>CM024471.2:33023915-35523915 GCA_014182885.2 Eucalyptus caleyi | reverse complement strand
CGGTGATTCACAACACTCTTGGAAGTCTCATGGGCCACGGCACCTTCGCAAACGTGAGTTTTCCCCCCTTATTAGCCAAAGGGAGGCGGCAGATATTGCCTAAGTTTCGTTAGGTTAGTCGAACCGCATGAACCACATGAATCCCCGTTAGGCTTCATTCATCTTCCCCTTGGACAGTCGTTGGGAGTTGGGTGCACATTCATGTCTTGTCATTTTCGTCCTCCCCATTTGAAACTAAACAAACAGAATTGTGGTCCTAAAGCAACAGCTTTTGGTCCCATATTCCAAACTCTTAACCCTTCAAATACAGATTGCCCCTGTGAAGGGCTCTTGCCCTACCCAACAAAGAGGGCCTAAATGGACCACGTGCGGAGAAAATTTGTAGCGAAATGATTACTCTTCACGTCCATCAATCAAATTTTCAGAAGACTAAAAAATGGGAATTTGGCATCTATCCGCTATAGATGAGTAATTTAAAATCAAAATTAGAATGATATGAGTGCTCTGCAACAAAGGGACAGGTATTGCTCCATCAAGACAACTATGGGACAAGCACTTCTTTAGCATTGTACACATGGTCCATCATTGTTTACTTTTGCCCCATATCTTCAGAGGATATCAAAATGATTCCTTTCATGACGTTTTAAGAAATTACATGTGCCATTTTAAGCCCCAAACAACTTTTCTTTTTGTCTGATTTTCTGTTCTGGCTACAACCATGAGAAGCAAAAGGGGTTTTAGATAAATATACAAGAATCCGGAGAGCATTCAGAAAGGAAAGCACTTACTCAAGCTATTCTTTGACTCTGTCGGTCTCAATAGTATCAAACTTTACAGTCACACTTTGCAGGCCCCAAAAGAAAATACCCAAAAAGAAGGGGACTCGTTCTTTTCTTTTGAAACCCTCCCTCTTTTCCTTTTTCATTCTTTGGTCCTCCTCTTTGTGAGAGTCCTCATCCAGCCACTCCTCACCTTCACCCCCTCCACCTTGGTGCCCACGTGGCAGACGCTCCCCTTGCTCTTGCTGGACCTCTTCCATCTCATGAGCTGGAACAAGTGGCCAATCCGCTTCCGCCACCTCAGCGAGGCGCGCGGCTTGGCATGCTCGACCACGGTCTTGTTATTGGTACTGCTTTCCCTAGAGGCTGTGGTGGTAGCTGGGATAGTCTTCTTGCTCGTGCTGTGAGGCCATGAAGCCTTGCAATTGTCAAAGGACACCTTAGAAGCTGTGTTTTTTTCCCACGACGCAAGACCATTGTCCTCAAATTTGATTGATATGAAAGAATCTGCATGAATCATGAACTCTCTTAGTGATTATTAACAAGGAAAAAAAGAGAGGAGAAGCTCGATTTATGATGAATTAAATAAAGCCTGGAGGCTGGCATGTATGTTCTTACAGTTCTTCTGTTTCAGTATTAGAAACATAGAACACAATCCTGTTAACAATATTTTAATGAAACTTATAGCAGAAGTAGCCCTGCTCAAGATATGATGGGTAATGAAATCACATCAAATGGATGTTGGCCATGGCCCAGCAAACATGTCCCCCTCGAATTCTCAGTGCACCGACCTGAATGATCCCATCTTCTACCATCTAACTCTATCTGTTCACTTTAATGTGAATAGTCATCTTTTTTTATTTAATTTTTCTTTTTTATTATCTCCAACCAATTCTACCACCTTTTTTTTTTCTCGAGACTGTGAATTTGTATGTGAGACCAAATTTCACATCAGATCCAGAGTGATTTACGTCCTATTTATTATCTAAAATATTCACTCTTGTACAAAAATAAGAGGACAGAAGATCAAACCAAACCCGAGCATCACTCCTTCCAATGTGAGCCATTTGGCCTTATTTCCTTGTAGGTTTGTACCCATTGTATGCATGCAATAATTTCTTTCCCCAGACAACACAGCAAGTGATGGCAATGGCTGAGACAAGACAGCCCTAGCAAAAACTCCCACCTATTCACTACTTGCAAAGGTGCAAACTTTTTCTCAGATTCAAACTCTGGGATCTTGAAAGGTAGGGAGAAGAACCATAAGAAATGAGAAAAATTTACCTTCTGGGCTAGGGGAAGCCTCTTCATAGGAGATAGAACCAGATTTCCAATGCCGGAATTCGAGGCGATTGAGGAAAGATCCAAAAGCAAAGATCTTGGGAAGACCAGCAACAGGTGGCTTCTTGTTGGGGTTGTTGCTCTGGCTCTGAGCTCTGTGGCCATGGCTGCTTCTGGTGGAATGAGGATGAAGATGGTGGTGGTGGTTGTTGTGCGCCTGCTTTGCTGCTAAAACTAGAAGCCTCTCGTTCAAGCACAAGGGGCAGACCCCAACAATTACTTCTTGAGGATGGAAATAGCAGCATGTCGAGTTGCCTTCTCTGTAGTCATTCATGCTCTGCTTTCTGAAGCTTACTGTGCAGGGGAGCGCAGAGAGAGAGAGAGAGAGAGAGAGAGAGAGAGAGGAGAGAGAGAATAGTCCAAGAATGTGTGAGCTGCTATTCATTTATATTGGGATGAAACATGGAGTCTGTAGGAGTCGGTGAGCTCATCACCACACACCATGGCCCGCAAAAAATTTCATCTCAAGAGGCACTTCAAAAAAAATTGGAAATGAAATTTTAGTTAGACGCACATAAATTTGAATGCGACGTAGCTCCTATCCTTTTAATAACTTCTCTCCATTTATGATAATCTCAAAAGTCACATTTATTCTCTCAATATTTAGAATCTTAATCGATAAATATGAACGAGATGGTTTGTGAAACTTAATCCGATTATAAGGCATTGGATATGGATACCCCTTGTCAGGAAATGGGAAAAAGCAAAGGAATATTTTATCTTCGGAAGAGGTAAGGACGGGGCAAAGGCCAAGGCGTTAGGGCCACAATCCAGAGGCAAATTTCACCTTTTTTTTACCAGCCGAAGCAGAATTCCCATTTGTCTTATTTACTGGTTTTTACTGTGCGCCTCGGTTGCAACGAGGTGGAGAGGTTAGGTAAGGTACTGTTTCACCTTTGACCCCCTCATAAGGGGCAACGAGATGTGCAATGTCTGCAAAGGAGTCACATGAGTGCAGTAAACCCTCCTCATCGCTTGTCTTGTCTAGATTATTATGATATAATATTTAGCGTAGGAAAACATTCCATTGTTAACGGCAACAATCTGATCTTTTGCAGCATCTAGAACCCATCTGGTTCAAGCTTCATGCCCGGTCTTCCCTTGGAGGAGGTGGTCAAAGTTGGACCCCCCCCCTCTTCTTGGATCTGTTTTAGGTTGCACTTTTATCATGGCATAATCTCAAGCACAACTTGCATTGCCACCGTGGGGAAAATTTTCATCATTCGATGCCGTCCGGTCCTTGGAGATTCCCGTTTATACTTATGTCGTGATCTTGATATCTCGTCGAGAAAAAAAAGGGTATTCCATGTACGTTTCATTGGATACTTATAAGGCATAGTATTGTACGGCACAACATTATCTTAAGATGATCTTGTGACGTGTTATGATACTATCATATTTAGTTAAAATGGCGCAGTGTAATTATACATAGCAATAAGTGTGCCTTAGAAGTTTCCCCTTCATTGCAATATACATTGATAATTCTAACCATCGTCGACCCAAGAAACGGGCAGAACTTGCAGGAGGAGGTTGGATTAGGGTTTTTTTGTTTAGTTGAACGAGGGGGAAGGAGAGTGCCCATCTCGGAGACACGTCTTTTTAGAAGAAGCGGTTGGATCGCAGCGCAGCCAAGGTCAAATTTGGCTTGAAGTTGTAACCATGTCAATAAAGGGTGACTAAAGGAGGATATTATAATGGGGCAAGGCTGTAGATTAAGTCAAACATTGCAGCTTGAGACTGCTCCCTATGGGTTGTGGACCATAAAAAACGAGAAAAAAAGAAAATACATTTGCAGAAAAGTAGTATGGAGGGTGAGAAAAGTATAAATATAAATGACAAGAAAAAGCAGGTGCTAGGCACACTTTAGCTTGACTCTAATGCCCTTTTAGGGGAAAAAAAAAGAAAAAGAAACAGATTTATTGCAATATCCTTTTTTTCCTCCAGAAGAAATGATTCCTGATAATGCAAAAGTCCTTTTGATGAAGCTTTTGCCCGTTTGCCTTTCTTCTTTTACAATTTCTTTCCTTTTCTTTTTTTGATTCCTTTTCTTATCCAAAGCAGATCTTATATAAAAGTTTGTGACTTGGATTGCACTAGTCAAAGTCCCGTGCACTGCACGGTTTTGATTTTTGATTCATTATAGAATCATACGAAGAGTACATAATTTTTATATTTTATGACATCTACACATATGAAAATCAGTTTGAAACAAAGAAAATGTTCAAAAACTTCAATTGCATCGGTGTTCCTTGACATATTCTTTTGATTTGAGAATTTTGTTGTGCCGAAATATATAAATAGAGGTATTGCAGCATTTTGACTATTCTTTAATTTAAATTTTATGACTCAGTGTTGGATATTGCCAACTTTTTGAATTTATATTGATAATATAAAATATAGGGTTGCTCGAGGACGTATGATAATCTAAATACTAATTAGATGAATTAGGGCTTCTGTGTATTATTTTTATTCTCCATGGTAGCCCATATACTGGGAACATGAATACATGTTACATAATCATATTATTGATTATTAATTTATCTCCTCTTCCAGTCGCCTGATCATGTCTATTGCATGTGTGGAAAAAAAAAACTCTTTAAGGAATGAAGAAAATACATATTTTTTGAATTTTATCCAATTAGGAAGATTTTTAATTACTTATGATTTTTTTAATTAATATGCTCAAATGACAATTAATCCTTCCCTTTTCATTTTTTCACTTATCTAATATATATTTTTATGCTCTTTACATGTTATGTTATATGGATTGATAATCATATAAAAGATGAGAATACATGGAATTTTGACACGTGGGATAGCCATTAAACTTCGTTCTATCCAACTATATATATATTTGTTATAGGGCAATTTTAAGTAATAAGAGGTGACTCATCTAGGTCATAGGCGTTGGAACTTAGCTTGATGAGGCAACCGTCGAATTGGTTTTTCGTTGTTCAAATTTGTCATTTTGATTTACATGCCAATTTTATACCCCGTTATTTATGCTAAGTTTGGGACATCTAGGTACAGAAAATTGTGAGAGAAGACATTCCGTAAGTTAAGTTGGATTTTTCATCAAAACAAAACAAAGTGGGAGACTACACCCGCTACAAGTCTCAATACAACTCAATGTCCAAGAAAAAACAAACGAAGAATAGCAGCAAAAAAGCTAAGGAAAAAAATATAGAAAAACAAGACATCGGAAAATTGCAGAATCATTCAACCAAAACTCTCCATTTAAGCATGTGAAGATTTGATCCCATCAATCTGCATCATTTTCTCCCCACTCCATATGCAATTATGCATCAAAGATTTTGATTTTAACAGCCAACTTCACATTAAAAAAGAAAAGAAAAGAAAAAGGCTTGGATAGAAACAAAATAATCTGGTCTAGCTGAAGGCCAAATCCGTGTGAGTTCCTTATCATACCAACGACTTCAGCCTTAGGACCAAAGAAGAAACGTAGATCACCCTTCTTAGAAAATTATCAATTAGATTTTATGTAGCTTCAACAAATCCCTCAACCACATCATTTCTTCCTCTTGGCTCCTCTCATTGAAAATTCAGCTCAAATTTTCATCCTCCACGTTTCCTTTCCTTTCCCAAATAAAGCATTAAAGATTGCGACACAAGAAATGTTTCGAGTTATGTTTTTCCAGTGCAATGCCCACTAACAAATCGTATGCGGTGATTATGAGCGAGGACAACTATTTAGCAACTTAATCATCATATTTGTTCATTTTGTGGGAAAAGAAGAAGGCAAGGCAAACAAGAGGATACCTGAATCTACAAGAAATATTTCTGTACCACGGATATAGAAGGCAATAGTGATAACGAGGAGCAATCAAGCAATCATCATTACTCCCGTGTCATGAATATATTTAATTAAGTGATATTTTCTCTAGCTTTTGATTGGGATGGTTAGAATATGTGTGCTGTCGCAGTGGTGCATCCGTTATATATAATACTTCTCCAAAGGTTAGGCATGCTAAAGAAGTATTTCTAAAGGCAATGACTTCCACTCCAAAAATTAGGCATACCAAAAACTTTTGCTCCTCTCTCTCCTCTCTCTATCAAATCTAAGATGATATTTTACCGAAAAAATACCTAGGATGATGTACTAGTCTACGTGGAAAACAGAGGTCGCTAGTTTTGGTCACGAATAAATGTGGTGATTGTGCAGCTAAATGGTCCTAGGACAAGGCTAATGCAGAAAAGAAGATAGAAAGAGAAAGGTTAGGTTGATTACTTTTGTCTTTTCATCATTTATCAAAACTGAGATTAAAGGCAGCTATGAGTTAGCATTTGGATATGTCGCTCTCTAATCAAGACTAGTCAAAAAGAAACATAGACTTTTCAGGAAAGCTAGGAGCTAAATACAACTCTTAACTTTTTTTTCGGCTTGCCAAGGACATTTTAAATACCATATCTCTTGCTAAATATGTACTAAGTTAATTTCACTTGGGATCTTTCTTTTATCTTATAAGTCATAGAAAACCATTTAAAACCATACCGTGTGCTTGCACACACATTACAGGAATCATCTAAAATCAATATGAGAAATAAATCCGTGACATGATGTTAATCCTTCTACATGTGGGTTGCAGAAATTCTATGTATAGCATCCATAGTTAACTCACTCAAGATATTATCCGTCTTAATTTGTCCTATAGCGAGTCTCACAGTTGACATTTGCCATACAAGTAAGCACTTTCCAAAAGATCACCTATTTCGATAGTATTCTCGCCTGAGCAAGCTTAAAATTGAAATTCCAAAGCTAAGGTTGCCAACAGGTATCTCCGTAAATTAATTTTATATTTCATAAATTTATCCCCAGTAGCTCTCCCTCGATTCAGTGTGTAATTCGGTTTATTTCTACCTCATTTACCATCCTAAAAGTCTATTAGGAGCTACTCCTTATTTGAGTCCTTTAATCTTGGCGACCACTCTCCATCCTCGTTAGACCAGGCCGTTACAAGCCCACCAATTTTTGCATGGTGTGTCCCTAAATCACACTTCTACTAGAGAGCCGCTTTGATATCATATTGTGACATTATTAATAACTCACTCAAGGTATTGTTAGTTTTGGCCCGTTTCTTATTGAACCTTGTGGTTTTGTCTTTGAGTATATAGGCAAACACTTTCCTAAAAGGTCACCCATTCTAATAGTACCATAACCTGAGCAAAGTAAAGTTTGTTGTTCCGCCAAAACATGTCTCTGTGAGTTAATTCCAATTTTCATGAATATATTCTACGCTCGCTCTCCCCTAGTTTAATGTGCAATTCAGTTCATTTTTGCATCCTTCACCATACTAGAAGCCTGCCATGAGCCACTCCTTAACTGAACCCTTTGATCTCCACAACCACTTTTTACCTTCGTTGGATCAAATTGTTATACCACGAGTTCTTCATGTACCCAAATCCCACGCCATGCTCCTGCATTACATTACAGAAAAAAATGGCATCAGCCTTGCCGGATTACTTCCAAGTTGCCAACTTAATACATTAAAATAAACTATGCACATGAAAGATACGTTAACTTTTAAGTTAAAGTAATCAACAAGCTTCTGTAAAATGCGCGCGCGCCCCAATTACATTAGCATTTGAATTAGTGACTAATAACCTTTTTTCCCATGTCAGCTCGTGAGAGTGAGATGGAGTTCTGCACCGGAAGGAAAAGGGATGTAAACTTGATCTCTAAGAATGGGTTAAAAGACTCGAAACCAAAGCATTACCACCAACCTGACCATACTCACTTCCATCCCTTGTTGAATGTAAGTGACGACAATTTGTGCCATGCGCTGTTGTTTCGACGCCAAAGCATTCCTTAAACAAGTCGAGTTCCCTCCTGAGGGTCATGTTATAGCCTATATGATTTTGAATCGATGGTTCTCGTGTTATGTTAAATTCACATTTCGCACAACAACTTTGGCCATGATCATGCTATGTCGTTGGAGGCCATGATCATGCTATGTTGTCGGGTCCAAATCCGAAATGGCCACCTCCACTGGATTATAAGCTTGGTCGGCTGCACGAACTCGAGGTAGAGATGGCAGCCTTAAAAAGTTTTTTCACTTTCATTCTCGGCTTGACTCTGAAAAGCTGAAAAGGGGAGGAAAATGGTAACTTTGTTACTAGGAACACGTGAACGACACGATCGCGAAAAGAGAGTTGCGCACAGTTCATAAATCTATGTTGGATTCGACCTCCGCAAGAGAGGACGAGAGGGGTCCCTGTCCGAAAGAAGACACAGTGGAAATCTACAGAAAAACAACTCATTTTCATCTTCATCTTCATCATGCCACGTACTCTCTCTACTCGGACGCTCAACGGGTTCGCTCTTTCTCAAACTATCCGATGGTTTTCAACCAAAATGGGTGGCCTCATTTTTTCGACGACGAGTTTTATGACTAGGGTCGAATGACCAGATAACAAGTAACCTTATCCTCCACGATCGAGGTTATTAAGCTCCACGGTGCAATCTACGGAGCAGTCGAGATGGTCAATGTTTCCTCGCTTCGTCTAGCGTCGAATTCGCATCCAAAAGAAAGAGAAATGCTTGGTCGCGGAAAGCATTGCAAAATGGACCACCATACTTTTGAGTAATTTCTCCATGGAGCTTTCACGTCCGTGACAATGTGTTGAGAGAGAGAGAGAGATGGAAGGAGGGAGTCAAAAAAGCAATGAGTGGGGCGAAGGTGAGGGGGTGGGGGTGGGGGTGGGGGAAAGGAGTGTCAATGAAACAAGCTTGAAAAGGGGAGGGTTCAAAAGCGATGGGAACAAACAAGCTACTGGTCACATGGGGGCGGGGGTGAGGAGGAGGAGAGCTGTTTCCATTCTGGTTGGCTTCGAGTCAATTCCACATCATGGACCAAAGTTGAATGTGGGTCTCTCTCTCTCTCTCTCTCTCACTCACTCGACAAGACACATTCCCTTTTCTTCCAACTAACCCCCCAAAACTTCTTAAATAGGTACTTCCCCCCATTTCACCTTTTCCTTAATTTTCCTTTTTCCTTTTTCTCTTCTCCTTTTCCCTTTCACATACTGTTGAGCTCGTGGCTTTGCCCACAAAGAGGCAACCGGCTTGGAAGTGGGCTATTCTCACTACCATACAACAACGGCTGCATTTGCATTGAGATAAGCCCGCCCTAAAGGAATTCAGTTAGATGCTGCCTTTCGCATGCATGGTGTAGCCTCTTTCTCTTCCTCAATGTAATTTTATTTGCTCAAAACCTATGAGGACAGCAATGGCAATATCCTCTAGGCTCGCAGAGACTGTTCAAAGTTAGACCATCCTTAATCACGAGGCAATGTATCGTCAGGTGCATGCTTAGCCTCGGTACAATAGAATGCTTTCGATCTTAAGAAAGAGGAGATTAACAGATGAAGCTGAGACTTCCAGAGTCTCTATGTCTTGTGCCAGAGGGACATAGTCAAGCGAATCACGTCTTCTTATGCTTCCGGTTCTTATTGACTTATTATATCATCATTGACTTGTTATATCACCCCGGAAACGAAAGATAATCATTTGATTTTCCAAGACTCACAACAGTATTCCTAAACCAATGAAAAACAAGGTGGTTTCGCGATATAGAAAATGGAAGAGCAGGGTAGCCATCTTTAATAGAGGAATACCTGGTACCCTGGTTCCGCCATGTAATAATCTCTGAAGATCCAAAATTATACAAAAAAGAATGGGAAAGACTTGGCAATCTTTTGTACCGGCAACAACTTTGCTCTCTGTTTATACTTTCTACGATAACACACTAATGTGCTGGTGGGGGAAAAAGGCAAATAGACGGGAATTAGTGGGATTTGTTCAATCTGGAGAAGTCCCATCAGTAGTGAACAGAGAGCAGAATAATTTTCAATATAAATGACAATGGTCCAGGAAGTGAGAACCATAGTTGAAGTACTTTTCTTTCTAGAAGACAATGAATGTGGAAGACAGCAATAATTGATCCGGGGAAGCTACGTAAACTCAACTGTCTGGTGTGATAGCTTACACTTTACTCAGCCTGCAAATTGAGCACAGTGCCCTATTATCACAAAAGAGATTGCTGACAAGACAGTAGGTATGAAATTGAGTAAACGAGCAAAATTGAGAAAGATTTCCACATCATGGTGAGCTGTTGAAGATTCTGTAAGAACCAGCCCCTGTTTAGTACATTAATCATGCATACAACTTGGAGAGGTCCTCTGAGAATGTTTTTCTGATGATATCTCTCTTGAGCTTGAGAGCTGCTGTAACTAGGCCAGATTCGGGAGTCCATGGATTTGGAAGCAATTTAATCTTTGTGGGGATCTCGAATTTCTCCAAACGTGCCTCCTTGGCTGCCTGTCAATTATGAAGTAATAGAAGAGATTAGGAACAGGATAGGACGAAGTGAATCCACTCAAGGAAGGGGCCACGTTGTCATTCTTGAAAGCTCATTATGTATATTAAACAGGCTAATCAGTCAAATGAAAAATATCTTCTATAATGATATTCTTAAGCTGCACTATTGCTCATTATACAAGACTGCCCGCATGAATAAAACCCAGCTTAAAATTGTGTCCCATTGACTCGCACTTAGTATGTCCATGCATAGCCTACCACAAGTAATTAATATGGCCTAAGAACAGGAAATTACTACATGGAGCTTCTAGTTTTTATCCCTCCATCTCTATCTGGCCAATCTCACTATGCAAAATCTGTATCTAGCATCTTTTTTTCAGTTATAAAACAAAAATTCATTGATAAAGAACCAAGAGGGTGCGAACCACTGAACAAGATAAACTAAGAAGAAAGAATCCATGAGCTCTAGAATATCTGACGGTCGGAAAAAGCGTGAGGCTTACAATCTACAGTTCAATTGAATAATGAGTCCCTAACTCGACAACCTCTACCATTATTGGCCATCTGCACCACTTATATTTAGGAAAAGAAAATCTCACATGCAAGTATTCTTCTAAGAAAGGAGCATACCTTGACAAGTGAAGAATGCACTTCTTTTATTGTTTCTTCCCTCTCACAAAGTTCAGCAAAATCAGAGAAAGAAACTCCTTTCTTTGAAGCCCACTCTTCCACTGCATGCTGTGATGCCACCACAAGAGCCACACAATAACTATGAAAAGGATCAGCATGGATCATTAGATTGTCAATGTATAGGCTCACAACCAGCGCAGCCTCAACCTACAGATTAGGCAAGATTAGTACCTGGGGAAGATTTGATGAAAATAAGTTCATCAGTGAGAGTTCAAAATTCAAACCTTCCCTAAGGAGACATATTCGCCATGCTGAAGTTTAACTATATCCTTCTTGCGATCAACAATCTCAAGGCAACCGTCAGCATGGAATTGTCCTATGTCTCCTGTGTAGAACCACTTCATTCCTCTCTCATCCACCTTTACAGAGAAAATATTTCACCAATTAAGGATCTTAACAATCAATTTCAGACCATGAAATTTCACTTATACGAGAAAGACTACCTTATATACTTCCTTTGTTTTCCCATCATTCTTGAAATAACCAAGTGTAACATTAGGACCACCAATTACTATTTCCCCACGAGGCATTGGTGAATCAGTTGTTAGATATCCACCTTCAGGCCAATCTACTACCTGAAACAGAGAATATCAACATTTCATACTTTCTTCATGTCACCAAATATGTGAAAAATGAATTAAACATGGATCATGCAGAGTGTCATGACTACATAGCACATTACATCCTATGTTAACACATTTAGAGCAAAGAGAAGCATGAAAAATACATGGATAATGTATGGATGTGAAAAAGGCAGTGGAATGGTCATATGTAGAAACAATGGCCATTCGCAATAGTTGAAAAGCAAAACAATGGCCATTCATTTTGACCAGTAAGCTGTAGGTAGAGATATCAAAGGGATGCACTCTCTTTAAACTCCAGTTTATCCTACCAATGCATGGTTCGTTATACCAGGAAGCAATACATAGTGGAAATTGATGACCAGCTAAGAAAGCTGGATAGCTTCTACGACCAAGTAAATTACAAAACCTGCAGAAATAAAGTTTGAAGTAGATGACATTCAAGTAAATAAGTAGTGTCTACTAGTGACTAAGAACTTCGGGATGGCAAACTCTAAATCTTTTCAGTATTTATCAAAAGAATTAATCCCATAGTCTCTTTAGGGTGAGGGGCAGGAGGGCAGATTCTGCGTTGATAAAGTGAATATAAGGAAAAAAGAGCTTGCCAACTGTTGTGTTACTTTCCTCATGTCATTGTCTGATTAAACCACAGATCAGATGACTAAGGTCAAGGGAGCTTGTGCCACAAAGGGGATACAACAAGGGACGAGGTTGGATTACTAATTCCCATGCTGTTCAAGTCACAACAGTATGCTTACTGGGAAGAGTTGATGTTCCTATATGATAAACTTCAAACAAATTTCCCAAACATCTTCTCTTGCCACAAGGTTAATATAAATTCATGTCAAGAAGTCATTCTGAACTCCTTAAGGTCAGACCAGCTTTGAGAGCTCATCTTCAGAGTTGAAGAAAGAAATTATTCAGTATATTTTCCTCACCTTGACAAATGAACAAGGAAGTGGAGCACCAACACGGCCCACAGATGTATCATCAAATTCGGAGAATGTCCCGCCAGCACAAGTCTCTGTGAGTCCATACCCTTGACCAATGGGAGCCCTTGAAACCATCGCATACTTAGCATGTGATGTTAAGAAAAATAATAAGCAAGTAGGCTTTCAGAATCTAGAAAAAGCATCCATGAAAAGATCTGGTCTCAGTTATGACCCTTAGTCTGGTGTAAGCAAGTGAACATGGATGGCAAGTCACCCATCTGTTCTCAAATTGACATGGTTTCTCAATGATCTTTCTTCATAATTGTTTTCTGTGACTCCAGTTATATAGGTCACAATGCATCTGTTTCATGATGACATTTAAATGGGCTAACAGTCTGTATGTAAGAAGGAAAATGATCAGCTGGATTGAAGCAAAAAGCAACATAAGAGCAATAGCCACCCTCCTTAATATCATTTCATTGTGGTAATTTACGTATCTTCTCTATCTGCTTCGCTGAACAAACTTTCAAGTCAGGTCAGGCCAATTACAGTCTAACTCATCAAGGGTTAATGTGTCTGCTTAAAAAAGACAATCTAATTTTGTGAGAGACAAGATTATTTATGAATATTCAAGTTCAACCTCTTCTCCATGTATCAATAGAATTCCACCACAAACAAAAGTAGTGCTGGATGCAAATGACTTAAACCAGCCGAGTTTAATTTATCACACATTGGAGAGGTAATCATCATAAATAATACAGAGACAAAACTGATAACCTTCTCAGTGACTTCCACTGTAAAAGAAAGATGAATGAAATTTATTTAGGTTAAGAAGCTATAAACATAAGAGCTAGGTCACCTGTCGCCCAAGGGCAGTTGACAAACTCATGCAACTCATCTGTTAGATGGCAAAATAGAGCCTTGACGCAACTTGTACATCCAAAACTTACCTATGTTGGTACTCATTCAAATTCAGGAGAATTGGCGATAAGGGCATCCAGACGCGAGATACCATCAGAGCTAAGCTACTGCTTGCATAATAGTTAGGCCCATCAACACTTAGCATCACATCCAAAAAGTGTAACTATTCATTGTGGAGATTGGCACCATCTATGTTTGGATATTCTCATCTTATATTTGTCAGGAGAAATGGTGATCCGTGACAACCACCAATTACCTTTCTGTTGCTCGACAAAAGCAACTTTCTCGTTTTTTCGTAAGATTTGAGAGCCAAGAACAGAAGATTGCATCTTTGTAGCTTGTTACCAACAGAATTCTTTTTCTAGTTAAAAATCTTCCCCAAACACGAAATTTCATATGTAAAGCAACCAAATAGTGACAAGCACATGAGCTAGAGTGTCCAGAAAAATGCATATATGCAAAGCCTAGAGATAAAAAAGGCAAGTCTCACTAGAAAATTCACCAGGCATCATGAAGATAATACTAACCCAAGGCATATGTTGATAAATCTTTGGGTATCAGCAGAAAGAGGAGCACCTCCAGAAAGTATGAAGCGGATACGACCTCCAAGAATTGCTTGAACCTTCCGGAACACCAGAAGGTTCCACAGAAGCCTCTCAAGGCCCCAAGCTCCAAACCAGCTGCCATTTATTGCAGACAACCGACGAGCATATGCTATATCAAAAAGTCTTTTGGAGAATCCACCTTTGGCATCTAGCTGCAGTAAATGGAAAGGTCCAGTAACTGCCATACATAATGAATATTCCTTTCTAATGAGTAAAGATGGCATTTTGGTCATTCTCTCAGATTCTCTTGTAAGTAACTCTAAGAACATTCTTCAGTTGATCTATTTCATCAAAAGAGGTAGTGCAATGAAAGTGACAAACCTTCTTCCGCACCCCATCTCGCACTCGATCAAGAATTGCTGGGACAGCTGTCATCACTGTTGGTGCCAAGGCGGTGGCATCCCCTCTCGTTCCCTTCTTTATCTTGCTTGATGTGTCAGTAAGAGTCAATGTAGTTCCATAGCCTATTGCACTTCCCACAGCAGCAATGACATTCTATAATATGCACAGACACCAATTCCAAAATACTTTATCAAAAATTTATCATGGAAAGAGAAAAAATTACCAAAAAAAGGACCCTATTCTGTGACTTATTAGTTGACAGATGAGATACCTCAGCTGCCAATTCAAGGATGTGAGCCAGGGGAAGGTATGCCAGGTAAACATCTTTGCTTCCCAGGCCAGGAACAATAGTCATTACAGCAGAAACAGTAGCCAGCACATTGGCATGTGTCATCATTACTCCCTGCATAAGTATGAAAGTAAGAAGGCAACAATCGGGAAATCAAATTGAATATGTCTGACTTGTAAGGACATTATGCTTTCTCATAGTGTAAGCATAGATATAAATCCTGATACCAAGTCACTAGCTATTCTGACTTGTATATCAGCAGTATCTTGCATCCTGTAACAAATTTTAAGAAGCATAATGTTTGGAGATAGCACATGCACATCGTCAGTACGTATGCTGCAATGACTAAGTAGAAAGTTACATTCCCAGCCAAAAATCTACCCACAGACTCAAAAGAAAAATAAATGGTAACAAAGAAAATATTTTGTACTTTCTCATATATATGACAGCACTAGAAAAGTATTCTAGGTCACTATCCAAACAAAATGCTGATATGTATATTGATTTTTGTAGATGCATTTGCAGTTGTACATTAGATGGAAACATTGATTCTGCTACACTTGGCAGGGACCAACTTCCATTCAGCGCCTTTATCCTTCAGTAAAAGTGGCTCAGACAGAATCAATATAGTATGGACATTGAGAATTTTATATGATAAACTAGATATTATCCAATAATAACTAACAGCTCACAAACTATTAGCAATTCTACACACAGTATAATCATACGTTTTTCTATCGCATGTCATGCTTGAATCCTTGTCAAAGATAAAAGAAAAGCATCAATTAAGTGCAACTAAAAACTTATAAGAAGAAGACTCCATTCACATATTAAGTCTACATACACAGTAAAATATTCCAGCAGATTAAGATGCACCAGCCAAAAAAAAAAAAAACACTAATGATGTAGCGCAATATTTGGATAACAAAATTAGTTTACTTATGCTCCTAAGGAAGAAGTAAATGCCTTACTAACCTTAGGCAAACCGGTACTTCCACTTGTATACATTATGACAGCTACATCAGAAGGGAGTGGTAAATCAGCGTCGACAGGGTTCTCTCGGCCAATTCTTTCTACATCAGGAAAAGAACTGATGATCCAGCTAGTGCTCCGGTCAACCAATGCAACATTAGAAGGTACCTCATTATCCAAACAAATAACACGTTCCACTGTATCAAGCTGTCCAGAAATGTCTACAAGCTTCTTTAGCTCTTTTTTGCCACAAATGACAGTCGTTACCTCTGTCTACAAAAACATTCAAAAAGCTAGTGAAGCACTTTCTGATGATTATTATATAAGAGAAGAAAAAAAAACTGTCGAGTCCTCTCATGATGTTGGAATCCCAATACATGATTAATATTGCCATCAGGACTTCAATGAGAAATTAGAAGAGCATTTGTCAGCTGCATCTCACATGCAGATACGATAATGTTGGATGAGAAAAAGAAGTGATCCTAAAATCCATTCTGTCTTCAAGGGTTTTAGAAAATGAACATTAAATTTTAATTTAGGCCTGATGGGCCTAGCTTTTTAGGTTAGTTTCATTTACTGCGCAATTAGAGTCTGTAATGATATCAATCAGATGAAAATCATTTCACACAGGAGAAGAATCATAAAACTAGTTATTTAGAAATAAAAGCGAGGTGCAGCTCATATGGGTGAAACAACATGATGTTGAGAAGAAAATTCATGTGCATTAATTATGACCTTAAAAATCAACAAGCTCATATACACGACAACATCATCATCGCATTATTATAATCGCAATAAAGAAATTATAGCTCTACCCAACCTTATACATGACAACTCCCACATTTATCCTTCTGGTATCACCTACAAACAACTACATGTTGGTTCAGTTAAAAAAAAAGTTGTCTTAATGCACATCAGAAAATTTTCTTTCAGTTGCTTCAAGACCCCTTCGATAGAAGAGGGAATCAAATATGCCAAAAAACTATCATTGTATGAGAGAACATGTGTGTATATGCAAGAGAAGATAGAGAGAGGGAGAGAGAGAGAGAGAGAGAACCTCATTCAACGAGTGACACAAAGCCTCCTCTCCCAGGGAAGCATATATAGTAACAACAGTTATATTCCGTCTAAAGCAGGCCTAACAAAGGGAAAAAGGAGCGACAATATAAGAATTCTATGACATCTCATATATTCTGCAGGCGTACACAACTGCAATACACAAGCTGATAAAATGGTTGTAGCGATTTAAACACTTCAGAGACCTATCTTCCATTTGACTTGTAACCAATAAATTATGAACGTGAAGGAGAAAAGAAAGCAGTACAATTGTAAAAATTGCATAACTGAACCAAAAGCGAGGAAATATGACATGTTAGACTATCTGGTGACTTAAAAGACAATCACCTGCAATGCTATAAACCATTCTTCTCTAGTATCAGCAAAGATTGCTGCACGTTCTCCTCTTTTATGTCCCAGCTGCGCCAAACCAGAGGCAAAGTTACACACAGATTCAAATGTTCTGCCATATGTTAGCCACTCATAGTCTCCCAAGTGAAGCTTCTCAAATGATCTTCCATCTGGAGTAACTTCAGTCTCTCTTGCAATCAATTTCCGAGTTCCAAGCAGCGGTTTGTTTGGATGCTGCTTGCATGACTGTTCAAAAAGTTCTGCAAGAGTCGAGATTCCTTTCCACCAACTAGATACTGGGGCTGTGAAACGACGGTTTCTAATTGCATACCCAGGTTCTCCACCAACTTCAACAGGCAATCCCCGCTTCTTTCCTTTCTTTGAATTTTGGAAGATAAGGGTAACTACAAGAGGAACAAGAATGCCAGCAAGATATGGACTCATCTTTGATGGATACACGGCCCCAAAATATTAAATCCTTCAAAAAAAAAAAAAAATGAGACCATGGGAAAAACTAATTTCTAGAATATAGAGAAGGCATACACTAGAATAGCATAAGGAGGGCATGCAACACTCAACGACATGTCAAATCTCAAATAGGAGCACACACTACCAAGTCAGTTTTTTGGCCAGTACCAATAATTACATTGAATGCCCAAAACTTAAATACCACAAATCTTATTGCTTAATGTTAAGCAAAATACACTTTAAAAGCTTGGCGGAAGGATTTTCCATTCAAAGAATGTTGGTAGGTCTTGATACCCCTTTTCAGCATAAAATGGCATTCTAGTATGCTAAATGTTTGAAATTTTTCTTTTGGGATTTGATTATTCAGGCTATACCAGGATTTAAATAAGGCATGCTGGAGTCAATTGTCATCCTCAACTTATAAAAGAAACTCCCGGGAATGATTCACACTGGATGCCTAAATACTGACAACTGAAATGAGTTGTGTAAAATCTGCTTGGGCCAACAAGAAGCATGAACATATCACAAGGTCCAATAAATGCGAACCAATAAAAAACTACTGAAATTTTCCAAAACGTCAGTGAGTGTCTCATCATAACATCAGCACAGCAAAAACTGTGTTATCATGTTGAGGTAGATTTGGAAAGAGGATCCAAATAAATAGTGAACAAGAGAAGACACAGCAAACATCGAGAAATGACAGATTACACGAATCAGTAACACAATCCAATTTGGTAGGATCAATCCAAAGATTATTCTGCTTATTTCAAGCTATAGGATCGCATGTTCCTCATTAAGATTTGCATCAGCATCTCATTCCCTACATCACGCCACGAAATTAACTATCTTAAAAGGCATCACAAAATGCGGACGCCCCTGTCAGGAAGTCGGGACATCCATGGCTACGGCGAATGACCATGAACACATGACCGAACCTGCGCGAGTGCCTAGCCCAGCATTAACCATTACAGACCACCAACACACTCAAAATTAACTTCTTCTCCGGACCACGATCGCGTCCTCAATGGATTGACTCCCCAGTCACCACCGAGGACTCACGTAAAGCACGAAATACAGAAGCACGAACTCTGCCAAGCTCCTCTACCCTCTTCCAAAAATTCCATTTTTTCCCGCAAAGAACCGACCTTTTCCCCAATCGAACCACAGAGCTAATCTGGGTCCCCGAGAATCAGCATTTCTAGACAATAAAACAAACAGCACAATCAATCACCAGCGCATGCAAAGAGCAACGGCACACAACGCGGAGCGCGACCCAATCGACGCCGCACGACAAGGCACGGCGCGGCACATTCAGGGCGCCATTGCACAGAACGACGTCCGCAAGCTCGAACAATCACGTCCGACTTCGCGTGCGGACCAAGCGGTCGACGATACGACGACGACGACGACGACGACGGTACCTTCGAGAGGGAGAGGCGGCGAAGGCCCCGAGCAATGCGGCGGGAATTGAGTGGAGCGGCGTTGGCAGGTGAGGGAGTCCCCGCCGAGACGGAAGCTGCGGTACGTTGTATTTAATGGAGGAGAGAAGGGACGACGGAGATTTCGAGAGCGCTGGAGGTTGGAGTTTCAGACAGAAGTAGCCTCCAGCTCGCCCCTTCTTTTGAAACTCTTTTTTTTTTTTTTTTTTTTTTTTGTCTTCTCCTGTCCTCCTTTTCCTCAGGAGGGCCCCAAAAAAACACCCTAAAAAAATAATTTTATGAAATTAAGTTTTATCAATCTTAATTTTTTTTTTGTCAATCCTACTCTATTCTTATTTTTTTAAAAGGTAAGAATATATAAATAACTTTTAATATTAAGATCTAAGAACAATGCAAAACTTTCACTCAAAGAGACAACAAGTCTGAATGAGTGAATAGGAGCCGATGTATTCTACTCTATTCTTATTCTAACTCTCACTTTCAAACTTTTGCCATACTTTCTTGCAAGGTGGGGAAGCCGAAACCCACACTGGAAACTATATGGTCCCCATCCCAATCCCTGAGAAAGTGGGGATTCAAACTCTTCACCTCCCACTTCCACGTTAGAAAGATGGTTACTGGAGTTGATTGATCTTAATTAAGCATCAATATTTTTTTCATAGTTAAAGGAATTTTTTTGGGCGCCCCAAGTCATGGTTGAAGGAATTATGGCGGTTATTTGTCATTAATTTTTTCCATCAAATACTGTGTATTTCCCTAAAATTAATTAATTCATTAATACTTTAGTATTTTAACGTATGAGTTTCACGTCATTCTATGAAAATAACTCTTTTTATGGTCTGGATTTTTTCTTTTTTGCAATAGAATTTAAACAACCGATATTTCTCTCCTCTGTTCATATTTCTTTTTGAAAGAAGATAAAAGATCAAAGTCTAGTTTAGTAATTTGTCTAGCGATTATATTCTCACTCGATAAATTTCATCATTTTAATTTTTTGCATGCGTGTAACATGTTTCTGTCTACTCGCAACCAAGCAGATTTCAGGCACGCAATTACTTTTAATCTTTGTAATTTATAATCATTGTAAATTAAATCTTAACAAAATGAATTTTCCTTCTACTTCCCACCACTAGTTATCTTTTGAAAACGGAAAAAGTTATTAGTTTGAAAAATGTGATTAATTATGGTAACGCCTTGGATTTATTACATCCTTTCCCTCATCCGATGCAGGGGATAATTAGGGAAGGGTCAAGACACGTTTGATGTAGGGTTGCAAGGCACTCGCTTACCCACACCGCATGCATTTTTTCAATAAACACAAGCAATTTCCCCCTCTTTTTTTTTTTTTTTTTAAGGCATCAAGTACTTGTTATTAATTCTAAAAAGTAGTGGACAATTTTCTGTTTTTCAGCTCTTTTAAAACTTCAACCTCCGAAAGTAAAAGAAGAAAAAATGAATTTTTTTATTTTATTTCAAAGATAGTAAACAGTGTAAGAATAAATTGGAAAAAATTAAGAGCGAGACCGACCATCATTTTCACTCGATTTTTCACTTAAAAGGTAGAAAGATATCATTTTGAAACCAATTTTCGATTATCTGTTTTTCTAGCATTATGCCAAGGAGAAGACAAAAAGAAGGGATGATGCACAGGACACAACTGGCAACCCCTGGGGCCATACGTTTGGGGCTGAGGCAGGTGCGTTTTGGATGTGGCACTTGAGGCCCCTATTTATGTGTGATCCAATCATCGAAACTCCTCTGTCATCATGACAAGTAAAAGTAGAGACCTTTCTAAAAGGTACTTTTCACAACTTTTTAAAAATTTTGGAAAAATCAAACAGGACAAAATAACTTTGAAAGATATATATATATATATATATATATATATATCATTTTTTCTTGTGAATTCGAGCACCAATCTATCAAACTAAGCTAGCCACTGCCGATCGATATAGATAATTTACTCAAGCATTTCATTTGCATTTTGAGCCTAAACGGGTTTAGGGTTTAGGCTAGCCTAACCACCAATCTCATGATTGCATCTATCATTTTGAGTCAATTTCCTTTTGCCACTTCTCATATTTTATTTGCATTAAGCTCTTCCCATCAAAATATTATTTCCCATTATATCATATCATTCCTCGAGGCCACGGTCCCCAAGTAAGTGTATTGTATTTTAAATCCACTCCTTAAATGTTGTTTGACTTGAATTTCAACTAGTGTAGGGGTGTTCCCACATCTTTTTCTCCCCAAATTACTCAGTACAATGCTCTCCCATATTTTATTTGCATTAAGTTCTTCTCATCAAAATATTGTTTTCCATTATATCATATCATCCCCTAAGACTACGGTCTTCAAGTAAGTGTCGATCTGATTGTATTGTAAACTCACAATTATTATACTTCTTAAATGTTGTTTGACTTGAATTTCAACCCGTGTAGGGATGTTTCCACACCTTTTTCTACCTAAACTACTTAGTGCAACGCTCTCCCATATTTTATTTGCACTAAACTCTTCTCATCAAAATATCATTTCCCATTATATCATATCATCCCCTGAGGCCATGGTCTCCAAGTAAGTGTCGATCTAATTGTATTTTAAACTCACAATTACTATACTCCTTAAATGTTGTTTGACTTGAATTTCAAGTGGTATAGGGATGTTCCCTTACCTTTTTCTTCCCAAATTACTTAGTGCAATACACTTCCATGGATAAAAATTCCATGATTGATCGGACCGAATTGGTGTAAAAAGGAATCTTTATGTGCAAGTGAGACGTGAGTAGATAGAAAAGCTGACGGGTGATTTGAATCGAAACAAAACCTGAAACGTTCAAGGTCAATTTGCCATTCTCCAGAGTCAAAGTTTGAGGAACAACATGAGGATTTTTCCTCTTCAAACCCACGGTAGAAGGAAACCCGTACCCACACGGTTCAAGAGTCGCTAAACCACCCCATAGTGCACGACCATCAAGTGGCTCCTGTGCTGCTAGAACCGTTTGATATCCCAAATGGTGTGATCCGAATGCAAGATGCAATTATCATATTGAGCCATTAGGGCATCATACAAAAAAATTCCACTGCGTTTGAAGTCGGGCCTTCATAGTCGGGTTTGATCTCAAGAAAATGAAAATGCATCCCAAAGTTAATGTCTGTCTCATTCAAGCTTATCGAGTACCATTGAAAGAGGTGCAATAATGAGCCGTCATTGCAAGTCTTTTATGATTACAATGTGTCATCACCTACCCTTACTAGAATATTGTACAAGAACGAGCAACGATAGTAGACTAAAATGTCTATCCTTTTCCCCTTGGATAAATAGGATAATCACACGATAGAGAAGTGTGCATCCATCCCCTTGGAGCAGCCAAATTTTCTACTCGAGTAATCCCCATGAATCCATACAAGTCAGATTCATCCATGGACATACGGTAGCCGATGGTGAAGTCACCTCGAACCTTCATGATCTGTGCAAGTGGACAAAGAGCGGGCAATCTCGGCATTCCATGTTGGGCATACAGCGGACGGAGGTTTTAGGTACAAACATATGCCCACTAGCTCATCTGTCCTGATTAAAAAAGTTTGCGATGAAGACGCTTTTTCATGGTTAGATAATTATTCGCCTCACCGACAACATGTGAAAAGTTACCGAGAATTCATTTATCAAAATTTGCATGGCTAAAGTTAGGAATTGCCCCTCATATGCAAGGAAACGTTAAGGATGCGACACCAATGCTAGCTTAAAATTGCAGAAGACTCGCGGTAGTGGCGTTCGTCGAAAGCAACAATGGCAGTGGTCGGGAAGCCATGGCTAGGGAAGTTGAAATGAAGCGGCAACGACAGTTTGACATGCATGAGTCTCATTTCTATCTGGATTTGTATTCGTTTATCCTTTCCAAATCTCATCTCCCTCCTGTCATAGGCTGCCTAATCGCCCTCTATATTTGCTTTTAGGAATCATCCCTCATCATCCTTACTAGCATATCGACCAAGAAACCTGACATTCCAGAGGATCCAAACAACCCGGTAGCCTCGAATTTGCAAATCCAACATTGTCGTGACCCAAGAGTCTTGGGTGACTATAATGACGAATGGACTTTCCAAAGATGCATCGATTGCGAAACGGACAGTTGCTCAAAGTCTTACATTTGAAGCTTCGCATATTTGAATGAGCCATACCCTGGTTAAGCAGTCGCAGCAGGCGCCTAATGTACACGTACTACTCTAGAGTCGCCATTTCTTTGCAGGGTAGCTAATAAAACATTGTTGCCAGATCACAGAATCCGAATAAAAAGATGCTACATAGGCTGCATCTCCGTTGTTCCAGTCCTCAATGTGAATACAAACCATCTTAAACCTCAGCCATATGATGGCACAAGTGACTTAATGTCAGTCGCAGCAATCACATTTTCACTGGTGGGGGTTCTTGAAAAAATTTATTCCCCTACTATGCAGTTGTTCCTTTGTCACCAAGCAAACCATAAATTAGTGAAGTAAAACCTACGGCCAATTATGCACAAAGTAACAGGAGAAGCATGTGGCCGACTATTATTGACTGCAGGTTGCATTCGGAACCTGTCGTAGAAACTCAACAAATAGCTATTGACACTTTAATACTACTCCCCATTGCAAGATATTTGAAATTGAAGCTCCAGAAATAAACATAACTCAACATTTACCAATGGCATTTTCATTGGAATAGATCTTTTTGAATCTAATAATTAACAAAGCTAGTATATCAATGAATTGTGAAAGACTAGCAGAATATTGATCAGGATGATCACTGTCCCCATCCTCAAAATCTGCCCATCTACATAAAAAACTGAGTAGCCTTCATCAGGTGTTTCTTGCATAGTCTGGTGTCCCTGTGATGTTTTTACTTTTGCCAAGTAGAGACACTGCAAGCTGGGGCAGTAAATTCTCATGGATGAACTTTCCGCAACTGTCACATGGAAAACTTGGCAATAGCTACACTAACTATCATAAAAAGAACATAGATACCCACAAGAGAGAATCCCCAAAACCTTTGCACCCGAAATCTGCACCATGTTATCACTAAGAGAGAGCCCATCAGACTTAGAAGCAGAAACACAAATGCAATAACGATACCAACATGGAAGTGAAGTACATAAGCTTCTGGATACATATTGGCAGTCTGCATAACCAAAGCAGTTCCAAGCCCAACAAGCATGTTGAACATTGGCCCAGCAAAACACCCAGCCATGGCCATTGCCGGTTGGCCAGCCTTAGCAATGGCCACATCGGCAACCAGGTCCCCCACCGAATTTCCCCATGCAAGCACTGTTAGCCCCAGAAGTGAGGGGGGCAGATCAAGAAGTGTCCCAAGAGCTGCAAGGCAATTCAAAAGCTCTCCTGCTATGGTGGATATCCAGAAGACACTCATCACAAATGCTACCAAAATGACAAACAGTTGCTCCGTCTTTGGTGGTTCTTTCTCCATGATGAAGTGAAGAATGGCGAGAGAGGAGCTTGTGAAGAGAACAATGAGCCACAGTGGAAAATGGGTATTCGGAACAAGGAAAACGATGGGATGATCTATTGGCATGAAGGAGTTGCAAGCGTATAAAAGAGCCAATGGGCAAAAAATAATGTTGAGAGATAAGTATAATCTGTTCCATTCTGAAGGTGAAGTTTGCGGGATAGTGAGCTTCAGAAGAAAAGAGACAGGAACTTCCCATGCCTTAGAAATCTGTTCACATTAGAAAATACAAGTAAGATCAAAATAAAACAAGTCTAGATGAAAAAACTCCACAGTTAGCCGTGTCAAGGGTTTCTTAGATGGCCAGAGGTTAGTCCCATCTTTTATTCTTATTCAATGTCATTCAAATCTTTGTCAACATTGATGTCAGTAAGATACCTCCTCTTTCTTTGCAAATTATTAGACACGTGATTGTGTTCCAACATCTTAACCATCCTTTACATCAGCTTTATCCTCACCCGATGCAGTTAAATGACAAGGAAATTGCAACTTCAATAACATTGATTGAGCTATAAATGTAATCTGTTCAACAGCTTTATTCTCGACTCTCTTCTCTCAGAATCCTTACAGATTTCATCAATTCCTTCAAAAATTCCTTCAGACCCTAAGATTCCGGAGCAGCAGCACCCTCTTCTATACACACCCATATGGTGGGATTTGCTTCCGTAGTTAATAGAATAAGCATTGCAGAACAATATATTTTTAAGTAAAACTAATATATTCGCAACTTGTCACATTGCTCGAGCATAGTCACTGAAATTAAAATAATACTAACGGATTGTTAATGAAGAAAATTCTCAAAACACACCATTATCACCCTGAACCCCTACAATGTCGTATCAACAATGGAATTGCCAGGAAATTTCACTCTGAGCCCCAATATCTGTCTATTTCCAAACTTCCCTGAGAAGATCCTTCTTGATGTAAGTCAAATAATCAGATCTGAATTACTTGATGGCCCTCAAAAAATAAATCTATGCATCAAGGAGCAGAACTTTGAAAACAAAGTCTTGGCCCTTTAACAATATATAACCACCAAATTACTTTCTGATGAAAATGTTATTATCAACCATAACAGTAATAAAACATGTTAAAAGGTATGGATCTCATTATTAAGTGAACCTTTTCCCCTACTCTTATTAAAAAACCGTTAAAACTTCATTCCAGTCTCCAACCTATAATGAGTGACTTCTGTGAGGCATTTATAGCATTTCTCAGAGAAGGAATTAGTTTTCTGAAGAAAGAAGAAGATGTCCCACATGAAGTCGACCTTTCTGAATTACCTTATTAAGAGTGCGATGCAATCTGGAAGTTGCTTTGAGCCTTCGCATGCTACCATCAATGCTTCCCCTCTCGCAATCAGATGCTGTATTTGATAATTCACTGTGTCCAACCAAACCCACCTCGGCCCCACCCTTTGCTCTCTCTGATCCCAAATCCATCCAAAATACAAAGACAACAAAAAAAACATAAAATCCAACAAATCCAAATGCCTGCCATATAAAAATCTCCCCACTCAGGTATACCCAAAACAAAAACAATGTCGCAATCATGTAAAAGAGCACATCTCTCACGAACTGTGTTGCATCCAAGGAAAAAGGTGCAGCATAAATTGCAACGAAACCAACAACAAATGCTGATACAAATGTGCCAGCAGAAAGTATAGCACCAAACCCTGTCCTATATTGTCCAGATCGGACAGCAGCAACCGAAGAGAACACATCAGGGGAACCATTTCCCAGGGCAAGAAGGGTAACTGCACCCATACTGGGAGTCAAATTCAGGTGAGAGGAGAGCTTGGTGGTGACAATAGAGAAATGGTCTTGTGCAGTTTTGATAAGGATATAGAAATGAATAAGGAGAAATAAAGATAGAAAAGGGATTGAAAGATATCGGTTTTGGTCAAAGAGACAAAAGTGGAGAGCGGAGTAGTCAACAATCCCATTGTGGTCAGCCAAGGGAGAACAAGGTTTGGCTATGATGGGGTTGACATTGCTGCTAAGGGATCGCCGGGGAACTGTGGGTAAAGGAAGAATGTAAGATGAAGAGGGTGGTGGGACAATAAAAAGGAAAAAGGCGAGAGCTGAGAGGATAACAAGGAAGATTGTGCATTTCTTGACGGATGAAAAAGAGAGACGGAGACCAGAACCTCCATGGCCATGGTTGTCCACTTCCATAAAGAGGCTTGTAGGTGACATCCAATTACTCCTCCAGTAATTACAGTGGCTTCGCTTTGTCCCTTCAGAATAATGATCAACCAGAATATTAGGGCAGAGCATGCACCTCAATCAACGACCACAAAACAGATCTACTCCCTAACCAATTGAAAAAAACAGAAACACACATGAGGGTGAAAAATTATGAACTTAAAGACTATACATGACCCTGACATACACTTATCCGAAACTTCCAAAACCCCCAGTAAAGAAGAAGAAGAGCAATTTTTGTAAGAAATAACGTCATTAGAAGATGCTTACCATCATAATAACTGATATGGCAATGCCGCTGGATAACAGGTGGTGAATTTCCACTTATCAGACACAAAACACAATGATTTGGGTCAGATTCAGTCTGGTGTGAGTTCAAATCTGAATTTTCCTACATGAGCCACGTGTTACATGCATCGAACAGAATCTGATAATTATATATAACTAGAACAGGGATCAAGATGCACCTGAATATAGGCATCATAATCTGCTGGTACTAACTTCTTCGGTCCTTCCCATGTGACACCTCCTGCCGAAGAAGATTCCTTATGTATTCATAGTGCCTTTTTAGACAATCACAATGACCATTCACCAAATCATTTATAAAGTGCAATCTGAAAACCCTGTTGAATGGATAAACCCGATCTCTCCAAGCCTCATCATTTAAAGTGAAACCAAGTTTATTTCCTTTATTCACCTGCTCTAGCATAAGGTCTATGAAGTAAATGCATACAGGAGGCGTCCAGACAGCTCCTGAACAATCACTTTCCCACAGTCTTCAACCTTCTTGCTCCTGCATGCAGAAAAAGCTAAAGAATAATTACAGAAACTCATTGTAGAGAGCAGAAGGAGATGGACAGGTAAAGACAGGCCAAGCAGCTTCATGGACACTAGGATACAGCAGAAAGGGGAAATCCACATAACAACATACCAAAGCAATCAGCTCCATGGTCACATGAGATCGCATTAAATTAGCACCATAAAATTTTCCAGCAATCACACACCGAAAAGGGTGCAACGCCTGAAATCAAGCCACCTCCAGAAAAGCTTGAAAGCAGCTCAAAGAACAACCACATTTACAGGTAATTTTACATATATACATGCATGTCTGTGTGTGGTTTGACTGATTTGTATTTTTACTTCACAAGAAATAATCACATTGCCCTCCGTTGGTTAACTGCAATGAAAACACAATATCCTCATGGGTTTTTCTTTTCTCCAACAAAAACGGGAAAGATAGCATCAAGTGCATTCTCTTTGGTTGCACATATAGTAGCGCCTGCCTTCCACATTTACAGGTGATTTTACAATTTCCATTCACTTCGTTTCCTTTCTTTCCTTTCCCATCCATTTCCCACCAAACTTAAATTACCAAAAATGCATAAGACTGTACAAGATTTTGTTCCAGATTAATCTAGCATAAACATGTTTCTATACAGATCAATTAATAATATGGTGGAGGCAGTAGGATCTCGCATAAGTACCCCAAATCAAGACGATGAACCTGAATTGCAGTTCATGAAGGAGTCAAGTGCTCTCAGTAACATTAATCTAGACAGAGATTAAACTTGAAGAAATGCTACATTCAGCACAATCTAGCTGAATTTTGAGATACCCATAGCTTGCCAAACACCTCACTAACCTAACACGGATCTTCTCCCACCCTTCTGTTTTATGGAAACCGTACTCCACTGGAAAACTTTTCCAGCTTTCATGTTTCATCGCTTCAGAAGAACTCCTATCAGTGAACAGGCCCATCCAATAGAGGTTGAATCTAGGCCGGAAACTACAAGTTGCCAAATATCGATTGTGAAGCAGGCCTGGAGCTTGCGAGTGTCAAGCCAGCTGAGAGTTTTGATTTGGCAATCCGGCATCTAATGATCCACTAATTTCAGATAAAGAAGCAATATGCACTACACGCGCTATACTTCATTTCAGCTAGCTAGCACAAGCATTCTGAAAGGTTCCTCGTCCCAAGTCCTCCATAAAAATAAAAATAAAAAAAGCAAAGATTTTTTCAACCTTTCCCACACACCCTTGATCCTAACAAGGTTCCCCTTCTCATCCTCCGAAACCAAATAGGAAAAGGGAATGTCCAGCAGAAAGAAACTTTCTTGATGAAGGCCAATACGCACAAATTGTCAGACGTTAGTAAGCGTTTCTCGAGCGCTCTAAATTGCAATTACACGAGTGTCGGCCCAAAACCAAACGGACCCCCCCCCCCAAAAAAAAAAAAAAAACTACCAATTTGAACTGGTGCGGGAGTGCGAGTCAAGCTCGATCGCCTCGAATATGGGATTCGACCTTCGAAACAATCAAACGCGTCCAACCCATGAGGAATCAAAGCATCTGCGGGAAAACGCAAATCCCAGACGCAATACCGACGCGACAAACCACCCCCGCCCTCCGAGGCTGCAAGCATCGCAAACTGCCCCGATGCGTCACAGTCGACTAGAACGAGAAATTGCGAAATCTCGACAGATCAGACAGCATTCGCTCGTCGGACGCGGCAGAGCCGAGCACGACCGACATGGAAATGTTACCTCGCAAGCTGGGGAATCCTGCGTCGCCGGACCGCGGAATTCGCGAGGATCGCAGGTTGATGCCGGGCGAGGAAAATGCTCGCGTTTCTCGAATCGAGTTCCGACCGCGGGCGAGGAAATGGAAGTCGGCAATATTCGCAGATCACGCGTGGAGTTGCAGAAACATACAGCTTGACGGATTTTTGGAAGACGAGTGAGAATAATGATTTTTGTTAATAATTATATTTGACGTCCTAATTTTGAGATAAATAAAATTTGTCATTTAAATTTTTTTTTATATTTTATGCACATTTACGTAATTAAGGATAGACCAAGTTCTATGCATGCACGATTTGCGCATGGATTTTTCAATATGTTGAAAATATAAATAAGTGACCGAGAAAAATAGGTATGGTCGTGTAAATGAAACAATTTATGGTTAATCTAATTTTTTGCAGGAGTATTGACAATATAAATATCATTTTAATAGATAAAGCAAAATTTCAAGTTGTTTTATTATTCTCTCTTGTAAAATTTAGCTAAGTAAAAATCCAATGTATAAATCATTAAAATTGGATTTGGGTCGATATGTTAGATGACGCCACTTAATCCAAATTTGGCTCCCGCTTCCATCGAGTTTCCCCCAAGTACACGCTCTGAATCTTTAATGGCATCATTGGACGAAAACTTGATAAGAGGCCATATATCAACTAAAAGTTTACTTTTTTATGAGGTCCAACTTAACGTAAGTGTTTTTTACGGGACAAATAAAATGGGTCAAAATTGGGGCTAGTGATAAAATCGGTGCTCCTTTTAAGGGAATTAGGCCCAGTTATTTTTATTTTTACATATAGCAAACCTTGTATCTAGAATGTCAACATTAACCCACATCCATGGCATTAACTGTATAAAATATTTAAGATATTGACCAAAAAATTCATAAATAGGCAACGTGACTTCATTGAGCCACGAAAAAATTAAAATCTCCTTAAATCCCGGTTATTAAAATTTAGTTGTGATTTTACCGCCGACATCTTAATTATGACATATAAAATGCAGAGAAGTCAAAGTTCGACCATCATTTTGATCTTTTCCGATGCATCAAGAATCTTTGATGAATCATGTGACGGATTGAAGGCATGGGACCAAGAAGCTAAGGATCCTAGATCGACAACCCAAGGACGAACGAAAAACAAAGAACCGTGAAGGCCAAAAGATGTCCTCGTCATCGAGGAGGAAAACCAGGTTTTCGAAACATTTTCGTACTGAAGCGTACTGTTCAGTTGGGGATCAACCGTACAAAGCTAAATGCATTAGCTATGAGAATTTGTCAAACCATTATCGATTGCTCTAAAAATTTAATCTTTTAGATCAAGACTGGTCTAATATTTAAATATTCCAACACTTTCTATCATCATACTTGATCGGACCATTACCAATTATTGTAAAAATATAAACTTTTAGATGAATGTTAATTTATTAGTTAGATATCTCAACAATCACGATTTTCGTTTGGAACTAAAAGCCGCTATTGCCGGTCGCCGAAGCATTGATGAGAGTAGCTGATGCAAGTCAACTCCAAACCCAAGGACGTTAGTTTGGATTTGAGGTAGGGGCCTCTCCGGAAAGAGTGTGCACCCGATCAACAATCGCTCTATGCGAGTTCTGCTCAGCAACTCGTTCCCAAAAAAGATATATAACATTTACCCAAACCTCTGGCATCGCAAGCATTGATTATGGTTAGGGCAGCTTGTGTCACCCCGTCGCAACATTTTGCGACCAAAACAAAACACTTGACCACTCAAACCAATTCCATGTGTACGTATCAAAGATGTGCTAATACATCATGCATTAACCACCACTCCAAACCAATTCCATGTGTACGTATCAAAGATGTGCTAATACATCATGCATTAACCACCACTCCAAATCGCGACTATGGTATGACATTGAGGTAAAATTAATTCCAAATTCACTTATTGAAATAGTTCATCTCATTACTTTCGCAATTGAGTTCCAAATTTCTACCATCAGCAACGTGGCTACATGACATTTTATAAACGACCCATACAACCTCCGTGTATAAGCTTTCAATACTCTTTTTATCCATTATTCTCGAGTGCTTTGACTGCAAATTTTTCAATCCAAGGAACGACACAATTAAAAAAAGACTAAAATTTGCTCCAATCATCTAAATTTGAAACCAGGGTATTGATTTGCACCCCTGCCATTTCCATTTCCAAGGAGGGAGAGGGAGAGAGAGAGAGAGTCTCATCCCATCTCCACAGATCTCTACATCATCCCATAAACACCTACCCATTTTTAGATTCTACATGATTAAAGGTCCTCCCCTGGTCCTAGATTCTATAATTATTACACATAACCAGCTAAAATTCATATCATATGATCTAAATATTAAACCCCTTCTTGGGATTCCGCAACTGCTACTGCTACTATACTACAAATACAGCAATGATGCTAGACTGGAGGAAATTAACACCTTCACATGATTATTAAAAACACAGGCGAAAACGGGACCCAAAGTCAGGCCAAGAGCCAGAAGTTCTTCTGCCATCTGGTGCTGATGAGATAGCCACCCACGCCCCTGCTCTGCTTCCTCACTCCAATGGTCAGGCAATCCGCTCCGTTGATGCATTGCTCCACGAACTCCTCAGATCTGCTGGCCCCGCACAGGCTGCTCCCGGAAAAAGAAGAGGACGAAGAAGCCCGTTAAAAATATGGTTTTTAATACGCAAAGTGGGGGTTCCCCAACGACGTCGAAACAGCAGAGAGGTCAAAGATCTTGATGTGCGGGATCGTGGGAAGAGGCGAAGCCACGATTTGCGAACTAAAAGAAGGGGAGAAAAGGAGATGTTTTTGACTAACCAATGGACGAGAGTCGACGGTTTCTTCTGGCCCAGCACCAGCACCGAGACCTCCAGCTTCTTCACCTGGCTCATCACGGTGGCCATCTTGGGACCTTGGATCACTAGCGCCTCCACGTCCACCTGCGCGAACCGTCGTTGACCCGTCAAACCAAATCCAGTTTGGCAATAGGAATGACTAATCTCTCTCTCTCTCTCTCTCTCTCTCTCTCTCTCTCTCTGAGCTTAGCTGAGCTGGGCTGAGAGCAGGGGGATTCTTTTTGAAAAAAATGGAAATAAAGAAAGGAATCTGAAAAAGAAAAGAACCCGGAAGGGAAGGACAGACCAAGTTCTGAAAAAGAAAAGAGAAAAAGATGACCGAAGACAGAATGGAGCTCGCATAATAGTGTCCCCTGCATGCAACCTCCAAAGAAGAGAAAGCAGGAATACTACGCCAGAGCCCAGAAGATGCATTGGATCTGACAGCATAATTAATCAAAAACACACGTCTTCATTTGGCTAAAAATGAGTGAACCACTCTGCATTTCCAAAGGATCTACAGATCTGAGGCCTAATCTGTCACTTGTCACCGGCAGCGAAAATGCGGCAGGTTGGAGCCAATGGAACACGACCGGAACGCGAACATCGGTTAATGCATTTCGTCATAACCAGGAAAAGCAGAGCAAATCAAACGAAGCAACATTAATCCAGACGCTCACCTCCGGCCTGGAAGCCTTGCAGAGAGACCCGAGTGAATTGGCAAGATACGGAGAAGTTGTTGAAGAAGAAGAAGAAGAAGAAGAAGAGGACGCATCAGAGGAAGGAGGAGAAGAAGATCTCTCGGCTCCAGGAGGTACGACGTGGAGCAGGGTCAGCAAGTCGCCCTTGTTGGCGACATGAGTGAGGGCCCACATCATTGCATGCTTGGAATGCGAGCTCTCGTCCACCACCACCATCACCCTCTTCCTCATCACCAGCCCGCCGTTCTCGCCGCCCCCGCCGTACATCTGGTCGAGCCCTTCCATCGGGTCCAAGCTCCTCCCGGCGTTGGCGGAACCGTACCTCTTGCTCCCGCTCCCGACGCCTACGACCCACCTCTTCGAGGTCGAGCTCCAAGCTTCTTTCCCACTGAGCTGCCTCAGAAGCGAACCCGAGCTTGGCATTTTCTCTGCCTATGCGTGTGCCAATAATAGAGAGAGAGAGAGAGAGAGAGAGAGAGAGAGCTCCTGTGCAGAAGAGTTTGTGAACCCAAGGCGGTCAGAGAGTTTGCTGTAAGCCTGCAGCAGAGAGAGAGAGAGAGAAGATGGTTTGTTTCCTGCTAGATATACTGCAATGGCGAGCAGAACAGTGATGATGTTTGATATCCTTTGCCATATTGAACTTTTTATAAAAATTAAAAAAAAATAGATCGTACAAAGATAAATAATTATTTAAATGAGTGGGTTCCTAACTTAAATATTTGCTTAAAATTTTTGATATCCTTTTCCAAAATGAACTTTTTATAAAAATTAAAAAAAAATCAATTATACAAAGATAAATAATTATTTAAATAAGTGGGTTCCTAACTTAAATATTTGCTTAAAATTTCTGACTTTCCTTAATAAATTAATACTACAAATGTTTCTAGTATTGCTCTTATGAAAAACAGATGGTGAGACAAATTTCAGATGTCGATGCCGTAACGAATTTTTTTCGGTCCAACATTACTCATTATATAATGTCATCATCCATCGATTCTAACTCCGATGTGGTTTGGACCAGTCTTGTTATTATCTTTTTAAGTACGCGATGTAGTGATGGGGCCGTGTACATTTATTTTATATAGTTTCGTGGACTTTACAGCAAGATATGAGGAGGGTTTCGGGCAATAAATTAGGATCACGAGACCATATAATGCATTGGACTCCCTAAACCGGGACCTCTCCCCCATCTTATAGATCGCAAGACCACGAGGGACCTCTCTGCAAAAAGATTTAATAAGGCGGGACCGTTTAGCTATTTCGCTGAGCCACGGGCCCTTCCTGATAAAACCAAGTTAGGATGGGGCATGAGGGGTTGGATTTGATGAACGATGATGGGAAAAGGCCATGATTCTTCGCGTTTGCTGCAGCAAGGTTAAAGGAGTTCACGGGAAACCGCTCTGTCTTCTTGCGTCTTTTCCTTTCCTTTTTACCAGAGAGATAAAAATGGGGTTTTGGTCAGTTTTGTGATGATGAAAGTTGAGAGGATTCTTTTGTACCTTCTTCTCCACACGCGCTTCAGATCCTCCCTCCTTGCTTATTTTCAATTTCCTTTGCCCATGATCTGCTTTTTGGAACCTCTGACAGGCAAAACACCCCCCGAGAAAGAGAGTTTTATTCTTGCAAATTGATCTGTGTAAGTCTTTTAATACGTTGCTGTTGGTTTCAAATTTGATGGATTGATGATGTTTGGTATTTCGTGCCCCATCTCGGAAGTGCGCTCTGCTAGCGACCAAAGGGGCCTCATGAATGGATGGGGGTTGGTTTCTTCGTTCATTCATGTCGCGCTGGTCCTTTCCATCTTCCTTGGTCTTATTAGCTCATTCAATCTGCCGCTGCTGCTGTTCTAATTACGTGAGCAGTACCTTTTCAGATGACCCACATAGCGGGGACTACACCATGTGTCATGGGGCTCGGCTAAAGACAAAATTGAGTTCCTCGACTTCACTTTTTTTTTTTCCTTCAAGTTCGGTGAGATTCATATCGGTTGGAACTTCTGGTTATTTCGATGAGAATTCGATATCTTATGTTCCATCTTAACAAATTCTTTATTAGTTTCTATTTGTGGCGGTGATTTTTATGGAATGTAGACAATTGCTGTGATCGATGCGATAAAAAAGAAAGAAAGAAAGGCGTGTATTTTTATCGAAACCTTTCGAAAAATCGTTATATCTTTTATAATTTCAAAGGTTCTAATCGACTTTTCGCTTAAGCTATTTTTCTTTTTTTTTTTTTTTTAATTTTCTCGAGAGATCTCAAGAAAAAGTACGCACCTTTGATATTTTTATATTATCTATCATAGTAATTATCTATATTTCACGAAAATTACTGCCACAAATAGGAATTAGAAAAAAAAAACTTTTTTTTTTTTTTTTGTCTCTAGGCTTTTTACTTCAATGGCCATGAAATGTTCACTAACTTTAAATTACAGGCCTAAGCAGCTTTCATCACGGCATTATCTCCATGGCATCAAGAATGATGGACAGAGGATGGCAAGGCTGTAATATTCATGGACAAAGGTTGGTGGGATCCAACTGCATCTTCAGTGTAATCAATTTATAAATAACTCCCCTGATTCCCAGTTTTTTAATTTCCCCTTTCTCCTGACCCAAATAAACAACTCAGATTTTAATAAAAAATTACTGAAAAAAATCTACATCTATTATATTTTATCAATTTAGTTATGAATCTTTTAATGATATTAATTTTTTTTATCCCACTCATCTCTTATATGTACATTTATTATATTTGTATCAATTTAGTCATAAATCTATATCTATTATATTTATATGCAATGTTTATAAGGATCAAACTTTAGACCTCATACTTACCAAGCCCACCCCCCAAATCATTTTATTAGCAGAGCTACATGCTTGTTAGCTTCATTTGTGCCAATTAAGTAAGCACATTTACATAATTTTTCAATTGAATCTATTTTATTAATTTTGATTGAAAAATACTAACGTGAACGCCGAATGTCTTATGTGACACGGTAAGTGATGATATTGATAATTTTTAATAATATTTTGATATATATTTTTATTTTTTTCCATTTTATTTGCTTTTCTTCATCATTTTTTTATTTTACTTTATTATGGCCAACGAAGGTCTTCGAACCCTAGCTAGCCACTAAGCGATGGTCATTAGGCTCTTGCCCAACCTCGTCCATATCATTGAGTGAGGCCCAGGGCCTTAAACTTGCCAATCAAGTAAATGAAAAGAATGAAAATAAAAGAACATTAAAAAATATAAAAAATAATAAAATTGTTAATGTTAATACTAGTTATGTTATATAAGATGATCGGTATTCGCGTTAATAATTCACAGTCAAAGTTGTACGGATAAAAATAATAGATAAAATATAAGAAGATTTACCATTCAATCGACATGATTTTCTGATTAAAAAATTAATACAATTGTAAAATTCAAAATTGAATTAACATAAATTTAATAGACTTAGGGTTTTTTTTAGTTCTTTATAATTTTAATTCGGGATATATTCCCTTATGGGGGCGGTGTTCAAAGGGGGGGGTCGAAACTATGGTCACTTCAGTCTACAGTTGTTTTTGGCAATGCTACGTACTGATTTTCTCATTTCCCTGTCAATCACTCAAATCTCTGATCAGGACAGGCGCTCAGGCCTCAGTAAAAGAATCCCGTCCGGACAGCCTTTAATAATTTACACGAGACTTCACTCCAAAAGAAGAAGATAAAATTAGAAAGATTAAAAAAAAGGGCTGCGGAAAATACACGTACGGAGATGCAAAATACGTATAAATTAATTAAATGGGGGGGGGGAATTAAAGCTGGGGAAAACGTCGGGGAGTGGGGCCCAGGACGCGGATCGGGGTCCTTCTGGGGGTTGATTCGAGTCGGGGAAGTCGGTACTTCCAAATAATTGCTCCCCAGTAAAAACTCGCTTCGTGCGGATTGGATCTCCTGGGTAGGTGTGGTGAATTATTCCCATGCCCTTCTACTTTTTAATTTTTTTTTTTTGGTTTCATCTCAAAATTATCTATTTAGAACGCACGTATAATCATTATATTTTTAGCAAAAATATTTTTCTAATTTGGAGAAAAGATTTGAAACAAAAATCCGTCTAAGTAATGAAATTTTATTTTTCTAATTCTGAAATAACTTTTTGTTCGAGAATAAATTTTCGAATAGAAATGAAACATAGAAATTATTATCACGTTCATCTCATTACTAGCTAGTTGCTCACTTACCGGTTGCCACTAGTTGTCGTCTGCCCCCATCACCCAGAAATGAGAAATTTTATGTCGTCATTAAAATTTCTATTTTTGCTTAAAAACTTGTATAATTAATAGAATTAAAAAATCTACTTCTTATCATAAATTGATTTATGGAATAGTAGGGTTATTATTCACACATTTACCAATTAGTTTAGAAAATTCTATGGTCCCTAGCATCTCAACTTTTTTTATTTATATGGGGGTCTCATCACAGAATTGATGGACAATACTGTTGAGGACAACTTAGAGGTGTAAATAGCACATTTTTGAAATATTTGAAATAAAAAACAATAACTTATGTGTTTCAATAGAATTTCTTAACAACTTCGAATGATGAATTTTTAAATTTTAAATAGCATTTAGGAGTTAGGATAGTGCAGAATATGAAATTTATTTTGTACAGCATGACTATTCTGTAAAATTTACATGAGTGAAACACAAGCACCAACTTACACTTAATCGCATCTTTCTTGTTTAATTAGGACGCCCGATCTAGCAATCCTCGAGCAAATATGTGCATCCAATTCATCATGTCTTTGAATCGTGTGAATCTCACGTGAATTCATCTTGATATGGGTGCTCGAGCACATTAGGTGCACGGCCAATCAGTAATATGTGGGTTGACTTTTCACCATGCGACCCCCCCAGTTTATTAGAGCTTGGTAGATTGGGCTTATGAACGATGGCCAAAGCTCATTGGGGAATCCTCGTTAGTAAAAAATTCCAAATATATATTGATAAATGGTGGTCAACTTTAACGACGCCGTAATAAAAGATTTCGCTATAATGCGTGAGATATAAATTAGATACTTTAAAATCGAAGTGGACTTAAACATTACATAAGTCACTCGAAAAATATTCTTCGCTAGAATATGTCTTGGATCCGAATACCTAATTGAAACTCAGCCCCAGTGGAAGCGTGTTAAAGTCCAGCCAGAAGTAAGGAACGTCCAGATAGCACTTGTTTCCGACTTGCAGAATGGGAATTCCGATCCATATCGAAGCCGGCCGTGTCGTGCTCCATGCTTATACGCATACATCAGATGCAACGCTCGAGGGGCTGCTACTCGGGTCGAGCGAGTCCGTGAGTTACGGGTTCACAATCCAATCCGTCGCGCAGGCTACATGTCAAACGAGGCGAGTCGAGCCAAAGGTGGGAAGTGGGAAGGGATTGGCTCTTCCTCCCCAAACGACACGGTCCCGATTCTCGCCCCTAATCAGCGCCAGGGCGTGACAGATGAGGCGTTATAAATAAGGAAAGAGATATTGTACGTCAAGAACGAATTTTTTAAGAAGAGGGAATTGAAAAGAAAGGGGGAAAGGAAAGGAAAGGACGGAGGGGGAGGTGTGGGAAGGGGGGTTTATCCATGGCGTCACGGTATCAGTTCAGTTCCATGGGAAGTTGTGTCGAGGGGGGAATGCGGACGGTTTAGCGTTCAGCAGCAAGTGCTGTGCTGCGGCAGCAGCATCTTCTTCCTTCCTACTCTTCCCACTTTCTCGTGAATCGTCGTGCATGGCGACAACAGTGACAACTCTCTCTCTCTCTCTCGTGGCCGGTGGCTTTCATTCACTTTTCCTTAGAGCCCGGTCCCCTCGCTTCTTCTTCCAAACCTTCCCTTTACAACGGGGATGGCAATTTATAACGCGACCCGTACCGCCCGGCTCGAACGCCGCGAGAGGTTGACGGATTCGAGCTCACGTGACTGGCGCTCCTGTCGTGTGTTGTTTTTTAGTTGCGATACGTGGCGTCGTGGATCGTCACTTGACTTACCCATTATGCGGGAATTATCGACGTGAATCTTTGTCCCGTGGGTAATGGAAATCACGGGCATTTTAGTTGGTTCTCTGCAACGGGCATTAAACCATTTTCCATCGATTAGGTAAGAAAATTTGTGAATGCATTAATTATTTTTCCTAAAAGTTACTTCATTGTGTTTAAGCTAACTGTGTTTGACTTACCAGACACGTCAAATTTGTGAATAAGCCACAAAGATTCTTCTTTTTTTTTTTGGGAGGGGGATTGGTGTTTCCAAGATGCTATTCAATTGTTAAGGTCACGTTTGAGTTCGATCAACCAAGTTGGACTCATTTACTTAAAGCGGATTAATGCAGGTAGTGTTGTACTTACCTATTTTGATAAAATGATCCCGCTTAGTCAAGTATCGGACGAGATTATTAAATGGGTCTCGTCTGGGTCGACTTATGTAATGGTTCATATCAAAGTTAACACGATGCGAGCACATTTCATAAGTCTGAAGTGTCGCCTGTAGGAAAAATTTCAAAAATTGACTAGGCACCACAGGGAAGTTAACTAAGAAAAATCAATGGCTTGAACTTCATGCGATCTAGACATACTTAAAAGATGGTACAGTGACATTAAAAGCCGATGGAACCTCCAAATCTATATAATAAAGCTTGTATGTCGAGGGAGTAGATCATTCTCCACACTAGCAGTGGCATAAGGGAATTAAGCAAGTCCTTAAAATATTTCATCTAGGTTCTCATTCATAGTTGGGCTCGTAAAATAGATAGAGGATGCTGTCGGGTATAGAGCAAGAAAAACATACTGCACTAATTGAGGGCATAGGGGATGTGGACGCCTACACAACTTATCCATAGAGCCTGCCATACTTACAAATTAAATGGACAGGCCACAGAGGCCCCAATTTAGACTCCTTTCTTGTGGAAAGATTACACTTTGTAACCAACATCCTATGGTCCACAAGAAGCAATTGATCCTTCTGCACACCAGTGGCGACGTGTGGGCTAGGCCATGCTCAGCCTTGTCCGTTTCGTGCTTCGTGCTGGCCTGGCCCATCCATTCTCCCGCTTGATCAAGACATCGTTGTAAGCTGTTCCCGGGTCGTTTACCAACTAACCCATTCCTATATCTCGTCAAATGACCGGTACGCGAGTACAAGATTCCAGTCCGGCGACTAGCCATTGTAGGAAATATGGACCCGAGCAAACAATGCATTCAAATTTCTCTTGCAACTTCAACTGTTCCGGGCTTTTGCCGGTTGAAGCCCCGATCTCGTTTGGAGTATATTCAAGAATACATTCAATCATCGATGTCTCCGGCTCGTTTGGTGAGAAGTGTCGAGCTAGACGTACCCGTCGAATATAATAATATATTGAAGTCGAATAAGCCATCCATGAGGTACCTTATTGGAGCTTCAACGCCCAATTTGCCACCCCTAAACCATGCCGATATAATCTCTACATGTACACAATCGCTGTACAGATTTATTTTTGCCCCAAATACAAGGACAAAACATTAGTTATTTCTTTTTAGTCAATTTGTAGTCTCACATTTTTTCATTTTTTCCATATTGTAATTTCAATTTCAAACTACCATAGATTTCACCGACGTAAAATTGTCGGTGTAACTGCATAGCACCGGCAATTGCTAGTACTTAATAAGCTTTGAGATGTTGATACTTACCTTGAATTAGAAATTCAAATGACAATTAAGCTACCTTTTATATAGATCAATATTATTTTTCCGAAAAGAGTTATGTCAAGAATGTGTAATTAAAAGGTTTCATTTTTGAATGCACAAGTGCCTCGGAAAGGTAATGTTTCAAAAATTATCTAGTCCACAAAAATGCACTAGAGAATGCAAAATCATGTTTTTGAATTTAGGGAGTACAAAATCACTGAGATTTGTCTTAGTAGCCACTCTTCAACATGAAGAGGGAGGTGAGGAGTTCAAATCCCCACCTTCTTAAGGGTTGGGGTGGGAACGGATTAGTTTCAGGAGTGGGTTTCAACTCTCACGCCTTACAATGAGGTAAATCAAAAGTATGAGAGTGAGAGTTAGATTAGAAATAGAGTATGACCAACAAAAAAATGAATTTATGGAGTACAAAATGAAATTACCTAAGATTTTATTGTGAAATCGTGATCTTTTCCTCATTTTTTATCAATGTGACTAATCCAATGATTCTCACAGCTAGTTTTATTTTATTTTTATTTTTCAAACAAGTACCATCAAAAACCTTGAACACCTAAACTTGCCTATTGTACTGCAAATATCTAAACTTTTTTTTTTGTGTCACGAAAATATTGAAAAATATACATACGTGATACATATATTATCTATTATAGCTTCATCAACGGTATATTGTCATCCCAATTTAAGTTTGGATTTTTAGGTTTGAGGTATTTGTATCATTATTGGCAAATTAAAAAAAAAAATCTGGGTTATCTGTGTCATGATGGTATAGTTTTGGGTTTTTACGTTATTGACCCTTTTTCTTATGGTTCATAAGTAGAAAATATATTTTTGGGATTGATATCATGAAAAATCATAAACTAATATATCAGTGATAAATTTAACCCAAAAAAAAATATACAAAAGAATTTAAATCGATACACTTATGATAATTTTATCTTTCGTTGGTTTCGTTAATTGGACTAATATCACAAAAAAACATTTGTGACAAATGAAAAATAAAACCTACAATCATCAACTATTATATATTATCTACTTTCGCAATTTAATCATAAAAATTTGTTGTAAGAGTAGTTTGGGATAAGTTTATCATAAAAGTATGAGTTTAGATTTTTTTTTTTTTTTTATGGTATTCACTCCATTTTTAAATCATATTTCCGGAGAAAAAAGGGGAAAAAGGAAAGGAGTTGAAAAAAGGGGGATAAAACCCTATCGACGAGCGAGCAGGCGATTTTGAAATTTTCGAGTTCACGAGCGCATCGGACCACCGACCGATTCCCCCGGGGTTTCGATCGTACGGCTACGAATCTCGCTCGCACCGTCTTCCCCTCTATTCGGGCACACTCCCACCGCCCTCCGCTCCTCCTCCTTCCGCACTCTCGAAAGCTTGTTGAATTCGGAGCGAACGCCCCCGCCCGACAGCGCAACGCTCCACCGCAACCCGCGTTCCGACCCGATTCGCTCCCGTCTCCGGGGCCCGAATCCAGCCGAATTCCGCACGCCGTTACCGCCCCCGGGAGCCGGCCGGCGCGGGCCGATGGAGGACGACGAGGCGCGCGGCGGCGGCGCCGTGGCGGCGTCGGCGGCGGGGGCCCGGGGTTCGCCGGAGGACATGGAGTCGCAGATCAAGGCCGCCATGCAGTCTCGCGTTTCTCATTTCAAGGAGGAAGCCGAGTGCGTGGCTTCTCTGCCCCCCTTTTTCAGCTTTCTCGATTGTCCGCGCGTAGTTGTTGGAACGGTGGGTAGGGCGAGGATAGGGCTGAGGTCGTGCCTAGCGTCGGTGTCGATTGTTCCATATCTCATGTGATGATTAGGCGGCTGTTTTCGGTCGGGGGTGCTTGCTTCCGGGGGGGCGGATGATCTCGTGAAATTTTGAATTTTTCTCCCCTAGTGCTGGGGCGGCGTTTTGGGTCGTCGTGTGTTGTTTTGCTCTTGAAGTAGTAAGCGAGATAACCTAAAAGGGAATGGCGGTTTGGTGTCTGGACTGTCGCGTAGAAAAACTGCTCTTAATACTTACGTTTTGACACTAATTTGTTTTGGCGAGTGATCTGATGATTATAGCCGGAAATTGTGGGCTCGTGTCGTGGAAAGAATCTAGTTAACCTCTGATTACATGTGGTGGGTTTTTGTTATTTTTCTCAAATTGGGACCTTTCTTAGTTTTTCTGATTTAAATGCGTCTCTGTCATCGTTGTTCTACGTTCTCTGGTAGTAATTGTGCTTTTGAATCAGGAACTTGTTAGTTTGATGTGTTTTATGAACAAATTGATGAGCTTGGTTTTTATGTCTTTGATATAGACTGAATTGGAATGCATAAACTTTTTCTAAATGCAGCTCGTTGACCTTTGAGGGCGTGCGGAGATTAATAGAGAAGGACTTAGGGCTGGATACGCATGCATTGGATATTCATAAGAGATTTATAAAGCAATGTTTACTGGAGGTAACTTTTGAAATTCGATTTTCTTGCTCCCATTGTGCCATGCAATTATGAGTTTGCAATGAACCTTGCTCGTGCTCTTTGGTATAGTGTTTGGAGCCCACTTCACGTGAGTAATTTAAACTTTAAATAAAGAGTAAAGAAAGTAGCGAAGCTTATGTGCAATGATGAATATGTCTCTTTTAAGAAATTGATTAGAACTTTCCAGATGATATAAGTCATTGAAATAGATAGCTATGAGTAAAATTGTGGATGTTCCGAACTTAGTTATTCTCCTGACGTGAAATGCCTCCTAAGACTGCAAGTGGCATGACAGTGAGATCTCCGCTGAGATTACTGCAGAACCTGCTTGTCACAGGTGGAGAGCCTGTTGACTTATCATTCAAGAATGCTGAAGCCACCAGTACTCTGCCTTCTGTTAGCCAGAATCTGCTGTTGAAAGATGGACATGATAAATTCACCACATATGACTGGATATCGTGCTTTTTGTTGGACATCGTCATGCCTGACTTATTAGTATTTTCTGGTGAATTTGATGTCCTTATTTTCCTTTTTCCTTCCTCCATTCATATGAAGATTCATTTTGAGTTTTAGCCAGTTTACCTCCAAGTGTGCGAGAGTAACTATACTTTTCTAAGGACTGATCTTGGTGCATCTAGAGGATGGTAACTAAGTAATGTCTAATTAGGTGGTGTTGCTGGTCCCAATAGGGCAGTAAAGAGAGGTGGCTTGAATTATTCAAGAAATAGTGTTGTGATAAAGCTATATATTGTATGTTGTTGGACATTCATGAGGTCCACACCATATACAGCACCGATCTTTTATTGAGGGTCTTCTTGAAAGCGAACTAAAAAGAAAGATCACTTCATTTAGTGCTCGCTCAAAGCACCTATAGTTTTTACACTAATTGGATCACAAATTAAAACCTTAAGTAAGGTAACATGGGAAGTCGTTGCTAGTGCTCTTATTTCTCCTATATTCCTGCTGGCTTCTATTTAAGAACTATGTAAATGCATCACAACGACATTGTTTAGATTCTTTTTGACCTTGTAAAAAGATGATTCGGTATTATAGAATGTGAAGGGGATTAGGTTTTATCGTCAGATGGATTAAAACTGGCACAAAGGTATATTGGCTATACTATTTTTTTATTGGGATAATTCCATCTGCAACTCTGGTGAATCAAGCATAACATAGTTATTTTCATTTTACAAACCAAATTGTAGATAGCTATTCCCTTGATGCTTTGCTCTTTTATTTCTATTCTCATAGAATATATTCCATTTCATCCAAGTGTGGTATTTCTGTTGGGGACACGTTTGTCTTTTCTTTTCTGAAGTATCTTTTTGTTGGAAGATAAGGGCAGAAATGGGCAACTAGCTTTTCTACTCTCTTAAGGCATTGCCATGAGGGTCCTACATTTTCGATAGAATGAACTCACTATGATATCATCAAATGTGAGATTTGGTGAAATCGTCACTCACTTACACTGGCAATGCCTTTGTAGCAAGTAGGCAAGTCCCGTCAATGTAAACCCTTGAAGTGCTAGAGGTCTAGAACCAATATAGACATGCCTGTGCTACTACTGTAAGTGGGTTTGACCTCATAAACTCGTGTTTGTAGAATATTAGCCTGTACTGTTGGGCCATCATCACCAGTGGTTTTCTTTCTAAATTTTGAAAGTGAAGATTGAATGGAATTTTGTGGAAATGTTGCTAATTGTTTCTTAGTGTAAGAAAAGTGATAGCTGGTGCAGACTCTCTTAGGACTGTATCAAAGCAGTTAGGTTTCAAATCGGGACCCTGGGATGGCATTGATTATTAGATTATATCCTTCTGGATTATAACATTCATATTTAGTTCCTGCCACTGTAAAGATCTCAGTTGATTAAGTTTCTGAATCAGGATCACTGGGATGGCATGAGAAGGTCAAGTTGCTTGGGCTTTTACCCTTTTTGTAAATGAGAGTAATGCTCTTTCTGTAGTCCATGTTGCCATCCAAGGAAATTTCAACAAATTGGATTATATTCAGAAAAGAATTCCTGGTTTTAAAGATTGAGAATTTTGCCTTCTCTAGTTTTGGTTGCTGGAGAGTAAGAGTTCTGCTGTAAAACGATGAACCTGTGATTTTCTAATGATTGTCATCAGATATTAGAGCAAATACCTTTTCGAGGAATCTTTTGACTGCTTTTCTTTTGATTCTTGTTTGTTGGTTATAGCACATTTCTGTTTATTAGTTTCTAATCTGTTCAAATACCCTTTTTTTTGGTGACACATATCAGTGCCTGGAAGGAGGTGACGATAATGCCTCTAAGAGTTCTGGTGAGTCTCTGCAAAATAATGTGTCTTCTATTAAAGGAGAGATGGAGGAATTGTCTGAAGGTCCTCAGTCAAAGAATGAAGTTAAGAAATCTAACTCTGGAAGTGAAGAGAAAATGGAAGACTCGCCAGTTATGGGTCTCTTGACTGCAAAAAAAGCTCTTCATTTAGAGGCTGAGAAAACTCAAGGCAATGGAAGTAAAGCCAGTATAACTGAGAGCATGATAAACAAAGCCATTAAGAAGAGAGCTGCTTATTTTCGAGCAAATTCAGAGTATGTCTATTTATATCTCCTGTCCTTAGCTTCTTGTAAAAGTGCTTCTGTGCGGTCTGCTTAACAATGTGGGATGTCAGGGTGGCTTTTCTTGTCATGTCTAAAGGGCATTTACATAATTTCTGCAGGAAAGTTACAATGGCTGGAGTTCGTCGTCTTCTAGAGAAAGATCTTAAGCTTGAAAAATATACATTGGATCCCCACAAGAAGTTTATAAGTGAGCACCTAGAAGAGGTGAGCAAAAATGATTACAACATTATGCTGTTCTCATTAAGAAGTTGCTTTAGCAGTAATTTTACTTTTTCACATGAAGGACCTGATTTATTTTACCGCCATTTCTGATTATTCCTTAGGTACTGCGATCTCCTGAAGTTTCTAAATCTGCAAACACAGTTAAGAAGAAAGATGCTAAGGAGATTCTAAAGAAGAAAACCCCTAAAAGAGTCAGCCCTGAAGGAAGTTCTGACTCGTCAGACAGTGAGGAAGAAGAAGATGCAGAGGAGGATGAAGTAAAACCGAGAAAGAAAACTGTTTCCAGAGGAAGGATGCCGAAAGCAGAAGGGCTGAAAAAACGTAAAGCACCCCCAGCAAAGGAGACTAAGGTGTCTAAGCGAATAAAGCCAGAAGAAGCTGCATCAGAGAGCAATGATGACTCAGGAGACCGTGGACATGATTCTGAGGATGGTGAATCTCATTCATCTGCAGAGCGACACACAAAGGTGATATTTCTTCTCCTGTTTTAAAAAGGATTGAAGTAGATATTTTGCTCTACTCATCTTGTTGTGTTTGCAGAAGAAAGAGGTCTCGACCCCGGCATATGGAAAAGGTGTGGATCGTCTTAAATCAATTATCAAGTCCTGTGGGATGAGGTAACGACTTGTTAGAAAGTTAAAGGGCTTCGCCATTTATGAGAGTAGATGTGGTAAGAAATACAATTCTTTGCAGTGTCCCACCCTCAATTTATAAAAAAGTCAAGCAAGTCTCTGAGGATAAACGCGAGGCTTTTCTAATGAAGGAGCTTGAGGAGATACTCTCAAGAGAAGGATTGTCTACGAATCCTGCTGATAAGGGTGAGACATATGGTCCTTTGCTCAAAATTCGTGCAACTGGATTTGTTGAGTAGATTTGATTAATTTGTAATTTTAAAATGGAGGCATGAATAGTTACCATATTCTGGTGGATGCTTGGAAGTCAGGTTTGGGGCCAATGACTACTGATCTGATATCTACTGGCAGGAGAAAATGGCAGCTTGTTATCTCTAGTACCACCTCAATTGTTTTGATAGAAATTTGGTAGACAGCATTGTTTGCTTTGGCAGGAGATACAAAAAATGTCATGCCATTGTTTAAGTCCATGGCCTAACAAATCAATCAATAGGCACTCTAGTTTGGGGGATCTCCATACGTATATGAGAGATTTTGCTGCTTTATCCCTCTTTCCTCTTTCCTCTTTTCTTTTTGTTATGTGTTATTGAGTGCTAATTTTGAGAGATTAAGAGTTAAGATCCATATATTTTTCTAGATAATTCAAGATGCCTTAAGACTACAATCTCTTTGGTACTACACCCTTTTGATTGTTGCCATCTTTACTATTATTGATAAAGAGTACATCAGCTATGTGGAGTCCATGTTCAATAGCATAATCAACAGATGATTGAGAAGCAACAGCTTTTACATGTACCCAGCCGCATTTTCAAGAATACTAGTCATTTTTTTTTTGTATGTTCAGAGATCAAGGAAGTGAAGAAGAGAAAGGAAAGAGCAAAAGAACTTGAAGGCATTGACACAAGCAATATTGTGTCAAGTTCGCGTAGGCGGACGACTTCTAGATATGTAGCTCCCCCAAAACCAGAAATACCAGCAGAAGCTAATGGGGAAGAAGCAGGAGATTCTGATGCAGACGCTGGTCGTGATGATGATGAGGAAGATGAAGAAGAGGATGATGATGATGGCAATGATGAGAGCCAAAGTGAGGAACTCAGTGAAGGTAACTGTTCCCCATGATAATTCTTTTTGGTATGTTCTATATTTGGAGATGCTAGTGTCAGTCCAGTAGAGTTACAAGAATATTTTTTGCTTCATCCATTCCATGGCACCATTTCACCGTGTTTGCTTTTGTGCACTTCAGCGAACTCTCCTGGGCCTACATCTTGAGAGTGTTGAATATTGTTGAGTTTAGTGCAGATATATAAAGTCTGTCATTGAATCATGACTCATATCTTTTCTTTGTCCTTCCTATGACTATCATGGAATTGTTTATAAGGTTTCCATTCCTCAGAAGAGTCCTAGTAGTTACTGCAGGCTGTTGTAATTAGGGCGATATATACAAAATTTCGCGTGGAAAGAATAGAAACGAATTAATGGAAGGAAGTCAAATCGAGTGACAATCTCTCTCAAACTATGATGAATGGTCTGGTTGATATTTTTAAAAATTGAATGATGATATCTCTTTTTTCTGGCCCTCTGTCATTAACCAGTGCATCTGAGCTGTTCTCCATCTCATTAATAGGCTTCCTCTATTTTCTTGTCCAGGTCAGGAGGACAGTGACTAGATTTTTGCACTGCCTGACAAGCAGGATAACATAATCGAAGCATCAACCACGAATGTGTACAGATGAATACTGCGGTTGAGTTTCAGTTTAGTATGGAATTGTTAGTCTGCAGACGTGCCCCCTGATTTGGGGACTTAACGTTATTGTTGCTGCTGAGGAATTTCATGTAGGACTTCATAACATATGCTGTTTGAAGAAGATGGGTATTAACGAGTCAGCAAGTAGAGTTCTGTGTACTAGAATTATAGTGTGGTTAATGTGCTTTTAGGAGTGTCCATTGTTTTCCCGGGGAAAGTTCTATATGCAAATTCCGGTATTATGTCTCACACCTATTATTGATAGTTTTATTAGTCGGTGAGCAGGACATTATGCTCGAACCCTTTGAAGTGCAAATTTAGCAGCTACTTGCTGGGATATTGCGGCAAGGATAGTCTATTTGCAAAGCCCTTGTTCGCAAATTTCTGTGTCGGGATATTTATTTGTAAGTTGTTGATCGTTTTGCATTTGAGGATATGGGAAATCAAGTGCGCAATTGAATCACGACTTATGAAAATAACCTGATGGCAGTAAAGCTGGTCATGAAATCTTTCTGATTTCGAGCGTTCAAAGTCATTTCTGTGCATTGCATCGGGACTCCACGCTAATCATCAGCGTATTTTTCACTGATAAAGGAAAATCAGTTCGTTCTTCCTCAGCATCGGATACGCCTACCTTAATCCCCACTAGCATGACCGAAATACGCTAAGTTACATTAGCAGTTTAGATTGGACCAAAGGAATAAAACTGAAAAAAGAGTTGCACCCTGGCTCTCTCTCATCGTGCGGTCAGAGATCCCCATGCCATGGCACTTTTTGGGCTTGCGTTATTGTATCTGATTCAAACAGTTTACATGTTGGAGAGTCGTTAATGTCGATTCTTTCTATGATTCTCCTACTATAGTGACACATGCAACCAAAATCGATAAGTCGCCCATGAACTCTTCTCAGTTGCTTCTCATTGCAAAACTTGTGACGGTGTTCAGACCGGGCAGGAATGCGGAAGACAAGTAATTAAAGTTTTATAATGGCGATCAAGCAAAAGAATAGATGAAATCAACACCATCAAAATCTGAACAATGGCCGAATGAAAGTACTCGACTGTATGACCAAGTCTATAACTTCGGCAATGTCAATGTGTGTTGAAGGGCTCCTCCAGTAATTTGGAAGAATAGCCAAGATGCTTCATACTTCTTCACCTTTCAGTTTCCTCTCTGATAGGAGACGTCTCACTTCATCTGCAAGATCCTTTATATGCTTATCTTCACACCCTTCAAAGAGAGAAAAGAACAAATTCACAGTCAATAGGAGCCCAGCCATCAATAATCCAAGTTTCCCCTTAGAAGCTTCACCTATTTGAAGAAGAGCCTTCTCTAATTGGAAAAGATAATCCCTGTTTGGTCCTGAGGGTCCTTCGGCGAGCACTATCTGTCTGCAATCCAACAAGATACATCAAAATATGTGTCCAAGACTAACATCAAATGCGAATTAAGACTCCAAAAAATAAAAAAAAGTGTTCCGGCAAGAACATCACTAAGATCAGGAATCGGCGGGCAAAACCAAATAACTTCTCTAATGGAAGACATTTGGAAAAAGGAGACAACCAATGAATACTTGGTGATGGATAGACATTGAATTTCGTCCCAGTTCCCGTGTTCTGACTGAGAACAACAGAGATACGAACCTAGCAATGTCTTCAAGAGGTGCAGGGCCCAAATAATTCGTGTTGATCTTCTTATCTGGAGAACCAATGTATCTGCAAGATAACAAATTTAGAAGTAATATAAATTTTCCATGGGTTGATTTTAAATATTTTACATGAAAAGAAGTAAAATAAGCAAGGGAGTCTCTTCAAATTTTCCTACTCACACCATTACTCCAGATACAGCCGGAGTTACAGCAGCTGGGTCCTGAAAAAGTAACGCAGCAGGACTAATGAAATTTAATATTGGTGTCTTTGATTTCAGTTCGTTAGAAGCAAAATTAAAAGAAAGAAGAAAAAAAGACATAAAACTTACAGTGAAAAAGTCGAGATAAGCTTTCTGATCATATTGCTTCTCCCTTACTTCAAGATTCTGCAGCACAAGAGAAAATGATCTAGTAAGATGAACCAACAGGGGATTCAAAAAGGTTAGTCACTGGTTTGTTCTCTGATGGCAAGATAATTCTTGATCATTCAAAGCAAAGATTCAACTGATAAGGACAGAGATTAGTAAAGAGTAAAAGATAATTAGAGACCAAATGACCATGCAAAACATTCGTACCAATTGGTAGCCTCATTTGCACAGAGAAAAGAAAAACAATAACAAATAGAAAGATCCCAAATGAGTGATTTGAGCCTGACTATTAGCAGGCAAAGTGAACGGTGCAATTGCAGTAGCCTCATAATTGGTTCTGGGTTTTGTGCCATTAAATTTGACAGAAAAGAAAAACAATAACAAATAGAAAGATCCCAAATTAAATTTGATGCCATTTTGTAGCCTCGTTTGCACAGAGAAAAGAAAAACAATGACAAATAGAAAGATCCCAAATGAGTGATTTGAGCCTGACTATTAGCAGGCAAAGTGAACGGTGCATCAATCTGCAGCCTAGCATTCACATAGTATGCTTGGACATCTCTTAAGCTCAGGTACTATAAATTCCAATAAAGTAATAAGATGGTTCTGGGTTTTGTGCCATTAAATTTGATGCTGCCCTTTTGTCAAAGATCCTCAGAGAAGAATAAAAATCAGAAAAAAAATGATGGTTGCAATTCAAAATATACAGATTCAATTGCATTTTTGGTGGCAAGGTTAAAAAGAATGCTAAAACAATTGAGTAAGACGTCACTCACTTACAAATTACCAACACATGTAGAACCTCACTGCACTATATGACCAACAAGAAGGCTAATAGGTCACTTTTAGAATTTGATTGAACTAACAAGCTAGCCAGCCAGAACTTACCACCTTTCTACCAGTGTTAATATCCACAGAGTCCAAGCTTTGGGCTTCGACTACTTTACTAGAAAATTTCTTCCCAAGGACTGACAAACTTGATCATGGTTAAACTCAGGCAACATAGAGAAAATAGGATCAATGCATTTTCTTTCTACTATCCACATTAGAATTAATGGAAAAATGTATACTTATTGCCTTCAATGAAAGAGATTGCTACAGCCAGGCATTCTCCTAAAGCAGGTTACATGCAGAATTAGGCAAAGAGTGCAACCATAAATTTAGTACAACTGCAGAGTTTTGGACAGAGAAAATTACATGGTAACTACAGCTAATAAATACTCTAATCATAGGACAGGACAGCAGTTACTCATAAGCCAAGAAATGAGATAACCGCAAAACATCATCTTGGTTGGTTATTTTAAAATATCTTCATAAAAGTAAAATGACAGCCATGTACTGACATTAAGCAAGTTTCCAACACTCTGCTTTTACAAGATCTAATAGAACTTAGAACAAAATAAACATACCATTATTGCAGTTCTTTTATCTTCCTCATCAGAAATTCTGTATGCAACTCCCCACTATAACCTTGAATGAAGCATACATAATTTAGTAATGCTCAAGTACTAAATAAGAACTCCATACATAATTTGATTTGATGATAGTAAGAGCCAAAAGCACCACATGTTTAAATTCATAACCAGGTCATTCAAGATAACACATGCTAAACTTCAAGAAAACTTTTACTGGGAAATACTGCTTGTGTTTAGTTGAATCTACAAGTTGATTACCATCAAGCCGGAGAATAAACAAAAGTGACAATGTGCGCGAACTATTTTGTCCAGATCAACCTTTGTTTTGGGACACAAATTTTGGAAGCTAATAAAAGTTGGTCTTGAACAGTGACTAGGAGTTCCCAAACGCTAAATAATGAAGCACCTATTGCAGTTGAACATGTACTCTTCAAATGCAGCATGGCATACCCAATCTTAGGAGAGTAAGCCAACAAATTTGGAGCCCAGGCAAGTCACTACTTGCTCGCTATAAGAAAGTCCCATGCCCAAATCTTAACCGTTCTTTTTGTTTTTCCTAGATACTCGAGGAAAGAATCCAGTACACAACTAAAGCAGGTGGTTTAACTATAATCACAAGCCAAAAAATAGGAATATGTGAAAATCTGCTGCAAGTTTTCTGCGAAGATCACTTCACTGTTTTACTTTCCCAAGCAACTCCTGTTCACACTGAAAATCACAAATCTAATTCACTTCCGCAGAAGCATTCACTTTTATATCAAATAGAGTATCCATATTGCATTATTAACTCTCAGTTACAGAAGATTTGCCAACATAAAACCGGACTGACGTCCCATTTTTCTACTGAAATTGATTGGTAATGCCAATTCAGATCCAATTACAGACTCTGATCGCCAGGTGATCCATGTTACGATAATACAAAATGGGGTCTAAACAGAACCTCACATCATGTGTGGATATATCATAAAGCAAACAACTTGAAATTAAATTTTGCATTTTTATTTTGCTAAAGACACGGAAGGACTTACGCAGAATTCTCCCTCTGCAGGCTCCAGAGTGACGGTCCGTCCCGGAAACTCCGGCGTGCCTCTATGGTCAGTACTCCCTAAAGAGAAAACAAGAACCCCACCAGGGCATTCGCGAATCATTTCATCATCAAGCGCAGAGCTTTTTGCATTGGTTATCGTATTGATATGCAGATGAATACTGGGCAATGAAGGGTCCATAAAGAGAGAAAAGAGACCTTGATAGAACACCCGACGATAGCCTTTGATGAAACCCACGAGGCGATCGTCGTAGTGGAACCCAGCTTTCCATATGAGAGAGCCGTACCCGAACACCCACATCACCATCTCTCTCTCTGTCTGTCTCTCTCAGAGTTTCGGTTGCTGTTGCAGATCTCTCTGTCTCTCTCTCAGTTGCAGTTGCAGATGCCAAAAGGGTAAAATTTCTATTGGAAAGATGAGATTGTAATGTGGCCAATCGCCGTCGTTGCGCTAGCCTCTCAGAAAAACTTCGCGTAGAACAATCCGATGTTCCGTGGCGTGTCATGTCACTTTTAAGACATAAACGTGCGTGGGGGAATCCGGGCCCATCGTTTCCCACTCGCTCGATTTCCCGGTTCGGCCGGTTCTTTCATATGCCCCTAATTTTACCACACCTTCGGCTACTTATCCTCGGCTCTATCATATGAAGTTTGCTAACAAACAAGTACCTGGACTTCTTTTTCAATGAAGCAAATTATCACGAAGAATACAAAATTGATACAACTATGATAAATTAATCTCATATATTTTTGGACCACAAAAAGAATTCTAATATAACATAATTTTCATTAAATTTTACTGTTAAATTACTGAGTTAGCTAACATATGATGGTTGATGAGTGTATTGATCTGAGATTTTATAGGTATACAAATTTGTGGTATTAATCCAATTTAATGTAAATTAACAGAGTAGTTGGATTTGATGGTGAAGATATTAGTTTGGGATAAATTTCTTATAAGTTTACTATTTTGAGGTTTTTGTAATAAAAAGTTAGTTCGTGGTAAATTGGCTTAAAGTGTATCCATTTGGGATTTTTGTGATATTAGCTCTTTTCATTTAGACTATAATTACTTGACCCCGCATTAGATGATGATGGTTAGAGAGACAAAATAACACCCACGTCGGAATTGTTGCCGGTGTAGTGGTCTTCGTCGACCTTACCGATCTCCGATGAGAATTAGGGGACAAAATGATTTTCTTTCTTCCAAAAGGGGACGCCACCGTCTTTTATTTTATAGGTCTTTTCCGTCTATTTAAATATTTTCTTTGACCGGTCTACTTTTTTTTTTTTTGGTGAAACTTGACCGGTCTACTTTTTGTGCACCAAATATTGAAAAATTCAAAGACATTTTTCTTGAAAATTATTTTGATAGAAATAAACGGAGCCAAGATTGTTGGAAGATATACTCGCATTGAACAAAATCCATTTGGATTGAAATTAATTCATTAAATCAATCAAGGATTGGATTGGATCAATCAAATATTAAATTTGATTTATTGAATATATTTTCTTTCTTTTGTATACATCCTATACTATATTTACACTGTTTTGTACCTCAGTAAAGGATGGAATAAAATATAAAAAATTCTCCCAAAAGTTTCTCTTCCCCTTTTACGGTCCTTCTTGTCTTCCTTTGCTTCTTGTCTTTCTTTCAAATATGATTATTATGACATAACAAATTCTTCTTTATTTTGGGTATTAAGGTGTCAAGTGAGGGAGTCCCCATTCAATGTAACCACTCACCTGCATTCATCTAAGAGACTTGGTTCCATCTTATATGTCCGTGACTTGAACCCCACGAATAAATATATATTGAACCCGTGACTCTATACGATCTCAACATAATATCGTTCAATATTCTCAATGCTTGCCATCTCTAGGACAGCCTCAAGCTCTAAGAAATTAACAAAGATGTGGTGGTCCAACCACCAAATTTCATGTTTTGGCTGCAAACTTGGTCATACGATAGCAATTCCCATTAGTGCCTTACATCGAAATACTAGAGCAAATTGGAACTATGTATACATCTAAGAGAACCTTAAATCATATACTGATATCATCATTTTCAACAGCAACCCCATCTGCCACTGAAACCGGTGGCTTTCCGGTTTCATCTTTCGGTTCGACACATTCTTGTGATGGGGTCGAGTAGTCCTTGGCTTTGCCCCATATCACCGAATAGAGACCGATTGCGATGGCGATTCCTCCGATGATGCTGCTCGTCCGATGGACCGGGATTCGGTGCACAAATCAGTATAGAAATGAAATATCCCAAGAATGGATTTGAATCTGGATGCTGGAAATCAAGAAGAGTAGAGAGAAAGAGGGCATTACCTTCCGAGATAAAGCTGTTCGGACAAGATGAGGGAACCGAGGGCGGCGACGATGACCATGCACAGAGGATTGAAGGCCGTGACGAACACGGGACCCCTCGTCTTCATCACGATCCCTTGCACGTAGTACGTGACCCCGGAGCTAACTACGCCCTGGCACGGCGGAAGATGTAAGTCAACTCGATTTTGAATGAAAGATTTTTCCATGTGCAGAGAGGCGCTTGCGACTTACGGTGTAAACCGAAGCAAGAAGCCGGGAGTCCCACCCGACTCTCCACGCAGCCGGGTGACGCTCCGCCACGAGTGCCACCGCCGCACTCTGCATCGCCCCCATCAAGCATATCAAGGATGACAGCGACAGCTCTGCCGGGTACTTCTTCACCGTGATAGACTGAGAAATCGATTAGAGGAAAGAAGAAGAAGAAGAAGATGGAGAAAGAACGATCTTAAGTCTCGATTTATGTCATTTCTGGATGATTCGACACGAATTCTGAGAAGAGCATGAAGACTTACTTGGACTATGAAGAAGGCGGACCAGGCACAACAGCCGATCAAGACGAAAAGCGTGCCGGAGACCCAATGCTTGTCGGATGGCTCGGTGCCGGTTCCGCTTTTTGCCGTGTTGGTGGACCGGATCAGGTGGAACGAAGGTCCTTTGTACAGTGTCATCACCAATGCTCCGAGGAACGTCACGATCGTCCCGACGATCTTCGCAATCCCACGCGCCTCCTTGATTTTGACTCGCTCTAATCTAATCAATCAGGACAAGATATTGCCAATTCTTGCTTATGTAAGATCATATTTTAATCCGGCTTCACACTTGCATAGTAAAAGTTCTTGATTAGGTGATTTGAGATTGAACACCAAAAATTATCTCACCGCAGCATCACGGCCATGACAAAGGTGACCGATGGAACTGCGTTCATGATGGCCGATGCGAACGATGCTGACGTGTATGTTATCCCCAGATACGCAAAGTTCTGATCAAGGATCGGCCTGCGATGTGCATAGTTGTATAATCAGCTAACTTTAGTTTGTATTATCTTTTATAAACTTGAAGCCTGAGTGCAGCAGTTCGATTATAGGAGGCCCATGGAACATTTTTCCAGTCACAAAGAGCCGGTTAAGTCCAGGCTTTTGTTGGCATGCCCAAGTAACTTGACTTTAATATGCATTTTACTTATCCCATATTAAAGTCCTTAGGCGATGGATGAAATTGGTTGATTTAATTTCGGCGAATTAAAAGATTTTTCCAAAACTTACTCGAGAAATCCCAACACAATGATCTGAAAGATAATCGAGAATGTCATCTTTGGTCTGGTCTTCCTGTCATAGATAAACGAGATTGTTAATGTCCTGCCGTGTCGCACCATTGGCTCAGCCCATTTGAAAGGCAAGAATCTTTCAAAAGTAAAATTGTGGCATAGATTCATAACCCTTCTACAAGCTTGAGTAAAACAAAACTTTATAATTTCTCAACGATCGACTAATGAGTGAATTACCGTTAAATTGCCTCCAAACCATTAAATTTGAGAGCATCCTCTACTCATGAAGAACATATGACAGACGGAAGTAAAGAACGATATTCGTGAATTATATTTTTCGAGATTACCCACGTGCTCAAATGCCCATTTTTTGATATGTCTATGACTTGCCGGTTTTGAAATTGAATTTATGATGTAACTAGCATTGCTTTTGAACTCTCCACCTCCCCCGTGCACCAAGGATGCTTGTTTGGAACTAGTCAGTAAAAGCAAAATGCAGAGGAAAATCTTTGGATGCACGAGTGGATATACATATACAGGTACTACTATGGAGAGAGAAGGGACCTTTCAAGGACGAGAGCAAAGGGAGCAAGGACCAAAGCAGCAATGGCGTTGCGATACACGATGAGGACGTATCGGCTCATGCCGTTCTTCAGGGTTTGCGCGCTTATCACGTACATCCCGGCCGAGCCAAACTGTAGACCTACCATTAGCAAGTATGGCTTCACCTTATTAAATACTCCACAACACACGCTCATGCTCTCGCCGCCCATCTCTCTCTCTCTCTCTCACTCTCACTCACACACACACACACACACACACAGAGTTGCAGTTGCAGATGCCAAAGGGGGTATTTCTATCGGAAAGAGCAGATTGTAATGTAGCCTCGGAGGATAACTTCGCGTAGAACAATCTGATGTTCCGTGGCATTTTGTCTCACTTTTATGACATTGATGTGTTTAAGGAATCCGGGCCCATCATTTCCAACTCACCCAGTTCCAGGTTCGGCCGGTTCTTTCTTATGCCCCTAACTTTACCATACTGTTGCTACTTAGAGATTGTTTGGTAACCATCTAAACAAGCCTTGATTATGATTTTTGTTATTGGGAGTAGTTTTTAAACATAATTGTGTTTGGTAAAATTTTTATTCTCATAAACAAATTTCTATTTTTTTGTTTCTAGAAGTAAATTTGGAATATAATCAAAAATAAAAAAAAAAGTTGATTTTTGTTCCTAGGAACAAATCTAAGAATCAAGCAATTTTCTTCTTCTTTTTTCCTTTTCTTCTTCTTCATCTACCGCCACTACCGTGGTTGCTGTCCGTTGCCCGCTGCTGTCAGTTGTTGGCAATCGATCTAGTGAGCTCGACGGAGGCAAGCCTTGCCATCGGTGAGGTTGGGCGCACCTCGTTGGTGGCTAGGCGGGCCTTGCCCAACCCCATTGAGGTCGCTTGGCCACCGGCAAGGCTCGGCCGATGAGGGCCAGCCTTGGCGAGGGTCGGCAACGCTCCAATGAGGTTGTCGGCCCTCGTCTAGTTGGTTGCCAGTCATCCCAAGGCCGACGACTGACCACCTTGAAGAAGAAGAAGAAGGGGAGGAAGAAAGAAAAAAAAAAAAAAAAAAAAAGGAAGAAATTAATAAAATTATTTAAAAAATAAAAAAATGATTTGAAGTATGAATTTAAATTTTGCTATTTATAGAATACATATTTAATTTGGTATTTTAATTTATTATTTAGTATTTATATTTATAGTTTATACTATAATTTATCATTTACTATTTATTTGATTAGTTATTATGTTTATTACTTAGTATAAATATAATTAATCAATAGAATTTCTATAATTTGATAAAATTTTAGAATTATAAAAGAAATTTTACGTAGTTACCAAACACATTTATGTTCTTTTTCTATTTTAGAATAAGAAATTTTGTACAATTACCAAACGCGTTCTTTTGTTCATAAATTGTTATTGAGAATAGAATAAAAAAAGAATCATTTTTTATCAGAATTTGTTTCCGGGAACATAATCGTTATCAAATGCACCCTTATCCTTCGCTATATCATATGGAGTTTGCCATCATCGAGTCAATCAAATTGCGTACATTTGACGATTTCTCTTTTATCTTCTCACATATTAGTGTAAAAAACAAAACAAGTACCTTCTCTTCTTTTTCATTTGGGTTAATATTATGAAAAATCACAAATTTATCCATGCTAATTTTTTGACCACTAAAAACCTCAAATGAGTATTTTTGTTAAATTTTACAATCAAATTACTTAGTTGGATGTCATTTGACAATTGATGAGTATACTCATTTGGGATTTTATCCTTCATTTTTCGAAGATATACAATTTGTGGTTTTCGTGATAAACGTAAATTAATGAATGATAAATTTGTCACAAATGTACTAGTTTGGGATTTTTGGTAGTGAAAAAATTAGTTCGAGATTTGTCACAGGTATATTATTTTAAAGTATCTAGTAGTAAAAAAAAAAAAATTAATTTGAGGTAAATTGTCATATATGTATTAATTTAGAGTTTTTCGTGATATTAACTCTTTTTATTTTGACAGTAATTATTTGAGGCCCGCCCCTAATTGACGATGCTGTGCCATGCTGACCTGGAGAGACAAAGTAACACCCACGTCAGAAGTGTCGCCGGTGTGGTGGTCTTCATCCACCTTACCGATCTCCAACCAGAATTAGGGAACAAATGCGAAAAGTAGTCTCCACATATTTTACGGTGGCGTGAGAGAATGAACGGGTCAAAATGATTTTCTTTCGTTGAAAAGGGGACGCCATCTTCTTTAATTTCATAGAAGTCTTTTGATTTAAATATTTTCTTCGACCGGTCCACTTTGTGTACACCAAGTATTGAAAAATTCGAAAACTTATTTTCTTTCGAAAGTTATTTTAATGAAAACAAAACGGAACTTGGATGATTATTATGACATTACAAATGATCCTATTTTTTTGGTGTTAAGGTGTCGAGTGAGGGAGTCTCCATTCAGCGTAACATTTCACCTGTGCTCATTTGAAAGATTTGGTTCCATCTTATATATTTGTGACTTGAACTGCATAAACAAAGACAAATCGAATCTGCGATTCCATAAGATCTCAACATAACATCGTTCAATATTCTGAATGCTTGCCATATTTAGGACAGCCTGAAGCTCTAAGAAATCAAGAAAGATGTGGCGGTCCAAGCATTAATTTTATGTTTTGGCTGCAAACTTGATCATACAGTAGCAATTCCCATAGTGCCTAACATTAAAAAATTAGAGCAAATTGCAACTCTGTATACATCTAAGTGAACCTTGAATCATTTCCTGATATCACCATTTTCAACAGCAACCTCATCTGCCATTGAAACCGGTAGCTTCTGAGTTTCAGCTTTCGGGTCGACGCATTCTTGCGACGGGGTCGAGTAGTCCTTGGCTTTGCCCCACACCACGGAATAGAGACCGATCGCGATGACAATTCCTCCGATGATGCTGGTCATCCGACGTGCGAGGAGAAATGAAACCCCAGAAATAGATTTAGATTTAGACGCTGGAAGTCGAGAAGAGTCGAGCGAAGAGGGCGTTACCTTCCGAGATAAAGCCGTTCGGACAGGATGAGGGAACTGAGGGCGGCGACGATCATCATGCACAGAGGATTGAAGGCCGTGACGAACACGGGACCCCTCGTCTTCATCACTATACCTTGCACGTAGTACGTGATCCCGGAGCTAACTACGCCCTGGCACGTCCGAAGATCTAAGTGAACTCGATTTCGAATGGAATTTTTTTCGAGTTCAGAGAGGTGCTTGCGACTTACGGTGTAAACGGGAGCAAGGAGCCGAGAGTCCCACCCGACTCTCCACGCGGCAGGGTGACGCTCCGCGACGAGCGCCACCGCCGCGCTCTGCATCGCCCCCATCAAGCATATCAGCGACGACAGCGACAGCTCCGCTGGGTACTTCTTCACCGTGATAGACTGAGAAATCGATTGGAGGAAGCAGGAGATGGAAGAAAGAACGAACTTAAGTTTCGATTTATGTCATTTCGCAGACGATTTGATTCGAATTCTGAGAAGAGTATGAAAACTTACTTGGAGGTTGAAGAAGGCGGACCAGGCACCACAGCCGATCAAGATGAAAAGCGTGCCAGAGACCCAATGTTTCTCGGATGGATCCGTGCCGGTTCCGCTTGGGGCCGTGTTGGCGGACCCAATCAGGTGGAACGAAGGGCCTTTGTACAGTGTCATCACCAATGCACCGAGGAACGTCACGATCGTCCCGACGATCTTCGCAATCCCACGTGTCTCCTTGATTTTGACTTGCTCTAATCTAATCAATCAGGATAAGATATTGCCAATTCTTAGTATTTCTCGAGCTTATGTAAGATCCAATTTTAATCCGGCGTCCCACATGCATAGTAAAAGATCTTGATTAGGTGATTTGAGATTGAACACCAAAAATTATCTCACCGGAGCATCACGGCTATGACAAAGGTGACCGATGGAACTGCGTTCATAATGGCCGATGCGAACGATGCCGAGGTATATGTCATCCCAAGATACGTAAAGTTCTGATCAAGGATCGGCCTGCAACGTGCATAGTTGCATAATCAGCTAACTTTAGTTTGTATTATCTTTTATAAACTTGAAGCCTGAGTGCAGCAGTTCGATTATTGGAGGCCCACGGAACATTTTGCCAGTCACAAAGAGCCGGTTACGTCCAGGCTTTTGTTGGCATGCCCAAGTAACTTGACTTTAATATGCATTTTACTTATGCCATATTAAAGTCTTTAGGCGATGGATGAAATTGGTTGATTTAATTTCGGTGAATTAAAAGATTTTTCCAAAACTTACTCGAGAAATCCCAACACAATGATCTGAAAGAAAATCGAGAATGTCATCTTTGGTCTGGTCTTCCTGTTACAGATAAATGAGATCGTTAGTGTCCTAATGCATCACACGATAGGCTCAGTCCATTTGAAAGGCAAAAATCTTTCAAATGTAAAAGCATGGCATAGACTAATAACCCTTCTAGGAGCTTGAGTAAAACGAAATTTCATAATTTCTTGACAAGTGATTGACTAATGAGTGAATTACCTTTAAATTGCCTCCGAACCATTAAATTTGAGAGCGCCCTCTACTCATGAAGAACATATGATAGATAAAAGAACGATATGCGTGAATTATATTTTTCGAGATTACCCAAGTGCTTAAATGCCCACTTTTTGATATGTCTATGACTTGCATGTTTTGGGATTGAATTTATGATGCCCGTGCACAAAAGCATGCTTGTTTGGAACTAGTTAGTAAAAGCGAAATGGAGAGGAGAATCTTTGGATGCACGAGGTGATATATAGATATGGTTAATACTACTATGGAGAGAGAAGGGACCTTTCAAGGACGAGAGCAAAGGGAGCGAGGACCAAAGCAGCAATGGCGTTGCGATACACGATGAGGACGTATCGGCTCATGCCGTTCTTCAGGGTTTGCGCGCTTATCACGTACATCCCGGCCGAGCCGAACTGTAGACCTACCATTAGTAAGTATGGCTTCACCTTATTAAACACTCCACAACACATGCTCATGCTCTCGCCACCCATCTCTCTCTCTCTCTCTCTCTCGATTGTATTTCGTGTGCGAATTGAAAGGTCGACGGATATGCCTCCTTATAGATGGGAAAAAGGGCAATACAAACTATTCATGCATAGTCATCTATTTTCTTAGATGACCATTGCCAAATGCATCTCCTAATGCTTGCTTTGGTCACCAATGCATTATTGATGAGTGACCCCCCTTTTTGGCGCTTCATAATATTTTAGGTGTGGTTTTTGGAGGTTCAAAAAGCATTTTGGGTGTTGGCGGGTGAATTGAATGATGAGTTGGAGGAATGAGTCTACAAGAGCGACGCCCTAGGTTTATTTTACCCACAAAATTCACCACACATGGATCTACATCATTAAGGCATGAAACACGTTTACTTTAGATTTCCCATTGATTACCAGTGCTTCTGTTTGATTGGGCCAACAAATCTCCCCACGGATGTTTTTGCATATATCACCTTGTACACGTGGATTGCATAAGCAATACTTAGATGGATGCATGGAAGAGGGACCTGCTTTCGTATGGTTGTGGTTTCCTCCGTTCTATGCACGTGTAAATTACGTTAAAAAGTTCAATATCATAAAATTGATATAGCATGAAATAATTAATATATTTTAGTTGGCTCATAACTCATTGATGCCTTAGAGTATAGGTGAATCCAATTGAATATGTTAATGGACTCATACTTGAGCTCCCTCTTGACAATCTAGCTTTTGCTGCACGGTCTCAGCACTTAATTAGGAAAATTTCCTTCGATCATTCCTTATATAATCCATTGTTTTATTAGATGGGCACCACGTGTACATAGTTCGTGCCATTATCCATGAACATGTCATGACTTACCACACACATAGAGAGAGGGATTGTGATGGTGACTGTTATGCTAAAAAACTGGTAGTAGTCTCGTGGCGATGATAAGTGATGATAATAGTCTATGGAGTTATTTTGGGTGAGTAAAAGGAGAGACAATCCAATCTAGTGTAAATGTGACAATCTTACCAGTTCCACATCAGCCAAGCCTAAAAAAGAGTTTATTAAGTAGATACACACAATGGTGGCCACCACGGATAGATCTTCTTTTTGAATAATAATACAAGATCTCGCCTTTCTTACGTGGGACTTGAAGTCTCAAAAAATCTCCCATAAACTGAACTTAGAAAGACGTAAATTTGTTCCGGGAATAAAAATAAATAAAAACACGTTTGGTAAATTTTGTTTCTTTTAATTTTTTAATATTTTTATTTTATTTTTCCTTTTTTCCTTTCTTTTTATTTTTCTTCTTTCGGCCGGCAGCCTCGGTGGTCGGGCGAGCTCGAGCTTACCCAGCCAAGGCGAGGCCGAGCCTCGCCAGGGCCGGGACGCCGGCCTCGCCGCTGGGGCCGGCGACGCTCGGCGAGTGTTGTTTGTACCACCACCTGGCCAAAGAAAAAAAGAAGAAGAAAAGAAGAATAAAATAGAAAGAGAAGAGTGTTTCTTCAAAAATGCATGTTTCTCATTTCTGTTGAGTTGTGTTAAAAAAGTTCTATTTTAGAAAATTGGTGTGATGTGGAACAAAAAAACTAATATACGAAAACATTGGTTAGTAACTTATTGTTGTTTTAGCTTTTGTGTGAATGTGTTAGAAAATCTTATCTTAGAAAACTAGATATGTTGTCATAACTTATTGGCTTTAGCTTTTGTGTGGATGTGGGTCCAATTGAATATGTTGACGGCTTTTGACTTGAGCTCATTCTTTGTGATCTTTCTAAGTGAAGGTATTTGACTTCTCAGAGCCAATGGTCAATTAGTAGTCAACTCCCAAGTGTATTGGTATTTGTGAATATTGTGAATCACGCATTTTCTGGGCAGCCTTCATGGTGAAAGAGTCTTGGTGGTGAAGGTGAGCATTGTAGTATAGCAATGTGCTCTCAATGACATCCTTCCTGGTTTGGTTTGGAAAAGGAGACCAAGGATGAAGGTGGGTATTATAGTTGTTGTAGTCCTCACAAGATAACAAAAGTAAAGATTCAAGTTGACACATATCTAAAAGGAAATATGAATTAAGGGACAGACCTTTTACTGTGCTTAGATGTGGAAAGGAGATGGTTGATATGCACATGTGAGTCATGTTAGAAAATACTATATTAGAGAATATATGTGCTGTGGAGTAGCTAGTATTTCCTAGTTGGCTAATAACTCATTGGTTGGAGTTTTTGAGTAAAAGTAAGTACAACTATATATGTTGATGGACTTAAATTTGGGCTCTCTCATGGCTATCTCTTTAGGTGAAGGTATTGAATTCTGCTATGCAACAGAACATGACAATCACCCTATTCGATGTTTAGTCTTGTTGTTGCCCCATCCGCCAACTTAGAAGTACTTTAGGAGTTGCACCTTGTTCAAACCCTCTCAACTTAGTGGTCATTACTTACCCTCATCGGATCTGTTCAAGAATCACATATATACTGAAAGAGGTCCTTCCATGACATCAATCAACTAATTTCACAAGGGCCAAACTCCCATAAATAATGCTCAAAATAATCACATGAGGTGATGACCATTTGAGATTGGACCAAACCTGCGAAAAATCTCACCCTTTTGACCAAAGTAAATTTAAGACCTTTTTATTTTTTTGGGTCAGAATTTAAAAATTTAGATAACGGGAGATGGGTCCAAAATTTGAAATAGGTCTCCCCTCCCCATTTAGTTCACTTTAGCCTTGACCCAAGGGCTAATATGCATTGACGCGACACGAAAGTGCCTTGAGATTTATACACGAATAATTACCTGATTACACTTCTTTTAGTGAAATAATTTGCCGATGGCCATGCATGTGCTAAACGAAATTTTTAATCAAGGTTACATCTTTCTTGAAATGGGACACATAAACATACTCCATTCATGGTCCTCTATCAAGAATTTGCGACGTGAGGGACACGATGATTCTTGAATGCACCTCCAAGTCGACATCTCAACAGTGCTGAATTTCTCATGTGGAAATGGCCGAAAAGAGAAGAGAAGATGAAATATTTTCGTCGTTGGACTTAAACGAAATGAGGTCTTCTTTTTTTATTCCTGTTGGGGCCAAATTATTCTTATAAAAATGCTCGTCTTGTTGGAAGTTTCTCCGACAGCGCAATACTGCTAGATCAGTCCACTCAGCTTTACACTGTGAATAAAATATATCAAAAGGAAGCAATCATGCATTGACATATTAAAATTTGCTCGAGCAAGTAGCGAGGACAACTATAATATAATTTAGAAAAGAAAAGGAAAGGAAAGAAAATACTCCAATCTTTTTCAGTGGTTTTTCTTGAATCTTGAAAAAGGTTTTGAATCTAAAGAAGAAGAAGATATCGATAGAAATGGGGTGCACGACAAGCGCAGAGCCCCCACTCCCAGTGCTTTGCCATGTCCTCCGGCACTCGAGGCCAATGCTCATCCCTTTAAGTGAGCTCTATTATTGCATTAGTATCCAGGTTGAAGAAGGAGATTCTCTCTCTCTCCTTTTCCTTTTAATAAAGAAGAAATTTCAGTATTGTTATTCTGAATTTTATGATACTATCCTCATCGCAACGTGATAATCATAAAGTTACTAATCAAGGGATAAAAGAAAAAAGAAGATCGCTTATGATCTAAACTAGCTTGTGCCTTGTGCTGACCAGCAGGTTACGAGGGGACCATGATCAGCAGTTGCGAAGATAAAGCTGGACGTCAATAAGATTGACGGGCCAATGACAAATTGCCACGAAGCCGGGGGATCGCGGCCGACTCAGGCCAAGTTGCAATTCTTTGTTTGAGTTTGCCACGTTGGGAGGTCTCACCCTGTTTCCAAGTCTCCGAAGTCCAGACAGCTTCGCTACAGTAAGTTTATCCAACAACAAAACAAGGTTTAGACAAACGATGAATTAGTGGAAGTGAAGTGATTTAACTTGGTTTTCAAATGGCAGAATTCCACAAAACCATGACCTCCTGAATGGATCGCGTGTCTCAACTTACGGATCAGTCTGTTCAAATTTGAGTGAAGCAGATCGCTTGGCTTTAATGAATTGACAAACGAGAACTCATCAAATCGATTAGTTTTTTAGGCTACGGGAGCTCATAGATTTTTACATGCATGGTTTGCAGAAGGGGGTTTACTGGTGAAACCTACCTAACCTAGGAACCGATCTAACTTGACTGTGCATGTTAACTGGGGTCAATGACGCTTGAGATATTGTTCCTTGGTGCACCGGATGATGTCCCGTCTTGGAGTCCATGTCCGCTTTTCCATGGTTTGATCCCTTCTCATTCAGCAAGCACGACCTCCACAGAGGTGGCGTGACGTTGCCCCTTCTTTGTTTAATAAATTGTTGTCATTGCACGGTAATAATTTATCCATAAGTGATTGCTCTATTCTTCTTTCACTAAAATAATTCGTGGTGATTAACGTAAGACGCTACCATAGTGTATGTGCACGACATCCTATCAAAAGCAATATTACCTCAATAAGAAGTACAAGCCTAGCGTCGTGCTTGACTAAATGACTTCCTTTCATGTCAAGCACAACATATATAGGTTTACCCTTTTTTTTTTTTTTTCTTTTTTTTTTTGTGGTCGAAAGGCTTACCTTCTTTATGAAATAGTGATTATAAAGGAAAATTACAACCTTCTTTATGAGATAGTGATTACAAAGGCAAATTACAAAGAAAGTTTTAAATATATTGTATTTGTACCTATTCAGTTTTAAATCTTCCAATTTTTTGTCAATGTAGTTTATTTTATTAGTTTTAGCTGAAAATCTTTGACATGAATACTCGCCATCTTATGTGATATGATCAAGATTGATGTGGATAATTTGTGAAAATTTTTCTAATTTTTTTCTTTTTTTTTTTTTTTCCTTTTCTTTTTGCTAGTGTCTAGTCATTGGCCTCTCCTAGGTGAGGGTGAGGGTCGGTGAGGATGACCCTTGCCCAAGTGTTGCCTAATGCCTTGCTTGTGGCTGGCAAGGATGACCCTCACCCAAGCGAGGCGGACAACCAGCCATTTGTGAAAAGAAAAGAGAAATAATGAATAAAGAAAAAAAAGAAGAAAAAATCCTAACATTATTAGAAAAATATACAACTTATTTAAGTTAGTCGTCAAAATATTTAGAGTTGAATTAATCAAACCAAACTGTTTAAAGCTAAATTGATATAAGTGCAATAAGTTTAAGACATTTTGGTAATTTTCTGCTATGATAATGCTAGTAATAAGGTCGTGATTCTTTTTTTTTTTTTTTTTCGGCGAGGTGTAGCCTCTAGCTCCTAGAATGCGTCCATTAACGAATAAGAGGAGAGTGGGGTTTTTGGGTTGAACGCAATCTTGTCTTCTCTCCTGATGGAGATCGACCATCATCTCTGCAACTGCAATCATCTGCCCGTCTTCCAATATCCGAACGAAGACGGAATGGAGTGCGAGCCCCGCGCAAAAGAAGCGAAGTGCGTACTTGCGCAACATCTGCTTTAGACAAAAAGCGATCTCGTCCTTGTTTCTTTTCGGGTCGAGGCGATGGCGCAAGAATCTTGAAGGACCGTGCCAACCATTTCAGGAGTTGCGGGCGGCTTGAAACGACGTGCTGCTGTTGTTCCGAGTGCACGATGCCCTTTGTCTCGGCCGAAAAAAGAAAGGAAAAGAATGCGCATTATGGCGAGTGGTGTAGGACGAAGAGTTATGCGATAATTAAGCCGGAACCAAGCTGCCAAAAGCAGCTTCTTTTCCTGGAAGAGGACCAAGATAAGAAGATTTCTTCCTTTTCTATTAGGCATTCTCTTTTCATCCGACGTTTATGCTTTTGGGAGATGGAATCGAGGAGGATAGTGCATAGGATCACGTCGAAAGTATTTTATCACGATAAGGATCTCTCCAAATAAATTGACATGTCTAATCTACCTCTTCAATTGACGTGTCAAGTGGCTGAGGTTGCTTGACCCACTCAAAATGTTCAATTTGCGTATCAAATACTCACATGCACATATACACGTAAACTATGTTGCTGTTCGCATGCATCTAGTCAGGCTCCACCCACATGGTGACGTAAGTGATCTCGGAGATTAATACGAGTGGATGATACTATGATTTCAATACAAGATCTGCTCGATCCAAACCCCTTTAATCACTGGGGAGTTATGTTGTGGGTTCACTCCACTAAGAAATTCAAAACTATAAACTATAGACCTCAGAGCCCAGAAGTTCAAGATTCAGTTCCCATTTCAATGATGAGCAAAATAACAATAGGCTAGGAAGACAATTCTCAGATCACTTAAACAATATTACAACTTTTCTTGTGGCCTTAGTTCTTACTTATGGATGCTTAGATTCCTAGGGGAAAGTGCATACCAATTTCCTTCTTGTTTGGTTTTATCATCTAAGAGTTTCTTTAATGTAGAGCTTGGACATTTTAGATCTAACTTGAGCTTAGGTCCTCGCCACATGCTTAGATAGTCAACAGATTTCTTTTAAAAGTTAAGGGATAATTTCATCTTGGCGATAGAAACTGTGACTATCCCTTGACCTATTTGGGGAAAATTGTTCAAAAAGTCCTAAACCTATTACAGTTTTGCCAATTCAGTCCTAAATCTTTTAATTTTGCCAATTGAGTCATAAACCTTTTCATTTCTTGCCGATTTAGTCCATCCGACCAATTTTGGTCGGAAAATGCTGACGTGGATGCTGGCGGTGCCACGTAGTACTGCCGGCGTTGACGTGGACAATTTTTAATAATATTTTAATAATATTTAATTTTTTTGATTTTTTTTTTTTTTTTTTTTTTTCGGTGGTCGGCCGGCTAGCCTCGCTTGCCACAGGGGAGGCCCAGCCGAGCGATGGTGACCCCTGGCGAGGGTTGCCCTCGCTCGGGGTCGCCCTTGCCCAGGCGAGCGTCAACCTTGCCCTTGGCCGAGCGAGTGACGGCTGGCCAGGGGCGAGGGCCAGCCTTGCCAAATCTGGTTTGGGCGAGGCCGGCGCTCGGCTGGGCGAGGGCGAGCCTCGGCGAGGGCTCCCCTCGCCAGATCTGGCGAGGCCGGCCCTCGCCCTTGGTCGGCCAGGCGTTGGCCTGTGGCCTGTGGCCAGCCGTTGCGCGCCCGGCCAGGGGCGAGGTCAACGCTCACCTAGGCGAGGGCGACCCCTGGCGAGGGCTCCCCTCACCAGATCCAGCGAGGCCGGCCCTCACCCAGGCGAGCATCGCCCCGGTCGGCCAGGCGTTAGTTGGCTACAGCGAGCTGTGGCTGGTGGCTGATCATTGCCTGTGCCGGTGGCCGGCCATCGGAAAAAGCCAAAAAAAAAAAAAAAAAAAAGAGGAAAAAAAACAGAAAATAAAAAATAAAAAATAAAAAATATTAAAATATTATTAAAAATTATCCACGTCGGCGCCGGCAGTTCTATGTGGCACCGCCAACGTCCACGTAAGCATTTTCTGGCCAAAATTGGTCGGATGGATTAAATTGGCAAGAAGCAAAAATGTTTAGGACTTAATTGGCAAAATTAAAAGGTTTATGACTGAATTGACAAAACTGTAATAGGTTTAGTACTTTTTGGATAATTTTCCCGACGTATTTGCATGTTAAGTTAGCAAGCATGGACTCCCAAGCTTGTCCCGCCGCCTTAAGGCTTACTATGTGTCAAATTTACTCTAAGTGGATGTGGCATCAAGCTACAGTCTCAAAGATATTCTGTCATTTCATGGCCCAGAGTGAAAGGACGAATCGCCAAATCCCTCCTCTCCTACCCCTTGGAACACATCCTTCTGATGTTCTTGTTTGGTCCACCAGATAAAAGGTCAATAGCTCATGTTGATCTGCCTCGGGTGATCTTGGGAACTCGTGGGACCGAGCCCAATGACAATTTCACATGTTCCTCCAAGTAAATACTCATCTGTGATTCCAAATGACTGATGTTGACATGGGAAGACATTAATATTCTTATCCAAGAAACTATTAATAAGGCATGTACATCCCCCCACATCATCAGAAAACTCGACTAACACAGCTAGTTATATTCAGTAATATTTCGCTTTTTTCCATCTAGATTTCTCTGTAACTTGAGATAGTTACAGCATGTGAAACTTTTAATGAAAAGCGATTTGGAACAGTGCAACATAATAGCGATCTCAGTAGGTTCTGTAAATGTGACGTTATGCACAGGATTAGATCACATCAATTTTTTCAACCAGAAACAACTTCTGGAAGACATAGAAATCCCAGAAGAAAAGGGCAACCCTGAAGTGAACTGTTGCTGCTAATGACACTTCCCACTTATTATGCGGTTGTTCTTAGTTAAAATGTACGTACAATTGATTGCAAAGCGAGAGTCTGTAGAAGAATTTACATTTAATGAAACATTTAGAATTTTAAAGAAAGAAAGCAGAACATTCATAATACCGCAACCACCAATTCCTATCTGGGGATGAGGCAGCTGTTTGAGATTTTGTTGAGCTTACAATTGCGAAATGAGGAAGCAAATAAAGCTTCATCACGTATGATAAACAAGTTTACAGATTCTGATGCACTGATACTATCTGCTGTGAGTGTTGATAATTCTGTTACCCTATCCACGTAATTTGCTGTGCATTCTAAAACTAGCACGGAATATGATATCTTCTATTGTAGCCCATCCTACCCAAAGCCAGATTTGTTGTAAAAAAGAATCCTAATATTCAACGTAAAACTCAAGGCAAAAGGCAGAGGAACCCTTCAGTTTGTGTTCACTTTACAACATTTGTGAACCATACAAGAAGAAATGCAGGATCTAGATAAGCTTCTTCCTCTCGAAGAAACGCTTCAAGTGCAACAACTGCAAAACTGAAACCACAATACAGACGCCAAGGGACATCATACTGAACCATGCAACTCTGGCGTTGGTTTTTTCACTTACTTCCCTCATCTCTGCTTCCCTAGACATATAGCCATTTCCAAAAAAAAAAAAAGTTAAAACTTGCATATTCTCACACGACATGGAAAGAAGAAACTCAATTGTTAATGATATGATCATATTCATGTTATAGATGCTCTACCCTCTTCTGATATTATGTTCTTCATAAAGTTGAGCTTTAAGGACTCGAGGGTAGTACAACAGAAATGCATCCAAGCAAGAAATAAAGTCACTCATTTATCTCATTAATATCCTGTAGAGAAAGAAAATTACCTGTTTTTCAAATAAATCAGATTGTCACGTATGGCTTGCACGGCTCCTTCAAGTTTCAGCAACTCCAGTTCTATGCCCTACGGGTTATAGGTTGAACACGTTATGAAGGAAAATAAAGGATTAATCTAATCTCCAAGACACAGAGATAAGTATAATATTTCCCATATTTGACCTGAATCTTTTCCTTTTTTGCAACTGACTCCCAATCCTTAGCTGCGATTCCAATTTTCCAGTCAAGGCCAATAGTCAATCCAGCACCTTCTTGATGTTCTCCACCAATCCAGAAACATGCCAAGTAGTTCCCCGCCTCAGAGGTTGTAAACGCAAACTGGCCGTGGGTCACATTTTCATTGTGGTGAAGATTGTTTCCATAAGGAGATGTCACCTGGAAGATGGGGAAAAGAGAGGAATTGGTTGACATCAGCTCCAGAAAAACTGTGTCTATTGGAGAAAATGCAAATATATATACTTTGCGAGAACTAGAGATCGGATTGGAGAGAGAGACCATGTGTATTATGTAGAAACACACATGTTTTTTTTTTTTTTTTTTTAAAACTATATTCACATGTTACAGAATAGGAAACCCAAGATTACAACATATTATAGTATTAATATACACTTCTACTTCCTATTCCTAACAGACTTAAATAGGTGCTTTTGCACCAGCTTTTCTTATTCGAGAAGTGGAAATCAGCAGGCTTGGTTAAACAAGTTAGTTATTTGAAACACAATATTGAGTAGTTTTATTTTAGTGATGTTGACATGGAACTCCTGAAGAAACAAATGGTCTGATCATTTCTCGCATGTAAAATACGGCAACATGCTTATATCAGACCACAAGATAGTTTTCAAAAAACAGATTATATTGTTATATCCATCAAGCGCTGTATGAACCAAAAAGTGGCTGCAAAGCCTGAATATCCTTGGTGTCGAGGTAGGATGTGACCGTTAGTGCCACTGAAAAAGGATATGATGACTTTAAAGCAGCATAGCTGAGCTTGCTTGCCTGCCTATATAATAAGGGAGAGGACATACAGTTCCCCATTTTATCATGGTTTTTTGGATCAAGGGTTTCTGATTTTGCAGTATTCTCCTGCAACAACTTTAGCAGGGTATGTGTAATATTCTAATGCTACAGAAACGATGTCTCACTGAAACTCAACTGAGATCTCTAACACCTTAAATTACAGTTGTATCCTGCACACACAGGAAATGGGACAATAATTTTCTAGTACATAACTTAAACAAGCAAGTTACATCTGTGGGAAATCATTTTGCTAAGCAGCACACCCCGAGTCCTTACAAATCATACTTTTTTTGGGTAGATCTTACTCAAGAAATGCTAATTTGAGTAATTTATTTGGCACCCAAAAGGAAACACTACATCGATTTTCTCACGGGAAAACTGTAGTCAGATTTGCACAAGCACAACTAGTCTTCTATTGTTTGATATTCTGCTGCCAACTGCAATTCCCAATCATCAAAGATTAAAACCAACTCAACAACCTAACTTATCATACCCCTCAGGCTCAGCCATGGAGAAACAGTGCTTGTCCGTCGCCTACTTATCAGTTATCAGTAGCAAATACAGATAGCTCCAAAAATTAAACTTTTAGAGTTTGACTGACGGGCACTATTTGAATTGCCCCCGACCATGGATCAAAAGAATCTTTCTCATGAAAGGATCCCAAGCCTAGTAGATCCATCTCTGAACTTCTAGTAGGACCCCCCCTCGCAGTTCAAATTCTGTCCCTTGTACCATACCTTGAAGCGATGACATGCCCCGTAGAATTTTATTTGTGTTTCCTCTAATAGTCTCCACAATCATCCCATTAAAATGGACACAAGATCTAACCACCAAACCTCCCATATTTATTGGCATTTTCACAATTAAATGGTGGGGGACTTATGTTTGTAATTAAGAATTTAAGAGTAGGCAAACTAAAATCCTGAAAGTATTGATTCAAGTAAGTGTCACTAGTGAAAAGTTGGGAGCACCAAAATAAGAACTGATGTGTCCAAGTCAAATGCCCCAGTATGACAATACATAAGTGATCCCTCCTGGACCTACTCAATGAGCAAGATTCATCCCAGGAGATGTGGAAAAAGAACACAAATTAGATGAATTATCTGCTATCAAACAGTATAGTGAACTAAGAAGCATCAGAGCGAGACAGTCAAAGAAGACAACAGGGAAAATGTCAAAGACTGTCTATGAAGTTTCCATTTAATAATGTCCAAAATAACATTGAATTGGCTCACGCATAGGTATAGATTCACATCAAGACTCCAGAGTATAAAAACAAGAAAGCAAGCTTAGCTCGATTCGAAGCTAGCTAAGAATCACAGTTCTACACAAGCAGCCAGATAGAATGGCAAGAAGCTGCAAATGTCGAGTCAGTCAGAACTCAGAACCCAGATGCGTCCTCTTCTCGTAAATCAAATTCAACATACAATCTATCCATCCATGTATCAAATTGAGAAGTACGCAAACAAAACGGTCACTTGCATAATTTGAGTTCCAAGTCACTCAAAAACTTCTCTTTCTATCTGAATGCAATGTGAGTGTGTGAGTGTGTCTGTGTGTGAGAGAGAGAAAGAGAATGACCCGAGAAGAAATAGTGGCAGTGTGGAGGTGGGCGTGCTCGTCGTCGACGATGTAGTAATCGGCCAGGACGACGACGTTGCTCTGGATCTCCTCGGAGACGCACTTGGTCCCACGAGCCCGGGATCGTCAACCACACAGCTTCCGCGAACGGCACGGGACGCCAACTCCAGCTCAACAGCAAGGAAGCTGCTAAGAGAAGAATCGCTCCAGCGCGCCTCTCCGCCATCGCCCGAGAGACGCAGTCAACGAAGAAGAAGAAGAAGAAGAAGCAGAAGAAGGAGAAGGAGAAGAATCGAGGGTCGATGCTGGAGAAGGCGAAGCAGATCTACGGAGCTCCGCACCGCTCCCCGGTCGCTTCCTCTGCTTCTTCGCCAAGGTTCGGTTTTTAGTTGCGTCGGTAATTAAAAGCGAGAGAGAGGAGAGAGAGAGAGAGAGGGCGCGTCGCCGGCACGCGCCCCGGAACTCGTCCACACGTGTCGTCCCTTAACTGGTCGGTCGAATTTTCCGGCGCGTACGGACACATTTCGGCGGACACGCAATTGAAAAAAGGGGAAGATGAAGCGCTCGCTCGGCCGCCGCCGACACTCGAGCAAGCTCGACACCGAACTCGACTCCGACCTCCTCTCCGACACCGGAGGTTCTTCCCTCTGTCCGAACCGGCCGATCCGACGTCGTCGCTTAGCAGGTTCCCCTCTCTCTGTCTCTCTGTCTCTCTCTCTGCCTGCGTTTGCCCCTCCGTCTTTGATTAGTCAAGACTGGATTTTTATCCGATTGGTTCTTCCCGTCGCTGCCTGCGCGAAAAGAAGTTCGAGCGGGTGCTCATCCGGGTCGACCTGGTACTTCACGATCATGGTGCTTGATGGGTTTTGGTCAGTATCTCTGTTGCTGCGATTGGAAATGGTTGACGCCTTGTAGTCTGCCGCTGTCTGTGATTGTTATGTTGGTGTGCTCACATTACTCGACGGTGTGGCATTAACTTCTTTCTCTTTACATGCTAAGAAGCTGCAACTTGTGCAGGCTTCGGCTGTTTGAATAAAGCGCTGTTTCTTGTTCATAGCAGGTGAAATCCCTGTTCCATTAGGCGCGAATATATTCAGTTCTCTCTGGACCTGGACTTCGGTGAATTCTTTTAGGATTTGAAAAATCTTTTTTTCCGACTAAAGTCTCTGGTCAATCCATGTTGTTGGTCCCAATGGCCGTTAACCATCTGCACTCGATCTTCTTATTGGCACTCTTTGCACTGCCTCTTCTTTTCTCTACACTGACCGAGCCTCGAGAAGTAGAAACCGATGCGCCGATTGCGCGGTTCCAGCAGTACCTCAGGATCAATACGGCCCACCCTAACCCTGACTATGCTGGAGCTGTCTCCTTTCTTAAGGACCAAGCTCAGGCCATTTCCCTCCAAACCCGTATCCTAGAGTTCGTCCCAAACAAGCCCGTTTTGGTTTTGACTTGGTTAGGATCCGACCCTTCTCTTCCTTCCGTCCTTTTCAACTCCCATATGGACTCTGTCCCTGCCGAGCCATCCAAGTGGATTCATCCTCCCTTTTCTGCCTTCAAAGATTCCAATGGAAAGATCTTCGCTCGGGGGGCGCAAGATGACAAGTGCATTGCTGTTCAGTATATTGAGGCCATTAGGAACCTTAAGGAGAAGAATTTTGTACCACTTCGCACAATTCATGTCTCGTATGTGCCGGATGAGGAGATCGGTGGATCTGATGGGGCGGCTAAGTTCGTGGGATCCGAAGAGTTCAAGGAACTGAACGTGGGGTTTGTCTTGGATGAGGGGCAGGCATCCGTTACCGATGAGTTTCGGGTTTTCTATGCTGACCGGTCACCTTGGGGGCTGATGATTAAGGCTAAGGGAGCACCTGGACATGGATCGAGGATGTATGACAACAGCGCTATGGAGAATTTGATGAAGAGCATGGAAGCCATAAGCAAGTTCAGGGAGAGCCAATTTGATAAGGTCAAGGCCGGAATTGCAGCAATCTCTGAAGTCATTTCAATCAATCCTGTCTACATGAAAGCTGGAATTCCTTCGCCAACTGTGAGCTTCATGTGCATTCTTTTGTTAATGGCGCACTTCATCTTAATTCATTTTCTCATGCACATGCTCTGATATGGACTGGCTGATCGTGGGTGCAGGGTTTTGTCATGAATGTGCAGCCTTCAGACGCCGAGGCTGGCTTTGATGTCCGTCTGCCTCCGACTGCAGACCCTGATCTTGTGAAGAAAAGAATTGCTGAAGAATGGGCCCCAGCTATCAGGAATATGACATACCGGGTAAACACTCATCTATATTTTCACCTGCACAAGGGTCGTTTGTTCAATTTTCAGAACTGGAAGCAGATGAGAGTAAAGATGAGGTGCTTGGACAATTGCCCAGGATGCCATATATTTCCATAAAATGCCATATCGTATATGTTCTTCTGAATCTGTCAGTTATACTGCTTCTGCTTGATGGAAGCCTCGCTTATTGGTATAGTCTTCACACCTGCAGCATGGTAAAGTCTAATGTGCATGTTCAAAATCTCCAATGGAATCTGGTAGACTGTTAAATGCTTTTCATGGTAGTTCTGCTAGATTGATGAGCTTCTTTATTTGCTTAACTTTAAAAGAACAAAAGTTATTTCTCTATATGTGAAAATAGCTTTCTTGCCCCTATTTTGCTCAGGATTCCTTTCTTTCCTTTTCAGTTTTCTACACAACTATTTCATTCCCAGTGCATATAAAAGTAGACAAGTTAGGTTTTTAGATGTTTCTGTTGGCATCCTAAAATAGTCAACTTTGATGTCAAAGAGCTAAAGTTATTGATTATGGCCTTGAATATGATAATAACTTAGGTCAGTGTTAATGAGAAAGTGCTAAAAGCATTGAGACAAAGGGGAATCTCTTAAGTTGGGCTGTAATGATAGAGTGGATTCATTAACTGAAAGTGAAAGCCGATTATGAGTATTGACTAATTTATAGAAAATGTTGGATGTGAACAAGGAAGCGGAAATAGTTTGTTGACTGGCTTTTGTTGATCTGATATTGACTGTGAATACAATTGATGGTCAAACGCCAACATTAACTGTAAGAAACCAACAGAATTGAATCGACAGGACAGGAACAAATTTTATCTATTGACTGATAGCCAAGTCAATGTCAGTTGAGTCGAGAAGCATCGAGATCGACTCACGAAATTTGGTTGAAATCAAATTAACTGCAAGGATAAAAAATAGCATGAACAGTTGTTGCAGTCAAATCTAGGGAAGAATAGTTACGAAAGGTGTTGAGTGATGGTTGCAGACTTGCAGTCAAGTAGATATTTTGGCTGATCAATCAATAATTGCAGCCAAGCTCTTGAGGGAGAAATGGTGATACCATCCGATCTGGAGCCAAAATCAAACTTCAGTAAAAGGATAATGAAGTGCACCGATGAGTCTTTGCAAAAGGGGAAAATCATCCTTTGGTATTTGTGGCTTTCGATTTTTTATACTTGAAAAAGGCTCATTAATGGATATCGATGATAATAAGCCACAAGTTTAAGATATTGTGTATAGATTTGCAAAATTTTATGTTATACAATGTTTCATGCTTTCTGCTTAAGTTGAGGCATGCACATGATTACGATGTGAGCCCAGGAACAAGCTAATTTCAGCAGATCTTCTGCTCACTTGTTATCAATAATTATCAATGGGCAAAGGATGGAAAATTAGTGTACATGTAGTTATTGATACATTAGTGGCTTAAGAAGTGAGGTTATGCTTTTCCTAGTTGCCTGCTTTGGATCCTATAGTTTCTTACTTGTATAATTTGCAGTTAATCTATCTCTATAACCAATAGTTCTCACCTAGTAGGGTTATGTTGCTAATTAATGAGTGAATGATAATGTCTGAATGTACTTCAGAATCCATGAAGGTAAGGGACACCATATTGCTTTTAGAATCTGATCATGCTGCTTTCTAATAGGGATTCTCTTTGCTGGTATTGATTCTGGTAATTTCATCCTGCTTGGCACAGTCAAGTTGTGTAGCATGTTTCCTGTTTTACTCTACTTTGATTCTGTGGGGGTTTAAGAATGGATTTTCTTTTTGGACAACTGATCCTCCTTCCCCTTCTTGTAACAGGCACTATCACTCTCATCAGCTAATGCACGATACTTGTCATATGGCTTATAGACATTCATAAAACACAGTTTTTGCGTCATCCATAGATTTCATACTCATAAGGATGAAACTAGAATTGAATGGCTGATTTAAGATATTTATCCTCTCATATGTTAGATAACTCAGACAGGACCTACTCGAGACTACGAGGGGCGCCCATTAATGACTAGAACAGATGATTCCAACCTTTGGTGGTCTGCCTTTAATCAAGCTGTTGCGGCAGCTGGAGGAAAGCTTGCAAAGCCTGAAATCTTATCTTCAACTACTGATGCAAGATTCATTCGACAGCTGGGGATTCCTGCTCTTGGGTTCTCTCCAATGATCAATACTCCAATACTGCTGCATGATCATAATGAGGTGCGAGATTTTTTAGGAAAACCATATATGTAGACCGTATTGGTCATTCAGTACTACTAATATTTACCATAACTTTTTGGTTGTTGCAGTTTTTGGAGGATAAAGTCTTCTTGAGGGGGATAAAGGTATATGAATCCATAATTAGTTCTTTGAGTTCCTTTGTTGAAGAATCACAGAGGAACATGATTTAGCTAACTCCTGATTGAGTAGCAAACTAATGCTGCTTGTAATTGCAGTATCTATATGATAAATCTGGATAATTTGATAAGGCTGCTTCTTGTTGTTGTTGTCCTCTAAAAAGCTCTCCCACACGTCACTGGCATTCGCCAATTCATGTTGAAGTGAAGCTCAAGTTGTGAGCTTCTTCTTGTATTACAACTTAGCAATAAGAGGGTCTCGGCCATGGTGTAGACATGAATAACCTTTTTGGTTCTGAACTCCGGTATGGACCATATTTCCATCTGCGAGGTTACTGACTCTGAATAAATTGTATATGAGTGTCTAAGATGTTGAAGAGGGACATCTCTTTCATGAGTTTGCCATAGTCTCTTTCTGTTTCTGAAATTGCATCTGCAAGAATGTGGTATTTTCCTAGCTTTGTTCATTTGTAAGATTTCTATTTACTTCAGCGCTTATCTGTAATAAATGTGGTCCTCCAAGAGTGAATGAGAGCGTCGATTTACCTTGTGATAATGACATATCACTTAAAAAAAGAGGACATTTTGGTCGAGTTGAAAGTTAGTCATTAAGAATTTTCCTCAGATGCACAAGAAGAATTAGTTGGAGAATTAATTGTTGAGGATGCAAATAAATCATCCCATTCATATGTATCAGGTAGGGCCCTATCCTTAAGGGTGGCCGGCGCGACTTTAAGATGACATTGAGCTGGAGATGCCGATTCAAACACGGGATCTACCGTATCCGAACTGATTGATTGGTTGCTTGGGCAATCCTCATGAGTTACTCTCTTCTGAAAACATAACCTTATTAGCACCACCATCAACACCCCACCAGAAATCAGAGCTACAACAGGTTTCCAACTTCTTAATCTCCAAATGTTGTGCAACAAAGGACTAGCAAGTTGGAGCTTATTAGCAAATGCAACCTCTTTCAGCAGCCGAGGTTCTAATCTCACTCCATATCAGATCAGTCAATGGGTTGCAGTCCTCAGAGAGTAAGCTACTAATAAGCGGCAAGTCAAACTATGTAATGAGGAAGAGACCCCGATTTAAATCCACTAATTGCTGCTATTTGGTGCTAAAAATCAGAAGAAACTCCAGTTGCAAATAGCAACGTCTCTGTCTTCAAAGGATTAAGCTTCCATCCAAGCATAAGATTAGGAAGAGTCAAAGGTGGAAAGTCTTAAGCGAAGAGGATCGTTCCAACCCAGTCTCTTAATTCAATCCGATTGCTTTCCAGTTATGAAAATGTTGGGCTTTCATAAAGCTGAAAGGATAGCACCACCCACGCGCCCGGGCTACGGAAGTGACCGACCGAAGATTAGACATCGAGATTTAACCATACTAATTATAGTCGGCCATCCACAGAATCCATCGCATCGCTTCAATAATGTAATGAGCTCCGATACCATCTGTCACGATCAAAAGTGTTAGTTTTGTTACTAAATTTTGAAGCTTCTGATATTGGTTCACCACTTGGCTTAGATCCTAATTTGGGTCACGGCTGATTTAATTGACATGGCAAGCATCGGAATAGAATGACATTTTACCCATTTTGCATACGACTTTTCAGTTCATTTAACATCATGATTTTAAGCACAATATTATCATCATATCATTGTCCCATGGACCTTAGCTTGGGGTAATATTATCATGCATCGATTGATGTACATCTTTAGTCTTAGTCCAATATTCGAAAGATGCACTTGAGTCATGTAATAAACTTTCTAGGCAAGCTATGTGCGCGAATTCAATTTCTTCTATAATGCGTTTATGAGTAGCCAAAGTGATAGTATTATTCAAGTGTAACATCATTAATTCCTTAGCTAATATTAGGCTGTCACGGTTAAAATTCGAGACAACGCTTAAGTGGATGCAAATAGGCTACTCCTGAATATGAATATGGATTCATTTACTGTGCCACACATAAGATCGCAACATATGTCCTTTTCCATTTGAATTGCATCAAAACCAATCAAAACCAAACAAAATCGTGTTACTAGACACACATCTCCTCTTTCCTCCTCCCTCTCGGCCGGTCAACCTATGGTGGACCCGCCACCACCGTCCTCCGACTCCATCGCCAACAACAAACCGCCGTCTCCATCGGAAGCTAGCTGAGGTCATCGCCTTGTCATTGTTCCTAAACGAGTTTTAATGTAGGAAGCAAAGGGCGCGCTCGGATCCTCGAGGATATGGTCTGTCGATGACTCCTCGCATGAACTTCTACGAAGTTTCTGCATCGCGGATTTAAAAGTTCATGCTGTGGATCTCACCTACCCATCCATCTCGGGCACATGCTCATGTTTTCCATTCTTTCAACCCGAATCCCTTATACTTGCCCATATTGTGATTTCAATTGAATTTCGGGAGAGATAAATAAATGGAAAGTGTCAGTCCCCACTTTCCGTCCATATGATTGGTACGGAACTTACAGTACGGAGCCAGCTCATGCGTGGAATGAATTATTTCTGCAGATAATGCTTGTCGACGCCAGAATCGAAGAAGCATGCATGAATCTTCCCTCATGGTACCGGCAAGCATTTCATAAATGAATGAAATGTTGCATAGAATCAAATATAAAACGGAGGTCATTTGAAAGTTGGTGTTTTTTCTATTAAAACTCAGTACAATCCAAGAGAACATGATATATGGCTAGCTTGTCACGATTTTATCTTGCCTTTATCTCGAAATGAAATGTATCCAATCATCTATCAGTAGGAATAACATACCGTTGTTCCATTTTCAAAAAATGAAATACTTACAGTGATGGTAAATTATCGAAAGAGTTGGTAAGTGTCAAAATATCAATGGTGAAAAGAATTCCATATTATATAATTTCTAAATAATTTATTGATAATTTACTGATACTTTTATTAGTTCTTTTCGGCAATTCACATATTATCAACTTTCTTATCTTTTACGATTTTTTTTATTTATCTATTTTACTAATGCTTTAAATTTACCAATTTCTCATATGAATTTATCAATTTTTATTTGAGTGACTTACCAATTTTTTTTTCAAATTAATTTACCAACTAGTTTTGGATTATCAATTCTCATTTGGCTTACCAACTTTTATGTGATGAAATTACCAACTAATTTTGAAAAAATTGTTGTGAAACGGCACAAAAATGTTTGCATAAACTCTTCATAAGCTTTTGATCCTTTGAAAACTCGTTTTCTTTTCACAGCTACCGAAAGTTGTCTTTGGCATAAAAAAAAATAGGTCAGGCGTGTTCGAAACTATCCTTTCAAGAAAGGGATTTAGTCTATGGCCTACCAAAGATCAGATTTGATGAAAAAGGACTTTTGTTATGCATGTCCTTTAGCAAGTGAAGGTCTCTTTTAAATCTAAGGATACTGTCCCTACCAGTCACTCCTCACACTTATTGCATATTGACTAATATGGACCCACAAGGACATTAAGTCTTGGAGAAAAAAAGGTATGTTGTTATTATTGATGAATACTCTAGATTTACTTGAATTCCTTCTCTAGCTCATAAGAATGACGCCTTGTTTGCATTTGCTAAACTTGAATACTGGGGGTAATTCTTGAATCCTAGGTGTCTGGTTACGGAGTAACCTCCCCATGAACTAGGAGTTTCCTTTGATGGGGGCTGTCTCTGCTTGTCCACTTATATGACGGGTTGTGAGACTGCGTTCCTTATTTTAACGTGTTGGTGTCCGCATGTCCTATCTCTTCTCGTTAGTACAATATATTTTTCAAGCCCTATATTCGACTCTACTCTCTAGATGTTTGTCCAAGAGATGTCAAGTTTCACACGAAATTTTGGACGAAGCAGTTTAATGCCGTACTTAAGACGAACCCTACCAAAGACAATTTTACGAAAATGGACTTTTGTGATGCATGTTCTTTTGGCAGGCGAAGATCTCTTTTAAATCTAAGGATACTGTCCCTACCAGTCATTCCGCGGAGTTATTGCACATGGACTTACATGGACCCTCTAGGATACTAGGTCTCGGAGAAAAAAAAAAAGGGCATGGACTTGTTATTATTGACGAATATTCTAGTTTTATTTGAATTCCTTCTCTAGCTTATAAGAATGATGCCTGGCATGCATTTGCTGAACTTGCTAAGAGATATCCAAATGAAAATGGGCTTAGCATTTCTTGTATTAGAAGTGATCACGGAGATAAGTTAGATAATCATGACTTCGAATCATTTTGTGATGCGTATGACGTTGAGCTTTTTTTTCCCCGCGCCTTACACACCACAACAACACGATGTTGTGGGAAGAAAAAATAGGACTTAGCAAGTAAAATGTAGATTTAATGACTGTTGGAGTTCCTCAATTGAAGACACATCTCATTGCAATAAAGTATGAAATTCCAAGATTATTTATGCCTAAGATCACGGACTAATTCACTCATTAGATTGGTGACATGGCATGATCAAAACATACCATTAATAGAAATTCCAATAGAGAACCTAATATTGGAAAAAAAGGTTCCCTATGTGTTTTCAATGAGTTTTGCCGAGATCCCTTACAACGAATGAATTTTGACATGATGAGTACATGATGCAAGTGCAACGTACGAATTTAGAGCTCTATAATTTGGAGAAAATTCGGCCATATGGTTGAAGGGAAAAAAAAAGGGAATATGAGCATTATTGAGTTCGGTTTTTTTTCATAAGCTTCTAATAACCATTTGAGTATTGTTCTTAAGAGTTAGAAAGAGTGACAAACCTATTTATGAACACATGAGAGAAGTGGTTGTACCAAGTTAAAGTATTTATCTAGGTGAAAGATATAGAACGCCAGAAATTCTTTATAAACACTTACAATTGTAGTTATAATTGGGGAGGGGATCAATCTCGCCGTGTATACAAGGTGTGCGAACGACTTCTGGAGGATCCAAAAGTTACATAATCTATAGCGGGGCTGTTTCAAAAGGAAGTTAGATTCTGCGTAAAAGCAGGTTCTACAATTATAGTAAGATGGTGTTTGTACTCTTGGCCTGATTGGTGCAGCCCGGTCAACATTGGCTACTAGAGTTGGAAGGAAGGAGTAGGCACAGTCAAGGTGGAACTCTATAAAGCTCCTTTGTAATTTCTCTTTTCCTAGAATTCTTTATTTTCCGTCATTAGTTCATTCTGCACGTAGAAGCAAAACATTTACGGGAGTTAATTCTACAAAATTAGTTTCGTATTATTTTTTGAAAAAGCAATTCTTTACTCCCCCTCACTGTTGCATATTTGTGCCTGACAGAAATCACACCATGATATAATATTGCAATTAAACGGTACTACAGTTGCTTTTCGAAGTAAAGTGAAAATCCAAATCCTCAAAATGGTGATTTCCCATGAAACAAGTCCTTAAAGTCAAAATGGCCCAAAGCTGGTTCATAACGTGGAGTAATCAAACACTAACATACTTTAGGGTCATATAATCGTGAAAACCTTAATGTTTCAACTAATATCCTTAGAAAATCAATATTTTGCATTCCATGTGGGCACGTCTGGTGGGCACATCTCAACTAGGACTAAGCGGCAATAGCAAGCAAACCCAAAGATCTTGGACCGATCTATGCTTCTAGCAGTTGTTACTGTCGTCTTTTCATTTGTATTTTTGGGGCTAGGCCTATGATGTTTCTAGTAGCTTAAACCAGCTCAACATAGTAATGTAAATGTAAACTCGTGAAAAGCGCAAACTAACGGTCAAATCAAGCTCGAGACAACAGGGTCAATTTCATTGCATGCCCACTTTGTCAATCCCCTTTCTTCCAGAAATTGGAAAAAGGGAAAGCACAGCTGTTGTGAAAAGGAAAGAAACCTTAAGTGAAACATGAACTTTCGTGCCATCTTCGAAAGTGGGGCCAAGACCCTTGTTTCATTTCTTTGATTCAAGGCTAGAAGTGTGACCTGAACATGCGAAAAACAAAAGGAAAATAAAAAAAGAGACACGTGGTTTGTCTGAATAATATATATGGAATCTCACTATCGGTCACCTGATAGATAAAATTATGCTAACCATAATTATTTGATTTTTTCAAAAATTTTAAGCAGCATTTGATATTTTAGACATGAAGTAATACGAGTACAGCTTTTTTTTTTCTGAGAATCGAACGAGCCCGAAACAATGATGACAGAGGGGCGCCTCATGTTTTGAGAGGGTGTGAACGAGGAAGGAGAGAGGAGGGGGAGGGGGCAAGTACGGATCCACGACACTAATCCTGCTTTTTATGCAAAATTTATGATTAAGATAGAGCAAATTTAATGATGCAGTATCATGTCGTCTGAAATAAATATATCTAAAATAAAATTATGCGTCTTCTCCTTTTTCTTCTTTCAATGCAAAGCTTGTCATTGGCACAAAGCAATTCAATTGCTCCGCAATCGCTTCACGAGTACTCGTTAACTAAAATACAGTAAAAAACAATGAAAAACTTCTCTTGATGATTCTTTTTAGCATGAGTTGTTTGAACATATTTGTACGACTAGTCCTCGCAGAGGCATATTAAGTTACTTCCATCCGCATGTGCTGAGTAAGGCTTCGGTCATATGACGGCAGCCATACGCATGTGGATTTGCTGTATCAAACTTAATTTTACTTAATTAATTTGTTTACTAGTCAAGAAACAACAATCGAGGGGCCATGATGTAAATTATAGATTACAGAAGTTTTAAAGTTTGAAATCGTGGGTGAAAATATAACTCATATACGGAGAGTATGAAGTATTGTTTATCTCAAGCATTGAAAGAGTCTTGAGGAAATAGACTTGCCCCTTTAGTAAGCACTAGTCAATCGCCATTTCAAGAGCTTTAGGTGATTAATACAAGGGCTCACAAAGGATGATATACAGATCATCTTGCTTAAATACTTTCCTTCCCAGGTAGAACAGGCATTACCTATGAAAAAAGGAGAGTCATCTAATACGTCACGATTAGGAAAATTAAGATGGAGCTTACTCTCCTAAAAGCTTTCGAGGCTTCTTGATTTTGAAAAGCAGCGTCTTTGACTGCTTCAACACTCTGTTACACGTTTAGAGTAGATAGACAACAGTGAAACATTGATGGTGCCACAACTGGCAAAGTTAATGAGATGGGAAATCCTCATCATCATCACGTGCAGCTTAGGACTATTATGGTCTAGGGTTTTGCTTTGACTCAGCGCCCCTACTTTCTAAATACCATGTACATTTCCTTTTCTCTTTTTTGCTTTAGTATGAAAAACTTATTTAGAGGAGTTGCTTGTGCTTGAATTTCGTCCACAAGAACCGCAATTTGTAATTGATTTTCGATGATATTTATGTGGCTGCATTTCGCAACGCATCGTTCGCATATTTAAAACTTATTTATTTTTGTTATGACATGTTTAAGACTTTTTGGAGATACACTTTCCACGTGAGGCTGAGGATATATGCAAAGCGTCATTGGATGACCTTTTGTTATTTTGAATAGCCTTTTTGTTAATAAGTGACCCTAATTAGGGCACTTGTTAAGTAATCGAATAAAGAAAGCTAGGTGTTTACAATATACCAATTGTTCTCGTGTTTATGTGTAATTAATAGTTGAAAATTGGACAACTCCTTATTTAGTATGTTTAATATGACAAATAAGTGCTACAAAGATACTCGTTAATATAACCCTTTTGAATACGAGTTATGTTACTTTTGAAGTGATTTTAACTGTGGGTTTACTTTCGTAAGTTTTCAATTGAAGTTCAGAAGTTAAAAAAAAAAAATATAAAATCGAAGGTGCATCTGGTGGAGGTAGTTGAAAACTTTTCAATTATTTTTTCATTAAGATTTATCTCAGAAAAGTTCCCCATGGCACTAGACAGAGCACTTTTACCTTCCCCAGACAGATACCATTGCAAATTAGAGAAAAAAGAATTGCACTTTCATGATTACTTGCAGTGTGAACATGGTGTTCAAATGAGCCAGTCTCCGATAATCAACGGTGCCGGGCACGTTGCACGACCAGAGACCGCGCCCCAAGGATTCGCTTGTCTTGAAAAGAGCGCCCCCGGACAGCGCCACGATGCGACGAGGTACGTTCGTTCACTAGGCTTTGCGTCCCGCCGTACCAAGGCGAATCTCATCGCCCCTTGAAAAGTCCGATTCCAAGGCAGCCTGTTCCTCTGACGAGAACCCGGGGCTACATCCCTGAAAGTCAAGCCGTGCATGGCGTAAGCAATTAAGCAATGCCTTCCGAACAGTTGAGGGCGATGCGTTGACGTATTGCCTCCTCTTTGGCCGATTAAATTATTGGCGCGCCCATCCTCAAATCTCTCTCGTACTGATTCGGACGCTCAAGGTGCGAAGCATCAACATCAGAATGAGATAAGACAGCACCCCAAGGACGCGTTTTTTGGTCTGCGGGACAGGCCAGACACAGCTGGAGTGTCCCGTGCTTTCGTCGAGCGGGGGCTCTTCCCCTCTTTGGCAATGCGCGTGGTGAGTACTTGGGTTGCTTATTTCCCTCTGGACATGAATATATCATTATATAATTCTATTAAATGACTGCAAACCCTAGTCTCTCTTTTTTAAAAATATTTTGTGTGTAAAACAGCCAATTTGAAGCTCTGGAGCATCATGCGCAGCTCCTCGGAAGCTGCCTATCGCAGCATCCTATGTCTCTCTTTCTCATCTCTCTCTCTCTCTTCCTGAGCTGCATTGCTCTTTGTATAATTTAGTAATCATATATAAAACAGTGTTTAATTAATTTGTTTTTGGTTCTCTTTTCACGTTGGTTTTGCCTTCCTTGACTTTTAACCGGGGGCATGATGCAGATGACATGTGGGGGTGTGACTTGCTGAGAAAGTCAAGAATCACAAGGGGCCAGTAAACATTCATTATTCTATATGGGGGGGTGTGTGTGTCCAAGCTGGTCTGGCCTTCACTTTCTCCACAGAACACAGGACTTTATGTTGGCCTTTGAAAACATTGCACTTAAGGAATTTTAAAAAGGGGTTGCTGGTCAATGTGGTCATGGTGGTCAGACATGTAACTGCTTTGACAAACTGCCTTACAGGCAGTAAAATTCAGAGATACTAAACTCGTTCCATACATGGTTGGTAAATTGCAAGAAGAACGGTAAAAGCAAATTTGGTTCATCTTTAAGCACCCGATAAAAGTTCGACACATTATTTTATGAATAAATCTTGTGTATGGCCCATGATATATTTCCATGGCCAATTGCCAACTCTGTGTCGTCTTTGACATCTTGGATGATTTCGCAGAAAGCAATAAAAGGTCCTTGACTCATTCAAAAACCTGCCCGCACTTTCACTATCAATTATGGGTCAGTAAGAACATATTTGGAATGAACTGCAGGAACATAAATCCAATAACATATATTTCTCACATAATACGTAAAAACAGATGAGGAAAAAACACCTGTCATCCATATATCCAAAACCCCACACTTTAAAATAAGTATGGAGGAAGCTGCCTGCTTGTTTCTTGGACTACAATTTTATGAATCTATAAATCGGCATCCTCTTTGTACTTCATTTGTGTCCTGACCCTCCATCACTCGTTTCCGTTTCGCAAGAACAACAACCAAAAGCAAGAAGAGAAAACACTCTTGACTGAAAAGCCACCATATTGAGCCAACTCTTTCCATCTCATCACCCATATTTTCTCTCTCTTTGAAACATTCTCGCTGATCTCGCTCTCCCGGCGTTGTTTCGCCAATGGTGAAGAGTGAGCGAGAGTCATCATCCATGCCATCATCCAGTGCATTGAGAAAGAAGTATAAGGGAGTGAGGATGAGAAGCTGGGGCTCTTGGGTCTCAGAGATAAGAGCACCGAACCAGAAGACAAGGATTTGGTTGGGCTCTTATTCCACTGCCGAGGCTGCAGCTAGAGCCTATGACGCTGCACTCCTCTGCATCAAGGGCTCTTCAGCCACTTTCAACTTCCCTCTCTCCTCCTCCCAACACCATGTCCCTCCCAATGCCTCCATGTCCCCCAAGTCCATCCAGCGAGCGGCCGCTGCGGCCGCCGCTGCCACAAATGGCGGTGGTGCCGATAGCAATGTCGCCGCCACCACCGCTGCTGCTACCTTTGCTGCCACCGCTCCCTCATTTGTCTCATCCCCATCTATGTGTTCCTCGCCGTCGGATCAACTGGACGACGAAATGTCGCTTGTGCAATGCGTCGGGGCGTACACTCCCAGCGAACCGATGGATATGATGGATTATTGGTGCAGTTACGATGCCTTCCAATCGCCGAAGTACGTGGATCAAGTAATGTATAACAACATCGCCGCGGCATCATTTGGTCCTCCCACGGTTGAGGAGCTTTTAGAAGAAGCTGAAGAAATCCAGCTATGGAGCTTCTGTTGATATATATATTTTAACCATTCATAGTAAACTTATTCATCAATTCAAAGGGGAAATTCCTGATGATATTGACCAAAATAATATGTTATATAAGGGTTATTGAGGGTTTAACTAGCTAGACGGAGAAACCCACATGGGGAGAGACATCTTTTTGGACTCCCTCATATGAGTATTTCTAGATTGTATTAATTTTTTAAGGTATCATTTTCTGCCAGGAGTGTGTCTTACGCTATGCCGTATAAATTCGTCATCCGATAATGTTATAAGGAAGTGGAAAATGTAATATATCGTTGATTATGTTATCTTCATTTGTCATGGTTCGTTCGTAGATGCTTCTTCCAAACATCAAGTACAATCATAGAAGATTCAAAATACAAGCAATTCTTAATACCAATCTCGTTGCAATTGAAGGCGATATCTTAGTATATATTCTTGCCTCTGGTTAACTTTGTGGATTCGCTTCCCCTTAAGCTCTTTCTAACTTCCTCGCTATGTTTAGTTGGCCAAAAGCGTGATCGGGCCTACTCAACTTTAGATGAACTCTCTATTAATATCGCATTATTATCGCACCATATGGCAATACGAAATATTCTACTAATAACTTTAATGTTAGAATACCTAGGATGTATGGAACAAGGGATCTTTGAGGTCAACCCTAGCTCAGCACTACTAGGGATCGCCGGATCGGACATTGTAGAAAAATGTTGGGTCGGAAGTGACAAAATAAGCAGTCAATTTATCTGACATTATAATTGCTCTCGGAATGCTTTTCGGGCATCGGTCGTCACCAAAAGGACTTATAAAAGGATTTATTTTTTTTTGTGTGGGTAAAATTGCGCTTTTCTTTGCAATTATTTGACGCTAAAGAATCCCTTTCAACGGGCTTTCTAATCGCGTGTCCCATAGTTTGGATTAGGCAAATGACCGCACAAGGCATGCCCGTATGCGGACTTCTAATTAAGGATGGGCCCCCGTTATTGTTTGTTCCCTACATTGAACTTGGTCACGCTCTTCCGACATTGAAGTATCATGAGGATGAGATGTTCAGAACACAAAGACAAACTACATACCCATAATGGAAATGGATTGGGTTATGTAACTTTCATCTCAAACGTAGAATTTAATGTGATGTCGTCTTCATTATTGTGGATACAGATAGATGGAGTCATCCGTATATTCATTTGGGTGTGGATGATGGGTTGCAAAGTGAGTAGATTTCAGATTTGGAATTTGGAACTAACCTTATTTTAATTCTTGAAATTGGGAACCAACCATCTTGTTGACTTTGGAATTGTGCTGACTGGCTCCAAGTCGGTTTTAAGGCCTACTCGGTAACCAGCTGAGGCATTTTTTATTTTTTATTTTCCTGTCGTTTCCTTTCATTTTACTATATATACAATATGCATGAATTAAACATGAATACAATTCTCTCTGCTTAATGATAATATGTCAAATATATTCAATTTCATCAATTTTTTTTTCTGTTTTAGTAAAAAATATAGGGCTAACGGTAATCCGGTTCGATTTCAGGTTTCACTATGGAGCTAGCGTCACGGGTTTCAAGTTTCTGAGAGAAATCGGTTGATTGAAGGTAGAGAATTTGGGACCAAACCAATCAAAGCTTTTTGGACCTTGGAGTTGAAGTGGTTCCCTTGTAAACCAGTTGAGTAAGAATGACTCTCAAGTTGAGCTGACTCGGTTGCTCACCCTAACAATAGTGTACCATCCGTGTTTTGGGCCATCAAGCTACTCAGTTTTTGAGTCACGTTTAAATAGTTCCATTGACTGAGCAAATAGTTAGATCAACATTCATCTCTTAAACTTGAATTAGTGCCCCGATATTCAGCAAAAAGGAATGCACTTTCCCTTTGACCATTTCAGCTTCCTTTTATCCAACTACAATTACATATCCACTCCCAGAGTTCGAGGGAGACACATTTCTCATGAAATTCGTCAGCACATGAGCAAACCAGCAAGACGATGCTGTTTTCTCAGGAAAAAAACATTTATTGTAAATTGAGATGACAATCAGACTAGCGCCCTTTTGATTTCCCTTGAATTTTTAAAACAGAAATTACTCAGGATTTTTTTTTTTTTTGTAAGTGGAGCTCTAAGACAAGATGGAGCTATTCAAACAATTTTGAACGTTCCTAAGTCTAAAAATTCTGAAACGAGGCTTAGCCCGTACTTTGAATAACTCTAATAATAAGAGGTTAAGTCGAAAGCCCAGCCCCGTTACCCATCAAAGTATAATAGGCGTGGTTGTAGTATTGGAGCACACGGAGGGGGAAGGGGCCTATGGTGAAATATACCCTAAAAAATTCTAAACTTATTATGTTTATATCAATTCATTCATAAACATTTTATTTATGTCAAGTTAGTCATAAACCTTTTTATATTTTGCCAATTGAGTCAATTTGATCAATTTAGGCCATAAATGGTTGATGGAGAATTTGATTGTCTTATGTGGTATGATCGATATTGATGTGAAATTTTCTTTAATAATTTTTTGGTTTTCTCTTTTCTTTTTTTTTTTGTTAGATTCAAGGGCTGGCAAAGGCCAGGACACTCTTATTGGTTTTAGGTGAGGGCCATAGTGCCCTTGCTTGGTCCAAATTTGGCAAGTGTGTTGTGGCCCTTGCTAGATAATAGTGAGGGCTTGCGAGCCCTTGCCAGGCCTTTGTCCAAACAAAAATGGAGAAAAAAGAAGAAAAAATTATTAAAAAATTATTAAAGATGTTCACGTCAGTACCAAACTCCCTCCTCGGTTGGAGAAGTATTTTAATCAAAATCATAAGATGAGGCAACATCCCTGATTTACACTTCGCATCACTTTGGCTAAGATAATTATGGATTGTTTCATCAGGAAGTGCTTGATGAATCATCTTTTGAAATGTGGATTGATGAGTAAATTGATAAAGGTTTTGAATGGCTCTTTTGTTGATTCTTGGATAGGAAATATAACTGATAAGAAAATTAAAGCTCTTTGAGGTTGGGTATAATTGTTGCCGGCTATGTAAAGATGTTGGGAATATCATAATAAACAAGTTGATAAATTTGAACAACTAGTGTTTATTGATTGATTGGCAGTTGTACAAACTACAATTCAACTATTTATATACATAATTTACCGTTACTAAAAAGTTACTGAGACATTAAATTGGTTATACGTGCTTCATGCAATTTAGCAATCCTTATTCACTAGTTTGGGATCGTCGATTCTTCCGCCTAATGGTTATTCCACCGCCAAACCAAAATGTTCTGGGAATTGTTTTAAGAATCCTATCAAACGAATTAAAATTCAAAGAATGTTGGACCAAGGTTTAAGAATTGTTAGCGTTATTTCCTTTTCATTTTTAGTAATTTTGCCAAAATAGCTCCAATCTGGTTCCTATTAGGAACCCAAGGTTTCCAAACGATGAAAATCTCAGGGCGCTAACAATTTGTTTTGCAAAAAATGTAACATTTTAATAAATATTTTCCTAGAAGTCATTTTCTAGGAATATGATGATATTTTTCGGTATTTGGCTAAAACTTGAAAATGAGCCAGAAAATATCTTGCGTTGTTTGGTATAAAAAATCCGATTTGATTTTCCTCAATAGACATCTATTGTTTGAACCCTAGTAACTTGTGCACGGGCTATCAAAGAACCAAGTATAGGCACTATAGTCTCGAGTTTGGCCTTGATGGAGATTTTCCTCAATAAACATACTATTTAAGCGCTAGTAACTTGTGTATGGATGCTAGTAACTTGTGCATGGACAACTAGAGAATCGAATATGGGCACTAGAGTCCTAGCCCTCATTGGACCTCAATCGGGGTGCCTGGATCGAGAATCGAGCACTTGAGTCCTAGGCTCAGCCTTGATGGATTGAGGTGCAAGCACTAAGGTAATAGGTCTAGCATTGATGGATCTGCGCAGGCTTGATGGATTGAGAATCGAGCACTTGAGTCTTAGGCTTAGCCTTGATGGATTGAGGTGCAAGCAACGAGGTACTAGGTCTAGCATTGATGGATCTACGTAGACATTGTGTTTTGGGCTGGGCTTGATGGACTCAAGGTTTAAGGCCTTGGCCTTGATAGACCTTGGCTAGGGCACCAAGCTTGAGCACCGAGGACTCTAGCATGACTTTTGTGGATACAAGCCCTAGTGTCGAGGACTAGAGTTTGAGTGTTAGGGTCCTGGGCTTGAGTGTTAGGGGATTCGAGCTCTAGTGTTGAGATCTCGTGCTTGGCCTTTATGGATTGTGGCATGAGTGTTGGGGCATTGGGCAAGGGCATTGGGGCTTTGGGCTTGACCTCTATGGACTTGGGCAGGCGGTAAGGCCCAAACATTGACAATGGGCTCCTACACTTGACCTTGATGGATAGGAACATGGGCTCGAGTACTGGGATTGTCTGCCCAACATTGATGGACCGGGGTTTAAGCACAGAAGACCTAATCCTGGACGTAGGGAACTTCTGTGCCCAAGCGTAGAGTTTCAAGTTCAAGTGTTGATACTTAGTCATATTTTAGAGAATGATTTCCCAATTTTTAAAATATGATTTAGCATTAGTGCTTGAGCCCGAAATTTTATGTGGAAATCATTCTTTTGAATTTAAGCATAAGTTTTCTGTTGATTAGAAAAACATATTTGCTCGACTCATTATCTTAAACAAAGCAAATGCTGAAAAATATTTTTTGTGAAACAAACAGAGCTCAAGTGAACTTCAAAGAAACTGCTGCCTTTGCGATTATCAATTCATGATGAACAAGCATGTCGAAGCCCCAAGGAGCGATGCAGCTTTCAGAGTATGATGGTTCTCGGGGTCGGTTGTAACGGCCTTGCTATGATCACAGATTCGAATGATCTTTCTAATATGACGAGATGTTAATCGTTGAAGCAAGAGGTCACGTACCGAGTCGATCTGTCCATCCATACCGTACTAGGATTTGATGATGATCATCCTGTAACGTAGCACACCCTGTATAGAAATACCGACATACATTTTTGTGCTTTTAATCCTACCCATTGTTTTCTATCATACAAATCGATTAAGAACACTCCCCGATGGCGGCAATGGCGAAATCTAACGAGCTACAGAATGCTGCAGGAATTCCACCACGAGTTAGCTGCCGAAAGGAAAAAGAGGACGGTGAAATGAAATGAAAAGATTACGATGATGCGCATGCAGCTGCAAAGATTATGAAGTATCGAAGCATGGCCATCCGAAAGCCCGGCAGAAATAAAAGTTATTTCATCGAGAAGTAGCGTTAAAATCGGCTAAAGAATTTATTGGCTATTGCATCGATACAGAGTATCATACATTGAGAAGCTTTAAAGTAATTTCGCATCTAATTAGTAGTTGGAAAGACATTGAAAGGATTCGAGAAGGATCAAAAGCATGGCGCTTTGATCTGCGGTTTCAATGATCGTGTCGATTACATGGGTGAGGAAGCACGAGGAGCGTTACCTGGTGGGGGACTTTGCCCGTGCCTGGCTCGAAACGGCCACAGATGCCTCTGTCGCAGCCATCTGGCGCACCTTCCTTCTCCTTCGTGCGTCTCCGAGTCGTCTCCTGGAACCTCGGGATCTGAAACAATTGGCACTTCCTGCCTGCAGACTGGGCAGGAGTTGTGGAGCCGCAGCCACGGGACGATACAATCCGAATGGTACAAGTGATGGCAAGGCAGTTCCCTCGCTTCCCCGCCGACCTTGAACTCCTCCTTGCACACGGGACAACTCTGCGTGTCGTTGTTTAAGTGGCCTGGTTCGATTGTCACGGTCGGTATCGCATTGATGGCAGAGTCAGGGGCTGGCGGCGGGCCGGGACGGTCGTCCTGCGTCAGTTCTTCTATCAGCTGTTCAAGCCCCCGCCCTGTAAAGTAATCCCTAGGATCGGCTCCTCTCGCTCCTGGGCCCTCTCTCCCAGGAGACAGTATCATCGGACGAGAAGGATCGGCTGGCGTGAAAAAGATATAAGTGAGGGGCCTGTCATAGATGCCGTTCCCATCCAGGTCCAGGTTCTCTCTTCTGTCAAGACTTCGGTTCCTCGGCCATGGCCTTGGCATCAACCTAGGCCTCGGCGTCGGCCTTGGTCTCAGCTCTGTGAAATCACCCTCAGGATGTGTGAAATCTCTTTCCACATGGCCATGGACATCACCCCGCTGTCTACGTCGCGATCGGCCTCGAAGGTCGGATCCCTGAGCATCGACACCGAGGTTGTTGAACCGCCGAATTGGAGGATCGAGGATGAGGGAAAGGGCTTCAAGCAGCCGGGCTTCTGGAGACGGATCAAACTGGGTGAAGTCAATCACGTATCTCGGGCTAGGATTGTCGATTTCCCCAAGGAATTGGCCGAAGCATCGCGGGCAAATGACCTCGGACGGATTGGCGGCTGCCACCCTGACCATGCGGTGGCATTGGTAGCACCAATAGAGCTGGTCGTTTGGAGTCGTGCTGGGGCCATCGCCGGCTGGATTCGAGGACATAATGAGGCTTGTGATTAGAAGTCGTGTATTGGGAAAGAGAATCAGTTGATGAAGAAAAGAAGAAGGAAGAGAGCTCACGCTTATATATGCGGTGATGCATTGCATTCTTCTGCATGAATATTTGGGAAAGAAAAGAATGGCTTTTGGGTGTGTTGGGAAGATATTCTTTTCCTGTGGGTTACTTTCTGCTGCTACTTCTCTTGCAAGACAACGTTTTTGCATGAATGTGTTTAGGACCATATTGGTATGGGTTCCTCCTCAAAGAAGTAAAGGATATCTCCATTCAAGGTACAAAAAGGTTTCCCCAGCTACAGGATTTTGGTAACTTTCAATCTTCTTGTACCGTGGTGTTAATCATAGGAGATTGACTTAATAGGTACAAATTAAATTTTCATATCTTAATTAGGTGCACGACATAAGTTCGATTCTTCACATCACTTATGCAAACAATTCCACGATTGGATAAATCACCCAACTTTAGACTCACATCTCATCTTGTTCTTGAAACGGTGAGATATCTTATTGCTTGAAATTAAGTTACTTAAGGTGGACTTCCTCATAAGGGAAAAATAAAAATAAAAAATCAATGTTCGTTTCTGGGTCATGGTTTCGTATAAAGCCTAAAGATAGTGGGAACTTTCACTCGCAAATGGCACTTCTCCCATTGCATCTCCATCTTTAAATGGTAAGGTGCCTACGTATGCGAACATAATAGTCACGTTGAAGTTAAATGATAATAATGCATGATATCTCCTTTTTAGTTTAGCAATCCGGTTGCATCTTGAGTTAGCTCTTGTGCATCGAATTAACCCCACCTCCTGATCTGGTGAAAAGCAGGTCAGCTATATCCGAGCCGAGGAATTTACAACGAATTGTTTCTTTATGACCCGAGCGCAAGTAATTGGGACGAGTAGGAATCGTACCTGAGGCTCCACTAGATCAATTCAATGACTATAAATATAACTATAATTCTCGTTTTAGGATGAATTTGGTCCTATTTCTAACTGGGTCACTAGTGGGCTTCGGCCCATTTAAATCAAGTAATAGTTTGGAAAATGATTATTATAGATCAGCCTAAACTCAATGGGCTTTATTCACCTACTTAGACATTTTCGGCCTTACGGTACCATCAATATGAAATGGGTGAGCTCCTTTTACCCATCAGGCCCGGTTTGGATTTTTTTTTTGATCATGGCCCGGTTTGGTTTGGATTTAACAATGCATTCCTTTGTGACTAAAATGACTCGACGCATTTGCTGATGGGCACGCATGTGCTCCTCGGCAGCATCTCAAACTCTAGATCCCATCTAGAGTCGAGACCCCCTAGCATTTGTAAAATATTGAAAGTCGGACCACCGATCAGGAACGATGATCGCGTTTTTGTATATACAATGGGTGGATATGTTGTGGTTTTGAGACTAAGATTCGTCTGACGAGCGAATAAAAATGCAACCAATGATCAAAGCGATATGGCTAGAGAAGCTATTGAGTGGGCGCTTGCATGGACCATCGGCGCAAGTTGCTTCGCCACCAAAGTGGTTGGCGGGTGAGCGGTCCATAAGTTATACCATGTGAGGAAATTTTTATGTGCCTTCGAAAACATAATTTTTCTTGTTCAACCAAGTCGTTTTCAGATTGCATATGACTGATGACGAGTGAGAGAATTCAATTACATGTCAATTTAGCTACACATATTCCGCCTTAGTTGCACGTGATTGTATGAATTTGTTTTTGCTTTGAAAATGAATTTAAGAATTCTTCAAATTGTAAGGTGCATTTTCGTTTTGTGTTTACTGTCACTAGAAGAGTATTATTATATTTTATGTGTATTTCTTGGCTTTTTCTAGAGAATAATACTAAAACTTGTACTTTAAAGAAAATCACTTTGTTTTTATGGATTGGGTGACTTGCATATTATTCTTACATAGAAAATTCTTTAATCATATCATAGTAGAATCTTCATTTGACACATATGAATATCTTGAAAAGATGATTTTACTCTATTGATTGCAATCAAATAAACATTTGGGCTACCTATAAATTTCGGAAATTGATTTGTCAAATGATTCTCAAACTATAAGACTTATGTATGTCTTAGTTTCTCTAGCATGGCATGTAAATGAGTGGATGATCTTTTCTTGGGCTTATGGGCTTTTGAAACTTGACACATGTTGAATATCGCACCAGATCAGTTTAGTGCGTCAATATATTTTCGGTCTAGTTCTCGAGTCAATTCTTTTTGGTTTAAACCCGTACTGACCTATTTTGACCCCCATACTATTCATCAATCAAAAGGGGTCACGAGGGCGGCTATAAACCTGAGACCCTTATGTTCGAACTCCAAAAGGTGAAACCGATACCCAGCACAGGGTTCTGTCCATACTTCGAATCTAGACCAAGTCCCCATCTCTGGTCACGATCATTTTTGTTTGTCTAAATCTACATAATCACTGTGTGCTCTCTGGGCAAATCAAGCGCATGAATCCAAAAGGGACATGGATTGAAAATTACACGAGGAAATGGCATGAGCTTTATCACCACGAGGAAAGGTTGCGCGAGGGTCCGTCCATCTGTTATCTTACTGTATTGTTACTGTCTCAATTTACTTGAGCTCTTGTCCTACTGGTAAAATATATCAACAATTAGTCAGCTTGACGTGGATTTGTGCCATTTAAATCCAGCTTACAACCCTCTCGGATGACCTTTTTTAAGTTAGGAACATTAAATTGTACACATGCTGATCCACAAGTATTGTACTTAAACCTGCGAACCAAGGCACGACATGATTCAGTCCATTATTGAAGTCATCTAACCTGAGGAAGATTGGATTGTAGTGTATTAATCTAATAATATTCCCTTATAAGAATTTGAAGAATTGATAAGGTGAGTATCGTGATTTCATTAGGTTACATAACTCTATTTTTTTTCCCTGGGTCTTACGTATTATTGAGAGCTAAGGTACCAAGAAGTCTACTCAGAACTCCAAACTCAGTACATGATCTTGAGCTAGAACAAGTATCATTGAGCAATTCAACTTCTTTTTGTGCTTGTGTGGTATTGGCTGCGCTCAAATATACTCTTCAAAACGCAATCAATGATAGAGATCGTGACGTGCTTGCTTGGTAAGCTTCCAGAAGGGTAATATCTTGTGATCTTGATTACTTGTTGCTTATGGAAAAATAGAGTCCTACATGGTTGGGACATTTGGACACCACAGCAGCAATTATAATTCCGGAGTCGGGGTCCACGGTGAGGGTGAACATCAATTAAACACCAGCCCACGAACGATCGAGTTACCCATTGCTTAACACTTAAGCTAATAATACGATTTTTTCAGGCAAATGAATGATATATCCGTTGCTACTTTCGTATCTCGATTTAATTTACTTAAAAAAAAAAAAAAATCTTTCTTTCTTGCACCTAGCTTGAAGAGAAGCATTTACTCTTTTCTCCAAAATGGTAAAATCAAAGTTCAAGTGTGACCCACCCACGCATGGCTGCGCTGGTTGAGGCGTACCCTTGATTTGTCACTAGGTTAGGGGTTTGACTCTCTGAGTCGTTACGACTCTCAAAGTAGTTCCATGATTTAAGTGGGGGGTCCTGGCGGTGAGTTTCTCGGCAAGTCTCCCCTGAGGTATAATCGGTGCTATGCTCCCGAAGGTGAGCTAGGCCAGTGAGCTAGGCCGGATCCTTGGCATCGAAAAAAGAAGAAGTTTGAGTGTGTATTCAAAGCTAGAAACTCAATTTGAGATTTTTATTTGTTCGTTCCTTCTGATCTTGAAACCATAAACAACAAAAGAACTTTAAAATGCAAAAGAAAAGGAAAGAGGACGACCGAGACTAATTTTTAATTTTTCAACTATTAAGAAAGTTCTTAACATTGCTTGTGAACTAAGCCGTCAAATTTTCTTTCTCTATGAATAAAATTAAGTTTGGACAGGAATGTTGGAGTCAACACCTAATATAAAAAAGAAGTCCATTATGCATGAAGTTTGGACGTGGGCAGCAAGTGTACGCATGAAGGAATGAATGGGCACATATTAAAATAATAGTATAATTGTTACTGGAGCCTTCAAGGAGCAAGAAGCAAAGTTCAACTTTGCTAGTACTCGGACGTGAAGGAAACGCAGCCCACAATTTTTGACTGCCAAGAAGAAAAGTTCAACTTCAACTCTTGCACGTTGAAGATAATGGCGGTGGAGTTTAGGCGGTGAAGATGCTTATAAATATAGGGTTACGTTAGTTTATTTAGAGTAGGGAGAGAGACAGGGAGAGAGTGAGATTTTAGAGAGAGTTTTAAGCTTAGCAAAGCTTGTGTGTGTACTCCATTAAGCCTTTACAAGGCATATTGTGTAATATAATCTCTCTTTGTGTGTTTACACTATTTCCCTCCAAGTCCTTTTGGTTCCAACAAGGAAGAAGTTGTGAGTAGATCTAGACTTCCATCAATATCACTTAATAGTTTTAGCGAAGAAGAAATGAACGAATTTCTAACAACTAAAATTCTAACAAATTATGAACTCATGATCGTGAGAAGAAAAAAAAATGTATTTGATTTTGAAACATAACTTTACTTAGAGGAAAGACATCGATTATTTTTTACCAATTCAAGATGACAATGGAAATAAGTTTCTTAATTGATTTCATTGGAAACTTGGCGCAAATATGGTATGCGAAGGAGAGAGATGTTGAGGTTACTTTGCTCGAACGAGAGGAGTAATGTGAATGGTAAATATTGAACTAAATTTTGTGATTGGAGGGTAATTTTGGCTAGTTAACATACAAAGGATGTGGTTTAATAATTACATATCGAATGTTACAGCCTTCTTATCAAACTCGCACCACTTCATTTAGCATTTCGTGCATAATTAGTATCCAGCTCAACACTCTCCAACAACTTGTGAGAAGTCTTAACGCAATTTGCAACCTTGCTATTGGAGGCTAGGAACTATTTAATAGTTATCACCCGGACAGCTCATCATTCACTATGCTCCACACCAAGCAAGATCAATATAAAATACATTCTGCTCCGTCACACTCATCTCTAAAATCAGCTGCTTTACTCTCCTTTTCCACAACGCAGAAGAAATTCCAAATCCAACGAGAAGCAAAGCACATAAAAAAGGATGGCCGATCCGACTCCGTTGCTCTCACAATCCGCCACCGGCAGCAGCGAGCAGGAACCTCCAAAGCTTGAGAAGAACCACCCATCGTTCGACTCGATGATCGAGCAGTCGATGAAAGATTTGGGGTGGGCTCAGCTCATGCAAGCCTTGCTTGTGTCGCTCGCTTGGTTCTTTGACGCGCAGCAAACGTTCATAAGCATTTTCACTGACACTCTACCACCGTGGCACTGCACAAATCTAGACGACGAGTATTGCAACTCCATTTCTGACGTTTGTCAACTTCCGAGTAGTTCCCCATGGCAATGGGAATATCCCAAGCACGCTTCTATAGTATCCGAGTGGGGCCTTCAATGCGCAAACTCAGCAATAAAGGGCTTACCGGCTTCATCCTTCTTCATGGGATGCTTCATTGGTGGTCTGCTTTTGGCGACACTTGCCGACTCATCGCTTGGCCGCAAAAACATGCTTTTCCTCTCTTGTTTAGTCATGTCTTGCTCATCCCTACTCACGGTCTTTTCCACCAACGTGTGGATCTACTCCTGCTTGAGGTTCATCACCGGATTTGGACGTGCGACAATCGGCACATGTGCTCTTGTGCTATCATCGGAACTCGTGGGCAAAAAGTGGCGTGGGAGTGTTAGTATGATCGTATTCTTCGGTTTCACATTAGGGTTTTTATCATTGCCCGCGATTGCCTATGTGAACCGAGGTTCGTCATGGAGAGTTCTATACATTTGGACGTCTGTCCCGGCTATTGGCTACTGTGTCTTAGTTCATTTCTTGGTTTGCGAGTCACCGAGATGGCTCTTCCTGATGGGACGCCGGGAAAAGGCAGTGGAAACCCTAAAGAGCATAGCATCACCGGGCGCGAGCATCCTGACCAAGGGCTTCTCTGCGATCTCACTCGAAGAGGACCCTTTGAATGACATGGACATCTTCTCAGCAATCAAGGCCTTGTTGGAGAAGAGATGGGCCTTTTGCCGGCTATGTGCAGTCATGTTGGTTGGGCTCGGGATAGGGATGGTGTACTACGGGATGCCGCTTGGGGTTGGCAACTTGCACTTTGACATCTACTCGAGCGTCACGCTCAACGCCCTCGCCGAACTGCCCTCGACCCTGCTCACTTTCGTCCTCATAGGGAAGCTCAATAGGAGGAGTTCTGTACTATTCTTAACGACACTCAGCGGGATTTGTAGCGTGATGTGCATTTTAGAGGGCCGAGTGTGGCAAAAGTTGCGAATTGGCTTGGAACTAGTCTCTTTCTTTAGTGGATGCACCGCTGTGAGTGTGTTGTTGATATACACATTAGAGTTGTTCCCTGACGTGCGTGCGGAACTCGGCAACATCGATGGTTCGGCAGGCTTTGGTGCTCGGCGGCGTCTTCAGCCCATTGCTGGTGGCGGCAGCCGGCCGGAGAGGGGATGGAATGTTGTCTTATGGGGTTTTTGGGCTGGTAATTGGGTGTTGTGGGCTGTTTGTCATGTGCTTGCCGGAGACAAGAGGTGGGAATCTTTGTGATACCATGGATGAGGAAGAGAGAAAGAAAACAAAAGGGACTCTCGTGTTTTGTGCTAAACACCACTAATCCATGTCGTCATTGATGAGCGTGCCGATTATTCTATTGTATGGTTGTGGTTGTAAGAGAGATCTTTGTTGGGGTCTGTCTTATGGTTTAGGTCGAATGGTAATGCTATAAAAGAGAAGATGGATTCGCAGAATTTGTTTACTTACACATCACTTTGCAAATTCAATTTAGATATCGTCTCCGTATTCCCAGCATTATCTTTTTTTAAGATAGCTTTACCTCAGGTCATATATCCATGACTTGGAATGAGACAAAAGATATCTTACAAGAAATATTTTGAAAATGAGAAGTCTTTGATTAGAGGGAAATTTTGAAAAAAATTTGAATTTAAAAAATTCAACAATCAAAAAATTGAACAGAGGTTATTATGCAGTGGAAACGAAGGAAAAAATAGGGGAAATTCGAGAGAAAATGAAAGCAAAAGAAAAAAGAGACCATACTTGCACAGCTAGAAAGCGAGAGTGAGCAGAGAAAGAAACGAAAAGAAAAGAAAGAAAAAAAGGAAAGATAAAAAGAAAAACTCAATCTTTCCATGACTTGGAATGAGACAAAAGATATCTTACATGGAGGTAAAATGGAAACCTTAGTGTTAGTTTGACGAAAAATGCATAGGTTAATGGCACAAAAGTCATTTATTTGGTTAGTTAATAGGTTAGTTCATAATTAATCCCATTTCATGTCATCATTGTTTAGCGTAGGTTGCATTTTGGAATTAACATTTTCAAAAGAAAAAGAAAAATTAGGTGTCATATCATTTAGAAATCATGTTTAGGGCATGCATTTTTATTAGCATTTTGTTGAATGTTATTTTATTGATTGTGCACCCGCATAGCCACCATTTGCATGTTAGTAGTTTAGATTAAAATTAATCAATACTGCTTGCAAAATATTTTTTGAAATAAAATTATTTTCTAGCCTTTTCTTTGAATAATCCACCCTCGAAAATTAGGTCGTGACATGGAGGTAAAATGGAAACCTTACTTAAGGTGTGTTAGTTTCGCGAAAAATGTGGCATTTCCGGAAATTATTTTCTTGCCCGGAGCTGGAAAATGACTTCTTGGAAAATAACTATATTTTATTGTGTTCGGTTGAAATTTGAAAATAAACTAGAAAAAAATGTTTGCAATCTTTTCCTACATACACTCATTTTCAATAATTTTTTCATTACTTAATTTTTTTAAATTCGATTTTTAAATTTTTAATTTTTTTTCCTTTTCTTTTTTTCTTCTTCTTCTTTCTTAGCCTTATCCGGTCCTCGGCTATGGCAATCGCTAGTGACCAGTTGTTGGCAAGCTCTAGCCTCACCCTAGGTTGGTGAGGCTTAAGCTCGATTGAGGTTGGCGAGCTCAATTCTCGCCAAATCCAGCGAGCTGGGTGGGGCTTGGGCCTCACCCGAGCTACATTCTTCCAGTGGAAAGACGATTGTGTAATTCCCCTATTCATATGGGATGCGAGGTGTGACACGAAAGACAACAAAATCATGCAAAAGAGAGATAAATGAAAGGATATCTAGATACAAATATCAAACCAGGTCCGGTTTGAAAAATTTAATGAGGCGCAATCTTAAAATTGACTGGAAATATACATGGAAAGACTTGAATTTGAATAAACATTCAAATTAACGCAGTCGAATGTTTGTAGGTCCTATCTGAACTCCTCAACGGTGCCTCCACCATGCTCTCTTCGTGGACTTTATTCACAAAATAAAACTGGGAGAATTTAGGAGACAACTTTCACTATGAACCTTTTTTTTAAGAGAATAACTTTACTTTACATCTTTATTTGAAATGATCACTCACCATTATTTCGAAAAGTGATTCATTTCTTAATTAGCATACTTAACAGATGCCTTATGAGCATCCCTTAACAAGACTCAAATACAAACATACTATATATATATATATAAACTGTTTATGTTAAGCTTTATGGCTAATTCTCAACTCAAAATCCACAAAAAGTTTTCAGGTGCGTTTGACCTTAGTGGGCTAGTGGCCCATCATGCCCAAACTATGTAAATCTAATTGCCAACCGTCTTATTGAAACATATAAAATGTGACTAATGGCATGTTTGTTTTGCAAAAAATGAATGATTGAAAAGTCTTCTTTTTTTTTTTTTTTTTAAATTAATCTTTTATATAGCTTATAAAGATGAACGTATGAAAAAAAATTTCATCGTCCACAAAAATATGTAAACATAAGTTGTTATTATAATAAAATATTTTCCATCGACTAATTATTTCAAGATCAAGAGATCATTTAAGAAAATATTTTGTAAATCATTTGTTTTCCATGAAATAAACGAAATCTTAGCAATGGCAACTTTTCCTTTAAATTAATGTGGGACCATGACACTCTTTGAGCATGCTACACATATCAGTTAATTATTACTTTACGTTGTTGATGTGATCTCCAAGAGAATGTATAAGTTTGGTGATTTAATACTTAGGCTTTGAGCAAGGAGAATGAATAGATTTACCATTTGAGCAAGTCTTTTGATTGTTACCATTAACACCTAAATTTTGACTAAATATTTGAAATAAAATTGTATAAAAAATTGGGAATTGATTTGACCATAACAAAAATTATTTTCGCATCACCTAAGTCTTAATTTTTATTTGCATCCATTAGGTTTTATTTTCTATTTTATTTTCCTTTTTCTTACCTTATTTCTGATAAATATATATATTTTTAAAATAAAGGCCTACGGGGTTGGGCGTGAAGCCCAGCCCCCTCTTCTTGAGCTGCTGCAGTTATCTGGCTCCTGAATATTTCATGTATGGCAAAGTCAATGACAACGCCCAGCCCCCTCTTCTTGAGCTGCTGCAGTTATCTGGCTCCTGAATATTTCATGTATGGCAAAGTCAATGACAAGGCTGATGTCTATGCATCCGGCGTTGTACTGCTTGAGCTTCTTTCTGGTAGAAAGCCCATAAGCAATGACTTTCCAAAAGGCCGAGAGAGCCTGGTTATGTGGGTATGTCTTCTGTCATTTGCTTTGTGTAAATATTGACTTTGGCTCTTATATTTTAATTGTTAGATACTAAAAGAAGATACCTATGTTTCTCCAGGCAAGACCTATTCTTCATGGTGGGAAAATATCCGAACTATTAGATCCGACCTTGGGTGAAAATTATGATCGTCAGCAGTTGGAGCTAATGGTTTTAGCCGCCACACTTTGTGTCCGACGTGCGCCTCGAGCTAGGCCCCAAATGAGCCATGTGAGTTGATTCGATTTTTCCACATGGCATTTATCTGTTCTTCTTTGTAATTTGCCTCTGGTATTATGGTCTGGTGGTGTTGCCTTCAAATTTCCTGGAGTCGCTGTTTCAAGCATTATAGATTGATAAAGAAATAATGTCTGCACATGTCTTTGTCTGCTTGAAAAGACGCTCGTACATATTTATTGCTGAAAATCAAGGTTGTCATTACCGCCCTAGGGAGACGTGATGTGCAATTTCCTCATCCTACTCCAGGTTTGTTAATTAATGATTTTTGTATATTAATATGTATTAATATGGTCTATGTTGATTAAATTTACATTATCTTTGTGTAGGTAAATATTATTTAGTAGATGTCAGATATCCAAATCTGACGGGTTATTTGGGACCATACAAAGAAGTTAGATATCATTTGTTAGAATTTCAACAAGATCCTGCTTTTATAGGTTATCAAGAGGTATTCAATCGTGCTCATTTCTCGCTATGATTGGAAATTGAGCAAGCCTTTGGTGTATTGAAGAAGAAGTGGAAGATTTTAAAGTATATGCCAAGTTTTCCGTTTGAAAAGTAAGTAAAAATTGTTGTAGCAGTGATGGCTTTACATAATTATGTACGTGGAAAGGCTATCAATGATAGACATTTTGTAAGAGTAGATTTGGAAATGCTATCAATGATAAACATTTTGTAAGAGTAGATTTGGATCCCAATTATGGATATTCGTTGATCTTGATAGTACAAATGAAGAAGCTAGTACTTCAAATGATAATTTATTTTAAGACATTACGTGTTTATGTGATCAAATAGAAATGAGTTTAGTAAACACTTAAGAATGCTTGTAATTTTCAATGAAAATCTATTTATTTCTTCGATGCCTATGTAACTATGTTTATTATAATGAAATTACTTTTTTTTTTTTATATTGAGAAAAAGTCAACATTGATGTATTTTTTTACTTATGAATTTAGTAATATATCTTTTTTACATTACACCTTAGTGCGAAAATATAAAAAAAAGTCATTGTTTTTATTTTCAACTTTAAAAAAAGAAAAATTAAAAAGCTTAAATTGGTCATGCCAAAGGACTTCCAAAACATGTGTTTACCAAACAACATTCCTTCAAAGTTGCTTCTTAAGATACATTTTAATTATAGTTTATTAAATAATTTTTGCATTTCATCAAAATCCTTAGACTAAAGGCCTTTAAGGCTTTCCAAACGCACACTTGGTCCTATTTTTAATTGGGTCACTAGTAGGCTTCAGCCCATTTAAATCAAGTATAGTTTGGAAAATGATGATTATATATCAGCCTAAACTCAATGGGCTTTATTCACCTCCTTAGACCTTTTCGGCCTTACGGTACCATCAATATGAAATGGGTGAGCTCCTTTTACCCATCAGGTCCGGTTTGGATTTAACAATGCATTCTATTGTGACTAAAACGACTCGACGCATTTGCTGATGGGCACGCACATGCTCCTCGGCAGCATCTCAAACTCTAGATTCCATCTAGAGTCGGGACCCCCTAGCATTTGAAAAATATTGAAAGTCGGACCACCGATCAGGAACGATGATCACGTTTTTGTATATACAATGTGTGGATATGTTGAGGTTTTGAGATTAAGATTCGTCTGGTGAGCGAATAAAAGTACAACCAATGATCATATTGAGTGGGCGCTTGCATGGACCATTGGCGCAAGTTGCTTCGCCACCAAAGTGGTTGGTGGGAGCGCCCCGTAACTTCCACCATGTGAGGAAATTTTTAGGTGCCTTCGAAAACATAATTTTTCTTGTTCAACCAAGTCACTTTTAGATTGCACATGGTTGATGACGAGTGAGAGAATTTAGTTACATGTCAATTTAGCTACACAATTCCCCCTTAGTTGCACGTGATTGTATGAATTCGTTTTTACTTTGAAAATGAATTTAAGAATTATTCAAATTGTAAGGTGCATTTTTGTTTTGTGTTTATTGTCACTAGAAGAGTATTATTATATCTTACGTGTATTTCTTGGTCTTTTCTAGAGAATAATACTAAAACTTGTACTTTAAAGATAATTGCTTTGTTTTTATGGATCGGGTGACTTGCATATTATTCCTATATAGAAAATTCTTTAATTATATTATAGTCAAATCTTCATTTGACATGTATGATATCCTAAAAAGATTATTTTACCAAATAAACATTTGGGCTATCTATAAATTTCGTAAATTGATTTGTCAAATGATACTTGAACTATAAGACTTATGTATGTCTTACTTTCTCCAGCATCGCATGTAAATGAGCAGATGATCTTTTCCCGGACTTCTGAAACTTGGCGCATGTTGAATATCGCACCAGATCAGTCAGTGCATCGATATATTTCCGGTCCAGTTCTTGGGTCGGTTCTTTTTTGTTTAAACCGGTGCTAACCCAGTTTGACCCGCATACTATTCATCAATCAAAAGGGGTCACGAGGGCGGCTGTAAACCCGAGGCCCTTATGTCCAAAATCCAAAAGGTGAAACCGATAGCCAACACAGGGTTCTGTCCAAACTTCGAATCTAGACTAAGTCCCCATCTCTCGTCAAGATCATCTTTGTTTGTCTAAATCTACATAATCAGTGTGTGCCCTCTGGGTAAATCAAGTGCATGAATCCAAAAGGGACATGGACTGAAGATTACACGAGAAAATGACATGATCTTTATCACCACGAGGGAAAGGTTGCGCAAGGGTCCGTCCATCTTATTTATTGTATTGTCACTGTCTCAATTCACACTAGCTCTTGTCCTACTGGTAAAATATATCAACAATTAAGTCAGCTTGACGTGGATTTGTGCCATTTAGATCCAGCTTACAACCCTCTCGGATGATTTTTTTAAGTTAGGAACATTAAATTATACACATGCTGATCCACAGATATTGTACTTAAATCTGTGAACCAAGGCACGACATGATTCAGTCCATACTTAAACCTTTCGGATGACTTCTTTTAAGTTAGGAACATTAAATTATACACATGCTGATCCACAGATATTGTACTTAAACCTGTGAACCAAGGCACGACATGATTCAGTCCATTATTGAAGTCATCTAACCTGAGGATAGTGTATTAATCTAATAGTATTCCCTTATAAGAATTGAAAGAATTGATAAGGTGAGTATCGTGATTTCATTAGGTTAAATAACTCTTTTTTTTTTTTTTTTTTCTTTTTCCTGGGTCTTACGTATTATTGCGAGCTAGGGTACCAAGAAGAAGTCGACTCAAAACTCCAAACTCAGTACATCATCTTGAGCTAGAACAAGAATCATTGAGCAATTCAACTTCTTTTTGTGCTTGTGTGGTATTGGCTGTGCTCAAATATGCTCTTCAAAACGCAATCAATGATAGAGATCGTGACGTGCTTGCTTGGTAAGCTTCCAGAAGGGTAATATCTTGTGATCTTGATTACTTGTTGCTTATGGAAAAATAGAGTCCTACATGGTCGTGACCACAGCAGCAATCATGATTCCGGAGTCGGGGTCCACGATGAGGGTGAACATCAATTAAACACCAGCCCACGAACGATCGAGTTACCTATTGCTCAACACGTAAGCTAATAATACATTTTTTTTAGGCAAATGAATGATATATCCGTTGCTACTTTTGTATCTCGATTTAATTTACTTAAAAAAAAAAAACCATTCTTTCTTGCACCTAGCTTGAAGAGACCCACTCACGCATGGCTGCGCTGGTTGAGGTGTACCCCCTAATTTGTCACTAGGTCAGGGGTTCGACTCTTTGAGTCATCATGACTCTTAGAGTAGGTCCGTGATTTAAGCGGGGTCTTCCCGAGATATAATCGGTGTTGTGCTCCCAAAGGTGAGCTAGGCTGGATCATCAGCATCAAAAAAAAAAAAAAAAAGTTGAGTGTGCATTCAAAGCTAGAAACTCAATTTGAGATTTTTATTTGTTCGTTCCTTCTGATCTTGAAACCATAAACAACAAAAGAACTTTAAAATGCAAAAGAAAAGGAAAGAGGACGACCGAGACTAATTTCTAATTGTTCAACAATTAAGAAAGTTCTTAACATTGCTTGTGAACTAAGCCGTCAAATTTTCTTTTTCTATGAATAAATTAAGTTTAGACAGGAAGAAGTTGTAACTAGATCTGGAGTTCCATCAATATCACTTAGTAGTTTTATCGAAGAAGAAATGAACGAATTTCTGACAACTCAAATTCTTACAAATTATGAATTTCATGATCGTGAAAAGGAAAAAAAATATATTTGATTTTGAAACATAACTTTACTTAGAGGAAAGACGTCTATTATTTTTTACTGATTCAAGATGACAATGGAAATAAGTTATTTAATTGATTTCATTGGAAACTTAGCGCAAATATGGTATGCGAAGGAGAGAGACGTTGAGGTTGCTTTTGTCGAACGAGAGGAGTAATGTGAATGGTAATATCGAACTAAATTTTGTGATTGAAGGGTAATTTTGGCTAGTTAACATACAAAGGATGTGGTTTAGTAATTACACATTGGATGTTACAGCCTTTTTATCAAACTCGCAACACTTCATTTGGCCTTTTGTGCATAATCAGTATCCAGCTCAACGCTCTCCAACAACTTGTAAGGAGTCTCAACGCAATTTGCTACCTTGCTATAGGAGGCTAGGAACTATTTAATGAAAATGCTAGTACTACCACCTAGAGGGGGTGAATATGTGTTAAAAAATATTTAACAATTAAATGCGAAATATATTATGTTACAAGCAAAGTCCGTGGATGAGTCAAGGTCTGATTAAAAGCGCCACTAGGGGTGTGTTTGTTTTTGTTTCTTTTTTCTTTTTATGAACACAAATCTTATTTTTTTGTTCCCGGGAACAAAAAGAGAACAAAAATGGGTTTGTTTGCGTTTTTGTTCCAAATCTATTTTTTTGTTCCCGGGAACAAATTTGGAACAGAAACAAGAAACAAGAAAAACTTATTTCTTGTTTTTGGAATACTTTGGAGAAACAAATTTTCTCTCTCTTCTTTCTTTTCTTTTTCTTTTCTTCTTCTTTTTTCTTTGGCCGGTCGTTGACCTCGGCCATGACCAGCGACCAGTGGTCGAGGGCCGGCGACCTCGCCGGAGCGACGCCGGCCCCTGGCGAGGCCGACCTCACCCCTGTTGGCGACGCTCGGCCTCACCTTGGTTGGGCGAAATCGAGCTCGCCCAGATCTGGCGAGGCCGTGCTCGCCTAGCCAAGGCGAGGCCGAGCCTCGCCCAACCACGGTGAGGCTCGGCCTCGCCGGGGGCCGGCGAGCCTCTTTGTGGCTGGGCAAGGCCGCCGGCCCTTGTCGGCCATGGCCGAGGCCGGCGACCAGCCAAAAGGAAGAAAAAAGAAAAAAAAAAGGAAAAAGAAAGAAAAATAAGAAAAATACAATAAAAATATTAAAAAATTAAAAGAACACAAATTTACTAAACGTGTTTTTGTTATTTTTCTATTCCAGGAATAAGTTTACCAAACGCATTCTTCTGTTAAAAAATTATTCCCCGGAACAGAAATAATTTTTTCTATTTCGGTTCTCTGGAATAATTTTTGAACAGAAATGTTACCAAACACACCCTAGAAAGAAAATTTAGACTCAAATAAGAGATGTAATTGATTTTTGATAAATTTAAAAGAAAATTGCATCGAATAAAGTTAAAAAGAGTTTTTTTTTTGATTTTTTTTTTGACAAAAAGTTAAAAAGAGTTAAGGGAAGAGAAAATTGCACACGAGATTTATAATAATTATGCTTAGATCAAACCTACGTTCACTCTCTCACGTTGATAGCTTTCTGGCTAAAATTCACTAAAGCATCAATGGAGAAGTACTATATTTCGAGTGCAAACACTTAGTGGAAGATTTCTTTTTCCCTCACTAAGTTATTCTTCTTGTGATTTTCTCTCTCGAGTATAATTTGTAAAAGCTGTCGTTAAAGAATGAGTGGTTGGAAATGCTTCAAACTTTGGAATTTCAATTTTCATGCTCTATTTCAAATATGACCCCTTAAATACTCCTCTATGCCTTACTAGCCATTGACATTCTCAGAGGAATTTCTTCCAATCAATCCGTTGGACATAATCGATTAAGGAAATTTTGTAGCCGTTTGAAGATTGAGATGAAAATCCGTTGATTTTGGTTGTCCATATAATCAGAATCTAGGTTTCTATAAGTAGATGCTTCCCAAAAAATGAACTTGTCTTCAAGATTAATTTCATCAATTCATGATTAATTCCATGAATGTATTTATAATATCTAAGTGAGATTTTTTGCTAGAAAGCCATATATTAAAGAATAAAATCGATAACGTTCATATTAAATCATTGTCATAAGATCAATAATTCTGAGTCTGATTATATCTTCATTTTGGACTTGGTTTCAGTCTGGATTGCGTCAAAGTGGAATGAATAGATTTTGACAAGAGTCTGCGATATGACTTCAGAATTCTACTATTCTTTAGAACAAGAACAAGAACAAAAATAAGAAAGTTTTGTTAACTTCAAAACCTGATAAGAGTTTTCTCAATATTTAATAGTTATCACCCACTTGGACAGCTTATCATTCACTATACTCTACAACAAGCAAGATCAATATAAAATTTTACACATTCTGCTCCATCACACTCATCTCTAAAATCAGCTGCTTTACTCTCCTTTTCCACAACGCAGAAGAAATTCCAAATCCAACAAGAAGCAAAGCACAAAAAAGAATGGCCGATCCGACTCCGTTGCTCTCACAATCTGCCACCGCCAGCAGCGACCAGGAACCTCTGAAGCTTAAGAAGCACTACCCGTCGTTGGACTCGATGATCGAGCAGTCCATGAAAGATTTCGGGTGGGCTCAGCTCATGCAAGCCTTGCTTGTGTCGCTTGCTTGGTTCTTCGACGCGCAGCAAACGTTCATAAGCATTTTCACTGACGCTCTACCACCGTGGCACTGCGTGAATCTTGACGACCAATATTGCAACTCCATTTCCGACGTTTGTCTACTTGCGAATGGTTCCTCATGGCAATGGGATTATCCCAAGCATGCCTCTATAGTCTCTGAGTGGGGCCTTCAATGCGCAAACTCAGCAATAAAGGGCTTACCGGCTTCGTCCTTCTTCATGGGATGCTTGATTGGCGGTTTGCTTTTGGCGACGCTTGCCGATTCATTGCTCGGCCGCAAAAACATGCTCTTCCTCTCTTGTTTAGTCATGTCTTGCTCATCCCTACTCACGGTCTTCTCCACCAACGTGTGGATCTACTCCTGCTTGAGATTCGTCACTGGATTTGGACGCGCGACAATTGGCACGTGTGCTCTCGTGCTGTCAGCGGAATTAGTTGGCAAGAAGTGCCGAGGGAGTGTCGGGATGATTGGATTCTTCATTTTCACATTAGGTTTTTTATCATTGCCGGCGATTGCCTACTTGAACCAAGGTTCATCATGGAGAATTCTATACATTTGGACAGCAGTCCCGGCCATTGGCTACTGTGTCTTAGTCCATTTCTTGGTTTGCGAGTCACCGAGATGGCTCTTCGGGATGGGACGCAGGGAAGAGGCCATGGAATCCTTAAAGAGAATAGCGCCGCCGGGTGCGAGCGCCCTCACCAACGGCTTCTCCTCAGTCTCGCTCAACGAGTACTCTTTCAACAACATGGACATCTTTTCGGCAATCAAGGCCATATTAGAAAAGAGATGGGCCTTTCGCCGGCTATGTGCAGTCATGTTGATTGGGTTCGGGGCGGGGATGGTGTACTACGGAATGCCGCTCGGGGTCGGGAACTTGGACTTCAACCTCTACTCGATTATCACGCTCAACGCCCTCGCCGAACTGCCTTCGACCCTGGTCACTTTCCTCCTCATAGGAAAGCTCAATAGGAGGAGTTCTCTACTATTCTTCACAACACTCAGTGGGGTTTTTAGCGTGATGTGCATTTTGGAGGGCCAGGTGTGGCAAAAGTTGCAAATTGTCTTGGAGCTAGTCTCTTTCTTCAGTGGGTGCACCGCGCTTGATGTGCTGTTGATATTCACATTAGAGTTGTTCCCTACGTCCGTGCGGAACACGGCGATGTCGATGGTGCGGCAGGCAGTGGTGTTTGGCGGTGTGTTCAGCCCATTGCTGGTGGCAGTGGCCGGCCGGACAGGCGACAGTGTGGTGTCTTTTGGGGTTTTTGGGCTGGTCATCGGGTGTTGTGGGCTGTTTGTCATGTGCTTGCCGGAGACAAGAGGTGGAAATCTTTGTGATACCATGGATGAGGAAGAGCGGAAAGAGGACAAAAGGGACCACCGTGTTTTGTGCTAGATAGAGATAATGGTAGTCGTTGGTGGGAGTGTCAGTTCTGTCTTATCGCTGTGGCCTAAAAGGGTTGTCTAATTGCAAATCCAATTTGGATAACCTTCTGTGTATTTCTAGCAAAAATGATAAGCAACTTCTTATGCTTTGTTTATTTCATGAAAAATGAATGATTAGAAAACTATTTTCTCCAAATTAAGAACAATCACTTATATCGCTTATAAAATTTATAATGACTTTTTGGACCAAAAAAGATAAAATTAATCTAGTCTTCTAGGATTCTCAAGAATAAGTTATACACATAATATTATATTTTAGGGGCAATTTTTGTCTCTAAAATAGATATTGTTTTCCCCAAACCAGTGAGATGGTGGAAATAGCCCCTCCTTATTAAAATTTCAGAATCACTCTTGGTAAAGTTGATCATCGACCAGATTGGTGCGGGTTCACGGGCTGTGAATTCATGCCTAACTTTATGCTCGGTCCATCCATCAACCAAAGTATTTGTAACTTTGTTGGCGAATGCCTTAAAAGACACTTGTTAAGATACTGGTTAAGGAAAATATTAGACTTTATAGTGCACTGGCTGTCTAATGTTATATATGATTATAATTTGGAAAGTGGCGATTGGTTTCTTAATTAGCATACTTAACCAATGCCTCATGGGCATGCTTTAACAACACCCACATACATGTAGCGCTTTGCATTTTTTTTTTTTTTTAAAGTATTAATAAGGGAGTGAGAGTTTTCGAGCACTCAATTAGTCCCCTGTGCTGCAGAGATCAGTGAATATAGCTTTGCGTTGGTGGATGTGATTCCAAGAAAATGTACAAAGTCTTGAGGTTCAAACCAGATCTTGAGCTAGAAAAAATGAACATGTTTCACCACTTAAGCAAGAAGAGAGCCCAGGACACTCCCGCGATTGAAGGTAGCTCCATTGACCAAAAAAATGATGCGTTTATGGAAAATGTCCCATCACTGTCATGTGGCACAATGCCAAGACGATGAGGACAATAATTGTTTGAAGAAATACTTTCATTTTATCGAGAAGTATCAAAGATAAGAGAAGCAGGGAATACCAGAGGTAAGAGGAATATCTAAATCATCGTTCTCACTAATACATTGTTGCTTGATCGTGATGTGCTCGTCAATCTCCGCTTACTGCTGATCATATACTTTCAAAGTCTTATCAAACTCATCGGAGCATCTCTTCAAGATTCTCCCCGCCTTTTCGATAGCAGACCTCTTGATGTCGAGGAGACGATGGATTGCAGCCAGTCATTACAAGAGTTTCCTCTCATCTAAAAGTTCAGCTTCTTCATTGACAATAGTTTGGTAAAGTTGGGATCTTGCTTTATTGCTTTTTTCTGCTGTGCCAATTGAATTTCCAAAGCACTGAACGTCCTGTCCTTCAACGTCGACACGAAAACCTTACCATAACTCTGCTTGAATTTTGACACAGCCGTCAATAAAAGGGGTAGAGAATTCGTCACACCCCACTAAACTGCAGGGGTCTGTTGTTGGGGCCTTTGCCAGAGCTTGATTTGACAATCAAATTTTTGGCTTTATCCTCTATGCCTAGATCAGAAATGATTGCCGTGAGTGTGTAGAACTCCTCGCATTTAGCTTTCACGATCTCATGGGCGGTAGGAGATTTCAAGCCAGAATTGACTTTAGGAATTGTTGTCGAGACATCTCGGATCGACCAAAGTTAGTGCATCATCAATCCACTCCAGGTCAGAAATGTCGAGGTAAGAGGAAGAAGACAGCAGGTGACAACCTGCATGACCCACGCGACCCACGGGACGACGGTGCATGGGCGACCAGAGCTGGCTGGCTGAGCTCCGCTCAGCCCGTTGCGTGGGTCGCGCGACCTAGGCGATGCTGCCTGAGGCCATGACCCAAGCGACGGTGATGTGTGGCGTCGGCGGTGCGTGGGCGACTAGATCTGGCCGGCTAAGCTCCGCTCAGCCCGTCGCGTGGGTCGCGCGACCTAGGTGATGCTGCCTAAGGCCGCGATCCACGTGACAGCAATGTGTGGCGATGGCGGTGTGTGGGCGACCAGATCTAGCCAGCTGAGCTCCGCTAGCTGAGCTTCACTCTTGAAGAAACAAGTCCAACGAGGAAGACGATGAATAATAATTTTTTAGGGTAAAACAGAAAAACGCAATTATTAGTGAGAGCAATATTGGAAGAAAAAAAAATCATTAAACCTCTTTTTAGTATTCCAAAAATATTGAAAGCCCAAAACAGGTGGGAACCTTGTATATTATATTATATTATATTATTTATAATTCTTTTATATATTGATGTAGAATATCCAAGGAAGATGCCTTCATCTCGATACCAACTCGATCTTTGCATTTTTAATAAACCTAAGTAAAATATCTGTTATATTATATTATATTAAGATGTTCTATCAATAGCACTAATAGTAATTTCAATTCAAAACTTTTGTTGAGTATTAATTAAGTGTTGTTTGTTTTGTTTTCAGGTGTTTAGAAGTTCAAGTAAATTAACAAGATGCGAAGTTATATATTCATGGTTTATATTAAGTATTTTGAACTTTTTATGGTTTAATTGTATTTTACTAATGAATTTCAGCTGTACTTTGCTTTTCAATTTGTGTCAATGGTAGTTTTTTAAGAGTAGAGTAGCATTGAAGGCCAAGAAAGAATGTTAATTCTCCCATCATACTCATTTCAAACTACTGCATAGACTTGATTTGCTAGTCAAGTGGTGTGAAACTCATTTTTTGGTTGAGTGGACTCTACATGATCAAATACAGGAAAACACTTTTGCATATGGTGTTATGAATATTAAAGATAGATGATTACAAGAACTTTCCATCTTGTCCCATATCTCGAGAATCGTAATACATGATTAGTAGAGACATGATTTATTGAGCGGTTAGCAAGTACGAAATTTCTTTTTCAAGCTTTTCGGGATCCTATCGAAAACTTCTTTGAAATATTTGATAAGTCCGTTTAAGAAAACATTTTTTTCAAAAGATCATCTTCTTTTTCTTTAAGAGCAGAAACATTTAGGTCTAGACTTTTAACTCTTTCTTCTAAAATAACTTCCTTTTGTTTTAGAGCTGAGTTTTCCTTTTTAAGTTCTAAATCCTTTTGAGAGAAGTCTTAAGACTGAAACACGCTCATCAATATATTTAGAGACTTTGACAGGAATTTTAAAATCACTTACTTCAAAGAGCAATCTGAGTCCTCGAGCCGAATGTGCCATCAAACATATGTTGGCATATTCATTATCACTCTTTTCACATTAATCACTCGTGTTTCGGCTTTGAGAGCCTTTGATCGGCCTTTTCCTCTTTCTTTATCATTATGTCATCTTATCTTTGACAGCAAAATACTTCAAACAAAGTCACTTACAAATTGATATTCTAGTATGAGTACTGAGGGGGGTGAATAATTTGCATTGTCGATTGATGTGTAATTTGAATTTGTAGGTTTGCTTTTTTAGGGAGTATAAAAAATAAGACGAAAAAAATTAATCGTTCACCTTCGGGTTGACCTTAGAACCGGATGGGTCTTTCAGCTCAATAGGGTCGGTCCTTGGTCCTAAAAATTGAGGACCAAAGGTCAGCATTTGACCAAAGAGATCTCCAAATGCTGAATCAAACACCTAAAATTTTTTCCAATGGACTTTGGGAGTTCAAAGCCCCTTTGGAATGCTGACCCAAACAGAGCCTTAATAACTAATGTTCTCTGGAACATCAATGGAGAGCAGTATCTAAGTCAACTAGTAGTAGAAAGCTTGAATAGACCCATGGATAGCTGCTATGAGTAGCTATATATCACGTGAGATGAACATGCGTTTCACGTTATCACACCTTCTCAAAAGAAGTCTTAGATATTCCTTTGACTATCATTCTAAATTTCTGGCAATTTGACAGCAAGTCTCAGGCCTAGAACTCTAGAAAGAATTATGAAGGAGAATCCAATCAATCGTTAATCCCTTAGGAAAAGGATTATTTCCTAATATAGCCAACTCTATCCGTGGAAGTTACACCATTACCAAGAAGATTCGATTGTACGGGCAACCAGATTTTCGGCCATTGTGTTGTTTATCTTCAACGGTTACATCAATCCTCTTGAAGACTATTCAATGGCTAGTTTGGAGACTGAAGACTATATAGATCAACACATGCTGAAGAAGATACAATGACTACAAACATAGAAAATTTCATACTCTGATATATTCATTTACTAAAAGTACTTGTCACTGATTGTAATCTCATTTAAGAAGTGCACGAGGGTTACAGTATTGCTTGTGATTTGATAGTAGGATCTACTAGCTTCGACTAGAAGCAGCACAAGCTACTGTTGTAGCTACTCCAAGGATTACTAGAGAACTCTAACCATGTTGGTTGCTGTTAGTTTAGAAGAGTGGTTGCTTGATTTTGATAATTCCGCAAAAAATTTCAAATTTCAATAATTAACCTGTCAACCCCCTCTATGCCGCACTTTTAGCCTCAACAATTGGCTATATTAACCGAGAGGTTTAAGAACCTTGTGATAAAAAGAAAGAACTTAAAGGGAAAGAAGCAAACCAGAGAATCCGATGAAAGGAAGTTCTCCAAAGGCAAAGGGGGCAACGAAGGTAAGGATTATATGCTTTGAGGGCTTGAAATGTGGGCACATCAAATCCGATTATCCCTTGCTCAAGAAATTGAAGAAAAAATTAAAGAGAAACGATGTCCTGATGATGGGATCAATGAACAAACAAATCTCTGTTTAATGGCCGACATTCAATCTTAGAATTAAGAGGGACCAAGGAAAAAAGAATCAATCGTATCTAAACGCACAAGGTCTTGTCCAATCTTGGAATCTAGACGAAGTCGCCATCTCTTGTCATGATTATCTAATTTCGTCTCCATGTACATAACTATGGCCTCTCTTTTGGTCAACCAATCGCATGAATACGAAAGGGACGTGCATAAAGAAACAGGGGCAATGAATTATTGCATGATGTTTATCACCTCGAGTTGAAGGTCGCATGAAGCTTCTTCCACTTGTTATCTTACCATTTTCACTGTCTCGATTCACATAACTCTTGCCCTTTGTTTTATCAACAGTCAGCTTGATAAAAGAGAGAGAGAAAGGGAGAGAGAGAGAGTGGCACTCGGCCAAGCCAAGTGAGAGAGAGTGAGTTGCGAGAGGGAAGAGGAGGCCGAGAGAGGAGAGCTCGCCCGTCGCCGCCCGCATGCCGTTTGTCCGTCGCCGGTGTGCCGCCGTTCGTGTGGTCTAGAGGCAAGTGGGAGTCCTCTAGCTTCTCTTGCATGCTTGTATGTTGTTTGCATGTTGAACTTTTGGTTGTTAGATGGGAAAAACCGAAGCATGGATGAGTTGTGTGTGAGTGGTGTGACTGTTCTTGCTCGGATCGTGGGAGTCAGAAACTTGTTTGAGCTTGCATGTGTGTTTGGAGTCCGATTTTGGCTTTGATGTCTTCATGAAAGTTGTAGCTAACATCTTGTACTATAACATACTGAAATTTTGTGGAAAATGATGGAGATTTGAGGGGCTAAAGTCTCATCTTACGGAGACCTCAGATCTGGAGAGTTTTTACTGACCTTTTGCTGGATTCATGGTTGCATGTTGGTTTTTGTTGAGAATATTACTTCGGTTTCTTCATGAAAGTTGTAGAGAACATCTTAAAATACAACATACTCAAATTTGAAGTGAAAAGAACAAGTATAGCTTGGTAAATCGACTAGATCTTGAAGACGATGATTCTGGTGATGTGTTCCGAGACACCCGAGACTTCAAGGACCTAAATGATGACTATAATCTGGTTATTTGACCTAGATCTCTTCATGAAACTTGTAAAGGACATCTTGACACATAACATATCCGAATTTCAGGGAAAACGAAAGAGAATAGGCAGGTTAAAACTTCATATTTCGGAGATGGAGGCACTGGACGATGCGGTAACGGGTCCAGAAGCTTCGTGAGGTTGAATAAAATAATCTATAAGTAATATGGCTTGGAGTTCTTCATAAAAGTTGTATGAAAATATCTTGGCTATAATCCAGTAAAATTTGATAATTTTTGGAGGCCATATGGATATTTTAATTGAATTTATTCGGAAACCGTGCATTCTGGTTTCATCCAAGAAGTATAGGATGTTTTGTGAAAATTGTGAGATTTTGTAAAAATTCAATTTGGCCATGAATTTTGCATGTAATCCTATTGGGTTGTAATTGCTTGAATTTTTATAATTTTGGAAATTTATAGATATTAAAAAAAATAATAAAATAAAAATAAAAATAATAATAAATAAAATAAAATAGATTATTTTATTGGCCATAGATTTCATTTAATTTAATTATGTGGCACGTGTGATAAAGTCTTGATATATATGACATGGAATTGAGATACATGTATGAATTCAATGATGAGTATGATCTTGATTTGTCATCACCTCACATGCCATGATAAATTGAATCATAATGATGTGAATTGAGATAAATGAGGAAGCCGTCGGGGGTGAGCCGATGATGCCCCGGGAGTGTCGGGATGCCTGGCTAGAAGGGTACGGCCGGTTGCCCGGTGGTCATGAATGGCCGAATACCGGAGGGTCCTCGGGAGACCACGGAGACCTGTGCCAACTAAATTCAACTCACAACTCTAGGACATGTTTTTTTTTTTTTTAAAGTAGGAAAATTAAATTAACGCATATGAATCCACCAATATTATTGTACCCAAATGTGCGAACCAAAGCTCAACATGATTCAGTCGATTATTGGAATCATATAACATGAGGGAAATCGGATTGTGATGTATTAATATAATATTACTCCCTAGAAAGATTGTGATAAGCGCCAGCAAATGTACGCCTATGTCGATTTATCAATTGATGAGGTGAGGTATTGTAATTTCGTTAGATTAAATAACCTTTTTTGGGTTTGTTGCAACCTCTCTTTTTCCGTTTGGGGAAAAAGAAAGAAGGTTTAAGGGTATTTGCCTAAAGAGACGGACCAATGGCCCTAAATTAGGCGTAGACTCTCCCAAGCCCATACTTCATGTGATATTGGATTTTTTTGTTTTGTTTTTTTTTTTTTTTTGTTCTTAACAACCTATGTAATTCTAGGAGTTGCCACTAGCTTATTAGGGTCGGCTAAAAACCAATCGAGACGCGGGAGTGTTGTCTCGATTCCTACGCAACCAGAAATTTCTAGGAATGGAGACTTGTTTACGCCAATGTTTCTATTAGTGCCATTGCAGTACCACTAACTTAGAAGGTTGTTTATCTAAATGGCCACACAATCTTGATTATCAATTATAATTCTTATAAAACCGCTAAGCGTCCGTGCAAATGTTTTTTCTTTTAGTTTGTTTTCCTTGATATCTATACTAATCCTAACATAATTTATAAGAGAAATTTACACTCAAATTAATGAAAAGCTCGTAAGTAAACATTCAAGAAATTGAAATGACTTGAAAATAAATGTGGAAAAGGAAAACCCGATACAAGTCGGGTAAATAATATTATATGGCCTTGTTATCACGCCCCGGGACAGGACCCCCATGAGCAAAATGGGAATTTAAATGTGCATGATATTACTCTAAATGCATGAAACTACTCTAAATAATTTTAATCTACATAAAATAGATTATTTACAAAAATGATTATAAAATATCAAAATAGCATTAAATTAGGAAAAATGACCTTATAAAATTAATAAAATTTCATAGATGTCATTTTTGCCTTAATTTGATACCATCTATCACTTTCATATTTATTTTTTTTGAGATTTTTGGATTTTTATTATTTTTTATTTAAAAAATAATAATAATTCCCTAAATCGATATATGCTAACATTGAACAACACAGCACATGAATATCACAATAATCGAGCTTAAATCGACCCTTTCAAAATCAAAGTTTGGTTCCAACATTTTATCGAATACTTAGCTTGAATCAAATCACCTCAAAACGACTTCCTCGGGCCATGTTCATGGCCTTCAATCCCGACCCATAAGCAATCTCATGTGAAAGCAAAGTATCAAGGATATACTATTACATGCAAAGAATAGGTTTAGCTAGAAATCACTGTCTAGAACAAGCAATAACCAAACTGAAAACAGCCTCCAATATGCGAGTTGGAGCCATTTTGCAAATCCAGTGTTGAACCCAAGTCAAATAACCATGTCAAATGCCCAGATTGAAGCCCCGACAACCATCACATGCAACATCTATATGAAATATAAAATAGGTAACATTTAGTTTCAAATGCAACAAACATCACCAAAAACGATCAACCAGACGCATCAAAACGAACTCTCCAAGAATCATACATGCATGATCTATGCTGGCCAACCATGTCCCAATGTGGATTGGCTTGGTTTTTGGCTCATGTTATAGATAGTTTCATGGCTCAGAAGGGGATTTAAAGACTAAACCGGGTTGTTCTATGCATTATTTGTACCCCCATATAACATTCATCAAAGTCACAACGACAAAAAAACGCATGCAAACGGGGGTAACAAGTCAAGCATATAGGGGTATTGAAGAGGCTTTAAACACCTAGAAAAATTTCAATTTCGAAAATCAGTTCTTCGGACTAGTTTTCCTCTTGATTTTCGTGATCAAACATATTCAAAATCAAATAAAAATATATCTAGGATGCTTACCTTGCTTCCTAGTTTCGTTTTCAAGTGACTCTTGGTCGAGGAAACGAGAAATTATCCTTGGGGGACACGTGGAAAATGGCTCATTCAAACTGAAAATGAGATATACAAAAGAAAAAGCTGACAACGAAGGTTTTCGTTGACCTAAAAAATTAGGCTTCCAAACCTCTTTTGTTGGCAAACTTAAAACCAACCCAAACTATATGTATTCTAGTTTGCTTGTAACTCATGAATTTCCTCATTTATCTCTCCCTTTTCTAAAAAAAACATTCGCTTTTCCTTGCTCATAACCAACTGGGCTTAACACCCAGAAAATTTTTGGACTCCCTTAGCCCACCAGGAGGGTATCTTTTCAGGGGGCTTTAGGAGGTCTTCCCGATCTCCATTTTAAACGTGTGACCTATGGTTGGAAAGATATTTGAGTGAAGTTTCAATATCTAGTTGAAGGTTTTGGCTAATTTTGGCTGCAAGTTTGTGAAAATTTCACTTTTCTCTCTAAAGGTTGATCTAGAATTTCTAAGTTTTTGCTTTTCTAGAGTTGCTTCTAAGGGTGCTTTTTGGGCATGATCATGAGCTCCTAGTGCTTCTCGTCTTCTACCTCTTATCCCTCAAACGAGCATGCTTCATAGATCTTGTCCACTGCATTAAGCAATCTCTTGATCGGCTTTTTGCCCTCCTGCCAAGCCTACCAACTGAGCAGTCCACCCACTTTTTGACTTAGCCAAAATTTTCAAATTTTGCATATGTTGAGTGTGCCGATTTTGCTGCGATTTTCCGTGCTTTCGGCAGCTTATCCCTGACAAATTTTCATCCACTTGCACTATTAATTATGGTCTTCCATCATGTGGAGAGATCAGGCTAGTTGGGAAGTTGAGGAGGATATGGTGGGGTCACTAAGTTGCTTATTCAGCAACTCCGAAATCAGACCAACTTGTGGACTGAGATTTGTTAGCTAGTTTGGGTGCTTTAATCCATCAATTTAGCTGCGATTTTTGATCAATTAGCAAGCTCATATACATTAGTTTAAGATCTCGACCAGGTTTTGCAATTTTACCCACCCAATTTTGTAAGAAAGTTCCTCAAAGTTGACAATTTTCTTATATGAAAATACTCAATTCAATGCAAATTTGGTCCTTTTGGCCTAATTTGATTGATTCGACCTAGCCTAAGTTCAATTTCAACTTAATTGGGGACCAAGATGATGATTTAAGGGCTCAGGTGAGACTTTACAAAATTTCCGAATTGGTCCCTCAACTTTTGAAAATTGCATTGTGGCCCCAACTTGCCGTTTTAATTACAATCTTACCTCCTAGGCTTGGCTAGTCACATTTAAATCATTGGCCCCATCTTGCTTTTTCTTTCTTTCTTTCTTTCTTCTTCTTCTTCTTTTTTTAATTTACTTTTTTTTTTTTTTTAGGAAAAACATCTTCCATTAAAAAAAAAAACTATACTAAACACCTAGATAATCTATATGCGAGAATTTAACATGAAATATTTTTGTGGAAAAACAATTTTTCCATTTTTTCGAAAATAATTTTTTTTTTGGCAAAAATTTAGGTGTCAATAGGGTCTTACGAATTATTGCGAGCTAGGGTTACATGAAGAAGGCTACTCAAAAACTCCAAACACGGTACGTGATCTTGAGCTAGAATAAATATCATCGAGCAATTCAACTTCTTTTAGTGCTTATATGGCATTGGTTGTATCTAAAGATACTCTTCAAGGTGCACTCATTGATATGTCAATCTGAATATATACGGAAGTTGGAGAGATCATGATGTGTTTGCTTGGTTAGCGCTATTTTGGGCGGAATACTATGATCTTAATTACTTGGTGTTTATAATTAAAAAATAGAAAAAAGTAGAGTTTTGTTTGGTTGGGACATTTATGCGTCATAGCAGCAATATGATTCCAACGATGGGGTCAATAATTAGGGAGAGACAATTAAACGCCCACCCACGAACGATCAAGATATATATTGTTCGACATGTAAGGTAAAAGCGTAAAAGAATAATTTGAGGGTTTATTTTTTATTTTTTGTCGATCCTACTATATTCTTACTCTATTTCTCACTTTCAGACTTTTGTCATGCCTCATTGCAGGGCACATTTGAAACTAAATCATCTTCACCTCAATCCTCCTGAGAATGAGGGGATTTGAATCCCCCACCTCCCTCTTCTATATTGAAAGGGTGGCCACTGGGCAAAACTCCATTGGTTGAGTAATTTGAGGGTTGAAAACACATTTTTTTAGGCATATTGAAGATCTATTTTTTTTTTTGGTAACGATAATTTGAGGATCTATTAGTGGCTACTTTCCTATTTTTTTCTTGCACTTGATTTGAAGAGGACCATTTGCTTTTTCATCCAAAATGGGAAAAACAATACTCAGGTGTGTATTGAATGCTGGAAACTCAATTCAGGATTTTAATTTGCCTCTTCCTTCCAATTTTAAAACCACAAAAAAAAGATTAAAAAAAGAAAAAAAAGGAAAGAAAAGGATGGAGTGTTTTTGTTGTTTAACCTAAGTAGGATTGACACTAACGCCCGACAAGAGACATGAAATGACATGACATAACACTTGGATATGTCGTTTCTCAAAAAATAAGAAATTCCAACACATTGTATATTAAATATATATTTTTTCATATATATGATAAATTATCATTTTTATAATTATTTAAATCAAATTAATTTAATTTAAATTCACAAATAAATAAATAATAATAAAGACTCTAAAATGTATTTACACTAAAAATATTAATCCACCATTTGTTAATATCATTTAATATTTAATTTGATAAATTCAATTCCATTTCAATAATCCATAAAATTTGGAGGAAAATAAAGCAAGCGATCCATGTTTAGCACTCATGTGACGGAGCGTGTCGGAAGAGGAGAGGAAAAAAAAAACTTGGGAGGTAAATTGTGTGTCATAGGAAATGAGAATAGGAAGAAAATAGAAGACTAGATTTTCCTTTTTTTTTTTTTTTTCCTTCTTTATTGTTTTATTTTTTTATTATTTTTTACATATTTCATTTTGACCCCTCATTTATCGAAAATCTTTAAAATTAACCTCGTGCATATATGTCACGCCCCGAATCCCGAGCACGTGCACATTCCTCGGTGGTCTACTAAATTGCGATGTTCCCATGACGTGTTGTCGACCTATGTTCCCATGACGTGCCGTCAACCTAATCAGTTCATGCACATGCGGAAGCGAAATAATAATCCCTTGACAACAAACAACATGGGATAGGAAAGCAGGATAACAACTTCACAAACACACTTATATAAACAAACCAAGTTTATATACAAAAGAGTCTAACTCAAAAAGGCTACTAAGCTAACCCTACCCCGGACTCTCCTACTTGGGATTCGAGTCCACTACGACACCATTAGGGATGTTGAGGTCTAGAGGGTTGGCTACCTCCTCTATAGGCTCTTCACCCTTGGGCAATTGGTTTACCGTGATATCGGCTATAATATTGGCATCGAACATGGGGTCAAGTATCTCCTCCAACTCAGCACCTTCGACAAGTCCATCAAAACCGTCCATAGGGCCCTCCCAAACCCCATCAGGCCCGCGACGAAACCACGCTTTGAATCAATGAGGTACCAACTGAGGTTGGCCCTCATCGACCCAAATCGTGGTCATGACGAGCTCGTGGGTCCAAGGATTCCCAGAGATTGGGAAGACAATACATTGAGTCTCGACCTCCCATGGCCACCCAAAACGCACAGGGCGCACCTCCATCTAATGACTTGAAAATTGTAAGCCACGATGGGATGAAATAATTTTCAGCGAGTTCATGTTCTAAACTCCGATTAGGAAGATAATACAACTAGAGGCAGCCTATACATACATCATAGAGGACTTACCTCGCCTCAGCACCTCCCTGCATATCAGTACAACTCATATAACATATATGCATACAATACATGCACCCAATAATTAGAACGCTTCACTTTAATAAATCAATCAATTACAAGGGTCTCGATTATAAGACCAAATCGAGGTGACACGTCTAATTTCCGTGCCACACAATTTTGTCCCATAATCAAGAGTGGTCATCTCACTTAGTCAAGCATTCCAATTAATTACGACCCAACGGCACGACCAACTCAATAGTCAATGGTCTTTTGGCGTAACCGGGCATCATATCGTCCCATCGAGCACGGTAATATCTACCTCTAGAAGACATTTTCGAAGGAGCATCGGTCCGGCCTCTACCACGATCCAATATCCGTTGATGTGGGCATTCCATATAAGAGCATCGTCCACCCAATCTTCATCGATGACAGATTCTCATAACAATCACACGCACAACTAACCTCAACCAAGGATATTGTGCCTTATACTCAAATACCTCAATTTAAATAATGTGTTTGGCCTATTTTCTTCATATTAAAAACATCCTGTAAAATAGTTGTGTGTGGACATATGGTCAAATCGAACCATAAAGCATGATATCCCATCATTTTAAAATTCCTTGACTTTATATAGTACTAAAAACATTTTTGATGTCAAAAACCAACATTTGGTATTTTTTTTCTAATTAAATACCAAAATTCCAAAATTTTGAAATAATAATTCAAAATCAACACTCAACATCAAATTGCACAAATTAGCACTCAATTGCACAAACTAATTGCACCACGATGATCAACATGAAATTCTAACAATCGACTATCCCGGTATAATTTTCGGAAACAAATAAATAATTAAATAAACCACTAATAATCTACCTAAGCTAATCTAACCTCCTAATTGGATTTAATTAACTAATCTAACCTACCAAACAAATTAACTAAAGTCACTAACCACATAATTGCTAAATCAACCTAATTACCTAATCTAATTAACTACTAAACTAACTAATTTACTCTAATCTCACTTAAGCTTAACTAAACCCTCATTAGGCTAATTAAACCACTCTAAGCATAATTAATCTCCTAATTAAAGTTTAGAAAGTAAACTCATTAGTTTAGTGAGCCGGTGAGTTCATGGCGATGGTGATGCGGAGGCGAGCGAGACTCGGGCCTAGGGCAACGCCAAGGGAGGCCGAGAAAGGGCTGAAAAAGGCCCACGAAGCTCTCAGCCCAAAGTTGAGAGTTTGGCTCTAAGCTAGGCCGGATCGAAGGCTGCTAGAAGCGAATCCACATGGGGATGGGTAACACTGGATAGTGGCGTTAGTAGCGGCAGACGGTGGAGACTTGGACAATTGGAATGATGGTGAGTGGCCAAGGGTGCGGACGAAGATGGCTCGTAGACTGCAGGGACGCATGTGGGAGACGATTGAGCGGGCTAGCCTAGGCTTACGGATAGGCAAATGGCGACACCAACGATTGCTGCAGCTTCGGTAGGCTTGGGTGATCGACGGGCAGCAGGGATGGAGAGGCTGGTTCTTTAGAAATGGAGGTTTTCAGCTACTGGAAATGGAGAAGAAGTTGAGGAAGAAGAAAATGCTCCCTCAAGGAGGATAAAGGGCCATAAAGTCCACTGTAAATATCTCAAATACTCAAGTATAAGGCTCCACCAGCTTTAGCCACAACCTAGCAGCCATTTTCCCTCCAAACCTTCTCCAACAAGCCAAAGAGATGGCTAAATGTAGCAGCCCCCTATGGCCCTACGAATTTCAAGCTTTCCAACTTCAATTTCTTCACAATCCTCTCCAATTCAATCCAATTTAGTCCCAAAAAATACCAGCTAAGGTGCCCACACCAAATCCATAATTGTCCTCATCAATTGATTCAACTTGAAGGCCAAAAATGCACACAAAAATGACCTTTTGAATTTCCCGGTTTAAAATTGCCCAACTTTGATTTTTCACTGAAAATTCGGGCTTGCCAAAAATTCTTCAAAGGATAAGTCGATATTCCTAAAATAAATTGTGACATGCTAGAACTTTCAATTCCTAAAACATGATTCAATTTTGTGGTTAATTGCAACTGGATGCAATTTTAGCATGACCTAACCTACTGGGTAGCTTTTAGGAATTTTTAGCGCAATTGACTTGTGATCGATTATTTTCGATCCACATTGTGCATCTTCGACTCATAGGTGACTTTCGGTTGTCGTAAAAATCTCAAGATTTCAAATATGGGCACATGGTACATAATCAACAGAAAAATCGGTTTAGTGCCGTTCGATGCGAATTTTGCAATTGGGTGGAATCACTCACACTTATAATCAACAGAAAAATCGATTTAGTGCTGCTCGATGCGAATTTTGCAATTGGGTGGAATCACTCACACTTTAATGGCATGTCTTTGTTGAATCGACCTATCTATAGTCTCTAATCGATTTTAGCGATGCCGTATTGACTTTGCATATTAGCACATTCAATCAATCGATTTTTGATCAAATTCTCAAATAGTCGCGTTTATATTCCTTAATAGCTTCACCTTGATAGATTAGTAATCTCGTGAGTGATCAACTCAGAGAAAAAGATTATAGGCGCGTCAATGAAAAGCCCAATTCACATTATTGAGACAGGGTCGAAAATTAGGATGTTACAATATCGGAATTACATATCGAAATTCTGATATGAAATTTCGAACTCGTGTGTCAAAATTCTAGACTTAAGTGTTGAAGAGTGTCAGAAGAGTTGACCAAGTATTTGATTTTCTGACATGTGTTGACTGAATATCAAAGAGTGTCAGAGAGTGTAACGCTGTTTTATAGTGTTATGCCCCGATCCTCGAGCACACGCCCATCCCTCACCCAATCGATTAATAGTGACATCCTAGGACGTATCGCCGACTCTTTTATTTTAATACCTATGTGGAAGCAGATATAAAATCCCTAGACAACAAAACAATGAGATAGAAAATTAAGGCCATTTTTTTCAAACCTAAAAAACCATAACCACACTTTTATATAAAAAACCATAACCACACTATTAATAAGTTAGATCTATCACACATTAGATCACAGCTCAAAGTTTGCAAAACAAGGTGGGGGGTTTTGTTGACACTTAATTTTTATCTTTCAAAAAGTATATATAAAAAAAATCAAAATCAAAATCAAATCAAAATAAAAAATAAAAATTTTAATTATTAATTTTCCTTTAAAAAAAAAATTTGGGCGGGTCCGGGTCGGGTCGGATCCGGCCTTGGCCCAACCCGGCCCTTTTTCCCCTTTTTTTCCCCGCATGGGCCTAGGCGCAAACCTCTCCTTTCCTTTTTATTTATTTTTTTATTTTTTTCATTTTCCCCTCGCGCGGCCCAACCTTCTTCCTCCCTTTGGCCCGGCCCGCCTCATTGTCTTCTCCCTCGACCGTCTTTTGTGCGGGGAAGCAGCGAAACAGAAAGCAGCTGTCTTTCGCACGGGGAATCGGCAAAGGCAAAAAGCAAAGCCAACAAGAGGATCTAGAGTGGCTGCAGGAGGGAGAGCGAAAGCGAGAGGAGGAGAGGAGTAAGAGCAACCCGGAGCCATCGATCGCTGTTGTCAACCACCGCCGGAGTTGCCAACCGTCCAAGGAGGAAGAACAAAGAGCGAAGGGGAGAGAAAAAGGCAGGAAGAACTGGAGATCTGGGGGGAACGAAAAGGTGGGACAACCGTGGGAGATTAGCCAAGGAGTAGGCCTCCCAGGACCCTTGCCACCACTGGAGAGCCGTACGTTTGTCGCCAACCACCGTCATCCCCACTGAAACCAGGTAGTTCTTTCATTGAACTTCTGGTGTGTGTTTCTGGAAATGAGTTGGCCGGAGCTCATCCCGACTAGTTCGGGTGAGCTCCGGCCGCCTTCCTGTCCCTGTTACCCCGCTTGTTGTTCTGCCATGTCGCCTTTGAAGTCTGGATAGGTGCTCGGGCTACAACCGAGATAAAGTTTGTTAGTTTTGTTAGTGTACACAACTTGTTTGTGGAATTGTTTGAGCGAACTTCGCCCCCCAATTGCTCCGCGTAGGGCCCCTAGGACTGCTGGTGGCCGGAGGGATGCCACCGCAACTAGAGAGCTCGAGCCATGCCCCCATCTGCTCGAGACGTCGCCGCTGCAGGCATTTGTTGTTCCGCCATCCTTGGTCGCGACTGAGCAGTGGCGACCAAGGATTGCAGGTCGAGTTGGGCCAGATCTGTGGTCTAGCCCACTCGGCCTTTGTCCCTGACTTGGGCCCAAGTCAGGCTGAGCAAAGGCCCGATCAAAGGCGATTGGGCCTAGCCCAATCGGACCCGACTTCCGCAGACCGGGCCGAACCGGGTCCGGTCAGACCAGACCTGACCCAATCCGACCCCAAATTTTATTTTAGTTTACTTTATTATTTAAAAAAATGAAAATATAAAAAAAATTCGAAAATCCAAAAAAAACATTAAATATTAAAAATTTTAAAAATTTTAATAAAAAAATTCCGAAAAATCCAAAAATTAAATATCGAATTTTTTTTAAAATTAATTATTTTAAATTAATTAAATTATTAAAAAAATTAAAAATTTCAAAAATTAAAAAATAATGGGGTTTGATTAGGAATTGCTATGTATTACTTTTTTTTTTTTTTTTAGTGTAATTAGACATTTATTTGCTCATATTTTGATTATATCGTATGTTTAATTTGCATATTTGATTATGTTTAATTGTACGTGTTTAATTTTACTACAATTAGGGTTTTGGTAGCTATGATTGTTACTTTAATGGTTGTGCACCCGCATTATTCACCTCACATGTTAGTGGATAAGTATAAAATCAATCCAAACTATCTGCTAAAAAAAAATTATTTTGATGAAATGAACAAGATTAGGTACCAAAATGGCACTAATTAATTGATTAGTGTAATTAAGTCAACGACCCTAGTTTTTCCGGTTGCGTAGGAAGTGAGGTATACTCCCATACCTCATTTGGTTTTTAGCCGACCTCAAAAGGCTAGTGGCGACTCCTTTTATGCAAAGTTTTAAAGAATATCCCAATGTCACGCAGGGAATGGGCTTGGGAGAGCCCACGCCATGATCATGGGCCTTAGGCCTGTCCTTTAGGCAATACCCCTAAACCTGTTCCCTCCCCTCAAGGGTAGGTCGCGACAAGTTTCAATCATCATCCGGGTCATACTCTAGATCCTCCTCTGAATCCTCCTCCGACTCCTCTTCCGATTCCTCTTCAAGCTCTTCCTCAGGTTCCTCTTCCTACTCAACAATATCTCATTCCTCTTTGCTCCAGTTGGAGTCCACGACTGAGTACATAGGAGTATCAAGGTCACCCTCGAGCTTAGAGTCTTTGGCATCAATCACCACTCCATCCTTGGGAATTGCAGTCCTCTTTCCGAATGCTACCTCTAAGACGTACAAAGGCATATCACCTTCCAGTATGGGACCCTCTCTTTGCCCATCGTGATAGTAACGATACCACGACTGATACTTGTGAGGCACCTTATTAGGTTCATTCACGTCAACCCAGATGGTGGATTTTGCCAAAACATACTCTAGTCCTTCCGAGTGGGGGTGTGTCGGGAAGTGGTATCCTATCTTGGTGATCTCTTAGAGTATACCAAAATGTAGAGAACGAGAAGGTGGAGGTGCTGCCATCTAGGAACCTGAAATATTGTTCCACAACGGGGTGAGACTACGTCTCAATGAGTTATACCCCTTAAGACCCGATTAGGAAGCCAATATGCTCTAAAGGTTGCCTAAGCACAACACGAGTTAGAGGACCTACGTTGACCTCAGTTCCATCCTGTAAATCAATAACATTTATAGATGCCTCAAATCACATCAATTACTCAATTTATAATATCAAATCAAATCATTGATCAATCGACCTAATCAATTATATGTCACTACGACCTCTCCTCGGCCGGTACATTCGATACCACATATTCTCCAAGATGGTATAGCTAGTCACCGAGCCCACGTGCATTCTTTAGGATGACATACCTAGCCACCAATCACACGTGCATTCTCCAAGATGACATACCCTAGTCACCAAGCCCCCATGCATTTTCCAAGGTGATATATTGAATCATTGAGCCAACAAAATATAACGTCTTTCTTCGAAATGACATCCTTAGTCATCGAGCCGACGTAGTATGTCATTCTTTCTCACCTTTTACCATACCCGATAAAATAACCGTGTGTGTGTACACAGTTGACCTTAGCCAAAATCTAATAATTTTCTTTCCATAAATCCCACCATTTCATATGGTCCACCAAAATATTTTTGGCGTTATAAACCGAAGCTCGGTTATTTTCCAATCAATTACTAAAATAATTGATTTAGGAATAAAATCCTAAAATCACAATTAAATCAATTTAACACAAATTAAAGCTTAAATAAATAAACAGAATGCAACACAACAATTAGCATAAAATTTCAATCATCAGCTATGCCAACCTAATTTTGAAAAATAAATAAATAAATATGAAAATATTAAATAAATAGCAATAAATCCAATTTAGGCCCGTAATGCCTAATTGGAAGCCGAAACAAACCTGGAAAAATTCCAAGGTTCGTTCAATAAATAATAAAGCGCGTCTACTCGCTAAATGTACTAACCATTTGCCTAACATGCATTGATAATGCACTAATTTAATTGCTCTACTCTAATCTATCCACCTAATCAAACTTAATTAAATCTAAATAACCCTTAAGCATTGTTAGCCTACAAAGTGGGGTTTAGTGAGTAAAACTCACTTGTTTAATGAGCGGTTCATTACAAAACAGCGGGAACCTCATAAGGCTTAACTTTTCTCAAGGCGGGCCTAGCAACCGAGGCTCGAGACCACCTCAAAACGGGCCTTGAAGTTGTTGGAAACCCACTTTCATGCTCTCTATTTTGGGCTGCAAACAAAGAAAACAAAGGCTGAGCAAGACCGGTGAAGGCTTTGACGGCTTGGAGGGGCTGTGGCGGCGACTCATAGCGGCGGCAGGGGTTTCGATTGAGCTCAACAAAGCTCGAAACAATGGCCTAGAAGCAGGGACAGAGGTGGAGACGCGGCTAGAGGCGGAGGTTGGGCGAACGTGGCGCATGTGGACGGCGACAATTGGCAGCCTAATTGGTTGCTCGCTTGCTCCGGCGGCTTCTCTGCTAGCTGGTGGTCTTCGAACGACAACGAGGAGGGAGGAAATGGAGCTGGTCGCCAGCTGCTTAGAGAGAGAGAGAGAGAGAGAGAGAGAGAGAGAGAGAGAGAGAAGGAACCAAAGGGGCCTACCAAGCTTATTTTCCACAAGCTTGTTCCATTAACCCATCCACAGCCACAAGCCATCTTCCTTGGCCCTCATTCAACCACATATGCCCATCCTACAAACTTGAAATGGTCCAAAACCAATGGCCTAAGGGGGCATGTGAATTTGTTAAATTTCTCCCTTAATTGGACTCTTATTCTCACTTGATTCAATCCCAAATGACCTCAATAAATTCAATCAACCCAACATTGGTCATCTCAGCATTTTTCCTCACCCATACAATCCACTTGATTCTCAAATTTGCATAAAAAACGATCCTCGGCTTTTTTTTGGATAAAAATGGCCTTACTTCGACTTTTTTCCAAAAAGTCTCGGTTTGCAGAAAAATCTTTTGAGACTGAGACGACGTTCCTAAAATTTATTGCAATATGATGGAATCTTCAATTTCTAAAATCAGACTCGAATTCGTAGTTAATTTCCATTCGGCACGTTTTTAGCATAACCTAGGCTACCAAGTAGTTTTTAGAAACTTTTAGTGCAAATGACCCGTGGTCGATTTCCTTCGAGCCACAATGAACCCACTCAATGCATTGGCGACTCTCGGTTGTCATGGAAATCTCAAGAATTCAGATACAAACACATGGTACCAAAACGATAGAGAAATCAGTCTAGTGTTGGCCGACGAGAATTTTCCAATTTAGTGGTGTCACTCATGATTAACCACACATCTCAGTTGAACCGTCCTATCTCTGACCTCTGATTGATTTTTAACTGTGCCATAATAACCTCTAAAAATGAGCATGGTCAAATAGCCGATTCCTGATCGAATTCTCAAGTCTATTGCATTAAAATTCCTTAATGGCTTCTCTGGATAGTTTAATTATCTCGAAAGTGATCAGCTCTAGAACAACCCTATAGGTGCGTCGATGAAATGCTCGATTTATTGAATTGAAAGTAGAGTCGAAAATAACCACCGTCTTAGTAGCCGCGATGGTTTGGGCTCTCTCCCCTCACGAAGGGGAGGAGTTCAAATCCCCTCACGGTCGCTTGGGATCTTAAGTGGGACGCCGGGGTGGTAGGTCCTCCCGCTTATGTGTCCCCCTAGGTTTACTCGCTGGCTGCCGATTGTACGGGGTTCCTATGTCACAAAACAAAAACAAAAAAAAACAAAAGTAGAGTCGAAAATCTAGGATGTCACAACTCTTCCCCTCTTATAAAAATTTAAACCTTACAATACTTAAGCAAAAAGGTGAGGGGGTACAAACGCGTCATTGACTCTTCAGTCTCTTAGGTTACACCTTCAATATCATGGTGTTGCCAGACCACTTTAACTAATGGGATAGTGTTTGTACGCAGTACCTCTTCTTTTCTGTCTACTATATGAACTAGGCTTTCAACGTATAACACACGGTCATCCACATCCAATTCTTCAAAATTAAGCACGTGGATCAGATCAAGCTCGTACGTCCTTAACATCGACATGTGAAAGACGTCGTACACTTGCGCCAATCTTAGCGGCAATACAAGACGATACGCTAAAGTCTCAATTCTCTCCAGAATTTCAAACGGACCTAAGTACTTCAGACTCAGTTTTCATTTCTTGCTAAAATGCAGAGTTCCCCCCATTGGTGACACCTTCAAAAAAACATGACACATTTCTTGCCAAATCGAGAAGTTCCCCTCATTGGAATTCCAACGATCTCCGGCGCTTGTCTGCGTAACTTTTCTGTTTGCTCTGAGCGGTCTTTAATCTGTCTTTAATTACTGCTACGGCATCCATTGACTGCTGGACCAGCTCTGGGCCTGTAATCTTCTTTTCCCCAACTTCATCCCAACACATTGGTGTTCTACACGATCTGCCATACAATGCTTCGAAAGAAGCCATCTGAATATTCTGTTGATAACTATTATTGTAGAAAAATTCCACCAGGTGAAACTGTTCTTCCTAACTTCCCTTAAAATCTAGTACACAAGCTCTCAGCATATCTTCAAGAGTTTGAATTGTCCTCTTAGACCATGCCGTACTATACTGAAAATTTGTACCTAAAGCACCTTGCAAGCTTTTCCAAAAAGCAACAGTAAATCTCGGGTCTTGATCTAATGTTATTGTAACCAGTACTCCATGCAATTGAACTATTTGGCGTACGTACAACTTAGCGTGCCTATTTTAGCGGCAATCTTAGCGGCAATGCATGACGATACGTTAAAGTCTCAATTCTCTCAAGAATTTCAAATGGACCTACGTACCTCGGACTCAGTTTTCATTTCTTGTTAAAGCGCAGAGTTCCCCCCATTGGTGACACCTTCAGAAAAACATGACACCTTTCTTGCTAAATCACGAAGTTCCCCTCATTGGAATTCCAACGATTCCGGCGCTTGTCTGCGTAACTTTTCTGTTTGCTTTGAGTGGTCTTTAATCTGTCTTTGATTATTGCTATGGCATCCACTGACTACTGGACCAACTCTGGACTTGTAATCTTCATTTCCCCAACTTCATCCCAACACATTGGTGTTCTACACGATCTGCCATACAATGCTTCGAAAGGAGCCATATGAATATTCTGTTGATAACTATTATTGTAGACAAATTCCACCAAGTGAAGCTGTTCTTCTCAACTTCCCTTAAAATCTAGTACACAAGCTCTCAGCATATCTTCAAGAGTTTGAATTGTCCTCTCAGACTATGCCGTACTATACTGAAGATTTGTACCTAAAGCACCTTGCAAGCTTTTCCAAAAAGACGTAGTAAATCTCGAGTCTTGATATGATGTTATTGTAACTAGTACTCCATGCAATCGAACTATTTGGCATACGTACAACTTAGCGTGCCTATAGCGTGCCTATCCAAGTCAAGATCTTTTCGCATTGCAATAAAGTGATCCGACTTTGTCAGGCTATCATTTACCACCCAAATCGAATCATTACCTCTCTGACTCCTTGATAGTTCGGTCATGAAATCCATCGTAATGTGCTCACATTTCCACTCTGGGATCTCGAGAGGTTGCAAAAGTTCTCCGGCTTGCAATGCTGAGCTTTAACCTGTTGACATGTCAAACACTTAGCGACATGATTGGCGATGTCCACCTTCATACTAAACCACCAATAGTGTTGACATAGATTTAGATACATCTTGGTATTTCCGGGGTGAATACTGTAACTACTATAATGAGCTTATGATAAAATATCCTCTCTAAGCTTCGCATCGTTAGGTACAACTAAACGTCCTCGGAGCCTTAGTGTTCCATCATCAGAGATCTAAAAGTTAACATTTCTTTTCTCAGTGTCCTTTTGAAGGATCTTTTGCACATCTAGGTCTGTCGATTAGAGTAACTTAATTTTAATTTAGACATCCGGTTCAATTCTGAGGGTGGCCATAAGATTTGAAAGGTAGCCTATCTCAAATTTGAATACCGAATCTCGAGCTCTCTCGATTAAGTTCCACTCTTTAATCAGAATATGCGCAACTAAAGACTTACGACTCAAAGTATCGACGACCTTTTTCGCCTTTCCCGGGTGATATAGGATATCATAGTCGTAGTCCTTCAGCAATTCCATCCATCGATGTTGTCTCATGGCTTCTATCTTACTTGGGTCCACAGAGATTCCTTCACCTAAAATCACATGACCTAAGAAAGCAACATGAGTTAATCAAAACTCGCACTTGCTAAACTTAGCGTACAACTGATGGACTCTCAGCTTTTGCAGTACTAATCTCAAATGACTCTCTTGCTCTTCATCACTTTTCGAATACACCAGGATATGATCGATGAACACGATCAAAAATTGATCTAGATATTCCTTGAATACTCTGTTCATCAAATCCATGAAGGCAGCTAGAGCATTCGTCAACCCGAATGGCATCACAGTGAACTTGTAATGACTATCCCGTCCTTAAGTCGATCTTCGATAATATCGACACTCCTTGCAACTGATCGAACAAATCATCGATCCTCAGGAGTGGATACTTATTCTTGATCGTTACTTGATTAAGTTGTCGATAGTCGATGCACAAACATAACGAACCATATTTCTTTTTTACAAACAAAACTAGTGCTCCCCAAGGTGATGCACTAGGACGAATAAATCCCTTATCCAGTAATTCTTACATCTACACTTTCAGTTCCTTCAATCCAGATAACACCATCCGATAATGAGCCTTAGAGATTGGCTCTATCCTAGATGTTAACTCAATCACAAATTCAATTTCTTTCTCTGGTGGCAATCCTAGCAATTCCTTTGGAAAAACATCTGGAAATTCTTGTACCATAACAATGTCTTCCATCTTTAGCTCCACAACTGTCATATATACGACAGTTGCTAGGTAACCTTGACAACCCTCGTCTAACAGATGAGTTGTCTCTGGCGATGAGATAGGACAATCGAAGGTCTTCCTTAATTCATGACAAACTCGAAGCTCTCACCCTCTAACGGGTCAACTGAATGGCCTAGCGATAACAATCCATTATAACTCGTTGCTTGGTGAGTCAATCCATGCCAATAATTAAATCAAAGTCATACATAGCTAGGACTAACAAGTCTATTTTCCCTACTTGCTCACCAATCGCTAACTTGAAATCAGAACAACCCAAAACAGCTAACACTTTATCCTTCAATGGTGTAGATATGCTAACAATAGATTCTAATAATGCAAGATTCAATCATATCAACTTAACAAATTGCTCGCAATAAAGGAATGCGTTGCTCCCGAATCGAATAAAGCATAAGCAGGGTGGTTGTTCAACAAAACCATATGATCACGTCAGGCACAACTTCTGCCTAACCTTGAGTGATGGCATACACCGTACCTTCAACTGGTGGTCTCAGCCAACCTCCTTGCAGCGCGCTCTGAGGCGCATATCCTCTAATATGTCCCATAGGTGGCGGCGGCGGCGACAACTGTGGTTGTCCTCTCGGTCTCTTTGGATAGTTTCTAGCTATGTGGCCCTGTTGGCCGCATTCAAAACACCCACCCAACTTAGATTGGCACAGGGCTAACCCATGTTGTTTTCCATAAAAACGACACACTTCATTCCTGTTGGGTATTGACCCGCTAAATCCACCCTTCTTGTTGGGCAGAATCGAGAATCTACCTCCAGGCATGGGCCTCTTCCCATGGTGAATACCTTCTCTGTGAGAGCTAAACCTCGATCCAGACAAAGCAGCTTGCTCATTCAAACCTCTCTCTATCATCTGAGCTCGACGATAAACTTCTTGATAATCTTTCAAATCCAATGGCAGTAGAAGTTGTTTCAATTCAGAACGAATATCACTTCTGAATTGTCGGGCTTTCTCTTCAAGGTCTTCTATCAACCGCGGAGCATACTATGACAATTCTGCAAACTTGACCCCATATTAGTCAATTGTCATGCTCCCCTAGCGAAGACGTTGGAACTCCTCTATCTTTTGTTCCCGAGCAATACCTGCGAAGTACTGATCATTAAAAGCTTTAAGGAAGGTGTCCCACACCTGGACCACACCTTCCAAGAATACCGTGTCCTTGGCGACTCTCTACCAAATGTTTGCATTGCCTTGAAGTTGGTACACAACTTCAAGGTTTCCTTCACCAATGAACCTCGGTGGGTTCAACTTCAAGAACTGCTCAACGAGCTTATGGATTGGCCTCTCTCTCTGCACCATGATATTTTCAGGCTGAACTACGGTGGGTGCAACAACAAGTGCGGCCTCACCGGCGGCGGCAACGGCAGCATTAGCAACAGCCTGAGCAACGGCTTCAATAGCAACGGCTTCATTCTAAGCCTGCTAATCCATTTGGTTACCCATAACCTCTAGCACCCGCATGATCCCTTCGATCCTAGGATCATCAGGGGCTGCTACCCCAGCACCAACAAGAGGTGGTGCTACTCCACTAGCATTTGCCTATGCTAGTGCCCTAACTCTATCTCCTCGGGTGCCAACCTTGGTCGGCGATCTAACTCGAGCCATAGGCCTAACAGTTCTCTTACCCGGAGTTCTCTGCTCCGGCTCGCTTATGGTTCAGTCTTTTCTACTAAAACCTGTCTTTCAAATCCACACCAAATTAGAAGATGAGCGATCCACACACAACAATCAATTTTACCAAACAACTATCACTGACATGCACCAGCATAAATTTAAATGCCTTTCCTACTTACTCTCCCATATCCATCGCACCTTATCACTCTAATTTTTAATAACCATGCTCTAATACCACTAAACTAGGATGTCACACCCCAATCCTCAAGTGTGTGTCCATCCCTCACTTGGTCGATTAATAGCGACATCCCATAATGCATCGCCAATCCTTTTATTTTAATACGCATGCGGAAGCAGATATAAAATCTCCAGACAACAAAACAATGGAATAGAAAAGTAGGGCCATATTTTTCAAACCTGAAAAACCACAACCACACTTTTATATAAAGCAAACCTCATAGTATACATTACAATACTATTAACAAGTCAGATCTATCCAACATCAGATCACAACTCAGAGTTTGCAAAACAAGGTAGGTGTTTCAATCCTCATCCGGGTCATACTTCGGATCCTTCTCCGAATCCTCCTTTAAATCTTCCCCTGGTTCCTCTTCAAGGTCCTCCTCTTTAGGCTCTTCCTCAGGTTCCTCCTCCTGCTTAACAATCTCTCCTTCCTCTTAGATCTAGCTGGAGTCCACGGCCGAGTACACGAGAGTATCAAGGTCACCCTCGAGCTTAGGGTCTTTAGCATCGATAACCACTCCATCATTGGGATATGCAGTCCCCTTTCCAAATGCTGCCTCCAAGACGTACAAAGGCACATCACCTTCCGATATGAGACCTCTCTTCGCCCATCATGGTAGTAATGATATCACGACCGATACTCGTGGGGCACCTTATCGGGTTCATTCACGTCAACCCATACGGTGGATTTCACCAAAACATACTTTAGTCTTTCTGGGTGGGAGTGTATCGGAAAGTAGTATCCTATCTCGGTGATCTCTTCAAGTATACCAAAATGCATGGGAGGACGAGGAGATGGAAGTGCTGTCATCTAGGGACCTAAAATGATGTCCTACAACAGGGTGAAACTACATCTCAGCGAGTTCTGCCTCTTAAGACTCGATTAGGAAGCCAATATACCCTAAAGGCTGCCTAAGCACAACACGAGTCAGAGGACTCACCTTGGCCTCATTTCCATTTTGCAAATCAATAACATTTACAAATGCCTCAAATCACATCAATCACTCAATTCATAACATCAGATCAAATAATTGATCAATCGACCTAATCGATTACATGTCACTATGACATCTCCCTAGTCAGTACATTCAATACCACCCATTCTCCAAGATGGTATATCTAGTCACCGAGCCCACGTGCATTCTCCAAGATGATATACCTAATTACCGAGCCCATGCGTATTCTCCAAGATGACATACCCCACCATCGAGCCCATGTGCATTTTCCAAGGTGATATATCGAATCACTAAGCCAACAAAATATAACATTTTTCTTCGAAATGACATCCTTAGTCATCTAACCAATGTAATATGACATTATTTCTCACCTTTTATCATACCCGATAAATTAGCCGTGTGTGGGTACACAGTTGGCCTTAACCAAAATATAATAATTTCCTTTCCATAAATCCCACCATTTCATATGGTCCACTAAAATATTCTTGGCGTTGTAAATCGACGCTCGATTATTTTCCAATCAATTACTAAAATAATTAATTTAGAAATAAAATCCTAAAATCATGATTAAATCACTTCAACACAAATTAGAGCTCAAATAAAAAAAAAAAAATAGACTACACCACAATAATCAACATAAAATTCTGGCCATCGACTATCCCAAAGCCTAATTTTCGAAAATGAATAAATAATTAATTAATTACAAAAATATTAAATAAATAGCAATAAATCCAATTTAGGCCCGTAATGCTTAATTGGAAACCGAAATAGACCTGAAAAAATTCCAAAGTTCATTCAATAAATAATAAAGCACGTCTACTCACTAAATGTACTAATTATTTGCCTAACATGCATTGACAAGGCACTAATTTAATTACTCTACTCTAATCTATCCACCTAATTACACTTAATTAAATCTAAACGAACCCCTAAGCATCATTAGCCTACTAAGCATGGTTTAGTGAGTAAAACTCACTTGTTTAACGAGCGATTCGGTATAAAACGATGGGAACATCGTGGGGCTTGACTTTCCTCAAGGCGGGCCTAGCAACTGAGGCTCGGGATCACCTTAAAACGGGCCTTAAAGCTACTGGAAACCCACTTTCCTACTCTCTGTTTTGGGCTACAAATAATGAAAACAAAGGCTGAGCAAGACCGGTGATGGCTTTAGCGGCTTGGAAGGGCTGTGGCAGTGGCTCATGGCAACGGCAGGGGTTCTGATCGAGCTCAACAAAGCTCGAAACAATGGCCTAGAAGCAGGGATAGAAGTGGAGACGCGGCTAGAGGCAAAGGCTGGGCGGATGTGTGCTGGCAGCACTCACGGGCGATGGCGCATGTGAACGGCGACGAGCGGCAGCGTGGTTAGCTACTAGCTTGCTTCGGCGGCTTCTTTGCTAGCTGGTGGTCTTCGAACGGCAAGGAGGAGGGAGGAAATGGAGCTAGTCATCGGCTGCTATGGTAGAGAGAGAGAAAGAAGGAACTAAAGGGACCTACCAAGCTTATTTTCCACAAGCTTGTTCCCTTAACCCATCCACAGCCACAAGTCATCTTCCTTGGCCCTCATTCAGCCACACATGCCCATCTTACAACCTTGAAATGGTCTAAAACCAATGGCCTAGGGGGCATCCGATTTTGTTAAATTTCTCCCTCAATTGGACTCTTATTCTCACTTGATTCAATCACAATTGACCTCAATAAATTCAATCAACCCAACATTGGTCATCTTGAAAATTTTCCTCACCCATACAATCCACTTGATTCTCAAATTTGTGATAAAAAAAAACAATCTCTGGCTTTTTCTGGACAAAAAAGGCCTTACTTTGACTTTTTTCCAAAAAGTCCCGGTTTGCAGAAAAATCTTTTAAAACCAAGTCAACATTCCTAGAATTTATTGTGACATGACAGAATCTTCAATTTATGAAATTAAACTCGAATTTGCGGTTAATTTCCATTCGGCGTGTTTTTAGCATGACTTAGGCTACCGAGTAGTTTTGAGAAACTTTTAGTGCAAATGACCCGTGGTCGATTTTCTTCGAGCCACAATAAACCCACTCGACGCATTGGCGACTCCTGGCTGTCGTGAAAATCTTGAGAATTTAAATACGAACACAAGGTATCAAAACGATAGAGAAATTAGTTTAGTGCCGGCCGACGAGAATTTTCCAATTAAGTGGTGTCACTCACGATCAGACACACATCTCAATCAAACCGTCCTATCTCTGACCTCTGGTTGATTTTTAATTGTGTCGTAGTGGCCTTATAAAAATTAGCATAGTCGAATAGCCGATTCCTAGTTGAATTCTCAAGTCTATTACATTAAAATTCTTAATGGCTTCCTTGGATAGTCTAATTATCTCAAGAGTAATCAGCTATGAAAATAGCCCTATAAGCGCATCAATGAAATGTCCAATTTATTGAATTGAAAGTAGAGTTGATAATCTAAGATGTCACATATAGTGTTTAACCATCAAGAAAGTTCTTAACATTTGCTCGTCAACTAACCCCTCAAATTTTTTTCTATGAATATAATTAAGTTTAAAGGTGAAGAAGATGTCATCGGATTTGGACTTTTACCTAGGGGTGAGCATCGGTCCAGGGTCAACCCTGGACCGATCTTAGACCAGCCAACCCTACCAGTCTTGGTCCGGTTCCCAAGGAGACTGGGTCAATCATTGGTCTTAGAATTCCTGGACCGGCATTGTACGAGTCAGTCATTGGTCCTAAGAGTTCTGGGTTGGTTTAACCCGGATCAACCATGACTATATATATTATTTATAATTTTTTTATATAAAGAAAATCTTAAAATAAATAGCATCAATAATATTAAATAGCTCTTTAGTGAGGAGTTCAAGTAAGTTTACATTATTATTTAATAACTTATATTTTTAATGTCTTTTATAGTGTTAATAGTCATAATTTACGAAAGAGGAAAATGTTTTTGAAAAAAGTCCTCACGGCGTCCAAAAAGGCATAAATAGCTCCTTATGACATCATTTTCTAGTATTTGTTCTCTTCTGTCTTATTTGTCCTCTTAGTCTTCAATTTGTCAAAATCAAAAGAAACAACTTCTCCACTTGCCACTCAACACTCGCCTTGTGAGCGGCACGAGGCTCGCTTTGGGTCATTCGTGCCGCTCGCCACTCGATGCTCACTTGGCTTGTTGCTTCTCGCTCGACATTCGATGTTTATTTTAATCAACGCTCATCCCACTTGATCCTCACCGCTTGTCTTTTTTAGTTGACCTCGCTCATTATCGAACTCATTAGGTCGATACGGTCCTCGGTTGCCCTTTCAAGGAATACAAAAAATGAAATAAAAAATTATTAGTTGGTCAGTCTGATCCTTGGTCCCAAGCTCAATAGGGTTGATCCTCAGTCCCAAAAATTGAGGACCAACACTATGCGGGTTGGTCCTAGGGTTAGGGGGTGGACCGGCCTAACCCGAACTATGCTCACCCCTACTTCTACCAAAATCACTTCAAGGTTAGGCAGAAGAAGAAATGGACGACTTTCTAACAACTCAAATTAAAAACATCATGTTTTTAAAAAAAAAATTATGAATTTAGGGTAGTGAAAAAATGGAAAATTCATCTTTGACCTCGGAACGTAACTTTATTTAGAGGAAAGACATATTTTGCTGATTAAAAAATGGTAGTAGAAATAAGTTATCAAATTTACTATTTTTGAAAACTAAGCAAAGATATAAGGCGGGTGAAGGGGGGAGATGATGAGGTTAAATTTGTTGAAAGAGAGAGGAGCAATGTCAATTCTAAATATCAAACTAAATCTTGTCATTGAAGGGTAGTTTCATCAATTAACGTAAAATAGTGTGTTTCAGTCTACAAAGATGGGGAGATGATGCCACGCCAATTTAAATAAGTATTGGATATTACAGCTTTTTTCCAAATTCACAACAGTTCGTTTGGCATTTTGTGCCTAATTAGTATCCACCTCAACGCTCTCTGACAACTTGGAATAAAAAAGCGAAAGTCTACTGTTGACACCTAATTTTGGAAAAATAAAATTGCATCTTGAACAAATAAAAAGAAAAAAATGAAATGGGGGAAATTGATTTGATTGAAGTATGCAAGGAAATATGAAATTCTTATGGATGTCCGGTTCTTGTTAAATGCAGCAACAATTTTAAAATCAGGTGAACAAATGGGAATGATTTTGATAAAATGGAATGAATCAATGCAAAATCGAGCTGATTGCGAAATCATGCTCCGATTTGCATTCATGATTTAATGCAACAGAAGATGGAAGTTTAAAATTTTCCATAGAAAGCGGCCGATCGGAACCACTATAAAAAGGAGTTGACCTGCACAGTATTCATGGAGTGAATTGAGAAAAATTTTTAGAGCAAAAAAAAAAGTGAGAGTGGTTCTTACGTTTCGTTAGAATTCGAAATTCAAAGGAAAAAAAAAAGAAAAGAGTTCTTTTGTCTTTAATTTCGTGAAAAAAGTCAAGCGAAAAGCGTCTACAAACAAGTGAAGGGGGCAGAGGGGAAGTGACGTCAATCAGCAGGGAAAGAAAAAAAAAAGAAGAAACAAAAAAAGAAAAGAGGAAACGCTACAATGTCGTCTTCCCCGAAAGGGCCTCCCCAATCACTCCAGGTGTGACCGCGTCGTTTAGCACGCCGGCATTGCCTTTGCCAGCCGCTACCACGCCTCCGCCACCGCCGCTTCTCCGGTCTCCCCATAAAGCTCACCGTGATGACCCGACGTCACGCCTTCCTCGCTGACGCTCCCTGCAACCCGCCGATCCGCTGCCAGAGCTATCGCAGCAGCCACGACCCAATCCCTCGCATCGTAGATTTGCTAACCACCGCGATGCCAGCCCTCTCTACTCCACCGCCACTTCGCCATCCTCCCCGCGAAGCCCTCCCCATCACCACGCCTCTACACCTGCGACCCACCACTGCCGCTCCGCCGGACTCGCCGCGTTTGTAGCTCCATTGTCGCACCTCCGACGCCCACTGCTGCTCCCCCTGCGCTTGCATTGCGCCTCTTCCACCTGCACCGCGCCTGCGCCACTCCGCCGGGCTCGCCACCCTTGCACCGCCGGTCCCCTCACGCCATCGCGTTGCCACTCGCCGGAGTCCCGATGCCTGCCACTGTTCGTCCGGCACCCCATCAACGCTGCTGCAAGTCTCCTACTTTAGGTAGTTTATTTTTTTTAGTTTTATTTTTTTCTCTTTTGCCTATTATATGTTATTTTATTGTGTTTTAAATTTGTTATTATTGTTTAAGTTAGAATATGGTTTGTCAATGTTAATATGTGTGCATTTTGTAGGCATGTTGTTTCGGAATTATTATAATTATTAATTTGATCCGAGAGACATTGGATCATTTTTTTAATTATTTTAATTGTTGGGCTTTTTAGTGGAATCTCAATTGTTAAATCACAATGATTATTTAATTTGGTCCGTAAGACTTCGGAACAGATTTGTAATTATTTTGATCTCTTTGTCGTGATATTAGGGTTAGAATAATCATTAATTTGACCTGTGAGACAACATGTTACTTTTTCGATTATTTTTATCCTTTATTTTGTTGATAACTTAGATTTAATATTTATTTAATAATTATTTATCTCTAAAAATTTAAAAAAAATAAAAAAATCGAAAAATCAAAATTTTGCATGAGCATATAGGTTTAGTAAATCAGGCATGTAGGTTTAATAAATTAGAATTTCTTTAGGATTACATTTTAGGATTGCATTGGTAAAAATAAGTTAAGGGTTGAACCTAAATAACTTCTTTACAAAATAAGGTTTTAGATAATGTTCGCACATCTCAAATCTCATTTTAAAAAAATAGTTTTCTAAGATAGGATAAGGTTTAAGTCAAATTAATCCCTAGAATAAATTAGAAAATTATCCTTTTTAGATGGATTAATTAGGACCTTTATAATTTCTGAATTTCAATATAAAAAAATCTGAAAATACTAGGTGCATGTTAACTAGTTCGCATAATAGAAGCATTTAATTAGAATTTGTTCATTAGTGAAATTAGGTCATGAGTGTACATGTTAATTAATTTGCATAATAGGCCCATTTAATTAGAATTTGCATATTAATAGCATTAAGTCATTTAGTTTAAAAATGCATTTTTATAAAAGAATTCTAATCTTTAAGAAAATCCAAAAAAAAAAAAAAATGATTGCTTGCTTTGTGTGATGCAATTTATTTATTTGAATGTTTTAATAATGGATGAGCATCCGTGTGGTCACCACATTTGCATGATAGTAATTTAGGTTAAAATAAATCATATGCTTGCAAAAACATTTTGAAAAATTAAAAAGAAATGGTACCGAAAGGGCATTAGAGAAATCTAGTGTAACCAAGTCCCCGTACCCTCAATCTTTGGTTCGTAGGAGTAAAATAAATCTCCCTTTATTTTACTTAGGTGTCTAATCGACCTACCCTAAACCGATTAGTGGCGATTCCTAGATAATAATCTTTTGCATGTTAAAAAACTTGAACCTTAAGTCGCGAATTGGTATGGGCTTGGGAGAACCCAAGCTAAGTTAAAGACTTAGTAGTCCATTAACCTAATTTTAGGTGGTGCACCGAAAATTTAGGTCGCGACAGCTTGGCGACTCCGTTGGGGACTTGTGTTAGAACACTTAGTAGACTTAGGCCAATTTTTCTTTTCATTTAAAAAAAAAAAATGTTTTTGTTTGGTAGCAAGGATCCCAAGTACGTTCCTAACATTTCTAAGGTGTTAAATGTTCTTACAGATGGGAGATATAAGGGGAGTAGTTTGTGCTAAAATTTGTCTTGCAGGTTGGAGTGTGGGATTAATGATTTATTTTTCCATGATTAGAAGTGTTGTTTGCATTTAAATTGTTGTGCATGTTTTATTGTTTTTAGCACTACACTATTGCACACACAACCTGTGGCCGGACCTGGGCTGCGATAGGATTTCTAGGATGGTGTTGAGAATGATACTTCTTCCAAAGCGAGACTGCTATGTAGAGGTTGACATTCTCTTCCTCGAAAGTCTTTTCATGGTGTCGAATGTCTTTGTCCATATCCGCAAGACTACGTAACTATTGGACATTCCATTTGACTGAGCCGAAGTTAGGGGGACCTGACACGTTAATGCGAGACTACAACGGTCAGATCATCCTCTTAGCTCCACTTTGTTAAGCCATTTAGATAGAAATCGAGCCTCACATTTTATGCGTGTGTCTATGTGCCTGTCATCCCTTTCCGGTGAAAGTAAGTTGTCTGGACTCTCACTTTGAAATTCACTTACTTTTTTGCAATTTTTGTCGATCCATGACAATGTTTTGTCCTTCGTCTTGTTTTATATGCCTTAGGGAAAATCGTTGTACCATTCATTTCCACTTTTGGGGTTTCAAGATGATGTCATATGGCCTTGAAAGAAGAGGTCAAGGCATTCGAAACTCTATCGAATCCCCTCAGAGGTCCCGTTCTACTGAATCAGGGCACCATGGAAGAGGTGGGGGAAGTTCTGAAAGATGAAGACAGGAAAGGCGGAGCTCACCACCTGATCAAGGGTGAGGGAGGCAAAACCCACTACCCTTGAGCATTCACGAGACATTCCCCAGTCTTCCAAGAATGATGTAGGATGAAGCGGAAGTGATAGACACTCTGGGACAACCTAGTGGCAAGTTTGATTACCTTGTGAAGTATTCGACCCCTCCCAGCTACTACATTGATCCTAATGAGATCGTCCCAGATGGATGGGGTGGCATAGATGATCCGACACCCCCGAAGACAAAGAACCTTGATTATGAGCTGAAAGGAGTTGCAAGCTTATTCGATGACCTCATCATAGGAGCCATTGATGAAGGACCCCTTGAAAAGACAGGCCTTGGCCCATAAGGATAACTCTTTTATTGTTTTTTCACATTCCCCTGTGTGGGAATTTCTATTGTTTTCTGAGAGATGTTTTCAATTTCATTTTCTTTTAATTCTTGAGTGTTGCATTTTTCCATTCAATAAATGTAATTGATTGATGAATTTCAATGAAATTACAAGTTTTATTTTGAGGGCATGATGAGGTACACCAAACCAGCCCGGTGATGATATCCAACCGATAAAAGAAAAGAAAAATCCAAGGAGAACTCTGAGGCCTGGGCTTCATCATGCTTCCTCATGTCAAAATGTTCCAAAAAATATTTTTGCCAAAGATTTAAAAAAAAATATACAAAGCAAAGATGCTGCTGATTACTCTGTTTGTCTTTCTAATTTATCTACCTCATGTCTCAGGAACAATCCTATGGCATGCAAAGATGTGGAAATGGTCCAATCCACTGCAACAAGTGCTAATGATGATGATCCTAAACACTCGATCAAAGACTCCATTGAAGTGCAATATAGTTGGGAACAACATGAAAGAGCTAAGGCTCTCACATCTGAGCAGACCGTCATTATTAATTTGAGTGACATTGAAGAAGCCAAAGAGGTGAAAATTGGGGCGAGTCTCCCCAAAGATGAGGCTGAGCGGCTAATTCAATTACTGAAGGAATATCAAGACATTTTTGCATGGACCTACGCTGACATGCCTGGACTAGACCCGTCAATCGTGGAGCATTGCTTACCTACTAATCCAGATGTGCCACCTAAGAAGCAAAGGCTGCGGAGGACTAAGCCCGAACTCTCAAAGAAGATAGAGGAAGAGGTGATGAAACTTTTGAATGTGGGGTTTATTGAAGTCTCACAGTACCTTGAATGGGTGGCTAATATCGTACCAGTGATGAAGAAGGACGGTCGAGTTTGAGTTTATGTTGACTATCGGGATCTGAACAAGGCTAGTCCAAAGGATGATTTCCCATTACCACACATAGATGTCCTTGTGGATAGTACTGCTGGCTTTGAACTATTCTCATTTATGGATGGTTTTTTTGGTACAATCAGATAAGGATGAAGGAGGAAGATAAGGAAAAGACTGCATTTATTACTCCGTGGGGAACCTTTCGTTATAAAGTCATGCCTTTCGGACTCAATAATGCAGGGGCAACCTACCAGCGAGCCATGGTTGCATTATTTCATGATATGATGCATAAGGAGATTGAAGTCTATGTTGATGATATGATTGCAAAGACCCGACCAGGAAGAAGCCACATCGAAACATTGAAGAAGTTGTTCGATTGACTTCGTGAGTTCAAGCTTCGTCTAAATCCCGTTAAATGCGTGTTCAGAGCAACATCCGGTAAATTACTCAGATTTATTGTGAGCAGTAAAGGGATTGAGATCGACCCTTCCAAAGCAAAGGTCATATGTGAATTGCAACCTCCATCAACGGTGAAAGAAGTCCGGAGCCTTTTAGGGAGATTGAATTACATAACGAGGTTCATTTCTCAACTCTCTGAAACTGCCAAGCCATTCTTCAAGCTTCTAAAGAAGAATGCACAAGTCAACTGGGATGATGAGTGTAGAGAAGCGTTCAACAAGCTGAAATAGTACTTGATGAATCCACAAGTTCTTGTCCCACCCTCACCGGGGCATCCTTTGATTCTCTACCTCACTATTCATAGTGAGTCATTGGGCGCAACGTTGGCTCAAGAAAGTCCTGTTGATGGAAAAGAACGGGCCATTTATTACCTCAGCAAGAAGTTCACCGTATCAGAGTTGAAGTATTCTGAGGTTGAAAAGACTTGTGTGGCATTAGTGTGGGTATTGCATAGGTTGTGACAATACACACTACATTATTAGACATTCCTCATGACTAAGAATGACCCTATCAAGTACTTACTTGATCGACCAGCTTTGGTGGGTAAGTTAGCCAAATGGCAAATCTTGATTTCTGAATTTGATGTACAATTCATGCCACAAAAATCGGTTAAGGGTCGAGCAATCGCTGATCTATTGGCCAAGAATTCAGGAGTCCCTAATGATGATGACAGTTTCCTTGATGACCATGTCTTGAGTGTAAATGAAGACTCATGGAAGATGTTCTTTGATGGAGCTGTAAACCTATCCGGTTCGGGTACTGGAGCAGTTTTGATATCTCCAGATGGACAACACCATCCGGTAGTTGCAAAATTGATATTTCCGTGCACTAACAATGTGGCTGAGTATGAAGCTTGCATCTTCAGGCTTCAAGCAGCAATTGAGATGGGTGTGGCTAAGTTAAAAGTGTTCGGAGATTCCGCATTAATCATACTGCAGACCGTGGGAGAATGGAAGACCAAGGATGCCAAGTTACTCCCATACCACAAGTACTTAGAAAATCTGGTGAAAGAGTTCGAGGAAGTTTCGTTTGAATACTTGCCAAGGTCTCATAATCAATTTGCAGATGCACTTGCGACATTGTCCTCTATGCTGCAAGTCACTGATGGGTTGGAGGTTGAGCCTCTGAAAATAGGAGTTTTGCTAAAGCCAGCTTATTGTATGATTGTGACTAAAGAACCTGATGGAAAGCCATGGTATTACGATATCATGAATTACATTAAAAAACAGGAATTTCCCGAAGGAAGCACTCAGGCTGATAGGAAGTACATCACAAAGATGGCCTCGAAATTTTTCGTCAGTGGTGATAATTTGTACAAGAGATCTTATGATTTTGTCTTGTTACGATGTATAGATGCAGTCGAGGCCACTCAAATCATGCAAGAAGTGCACGAGGGAGTATGTGGCTCCCATATGAATGGACACATGTTGGCTAAGAAGATTATGAGATTAGGATACTGCTGGCTCACACTGGAAAGTGACTGCATCCAGTATGTTCGGAGTTGTCATCGCTGCCAGATTAATGGAAATAAGATAAATGTTCCTCCAACTGAGCTGCATCAGTTTTCCGAGCCATGGCCTTTCTTGATGTGGGGTATTGACGTGATTAGCCCAATCAATCCCAAGGCTTCAAATGGGCATCGATTTATTTTGGTGGCAATAGATTATTTCTCAAATGGATCGAAGCTACATCATTTGCAAATGTCACTGCTCGTAATGTTGTGAAGTTTGTCAAACGTGACATAATTGCTCGCTATGGTGTCCCTAAAGCAATCATCACTGATAATGGGACCAATTTGAACAACAAACTTGTTGATGGGTTGTTCAACGAGTTCAAAATCAAGCATCTGAATTCGTCTCCTTACCACCCTCAAATGAATGGGCTGTTGAAGCGGCCAATAAGAATATTAAGAAGATCTTGGCTAAGACAGCCGAGAATTATCGAGATTGGCATGACAGGTTACCCTTCGCACTAATGGCATATTGGATATCGATCCGCACTTCCACTGGGGCAACCCATTTTGCTCTGGTATACGGCATGGAGGCAGTTTTACCTGTGGAAGTGGAAATTCCTTCTCTGAGAGTTCTATCCCAAGTGGATTTGTCTGAGGCGGAATGGTCACAACAAAGATTCGAGCAGTTGAACTTGATCGACGAGAAAAGACTAAAGGCTCTCTGCCATGGCCAAGCATATCAACATAGAGTAGCCAGATCTTTCAACCGGAAGATGCGGCCGAGACATTTCGAGGTAAATGACCTAGTCCTAAGGAATCTATTGCCAATCTTTCCAAATCCTTGAGGCAAATTTGCTCCAAACTACAGCGGTCCATATGTGGTAAAGAAGGTACTTCTTGGCGGTGCCTTGATCTTGGCAGAAATGGATGGTCGTGAGTTTTCCACTCCTGTTAATTCAGATGTTGTCAAAAAGTATTACCCATGATAGAATTTGCCATGTCATGTTTTGAACGCAAGCATTCCAATGATGAATAAATTGCTTCAATGAGTTCAATTGTTCAAATCTTGCATTTTTCTTCCTTGATGAATTGTGTGAGATAAATTGAATGTGTCAAATGGGATATTTTGGAATGATGAAAGGCAGGCCTTGCTCCATACACTATTTCATACACCAATCCCTAGTGAGTCGTGTGAAAATTCCGTGCTTGCAAGGGAAAGTTGATCTCGCAAAGGGTACGTCGATTGAAGTGACGAGAGGCATTCTTTTCTCTATCCCAAACATTATAGGTGATCCATTGCTTAACCCATTTGAGCCCCATATGCTTATAGAGATTCTTTTCAAATTTCCCCTGTCAAGGATCATCCCACATTGGGACAAATTCGTAATGAATGGGAGGAATCTTGTTGCTCGCACTTGTATCAATTTTCGAGTATTGCTTTCACAATGTAACTTGTACGGTAATTTAAAGTGCCTTAGGATGACGAAGAGCGGTTCTTTCTTTATCCTATACACCTTCATCCATTGATAGCCCACTTGAGCCTATAAATTCATTTAATATTAAACCCAGTTGGTGATCATCCCCCACATTGGGGCAAGGCAAAAAGAACCATTCAAGTAACATGGCTTAAAAGGCTGACAAAGGAGTTCAAAAAAAATAAGTGCAAAAATAATGGGACAATGAAAAGCAGTGTGCCTGGTAAAAGTAAGGCCAATGCCCAGAAAAGAAAAAAAAAAAAAAAATCAAACTATTGATATAGTGAGTCGTATCCCTAATAAGGTGATACTAAAAATACGGTTACAATCAATGGAGTTGTGATATGAAAAAAAAAAAAAAAAATCTTCAACAGTGGAGAAGGAAAGTGGTGGAAATGTCAGGATGATCACCAACTTTAACCCCCCTAAACACTTTTTTGAGCCTAATAATCCTTTCATTTCTCAACCCATGAGCCAAGCCTACGTTACGTCCCTTGCAAAGTCTCTTCAGATTAGGGCACTTGAATTAACCTAGGGGTTCACATGTTTTAAGTATCGCTCAAAGAAGTGCAAGCAAGATTATTTCTTTCTCATTTTACAGGATTCTTGACTTATAAACCCATAAATGATTACAGAATATCACTCATTCTTTCAAAAGCCTCGACTCAAAGAGTCCCTTTTGTTAAGCCGTTGACCAGGCCCACATTACGGTCCCTGTTAAAGACCTCTTAGATTGGTAAGATCGTACCACTTGCGAGATTGCACAAAACCTTGTTTAGCATGATGACGGTGAGATAGAGTGATTGTCAAAATCCTGCATCAAAGGTCAGGATGAAACAACCCTTTTGATAAGGATGAGAGAAAAGTCATTTCAGACCAAAAGATTTCTCATTTGACACATCCATGACACTCATGTGTTCATATTGAAATATTCTTTTAGGCAATGCAAGATTGATAGAAATCATCATGCATGAATCTCATTTGAATTAATGCATGTCTATGAATGCATATTGCTTTTCCTACAACTGTGTTTTGCAGGAAACGCATCCCCAAGGAACAGAGATGTCACCAGGTAAGTATATCTCTATCCATATCTTAAATACTTGTCATTGTACAGGTATTCCTTTTCAAACACCGGTGCTCGATGGAGTCGCCCCACAAAGATTTTTCCCAGATTCATCAGGCAACCGTAAAATGGTACGGGTCCTGGAAAATGAATCCCAGTTTAGGCAACCGTAGAATGGTACGAGTCTTGGAAAAAATGAATCCGTAGAATGGTACGGGTCTTAGGTTCAACCGTAGAATGGTACGGGTCCTAGATAACCTCAGTTTAGGCGACCGTAGAATGGTACGGGTCTTGGAAAATAGATCCCCGTTTAGGCGACCGTAGAATGGTACGGGTCCTAGACAACCTCAGTTCAAGCGACCGTAGAATGGTACGGGTCCTGGAAAACAGATCCCCGTTTAGGCGACCATAAAATGGTACGGGTCCTAGACAACCTTAGTTCAAGCGACCGTAGAATGGTACGGGTCCTAGACAACGTCAGTTCAGGCGACCGTAGAATGGTACGAGTCTTGGAAAACAGATCCCTGTTTAGGCGACCGTAGAATGGTACGGGTCTTAGACAACCTCAGTTCAAGCGAACGTAGAATGGTACGGGTCCTGGGGTCCTAGGCGACCGTAGAACAAGTCCTAGACAACCTCAGTTCAGGCGACCGTAGAATGGTACGGGTCCTGGAAAACAGATCCCCGTTTAGGCGACCATAGAATGGTACGGGTCCTAGACAACCTTAGTTCAGGCGACCGTAGAATGGTACGGGTCCTGAAAAATCATTTTTTTCGTCAGGGCGACCGTAGAATAGTACGAGTCCTAGACAACATTTAGGCGACCGTAGAATGGTACGGGTCCTAAACACAACCAAACAATGCCATATTGGGCGACCGTAGAATGGTACGGGTCCTGGAAAAGCAGTCACTCTGCGAAGTCATGTTACTATTCTGGGCGACCGTAGAATGGTACGGGTCCTGGACATGTAACACTAATCTATCTTGAGTTACTCTACCATCCCCGAAGGTAAGTAATTCCAGGTAAGTTCCTTTATCATTTGCATTAGCATTTCCATGCATCATATAATTTCATTTCAAAATGGAATTCATTTTTCAAAAAAACAAAAAAACAAAAACAAAAAGTCATTTAGTGCATGTGCATAATTAAAATTAGGTCTCAATTTGTCTTTGAAGGCAACCTCTACGAGCTCATCTTCAAAGAGGGGCAGCTGTTGACACCTAATTTTGGAAAAATAAAATTGCATCTTGAACAAATAAAAAGAAAAAAATGAAAATGGGGGAAATTGATTTGATTGAAGTATGCAAGGAAATATGAAATTCTGATGGATGTCCGGATTTTGTCAAATGCAACAACAATTTTAAAATCAGGTGAACAAATGGCAATGATTTTGATAAAATGGAAGGAATCAATGCAAAATCGAGCTAATTGCAAAATCATGTTCCGATTTGCATCCATGATTTAATGCAACAGAAGATGGAAGTTTAAAATTTTCCATAGAAAGCGGCCGATCGAAACCACTATAAAAAGGAGTTGACCTGCATAGTATTCGTGGAGCGAATTGAGAAAAATTTTCAGAGCCAAAAAAGGTGAGAGTGGTTCTTATGTTTCGTTAGGATCCGAAATTCAAAGAAAAAAAAAAAAGAAAATAGTTTTTTGTCTTTGTTTTCGTGAAAAAAGTCAAGCGAAAAGCTTATGCGAAGACAAGTGAAGGGGGCAGAGGGAAGTGACGTCAATCAGCAGGGAAAGAAAAAAAAAAAAGAAGAAACAAAAAAAGAAAAGAGGAAACGCTACAATGTCGTCTTCCCCGAAGGGGCCTCCCCGATCACTCCAGGTGTGACTGTGCCGTCTAGCACGCCGGCACTGCCTCCACCAACCGCTACCGCACCTCTGCCACCGCCGCTTCGCTGGTCTCCCCGTAAAGCTCACCGTGACGACCCGACGTCGCGCCTTCCTCGCCGACGCTCCCTACAACCCGCCGATCCACTGCCAAAGCTATCGCAGCAGCCGCGACCCAATCCCTCGCATCGCAGATCTACTGACCACCGCGACACCAGCCCTCTCTACTCCACCGCCGCTTCGCCATCCTCCCCGCGAAGCCTGCCCCATCGCCACGCCTCTACACCTGCGACCCGCCACTGCCGCTCCGTCGGACTTGCCCGCGTCTGCAGCTCCATCGCCGCACCTCCGACGCCTGCTACTGCTCCCCCCGCGCTCGCGTTGCGCCTCTTCCACCTGCACCACGCCTGCGCCGCTCCGCCGGGCTCGCCACCCTTGCACCGCCGGTCCCCTCACGCCATCGCGTTGCCACTCGCCGGAGTCCCGACGCCTGCCACTGTCCGTCCGGCACCCCATCAACGCTGCTGCAAATCTCCTCCTTTAGGTAGTTTATTTTTTTTAGTTTTATTTTTTTCTCTCTTTTGCCTATTTTATGTTATTTTATTGTGTTTTAAATTTTGTTATTATTGTTTAAGTTAGAATATGGTTTGTCAATGTTAATATTTGTGCATTTTGTAGGCATTATCCTAGGAATGTTGTTTGGAATTATTATAATTATTAATTTGATCCGAGAGACATTGGATCATTTTTTTTAATTATTTTAATTGTTGGGCTTTTTAGTGGAATCTCAATTGTTAAATCACAATGATTATTTAATTTGGTCCGTAAGACTTCGGATCAGATTTGTAATTATTTTGATCTCTTTGTCGTGATATTAGGGTTAGAATAATCGTTAATTTGACTCGTGAGACAACGGGTTACTTTTTCGATTATTTTAATCCTTTATTTTGTTGATAACTTAGATTTAATATTTATTGAATAATTACTTATCTCTAAAAAATTTAAAAAAAAAAAAAATCGAAAAATCAAAATTCTGCATGAGCATATAGGTTTAGTAAATCAGGCATGTAGGTTTAATAAATTAAAATTTCTTTAGGATTACATTGCATTGGTAAAAATAAGTTAGGGTTGAACCTAAATAACTTCTTTACAAAATAAGGTTTTAGATAATGTTCGCACATCTCAAATCTCATTTTAAAAAATAGTTTTCTAAGATAGGATAAGGTTTAAGTCAAATTAATCCCTAGAATAAATTAGAAAATTATCCTTTTTAGATGGATTAATTAGGACCTTTATAATTTCTGAATTTCAATATAAAAAAATCCAAAAATACTAGGTGCATGTTAACTAGTTCGCATAATAGAAGCATTTAATCAGAATTTGTTCATTAGTGAAATTAGGTCATGAGGTGCATGTTAATTAATTTGCATAATAGGCCCATTTAATTAGAATTTGCATATTAATAGGATTAAGTCATTTAGTTTAAAAATGCATTTTTATAAAAGAATTCTAATCTTTAAGAAAATCCAAAAAAAAAAAAAAAATGATTGCTTGCTTTGTGTGATGTAATTTATTTATTTGAATGTTTTAATAATGGATGAGCACCCGTGTGGTCACCACATTTGCATGATAGTAATTTAGGTTAAAATAAATCAGCTGCTTGTAAAAACATTTTGAAAAATTAAAAAGAAATTGTACCGAAAGGGCATTAGAAAAATCTAATGTAACCAAGTCCCCGTACCCTCAGTCTCTGGTTCGTAGGAGTAAAATAAATCTCCCTTTATTTTACTTAGGTGTCTAATCGACCTACCCTAAACCGATTAGTGGCGACTCCTAGATAATAATCTTTTGCATGTTAAAAAACTTGAACCTTAAGTCGCGAATTGGTATGGGTTTGGGAGAACCCGAGCTAAGTTAAAGACTTAATAGTCCATTAACCTAGTTTTAGCTGGTGCACCGAAAATTTAGGTCACGACATCTACCGAGTTTGCCACCTTGATAGGAGTTATTGATACCCGGTTGAACCGTTCATCTTTTACTCCACTCAACACAAGCAAGACCAATATAAATCCTACATTTTACTCTCTTTTCCCACTATACGAAAGAAATTCCAAATCCAACAAGAAGCAAATCACATAAAAGAATGGCCGATCCGACTCCGTTGCTCTCCCAATCCACCATGAGCAGCGACAAGCATGAATCTCCAAAGCTCGAGAAGCACCACCCGTCATTGGACTCGATGATCGAGCGGTCGATGAAAGATTTCGGGTGGGCTCAGCCCATGCAACCGTCGCTTGTGTTACTTGCTGGATTCTTCAACTCGCAGCAAACCTTCCTCAGCATTTGCACCGGTGTTTAACCACCGTGGCACTGCGTGAATCTCGATGACGAGTATTGCAACTCCATGTCCGACGTTTGTCGACTACCGAACAATTCCTCATGGCAATGGGATTATCCGAAGCACGCCTCTATAGTGTCTGAGTGGGTCCTTCAATGCGCGAACTCAGCAATAAGGGGCTTACTGGCTTCATCCTTCTTGATGGGATGCTTGATTGGCGGTTTGCTTTTGGCAACGCTCGCCGACTTGTCCCTCGGCCGCAAAAACATGCTCTTCCTCTCGTGTTAGTCATGTCTTGCTCATCCCTATTCACGGTCTTCTCCACCAACGTGTGGATCTACTCTGGCTTGAAATTTGTCACCGGATTTGGATGCGCGACAATTGGCACTTGTACACTGGTGCTAGCATCGGAACTAGTGGGCAAGAAGTGGCGAGGGAGCGTCGGGGTGATGAATTTCTTCACTCTCACGTTAGGCTTTTTATCACTGCCGGCGATCGCCTACAGGAACCAACGTTCGTCATGGCGAGCTCTGTACATTTGGACGTCAGTCCCAGCCATTGGCTACTGCGCCTTAGTCCATTTCTTGGTTTGCGAGTCACCAAGATGGCTCTTCGTGATGGGACGCAGGGAAGAGGCCTCGGAAACCCTAAAGAGCATCGCACCGCCGAGCGCGAGTGCCTTCACCAAGGACTTCTCCTCGATCTCGCTTGATGAGGACCCTTTGAACAACATGGACATCTTATCGGCAATCGAGGCCTCGTTGGAGAAGAAATGAGCCTTTCGCTGGCTACGTTCAGTCATGTTCGTCGGGTTTGGGACAGGGATGGTGTACTACGGGATGCCGCTCGGGGACACGAACTTGGACTTCAATCGCTACTCAAGCGTCACGCCCAACGCCCTTGCCGAGCTGCCTTCGACCCTGGTCACTTTCTTCCCCATAGGGAAGCTCAATGGGAGGAGTTCTATCCATTATTCTCAACATTTAGTGGGTTTTGTAGTCTGATGTGCATTTTGGAAGGCCAAGTGTGGCAAAAGTGGCAAATTGGCTTGGAACTAGTGTCTTTCTTTGGTGGATGTACCGCGCTTGATGCGTTATTGATATACACATTAGAGTTGTTCCCAACGTGTGTGCAGAACTCGGCGATAGCGATGGTGTGGCAGGCGGTGGTGTTTGGCGGTGTGTTCAGCCCGTTGTTGGTGGCCGCCGCAGGCCGGAGAGGGGATGGGGTGTTGTCTTATGGGGTTTTTGGGCTGGTCATTGGGTGTTGTGGGCTGTTTGTCTTGTGCTTGACGGAGGCGAGGTGTGGGAATCTTTGTGATACAATGGAGGGTCTCTGGCGTTTTGGACGACTCTTGCTTCCGTCCTCTCGCAGCTGGGTCATTATCGGAAAATTTTGCAGCAGTGGGTTCTCGATCCTTGGTCCCTGCACCTGCATTTGCTTCTGTGGGTGTAATTCTTACCTGCATGCAGAAGGGTCATTTCCATAATTGTAGCACCAAGCATATGAGAGTTCCTCTCTTCTGAACTCTCTGCAAAACGAATTATTTGTTGCCAGTCAGTGGTAGAAAACCAAATTGTCTGCAAGAAGATCTGTCGGGGGCATCTCTTGATATATTGAAGGCCCCATATCTTCTTCGTGTGCGCATAGAAGAAGATGGGAGCAAAACAAGTCCTTTTGTTTTTCTTCTTTTCCTTGGTGGCATTAGATTGCATTGCGGCACAATCTGAAAATGAAATCACACGTCTGAGAGCTGCCCCACACAAGAATGTGGTGAGTAATGTCATAGATGGTACTGGTGAGGAGAAGGTCCTAAGTTTTGATGGTGCAAGTAACATACTAGGCGGGAGGAATAATGCCGACAGGAAGGTCTCAATCTCTACTGTTGCTTTATTTACCCTGGCAATGGCTTCTGCGACTGGTCTTGGTGCTGTTCCATTCTTCTTTGTTGAGCTTGATCCACAATGGGCAGGACTATGCAATGGAATGGCAGCTGGGGTAATGCTGGCTGCAAGTTTTGACCTTGTACAGGAAGGGCAGGAACATGGTGCTGGAAGTTGGGTTGTTTTTGGGATTTTATCGGGGGCATTTTTATCTGGCTCTGTAAGAAGTTTTTGGAACAATATGGAGAAGTCAGTATGTTAGACATAAAAGGCGCAGATGCTACTAAAGTAGTTCTCGTTATTGGGATTATGACTCTTCATTCATTCGGGGAAGGCTCTGGAGTTGGAGTTTCTTTTGCTGGTTCTAAAGGATTCTCCCAAGGTCTACATTGAAGTGCTTCGGATGGGACTGAATCGGTTGAAGCACGAAATGAAAATCACGAATGAGAGGGTTGATCAGGTGAGTTCCAATCTCAAAATTCTTAGAGGAGATATGCTGAATATGAAGACCGAATTGAGTAAAAAGAAGGAAAATGAGACTAAAGGACAGAATGAATTGGCATTACAAAAATTCAAGAATCAAAAAACTCAATGGAAAGTCGCAGCAAGAGAAGCAACTGAAGATGGAGCCATAGAGCCATCCACATCTGAGGAAGCTTCGCAATATGCTGAATGGAGGAAGACAGTTGAAGAGTCCAAAAGCAATATCAGCATGGCTACTATATCGAGAGAGAGTAGTCGGTGAGGGGGAGTGTTGAAGATCACCGCCTCTCTCTCTCTCCTGGAGTTCTCTAGGGGTGTGCATGGAAATGCTCCAAAGAAACGTTTCTGGAACACTTCTGTACGGATTTTGTTCCCGGGAACAAAAAAAGAACAGAAACGCGTTTGGTTGCGTTTCTGTTCTTTTTTTGTTTTTTTGTTCCCGGAACAAAATTGGAGCAAAAAAAAGAAACACAAAAAAGTTGTTTCTGGAGAAAAGAAACACTTCTTCGAAGCCAAAAAGGAACAAAAATTTCTTCTCTCTCTTCTCTTTTCTTCTTCTTTTCTTCTACTTTTTTTCTTCTCTTTTCTTTGGCCGGTCGCCGGCCTCGGCCATGGCCGGCGACCGGCCGTCGAGGGCCGGCGACGCCGTCGAGGGTCAGCGACCTCGCCGGAGCGTCGCCGGCCCCAGGCGAGGCAGAGCCTCGCCGACCCCCGACGACGCTCGTCCTTGCCCGCACCGGCGACGCCGAGCCTCACCTTGGCTAGGCGAGCTCGGGCTCGCCCAGATCCAGCGAGACCGAGCCTCGCCATGGCTGGGTGAGCTCGAGCTCGCCCAGATCCGGCGAGGCCGAGCCTCGCCCAACCACGGCAAGGCTCGGCCTCACCGAGGGCTGGCGAGCCTCGCCGTGGCTGGGCGAGGCTGTCGGCCCCGTCGGCCGGTCGCCGGAGGCCGGTGACCGGCCGAAAAAGAAAAATAAAAAGAAAGGAAAAAATGAAAAATAAAATAAAAACGTTTAAAAATTAAAAGAAACAAAAAAAGAATAAAATTTACCAAACGTGTTTCCATTCATTTTTATTCCCGGAACAAACGTTACCAAACGCGTTCTTTTGTTCAAAAATTGTTCCGGAACAGAAACATTTTTTTGTTTCTGTTCCCAGGAACCAAAAAAATAAAAATAGAAACGTTACCATTCGCACCCTAGATCTTTCTCTAGAGTTCTCCATATCTCTCTCTGGATTTCTCCAGATTTCTCTCTCTCTATTGCTCTAGATCTCTCCCTTGTCTAGAATGTTCTAGCAAAATCCATCATGAAAAGCTACACCACTTCTAGACTTCTCCAAAGAAATCTAGTTGTGAGGCTATAATAAAATAATAATAATACTTCTAGAATAGTGTAGAAAACTAGGAAAGTCACCAACTTTCCATCCTATAAATAGGAGCAACTTGCTCCTCATTTGTGTGTCCAAACTAAGAGTGTGTGAGTAAGAAGTCCAAGGGGGTGTGTGGGTGTGTGTGTAGGGGTCTTGAGAGTGTGTTGAATAGAGTGTGCTATGTATGCACGTGAGTGAGAGAAATTGTACAGAGTTGTCTGAGTATTGTATGTGGTGTGAGAAATTATTGTAATAGTGAAAGTTATATTTTGTAAATTATATTGTACAGAGTTGTCTAAATAGCGATAATGCACCGTCTTTGGTGGGAGTGCCAATTCTATTGGACGGTTGTGGCCCAAAAAGAGACTTTCGATTGGGGGAGTCTTACTTAAGGTGTAGTATCTATCCTTTGTTTAGGTTAAGCGTTACTTTGCAAATCCAATTTAGATATCCGTCTTTGTAATTTGATGTATAACTTATTTGACCTCACAGAGTCATCCTACTGTCGACCACTATATATATATATATCTCAAAATGTACTTTAATGAGACTATTGAAAATTGGACTGAGGGAGTTATGCAGTGGAACCAAGGGATAATCATGAGAACAAACGAGCACAGCTACAAAGTATTTTAAATGGATACCGACTTGGTTTATTTTGCGAAAATTATGTTTCACATTTTTTAGTGGTTCGATTGTTTAGAACAATTAGTCAAATGAAAATCTTTTTACAATCAATAGAGAATGATCCAAATTAAATATACATACATATATATATATCTTTTAAAAATCAAAAAATATTTTCCATAATACTAGGCACAAGAACCTCGATACTTGTGCTCGAGTCCTTAGGTCTTGGGCTTGAGACCCCACTATCCATGCTTGAGACCCCATTCCCCACGCCTTTGTGCTTGGTAGCCATGCCTAGGTAGTCAAAGCCCGATTTGGAGTCCATCTAGGCCAAGATTGAATCCTACAACTGGGCTCAAGACTCTAATTCCCATGCCCAAGTACTTGGCTCCAATGCCCAAGGCACCAGCACCAAGCCTAAAGGAGGCCCATGGAGGCTAGGCTTGAGACCTTGGTGCCCAAGTCCTTGACGGCCATGCCCAGGTACTTGCCTCCCTCCCCTAAGTCATTGGTGCCATGGCTTGGGACCACAAAGGCCAGGCCTATTCTTGCCCAGGTGGCCGACGGCCATGCCCCGGTACGTGGGTCCATCGAAGTCAAGCCCTAAGTCCACACATGCTGGACTTGGGATCTTGGTGCCATGCTTAGGTACTTGGCTTTAGTGGCCAAGTCACCAATGCTCGAGGTTAGGACCTAGTGCATATGCCTATGATCTCGATGGCTATGCCAAGATGCTTGGATTCCACAACCAAGTCATTGGCACCTATGCCCAAGTCAATCAAGGTTGGGCTCAAGTCCACAAAGGCCGGCTCAAGATGCCAATGCTTGTGCACGAAACCTTGGTGGTTTTGCCCTACTACTTGACTCTTGTGCCTAAGTCATTAGTGCATGGGCCTGAAATCCAAGCTCATTGAAGTCGGGCCCAAGCTCATCGAGGTCAGGCCCACGTCTACAAAGGGCTAGGCTCAAGACCCTAGTGCCTTTGCCTTAGTTCCTGATGGCCATGCATAGACACCCAACTTCTGCCCCAACTCACCAACGCCTAAGCCTTGGTTTATTAACAAGGCTGGGCTCGAGTCTATGGAAGTCGAGCTCAGGAACTTGGTGCCCTTGATTGGCTTTTCAACAGCCATGTGTGAGTACCTAGCTCTCATACAACGCTAGTGCCTAGGGCTAGGTCTAGAAAGTTTAGGCTAGGGTCCATGGAGGTTGGGCTCATGACCTTAATACTTATGCTTAAGTCCTCAATAGCATGATTGGGTACACGGCTCCCACACCTTAGCCAGAGTCCATAGTGCCCATGCTAGAGTCCTTGATAGATGTAGATAGGTCCCCCACAACCATAACAGAGTAGCAAATTCCCACACCTCAGTTTTGGTTTTCAAGCATTGGACCTAGTTCTTCGATGATCAGGCCGGGTCAACAAAGATTGGGCCCAAGTCCCTCAAGGCCAAAGCGAAGACCCTAAGGCCCGTGCCTAGGTATCCGACTCTAGTGCCCATATCATCGGCATTCACACTTGAGTCTATTAAGGTTTGGCTCGGGTTGCTAGTGGCCGGGCCCAATAAACCCCTTCTCTTGTGATCGGGGCCTTAATTACTTGATATCCTTTATATCACATTAATAGTGCATGTCTCTTTTGGAAGATAGCATCAAGTTTTCCTTTCTAAATGATGGAAAATAATATCCATTAATTTTTATATTTCAACAAAGAACCGGAAAATATTATTATTATTATATATATATATTTGGTAAAGATATTATTATATTTTTGGAAAATGATATCTTGGAAATATTTTCCAAATGCTAATTTTTTTTTTCGAAACAAATGGAATCCTAGATGCCATCAATGTCATGCTAAAAGAGAGAGAAACCAAAGGACATTTAATACAAAATCAAGCCAGGTCCAAGTGAAAAAATTATGAGGCATAATACCAAAGTAGACTTGAGACATGCATGGAAAGTTGACCGAGTTGGAGATCGAATCAACATTCAGCATTTGAAAGTATGCAGGTCTCATCAGAGTTTTTGACCGTATCTCCCCATGTCCTCTCCGCGGACTTTACGGCCACGACTGCGGTAAATCCTTTTCGGCAGATGGACAGAGGTACCCCTCAAATAAGTACTCCAATAAAATCCTTCGATATCCACTATAACTTACTCTTCGTCCAGCCCATCAGTTTTCCATCCCCAGTCAATTATCATTTTTCGATTACAGTATTGAGCAACTCGAATCCCATCTTACCAACATCTCCTTGTACGAATCCGAGCTCATCGATGGCGGCGAGAGGTTGAGCAGAAAAGAAAATTTGTTTAGATGATTGGATTTCCTTTTGCTCAACTTCCTGTAGTTTTTCTCTCTCTAAAACTCTAAAACTGAAAAGTCCAAGTTGAACATTCAGAAAGATTGGCATAGTTTCTCAATTTGTAGGTACAAACACATTACCGATTAATTAGAAAGAAGTTCGACCAATTGGATATGTTCTTTTGAATCACATTACGTTCCTTCTTGTTATGAGGGGATCCAATCATCTATGCTTTGTTCTTTTCCCTACAACGACGGAATCGGAACCTTAATACAATTTGACTTTTCGCATAAAATAATTAATGAGTGGATGGTGGAAAACTCAATGGTGTAGGATAAAATATTCAAATTGCATAGGAACAACATTATGCAATAAAAGTGCCCAATTTGTTGTCTTTCTCAGAATGAACCTTGGAAAGAGACGGACTGCTAAAAGTCTGGGAGAAAGTGAAATTAAAATTAATGATTTTCTGAATCAAGCAAAGGTAAATTTAGGGGCATTGTTGTCTCCACCATAAAGACGGTGCCCCAAATTAGTGAGGTCATGGAAAGAGCCTCTCCCAATGAAAATTTAAAACCATCCTTTGTAAAGTTGATCTTTGACGCCTCCTTGGGGTTGGTGGAGTGGTAAGAGCTTGGACTTGTGGGTGATTGATTTCAAGTTCAAGTCCCTCTGCCCTCCATCTAGCAACATCCTTGACTTACATGGAGGGTAGTATGTGAGATCGGGCTAGTTCTCCTTCAATTGGTGCCCGAACGATGAGACCCTTGTAGTGTGGCTAGTGCGGAAGTCCGGGTCATAAAAAAAAAAAAAAAAAAGTAGTGCGGCCGGTGCAAGAGTCCGGTTCATAAAAGAAAAAAAATGTTGATCATTGACATATTGGTGTTGGGCTTAGGCCTATCTTTATACTCGTTCCGCCCATAGAAAGTATTTAGATTTTGTTGACACATTAGGTGGCAAAGATGTTGTCACAATAAATAATGAGAGGAAAAAAAGGGGGATCTTGAGCTAACAAAGTAAATGAATGCAAATAGCCTTAGCAACACATTGTGTTGATATTTAGAGACGGAGAGAAAATGATAATATGATGTTTATTGTGACTTAACCCAATTAGGGTTATATGATACTTATAAGAGTGATTGATTACAGTCAGGACACATATAGAAATATAATTAGATCTCATAATATATATAAATTACACATTAATATATTTGTGCCGATAATGGCCCTCTTTAAGAAACACAAAGTGATAAAAGTGAAGTGAACTAATCGCGACAAAGGAGAGAGTCATTTCCAAATTTGCGATTGAGATGGGGAGATTTCCATCAAATGATTCTGCATTTTCTTTCCATTATTCTCAGTTTTCTTTGATTTAGTCCTTCATCTCCCGTGGAATGACAGCGCCAGTGCTTCATCTCGAAATTTCGATCAGAATCACATCTCCATCATTCTAGCTTCTTTTTTTTTTTGGTCGAAATAAGAAATATTATATTACTAAAGAAACTTATTACAACAGCCCGCAGCTTGGGCATCCGTGTACATAAGATCCGAAAGAAGGGGAGGGAGTGATGAGGCCCAGTTCGGTGATAGTGTACCATGAGAATGGGCCTTAGCAGCCCAATCAGCCACCCAATTTGCTTCACGCCGACAGTGACGAATCCTTAGGGTATCGAAGAGAGGAACTTTTGCCACCGCTTCTGCAAGTAAAGGGCGCATCTCCCAGGGCGTCGAGGATGGGTTATGCACTGCATCTATCAAAGTCAGACAGTCAGATTCAAGCACGAGTCGTTCATGATGTTGTCCATGCTGTAGCATATAGTCAAGAGTGTGCAGGAACGCCTGGATCTCACTATGCAGAGCCGAGTTTGCTGTGTAATCGCAGGTAAAGCCATGGAGGAAAGTACCGGTATGATCTCTAAGTATACATGCCATAGCACCCTGTGATGTTGCCTGTTGGTATGCTCCATCAATATTGATTTTGATTTCACCAGGATCTGGAGGTCGCCACAGGCGATCTGGTTGGGAAGAAGCTCGAGCTGTACACAGCAGCGGTTGGGATGAGAGCGAAGAGATCCGCACCTGAGCTAGAGCCTCCTCGACGACCAGCAAAGGATTTGGCCGCTTGTGTCGAAATATAAACCCATTTCAAGCTTTCTAGATCTGCCATAACAGTGTAGCAATAAGATCCATAGAAGGTAAGCGATCCCTACTTTCAATCTATTTTGTGAGCCACTCATCCATTCGCTTGACTGAGCGTGGGACAATGGGAATGTGAATCTGGGGATGTGACCAAACTCGTTGTGTCCATGGACACAAAAGCAACAGATGTTCTGTAGTTTCTGGTTTGTTGTGATTACAGATAGGGCATGTCAGGACGGCGGAGATGTGCCTCTGATAGAGGTTATCTTTGGTAGCTAGGGCATTATGACAAACTAACCAAAGGAAAGGGCGAATTTTGGGGGGTAATTTAACTTTCCAAATAGTTTTCCATAGAGTCGAATGAGGTTTATATGATGATGATGATGCTTGAGTATGATGCATGCTGTTCTGAAATTGCCTTAGGGTATGGTAGGCACTTTTGACTGTGTAGGCACCATTATGAGTTTTGGTCCATATAACACAATCAGTAGCATAATTAGGGCGCACTTGTATAGAGAGAATCTCGTCCACTAGGGGGGCATCAAAGTGCTAAGTAAGAAGGGAAATGTTCCAGGTGCTGTTATCTGAATTAAATAGGTCCGTGACCATTTTGGGAGCCTCACGAGCGACAGGACCTCTAATAACCCCACTCGGAAGCCAACGGTCTTCCCAAATGTTGATAGAATGGCCATTACCAACTGACCATAGTAAATGAGGTATAATAGCATCCCTTCCAAGCAAAATACTTCTCCAACCCCAAGATGGTTTCGAACCTAGGTCAGCATGCATAAAGTCTCAAGCATGAAAATACAGACCTTTAAAAAGGTTGCTCCATAAAGAGTTTGGATGTTGAAGTAGTCGCCAAGCTTGCTTACCAAGCATGGCTTTATTGAAATCTAGCAGATCACGAAAGCCAATACCCCCACTTTGCTTGCTATTTTTAAGAGTGTCCCAATTCTTCCAATGGATACCCGATTTCTTGCCATCACTTTGCCACCAAAATCTAGCAATTTTCTTCTCTATGGATTTACAAATAGACACAGGTATCTTGAAAATTGACATGGCGTACTGAGGAATTGCCTGCACGATAGCCTTTAGTAAAATTTCATTTCCACCCTTAGAGATCAAATTTTCTTTCCACCCTTCTAATTTGGCATTCACTTTTCCTAATAGCCAAGCAAACATTTCTCTCTTAGATTTGCCCCAGTCAAATGGTATACCAAGATATTTACCGGCCTTATCTAGCACAGGTATTCGGAGTTCCCGAGCAAGATTGTCCTTGAGGGCAATATGACAATCCTTACTAAACAAGATTCCGGATTTATTTCGATTGACTGTTTGGCCAGTAGCATATCAATACTGATTGATGATGTTAGCCAAATTCTGACATTCAAGTAATTTACCATCTAAAAAGAAAATGGCATCATCCGCAAAAAAGAGGTGAGATAAAGTGGGACACCACCTGTTCAACTTGATGCCTTTGAGAAGCCCAATGGTAATTGCTTGATTCATAAGATGAGATAAAACATTTGCCAATAGGATGAATAGATAGGGTGAAAGAGGATCACATTGGCGAATACCTCTGGATGGTTTGAAAGACTGAAGCAGTTCACCATTAAACTTAACACTAAAGGAGACCGTTGTGATACACTGCATAACCCAATGTACCCATGTAGTGTGAAAGCCAATCTTGAGGAGATAATCTCGTAGAAAATCCCACTCAACCCGGTCATATGCTTTCTGCATATCCATTTTTAAAACAGCTCGAAATTTTCTCTTGCATTTTCTAATATTAATTTGATGAAGCACCTCTTGCACTATTAAGATGTTGTCTTGTATTTGGCGGCCACTGACAAAAGCATTTTGTTCCTTGGATATGAGGTCAGGCAAGTAGGGCTTCAGGCGATTCGCTAGCACCTTAGAGATGATTTTATAGCCATAATTATAGAGGCTAATTGGACGATACTGATTAAGCCTTTCAGGATGAGGGACCTTAGGAATGAGAGAGATTATAGTCCGATTTAGGAGAGGTGGCATGACTCCAGATAAAAAGAACTGTTGCACAAAAAACAGTAGGTCATCCTGAAGAATATCCCAATGAGTCTAGAAGAATAATCCTTTTAAACCGTCCGGACCAGGTGCTTTAGTAGCTCCCAACTGGAAAGTAGCATCTCGGACTTCCTCCTTAGTGACCGGCGCTATTAGAGATAAGTTCATTTCCTCCGTGATTATATAAGGACATTGATTCAATACAGGGCCATAATCTCGATTCCCCATGGTCTGATAGAGAGTAGAAAAGTAATCAGTAGTCATCTATTGTAACAACTGATGATCATGCACCCAAACTTGATTGTCATCTTGCAGCATACTAATCCTGTTACGCTGTCGCCGTTGAATAGTGGTGGCATGAAAAAATCTAGTATTCTTATCCCCCCACTTCAGCCACTTTATGTGAGATCTCATAGCCCAATATTGTTCTTCATGCTGCCATAATGTTTGTATTTGCTGTTTTAGATAAGAGATCAGCGGCTGATCATAATGATGGTGTGGTGTGGTTGATTCACATGTTGCTGAAGTTGTTGATATAATATTGCAAGTTGTTGGTGACCCTTGGAGAATTTTCGTCTACTCCATTGAGCTAGTGCAGAGGAAACCAACTTCAGCTTAGAAGTAAAGGAGGTTGTCGGATGTTGGGAATGCCAAGACCGAGTTATAATGTCTCTACACTCTGGGTCCTGAATCCAGAAGGCCTCGAAGACAAAAGGCCGAGTCCGACAATGATGTATTCCAGCCGTAATCAATAGTAAGGGACTATGGTCTGATCCCACAGCTGGTAAAGCAAAAACTTCAGCCTCGGGATATGTAAGACGCTAGTCCAAGGTGCAGACAGCCCTATCTAATCTTTCCTTAATAAAATCAGCACCCGCCCGATGATTCATCCAAGTAAAAGAACATCCCTTGCTTTCAATATCCATGAGGGAACAATCATGCAAGACATCCCTAAAAGATTGCATCCATTGCGAATTAGCCAAATGCTTACCAACTTTTTCCCAATGATAGAGAATGTCGTTGAAGTCCCCAATACAGAGCCATGGCAGATTGTTGGAAACACTGATGAGACGTAAGGTTGTCCAGAACTGAAGGCGTTGCTGAAAAGTGGCTGGTGCATGAAGACAGGTTAGTCGCATCCTCACACCAGTAGGTAGATCAGTACAGAAAACATCAAAATAATCAGAGGACGAAGCTGCCAAGGATATGTCTAGCTGGTCATTCCAAAAAAGAGCAAGGCCACCAGCTAATCCTATAGGATTAATAATAAGAGAGCTAGGGAACTTGAGCTGCTTTTGTAGACGTAGAAGTAAAAACTGCTGACTTTTGGTTTCCATCAAAAAGATACCATCGGGCCTCTCCTTAGCCACGAGGGCTTTAAGGGACCGAACTGTCAGGGGGTTGCCCAGCCCCCGGCAGTTCCAGCTCAAAAACTTCATTTGTCCAGCGGTGGCTTTTTTGGGCAAGCCACCAGGGCCCATTTTCCAACTTCATCAGTTTCAAGGATAGGAGTATCCATCAGTTGGCTTTTTTGGGCGTAAAGGAGGTTAGTGTAAAAGAAAGAAGAAAAAAAGAGAGAAAAGAAAGAAAGAAAAATAATGAAAATGATTTTGACCAAAATAAAAAAAATAATGAAAAATGACCAGGACAAAAATTGCCTTATTTGTGGTCATGTAATTAAATAGGCCATTTTATGACTTTATTTGAAATGATGTCCATTGTGAACCTTCATTTAAGAGAAAGGCTCCATTTTATATCCTTATTTGAAACATTCACTAATTATTATTGAAAAAGTTATTTATATCTTAATTAGCATACTTAATAAATGCCTTGCGAGCATGCTCTAACAAGACTCAAATATATATATTACACTTTTTTTGGTCAAACTTTATAATAGACTTTCGACTGAAATCCGTAAAACAAAAAGTTAAGCGTGTTTGACTTGAGAGGGCTTGTGGCCTGGCATGCTCAAAATATATAAATCCAATCATCAACAATCTCATAGGAACACATAAAAATGACTTACTATTTGTAACTTTTTCTTATAAATAATGGGAGAGCATAAGACTCTTCAAGCACTCAATTAGTCGCCCGTGCAACACACATCAGTCAATTGCTGTTTTGCATGAGTAGATGTGACCTCTAAGAGAATGCACTTAGGGTTTAATTGATTCGTGTTGCATTGTAAAAGAAGGGCAAGCCGTATAACACAGGGGCCGGCATAATCTGATTGAGCGGCCAAGGTAGAAGTTCAACCGGCCAACGGTGGAACAGATTTTATCGCGGTTTAATCCTATGATTTTAAACCAGCAAGCCACAATCCTCCACAATTGAACTACACGAACAGGAGGGGAAAAAGTACAAAATACAAGATGAATAGACACTTGGTGTTCGCGCCTCGCGCATGTGCACCCAAAAACATCGTGAAATCATGTCACGAGATTTGAAAAATTATATGAAATTATGTCAATAGATTTGATCTCTATGGAATCAAATCGGTTCACTTTAGTACATCATTGAAATCATGTCCCAATCAATCATATCTAGTCATATATAGTCACATCTCTCTTAGGTAGATTATCTCCTTGCCACAATCATCCAAAGGAATTAAAATGTCCATTTCCTTTTATTTCATTTTTCATTACATTGTTTCGTTTATTCCATTAGGACTAAATTTACCCTATTTTACTGTTGGTGGCATAAAATCATGGTCCAGATGTAAGATCGACATTGACACAAATGTGCACCAAAGAGATAGGTCAAAGTAAAGATGTACCAAGTCATATTCGGTTCGCGCTCAACTTGATGCCTACTAAGAGTCGCTTTGATTAGAGGAATAAAAGAAGGAACTTCGACAAGCATGAATACAAGAAGAGTTATAACCACAAAAGCAGATTTTCTTTTGTTCTTCCAATCGCGTGACTCTCAAATTTGCCTCGGGTCGATTCAGCACCAACACCTACCGAACAAGTCTTGAAGATCCAAAACCGACCCGGTTGCTTGGTGCTCCCCCGTTCTCCCCATTCATATTCACTTCACCAATTCCGGAAATTAGCCATTGACAAGAAGAGAGCATCGCTGTAGCCTCAGACAAGTTCTGCTCCAATTGTGGACTCGTCAAAATGCCAGGCCTCATCTGAAGGGATACAAACCGGGGCCAATAAAATAAGCGACATACTGAAAAAGCTGATCACAAATCAGCGTAAAATAATACAGAGAAAAAGCGATATCTCGTGATCCTTTTAACGAGTTTCTTCAGGTATATGACGTGCTTCAGGTTTTTTCCTCTACCGTAGATAATTTCTCTAATCGTCAGCCCAACATGCGGAAGAGTTATGACGTGCCTGTGCATATAATACTACTGAAGGTACACATAAACAAATGTCCACCAACATGGTCATTTTTGGAGCGATTAAGGCACGCTTCGTGTAATTTATTGCACACATGATATAGTTTAATAAACGAAAGAGCATCTTTAGGGAGAGGACCGTCTAGAAACAGTGACATCTCGAGCTTTAAAATAAAGATGGACCAAATACATTGTACCAAGGGGTGGTCCTCAAGTTGATAAGACCCAAGTTTCAATTTGGGCATTTTTTTTTTTTTGCGAAGTCCAAGATTAGTTTATAGGATTGGGAAGAACATTGTGAGGAATCTCCCAATGTTCTTGGTGATTCGCCCTTCAAGAGGTAAGACCTTCACATGGAAGACGACTGTGATTTACCAACGACAGCATCTCTCTCTCTCTCTCTCTCTCTCTCTCTTGTTTTCATTTATGATTGAATTCGAAGGATATGTTCAAGTCGAAGAGCGGTTTAAAATATCAAAAACCTCATTGGGTTAGGGTTAGTTGTGACAAGAGTTGGAAGCATACTTGGCTCCATTAAGAAAAAAATATCCAAATTGAGCCTCATCCGAATCGATCCATATTATTTGGCTAGTTTAGAATTCGAAGATTCGTATCAACAAGTTCATAAGCAATTCTCGGATGATTCTTTTCCTAGGAAAAAAGAAAGGAAATTATTTTACTATAGATCATTGTCAGAAGTGTGTGGGGAACGCGATTAATGAGTAATACGAAATCTGACATTGATCTTTCATCTTCAAGTACGGTAAATCATATAGTGGCTCTTCACGACAAACGTTCACGAACATTTTTCCATAAAATACACCTCAAGTTCTTCTTGATTTGAGAGCTAGATAACCTAGTTTTGTTCTTTACAACATAAGAGATTGCCGTAATCCGGAATCTTGCACGCATTCAGACATAAGAGTGGATTTATGTGTTCTCCCTCGTTGACTGTAGGATCTCTTGACTAGTCAGTCGGCCGACTCGTACTTATAATCCCAAATCTGGAAGATCTTCAAGTGTAGTTTGGTGAAGTTCAAGACCAATCGATCCAAACCAATGTAAGAGGTACGGTCATATGAAGTTGTATGTCGATGGAGTGACAATGGATGGTAATAAACCACATCGTTGACGAAATTAACCGGTGGCAACACTAATAATGTATGGATGAAAATCAAGAAGCTGAAAGTAGAGCCGCATTTATTAAAAAAAAACTTGGTCAATCACATCAATTTGTCTCACAAGGGATTGTTAATCTGAAAAACACTAGAAACTGAGTAAAATTAAGAGATCTACGAATCAGAATCAAAGGGCGAACCCCAAATGGAGGCCGAGAGTAGACGACGAGATTTCCATCCCAAGACGAGCCTATTGCTGGCTAACTCCTCCACCCTGTACCCATCATTGAATAGCCCCAACAAGAGCTTGGCTTGGCAATGATTGGCAAAGCTTATGTCCACAGGCCTAAACCCCGTTGCACCCAACCACTCCCGCCACGAACCGCCCTCCTCGTCGCCACGCGTCCGGTATATCCGACCCAACGACCCAACTATCCGGGGCCCCAGGAAAACCTTCTCCACCAGCGCTCGAGCCCGGCGCTGCATCGGGAAACCCGCCTCAAGGGAGTCGTACAGGGCGGAGTAGTGATGCAGGGAGTCTATGAATCGACTCACGAACCCTTGGTCTCCAATAGGCCCCAATTCTTCCTCCACCAGAGTCACGAGTCTAGGGTTCAGTGTCTTGGCTCCGGATAAGAAGGAAGCCACGGACTCGGGTGCCCGGTAACTGAAGTGAGGGAGGTGCAGCATGCAGTTGAATATCAATGCCTCACCTCTCACTAACTTCAGGGAGGACGGACGAAATGTTTCGTCCGAGTCCAACCTACATTGGTGAAACGAAAATGGCTGACCAATTGATGTGGCAAATGCGGTCAGGCGTCGGCCCGTCTCCTGGATGGTGCCAATTGAGCGGCGACCATTTCCACCTCTCGACAAGGCCGTGATCCTGAGATGCGGGGCCGGTGGGCCATTCTTCCTAGAGACCAGAGCTTGCATGAGCGACGCCCATTGGATCCCCTCCATGATATCATAGTCCACGATATGAACTCGCCGGTGCTGAGTGACGGCTTCTAAGATGGCCTGATTCGCAGTGAAGTGCCCGAACTTGACGTACGGCGACATGTCTTGCATTAACTGAAAAGCAGCTAGAACGTCCGTTTGGTGGTGGTGGTGGTCGTCGCGTTGGGGCCCACCGCTTATTAGGTGCTTGCCGTGACCGCCACCGGCACCTTCTAGCAATCCTTGTAGGGCCTCCGTGAAATGAGCTGCCAATCTGTTGATTAAACAACAAGGCCTTCACGTCAATTCTATGGTCTTTTATTATTATAAAGCAACATTATTTCATCTCTGACAAGTATAATGTTTTAAAAAAAAAAAAAAATTAACAGGACCACCGCAGATTAGAAACAGAGAATAAATCTCATGGGAGGGTGATTGCTTGGAAGACGACTGTACATAATTACATATCAATCTGAATCAGATACTCATTTTAGCTAGTTAAACTGTTTACCTCTCCATGTTAGTTCCATCAGTTGGGGACACCAACTCCTTGAGCCGAACCAATATCACCCGAGCCAGTTCATGGCATTTGTTCACTCCAGTCAGGGCCTCCGCAGCAGCCATCAACAGGTGAACCAGCCTCAACCCTTTCAAGTCATCTCCGCTGGGTTCCTCGTCGGTGAACATGGTCGTGTCGGTGGATGGAGAGTTGCATCCCTCCTGGTAATTCACCGCAGATCGAGCCGGTTGAAGCCCACTCTCATCTATCATGGACTCAATTAGGTCCTGAAAATCATCTTGGCCGCCAGAGAGAGTGTTCCAATCAACCACCGGCGACCAATCATTCCAGTTGCAGCCATATTCATCGTCTGTGGTGGTGGTGGTGGTGGTGGAGGTGCTATAAGCCGAGAAGTCGAGCTCCGCAGCATCATCAATGGCCATAGTCATAGCCATAGCCATAGCCATTAAGGAAATTTATGGGAGACGTTGCTGAGAAAAGGGTTGTCAGGTGCTTGTGGTGGTGTGCTTGTGGCAGTGTATTAATAGACACAGAAGGGTGAGGAGAGAGGATGGAGATAAAGCATGGGACAGTGTTTGTTGGAAGGGCTCGAGATAAGATGTGATAATTAAGGAGCTACGATGTAACGCTGGACCATAAGACGGGCTTTGGCTGTATATTTATAGCCACTCGAGAAGGTCTTAATCATTCCTCTCAATAATGCCATGACCGTGCTTTTGCAGTTATGCCCTTGCATTTTGGGTTATTTGGGTCAAAGTCATATTCCCTCTGTCTTACGTAAGGAGGCAAACGCGAAAATCTTTTCTTGGGTCCAAGACGTGTTGAGAGAGGAAAATTAGAACTAAGACCAAGTGCACGAATGTGTCCTTTTTATTCATACTATGTTTTAGCTTTATCATACGTTTCCCGCGGGATGAGAGTTTTGCAAAAATTAAAACTTTCTAAAAAAATAAGGAAAATGAATAGGTTTCGAATTTTATTCACCAAAAGAAATTCTTTGGAATATTGCCTCGATTCAAACCTAATATGATCATTCACCAGGCACTCTTAACCTACTCATTAGTCCGCGAAAGCAACTTTCCTTAAGCCAAACCTCTTGTGTACTAACTATCCGCTTGTGATTTTCTCAAGAGCTTCCCTGAAATTATTCGAGCGGTTTAAAAGAATTAGACACTAGATATTACAAAAGGCAAATTCTCAAGGATAAAGTATACGATAAACGCGTGGAGTTTCACAACATCCAAGGAACGGCAGATCCTGAAAGAATTACTTGTAAAGCTAATGACTGGGTCGACCTACTATTGATGTTCAAAATGGCAAACGATTAGAAACGAATGGTCAAACTAAATCAATCGCAGATGGACCTATCATCGCAGAGTATCAACGTAAAAACTTCAGTGGGATTAAAGAACGAGAGCGACCAGCCAATCCTCTCGCGTAGAAATCATCAAAACGAAAGCTCAGTCGGGGGAAAAAGGCAAGCTTTTTAACCTCACTTCCCATGAGAATGAGCTCGACCTCCATGTCACATACGATCCAGCTTCACAAAGAGTTGAAGAAAAGCCCCAAAATTGGCTCGCTCACCTCCAACTTCGATCTTACGACCACTTCTTCGATCTGGCCGGCCCAACCGGCTCACCTCGACCTCTTCATTAGTCACCACCCACTAAGTTCGCTTTCTTTCCCTTTCGGATTACACAAGAATGTCTGCTCCTGTAGAGATATCATCACATCAGGGGCCCCACCACAAATTATATAATCAATTAGCCTAAATCTCCATACACATTTTGAATAACGTTAGATTTGCGACGATGGGGTTGTGCAATTGTGAATCTAGTCATTTCAAACATCTGCACCGCGGCTCTCCTAGGCTGGAGTCATCATATCAAAACTTAGATTTGAGAAAACAATACATATTTGATAATTTAGTGGCACATTGTAGAAGCTCGATTTCTTAGAAATCATGGAACATCCTACAATCCCACGAATTGATTAAGTCCAAAATTTTGTCCTATGGGCATAGATGGTTGTGCCTAGAAGTATTAGCACAAAATTGGCGGTACGTGAACGAGTAAACTCCAATTTCCAAATTAGAAATTCTCCAACACCCCCGATCATCTACATCAACCTTGGGCGGTCAACTCTAGATTACATATTTGCCTATGTCACCCTAATTTTTCATAAAGTTTATGCGATATTGAGTAACGAGACATGCTTACATGCGAGCTATTTTCAGTAATTTGCTTTTGATAGTCATTTTAATAACTCTTTACTTCTCGCATATCTAGTTTTGCATCTCTAATTCTCATATATCTTGTGGTATCTAATTAGGAATCGTTAATTCTTATACATGACTCTCTAATAGGTATAAGAAGTAATAGAATTATGCATATTTTGGTAATAAACATCTAAAAAAAAAAAGATTTTACTTTGAAATACTTATATATTCCATGTCTAAAATAACCGTGTATGATGAGGCTTCAAATTATTTTACATTTTAGGGATACCCATCTCATATTTAACTCATATTCGACAAATAACAACATTAAACGATGAATCTCGTATTGTACTCACACTTAACAAGTAAATTATACTAAACTGATATTTCATAAATAACGATGTTAAAAGATCAATCTCATATTTGATTAATAAATAAAATTTAAAGATCGCCGTCAAAGAAAAATTATGGAACATGCCTTATAAATGTAGGCTGAGCCACTTGGCATGCTCATGTGCGAACTTACCCATGAATATGCTTTTGATCGTCAAATCTATAATTCAACATCTATAATTCTTATGCATAATTCCGTATCTAATTTGCATATCTAATTTTCACAAATATTTTGATAACAAACCAGATTTATGAAGTAATTTGCTTTTGATGGTTTCTTTAGTAAATCTCTAATCTTTGCAAATCCATACTTATACATCTCTAATTTTTGTACATAATTTGGTAATAAATCTCTAATTAATGTACATGAAATAACAGAATCGTGCATATTTTGGTAATAAATATTCAAATATATATATATTTTGTGTGTGTGATTCTATTTTAGAATACCTATATATTATATGGTTAAAAGTAATTGTTTCTGACGAGATTTAAGAAAATACAATTTAGGGTTACCTATCTCTTATTTGACAAATAAGGAATTTTGAACTCGTGTTTCACAAATAATGACATTAAAGGATCAATCTCATATTTGACAAAACAATAATATTGGTAGATCAATAAATAAATAAATAAACAAAAATGCATCATCACAAAGAGAATTATATTAAATGCTTCATAAATAAATGGGTATATGAGAGAATTTAAATAATGGATAAGGACAAATAATCTCAAGTTTTAACTTAACCTTTGAGATTGAATTAAAATGTCATTTAGAGAATATAATACTGCAATCCACATGCTCTGAAATGAAAAAAGAGTCGAATTTGTGAAGAAACAAATAATATTCAAGCTAATCTTTTCTAAATTATCAATAGTACATCGGTTTCAGTTAGTTTCGAGTTGAAATTTTCAGGCCATATTTTACATGTCCGATTTGACTACTGTTTTTACTTCGTTTTTTCTACTATCAATGGATAAAGAACCCGGATATGATACATGTAAAAATTATTGACAACGATGACAAAAAGGAGAATAGACATAATAAAAAATTACGTTTACCTGCTAGTTTGATCTAGGTTGAAGTTAACAGGTCTATATTATGCCTTTGGCGATCTCATTTTGAGCCTAACAATATCCTCAGTCGACAAATCGCTTCAGATAATTTCCACCCTAATAAAAGTCATAATTTCTTCATCTTTCATGCCACTTTTTCTGATTCTTCCTCATCATATTCATTAGTGGAGCCAAATTTATTTATGATTTAACACTGATATGTTTGTTCCTTTAGGTCATACATAGTTATCATCAAACATGTAAAATATGCCTCTTTTAGTGAGCCGGAAATTCCTACGCCAATGTGCAACTTTCATTGTATGAATTCAGAATCATCTAGAGTAGAATTGTCCTCTTGTCATTGTATCGCTGTACGGAGTTTGTCTGCTTTGTGGGATTATGTCCTTGATCTGTGTTACACACGTAGAGTCTAGCTTATATGAAAGGAAAAGTGTCGGAAAATATCATGGTTAGACAATGTTCTTGACAGCTTCATTAGTTGCCTACGGAGATTGAATATTCTTATCCGCATGGCCTACAAAACATGACCGGACAAATTAGCAAACAAATCTTAAACCTATTCCACGTGTATTAATTCAGTCTTACACCTTTCAATTTGATCAAATTAGTTGTAAACTTTTTGACGATATTTAATATGGTACATCCAACCAATTTTAACCAGAAATTGTTGATGTGGTCACCGACCGTTCTATGTGATACAATTAGCGTTAATGTGGACAATTTTTGCAATTTTTTCTTTATTTTTATTGTATTTTCTTTCTTTATTTCTTTCTTTCTTTTCATTCTTCCTCCACTAGTCGCCGAGCCTCAACAATGGCCAATGACTGACAACGACCGAATTTGGCTTACTCTCGCCAAATCCGGCAAAATCGCCCTTCATCGGTCATTACCTTTGGCCGGCCATCGCCAAGGCCAGGTGATTGGTGGAGGAAGAATGAAAAAAAAAATTACAAATTTTTATTTTTATTTATTTTTATTTTTTTCTTTCTTTTCATTCTTCCTCCACCGATCACCGCTCCTCAGCTGGCCAACAATTGACAATGACCGAATTTGGCTCGCCCTCACCAAATTCGGCAAAATTGCTCCTCACCAATCATTGCCTTTGGCCAGCCATCGCTAAGGCCAAGTGATTGATTGAGGAAGAATGAAAAAAAAAAAAAATAGATATGAATATAAAAATAAGAAAAATAAGAAGATTAACAAAAATTGTCAACATCAATGTCACAATACCACATAGGATGATCAGTGTTCATATCAGTAATTTCTAGTCAAAATTGGATGAATAGACTATATTGGCAAATTTTCAATATGTTTAACAATAAATTGACGAAATTAAAAGGTTTAGGACTCAAATAGCACAAATATAATAAGTTTAAGACTTTGTTGGTAATTTCTCTAAACATGACCCAATTTTAATAGGAACCGAGTCCGCAACGAAACATACTTAAATATATATTTCACAAGTTAAGCAAATGGCATGCCCCAAGAGATGGTATGTTCGCCCGACCGGGTTTTCCATAACCAATGTCACCACTTCTTGCGCCCACTCGGTTCATGCGAGTCTAACGTAACACGTTCGATGGTTTCACATGCAAAAACACCACTCGCATCAATCTTTGACGCTATATTGATACAATGAAAACATCGCAAACATAAGTTCCCCGAATGATTCTTTAGTTAAGTGTTGGGGAAATTGGCTTACTCAATCGCCACTACATACACATTCGCTGCAGTAGTCTTAGTTTCCGATTCCACGGTGCGTGGGACTAGCTATGGGAGAGGAGGAAAGTACAAAGTCGTGTTTGTTAAGGATGAATTTTGATTCTGTTGACCTTCCGATGCTGATCAGGTCTCACGGTACATCCTAATTCCTACTGGGTTGATCAGTCGTGCCTTGCGCGTGTGGCGGGACGACGACCCAAAAAATAATAGAAAAATAGAGGGGAAACTGAGATTGTCTTGGTAATTTCTTATTCTTTCTTTGGTGATCTCATTTGGCAGGAGAGAAATCTCGTTCTTAGGAAAGTCCACGAAAGACGGGGATGATAAAGGGAGAAAGTCAACTCGATGGGTTAATCAGATCAAAATCCTAATTCGGTCGGCAGAGGAAGCGGTCGCACTGCTACTCGGTCAAAAACAAACGTAACAGCCTGTCGACGAGGAGGGTAACTCTAGAAGCCAAGAACGGTAAAATAGTGACAAGTTGTTCTTTTCCAGCCTCCTTCATCTTATTCTTTTCTATCGAGCGTCAGGTCCCGCCAGAAAAGTCCAAATACTGTCGGAAGTGATATCGAGATTGCACGCGTTAATGCATCCGGTCGGATCCACTTTTGTGTTAAAGTTTAATCTGTTGAAAATAACCTAAAACCCGCCAGATGTATGTCAACGTACCCACATAAGTCATCTGGAATCTCCACCTTCCAAACATATACGCCCTCTTGAATCGACTTGTGATCACATGCCAAAGTAAGGATGCTCTATTACATCGCAACACCAAACTTTGTTAGTGGTCTCATCTATAAGTCCAAACTGTTATAATATATTTCGAGTTTAAGCCCATAAACAAAAACCAGTCCAAGACAAATTATAAGAAAACTGGGATTGATTATAAAGGAAGTCAAAAAATTTGGATTTCCTGTGGATGTCTGAAATTGAGCGAAGTAAAAAAAAGAAAACGTTAACTTTCTATTCCGAATTGGGGTCGGCGAAGGAATGTACAAAGGGAAAATCCACTTTGTTTCCTGTTCTGACTTTGTACTCCTTTGACCAATTCTATTGGACTTCTCTGGCGATGGTTGATATACAAATATGGGCAGTACTAGCGTGACGGTACTGTTACTCCTAATGAGTAACGGTGCAATACTGGCCACCCATTTTAGTTGTTAATGAAGATGACCAGTTTCATATGTAAAGAAACGAATGGATGAAGTTCTTGAAGGAAAAAGAAAATCACAGGGATAATTGAGCTATTCCTTTTTAATGATAGACATTGGTAAAAAAAATGATATAAATGATATACTTAAGAAAATTCATGTATAATGAAAATTAAATATCAAGTGCAAATATAATATTTTGATTCACGAACTTTCAAATTTCTCTAAGTTTGAAAAAAAATTCATTAATCTCTCTTGATTTTGACGTCAAACAAACAAAAAGAAAAATCAAATTACAAGTGACAAAATAACGTTGGAAGTGGAGCAATCCCAAATGACAAATCATTTATAAAACTTTCTAAAGAAATAAGTAAAAGAGTTAGCGATGAAGATGCCACTGTCACTGTTGAAAGAGTAACGATTTATTACTTGATCAATTCCCTATAAATATATTCAAGGGTTTTATATAAAGCACTGTCATCTAGCATGCATATTGCAAATTATAAGAAAACTGACATTAACTCAAAGGAAAGTCAGAAATTTGGATTTCTCGTGGAAGTTTAAAAATGAGTGAAGTCAAAAAAAAAAAAAAAAAAAAAAACCGCTAACTTTCTATTCCGAATTGGGGTCGGTGAATGTAACATCCTCGATTTCAACTCTTATTTTGGTCTCAACTAGGAGGCTAAGCTAGATAGGCATTAGGCTAGTCACACCTTCCTAGAAAATAAATGTGAACAAGTGTGAAAAGCATTAAATAAGGATGATGAATGTAGAGGCTTATGTGTCCCTATGGCCTAGCTTAGTTATAACCCTAAACTAAGTTGGAAATCTTGGAGGCCAATAAATGGACTACACATCCATTAGAAGAAAGAGCAAGCAAGTCAAACCTTCTTAGATAGGATAATAGCATATTAAATACAGTTGGCTTCTAGTTATTTAATACCAAGATGAAGTGTCCAAACTAACCTAGGATCTAGTTGGAAACTTGGGAGATAAGGATGCCCGACAATTAATGCTTCTTGACCAAGTAGGACGTCTCATTTTCCCAACTAAGGTTGCCACTTTTCGAAATTATTGGACCTGCGCTACTTGCCAATTTTACACTTTTTTGTGCGAATTTAAAGAAACTTCCTTCATGAAAGTTGTTCTAAACATCTTGATCTAAAACATACTTAAACTTCATTTTGTTTTTTTAGGTGAAATGGTAGGGACAAAGGCCCAATCATTCACCGTTTGGAACCAGTCCCGTGTAGTGGAAACGATGACCAAGTTGCTTTCTCGAATTCTTATAAAATCTTCAATTTCAACTTTGGACATGCTTCCTTCACAAAAGTTTTAAATGGCATCCATATCTACAATATATTAAAATTTCAAAAGTGTTGTGAAGATTTGGATTTCAAAATGAGTTTCTCTCTCCAACTGTTGAATTTGCTCGACGGACGAATATTTGGGTTGTGTTCAATGATTTGCTGCTCTTTCCACAAAACAAATTTGACTTGGCTTCCTTCATGAAAAATGTCGTTTAAGGTATTCTCTAAAACATATTAAAATTTCATAAGTTTTCAGTTTCGTTTGATAAAGTAAAGACACTGATTTCAGAAATTTTTCTCACCCAAGAGGTATGAGTCACACCTAAGCTTGGACTCAAGTTCTTAAATGTCATGTTGAGGTTTACCTAATGATCTTTTCCTTGGCCTCGGAATCAACTTGGATGATAAAAATTTTTACATTGCCCTCTTGAGGAAGGAAAATTTGCCTTCTTAAAGAAGGAAAGGAAAGTAGAGAGACAACTTTAGATTTCCTTCATGAAGAATGTGAGGTGTCCCTTGACTTTTCAAAGGTCGTGACTGCGGTCCAAAATATCTTGGATATTCTAGAAAAGTGGCATCCACATGGTCCAATTGGAGAGTGATACATGGGCCCTCATTAATGACCAAAGATTCTAGAATTTGCCAAGTTGGTAACTTTGGCATTATTATTGTCAAACTTCATTAAATGCTCATTTAATGCGGGGTATAGGTAGATCAATGGAAAAGTGAAAAGCGGGTCATCATCGATAATGCCTATGAGCTTAGGTTGCAAAGTAAGGCCTTTAGCCTTCCAACTCATCATTAGGCTTTAATTATTGGAGCCATAGCCTTGCCACCCAAGGAATTTAGACGGACATTTGAAAACATTGGAATGGACCACTTAGCATGGTAATGATGGCTCCAATAAATATAAGGAGCTCTCTTCATTTTCCTCCCTTGCCTTTCATTTTCTCTGCCCTCCTTCTCCTAGAACGCCCCCCTCCTCACGCTCTCTCTCTCTCTCTCTCTCTCTCTCTCTCTCTCTCTCATCCTTCAAGGCAAGCCATCCATCTTGTGTAGTTCAAGCTTTAGTTCAAGGTTCGTCCAAGTAAGTAGAATCTCTAACTCTTGGCTAGGGCGATAGCCTACATCATCGAGTTTAGTGTTGTGCTCACCTGTGTAAGCCATGTGTATGTTGTAATGTTCTTTTGTGTATTTGCTCATGTTTGCATATTTGAGTGTGTTCACGCCCCAGGACGAGGTCAAGGTTAGCTCGGCTTGAAATCAATGTCAAGTTGTGATGGCCTAAGCATGCGACCCAAGCCACGAACCAAGAATCGCTCTCGGTATATTTTATAATATGATGTTGAGGATTATGGCACAATCACTTGGATGAGCATGCCCATTGGGCTATGCATGTGTCGGCTAAGATAAAAGATGAAAAACCGGCTTGTGTGATGCACTTGTTTGTGCACTTAAAGTGAAAAAGTTCGTCATCACATAGCGTTGGCGGTGATACCTCGTTCATTGAACGAGATGCCCTAGTTGAGCCAGAATGCCTAAGTTTGAGCCTGGATGCCTCCGGTAAGCTAATCCCGAGATACCCTAGTTGAGTCAGGATACTTGAAATGAGCCCGAATGCCTTGGTAAGCTAGCGCTAGGATGTCTCGATTGAGTCGGGATGCCATGGTTGAACCAGGATGCCTAGCTTGAAGCTGGATGACTTAGTTGAGCTGGGAGGGCCTAGTTGAGCCAGGATGACGATAAATGAATTTGCATGAGTGCCGATATATGCATAAGTATGATATCTCGATGTGTTCGTTGACACGCTGAATGTAAGCATGCATTGAAGTGTGTTGCAATGGACATCTGCATGTAGTCGAGGTGTAGCAATAAGTTTGCTAATCATTTGCCATCGATGTTGCATTGCGAGTGTTGTACCTACTAGATTTTGATGATGAGATGTCTTCCTCATAGAGAATTAGGGGTTTTACTTACTGAGTTTCCCCAAAACTCACCCCTCGTCCTTTCAATCTTGTAGGCATGGAAGTCTCACGTCACTTTTGGGAGTTGCAATCTCGCTAGAGGAGCTAAGGTTTACCCCGACCTTTTGAAGATGTGGTAGTTGTAAATATAACGGCCCGTGATAGAAAGACTTGTAAACGTAGCTAATGTAATTGTGTGTTTGTAAATGATTATTTTCTTAGTTGCTTGTTGTTGTCCGAGTGTTGTATGTACGCTTCTACATGTGATTAATGAAAGGAAAAAAAAGAAAAAAAATGGGATGACGATGTGACTGGGACGTCGCGAAAATAACACTTACTACTCATTACCCTGGGGATGGAATTGGGGTCATGATAATGAATGAAAATACAAAAGGAAAGTCACCCGTCCACTTTGTTTCCTATTATGACTTGGTCACTCCTTTTTTTATCAATTCTATTAGACTTCTCTAGTGGTGATTGATAGATACATATATTCAAGGGTTTGATATAATGCACTATTAGTTTGCATGTGTATTGCAAATGAGCCGTGGTTGACGTGAAGAGGTACCGAAGTGTCATTATCAATCAAGCACTTGGCGTGGATTTTTTGTCTATGAAATTACACCAATAGTTTAAGTGTTGAAATCAATTAAATACTCGTGGTAAGAATTTGTATATAAATCCTTCGTAAGATTGGGAAATTATTTAGTGATGAATTGTGGGGCTAAACACTACATAAATTATTGGGTGTAATTAGGGTTTTGGAAATACTAAAAGCGTTTGAGTGACCTAAGTGTGATTGTAATCTTCGTTGTATCACTTGATCTATAGTAGAATTCGTTATTACTCCACTATTGACGTAGGTCACTACGACCAAATCACGTAAATCTAGTGTCAAATATATTTTCTTATAACATGTATTTTACTGTTCGATCGCTTACTTTCACAACAATTGGTACTGAAACCAAGCTTAGATGATTTGAAATGAATCAATGGCAATAGAAGAAGGAATGTGGGAATCAACAGATTTGATAAGAAGGATTTTGAATTATGGAAGATGCAAATTGAGGATTATCTCTACTAGATGAAACTACACTTGGCCTTATTAGGGGAGAAGTCAAGGACAATGAAACAAGATGACTAGGAATTTTTGGATAGACGAGCTTTAGGTGTTATACAATTGATATTGACTCATAACATCGCTTTTAACATCGTGAAAGAGAAGACCAAAGTGAGTTTGATGAAAGCCTCGTTGCATACGTACGAAAAGCCCTCTGCAATCAACAATGTCGATTTGATGCGTCGTCTATTTAAATTAAAGATGAGCGAAGGTGTGTCAGTAGCAAATCATATCATCGAATTCAATGTGATTATTAGTTAATTGAGTTTAGTTGAGATTGATTATGAAGATAAGGTACGTGCTTTGGTTTTGTTATCCTTACTGTCTAATAGTTGGAATACTGCCATTACTGTTGTTAGTAATTCCTCTAGGTCAACAAACTTGACATTTGATGAAGTTTGAGATTTGATTTGAGTGAATACATCCATAGAAAAGTAGCCGGTGAACATGTATCTATTGCTTTGACATGTGAAAATAGAGAAAGAGCTAATACACATGTTAGCAAAAATAGTATAAACATGAACAAACGTAGTCGGGCTAGGATTAGTGCTGCTGTTTGTTTGACTTGTGGCAAGAGGAGGCATATTAGAAGCAATTGCTTAAGCTGAAAAATGAGAAAGATAAGGAAACTATAGTTGAGTTTGTAGATGATGTTGCAGCTGTAGTTGATGACAATTTGGATAGTGCTAATTTTGTCTTGTCTATCATTGATTATTCATCGTATAGTGATGGATTATGGATTCTGGTTTTTCATTTCATGCTACACCAATTAGAAACCTGTTTACTACTTATCAATGCATGGACAGTAGAAAAGTACAGTTGAGGAACATATGTTATAGGTGTTGCGATGTTAGAACCAAAATGCATTATGATATTGTGGGGACATTGACTAGAGTAAAACACGTTCTAGAGTTGAAGAAGAACCTTTTTTTTTTAGCGCTTTGAATTTAGCTGGGTGTTGATATATTTCAGCATATAGAATTTTGAAAATCTTTCAAAGTTAGTGATGATGAGAAGAATCAAGCATAGCGGCTTGTATGAGCTTCCAGGTGACAATGATAGAATTTGCCACGAAGACATTGGATGCACCTGTTCGAGAATCTAAATTGTGACATATGCGTTTAGGCCACATTAGCAAGAGAAGTCTGAAGGTTCTAAGTGAAAGGAATCTATTCTGTGGTTATGCTGCTAACGAACTAAATATATTTAGGCGCTATGATTTAGATCAATGGCAAAAAGCGCATTTCAGTACGGTTGTCAAAAAAACCACAAAAATTGCAAAGTTTATTCACTTAAATGTTTGTAGGTTGCCGCGGTTTCCTTCAAGGAAGAGTGTCATATTTATGCTAATAGTTGTTGATGACTACTCAAGGAAAGATGTTTGTAGCAATTGAGTCCATTGGAGACTATGAGAGAGTAGCAAAAGAGTTCCAATTTTTAGCAAAGCTATTATGACTTGGCTCAAACATCAAGACAAGGTGAAAATTATTAAAATATGTCTTGAGTTTGAGCCCATGAACAAAAACCGGTCCACGACAAATTATAAGAAAATGCGGGATTGATTAAACGGAAGTCAGAAATTTAGATTTCCTCTGGACGTCCGAAATTGAGTGAAGCAAAAAAAAAAAAAAATGCTAACTTTCTATTCCAAATTGAGGTCCGCAAAGGAAAATACAAAAGGAAAGTCACATGTCCACTATGTTTCCTATTCTAACTTGGTTATTCTTCTTTGATCAAATTTATTAGACTTCTCCAACGGTGATTGATATAGAAATATATTCATGGGTTTGGTATAAAGTGTTGTTAGCTTGCATGCATATTGTGAAGAGGTCTTGAAGTGCCATTATCAATTGAGTGCTTGGTGTGAATTTTTTCTTTGCAGAATTACACCAATAATTTTAGTGTTGAAGTCAATCAAATTATTATTGTAAGATTTTGTGTATAATTCATTCGTGAGATTAAGAGATTATTTAGCGATAAATTATGGAGCTAAACACTGAATGAATTATTGGGTGTAATTGGAGCTTGGGAAACAATGAAATTGTTTATGTGACTTGATCATAATTATAATCCATGTTATATCGCTTGATCTATAAAGTGGACGTAGATTATTATGATCGAACCACATAAATCTGATATTTGATCTATTTTCTTATTTTTGTCTATTTTATAATTCAACCACTTATTTTTGCAACACAAACTATGATAATTGTTATGATATGTGAAATTCTTCCTAGAAGTATTCACCAAATATCGAATCACAGTGGAGACCCTTCGTTTAATCATTGGCTTTGATACTACTTGTTGGGGACAATAGCTTAAATCTTATGCCTTTATATGGAAAGATTGTGAACTAAACCCTTTTTTCACTCAAAAAATTATGCTAATGAATTGTGATTAGAATAGGCATATAATGTGCTACATCTCTAATTAATTGCTTGATGTGGGCTTTTTTGTTATAACCTTCACCATGCGCCTTAACATCAATCATCACCCTAAAATAAGGATTGACAATCTATATTCGTGGGTCATGTTTGTGTCGTGTTGACATGACAATATATTACATTATAGGTCAATCGAGTATGACGCAATGAGTTAATCGTGTTGACCTAGCTCTTGAAACACGAACAGGGCATGGAAATTAGTGGGTTCACACTACGCCATCCATGTAACACAATTACATAACGAGTATACAGGCCAACACAATTCCACGACAAAGCATGACGCGAAATCAACTCAACAGCATAAAACTGACATGAAGTATTCTCAATCTTTCATGGTTTATTTTCAAATTAGAATAATCTATTAACAAAATTTCGTGAGACTGAATTAAACGGCCCACTTAAATTCTTAATAGTGAATAACATGGGTATAATAGTTGTCCTAACCAACCGATTTTAACGGATCTTGTAGGTCGTGTGGACACTAACTTAAAAGGAAATATAAGTCTATTTCGTGGCAGGTTAATACGATCATAACATTGTTACTAGTTATTTCTTGTGGGTTGACACAAAATTGATTAGCCTTAAACCCATGCTGTTGTGTTCAAGCCATGTTGTCTTATCGTATCAAGGATTGCCACCCTTACCCAAGACCACAATGATCAACCTGATTCCTTCTTTGAGATATCCATCAACACAAAGATAAACACCGGGCCTCCAATCAACTTGGCTATACTATCTACTATTTCATCGGGACGATGCAATGAGAACTCAGTTGCCCTTTAGCATAAAGAAATCTAGTAAAGCACCCACTACCTAACTAGACTCATCCTCACTCAGATGTTTATGTTCTTAAGAGCACGAGTCAACTCGATATACTGACTCGATTCTGAAAACAAAACTATTGGGTTCGTGCCATGCACTGAGCTACTTAGTCCCTGCACATCGTGCGACGAATCATGATAAGTACCAAATTTATTCGCATGGATGTACATGTGTAGCTATAATTCGTGAACGAGAACCACGAACAATAAAAGATAATAAAGAATTAAGGTTGGCAATTCTTGGCAGATCATATCTTCAATGAAGGACTGAGAAAATGGGGACCATCATCCTTTGTTTTCTCGTTCGATTTAAATGGGAAGGCCGGCACAAAGTGAAGCGACATGGACATGTTACTGGAGCTGAAGCACCCGCGTCTGATGGAAGCAACACTCACGTCAAACCCCCTTCGGCCAACCATAGATTTTGGATACATGGGATCTTCTCCAATTTAGAGGACGTAACCTTTCTTTGTTGCCATCATACAGGACGAACCATCCATTCGAAAAACTGCTTTGCAGAGTATTTTTTTTCCCCCATAAATGTCGTGTTCATTGGCAAGTTGTTGAACAAGGTTGAGTCCCTCGTTTTCGTAAGTAAGAAAACTAATGAACCGAAGGTCAATTTAAACCCTTTTTATATCATCGTGATGAAATTGATTATAAAAAAAATATGCTGGGAAAAAAACTTTACAAAAGAGCGGCAAAGAGAACTTTGTACTAATTAGGTACCTCAAAATTAGGTTAATTATGTGATATATGTCTAAAACATTTGTAATTACAGCTCAATTAATGCAAAATGATTGAGATCCTTAGAAAATTAAACTCAGATGTTTAAACTAATAGGTGAATGGAAACTCCATGAATACAAAAGTAATATAAGATCCATTGTTAAGTGACGTGCGATAATATTTCTTCCTTCTTATGTGCAAGTTAAGTTAAGAGCGCCACATAGAATTTCACTTGTGAAAAGGATACCGCTGGTTTTAATGTCATATTAAAATGTCAAATCCAAAAACTTAAATTAATGAATGGAGGGAAATCACATCAAATAAGTAAAGCATATAAAACGAGTTATCAAGTGATGCGAGATAATATTTTAATAGAGATGAATGTCTGAGATCATTCAAAAATGATTTTATGTTATTTCAATTGGAATTGCCGATATTGTATAAACCCTAATGGATGGCCCAAGCATTTCCTCCTTGTTTGCGACCATAGTTCACAGACTCTTACCACGGTTGAGAAAAGTCATCGCTTATTAGTCATTTTTTTAAGTTAATCAAATTGTAATCTCTGTGCTTTCCTCATAAATATCTCAAATTATGCATCTATGATTGTTACATGAAGATGGTCCCTCGTCTTTTTAGGTGCTAGTGGATGGATATGACCTTTTTCGTGTCATTTCAATCTGATATAATTCATTTTCAGCCCGTCGCCATCAATGCCGCGAATGGATGGCAGCGAAAGCAGCTGGGGTTTATACATATACATAATTCTGGTCAAAGAACTCTATTATTGGCCCATTTGTGCAATAAAAGAAACACTTTAAATATACTATAAATAAATAAATAAATAAGCGAATGGCCCATTAGATTTTGACATAGTGAATTGCAAATGATTGTCAACCCCTGTATCAAATATATATATTTTTTTTGGTAAGGACCCCTGTATCAAATATTTCTTCATTCTTTGTGTGAAGATTCCCTTGAATATGCTCAGAATGACATATTATATTTCGTCTCCTGGGAGCAGCTCCAGATTCCCTCCATAGAATACAACTTGTTCTAACGGGGAAACCAAAGAAATTCATTAATGGTACTTGTCATGCGCAGTACATTAGGCAGTACTTGTCATTTAAGGAAGCAATTCGATTGGTAGAGTCAGCAAAGTTTGACCCTTAGCCCAAGAATCCCCTCCCGTTGAGCCAAGTCTCATCATTTTTTCGTTCTTGCATATAGGCAAATGTTGTCTTGGCCATAGTATGTACTTAGAAATGAAGCGCATGTGATGCATTGGAAACATACGACTCTGAAAGTTTAGTAGAATGGTCCGTTTTATTTTCAGCTGAAGATTGCAATGATATTACAAATTATTCGATGGACAGGTAGTAATGCAAATGAAATCAATATCGTTATTATCTTTCCCAAGAAAGGTTTTTATTTTTAACAAGATTTGGTTCTTGCTCTAATATAAAGGTGATTCAATAACTCCCTAGATTGAACATTTGAGAAGGACCTAATTTTCTTTCTTATGATTCAGTGATGTTATATGGGCATAATTTTTTGTGCCATAACATATAATCAGGTGTCGACAATATATGATTCATGATCATAATGTTAATATCAAATTTATCTACGCGGTTAACTTAAAAATATATATATATATATATATATATATATATATATATATATATATCTATGAAACGGATAGATAAAATTTGTATATTAGTTGAGAATTTATTATAGCTTGACTTCTTTTTGCAAAGAATAGATATTAATTTAGTAACTCTTGTAGAGCAGCGAAAAAAATGAGGTATCCATATTGTACCCATTATATCATTGAGAAATGCTAAATGTACTAATTTTTTTAAAAGAAATTTCGTGTCTTAAGTGATTAAAAAAGGATGATTAGATGTCTAAATATAATTCAATCGCTGTGGACTAGTTTGAACAAACTACAATTTTTACACATGATTTGACATAATTTAGAAAAAAAGGTCAATATAATTTTACCTAGGATTGCTGTACGTGATTTGTAAAAAAGCATCAAAAGTCTCGTAATTTCCATCGTATCAAGTGAAATCAATTTAATTAAGAAGAAAGTCTCAGCTTGTACTACAACTCTCGGGGTGCATGTACTAGGTGAGAATATGAGGAAGAGCCCCACATTTTGGATGTTTGGATTTGCTATTGTCCGGAGGAATTGATTTACCCATTGTTTTAAAATTTTTAATTTGAGTTCAATTAAGAATGTTAACGGATTCGAACAAAAATTCTCACTTCATAATTTCCCAATTATAGTGGGAAAGACCAAAAAAAATGAAAGCATATCTCGTTGCAGGTTCTCTAACGCTCCTTATACAATGATTGGTTTTACCTATTGCAATATTTTATACACTAATGGTGATATTTTTAGAAGTTCTTAAGTAGTAATGCATGCCCTAATAATGTAAGTTCCATGGATGTAGGAGGCACTCCATCTTAGCCAAAAACCCCCCAAGAAAGGTATGATAGGTGGGTTGGTAGGATGTACATAGAAGAGAATTATTTAACGGGCCATTACCAATCTATTCATTTTCAAGATTGTCTTTCAATCCATATATAACACGATGTACTTTTCCCCCTGATCGGAGGGAGCTAACCAGCTCTATTTAATAAGTGTATTATTGGGGAGTGTGATTGAGAGTTCGGATTAATAAGCAATAATATCCAAACAACATCACGGGTTGGGATTCCGGCCAAAGGGAAAATGACTCACGATAGGGCACTGTTCATTAAACAACCGGCAAATCAGTGAGCCCCACGCTGTGCTGAGGACGGTTGGGAACTGGCATTTCCTTGTCCTTCTCTTTGTTTTCTTCTTCTTCCCCCATCTGAGAACGACTCAAGTCGTACGTTATTCGTTGTCACTTGTCACAGTTGCCAGAGCGACTGGGGATCACAGTATTAAACAAAGGTATTCACTCGCCTATCGTTTCATCAAAGAACCATCAGATTGGATCTTAGGTAGGGGTGTGCAACCGGACCAGATATACCCAATTCTCGGACCGGCCCATCTAGAAAATAGGGTCGGGAACCAGTTCCCATTGAAACCAGTCCGGGAACCGGTTCCCAAAATTCAAAATCGGTTTAAATCGGTCCGGGAATAGGTTCCGAGTGATTACCCATCCGGAAAGCCATTCTCGGACCGGTTTTGGCAATAGAAGTCCAAAATCCTTTTTTTTCTCCCGATTTCTATTTTTACTCTCGTAGTCACAGGATATTTTTCCTCTTGGCTCTCTCAAATACGTACGGCACTCCTCCTTTGTCATTCCTCTTCCTCACTTACTTCCATCTCTCACCGACTCCCTCTCGCACTGTCTGATGGACAGACGATGTTCATCGCCACCAAATCCTTGTGTATCACATGGATTGGCTCGCGTAATTCCTCTTTTGTAGGAGGAGTTATGTTTACATAAATGAGTACCTTCATATAGTAATTGTGGGAATAAGACTAATATTAAACTCATGTTTGTTGATAATTCTTTACCTTATGATTTTATTTATTATAGTTAGCCATGTGGATCCTTAATTTTTCGTTTAGTCCAAAAGTTCATGTATTTATTTATTAGAAGTGCTTAATGTTTCAATACAAATTAAGAAATTACGTTATTTTCTCGCATATTAATATAAAATTCAAAATCGTATAGGATATCGAGATATTGCAAAACAGGTTCTACTGAAAATAAGGTTGACCCTGGAACCGAATTGGAAAAATAGGGTGGGTCAAGTACAGGGTCCAATACAAATAAGGTCAAGTATAGGATCTAGAAAATGGGAACCGATTATAACAAGGTCGGGTACAAGGTCCAGGTCCAGACCCAACCCACCCTGAACCCAATCACTCCTAATCCTAGGTCGATGCAACTCATGAAATCGGGCGAGTGATCAATTGGAATTTTGTCTTGATGAAGAAATGGAATTGACTATCTGAATCAGGTTGTCTCTTCACCTTGTTTTAAGTACCTATCAATTGGATTCTCCCCTAGTTGATTTCTGTTGTTTTAATTGCTTAACAAAAGAAAATGTTTTAGATACCTTGACCATCCTTTCTAATTGATGTGGATAACTAAGTCACGCAAAGAAGACTTGGCAATGAGTTTGAAATCATTATACGCCTTTGCAGATCGGCCGACGGCTTTCATCACACAATCACATGAGAACCTTGTAATCAAGAAGCGAATAGCACGATTAATTAGGGAAGAATTACATAATCTAAAGTTAATTTTGCTGTCTTGATACATTAAAAGGAAAATAAAAATAGAAACCCCAAGAAAATCTGCCAGTCTTAACCTTATGAGTTATGATTGTAACCTCCTTGCACATGACAAATGAAAAGCCTAACTGCCGACCGGCTTGCAAGAACGTTTCAAGAAACATAAGGGGGCTGCATGAGGAGCTCAGGAAAAATTCTTGTATTCACACCGATGTTGTTTCCCAAGTTACGCAGAGCAAACCACCAACTTGCTCCGGCAAAGAAGAACAGTAAAATCTCGTAGAAGTTGATAGAGCAAGGCCCCTTTTAACTCTAGAAGAAGAAGAAGAACATCTCCTTGTACTTTCTCAAGACAACATTCTTCAGCCAACATTGATAAGACCAAGTAAACGAAAATGCTTTCTTAATCAGCAGCTCCCGCAAACTCGCCAGTTGCCCTCCACGTGGATCGTTAATTTCAAGTAGCCCAGTCTCTCTCCCGACGTACGCCCACGTTAGTTCCGAGGCCACCTTTTTCCACGTACTTCACGGCTCCATTGTCTTCTTCAACCCATAGAATATGCAACAGTAACGGCGACAGATTTAAGTGGGCTGTGATGGCTACGCATTGTCTGTTTCAAAAGGGAATCAGCTTCCTCAATTACATAGAAATATGTAGTGACTTGCGAATTCTTTAGTTCCGGCCTAGGGTTTTGGGGGAGAACGATGAGTGGAGCGACCGATAGCGAGATGATGACATTGTGTTGGCTGAAGCCGTTCGATTAGGGGGACATTAAGAGGGTGTTCAGGCGAGGCCATTGTCACTGCCTTTTTGGAGTAGGTACCTTTCTCCCTCAAAGTTAGCGGTACGGACTAATTTAATCTTAGCAACAGAAGAAGTAGGAAGATACTTCTTACCCTGTTCATTATTCAAAAAAGGACTGCTACGTACGTCATTGAGTATGTCACCACAGTGTCGAGACCCCAAAAAAAAGTTGACCGAGAATAAAGACTTATCATAATAAATAGAAAAAAACACTAAAAATCTTAAATTATATTTATTTCGACATATTCATCATGAACTATCTTTCGTGATATAAAAAATCCAAAAATATACTCACCATAGCACATTTACCCTCTTTTTTTCTAAAGCTTATACCCAAGTGACACAATTATCCTTCATCAAGATTCCATCAAATAATTTTCCACATAAGCGATGTTATTTTATATTACATGGACGCCATGTCGATGTCGTTTGTCTTCTACCCTCTATTAATTTGATGATGCAAGCACAAGTTTGGAGTTTTTCCATATCATAAAGAAAAGTTTAGGGTAAATATGTCGCAATATGCATATTTTAGGTTTTTGGTTCATTTCATTTAGTTATGGAGCGTTATTCAGGTCTTGATTAGGCTAGGCCAACTCCGTCGGATGGTTCCCCACGCTTCGCCCAAACTGACTAAGCCATCTCCTGTTAACCTGCTTTGGAAAAATTAAGTACCAAAATCGGTCGACCATACGTTGACCGGGCCCTGTCGGCATAGCCCATCGGCGTTGACTTTTCTTACTGACGTAAGTAAAATGCTGAGTGCGGCCCAAGGACGATGATAAAGTTAGAAGATGGGCTTCTATCATAGGCTTTTAGGCCTCTTGAAATAATCCCTTTTTATTTATTTATTTTCACCTTTTCCCAACTTTATCCTTTCTATAATTCTTGGAGTGTTACGATAATATTAAGAGGATCCAGTGAAGCAAGTTAACATAATCATGTATTGAAATAAGCATATAGGGTTTATTGAGAAAGGAAAAGATGCATCGTGTTGAGCAACAAGAACAAAATTTTATCAACTTGCTTTATTATTAGCTTAATGGATACTGCAAAATAACAAGTACATTGGATGTGGACTCTTCTCCAATATGTTCAACCCTCGAAAATGAAATCTAGGATCAATTTCTTATTTTAGTTATAAAATTATTCAAGACCGACACTTATTCACTTGCACTAACTGAATCAATCATTTTGAATAAGCATTCGAATTAAGTGAGACATGTGATCACGTTACGAAGCACAATAAAGTCCAGCGTAAGACCAGCCCCATATGCAAAGAGAACTCCCCACTCCCTTCCATCACCTTGCGTCGCTGCCTTGCCTCCCTCCGTCAATCTCTTCCTCATCTCATCAAGAGCAAAGAAGACAGACAAGCTCGCCATGTTCCCGAACTCACTCAACACGTGCCTCGTCGCCTCGAGCTTGTCGGGTTTGAGCCTAAGCTTCGTCTCAATCTCGTTGAGGGTCGCCCTGCCACCGGTATGGACCACCCAAAACAATGAGTTCTGATCGCCGGCGATCCCCAGAGGGCAAATCGCTTCCTTCAAGTGCTCCTCCATGTTGTCAGACACCAATGCCGCGACGCTTCGTGAGAGGCGGATCGTGAGGCCCATCTCCTGTAGAGGTCCCTCGATCACGCCCTCCGACCCAGGGACGATCGTCTCGGAGGATGAAATTACCTGGAACAAGGGCCTCTCGATGGAGGCGTTTAGGTCGGCGCCAAAGATCAGGGCCGCCGCTCCATCCCCAATGAACGCCTGGCTCACGAGAAATTCTGGGTCTACCTCGGAAGGGCCATTGAATGAGCCGAGGGTGATCTCGGAGCACACAGCAAGGACCCTCGACCCAGGGTTGTTCTCGGCTATGTCCTTGGCCATGCGTAGGACCGTACCGCCCACATAACATCCTTGCTGGTACATCATGATCCTCTTCACGAACGGCTCGAGACCGAGCAACTTCACCAAAGAAAAATCCGCACCGGGCATGTGCCATCCGGAGGTCGAATTGAATATCACGTGTGTGATCTTCGATTTCGGTTGGCCCCATTCTTTAAACGCCTTCACCGCAGCCTCCGCGCCAAGCTCCGGAACTCCAAGGACCAATATGTCTTGCCGGCCATTCAGGGATGGGACGCCATAAGTGCACATGTTGGGATTCTGCTTGAGCATGTCCTCGGTGATGTACATGTGCCTTTTCCTTATCATTGTTTTCTCACCTTCATGTACGAAGTTGCAATAACAAAACATTACCAAGATATGGCACCCGACATTTTACGACATGCTTGATTGATTCTTGATAGGACATGCGATGAATATACTATAGGTTTTTGCATAAGTAATTTTTTTTTCTTTTGAGAATCCAAACTGCAATGGTAAAAACTCAGTTATCTGAAGAGCGGCAGCTTTATAAGAACCCTACCATTAACTTCCAAGCTCTTACAACAGCAATGAAAAAGGCATGGAAAAATGAGAATGTGGAAGTAAAACCCTTAGAAAATGGGAAAATCAGCTTTGTCTTCTGTAATGAAGGGGATAAGAACTGTGTATTAGAGGGAGGTCCCTGGTCTTTCTCTAACCATTTACTATTATTAAAAGCTTGGGAGCCGGATACTCCTCCACATTGTTATGAATTTAAAACATGTGCTTTCTGGATAAGAATATTTGGGCTTCCATTGGAATGGAACTCTGAAAGTATGATAAAGAAAATAGCCAACTCAATGGGGAAGGTTTTGGATGTGAAAACAGATGCTAGAGGTCCTGCTTTTCAGAAAATTGGGAAAGCAAGAGTGGAGTTAGATGTGGAGGCTGAATTGCGAGTAGGACAATTGATGTGTCATGGGAACAAAAGAGTTTGGTTAGACTTTAAGTATGAACGACTGCCCTTTTTCTGCTATTCATGTGGCAAAATTGGACATTATGCTAATTATTGTAAAAACATACCTTACGACAAGGAGAAATTCACAACTAAGCTGGGGGGTGCTTTGGAGGCTGGTTAAAAGCTGAAACTTCTGACCATAGCACATTCTGGAAAGTATTTTATAATGAAGTGTCCCCATCAGAAAATGATGAAGAGGTTGTCCCTGAAAGCCCTAAGCAACCAAGACAAACAGAAGTTATGGAAGATGGTCAGCTTCGCCCTCCAATCATTACTTAGAATATTGAACATGGAGGTCATGAACAGATGCTACTGGAGTCTAATTATATCAGTACACAAGAGATATCTATGTACAATGCAGGGAAAAGAGCATTAATGATCACCGGTCCGAAACACTCAAACAATCCAAATTTCCAGCCAGCAACTACCTTTGATAGCATCAGGAAAAAAAACCCTCTCATAACCAAAAATTCCCTCTACTAAGAAACAAAGAAGAGCCAGCAATCAATCAAAAACTCCAACACAGGGCTAGTTGGATGAAACTCAGCTTCTAGACACTCCCATTCAGATGATGGAAGAAGTTGCAGTATGGGTTGTGATGGCTAGCCCTAATAAGCCACCAAATGAACCATGAATATATTAAGTTGGAACTGTCAAGGGTTAGGCACACCCTTGACAGTTCAAGAATTGAGAGCTTTAATTGCTTAATTTAGGCCCTCTTTGGTTTTTCTAATGGAAATTAAATATAAGAATGAGTATGTGCAAAGAGTAAAGGCTTCATTTTTCAGAGCTGTTTAGTAGTTGATCCTATGGGTACGGCGGGAGGTTTGGCTATTATGTGGGATGATCAAATCACACTAGAAGTTGACTCAATGACTGAAAGCTTAGTGAATCTGAAATGTGAAGAAGGGGTCAGGGGTAATAAAATGAGGATTACCTTTGTTCATGCTCCATATACATACCCGAAGAGGCTGCAACTTTAGGAGAAATTGAGACAGATCAGTTCTGAAAATTCTCTGCCTTGGGTGTGCTTGGGGGATTTTAATGAAGTGAGATTCTATTGGGAAAAAGTGGGGAAGCGATTGGCTGAAAACTTCAGGATGACAGCTTTTCGGGATTGTTTGGATGCTTGTTCCCTAATGGACATAGACAGCAAGAGATGTGCGTTTACTTGGGCCAATAACCGGGAAGGGGAAGATTATGTGAAAGAAAGATTGGATAGAGTGGTGTGTACGATAGAATGGCGGCTAATGTACCCGGAAGCTGAAACTTTCGCCCTTCCTGCAATTGGCTCGGATCATAGTCCTATCATCCTCTCCCTTCAACCTGAGCAAGTTAGAAGAAACGAGTTTTCAGATTTGAAGCCTTTTGGTTAGAGAATGATGAATGTAGGGAGGTGGTGTTAAACTCTTGGGCTTCTCCAAATCAGCACCAGGAAGGATTAGTTGGAAAGATTTACAATGTTCAAACCGCACTTTCCAAATGGAGCAAAAAGAAGTTTGTGAATGGAAAGAAGAAAATCAGCATGTTGAAGCAGGAACTAATGTGCTTAACTAATAATATCTCAAATTCCTTTAACAATGCATACTTTAAAAAGATACAGGGTGAAATTGAAGAGCTTGGGAGGCAAGAAGAAATGTACTGGGGGTTACGCTCTAGAATCAATTGGTTGAGATGGGGAGATCATAATACAAAATACTTTCATGCAACAACTATCCAGAGAAGACAGAGAAATAGAATTTCCATGCTTCAAAATGCTGAAAATACATGGCTGATTAAGCAAAACCAGTTGAAGGAACATACTCTGCAATTTTTCAGGAAGTTGTATGAGTCCAATGGCCCTCGGAATTTCGAACCAGTGATTAACCAACTTCCTACATTAGTAACAAATGATATGAACAAAATTTTACTTATTGAAGCAACTTTAAAAGAAGTGACGGAAGCAGCATTTCAGCTTGGCGCCACTAAAGGTCCTAGCCCAGATGGTCTTAATGGACTTTTCTATCATCATCACTGGGAAGACATTAAATGGGACATGTTTATGGAGGTGGAGAACTTCTTGAACATCGGCTATCTCTCACTAGCTCTGAATAGAACAAATATCTCCCTTATCTCGAAAGTTCCCAATCCTGAGAGGTTAGATCAGTATCGGCCAATTAGTTTATGCAACTTTGGCTACAAGATTATCTCCAAAGTGCTGGTGAATAGACTCAAACCCTTATTACCAACTATTATAGCACCTGAACAAAGTGCTTTTGTAGGAGGGAGGCAAATTCAAGATAACATATTTATTGTTCAGGAGGTGCTGCATCAATTAAGAATCAGAAGCAGAAAAAAGAAATTCCAAGCACTTCTTAAATTAGACATGAAGAAGGCCTATGATCAAGTGGAATGGGATTTCTTTGAGGCATGTCTACTAAAGACTGGTTTTGATGAGAAATGGGTGAAATGGGTAATGCAATATGTTACTATGGTCACATTTAGCGTCAATTTCAATGGAAAACATCTTCAGTACTTTCAACCTTCCAAAGGACTCAAGCAAGGGGATTCATTATCTCCTTATCTCCTTATTATAGTGGCAAATGTTTTATCCTCATTGATGAAGCAAGCTGTGGAAAATGGTAGTATCACAGGAATCAGGCTAAATAGAAGATGCCCTACTCTTTCTCACTTACTATTTGCGGATGATTCGATCTTTTTTATGAAAGGCACCATTCTTGAATGTCAAAATCTGTCCATGATTCTGAATCAATATTGTCTAGCTGCTGGATAGGAGATTAATTTAAACAAATCGGGACTTTTCTTTAGTAAGGGATGCCCTCAATCTCTTTTTTTTTTTTTTTTTTTTTTGGTAAAGGGATGCCCTCAATCTTTGAAAGAGAATATGGCAAGGGAATTGCGGGTTCCTATTATTGAAAAAACTAGCAAATATCTGGGTATTCCTTCAAATTGGGGAGGATCGAAAAAACAAATTTTTACATGGGTTCTCGGGAGGATTAGCTCAAAATTGAAAAGTTGGAAGGAAAAGCTCCTATCTAAAGCCGGAAAAGAAATTCTGCTGAAAACAATGGTTCAAGCATTACCACAATATGCAATGTCAGTTTTTAAAATCCCGGTTTCTATTTGTAAGGCTATTGAACAAAAAATTGCTTCATTTTGGTGGAAGACTAATGAGAAGAAAGCAGGCATTCATTGGAAGAGCTGGGATATCTTGAAGACTAGAAAAGATAAAGGTGGAACGGGTTTCAAAAATCTACTTTCTTTCGATAAAGCAATGTTAGGGAAACAGGCTTGGTGGCTAGGACAAAATTCATCCTCTCTTTGGAGCAGCTTGTTTAAGGGGCTTTACTATCCTCACACAGACTTTTGGCATGCAGCAAAGGGCCTTCAACCTTCATAGGGTTGGCAAAGCCTGGTCTTTGGAAGAAATTCAATAGCACCACAAGTCATGTGGAAAGTAGGAGATGGATCTAAGATCAAAATCAGAGAGGATAAATGGTTGCAAAGAGGTATTATTGAGGGTCCTATAAATGTTAATGAACAATTGTAGTATCAGAACTTATTGATAAAGAGAAAGCCACATGGGATGAAATGACCATAGCGGCTGATTTTGATGAAAACTTAGCTGATGAGATTCTAACTATCCCAATTAATCCTCAAACAAAACAAGATCAGCTTGTATGGAACGGTAATCAAGTAGGCAAATATACAGTAAAAAGTGGGTATCGTTGCATTGAGAAGAATATGGAGAAATGTCATGTGAACCAAGAATCAACATCGTTTCAACCTCCTCCCACATTCTGGCAGAATATTTGGACTTTGCATACTCCATGTAAGATAAGAATTTTCATGTGGAATTTATGCCAAAACACTCTCCCAACGAAGGATAACATGTTCAAAAGGAAAATATTACCTGACCGCATATGTCCGTTATGCAGTCATGCAAGGGAAACGGCTGAGCATCTCTTCCTGTTATATTCTTGGAAAAGACAAATATGGGATAACCCTGTGTTGAATATAAAAATATCTAGTCAGGGCTTGACAAGGATCGAAGAATGGTTCTGCAATTTGAAAGAAAATGTAACTCACCCTTTAAATCTAAACTTGGTGGCTGTGACATTATGGAATGTTTGGAAGGCCCGAAACCAGGCCATTTTTCGAGGTAGAGAACCAGTGGCTTTGGAAATCATAGATTCAGCTTAAGCGGCACTTAAAAGTTACAACCGTTGGAATCCAAGGAAAAACAAGGTATGAGACAAAGCAACTGCTAATTCTAAAAGAAGAGAAGCCCGAACAGGGAACATAGCGCTAAATGCAGAGCTGAGACAGGGGAATAACGAACCAGGTGATGAGCTGCGATTTGGTAACTGAGGGCCAGGAGACGAGATAAGTGCCGGATTAGGCAGCAGATTATAAAGAGGAGAGCTGCGAATTCAGAGTAAAGAATTGGGCCATCTAGTAGAAGGTGGATCTGGGTGTGAAGTAGGTGAATCTGAGATAAGAGAGTTGCAACCCGGTTTTAGAGCACTGAGATCCAGAGAAGATGCGGGATTGGGAAGTAGAGAAGGAGATTTGAGAAGAGATCTGCACCATGGGTTGAGCTGTGAACTGAGAATAAACACTAACGAGTAGAGAGATGAAGTAAATGCCCGGTTGGGACGCCAAATGGAAAGCAAAAACCTGCATCCTTGGCACAAAGCACGGGCAAATGAAGGATCGAGTAGCAGAACAGGTGGGTTGAGAGGCGTGTTGTGCCTTGGGCCGAGCGGAGAACCGACGCCGAACAATAGACCACCGAGCAAGGCAGCTAATGCTGGGTCATGAAGCAAAGATGGAAGGGGAGATCTGCGAGCTTGGTACAGAGCATTCAACCTTTGGAGGGTCGATTGCTTGGGAGTCCATGAAAACGAAAGATCTGGAAGCTTGGGGATCTCTGAAAATGGCATATCTGAATTTCAAGAAGCCGAAACACCTCAGAAATGTATTCCACCGCCAGAATGAGCATATAAGATTAATATAGATGGAACATACACACCCGGTTCGCTGGGAAATTCTATAGCTTGCATCTGTAGAGACTCGGGTGGGAGGATGGTGAGAGGAACGGCTGAATCGGTAAGAGCTTCTTCCCCTTTGATGGCTGAAACCCTAGCTTTATGGGAGGCCATTAACTTCTTCTTTTCTAAAAGGCACGAAGAGATTATTATCGAGTCAGATAACGTACAACTGGTTGAAGCTATGAACAATTTAGAAGTGTTGAGTTGGGAAATTCAATCTCTTGTCAGTAAGTGCAAGGATAAAATGTGGGCCTTCCTAAATGTTCAGATAGTACATTGCTTTAGAGAAGCCAACCTTGTTGCAGATTGGGTAGCCAAAGCCCACAAGAAAAATTACTTACTTCCGAATTGGGTCTTATATCCTCCTCAAACTTTGTTGGACCTTTTATGTTATGATGCCCATTTACCGAACCTCTCATCTTTGCTTAGTAAATAAAATTATTCCGTTTCTGACCAAAAAAAAAAAAAAAAATGAAGTAACTTGTAAGCCTCATGAGCCGATAAGTCTAGGCTTTACATAAGTAATTTAATAGTTACATCATGCGCTTTTATTATCATTTCGACAATATCTCGCGATAATAGAGATTTTTGTGAGTGATATATATGTATATATATATTACAAATTTTTACCTCTTTTCCAATGCATTTAATTCAAAGTAAGAGTCATTTTTGTTCCATCTGTAATCGGAGAATGTGTTCTAATTTGCCAGCATTGCTCGCATGTAACGCTATCTTTGAAAAAAAAAACGCAACAAGCCCCTCTTCTCTTCTCCACTCCCTCTCTCTTCACCTCTTTCTCCTCTCCATCACCGCCATCATCGCCATATTGTCTCTGCCCCTCTGCAAATCACCTAAGGTTCTATTTCCAATCATAGTCGGAGGAATATGTTACTTCCGAGTATTGGAAATTCAAATTAACAATCCCAAGTCATTCGCTTCAAACCTAATTCTACAACACGCTCTAAAATGAAATCACATTAATTTTGTTTGATTTAGTGCAATGCAACAAAGGCAACGATCGCGATCTGCTGGAAAGGAGCTGATGGCGGTGATGGAACATTACTCAGAGAGAGAAAGAGATTATTGGTTAAATTTGAATGGACCTATATGTGTAAACATGCCTATATAATTCATTGATCCGAGATGGAGATTAAGGAAATCATTATCCTCCTTTTTATCTTTCTTAGTATAAGCAGCAGTTTCCCTTTAGGACTTACATATGCGCTTGAACTTATCTTTCCAAACGGTCATGTGCTCGCTGTTGGTGACTCGAAAATAGGAATCCGGATAATAGGCCTGGTAGATGGTGTTGGGAGGATTTGCCGTGCCAATTGCAAGGATTGTTGCCGGACCTTGAGCTTTCTTGAGTGCCTCCTGAATTTTGTCACACGGATTCACCATTGTTTCTTTCTCGACACCGCGACAATAAGAAGATGTTTGCTCAAGAAAAGTAATGCTGCGAGAGGTGACAACCAAAGGGAACAAATGAATTGCGAAGCAAGAGAGGTTTGCAGCATGTCATTTTATAGGCGAATTCGGGATTCAATTGGCATAATTAAAATATATACGACTTTTTAAATAAGTTTCCCTTACAAGTTATGAACACCATTCATGTGCAAATTTAGCTAATAAAGAAATGAATAAACGGATGAATGAAAGGGGTATTTATACATTTAAAAAGATCGTCATGCTCATGCTAAGGAAAGACATAGCCAAGTGATCGAATTTGAACATAGCAAATCTGACGAACGATAGGTTGTCGCGTGTCCAAAGAAAGGCTATATTTTCCTCCATCCTCAATTGGAGGTCATCTAGCCATACCTCTTCTCGACATCCAAAATTTTTCGCACAAAGGTCTCCCTTGCATTTCATTGAAATTAGGGATCGAATCCGTTGACAATGACCAAATTTGACTCTTAAATGAAAATATCTCTATTGCATAGTTTGCCCTTCACATTTTTGATGCATTTTTTCGCATTTAAAATTTATGGAAATTTCGCGAGAATAGCATGTCCGCAACAAACATTCATTTAAACAAGATCTCGAAGCCTTTGTGAAGTGGCCAAATGCGTGAGCTATTTCCCAACTGAATAAAGGACTGATTTTGTCTAAAACGGCATTAGTACACTTTCCCCCGTGAAGCACCCTTGAGCCCTCAAGGGTGCTTCACGGCGTCCTCATTGATCTCCATCAACCATCAAGTCCTCATTGGTTTGACTTATGGCTATTCGGCCAAACCCAAAAGAAGAAAAGTGACAAATTCGATCGCATCGTGATCGAAAGACCACAGGCGTTGCCAAGCAAGGATCAAGCACGTCAATGGGACTGCACAAATCAACCTAGCTGTAGTTCATGGAGATGGCTCATCCTATAATGCTCATCAACATGGGCATGGTAATACAAGAGAGTACAAAGGGCATCATCATCATTATGTGCATGACTTCGAAATTTCGAGCGGTGAGGGTCAGAAATTCAAGGTCGATGATATCTCGATGTGTTCATTGACACGCTAAATGTAAGCGTGCATTGAAGTGTGTTGCAATGGACATCTACATGTAGTCGATAGCAATAAGTTTGCTAATCATCTGCCATCGATGTTGCATTGCGAGTGTTGTACTTACCAAATTTTGATGATGAGATGTCTTCCTCGTAGAGAATTAGGGGTTTTACTTATTGAATTTCCCCAAAACTCACCCCTCATCCTTTCAGTCTTGTAGGCATGGAAGTCTCACGTCAATTTTGGGAGTTGCAATCTCACTAGAGGAGCTAAGGTTTACCCTGACCTTTTGAAGATGTGGTAGTTATAAATATAACGGCCCATGATAGAAAGGCTTGTAAACGTAGCTGATGTAATTGTGTGTTTGTAAATGGTTATTTTCTTAGTTGCTTGTTGTTGTCCGAGTGTTGTATGTATGCTTCCGCATGTGCTTAATGAAAAGATAAAAAAGAAAAAAAGAAATGGGACGACGACGCGCCTAGGACATCGTGAAAATAACCCTTGCTGCTCGTGACCCTGGGGACGGAATTGGGGTCATGATAGTGAAGGAAAATACGAAAGGAAAGTCACGCGTCCACTTTGTTTCCTATTCTGACTTGGTCACTCTTTTTTATCAATTCTATTGGACTTCTCTGTGGTGATTGATAGATACATATATTCAAAGGTTTGATATAACGCATTGTTAGTTTGCATGCGTATTGCAAATGAGTTGACGTGAAGAGGTACCAAAGTGTCGTTATCAATCAAGCACTTGGCGTGGATTTTTTGTCTATGAAATTACACCAATAGTTTAAGTGTTGAAATCAATTAAATACTCGTGGTAAGAATTTGTATATAAATCCTTCATAAGATTGAGAAATTATTTAGCGATGAATTGTGGGGCTAAACACTGCATAAATTATTGGGTGTAATTAGGGTTTAGGAAATACTAAAAGCGTTTGAGTGACCTAAGTGTGATTGTAATCTTCGTTGTATCACTTGATCTATAGTAGAATTCGTTATTACTCTACTATTGATGTAGGTCGCTATGACCGAATCACGTAAATCTAGTGTCTAATATATTTTCTTATAACATCTATTTTACCGTTCGATCGCTTACTTTCACAACAATTGGTACCAAAACCAAGCTTAGATGATTTGAAATGAATCGATGGCGATAGAAGAAGGAAACGTGGGAACCAATAGATTTGATGAGAAGGATTTTGATTTATGGAAGATGCAAATTGAGGATTATCTCTACTAGATGAAACTATACTTGGCCTTATTGGGGGAGAAGTCAAAGACAATGAAACAAGATGACTAAGAATTGTTGGATAGACGAGCTTTGGGTGTTATACAGCTAATATTGACTCGTAACATTGCTTTTAACATTGTGAAAGAGAGGACCAAAGTGAGTTTGATGAAAGCCTTGTCGCACATGTACGAAAAGCCCTCTACGGTCAACAATGTTGATTTGATGCGTCGTCTATTTAAATTAAAGATGAGCGAATGTGTGTCAGTAGCAAATCATATCATTGAATTCAATGTGATTGTTAGTTAATTGAGTTTAGTTGAGATTGATTATGAAGATAAGGTACGTGCTTTGATTTTGTTATCCTTATTATCTAATAGTTGGAATACCACAATTACTGTTGTTAGTAATTCCTCTAGGTCAACAAATTTGACATTTGATGAAGTTTGAGATTTGATTTGAGTGAATACATCCATAGAAGAGTAGCCGGTGAACATGTATCTATTGCTTTGACATGTGAAAATAGAGAAAGAGCTAATACACATGTTAGCAAAAGTAATATAAACATGAATAGACGTAGTCAAGCTAGGACTAGTGCTGTTGTTTGTTTGACTTGTTGCAAGATGAGGCATATTAGAAGCAATTGCCTTAAGCTGAGAAATGAGAAAGATAAGGGAACTATAGTTGAGTTTGTAGATGATATTGCAGCTGTAGTTGATGACAATTTGGATAGTGCTAATTTTATCTTGTCTGTCATTGATTATTCATCGTATAGTGGTGGATTATGGATTCTGGTTTTTCATTTCATGCTACACCAATTAGAAACTTGTTTACTACTTATCAACTCATGGACAGTAGAAAAGTGCAGTTGAGGAACAACGCTGAGTGTGATGTTGTAGGTGTTGCAATGTTAGAACCAAAATACATTATGATATTGTGAGGACATTGACTAGAGTAAAGCACGTTCTCGAGTTGAAGAAGAACCTATTTTTTGAATGCTTTGAATTTAGCTAGGTGTTGATAAATTTCAGAATATAGAATTTTAAAAATCTTTCAAAGTTAGTGATGATGAGAGGAATCAAGCATAGCGGCTTGTATGAGCTTCCAGGTGACAATGATAGAATTTGCCACAAAGACATTGCATGCATCTGTTCGAGAATCTAAATTTTGGCATATGCATTTAGGCCACATTAGCAAGAGAAGTCTGAATGTTCTAAGTGAAAGGAATCTATTATGTGGTTATGTTGCTAACAAACTAATATATTTAGGTGCTACGATTTAAATCAATGGTGAAAAGCGCGTTTCAATACGGTTGTAGAAAAAACCACAAAAATTGCAAAGTTTATTCACTTAAATGTTTGTATGTTGCTGTGGTTTCCTTCAAGGAAGTGTGTCATATTTATGCTTATAGTTGTTGATGACTACTCAAGGAAAACATGGTTGTTTATTCTTGGGCACAAGTTTGATATTGTTATCAAGATCAAGTTGTTGAGAGCTTTGCCCACAAAGAAAATTGATAAGACGATAAAGGGGATAAGTACACTATCAATGCCAAAAGTTGTGTACGATGCTCACTTTGGTGCCAAAAGTTTCCGTCGAATCACTTAAGTGTCAAAAATTTTGAAAAACGATCATTTCAGTGCCAACGCCGATGAAATTGGCTGAAATCCGACATTGCCTTTTTTTATTAATTTTTGAAGCCAACGTGGCTCGTCAGAGAGTTGAGTCAACATCCAAACACCAAAACGACACCGTTTGGCTTATTTCCCCCAACTTAGAAACCCTAATCCCCAAATTGAGAGAGAGGGAAGGCTCGTCTTCATCTTCTTCTTCCTCGAAGACCCACACCAGCAACGGCACCAGCACGGCACCAGCAGTAGCACTGGCAACGCACCAGCAACAACACCAGCAATGCACCAGCAGCAACAGCGCACCAGCGGCACCTTCGACCCATCTTCTTCTTCCTCCTCCTCCTCCTCCTCCGCCATCGCCTCCGATTTTTCTTGCCACTTATTGCTTAAGCAACAATCTCAGTCTCTTCTCACTCACCTGGTCGAGCAACTAAAATGGTGGCTGAGCGACGATGGCCGAGCGATGGTGGCCAAGCGATGGTGGCCAAGCGACGGCGGGCCAATAACGGTGGCCGAGCGGCAGAAACCCTAATTTCAATCCTCTTGTGAGCTAAACGGCGTCGTTTCCTTGAGGCCATCCATGTAAGACGGCAAAAATGTCATTTTCTTAAGGAGGACCGAAAACGACGTCGTTTAAAGGCCTTGTAGATTTTTTTTTTTAAAAAGCCACGTAATCATTTTGGCCAGAATCTTTCGTCGGTGGCACCAAAGTGATCGTTTTTCCTCCGACTTGGCACTTAAGTAATCCGACGGAAACTTTTGACACCAAAGTGATCGCCATACACAAGTTTTTGCATTGATAGTGTACTTATCCCGACGATAAAGTATATGCGAACCGACAATAAACCAGAGTTTTCTTTAAAGATTTTAAATGAATTTTGTATGAAGGAAGGTATGATAAGACACTGCACTAGTGCCAACGATCTACAGTGGGTTACAAAGTTGATGAGCGAAACATTACTAGAGACGACCCTTAAAATATTCTTTAGTATTGGGATGACTAGGAGATTCCTGATAGATGCACTTAGTATGATGAATTACCTTATGAATAGATCCCAACTGATTATTATTGGATGTCGGAATCCTAAAAAAGTGTGGTCAAATAACGTCACTGATTATTCTACTATTATTCTACTATTAGAATATTTGGTTGCCCATGTTATATTAAAGTTAATGATGGTGAGCTCAATGAAAGGGCAAGAAAGTGCATGTTTCTAGATTGTGCACAAGGTAAGTGGGGTTATCGGTTGTGTTAGTGAGCACTAGTAGAGTAATCGACACGTATAATTCATGTACCGAAGTGAAACTAATAGAGCCAATAGCTACTGTAATTGCTAATATTGACAAGGCATGTATTTGATCTTCTATGCAACAATGGGGGATAAGTACACTAATGGTACCATAAGTTGTGTACGGCGCTCACTTTGGTGCCAAAAGTTTTCGTCGGATCACTTAAGTGCCAAATCGGAGGAAAAACGATCACTTTGGTGCAACCAGCGAAAGATTCCGGCCACCGGCAAAAGATTCCGGCCAAAATGAATACGTGGTTTTTTTTTTTTAAAATTGATAGGCCTTTAAATGACGTCGTTTTTGGTCCTCCTTAAGAAAACGACGTCGTTTTGCCGTCCTACATGGATGGCTTCACAGAAACGACGCCGTTTAGCTCACATGGGGATTGAAATTAGGGTTTCCGCCGCTCGGCCACCGTCGCTCGCCCGCCGTCGCTCGGCCACCATTGTAGTTGCTCGACTAGGTGAGCGAGGAGAGACTGAGATTGTTGCAGGAAAAATCGAAGGCGAGGGCGGAGGAGGAGGAGGAAGAAGATGGGTCGAAAGTGCTGCTGCTGCTGGTGCGTTGCTAGTGTCGCTGCTGGTGTGCTGCCGGTGCTGTTGCTGGTGCCGTGCTGGTGCCGTTGCTGGTGTGCGTCTTCGAGGAAGAAGAAGACACAAAGACGAGCCTTCCCGCTCTCTCAATTTGGGGATTAGGGTTTCAAAGTTGGGGGAAAGATGCCAAACGGCATCGTTTTAGTGTTTGGATGCTGACTCAACTCTCCGACGAGCCACGTCGGCTTCAAAAATTAATTTAAAAAAAGGCCACGTCGGATTTTCGGCCAATTTCGTCGGCGTTGGCACCAAAGTGAGCGTTTTTCAAAGTTTTTGGCACTTAAGTGATCCGACGGAAACTTTTGGCACCAAAGTGAGCGTCGTACACAACTTATGGCACCATTAGTGTATTTATCCCCAACAATGGTTTTGCTTTATCTTTGGTAGAAGAAATTATGTCAAAAAAAATCCTTACGAAATAGTTAAATGTGAATGTGGAGTTGGTGCTCTGATGAGGTCCTTGATTATGGCAAAGTTCAAGTGAGTCTTAGACTTGAAAGATGTTTGTGGCCATTGAGTCCATTGGAGACTATAGGAGAATAGCAACAGAGTTCCAATTTTTAGTAAAGCTATTATGACTTGGCTCAAACATCAAGCCGAGGTGGAAATTATTAAAATATGTCTCGAGTTTGAGTCCATGAACAAAAAGCGGTCCACGACAAATTATAAGAAAATGCGGGATTGATTAAATGGAAGTCAGAAATTTAGATTTCCTCTGGACGTCCGAAATTGAGTGAAGCAAAAAAAAAAAAAAATGCTAACTTTCTATTCCAAATTGAGGTCGGCAAAGGAAAATACAAAAGGAAAGTCACATGTCCACTATGTTTCCTATTCTAACTTGGTTATTCTTCTTTGATCAATTTTATTACACTTCTCCAACGGTGATTGATATAGAAATATATTCATGGGTTTGGTATAAAGTGTTGTTAGCTTGCATGCATATTGTGAAGAGGTCTTGAAGTGCCATTATCAATTGAGTGCTTGGTGTGAATTTGTTCTCTGCAGATTACACCAATAATTTTAGTGTTGAAGTCAATTAAATTATTATTGTAAGATTTTGTGTATAATTCATTTGTGAGATTAAGAGATTATTTAGTGAGAAATTATGGAGCTAAACACTACATGAATTATTGGGTGTAATTAGAGCTTGGGAAACACTAAGATTGATTATGTGACTTGATTATAATTATAATCCCTATTGTATCGCTTGATCTATAAAGTGGATGTAGATTACAATGATCGAACCACATAAATCTGATATTTGATCTATTTTCTTATTTTGTCTATTTTATAATTCGACCACTTATTTTTGCAACACAAACTATGATAATTGTTATGATATGTGAAATTCTTCCTAGAAGTATTCACCAAATATCGAATCACGGTGAAGGCCCTTCGTTTAATCATTGGCTTTGATACTACTTGCTTAAATCTTATGCCTTTATATGGAAAGATTGTGAACTAAACCCTTTTTTCACTCAAAAAATTACGCTAATGAATTGTGATCAGAATAGGCATATAATGTGGTACATCTCTAATTAATTGCTTGATGTGGGCTTTTTTGTTAGCACCTTCACCATGCGCCTTAACATCAATCATCACCCTAAAATAAGGATTGACAATCTATATTCGTGGGTCATGTTTGTGTCGTGTTGACATGACAATATATTACATTATAGGTCAATCGAGTATGACGCAATGAGTTAATCGTGTTGACCTAGCTCTTGAAACACGAACAGGGCATGGAAATTAGTGGGTTCACACTACGCCATCCATGTAACACAATTACATAACGAGTATACAGGCCAACACAATTCCACGACAAAGCATGACGCGAAATCAACTCAACAGCATAAAACTGACATGAAGTATTCTCAATCTTTCATGGTTTATTTTCAAATTAGAATAATCTATTAACAAAATTTCGTGAGACTGAATTAAACGGCTCACTTAAATTCTTAATAGTGAATAACATGGGTATAATAGTTGTCCTAACCAACCGATTTTAACGGATCTTGTAGGTCGTGTGGACACTAACTTAAAAGGAAATATAAGTCTATTTCGTGGCAGGTTAATACGGTCATAACATTGTTACTAGTTATTTCTTGTGGGTTGACACAAAATTGATTAGCCTTAAACCCATGCTGTTGTGTTCAAGCCATGTTGTCTTATCGTATCAAGGATTGCCACCCTTACCCAAGACCACAATGATCAACCTGATTCCTTCTTTAAGATATCCATCAACACAAAGATAAACACCGGGCCTCCAATCAACTTGGCTATACTATCTACTATTTCATCGGGACAATGCAATGAGAACTCAGTTGCCCTTTAGCATAAAGAAATCTAGTAAAGCACCCACTTGTATGACAAAATAATTCATATGCGGAAGCCAGGATCGATAAAAGACAAAACCTCCAGCCATTGTTCGTATTCACGTTCGTCGAATGTCCTGAAAAATCAAGAAAATAATAGGCACACTCTACTAACCAAATCTCCTCACATACTGATGGTGTATTCTTAATGTGAGGATTTTGTGTTAGACCTTGTGATCACCCATCAGAAATGAACGTGCGTTCCTATTTATACATCGTCTCCCATCAAGATGGGCGGTTGTCACGAAAGGGTACGAAGCGTGGAAAAACTTCATGTCGAACAGTCGCAACTTTAAGAGAAAATTTGGGTCTAAAATGTGGGATCACAAAAAAATAAATAACATTCTCTCACTTGATCCCATTATTTTCATCATACGGATTATCCAACTAATTCCACGGAAACTTTATGCTTAAAGAAAAGAAACAAACCACATGGATCATGGCGACATGTCCTCTAAGAGTAAGTAATATCTTCCATGTATCACAATGTATCTTATTTCTTTAATGCCAGCCTATATGTGACAACATATCTTAATGAATAAACCTCATGTTTATTCCAGAACCAAGGATAAATGTTATTCTCATAAACAACAAAATGTGTACACAAAAATTGAGAATCAACATTACAACTGAATAAAAGTTTCATACAACAAAAAATCGTTCATATGTCGACAAATCACATGATGGGACCTATTCCCATATTAGTTACATGATCCTTATACTTCATTGGTGGCATGTCTTTAGTTAAAGGATCGACTATCATCAATTCAGTGCTAACATGTTCAATGACCACTTTATTCTTCTTAACACGTTCCCTTATGGCTAAATACTTAATGTCGATATGCTTACTTCGACTGCCACTTTTGGCATTTTTAGCCATAAAAACTGCAGCTGAATTGTCACAATATATTCTTAATGGCCTAAAAATAGAATCAACAATTCTAAGCCCAGCAATGAAACTCTTCAACCATACACCATGCGAGGTAGCCTCAAAACAAGAAACGAACTCAGCCTCCATAGTGGAAGTAGCAGTCAAAGTCTGCTTGGCACTTCTCCATGACATGACTCCGCTAGCTAACATGAAAATGTATCCAGATGTTGATTTTCGTGAATCAACGCAACCCGCGAAGTCCGCATCCGAATAACCGACCACTTCCAGGTTGTCAGTCCGTCTATACATAAGCATATAGTCTTTGGTACCTTGAAGGTATCTCATCACTTTCTTTGCAGCTCTCCAATGGTCTAAACATGGATTACTCTGATATCTTCCCAACATTCCCACAGCAAAAGCGATGTCAGGTCGAGTGCAAACCTGAGCATACATCAAGCTTCCAACAGCAGAAGCATATGGAATGTTGTACATTTGTTCCCTTTCTAGATCATTATTCGGGCATTGGTTCAAATTGAACCTGTCACCTTTCACAATGGGTGCTATACTTGGTGAACAATCTTTCATTCGAAATCTCTCTAGGACCTTATTGATATAGGTTTCTTGAGATAGTCCTAAAATGCCTCGAGGTCTATCTCTATGGATCTTAATGCCAATGACATAAGATGCCTCACCCATATCCTTCATGTCAAAACTCTTAGAGAGAAATTGTTTCACCTCATGTAGCAACATTTTATCATTGGTTGCAAGTAGTATATCATCTACATATAGCACAAGGAAACAAATTTTGCTCCCACTGACCTTCTGGTATATACATTGATCCATGACATTCTCTATAAAACCAAATGAAGAGATGACATCATGAAACCTTAAGTACCATTGGCGGGATGCTTGTTTCAAGCCATATATAGATTTCTTAAGCTTGCACACCAAATGCTCACCTTTACTAGAGGAGAATCCTTCAGGTTGTTTCATGTAAACCTCCTCCTCTAGTTCTCTATTGAGGAACGCCGTTTTCACATCCATCTGATGTAATTCCATATCAAAATGGGCAACCAATGCCAAAACAATACGAAGAGAATCTTTCTTTGATACAGGAGAAAAAGTCTCCGTGTAATCGATTCCTTCCTTTTGAGTGAATCCTTTGGCAACAAGTCTAGCTTTATATCTTTCAATGTTACCTAATGAATCTTTCTTAGTTTTGAAGACCCATTTACAACCAATGGCCTTCGCATCATTAGGTAACTCAACCAAATCCCAGACTTTGTTAGATGCCATAGAACTCATCTCTTCCTTCATGGCATTGTACCACAAATTGGATTTATCACTATCCATGGCTTGTGAAAACGTTTCGGGATCATTCTCAGCTCCAATATTGTAGTCAGACTCTTGTAAATACACAATATAATCACTAGAAATAGCCGATTTCTTTATTCTAGTAGATCTTCTTAATGTTGGATCAACATTCTCTTGAGGAGCATGTTGCTCAACTGGTTGTTCAACAGTTTCTGGTAATTGCTGAACAACTGGATCCACTAGATCAATATCAGCAGGTTGTGGAACTTCAACGATTGGTTGTTCAATAGCCAGTTGAACTGAAGGGGCATTATGAGCAACAACCAACCTTAAACTTGAGGTGGAAGGTTGAGTGTCTGAATGATCTTCCTTAGAAACAAGATCCCTTGGTCGATCGCTCCCACTGATCAAGTCATTTTCAAGAAATTTAGCATTTCTTGATTCCACAATCCTAGTGGTACGAGATGGACAATAAAACCTGTATCCCTTAGACCTTTCGGCATATCCAATGAAATACCCACTTATAGTCCTTAGGTCCAACTTCTTTTCTTGTGGATTATAAATTCTTACTTCAGAAAGGCATCCCCAAACGCGCACATGATGTAAACTCGGTTTCCAACCCTTAAATAACTCAAAAGGTGTCTTTGGGACAGCCTTGGTCGGAATTCGGTTTAAAATGTACACTGTCGTCTTAAGTGCTTCAATCCATAAGAATTTAGGAAGTTTTGAGCTGCTAAGCATACTACGCACCATGTCTAATAAGGTTCGGTTTCTTCTTTCCGCTACGCCATTTTGGTCCGGAGAACCAGGCATAGTATATTGGACAACTATCCCATGCTCTTGAAGAAATCTTGCAAATGGACCAGGTGCTTGTCCATCTTTAGTGTATCTACCATAGAATTCTCCACCTCTATCTGATCTCACGATCTAAATTTGCTTATCGCATTATTTCTCTACTTCCGCCTTAAATACCTTAAAGGCATCTAATGATTCATACTTATTGTGAATCAAATAGAGATACATGTAACGTGAGTAATCATCTATGAAAGAGATTAAGTATTTCTGACCATAAGAGTCCATATCCGGACTACATATATCTGTATGTATGATTTCTAATATTTTTGTACTCCTCTTGGCACATTTCTTTGTCTTGTTAATCTGCTTTCCCTTTATGCAGTCCACACAAGTATCACAATCAGTAAAATCTAAAGTACCAAGTACTCCATCATTTACTAATTGCTTAATTCTTTCTATGGAGATATGTCCCAATCTCCGGTGCCATAACATAGAGGAATGTTCTTTCACAACACATCGTTTCATACCAGCTTTATTATGAACATGCATCGCATCATAATAGGCATTGTCTTGTAAATTAATTCGAAAAAGACCATCAGACAAAGTACCACTCCCGACAATTTCAGATTTAAATGATAAACAGAATTTTGAATCTGAAAAGTTAAAAGAGTATCCCAAAGGTACAAGTCTTGAAACTGAAATTAATTTTTTAGAAAAACTAGGAACATAAAAGGTCTTTTCCAAATCTAAAACAAAACCACTATTGAGAACTAGTCTATATGTCCCAATAGCTTCCACATGCGAACGCATCTTATTTCCTGAATAGATGTTTTGTTCACTTCCCACTGGCTTCTTGTGGTTTTGAAAACCCTGCAAGGAATTCGAAATATGGATTGTAGATCCAGAATCAATCCACCAAGTGTTGTGACTTACATCAGTCATATTAGATTCATAACAAATACAAGAGATTGGATTACCTTTCTTCTCGAGCCAGGCCTTAAATTTGACACAATCCTTCCTTATATGCTCCTTCTGTCTACAGAAAAAACACTTAGATTCTTTCTTAATGTCAGCTTGGGGAGGTATTTTACCTTTTCCCTTATACTTGCCATAGCCCTTATTCTTTCCTTGTGTTGCCAAATGAGCACTTTCTCCCAATTCCATAATCAGTCTTTCTTCCTCTTGAACACACATGGTCATGAGTTCATTAATTGACCATTTATTCTTATGTGTGTTATAAGAGATCTTGAAAGGTGCATACTGTTGTGGGAGAGTGTTCAGAATATAATACACAAGGAAGGATTCAGTTATCTCAACCTCAAGGTTCTTAAGCTGAGCTGCAATGTTCCTCATTTGCATGATGTGCTCACGCACACCTCTAACACTAGTGAGCTTCAATGATGAAAACTTCATAATCAGGGTCATGGCATGCGCCTTCTCAGAACTTTCAAACTGCGCATCTATGGCCTCCAATAAAGCCTTAGCATTGCTATGCTGAGAAACTGAACCACAAATACTATGAGATATCTTAGCTCTTATAAACATGGCACAAACACGGTTGGATTGCTCCCATTGGTTATAAAGAGCTATCTCAGCTGGAGTGCTCAAATCAGTAGGAGCAGGTGGTTCGTCTTTCCTTATAGCATAGTCAATGTCCATCCACCCCAATTAAAGAAGAACTGACTCCTTCCAAACTTTATAGTTCTCACCATTCAGTATAGGAATATCAAACTTAAATTCAGAGAAATTCACAGGTTGCGAAACTGCATATCAAATAATCATGCTTATGTTACAAAATTTGAGGCAAATATAAATAAATCATGTTTTACCAATGTAAACATGTCACAATATGAATCACATAACATAAAAACTACCTGTGGGCTAAGTTTTTAATTTAAATAGATTCATAATTACTTCATGAAGAAACTAACATATTATGCCTTTTCTTAATCCATGTGGGTAAATTAAGAAAAATAATATGATATTTCATCCTAATTAATCATACTAATATAATGAAAATTCCTGTGGGATAAAATTCATCATATTAATATAATTAATTATAATTAATGTCCATTTCTAAATATGATCCGGAGGCTTTTTAATATATAATTTAATTAATTAAAGATGTTGTGGCCACTCCCTAATTAATTAAATATATGGACCATTGGACATTTAATTTCATGCACAAAATATTCATAAAATACATGAAATGACAAAAATAGTAAATAAAAACATCGAAGGGCAGAACAGTAAATAAATCGGCCAAGGGCATGATTGCAAAAATTTTAAAAATTTGGGGCAAAAGTGTAAAAAAAAAAAAAAAGAGCTGCGGGTGGGAGACGACAGGCGCGTGCCGAGCATGTGCGCATCCAGCGCACAGGCGCGTGCCCCGCACTTACGTTCAGCGCGCAGGCGCGTGCAACGCCTGGCAACTGCCGCGCGCGTGAGAGCGCGTGGCCCGTGGATCCCACGCGCCTGCAACCGCAGCGCACGCGTGGGCTCCACGCGCCTTCTTCCTCGCGAACAGAAGCATTTTCTTTGTCGTTTTTCGCCGTTCCGCCGTGGTTTCGCCGGCCGTTTCTTCTCCGGCAGCCCATTTCAGACAAAAATAAATAATGGGTTTTGAAGAGCATGCCGGCACGACCACATGGGTCCAAGTTTCGGTGAAAATGAGCAAAAATTGGCCCCAAAATCAGACACAAATTTCCCAAAACACAATTCCTTGAACCACCGCGACTTCCGCCGCCCGATTAGCCTCCGGCGAGCACTGATATACCGGAATAACTCATGGCTAATGTTCCTTATGGCGGTGCGACCGTGCGGGTCCGAAATCAAGGGGTGGGTCACCGGAATTTGCCCGGAATTTGCGAGTTTCTCTCTTGACCTCAACATTCCGAGTTACTGTTCATGTTCTAAAAGCCCGAAAAACACACCAAAAATTCAAGAAAAACAAGGCAGAGGCACTAGACACGCTCTGATACCAAATGTACGACAAAATAATTCATATGCAGAAGCCAGGATCGATAAAAGACAAACCTCCAGCCATTGTTCGTATTCACGTTTGTCGAATGTCCTGAAAAATCAAGAAAATAATAGGCACACTCTACTAACCAAATCTCCTCACGTACTGATGGTGTATTCTAAATGTGAGGATTTTGTGTTAGACCTTGTGATCACCCGTCAGAAATGAACGTGCGTTCCTATTTATACATCGTCTCCCATCAAGACGGACGGTTGTCACGAAAGGGTACGAAGCGTGGAAAAACTTCATGTCGAACAGTCACAACTTTAAGAGAAAATTTGGGTCTAAAATGTGGGATCACAAAAAAATAAATAACACCACTAACTAACTAGACTCATCCTCACTCATATGTTTATGTTCTTAAGAGCACGAGTCAACTCGATATTCTGACTCGATTCTGAAAACAAAACTATTGGGTTCGTGCCATGCACTGAGCTACTTAGTCCCTGCACATCGTGCGACGAATCATGATAAGTACCAATTTTATTCGCATGGATGTACATGTGTAGCTATAATTCGTGAACGAGAACCACGAACAATAAAAGATAATAAAGAATTAAGGTTGGCAATTCTTGGCAGATCATATCTTCAATGAAGAAGGACTGAGAAAATGGGGACCATCATCCTTTGTTTTCTCGTTCGATTTAAATGGGAAGGCCGGCACAAAGTGAAGCGACATGGACATGTTACTGGAGCTGAAGCACCCGCGTCTGATGGAAGCAACACTCACGTCAAACCCCCTTCGGCCAACCATGGATTTTGGATACATGGGATCTTCTCCAATTTAGAGGACGTAACCTTTCTTTGTTGCCATCATACAGGACGAACCATCCATTCGAAAAACTGCTTTGCAGAGTATTTTTTTTTTCCCCATAAATGTCGTGTTCATTGGCAAGTTGTTGAACAAGGTTGAGTCCCTCGTTTTCGTAAGCAAGAAAACTAATGAACAGAAGGTCAATTTAAACCCTTTTTATATCATCGTGATGAAATTGATTATAAAAAAAAAAATGCTGGGAAAAAGCTTTACAAAAGAGCGGCAAAGAGAACTTTGCACTAATTAGGTACCTCAAAATTAGGTTAATTATGTGATATATGTCTAAAACATTTGTAATTACAGCTCAATTAATGCAAAAGGATTGAGATCCTTAGAAAATCAAACTCAAATGTTTAAATTAATAGGTGAATGGAAACTCCATGAATATAAAAGTAATATAAGATCCATTGTTAAGTGATGTGCGATAATATTTCTTCCTTCTTATGCGCAAGTCAAGTTAAGAGCGCCACATAGAATTTCACTTGTGAAAAGGATACCGCTGGTTTTAATATCATATTAAAATGTCAAATCCAAAAACTTAAATTAATGAATGGAGGGAAATCACATCAAATATGTAAAGCATATAAAACGAGTTATCAAGTGATGCGAGATAATATCTTAATAGAGATGAATGTCTGAGATCATTCAAAAATGATTTTACGTTATTTCAATTGGAATTGCCGATATTGTATAAACCCTAATGGATGGCCCAAGCATTTCCTCCTTGTTTGCGACCATAGTTCACAGACTCTTACCACGGTTGAGAAAAGTCATCGCTTATTAGTCATTTTTTTAAGTTAATCAAATTGTCATCTCTGTGCTTTCCTCATAAATATCTCAAATTATGCATCTATGATTGTTACATGAAGATGGTCCCTCGTCTTTTTAGGTGCTAGTGGATGGATATGACCTTTTTCGTGTCATTTCAATCTGATATAATTCATTTTCAGCCCGTCGCCATCAATGCCGCGAATGGATGGCAGCGAAAGCAGCTGGGGTTTATACATATACATAATTCTGGTCAAAGAACTCTATTATTGGCCCATTTGTGCAATAAAAGAAACACTTTAAATATACTATAAATAAATAAATAAATAAGCGAATGGCCCATTAGATTTTGACATAGTGAAATGCAAATGATTGTCAACCCCAGTATCAATTTTTTTTTTTTTTTTTTTGGTAAGGACCCCTGTATCAAATATTTCTTCATTCCTTGTGGGAAGATTCCCTTGAATATGCTCAGAATGACATATTATATTTCGTCTCCTTGGAGCAGCTCCAGATTCCCTCCATAGAATACACCTTGTTCTTACGGGGAAACCAAAGATATTCATTAATGGTACTTGTCATGCGCAGTACATTAGGCAGTACTTGTCATTTAAGGAAGCAATTCGATTGGTAGAGTCAGCAAAGTTTGACCCTTAGCCCAAGAATCCCCTCCCGTTGAGCCAAGTCTCATCATTTTTTCGTTCTTGCATATAGGCAAATGTTGTCTTGGCCATAGTATGTACTTAGAAATGAAGCGCATGTGATGCATTGGAAACATACGACTCTGAAAGTTTAGTAGAATGGTCCATTTTATTTTCAGCTGAAGATTGCAATCACATTACAGATTATTCGATGGACAGGTAGTAATGCAAATGAAATCAATCTCGTTATTATCGTTCCCAAGAAAGGTTTTTATGTTTAACAAGATTTGGTTCTTGCTCTAATATAAAGGTGATTCAATAACTCCCTAGATTGAACATTTGAGAAGGACCTAATTTTCTTTCTTATGATTCAGTGATGTTATATGGGCATAATTTTTTGTGCCATAACATATAATCGGGTGTCAACAATATATGATTCATGATCATAATGTTAATATCAAATTTATCTTCGCGGTTAACTTAATATATATATATATGTACTTACATGACCTTAAACTATCATCTTGCCATTTTTCTATCCAATTTTGTTGCCATTACATTTATCGATTAACAACATGCAAAAGAAAATTATCTATGAAACGGATAGATAAAATTTGTATATTAGTTGAGAATTTATTATAGCTTGACTTCTTTTTGCAAAGAATAGATATTAATTTAGTAACTCTTGTAGAGCAGGGGAAAAAAGGTATCCATATTGTACCCATTATATCATTGAGAAATGCTAAATGTACTAATTTTTTTAAAAGAAATTTCGTGTCTTAAGTGATTAAAAAAGCATGATTATATGTCTAAATATAATTCAATCGCTGTGGACTAGTTTGAACAAACTACAATTTTTACACATGATTTGACATAATTTAGAAAAAAAAGGTCAATATAATTTTACCTATGATTGCTGTACGTGATTTGTAAAAAAAAAAAAAACATCAAAAGTCTCGTAATTTCCATCGTATCAAGTGAAATCAATTTACCCATTGTTTTTAAGTTTTTAATCTGAGTTCAATTAAGAATGTTAACGGATTCGAACAAAAATTCTCACTTCATAATTTCCCAATTATAGTGGGGAAGACCAAAAAAAAAAAAAAATGAAAGCATATCTTGTTGCAGGTTCTCTAACACTCCGTATACGATGATTGGTTTTACCTATTGCAATATTTTATACACTAATGGTGATATTTTTAGAAGTTCTTAAGTAGTAATGCATGCCCTAATAATGTAAGTTCCATGGATGCAGGAGGCACTCCATCTTAGCCAAAAACCCCCCAAGAAAGGTATGATACGTGGGTTGGTAGGATGTACATAGAAGAGAATTATTTAACGGGCCATTACCAATCTATTCATTTTCAAGATTGTCTTTCAATCCATATATAACACGATGTACTTTTCCCCCTGATCGGAGTGAGCTAACCAGCTCTATTTAATAAGTGTATTATTGGGGAGTGTGATTGAGAGTTCGGATTAATAAGCACTAATATCCAAACAACATCACGGGTTGGGATTCCGGCCAAAGGGAAAATGACTCACGATAGGGCACTGTTCATTAAACAACCGGCAAATCAGTGAGCCCCACGCTGTGCTGAGGACGGTTGGGAACTGGCATTTCCTTGTCCTTCTCTTTGTTTTCTTCTTCTTCCCCCATCTGAGAACGACTCAAGTCGTACTTTATTCGTTGTCACAGTTGCCAGAGCGACTGGGGATCACAGTATTAAACAAAGGTATTCACTCGCCTATCATTTCATCAAAGAACCATCAGATTGGATCTTAGGTAGGGGTGTGCAACTGGACCGGATATACCCAATTCCCGGACCGGCCCACCTAGAAAATAGGGTCGCGAACCAGTTCCCATTGAAACCAGTCCAGGAACCGGTTCCCAAAATTCAAAACAGGTTTAAACCAGTCCGGGAATAGGTTCCGAGTGATTACCCACCGGAAACCGGTTCTTGGACCGGTTTTGGCAATAGAAGTCCAAACTCCTTTTTTTCTCCCGATTTCTATTTTTACTCTCGTAATCACAGGATATTTTTCCTCTTGGCTCTCTCAAATACGCACGGCACTCCTCCTTTGTCATTCATCTTCCTCACTTACTTCCATCTCTCACTGGCTCCCTCTCGCACTGTCTAATGGACAGATGATGTTCATCGCCACCAAATCCTTGTGTATCACATGGATTGGCTCGCATAATTTCTCTTTTGTAGGAGGAGTTATGTTTACATAAATGAGTAGCTTCGTGTAATAGTTGTAGGAATAAGACTAATATTAAACTCATGTTTATTGATAATTCTTTACCTTATGATTTTATTTATTATAGTTAGCCATGTGGATCCTTAATTTTTCATTTAGTCCAAAAGTTCATATATTTATTTATGGGATAAGTCCTCCAGAAGTCCTAAAACTTGTCACGAAAATGCATTTCAGTCCTAAAACTTGCAAAAAGTGCATTTCAGTCCTACAACTTGTCAAAATGTTTCAAACGAGTCCTAAAATCGACGCCGTCTAATTTCTTAATGGAAAAAGCTGACGTGGCCCCCGCGTGGCTTTTTTTAATCGTTTCTCTCTCCTCCATTGCGAATAGTTTTAAAAAAAAAAACCACGCATGCAGAACGACGTCATCTCCTCCTTTCTCCTTCGCCACGACGCCGTCTCCTCCTCCCACCTTCGCCACGACGCCGTCTCCTCCTCCCACCTCTGTCTCTACTTCTTCTTTCTCTATTCCGAGTGTCCCCTAAGCCCTAAATCGAATTCGTCCAAACCCTAAGCCCCAAATCGATCTCGGCCGAACCCTAAACCCTAAATCGAATTCGTCCGAAACCCTAAGCCCCAAATCGATCTCGGCCGAACCCTAAACCCCAAATCGAATTCGTCCGAAACCCTAAGCCCCAAATCGATCTCGTCCGAACCCTAAAGCCCAAATCGAATTCGTCCGAACCCTAAGCCTCAAATCGATCTCATCCGAATCCTAAACCCCAAATCGATTTCGTTCGAACCCTAAGCCCCAAATCAAATTTGACAATCTGCAGTTATCTTGCGATTTGGGTCCTCATCGACCTCGAGTTCGACGCTCGTCGTGAGTTCGTGTTCTTTCCTTCCTTTGGCGATTGCACGTTCGTGCAAAGATCTCGCTTGCGGGAGTCTCGACATCTCAGCAGCGAAGCGATTGGCATCGGGGATGACGACAGGGTCAACGACGGTGATGGCAACTCCTCCTCACGCAGGTATCGCTCTCTGCATTATAGCATTTTGTTGTTTTCCATTCTCCAATACTAGTGACAAATTAGAACATTAATGCAGAAGTGAGTTATGGTTGTCTATTCATACAAAGTGCATATGAAAAAAGATGTTTTTGGAGATTGGAAACATCTCCTAAATCTCTCGAGTAAACACATTATGCAGAAATTATTAATATGAAGACGTTATGAAGGAATCATAATATAGCTAATATACTTCTATTAGGTTCCTATAATACGAAGCCCAGAAGAATGAGGGCAGCAACATCTGCATCAAGTAGCGTAACTCCTAATGAGGTCAACTCGGAGCCAACATGTTATTGTGGCCTTCAATCGCCAATTCTTATGGCAAAGACAAAGAAAAACGCAGGAAGAAGGTTCCATGGATGTGCTAAGTTTGATAGTCCAAGTTGCTGCAATTTTTTCATGTGGGTGGATCCAAAGATACCAAATCATGTGAGGGACATGATAGTTGACCTCCTTGAAAGAAATCAAACATTGTCTGAATCAAGTTAATCGAGGGGTGACGGAGTCGAGGTGAGCTCATTGCTAGCTGAAATGAATAGTCAAAAGGCGAAAAATAGACGTTTAAAGGAGGAGCTTGCACAAGTAAAGAAAGGGAAGATGCTATATCAATCAGCATTCATTCTATGCATGTGTTATATCGCTGTATTGGTTATATATAATGTGAAAGTTGGTGGGAAATTTCTAAGTCTTCCATAGTACTTTCTATCTGAGTTTGTAAATTTGAACACTAGTTGTGGATAATTGAGATGGGAATGAGATCTTATGTGAGTTTGTAGTTTGCAAGACCGGTTGCTTGCCATGCGAGAAATTACTATCGCATTACAAAATGTTGCTTGATTTGTGTGCTTGTCAATAGCACTACATGAGCTATTGCCACCAGAATAAATTTGCAACTTCAAAAAATGGTGACAACTCCCTTATTATGCAATTGAGATTGTTAATTGGTGATTTTTTTCATAATTTTAATAACGAGCTTGCCTCGAATGGAATGTGTAAAAAATCAAGTGAAATCAAAGTAGTCGGCTACAATACCTAAGTTACCTAATCAAATCTTCCATGAATCATCCAATGCGGGCCACAGAGACCACGTAGAGCAAAACCCCATCATATAAAATGAAAATTCTGCATGGCCAATTTCAGTAATTACCTATTAACAATCCCGAAGAGTAATCACTTTCGTGCATTATCCAAACCAAAACCAAGCATCCCACATAACTTGTTGAAACACGATTCATTGACAAAGCAACATGCTTACATTTTCAGTGCGCAAAAGGTTCTGTTCAACAAAATATGCACTTTTACTGCAGAAAAGGTTCTATGCACAAACGCTACACGTCTCATACAAAAAACCAGCTAATAATTGATATACATTCACCTAACAACACCAATTTCAGCAGACATATCAATCCAATATGATGGTCTCCGGTGGTCCAGTAGGTTGAGCCTTCACTTGATTCTGAATTCTGGTGCTTTTCCTTATATATGGTCTCGCAGCGATAGGCTTTGGAGGAGTTGTTGTAGCCTGAGATGACTGAGCCTGACGTTGTAATAGTGGCTTTGGCTTCATCGCAACATGCTTTTGAGGAGGTAATGTTGCGCGAGATGATTGAGATTGGGAACTTGCCTTGGGTTGTGATTGTGCCTTTCGCTTTAAACCAAGATGCTTCTGACCTATTGTAGCCTTAGATGACTGAGCTTCGGGATTGGCCTGAGGTTGCGATAGTGACTTTGGTTTCAGCGCAACAAGCTTTCGAGGAGGTAATGTTAGACGAGATGATTGAGGTTGGGAACTTACCTGGGGTTGTGATGGTGCCTTTCGCTTTAAACCAAGATGCTTCTAACCTATTGTAGCTTGAGATGACTGAGCTTGAGAACTGGCCTGAGGTTGTGATATTGTCGTTGGCTTCATTGCACCGTGCTTTGGAGGAGCTACTGTTGCATGATATGACTGACGCTGTGAAGTGGCCTTGGGTTGTAATAGTGGCTTCAGCGTCACTGCAATTTGTTTTCGAGAAGCTGCTGATATATGATATGACTGAGGTTGTGCACTGACCTGGGAATGCACCTTTGCTGTTGACGTAGATCTTGTGACTACCCCTTTCTCCGGTAGGTTAACGATTCTTGCACCAATTGTATTAGGCTACATAAAAATGAGTATCTTTTTAGCTTAAGGAGATAAGTAATTGCTATTATAAAAATTTAAAAATATTACTCACCTTGCTAATATGAAGGTTTGTCATAGGATTTGCGTCAACACCTAACCTTATCATTTTCATCCTCTTGGCTTGTGATTCTCTCTGTATCATGCAATTTTCAGTGGTAGGTCTTTTAAACTGAAATAATAGAAAATTCATTCAACATGAGAACGTAATCACAATACATGTATACTTGGGGATTGAGGTATTACTCACCGGAATTTTTTCACGTCTATGCTTAGCCATTATATTGGCCGGTGCACTGCCTTCCCCTTGATCCGAACGAACTTCACCAAAAGCATTGGCCTCACCACTACATCCTCTAACATCAGCACTAGCATGAGCAGAAGCAGTGGCACTATATTTTCTTACATTTGCATGACCACTACATTCTCTTACATCTGCACTAGCCTGAGCAGAAGCATTAACATGCCCACTATTGTCTCCTATTGAATTGGCATTTGCAGAAGCATTGGCATGGCTTTGGGATCCTCCTTCAGCTATGCTTGTCGTAGCTTTAGCTTTAGCCTAAATATATATTCAAAATTACTAAATTGGAATCTTAATATACACAACTTACAATAATGGTTAGATGACAACTTACTTGTCTTTTCCGAGCCTTGGACCGGTGGAATTAGCTTGAGATTGAGCATAAGCTTCACTGTACTTGCACTAGCATGAGCATTGGATGTACATACATTGACCCGAGCATTGGATGTACATACCTTGGCCCCAGCATTGGCCTGAGAAGCACATATTAAGCATTGATTAACAACATGTTAAAGTGACATGCCCAGCATTAAGATGATCGGTTAGTTGAGGAAATACCTTTTTTAAAGGATATCCTTTGCAGTTATGTCCAATTTGTTTGTAAGCAGAACAAGTCATTTGCTTACTCTCTTTAGTCATTCTATCACCTCTTACAAGCTCAATCGGTTGCTTTCTTCTACTCCTTTTTGGCCTACCAGGCATGTTCTTCATTGGTGGGGGTTGAGGAGCTTCTTTATTGGTTTTATTCCAAAATTTATGTCCTCTCACTGTAGGCATCATGAATTGATAAGCACTTAGATACTTTTCCTTGTTGAAGCACTCGGCTAGATGGTCAGTCGGATCATTTCTCTTATGGTGTATTGCACAAATGGCATGGCAACATGGAATTCCACTAAGTTCCCAAGCTCTACAAGAACAAGTTTCTAAATTCAAATCAACAACATATTTGTCACCACCTTCTGTAATCTCATATCCTTCATTTCCATTCCATATCAAATGGCAATACCTACTAGCAGATGTATTATCATGTAACTTACGCATAATCCTTGGACCGTAATTTCTAGTCCACCTAGCACATCCATCCTCCGAGTATGCATTCTATTCATAACCATGATTCTAATATCCTCCAAAGCATACTCACAATGGCCTTGCACCTAGCTTCCACACACCTGCCATTGAACGCTTCACTCAGATTATTATCAACGACATCACATTTAATGTCGGTGTCAAAGAAGGCTTTGCACCAATGTTTTGGCTCAATACAGAATAAGTCATCATGACCTTCCCGAGTCGGTTCCTTCAACCTTTGTCTATGTATCTCGAAATCGACATATTATTGCTTTTGACACATCTCCAAAATTGCCTCAAGAATCGTTTTCCTTTGTATTTTTTACCCAGTTGGAATAAATGTGCCTTGCACACATCCTATGCTCTGCATTTGGCAACAATTCAGCTACAGATTGAACGAGACCCTGACAATTACCGAAAAAAAAGAAAATATGTATGAAAACAGAAAGAAAAACATTGTAATGTCACAATCAATTTACAAATGAAAACAGAAAGAAAATCATACCTTTTGTTGATCACTTATCAAAGTCCATCCGTCACCATTACACATATCGAGGTCTAATTTCAACAATTCGATAAACCAAGTCCATGTGTCATTATTCTCGATTCTTACCACTGCCCAGGCCATTGGATACATATGATTGTTGCCATTCCTTCCGACGGCACATAACAACTCACCTTTGATCAAACCTCTCAAAAAACATCCATCTAATCCAATGATCTTCCTACATCCAGCCAAAAAACCTTTCTTGCAAGCATCAAAGCAAATGTAAACCCTATCAAATACTGGTAGAGAATTTGGCCATGGCCTTTCAACTTTCAATTTAAAAGTGCTTGAAGGGCTTGCAGTGTAAAGCTCTCCCAAGTAGTCGTGCATCTGTGCATATTCCTGGAAGTAATTGCCTTGCAGTTCCTTCAATACTTTCAGCTTTGTTCTCCTACACTGACTGAAAGTGACATTTAGACCAAGTTGTTCTCTAACTAATTTCTTTAACTCAGGTGCTTTGATTTTAGGCATTGCAGAAATGAGAATCATGAAGTGCTTAGCTAAATAAGTGCTAGACACTCTCTTATTCTCGAAAGTGATACTGCATATATGCTGATTTACATACTTTCTCAAATGAAATGACCCAGTTTTGCTATCAAGAGCACCATAGATCATCCAGTTACAATTGTTCTAGCCACACCTAGCTCTTACAACACTTTTTGTGTTCTTAGTGTATTTGATTGCTCTTTGCTCAGCCACAGAATACTTCAAAATTGCATTCTTGAACTCAGTTGCATCCTCAAATGTCATGCCAACAATAAATTGTGGATTTGTACCACTTTGATCATATGATGGGAACCTACTTCTCCTCCTTGAAATAACATCAGCCTCTTCACTACCCTCATCATTTAAAATTGATTGAAGACTGCATTCCTCATCTGAATCAACATACTCTGTTTCGTACCCAGAATCATCTAATGATTGAGCCTCATCCACAATCGGTGGTTGGGAAGTACTAGTTGCCTCACTATAATTTAAAATTTCGAGCCTATGTCTTGCTGAAAGTTCAATTAATTTTTTCCTTGCTTCAACCAGTTCAAAGTCATCATCATCACTCGACTGTTCCATATCCACCAAATTATGTGCATCATCATCCTCTTCCTCATCTAGATCCTTATTGGCAACTTCAGCCCGATTCCGTCATCATCGGTATTCCTAATCACATTAGACATACCTCCAGTTTCCATCTCAACACCCCCCATCTCAGCTCTTGCCTTTTCATTATCAACATGCTCAACATATAGTGTAATATTTTCAGAGCACAGATGATGATAAAATAGATCCATCACATCAGCGTTATCCCATAAATACCTAAGAGTTACTCCGTCTACAAGAGTCTTACTTCCAGGAACTCTGTAAAAGAGTTTCTCTACTCTACACACACCCAAAGCCTCAATAGCTTCAATTATACTAGAAAGTGAAGGCTTACTTAAACTTATTTCAGCAACATCAGCCCTTCCACCTATGTATTCCAATAGTGGGCCAACTTTAAATTTACCTCCATAGCGAACAGTGACATAAACTTTGTTCTCGGCCATTGGACCTACAAGGGAACAGAAACAAAAAGCAGAGCACTTTCAATCATCAAATTATTGAAGCAATGTTCAAGTTCTAAATTAAAGATATTTTTATAAAAGACTAACAATCAATACAAAAACAGCAAATTAGCATAATCCGTTTTACAACCACAATGCAACTACATGATCAATAGTGAGAGCAATGTTCTAATTTGCTGCAATGTTATAATATATCACAAGAATTGGAAAATGCAAAACAACCATAACGCAGAGAGTAAAACGCCGCTATAATGTAGAGAGTAAAACACCTTTGCAAAACAAAACAAAAAAAAATGGTAATATTACTATGACATACCCAAATGCTTTAATGTAGAGAGTGATACCTGCATGAGGAGTCACCATCGCTGTCCCTGATGCCGCTCCCTCCGCCGTTGAGACGCCGAGATGCTCACAAGACATATCTTTGCATGAACTCGCAATCATCAAAGAAGAGAACATAAAGTTGATGTGTGTCAAACTCGAGCTCTCTGAACTCCAAATAATGAAGAAATGAGGACGCTAACTGACATCGTTTTACATAATGCAGAGATTAAAGCACATTTGCAAAACAAAAAAAATCGTAGCATTACCATGAGATACCCAAATGTTATAATGCAGAGAGCGATACCTGCATGAGGAGGAGTCGCCATCGTCTTCGTTGACCCTGTTGTCGTCCCCGACACCAATCGCTTCACCACTAAGATTTCCAGACTCTCGCAAAGAGGTCTTCACACGAACTCGCAATCGTCAAAGGAAGGAAAGAACACGAACTCACGATGAGTGTTGAACTCGAGGTCGATGAGGACCCAAATCGCAAGAGAACCGCAAATCATCAAATTTGGGGCTTAGGGTTCGGACGAATTCGATTTAGGACTTAGGGTACGGATGAATTCGATTTGAGGCTTAGGGTTCGGACGAGTTCGATTTGGGGCTTAGGGTTCGGAAGAGTTCGATTTGGGGCTTAGGGTTCGGACGAGTTCGATTTGGGGCTTAGGGGATACTTGGAAAGCGAAAGAATACGTAGACATGGAGAGGGGAGGGAGAACACGACGGTGAAGAAGACGTACAGACGAAGGGGGAGACGGCGTCGTGGGGAAGGAGAAAGGAGGAGACGACGTCGTGGGGAAGGAGAAAGGAGGAGACGGCGTCGTGGCGAAGGTGGGAGGAGGAGACGGCGTCGTGGCGAAGGAGAAAGGAGGAGACGGCGTCGTGGGGAAGGAGAAAGGAGGAGACGACGTCGTGGCGAAGGAGAAAGGAGGAGACGGCGTCGTGGCGAAGGTGGGAGGAGGAGACGGCGTCATGGCGAAGGTGGGAGGAGGAGACGGCGTCGTGGCGAAGGAGAAAGGAGGAGACGACGTCGTTCTGCATGCGTGGCTTTTTTTTTAAAAACTATTCGCAACGGAGGAGAGAGAAACGATTAAAAAAAGCCACGTGGGGGCCACGTCAGCTTTTTCCGTTAAGAAATTAGACGGCGTCGATTTTAGGACTCGTTTGAAACATTTTGACAAGTTGTAGGACTGAAATGCACTTTTTGCAAGTTTTAGGACTGAAATGCATTTTCGTGACAAGTTTTAGGACTTCTGGAGGACTTATCCCTTTATTTATTAGAAGTGCTTAATGTTTCAATACAAATTAAGAAGATTACGTTATTTTCTCGCGTATTAATATAAAATTCAAAATCGTATAGGATATCGAGAGATTGCAAAACAGGTTCTAGTGAAAATAGAGTTGACCCTGGAACCAAATTGGAAAAACAGGGTGGGTCAAGTACAAGGTCCAATCAAAACAAAGTCGGGTATAAGATCTAGAAAATGAGAACCGATTATAACAAGGTCGGGTACAGGGTCCAGGTCTAGACCCAACCCACCCTGAACCCGATCACTCCTAATCCCGAGTTGATGCAACTCATGAAATCGGGCGAGTGATCAATTGGAATTTTGTTTTGATGAAGAAATGGAATTGACCATCTGAATCGGGTTGTCTCTTCACCTTGTTTTAAGTACCTATCAATTGGATTCTCCCCTAGTTGATTTCTTTTGTTTTAATTGCTTAACAAAAGAAAATGTTTTAGATACCTTAACCATCCTTTCTAATTGATGTGGATAACTAAGTCATGCACAGAAGACTTGGCAATGAGTTTGAAATCATTATACGCCTTTGCAGATCGGCCGACGGCTTTCATCACACAATCACATGAGAACCTTGTAATCAAGAAGCGAATAGCTCGATTAATTAGGGAAGAATTACATAATCTAGAGTTAATTTTGCTGTCTTGACACATTAAAAGGAAAATAAAAATAGAAACCCCAAGAAAATCTGCCAGTCTTAACGTTATGAGTTATGATTGTAACCTCCTTGCACATGACAAATGAAAAGCCTAACTGCCGACCGGCTCGCAAGAACGGTTCAAGAAACATAAGGGGGCTGCATGAGGAGCTCAGGAAAAATTCTTGTACTCACTCCGATGTTGTTTCCCAAGTTACGCAGAGCAAACCACCAACTTGCTCCGGCAAACAAGAACAGTAAAATCTCGTAGAAGTTGATAGAGCAAGGCCCCTTTTAACTCTAGAAGAAGAAGAAGATCTCCTTGTACTTTCTCAAGACAACATTCTTCAGCTAACATTGATAAGACCAAGTAAACGAAAATGCTTTCTTAATCAGCAGCTCCTGCAAATTCTCCAGTTGCCCTCCACGTGGATCGTTAATTTCAAGCAGCCCTGTCTCTCTCACGAGGTACGCCCATGTTAGTTCCGAGGCGACCTTTTTTCACGTACGTCACGGCTCCATTGTCTTCTTCAACCCATAGAATATGCCAACAGTAACGGCGACAGATTTAAGTGGGCTGTGATGGCTACGCATTGTCTGTTTCAAAAGGGAATCAGCTCCCTCAATTACATAGAAATATGTAGTGACTTGCGAATTCTTTAGTTCTGGCCTAGGGTTTTGGGGAAGAACGATGAGTGGAGCGACCGATAGCGAGATGATGACATTGTGTTGGCTGAAGCCGTTCGATTAGGGGGACATTAAGAGGGTGTTCAGGCGAGGCCATTGTCACTGCCTTTTTGGAGTAGGTACCTTTCTCCCTCAAAGTTAGCGGTACGGACTAATTTAATCTTAGCAAGAGAAGAAGTAGGAAGATACTTCTTACTCTGTTCATTATTCAAAAAAGGACTGCTACATAGGTCATTCGGTACGTCACCACAGTGTCGAGACCCCAAAAACAAGTTGACCGAGAATAAAGACTTATCATAATAAATAAATAAATAAATAAATAAAGCACTAAAAATCTTAAATTATATTTATTTCGACATATTTATCATGTACTACATATTTATCATGTACTACCTTTCGTGACATAAAAAATCCAAAACTATACTCACCATAGCACATTTATCCTCTTTTTTTCTAAAGCTTATACCCAAGTGACACAATTATCCTTCATAAAGATTCCATCAAATAATTTTCCACATAAGCGATGTTATTTTTATATTACATGGATGCCATGTCGATGTCATATGTCTTCTATCGTCTATTGTCCATTGACGGAATTTGACAATGCAAGCACAAGTTTGGAGTTTTTCCATATCATAAAGAAAAGTTTAGGGTAAATAGATTGCAATATGCATATTTTAGGTTTTTGGTTCATTTCATTTTAGTTATGGAGCGTGATTCAGGTCTTGATTAGGTTAGGCCAAATCCGTCGGATGGTTCCCCACGCTTCGCCCAAACTGACTAAGCCATCTCCTGTTAACCTGCTTTGGAAAAATTAAGTACCAAAATCGGTCGACCATACGTTGACCGGGCCCTGTCGGCATAGCCCATCGGCGTTGACTTTTCTTATTGACGTAAGTGAAATGCTGAGTGCGGCCCAAGGACGATGGTAACGTTAGAAGATGGGCTTCTATCATGGGCTTTTTTAGGCCTCTTGAAATAATCCCTTTTTATTTATTTATTTTCACCTTTCTATAATTCTTGGAGTGTTACGATAATATTAAGAGAATCTAGTGAAGCAATTTAACATAATCATGTATTGAAATAAGCATATAGGGTTTATTGAGAAAGGAAAAGATGCATCGCGTTGAGCAACAAGAACAAAATTTTATCAACTTGCTTTATTATTAGCTTAATGGATACTGCGAAATAACAAGTACATTGGATGTGGACTCTTCTCCAATATGTTCAACCCTCGAAAATGAAATATAGGATCAATTTCTTATTTTAGCTATAAAATTATTCAAGACCGACACTTATTCACGTGCACTAACTGAATCAATCATTTTTAATAAGCACTCGAATTAAGTGCGACATGTGATCACGTTACGAAGCACAATAGAGTCCAGCGTAAGACCAGCCCCGTATGGAAAGAGAACTCCCCACTCCCTTCCATCACCTTGCATCGCCGCCTTGCCTCCCTCCGTCAGTCTCTTCCTCATCTCATCAAGAACAAAGAAGACGGACGAGTTCGCAATGTTCCCGAACTCACTCAACACGTGCCTCGTCGCCTTGAGCTTGTCGGGTTTGAGCCTAAGCTTCGTCTCGATCTCGTTGAGGGTCGCCCTGCCACCGGTATGGACCACCCAAAACAATGAGTTCCAATCGCTGGCGATCCCCAGAGGGCGAAGCGCTTCCTTCAAGTGCTCCTCCATGTTGTCAGACACCAATGCCGCGGCGCTTCGTGAGAGGCGGATCATGAGGCCCATCTCCCGTAGAGGTCCCTCGATCACGCCCTCCGACCCAGGGAATCGTCTCGGAGGATGAAATTACCTGGAACAAGGGCCTCTCGATGGAGGCGTTTGGGTCGGTGCCAATGATCAGGGCCGCCGCTCCATCCCCAATGAAAGCCTGGCTCACGAGAAATTCTGGGGCTGCCTCGGAAGGGCCATTGAATGAGCCGAGGGTGATCTCGGAGCACACAGCGAGGACCCTCGACCCAGGGTTGTTCTCGGCTATGTCCTTGGCCATACGTAGGATCGTGCCACCCACATAACATCCTTGCTGGTACATCATGATCCTCTTCACGGACGGCTCGAGACCGAGCAACTTCACCAAAGAAAAATCCGCACCGGGCATGTGCCATCCGGAGGTTGAATTGAATATCACGTGCGTGATCTTCGATTTCGGTTGGCCCCATTCTTCAATCGCCTTCGCCGCAGCCTCCGCGCCAAGCTCCGGAACGCCAGGGACCAATATGTCTTGGCGGCCATTCAGGGATGGGACGCCATAAGTGCACATGTTGGGATTCTGCTTGAGCATGTCCTCGGTGATGTACATGTGCCTTTTCCTTATCATTGTTTTCTCGCCTTCATGTACGAAGTTGCAATAACAAAACATTACCAAGATATGGCACCCGACATTTTACGACATGCTTGATTGATTCTTGATAGGACATGTGATGAATATATTACAGGTTTTTGCATAAGTAATTTTTTGTTCTTTTGAGAATCCAAACTGCAATTGTAAAAACTAAGTTATCTGAAGAGCTAATGAAGTAACTTGTAAGCCTCATAAGCTGATAAGTCTAGGCTTTACATAAGTAATTTAATAGTTACATCATGCGCTTTTATTATCATTTCAATAATATCACGCGATAATGGAGATTTTTGTGAGCGATATATATACACGACTTTTTACCGCTTTTCTAATGCATTTAATTCAAAGTAAGAGTCATTTTTGTTCCATCTCTAATCGGAGAATGTGTTCTAGTTTGCCAGCATTGCTCGCATGTAACGCTATCTTTTTATAAAAAAAACGCAACAAGCCCCTCTTCTCTTCTCCACTCCCTCTCTCTTCCCCTCTTTCTCCTCTCCATCACCGCCATCGTCGCCATATTGTCTCTCTGCCCCTCTGCACATCACCTAAGATTCTATTTCCAATCATAGTCGGAGGAAGATGTTACTTGCGAGTATTGGAAATTCAAATTAACAATCCCAGGTCATTCGCTTCAAGCCTAATTCTACAACACGCTCTAAAATGAAATCACATTATTTTGTATGATTTAGTGCAATGCAAAAACGACAATGATCGCGATCTGGTGGAAAGGAGCTGACCGCGGTGGTGGAACATTACTCAGAGAGAGAAAGAGATTATTGGTTAAATTTGAATGGACCTATATGTGTAAACATGCCTATATAATTCATTGATCAGAGATGGAGATTAAGGAAATCATTATCCTCCTTTTTATCTTTCTTAGTATAAGCAACAGTTTCCCTTTAGGACTTACATATGCGCTTGAACTTATCTTTCCAAACGGTCATGTGCTCGCTGTTGGTGACTCGAAAATAGGAATCCGGATAATCAGCCTGGTAGATGGTGTTGGGAGGATTTGCCGTGCCGATTGCAAGGATTGTTGCCGGACCTTGAGCTTTCTTGAGTGCCTCCTGAATTTTGTCACATGGATTTGCCATTGTTTCTTTCTCGACACCGCGACAATAAGAAGATGTTTGCTCAAGAAAAGTAACGCTGCGAGAGGTGACAACCAAAGGGAACGAATGAATTGCGAAGCAAGAGAGGTTTGTGGCATGTCGTTTTATAGACGAATTCGGGATTCATTGTTAAGTGACGATGAAGAATGAACCTATCTCCTAAGCATAGTTTTTTTTTTTTTTTTAATGTAACATCAATTCCTGTATTCATTACACTAAAGATAGATATAATATGTTCAAAGCAACCCGTGAGCCAACTCAAGACTGGTTCAATTTGAGCTAGATATCTTTTTTTATTGGTCGAGAGGATTAAACTAGATGTCAAGTGGCAGAAATTTTACAGAATAACTGTGCCAAACCCAAGCAAAACCAGAACCCAAGCTCGACCCTGAAGTTGACTGAACTCGAGATTGGGATGTAGTCTTGAGATCAATTTGGCCATGGAAATTTTGAGAATTATCATCATTCATTAGTATGGATAATTTTCCAACCTTAAAACATTTAAATATTATTAAAAATTATCAACATCAATACCAATTATATCATATAGGATAATTGGTATCTACATCAACAATTTCCAACCAAAAAGGCAAAATGGATTTAATTAATAAAATGTGAAAATGTGTAGGGCTCAATTGGCATAATTAAAAGATATACGACTTCTTAAATAAGTTTCCCTTACAAGTTATGAACACCATTCATGTGCAAATTTAGCTAATAAAGAAATGAATAAACGGATGAATGAAAGGGGTATTTATACGTTTAAAAAGATCGTCATGCTCATGCTAAGAAAAGACATAGCCATGTGATCGAATTTGAACGTAGCAAATCTGATGAACAATAGGTTGTCGCGTGTCCAGAGAAGGGCTATATTTTCCTCCATCCTCAATTGGAGGTCATCTAGCCATACCTCTTCTTGACATCCAAAATCTTTCGCACAAAGACCTCCCTTGCATTTCATCGAAATTAGGGATCGAATCAGTCGACAATGACCGAATTTGACTCTTAAACGAAAATATTGGTATCGCATCTCCACATTCTTTGATGCATTTTTTAGCATTTAAAATTTATGGAAATTTCGCGAGAATAGCATGTCCACAACGAACATTCATTTAAACAAGACCTCGAAGCTTTTGTGAAATGGCCAAATGCGTGAGCGATTTCCCAACTGAATAAAGGACTGATTTCGTCTAAAACGGCATTAGTACACTTTTCCCCGTTAAGTCCTCAAGTGTGCTTCACGGCGTACTCATTGATCTCCATCAACCATCAAGTCCTCATTGGCTTGACTTATGGCTATTCGGCCAAACCCAAAAGAAGAAAAGTGACAAATTCGATCGCATCGTGATCGAAAAACCACAGGCGTTGCCAAGCAAGGATCAAGCACGTCAATGGGACTGCACAAATCAACCTAGCTGTAGTTCATGGAGATGGCTCATCCTATTATGTTCATCAACATGGGCACGGTAATACAAGAGAGTACAAAGGGCATCATCATCATCATGTGCATGACTTCGAAATTTCGAGCGGTGAGGGTCAGAAATTCAAGGTCAATGACTGCGAAAGAAAATGAGCAAATCACAAGATATAAGAGGCGTGGGCGCTGGGGATAAGGCATCAGAAATTAAAGAGATGGAACAAGATAAAACCAGCGCAGGGTATGGGGGCACCAACGAAAAGGAAGAGCTCGGTGGAGTGCAAGGGCAGGCCTACTGATGTGGACATCGAGCCATATCGAGGAGGAGGTGCTAGGGACCCATTGTCTATTCCGACTGGTTCGATCACTCGAGCATGGGCCAAGCAATTTAGGCAAGCTGTTAGCGTCATGGTGCGCAGAGATGACCTTGGATCAAATCTTGAAGAATTTTGAAAATTTTGGCGTAATTTGATTATCTGATCACCAAATATTTGACCAAGTCAAAATATATATATATCTCTTCTCGTTTGGAAATATTCTAGAATATGACGCATTAGATTTCTAGGGTTGGTTTTAGGGTTTGTGTGGCGGTTAGCAGGCTTATATTAAAAACTGACTGAACTTCTTTGGGGGAATAGATATATTTTTATTTTTGAGGAAAAGAATTGAGAGGTTCTCTTCTAGTGCTCTTTTAAGGACTTAACCTTATCAAGATTCTCTTATGGTGATCGATTCGACTTATCGAGCGAGATAGCGAATTCTTTCGCTCGTGGCGTCTATAACGTTGGTTGGTTGACACGCGTTCGTCAACAGGTCACGTTCATACCGAGGTTGCCAATCATAGGTTTGATTGGAGGTCGAGGTTCGCAATTCGCACTATTCAGGCCTTCGTAGAACGATCTTTCTGCAATGATTCACATCATTTGATATCAGAGCTTGGTTCTACAAGGTCTATTTATCTTTAATTTTCTGTTTATATTCAACAATTTGAGATTTATTGAGCTAGGGTTTCAGTTCTAGCCAATTTAGGGATCCGATTGCTTTTGTGCTTCCATACGTAGTTGTTTGCTATTAGTTTTAATTTTTCTTTTCCTAACATCTTAAATTGTATATGAGTTTGTTAAAAAAAAAAGAAAAAAAAAGAGAAAGTTCGTCAAAAAAAAGAAGAGAAAGAAAACGCACACAAAAAAAAAAAGTGTGCAAGAGAAAAAAAAAAACAGATTCGGTAGAAAAAGATAGCCGAACAAAAAAAAATCAAGAAGGTGACTCGTTTGTTAGTGGATCGAATTGAAACAAAATTAGTAGTGATCTAATCTTGTTTGATTAGTTTGATTGAAGGTTGAGGTTCGCAATTCGCACTATTCGGGCCTTCGTAGAACGATCTTTCTGCAACGATTCACATCACCTACCGATTGCGGATGAAAATGGGACAAGAAAGCATTGAGATACACATGTAAAATATGTCTGAAAAGTTCCATAATAGAAAATTAATACGATATGGAGGAGTCAATATATTCTAGTTAACTCTTAACCCATTGGCTTAAGATCATTTAGTATAGTATCTTTGAGGAAAATGCCAAAAGAAGTCTTAAACCTATTGCACTTGTGCCGATTTAGTACTAAGCATTTCAATTATGTCAATTTAGTCTCAAACATTATAACGATTCATCAATTTAGTCCTAAATTTTTTAAATTATTTGTCTCTAATCAATTTGGCCGAAAATTACTAACGTGGTGATTTAATTAGCACCAGCCATCCTAAATAGCACAATTGGCATTAACATCGACATTTTTGTGATTTATAGTTTTTTAATTTTTATGATTTTTTTATTTTCTTATACTTTTCTTCTTTTCCTTTTTTTTTTTTCAAATCCAAGCTAGTGACCCTTGCCTGGTTTGGGCGAGGGTATTGTGGCCCTCGCTGGGCACGAGCAAGGGCATCAAGCCCTCACCTAGATTCACGCAAGGGCGTCACAGCCCTCGCTTGTGGCTAGTGAGGGTCAACTGGCGACCTCATCAGCTCAAGGTCGGAAAAAAAAAAAAAAAAAAAAAAAAAAAAAAAAAAAAAAGGGCAAATAAGAAAAAAGGAAAACAAAAAAAATAAAAAATAGAAAAAAAATTATCCACATCAACACTAATCATGTCAAATGGGAGGTCAACGCTGATTAGATCGTCATGTTGGCGATTTTTGGCAAAACTTAACCAGAAGTACTAAATTGATTTATTGTCAAAAGGTCTAGGACTAACTTGGCACAATTGAAGGTTTATGATTAAATTGATAAATTATCAAAAGGTTTAAAACTAAATTAGTATAATTATAAAAAAAATTCAATACTTTTTTATTTTTTGGTGATTTTCTCGATACTTCTATCGTGAAAAATTCTATCAAGCCCGCGTCTATATTGATAATGGAGAGTACTCGATGGTTCTTAATGAAAGAGCTTGTAGGGTCCATAATTCATTTCAATAGTTGACAATAATTGTTTATCCAAAAAGTATGTTACAATAATTGCTACCCAATTTTATTTTATTTTTTGTCAAAATTGCTACCCAATTGGCATGTGCTTAATTCATGGTTCATTGGTCTTTGTTTCTAGCAACTGCGGGCATTATGTGGCCACACAAAAAAGAGATACAAACGGTAAGCACAACAGAGTTTTCACTTACCTCGAATAAAGAATTGGACAATGTAAAGCCTTAAGCACCTCTAAAGCAAGATAATCCAAAAAAAATAATAATAATAACTTTCAATCTTTTATCGAACTATTTTAGAAAAGAGGATAAAATCCACCAAATCACCTCATAAACTCTTGAAGGATGGAATTTATACAAGTATCAAATATTTGATTTTGCTTGAAAGATTGGGAAGTGATGGTAAGAGAGCAAAGTTAGAATTCTTTTTTAAGCTTGAAAATATAAGAAGATCTATCTATAGGTCAAGACAAAATTAAAAGTAATAATAACTTTGAGTTAAGAAGACACTCAGTAAGAATTGGAGGAGATGTGATAAAAAAATATCACACGGGACCACAATTGGATTGCTAGGACAAACAACCAGAGTTAAATTAATGATGACCTTGGGTTAAAATGCTAGGTATAAAGAGAGGGATGGTGCTTCACTCCAAAAGCTAAAAAAAAAAAAAAAAAAGGAATAAGAGTAGCTAAAAATGAGATATTTTGAAAAAAAAAAAAATCTTTGCCAAGTAAAATGAATAAGTCATGAAGAGCATTAATGGGCTTGAAATAAGTGATGTAATGTATGATATCATTGCAAGACTAAGTTCAATGTCTTTAAAAGGATGTGGGTTAAAACTACTTGCAAAAAATGAAGAGATGTGGTACAAATTAAAGAAGAACAAATGTTTCAACTATATGGTTTCCAAGGTAGATATTTTATTAAATTATCAAAATCTCTAGTAAATCAGTATGTAAACAAGGAAACCAGTGCCAATTCCAAGTACTAAAAACTAGAAAAATATTTTAAACTTGCTAAAATTATTAGCTAAAGATATCAGATGCCAGGAAAATCTCAATTCAATAAATTTCAAACTTGAAAATCATCAAATATGTAATTCAGAGCATATCAATCTCTTCGTACAACTAATATGGTGGTAAATCAATTACTCTCACTTTACACCATCAAATTACATCTATCAATATAATCTCAAAGCATCACCCTATAGGTGACTACTTCCTAAATATTATTACTGAATATAGAAAATTCCAAATTTCATTTGTTGGCCTTCAAATTTTTCTCTTAGATTGAATTCAATCAATCGAAATGTCAAACTCATGATATTTTTTCTAGGAGAGAAGGAATGCATTTATTCCTAGCCTTCTAAAATTGAGCAACAAATTGATCGACTGACTCTTTAGTGTAATGGTAGAGTATGGCCAAATCCAGTCATCGATACTTCAGATATTGTTTTATAATATGGACAATGAAAATGTCTTTCTATTTCTACTCAATTACACACTGAATTGTATGATAAATTAGTGTACCAAGTACAAGTAGTTTTGACAAAAATAAAGAGATAATGTAACTCTTAAAAACTTGTTTGTCTATGCTTCCTCACACTGGGCTATGAATTGAACAATTTGTTCAATGGTTGATTGTTCATTTTCGCCAATAAATATGGCAAAATTGAGCATTTTGAAACCTCTTTGAAAGTGTTGATTGTCCACTCATTCAGGATATGTTTTCTTATTAATAGGTATGATAACACCATTGTCTAATCTCAACTATTATCAAACTTGTTCGACAAACTATGTTGAGTTCAAATGTGGATTTAGTTAGCCATCTTGCCTCTAGGCCATGATGCTAGTCTTGTTGGATTATCTACTGGATTATCTACCTTAATTAATATATTAGATCTAACATAAATATTCATATTGGGTTGTACCAATGGAGCGACTGGCCTTACATTTTCGACGTTTGGCAATTGATAGGATTGTCGCCTAGTTAAATTTGCCAAATTATTGTTACTAATTTGGTTATTTTGACCAACATTAACCGAAAGTATGGAAAGGAATTAGGAACATAGCTTGTTACCACTAATTTTATTTTATTTTTTGTAGTGATTGATTGAATGATCTTCGTCTCGACAAAGCATCATTTACAGCATTGATAACAATCAGCTTGATCACATTGGATATATTACTCACAATGTAGTTGGTCATGTCATTCTGCTCTTTGAACATTCTTCTCATGGTTGGCATTGTGTTGGAATTTGGAGCAACATCCCTTAATTGCTCTTTAGTGTGATGCATTGGAACATCAACTTCCTTGCATGGATTAAATTTTGTCACTTCCCTAGCGACTAAAGTATTTGAACATGACATTGTCTCATCACCAGTTTGTGGTAATGAGTTGTTGCTGCCAACAGCATTGTCAAACCCTTGTTGATTTCTAGTTCTTGCCATCATAATTTCCCTGAGTCGACAAAATATGTTCCACCAAGAGTGCTAAAAAGATGTTTCATTGAAAATTGTCGATGAAATAGCTTTCAAGAATATGGATGTCTCACTATTATTCGATAAAAGTTGCAAATGGTCCTTTGTTGATTTTGGGCGGGAAAGCAAATGACAAAAGTTATAAAAAGTGAAGACAATCGTAGCTAGCCATTTAAATTACAAGAAAATAAAGATAAAGATAAATTTGCATGAATGTTGAGTTCTTTGATTGATTGGGGATCTTTTATAAAGAGTACATATGGGGCATTTATTGATGTTGGCTTACAAAATCACCTAGAGGGGATGAATAAGTGATTTCAATAAACTTGACAAAAAAGAATGGAATTAAAAACGTCAAACGTCATATAAGCTTGACCTGGTAAAATAGAGTACTGATATAAGTAGAATCTAGTTATATCAAACAATGCAATGCTCTTCTATCAAGTAATATATAAATATAAGCAAAGAGATAGAAAACAATGCACTCAAAGCTTTATGGTGATTCGACTTTGTGTAAGCTTACGTCCACTCTCCCAAACTAACAGCATATTAGTTGGATTCCATTAGAAATATTTTTGAAGTTATAGTAGAATGTGTTGCTTGTACTAAAGTATTTCTCCCCAAAATTGGTGTTGCTTATACGCATATTGATTGATCTCACTATCTCGCACCCAAGCACAAATTCTCACACTGCCAACACTTCTCAAAAGTTATGAGTTCTCTATTATAGTATAGAGAGCTGCCATGATGCAAGCTACAAAGACTTTGGCAATCGAGTCCCAAATGGCCAATCTTTCCTAGCCCACGCCCATGTAGGCATGCAAGGAACCACCTGATCCAAACACCTATAGGATCAACAATGCAAGCCAATTGGGAATGATTGTTTCCCGTCCAATCGGTCCATCTTGCTTATCCCTAAAGCTAACCATGCTGCCTCCACTTGTGAACTCATGCTTCAGCATTATTGCACTAAAAACCCATAATGACCCCAACTATAGCACCACAATCAGAATCATAGACAAGTGACTTTTATGATTGCCTACTCTCCAGCTCTTTGGAGATACATTACCGCTCAAAATTTAGGGTGCTTCTTCATTAACGATCAGAAGCCCTTTGCCGTCTCCACCTCGAATTCAATGGAATAGGCTACAAGAAACTATGCTGCAAAGAATCTTTGATATGGAGAGAGAGAGAGAGAGAGAGAGAGAGAGAGAGAGAGAGAAGCCCTTTGCCGTCTCCACCTCAAATTCAATGGAATAGGCTACAAGAAACTATGCTGCAAAGAATCTTTGATATGGAGAGAGAGAGAGAGTACGTAGTGGTCCGGTCGTTGTCATGGTCAATTGATGAGGAGGAGGAAAGAAAAAAAAAAAAAAAAAAAAATGAGTTGCGTAAAGATGAGGTGGCAAACCAAATTGCTATTTTTGGCTAGTCATTCCTAAGGGGCACCCCAATGTGAGAAAATATTGCCCGTCCGTAGAGTCGAGCAAAAAGTCTCAAGTTGAAGTAAATTCAACTTTTCTCTTAAGTTCACGTTGATGGTGTCCAGAAGTCAAAATCAACACTTCTAGGGTTTATCACCCCTCTTTTCAACAGCCTGAAATACGCTTTTCCTGATCCTTGGATTTAAACAAATCCATCCGATTTCCTTTCACCTTTGCTGCCACACCCAGTCTAGGTTTAAATTCAAGGAACATTTTGTCGTCATCGTTCCCGTCAATCATTTTGTCCTGGCATACGAGGATCACGGGAATGCCGCTCGAGCCTCCTCTGCCCTTCCTTGAGGAGCAATTCCCAAATCCTCCATCTTCCGCAGAAAAAGATACTCATTCCCATAATTTTTGTCCTTAAGGAAGTCATCTATATACTTTAATGAAGTACCGGTGCTTTTCAACGCACGATAAAGTTTATAGATAACAGAGGGTTTTTGGACTCTTACTGGGTCGGCATCCTCGATTATATCTTCTTCCAGATGTTGACTTCCACCTTGTGGGGCAGGAGACGATGAATGACGTGGAGGAGAGCGAATCGGACTTTGTCGCTGACTTGATAAGTCTTCTTCTTCAGTAAGATCGAAGTGAGTCGGTCCCTTCTCCATTCTTTGTGGTCCCCTATTTGCGATTCTTGATGATTTCCTCGAAGACGACATCTTTCTTTGTCTATTGGAAGATTCCTTCACTTGCTTTTCCCAAGAAAAATGACCACTTTCTCGACGATGAACAAGAAATAGAAACAAGACGAGAGGAGAGTGCCTTTTAGGGTTTTGAAAATTGGGCGAAGAAAGGCGTATATATATATATACTCGGATTTGAAAAGAGAAGTTTAATCGGTACAAGGAAAGTGTACGAACACTTCTTTTCAAAATCAATAACCGCCAAAATTAATTCCTTGAAAAAGACAAGTTTTCAAATTTTACACAAATTATACGAATGAAAGAACGTACCTTTTCGAGATAAAATAGCAACTTACAGTCTTTAGCCAAGAATGTTGAGTCTTAGAGTTGGTGAGTCTCTAGACTTTAACTTCTTCAAGCTTCAAAATGTTGAGTCTTGAGCGAATAAAGTCGAATTGATTTTTCTCCAAAGGCTTTGTGAATATATCTGCTAGTTGACTCTTCGAATCAACAAATTGAATCGAGATTTCTCCATTTTGAATATGATCTCTAATGAAGTGATGTCGAATCTCAATATGCTTTGCTCTTGAATGAAGAATTGGATTTTTGGTGAGATTGATCGCTGGTGTTGTCACATTTGGATTTTCGTGCATGAGTCTTCAATGCCAAAGTCTTGTAGCTGTTGTTTTATCCATAGAATTTGCGAACAGCAGCTTCCAAGAGCTACATACTCCTGTCGTTGAGAGAGCTGGCTGCTTTGCTTCCTTGAGAACCAAGAGTCCTGTTTCTGACAAGTTCCGAAGTGCTCTTTCTATCGACTCGCAACCGCCAGATCTGCATCCGAGTATCCTAGAAGATTAAAGTCTCCCCTCTTGGATACCAAAGACCGATGCTTGAAGATGAGGCAACGTATTTGATAATACGTTTCACGGCAATGAGATGTGATTCTCTAGGGTCTGATTGAAACCTAGCACAGATGCAAACACTCAACAAAATATCAGGTCTAGAAGCAAGAAGATAAAGAAGTGAACCGATCATGCTCCTCCCGTACAGCTTTTGATCTACTTTCTTCCCTTCTTCATCCTTGTCTATCTTCCGAGAACATGACATTGGTATGTCGGTCTTTTTGCACCTTTCCAATCCAAATCTTTTGACAAGATCATTAGCATATTTTTCTTGGAAGATAAAAGTTCCTTCCTTCAATTGCTTTATTTGAAGGCCAAGAAAGAATGTTAATTCTCCCATCATACTCATTTCAAATTCGTCCTACATAGACTTAGAAAATTTCTTGCAAAGACTTTGACAAATCCGTTCTGTAATAAGAACTTACTTAGTCTGTCGTACCAAGCTCGAGGTGCTTGCTTTAGACCATACAGAGCCTTTTTCAGTCTGAAGACTGAGTCTGGCTTCTTTGGGTCTTCAAATCCAGGCGGTTGTTCCACATAAACTTCCTCTTGGATAAATCCATTCAGGAAAGCACTTTTGACGTCCATTTGGAATAACCTGAAATTTTTGTAACAAGCAAACGTAAGTAATAGACGAATAGCTTCTAACCTGCAACTGGTGCGTAAGTCTCGTCATAGTCTATTCCTTCTTCTTGCGTGTATCCCTTGGCCACGAGTCTTGCTTTTATTGCGTACGACTTTTCCTTCTTCGTTCATCTTGTTTGAACACCCATTTGGCTCCAATAACAGCTTTCTTTTACCTTTCGGTTTAGATGTCAATTCCCAGACATCGTTAATGTTGAACTGTCTCGAGCTCCTCTTGCATAGCTTCAATCCAGCTTTCATCGATAAAGCTTCTTCTATGCTTTTTGGTTCAATTTCAGAAATGAGAGCAACAAAGACTAGACTCTTCACGTCTTTTTGATCTGGTGCGGATTCCTTCATTGATTTCGCCAATTATGAGATCTTTAGGATGACTGATTTGTGTTTCCAGTTACTGGTTGATTTGCTTGATTGATGATCTCTTTCTTTATTTGAATCTTCATGAGCTTCTTGATGTTGAACTTCCAGAGTCTGAGATGCTTCTTGAGTTGAAGACTTTGGAAGGTCTAGAGTGACTTCAGACTCTTCATATTGAGTCCGGGCTCGGATTCATCTTGCGCCGAGTCTTGGAATTTGACATTCATTGATTCTTCCACAGACTGGCTTTTCTTGTTATAGACTGTAGGCTTTGCTTGATGTAGAATATCCAAGGAAGATGCCTTCATCGATCTTTCTTCAAACTTACCAACTCGATCACTTGCATTTTTCAAAATAAAGCATTTGCAACCAAACACATGAAAGTATGAAACAATAGGTTTCTTACCTTTGAATAGTTCATAAGGGGTTTTCTCAAGAATAGGTCTTAGGAAGACTCTATTGATGATATAACATGCTGTTGAAACAGCTTCAGCCCAAAACCGTGAAGAAATTTTGCTTTCAATTAAAAGTGTTCTAGCCATTTCTTGAAGAGATCTATTCTTTCTTTCCACAACTCCATTTTGCTGAGGAGTGTATGGAGAGGAGAATACATGTTTAAAACCAGATTCATCACACAATTTTGTGAAATCTTGATTTTCAAATTCACCTCCATGATCTGTTCTTATACTTGAAATAGCACATCCTTTTTCATTTTGAACCTTTTTAGCAAACTTCTCAAAGTACGAAAAGGTTTCTGACTTACTTGCAAGAAAATATACCCAGGTAAAGCGGGAGTAATCGTCTACAATTACTAGACAATACTTCTTACCTCCAATGCTCTGGGTTCTTGTTGGTCCGAAGAGATCCATATGAAGCAACTGCAGTTCATGATTAGTAGATACATGATTTGTTTGCTTAAATGAATTTCTTACCTGCTTCCCTGCATGCATGGAGTGCATGAATCAGACTTTTGGTATGGCAATTTGGGTAGACCTCGAACAAGCTGCTTTGATGAGATTTGGCTAATTGCTTCATATTGACATGGCCTTTGTGCCATATGCTTGCTTCATCTTGGATCGAAATTAGACATTGAGATTTATTCAATTTCATGTCTAAGAGGTAGATGTTTCCATGTCTTCGACCCATGAAAGACTCAAGTGGAATCTTTACTAATTCCATAGCAAATTCCTTCTTGAAAGGAGATCTTGAAACCGGTATCACACAATTGGCTAATCTCGAGAAGGTTATAGTTGAGTCCTTCTACTAGAGAAACATTGCTTATTGTGAGATTTCCAATTTTCACAGTTCCAAATCCCACGATGCTTCCTTTGCCGTTTCCTCCAAATGAAACATTTCCGCCGTTTACTTGAACAAGCTTTATGAAGCACTTTGAGTCTCCCGTCATGTGTCTTGAGCATCCGCTGTCAGCTGCAGCTCTTATTCCACCGTGTCACCATACTAGTCCATTCATCGGACGACACGTGTCACCCCGGCCCCACCGTGCAAAGCCCTCTGACACACCCTCTCTCCTCCCGTCTCTCTCTTCCCTATGTTCTTCTTTCCTTCGTTTCTTCTTCTTCTTCTTCCCTCTGTTCGCGGTTTCCTCATTCTCTCTCTCTTTCGGCTGCCTCACAGGGACAACAACAAAGTTCGTCCACCACCACATCTATGTATCGGAATTCTTGATTTCTCGTTGACAATGGGACCTAATGTCGGCTCCATCGTCGTCTTCCTCCTCTGCGAAACCAGAGTCTGTTCTCTCATACATGTTTCTCTTCTCCTCCAAATTGAGACCCCCATCTTCCTCACCAACCCCGACTCCCATCTCCCTCCTTCGCTCTCCTTCAGAGATTGTTCCTTGATTGATTTTACTCTTTTGGATCGTGCTTTTCTTTCCTCCCCTTTGTCCGAAAGTGGGAGGGAGACAAAAATTTGGCACGCAAAGTTCAAATTCAAACCAAGGAGAGAGACAGGACAGAGGGAAGAAGAAGAAGGAACATGGGACAAGCAGAGGCATAGATGAGGTGACGTGCCGAAGGCGACAGCACTTCTAAGGTTGGAGAAGGAACATGGGGCAAGCGGAGGAGAGAGAAAAAATAAGGAAACCACGAATACAGGGAAGAAGAAGAAGAAATGAAGGAAAGAAGAACGGAGGGAATAGAGAGACAAGGGTAGAGAGAGTGTGTCAAAGGGTTCTGTACGGTGGAGCCCCGGTGACACGTCGCCCGATGAGTGGACTAATATGATGACACGGTGGAATAAGAGCTATAGCTAATATTTTCTCCTCCAAGGCGATTAAAATATTCAATTTGGTATTCCATTTTTTGAAGGACTATATTGTGCTAAATTTCAAAAGTTTAGTCATAATATTGAAAATGGAAAAGATGTTTCACATTAAGCAATGAGAAAAAGTTTTGTGAATTTGCTATATTATTAGCTTAATAAATGTTGTTGTTGTCCACAAAACAATTAAAATGAAGAGAACTCGGTAAATCATAAAAAAGTTAGCAGTTGCGAGTGAGTGAACTAAGTGAAAGTTACTTACTCGCACTTATCATTTATTTGGGAGATTGAAAATTAGTACATTGAATGTCGAATCTTCTCCGATATATTCCCAAATTCAACACTTGAAAACCAAATCTTGGATCGAAATTCTCTCATTTTAGTAACAAAATTATTCAAGACCAACATTTTTCACTTGCACAGGCTGGATTGATCCTTTTGAACGAGATAATGGAATTAAAGAGTGGGACATGTGCTCATGCTACGAAGCACAACCGTGTCCAACGTAAGACCAGCTCCGAACACAAAGAAAGCACCCCACTCTCTTCTTTATCTGCCGCCGTCACCTTTCCTTCCTGCGCCATTATCTTCCTCATCTCATCAAGAACGAAGAAGATGGACGAGCCCGACATGTTCCCAAAGTACTCAACACATGCCTTGTCGCACCGAGCTTGTCGGGTTTGAGCCTAAGCTTCATCTCGATCTCGTCGAGGATCACCCTCCCGCCAGGATGAACCGCCCAAAACAATGAATTCCAATCGGTGGTGATCCCCAGAGGGCGAAGCGCTTCCTTCAACTGCTTCTCCATGTTGTCGGACACCAATGCCGCAACGCTCCTTGAGAGGCGGACCGTGAGGCCTATCGCTCGCAAAGGGCCCTTGATCGTGTCCTCCGACCTTGGGATGATCATCTCGGAGGACGAAATTAGCTGGAACAAGGGCTGCTCAACGGACGCGTCAGGGTCAGCCCTAATGATCAGGGCTGCCGCTCCATCAGCAATAATAGCCTGGCTCACGAGCGAATCTGGGTCGGCCTCGCAAGGACCCATGAACGAGCCGAGGGTGATCTCGGAGCACACAGCGAGGACCCTCGACCAGGGTTGTTCTCGGCAATGTCCTTGGCCATGCGCAGCATCATGCCGCCCACATAACATCCTTGCTGGTACATCATGATCCTCTCCACAGACGGCTCGAGACCGAGCAACTTTGCCAAATAAAAATCCGCACCAAGCGCGTGCCATCCGGAGGCCGAACTGAATATCACATGTGTGATCTTTGATTTCGGTTGGCCCCATTTTTTGATTGCCTTCACCGCAGCCTCCGCACCGAGCTCGGGAACGCGCCGGACCAATGTGTCTTGGCGGGCATTAAGGCACGGGACGCCATAAGTGCACATGTTGGGGTTCTGCTTGAGGATGTCCTCGGTGATGTGCATGTGCCTTTTCCTTATCATTGTTTTCTCGCCTTCAAATACGAATTTGCATTAACAAAACATTACCTAGATATGGTACCCGACAAATTTATGAAATGCTTGATAGGTTCTTGATAGGACATGCGATGAATATAATCCAAAGCACAAACGTAAAGACTCAATTACTTATGAAACACCATGTAAACTTCACAAGCTGATAAGTCTAAACTTAACATAAGTAATTTGATACTTATTATCATGCATTTTACTGTCATTTCGACAATACCTTGTGAAAATGAAGATTTTCAAAGGTGATTTATTTTGTAAATTTCTCTACATATTTATTAGAGATGGAATTTATGCTCCTGTTTTCGTCTTTCTTAGTAAATGAAGCATCAATCATGGTTTTTCCTTGGTACTTACATATGTGCTTGAACTTATCTTTCCAATGAGTCAGGTGCTCGCTATTGGTGACTTGAAAATAGCAATCCGGATAATCAACCTGGTAGACTGTGTTGGGAGGATTGGCCGTGCCGATCGCGAGTATTGTCACCGGACCTTGAGCTTTCTTCAACGCCGCCTGGATTTTTCCATGCGAATTTGCCATCTTGTTTCCTCGCGCTGCGACAAGAAGAAGATTTTTGCCCAAGAAAGCACTATTCTAAGAGGTAACAATCGAAGGGAACAAATGGGTTGTGAAGCAGGAGAAGGTCATGGCATGTCGTTTTATAGGCGAATCCGGGTTCATTGTAAGGTGACAATCAACCTAACTCTTTGGGTAAAGAAGCATAGCTTTTTTATCTAAAATTAGTTCTTATATTAATTGCACCAGAGATAGATATGATCTGAAAGTTGGCCATTCGGGATTCATTGCGAGATAACAATTGACCTAATTCCTTGAGTCCAGAAGCATATTTTTTTTTGTTTTAAAATGAGTTCCTACATTTATTGCACTAGAGATGGATATGATTAGATCAAACCCACCCGTGAGCTGACTCAAGACCGGTTCGATTTGACCTTGATATCATGCAGCAGAAATATTACGGATTGGAATCTAAAACAACTGCCCTAAACCTAAGCAAAACTAGAGCCCAAAGTCGATCCAACACGATCCGAAAGTTGACTAAACTTGAGATTACCCTAAAGTCAGGTAAAAAGGATCAATTTCGAAGCTACCCAAGGTTCAACCTGATGGTTTGATAATATTGTGCAGTCCTATTAAGTCTATACATGGCTATAACGATTGGGACGTAGTCTTGAGATTCTTATTTCCAATATGCGATCAATTAGGCAATGGAAATTTTATGAATTAACTTCATTTCTTAGTATGGGTGATTTCCGGTTAAACCCCTCTTCTCAATCTCTACTCTCTTCTCTCCTTCGGTTCTTATATTCGGTGAGGAAGTATTTTTCTTGAAGGAAACTTCTTCAATCATACTTTTCAACTGGTAAGTTACAAATTATGAATATCATTCACTTGCAAATTTAGCTAAATAAAAATTGAACAAAATGGCTATTTATATGTTTAAAACTAAATCGTCATGTTGGAGGTACAAAAAGATATTGTCACCTATTGGAATCCGAACGTAGGAAATCTGACGAGCTGTCGCATGTCCAAAGAATGGCTGTATTTTCATCCATTCTTGAAACTCCGCATACAAGTTACGAGTAATGGACAATACACAGAATGGACAAAAATGAACATTCACTATAAACGAGTTTCTTCGTTAGCATTTTATAGACAAGCATGCATAGTTTAGTCAAGTTGTTTGTTAGAGTAATATAAACTCGACTTTTGATATTTTTTTTGATTAATTATTAAGAATACGAGTATGTCGACTTGACTAGCATTCATAGGTTGGTTTTTAACTTTTGTAGGTGAATGGTGCTATCTCTTTTCTGAGTTTATAAACTTATTTTTGGAAATGATATGAATTAGTTAAATCATGAGTTTTTTAGGTTGAGTATTTATATTATGAGTTAAGAAATGGCATTTTTGGACTAGATCAAGCATTAACTACCATTTTATCTATTTGAAATGGCAAAATATATTTGGATTACAGTTTGAGTTGATTGCCTGTAATTAGTTTATGAAGCTTTTTAGGGCTAATAACATGAAAAACTCCAAACTGGTGTAATTGTGATCAATTCACTTTAAACTAATTTTTTACAACAAAAACTCCAAACCGATATACATGTGACTAATTTACTCCAAATTAATTTTTTGAACACAAAAACCCTCAAATTAATATATTTGTGACAAATTTATCCTTGATTAATTTTCGTTAAATTGGATAAATATCACAAAAAATCACCAACTGGTACACTAGTAATAAACGAAGGGTAAAATTGCAAACCAATGCACTCGTCAACTCTCATAGTCATCCAACTTAGCCATTTGACGCTAAAGTTTAATGAAAACTAACATGTGATAAATTTGTAATAGGTGTACTAGTTTATGACTTTTAGAAGTTAAAAGTTAGTTTGAGTTAGATTTGTCACAAGTATGCTTGTTTAGGGTTTTCATAGTATTAACCTAACTCTTTGTGAAGATTTGCGATTTATTAATATGGTTTATGAAAGGTACTTTAATATATATTAAATCATGAAAAGTTCTATGAATTGGTTAGTAAACTTGAGCTTTGATATGGTTTATGGTTTTGGTTGTGGACCATTAGGGATTGAGGTTGGTGGATTATGCTCATGTTGCTATGATTAGAATGCATTGAAGGGGTAAGTATGCATATTGTTATCAATATATCCTTCTAGGTCGAATGACAAAATGAGATAGGTGGAGACCTAAGTGGGAGGGGGAGAATTTAGTCACCTTTATCACAGGCATTAAGTGTGACTATAATTAGATATTGAGCATTAGATTAATCGATGAAAAGAACCATTGGTGTTTGACTTGATTGAGATTGATCAATGAAATAGACAATTAATGGTTGATTTGTTATTGTAAGTCGATATTGTTAATTGATCTTTTACGTAAAAATTTTTGTTGGAAAATATCACTCACTCTTGATATTTTACGTATATCGTATACTAATTTGGGATTGGTGAATTATGATATCAGTTTTATAAAGTTACATAATGAATGTTCGATCTGCTTATAGTGGGGATTTTTGGGTATGAGTCATATATGGCTATGATGAACTTCTAAATTAAATTGTTAGATGGAGATGTATATATTCTATTGATGGACTATAGAAATTATGATATTGTATTCAGATGACTTTTTATCAAATGGATGGATAAAAAAAAAAAAGAACCGCCAAATCACTTAACAAAAGAGCTTTCATAAGATTACTTTAGGGTTATTTGTTTCACTATGAAGAAAGTCCGATGGTTGGAAAATGTATTTTCAAATTCAGAGAAAATGAACCATTTTCTGGGGTTTGTTTGCCTTGAAAATAAATTGAAAATTTTAGTTTAATGGTATCAAATAATAAATGAAATCCACTGAAGTGAAGGCACCTTGTGTACATAACAATTGAGTTCGGGGGAAACGGTTTCCTTCTTACCTGGGAGGAGAAGGGAAAAGTTTAAAATAATTTTTCAAAATAATTTTTTATAGAATAAATTGATTAAATATTAGGCAGATTACTCTTAACTGACTGGCCAGTGGCTCTGGAAATGGCTTGTGGGGTCTGGTATTCATTTTAGTAGTTGACAATAAATTGCTTACTAAAAAAGGCCGTTGACGACAATTATTACCCAAAATTGGCACAAGGTAAGTGGTCAACATTTTTCCTATAATTTTACGCTCACAGACTATAACTTTTCTAAGAGTTAAAGATTAGGAAAAAAGAAAAAGTATTTTCGTGTACAGATCCTGATAAAAATGAAATCGAAGAAAGTTATCTTCATCTCAAATTTCCATGATGAAAAGAAGATATTTAAATTTCCATCATGGTTGAAAACAAGAAATAACTTATTAAGTTTTTTTTTCCCAATGAGTATGCATACACCCAATTCGTACGATCCGTTAAATTTAATTGGATCCCCACAATATGATGACTCGCATAAACTGAAATCAAGTTGGGTAATGAGCAAGAATAAATTAGAATGGGTTGATAAATAAAAAGGAGGTGAGCACACAAGTGGGTTATTAATTAAGTCTAGTATTTTGATAAACAAACTTAATAAGAATGGAATGGAATGGAATAGCTTAATATAATTCATTGACCGTCGGTCCAATGATATCGATTTGTCGGACCCTCAGACAACATAGTCCTTGATTAAGATAGAAAGTAATGTTCCTTCAACGAGAGCCATCGGTCCTATAGAGACGGAAATATCATTGTCATCAATTGCATCACTGACATGAAGTAAAGCTAATCAATTCACAACAGAGTGGTTGCACATTGAAACGCTCTGTATACTCTAATTTACAATCCTAAGAACTTATGAATTAGACAGTTTTGGAAACATATGCCGGTATGATGAATCTCTTTTATCAAATTTCTGTAGACATGAAAACCTGAAATGTCTCGTTATCATTCACTCGATTCTGGCAAGCATCTCGCTGCTCTGTTGTCAAAATTTTCACCATGCCAGGATTTTCCAGCTATCATATAAAGCCGCAAGGTAGCTCTTTTACCAGATCTACGCAGCAATCGAAGGAGGGATTTCTGCACTTCCAAGTTAAAGTGTTCTAATTTACGGGCTTTTCTTCTTGCTGCCATAGAAGCGTGAAGAAATGAAGTTCGACCATCACATCTGCATTAAGCTTTTTCTTTTGGAACACAGACTAAAGTCTTCCAATACATATCACAAGTGAGAAGTACCACTCCTCGGTTTCATGTAACTTGTAATTTGCTATCTGCTGAAACATATGCAGGGTCAAAACTCAATAATGGCGGGTAAATGCATTCTTGCATATACATAATGGAGCTGCCTCGAAGCACCATGAAAAAGCTCTTAGGCAGTGTAACTCGTACGAGCTCTCTTCTCCTGTCTGTGCACAGGTCTGGTCTCCCCTCGAGTTCCTCAAGCATCGTCCAAAGGAGGCCATCTTGACATGCTTACTCATATCTTTTTATCCAAACAGGGAGATTGTATGTCAGGATTCCCAAGCCGAATGAGACAGCTATTGTAGCAATCGCGTATGCATAAGCTTTCCAGGGGTGTTTGCTTTGTCTCATCACATTAAACTCGGCCATGAATGTCGACACAGTACTCAGACAGCCTGGAAGTCCAAATTGGATGCCTGAAGCAACTGTGTCACAAGTCTTGGTATTCACCTTCAAAAAAATTATAAGATGATCAGAATACAAATCGATATACCTAGTGCTGCTGGTAACCGTCATATTTAAGGTGGATCTGACAAACGTATAAGCAAATAATGGACTCGCAAGATATTAAAGATCACTTTTGTTTCTACCATGTACACAAACCAGCCCAAGTTAAAGTACAGTCACCAAACTGTACGTTTCATCATAATCTGAACAAACGTCTAAGAGTTACATCTTACATGAGACAGATGTGGAAGTACTATTTCACTCAACAGAGTACATGTATTTAAGCAAATCTGGCGGGGCTTTTAAGATGTTTGAGTCCAGATATTCAGCAAATGGTGCGAGTGTAATGACACTCCAATGGCAGAAGTATCGGTGCAATTTACCTAACTGGAAATTAGTCTGTGGACTTACTGCTTTCTTCATAGTAGCGAGAGCTGCCGTGACACAAGCTGCAGAGACATTGGCAATCAGAGTCCCAAATGGAACCCATTTCAAAAGACCATTCTTTCCTAGCCCATGTCCATTAAGTCGTGCTAGGTACCACCGGATCCAAACACCTACTGGCCCCACGACGCAACCCAACCACAGTTGAGCCTCACTGCCTCCATTTCCAAACTCATGTTTCAGCATTATCGCACTAAGAGCCCATAATGACCCCAACAACAGTACCATCACCAGAATCATAGACAAGTGACACCTACGGCTGTTAACTCTCCAGCTCCTTGTAGGTAGGCCGTTGCTAGAATTCGTAGGGTGTTTCTCCATTAACCATCGGAAGCCCTTCGCTGTCTCAACCCCGAACTCAATGGAATAGGCTGCAAGAAATAATCCTGCAAAGAATTATAGATATACGGCTAGTCATTCCATGTCAATGGAATTAGAACACTTTGTACCAACAATCTACCATGATAAAGCTGATGCAACTAAATTGAAAATGTTTGCTTCTTGTGTAAACTCTAACATATAAGTCTTCCCATGACTACATACCAATGAGAAATCCCAGGACTGAAAGCAGCCACTTGCCATCTGCACTAAGGTCAAGCATCGACTGATTCCAACCACTAAAAGTCGTAAGGCTTCCCAAATAACCAGTTGACAATCCAATTGCTAGAAAATCAGAGACTTCAGATATATCTTGCTTGAATACAACACCAAACCACCCCATCAGAAAAGAACCAACCTGAAATGAAGTAATAAGTTTAAGGAAAGATAAGTACAATCAAGGATCAATCACCATGTGAAATAAAGGACAATTTTTAGGGTATATTTCGGTTCCAATGACATAGCTCCAACATCTTGCCAAAATACTAATTCAAAGAGCACTAAATAAGCCACCCAAGTAATCTCATCCTATTCTAGCACACACCTCATGAAAATGTCCCAATAAGCATGTTTATGATCGCATGCGAACTTAATCACAAAAACTCAGTATGCCATGTGCATGATCTCATCACATTCATGAAGTATATATGCATACGGTTTTCTTTTCATGTGGGGGCAGGCAACAGAGAGAGAGAGAGAGAGAGAGAGAGAGAGACATGCGACCATGTTTGAAGGAAGATCGAGGTATAATATAGTTGTGTCACTTGTCACTCCAGCAACTGCAGGGCCAAATAACTTTTGAAGTAAATATCTTGTTAAGACCTGTAAGTCACGACTCATCAAATGTAAGTCTCCGTCTTCTGTGAATAATTCTAAGTTGCAAGCCAAGATAGCAATATTTTACAAACAAAACCTGAGGGAACAGACATAATGGACAGAAACCAAAAATTAGCCAAGAAATAGCATTAGAGCTATCAGGAATCCTCTAGAATTACTAAGCATGAAATTCTGCAGACAATACTTATCATATTTACCGCCAACCTACCTACAGATACAATAAAAAGAAATATACTGCAAATCGCGACAAAAGGACCAAATGACTCATAAATAATATAAATGCTGATACAAAATTCAAGAGGGAAAAGAAGCTTCAGAAGGTACTTACTAAAACATGTTTTCAGAATCGGTTGTGGTTCTGCTATTTAGAAAGTCAGTCTTTACAGGCTTCCCTACCAGCTTGGTGATAACTTACCAAAACTCAATGGCAAATGCTACTGCTGAGACATAATTTCTTTCAATTGCTGATATTTAAAATTCACATGAGCATCCACACTGACATCTCTTTCTCTCTCTCTCTCTCTCTCACAACGTAGGTCAATTGAATTTCAGATCCTCAATGGTGTATGCTGATTCACTGTAATGATCATCACTTCAGGAATAAAGCCGAGTCATTCCAAAGAGAAGAGTAACCACAAACTTAAATTTATAAGACGTGATCTTCTTGATCAAGTCATCACCTGTCAATTCAGTAATTTAGTGCAGGGTACTAGTACACTGATTGATGGTAAAGTAGTATCATTCCGAAGTCAAGGACAGAGCCAATACAAAATGTACTGACATGATCCTTGATGGAAGAGTTTATAGTTGACTAACATGGGACAGGCTTACTAAGACAAGGCGCAGCACTCTCAATCCTGAAAGCACATCATCAGAGAGCTAGTGGAAGCATCATAGAATGAAGACACTCACAATATCTTGTAATATTATCTTTAATTCAATCCAGCAAACAGAACAATACATTAGGAGCTTTGGCAGATGAGATTTTTGTTGCTCACCAGAAGCATTGGACAATATAAGTGACCATGCTTAGAAGTGAGTTTTTGACAAGTCATTTTCAAGGCCGACAGTTGGGGACTAGATCCTCTAATTCCAAGCTAGAACTTGACTTTTTGTATTTAGGTGGAAATAACATGTTTATTTATATAAATCCCTAAGCCAATGGAAGTTCTAACATATTTTACAGTTATATCTCAGTGCTCTTGAATGATATACTTCCGTCTGACATCAAGAACTTTAGCAGGTGACACATGAAAAATCTCCCCTAATTTTTCCTAGAAAGTACCAATTCTTCACAAGGAAACAACAGGAAGTATCATCATTGTTCATATGGAAATATCCATATCATTAGAACGGATTCAGGATTAGAAAGTTCAAACATTCTTTGCCAGTCCAAAATTTCTAATAGATGAAGCAGAACGAATTACCCCTAGAATCCCAAAAACAGCAAGATGAACAAGGCATGATATATACTCCAATGACTGAGGCAACACTTTCTCTTCATCCTGCACAATAACACATAGGTGAGCAAAATTACTTTACTAGAAAGGCATATGAAAGATGTTACTGTCAGGAATATAAACAGCAAGATATAATTAGATAAGCTCTTGAACTCACCTTTTTTTGGTCAGCAGGTTTCAATATTCCATCAGTTGATAGAGGAGATATGATCTCTTCCACCAGGGGCGATACAGGGGAGACAGAATTCAAAGTCAATGGATCGCGAGACCAGAAACCAATCGGATGCAGCAGGGTCTCCTCTTGAGTTGGAAAAACTATTCCATTCTCCATAGCATGATCTGCCGATAAACGCATACTGCCACTTTCACTGTACCTCTTACTGCTAAGAGCTCGATCCCCAATATCGCCAGCCTCCGAAACCCTCTCACTGTCAATGTCATCATCCAGCTGATTGGGAAGCACGCTTGACAAACTCAATGACCGTTGCCTCGATGAGGAACCAGTGCTGCTTGTCCTGCCATGAGACATGCTTTGTCTAGGTTCCTGGTCATCATTCTGGAGTTCCATGCCCCCCAACAGCAGAGCTATGGAGTATCAAATGATTTTGCAGTAGCTGTGGAATCAGCAGGACAGATACGTAACAGTCTTTCCAGAGATTTCGCAAGAAATGGACATCATAGTACGCAGGGCTAATCATGTAATGTCCACATCTACTTTCTAAACTAAGGATTATTCAACTGCTCCACCTTTACAAAATCCAAATAAAGGTGGCTAGACATACCAAAAAGGGGACATTTCACAAGGGAAAATGGCAACCACACCATTAGACAGACATGAGAAAGATTTGCCAGCAGAGGTCACTTTACAACATATCAGACTGATGGATCGCCTCCCAGGCTCCCACCACATTGACAATAGTTTTCTAAATAGTTCTAAAAGAAATGCCTAATCAGATTGCGATGCATCACTAAAAGTAATGGCGTTATGTCAAAAACAGAAAATGAATTGTTACCTACAGGAGAAATAATGGAGAAGGTAACTTCAACACTACACACACGGAAGTCAAAAGCATAAGGTGCTCGATATGGCCAATATTTAACCATGAACAAACGATGTAGTGCACAAAAGTGAAGTTCCCATGGAGAAGAGACTCTGGCACAGTCTGTGAGCTAATTCTGGCTGTTTTCTCCACCACGTATACAGATATAAAGTCCTTCCAGTCACAAAGTTTGGTCCCACAGTGCCCACACGATTCCTGCCATATGAACTCCTCACATGTTTAGATATGGCAGGAAGATAGATTAATCACAATCCCAGGGACAAGCTAAGCAACGTGCTTGACAAAAATAATTCAAAGATGGTGATGCTCATAATCAGTTTCAGCAGATTAAACTGTTCTGCCGATGGTACAATCACTGTTCTCTTCCACCAGAAGTGTTATTAAAAATGCCATTTGACATTCCGTAAAATAAGGAAATGAGCTGACGATGCTCGGAATTAAGTAAATATCTGGATAAGCTTATTATAATCACAATCCCTGACCGGCTCTAGCTGGTTAGGTGTCGAAATGGGCGGTTCGCACTCATCTCCCCACAACAACTTAATTTGCTCTCATCTTAATTTGATTCAAGTGCACTGCTGATTTCCGTTTTTCTTTCCAATGACTTAGAAAGCTGAGTAATACGAAACAAAACCGATTCGGGCGAACGCCTGGATGAAAAGGAGTAATTTTTGGGCAATCATTGAACCAAAGTTGGCGTCGCTTCTAACTGGCATCAAGATTCACGAATTGACATCTTCGCAAGACGTCAAGAGAACGTGTCCCACCATGCTCGGCGTCCGAAGATGAGATAAACGGGGGGAGTGAACAGACTAAAGCAATTCCCGCTGCCTTTTATATGTTGAATAATTACTGACTTTAGCGTGCGATTGAGAATGGACAATCTACAGAAAATCTCAAAGTTCCAAAATTTCGACAAACCAACTCCATTCACATATTCAGACACAATCCTCAAGCGACACGAGACTGTTCGGTGATGAAGCTGCATCGATTTCGTTAGAAAGAGGGAATCTTCGGACGTACAAAGATGTCGGCTTAACTTTAGTGCTCTCTTTTACTATTAAAAATGAAGAGAGGGAGAGAGAGGGAGAGAGAGAGAGAGAGAGAGAGAGCGTACCGTGCGCAACAGATGACTTTCATGGGAGACGCAGATAGAGAAGGCGACCCAGATTCGGTTCGAACCCTAGCACAGAAATGCCGAACGCGGCGGCAGCGAAAGGAACGCCGCCGTGTCGCGCACGCAACTCGCGCCGCGCGGTCCCGTCGTCCTCTTCGGGCTTTTGACCGAAAGGAAGAATTCTGAAAATGGAGAACGAACCCCGGAGGGCGATGACTCCAATAGAGAGGGGGGAGAATGCGGACAAAAAGCTTCCTTCTCGCGCTTGTTGAGATCTCGACGAACGAAGGATCGCAGAACGAGGTTCGGTGCCGAAGTTCAGAGGCGAAGAAGCGGTCCTTCCGCGACGGAGCTCGGGCGGGACCGCTTCTCCTCCGGGAAGCGACCGAAACGTTTTAGCGATTTCGCGGGAGCCTTTGTCGACGGAGCCGGTTGCAGGAGCTCTCTCCTGGTGCAACAATGGCGGCTCCATCTGCATGCCGGCGATCATATAAATGCAGAGAGAGAGAGAGAGAGAGAGAGAGAGAGAAGAGGTTGATGTCTACATTTTGCCACGTGGGCGGTGCCGTGCGAGAAAGTTGCCTCTCGTCCTCGGACGCGTTTTACGTCCCGAGTCGTTGACTTGAAAACAGCGGCCGCGACGAAGGGGAAATAACTTTGTATCGCCACGTGTGCACGATATTATTACGACTACTGTTACTCTCGTCACTCTTTTTCCAAGTGGGGAAAAATAGTTCGTCTGCATGCAATTATGGACATGCTATTCTTTCAACTATTTTTTAATTGAGATTTTTGAAAGCAAATGGTGAGTGATAGATGAATAACCATTTAGGATCAACTTTGCATTTCCATCTCTAAATAACAATTTGGTTAATCGCGCATTTTGAAATAATACGATCTATAAAAGTGTTAATTGCACGTAACACGAGAACACTAGGTGTATTGAAAATCATAAAGTTTTCTTAGTTGATTGCGTGACACGTGTTTCCGAAGCACCATAATCCTACAAAAAATGAAAAGAAGGAAACCCGAAATCCCCTATGTTAATACTAGTGCCCTTGGACATGAAAATCGTAACACTTTTTACTTTCATTCTATCCTGATAAAATCTCCATATGGGTAATTCATGAGGAAATAATTTTCACGTGAATTTATTTTTTATTTGCATGATTTGCCCTTGACCTTGCAGATAAAATATATAACTAATTTCATTTTTATAAGTTGGTTCATGATATTATCTGACCACTTGGTCAAAATCAAGTGAGAAAATGAGGTGTAATAGAATTATGGGTGTTAGCGGCTATAATACTTTAGGAAGTCCTGGGAGTAGTTGCTGCCGACCGTCGGGAGTAACACGTTCAACTTATTGAAAGTGATTTAGCTACACTTGGATTTGGATTTTATCGCCAATAATATTGCATATCCACCAACTGCAATATTATATTGTTGTTAATACATGATATGTTTGAATAAAGGATGGCGTGATACAGGTTCTGTTAATTTCACGGAAAATAAATAATTTGGAGAGCATTTTCCTAAAAATGACCGTTTGTATTGATTAGAATACAAGATCAATGAAATGTATTTTCATTATTGACAAAAATTTATGTCTAAATATTTTCATGAATGACGAAAATGTTTTTCATTTCTTTATCTTTTTGTTAGCAATACAAGCGATCATTTTTAAAAATATATATATTTTTTCAAATTATTCATTGTTTTCGAAATAAATAGAGTCTTATTCTCTCATCCGATGATGTGTCCGGATTTGTGATGTATGCAATACAATACCAAAGGGAGTATGGAAGTGTATTAAAAAAGTTAAGAAATTATCTTTTAGCACCTATTAAAAATCATATTCAAATTAAAGCTTGATATAAAGCTTTCTATATAAATGAATTTGAAATTAACATCTAAACAAGAAAATTTTATGTAGTTTTACAAAGATAAAATTGAAAAATGAAATGCATCAATTCATCCAAAATAAACTGTACATAAATTACAAGTGATGGAATGTTTCACCAATTTTAAATCTAGATAGCTCGACTAGATTGGTTATGAGTCTCATCTAGATTCTATCTATAGTTAAATATGCTTTTGCTTTTGCTGGATAAAGAAGACAATATAGTCAAAATAAAATTCCATAGATGATATAAAAATTATGTTATTAAAATGGAAGGCAAAAGTTAACGTAACAAAAGGAATATAAATTACCCATGAATAAACTGATGATTGAGGCAAAATATTATGTTAAAAATCTATTGCCTAACGAAATCTTCAAATTTACAGTAAACAGTAAATTGATGAGTAAAGTAACAATATACAATTGCGAGATCATACACTAGCATTATCTAGTGGAAAACTTCACCGTCTTTATAGATTGTTGAAAAATCAGTTATTTAAGAATAAACCTCCAATGTAATTGTTATATCTTGCACTTCACGGAAAAGATAAGAGATTTCGTAATATAATTATTTATTTATTTTTCATGTAATAATTGATTGAAAGTCTACATATATGACTTGAAACGGCAATATAAAAGAGAAGGAGCACATCTACACAAATAGGTGTAATGCTACACGAAACCGTCAAAAAGAAATTCTAGGAATATGTGCACGTTAGAAAAATTACCAAAAAAATTCATAAACTCATTACACAAATATTAATTCAATTTTAAACTTTTTAATCTAGTCAATTCCACATTAGCCGGAAGAATTATATTGACAAATTATCAAAAGACATAAAGGTCGATTGACAAGATTGAAAAATTTGAGATTGGGGAAGAAACGAAAGGTCTCATCTGGCAAAGATCGAAAGGAACGTGAGTGGTACGAGAGCAAGAAGAAACTGAAACCATTCTTTTTCAAGATGCTGATTTTCGTCGCCTTCATCATCGCAGAACTTTCAAACTCGTGAAGTCGTTTCCAATCGCCATGATCCGATCTCTACTCTGATTTTGACATGATCTTCCCTATCAAGGGAAATGAAAAGGATACGGATTATGCTCTAGCTTCATGGCATGTGATTAGAGGTGGCAAAATGGACCGGATTCGTATCTTTTTTTAACTTATATTTAGCGAGCTAAACTGTGCATTTGTAAGTTAAAATTTTAAAATAATAGGTTTTTTTTTTTATTAGAGTAGGAAAGCCCTACGTTTTTAATGGATCGACAACATAACCATTTTCAATCCATATTACTCAAAATGTAGAAAACCTATGCACAACAAAAATTACCAAAAAAAAAAAAAAACGTAACGGCCAATTCAATTCTAATCTTTTTAATTTGGTCAATTTAGTCGGAACCCTTTTGATGATTTGCCCTTCTAGTCAATTTTAGTCAAAAATCGCTAATGTGGACGCCGACCATCGTACATAACATGACTAGTACTGACGTAGACAATTTTTATAATTTTATTATCTTATGAATCTTTTTATGAATTTTTTTGAATTCTTTCTTTTCTTTTCTTTTCTTTTCTTTTCTTTTCTTTTTTTTTTGCTATAGGCATCAGCACCAAGCAAGGGCCCTCGATTATGGTCAGCGACCTCTGCCAACCATTGTTGAGGCCACAGATCAGCAAAGGGAAACAAGGAAAAAAGAGAAAGGAATAAGAAAAGAAAATGGAAAATTTTAAAAATTAAAAAAAGAAAACTCACAAAAATTTTCCACATCGGTGCTGCTCATATCAAATAGGATGACCAACATCCACGTCAATAATTTCCGATCAATTTTGGTTGAAACAAGTCATCAAAACTTTTAGGACTAAATTGACCAAATTTAAAAGTTTATAATTGAATTGGTCCCGAAGAATAGGTTGAGAACTTGTTTTTTAGTTATCCTCTTATGCACGAGTGTTGCCATGCCTGACCTGAGGGCTCGATCCTGAAAGTTCAATGAACAGTTGAGACCTATTTTTCAGAGTCCACGTGGTTAAGTCTTTAAAAACCTTAAACGGTTTAGTTTTCTCGTTTTCATCAAACAAAGAAATGAGTTTTTTTTTTCAAAAAAAAAATCATCTTTCCCCCGGTTTTATAAGTTCAATATTATAAGTAAAAGGGGCAAGACAGGAATCAACTTCTCAGCTCGAGATGTCCGAGGATAATCTCCCTTATTTGCCAAACAAAAAAGGTCTTTTCAAAAGGAGATTTATTAGAAGATGCGGTGGATCTTGAAAGTTTGAAGCCTGTCGGTGCTTTAGAACGAGCGGTCCAAATCCATGGGCGGGCTTGGACGAATGTGGTTTTCCTCGGCATGGAAAGGCGGAGGCCCTTCATTTAATATGCCATGTGAAGTCGTTGAACGTAAAGAAAGGAAAAGGACATCTTTGCTTTTGCGACGGAAGAGGCAAAAGGCAAAACGCTGGATACCTACGCAGGATACCTAAACTGAGTTGCGGCTGCTTTATCACCTAATCGAACGCGAATCGATTCCGGAGGAGGCAAAAAAAGGATAATAAGCATCGGATTTAGCTCCGATGTCGCAGCAGTTTATGTGCTTGTCATCACCGCCAATGGCTTCATTCAAATCCGCCGTGCTCTTCGAATCCAAGTCGACAATGCATAATTAAGGCCATACGAAAGTGACGGAAGCTCATTCCAATAGAAGTGCAAAATTTCCTTAATAATACGTGTCGTCACAACGCATGCGCACTTTTTCCAATTCTTTACAAGTTTTCGAATTTTTAGGTTCTTGTTTTTACATTATTTTCTAGCATCTTTTTATATTGTTAATTTTACTTTTTTAATCTGGTATGAAATTTTATCCAAGTAGCAAATTCACACGAAAAGCTTAAAGTTAGTTAAGTAAGTGGGTATGCATATTATTGGAATTTAAAAATGCATGTGCTTTAATAATATGGATTGGGTCGGGTATACACCGCTAAAATTATATCGAATAAAAAATGGGTCAATTTTGATTGGATCTAGTTTCAACCCGACTCACCTATTTGATGGATCTATAGTGAGGCGTGCATTGTTATAACATCACTTTACAATTGCATCACAAGGTATTGTACACTTGATCAAGGGCAAACAAGCCCGCCCAACTCATCGTACAAGTGCACTTAGACAACGATTTTGGGCCCTCGGAGCTCGATAATCGCATTAGATAAGCAAAACTGGCGGGCGACTTTGCCCAACCTGCTCATGTCCTGTCAATTTTCAAAAGAAAGCTCGATCGATGTAGTATCTGTTGCATTATCGCAGATGCGATCAAAATGATCCAGTCCAAGCCATAACATGTCGAGATGTGGCCCATGAGAAATATTGACATATCGAGCAGAGGAAGAGAGAGCCTTCAGCTCGAGAAGGATTCAAGGAGTTAAATATGCTTGACTATATGATCGATTATGAGTAGGGGTGTGCAAAATGGATCGTCCGAACCTAACCGAACCGATCGGTTTGGTCTGGTTCTCGGGAGTATCAGTCCGGTTCCTAATTCCCAAAAGTGAAACCGGTATCTAAGCAGGTCCGGTTCCCAATTCCATATTCCAAGAGAGAACCGAACTAATTAAATGTACTTTTTTTTAATTATTTTTTCAAAAAAAATTGTAAAATGTAAACTAAACATTATCTTGTCCAGTGGCACCACAAGTTGTGGCACAATGACTCTTCACTCACGGACATTCTTTAGTGGGAAAAAAAAATGTAATCAATTCCATTGGACTGGACCAAAGGTTCCCAGTCTGATCCTTGGTTCCCAATTTTAAGAACCAGTCCTCCCGGTCCAATTTCCGTTTCTACCTTGGCCGAATCAGACCGGGAATCGATCACCCCTAATTGTGAGTCTCATCTAGTTTCTATCTATAGTTAAATATGCTTTTGATGGATAAAGAAGACATATAATCAAAATAAAATTCCACAGATGATATCAAACATATGTTCTTAAAATGGAAGGCAAAAGTAAACGTAACGAAAAGAGCAATAACAGGTACATCGATGAGTAGGATGCTATCGATGTATGATACAAATTAACGAAATTATTTTAATTAAATTACATTACATTAGGCAAGATATTATGTTAAAAGTTCATTTTCTGACGAAAACTTCAAATTTACGGTAAACATTACGATGATTGATGAGTAAGTAATAATAATATGACATCGGGAGATAATGCATTAGCAATATATAGTGGAAAACATCACTATCGTCATGAAAAATCAATTATTTTTTAAAATAAGCCTCCGATGTAGTCGTTCTATCTAGCACTTCAAGGAAAATGATAAGAGGTTTAGGCTCCGTTCGTTTCACGGAAAATAACTTCCAAGAAAACGTTTTCCGGATTTTCCGGTGTTCGTTTCACGGAAAATAAACTACTCAAGGAAAATATTTTCCATCAATGGAAAAAACAACCTTCAAAGTGGAAAACATTTTCCATAACTTCTTCCACCTTACTTCTTTTCACTAACACATTTTTGTTTTATTTTTATGCTTTATTTTTCTTTTTTCTTTTTTTCCTTTTCTTTTTTTCTTTTCTTTCTTTCCTTTTCATCTTTCTTCCTTAGCCTTGGCCAGTCGCCGGCCACGACGGCGACCGGCCGCGGCCGCGAGCTAGCTCGAGCTCCGCCCCAGGCCGACGAAGCTCCACCTAGCCCGATCTAGGGAAGCCGTGCTCGCCCGAGCCCGGCAAGCTTGGGCCTCGCCGACCTGAGGCGGAGCTCTGGCCTCGCCAGATCAGGTGAGCTGGGCAGGGCTCGGGCCTCGCCCAAGCTCGCCAAAGGTTCGTTGGGCTCTAGCGAGCCGCGAGCTCGCCGGATCTGGCGGTGAAGCTCGGACTCCCGATCCAAGCAAGCAAGTGTGATAAAAAATATCACACGGGACTACAATTGGATTGCTAGGACAAATAACCAGAGTTAAATTAATGATGACCTTGGGTTAAAATGCTAGGTATAAAGAGAGGGATGGTGCTTCACTCCAAAAGTTAAAAAAGGAATAAGAGTAGCTAAAAATGAGATATTTTGAGAAAAAAAAAATTCCCAAGTAAAATGAATAAGTCATGAAGAGCATTAATGGGCTAAGGTTGAAATAAGTAATGTAATGTATGATATCATTGCAAGACTAAGTTCAATGTCTTTAAAAGGATGTGGGTTAAAACTACTTGTAAAAATGAAGAGATGTGGTACATATTAAAGAAGAACAAATGGTTCCACTATATGGTTTCCAAGGTAGATATTTTATTAAATTATCAAAATATCTAGTAAATCGGTATGTAAACAAAGAAAATAGTGCTCGTTCCAAGCACTAACAACTAAAAAAATATTTTAAACTTGCTAAAATTATTAGCGAAAGATATCGGATGCTAGGAAAATCTCAATTCAATAAATTTCAAACTTGACAATCATCAAAAATGTAATTCAAAGCATATCAATCTCTTCCTACAACTAATATGGTGATAAATCAATTACTCTCACTTTACACCATCAAATAAAATCTATCAATATAATCTCAAAGCATCAGTGACTACTTCCTAAATATTATTACCGAATATAGAAAATTCCAAATTTCATTTGTTGGCCTTCGAATTTTTCTCTTAGATTGAATTCCAATCAATTGAAAAGCCAAACTCAAGAATTTTTTTCTGGGAGAGAAGGAATGCATTTATTCCTAACCTTCTAAAATTGAGCAACAAATTGATCGACTGTCTTTCTATTTCTACTCAATTACACACTGAATTGTATGATAAATTAGTGTACCATGTAGAAGTAGTTTTTGACAAAAATAAAGAGATAATGTAACTCTTAAAAACTTGTTTGTCTCTGCTTCCTCACACTGGGCTATAAATTGAACAATTTGTTCAATGGTTGATTGTTCATTTTCGCTAGTAAATATGGCAAAATTGAGCATTTTGAAAACTCTTTGAAAATGTTGATTGTCCACCCATTCAAGATATGTTTCTTATTAACAGGTACGATAACACCATTGTCTAATCTCAACTATTATCGAACTTCTTCGACAAACTGTGTTGAGTTCGAATGTGGATTTAGTTAGCCATCTTGCCCCTAGGCCATGATGCTAGTCTTGTTGGATTATCTATATTAAATAATATATTAGGTCTAACATATATATTCATATTGGGTTGCACCAATGGAGCGACTGGCCTTACATTTTCAACGTTTGGCAATTGATGGGGCTGTCGCCTAGTTAAATTTGTCAAATTGTCATTACTAATTTGGTTATTTTGACCAACATTAGCCGAAAGTATGGAGGGAAATTGGGAACATAGCTTGTTAACACTATTTTTATTTTATTTTTGTAGTGGTTGATTGAATGATCTTCGTCTCGAGAAAGCATCATTTACAACATTGATAACAATCAGCTTGATCACATCGGATATATGACTCACAATGTAGTTGGTCATGTCATTATGCTCTTTAAACATTCTTCTCATGGGGTCTGGAAATGGCTCTGGAAATGGCTCGTGGGGTCTGGTATTCATTTTAGTAGTTGACAATAAATTGCTTGTTAAAAAAGGTCATTGACGACAATTATCACCCAAAATTGGCACGAGGCAAGCGGTCAACATAATTCCTATAACTTCATGCCCACGGACTATAACTTTTCGTAGAGTTAAAGATTTAAATATATATATATATTAGTGTACAGATTCTGATAAAAATGCAATCGAAGATAGTTATCTTAATGATCTTTCGAAATCTAAATATTTTCTTTTACATTTCAGAATTTTGAGATGAAGTATCATGGATGAAAGCAAGAGATAACTTATTAAGTTTTTCTTTTCCAAATGAGTCTGCATACGCCAGTTCGTACGATCTATTAAATTTAATCGGATCCCCATGATAAGATGACTTGCATACACCGAAATCAAGTTGGGAAATGAGCAAGAATTGATCAGAATGGGTTGATAAACAAAAAGATGTGAACAAGTAAGTGGGTTATTGATTAAGTCCAATATTTTGATAAACAAACTTAATAGGAATGGAACGGAATGGAATGTAACAGCTCATTATATTCATTGTCTGTCAGTCCAATGATATCGATTTGTCAGACCCAAGTATAACATAGTCCTTGATTAATGGAAAGGAACGTCCCTTCAACGAGAGCCATCGGTCCTATAGCGACGGAAATATCATTCTCATCGATTGCATCGCTGACATGAAGTAAAGCTAATCAAATCACAACAGTGGTTGCACACTGAAACGCTCTGTGTACTCTAATTTACAATCCTAAGAACTTCTTATGAATTAGACAGTTTTGGAAACATATGCCGATATGATTAATCTCTTTTATCAAATGTCTGTAGACATGAAAAACCGAAGTGTCTCGTTATCATCCACTCAATTCCGGTGGGCATCTCACTGCTCTGTCATTGAAATTTTCACCATGCCGGGATTTTCCAGCTATCTTATAAAGCCGCGACGTAGCTCTTTTACCAGATCCGAGCAGCAATTGAAGGTGGGATTTCTGCACTTCCGAATTGTTCTAATTCGACCCATAATCCGCGTGGATATTAGTCAGTACGTGCTTCTCTTCTTGCTGCCATAGAAGCGTGAAGAAATGGAGTTCGATCATCACATCTGCATTAAGCTTTTTCTTTGGAACACACGCTAAAGTCTTCCGATACATATCACAGGTGAGAAGTAACACTCCTCGGTTTCGCTTGTAATTTGCTATCTGCTGAAACATACGCAGGGTCAAAACTCAAATCATGGTGGGTAAATGCATACTTGCATGTACATAGTGGAGCCTGCCTCAAAGCACCATGGAAAAGCTCTTAGGCAGTGTAACTCGGTCGAGCTCTCTTGTCCTGTCTGTGCACAGGTCTGTTCTCCTCTTGAGTTCCTCCAGCGTCTTCCGAAGTAAAGTAGGAGGAGGCCATCTCGACATGCTTACTCATATCCTTTTATCCAAACAGGGAGATTGTATATCAGGATTCCCAAGCCGAATGAGATGGCTATTGTAGCAATCGCATATGCATAAGCTTGCCAGGGGTGTTTGCTTCGTCTCATCGCATTGAACTCGGCCATGAACGTTGACACAGTACTCAGACAGCCTAGAAGTCCAAATTGGATGCCCGTAGCAACTGTGTCACAATTCTTGGTACTCACCTTCAAAAAAGTATAAGATGATCAGAATACAAATTGATACACCTAGTGCTGCTGATAACCGTCACATTTAAGGTGAATCTAACAAAAGAATAAGTAATAACGGATTCGCGAGATATTAAAGATCGCCTTTGTTTCTACAATGCACATGAACTGGCCCTAGTTAAAGTGCGGTCGTCAAACTGTACGTTTCGTGGTAATCTGAACAAATGTCTAAGAGCTACATCTTACATGAGACAGTTGTGGAAGTAGAATTTCACTCAACAGAGTATATGTATTTAAGCAAATCTGGTGGGGCTTTTAAGATGTGTGAGTCCAGATATTCAGCAAATGGTGCAATTATAATGACACTCCAATGGCAGAAGTATAAGTGCAATTTATCTAACTTGAAATTAGTCTGTGGACTTACTGCTTTCTTCGTGGTAGAGAGAGCTGCCATGACGCAAGCTGCAGAGACATTGGCAATCAGAGTCCCAAATGGAACCCATTTCAAAAGACCACTCCTTCCTAGCCCACGTCCATTCAGTCGTGCTAGGAACCACCGGATCCAAACACCTACGGGCCCGACGGCACAACCCAACCACAGTTGAGCTTCACTGCCTCCATTTCCGAACTCGTGTTTCAGCATTATCGCACTAAGAGCCCATAATGACCCCAACAACAGTGCCATCACCAAGATGATAGACAAGTGACGCTCACGGCTGTTTAGTGTCCAGCTTTTTGCAGATATGCGATTGCTAGAATTCGCAGGGCGCTTTTCCATTAACCACCGGAAGCCCTTTGCTGTCTCAACCCCGAATTCAATGGAATAGGCTACAAGAAATAATCCTGCAAAGAATTATAGATATAAGGCTAGTCATTCCATGTCGATGAAATCAGAACACTTTGTACCAACAATCTACCATGATAAAGCTGATGCAACTAAATTGAAAATGTTTGCTTCTTGCGTAAACTCACATAATTCTTCCCAAGACTACATACCAATGAGAAATCCCAGGACTGAAAACAGCCACTTGCCATGTACACTAAGGTCAAGCATCTTCTGATTCCAACCACTAAAAGTCGTAAGGCTTCCCAAATAACCAGTTGACAATCCAATTGCTAGAAAATCAGAGACTTCAGATATATCTTTCTTGAATACAACACCAAACCACCCCATCAGAAAAGAACCAACCTGAAATGAAGCATTAAAGGAAAGATAAGTACAATCAAGGATCAATTACCATGCGAAATCAAGGGACAATTTGTCGGGTATATTTCAGTTCCAATGACATAGCTCCAACATCTTGCCAAAATACTAATTCAAAGAGCATGAAATAAGCCACCCAAGTAATCTCATCCTATCCTAGCACGCACCTCATGAACATGTCCCAATAAGCACATTTCTGATCGCATGCAAACTTAATCACATAAAGTTAGTATGCCATGTGCATGATCTCATCACATTCATGAAGTATATGAATACGGTTTTCTATTCATGTGGGGGCAGGCAACAGAGAGAGAGAGAGAGAGAGAGAGAGAGATGTGACCATGTTTGAAGGAAGATCGAGGTATAATATAGTTGTGTCACTTGTCACTCCAGCAACTGCAGGGCCAAATAACTTTTGAAGCAAATACCTTGTTAAGACCTGTAAGTCACAACTCATCAAATGTAAGTTCCGTCTTCCGTGAATAATTTTAAGTTGCAAGCCAAGACAGCAATATTTTACAAACAAAACCTAAGGGAATAGACATAACGGACAGAAACCAAAAATTAGCCAAGACGTAGCTTAGAGCTCATCAGGAAGCCTCTAGAATTACTAAGCATGAAATTCTGCAGACAATACTTGTCATAAATATACTGCAAATCGGGACAAAAGGGCCAGATGACTCTCATAAATAATATAAATGCTGATACAAAATTCAAGAGGGAGAAGAAGCTTCAGAAGGTACTTACTAAAACGTGTTTTCAGAATCGGTTCTGGTTCTGCTATTTAGAAAGTCAGTCTTTACAGGCTTCCCTACCAGCTTGGTGATAACTTACTAAAACTCAATGGTAAATGCTACTGCTGAGACATAATTTGTTTCAATTGCTGATATTTAACAATTTACATTAGCATCCACACTGACATCTCTTTCTCTCTCTCACAACGTAGGTCAATTGAATTTCAGATCCTCAAGGGTGTATGCTGGCTCGCTGCAATGATCAACACTTCAGGAATAAAGCGGAGTCATTCCAAAGAGAAAAGTAGCCACAAATTTAAATTTATAAGAAGTGATCTTCTTGATCAAGTCATCACCTGTCAATTCAGTGATTTAGTGTAGGGTACTAGTGAGCTGGTCGATGGTAAAGAAGTATCATCCTGAAGTTAAGGACAGATCCAACACAAAATGTAGCGACGTGATCCTTGATGGAAGAGTTTATAGTTGACTAACATGGGACAGGCTTATTAAGACAATGCATGGCACTCTCAATCCTGAAAGCACATTATCAGAGAGCTAGTGGAAGCATCATAGGATGAAGACACTCACAATATCTAGTAATATTATATTTAATTCAATCCAGCAAACAGAACAATGCATTAGGAGCTTTGGCTGATAGAATTTTTGTTGCTCACCAGAAGCATTAGACTATTAGTGACCATCCTAAGAAGAGAGCTTTTGACAAGTCATTTTCAAGGCCGAGAGTTAGGGACTAGATCCTCTAATTCCTAAGCTAGAACTTGACTTTCTGTATTTAGATGGAAATAACATGTTTATTTATGTAAGTCCCTAAGCCAATGGAAGTTCTAACATATTTTACAATTATTGTTCAGTGCTCTTGAATGATATACTTCCGTCCAACATCAAGAACTTTAGCAGGTGACGCATGAAAATTCTCCCCCAATTTTTCCTAGAAAGTACCAATTCTTCACAAGGAAACAACAGGAAGTATCATCATTGTTCACATCGAAATATGCATATCATTTGAACCGATTCAGGATAAGAAAGTTCAAACATTCTTTGCTAGTCCAAAATTTCTAAAAGATAAAGCAGAACGAATTACCCCTAGAATCCCAAAAACAGCAAGATGAACAAGACAGGAAATATACTCCAATGACTGAGGCAACACTTTCTCTTCATCCTGCACAACAACACATAGAAGAGCAAAATTACTTTACTAGAAAGGCCTACGAAATATGCTAGTGTCAGGAATATAAACAGCAAGATATAAATAGATAAGCTCTTGAGCTCACCCTTTTTTTGTCAATGGGCCTCAAGATTCCATCAGTTGATAGAGGAGATATGATCTCTTCCACCACGGGCGATACAGGGGAGACAGAATTCAAAGTCGATGGATCACGAGACCAGAAACCAATCGGATGCAGCAGGGTCTCCTCTTGAGTTGGAAAAACTATTCCATTCTCTATTGCATGATCTGCAGATAAACGCATACTGCCACTTTCACTGTACCTCTTACTGCTAAGAGCCCGATCCCCAATATCGCCAGCCTCTGAAACCCTCTCACTGTCAATGTCATCATCCAGCTGATTGGGAAGAACACTGGACAAATTCAACGACCGTCGTCTCAATGAGGAACCAGTGCTGCTTGTCCTTCCGTGAGACATGCTTCGACTAGCTTCCCGGTCATCATTCTGGAGTTCCATGCCCCCCAACAGCAGAGCCATGGAGTATCAAATGATTTTGCAGTAGCTGCAGAATCATCAGGACAGATATGTAACAGTCTTTCCAGAGATTTCGCAAGAAATGGACATCATAGTGTGCAGGGCTAGTCACGCTGTCCAAGTCTACTTTCTAAACTAAGGATCATTCAACTGCTCCACCTTTACATAATCCAAATAAAAGGTGGCTAGACATACAAAAAGGGAACATTTCACATTGGAAAATGGCAACCACACCATTAGACAGAGAGGAGAGAGATTTGCTAGTAGAGGTCACTTTATCTAAATAGTTCTAAAAGAAATGCATAATCAGATTGTGATACATCACTAACTGCATAATCAGATTGTGATACATCACTAAAAGTAACGGCGTCACGTCAAAAACAGAAAGTGAATTGTTACCTACAGGAGAAATAATGAAGAAGGTAGCTTTAACACTACACATACAGAGTGAAAAGCATGAGACGCTCGATATGGCCAATATTTAACCATGAACAAAGAGTGTAGTGCACAAAAGTGAAGTTTCCCATAGAGAAGAGACTCCGGTGCAGTCCGTGAGCTAATTCTGGCTGTTTTCTCCACTACATATACAGATATAAAATCCTTCCAGTCACAAAGTTTGGTCCCACAGTGCCCACACGATTCCCGCCAAATGAACTCCTCACATGTTTAGATATGGAAGGAAGATAGATCGATCACGATCCCAGGCACGAGCTAAGCGTCGTGCTTGACAACAATAATTCAAAGACGGTGATGCTCACAATCAGTTTCAGCAGATTAAACTGTTCCGCCAACGGTACAATCACCGTTCTCTTCCACCGGAACTGTTATTAACAATTCCATTGACTTCCCATATAATAAGGAAATGAGCTGACGACACTCGGAATTAAGTAAATCTCTGGATAAGTTTATTATAATCACAATCCCTGACCGGCTCTAGCTGGTTAGGTGTCGAACGAAATGGGCAGTTCGCACTCATCTCCCCACATCAACATAATTTGCTCTTATCTTAATTCGATTCAAGTGCACTGCTGATTTCCCTTTCTTTTTTTTTTTTCCAGTGACTTAGAAAGGTGAGTAATACGAGACGAAACCGATTCGGGCGAACGCCCGGATGAAAAGGAGTAATTTTTGGGCAATCATTGAACCAAAGTTGGCGTCGCTTCTAACTGGCACCAAGATTCGCGAATTGACATCTTCGCAAGACGTCAAGAGAAAGTGTCCCACCATGCTCGGCTTCTGAAGATGAGAGAAACGAGGGGATTGAATGGACTAAAGCAATTCCCGGTGCCTTTTTTATGCTGAATGATTACTGATTTTTAGCGCACGATTGAGAATGGACAATCTACAGAAAATCTCGAAGTTCCGAAATTTCGACAAACCAACTTCATTGACAAATTCAGACACGGTCATCAAGCGAGACGAGACTATTAGGTGATGAAGCTGCATCGATTTCGTTAGAAAGAAGGAATCTTTCCGACGTACACAGATGTCGGCTTAACTTTTAGTGCTCTTTTCCTATTAAAAATGAAGAGAAGAGAGAGAGAGAGAGCGTACCGTACGCAACAGATGACTTTCATGGGAGACGCGGATAGAGAAGCGGGTTCGAACCCTAGCGCAGAAATGCCGAACGCGGCGGCAGCGGAAGGAACGCCGACGCCGCCGTGTCCCGCACGCAACTCGCGCCGCGCTGTGCGGCCGTCCTCTTCGGGCTTTTGACCGAAAGGAAATATTCTGAAAATGGAGAACGAACCCCGGAGGGCGAAGACTCCAAGAGAGAGAGAGAGAGAGAGAGGGAGAATGCGGACAAAAAGCTTCCTTCTCGCGCTCGTTGAGATCTCGACGGGACGAAGAATCGCAGAACGAGGTTCGGTCCGGGAGATCCGAGGCGAAGAAGCGGCCCTTCCGCGACGGAGCTCCGGCGGGACCGCTTCTCCTCGGGGAAGCGGCAGCAACGTTTTGAGGGATTTCGCGGGAGCTTTTGTGGACGGAGCCGGTTGCAGGAGCTCTCTTCACATGCAACAATGGCGGCTCCATCTACATGCCAGCGATCATATAAATGCAGAGAGAGAAAGAGAGAGAGAGAGAGAAGAGGTTGATGTCTGCATTTTGCCACGTGGGCGGTGCCTAGTCGCCTCTCGTCCTTCGACGAGTTTTACGTTCCAGTCGTTGACTTGAAAAAGGCGGCCGCGACGAAGGGGAAGTAATTTTTGCGCACGGGTTTCGCCTTTTGACTATGAATAATTGGAAGTTAACCAAGAAATTGCCGCTCCTTGTTTTTAATTAAATAAAGCGCGCGCGCGACGTTGGGAAATTACTGATTAGTAAGGTTTTCATAAACTATTTTTACTAGGTACGTAATTCATTTAATCCTTCTATCGGATAATCTTTCGTGTCTTTGATCATTTATTTACATAATTTTGTATCGCAATGTCCACATGATATTATGACTATTAATGTTACCTCTTATCATTCTTTGTCCAAATAGGGAAAAATAATTCGTTTGCATGCAATTATGGACGTCCTATTGATTCAACTATTTTTTAATTGGGATTTTCAAAAGCAAATGGTGAGTGATAGATGCATAACCATTTGCGATCAACTTTGCATTTCCATCTCTAAATAACAATTTGTGGTTAACAATGCATTTTGAAATAATACGATCTATAAAGTGTTGATTGCACATAACATGAGAACAAGGTATTGAAAATCGTAAAATTTCCTTAATTTGTTATTTAACGAGTGTTTCTAGAGCACCCTAATTTTAAAAAAGAAGGAAATCAGGCATCCTTTAAGTTAATACTAGTGCCCTAGGGCATGAAAATTGTAAAACCTTTACTCATGGATCCCATGTTTGATTCTATTCCGATCAAAATCTCCATATGGGTAATTCATGAGGAAATAATTTTCACGTGAATTTGTTTAGTTTTGATTTGCATGATTTGCCCATGACCCATCAGATAAAAGATGTAACTAATTTCATTTTTACAAGTTAGCTCATGACATTATCTGAGCACTTGGTCAAAATCAACTGAGAAAATAAGGTGTAATAGAATTATGAGTGCTAGCGGCTGGAATACTTGAGGAAACCATGGGAGTAGTTGTCGCCCACCGTCGGGAGTAACACGTTCGACTTCTTGAAAGTGATTTAGCTACACTTGGATTTGGATTTTATCGTCAATAATAATGCATATCCACCAACTGCAATAGTATATTTTAATTATACATTATATGTTTGAATAAAGGATGGTGCAATATAGGTTCCGTTAGTTTCACGAAAAATTAATAATTTGAATAGTATTTTCCTAAGAATCATCGTTTATATTACTTAGAATAAAATAATTAATGAAATGTATTTTCATTATTTACAAAAGTTTATGTTTAAACATTTTCATGAATGACGAAAATGCTTTTCATTCCTTTATTTATTTTTAAATAATACAAAAGACCATTTTTTAGAAAATATTTTTCAAATTAGTTATTGTTCTCAAAACAGAGAAAGTCTTATTTTCTCATTTGATGATGCATCTAGATTTGTGATATATGCAGAGCAATACCAAAGAGAGTATGGAAGAATATCAAAAAAGTTAAGGAATTAATTTTTAGCACCTATAAAAAATCATATTCAAATTAAAGCTTGATATAAAGCTTTCTATAAAAATGAATTTGAAATTAACGTCTAAACAAGAAAACTTTATGAAGTTTTACAAAGATAAAATTGAAAAATGAAATGCATCAATTCATCAAAAATAAACTGTACATAAATTACAAGTGATGGAATGTTTCACCAATGTTAAATCTAGACAGCTTGACTAGATTGGTTATGAGTCTCATCTAGACTCTATCTATAGTTAAATATGCTTTTGCTGGATAAAAAAGACAATATAGTCAAAACAAAATTACGTAGATGATCTAAAAATTATGTTATTAAAATGGAAGACAAAAGTTAACGTGAAAAAATGAATATACATTACCCATAAATAAACTGATGATCGAGACATTACAGTAAACAGTAAATTGATGGCTAAGGTAACAATATACAATGGCCAGATTATACACTAGCATTATATAGTGGAAAACTTCACTTTCTTTATAGATTGTTGAAAAGTCAATTACATAAGAATAAACCTCCAATATAGTTGTTTTATCTTGCACTTCACGGAAATGATAAGAGATTTCGTGATATATTTATTTATTTATTTTTCATGTAATAATTGATTGAAAGTCTACATATATGACTTGAAACGGCAATATAAAAAGGACGAAGCACGTCTACACAAATTGGTGTAACACTCACCAAACCGTCAAAAAGACATTCCGGCAACATATGTATGTTGGAAAATTACCAAAAAAAAGTTATAACCCATTATAAGGAGATTAATTTAATCTTAAAATTTTCAATTTAGTCAATGCCACGTTATTTTGGCCAGAATGATTATAATGGTAAATCGTCAAAAATATAAAAGTCGATTGACAGAATTGAGGAGTTTAAGACTAAATTGATATCTGCACAATAAATTTAGGATTAACACCCTAAAAAACCCTCAAACTGATACATCCGTAATAAATTTACTTCAAACTAATTTTTTTTACCATCAAAAACCTCAAACCAGTACACATTTGACAAATTTACCCCAAACTAGTACATTTGTGATAAATTTACCCTCTATTAAATTCTGTTAAACTTTACTGTCAAATTGTTAAGTAGAATGATACATAATAGTTGACTAATATACCAATTTAGGATTTTAATCTTCATTTGTCACAGTTATACAATTTTTGTGATTTTTATGATATTAATCCAATTTAATTTAGGGAATATTTGTCACAAATACATCAGTTTGAGATTTTACTGGTTTGGCGTAAATTTGTTACAAATGTACTAATTTGAGCTTTTTTGTGATTATTTTAAATAAATTTGTCATAAGTATACCGTTTTTTTTTTCGGTGGTTAAAAAGTTAATTTATGATATATTTGTCATACGTATATCAATTTGTGTTTTTTCAGAGTATTGACCCATAAATTTATTACTTTCTTCCATTGTAATTATCCCCACGCACGTATGTACACAAACAATCGAGTGGATCTCCCCTGTCAACGTAACCTTAAGGATAAGAGACAAGACCCCAACGTGGCAACAACCTGTGGGGGACGAAACCAAAGGTCTCAACTGGCAAAGATTGAAAGGAACGTGAGCGGTACGTGAGCATGAAGAAACTGAAACCATTCTTTTTCAAGATGCCGATTTTCGTCGCCTTCATCATCGCAGAACTTTCAAACTCGTGAAGTCATTTCCAATCGCCATGATCCGATATTTGCTCTGATTTTGACATGATCTTCCCCATCAAGGGCAATGAAAAGGATGCGGATTATGCTCTAGCTTCATGGCATGTAATTAGAAGTGGCAAAATGGACTGGATGATAACTTTTTTTAACTTATATTTTGCGAGCTGAACTATGCGTTTATTAGTTAAAATTTAAAAATATAGGTTTTTATCAGTTAGAGTAGGAAAGCCCTACCATTTTTAATGGGTCGACAACATAACGATTTTCAATCTATATTACTCAAAAAATGCAGAAAACTTATGCACGACAAAAATTACCGAAAAAAGTGATAAACATTTTGTGTGACAGTCAATTCAATTATAATCTTCTTCTTTTTTTGTCAATCTAATAATAAATATTTTGATGATTTGTCCTTCCATCAATTTTGATTGGAAATATCTTATGTTGACTTTAGCCATTATATATGGCATGACCAACACTAACTTGGACAGTTTTTTGCGATTTTTTTATTATTTTCTAACTTTTTATTAATTTTTTGAATTCTTTTCTTTTCTTTTTTTCACCGTGAGCCAGGGAGGGTCACTGACACCAAGTGAGGGCCCTCAACTATGGTCGGCAACCTCTGCTAACCACTACTAAGGCCACAAATCGATGGAGAGAGATAAGAAAAAGAAAATGGAAAAAAAGAAAAATAAATAAAATATTCAGAAAATTTGTAAAAATTGTATTGATTGACGTTCACGTCAGCAATTTATTGCCAATTTTGTTCAAAACAAGTCATCCAAAGTTCTAAATCTAAATTGGTTAAGTTGAAAAATTCATAATTGAATTGAGCCAATAGGATGAAGAATTCTTTTTGTGTTATCCCCCCGTGCACAAGCATTGCCATGCCTGACCTAAGGTCCTAAGCGCTCGATCCTGAAAGTTCGTTGAACGGTTGAGGCCCATTTGTAGGGTCCAAAACAAAAAAGGTCTTTTTAAAGGGATACTTATTAGAAGATGCGGTGGATTTTGAAACCTGGGTCGGCGCAGTAGAACGAGGGGACCAAATCCATGGGGGGTTGGACGAATATGGTCTTCCTAGGCATGGAAAAGCGGATGCCCTTCACATAATATGCCATGTAAAGAAGGGAAAAAGACATCTTTGCTTTTGCGACAAAAGAGGCAGAAGCCAAACGCAACTTAGACACCTAAACTGAGTTGCTGCTGCTTTATCACCTAATCGAACACGAATCAATTCCGGAGGAGAAAAGTAGTAGGAGCATCGGATTTAGATCCGATTTCGCGGCAGTTCATGTGCTTGTCGTCACCACCAATGGCTTCATTCAAAGTTTCCGCCGCGCTCTTGGAATCCAAGTCAACGATGCATTAGTAGGGCCATACTGAAGTGACGAAAGTCCACTCACATGGAAGTGCAAAATTCTCATAAAAATATGTGTCGACACGACGCATGTATACATTTACATTTATTTATAAGTTTTTCCAATTTATAGATTTTCTTTACGTTGTTTTTTTTTTTTTTTTACGTTATCTGCTAACATCTTTTTATCTCATTAATTTTACTTTTTTAATATAATATAATTTTATCCAAGTAACTAATTCACACGAAAAGCTTAAAGTGGGCTAAATGGGTGGTATGCATTAATATGGATATGTTTTAATAATATGAATTGAGTCGGGTATGAATTAGATTCGAGTAGAACGATCGGATCGAGTATAAGTTGCAAGAATTGTATTGAATCAAAATGGGTTGATTTTGGTTGGATCCAGTTTCAATTCCGACCCATCCGTTCAACGGGTCTATGATGCAATATGCATTTGTCACGGCTCTATACTTTCCTTGGCCGCAAATTAACTCATGCGGCGCATGACGAACGAAATTCGCCAAACCAGCTTCTTTCTATAATTGTTCCAATGAACAATAAGTGAATAGCACTTTTATACGAGATCTTACCACGCCCAACTTGGCTCGGGCGTCTAGTTCATTGAGCGAGATAGCAGCCTTCTTTAGGCTCAACAACTAATTTCGGCCTACCTTGGCCTCATCACAAGAGAGGCATTAACTCTTGACCAATTTGTGCACGGAAGGCCAACCCCGCCTTCAGAACTCTTAAGTAATAGTATTCTTCTATCCTAGAACTATTAGCACCAACCGTCCTGATGCCACTCCCCTAGACCAATTGTGTTCATCCTCTCTACACCCTCACTCTTCACTCGATAACCCCAAACTTCACTTCCAAAGGTTCACGGGTACAGGAGAATCACGGACCGTGCCAAACTCCCCCACTCAATTCCACAACGCCCTCATTGCGAGCTATTCTGTCGCTTCCTTGTGTTTCCCTAACCATCAATGCCACTCCCTAGGACTTACATAGATGGCAACGCTCACCCAACAGAACAAGTCACTCCACTTCATTGCTTGCTTCCCCCGATCAAAGCCATTCACGAATCTCTAGTCACTTGTGCTTCCCAACAAGTGTGGCACCCCTAGTCAACTGCACCCCTATGGCAGCACCTTCTTTCGCCTACTAAGCTCCTCTTGATCTCAGCAAGTCAACAGAGGGTCCCTCTGGTGGAAACGTGATCGCAAACCTCGTCTTAAGATTCACACATTGATTCAGGAACGTTATCCCCATTCAGCAAGCAATTTGGTTCCTTCTTATGCCCCCATTTTCATCCCAGAATTTAGACGAGAGTCACACGTTGTCCGAGCCCCCTTTGGCCCTGGCAATCACTCTCCACCTCATAGAACCGGGAAGACCACAGGCGGAAGGGGGCCCGAACCACCCACCTACTAAAGAGATCCTCGCTCTAATACCATTTGTCACGAGTCAATAGTTTCCTTGGCCGCGAATTAACCCATGCAACGCTTAGTGAACGGAATTCACCAAATTAGCCTTTCTTCTATAATTGTTCCAATGAACAATAGGTGAATAGGTCTTTTATACGAGATCATACCACACTTAGTTTGGCTCAGACATCTAGTCCATTGAGCGAGACAGCAACCCTCTTTAGGCTCAACAACCGGTTTTGACCTGCCTTGGCCTCATCAGGAGAGCGGCATCAGCTCCCGATCAGTTTGTGCACGGGAGACCAACGCCGCCTTCAAAGATCCTAAGTAATATTATCCTTCTATCCTAAAACTCCCAGCACTAACCATCCTGACGCCACTCCCCCGGACCAATTGTGTTCATCCTCTCTACGCCCTCACTCTTCACTCGATAACCCCAGGCTTCACTCCCAAGGATTCACAGGTACAAGAGAATCACGGATTGTGTCACATTGCTCTAACATCACTATACAAATGCATCTTGAGGCATTGTACACCTGATCAGGGGCCAACGAGTCCGCCCAACTCATCGTATGAGCATGCTCGGGCAACAATTTTGAGCCCTCAAAGCTCAATAATCGCATTAGATAAGCGAAATTGGCTCGAGAACCCCGCTTCTAGGGCCCAACCCGCTCATGTCCAGTCAATTTTCCAAAGGAAGCTCGATCGATGTGGTATCTGTAGCATTATCGCTAAAGCAATCAAAATGAACCAGTCCAAGCCATGACATGTCTAGATGTGGCCCATGCGAAAAATAGCAACATGTCAAGCAGAGGAAGAGAGACCCCTCAGCTCAAGAAGGATTCAATGTATTTAATATGCTTGACTATATTATTGATTATGAATTGGGGTATGCAAAACGAAGCATGCGAATTGAAAACTGGCCGAGCTAGTTGGGTCCAATTCTCGGAAGTGTCCGTTCAATTCAAAGTTCCTAAAAGTAGAACCAATGTTTGGGTGGTCTAGTTCCCAATTCTCAATTTGAAGGTGAAATCGGACCAACTAAATATACTTCTTTTTATTATTCTTAAAAAAAAATTAGTAAAATATAAACTAAACACCATCTCGTCCAATGGCTCCACAAGTTGCGGCACAATAACTATTCACTCATTATTACTTCTGTTAATATCTTAAGATTTGCCCACCCCCCTCGTCACGCATGGACACTCTTTAGTAGGGACAAAAAAAAAGTGACCAATCCTATTGAACCAAACCGAAGTTCTCGGTCCTAGGACCAATCAATCTGATTCTCATGTCCATCTTGAAATCAGATGAAACTGGAAACCAATCATCTCTTATTATGAGTCTCATCTAATTTCTATCTATAGTTAAATATGTTTTTGATGGATAAAGAAGACGTATAATCAAAATAAATTTTCATAGATGATATCAAAATTATGTTATTAAAATGGAAGCCAAAAGTAAGCGTAATAAAAAGAGGATTAGCAGAAACATCGATGACTAGGATGCTATCGATGTATGATACGAATTAACGAAATTATTATCCTTAAATTACGTTACATTAGGCAAGATATTGTGTTAAAAGTCCATTTTCTGACGAAATCTTCAAATTTACAGTAAACAGTACGATGATTGATGGGTAAGTAGAAAAAGTATGCCATCGGGAGATAAAACATTAGCAGTATACAGTGGAAAAATTCACTGTCTTTATCGGTCGTGAAAAATCATTTATTTAAAAATAAACCTCCGATATAGTAGTCCTATCTTGCACTTCACGGAAATTGATTAGAGATCTCGCGATATATATATATAGTAATAATTGAAAGTCAACGGATATGGTTTGAAACAGCAATATAAAAGAGAAGACGCATGACTGAACATGTAGGTGTGGCATTGCACGAAATGGTCGCAAAGAAGCTAGGGCAGCACGTATATGTGTTTAGGTAACAAATTGAGAGAAGTCAACCTGGTACACACAATCTAGGGATAATTATAAAAATGAAAAAAAAAAAAATCTGATACACACAATCTTGGGATACTTATAAAAATATATATATAAATGTACTGTACGACCATCATTCTAGTCCAAAATTTTTCAATAATTTATCAATATAGTCATTTCAACCAATTTTGACCGAAAATCACTCACATCATAATCCAATCGGCTTCGGCTAATGCCCACGTGGAAGTCCTTTGCAACTTTGTTTGGAAAAAAATTAAAATTTTCTTCTTCTTTTTTTGGTGACCCAGGATTCTTTTCTTTCTTTGTTGCTTCCTTCTTCCTCCACCAATCGTTGAGCCTCCACGAGAGTTCACTTGAGAGGCCTCAAGCAAAACTACCTTACCATAGCTATGCCACATAGGATAATCAACATCCACGTTAGTGATCGGGTTAAAATTAGTTAAAAGAATTACATTAGCAGATTATTAAGAGGTTTAGCACTATATCAGCCAAATTAAAAAGTTAAAAGACCAAATTGGCATCGTATGGTAAATTTATGAATTTTTTGATAATCTTTTCTATAATCAAGTAGATTCCCTTGTCATCTTGAGAATGAGAGACAAGGCGCCAACGCCGCATGAACTTGCGGGTGAAGGAACCAGAACTCTTTCCGAAACTTGCCGGCAACGATTGGAAGGAAAGCGAGTGGTGCATGAGAATGAAGAAACCGGAATCATTCTTTTCAAAATGCTGATTCTGTCCTTTTCATTATCATGGAACTTTCAAACTTGTCAAGCCATTGCCAATCGCCATTCTACCATGATTTTAACAAGATCTTCACCATCAAGGAAATTGAAGAGTGATGATTTGGCCAATCGCTATAGGCACCGATGACTTTTTAAAATCAGACCGTCCCGGAAAGTTGCACATTATGCTTTGACCTCATGATGTGACTCGAGGTGGCAAAATGAGCTAAATACCCATTTCCAACTTATATTTAGCCGGCAGGCTAAAATAGTAAAATATATATATATATATATAGTTTTTTCTGTCAGTTAGGGTAGGAAAGCCTGAGTATTTTAATGGGTCTACAAATTGACCATTTTTCATCCATGTTACTTGAAGTTTTGCTATGCCCTGAGCGCTAGATCCTGAAAGTTCATAGAATTGTTGCAAGTCCGTTTCGAAGTCGATATGCTGTGGCTCGATGGAATATGCTTATATGAGATCGCAGAACGTATATAAAGGGAAAGACGTCTTTGCTTTTGGAATGGAAAAGGCAAAGCCAAACACAACTCAAATATCTAAACTGAGTCGTTGTTGGTGCTTGATCACCCAATAAAAGTGCACACTTCTTTTGTCTCTTTATAAATTATCCAAACCTTAGGGGTTCTTTTACCGGGTCTTTTACCTTTTTTATTATATTTGCTAACATCGTTTTATTTTGTTAATTTACATTTTGAATTTGATACGAAACTTCATCCAAGTAACAAATTCACGCGAAGAGCTTGAAATGAGTTAAATATCATACCCAAAAAAAGAAAAAGTAGGTTAATGGGCGACTCTGTTTTTTAATTTGTTGGATTAAATATTGATGTATTCTAGTAAATAATAAATATGAATTTAGTTATATAGGGATTAGGTCAGGGTCGATTTTTTTTTTTTTTTTGTGACCCAGGGAACCTCCGTGCGCCGCTTCGCAGCGGAGTAAACCCTGGGGTGACTAGGCCACCACCACAGACCCAGGCACAGGTGAATTGCGCAGCTTTGCATTGAAGCAACCGGCTCACGCTGAGTTTTGAACTCCTCCCCTGGCGGATGGGTACTAAGCTCGAAACCAGCGCAGCCACCGCGGGCGGTGGTAGGTCAGGGTCAATTTGATCAGATATAAGTCGCCATAAATATGGGTCGATTTTGGTCGGATCCAATTTCGACCCGATCTATCCGTTCAACGATTCTATAAATGCGACTTTCATTGTTCTCAAATCACTCTACAATTGCATCCGGGGGAATTGTACACCTGATCATGGGCCCACAAGCCCGCCCAAGTCATTGTACGAGTTCACTCAAACAATGATTTTGGGCCCACCGAGCCCGATAAGGTCGGGCGGCCATGCTTCTATGGCCCGACCCGCTCGTGTCCAGTCAATTTTCTAAAGAAGGCTCGATCGATGTGGCATCTGTTGCATTACTGCAAATGCAATCAAAATGAACCAGTCCAAGCCACAACATGTCAAGATGTGGCCCATGAAGAAAGAACCTTCAGCTGGAGAAGGATTCGAGTAGTAAGGCCAGGCTTGGCTCAACCGGTCTTTGGATTGCTGGGCTCGTGTTCTCGCGATTGATCTGCATTTAGCCTTCTTATGCTTGCTTGTAGTGGAGTTCAATTGGGCCAGGTAGCATCCACAGCCTTGGATTTCATTCAAATTCAGGAGGATAAAGGAGTTATATTTCTGTAAATAAAGCTTAAGATGTTAATTTGTCGGTTTAATTCGGTGTATGATAGTGACAAATACCAACTTAACATGCCTGTTTATAGAAGGGGGAAAGTTACTTACACAACTTGCGCTCCTGTTTGTTGTTTCAAAATTTGAAAACGAAAAAGGATTTATGAAAAAGAATACACATGGTTCTCCATATTGATATGTATTTTGAACTACACTTTGGATATATCACGTGCACGTGAGCTAGAATCTACAAAAGTTGTGACGACACGCCCCTTATGTGCGAGCAAAATGAATCTTCTAAGTGACATCACACAAGGTAATGATTGTTTGAGGGTGACTGTCAACCAATAAATCACTCAATATGGTCTTTTCTAATTGATTTGAGACTTGGAATGTTACAAACCCAATAAATTAAAAGTAATAATTACTTTGAACAACTGAATAAAGCCAATGTAGCCTTCAATTGATTATAGCGAATGCGACATAAATCATTACTAAATTTTGGTTCAATATATAATGTCATTATTGGACTGTTAATGTTCAATGTGATTCATGAACAATTGGTAAATATTTAGTCTAATTCCTAAATTATATAAATTGATTTAAGTTAATGGAATCTGTAGAAGTGGCTTCTAATTAATTAAGTTTGAATTGTGAACAACAAAAAAAAAAGTTACGGGTGAGTTATCCAAATAATATATTCATCTCAAAATTGGATATGATAATTCATGTCATCAAGTAACGGTGACTTGTTAATGCCCTAATTTTTTTCTCCTTTTCAAAGACAAACATGTTGACTAAAGTTCATGATTTAATTATATTTCATACCTACTGCAACAATGTTCCTCACAAGGAGGTCACTACTTAGAAGTAAGTCTTTTTTTATGCACAACTTAACAGCCTTTCCCTCTCCGATAAGAGACTTTGGGAATTGTCCCCATACTAAAGTTATAAAAAAATAAAAATCCCCCCATAAATAGTTCATCAATTTTGAACCAATACATAATGACATCTCTAAATATTTAATTTAAATTATCAATAAATGTTCAATATATCCCCTAAATCATATTAAAAAAAAATGTTAACAACGGTACCGACAGTGTATTCGATTAAAGCTGGGAGACCCTTCGTCTCAATCTTCCATGCAAAATGCCCCTTGGGGGGGGCGGCCTCTAACGTGGAAGCCACGCGGTCTCGGTCGTGAAAGACACGAAGTCGCTCCCGCACCCGCGGGCGAAAGCATCTTTCTTCAGCCTTCGCTGGCGGGCGCTCCTCATCAAGAAACCGTACTGTCTCTCCGCGTGTCCCCACCTCAAGCCCCCACACGTGTCGCTCTCCTGGAAGCCTGCGCGCCCCCTATCTAAACGTACGCCTGGCCGCAGGCGATCCCGTCCTCCCACGACCGCCCGAATCCGATCCCTCCTCCTTACACATTCGCGACATTCCCAAAATACAAGAGAGGAAAAAAAAAAACACGAAAAATTCAACCGCCATTCCCTCCGCCGCGCTCTGGCCGCGATATTCCTCTCCCTCCGCCACAACCCACCGCTTCCGTCTTTCTCGACGCCGCCTCTTCCAATCACCAACCGATTCTGCCCCCCTCTCTACATATATAGCTTCATTCCTCTAGATTTGAACATCCAATTGCACGTAAAACTTTTTTTTTTGTCTTCTAAAAAACCCCAAACTTTAAATGCAATTCCAAATCTGCCCTCCTTTTTTATTGAAAAGAAAACCATCATTTTTTACTCTAGTCCTAAATTTGCACCCATTAGCCCTTTGTCTAGTAGTCCCTAATTTTTTATATCCTAGAACAGTTTTATATTGAAGATAATTTTCCATGTCATCTTGCCGTTGGGTATTTGTTATCGATTTGGAAATGGCACATTAAATTGGGACTAGACCACGGGGTAGATTTGAGAATAAATTAAAAATTGATACTTTTTTGGTACAAACGGAGAATAAAACCTCAATTAGTACATCCATCAATTGCCACGCGTCATATAATTCAGCAATTTCACGGTAAAATTTAACGGAAACTAACGGGGAGTAAATTTGTCATAAGTGTACCAGTTTGGGGTTTTTGATGGTCAAAAAATTAATTTTTGGTAAATTTGTCACGGGTATACTAATTTGGAGTTTTTTGTTTAAAAAAATTAGTTTGGGATAAATTTGTGACAAGTATACTAGTTTGAGATTTTTCATGATTAAAAAATTAATTTATGGTAAATTTGTTACATGTGTACCAGTTTAAATTTTTCATAGTATTAATCATTTTTTTTAGACAAAACAAAATTTGAGACAGATTTAGGACTAGACTTTAAGTTTAGGATTTTTTCTAAAACAAAAGAAAAGTTCGGGATAGATTTAGGGCTAAACCTAAAATTTGTTTTTTTTTTTTACAAAAAAAAAAAGTTCAGAGCATATTTTGGACTAGATCTAAAGGTTGGGTTTTTTTTTTTTTGGAATTGACCCCTTTTTTATCAAATATATGGATAAAAAAAGACCACCAAATCACTTAACAAAAGAGCTTCCGTAAGATTTTTTTTTTAAGTAATATTTGTTTCACTAAGACGAAAGTCCGATCACTGGAAAATGTATTTTCAAATTCAGAGAAAATGAACCATTTTCTGGTGTTTGTTTGCTTTGAAAATAAATTGAAAATTTTAGTTTAATGGTATCAAATAATAAATGAAATCCACTGAAGTGAAGGCACCTTGTGTAGATAAAAATTCGATTCGGGGAAAATGGTTTCCTTCTTATTAGAAGGGGAAGGGAAAGTCGTTTATTCTCAATCCAAGTTTTTTTTTTTTTTTTTTTTTGGTAGTCTTGGAAAAACGCTCTACGTTGCTCAAGTAGTGTTTTCCATTGTCCAAATGCTGAAAAGTTCAAAATAAGTCTTCAAAAATAATTTTTCATAGAACAAACTGATTAAATATTGGGCAGGTTAGTCTTTCCTAACTGGCTTGTGGCTCTGGAAACGGCTTGCGGGGTCTGGTATTCATTTTAGTAGTTGACAATAAATTGCTTATTAAAAAAGTTCGTCGACAACAATTATTACCCAAAATTGGTACGAGGTCACTGGTCAACATTTTTTCTATAATTTTACACCCACGAACTATAACTTTTCTTAGAGTTAAAGATTTGAAAAAAAAAAAAAACTATGTTGGTGTACAAATCCTGATAAAAACGGAACCCATGATCTTCTGAAATCTAAATGTCTTCTTTTTCATTTTTGAAATTTGAGATGAAGAATCATGGATAAAAATAAAAAATAATTTATTTAAGATTTTTTTTTTTTTTTTTGCTAAATGAGTATGCATACACCCAATTCGTACGAAGATGACTCATGAAAACTAAAATCAAGTTGGGTAATGAGCAAGAATCAATTAGAATGGGTTGATATAACAAAAAGAAGGGAGCACGCAAGTGGGTTATTGATTAAGTCCAGTATTTTGATAAATGGATTTAATAGAAATGAAATAAAATAGAATATAACAGCTCATTATATCCATTGTAGAATCACCTGAAAATCCTCCATGCTCCGATGATATCAATTTGTCGGACCCTCATATCACATCATGCTTGATTAAGATAGAAAGGAACGTTCCTTCAACGAGAGCCACCAGTCCTATAGAGACCGAAATATCATTGTCATCTATTGCATCACTGACATGAAGTAAAGCTAATCATTTCACAACAGAGGGTTTGCACATCGAAACGCTCTTTGTATACTCTAATGTACAATCCTCAGAACTTTTTATGAATTAGACAGTTTTGGAAACATATGCCAGTATTATGAATCTCTCTCATCAAATGTCTGTAGACATGACAACCCAAAATGTCTCGTTATCATTCACTTGATTCCGGTGAGCATCTCGCTGCTCTGTTGTCGAAATCTTCACCATGCCCTGATTTTCTAGCTATCTTATAAAGCCGCGAGGTAGCGCTTTTACCAGATCCGCGCAGCAATCGAAGATGGGATTTCTGCACTTCCAAGTTTAAGTTTTCTAATTCTACGGGCTTTTCTTCTTGCTGCCATAGAAGCGTGAAGAAATGAAGTTCGATCATCACATCTGCATTAAGCTTTTTCTTTTGGAATACAGGCTAAAGTCTTCCGATACATATCACAAGCGAGAAGTACCACTCCTCGGTTTCGTGTAACTTGTAATTTGCTATCTGCAGAAACATATGCAGGGTCAAAAGTCGATCATGGTGGGTAAATGCATTCTTGCATATACATAATGGAGCCTGCCTCGAAGCACCATGAAAAAGCTCTTGGGCGGTGTAACTCGGACGAGCTCTCTTCTCCTGTCTCTGCACAGGTCTGGTCTCCTCTCAAGCTCCTCAAGCGTCATCCGAAGTAAAGTAGAAGGAGGCCATCTCAACATGCTTACTCATATCCTTTTATCCAAACAGGGAGATTGTACATCAGGATTCCCAAGCCGAATGAGACAGCTATTGTAGCAATCGCATATGCATAAGCTCGCCAGGGGTGTTTGCTTTGTCTCATTGCGTTGAACTCGGCCATGAATGTCGACACAGTACTCAGACAGCCTAAAAGTCCAAATTGGATGCCCGTAGCAACTGTGTCACAAGTCGTGGTATTCACCTTTAAAACAATAATAAGATGATCAGAATACAAATTGATATACCTAACGCTGCTGATAACCGTCCCATTTAAGGTGGATCTAACAAAAGAATAAGCAAATAACAGATTCGCGATATATTAAAGATCACTTTTGTCTCTACAATGTACCCGAACCGCCCCTAGTTAAAGCACAGTCACCAAACTGCACTTTTCGTCGTAATCTGAACAAACGTCTAAGAGTTACATCTTACATGAGGCAGATGTGGAAATACTATTTCACTCAACAGAGTACATGTATGAGTCCAGATATTCAGCAAATCTGGTGGGGCTTTTAAGATGTATGAGTCCAAATATTCAGCAAATGATGCGAGTGTAATGACACTCCAATGGCAGAAGTATCGGTGCAATTTATCTTACTTGAAATTAGTCTGTGGACTTACTGCTTTCTTCGTAGTAGAGAGAGCTGCCATGACACAAGCTGCAGAGACATTGGCAATCAGAGTCCCAAATGGAACCCATTTCAAAAGACCATTCTTTCCTAGCCCACGTCCATTAAGTCGTGCTAGGAACCACCGGATCCAAACACCTACTGGCCCCACGATGCAACCCAACCACAGTTGAGCTTCACTGCCTCCATTTCCAAACTCATGTTTCAGCATTATCGCACTAAGAGCCCATAATGACCCCAACAACAGTCCCATCACCAGAATCATATACAAGTGACGCTTATGGCTGTTAACTCTCCAGCTCCTTGTAGGTAGGCCATTGCTAGAATTCATAGAGAGTTTCTCCATTAACCATCGGAAGCCCTTCGCTGTCTCCACCCCGAATTCAATGGAGTAGGCTGCAAGAAACAATCCTGCAAAGAATCATAGATGTTTGCTTGGTACCAACGATTGACCATGATAAAGCCGATGCAACTAAACTGTAAATGTTTGCTTCATGCATAACACTAACATAGAAGGCTTCCAATGCGTACATACCAATGAGAAATCCCAGGACTGAAAACAGCCACTTGCCATCTACACTAAGGTCAAGCATCTTCTGATTCCAACCACTAAAAGTTGTAAGGCTTCCCAAATAACCGGCTGACAATCCAATTGCTAGAAAATCAGAGAATTCAGATATATCTCGCTTGAATACAACACCAACCCACCCCATCAGAAAAGAACCAACCTGAAATGAAGTATTAAGTCGAAGGAAAGATAAGTACAATCAAGGATCAATCACCATGCGAAATCAAGGATTCGGTTCCAATGACATAGCTCCAACATCTTGCCAAATACTAATTCGAAGAGCATGAAATAAGCCATCCAAGTAATCTCATCCTATCCTAGCATGCACCTCATGAACATGTCCCAATAAACACGTTTCCGATCGCATGCGAACTTAAGCACAAAAACTTCGTATGCCATGTGCATGATCTCATCACATTCATGAAGTATATGCATACGGTTTTCTGTTCATCTGTGTGGGCAGGCAACTGAGAGAGAGAGAGAGAGAGAGAGAGAGAGAGATGCGACCATGTTTGAAGGAAGATCCAGGTATAATATAGTTGTATCACTTGTCACTCCAGCAACTGCAGGGCCAAATAACTTTTCAAGTAAATACCTTGTTAAGACCTGTAAGTCATGACTCATCAAATGTTAGTCTCCGTCTTCTGTGCATAATTTTAAGTTGCAAGCCAAGACAGCAATATGTAACAATAAAAACCTGAGAGAACAGACATGACCACAGAAACAAAAAATTTAGCCAAGACATAAGCATTGGAGCTCATCAGGAAGCTACTAGAATTACTAAGCACGAAATTCTGCAGACAATACTTATCATATTTTACCAGCAACCTACCTACAGATCAATAAAAAGAAATATACTACAAATCGGACAAAAAGGACCAAATGACTCTTATGAATAATAAATAAATGCTGATAGAAGCTTCAGAAGGTACTTAATTGGGTAGAACACGTTTTCAGAATCAATTCTGGTTCTGCTATTTTGTAATTTAGTGCAGGGTACTAAATAAGATGGTTGATCTCTCTCTCTCTCTCTCTCTCTCTCTATCTATCAATTCAGTAATTTAGTGCAGGGTACTAAATAAGATGGTTGATATAAAGAAGTATCATTCCAAAGTTAAGGACCAATACAAAATGTACTGACATGATCCCTGATGGGAGAGTGTATAGTTGACTAACGTATCCAGGAAAGGGACAGGCTCACTAAGACAACATGTAGCACTCTCGATTCTTAAATAGTGAAAGGATCATAGGATGAAGACACTCAGAAATATCTTGTAAAATTATCTTCAATTCAATCCAGCAAACAGAACAATGGATCAGGAGCTTTTGCAGACAAGGATTTTGTTGCTTGCCCAGAAGCATTAGACTATTGGTGACCATTCGTAGAAGCCAGTTTTTGATGATTCATTTTCAAGGTCGAGTTTTAGGGACTAGATCCTCTAATTCCTAAGCTAGAACTTGACTTTTTGTATTTAGATGGAAATAACATGTTTACTCGCCGGCTGTACGGGGTTCCTGGGTCACCAAAAAAAAAAAAAAAAAAACATGTTTATTTATGTAAATCCCTAAGCCAATAGAAGTTCTAATATATTTTACAGTTATTGTTCAGTACTCTTGAATGATATACTTCCGTCCAACATCAAGAACTTTAGCAGGTGACACATGAAAATTCTCCCCCAATTTTTCCTAGAAAGTACCCATTCTTCACAAGGAAACAACAGGAAGTATCATCATTGTTCACATGGAAATATGCATATCATTTGAACCGATTCAGGATAAGAATGTTCAAACATTCTTTGCTAGTCCAAAATTTCTAAAAGATAAAGCAGAACGAATTACCCCTAGAATCCCAAAAACAGCAAGATGAACAAGACAGGATATATACTCCAATGACTGAGGCAACACTTTCTCTTCATCCTGCACAACAACACATAGAAGAGCAAAATTACTTTACTAGAAAGGCCTACTAAAGATGCTAGTGTCAGGAATATAAACAGCAAGATATAAATAGATAAGCTCTTGAACTCACCTTTTTTTTGTCGACGGGCCCCAAGATTCCATCAGTTGATAGAGGAGATATGATCTCTTCCACCACAGGCGATACAGGGGAGACAGAATTCAAAGTCGATGGATTGCGAGACCAGAAACCAATTGGATGCAGCAGGGTCTCCTCTTGAGTTGGAAAAACTATTCCATTCTCTATTGCATGATCTGCAGATAAACGCATACTGCCACTTTCACTGTACCTCTTACTGCTAAGAGCCCGATCCCCAATATCGCCAGCCTCTGAAACCCTCTCACTGTCAATGTCATCATCCAGCTGATTGGGAAGCACACTTGACAAATTCAACGACCGTCGTCTCAATGAGGAACCAGCGCTGCTTGTCCTTCCGTGAGACATGCTTCGTCTAGCTTCCCGGTCATCATTCTGGAGTTCCATGCCCCCCAACAGCAGAGCCATGGAGTATCAAATGATTTTGCAGTAGCTGCAGAATCAGCAGGACAGATATGTAACAGTCTTTCCAGAGATTTCGCAAGAAATGGACATCATAGTGTGCAGGGCTAGTCACGCTGTCCACGTCTACTTTCTAAACTAAGGATCATTCAACTGCTCCACCTTTACATAATCCAAATAAAAGGTGGCTAGACATACAAAAAAGGGAACATTTCACATTGGAAAATGGCAACCACACCATTAGACAGAGAGGAGAGAGATTTGCTAGTAGAGGTCACTTTATCTAAATAGTTCTAAAAGAAATGCATAATCAGATTGCGATACATCACTAACTGCATAATCAGATTGTGATACATCACTAAAAGTAACGGCGTCACGTCAAAAACAGAAAGTGAATTGTTACCTACAGGAGAAATAATGGAGAAGGTAGCTTTAACACTACACATACAGAGTGAAAAGCATGGGGCGCTCGATATGGCCAATATTTAACCATGAACAAAGAGTGTAGTGCACAAAAGTGAAGTTTCCCATAGAGAAGAGACTCCGGTGCAGTCCGTGAGCTAATTCTGGCTGTTTTCTCCACTACATATACAGATATAAAATCCTTCCAGTCACAAAGTTTGGCACTGTGTTTGGTCCCACAGTGCCCACACGATTCCTGCCAAATGAACTCCTCACATGTTTAGATATGGAAGGAAGATAGATCGATCACGATCCCAGGCACGAGCTAAGCATCGTGCTTGACAATAATAATTCAAAGATGGTGATGCTCACAATCAGTTTCAGCAGATTAAACTGTTCCGCCAACGGTACAATCACCGTTCTCTTCCACCGGAACTGTTATTAACAATTCCATTGACATCCCATATAATAAGGAAATGAGCTGACGACACTCGGAATTAAGTAAATCTCTGGATAAGTTTATTATAATCACAATCCCTGACCGGCTCTAGCTGGTTAGGTATCGAACGAAATGGGCAGTTCACACACATCTCCCCACATCAACATAATTTGCTCTTATCTTAATTCGATTCAAGTGCACTGCTGATTTCCCTTTCTTTTTTTTTTCCAGTGACTTAGAAAGGTGAGTAATACGAAACGAAACCGATTCGGGCGAACGCCCGGATGAAAAGGAGTAATTTTTGGGCAATCATTGAACCAAAGTTGGCGTCGCTTCTAACTGGCACCAAGATTCGCGAATTGACATCTTCGCAAGACGTCAAGAGAACGTGTCCCACCATGCTCGGCTTCTGAAGATGAGAGAAACGAGGGGATTGAATGGACTAAAGCAATTCCCGGTGCCTTTTTTATGCTGAATGATTACTGATTTTTAGCGCGCGATTGAGAATGGACAATCTACAGAAAATCTCGAAGTTCCGAAATTTCGACAAACCAACTTCATTGACAAATTCAGACACGGTCATCAAGCGAGACGAGACTATTAGGTGATGAAGCTGCATCGATTTCGTTAGAAAGAAGGAATCTTTCCGACGTACACAGTTGTCGGCTTAACTTTTAGTGCTCTTTTCCTATTAAAAATGAAGAGAGAGAGAGAGAGAGAGAGAGAGAGCGTACCGTACGCAACAGATGACTTTCATGGGAGACGCGGATAGAGAAGCGGGTTCGAACCCTAGCGCAGAAATGCCGAACGCGGCGGCAGCGGAAGGAACGCCGACGCCGCCGTGTCCCGCACGCAACTCGCACCGCGCGGTGCGGCCGTCCTCTTCGGGCTTTTGACCGAAAGGAAATATTCTGAAAATGGAGAACGAACCCCGGAGGGCGAAGACTCCAAGAGAGAGAGAGAGAGAGAGGGAGAATGCGGACAAAAAGCTTCCTTCTCGCGCTCGTTGAGATCTCGACGGGACGAAGAATCGCAGAACGAGGTTCGGTCCGGGAGATCCGAGGCGAAGAAGCGGCCCTTCCGCGACGGAGCTCCGGCGGGACCGCTTCTCCTCGGGGAAGCGGCAGCAACGTTTTGAGGGATTTCGCGGGAGCTTTTGTGGACGGAGCCGGTTGCAGGAGCTCTCTTCACATGCAACAATGGCGGCTCCATCTACATGCCAGCGATCATATAAATGCAGAGAGAAAGAGAGAGAGAGAGAGAAGAGGTTGATGTCTGCATTTTGCCACGTGGGCGGTGCCTAGTCGCCTCTCGTCCTTCGACGAGTTTTACGTTCCAGTCGTTGACTTGAAAAAGGCGGCCGCGACGAAGGGGAAGTAATTTTTGCGCACGGGTTTCGCCTTTTGACTATGAATAATTGGAAGTTAACCAAGAAATTGCCGCTCCTTGTTTTTAATTAAATAAAGCGCGCGCGCGACGTTGGGAAATTACTGATTAGTAAGGTTTTCATAAACTATTTTTACTAGGTACGTAATTCATTTAATCCTTCTATCGGATAATCTTTCGTGTCTTTGATCATTTATTTACATAATTTTGTATCGCAATGTCCACATGATATTATGACTATTAATGTTACCTCTTATCATTCTTTGTCCAAATGGGGAAAAATAATTCGTTTGCATGCAATTATGGACGTCCTATTGATTCAACTATTTTTTAATTGGGATTTTCAAAAGCAAATGGTGAGTGATAGATGCATAACCATTTGCGATCAACTTTGCATTTCCATCTCTAAATAACAATTTGTGGTTAACAATGCATTTTGAAATAATACGATCTATAAAGTGTTGATTGCACATAACATGAGAACAAGGTATTGAAAATCGTAAAATTTCCTTAATTGGTTATTTAACGAGTGTTTCTAGAGCACCCTAATTTTAAAAAAGAAGGAAATCAGGCATCCTTTATGTTAATACTAGTGCCCTAGGGCATGAAAATTGTAAAACCTTTACTCATGGATCCCATGTTTGATTCTATTCGATCAAAATCTCCATATGGGTAATTCATGAGGAAATAATTTTCACGTGAATTTGTTTAGTTTTGATTTGCATGATTTGCCCATGACCTATCAGGTAAAAGGTATAACTAATTTCATTTTTACAAGTTGGCTCGTGACATTATCTGAGCACTTGGTCAAAATCAACTGAGAAAATAAGGTGTAATAGAATTATGAGTGCTGGCGGCTGGAATACTTGAGGAAACCATGGGAATAGTTGTCGCCCGCCGTCGGGAGTAACACGTTCGACTTCTTGAAAGTGATTTAGCTACACTTGGATTTGGATTTTATCGTCAATAATAATGCATATCCACCAACTGCAATTTATATTTTAATTATACATTATATGTTTGAATAAAGGATGGCGCAATATAGGTTCCATTAGTTTCATGGAAAATTAATAATTTGAATAGTATTTTCCTAAAAATCATTGTTTATATTACTTAGAATAAAATAATTAATGAAATGTATTTTCATTATTGACAAAATTTATGTTTAAACATTTTCATGAATGACGAAAATGCTTTTCATTCCTTTATTTTTTTTTTAATAATACAAGTGATCATTTTCTAGAAAATATTTTTCAAATTAGTTATTGTTTTCGAAACAAACAAAGTCTTATTCTCTCATTCGATGATGCATCTGGATTTGTGATATATGCAGAGCAATACCAAAGGGAGTATGGAAGAATATCAAAAAAGTTAAGGAATTAATTTTTAGCACCTATAAAAAAAAATCATATTCAAATTAAAGCTTGATATAAAGCTTTCTATATAAACGAATTTGAAATTAACGTCTAAACAAGAAAACTTTATGAAGTTTTACAAAGATAAAATTGAAAAATGAAATGCATCAATTCATCCAAAATAAACTGTACATAAATTACAAGTGATGGAATGTTTCACCAATGTTAAATCTAGACAGCTTGACTAGATTGGTAATGAGTCTCATCTAGATTCTATCTATAGTTAAATATGCTTTTGCTGGATAAAAAAGACAATATAGTCAAAATAAAATTACGTAGATGATATAAAAAATTATGTTATTAAAATGGAAGGCAAAAGTAAACGTGAAAAAAGGAATATACATTACCCATAAATAAACTGATGATCGAGACATTACAGTAAACAGTAAATTGATGACTAAGGTAACAATATACAATGGCCAGATTATACACTAGCATTATATAGTGGAAAACTTCGCTTTCTTTATAGATTGTTGAAAAGTCAATTACATAAGAATAAACCTCCAATGTAGTTGTTTTATCTTGCACTTCACGGAAATGATAAGAGATTTCGTGATATATTTATTTATTTATTTTTCATGTAATAATTGATTGAAAGTCTACATATATGACTTGAAACGGCAATATAAAAAGGACGAAGCACGTCTACACAAATTGGTGTAACACTACACCAAACTGTCAAAAAGACATTCCGGCAACATATGTATGTTGGAAAATTACCAAAAAAAAGTTATAACCCATTATAAGGAGATTAATTTAATCTTAAATTTTTCAATTTAGTCAATGCCACGTTATTTTGGCCAAAATGATTATAATGGTAAATCGTCAAAAATATAAAAGTCGATTGACAGAATTGAGGAGTTTAAGACTAAATTGATATATGCACAATAAATTTAGGATTAACAACCTAAAAAACCCTCAAACGATACATCCGTAATAAATTTACTTTCAAACTAATTTTTTTACCATCAAAACCTCAAACCAAGTACACATTTGACAAATTTATCCCAAACTAGTACATTTGTGATAAATTTACCCTCTATTAGATTCTGTTAAATTTTACTGTCAAATTGCTAAGTTGAATGATACATAATAGTTGACTAATATACCAATTTGGGATTTTACTCTCTATTTGTCACAGTTATACATTTTTTGTGATTTTTATGATATTAATCCAATTTAATTGAGGGAATATTTGTCACAAATACATCAATTTGAGGTTTTTGACGGTCGAACAAACTGGTTTGGCGTAAATTTGTTACAAATGTACTAATTTGAGTTTTTTTGTGATTATTTTCACAAAATAATTTGAGATAAATTTGTCATAAATATACCGTTTTTTTCTTTTCGGTGGTTAAAATATTAATTTAGGATAAATTTGTCATACGTATACCAATTTGTGTCTTTTGAGAGTATCCATAAATTTATTACTTTCTTCCATTGTAATTATCCCCACGCACGTATGTACACAAACAATCGAGTGGATCTCCCCTGTCAACCTAACCTTAAGGATAAGAGACAAGACCCCAACGTGGCATCAACCTGTGGGGGACGAAACCAAAGGTCTCATCTGGCAAAGATCGAAAGGAACGTGAGCGGTACGTGAGCATGAAGAAACTGAAACCATTCTTTTTCAAGATGCCGATTTTGGTCGCCTTCATTATCGCAGAACTTTCAAACTCGTGAAGTCATTTCCAATGGCCATGATCCGATCTTTGCTCTGATTTTGACATGATCTTCCCCATCAAGGGAAATGAAAAGGATGCGGATTATGCTCTAGCTTCATGGCATGTAGAAGTGACAAAATGGACCGGATGCTAACTTTTTTTAACTTATATTTTGCGAGCTGAACTATGCGTTTATTAGTTAAACTTTAAAAATATAGGTTTTTATCAGTTAGAGTAGGAAAGCCCTACCATTTTTAATGGGTCGACAACATAACGATTTTCAATCTATATTACTCAAAATGCATAAAACCTATGCATGACAAAAATTACCAAAAAAAGTGATAAACCTTTTGTGTGACAGTCAATTCAATTATAATTTTTTTTTTTTCAATCTAATCATAAACATTTTGATGATTTGTCCTTCCATTAATTTTGGTCGGAAATATTTGATGTCGACGCTAGCCATTATATATGGCATGACCAGCACTAACTTGGACAGTTTTTGCGGTTTTTTATTATTTTCTAATTTTTATTAATTTTGAATTCTTTTCTTTTCTTTTTTTCACCGTGAGCCGAGGAGGGTCACCGACACCAAGTGAGGGCCCTCAACTATGGTCGGCAACCTCTGCCAACCACTACTAAGGCCGCAAATCGATGGATGGAGATAAGAAAAAGAAAATGGAAAAAAAAAAAAAAATTAAAAAAAAAAAATTCAGAAAATTGTAAAAATTGTATTGACTGACGTTCACGTCAGCAATTTATTGCCAATTTTGTTCAAAACAAGTCATCAAAAGTTCTAAGACTAAATTGGTTAAGTTGAAAAATTCATGATTGAATTGGCCCAATAGGATGAGGACTTCTTTTTGTGTTATCCCCCCGTGCACAAGCGTTGCCATGCCTGACCTAAGGTCCTAAGCGCTCGATCCTGAAAGTTCGTTGAACGGTTGAGGCCCATTTGTAGGGTCCAAAACAAAAAAGGTCTTTTTAAAGGGATACTTATTAGAAGATGCGGTGGATTTTGAAACCTGTGTCGGCGCAGTAGAACGAGGGGACCAAATCCATGGGGGGGTTGGACGAATATGGTTTTCCTAGGCATGGAAAAGCGGATGCCCTTCACATAATATGCCATGTGAAAATTATAGAATGTAAAGAAGGGAAAAAGACATCTTTGCTTTTGCGACAAAAGAGGCAGAAGCCAAACGCAACTTAGATACCTAAACAGAGTTGCTGCTGCTTTATCACCTAATCGAACACGAATCAATTCCGGAGGAGGAAAAGGAGTAGGAGCTTCGGATTTAGATCCGATTTCGCGGCAGTTCATGTGCTTGTCGTCACCACCAATGGCTTCATTCAAAGTTTCCGCCGCGCTCTTGGAATCCAAGTCAACGATGCATTAGTAGGGCCATACTGAAGTGACGAAAGTCCACTCAGATGGAAGTGCAAAATTCTCATACAAATATGTGTCGTCACAACGCATGTACACATTTACATTTCTCTATAAGTTTTTCCAATTTATAGATTTTCTTTACGTTGGTTTTTTTTTTTTTTTATGTTATCTGCTAACATTTTTTATCTCATTAATTTTATTTTTTTAATATGATATAATTTTATCCAAGTAACTAATTCACACAAAAAGCTTAAAGTGGGCTAAATGGGTGGTAATATGGATATGTTTTAATAATATGAATTGAGTCGGTTATGAATTAAATTCGAGTAGGACGATTGGATCGGGTATAAGTCGCAAGAATTGTATTGAATCAAAATGGGTCGATTTTGGTCGGATCCAGTTTCAATCCCGACCCATCCATTCAACGGGTCTATGATGCAATATTCACTTGTCACGGGTCGATAGTTTCCTTAGCCGTAGATTAACCCATGCGCAACATGTTAAACGAAATTCGCCAAACCAACCTTCTTTCTATAATTGTTCCAATGAACAATAGGTGAATAGCACTTTTATACGAGATCGTACCACACCCAGTTTGGCTCGAGCGTCTAGTCCATCGAGCGAGATAGCAACCTTCTTTAGGCTCAACAACTAATTTCGGCCTGCCTTGGCCTCATCACGAGAGTAGCATTAGCTCCTGACCAATTTGTGCACGGAAGGCCAACCTCGCCTTCAGAACTCCTAAGTAATATTATCCTTCTATCCTAAAACTCTTAGCATCAATCGTCCTAACGCCACTCCCCTAAACCAGTTCTGTTCATCTTCTCTGCGCCCTCACTCTTCACTCGATAACCCCAAGCTTCACTTCCAAGGGTTCACGGGTACAGGAGAATCACGGACCGTGCCAAACTCCCCCACTCAATATCGCAACACCCTCGTTGCGGGCTATTCTATCGCTTCCCTGCGTTTCCCTAACCATCAATGCCACTCCCTAGGACTTACATAGATGGCAATGCTCACCCAACAAAACAAGTCACTCCACTCCATTGCTTACTTCCCCCAATCAAAGCCGTTCACGAATCTCCAATCACTTGTGCTTTCCAACAAGTGTGGCACCCCTAGCCAACTGCATCCCTATGGCAGCATGCCAGCACCTTCTTTCGCCTACTAAACTCCTCTTGATCTCAGCAAGCCAACAGAGGGTCCCCCTGGTGGAAACGTGATTGCAGTCGCAGACCTCCTCTTAAGATTCGCACATTGATTCAGGAACATTATCCCCATTCAACAAGTAATTCAGTTCCTTCTTATGCCCCCATTGTCATTCCAGAATTTAGACGAGAGCCGCACGTTGTATGAGCCCCTTTGGCCCCGGCAATCACTCCCCGCCCTCATAGAACCAGGAAGACCACAGGTTTTTCCCCGAATCACCCACCTACTGAAGAGATCCTCGCTCTAATACCATTTATCACAGGTCGATAGTTTCCTTGGCCACGGATTAACCCATGCGACGCCTAGTGAACGGAATTCGCCAAATCAGCCTTCCTTCTATAGTTGTTCCAATGAACAATAGGTGAATAGCTCTTTTATACGAGATCATACCACACCCAGTTTGGCTCGAATGTCTAGTTTATCAAGCGAGACAGCAGCTCTCTTTAGACTCAACAACTGGTTTCAACCTGCTTTGGCCTCATCAGGAGAGCAACATCAGCTCCCGATCAATTTGTGTACGGGAGGCCAACCCTGCCTTCAAAAGATCCAAAATAATATTATTCTTCTATCTTAGAACTTCTAGCACCAACCATCCTAACGCCACTCCCCCAAACCAATTGTGTTTAGCCTCTCTACGCCATCACTCTTCATTCAATAACTTCAAGCTTCACTCTCAAGGGTTCACGGGTACGAGAGAATCACGGACCGTGTCACATTGCTCTAACATCACTATACGATTGCATCTTGAGGCATTGTACATCAAATCAGGGCCGACGAGTCCGCCCAACTCATCATACGAGCACACTCGGGCAACGATTTTGAGCCCTCAAAGCTCAATAATCGCATTAGATAAGCAAAATTGGCCCGAGAACCCCGCTTCTAGGGCCCAACCCGCTCATGTCCAGTCAATTTTCCAAAGGAAGCTCGATCGATGTGGTATCCATAGCATTATCACTAATGCAATCAAAATGAACCGGTCCAAGCCATGACATGTCGAGATGTGGCCCATGTGAAAAATAGCAACATGTCGAGCAGAGGAAGAGAGAGCCCTTAGCTCGAGAAGGATTCGATGTATTTAATATGCTCAACTATATTATTGATTATGAGTTGGGGCATGCAAAACGAAGCGTCCGAATTGAAAACTGCCTAAGCCAGTTGGGTCCAATTCTCGGAGTGTCCGTTCAATTCAAAGTTCTTAAAAGTAGAACCAGTGTTTGGGCGGTCTAGTTCCCAATTCTCGATTTGAAGGGGAAATCGGACCAACTAAATATACTTCTTTTTATTATTTCTTCAAAAAAAATTAGTAAAATATAAACTAAACACCATCCCATCCAATGGCACTACAAGTTGTGGCACAATGACTGTTCACTCATTATTACTTCTGTTAATATCTTAAGATTTGCCCCCCCCCCTCGTCGCACGTGGACACTCTTTAGTAGGGACAAAAAAAAAAGTGACCAATCCTATTGAACCAAACCGAAGTTCTCGGTCCTAGGACCAATCGATCCAATTCTCATGTCCATCTTGAAATCAAATCAAACCGGAAACCAATCATCTCTTATTATGAGTCTCATCTAATTTCTATCTATAGTTAAATATGATTTTGATGGATAAAGAAGACGTATAATCAAAATAAATTTTCATAGATTATTTCAAAATTATGTTATTAAAATGGAAGCCAAAAGTAAGCGTAATAAAAAGAGGATTAGAAGAAAACATCGATGAGTAAGATGCTATCGATGTATGATACGAATTAACGAAATTATCATCCTTAAATTACGTTACATTAGGCAATATATTGTGTTAAAAGTCCATTTTCTGACGAAATCTTCAAATTTACAGTAAACAGTACGATGATTGATGGGTAAGCAGAAAAAGTATGCCATCGGGAGATAATACATTAGCAGTATACAGTGGAAAAATTCACTGTCTTTATCGGTCGTGAAAAATCATTTATTTAAAAATAAACCTCCGATATAGTAGTCCTATCTTGCACTTCACGGAAATTGATTAGAGATCTCGCGATATATATATATATAGTAATAATTGAAAGTCAACGGATATGGTTTGAAACAGCAATATAAAAGAGAAGAAGCATGACTGAACATGTAGGTGTAGCATTGCACGAAATCGTCGCAAAGAAGCTAGGGCAGCACGTATATGTGTTTAGGTAACAAATTGAGAGAAGTCAACCTGGTACACACAATCTAGGGATAATTATAAAAATGAAAAAAAAAATCTGGTACACACAATCTCGGGATAATTATAAATATATATGTAAATGTATTGTATGACCATCATTTTAGTCCAAAATTTTTCATTAATTTATCAATATAGTCATTTCAACCAATTTTGACCGAAAATCACTCACGTAATAATCCAATCGACGCCGGCCAACGCCCATGTGGAAGACTTTTGCAACTTTGTTTTGAAAAAAATTAAGATTTTCTTTTTATTTTCTTTCTTTGTTGCTTCCTTCTTCCTCCACCAATCGTTGAGCCTCCACAAGAGTTCACCTCAGAGGCCTCAAGCAAAACTCGACCTTACCATGGCTATGCCACATAGGATGATCAGTATCCACGTTAGTGATCGGGTCAAAATTAGTTAAAAGAATTACATTAGCAGATTATCAAGAGATTTAGCACTATATTAGCCAAATTAAAAAGTTAAAAGACTGAATTGGCATCGTAGGGTAAATTTATGAATTTTTTGATAATTTTTTTCTAAAATCAAGTAGATTCCCTTGTCATCTTGAGAATGAGAGACAAGGCGCCAACGTCGCATGAACTTGCGGGTGAAGGAACCAGAACTCTTTCCGAAACTTGCCGGCAACGATTGAAAGGAAAGCGAGTGGCGCATGAGAATGAAGAAACCGGAATCATTCTTTTCAAAATGCTGATTCTGTCCTTTTCATTATCATGTAACTTTCAAACTTGTCAAGCCATTGCCAATCGCCATTCTACCGTGATTTTAACAAGATCTTCACCATCAAGGAAATTGAAGAGTGATGATTTGGCCATTCGCTACAGGCACCGATGACTTTTTAAAATCAGACCGTCCCGGAAAGTTACCCATTATGCTTTGACCTCATGACGTGACTCGAGGTGGCAAAATGAGCTAAATACCCATTTCCAACTTATATTTAGCTGGCAGGCTAAAATAGTATATATATATATATATATAGTATTTTTGTCAGTTAGAGTAGGAAAGCCTGAGTATTTTAATGGGTCTACAAATTGACCATTTTTCATCCATGTTACTTGAAGTTTTGCTATGCCCTGAGCGCTAGATCCTGAAAGTTCATAGAATTGTTGCAAGTCTGTTTCGAAGTCGATATGCTGTGGCTCGATGGAATATGCTTATATGAGATTGCAGAACGTATATAAAGGGAAAGACGTCTTTGCTTTTGCAATGGAAAAGGCAAAAGCCAAACACAACTCAAATATCTAAACTGAGTCGTTGTTGGTGCTTGATCGCCCAATAAAAGTGCACACTTCTTTTGTCTCTTTATAAGTTATACAAACCTTAGGGGTTCTTTTACCGGGTTCTTTTACCTCTTTTATTCTATTTGCTAACATCGTTTTATTTTGTTAATTTACATTTTGAATTTGATACGAAACTTCATCCAAGTAACAAATTCACGCGAAGAGCTTGAAATGAGTTAAATATCATACCCAAAAAAAGAAAAAGTAGGTTAAATGGGTGACTCTGTTTTTTAATTTGTTGGATTAAATATTGATGTATTCTAGTAAATATGGATTTAGTTATATAGGGATTAGGTCAGGGTCGCTTTGATCAGAGATAAGTCGCCAGAAATATGGGTCGATTTTGGTCGGATCCAATTTCGACCCGATCCATCCGTTCGACAATTCTATAAATGCGACTTTCGTTGTTCTCAAATCACTCTGCAATTGCATCCGGGGGAATTGTACACCTGATCATGGGCCGACAAGCCCGCCCAAGCCATTGTACGAGTTCACTCAAACAACGACTTTGGGCCCACCGAGCCCGATAAGGTCGGGCGACCATGCTTCTATGGCCCGACCCGCTCATGTCCGGTCAATTTTCTAAAGAAGGCTCGATCGATGTGGCATCTGCTGCATTATTGCAGATGCAATCAAAATGAACCAGTCCAAGCCACGACGTTTCAAGATGTGGCCCATGAAGAGAGAACCTTCAGCTGGAGAAGGATTCGAGTAGTAAGGCCAGGCTTGGCTCAACCGGTCTATGGATTGCTGGGCTCGTGTTCTCGTGATTGATCTGCATTTAGCCTTGTTAGGCTTGCTTGTAGTTGAGTTCAATTGGGCCAGGTAGCATCCACAGCCTTGGATTTCATTCAAATTCAGGAAGATAAATGAATTATATTTCTGTAAATAAAGCTTACGATGTTAATTTGTCGGTTTTATTCGGTGTATGATAGTGACAAATACCAACTTAAAATGTCTGTTTATAGAAGGGGGAAAGTTACTTACACAAATTGCGCTCCTGTTTGTTGTTTTAAAATTTGAAAACCAAAAAGGATTTACGACAAAGAATGCACATGGTTCTCCTTATCGGTATGTATTTTGAACTACACTTTGGATATATCATGCGCACGTGAGCCAGAATCTACAAAAGTTGTAACGACACGCCCCTTATGTGCCATCAAAATGAATATTCTGAGTAACACCACACAAGGTAATGATTGTTTGAGGGTGAATGTCAACTAATAAATCACTTGATAGGGTCTTCCCTAACTGATGTGGGACTTAGAATGTCACAAACCCAATAAATTAAAAGTAATATAATTACTTTAAACAACTAAATGAAGCCAATGTAGCCTTCAATTGATTATAGCGAATGCGACATGAATTATTACTAAATTTTAGTTCAATATGTAATGTAATTATTGGACTTTTAATGTTCAATATGATTCATGAACAATTGGTAAATATTTAGTCTAATTCCTAAATTATATAAATTAATTTAAGTTAATGGAATATGTAGAAGTGGCTTCCAATTAGTTAAGTTCAAACTATGAACAACAAGAAAAGTTACGGGTGAATTATCCAAATAATACATTCATCTCAAAATAGGATATGATAATTCATGTCATCAAGTAACAATGAACATGTTAATGCCCTAATTTTTTCTCCTCTTCTAAAGTAGATGGCAAAAAGACAAACATATTGACTAAAGTTCATGATTTAATTATATTATACCGCAACAATGTTCCTCACAAGGAGGTCACTACTTAGAAGTAGGGTGTACATGGTCCGGCGGACGGTTCCCAACCTAAAACCGGAACCGTCCGTTAAGAACCGGTTCCGGAAAATTGAAACCGGGATTCACCTATTAGTTACATGAATCCACTCAAGAACCAAATTGCCGGTCCGGTCCGGTTCCCAGGTGGATCCATGAAACCGGTCTCATTATTATCATTTTCTCGAATGTTCCGATCTTAACAGGAAATAACTTTGGTTTTTGACCAAAATTGCTCGTTCTCCACCGCTTGACCTATTCTTCTTTCCTTCTCCTATAGCCCTACTTCTTCACGTGCTTGCTTTTTGCCCACCAATTACTCAACCTTTTGTCAAGGTGCACTTTGGACTTTTAAGCTTAACATTTGGTTTTTGTCTCTCAAGTGTGCACTTGGACTTTTTCCCACTTTAATTAATTTTTTTAATTATTTAATTTGGATTTGTTAATTTGTAATTTCATTTTTTTAATATTAAAAATTAATATATTATTTTAATATAATTGGTCAAATTCGAGTGGGCGGGTGGATGGATCCGCTTATGGAACCAAGAACCGAACCGGTATCCACCGGTTTTCATAAATTGGAATCGGAAACCGGACCAGTTCCCTCAAGAACCATTTCAGGCTGTTCCGATCCGGTTCCAGGCGGTCCTAACGAGTCCCGATTCTTTTGCACACCCCTACTTAGAATTAGAGTCTTTTTGTATGCACGACTTAATAGCCTTTCGCTCTCCAATAAGAGACTTTGGGAAATTGTGTCTATATTAAGGGTCCGTTCGTTTCGCGGAAAATTGTCCATTTCCGGAAAATATTTTCTCAGAAGTCATTTTCCAGGAAAATGACAATATTTTTCGTTGTTCGGCTAAAACTTGAAAATATTTTGGAAAATATTTTGGAAAATGTTTTCCGGTGATCGGTAAGGAAAATATTTTCTAACCCTTTTGCTTGGGAATAGTTTAACATGGCCGGCGACAAGAAGTCATAGGCCTTCGATATAGTTTTGGCGCTTGGTGACAGAAGCTTCGTGTGGCAAACACTGCATTCTATAATCCCGTTCTTCATTGATTTGCCCCTAAAATCTCACGATCTCACCAGATGTATCTACAAATAAACTCCAAAATCAGCACAAAACCAAGTAGAGGATTGATTCAATAGAAGCATTTCTACAGGACTTGCATTTCAAGTCAAAAACATGATCTTCATTGCCTTAATCAATGCTAGAAGCTCGCAAGACAAAAATCTGGACTCATCGCCCAAGTGCAAGGAAAATCAACAGAACACAATTGTAAGACTTCTCTCATTCATTAGGATCAGCAACGCAATTCAATTCTCCATCGATATCAGAAACTCAAATCCGAATGCCACCGTTACGACTAGACTCCCACCAGATCTCGCCTTTAACACAACACCACGCGAACCCACCTCATTTTTCTCGAATACAACTTCAGAAAATCCAAAATTGATGCGATCCCAATGAAACCCAGATCACAGACCGCAGATTGCACCAGCGGGAAATCAAATTCAAGCGTTCGCCCGACGAGATAGTCGTAACCGAATTGCGAATGGGAGCGAAAACGTCACCCCTAGATTAATGGGAGCAAGCTGTGAAACAAAGACTCACCAGAACGCGCATGCCTCGGGATTGTCCCTCGCCGGCAGTGAATTCACACATCGGCAGCGAAGAGGAAGCAAGGCACGTCGTGGAGATCGAGCACCGCTGGACGAGGGGGACGCTCTGCTGCGGCTAATCGTTGGCGTCGAAGGAGGAGGAGGACGAGATCAGAAACCCAGGGCTTCGCAAGGGCGGAGATCCAGCACCACCGACCCCGCCACTGCTAATCGTCGGCGTCGAAGGAGGAGGAGGACGACGAGATCTGAAACCCAAGGCTTCGCGAGGGCGGAGATCTAGCACCACCGGCCCTGCCGCTGCTAATCGTCGACGTCGAAGGAGGAGGACGAGATCAGAAACCTAGAGCTTCGTGAGGGCGGAGATCCAGCACCACCGAATGAGGGGATGCTCCGCCGCTGCTAATCATCGATTGAAGGAGGAGGAGGAGGAGATCAGAAACCCTAGGTTTCGTGAGAGAGGAGGCACAGATTAGGAGTGATCGGGTCCAAGGTGGGTAGGGTCTAAACCTGGACCCTGTTCCCGACCCTGTTATAATCGGTTCTCTTTTTTTGGACCATGTTCCCGACCCTGTTTACATTGGACCCTGTTCCCGACCCACCCTGCTTTTCCAGTCCGGAAACAGGGTCAACCCTGTTTATATTGGAACCTGTTTTGTAAAAATTAATGTACAACACTCATATTTAAAATAAAGCGTTTAACATTCATATCAATTAGCATAAGCACATCCACCGTTGTAGCAAATAATTTGTACCTCATAACATCACTAGAAAAGGAAAAGAAAGAGAGTATGTCATCACATCACAGTTATCCACTCTAACTCCATTGATCATTTGCTGTAAAGAAAAGGCAAAAAGAAGAATTGATCGTATTCCAATGCCCCATCAAATAACCAATCATCGCATCTCGACCACTTCCATGATATTTAAGCTGCAACAATGCCAACAATGGCATACATCAACTGCTGAAACCAGAAAAAAAATAGAATGCAACAACTTGAGGCATTCGTTTTCTCACAAGAAAGATGTGCAATAACTTACCATTGAAACAACATGGATTCTCAAGCAGATATTCGATCTGTCAAAGTTTGTGCTAGCTTCTTCCCGCTCCTCGTAGGTAATCACTCTTATATTTTTTTATAACTAGGATTGAGGCACCCACCTTAGGACCTTAGGACCTTAGGTAGGCAAACCCCTAAAAATGTTTGTACTCAGTGGTGTGGGAATCAAACTTGTACGGCGTGCCAAATTCACACATATAAGTATGCCGTTAACCACTTAGTTGATCCTATGGGGTATATTGACTATCTTATATCACCACACCAGAGCATTACCTTGACATCTCATTGTAAAGGGCTCTTTTACGGAGCAAGTATGAAGCACATGGTCCACTATAATGAAATTAATTTGTTAGAAGACCAAAAGATGATACTCCAAAAATGAAGCGCTATAACTACAGAGATTCAATTGATGATACAAATATATCAAAACATATATATAGTGGAAAGCCAAAAGTTGGTGGAAGGAATAGAACATGACAACTACAAGTTTCACTAAGGAAGCCAACACCAAGCAAGACAAACGTTAGCTTTAAAGTGATATCCTCACTTGAAGAAGTTGACCATCAATCCACTCAAAAGAAAAAATAAGAAGTGCAAATCTACTGATGATATGATCATACTATAGGTTCTGGTGCTAAACCAAATTCAAGTCAACCGAAAGGAAAAGGAGCCAAGGAGCCACTTAATCAGGCAATAAAGCGAAAAACCCAAGGAAACACCAAATACATAGCGCGAGAAGAAATTTAGCCTCTGAGGTAATACAGCAAGCATAAGATACATCAATTACTTCATACAAGTTAAGAAATTTGACAAAGCTTCTTTAAGCAATCGACTGAGACTCCAATTTCATAACATCTCCTCAGTTATACATACATATATATATGACCAGACACATGATGAAGCAGTTTTGCCACCTAGAACTATGTGTTATTATCAGATCAGTGTAACCGCTCATTGTGAGAGAAGACTTAATTTCATGCATCAACTTTAAGGTCTAAACTAAATAAGATCCACATTAGTCTCGGTTGATCAAATCATGCATGAAATAGGAGCAGACCAACATCATAGAGAGAAAGGGCACAAAGAAAGAGCAACAAACAAAATCGAAGCCATGACCGGATCATGACTCATTTCTATGTTCTAAGGTGCATGAGCATCCCCTGGAAAGGGGAGAGACACATTAGAGTCAGCGCATGACAAGTCAACACATCTATCATGTCCACAAAAATGAATATTAACAACGCAGTAAAAACAAATTGTTGAGTATCCTCCAAATATTAAATCCACGCCTTCGTGCAGCTCAAAAAATCACCACAATTTCAACATAAAAGCACAAGCAGATAAAGAGCGATAACCCCTAAAATTCAGATGATGAAAAAGCTGATCACAAAGTTGAAATTATTCAGACCTAGATCTACAGCCTACAGGCACAGATGAACCTCACAAAGAGAAAATCACAGATCCAGGTTACTCACCAAAAAAAGGCAAAGCACCAATATGTATTCACAAAACAAACACAGACCCAAAAACCAAAATCGTGATTCACAATAAGCTCAAATGCTCGTTCGCTCGTTCGCTCAACTCCTGACCAATTCTCAAGATTCGTCCCACCGAGAAAAAAAACACCAGACTTGCAATACAAGAACGAATCAAAAGAGCAAACATCGATGGCACCAGCGCAGGAGTAAGTAGAACTAATTAGCCGGCAGCTCAAGACGAAGAGTAAAAATCGTGCTTACCAGCGACGGCGCCGGCGCGGGGGACGAGGACTTGCCGAACAGCTCGGTGGGGAGGAGGACGCTGTCGACGGTGAAGATCGCGACGGGGGTGGACTTGAGCACCGTGCTAGCCACCCGTGAGGAGTCGACCCCGATGTCGAGACAAGGAGGCCCGCGAACGTCTTGCACCCAACCTTCTCGAGCAGCGAGGCCGACGACGCCGGGGTGGTGAGGATGGCCGGGACCAAGATGGGGGCGCTGATCTGGAGGAAGGCGATGCTGCTTCTACTCGGATGGATCGGCAGAGGTGAGACCGTGAGAGGCTGAGAGCGACGAGCGTGCTGCGTGAGAGACTGAGAGTAAAGATAGAAAGTTAGAAACGACTAGGGTTTTGTTTTGGGGCCCAAAAACTGGTTCTCAAACCGGTTCCCAAACCGATCCGGTTCCCGAGTGGGTATTCCCTCGGAACTGGTTCCCGGACCGGTTCAAACAGGGTCTGAGCTTTGGGAATCGGTTTCAACCGGAACCGGTTCCCAACCTGTTTTCTGGGTGGGCCGAACCAGGAACCGGGTTGACCCGGTCCGGTTGCACACCCTTAGCACAAATGGCAGATGAGTAAAGAAGTGCAACAGAATCATGCAAGAGCACATGTACGGACGAGAAAATGATTTCCTCATTTGAAAAGAGGAAATCATTTTCCACAATCTGATGGGAAGATTTCCCATTGACTAGAAAACAAAATTTAGTCATCCGAACACCTAAATTTCGAAAAATATTTTTTGGAAGTTATTTTACGTAAACAAACGAACAAAAAAGTTAACAAAAAAGAATCCCCACATAAATAGTCTATAAATTTTAAATCAATATGAAACATCGTCTCTAACTTTTTAATTTATCTAATATAATTTTTAAATTATTGACAAATGTTCAACGTCATCCTTAAATCATATGGAAAATATTTAAAATTCATTAGCCATATAAATACTTAAATAGCGGAATTTTTTTACAGATTATATTAAATAAATTAAAAATTTAACTACGGTACAGACAAGTGTACTAGATTAAAGGTGGGACACCCTTCGTCTCAATTTTCCACACAAAAATGCCCCTCGGGGAGCGGCCGCTAACGTGGAAGCCACGCGGTCTCGGTCGTGAAAGACACGAAGTCGTCGCTCCAGCACCCGCGGGCGAAGGCATCTTTCTTCAAACCTTCCCTGGCGGGCGCTCCTCGTCAACAGGCGAAACCGTACGGTCTCTCCGCGTGTCCCCACCTCAGGCCCCCACACGTGTCGCTTTCCTGGAAGCCTGCGCGCCCTATCTACCCGTACGCACGGCCGCAGGCGATACCGTCCTCCAACGACCGCCCCGAATCCGATCCCTCCTCCCTTACACATTCGCGACATTCCCAAAATACAAGAGAGACCCCAAAAAAAAAAAAAAAAAAAAAAACGAAAAATTCAACCGCCGTTCCCTCCGCCGCGGTACGCCTCTCCCTCCGCCGCAATCCACCGCTTCCGTCTTTCTAGACGCCACCTCTTCCAATCACCAACCGATTCCTCTCTCTCTCTCTACATATATAGCTTCGTTTCTCCGGATTTGAACATTCAATCGCACACGAATCTCGGAAATACCGCTCCCTTTCCCTCTCTCTCTCTCTCTCTCTCTCTCTCTAGATGATCCTTCCTCTGTCCAGTTCCTCTGTCGCCGCCGCGCTCCGCCGCGTCCTCGCCGGCTCCGGCACCCCGCCGACGATCTGACCCGACTCTCGGGATAAGTTCTTCCCCACATGCATCCTTTCTGCTGCGTCACCACGGTCTCCGATCAGCAAGGCCCGGCCGCCCTGCCCTCTCACTTCCCCATGGCCGCCGGCGCCGGCGCCGGCCCAGGCCAGGCCAGGCCCGATCCGCCCGCGCGATCCGCCGACCACGCCCGCGTCGATAACCGCCCCAACGGCGAGCACCGGGCGGGTCACCGGCCGAGCGTGGCCCCGCCGCCGCCGCCGCCGGAGCGGCCGACGCGGCGGCCGCGGCGCCGGCGGCGGTGGCGGTGGCGGTGGCGCGGGCGGCGTCCGCGAGGGAGCAGCCTGCGGTGGACGTGAAGATACACGACATCGTGGGGAACGGGATATCGGGGATACTGTACAAGTGGGTGAATTACGGCAAGGGATGGAGGAAGAGGTGGTTTGTGCTGCAAGACGGCGTGTTGTCGTATTATAAGATCCATGGGCCTGATAAGATCGTCGTTAATCAAGAGACCGAGAAAGGATCGAAAGTTATTGGCGAGGAATCCTTGAGGAGGATCTCTCGGCCGTCGACGGCGGGGCCATCGCAGATTCGGCGCAAGCCCGTCGGTGAAGTCCATCTCAAGGTATTGATTTTTTATTCCCGGGTATTTATGCTTTTTTTTTCCTTCTTTCATATTCTTTTGGATTTATTTTTAAAATTCTTTGTTGGTTACAATACAGTTCAATGTAGGGTCGGGTTCATGATTAGATATAGCAATAATGATGCTACTTGCAAGAAAGGCGTAAGCTTTGAACTTTCCATTACGACCTGATACGCTTCTACCTTGTCTGTTGATATGAAGAGCGTTATGAAGGTCTTGGGGTTGTTCAATCTGTCGTGGATTTTAATTGTTTGTTTAACTAGTCCTAGTATGAGATTCTTTCCCTCCCTCTGCGACGCCCGTGTCAATTTTTTGTTCTTTTGGTTGGTTTTCTTACAGACATTTGTCAATGCATTCGCTTTAGCTCTGGTGGTTGGTGGTTTCATTTTGCTCCATATCAGCATTTCCTACTTGAAATGCATTTTCTTTATATGTTCATGGCTATACTCTCCATTTTCCAATGTTCTTGGCACACTGGAGTTTCTAACAATTCTATTCTTCTTTGTAACTTTGGTCAGTACATAAGCCGTAGCTTCATGCTTAAATTTTTCACTCAAATAAAAAATCTTTTGTCATATGCATGATCCTTATTGTTACAATTTGAGATGGTCCATAGATTATAAATCAATGGCTTATTTACATGTCAACTAATTCTGGCACAACGTGGCCCAAAACCAAAAACTCAATTCCCATGGAAGATTAAGCGAAGTTTCTTTATGTAGCTAACAAATTGATGGCTGGATGCATATCGAGTTACAGTATGTGACTTAAGGCCATCTCTAGCGTAGATACACTTATTGTACATCTTTGTGCATCCTCTTTGACCTTTTTTCGGATTATGGACTTTATGATGATGTTGGAGACAATGCATAGTGTTTTCATGGATTACCTGATAGTAAGATCTAAGTCATAATGTTTATCCTTTTCAAGTGAAATGTTTGGTGAACTGTTTGTTGCACGAACTAGCTGATTTTTCTAGGCTTGACTCGTCATGTGCAGGTCTCATCCATCCGCGCAAGCAGATCGGATGACAGGAGGTTTTCAATATTTACTGGAACAAAGAGGCTACATTTAAGAGCAGAGACTCGAGAAGATCGATTTGCTTGGATGGAAGCACTGCAGGCTGTCAAGGACATGTTCCCTCGAATGTCTAACAGTGAGCTCATGGCCCCGATGGATAATGCAATTGTTTCCACAGAAAAGTTGAGACAACATCTTCAGGAAGAGGGTGTTCATGAAGATTTAATCCAGGAATGTGAACAGATCATGAGGAACGAAGCTGCAGCTATGCAGAATCAGGTGTTGCTTCTCAAGCAGAAGCAGTGGCTACTAATTGACACTCTCCGGCAGTTAGAGGTACATGTTATGCAACTTAGAAAAAGTCATGCCAGTCGGAATTCTTCTTCAGTTAGTCCAACTACTCCTCAGAATACTGCACATTCAACCAAATTTTGATTCTTTGCATAAATTTCCTCGATGCAGGCTCTCTGTCTGCTCATCTTTGTATCTGGTCCATTTGTAATCAATTCTTTTATATACTATAGACACGTTTTCTCTGAATGCTCATGAATTCTCTTATTTAATGCCATTACATATTGGTTGTTTTGTTTAAGTTTAAAGTAATATCGTTCAGTGGAGGAGCCATAGTATTGCAATCAATTGCTTCGGGCCGTGCCCCTTCTCTTTCTTTTCTTACCTTTTAGTTCGGGAGTCTGGGTGGTTTGCCAACGTCTGTGCTCTATTTAGCTGTGAATCAACTGTCAGGCTGCTACTAAGAAACTTTGGATAGTAGATTAGTATTTCCTTTGGATCTCTTGATATGATCTAAGCTATGACTAATCTTTCAGGCTGCGCCTTATTCTTTTCTGGGTCTGATGGGAGCCATTTAATGCGACCTTTTCTTTTTTAATGTAACATGGGGGCTTGGATATTTGTACATGCTATTACTTGGATTTCGTATATTGATGGATTAATTGTGTGCTATGTGCAAGAGGCTTGTACCATGGTATATGTGAGTCATCACAATCATAAATCAAATTTCTTCAAATCGAATTTATGTGTCCATTCCTATTTCTTGAAACTCTCTGAGAAGTGAGATCTGTTGAAGTTTTTTCATGTGCTTGTTAATGTATTTAGTCATTTTGAGTATTGCCATTTTCCACTAGCTTGCTGGTGGATATTCTTTTTGAGGGAGAGGACCCATGAGGAACCGATGGGGTGAGACCTCCACCGGTAGCATATCCCCTTTTCCTTTATTTGATACTAATAGATAGCTATATTTTCTTTAAATTTTATAGCATTTAAGCAGTTGAATGTAGTTTTGGGTTTTCCATTTTCTAAGAAGGTTTCACAAAGTGAGTCATTGTGGTACTCTTGGAAGGGTAGGAGTGGTCGACAGATAATGGTCATGCAGAAAAGGGAAGTTTGTGACCTTCGAAGTACATTCTTGGTTGTAGTGGCATTGGCATCACCGGATAGCAGCCACTTGGAAAATAATGATAGTATGTGGCATTAGCAGGGCTGAGTTGACTTAATTATTCTGTTACATAAGTCTGAAACACTATTTTGAAACTATATGATTTTACATACGTAATATCAACCTGATGTTCGTAATAGCTATTACTCTTTCTGACAGTTTGCTTAGTCATTGCAAGCTTTTTCTCCCCATTAGTCAGAAATAAACTCTATTGGTGGTAAGGCTTTAGTACGTGGGGAATATAGGAAAACTGAAAGTTAAATAAATGGTAGTTGCATTCTGCTCCTTTTATATTGGATATGTTAGGACCTGGCATAATTGACGTGAAAGTACCCTTGCTATTTGAAGAACTTTCTGTAGCAAGGCTTTTATATCTTGTGTATAGCTGATGAAAGTGATCAAAATGTGCTCAGCTGGATAATGCTTTATTCTTTCTGCAGCTTCAACACAAACCACTTTGTTCATTCCTTATTGTTTGTCGGGTTCTATTTTCCCATTATTTTGATTTCTCCCTTGCAAATGAGCAGTGTGTTATCGGAATAAGGAGGGTAAATTCCATAGGTTTTATCCACTATCTTCACTAATATTGAGCATGCCGTTCTGGTCATTCCTAACTTTGTTGGCCTCCGTTCTTCGCTTTCTCTATTGTAAACGGGCTCTGATACTATTCAACAGTGGGGGGGATAAACTTTAAGTGATGCTATCCACTATCTCCACCTTATACTAGGCATGCAAGATCATTGTGTTTCTCAGTGAATTTATTTTTCTGGCATTAGCCACATTTTCTAGCTGGGGCAACATCATTATTATAATTCATTGACCAGTTTGGAGGTTCAATTGGCAGACAGAGTCTGCTAGCAAAGTCTGAGATTGTCCAGCCTTCAGTGATGTTCATCTTGTTGGGTGGGTTTAGGAGGCTGATTGTGCCCTTTGGATAGAAGAAGGAAGAGGAGACAGGAGAGGAGGGACTTTATTTTTCCCCCTCTTTTTGCTCTTCTTTTTTTTTTTTTTTTTTTGGGGGGAGGAGCTTGTTATTGGGTGAGATAAGCAGCATGTGTATCCTTAATGGTTCTATTGACAACCTTCTGCTTGAAACATCTCTTTATTAGTCAGTAATAAATGTCGTTTTATTTATTGATGAAAGAGGAGGAGGTGAAGTGTTTTGAAGGGTCTTATTGTGCTTGAGACTTTGTTTCTGCGTGTAAAGTAAGCTTCTTTTTTTCGTTCTACAATAGGGATTTTGCATTCTCTTTTTTTCTTTCTCCAAGGTATAACAGCATTTTGATTCTCCACTTACAATAAACAAGTTGCAAATGTTAGTATTTTTCACTTTAACTTTTGCCTTTTCTTCTTAAAGAATTTATTACTTGCAATAAAGTTATTAAGCATAGAACATCAGAAAGTTATTTTTTTCCTAACCCCCAAGATAGACATCAGTAGTGGCTCATCTGTAAATAAACTCATTTTCTTGTATTCTCATGAATGTGGCTATCTCATTTTAATAAATTTGATCTGGCTGCAAGTGCTTAACAAGCCAGTTTTCTGATGTTTTAATCCAGTTAAAAGTATATTATCCTGGTTGTGGGCTTTATTCCTTGTTTTCTGATGTTAAAATAAGAAACTGGAATGATGTTGTGGTTTTTGTAGACAGAAAAAGTTGATCTGGAGAACACAGTCGTTGATGAGAGCCAAAGACAGTGGAATGGTCATGAGGCTTCTTCTTTGAGACAAAATAATTCCAGTGGTGAGCTTATGCGATACAAATACATTCCTAAGCTAATTCTGTTGTATCTGCATTGCAGCAAAGCAAAATTCCTGTGCTGATAGTTTTGGTTTAGTTAGTTCGTGTTTTTGTTAGACTCTTTGGACCTGCAGAATACCTGTTGTGATATAATGACTTCTGGACTGGATAGGCTAGGAAGGATGTGTTCATCCTTATATCTTGCTGGAACAGAAATTGCTTATTTTTCTAATTATAATAGGAAAAATTTCCATTTTCTTTATTCTAGAGGTTGTCTTGTATGTGTTGATGATGTGACTCTTCCATGCCTTCTGCATTTTCTTCTAGCAATAGCATTCTAATACTTGTTTTTGTCATCTTTAAAAGCAGAGGCAAGTGCAAGCGAATCTGATGATGATAATGAAAGAGCAGATGCTGCAGAAGAAGAAACAGAGGATGAGGACAATGCCTTCTTTGATACTCGGGATTTTTTGTCATCTAGTTCTTACAAGAGTAGTGGGTCTGATTTGCGCAGATCGTCTTCTTCAGACAATGAAGACCTCTGCATTGCTGAATCTGAAGATGATATTGATCCTTCTATAAGATCAGCCGGGTTGAATTTTCCATATGTCAAGCGACGCAAGAAATTGCCTGATCCTGCTGAGAGAGAGAAGGGTGTCAGTCTTTGGTCTATGATAAAGGATAACATAGGGAAGGACCTCACGAAAGTCTGTCTTCCCGTTTACTTCAATGAGCCTCTTTCTTCTTTACAGAAATGCTGTGAGGATTTGGAATATTCTTATCTCATTGACCGGGCAAATGAATGGGGGAAGAAGGTATGCAGTTAGATGATGCTTTCTGTTCTGTTTGGTCTAGAGCCCATGAAAGTTATTGGCATTCTACTGATGGAAACAAGAAAGATCCTTCTCTCTATTTGCTGCATGAAGTACATCTGCTCAGTGTATAGTGCGGAAATGTTAATTCTTTAGCCATCTGTTCTTTGTTTACTACTAATGACTTTGCTCTTTCTATAATTGTCTTACACTCAATCATCTTATGAGCTTAAATTCTTTCATTAGGAGCTTTTGATGACTGGGTTTCTCATATTCTTCATCTTTCGTCCTTGTATGGTGGATGATTTTTCTTATAATATTTCTTTACATGGATATAAAGGATCCTTTATGTTAAATGCAGACAAGCACATCACTGATTAATTGAACTGGAGTGACTAAAAGTATGGAAAATGATTTTATCTCTATCATAAGATAAATTACTTTTACAATTGCAATTTTTCCCTGTGGTTTGTTTATTCACTTTTTTGCTCATAACCATTGTTCCAAATTTTCAGTATTTCTTATATCTGTTGTTTCTTGCAAAATTCAGGGTAACAGCCTTATGAGGATTCTTAATGTGGCTGCTTTTGCCGTATCTGGATATTCTTCAACTGAAGGAAGAATTTGCAAGCCGTTTAACCCATTATTAGGGGAAACATATGAGGCTGAGTATCTAGATAAAGGCTTTCGTTTCTTCTCAGAGAAGGTAACTCCTGAAAAACTTCAAATCCCATCAATTATGATACAAGGTCTCTTTTTTGGGGATGAGTTATAATTTAATTGTAGATATAGCTTTGGTAGCCTTTTTCTGGGATAAGTAACAGCCACTTGAACCTTGATGCTGGACTGAACTAGCTTCTTGTTTCCATGAGATTGCTCTAGTTGTCATGAGGTTATATGTTATCTTTTCTACCAGTTTCAAGAAAATGCATGCCCTCCATCTCTTTGATCATTGTTGAGATATTATCTTCTCTGTTCCAAAACGCTTACCATCAGGGGATTAGTGGAGACCAATTATTTGCTATTGAATATTGTTGTGGCAGCTAAGTGGAAGAATAGTATCGCTTGTCACGCTTCATTGTATAGAATGAACCTGAAACCGCCAACCATTAGGACTATGAAGAAGAGCAGTGTGTCACCGTAATTTTCTTTATGCCAGCCATATTTCTTTTTGACATCTATTCAGATGAATTCCCATTTTACTTTATGAAATGGCTTATCTACAGATCTTTCTGGAAGTCAGTGGGTGTGCTAACTTTTTAACATCTAAATTTACAAATTTCGTGTCAGGTCAGCCATCATCCCATGATTGTCGCATGTCACTGTGAGGGTACTGGCTGGAAATTCTGGGGAGATAGTAATTTGAAAAGTAAATTCTGGGGTCGTTCAATACAGGTTGATCCCGATGGTGTTTTGACCTTGCAATTTGATGATGGTGAAGTTTTCCAGTGGAGTAAGGTAAAAATTTTGATCATTTAGATGATAACCATAGTGTTTAAGGTTCGTGTTATTGAGATTACTTTATCTTGCAGGTGACAACATCCATATACAATCTCATATTGGGAAAACTTTATTGTGACCATTATGGAACAATGCGCATACAAGGCAATCATGACTATTCATGTAAGTTGAAATTCAAGGAGCAGTCTATCATCGACAGAAATCCTCACCAGGTTCTCTCTCTCTCTCTCTCTCACACACACACACACACAATTACTCCCATCGATGCTTACACCTTGGGCGCAAGCTATGGCATAGAAGCATCTTATAACTTCAATGGCATTTTTTTGGTTAGTGAATGGTCTAAAACCTCATTTGTGTTTTCATGGGTTGTTAGGTTTGCATAGAATCTGATGAACTTGAGCATGGAAAAGCTTCAGTATTGAATGTCAATATTGAAAGGCCAATGTTGTGATAATGATCAGTATCATGAAAAAAATCTTGTACACCTTCCCTTTAATTAACTGATCTGAAATATTTGAAGAACAAATGGTAGTTTTATTGCTCAAGTAGTTCTTTGTTCAGTGTAAAGAGAAGAGTACAGTGTATTCAACATGATGCGGTGGCTCATGTGTGACCAGATACTGATTGGTTGCATTTGGATTTGCAATTTTTATGGATGTCAATTTTAACCAATAGCACCCTCATATGTGATCCTTGTGCTTTTAAATGGACCTCTTTGCTTCAGACCGAAAAAATTATCTCATTGCTTCGTTCATAGCCTCTGTGGAGTTAAATAGTTGACATTATTTGAAGTGGGTCATAACTTGGTAGGCCTTAGGTGAAACTGATGGAGGATGGGGTTTTCCTGAGGAATCAGAAACGCTTGTGCTGTTGATTTTGTGACTTGCTCTGTACTCATGATTGATTCAGAGTTTCGTTCCATAGATAATATCAGCTGATTCATCAAATAAATTTTCATGGTATATCAGCTGTTTAACATATTTATCTCTTGTGGATAACTTATCTATGATGGAGAAAAATGTTCGAGATGTATTGTGTTTTCCTTCTGCAGTACAGCAATTCAGCTTCATGAGGAAGAAATGCATTCTTTCTTTACAGGTACATGGTATAGTTCAAGATAAGAGTGGGAAGACGGTGGCAACTTTATTTGGAAAATGGGATGAAAGCATGCATTATGTAATTGGAGACTGCTCTAGGATGGGGAAAGGATCTGACTCGTTATCTGAAGCACACCTACTTTGGAAACGTAGCAAGCCTCCTAAATATCCTACAAGATACAACTTAACACGCTTTGCCATAACACTGAATGAGCTTACCCCTGGGCTCAAGGTGATGTCTGAATTCCCAAGCTCTCTCTTCTGCCAATATAATAACAGAAGCAAAAATTGCAGAGTGTGTGTGTGAGTGAGTGAGAGAGAGAGAGAGAGTGAGGATGATTCTTGGAATATGAGACTGTCCATTAAAGATAGCTTGGGCCTACCCTTGCTGGACTACTTTTAGATTTCTATGAGACTTCAATATTTGTTAACCTTCAACTTAATTGGCTCTCTTTTATTTCTTTAAAGACTAAAATCGTACAAAAGAATACTAATGAAAATGTAGATGTAAATGCACTATACATAGGACTTTCTTGTGTTTGTCTGAAATTTATTGTCTTCATAAATTACAGCTAATCTTTCCAAAGTACTTATCATTTAATTTAGTCGTCAGATTTGTGTACTTCATTTCTGCTATGTATACTGCTGCTAACTTGATTATTGTTGGGTGTTCTTTCTTTGAGACATTTGTATTTAACAAAATATGTTTGCAGGAGAAGTTGCCACCTACTGACTCGAGGCTTAGACCTGATCAGAGATATTTGGAGAATGGGGAGTATGAAATGGCAAATTCAGAGAAGTTGAGGCTTGAGCAGCGTCAACGGCAGGTAAATAGAGTGTCCCATCGTATCCTGAGTCAATTTCCTGTGGAATTTTTTTTTCTTCTTATTCTGATTATGGGTTTTCTATAAGTTTGTTTTTTGTGGTTTTTGGTTGAGGGTGGGTGTGAGGGTAGGGTGCAGGCATGTTTATGTTATGAAATGTTTCTCTACTGAGTCTATGAGACTTCAAATTAGATATTCACATAAGAGGGATTACCTAAGTTAGCAATGGCCTATGGCCTGTTCGACTAAACAGGAGGTATTCATCAGCTTATTTAAGGCTGAAGTGACTATGATCTCAGAGTCTGCTTAGTGTATGATTTCCTATATAAATATAGTAGTGGTTGTAGGAAAAATGTAATTTCCTATATACGGTTGGACATACTAGGTGGGTGAACATAAATGCTTTTGACATGGACTTTTCAGTTTGGAAGGCATATACCCAATTGTCAACCACACTGAAAAAGAGAAGTAAACAAAAAAAAAAAAAAGACACTCCACAACTAATTGAGGCCACCGGTCAACACGTGTTTATAAACCCAACAGGATAGCATTGAGAAGAGGAGAATCTTGTGCACTATTTGCCAGAGTTCTATTGCTGTTTATAATGAAGAAGTGGTGGAATCATGATTGTTCAGTCTGTAGAATGAGTGTTGCACCTAAGTCATGAGCTTTAGGAATTTATTGGGCACCAAAATGTGCCTGACAGGATGTAACAACCTTGAGAGAGGGAAGGGTGCAGACCTGCTTTCATTTCAAATAGGGGTCAATCCATATTTGCATCTACTATGACGATGTTATTGACGAAGTATGAACACCATGCTTCTTGAAAATGGAGATGCCTGTTGAAAAATGTGCATTAGGTGCCAAATTCTTCTAAGATATTTAATTATATGACAATTGGGTGCTTGTCCAAGCTTGAGCATCGATGAACATCTACACAGTTACTATTGAGGTTAATTGTCTGTTGAAGAATGCAGAGGATCGTTGCCTCTACTGCCAAATAAATAAATAAAAAGTAGGACAAGGGAAAAGTTAAGATAAGAAAGGTTTTATCAATTTGTTCAGTTTCATTTGCTTTGGAAAATTGAATTCAGTGCGCTGGTTGGTGCTCCTTGGCCTTGGAAAGCAAGTAATGCAGATTGGCATGTGAGATAACTGTCGAAGAGTTTAGCATGGAATCCTTTTTTCGCTTTAAAATTACCTAGCTCTTATGCTCAGATACATGTATGCCTACTGTCATGACTAGTAATTAACAATGAGACAACTGAAATCAGGCTCGGAAGATGCAAGAGAGGGGCTGGAAACCACAGTGGTTTGCGAAGGACAAGGCAACTGATACCTACAAGTACATTGGTGGGTATTGGGAGGCGAGAGAGCGTGGAAATTGGGAATCGTGTCTTGATATCTTTGGCCAAGTTCCTTCAGAGCAACTAGAATAAGAGCTCGCTCCCCCCCCCTCTGCTCTTCTTCAAGTCGTTGATTCTTTCTCAAGTTTTCTCAATGGCTGTCAATTGACAACTCTGAACAACAGTTTTGTGGCCCATGTGAGTGCATGAGGTTAGAAGCTAACAAAAGAAAGCAGCGAAGACTATATATTATGCCGATAATCGTGCACCCGGAGCGGTGAGCTGCTTCTAGCATAGTATGCCAAGAAAGAAGCTCTTGATTTTTAGTTTGAGATTGTATCAAGCCTCTGCTAGTTGATTGGTTGCTCAACATCCATTCGATGCCCTTCCAACTAATGTTTGCCTTTGGAGTTGTCCATTGTAACTCCTCCGTTTCTTTCTTCTTTTTTCTTTTTTCCTTGTTACTGTTTTTCATGTAAAGTGCGACCTTTTCTCTCCCTATCGGTTTCCTCAATTCATATCGCTGCTATGTATGTACGATTTTTTCTACAAATAGTACTATACAAAAGAGAGGAACAAGGACAGGTTTATTGGTGGATGTTAACTTGAAAAATACAGCATTTTGTTTACTATTTTGGGTCAATGGACCATGTCTCGGGAAGATTTTCTCCTTTAAAACTACGGGCAAGATGTGGTGGAGAAAGCATGAGAAAGAAAACATGTGACTGAAGGAGATCTACACAACAAATGCAGTACCAAGTGGCTACCACCAATACAAAGTGTTTTGTGTTGGTAGATCGACCATAGGGACATATTGAACACATTTTCCGTTAAAAGATTGTATCAACTAAGAGGAATATCATTCAAAAAAGTATCCAAGAAGTTCTAAATTTATTGTATAGCCCATCAATTTAATCCTAACATCAGATTGTCGATTGTGCCACATAGGAAGGCTGTTGCACAACTACAATTTCCAATCAGAATTAGTTTGATATATTACATTGACAAATCATCTCAAGATTTAGCACTACATTGGTCAAAATGGAAAGTTTATAACCGAATTAGTGGTCAGACATTAGGTTTAGAATTCTTTAGAACAATTTTTTTGAATAGTACTCCTCGAAAGCATTATCCTCTACAAAATTGTATTCATCCAGAGAAAAGTATGCACCCCCGAGAAACTCCATCCCTACCATTCTCACTCAGGTTCTTACAGGGATAGAAGGCAGGACACATCCCTGTGACATGCCGTCTCCATTTCATACGGTCGTTCTTACTTTGTATAAGCACATTTCAGCAAACCTTGCGTCCAAAGTAAAGCAACGTTCGATTGCAGGAAAAGGAACACCAAAGTCTACCGGCTCAGCTTATTTGCCACTGTTTACACCGTCACATTTCAATAGTGATTAGCATAGTATAATGATGAAAAGACAACCACCTCAAGCGGGAAAAGTTCCACCATAATCAGTAAATAAGAATTTGAACCTTACAGGTCAGAGCAAACCAACTCTTGTAATTTCTTTTTCTTCAGCTCGACAAAAACTCAACTCCTGTTACCTAAGTATTCGGACTTCAGGACAGTTCCCTAATGAATGCAAGCAAACCAGTTCATCTCCAGCTCTGGTACCACCTCCAGACTACCTATGGGAAGTCATCTTAAATGCAGCAAAAGGAGTTCCCCCGTTCTTCCTGGTATGGGCATTCGTTCTCGTACGCTGCCCTCTGCACGGCAAGCCATCTATGTGCCTGATTCCCCTGTAGCTTTTTATGTCAACCAGTCTCTTAATGCAGCTGGCATTCTCTTTGTCCTGCAACAACCCAAGGCAGTTACAAACCTACGCTTTTATACCTCCTGTGCTTGAATAAGGAGCCGTGCAGCTTCTGCTATGAAATGGGACGAGTAGAGAGGTGAGAACGGGGACAGATTCAAAGAGGTATGTCAGAGAATCACCACATTGCTGCGGTCTCCACAGAGGAAGGACACCTAATTCCCACATGTTGGCTCTACCGAAATTCAATTGATCGAGAAACTGACTAGACCAGTGTTAAGATCCAAAACAAATTTTACCCATGTTCAGTTTCATTGCCTGAGAGGCTCCAAGCAACAAAGTTAGCAACATGGAGGTAGCAAGAACACGAGAACTGTCTTCCCTAAGTCGTGATCTCATACCAATGATTGTAACACCAAAACCTCAACATAAAGTCAAGAACAACAGAGAGCAGTACCAAATTATGTCCGATGTCGTAGTTGAGGACCTCGTTGCGAAGCGACTCGAGCTCTATCCCAGACAATGCCCCGGTCGGCTTGTTCTCAATCTGGAGCTCACACAGTATTTGGCGAGCGGTGGAGCGGCCAATGCCCTTGATACGTTGGAGAGAATACGTCAGCCTCTTATCATCAGGAACCTCCGTGTTCCCGATACGAATTCCTCGCACCCCCTGCTCGCGAAGCGGCAAAACACATCAGACTCCCCACGACACAACAGGCAATCATTCCTCAATCGAGTGATCAGGGTCACCACCCAACACCATCAATCTTTCAAAAAAATCCAAACTTTAATTCAGAGAAAACCGAGTCCCGCGATTCCGACAACACCCTTTGGGAGAGAACCGGATTTGAGGTGATGGGAGGTCATCCAATTTCGAACCTTAAACCCTAATCGAATCCCCCACAGTCGCACAATCAAAAATCGAGATCACCGTGTTCAGCGAAAGCAGGAGAAAATGAGAATTGCTTCGAGAAGAGCAAGAATCACCTGCGTGTTTCGGAGGAGCTGCCGACCGGCATCGGCGGATCTTCGAGCTGAAGCGCGTAGCGCGAACATCGCTGGGGAATGTTGCAGCCGAGCGCGGCGAAGTTCCCTCCTTCTTCGTTGCAGTCACTAGGACAGGGCTTCTTACAGGAAACAAATGACCCTCCATCTGAACGTTTAACATATTCAATATTATCCCTAAATTTTAGTTTAATATTCAATATTATCTCTAAATTTTTAATTAACTTAATATAATCTCCAAATTATCGATAAAAACTCGATTTAATCTATGAACAATATGAAAATGTTCAATATTATCTTTATATTAATTTGAGTCAAGGACAATCTTGAATATTTTCATATAGCTCTAAATCAAATATGTACAAAATTTTGAAGGCTACATTAAATAAATAGCTAAAATCTATTGAAGATATAGAAAGTTTAGAGGCAATATTGTGCATTAAGTCAAAATTCGGGATCATTTGTGTAATTATTCACTGACCGGTACTTAGCCTAATGAGTCGTAGGGTTTAGCTTTAGCCATGGATAGCTCTAGCCGAAACATTGTAAAGATATATTCCATTACAAGATAATTATATTATAACATAATAAAAACTAAGCATTGCCTCTAATGTCTTCTTTAATCTATCATTCTTTTCAATAATAAAAACCACGTATTCCTCTATTCCTCTCTAATCATATATTCGGTTCATTTTTCTCACTAATATTCCATTACACAATATCAAGCTTGTAGAGATTCAAAGCTTTCTTTTTTTGTTTTTATTTTTTAGAAAATACCATGGATGGACTCGAGCTTTTAAAAACTAGAAATTCGAAGATGGAACCGGTGAAATTGTCTGTCGCCATATATGCATGTAAGTGTTATTTAAACCCTTTACGGTTTTTGCAAAAACACGCTCTCCCATAATTAAAGATTTTTATTTTAGATGTGCCTTTCTGTAATTTGTTCTTAACAAATCAGTGTTTTTGATGGAATTCTTATTTTTTTACATTAAAAAAAAAAAAAAACTTTAGGAGCTGACTAATCTTGATTGCTTTGTTTTGAAGTGAGTTCCAGAGAATTATGTGATCATTTTATTGTTCAATTCTTTTGTGGGTTTTCCATAAAATCAGTACTTTTAGAAGCCAAACAATAAGAATAATTTCCAATTAAAAGAAACTAAATCCCATATATACTTTGTTATTTTATTCCATAAGTTGTCAATTCTACGTGATAATATTTCACGTCTAAACATTTGGCAATTTGAGCTAATCGCAATTCCGTCTGGGTAGTGCTCATAAAATTTTAGGAGAAAATGATACCAAACTAAATTCTATTTATTTTGTGAAAAATCGATGATTTAGAAAATATTCTTCTAAAATGGATAACTTATATTTCTCAAAGTAATTAGTCAATAAAATATATTTTTATTATCAATAACAAAAGTCGTCTAAACATTTTCGTTTAAACAGAAAAAAATATTTTTTTTTTTAGTTCATTCATTCTTATACACAATATAAAGATTATTTTTTAGATTATTTATTTTTCACGAAATAAATAAAGCCTCAATATCACCATTTGAAATTAATTGTTAGGCATACAAGAAACACCACTCTAAGCGCATCCGACCCCTTGGTGCACACATCATACAAACACATCCATTGCTTGTCTAAATGAACGTCTAGACTCTTGATCCCATCCATCGCGCTCACTGGATTTCGTCATGAACTCGATGTGGAAGCAATTGCTCCGCCGCCGGAAAACAGTGAAGCCGCGCCTGCGTCGACAAACCAAACAAGCTTCCCGTCGATGGGGCGAATCATTTGGGCGGGGCTCGACGCGAGGGGCCTCCGGTCCGCCATGGCCTCGCAGAAGGCGCGAGCCACGTCGCTCCCGGAGGCCACGATCACCACATTGGCGGCGGCATTGATCACGGGGAGCGTGAAGGTCAGGCGCTCCTTTTGCGAGCCGGGCACCGAGACGGGGGCAACCCACTGGGAGCCCTCTCGGAGGACGGGGTGGTTGGGATGGAGGGAGGACACCTGGGAGCAGGGTCCAAGGCTCAGGAGGACGAGGTCGAATCGGGGGCAGTCGCAGGCCGGAGACGCCGGGACCATCCGGTTCTTGACCTGCTGGCGGACGGAGAACTCGTAGGCATCAGCGGCCGCCTCGCCCGGCATCTCGTGGCCCGCCGGGACGACGTGGGCCGGCGGTATGGGAACCTGATTCCAAAGAGCGCGACAGAAAGTGAGTAATGACAATAAAGTCGTTGGCCGGTCGGTCCAAGCTTGATGGAACGAAAAAGAGGTCAGCTTTTCCGTCTTCGGGAATGCATGACGTATCATCAGCATTGTCAATAAAGAAACCAATGAGCAAGAAAAAAGGGGGCAAATGCTTTTCCGATCGCTCCCTCGACCTAAAGACTTTGTCAAGATCGCTATCGATCAGCTGCTGAACATGCTAGAGATACGAATGTCATGATCGTTTTTCGTCGAGAATAAGGCGATTGTTTACGAGAGAATCGCTAAAATATATCTCCTAAGTTGTTAATTCGCGAAGTGTCGTATTCCAATCACCCGTGTTGCGTAAGGAAAAGGGACATTTGCATAGAGAACAAGGTCAAACGGGGGAATCAGAAGCTCAAAACATAAGAAAATCCCACACGCCAGTTCACGTCGACGTTCAGATGAGTTCAGACCCTGTCATCGCCAATTCATTTTCTCTTCCTTCCCATTCACATCCACATCGTAGAGAAGTTCAGTCAAAGACTCCAAACCAGCCTGCTAGGGCTAGCTACCCCCGCTTGCCGCTATATCCACGTTTTAGACCGGTAAGAAAGATCATACGAACACGATGCCTACCAGAAACGAAAGAATCAGGAAGCGGTAGGTCGAGTTCTTCACGTGGGTTGAACATAGTCGATTTCTATAATGGCCGAAAACTCCGACACGACATGAAGGTCTCTCGTCTATGGCGGACTCATGCACCGAATGCGGATGATTGTAGAGAGAGAGAGAGAAAGAGAGAGGACCTTGGAGATGAAGTGTTGCTTGGCTTGCATGTAGAAGCTATCGGGGTGTCGCTTGGGGACGACGTTCTCTTCGGCCCAGAACAGACGCCATTTCGCCCAGTCCACCGTCCTCAAGTACGGCAGGCCCGCCAGCTTCCTGCATTCGACCGCGACAAGAGCGCGCAGATAAGTACAGACGACGGGTCAAAGGAGAGAGACGGGGAGAGCATGATCGGAATACCCTAAGCGCTCGGGAATGTCTCCTCCGGAAAGCGCGAGGGAGAAGGAAGATCTCTCCCTCACGGCGGATTCCGAGACGTGGTGCACGTAGTCGGCCAGCCCCGTGGACAGCTCCTCGCTGCTCTCGAAGAACTTCACCTCCGCCTCCGCGTCTGATCCCTTCTTCTCCATCTTGTCTGATCTTTCTCTGTCGATTTCGGCTTCTACCTCTCTCTCTCTCTCTCCCTCTCTCTCTCTAACTATTGCTAATTTATTCAGTTGCCCAAGAGCCTTCGACACACTTTTTGTCTTCACATGTAGAGGGGAGAGAGAGAGAGAGGTTTGAGAAATTAGGAGAGAAAAGACAAAGCGAAAGTGAGAACAAGAGAGACGGCCAAGATACCAGGGCAAGGAGTACGAGAAGTATAGTGCTGGGTTGCTTAAATCTCTCGGATGATAATCTAAAATACTAAAATCCTTAGAACAAAGAAAATACATTAACTACGAATTTTGAAACCTATCACGTCTCGCGTATCGAGATGCTTATGACGATCATCATGATCTCGGCCACTTCTGTTAGGTCATTGAGTTTAGAGCTATGTACTTACATGCTAGTTTGAATATCATCTTGATCATGCCTAAATTGCTGAGTCAGCTGGCCCTAATCAACGAATCATTGCACAGAGAAGGTATATGTATAATGCATATGCTAAAATGGTCTATTATGGGTAAAATACAACTGCGTCGTATTGATATCGGTGAGATAAATCTTTTGTTATTAAACACGACTTTCAAAACGTCACATGTAATAAGAGAGATGTTATGAGAAGACGGGTCGTCTAAAAAACTTCTCAAAATCGTGTGGCGCAATCCCATCACCATGTGGCCCACAACGAGTCTGTATCATAAGAGTGCCATAATTAGAACCCATACCTACCAAACGGTGCTATCATTCAAGCAAGGAAACATTTTGATTTTCATCATACAATGCTTATCATCTCAATATCTTACCATCCCGATATATCATCGTTAACTATGTTAACAATTACACCCAACACCCATTAACAGAATCTCCTCAGAAACGTGTTCTATTTTTAGTGCGTCCTAAATGTAATCAGACTTGGTCAAAGCACGATTAAAATACCCCTTACCAAACTGCAAATTCTTTATCCTTTCTCTTTTGGCATCTTCCTCCTGATGATGAGCGATTTGAAGTCCAAAGTCCAAAGGACGAAATGGGGCTTTGGGGCCAAAAAGCTGCTGCAGAGTCCCCCAGTTCAGTCCTGAGGCGTTATCCTCCTCTCCTCTCGATGCAGTGAACCGGGGGAGACGTGGTCTCACGTGGAGAGGGGGGAGGTGTGAGCGTGTCGAGCATCGTCGCGTGGGGACGATCTGCAGGTTTTCCAGTCATCCGGGGCACTCCTCGAATCCCCAAAAAAACACGAGTCTGCCCGCATTGTTGAAAGCAGAGCTGCCTTGAAAGCAGAGCTGCGGCAGCGTCTAGACAAGTCCCCTCCTAAAGTCTTCTCTGGTGTTCTCCACCGTCCACGTCCTTTTCGCCCCCAACTAGAACGAGAACCGGCCCATCGAATCATTTACAACCAAAACTCAGCTGTCTTTCACTATCGTCTTTCTTATCTCTTCTTTCATCCTTTTCACGTTTTGCAGCTGGGGTGGGATTCTGTCAAGAACTCCTCGTCATCTTTTTGGCCTATCTTAAGCTCAGAGAGAAGTCTAACCAGGCCTTGAGTTGGAATTTTCCTTTTTCTGTACATGATTGAATCTGACCTTTGAGCTGCTGCTCTTCTTCTTCTTCTTCTTCTTCTTTTTAGCGAAATGGGATCCTTCAAATTTCCATAGAAATATCTTAGCTGTATCCTTTTATCAAGACCTCTAATGCTGGTGGGGTTAGCTGATATGGACATCAGACATTTAACTAAGTTTGTTGTCGGTTTTAGAATCGACATTGCCTCTACCCTCAAAAGGATTATCCTAGTTAGTTTTTGCATACCTCAATTAGTCTACCGTCATGGAAAATCTTAAGGGTGCACTCTTCCATATTGGCTTGATGCATTCGGAATTTTACTCTTAAAGTGCTCTCAACAAAACTTCAATATAAAATCACGACGATTTTTTTACCATTTAAACCGATCCGCTACGTGAATATCTCCCTCCTTTTTTTTTTTTTTTTGGGTGGATTTTCATCGTCTAGCCATTTAGGGAGGAGCCGTACTTCTTGCCACTTGCCATTTTCCTAGTGGGATGGACCAGAGTCTTTTGTGAAAGGAATTATATCATTCCAAAGTGCATATGGTCCCGGGTTCATCAAGAAGTTGTTCCCTGGGGCTATTTCCAACCAACGAGTCCATTAGAGAAACTATGCAACAAGCTTTCGAAAAGTCTAAGATGAATTTGATTCGATACTCGAAAGCGATCGGGTTGATAAATCGATCGAAAACTTTGCTCCAGAGGAAGCATAATTCTTAATGTACACTCCCAACATGGTGTGATCTGATGACACTTGTTCATGAAGGAAGTAATCCCTCGACATCTCTACGTTATCTTTGTCCCTTAATCAAACCTCATTTTTGGACATGCAATGTCGATGTAAGGCTTAGGCAAATAGAATCGAGCGTGTAAACCCTAAAATCCATTATTCATTACCATTGCCATCAAGGATGTTATTATTATCATCACCTATTCAGTATTCACCACATACAACACTTCACCTTGAGCTATTCCCTCATGTCCCTTGAACGTCTAAGCCCAGGATATACCCTAATGAGCTCGCATGGCTATTTGCTTCTTCCACAGGTTTTTCCAGAGCTCATTCCTGCGTCTGAAGGAGAGACTGAACTATCAACCTCAAGTCCTCGACATCGACGGCAACGTCCATGTCCACGCCATGCAGGGAAGTGATCGTCGCGGTCTCGAGGAAGCTCGCGAGCTCCCCGAGATCCATATCCTTGGTGTTCATCTCCAAGAACTCGCCCACGCTCAGCAGCCCGTCCCTGTTGGCATCCGCCTCTCGCATCATCGCATCGACCTCTTGTGCGGAGACATTGTAGCCCAGTGACCTCATGATCCCGCCAAGCTCGGCGCTGGTGATTTGCCCATCGTCGTCGCTGTCAAATGCTCTGAAAGCCTCGACGAGTGCAAGGACTTGGGCTAGAGTCTCGTTCTCCGAGTGAGCCATTGAACGTTAGAGGTACGAACTTGTACTTGCCGAACCCGGCGTCACGTCCGCATATATATATTGAGGCAAAAAGATAGGTCGGTTTGGTTGATTCCTTTCTGCTGTCATAAAGCAAGAAGAAGATGAAGGTAAGATTCTCGATTCTCGTTTATCCATATGCCCATCAGCAGCATAAGAACATATGCGAGCCCAGCAAAACTAGCGACGCTCGGTTCTTCCCGCGGGTCGATGCCTTCAGTCTTTTCTTGCAGAATCCAAGGTAGCTACTTGAACGAATCGAATCTATTCGCCTTTGCACTCGACCAGTTTTTATGCTTACTGCTTTGAACTCTGGTCCAGCCTCAAGATTCTCCAGCTCCGGTGGAGGATAATCGTGAGGGGCGTATTCATAAGTAAGCTGCTTCTAGTTTTCTTCAGACACCAAATTTAGTACGCCATCATCTCCAAATTTAGGCTGTGGTGTCTCTGTAATGACTCCCTCTTCAACAATACCGTAGCCATGTCTTCCCTCTATTTCAAGGTACACATTTGTCACCTGAAAACTCTGAGGTTGCACACAATTTCCTCTTCGAAATCTCATGTTGTCTTACTGACGTAATGAGATAGATGAACTTGGAGTTGAGAGTTCCGTGTCACGATCGCTAAGCATTAAAAGACAACTGAGAGACAAAGGATGATTCCCTAAAATAGTCGAATTCCTCGACTAGGAAAAGATGCAACAAAGTAAATGCGAAGGCTATACATTTTGTAGTCTCGCTCGAAGTCAGTTTCACTTGATACGTGCCTACTCTGCTTCACCGCCAATTGATCCTTTACATCATACTTCATTTTTACCGAATTCGGCTGCATGATGAATGATGAACTGGGTTATCATCGGCAGCGGTGGCCTACCAGCCAACGCAAGGGCATCGTCTGATTCTTCAAGAATGCAACCCCTGAGAACGCTCTCGCTAATAAACCCTATACTATATTAGCACAATTGAAAGATTTGAGACTGAATTAACAAATCAGCAAAAAATTTGGGATTAAATTGGTCCATTAAAAGGTTTAGGATCGAATTAATACAAATACAATAAGTTTATGACTTTTTTTTATAACTTTATTAGAAACATGCACGCGGGACTAAGATGTGGACTAGTTCATGAGTTAATGACTTGCTTGCGCTTTGCAGATTTGGTTTAGGTTTCTTACTTATGCGGAAAAAACAAAGATCAGGAGAATCTCGGTACCTGCAACAAGCGATTGGATTTTGTCTCTAGGAGTACCTAGTTCGCTAGAGAAACTTCCATGGGAACAAAGCGAAGGGGCAAGACCTAGCGCAGCCAAGAAAAACTTTTAAAAAAATTAGGAAAATACAAGTTTAAGTCGTTACATTTAAAAATTTAATCATCAGTGTAGTGCGATGCTCTCGCCACTGATTTCCTTGAAATACGATTTGGGCATCGATTCAAGAATGAAATGGAAGGATGGAGAAGTTTAAAATCAACAGGGAGAATAGTCCAAAAAGTCCTAAACTTATTGCAGTTTTGCCAATTCAATGCTAAACCTTTTAACTAAGTCCTAAACATTTTCACTTCTTACCGATTCAGTACATCCGGCCAATTTTGACCGGAAAATGCTAACGTGGACGCCGGCAGTGCCACATAGAACCGTCGGCGGCGACGTGAATAATTTTTAATAATTTTTAATTTTATTAATTTTTTAAAAAAATTAATTTTAATTTTTTTATATTTTCTATTTTTCCCTTCTTTCTTTTCTTTTTTTTTTTCTTTTTGGCTTTTTCCTTGGCATTTTCCAATGGCCGGCCATCGGCCATAGGCAACGATCAACCACCGCCACGGCCGGCCCGCCCGGCCTCGCCCGCCACACGCGAGGCCCGACCGAGCGAGGAGGAGCCTCAGCAAGGAGAGCCTTCGCCCAAGCGCAGCCCGGCAAGGGTTGCTTGGGCAAGGCTGACCCTCTCCCAGGCTAGGGCGGCCTCATCGGGCGACGGCGACACTGGGCGAGGCCGCCCTGGCCCCGGCAAGGGCCGGCCTCGCCAGATATGGCGAGGGGAGCCCTCGCCCAAGCGAGCGTTGGCCTCACCCCTGGTCGGGCGAGCGACGGCTGGCCACCGACCACAGGGGCGACCATCGGCCTCGCCCGGCCAGGGGCGGTGACCAGCCACCAAAAAGGCCAAGGAAAAAGCTAAAAATAAAAAAAAAAAAAAAAAATAAGGGAAAAACAAAAATTTTAAAAACAAAATTTTAAAATTTATATATTTTTAAAAAATTCAAAAATTATTAAATATTATTAAAAATTATCCACGTCAACACCAGCGGTCTTACATGGCACCGTCAGCATACACATCAGCATTTTCTGGCCAAAATTGGCCGGATGGACTAAATCGGCAAGAAGTGAAAAGGTTTATGACTCAATTGGCAAAGTTAAGAAGTTTATGACTAAATTAACAAAACTACAATAGATTTAGGACTTTTTGGACAATTCTTCCAAAATCAACATCATATGAGGTGCAAATTTGTTCGAAAGAACACTGTTTTTTTCTTTTAAGTGTATCGGGAAGCCAAAGGCGTCCGATGCTGGAAGCGTCCCGGGGGGGCTCCAATGGCCAAGAGAGAAACAAGCGGGCTGTTCTGAGTTCAGTTGAGAGAGAAGGAAGACGACCAAAAACCAAGAAGACTGCCTGCTTCTCCTAGAGGCCATCGCCTCCTCTCCTTCCCTATTCGCCACCCCCCATGCCGTGAACTTTGTGACCCTCTCTCTAGAAATCCAGATTGCAGAAGAATCAAGCTTGTGTCAAGTGCAAGGGAGCTGGAAACGTTACTCTACCAGAGGTCAACCCATATCCTTTCAAAGTCCAGGACAAAAAGGGTTCTTTCCCAAAGCAACAACAGAAGTCTCATAGATTAAGGGACAACTTAGGTAGCGCATGGTAACGCTCATGTTTCTCCTAATTTATGTTCTTTTGTTCCCCGGAACAAAAAAAGAACAGAAACCTGTTTGGTAAAACATTTGTTCCCAGGAACAATTTCTCAAAATTTTTGTTCCCGTTTTGTTCCCGGGAACAGTTTTGAGAAGCAAAAAAAAGTTACTTCTTGTTCGGGAACAATTTTTAAAAGTAAGCTGATTTTCTTTTTTAATTTTATTTTCTTACCGCGACCACTATCAACCGCTCGGAGCCACCGGCCACCACCACCGCCGCCAATCGACTGGCCGCCACCACCGTTGTCGCCGCCGCCGCCGGCCCGCCGCCGCCGCCACCAGCCGGTCGCGCCGTCACCACGCCGTCGCCGCCCGCCGATCGCCGGTCGCTAGTCGCCGCCCGCCGTCGGTCACCGCCCACCATCGGCAAAAATAAAAAAAAAAAATGAATAAATAAAAAAAAAAAAATTGTTGCGTTACCAAACACATTTCTATTCTTTTTCTATTCTAGGAATAGAAATTTTGTGTCGTTACCAAACGAGTTCTTTTACTCAAAAATTGTTCCCCGGAGCAGAAATAGAAAAGAACTATTTCTGAAAAAAAAAACTCTTCCCGGGAACAGAAGCGTTGTCATGTGCAGCCTTAGAGTGCGCGTTTAGTAACGTTTTCAAAAATTGTTCTAGGTATTTCTATTCCAGAAAACAATTTTTGAACAAAAAAACGCGTTTGATAAATTTATTCCTGAAATAGAAAAAGAACAGAAACACGTTTAGTAAACTTGTATAATCTTTTTGTTTCTTCTAATATTTTAATATTTTAATTTTCTTTTTCCTTTTTTTTTTTTTTTTTTTTTTTTCTTCCTTTTGGCCAGCGGCCTCGCCTAGCCACGACGAGGCTCGCCGGCCCCCAGTGAGGCCGAGCTCACCTAGCCATCAGCGAGGCTTAGCCTTGCTGGGGGCTGACGACGCTCCAGCGAGGTCGCCGGGCCTCGACGATGTCACTGGCCAAAGAAAAAAGAAGAAGAAAAAAAGAAAAAAAATAAAGAAAAGAAAAAAAATAGGAGAGAGAAAAATTGTTAAGAAACAAGTTTTTATTGTTTCTTGTTTATGTTCCAAATTTGTTTCCGTAAACAAAAAAATAAATTTGGAACAACAATGCAAACAAACAAGGCCTTAGCTCTCTTCTTCCAGTAAAAATACAAGACTATACGGTGGTGTGTGATTCGCTCGAAAACGTTATGGATTTATAGATAAACAACTGATTCCAGACGATGCCAATCGTCCCTAAATAGCAGAGAAGCTGCTAGCCTCTCTCTTCCAGTTCTTGCTGGGGACCTTACTTTGGACAAAAGCCAGATTTCAAGTCGGCCCTCATGAAGATTTTTGGAGCTGTGGCTTCTTGTTCTGAGGACCACTAGATGTGCCCATGTGAGTAGCATTCACTCATGTCGTTCTGGCAGTTACTCTGATCCTGTCTGGTCAAGAGTATACATGAGAACCGTGAATGTACAATACTCACTTAAAGTGTGTAGTGATAGTGATTGGTGAGACCACTAGTCATATAGAACGCTAGTTAATCAATGTTTGTATAGTTTTAAGTGCATGAAATAGCTCGCATACCTGATTTAGACAAATTGCAAAGGTAGAGATCATTAAACTTTAAATACACCCATCAATCTTACCATAACAAACTGATCCGATAGCATGTTGGAAGCCACACCACCAATGCCACCAATAGACCAGCTGTATAACATAGAGAAAGCCTAACAATCTATACTAACAACAAAACGTGAGTCAAAAGGCTCCGAGAACAGACAAGACCAATGTGAAACTAGTGCAACGAAAACAAGCTCTATCTTCTGTTTGCCTAACAATCTGCACCGTGATTGGTTGTATCTATTCGGCTCCGTATAGAGATGAGAAATCTCTCGACCTTTTGTATGCACAAATTCTTGTCACACATGCTGTTGCAGTGGAACCTGAATGAAGCCTGGCTCAAACAGCAACAGGTAGGCAAACAATGAAGAAAGTACTTCAGATCACATGATCGATGGCCATTTATCCAGTTTTTTTTTTTTTTTTCCATCAACTATCCTAGTAAAGTGACCGAGGACGGATCATAAAGGAACCGTGCAGTTCCTGTTGAGAGTCAAATCACTGGTTCACTACCCCAAAGAAAAACAAGCTACACGAGCTCTTCCTATGGATAATGCAATAATCAGCTTTCCTATTGCGACTCGATTGCTTCCTTTTACAGAAAATGAGAATTAAGAAGCCATATGTATGAACCAGCCCAATCAAAGAACAAGAAAAAAAAGACGAAACTTAAATCCAAGCTTGACTACTAGCAACTCTCCACATCTGCCGAAAACACTTGATCCATTCCAGCAATTAGGGATGACAACTAACACTTATAAAAGGCAATGAGGCTTCGCGCTTCAACGTGCAATGTAACCAACAAAAATTCGTCATGGATTATAAACAGCCACTCATCTAAGTACAACTGTTGAAACCCGTCAGATCATGGCGGTTTTAAATGCAGAAAGGTACCATACCCCACTAGAAGTAACATATGACTATAAGAAAATGCCCCGAGGTTGTTTTTGGCATAATAAATTACCAGCATGGACCCTACTCTCTTGGTATACAGAATGAGTCCGCATTCAAGAGTTAGTATTACAAGTCACAATCATATGAATAGAATTGCCAATCATATGCTTTCCCTGCCCAATGTCTCTTCTGATTGACTCAGACAAAGATCATCGCAAGTACAATGTCAATATCAATCTCTAAAACAAACTCGAAGCTGTAAAAAATCCAAGTCCGTGCACCAAAAAGAAATAGATTAATGTGAAAGATCCTTTGTGAATCCAAGGACCACCTCAATAAATGACCAAAACAGTAGTAGCCATCTAGCAGATCTGGGTTCCAGGCAGAAATAATTACAGCCTGTTAGTTGGCCACGGACTATGCAAATGAACAAGCACCACACAAATATCCTTCAGATAAAAAATGGTTTTCTCCTTCAGATAAAAAAATGGTTTTCTTGGCTGCCCCACCTATCCAATAATATGAACAAAATGATCCAGTAATAGCAAAATGAATAAAACCCTATCCAATGGCGCAAAAAAGCATTTGCAGTAAGGAAGTAACTAGAGAAAAGCTTAGATCATGCCACTTCTCACCACTCTACTCTAATATACTTCAGCAACTGCAGTTAAAAAATTCTATTTCTCCGGTGCCTTCTTGATCGACTAGTCAATGATACCCTGCGGTAGCTACGACCAGACCGAAAGGAAGGACAAGAACCGATATCGTTCCCCCTCAATGAGTCATAATCATTCCCTCTCAATGAGTCATAATCATTCCCATACATTCTTCGAGCTTGCGAGATATAATTTCTTCCAAAAGACTCCAAAGGAAACATATCACTATCTGAATATTCTTCTGAATCATAATCAGAAAAAGAGTCCCGATGGTTTGGCTCCAGCACATAATCCCCAAGCATTACTGCACCCGGGGTTGATGACATAATTGTACTAATCACATCGTTCCTCTCTCTTTGCTGCTCAAGCATCTTCCACTTCTCCTTGAGTGAAGGGTCCACAGCCCGTGGCCGTGCTGATGGATGCTCCTTTTTTACATGCCTACATAGTTGCTTATAACTGCCACTAAACGTGCATTTATCTTGCATGCAGGTCCTCTTCTTCGTGTTAAGATACTTGCGTGCCTGTTCCACCACTGTCCAGCCTTTCACCTGTCCCCGGCAAAGTGGGCACAAAAGCTCAGAGATTTCTATCTTTTCATTGGTCTGCCCACAATTGAAACTAGCACATGGGATTGATCCATTTCCCTCATGGGTGCTTGGTACTTCTGTCACTTTTGTGTAAGCCTTCTTGTACTGCTCAAGACAATTCGAATAGCGACGCCCAGTTGCACACATGTATGGTCGACAACCTTTGTCATAGGAAGAACATAACAGTAGTACAGCATTGTGAGGGTACTCCATACACACTGAGCAGGTAGCTTGGTCCCACTCCTTCTTTTCAAATGCATTGCAATGCTTGCTCTTCTTCTTCTTAGATTGTCCAATTTTGGATGCTTTTAATGTGCCAGATCCCAATGTGCACAAGGAATCCTGGGTAGCTGGGAGCTGGATTCCCTCTACAGTCTTCTTGATTCTTGCCATTTTAAACCTGGACAAAAAGGCCAAGAGAGCACGGCCAATTAATTGATAGCTTTCTCAAGTAAAAATGGAGCAAGTTTTATAAAATTAAGATTATATCAAAAGCGAAAAAAGAATCCACTCCTACTAGACCATAACCAGGAGCAGAAATGCACCCTTAGGGAAGAAAAGTTCGACTCAATGGGTATTTTAACAAGTAGCCTTATACAAGGAGGTTCCTTAAGGTCCTGTTTCAGGTAAGAGAATAATGACGAAATCTGTGAGCGAGGACAAGGCTAAACAGTCAAGGAGCTTCTCCCATCAGGGGCAATTAAGGGGGTAACCAGAAGTAATTACATCGAAACTACTAAGGAACCGTAAAAGCAAGAATAGAAAAGAACAGGATTCTAGTCAAGATCCTTTAAAGTCTTGAAATACAGGGAAAGGGCGACTGAGGATTGCAGGACGTAAGGTACAGATACGCCAAATTATCGCCCAATCATGATATTCACTATTTTTAATAACTACCCATATATTAACCTTAAGAAGCAATAAAGATAGCTCCTTGTCCCCGGTCCTCTTCTCAAACATCATAAAAGTTCGACACATACACTCGAGCTTAAAAACAGAGAGAGATCAACTAAAGATGCCAGGGTACATCGTCGGAACCCTTGCGTAACGGATCAAAGCAACCTGATTGCACCCTAATCTAACACCTCAGCACAAAGAAAAATTGCATTTTGATCACGTTCCACATACTCAGAAGAGATAAAGCTTTCGAGCAGCAAATCGAGGATCGCCCTTCGCCAATAATCGAACCTTCGTCCAGGAAATCACGGGGAAGAGATCGGATTCCAAAGAAAAATAAAAACCCAGAACGGATAACCCCAACAGAGAAAATGCGCGCGGAATGAGCCTCGAAGATGAAAGTGAAGTGCCGCCGACGCTCGCGATCAACATCAATCGCAATCGCAAGGCGAGACGACAGGTCGAAACTTGAGCGCTCGAACGTAAAACAAGCAATGGCGGCGAACGAGGACGAGGAGGAAGGAGGAGAGAAACTCACGGATGGATCGGGAATTAGATCGGGACAGTGCGGGAGAAGATGGGGAGAGATCGAATCAAGCGCTCGATTGGGGCCCACCTCCAGAATTCGAAATTTTCTCCACCCAAAAAAGGAGCGGAGCAGAGCAGAGCAGCGAGAGCGAATCTTGACTTTTGTACCCTAGCTTTCTGCAACTTTTCAAGCGAGGAGGAGGAGGTAGAAGAGCTCTTCGGTTTCTCCACCTGGTAGAATTTTATGGGCTTTTTGGGGAGATATTGGGCCTAATTTATTGAGATTAGATCCATCACATACTCAAATACAATTACATATTATGCCTTGATTATCAATATTGAACTTACTAATTAAATACATTTTGATCAGAGTGGAATTTATTCAGTTAATGGCATGAGCTATGCTTGGAACTATAATTTATTACTATAAATGATATGATTATAATTTATTATAATTCAAAAAAATCGGTTCGCCTAATGTATTGAACTATATACCACTACACGTTGTCAATCTAAAGCAAAATTTATTGATGCAATGGGTTAGGTTATGATCGAAATTACAAATTGTACAATTATTAACGAGGCATTTTTTCCCATTTGTGTAAGTTATCCAAATTACAGATTTAAATGACAAAGATGTCTTTCTAAGTGGGCCATTGTAATTTAAAATTGAATGGATTTCCTTAATTTTTTTACTAGTGTAGTGCTTTCAAAATAAGTTATGCCGCTTGAAAATATATTTGAAGATAATTTCTTTATCTATTTTTAAACTCAACCATTGAAATTGTAGATAAAAAAAGGACAGTAATTGTATTACAATTCATGAGCTTTCTCTTTAGCTTGGTCCACTGTTATTGAGTTTTTATAGAGTGATTCTCTTTAATATTTAAAATTTTCAGCGTGATTTTTCTTTTCTTGGTTAAAGAGAATTCAAGTCAAAACTATATCATTCAAGAATATGTTTGAGAAATTATATTCAAAATACATGTTATCAATTAAGAATATATTTGAAGATACTTGCACATAATTTATCCAATTTTCGTTCAAGTTTGAACTGGAAAAAGAGATAAAATCTGAATATACTTTATCTCTGTCCATCATCTGCAATTTTAACATCATGTCATGTCTAACTATTATCTTATCAAATATTATTCTTTTTTAAGAAAAAAAATCCTGACAATAAGCCACGTCGTTAGAATTTGTTTCAGATGAACTTGCTTTGTAATTATTAATATCTACCAAGAATCTATTTCTCATATTGCGTTCATCGCTTTGTAATTATTAATATCTACTAAGGATCTATTTCTCATATTGTGTTCACTACCAGTAGCCAATCAAAACACGAAGAAACCTAAAATATTTGTAAGTATATAAGTATCAACTTTCCAAATCAAATACATATCACGTGAGATAAATTAGGGATGAGCAAGACTAACCAATCGAATCGAAATCAAATTGGCTGGTTAGGTATAGTTCCCAATTTCTAAAAGTGGAACCAATATCCAAGCGGTCTAGTTCTAGTCCGGGAGAGAATTGCATCAACATACATATATATATATATATATATACACACACAATACATACATCTTCAAAAGAATTAAGGGAAGAGAGAGCCGTGAATGGTCTCATTGATTTGCTTGCTTCTATGAGTGTTTAAATCTCTCACCCTCTTCCTTAATATTCATATTTTCCTTTTATTTCTCTCCAATTGACTGACCTTTCCCAATATCTTCCAAAGAGAATATCCCTCTCCGCATGTTATTTCCCTCGAAACCAAATTCCCTTGCCAATTTGTTGCCAAAATAAAATGGAGACAATCTCCTTTGCTTCCCTCTTCGATCATTGCCACCTTCGTCGCCCGTTCTAACATGGTCTAGAGGAACTAATTCCTTCGATCATAATCTACGAAATTTGCCGGAGAAAAGCATGAAAGATTTCTCTAAATGGTCAATTGAACCTCTTTCTTTTCACAGGAGAAAAGCCGAAATCTCTCGCCCTTTTTCCTTTTCAATTTCATCCTCATGCTAAAAAGTTACCAATTCCATTGAACTGAACCAAGAACTAATCATCTCTAAAATAAATTCATGACTTTTATGAAATTCAAAATTTGTAGGCTATATAAATTTAGTAACCCATACTCGATCTGACCCATTTACTAAAATATTTCCATAAATAATCCAACAAATAAAAATCCATAATCACCTAGTCAACCTTCTTTAAAATCTTTAAATAAAATCACTAATTCGACTATTATATGCTAAAGAATTGGCTTTTAACAATGCATAGAATTTTTAACTTTTGCATTAATTCACAATGAAGGATAAGATAAATTTAGCACTTGACAATGAATTTATAAAATTATAAGAACAAATAACATGAAGGACTTTCTATTTTGATTAAATGGAGTGTAAGATATTGGAAAAAGAAAAGATCTATGCCGACCATGGATTACGTTGACAAGAACAAAGATTGGAATATTACAAAAGACAAAAAGGAAACAATGCCAAATGCAATCAAGAAAAAAGATATATTCTGGTAATTAAAAGACGAAACTTACATGATTAATAAAAACAAAAGATAATGGAAAAAAAAAAGAGAAAAAAAAGAAGCCACCTTTCATATTTTTAATAAGAATGAATTGGGCCCATCTTTGGGGCGTACCAAAATTTCTCCGAATTTGGAACCGTCCAAGAAGTCCATTATTTTCTATAAAAGATTAATAGAGAGTCACCAATATGAGTTGAGTTTAGTATCTATATTTTAAAAAAAAATTATAATTCTAAACCCATTTATTGAATATATTTAACATATAATATCGACACGGGATCTACAACCCATTTCCACAGGTTTACCGATAAGCAATGGACCAAGGAAATTTTACGGTAAGGAGACCAGCAAATAGAGATTAAGGAAAACTTTTCAAAACGGCAGAAGCGACAAAAATAGAGAAGTTGGGAAGACTAGCAAATAATAATAATAAAAAGAAAATCAAAAAGAAAAGGGAAAGCCCGCAGACAAGCCCGCGTCGGCCTGGTTTTTTCCTTTCTTCTCAAACCACCTCTCGCTAAGTGTAGAGCGACGAGGGCGGCGCCGTTCGACAAGCGACAGAGCAAAAGAGGGGAGACGCCCCCAAACCTGCGGTGTCCGAGAATCTGCTAATTTCTGCGTTGAATTCGTGGAGAGGTTGGTGATTCGATCTCCCGGTAGTGTTGGTCGTAGTAGTTTGGCTTGAATCGTTATCGTTGCCTGGATTTCGTGCTTAAATGAGCGGACCAGCTGCTGCACGTAATCCGTTCGATGAAATGCCCATGAGAGTTAGCTCTGTTTTTTCTTGTCTAAACCTGAAGGCAATCCGACCTAGGTTTCCTTTCAAGCTCGCACTCTAGCAGTTTCTCCACGCCCAAGTCTGCTTCGTTGTTTCTTTGCTTTGTTTTTCTTTCTATGTCCTCTCGGTGGTACTCTGGCTTCCCGGCCGGCCAGGGGGGAACTTAATTGTGCCAGTCTGGTCTTTTGGTCGTTGGCGCCGCCGGTTAGAGCTTGGTCCGGCTAAGGGTAACAGCCCCATTCGATTGGCGTGAAGTGGGTCGTCAGCGAAAGGCGTGTAAAGTACTTAAATTAGTATGCACATTGGTATGCACGAGAAATAGGCCAATTTGGTGGCTTTTTGCTCAATTCACGGGAAGTCAGATTCTCGTCAGTACTTGCTACCCATTGCTTTTGAAGTTTTGAGATGTTTTTTATGTTTCTTTTTGGGGCTTAGTGGAAATTGCCTAAAGTTTAAATCTTTTGAGAGTTGTGTTGATGATTTAGGATATTGAAATCTGCCTTTACGTCTCCAATGCTTGCCCAACACTAGTTTTACCGCTGTGTATCTTACACTATCAATAACTGCAACTGACATTGGCTTGCCTTTGGTTGTCAAGACAGTGATTGAAGCTGTTTTTTCAAGAATTCTGGTGCTTTTGCAAGAGATGGAGTATGTTAGCCCTGAAGGACTCCGCATTGACGGTCGGCGGCCCATGGAAGTAACCTCTCTCTCTCTCTCTCTCTCTCTCTCTCTCATGTGCCCATTTTGCGCAAGCATACAAGGGTTCATGATGCACAAATAGATGCATGAACGAGTTTGTGTTTAATTTTGTTGCTTCCTTTTCCATATTTGACCTTAGATGAGGAAACTTCAAGCAGAGATTGGGGTTGTCGCCAAGGCTGACGGGTATGCCAAACAACAGTTTGGTAGTAGTTTCTTTCTTTGCTGTATCTCTTTATATTCGACCAAACCAACAATGGCAGTCCATATGGATTGACTGAACTGACTTTGCTACAGTTCTGCTGTTTTCGAGATGGGCAACACCAAAGTCATTGCTGCTGTTTATGGTCCAAGAGAGGTATCGATCAGAAGATCTTTTGTTTTTGCATGTTATTTACGTTGAAGTTTTTAGTGGCGGTTTTTTTTTGTCTGCTTTGGTCCATCACATTGCAGCACTTGGGAAGTCTGACCTGTTTTTGCTTTTGGGCATGATCTGTTCATTTGGATAATGCTAATCAACTTTAATTTTTTCTTGCACTGACTTGTTTACTAGCCTAGAATTTTACAATGATAGTGGTCCAATTTTGCATTGAGTGAATCTTAAAATTTTTAAGTTGACAATAGCGGCACATGAATTATCTAAGCTTCAATGACTGAGGATGCACAGACTAGTGAAGTAACCATTTCCGCATTTCTGTATGTATTTGAGTCCAGGCTACTTAAGCCTTGTCATTAACACTAATGCTGTGACTTTCTGGGCAAAAGCAGCTTTAGTGGGCTTAACGCGGTCAATTTATCCATTAAGTGCATGGTGGTGGTTGTTTTCTCTCTGCAAAGAAATGTTACAATTTTGGAACTTAAATCTGCAAAAATATTATGTTGAGAATTATGAAGGGAAATTATCTACTGTAAGTAAAGGCCTTATGTCTTGGGGAAGGAATTCTTGTAGGTAAAATGCATGAGTGAGGATGTATGGTTTCTTTTTGTAGAGATTTTAATTAGTACTTTTTATGCCTTTTCAACTATAATCAGACATATTTTATTGTTTATATTAAAAAATTTCTTAGATAATCTGAATGTAATGCACAATTTAATGGATCTTCTGCTCTTATGCAGGTGCAAAACAGGAGCCAACAACTGAATGATCAGGCTCTGGTAAAATTCATTCATTTGTGTATCTTGTGTATTCGGAAGCAGCTTTGTTTCATCCACCGTTCCATGCTAAATAGCAAGGAAGAGAAGTTTTTAGTTAAATCAATCATTTTTATATCTTGTAGGTACGCTGTGAGTACAGCATGGCTAATTTTAGTACTGGAGATCGAATGAGAAAACCTAAGGGTGACAGGTTGGTTCTTCTCTTGATATGTTGTTTTGATTAGCAGGAAAAACAACTTATGCATCCAACATAGAATAAGCAGTGAAATATGGTAAGCAGGTGCTTCTGCAGCTGTTTCAAATGCTAGTAGGGCTGTTACACCTGGATAACTAATAATTAGAGCAGTCTCCTTGGTAGTTATATATGACACCGACCAACTATATAATTAAGATGTACCTGTAATTAAAAGCATCTTAACTCACACAACATGATAGCTTATGCACTTAGCAAAATTGCATCTTTTACTCTTTACAAGGCCAGTGCTCAAAAAAAAAAAAAAAAAAAAAAAAAAAGAAATAAGGAAGAAGGGTAATCTCTGATTGGCTAGACAGTTAATGTGCCAATCGGTCTTTACAATATGCGCATCAAAGAGTTGCATGATATACATGGCCAGATGTTTTTGTTATACATGCTAGCTGAGGCTTCAAAATCCTGCCTCGAAACCTCTCTCCCCTGACTCTGATTGTAATTCATGCTTGCAAAGTTCCAAAATTACCAGCAATATCCCTGTGGGAGTGAGACGTGTGTCAGGGTCCGGTCATAATAGTTCTCCTCTCTTTGGTTGGGCATATGCATTCTTGTCAATTTTTCTTAAGGTTCTCGATGTTAATGTCACTGCCATTCTTCAATTTAATAATTGCTGCTGCCTATCGGGAAGTTCATCATGCCCGAATAAATACACCAAAAACAACATCTTTACTCTTTGATTATGAGTTGTTAAGAGAAGTAAACAATCCTAATTGGTGTAGGATATTGTTTAGCTGCTATGTCCAATGGCATGTGGGGGCAAAAATTAGCTGTGGAGAGAGATGTGTTAGTTAAAATGTTGATTCTGTTCATTGAGATATGTCAACCAAGGCCAAAAATAAAAAAAGAAGAGAAGTCAATCACTCCGAAACTAGGTCATGTCCTTTCCTTTTCTGGTGTTTGCAATAAGTGAGTTGCCGATTTCTGTCTCTTTTCGGTAAGCCAGGCCAACCTTTGATAAGTGGGTGCTGAGACATATATTTAATATATTAAGAAGTCAATCCTGAAACTTCTATAATCTCCGTATTTCTTATGTTGTAAATGTCTTTAACGAAAATTGTTTTGATAATTTCTGCTGTGGCTGTGGAGTGCTATATCTGTTCAGTGCTCTTATGATTGTAACTGGTTTCTGTTAGAGCACACATTGATTGGGTGACCTGCTGGAGAATGTGTCTTCTGTTGCCTTATTGTTATTAATATCTATGGATATGCTTTGTCGTAACTAATAATTGCTACCTGTATTTGTCTGATTCTTACGTTCTTTTGTGTTCAGACGGTCAACAGAGATATCTCTTGTCATTCGACAGACAATGGAAGCATGTATATTGACTCAGCTTATGCCTCGTTCTCAGGTTATGTAACAGCATTTTCATAATCTATTTTGTTTTTGAATGCTTTTTTTTTTTTATTCTTATAAATGATTTTCTTTTTAATGTCACAGATAGATATATATGTCCAAGTTCTTCAAGCAGATGGAGGTAAGTACAGCCAAATAGTAAATCTAGATGCATTGTCCTTCATGTTTCTACCATTCTCATAAGTTCTCAGATGCTCTCTTTCTCTTCTTCATGAGGCTGGACATTGCCCCGTGATGTCTTTGATTTTCTCATTTCACAGCTGAATAATACATATGCCTTGTCCAGATAAATGTCAATTTTCATTGATAATCCTTCTGTAAACTGATTGTGGTACACATTTTTTCATCCTCATAAGCTGCATCAGTCATGCCATCCCATGCAATGTTAACTTTAAGGATCATGGCATCTTGAGAGAAGTGAGTGACAATGGCGAGCACTCAATGGTCCTCTTGCTTATGGGCTATGCACATCGGCACTTTATTGTTAACAATGGAACACTAGGATTCTTTATCTGTCATGTGCATTTGTTAGGCCAATAAAACTGTCATTTGACTCTGGCAGTTTTACACAGGAACTCGGTCTGCGTGCATCAATGCTGCCACTTTGGCCCTTGCCGATGCTGGGATCCCAATGCGCGATTTTGTTACATCATGCAGTGCTGGATATCTGAATAGCACACCACTCCTTGGTTAGTGTATATACAAGTCGTGTCTTTTCCTTAAGTTCAACTGTTTGGTGAATTAAATGACAACATACTAAGCTAGTGCTGCAGATTATACTTTGGAGCTAATGTTTTCTTTTCTTGTAACCTGAACAGATTTGAATTATGTGGAAGATAGTGCAGGAGGCCCTGATGTTACAATTGGAATTCTACCAAAACTGGACAAAGTTACTCTTCTGCAGGTCCCAAGTGATCGTATTATTTGTCAAGCTTTTTTCATGTCTTAGCAATCTTGCGAAATCTGCAATTCACTTTGATTTTGATGTTTTCTGCTGCAGATGGATGCTAAATTACCTCTCGATCTCTTTGAAAATGTCATGCAACTTGCAGCGGAAGGCTGCAAAGCAATTGCAGAATACATTCGAGAAGTAAGATTTTACCTCACGTTTGAAATTCGACGAAAGAACTTCTGATATTTTGGCGTTTGGAATATCAGGGTCATTGACTTTTGACTGATGTGATGTTTCCCCTTGATTTACTTGTTTCCTAAGTCATGCTGCCCAAGCTTCATATACACATTTTTTGGTTGCAGGTTTTGAGTGAGAATACCAAACAACTAGAGTTCCGGCGGGGTGTGTAGTGTTTTAAGTCGATGATTGTTGGGCAAAGGTTTTGGATGTAAAATTTGCATTTGATGCCTTGGAAAAGGCGGGATGCCAAAAAAGAAAAGAAACTCTCTCCCCTTTCGTTGCGTAATCCCTTGCATTAAAGGGCTACTTCTTATGCCCATGTTATTGGAGTCAGAGTGCAACGACCCTTCTCCTTCAATTGCTGTGCCTATGTTATTGGAGTCAGAATGCAACATCTCTTCTCCTTCAATTGAGATCCGCATTGATGACGTCCATATAGCATGTTAAAAAGGATGTTTACTCACTGTAGTGAAGGAAGTATTAACGCAACGATCTGTGGCGACGCTTGTGTGGATTGTTGGTGGGTCTCAAAAGTTGTGGCCCTGTGGGGAGGCACAGTACTGCAACAAAGCGTTAGCAGAAATTTCTGTGAACGATGACGCGTTAGGGTGCTTCTAATTTCCCAGAAGTTGTTCCTCTCAGCTGGACTCGACTGAAATTTTGCGCGAAAGCTGCCTCATTCATGCCATCTCCATCCATTTGAGAGAGGGAGAGTTGAGCTGATGCGAATATGACAATGTCATGTCAAGAGCGAATTTATATGCAATCATCACATTCAGCTTGAGTGCATAATTTATTATAAAATAATTTTTAAACACAAAAATTTACAAAGTAGTAGATTTGTGATAAATTTATCCTCTATTAATTTTAATTAGATTTTTATTGTCAAATTACATAATTAAATGACATGTAGTATTATATTAATCGGGGTTTTTTCGTAATATTAATTTAATTTAATGGAAGAAAATTTATTATAAATATATAATATTAGATTTTTCATGATTGATCAAAAATTAATTTTGAATAAATTTATCATAAATATATTAGTATAGGGTTTTTGTGGCGCTCTATCTGCTTGAGAGCTGCTAGGAACTTTTCTACCCACAAAATCAAAGAAGGTTTTATTTTCTATGTCCATGACAATAATTGACACCATAAAAATGTACATTATAATACGTTATATATGAGTATACAACTCGATTTTAGTACAAAATTAATGAGTTTAGGTTTATATTAATTGTGTTTTGTGTGTGTCACATTTTACTAGACTTCTACTGAGTTTGCGTGCGCTATTGATCTCACTTATAACTAACAAAATGTATTGTACAATAATTGTATTAGTTTCAAAATCGTATCAGCTAATCTATTATTTATTTGGTATCTTTCAAGTCATTTATATCTTTCCAAAGAATTTCCTTATGAAAAGCAGGTTTATTAGTTAACTATTTTTAATATGTAGATTATGATTTTAACCAAGTGGTGTTTTTGAAATTCCTTTTCGAAGTCTCATGTATAAGAAAATTTCATCAAAAGATTTAAGAAAACTAACAAATGCTAAATGCATATTAGTTCTTTCTACTAATAGAGATGAGAAATATGTAAAATTTTGAGGAAAATTTCAAAGAAAGATTCGAAATAAGGTTATTTTCTTTTAAGAAAGCCCATAATGAAATATATCTCAAATAAAACTTCGAAGTAGCCAATTAAGTCTCAAAAAAAGGTCTCGAGCTTATCAGCAAATCAAATCCGAGCTCAGACATTACGTGAGCATATCACGTGCATCTTTCATGTAACTCAAGTGCAATTTTTGTGAGATGCACGTGAGACCTTGCTTAAAGCTCCGAGCGAGGTGCGACCAAAAGGCATGCCAAGATCCAACCCATTGAACACGTCGTACGCATGCCGGGCCCACCGCCCCTACGTCACCCTCCGGGCCACCAGGTCGTACATGGCCGCCACCGCAAAGAGCATCCAGTAGCGCACCTGCTGGGTCAAGATCCCAAATGAGGCCAACATGAAGATGACCGGGAACCCGACCAGCCGGATCCATTTCTTTCCTGAGAAGGTGCGAGCGGCGAGCCCCGTCGCCAGTGGCTCGGCCACCCCCACCGTGAAGAGGCAGTAGATGGCCCCATAGGCTCCGACATGAAAATCCAGGCCCGCTCAACCCCGCCCGACCCCACTCGACCCCGCGCCATATCAAAGAGTCGGTCAGGGAGGGCCGGAACTCGGGGGCACATCCAGATGCTCCCCTTCGGCAGCTTGTCTTTGTTGCATATATTCTCGACAGAGCCGGACAGGAGCGGGCCGAAGACCCAGGAGGCACGCAGAATGTCGGACATAAAGATGCACGACGTGTTGATTAGAAGCATTAAGATGAACGGTTCAGGTCGCGATTGCCGGTGGGGCTATTTCGTTGGTCACGTCTAAATTGTCAGGTCGAGGGCAGAATGTCTATGCAGCAGTTAGAAATGTTGCGGAATAGACAACTCGGGCCGTTAGAATGGTAAGCAGTGGAGAGAATTATGAACGCAAACAATTTCTACGCGGTTACGTATTACTATGATATATTTTTCGTCCAAATTCTAATCAGTCTCTCTTTTTCTTCGAAAGCAAGTTTGAATCCTTCATCCGTGAAAAGAGAACAAATAGACAAATATGACAACAAGCTGGAAGTTGCGTATAAATCTAATGTAAATCAAGAGTCCGTTTCGGGCATATATGCAGGGTTTAAGGATTATATATGATACAACTTTTAATTTGAAAGAAATATGGTTGAAATAATTCTGTCACTAGTTTTTAAGAATTTCATAACATTGGATAAATATGTTATTTAATAAATGGATAATTTGTTGTGAAGCGCCAATTTCCAAAAAGAAAAAAATCACATTCCAATGATAGGATGGTCCAAGGTTTTTTTTTTTTTTTTTTTTTTTGATCTAAGGATGGTCCTAGGTTAACCCAAGTGAAATAATGTCAATCCTGTACCAACCATGTGAAGGAATCTCTCACTCCAAGCAAAAAGGATCCCATTTCCACCTGACAATTTATTTCATCTCGTAAACCAAACGAGCCCTAAAGAATACATGTTGGCAATGCATTTATGTTAGATAAGTTAAAAGAAAGTTGAAATCGCTATAACAATAGGAAAGTCATTTTTTGCAAAGTTTGCTAAGATTTTGGTCACATGATAAAATTCTGATTTCTCGTTTTTTGTTCCCTGAACAGGTTTGGTAAATCCGTTTGGTAATGCAAATTGATTTCTCTATTTATGAAACAGATTTATGTTTCATAAATTGTTTTGGGGAGAAATCGAAGCTAGAAATTGTAGCTTCTCCGTTTCGAAATAGAAATAGAATTTTTTTTTTTGAGACTTTGTTTAAGAAACATGCATGACTTATGTATTTCATTTCATGACTTATGTATTTGAGACTTTGTTTATTTATGTTTTTAAGTTACAATTATGATGATATTATTGCTATAGGCATTCTTCTTTAAGGAATGTCATTGAAAAATCATTTGGGGCATTGAAAAATCGCTTTTTCATTTTGAGGTACATGCTCTCATTTGCACTTTGAAAGCAAGCACATATCGTAATTGCATGTCGTGCCATCCATAATTACATCCGCGATCAAGACAAGATGGATAAGAACTTTTCCCTATATGGAGATCCGATGTACGTGGCTGAACTTACGCAGGATGAGCTTGTAAACATTCAGTTGACCAATGAGGGAAACCAAATAAATATGCTTAGGAAAACCATTGCCAATAAAATGGCAAGGGAATAATATGCCGGAAATTTCATGAAATTGTATTTTCAACTTTTGTAATGTATTAGTATTATTTCGACTATTATTTTGTATTTGAGGATTTCCTATGTTGTTATCTAATCAATTTCTATTTCTAGCACAACTTTCATTTTATTAATTTCGAATCGCTCGCAAATTGCGCCTCCCTCAATGTCAACTAGTACCTAACATAAAATCACTTTGTGGTCTCAAAAGAATGCAAAAAAGTGTAGTGACTTAAACCCGAATCTTGAATGAGGAGAATAAATACATTCACTATTTGCATATTAGCATTTGAAAATACCAAATCTTTTATAGTTTGCATATTAGCATTTTTTATACTAATTACTAGCTTTTATTTACATAAATTGCTAATGTTTTGAAGTTCCTAACTACTCTATCGAATTACCAATATAAATTAAAGTGATTTATCAACTTTTATCAAATTAAATTACCATCATAAGCACCAAGAAGAGTGAGGTAAAAGGATGGGGACAACATGATTCATAGAAATAGAAATTTTTTTTTTCGTTATCAAACGGTTTGCTTTCGGAAATAGAAATTTTGAGTCGTTATCAAAACGGTTTCTTTGGCCGTAAACTTGGTGGGAATAGAAATTGAGAAATTGATTTTGCCGTAAATTAATTTCTATTTCGAATTTTAGTTCGATTGATACAATCCTCAATTAGCATCATTTAGAATCTTCTCAATTCCATGACTTCATTTCAATGCAATCTTTTGTAAATCGTGACTTCTCTCAAATTTTTTAAAATTTATAGATCAAAGTACTTAACATTTTAAAATTTAAAATGTGTCAATTCATACGATTCTCAAATATATTTCAAAAAAGTTGTTTTCAAAATAGATCTCTCTCTTTGACTCGAAAGAAAAAAGATTTTTCTCGAAATTATCTGCCTAATTGGACTCCTCCTGCCACGCCATGCCTAAGGGTTGCCTAATCATCTCCTTTGTCCCAGTCACTTTTTACTTCTCAGATTGATTTTTGACATCATGCACAATCTTTATTCTTTTCTAATTAACCTATCATAAATAATTTAATCCGAAGAAAGAATTGCACACGTACAACCAAGTTTTAATTTATGGATCTGTTACTCCACATATTTAATTTCTTTTTAAGTTTGTATTCAAAATGTGGATAAGAAAATATTTTGAAATACATTTTAGAATTTCGTGTGTGGAAGTATTTTCTTATTATTATTAAGTTTAGAAATGGGCAAAAACAAATGTAAATTGAAACAAGGTTTAAATCCTTTTCATTTACAAGTTAGAGTAGAGTCGAAAAATTAATAACTAATACTACATTTAACGATAGGATAAAACTTTTATACTTTTAAGCAGAACAATAATGTCATTCAACTCAGTTACTCTTAAACTATCTATTCACTCAAGTGAAAGATTACAATAAATTAACAATTGAAATACAGGAAAATATATATATATATATATTTATATATATTTTACACGTAAATATTCTATAGATTAAGTAGCTTAAATCTCCCTAAAAAAATGGAGACATTGGAAAAAAATAATATCGAGGAAAATTAAATTTAATATTAGAGTAAACTAACAGATAGATCAAACCATCAACATAGAAAAGTTAGACATATTCCAATTTTTTTTTTAAATAATTTTTTGTTAATTATAAGATATAATGGTGTCAATAAAGAAAAATAATGAATGAGAAATTTTTTTTTTGTCCCTATTGCATTCCACACTTCAATTTTCTTCAGGGAGGGATTTCTCCATTAAGCACAACCACCAAATATTAAAAGAACTATTAGGGAATTTTTTTCACTTTACTAAGTAAAAGTTGCATTTTATATTATTCCCTAAAATTTTAATTTGTCTTATCTTTACCATTTAGTTGGACGCACTATTTCCAGCCCCTACATGACAAATCCACCCAATTTCTACCAAAAAGACAAAATTACCTTCTATCATTTAACTGCAATTTAAATTGGTGGTCCCAAATTTATTTACTTTCCTTTTTTTTTTTTTTTAGTTTTTCTATATCTATGTAAGATCTACTTACCATAGTGAAGAAACATAATATGTTTATGTTTTGTTTATTGTAAATTTTCCATGTATATTAAAGACATTGTTCTTTTTTTTATTATTGTTAGATATTACTTCTTCAAAACTATCAAGATATCTCATTGTACATAATGTTTTTAGTGTTTTCCTATATATTCATCGAACATCTTACATGCTCTATATAAAAGTATCTAGCTAGTATAATAAGGAAAAAGGATAAATTCTTTGATATTATATATACTAATGAAATTAATAAAAAAAGTTCACCAAGAAATTGAGATTTTGAGATAAGAGGGACAAAAAATAGATAAATTGTTATAATATCAATGATGAAAAAGAGATTTTTCAGTTTTATGTTATATTATTAGTGAGATGATTTTACACAGACCATGTGAAACATCATGAGAATATCTGAGAATGTACATTTCTTTAATACGCTAAGGAAACAAAATATGTGAAATGCTTAATTATGGAACTATCATGAATAGAAAAAGAAAAAATAGAAAAAAGAATGAGTGGGGCCATCAATTTAAACTGCAATTAAAAGATTATTGACAGTTTCGTCTTTTTAGTGTAAATGGGGTAGATGTAGTCATTTTTATTTATTTTTTTGGTTAAAACAAGATGTAATCATTTAGGAGATAGAAATAGCGCCGTCGTTTATTTTTTATTGTTTACATCTGTTTGTTTAATTCTTTCATAAGTTATCATGTCTCATTTTTCTTCTGTTTCTTAGTTTGAGTTAGTGCATTAAACATGTTAACAAAATTGATCCTGCTTAGAAAAAAAATGGTTGCGGTGTAATATTATATAACAATATAATTGCCAAAAGTAATGATATTGTAAGATCGTTGGCTCATGAAAAACGATTTCAACGGTGTCAGTGATAGTCTCCAATAGAGGCTAAGGACAAAAAGGAATGTCAACACGAAATAAAAAATTAAACTAAAACTGAAATAACAAGGAAAATATGGTACATAATAAATTATTGGATTGGAGAGATCTTTTTGGCCTAGAATTTCTAAATATGACAATGAAAAATTAAAATTTGTCAAAAAAATATAAAAAATAATTAACTTCAGGAGAGAGAGACGAATGTGAATAGGATGAGAGAGTGATAACTAGGAAATCTTTAGACATGACGTGGCATGGAAGTTTAATTTGGAAAATCATTTTAGGAGATATCTATCTCAGGAATTTCCTTTTAAAGAAATCCAATTTGGTAAAAAAAAGAAGAAGTCAATTTTGGCCGACAAGAGAAGGGTAATCTCTTTTCTTCAAACAGGAAAATTATGATGACAACAATGAATTTTAAATGAGCTAAAAAGTCCATCCTATTTTTTAATATTGGCAAAAAAAAAAAAAAGAATACTCGAATCCCCCTTTCGATGCATTTTGCACTTTCTTTTATCTAAGAATTATTGTTAAAGTCCAATGCTATAGTAACAAAAAGGATTTACATTCCCCATCGAATTGAGTTATATATGCGTTTGAATTTAATTATGTAATCGAATTTTTTCAGCATGTCAATACTCCGATTATGATTGATTAGGATAATCTTACATAAGCACTAGTTGTAAATACCCCTTTATTTAAAATACTGCGTATAATTATTTTCTTGATAATATATTTTCTCAATGTCAAAAATGAAATATAACTCTCTCTCTCTATTTATCACATTTAATTTTGCAGCATATTCTTATTAACACAAGTGATCATTGACCAAGCCCGACACCAGTTTTACATTTGGCACTCATCAATTTAGTAACGGAAGCGACATAGATTCGAACTGTTTCATACTTACACAAAAAGAAATGCGCCGCAATATTAATTCATTATATCTTACAGAATTCTCAATAGGTTCTACAGGAGTTAATGTGACCAACAGTTAACTCCAGCACCCATGCCCATGAAAAGGGCCGGGCCGGGCCGGGTCAGGTCGCCTCGAGAAGGGCGTGGGCGGCGGCGGCGGCGTCTTGCTGCCCTAAGAGGAGGCGTCACCATCCGCCACCATCACCATCCGCCCTCCCACCCAACCCCATCCGGCACGAGCGGGGCACGTGCTTAGAGATATAAAAAGTAAAAACCAAAGCTAGAGAGAGAAATTTTTCTGCAGAGTGGGAAGAAGAAAGAGGAAGAGAGAGAGAGAGAGAGGCTTTCTTTCTTCTGTTCTTCATACGTTTCATTCAAAGTGTCGCCCACCCCCCCAAAAAAAAAACAACTACAGAAAACTGAAACGTCCCCCCCCCAAACTTAATATTAGCAATTTACGCACCAAAATCTCTCTCTCATATTCTCTGCGCCCCGCACCCCTTCCCTTCCTCCTCCTCGAAATCGCTACTGAGAAACCCTAATCCTTCCTCCTCCGTTCCCGTAATCCCCCCAATCCTTCCCAGATTGCACGCCGCGCCGCCGCCTCCTCCCCCGTTCCCGTCGCCGGCCTCGCCGGCCGGAATTTGAGGACGCCCGGTTTTCGTTTTCCGCCCTCCTCCTCCTCCTCGTGCTCGGGCGGAGCTTGGTTTTCGTCGTCGCTCCGGAATCGATTGCGGCGGCGGTGGCGGCGGTTGTGGCGGTGTCGGTGGTGGGCCGGGGAGTGCTGGGTTGCTCTCCTCTGAATCCGTCGGACGGGGTTTCGCGCCGCCCTTCAAACCCTAGGCCGCCGGGAGTTGTCGGGTTCTCGCGTCCTAGGGTTCTGTCGGCGGGGTAATCCGGGCATTGGACCCCCCGCGCGCGCGGGGTTTCGGATTTGAGTGCCCCTCATTGGATTTAATTTGGGGGTTGGTATCGTCGGAATTCCGTCCGGGGCGGGGCTGTCGCGGGGGAATTCGGGTGCGTGCTTTTTCGCGTAATGAGGGTCGCCTGCCCTTGATTCGTACGCGTGAAATCCCATCTTTTCGTTGGGATGGAGGAGTCCTAGAGGGGAGCCCTCTTGTCGTCATCGTACTTATGTCGGGGTAATGCGTCTTCGGGGTGCCATTGCCTTCGTACTCTGGCTTCGCGTTTGCATCAGGATTTTGTTCCTCTGATAGACTTGCCTAGCTACTAATTGAAGCGGCTCGACGGTCCTTCGAGGGGGTCGTGACACGGCGTCTTCTGATTAGGAAGGGACATTCGTTTTTAGGATAAGGTTTCCGTGACTCTGACCAGATGGGAAAGGGTGGCGAAGTTTAGTTGTTCGGTTTAGGCTCTTAATATTCTCTGAGGATGTGCATTGCTCCCGATGGAAAGAAGTGAACCCACTTTAGTTCCAGAGTGGCTGAGGAATTCTGGCGGCGGAGGTGCTTTGGGGGTCAGCAGCTCAGCCAACCACTCTTCTCATTCAGGTACTTTGCTCTCACCAATCTCCACTCCATTCTAACTTTTGTAATGCCATACTATTTTGGTCATTGTGATAGTCGTTATGCACTTGTAGCAAGGTATTAGTGCTGCTTTATTCACACGACGTTTTATATATATATATGTTAACTGGAGTGCTTTAATTATCTAGAACCTCCGTCAGCGGGATCTCGTAGAAGAAGTAAAACTTCCAAGGGCGGGAATGACTTTGATGGCCGCCACTCATCATTAGACCGCACATCTTCACTTAATTTACGGGGGAGTTCTGGTAATAATGGTCTTGTAAAGAATGCATACAGTAGTTTCAGTAGGAGTCACCGCGACAGGGACCGCGACAGGGAAAGAGGACGGTCAAGTTATGATGAGTGTTGGGACCTTGATGGTTCCGATTCACTGGGATGTGTCTTAAATAGTAGGATTGAGAAAGATCCATTGAGGCATTCCCATTCAATGATTTCAAGAAGGCTTGGTGAACTGTTGCCTCGCCGTGTGGTTCCAGAGGTAAAAACTGGAAGCAATGATGCACAAAATAACATTGCTAAGAATGGTCCAATTTCTGGGGTTAGTACCATTCAGCATGCTGTATCTGAGAAGGATTTTCCGTTGCTTGGAGCTGAAGAAAGGCAAGGAACGGTGGATAAAGGAAGAGCCTCATCCCCTGGTTTGCCTTCCAACATCAATTGTTTGCCAGGTGCTAGTTCAGCTTTAGCTAGTAGTGAAGGATGGACATCGGCTCTGGCACAGGTTCCAAGCATATCTCCTACTAATGGCGTACAATCCTCCTCTCATCAACAAATAGCAGTTGCTGCTCCGGTATGTGGGACTGCAATGGCAACGACTGGTCTTAAAATGGCTGAAGCTTTAGCACAGGCTCCACTGCGAGCAAAAACTGATCCCACGGTAAGAGCACTTGATGTGGTATCTTCCAGACCTTTCTATAATTTGGATGGTCAATCTAATTGTTTCTTTTCTCTTGCAGTTGTCAGTGAAGACACAGAGGCTTGAAGAGTTGGCCATTAAGCAATCTAGGCAGCTTATACCGGTGACCCCTTCAGGTTCTAAGACTTCGGTAAGAAGATTTATGAGCTTGTTCTGCTGTTCTGCTGCTTCATTTTGGTTTTTATCTTTCCCTGATTATGGCTTCATGTGTTTAAATCAACAACTTGAAGCAACATTTGTCACCCTAAAAGTTTATATAAATTTTGCTTGTGAACAACACTGTCACAATGAAGGAGTGCTTTCTTCCAGTATGAATGTCAATGATCAAATAGCTAATTGGGCACTGATTGGATTATATGGTTGCATAGATCTGAGATTGATACACAAATGCAATTACTTAATTTATTTAACACAGAACTAAAATATGTGTTTTTTTTTTCCTTTCTGTGGGTGGAGGAGGATGGTAGGATGCAACTGCATGCAGGGTGCTGGTTTTGAAGAGACTTTTTTTCGTCTTTTTGTCTAGGAATATGATGTGATAATAACTTATTGTATTTTTTTTTAAGGTGCTTAATTCATCAGAAAAATCCAAGTCGAAAGCAGCTGTCCGAAATGGGGAGAGAATTTCTTTCGCCAGGAGTGGGCAACAGCAGCCCTCTTTATCTGCTAATCAGTTTCTTCGAGGTGGGCATACTAAATTAGAATCACCACAGACACCTCATGCTGGGAAGTTTTTTGTCCTTAAGCCCACCAGGGAGAATGGTGTTTCTTCTGCTCCAAAGGATATGGGAAGCCCAACCAGTGGTAGTAGCAGCAAATCATTGAGTAGCCAGCCTACTGTTGCTAGTTCTGCAGCTACTGCTCCTTTGAAAAATGCAATCAACCCAGCGCATTCCTCTCTGGAGGACAAGTCTGTTGTCACCTTTCTGAACCAGGCTACAGTTTTGGAGAAGAGACCTTCCTCATCTCATGCACAAAGCCGAAGTGAGTTTTTCAAACTCATTAAAAAGAAAAACTCAACAAAAGGTTCTTCTGTTCTCTTAGAGTCAGGCCCTGCAATCTCATCTCCAAGCAGAGAAAGTTCTTGTCAGTTAATTGAGGAATCAGTCGATGCCCCTGGAAGTCCTGTTGCTGACAATGGTGGTGAGATTTGTAGCAGTGGTGGCAGCTCCTTAGAAGCACTGAGACTTCCTAATGTTGAAGATGATCATACGAGTCTCACAGCAGCAGTTTATGCAAATGAGGAAGAGGTTGCTTTTCTTCGTTCCCTTGGATGGGAGGAGAATGCTGGTGAAGATGAAGGTCTCACAGAAGAGGAGATCAGTGCTTTTATTGAAGAGGTAAATTACTGCCTGCTTAAATGCTGTTAGAATTGGTTTGAATGCTTGATTTCTTGTTAGGTTAGCGTGATGATGATTCCATATTCTTCCGTTGTCGGCAGACTTTCCCAAATGTGAAAATTATGCCTTGTACCCTGCATCATTGATGTTTTTACGTGTTACCTCTACACTTTTAATCTTCAAGTTTCATTTTAACAACAAATGACCTCATCTCTAGCAATGGTTGGAAGTCCAAATAAGCTGGCACATGTTTATGAAGATGCATTAGAATAATTGTAAGTACATTATGCCCTTTGGGCTGTTAAATTCTGTCATGCTATCTCCTCTTCTCACTCACACACAAAAAGGAAAGAAAGGGAGAATCTAAGCTACCTGTCATAAGCCCTAATCAGGCGCCTCAGATCAGGTGCATGCCAAGACCCGCCTGAAGTGCTTTCCACTGGTGCCAGTGAGCAAATCTGACACCAGTGAAATTTTCTTCTTTTGGCGGGCATTTTGCCAAGACTCGTCCTTGGTAGGAGTTCTGTGGAACTTCAGGTGGGGGATTTTAGAGGATGCATATATACGGTTGATGGCATAGTATACTGTGGCTTGTTTTGGCTGGAATGGGTTGCTCGTACGGTTTTCTGGTGTGGGTTGATCAAGTTGGAACTTGAAAGAGCCTAATTTTTTAATTTTTTCAACTCTTTCTCTCCTGAGTAACACAATCACGTATACTTAGGTGGTCCTTTTGGACTATTGTCCAAAGTGTTAAATGAATACTCACAAATGAGGGACAAAAAGAGGTGTGGGTAAATGATAAACAAGATGGGGGGGGGGCGGGCAGGCTTTGGATCTGTTGAATGTAGAGGACCTTTGTTGTCATTTCATTTTTTTTTTAAATTAAACTGAGAGCATCATCTGTTGAGGATGTAAATTATAAGTTTTCATAGGAGTGGGGATACAGAATATAATTGTGCCTACAGTTGAGGATTGAGAACACAATTTTACTTACTTTCTGATTATATCTTGGAGGATGAGAGAAGGTGCTCATTTGGAATTATTTCTTAATGTTTTGCATTAAATGGATCGATTTTCACTATAAAAATTTGGTGGAAATTATTTAACATGTGGATATTATTTGTGGTGCAGTACACAAAAAAGAGGCCATCTTCAAGTGTCTGCCGAGCAGTGGAGCCAATCCTCTCAAAACTGTCTGAAACTCGCATTGGTAGTATTGGCAGAGCCTCCACGGACATCTCTGATTCAGGATTCAAAGCTTGATTTACCAGCTCTGGAAGTCCAAATTTTGTTGGCTGGATGGTCCTTTGTTTTTGAAGGGACACCAATCTTGGGGTATGCAGGAGGATAAGGTCCTGTGGGGATTCTACAAATAGTTCAATAAGATGGAGCTTTCATGTTTGCTTGTGGAAAAAAAAGAAGAAGAGAATTCTAGGGAATTTTGTTTTCAGGATAGATAGAGGGTTTACCTTTTCGGTGGAGGTGCTGAGGAGTCCAGCATCTTTTGGGGTATTTTGGTCCTTAATTTTCCTTCTCCTTGAAGAGGGTTCCGATCTTTAGGAAGAAATGCTTCTGGTGTTTCTTTTCATTTTACGACTGAGAAAAAGGAAAAAGAAAGAGGAAGTTCAACGATTCGGTTCCTTTGTTGCTTATGCAGGTTCATTTTGGGAGTTATCTCCGACTCCAGCGACTTAGGCCCAAGTAGTGGCATATGTTGAAATACAGAAGAAGGCGATGTCACCTTGTTTATGAGCCAATGTGGTCTTTCCTGTCTTGCGAATTGCACCCTGCCCGTTGAGAACAGGTATTTAGTCAGGGCCATTAGTTTTCAGACACGCGAGGATGACGTGCTCAAACCACAGCACGTAGGGAGGAACTTGAATTTGACATGGGACGGATATGGCGGACTTGAAATTGACATGGTTTGACACGTTTCATTCGTTCTTGTACATAATTTTGCCATGGCTGTTTATTTGGGTGTGAAAATAGGTTGATCAAGTTAACGAAACTTAATCCCACTCAATCATCCGTTTTCCATGCTATGTTCTTTATACATTGTTTCGATCATATGTTGGAATATTGACTAGGTTTTTAATCAGTGAGAAAGCGATATTCGACATAAAAATCAATGACTTTTTAAACAAATGCTCTCGGTGAATAGAAGTATCCACGGTTTAATGAAATAGTGGATAGTCACGACAAACACCTAAAAGGCGGTGAAGTCTTGGCTGGAGATATTTCTCTTTGCTGGCAATGTCTGGAGAAAATAATCCTTGAAGCAATCTATACAATCGAAAGTACCCAATTGGATTATAAATTTTTACTCCTTTCAATGGAATCTTATCTTTCTGTAGCTCCATCTCTATGTGTTCTAGATCGATATTTCTGTTGAACTTGCGGAATATCTCAAATCGCAAGCTCGTGGACGATGGATTTGGGGGGATTGGCTCAACTAACATTGTCTTTCTCGTCCTTGTACTTGAGAAGCTAAGCAAAGAGAAGCGATTTTGATATTGAGGTCACAAACAGTTAGCGTAATGCCTGAACACCGGTTGCTAATAGGATGCTATCCGGGTCAAGAGCCGTAGCTAGCAATTGTTTGATTTAGCCGTATTCTCTGCCCATTGCCGGCACCGGCAAGATCTAGCCCGGAATATCTAGGCTAACTCCAAGCAAGCTCGGAGGGCAGATAAGAGACTGCTTCTAGACTGCTTTATCAGTACCCTTGATTTATTCGGTTCCATGTTCGTTTGAGTCGATAAGAGACTGTTTCCTTACGGTAATGGGTGACCTAACTCCAGGGCTAATTCGATGAGTAAGCTACCCTTGATTTCGAAGGACCGCCCACCGACAACAAAAAGTCTTTATTTCTCGTGCAGAGCTGACCTAACCAACTTTACTCTTGCCTTCTTTCTCTCATATTTCGGCCCTGGGTTTAGGTGGATCTCACTAGCTAGACATATTGACATGTGGGTGGACTAGGACTAGTTCACCCATCACCTGCCCGAGTTTCTATTTCTAGTGCAAAACTTCTCGTCCTCAGCATAAAGGACAAAGGTTTAGCCAAAGGGAGATGAGATCTCTAACTAAAACATAAGACAAGCTACAGATTCCATCCGTTCAGTCGCACCGACCTGATGCCTTCTCTTCGACGCTGCCGCTTGCTTCTTTTTGTGGGGGAACGCACTGGACGATGCGAATGCCCGCTGTAGAAGAAGAGCTCAACATGGTTGTCCTGACTATACCAAGCGGTGAGATTTGGAGAAGGAAAAGAGACACAGTACCATGTGATGAGGATAATGAAATTTAAAGATTAACGTTTGTCCCTACAATCGGCCGAAAGCGACTCCTCTGCTCGTTAGTTGGAATACTAGCGTGTAGTGGAAACGTTAAATCTCATTTTGAAACGTTTCAAAGGTGAGTGTTACTTTCAGCTTAGGGTCAAAAGCACATTGGGTAAGGACGTGTTTTCCTCTCAGAGGAATTTGATCCCCACTTCAATTCCCTTAGACGCGACCGTGAGAAGCGGCGGCCCCATCACAAAGAAGAAATCACGCTCTCCTTCAGATCCAGATTTTTCCTACTCGTTGCAGTTGATAATATTTTCCCTTTCCTATATTTCCATGCTCATTTATCGATCTGTACAATTGCTTATTCACAAGAAACTTGCTAAGTTCATAATGCACGACCATATTAGTGCCGTGCCGGTTATGACGCATCGATGATTTTGCCAGCAGAAAACGGCAGCAGAGTGGAAAAGGTTCGTTACACTATCATACTCATTTGAACACTCACACCGCAAATAGACCGAGTCGAATGGGTTTCCCCACAAAAGCTATGGCTTTGAGTTAAAACAGCCCCTCCTTTCCTTACTCAGAGAACAATAGAATTCAGATATACATAGTCATCTTCTCTGCAATGACGAAGCTTGCTCCGTGCATCCAAATGATCATCACAATTTAGTCTCTCTACAGAGTCCTCCATCTTGATATGTTTACAAAGTACATCGTCACAGATCACGGCCTCACTCCGAGTGCGCTGTCCAATAAATTAGTCCACTGCAAAAAGCCAATTTTGTTTGAATTAGAATTGCAGTGCTATACCGCTCTTAAATTTAGCACATAACGATAATGTCTTAGTCACTCATTTGTAGTAATTATGTGTCCATGCTTCCACATATTACTGTCATATAGATATGTGAAGGTTGTGTCCAGATTGAATTTTCTGTTTTTGAGAGAGATCAAGGCTAAAGATATCCCAACTACACAAAGCTTTGCCTTATCATGAACAGATGCCAAGTAAAGTTGTGCTTCTTCTCTAATAGAACAAATGCCATGCTTACATCATGGATACCACACAACTCGATGAGACCAAGAGAGAGAAACATTGTATATCCAAGAAAATTCAGGCTTGAAGTGCAAAAGGCACCTGATCAACACAAACACACACTGCAAGACACCAGCAACTCCAGTCCAAACTGAAGGTCCAGTGGTCACGAGTGAATCTTGAATTAATAGGCCCACAGATGCTGCCAGAGAGACAAAGGAAACAACATAGGCAAAGAAAAGCCAAAGCTTCAACCTGTTGCATTAAAGAGAGAATTATCAATCATTGCCCAAGAGGATCAGCAAGGAACCCCCTCATCTATTTCAACTTGAAGGAGAACATGCAAATACTACAGCTACCTAAAGCATCAAAAGCATGCAAAGTGTCGTCCTCAAGGAAAACACAAGCAAGTGCAGGCTGGTGAAGTTCCATAGTCACTATCACGACAGCTGCAGAAAGACCAACTTTGCCCCCCTCATTTGGTATCATCATCACCAGAAACAGTAGAACATGGTATAGAAAGAATAAAAAAATTTAGAGCATAAGATCATTGCCTCAGAAGCAGGATCCTATCTTAAGAATTGCACAATGCACCACCATTCACATTACTTGTAATGATGAAAGCAATCAGTGACAGGACAGGCGATGGATGCTTGAGTGAAAACCACATGATAATGCATCCTAAGTACGAGGGAAATCAATAAATTAATTCCACTGGAAGCCCAGATAACTGATGTAGAGGGGCAAGCCACAGTATTCTCTTAAAGGTAACCGCATGTTCTCAAAGCTCACAGCACAGATTATGTGGTAAATCCATGATTACTCTAGAAAATGAGGGTATCTCGTGCCAGGCAGAAATAAATCCAACTGCTCCCTGTCACCAACCACTTATATCTCAGGAAATCATACAGCCAAATGACTCCAACCAGTCTAGTTACTCATCACAAAAGATGAGAAATAACTGCTAAAAAAAGCATAAAGACAAAACTCCAAGTCCAGAGATTATGAAGTCCAATTCCATTCCACAAGCATGAATACAACCTCGCATCAATAAATAAATGAATATGTAATTTAAAATGTAACGCCTTAAACCAATCTTTAGAGCCATTAAATGGTAAGAAGATGGCAGAAAATTCAATGTAATGGCTCCGAAAGTCATTCTTTTTTTCAGAAGAAGTTGCCTCTCATATTGCTCTTGCGTTTCATCTGCTGATTTATACTCCAAAAAAATAAATAAAGCCAACCTTGGTGAGCCTATACTAACGGCAAAGCAAAAGCTCCATCCACTCTCTTTCAGTATTAAATGTCATGGCTCAGAAAGTCATTCTCATATTGCTCAGAAAAAGTTCCCTCTCGTATTGCTCTTGTATAGTTTTCATCTGCTAACATATGCTCCAAGAAGATCACTAAAGCCAACCTTTGCAAGCGTATACTAACAGCAAAACAAAAGCTCCATCCACTCTCTTTTAGTATGGCACAGAAACCTCGCTATTGTGATGATTGAAACAGAGAAAAGAAAAGATTGACCAGTAAATGGAGCCACTTTCGGTACTTCAGCATGGACCATCATAAAGTATTTTGAACCTCTTAAGTTTGACACTGTAAACTCCTCCATTATCACAGACAAACACTCTCCAGTCCATATATTTTTTCAAGCAAGTATTGTAAATTCAAAAGACCAATCATCCAGAGGCAACAGCAGCACTGCACTGAGGGAAAAGAAATTGCTTTGGTCGTGTGCTAGTCTCCCAGTAACACTATCTCATGCATCACGAGAAGACTAGAACTTTGAAAGAAGCAAGAAAATGGGGGTTGTTTTTCAGTCATGAATACAAATAAATACTGCAGCCATGCCTCTTCAAAAAGCACAAATAGCAAACGCCCAATTTGAGACAGGAAGATTAGTGTCAAAAACAGTGACCCTTGGGGACAAAAGCAGCTCTTATTCTTTAGAAAACGGTTCTTGTGAACAAGGAAGAAGGGCTAGTTCGCTCTAGATCGAATTTCACAGCTCTAAAGGGGGGCAAGTCAACAGTCGAGAAAGGGTCTCAATCAACAAGAAAGTCATGAAAGAGAGAAGATGGTGCCTTCCCTTCTTGATCCCCTCCTCTCCTTTCAGTCGAGCCATCCATCGACGCCCTTACTCTATTTCCGAGATCCAGAGATAGTCAAATAGCACCACGTCCCAGCATCCCATGTATTGCAATTCTCAAAAAACAAGATCGTCCAATATCCTACTCACGCACTCGCTCAGTCTAAAAGGCAATCCTACATACGATAAGTTCCAACATTCTCCCAACAAGAGTCCTAATTTCCTTTCAGAAGCTCAAAAAAGATCACTTCCACCGACCAGAATCAACGCATCGCACAAGCGAACGAAAAAAACGAGGAGCAACAAGAAGAAGCAAAAGTCTGACCTCCACTCGCCTTCGTCGTAAGGAGAGTAGTCGATGTCCTCCCTCCTCACGCAATTGAACATCAGCGCCGCCAAAGAAGCGAAGATACCTTTCCAAAAAAAGGGCGAAATCGAAACCCCGTCAGTCGCGCGCTCACCTCGACCTCGAATTCGAGCCATCATTCGAAAAACCTCGCGTGCGCATGCATATACATCGGAGGCGAAGAGAGGGGGAGGGGGGACGTACCGGGGAGGTAGTGGACGAAGGAGACGGTGACGGAGCTGCACACGACGGCGTCGACCCAGAACCACCAGCCGGCGCCGAACACGGCGCCGGCGAAGCCCGGCGCGAAGATCGCCCACAGTTCGGAAAAATCCATGGCGGAGATCGATGGCGAAATCGGAATCGGGGCTCCGGTTTTCAGGTTTCGAGGGAGAGGGGAAGGGAGGGATCGAGATGGCAAAGCGTTTTCGTCTCGAGCACACGAAGACGAAGAGACGAAAACGCGAGCGGTGTACGACTTCCTGTCTGCAACTTTACTGAGGGCGAAATGTTTTTTTTTTCCCCTCTTCTTTTTTTTTCTTTTTTTAATAAATAATCTCAATTAAAAAAATAAAACAATAATATTTTATTGCATATTTACACATAAATTATCATCGATTATGAAAATATTTTACGACGCCTCTCTTTTGAGAAAATAAACCCACCGCTCAAAATGCCTATAATTAGAGATTACCATCGAGCAAGTCAAAAAGCCAGGTTAATATTCACCGCAAATATACATTTAAGATGTTCGGCCATGCTCAAGCTAAAGTTTGCCCTTCGTAACTCTTGGCCCTAAGTAGAGGTGCATAAAACAAAATGTCTAAATTGGCTGATTCAATTTGGTGGAACTGATGTTCATGTGGTATTGTTCTCGATTTTAAGGGGGAGCCAGACCAAACTGACTATATACATATATGTGTGTGTATTATTGTTTCTTAAAAAATTAGAATTAAACACTATCTCAATCCAATTCAAAGTAAAATAATAGAAAATAAGGGAAAAAAGAAAAGTGACTAGTTTCATCGGACCAAATTATATTGGTGGTGCAATTCGATTCTTAGTTCTATAATCAATTAGTCAAGTCCTCCGTTTTCAAATTTGGGAACTTATCTTTTTGATCCGATTCCCAATTTCATGTTAGAATTGGATTGAATTGAAAATCGATTACCTCTTATGCTAAATACCAACGAGTTGAAAAGCTTACTTGCCAATTGATCAAGACTATCTGTAAGGTCTTCGACGACACGATCTTGGGTTAATAACAAACCATGGTACACCAATACAAAATGTGGTAAATGCCATTATCAAAGTGTCGTGTGCTATTGGTGATTACATGAAGATTTTCTCGAGACCTTCCAAAGAAATTGAGCATTTGAGAATGTCAAAATCAAACCTACTTTCATGCTTAATGGATACAAATCAGTCAATATCTTAACCCCTAAGCAAGCCCATTTCATGAGCGCAAAACTTATCAATAATTGGGTGACAACTCAACAAGAACATTATTCGATGTCTTATTGTTGCTTGAAGAGTATTAATACTAAATGACAATTTATTCTTCTTTTCTTTTTCACATGATTTCTCTAGTCATTTTCCTTTTTAGCGAGTGGTTAAAAAAATTCTCAAATTTGCTCAGCGGGGTCTGGGAAGTATTGAAATTCGGTTTTAGAAAAGGGGCCGGGGGGCTATTTGCAAAGAAACTTATCATACTGGGGGTTATTTGAAAGTATTGAAATCATTGGGGGCCTTTCGCAAGTTGCTAAGTGACCCCAGAATTTCCGAGGGGTAAAAGCGGTTCCCGAAGTATTTAATCCATTTTCGTCCTGATCTAGACCCGACCGTGTCGGAGCGCTCTCAGGCAGACCCATGGGTTCGATTGACCCGCCAAAAGCCGAACAGAACGGCACCGCGGCCGCCGTCGTCGCCGACCCCGGCCAGAAGCACGGCGCCGGAGACGCCATGCCGCCGCCGCCGCCGCCGCCTCCGCCCGTCAAGCACTCCAACGGGACCGCGGCGGAGCCCGACGTCGCGACGAAGAGGAGGAGGATGAGCGTGCTTCCCCTCGAGGTGGGCACGCGCGTGATGTGCCGCTGGCGAGACGGCAAGTATCACCCCGTGAAGGTCATCGAGCGGCGGAAGCTGAATCCCGGAGATCCTAACGACTACGAGTACTATGTTCATTACACGGAATGTGAGAATTCCCATTCTCCTCTCTGTTTTTAGGGTTTCTGCTGTGGATTGGCGTTCTAATCCTGTGTTTTGAGTTCGATATTCGTGGACGGAGCAGTGTAAGCGCGAAATTGTTGTTGCGGAAGGACGAGAGTCGTGGAGCAATTGAATTAGGGTTTGCTAGCGTTTCATCTGTTGCGGTTTAATATTTTTTTGGTCCTGTTGTATCTAATAATGCTGAAAAAGGTCGATCCTTGTATTAAGAAGACCTTTCTAAGGTACTCAGATAGCCTAGGAATAACAATTGGCGAGGAAATTGTGGCTATGGCTATGCGACACTAGTTAAGAGCAAAGTATTCAGTATTGGAGACGAATCATTTTAAGAGAATTTCTCAGGTTTTAGTTGTATGAGTGGTTGTGGATGCTGAAGTGAACAGCACCTTAAAATTGTGGAAGAAACTGTCTTTTTGTTAAAAGGCTGTGTTAATGCAGATTTTTCTTGCATGCCAATCTTATTTTGGATGAACTATCTTGTAAAAATTAGTAGAAAGGGAATGGAGGACTGACACCTTATAGTTGTGTTTTTGGGGCAAGCTATTCTAAAAAATTATGTAGCTTTGCGATGCTGCTTGTCGACTTATTGCTTCTTTAATTTATTTGTTATTCTTTTCGACAGTCAACCGGAGGCTTGATGAATGGGTGAAACTTGAACAGCTTGATCTGAATTCTGTAGAGGCTGTGGTCGATGAAAAAGTGGAGGACAAGGTAATGTCTAAGCTGCTTAAATTGGGAGAGGTTTCCCTTCTGCTTTCACTGACAATCTTACTTTCCTACAATTTACCAGGTGACAGGATTAAAAATGACACGTCACCAAAAGCGGAAGATTGATGAGACTCATGTCGAGGTAAGCTGGATATGGCCTTTCTTATCATGTTTTCTTGACATAGGCTTATTTCTTCCAACTGGGACCGGAAAAGGAAGAAGGTACTGCAGGGCAGCTTGTCAGTGCAGATAACCTACAGTAGGGGATATCAGCTGTCAGTAGGGGATATTTTATTATACGACAGGAAAGTCAGTCTATTGTATGTCCAAATGGAGCCTTCTGTCTGATACAAATTTTAGAATTCATGCAGAGTGTGCTAAATATTGCAATAGATGATAGACGAGTGAACATCTGCTTTGAAATGTCAAAGAAGCAATTGAAGTTAAAAATGCATTTGATAGTCTCTTGGCTAATCTCCAAAGGGCCGAATACATGGCTAACTACCTCACTATTGTGTGATAATCCAAAAATATTTCAAATGAATAGGGGCATGAGGAGCTTGATGCTGCCAGTTTGCGTGAACATGAAGAATTCACCAAAGTGAAGAATATTGCAACCATAGAGCTTGGAAGATATGAGATTGAGACATGGTACTTCTCTCCCTTTCCACCAGAATACAATGATTGTTCGAAGCTCTACTTTTGTGAGTTTTGCCTCAATTTCATGAAGCGCAAGGAACAGCTTCAAAGGCACATGGTGAGCATTTATTTGATGTAGTGCTTCGTTTCTGCAACTTTCTTTAGATTTTTGTGCCCTGAGGTAGTTATCCAAGGAAGGCCTGATATTGGTTTCATATTTGATGAAATCATTTATGAGCGGCACTTCAGAGCTGTAGTTGTTATAATCTGTAATCTGTAATTTGTCTGCTATCAGCAAACAAAGGAAAACATCTTTAATTCTTGAACTAGTGAGGAGAGTAAAGTAATGTTAGTTATGTGATGTTGAGATGGAAAATTTGGTGTAAAAACTGGTGGGTGGGGAACAATTGTTTTCAATTCTCAACATGGTCCTCCCTTCTCTCTTTCCTTCTCCCTCCTCCTTCCTCCCTTTTCTCTACTCCCAGCAAAAAATATCAGAAATTTTTGAAAAATGAGGTAAGAAGAAATAAAAGAAAGAATAGGACATCACAAAGAAATAAAAGAAGGAATGTGAAGTTTGTGCTGGAGCTTTATTGAGGTGACTGCAGTTTAGAAGCAGCAGTAACTGTGTTTATGACTGGATTATTTGCTGATATATAGGCATTGCGTTGCGTGGAATTTGTTGGTTTCTCAGTTGAATCAATTCTACAATATGTATTCAGCTCCTTGTTTGTATAGCTTAGTTTTCTCCAGAAGACTACGACATGTTTAGCTTGTCTTTAATCACTGTAGAAGTGCAAATATAACCTCTGCTTTTAAATTTTTCACAGAGAGGTGTCTTTGCAAGTTTAATCATTCAAGATTGTAGCTTTTTGGTTCTCTTTAATGTCCAAGCTCTGAATGACTTTGTTTCTACATTTGAACTATTTGCAGAAGAAGTGTGATCTTAAACATCCCCCTGGAGATGAGATATACAGGAGTGGTACATTGTCAATGTTTGAGGTACAGAGTCATTGTTCAGTTGTTGGAGATTATTTCGATGTAGTTGTATATGTTTGATTTTTATTTTCTTTGACCTAATCATAATTTGAGACGTATTATCATCCAGTAGATTCTACTGGCTTTAGCTTGGGCCACTTATTTTTTTATTTTCTTTCTGTCCGTTTAAGTTGCCGTTACAATTTTCATTTAGTTTTTTGAAATATTTTTGACATAATTTGTCTTTCTTTAAGAGTGTTTTTTTTTTCTTTTGCACTCTTAGTTCTTATGAAAAGAATTCACTATCTTATCATTTAGATGTGATTATTATTCTAAATCTTCTCTTTTGCAATTTTTGTTTCTTAAGTATGATTACTCACCCTATCTTGATTATATATGTTTTCGATGCAGGTTGATGGCAAGAAGAATAAGGTTTACGGGCAGAATCTTTGCTATTTGGCGAAACTCTTTCTAGATCACAAGACTCTCTATTATGATGTAGATCTTTTTCTATTTTATGTCTTGTGCGAATGTGATGATCGAGGTTGCCACATGGTTGGATATTTCTCCAAGGTACTAGTTAGGGTTTAGTCAGCTAACTTAGTACTGCAATGCAACAACTTGACGTTCGAAGCTGATTTATGATTTATGTTACTTATCTTTGAATGCACTTGCTGTGATGTTAGCTGTATGTGGGATTGTTAATTCTTATAGGGATTTTGGTATGTTGGCGCATATGCTTGATGAAAGGACTGAGGATATATAGCGCATGTGATTGCATGGTGGTCCTTCAAGTGAATTAAGAATTACTTTAATGCATCCAAAAGCTCCTTTTATGGTAAAAAGTAGAATCTTAGGTAGCCAGGGTCTCTTGAAGCATAACAGATAGACAGTGATTGCTGTATAGAGGAAAATTTTTAGCCTTTCCATTAATTAATGAAGTTGTGATGAGTGAACTTCCGATCAGCTACTTCCTAAATTAACTCGATGCTGATTTTCTTAATTCATAGTTTCTAATGAATGCTCTCGGTTATTATGAGTATTGGGAAAATGCTGGACAGAGAATGTCTTTTTAATGTTGAAGAGAGAGTTCATTCAACAGACAGAGTCTATCAAAAATAAGAACTCTTACCAAGCAGTTTTGTGGCTCATGGATAATTAATGCAGCATGGAGTGTCTTTCCCTGCTTTTACTTAGCTCACTTGTACATGTCTTGATTATAATTGTCTTATAGCTTCGAGTTCAGCACTTTTTGGTGTACTTAGCTTGGATTTATTCACAGTGGTATGTGATTGTTTCCGTATTCAGGAAAAGCATTCTGAGGAATCCTACAATTTGGCTTGCATCCTCACACTCCCACCATATCAGAGGAAAGGCTATGGAAAGTTCTTAATAGCTTTTTGTAAGTTGTCCGTCACTTATGTGCTTTCCATATCATGTTTTACATATTTTCACTGGGATTAGGATTTTGCCTTTTTTACCTTATCTTTTGAGTTTTTCTACTTGATAGAAAAGAAAGGGGTTGGGGGTTTGTAAAGGAAAGTTGATCTTTGTGCTTTATTGATTATGATATTAGGGAACGATATTTTATAATGTTATTTTCACTGTGGACAGCATATGAACTTTCCAAAAAAGAAGGTAAAGTCGGCACGCCAGAGAGGCCTCTGTCTGATCTTGGGCTGTTGAGCTACAAAGGATACTGGACAAGGGTTCTGTTGGACATTTTGAAAAAGCATAAAGCAAATATTTCTATCAAGGTAAGGTTTCGGTGTTCTTGTCAGGGCATTTATCTTTTATGTTCATGGTAACATTGTTCAGTTTTGGGATGGAACATCCATTGGAATCATGAGATGTCACCAGAGAAATGCTACAGTGGGAAAATCATATTAACACTAGGCGTATGCCCGCGCATTGCACAGGGTTTTCTGCAATATATAATAAAAAGATAACAAAGTATATAATATATATTACTGCTTAGTGTTTAGAGAAACTAACGTATATATGGATACTAGATGATATTTCATTTTTTTTTTTTTTTTTTTCCTACAGCAATATTTTGAATACTCTTTTGTATCTCAACTATGTTCACTTCTTACGCTTTCTCAGTCCTGTATAGTTTTTACATACAAAAAAATTGTTGAATGAGGAGTTACAAATAAAGTAGCGAAATATTGGAGATAGATAATAATGTACTCATTAATTTGAAAGGAGAAAAGAACTCTAATATTGCCATCCCAGCAAAATGGCCAGAAAGTTGTGTAGAGCTCTAATATTACTCCATATGCTTCCTTTTTCATATTGTATATAGTTTCACCATGTAATACTCCTCTATTTTGCGATTCTCTATTCTTCTTGTTATATGGTAATTCGGAATTGTCTCTTAATGTTCTTTAAAACTCCTGAAGATGGGGAAAGTATGTAGTAGAATACTTGGTCAGTCTTTCCTGCTATTACATTTAAGGTAGGAGTAGGCGTTAGGATCTAAGGTGCCAAATACTCCAGTGTGGCGGACTAATGGTCTTCAATTCTTCTCTCTTTACCCCCATCTTCTGCAGGAGCTCAGTGACATGACGGCAATAAAGGCTGATGATATTTTGAACACCCTTCAGAGCCTAGACTTAATTCAGTATAGAAAAGGGCAGCACGTCATATGTGCAGACCCGAAAGTCTTGGATCGTCATCTGAAAGCTGCTGGACGAGGTGGCCTAGAGGTTGACGTCAGCAAACTGATCTGGACTCCATACAGAGAGCAAGGTTGATATTAACTGGCAAAGTTAGGATAGGCATTTCCTTTGGCTTGTATCATTACACAGTTTGTACAAAATGCAGCTTGTAGTATCTCAGGCGGAATAAGCCTATGTTTCTAAAGTCGCTGACCTCGCGGTCCAATACTTTGGCCTTTGATTTGGTAGTTTTGTGGAAAATCATCGACTAGACCGATGGTCAAAGTGGTAATCATGTAATTAAACGCCTTTGTCACTGCTCAGGAACATTAGTTAGTTTCCTGTTGAATTCCTACGCCCCAACGTTTATGAGGTCAAATCTTCTGTTTGATAGAAATGCACTCAGATTTATTTCCAAGTTAGCTGTAGCATCGTATGGCATTTTTCTTCTCAGCTTTATTATCTATCGGAGACCTTGCCAGAACTTGCACAACGAAGTCTCAGCTTGAGTACGCGAATAATCTTGTCAACCGTTAGGTTGCGGACACGTCGATTAGTTTGACGTGCTCAGAATTTGCAAATGTGGGTAATTCCCAGAGCCGGCTTAATTGTCCTAATATGGTTGGTTTTCCCTTCTTCATCATTCTTTTCTTAGTTTCTAATTTCTGGTTTGGTTCCTTCCTCTCGGTCCGCTGTTAATCCCTAGTCATGGAAGGGACCACTTATGTTAGCTTTACCATCAAATCATTAACGACATCATCGAGAAACATTGGTAAGACGTTAGTCGACCAAATTGCGACTCGTGACAACATGTGATCGCTCACGTACTTCACTTTTTCTTTTGGTTTAAGTTTGGATGCAGGCTTCGTTCAAAAAAAAAAAAAAAGTTTGGATACAGGCTGGCGCCATTATCGTGCCCTAGACCGAAGCATGGCAATCTCCTGGCTATTCCTCAATCATGAAGCTGAACAAACCACACCGTTTTCGCTGATTGATAGGAGAATAAGTACGGCATTGTTTTTAGCTGTGTCCGGCATTGTTTTTATTTGTGTCGAGCCTTGCTAACGTGTTGTGAATAATTCTAGAATGCTATTGTGAATAATTCTATAATGATCTGACAAAGTTAGAATTCGAATTCGCAAAAGTAAGTTTTGAACTCGGAAGGTAAAGACGCCCGTTATCAAGTGGCCAAGCATTTCAAAACTACCCTTACATCTACAACATTTAGTCAAAATATTGTCTCTATCCATACATTAAAATCATTGTAACAAAGTGATTTCTTCCTAAACCCTTTTATCTATAATTGAAAAATATCGATTGATATATCTACAAATAAGTTAAGAGCCATAAGATGAGGAGGTTTAACTGATTCAAAAATGGTGGGAAGATGGTCATCTAAATTTTTCTTATCTATAATTCATCAAAATCTCTCGTAACCAACCAAAATCTTAGCGATTGGTTTACTACAATAATTTGACATGGTTATCTTCTTGCGAGTTGTCTATGCGTTGATAGTCTCGAGAGATAAAGACAATCCAAAAAGGTGTTCAATTTGTGATTGTACTATTTTAACTAAGGGTGCCAACCAACAACAACTCTAAATCTAATCATCAAATTGAGTTACTCAACAAAGTCTTTTTCGTTTGTCTCGTGGGAAATTATCGATTCAAAAGAAGTTTTACTAAAATTAATTGATAAGAAAAATATCTTCATCATTAAGAATAAATTATATCTAAATAATTTCATGAACGGTAAGAATATGTTTCCTTCATTCACTTTTGATATGAGTAATAATTATTGGGAAAATATATTCCATTAAATTTTCACAAAATAAGTGGGTATCCCCACGTCTTTTTCGCGTTTCTTTTTTAATTTTTTGGGGTATGGGTTTTGTATCATTGAATGAATTGACCCGGGAGTCAATCATTCTGAATGAGACTTCTCTTCTTTTCTTTATATCCCCTGTCGCCATTTTTTTATTTTCGAAAAATGATGAAGTCGTGAAGAAAAAAGGAAAAGGAACAGAACACAAAAAGCAAAAAGGGCACCGAACGAAAAAAGGCAAAACATAAAAGTCGTTGTCTGCACTCAACCGATCCCGACACTATCTCCACTCTTCTAACTTATTCCCCTCCCCCACTCCCTTTTTCTAGAAATTCGCTCTAACAAACAAACCTCCTCTCTCTTTTCTATTTTTCTTTTTTTTCCACGTCACAGATTCGTCGTCACGTCTTATCCCTATTTTAAATTTTGTTCCGGACACTTATTTTGGGAAAATGGAGAAAGGAAAGGAGAAAATTAAAAAAAATTAGAGCACTCGCGAGGCACGGCAACCGACATGTGTACTGCGGATAGCCTCGACGGGCCGTGGCTCCGGGAGGCTACTGACCATCCGATGTTGCTACTCTACATTCACCAATGATCTGATCTGAGGAGGGGGGGATTTTGATCATTTTCATATGGTTTAACTGGTTTTCTTGAGTTAGACAGGTCAAGGTCCATTTTGAATTCTTTGCTTGAGGGAAAATAATTTTTCTCAATATTACCAACTTTCATGAGAAAATGTAATGGCATAGTAGGTTAGATGGTATTATTTCGCATCCTCCGAAATGTTTTTAGGTGCTTCGATCAAGTCAAAAATCAAATTTAAAACTTGAAAGATTTTATAAGAAAAAAGCATTGCGTGAATAGTTCATAAATTTTAACTCGATATGTAATATGATTTATGAACTTTAATCAAAGCACAAGTCATCCCAAAATTTTAAATTATTCAATATAATTAATAAAATTTTAATAAATGTTTAATTTAAACTAAGAATTATATATTAGAAATGACAATTTCGAACACCTACATATAGTAAAAATTTAAAAACTATATTACATATTAAGATAAAGTTTAATGATTGTATTAAATGAATTAAAAGTTCGAGATTACTGTACATATTGAATTAAAGTTCATAGATAATTTATATTATAAAAAAGAATAGTTGAAGGTAAAAGCAAGAGATGACAAGCAGCTGCCTGGACGGATCATCTGCGCAAATAAAAAAACTCCTGAAAATCGCTAACGAAATTCTGGAAAGGAAAATCGCGGGGGGCGTGATCGGGGTTACGCTCGGGGCTTGCCGCCACGCGCGTGGCGCTGGCGAGAGATGCTGCCGTAACCGTCCGATCGGTCTGACCCGGAGGGGCGATGGGGTCATTTCGGCGGGGGGGTGTTCCCCCGCAGGTGGGCAGTCAAAAATCTGACTTCTTACCCTTCCTGCTCGGGCAGTTATGGTTTTTGCCCTTTTGGGGGACGTGACTGGTTTGGCGCGGTGCCCGTCACGGGTCCGTCACGCCCCCCTCACCCTCTCTCTCTCTCTCTCTATTGTCATTAGTAATTAATCAACGGTTAATTAGGAAATTAAAATATTTATATGTATGTATTTATGTTTCATTATGAAAACCCTCTTTTTTCTCCTCTTTGATTTCGTCAATTGTATTAGTAGATTTTAATTTGTAGCATTTATCTGGGAAATGAAAATGTAGGTGATTTCGGCGACTCGAAATTAACGTTTTTGAAAACGTAACCTATCCTGTCAAGATTTGTATGCATTTGATGAGATTTGAATAGATATTCTCCGGTTTTTGAATTGGAACTTTTTGGACACTTTTTGTACTTGTGTCGTAGAAAAAGGAGGAGGAGGATTTAAATGAGTCTAAATTCTAATTCTTTCGTACATCCATCTGAGTTGAATGCCACATGAGTTATTTACGGTTTTGTTAAAAAACTGTCTTAGCTATATTCGTGCTCTTTAGGTCTTAACAGCCGTTTAGATCCATTGAACATGTGATCTGTATTGGATACTCTTTCAATACATAGGCGATTTAATTTTTATTGTGTTGGAGCAACTTGTGAACTAACTGCTCGGTTGGCAATGCCCTCACTTGCATAAATTTTTAGACATTCTCAATTGCTAAAAATTCAAATGTAATCGATACATTCTCAATTGTTAAAGATCCAGGATGTAATAAATCCCATCAGTAAGTAACACGCGTTATCCTAATAAATAATTGCGCATGCTCCAATCATTTGTTGGGAACATCATTACTCATCACGAAGGTAATGAAAATTCATAAAATAAAAGGTAAAGTTTCTCTCCCTACACGATCAATCCTTAAAAAAGAAAAAAAATAACAAATATGTCATAAATTATTGAAGTCACAATAGAATAAACTTATTATGATCAATATGAATGGAAAATTACCTAAAATATCTCCTCAAGAGAAATTTGGTATAGACATTTTTTTTCAAATTACAATCGAGATGACATGTCGTGATCTCGAACGAAGATGATTGGACTAGAAAGCTTACACGAAAAAAGTAATAAGAAAATAAAGGAGGGGTTGGAGATTTAGCTCAAGCGAGCGAAAATCGAGGGGAGGCAGTTGCACGACACGCGCCGTATCCCGCAAGTAGCCCTCCCCCCTTCTCCTGCTCCCTGACTCAGATGTGGGAAAGGTAAGTTATGCTGTCAGTGGCAAATGGCGTAATTACGGCGCGAATCGGAGGGTACATATGCGGCCCGCTTCGCTCCGCCCTGTCCTCCGACCCCCATTCGTCTCTCTCTGTTTCTCTCACTAACCGAGCAGAGTGTCCGATTGAAGAGCTCGTAGAGAGAGAGAGAGAGAGAGAGAAAGCTTCGAATTCGAAACTTTCTCTCTTACATGTCAAAGCAAAACCCTCGTCCCCGAATCCTCCTCCCCGCCGAAACCCTAAATGCCTTCCTCCTCCTCCTCCTCGTCCTCCGCCGCTGCCGCCGCCGGCGCCGCCCCTGCTGCCGCCGGCGCCGGGGCCGCGCGCGAGCTCCGCTCGGTGGACGCCGCCGTCTGGCGCGCGTGCGCCGGCGCGTGCGTCCAGATCCCCCCCGCCAACTCCCGCGTCTACTACTTCCCCCAGGGCCACCTCGAGCAATCACCGGCGGCGGCGGCGGCTCCTCCGGCGCCGATCCTCTCCCCGCTCGCCGTCTCGCGGACCTTCGTGCCGTGCCTCGTCGGGGCCGTCCACTACTTCGCGGATCCCCTCACCGACGAGGTCATCGCGAAGTTCCTCCTCAGGCCCGTGGTGCACCCCGGCGCGCCTCTGCAGCCGGAGAGCCCGGCCCGCGCCGGCAATGAGCCGGAGGAGAAGATCGTGTCCTTCGCCAAGACGCTGACGCCGTCGGACGCGAACAACGGGGGAGGGTTCTCGGTCCCTAGGTTCTGCGCGGATACGATATTTCCCCCGTTGGATTTCAACGCGGATCCTCCGGTGCAGTTGCTCTCGGTGAGGGACGTCCACGGCGCCGTGTGGAACTTCCGGCACATCTACAGGGGCACGCCACGGCGGCATTTGCTGACCACCGGGTGGAGCAAGTTCGTCAACAACAAGAAACTCGTGGCCGGCGATTCGGTGGTGTTCATGAAGAACTCGAAGGGCGACATGTTCGTCGGGATACGGAGGGCTGTCAGGAACAGCGGCGTGGATTGCGCCAGGTGGAGGGAGCAGATTGGCGGCGGAAGGCTGAAGGTAGAGGAAGAGAGTGCTCTGAGGGATGGATTCTCGAGGAATGGCCGGGGGAGGGTGTCGATGGAGGTGGTGGTGAATGCAGTGGAGACGGCGGCGCGGGGATTGCCGTTCGAGGTGGTTTATTACCCGAGGGCAGAGTGCTCGGACTTCGTTGTGAAGGCGGAGAGGGTGGAGGAGGCGCTGAAGTCGCTTTGGACGGCCGGGATGAGAATCAAGATGGCTATAGAGGCCGAGGACTGCTCCAGGATGACGTGGCACCACGGGGTGATCTCCTCCGTCGGTGTCAACGAGAATGGACTGTGGCGGGGTTCGCCGTGGCGGATGCTTCAGGTATGTAGAGTCATCCTGTTGTTTTCGTGTATTTTGTACGGATGATCTGTACTTTCAGGCCATCTGCCCGCATGACCTGCCTTCCTTTTGAGTTTGTGCCATGATTTGCCTTACAATTGGTAAGGCATTTAATGTACATATCTGAACTTCTCATTAAAACATGATGTGTTAATTTTCTGAGATTGAAATGCATTAAAACATGATGTGTTCTGTTTTAGATTGGAATGCTAAGTCTTCAAGGTTCTGGAAATTGGTCTCTTGTAGTCATGAGTTTGCCTTCTTTAGACTCCAGACTCTTCTGTGGCTCTTACCTTAACAGTCTACTTAATTTGGGCATCCTTGATTCTGCATCACCATCTGCAACCAAATTATGACAGCCGTTCTGTAGATTCTTTTCCCCACTAAATATGTTGAAATAGGTATGTTTTGTTAAAGTAGTATGATAGTTTAATTGCTGGCATTACCTTGAATGAGCTATTGTTTGTGGTTAGTTGTCTTTTTTCAGTGCATGAATGTTATATTTCTGTTTTCTGGTACTATTGTATCATTTTTGAAACTAGTCAGACCACTGAAACTATTTGTCACTGAGTTTCATATCTGGTTTGGCCTCTTGATGTCCTCCAGTCTCTGGTTTGTCTTTAATCGTGCAGATATTAACCAAAAAAAAAGCATAAAAGTTAAAATGAATTTGGGGTCAGAAAACTCTGTTACCAAAACAATGTTAGAACATAGATATGGTCTAGTGCCTAAAGCATACAGTTTCTTAAGTTTTCAGTCATTTTGTATGTTGAAATACAGTTAAAGTATTAATATCATTGGTTAATAGATCTCTCTGTAGTGGTTCCCCTGCTATTGCTGATGAGCATCATGGTAGAAACAGTAGCATTAGACACGAGTGTTATTCTTATTCAACAAAATATGGAGGTGCTATCCAGAAAACAAATCTGTTAAGTTACCGATTGTTCTGTTGTAGGTTACATGGGATGAACCTGAAGCTATGCAGGATAAGAGGTCTGTGAACCCTTGGCAGGTCGAATCCATCGGACCTGGATCGCCCCTTGATTCGGTGTATCCTCCGGTGAAGAAATTGAGAGTTCCTCTCAGATCTGCTTTGGGAACTGAAGGAGAATCCGGTCACTTTTTCGATATGGCTGGATTTACTAATCCTATGGTGCCCTACAGTTCATCATTTTTCAACTATAACACTCCCATTGGCATGCAGGGAGCCAGGCAAGATGCGTCTAGAGCATTTGGTTTAGTGAACTATGTGGATGAAAATCCCCCTATGTACACCTATAACATCTTTGGCAACAATGTGGTGCCAAAGCCAAAAGCTATCTGCACTGATCTCAATATTGGCAGTTCAGCCTCTGAAACCTTATCAACTGATAGCCCGAGTAGTGGGCATTCCTTTGGCCTAGAAATTTCTGGAAATCAGCAATGCAATACTTCAAAGATTGGTGGTGTTTCTTCCATCCAGCTATTTGGTAAGACTATTCATGCGATGAAGCCTGCTGAAAGCAATTTAGATGGTGTTGTTAGCCCATCAGATGATGGCTCCAAAAGGCCTGGTGAAGCTGGATATGTGAGCATACCACCAGATCTTTCTTTGACCTGCCTGAAGGCACGGTGACCCGTGTCAAAGAGCCTCAGTCGTTAGGACCTTTCATCTTTGAGTGTGAGGTTCAGGCTATGGGTTGCAGATATATAGTTGTACAGGTATGCTCTCTCCAGTATATACACCCTGCTTATTTCATTCAGCAACAGAGAAATTTATGTGACTGAATGATTGATAAGGTACCTCCTCCAATTGTAAAAAGATTTGGAGTTCTTATGTTAATTTTCCCAGTATCTTAAGTGGAGATAGGAAATGGACTGGAAGTTTAGCTAGAGCTGCTAGCTATTTTCGTTTTAGACAGCAGTGTTTACTTTGGCTGCCTGTAATATAGCACACTAATGAGTTAAGAGAGGGTAGATGCTGGATCTAAACTAGTACCTTTTTTCTGTTTATTGGTGATTAGTCCTTTTGCCTTTACACCCTAGATGTGATTTTGCACAAAGCCCACGGTGAACTATGTCATAGTGAAATTACCAGAACTGCACTATGGATAAGATTTTCTGTTGAAATGCAGGTAGACCTCAAGCATGACATATTTGACTTCTTATTCTGTAGCTTGGTACTGGCAAAAAGGGAAAAATGAAATAAAAAAGAAATCTGCAGCCTGGCGTCACATTTATTGGTACAGCTAGCATACACAAGCAATTGAATATGTTAATAGCATCAAATTAATTCAAAGTACACAGGGTTTTGACCTCGAGCATACGCCCTTCATTTTGGGTGGTAAAATGTCTGTTGAGCTAACAATTTCAGGTGATAGGCATCGTATATTTCTCCGTGTCATTATTGTGAGGTTATGATTGATCATCTCCACTTCATTCAAGTTTCTGTGACTCCATTTGCTCGTTGGCAGGTATCTTTTCAGGAACTCTGACTCGACCAGCGAATTTTGTCGCGGGGGAAGCAGAAGCCCATCCTCTTGCTTTAGGTAGTTAAAAAAACTCCATGACACTCTCATCGGACGAGTGCAAAGTCTTAGTGTAAAGCTCCGTGCGGTTATGTTGGTTTTCCAGACATTTTAGAACTGCTGATAGACTGTCGTTTGATGTTTTTCCAATCAACTGTTCAAAGCATTGCATTGTTTGCTCATGATCTCCTTTTTGCTGTCCTCTTTACAATAGTTTTTGAATACGGATTTGCAGACTGACCTTGCCATGCACAGGCATTTCTATGGTCTCTCGAGCAACCGGTCTCTCCGGTCCTAATTTGTCATGTGGTCATTGGGTACGACACCTTATATTGGAATAACGACCAGGTGAACATGGCTAAATGCACCGTGACGGGGAATTGGTTCCTTGAGCATCTATAAAGAAACCCCCGCCATGCCAATTTGGTTTTTTGCACGAGCTTTTCCTAAGAAAACATTGATGCAGCTCTTTCTTCCTCTATACGCCATACACTTAGATCTTATGCCTAGTTTGGGAGAGGAAAATCAGCTTTAAAGTTGGAGCGAGTTTCCCATTAATAGTCGAATTTAAAACATTATGAAATAGGCGTTAATGTTTAGATTTACAACTTATCCTCTTTTGTTAGGATTTAATTTCTTATTATAGAAACACATGCGAGAAGCAGAAATTTTCTTACGTAAACTCTTGGAAAAGCACTTCCAAGAACTGCCATGATTTCCATCATAAAACGGTGTCTAGAGAATAACATAAAAAATGAAATATAGTTGTATACACACACACACACACACACACACACACACAAAATATAAGCGTTAAGGTTTAATGATGATTAATTTATTTTGTGGAAAATAAACGATTTCAAAAATGTTTTTTTAAAAGTGACCATTTGCATCGTTTGAACTAATTAGTTAATGGAAGAGTGTTTTCATAGTCAACGACAATTTCTATCTAATTTTTTATTTATTTTTATAAGTGATACGAGTGATCATTTATGAGTAAATATTTTCTAAATTGTTCATTTTTGTGAAAAAAATTATTCTATATATATCAATTTAACCTCTTTGTTAGGAAGTTGCCATGTCTTTCCATCACGAAACGGAGTCTAAAAAGGAATAAATCGGAGAATAGCAACATAATAATTGAATAAACTAGAGTGCGATGGACCGGATCAAAAAACCGAACTGGAGGTTAAACGGTTTTAGCTAGTTATCAAAATCGATTAGACAGGCCGGGTCCGATGCGGTGTCCGAAACGCTGCCCCAACCAAAAAAAAAAAAAAACGAAGCGGTCCAATGGCGAAACCACAAGGAGCGGGCCGATTCGATGAGGCCAGTTCGGGTTTTGGGCCCCTGGGATTTTTTCGAGCCCACCTTCTCAGCTTCCGTCCCATTCAAACGACAGTGCATTCAGCTGCGGAGAGTTTCTCGGAGGTCGAAGCCTTTTGGAGAGCGAATCCATGGCGGCTTCCATCTCCACCTCCGGCAACCACGCTCTCTTCCTTCCCTCCCTCGCCTTTCCGCTTCGAGACCTTCCAGAACCATGGATTCCTCCGGCTCCCTCTCCACGGTCCGGGGCGGTTCGACCCTCGCCGGAGCGCGCGCCCGCGCAGGGTTCCCGTTCCCCCAGTCGCGCCGCCCGATTCGAGCGAGCGTGAGCAGGCAGCGTCGCGGACCGTCTCTCGCTTCTTCCCGTCGCGCCCCGGAGTCGTTCGTATGCTCCTTCTTCTCTTTGCCCTGCTGCTTCGTATGTCAGGCTTGGTGCATATGAATTGCTATCGATTCTGTTGATTGTTTTGTGACGCTTTGAGTCTCGGGAAGCGTCGCGATAGTTCTAGTAAACAATTCAGGGGTCTATAGAAGTACGCTCTGACTTTTATAATAAGGGACTTCGCTGTAGAGAATTGAACTGGCCAATTCTTGGAATGGTTTCTGTCATTTGCAGTTCTTGTTTTTTGTTTTCTTCAATTCGATATATCTGCACCGATCATTTGGAGTGGCTATCAGTCTACCTATGAACTAGCTGTCTTTGTTTGTCTACTTCTCCTTCCAGTTTGACACTTGCACGCCATTTGAGATGCCTAAAGTTCTCAACTTTTAATGCGAATATTGCTTTTTAGATGTAGGGAAGTGGATGGTAGTAGGAGGGAAGTACTTCCCTCATGAGTATTTTCATATTTGTATCTTAAAGTGAGAGCATTGAAGTGAAATACAACTGTAACATTCCCAAAGTTTAAAGTCCTGCTTCTCAAGTGCAAAGCTCCTGTTCGAGTACAAAATCATTTTAGTTCTCTTCATTTGTTTTGATGTGTGTCTTCACTTACAGCCAACAAACAACAGATGAAAGTTCCACTTTCCCTTCAACAGCCGTTTCCCTTTGATTGATTTCCTTGATAATGTGGAGAAAGCTCGAGTAACCTTGTTTCCTTTCTCTTTGATGCCTTGCTGTTTTTTTGATGTTACATATATTTTTCCAGTTGATTAGCTGTGATTGTCCTCTTTTTGAAGTTGCAACAGAGATTCAGTTGTAGATTGAGAAAAAGGAAGAATGATTTACTATTTTTGACTAAAAGCTTTTGGAAAAGTTCTCAGGAAGCCAAATGCTGGCCAATCCTGTCAGATGCCAGAACTTCTTTCTTGCTGCTATGGCTGATGATACAACTGTTGTGCCAGAAAGATCAACATTACATGATATGCCTGATTCTGAAGATAGTGACAATAACCCCACAGCCACTGATGGAAATGAAAAGGATAATAGTAGTGATCTGAGCTTAGATGACAATAAAATGGTTCGTGTATGTGACAAGCTGATAGAGGTTTTCTTGGTTGATAAGCCCACTCCTACTGACTGGAGAAGATTATTAGCTTTTAGTAAGGAATGGAGCGATATCCGTCCTCATTTCTTCAGACGTTGTCAAGAGCGAGCCGACAACGAAGACAATCCAGGGATGAAACATAAGCTGCTTCGGCTTGGTCGGAAGCTCAAAGAGGTGGCCTTTCCAATTTGTTATCTGAGCACTACATTAGATATGAGATTTTTCATTTCAAAAGGTTATACAGGTTCACTAGATTTACGATTTTAAAGGAATGAAAGTTAGCCTGCACCGTGTATCCTTTGTATTGCAGTTTCAAATGTCATACTGATGAAATGTTGCATGTCTTGATTACTTTGCTGTGGTCCATCTCTTAAACTGTCACCTTTCCCTAAAAAAATTTGGCACTACTTGCTAGTTTGGACTTCTCAAAAGTAAAAGGCAATTTTCTTGCCAAAATTTAGAATTGCTCAAATTTTAAGAAATTATGAAAATCTTATGTCAATCTGTATGTCCCTATCATATATTGTGAAATTTCTGGTGCTTAAAAATGAAAGGAAAGTCAAAGTGCGTGGACTGTAAAGTTTGAGCAAAGTAAAAAGTAAAAAGTAAATGTCACTGAATCAGACCCTTAACTGTTTCTGACTCTACTTGGTGGATTCCCCTGGGCTTTTCTCTGCAGGTAGATGAAGACGTGCAAAGACATGATGAGCTTCTTGAAGTGATAAGAACTGCTCCATCAGAGATAAATGAGGTTGTTGCGAGACGCCGGAAAGATTTTACTAAAGAATTTTTCGTACATGTTCACACTGTAGCTGAATCCTACTATGACAACCCATCTGAGCAAAATGGTGAGACTTAGAACTTTTTATTTAACCTGCTTGTGATTGATTAATGTGGTGGATTATAATCTCCATTGCTTAATGTATCCAACATGAAGAAATGGCAGTCAGTTTCAGCTAACTGTCAACAATGCACCCCTAAATTTATGCATGCCAAGTTGTGTTTTTGTGATGCACCTGCTGATGGAAAATCTGTAATTGGTGTACACTGTGCTTTGTAAACAAAGTACCTTCATGGTGACTGAATCATATGGAAATCTCACAATTTTAAGCCCTGAAGTGGACCTGTGTTCCACTTTGAGCATTGACAAGATCTCTTTGCTTTCTCTATGATAGCTGTTGCGAAGCTTGGGAACATGTGTTTGGCTGCGGTACAAGCTTACGATACTGCAACTGAAAGCATTGAAGCACTCAATACAGCAGAGTTGAAGTTTCAAGATATTATCAACTCTCCCTCTTTAGATGCTGCTTGTAAAAAAATAGACAATCTAGCAGCAAAAAATGAACTCGATTCAGCATTGGTGTTGATGATTACAAAAGCATGGTCAGCAGCCAAGGAATCGAACATGATGAAGGATGAGGTACAACAGTTCTTAATCTAACTTTTTATCTACTGTCACTTAATTGAGAATGCGCTTGTGTATCAAAAGTGACATCTAGGAGGAAGGGATGAGGAAAAGAAACTTGATTATGGGAACTAGGGAAACCAGAGGATCCATTCCATGATGAGTTCAGTTATTGTAGTTCTTTCATCTATTTTTCTAAAACCTAATGGTAATTAATGATTCTAAATTCGACTGTCAATATCAATATAGCAGTTTTTTAGTGAACACTTCATGGTCCTAGGCTACTGGTAGATGATATAGTTGTTCATAATGCTCTTTTACTATACATTTTGATAGGTGGATGCATTCCACTTTTTTTCAGGTAAAAACCAGGGAAAGTTTCTTTCTTTTTTCCTGCTTTATTTCACTGATTTTAAACATGCAAATGGGTGTCCTGCAGTTGAATTTACTTTTCCATAACTTGTTATGGATTAAAGTGCAGTCCCTCAACTTCAAGTCGATGAAATGCTGCCTCCAAATCCTGTCTCATCCAACAGTCTGGGACGGGTTCAGGGGAATTTTTGAAAATGCTTGTTTAGTTGGTCATGGTTTCTTCTTTATTCCAGGTCAAGGATATACTGTATCATTTGTACGTGACTGCAAGAGGCAACCTTCAAAGGCTGATGCCAAAAGAGATAAGGATATTGAAGTACCTTCTCACCATTGAGGATCCCGAGCAGAAAGCTTCTGCCTTGAAAGACGCATTTACCCCCGGAGAAGAACTTGAAGGGAATGATATAGACTGCCTCTACACGTATGTACAGGAAGTATTCCTTGTCTATTGGTCAAGCCATGAACTGCATGTTGGTCAAATGTATTGCATGGGCATTGTGAGTTTAAATGGGAAATGAGATTAAGTGAGAGTAAAACCAACAGAAATGTCTAGGAAAAGGAGAGGAAACTATAAAAAGAAATCATTGAGGGATGGGCCATTGTAACTTGAGTGCCATTTTGCTGTGGCATATTCCAACTGATTGAAGAACTGCCCCTGATTCTTTTACTGTAAAAACTGAAGGCCAGTTATTTTTCGTTAGATGCATCATAATTGTTTCATTTCCAATCTGCAGGACTCCAGAGAAGCTTCACACGTGGATAAGGACAGTGATAGATGCATACCATTTCAGTCGGGAAGGTACTCTTATCAAGGAAGCTAGGGATTTGATGAACCCAAAAATCATTGAGAAGTTAAAGGAACTGAAGAAGCTAGTTGAAGACCAATACATGTGAATCTCAAGGATGAGTCTCTTATTGCAGATGCTGATCCAGCAGTGGTCATATTGAACCAAGGTTGCTTAGTTTCTCGGACTGTATTCTTTATCTTTTGATATTGCTTTACGGTGTATAATCACATCCTATCCTGAAAGAATCATGTCCATAAAGGTTCACCACATTAGATGCTGATAGGTTCAACATTTTGTTCTATGATTTTGTCATATGCAGTGTATGCGGATTTGTATCCTCTGTATCTGTACATTACCACTGTGTAACTTGCAAGCTAGGGGGTGTAAAAATGTTTGGAATTGTTCCCGCTCCACTCTCACCCAAGGAACTTGATTGTTTGCTTCTCGATCTGTAGATGCTGCTGCCCTCGAAGCAATGGAGGCTCTTCTTCGATTAACTTTCTGGGGGATTTGAAGTGGGCTAAGATGAAGCAATATGCAGTCAACATAATGGGGTTCTGAGATGCACAGAAAACGTGCTTATCGATTTTGCAGGTGATTTGTTTTATTTAAATGAATTGGAACAGATGGAAGTCTCGGTAGGACCATGGTTCAGCAGCTTCATTAGCTTGTCATATACCGGAAGCGTATCTATTGTCCGGCGGCATCACGGTGCCTTGTGGTCGTGACAGTTCATCATAGGAGGTGCTCTTTCATCTAAACTTTATCTTCCTAGTCTCTTGCGTACCATGTATGGAAAGAGAATTATGCAGGAATTAGTTTCTTTCCGAACCCTTCATTGCAGAATATATAGGATGAAGTAATGATTTGTTCACATTGTCAATGTTAACTCAATTTTGTTTCCGAGGTTTCCGAGAAAACTTAACGAATATGGAAAATCCATTTTTTCGATGCGTGAAAATCTCAAAAATTTATTTGTAGAAAATTCTTCTACTCTAAACGGAAGACTTCGGTAATGATTTATGTAAAATATATGCCTACTTTGGGTTTCAACAAGGAAAAGGCGCCTTACTCCTTGTCGCACGTACTGTGCACTCAATTTTCTAGTCTGAGGACTGAGCAAAATTAATTCTAGAGAAAGTTCTATATAAAAGTTTGAAGTGTTATCATTTTCTCAAATAAGAGCCTAAAGTAAATCTGATTTCAAGTAAGGGATCAAGATAAAAGTTTAAAATGATCATATCAACCACTAAAAATGGTTTAACTTTATTGTGCAAATAGCATTTTTGTCTTTTACCTTTCAAAAAAAAAAATTTCCTTATATGTTATTCGTTTTTGTTTTTCTTTATTTTTCCTTTTTTTTGCTGATGTTGGTCAAGGACGGCCTTTAGCTGGTGTCGGGCAAGGGTCGTCCTTGCCCTGCCTAGGGCAGCCCTCGCCTGAGGTCAATGACCTTCGTCGACCATTAACAAGGTGCAGCGATGGCCGGTGGAAGGAAGAGGAAAAAGAAAAAGAAAAGTAAATGAAAAAAAATTAATTTTTTTTTTACTAAAATACTCCTTCAATGACCGAGATAATCATCAGCCGGCCAAAAGCTCTTATTTGAGATGATTTGACCACTTTAAGCCTTTATTTGAGATTGATATGGACAGTTTAAGCCATTATTTGAAATAGTATTCACTTTGAATTTTTATTTAAGAAATTGAGAACGCTTCTTGCATTTAATTTGCTAAGGGTCAAAAAGATTGTTAGAAAGAAAAGGAAACCGTTAACTTTTTCATTCTTTAACTTGTCTGTGTCTCACCAATACTTCTACAAACTTTTTGACTCTTTTTACAATCTGCAAATTAGCAATTTTGTACTACTTTACCTATTTTTACTTACACGATTCAAAATTAGTAACTTTTATATGAAATTAACAACATAAATTAAAATGATTTATCAATTTTTGTCAAATTAAATTACCAACTAATTTTAGGATAATAACTCTCATTTAAATCACTTATCAATATTTGATTGTATTTTCATTATCAGCTTTTCTAGAGTCGTTAATTTTTATTTATCTTGATTAACAACCCCATATATTTCCAACCTAAATTAACTTGCTCTTTCAGTCAGAACTTAAATTAACTTTATTCACCAACTCTCTTTCAATATTACGATAAAATATGAGATACCAACTCAAATTTGATTTACTTATGGACATTAATTCGTCAACCTTAAACTTTTATTTTACTTTTCTTATCTACTACTTGGACTTACCCACTTTTTTTTTTCTTTAAAAAATTACCGATCTTTAATAAGTTACTTAATTCTGATTAAGTTATCAACTATTGGATTAACAGCTCTCGTTGAATTACTTTTTACGAAAAAGAGAGAGATTTAAATAGGAAGCAGAAGCTACTCAACCTATAAATCACAGATGTTAAAATGTGAAAGTTCTCATTTTGAAAATTACTTATAAAAGGCAACAATTCCAGTTTATTAGGGAATAGTATAGTAACCGAGATAATACTAAAGCTTCACATAATAATAAAGCTTCACATTATCGCTCTTATATCCGCAGCTTATCACAAAGACCAACTAACAGACGGGCTGGACAAAAAGAAAAACAAATGTTTAGAAAGGATATGCAGCATAAGGCCGAGAATGAAGTATCTCTTTACGTACCTCTTGCTGGAAAACTACAAATTCTAAGGATTCACAGTCGCCTTATGCTAGCAAAATAGGAGGGATTCCCATCCCAATCTCCCTAAGAAAATATGGTATAGCGAGAAAGAAACGAAATGCAGAGCGGGGAAGGACAAGATTGTATCTGTGACTTTCTATTTCATCAGTAAGTTTTTGCCTCAAGCTATTGTTCATGTCTTAAATGCTGAAGGTATTATGATAGGATTCCACTAGTAAAAAGAAATGTTTAAGTGCGATAAGATACTACATTTTGTCAGACAAAAGGCAAACTAGATAACCCTCATGAGAAGGCTCAGTTTAAAAGACTGCAAGTGGGATACACCGAGCCTAAGTTCCTTCTTCGTGGACTAGCCGTGGTTTCCTGAGATTGAGGAGAGATTCGGAGTTGAACCTGTGACCCTTGTCTTGTGAACCAAGTCTTGAGCCACTCGACCAACCACCGAGGCGATGGGATAAGACACTACATGTGAAAGGGTTATGGCCACAAAAACCAGACAAACCATCGACATGGTTTTCCATCTACTAACAAATTGTACCATCATAACTAAGGATCTGTTTAATAAAATCTCTCCAAGTGAAATCACTAACGTGGAATATGCTCTAAGAACGAGTGCCTTCTATACATAAAATCGAGTACTGATCACATTTATTGACTTCAATACTTATAGGCCATAATATCAGAATATCTTCATTCTTCACCAAGTTTTCCCATTTTACAGAAACAACCATGTAACGCCAAAATTCAGCTGATGTTAAGAGGCAAAAAGGCTTACCTGAAGAAAATGGTAAAGTAGAAACAATCTTGAATAACTACAATAGGATAACTACAGCTGCCCTTATTAATTATTCTCTTTTCACAAGCAATTTTTTCCATGAAATGATTAAAAGTAAATAGAAAAAAATTTCCAAACCATAACGTTGTAGTGGGAGTAGAAAATTACGAACAGTACGCAGCGCACGAATTTGCTAAAACAGCAAATAGGCAACGCTATAAATATTGCATAGCCCTAGGAAAAGAAGCATATCAATATTCCTTAACTTTAACTTTTCTCCAATCATTGAATGAATTGCAAAATAATAGTAACTCACTTACCTGCCTTGAAAAGGGCAGTGTTCTCTTTCTGAACAAAATTCACGAGCAGCAATTTCCCGTCCCTCATTCTGTGAAGCATAATAAAGTGTCGAGCCATATGATATACTTCACACATATCTAGAAGACATTTTAAATTAAATAGACAATCAACTCCCATCTCACATAATTGGATAATATCTTCAACCCCATGCCATACTTCCAATGAAATTTGTGGTTGCTTTTGTTCCTCTTTCTCTCTCTCTCTCTCTTTTGTTTAGGGAACGAAAATCCAGGGCTCTGAACTTAAAGTATATCTCTTGCCTTCATCTGCCAATAAACATTGAAACGACACCATTCATTTTTAAAGGAGATAGCCTGCACAATCATCCTCATCATCAAACATTCCGACCAAGGGAGAAAATCATAATGAAATTGTAAGATCTGTTAAATTGTCACAACACAACAGTAATAGATTTATGATACTACACCAACTTAATTCAAATAACAGCAAAGCTTCCATGCTTTATATAGCCTCATATGAACTCGTCTAAATACTACATGCGGAAAGAGGATTTCTCCTTCTTCCTTTTGAAAGAAATCTTCCACGTGAGTGAAAATACACGCTAGGAAGAATATTGTAGGCATCATCTTGTGAAGTGGTCGCTATTCATGTGATTTTGCAGACAAGGTAAAGCAAGTAGGCATGGTTCATTAAGCAAGTATGTACAGATTATATGATAAGTCAACATGTATTCAACATGAACTGGTCACTATTCACATGAAGAAGGCACTTGTAAAAATGAACCAAAGCTCATACGAGAACACACATGTTAAGCGGCAGCAATCTCCCTGTCAACTTAATCAACAGGTGCAGGAATAAGAGAAAACATGATCCATAAATTTAGAGTTTTCTTTAGAGATTGTAAGATAAGAACCAAAACTATAAAAAAATACACAAATCCCTCTACGTTGATTACTCATCCCTGTCACAATTCAGCTGAAAGTCGGGTCAGTAATGGAGTGGAGCAATCAAACAAGAAGGACTGGTTTCGATTGGAGAAAGACACGGCATATAGAAATATTAGCAAGTTCGTTCAGTCTCTTCTTCCCTGCCCAACTGATTGACTCCTAAAGAAAATGTCAAATAGTCAAAAGAACATGCCCAAAAACTCCATGGAGAAAGAGAGTCAAAATTAAATACCATTACTTACTAGTTCAATTGGAAAAGAGACAAGAAAGCAAACTATTGTTAAATGCAATATCATGCCATCACCACAATATGCATTCAAAATCAAGACACTTCACGCACGTATATGGAGAAGGTGTTCATTTACATATAAAACCAGAGGAAGGTTTGTTTTTAAGAATCAGAGAGCTATTTATTTCGGTGCTTTAGGTTTTAACACATTCATCTAAACATGGCTGTTCATTCACAAAATGGTGTTCCAATTACTTTAAGGACATAAAAGCACCAAATACCAGTTTAGAACAAATTGAACTGTGAGAGGTCAATGCGAAATACTTCAGAAAGCTGAAGATCAACGAAATATCTCAAAAATTGAAGAGCAAATTATTTGATCACGTATAACCAAAAGCACCATATAGCTACTAAGGAGCTCCAAAACAAAGAACTAAACAAAATAACAAGATAGCCAACCGTACTATACAAGCATGCCAAAAAAATAAAAGTCATGAAGCAAGCTCAACCTGACTGGAGAATGTGCAATTAAAAATCGAACCATAGTATCCTCCCTTTACCACATCATGGGGGTTTACAGGAGATCCCAGAGGCTCGTTTAGTTCCTATTTGTGGTGCACAATCTCGTGGAATGTAGGTAGTGGCTATGATCGATTCGATAGAAAAGAAGGAATAGTGTGTATTTTTCGTTGGGGATTTCCTGGGCAAAATCGTCGCATCTTTCTACGATTTCGTATGAAAGATATTCAGTCCATCCGAATCGAAGTTAAAGAGGGTATTTCTGCTCGTCGTGTCCTTTATATGGAAATCAAAGGACAGGGGGCCGTTCCCTTGACGCGTACTGATGAGAATTTGACTCCGCGTGAAATTGAGCAAAAAGCCGCCGAATTGGCCTATTTCTTGCGCTTAAAAAAGACACTCACATCTCTGCTGGTCTCATGGAAACTGTGGATTGGAAAATTTCTAGTACTGTTAACTAGAACCAACAGTGATGTTGATATATAAACTGCAACTGAGCCAAATAATAAAAGCAAACATGTGCTCCAATGGAAACGTAATCTGCCCCCAACAAACACTGAATTGGGTAACACTCCAAAAGCTTCAAGAACTATAATATTTCTTTTCGAACTCTCTTTCATAATGCATTACAGCTACGAGGAGTAACATTACAGTTGCCTCAAGAGCACCAACAATGTCATTCTGTAAATGAAATTGGAAAATATAACACAAATGCTAAGGCAAAGAGGTATTGCCAAACTCTAAAAAAACACCTGCCCTAAGCAGTTATCACGTGACAGAAATTGAGAGAATTGAAACCTATGGGAATTGATCAATCATGACAATTAGCAGTATCTATGACAGGTTGAACATCTTGACAATTTATATTTTCATGAGCAAGAATCTTCTAAGTGAATCGAATGTTTCTCAACTAGAAGTTTGACGAGGGGATCCTCCACATCACTGTCAACCTGGGTCTTGTCTCGGCAAACTGAAGCCTTTCCATCACCTGTGACGACGACGACCTCCTCTTTCCGAGTTAAAAGCTCATTGGCCACTACCACATGCATTTTGTACTTACTAAGAGCCATATCTGCCTTCTTCAGCAGGATGTTCTTATCAGTCTCTAGCTGTCATTTAGAAATAAAAAAAATTTGTATCAGGGATTCATATCAAGTCTCAATCAAAGATACGCTGGGTGATACCTTCAGCAAATTTTAAACAGGAGAACAAAGTAATATCCAACTAAGAGTTCACATCGCTGCCAGGGAAAATTTGCAGCTGGCTCAGGTGAGCAGCTGCTGAGTTGCCACTCATTACCGACTCTACTTGTTAATATAACAAGGAAAGGGAGCTTGTGTAATTCCTCCAACATGCATTTGTTGAATTATTTTCTATATTTCTAGGACCTTCATCATCTATTCAATACTCTTGCTGGTAACAAGTTACATTTTAGTTGCAAATGCTACTATGGTAGAAGCTTATGCTGCAGGCAATTATATTTCCCTGAATACTAGATTTCAGATAATGGGATAGCTAAAATATTTGAATCCCAAGGAAGGTAAATCAGTCAGTATGTCTAACTTTGTGTTTTTTTTTTTTTTTCAAACTTCAACTGGACCACGAGTAAACCTTACAAGATCGATATTTTTACAGGGCATGTGGCAAGGAAATGGTTTTCATTGTGGACAAACACAGCTTTGTTTTCACTTTGACTGCACTTTTTTTAGATAATTATCTTCATTAAACTGGAAGGACAATAATGTTTAATGCTGTTTTACTCAATATCAATAACAATCATCCATAAAATCTAAGAGTATTCTCCATGGACAGGTTTTTTGGTAAATGGATGAGAATCCTCCATGGATAGGGTTTTTTGGTCACTAGAGTTGGACAATTTGTCCCTTCTGACATACATGCTATTGAATTTATTATGATGCTTTTGGACAGCAAACTTCAATAACTTCTAATTAAACTTATGGTTGCACCAGAATGAATAGATTGCAAATAGCTGACCTTAAATGAAATGCAATAGGCAAATGGAGCCCACTCTTTTCTCAAGACAGCTAGCATTTTTGGAACTTGAACGAGACTCATATCAAGCGGACCTGATCCTGACTGTATCTTGTGTTCTGCCTGTACAAACATGCAACTTCCAAGTTAAAGAGAAAGGGTAGAAAACAAAATTACAACACTCTAATCACATTTTTAGCTATCTATAGAGTTAAATGAACTGAGACTACAACTGGTGAGCAAATGTGATTTAAGCCAGCCAAAGTGACAGAGGAATCCAATTTAATGGCTTAAAACTAGCCAACCTAATCTTAGAACACTGCGATGATGACTAAAAATCTACTTCTTAGTAACTAATGCTGATGCGCAATGTAAGAAGAACCAGTTCTTCTGACTTAACCTACCACAAGAGAGAATTGTCTAGGTATTCCAACTCACTTCAGGAAGCATTCAGGGACACAAAGATTTTGCAAAGATAACCCTCAACAGCTTTCACTCCTCAGAGGTTGGTATTCAAATGAAAGTAGCCAAATGACAAGGAATGACTACTTAATTCACTTGAAATGATAAAACAGGGACATCATCTTCCAAAAATATGGCAAGGGGGGGGACCGATGTAACTTCCCAATTTAAGCAACAGCACTTCACAATGAAGGCATCCATGTACTTGACATTAACACACGGAGGCAGGAAAAGCTCTAGTCCAACTTTTTTCCAAGAAACCACTACTGCAGAATGAATTGAAAGAGTTTCAGCAAAGTCCTAAACAATTACCATGCTTTTCCAAGGTACATAAAAATCAGACACCGCAGCTGCAAGATAAAACATTGCATGTGGCCCAAGAACCCTAAGTGATGTTGCAACCATCTGTAACATCTGCACACACCAAATCCTTGTTATGTGTGCTTGAACAACCAGATCAAAGAGCAATAAATTTTCAAAGTGGAATAATGACCACACCAATGAGTAAGCAACAAATGTTCTGAAACTTCACTGTAAAGAGAAAGGTCCTTTAAAGGATACAACAAGACTGGGGAAATGAATCAAGTTGAAGGAATTTTACATTAGAAACAGAGAGATGCCTTTATGCAAAACTTCTCATGTCTATCATAGTTTTATAATGCAGGGGGTCCGTGTTATATCTTTGCCACCTTAAATCTAGCATCTAACATTAATGAGATGCTCTGAATGAGTAAACAACCATTCTAGTTTGTTTCATATTGAGAAAACATATTTGATTTTTAGAATTAATCACCTACCTTATATATCACTTCTTGCCATGTTAATTTTTTCATATTATTCTTGCTTATTCCAAGCAGACAAGAGAAGAAGAAAGGAGGAGGGGGCTGGAGGCTTATGAAGCATCAAATAATTCATAAGCTAATCATTATATTCACAACACAAGCAAAGAAAGTGCATCAAACTAATAGTTTACATTTGTTTAAGGAACTTGTTGGTTGAGCCAACTATATAAAGTACATACATGTCTTCAACCTATTGAAAATAGGTAAAGCGCAGCAATTACATGCATCACAAGACATTTGAACGTGCAAACATTACCTTTACATCCTAAAATTGAATGTTCTAAGGACACTCATAACATTTTTCAAAAAGAAAGTGCTATTAAAACATCAAAAAATGTTTATAAGCTATGTAATAAAATCACCAATCAAGAGATCAAACTGCATTCAACATTTAAAAAAAAAGAAAGAAGAAAAAAAATCAATGGGAGCAGTCTGTAGGTTCGACAAATCCTGCCTCTGACATAGTGCACCACATAAAGTCCTTAAAACGGCATTGTGCATGATTAACTGAGAATAAAAAGTCCAAGAGACCTTTCTTGATGTTGCTCACATAATTTCCATCTTAGTAAGAACATAAAAATTAGCGATACAAACCTGAAGATATTCAAAAATGGTTGTGAAGGGAAGTTTCAGCAATAATCCTTTTTCAATTACCTAAAATTGGATACAACCACATAATGAATCAATATCAAAATAAACAAACTGTTCACCATTACATGACAAGCTAGTGAAGTCAAAACATCATAGGATAATTATAAATGGGAAGAATATTTAGAAAACTCAATTTAAGAAGCTTGTATGAGTGTTCCATACATTATGATGATCACTGATAGCCATCTTCACAGCTTCAGAATGTGGCTCCCTCACTATAATTTAAGAGAAAATGATTAAATAGATCACATGATGGGATGGCCATAATTTTTGTAGTGAAGATTAAAAAGATCATATTTTGATGGGATGAGCATAATTTGAGAAAATATGCAATTGACTGCACGGAGAAGACGCATTTTCTTAATGAAAATGCATCAACCTTCTGCAGATATAGCAAGACTGAAGTCAAGAGGAAAATATGTTGCAGGTTTATTCTCTAAGGGCTAAATACCCTTCCACTGTTTGTTTGACCACTGCTATCAGAATAAGGTTCTTCAACGGAAATCTCAATATAAGCACCATGGGAAGTCTTTTTTTTTTTTCCTTTTTTTCCTTTTTTCACTTTTATCACTTGAATGAAGTAGCACAAACCTTTAATATGGGACCTGTCTATAAACTCAAAACATTCAAGGAAGGGATCATCTGGCAAAGATCTACAAAAGGGCTGGCAGGTTCCCCTGGTTCAAAAGTGGAGAGAAAAGGAAATAAATTTGACATTTCATTGTATAATACCATTGACTCCTAGATTGAATGTTAGTAATTAATAAATCACATGGTTAACTATTACCTTCGATACAGAAAGATAACTGCATAACCTGCCTTCAAAAAGTACCTGCAACATATCAACAGTTGGACTTCTTCGAAGAAAGCTGACTTCGAACAATGGGCAATGACCACTCAATTATGGGTGAAGCTGTCATACTCAGTGGAAGCTGCTCCTCGATGACCTGAGCTGAAGTTATCAATGTAGCGGACACAGCGTTGCTCTAGAGGGACAGTTGTCCCACCCGAGGTCACGCAAACAACTCGGTTAGCTCTTCCGTCTCCTGCATTAGGGGGAAAAAAAAAACAGCTCAACAAAAGCAAGTGAAGAATCAAAGTGCAGAAGCATAAAGTCAATAAAAGCAACTCACCGGTCGGTAACGAATTCTTGTCAAGGAACTCCTTCAACTTGTCTCTGATTTCAAGATTATTTTTCAGTGGAGGAGCTGAGTCGAAAAACGACTGTATGTCTGCACTAGACGTGTGCTCCTCTGCTGCTTCCGGACCACTCTGTGAAGCCATCGCAAATTCCTGCAGGGCCCAGATCACCAGACGACATCATATTCCAGAAAACGCACAGAACGCAAAAGGCATTCCTTGAATCGATAACAGCTAAAAACAAGAAAACCCAAATAAAATTCTCAAAAAACACATTAATCCAGCTAAGAGGTTTGCGACCCCAGGCGTATCTACCCATTCACCAACTACAATCCAGCAAAAGCCTTGCCGATCACTCTGCATTCGACATCAAAAGACGATCTTTCCAGCAGAAAGCCAACCGCCCGAACAAAAAAGAACTCCTCAGGAAAAAAGAAGAGAAAACCGAGCAAGAATTTCGTAATCCACCCTCAATTCTCCGGAAAATCGAAACCAAACGCATCCTAATCGGATCCAAGTACCTTGGAGCAGCGAGTAAAGTGATCGAGTTCGCAAACTACGCACGCGCCGAGAGAGAGAGAGAGAGGGAGAGGATCAATACGAAATTGAATACGAAATTGGGAGGATTGAAGTGAAGTAAGAATCGAAAGAGAGGAGAGAGGTAGGTGAGTGCTAAAATAAGATTAAAAAATGGTCTGCTTTTAAATAGTATAAATCGTGACATCTTTCGTCAAAAAAAAAAAAAAATTCCCGCCGAATAGACCGACCTAGGACAGTCGATGTTCCGCGTCAGTTGATTTTTTTATCATTTGTCTCGAACTCATCGCCAATCCATGTTGAAAGCAAAAGAAAAGTACCAAACACGGGCCCGCGCGTTAATTGTTGCGTTTTTTTTTTTTTTTTGTTGCGGTTTCTCGTTTTTTTTTTGGTACTTGAATTTGACGCAAATGAAATTTATAGATTTTCATAGGGATGGGATAATTAAGACGTAAGATGATGGTTCTAGTTGAGGCCATTACTAGTTATTTTTATTTAAATTCGGGAAAATTCCAATTAAAGATCAACAGGGTTAAAAGTGGATTTTTGTTTTAAATAAAATATTGAGGTGTTACCAAAAACTTAATCTTATTTTAGATGTAAATGAAGAAAATTAAAAACCAACTTTTTTAATTCCGAAACATGGGACTCGGGAATGATTTTCATCTTCAGGGATCGGGACGACGACGGCGACGACGTGAGTCGATGGTTCTAAGAGCTTGAAGGCTCCAGGCGTTTTTGCCAGATATTCAGCGATATGATATCATTCGTCCACAAAACCGAGCCATTCTCGTCTACACGTTTTCAGATCGGATGATATCATCGACTGTTTCCCGGGTGCACCTTTGAGGCATTTTATCGAACAGTGCTCGTGCAATGAATAGCGATTCGGTCGCTCATCCATGCGAAAACAGAGCGAGAAAGAGGAAGATGGTGTTACCCGGTTGATGAAGCAAGTCGGACCAGTGGGTAGAGATGGAATCGACGAAGGAAGTTGCAGTGGCGGCTCGCGACGAAGATCGGCGTCGGAGGAGGGATCTCGAGCAAAAAGATTCGATCTTTTCGCGTTTTCACGCCAAGAAAACCCAAAAACTGGAGCTGAGCTTTGATGAACAGCCTTAGGGACGGGCAATAACGTCGATCAATGGCGGTGAAACCGTGTCTAGTAGATTTGGAAAATCCAAAATCGAAGAAGAAAATAGTTTCTTCCAGAGGATTTTCCAAGGTGACTCTGAAAGTGGGCTGGAGATGCAGTGGACAATTTAAAAATCCACGTTTTGTCATTAATTTCTTTTTTTTTTTCTATTTATTTACAAAAAATTCTATTTATTTTTATTATATTTTTTATCATTTATTTCACTACATCGACTAAAGTTGAGGTGAGGTGTCAACAGATTTTATTACACATTTGAAATATTTTTGTTAGATGGTCAAATGCATAATCAAAATTTTAAAATTGAATCAACAAAAAAAGAAAGAACAGTATTGAGATGCCATTTCCTCATATTACTGAAAAAAATTTTGGATACAAAAGTAGTATTAAAAATCACCTACCTTTTCCAATAAAATCGATCAAAGACAAATATCATCTATCAACAACTCAAATAACAAAAAGAAAACAAAACATAAAATTAACAAAAAGAACTTACCTACCAATTCTCTACCAAAATGAAAACATAAAAAAAATGAGAAAATTCGGGAATTATACACCATATCCCTTCACTATACCAAATCTGTTCATTTTAATCTACAAGAGTGAGATTGCTAAGACCATTCAAGGATTAGACATACGAAAATAATCCTGAAAATCAGTCAAATTTCTGATATCAAAAGAGAAAAATTACAAACCCCATGGAAAAAAAGAAAAAAAAAATTCATTCACCAAACTCTCATCCTAAATGCGGAGAAAAAAAGTGAAAAGAAAAGGCACGAAAAATGCAGGACAACCCGAGACATGGTCAAACCCATTGACCCAACCATTTCCTTATGGTCCTCGGCGACAATGGCGACAAAAGACATGTAAAGTTCGTTCCTTTTGACGTTTCTGCAAGGGAGGAGGAAGAGGGCTCTAGCGTTTCTTCGAGACGTCTCTAGTCTAATCCTCCGCCCAGATCGGTCTCCACCGCTTCCGTCTTCAACCGTGTTGCAGAAACCGCCGCCGCCCACCACCCTTCCGCCGCTGCAAGCCGCAAGCCGCGAGCTTTTTTGCTCTGTAGCCCGGTGCCTTCTCTCGAGGAGAATGGCCGTCTTCATCCCCAGCCGCGCCGTCTTCGTCCCCCGCCTCTCTCCTTCTCCTTCCTGTCCCGCTTCGAGGCAACCCATTTCGCCGCTTCGAGGCTGCGGCCAATGGGAGACGAGCGGCGGGCTTCCCGCCGATTCGATTCGAGCGCTCCCCAGTTCGTGCCGGAGCAGGCCTTCTCCTGGATGCCGTCTCGCTTGTGCTCCGTACTCTGCCCATTCTTCGGTATGCTTTCTATAATTCGGCTGATTTGCGTGCAGGATGCGCGATTGACGCGTGGCTCTGTGAAAATTTCTCAGCTCAATGCGAGAACTTTTCATCTGACTTAATTGGTTGGATTCTTGGTTCTATGATTTAGCATCCTATCTGTTTATACTGTTGGCGTTGGAGTGGCTTTGCTTTTGTATTTGTCGTGGGTCCTGTTCCTTCTGGTTTCTCTTGCTTATAGTTTTCGCGGTTCGTAAATGTATAATGAACTGGATTTGCATACTTTTTTAGGATGATCTTGGAGATTACATTGGAGCGGGTAAGCTCTAGTTGGTCTCTTCCTTATAGAAGATAGAGTGTGCTCTGGTCATACAGCGATTTCTCCTACCCTTATATTTTGTTAATGGCTGATAAAATTATTTCTCGAGGAGTGCTAGATAAAATTTAGGTTGGTCGGTAGGTGGAATATTGTGATGAGGACTGCCAACGCCATCTTCTCCTCCTTGACCAGCCCTATGACATCAAGTTTTGTCTTTTGAGATATTGAAGCTGATTTGGTTACTAGTACCTGCATATCTCATGATATGTTTTTTCTGGATCATGGTAGGCTAGAAAAGAAGGTTCTGGAAATACGGCATATGAAGTGGCACACTATTGTGCCTTGAGTGTTTCAAAATATGCTGGTAGTGTAACCATTAATTCTTAGCTTACTAGGATGGAAATACAGCTGGCACATTTTCCTTGCATTGATCAGTACTAAGCTGCCTTTTAGTAAGTGCTTGCTTTATGGGCATTATAACTTCAAACAAATCCTTCCATTATATGTTCTTTAAGGTTTGGGACACCAATTGCAAGAGGTAATGTGGTCAGACGAGTCAAGAACTAAGAGAAAGGCTGCGCAGAAATTCACTTTAAATTAATCAGTTACAGTGCCTTCTTGTTCAATTTAAAACTTTGAGCAGAGCCCATGCCTTATAAAATACTTCAATGTTTAAATTACAGTGACCACGGCCCATACAAAAAATTTGTTAAGCCCTGTACCAATTATCATACCGTTGGGCTATTGGATCTTTGAATTGGTCCCATTGACAGTGCAAGAGAATGGCTGTGTCATTTGAGAGTGTAGGTTTCATTGGCTATGATACTGATATTTGCAAGGGCTAATTGATGAGTTGCCAAATTTGTTTATATTGGATGGGAGAAAGGGACAAAGGATATTTTACATATGTAACTTATCTGTAGATGGTAGATGCTTGGAGAAATGAATCTAGAACTTCCTTTGATGTGTGGCAAACTGTTTGAGGAATCTGTATCATTAGGTTAGTATATGTGAGCCTTATGTTAAGTTCAATGGCTCTTACTTAAAAAGCCCATGGGTAAACTGTAGATATTGGCAGGAGTTTGAGTAGTTTGAACTCACAATATACTTACAGAAATGGCAAAAGTTTTCGTTGTGGAATGTGTATGGGATTAGAGGAAAGCTCACTCCATGCTGCTGTACAACAATTGATATAGAAGTGCATTTCCCATCTTAAATCTCCAAAGAGGGGAAGTTGGGCTTATGTGCATGCTTTACACTAACTCTTCCAGTATGAGCAGAGACCATAAAAAGCTCTCTTTTTTTTTTTTTGCTTCTAAGCTGGTTGTAGATCAGATTATGCCAAAAAATGAAAAAATACAAAAGGTCCTACTAATGGATTAAGGTTAACTATTATTATATTGGTTTTACTATCAAAATAGAAAGTACTTAAATCATATGATTTAACTAGTGAGTGGATGGCCTGAGTGGTTTGCATGATGCTTTAAGGGATGATATAAAGTTTATTCAAGAAACCTCAGCTTACTATGATGTCCCCTCTAAATCTTACAACCATTTGGATTGTGGTCTTTAAAGGTCAGTTATATGATTTCAACCCTATTACATGAGTGTTTCCTATTTGCACATGTCACTGCCCTGTCCTGATCAAGCAGACTTACTGTAAACTGCCTCTCCCCCTTTTCCTTAATTATAAAGTTTCGTTGGATTTACCTTTCTCTCTTTTCCTGAGCAATAAAAGTTTTGGTTAAGTATACCAATCCTACTAAGAAATGTACAAGAAAATGGAAAATATTTTGGAAAAGAAAAAAACAAAACTTTTTAAACAAGATATTCTAAGCCAGAAGAACAAGCGTTAATATGGACATTAGATAGCCAAAACAAAACTTTCAGATCCATCGAATGTTTTTATCGTATTATCTTACACCGCATAAGACAGCACTAAGCAGTATAGTACTGCAAGATTTTCTATTTTGAGATAGAGTCACTCACAGTGACATTCTAGCAACTAAATTGCTGCGGATTGCTTTCAATCTTCACCCAACATAGAGCTAAAAATATAAATCCACAACTTGGAAGCAAGTCATGGAAGGAAAATTTATCGACTATGTTATAATGTCTGCACATACAATACCAATTGGTTATGATAGAAAATGTTTCCAAGATTTGTAGTAGGAAGAATATTAGTCCAAGCGTTGTCCAACTGAAGAATAAAAATTTTGAATGGAAAATGAGAGAGCCCCAATGTTTGAGAGGAGAAAATCGAGGAGGGAAGTTTTCCCAGACCAAACAAAAAGACTAAAAGTAATTTTACTATGGAAAAATTTCCCAAACCTGCCAGTGTATCAGAATGTTTCCTGTGTATCCAGTTTTCAGTGTGTGTGCTTCAGTGTGATCTGGGCTTGTGGACTGCCAATCATACGGGATTCAGGTCTACCTGTGAGCTATTTGTATTCTGTTTTTGGTTCTCAGTTCTTAAAGTTTGATATTTGCACTTAGTAGAGATATCTAACCTTTCTGAACTTGAAATTAAATCCCATTCATGAGTAAACAGTCTTGCCTTTTCTTCTAAATGCACCAGCCAACTAATTGAATTATTATTTGGTGTAGAAATCTGGTGGGACAGAGACTTCTTCAGAAGGTATGAAACCATCTGGGTCTTCAGAGAATATAGCGGAGTCAGTCAGCTTGAATAATCTCGTTGAAGTTTTCAGGGAGGCTTTCCTTTCTGGAGATGAGAAGACAGTCAACGAGGTTGAGGCTAGGATGTGCAGTATAGAAGTATTGAGAAAGCAACTAGTTGAGCAAGTATCTACTTTATCAGAAGAGATGACTTCTGGTAAAGAGAATTATATCCGACTGCAAGCAGATTTTGATAACTTTAGAAAGAGATCAGAAAAGGAAAGACTCACAATAAGCAGTAATGCACAGAGGGAAGTAATTGAGAGTCTTCTGCCCATGGTGGATAATTTTGAAAGAGCCAAGCAACAGATTAAACCTGAGACAGATGAGGAAAAGAAGATTGATGCCAGTTACCAAGGTATATACAAGCAATTTGTAGAGGTCATGAGGAGCTTGCATGTATCTGCTATTGCATCTCTTGGAAAGCCTTTTGATCCATTGGTAAGTTTTTGGTCCTTTTATGTGATTGTTATATTGATGATAATGTTTTTTTTAGTCTTGTTCATGATACTATCTATCTCTTGGGTTTGCCAAAGTTTGGAAAGTCCGACATGTGAAAGAAAATTGTGTCGTTGTCATTTATCGGCATTGGTTTTCTTGGTCTACTCTAGAAAAGATTACTCTAGAAAGATGTCCAAGTATCATGGGTGATAAGATTGTCCTTTTCTATTTGCAGAATGGTCCATTCTGATATTAACTTATGGGATTTTAAAAACTGAGATTGAGACGATAAAGTTGGCAACGTAATTCGTGTAGCTATCCAAATATTCCTTGACCATCTAGACCCTGGAAGGATGATGTCATATTCTTTAAGTATGACCAAGTTCCTTACAACTGAAAAGTATGCTTATGTACTTTACATGAATCTGGGGATTCTGATTTTTTTTTATGGTAAGATGGGTTTGCGGTATGCAATTATTTGATCTCTAATGCTAAAATAATATAATTATCTCACAAAGGATAGAGCCAGTGTAGATACTCTGAAGGTTTGTTCTCACATAAGCATTCCATGGGCATGATGCATAGAACAAACCATGAATATTATCAGTACATCATAAATGACACTATTTTGTTATCACTAGAATAGGATAACTTAGGTGACCTCCCTCCATGCTTCTCAGCTACCAATCCCACAACCACTGTTTACCACCACCTTTATCATGGTGTCACCACATTTGCCTTGTCCACTATCATCACCACAACTATCACATCCATCACTCCAGGATGTTAACTATCACTGCTACCACTTGTTAAAAGAGTGATTGTGTGGCAGATGTGGTGATGCTGCCGATGGAGAAGTTATGACGAGGTGGAGTGTTTGCCCTGGGGCAGGGGAGGGAGGGACGGTGGGGAAATTAGGTTTTGGTCATTTGCCATTATAGTAATTTCCATTATGCAGCATGGCAGGAGAACAATAGATCTGTTGATACAACGTGAGCCCACTTCATATACCATTTCTTATTCCTCTGCCATGCCTCTCTTGAAAGGAGTCATCAGTCATTACTGATCTGCCATGGATTTCATTTAACATACCAGCAGGATCATACTGTCACATTTTCCACTTGCTTAAGTTTAAATTAATTTCTTTATCAGTTGCTTAAAGTTCAATTATTGCAGCTACATGAGGCCATTGGACGTGAGGAGTCTCAAGAATTTCGGGAAGGCATTGTAATTCGAGAGATTTGCCGTGGCTTTCGTCTTGGTGATAGAGTTCTGAGGCCTGCAAAGGTTAAAGTTTCAGCTGGACCTGGAAGCAAGAAATCAAAACCACTTGCTGTGGAATCTGCTGGACAAACTGCAGCAGCAGCTGGATTGGATGAGCGATAGTGATTCAACGACGAGAACCATTTTCTTCTAGAAAAGAGTCCAACGTCCTTCATTCACTCTAGCTCATGAAACTTTTTGCGTAGCATGCAGCTTTTATTGAACTGGGCAAAGTTAGTTTCTTCATGTCCAAGCTTCGCCAGTTAAGTTGAATCCATGGATAATTTTCTCATTTCTTTTCCTTTTGAAGGGTCTGATATATGTAAAAGGATTTGATTTAAAAATAATTTACGGGCAACATTTTTGAAAGCTTCTAATCGTTATAATTTCCTTGTGATTTTAATGTAGCTGGTGGGCCCTATTCGAGTTTTATGCTTGGATGAAGTGAACTTCAATATCGTGGGTGACTCCCAATGTACTTGGCCGTCAATTGTTACTCCTCTTGTTTCACTTCCTGAGCTGCTATAGTTTAATGCATTTTGTATCTTTAAGATTCGTGTCCAGAGGAACCTAGTTTTTATTGAATTCCTTCCAACTTGGCTGTGTATATTCAAAACTCAGTAAGTACCTTAAGGATTGGAGAGAAGCTTTCTTTTAAGCAGCTGTGCGAGAAATGAAGATGGACAAGAGTACTTCTGCTGACGGTCCAGGAAAGACTCTGAAGGTAAAGTTAATTTGCATCATCCTCTATGATACCTATGAAGTTTCAATTTTGCAGTCTCTCTCGGGATGATCGGTGTATGTCATTTCCCATTTTGGAAGATGTGCTTTTCTTTTGGTTCTCTACCATGAAAACTTTAGCATTTCTTAGTTTCATATGGTAATTTTTGGGTATCATTCACTTCCTGTTTGTCAATTAGGACTCAAAGTATGAAGAATCAGTGGGCTAACAAGAGTTTCTTCTCTCCCTCACTCGCTATCCCTGTTATCACTTGGTAGGATGTTCAGAGGCTCATCTAAGACAATGGCAGATATTCTTCAAAAGGCAGCACAGATTAAGACGGCGGTGACTATGGTTGGTTTGCTTCCAGTTGCCTCTAGCATCCCCTTTTTCGGCCCTGCTTCTAGCGTCTTTATTTTCTACTTGAAAGGCATCAAGTTTGGTAGCCTTGTGCAATTGATTCCCTGATCCCCCATAAATGGCCTAGAGGCATTGTGGGTGACCCTATATCCAGACGTCCGGGAGGTTTTTCCTATTGGAACATTTGCATGAATTGTGGGGGTTCCGGAGGAAAACAGGAAGAGAAAGTGGCCCGTGACTATATTGATTGCCCATCAGACTCGATGTTAGTTGGCGATGCCCCTTTTTCTTGAATTTCATTAAGAAAGTGACCCCACAGAACACCTCTCAGGCCGTCATCAGGCGGCTCAGAGTTCAGGACCACCAGCAGATTCGGAGGATTTTCATGACACTTACTTGGAGAATATGTCAGTCTCATTACTTAGGGGGTAACTGGTAAGGCCTCTGAGTTCCCTCGACTTGTATGCTGGTTTTGTGCTTGGAGCGCCAGGCTATCAATAGCCTGAAAACTTGGGGGGAGGTTAGCCTCCTCTACTTTTCCAAAGGCAAAATTCAAGTTTTCGGCCTTTACCTTTTCTTCTCAGAGAGGACAATATGACAGTCTTGCCAACTAAAGTTCTGGGTTTATCCCCGGACAAATGCATCATTTATGTCATGGTTTGAACAGAACGGAACATAATTTGGCCCGGCATGTATTCCTTTTTTCGTTTTTTGGCCTCCTTCCTGTTCCTACCTTGTCTTGGCATTCCTTCTTTTCCTTTTTTTCTTTTGTTCGCTCTCTGACTTCTCTAGCAGTCGCTTTAATGGAGGCCGAGGCATGAATTTCCGGCGGCGACAAAAAGCATCGAAGCTGTGAAAGTGGTGGGCATTCCAATTTTTTCTTTTTTATCACTTTAGCTCTATTACAGCTGGAAATTCGGCAAGAAAAGAAATGGACAGCAACTGAAACAGTCTCAGGGAACTTCAGACAAGAATAGAGAGAAACTGTATATGGAGAGAGACAGAGACGGAGAGAGAGAGAGGGAGCAGTCTCTACTAGGTTCAAAGTGGGAAGTGAATCAGACAAAAAAGCTTCCTAAGAGGAAAAGAAGCTGTTCTTTAGGACAGTGCTAAGAGTGGCCCAGGAATCTCACAGACCCCACCTTCACCTACCTACAGTCTCATTAGGGGGAAGCCCTTTGTTATCATCCTTTAATTTTCAAAGCTATGATGATTAGTGATTTTACTATGGCACCAAACTGGAAGAAAGAGCACTCAAAACAGAACAGAACAGAGGCAGAGAGGGAAAAAAATCTCAACTTTTTTCGTCTCAAACACGATCTTTTTCTACATAATCAAAGCTCGAGTATGATCAAAGTGCGGTCGTTCCGTGAAAGGCAAAAGGGGAAGCTTCCATGCCATTGTCCCGCCATTATTTTGTTTACCAAACGAGAAGCAGACCTGGCCCTGCTTGCGCATCATTAGTCCTGCGTCTCTTTCTTTTGATTCCTCTCTTTTTCATTTTCTTTTCTCCCTTTTCTTCTGCACCCTTCTCTCTTTCCTCTCCAACGAGTGTATTTTCAGTAACTACAAAAAATGGGCAATGATTCCGTTGATTTATTGCTCCCATTTTATGATGCTTTTGCTCTGGTTTTTTATTTTTTATTTTTTTAATGGTAGTTTTGAATATTAAGGAGAGGCTTCTCCAAAGTTCATAGTAGACTATGGGAACGAGAATGACCACAAAAGAGAGAGACTCCGGAGAGGAGGAAACCTAAGAAAAAGAAGTAATAAAATAAGACAAAAGGTACAACCAACATCAAGAAATTTCTCTACATGTCGTTTTTCCCTGAACAGGAAACTAATGAACCATCCCTCTCTCCTTCTCTCTCTCTCTTGCTTGTTCTTTTCGATTTTTAGCCCACCTTAACTGATCTCCGTTTTGCTTTGTTTGCCCTTCACTACCTGTGGCTGCAAAAGTCCAAAAGCTTCTTCCTCCCTTCAACTATCTCATCAAAGAAATCATCAAGCTGGCCCACTATATTCTCAGCGCCCGATCTCAACGCCCCAAAACAACCTCTCAAGTGTTCCACTCTCTCTCTGACCCTCACCTGCGACTCGAAATCCACCCCTCCCACCGAGCAAATCTTCTCCAGCTCGCCCCTCAGCTCATCCATGGCCGTCCTCGACCTCCTGTACTCCTGAGCCAGAATCCCAGTCCCACCGCCACCGCTCACCTGCTCGATCTCAGAGGCCACCCTCTGCTTCAGCCTCGCCGTCGACACCATGAAAGATGAGCCGTAGAACAAGCACCCTTCCATCTCATACTCCTTGCCGAGGATATTCGATTCCTCTGGCCAGTAATAGACCAGCCCGTATAGCAGGATCATTATGAGCAGAGAGCTCACGTTCTTCATCGCGTACAGAGCTCCCCTGAAGCCATTGAACCCGTGGAGCTTCGACTCGAAAGCGCCGCCCATCTCCTCGAATCTCAGCGAGAGTGGCCTGAACTTCATCTCCATGAGTGCCCTGTTCTCCTCCTCCAGCCCCACGGCTTCTCTCCTGCATCCGTTGATCGCCCTGATAACCTGTTTCAAATCAGAACACACGCGAAAAAACAGAGGGGAAAAAAATGAGCTCTCTTATTGGAAGAAGAAAGAAAAGCATATGATCTGAAAATGAAGTCTAAATTTTTTATCAGGATGGATGTTGTGACGGACCTGTCTAGAGACTTGTGGGCTTAGGTGATGATGGTGAGCATCGAACAGGGAGATCACATTCAATCCCGCAGAGCAGCAATTCTCCAGGCCAGAGACTCCAGACTTGAGGACATGGCATGCGTCCCACAGCTTGGAGCTCTCGTCCATGTACTCGTTCAGCCACTTGTCTCCCACAGGCAAGTGAAGTTTCTGGACAAGCAGGGACAAACTGGTGTGGAAGGACCTGAGGACCGAGAGTACCCTTTGGAGGAATTGGACTGACATGAAGCTGTGAGACAGAGAGATGCGCTCAAGATCATCAATCCCTCTCGTGAGCAGGCTATAGAAGCCATTGACAGAGTTGGTGGAAGAAGGATCCATCTCTTCTGGCTCTTCTCCGTTGGAAACTCAATGACAAGCCTTCAAAAAAAAAAAATTGGGAAAGAAGAAGCAAGCTCAGAAGAAGAGAAAGATGGTGAGATTGGGGGAGGAAGGAAGGTGAGCAAGCATAGGGTATTTAAATTCAAGGAAGGAGGAGGAGGAGCTCAGGTTTCTAGGGTTGAAAGGAATTGTGGGAACTGGGAAGCAATGATGATGGTTTCCTACAAAGAGGAAACGATGATTGTGAGCTGCCATTTTTTTGATTGTCTGATGGGGAAGAGGAGAAAGAAAAGTGCCAACCCAAAGGATTAAAACAAGAGGGGGGAAATAAATAAAAAAGATTTGGCCCAAAAAAAAAAAAAAAAAAAAAAAAAATCTGTATTCCTTAAAATTCTTAAGGACAAGGAATTATTCACCATTACACACGAGAAAAATAATAAAGATTGGCTAAAAGGGAAAAACCAAAGAAATACCCTTTTGAGCAAAATTAGAAAAAGAGAAAGCGGAGGGGATTTGTATTATAATGTTGCTGGCAATGCTATGTCATGATGTTAGATTGAGGTCATGGGTGCGTGGAAAGTTTGACCGAGATTGACCCATTTTCCCTGAAAAAGAATTCTCTCATGGTGTATTTTTTTGGGGTCTTTGATTATTGTTCAAACACACCCCCCCACTTAGTCAAGAGCCTGTTGGTGATTGGAGCTTTGCTTCCTCCTTTTCTTCCTCGAGCAACTGACTTGGCCCCCTCTAATCCCCTCACTCATATTGAAATCTGCGGCTCGTGTCTCCTTGGACGCACGGTCTTCTTCGAGAACGAAATCATGCATGGCGTTCGTTCTTTGAATCTTAAGATAAAAAAAATTGAAGTCTTTTCATGCAAATCTTATTAGCTTTTCTCGATATACCCCTTCCCCCTTTGTCCTCGAAAAGCCATGAGACTTCCTCCTCCTCGTTGGTACCAAACAATCTTTGACGCTATACTTGCTTGTGAGAGTTTTCTAGCTGTGTGGAATTCTTTCTTTCTAGACGGTGGGGACCGGAAAATCTTGGGCATCACCGATTCTCGCAATCGTGTCTTCGGTTTGCATGATAGTGTTAATTAATGGAGTGCTCGTGAGGTCTTGGAGAACGGGACACTTGAGAGGGGATGTTGGTCTTCTAAGATTTCCCTCGGGAAGTGAGGAGGAGGAGGAGGAGGAGGAGCGCCATTTCAAAGGATGCACAAAGGTGGATTTCCCCTCCGTCTTTCGCTTTTAGGTCTGCCCTCCAAGTCCAACTAGTCATGATAATAGCAACACACCAATAAGTTCTCAATTGAATATTCATAGGTTCATCGCAACAAGCATGACTGATCATATGTTAAAATGGTAAATTTCCAAAATGTTAATCACCCATGACACGACCTTTGTGAAAATATGCATTTCGAAATATGGAAGTTCTTTTTTATTTAATTGTTTCGTGGCCTCTTTTAAATATAGTGCTGAATGAATCTATTTAATCATTGTGGCATTTCCAATTTCCGCTAGCCTTTTGAACTGCAATAGAGTTTGTTCGTGCCGATAATCACGCTCAAGTATTGCACTAGGAATGAGCTCTAAAAGCGTGTAAGCTAAATATATAGAAGCGTATATGAGAGGCCAAGAGAGAGGGTTGTCATTGAAAAAGGGAAAGGGACTATCATTGTCATTTTCACCCGTGAACGGAGAGCGTCACTGTCGGTTCCCATTCACAACGATCACAAATGCGCCTCAGCCCATCTCTCTCTCTCTCTCTCTCTCTCTCTCAAGTTGGATAGTATTATCAGGATTGTATACAATCCACAGCGATAAGTCAAATGGAATATACCACCAAATTCCAGATAAGACAAATTTTTCCGATTCGATTTTTATATCTGGTCAACCAAACAAAGCACTAGTGGAGATGCAATTTCTTCGCTTCAAACACTTCTAATGTCAATGAAAACATGCCGCGATTTTCAAACAAATGGAGTAAAGTGTAGAATCTTTTCAGCTAGTGAAGTCATTCAGTCTTGTCTTTGCAGGAAAAAAGACAGAAAAATTCAGTCTTGAAATCTATATTCTAGGTCTGACCTCAAGCGGATGGAAAAAGCCGGCTGTGAACAGAAAAAAACCGAGAGGATGTTCTCTCATTGTGCAGAAGGAAGAAAAGAACCCCAAGAGCATTTTGATCTAAAGCCATGACCCATCTCAATCGCGTTAGTTAAACCTAGGAATTTTCTACAATACAGAAACGACGATCCCGTCTAGACCTCATCGCTTGACATGCTCGGTGAAGATTTAGCATGACATATAGTTAATACAGCAGTCCTACATCAGCCGACGAGGGACTAACGATGATGGGGTGATAAGACAGAGCCTCATTGATCACAGCCGAGGCCATGCTCGACCAGCCCTTTATGCCCTAGAATCAATAGCATGGATGATGATATTAGGACTTGGCAAAGATGCTCCAACTTTGCTTCGACTGCTTCGTAGATTCAATGGCAGAACTACCCACGTTTTTTAATATTCCCCCTTTTACCAAAGGATGCGTTCATTTGAGCCCCCAAGCTCTCCCTAGAGAGAGAAAAAGAAAAAAAAAAAGAAAAGAGAGGATGCTCTATCGAAGTAGCTTCCAAGGTTTAGCACAACCTAAAGCGAAATCGGATGAGTTTTCAAGTGTGAGAAGCCCTAGCAAGTACCTAGTCCTAGTGCTCTAGGCTTTTGTAATATGATATGCGGAACCATCATGAGTTTTAGTGGTAGCCTTTTAATATATGTCCTAAATAGTTCAAAATAATTCACACCAGTTGAATCGATTGAAATTTCGTTTATTATTTATTATACATGGCTATCGCTGAAATTAAAAAGATGTGTGCTTGTATGCTTGCAACATGGTATTTCACTCCACCTTTGTAGTTGCCATGTGACACAACAAATTTTATGAGCATTGCTCCGTGATCTAATACTTATCAATTGTTGAATTCAAACTTCAACTATCATTTGGGAGAGAGTTTTTCAATATATTCACTTCAATAGCCCGTGTTCAAGTAATGGATATACTTAAAGTTTTTGACAAATCGATATTAATAGATTGTTAAAGAGAGATGATCCCAACATTTTTTTTTCCAATTTTGGTAATTATATAAAATTAATTATGTTTTATTTCCACTTAATTTAGACCGATAAGTAAAAGAATGATAGGGATGAATTCACGAGCCTTAGTTTGTCGTACAGCGACTTTTATTTTCTATCTCATAACATGAAAAGAAAAAAATTAATTAATGGACAAAGAGACATGATCTTGCCCATAGATATTATTTAGCCATCACTTCCTTCCTCATTTCTTTTTCCTTTTAACTTTCATTTCACTAAATTTATGTCAATTCACTTTTTTCCCTTTGTTTCTTCTCCTCCTTTCTGTCACTTCTTCTTCATTGAATTTCTTTTACTTTAATGTTCAAGCTATGTTGTATAATTCTGTTTCTTCCACGATCATTTGTATGATCACAACGTCACTTGACTTAAAGTGTAGCTATGAATTTTGACATGGTAAAGCGTTATAATTTCTGTTTAAGTTCCCGGATGAAATAAGTTACACTATTAATATGCCCCTTGGAAATTTTAATAAAAATGCGTAAGAATATGTTTTAAACATGATCTTGCATGACTATTTACAAAGGAAACACGTAATTTATTAAATATCCATCTTTTAACTAATTGATAATTGAAAATTTTGGAGCTAATGTCGGATATCATTTTAGAAGTTGTTGATTTGGCTTTATTGTGACAAAACACTGATGACATTGGAATCAATCACTTTAATAAGTCTTGCAACTCTAAATTTGTCATGTACGGTAATTTTGGAGTTATTTTTTCATTGGTTAATTGGAGGGTCTTTAACTATGTTAATATAGGTTTTCATAGAACTGTATAAACTTTACTTGGAAAGAGTATTTAGATAAATTGCGATTTATTAAGAGTGCTACAAACGTTGAAAAATTAAAAGATGATCAAGCAATCTATGAAATTAAATGTGCAGTATAAACGATAAGATAGATTATGTTGAGATTGTGAATTTATTTATTTGTTTATTTATTGTTTTTGCGGCAACACCGGATTATATTTTAGTGATATTATTAGGCAGCAAAAACATAGATGAGAAAAGAAAGAAAAAAGAATTGTCAAAGCACGCCCAGTGGGACTCGAACCCACAATCGCCTGATTAGAAGTCAGGCGCCTTATCCATTAGGCCATGGGCGCCTTTTCCCGATGAGTCCCATTCAGTTGAAACTTTAATCCTATTTCTCGGTTCCTTTCATCATCCCCAACCATCTAACGCCTGAAAATACATATTTTGATTAATATCTTGAGTAATCCCAAACTGACATACGAATAACAAATTTATCTTTCATTAATTTTTGTTAAATTTTACTATTAAATCACTAAGTTAGATGACATGTGGTAATTGAGGGATTATGTGTACCGATTTTATGGTTTTTTGTTGTAGTAACCCAATTTAATAGAAATTAATGGAGGGTGTCTTTGTTACAAAAATTAATTTGCGGTAAATTTATCACAGGTTTATTGATTTGAGGTTTCTTGTGATATTAACCCAACGCATTTTGATGACAGTGAGCAACTACACTTTGTACTTGTGCAGCGGTGCTTCTGCATTGAAGCTAGTATGAATCAGCATTCGGTCCTAGAGAGTTTTAGATTACCTTTTTTTTCACTCAAAAATGGTCGAGAGAGCTCGTAAAGTGAACGGCAATAGCAGCGACAATACTTGAAATTGCTTGAACTCAGACCAACACAATGATGACTGAGATCGGAATCATATGCCCTGAGATTTAGGTGACGCTACCTTTAACGTTTTATGCTTCCATTCCATGTGAAAAGTCACAACTGCGTACATGCAGTGTATTCAAGTGTATTTGACCCGATCCTAGCGGCAAAGATTTGAATACTACGAGTCAAGAAAAGAAGCCAATCCACGGCGTCGGAGCAGTTTGGAGAACCTTGTCAGCACAGTACATCAAAAGGCAGAGCAACGGACATCGAAGTCAAAAAGAACCTCGAGCCATTGCATTTCAAAGGTCGGAGCAGACTGGAAAACTTAATGGTCTGGCTTTCAAGCTTTTTCTGGAAATCAGGCCTTCCACAGTCGATGTTGTCTCTACAAAAGAATACCGAAATTCACTGGAAGGTTGATGTACGAGTCATAAACCGTGCTTGAGACCGTCAGGGAATGCGAAGCTAATTGGTCCGAGAGAGAAGATCTACGAGCATATCAGAGTGCATAAATCCCCCACTCTAGCTGGTGAAATGTTGAAAGGAAACACCCTGAATTTGCCATTAGCCATGCAGGTCAAAGTTAACTCGGCATTGTGCTCCACAGCCTGCAAAATCTGTTAGGACCACAAGAAATTGCAAAATCACGGTGGTAAATGTGTCCTCAAGGATATCAAGTTTCTAGTATGATGTCGAAATAATATGCCAAGATCTACTATGTGAATTTAACTTAATGTTTTCCGGAAGAAAATGAGAAAAAGATGGTCATATTGAAAGCATAAAAAAAGGGACCAGGGACTTGGCAAGCTGTAGTAACACTGGTAGTCTGGTTGGACTCCAAAAAGCTATATATATATTTCCTCATTGACTCTGAGATGAATAACAGACCAGCAAGGTATTATATGCTCCATTTCGGAGGAGGATGCTAATTAGCTGTAATGAATCTATGTTGTAGGACTGCAAATTCTCGATATTTTCGATACCTCGCAAGAACTCGTCATGTCGTTGCAGCTCCATCTTTTTGAAGGGATGCAATTGAGAAAATGACACCAACTGCAATACTGGTTTAAGTTGATTCTCCATAGTGCTGTGACAAGACACCCAGAAAATCTAACACAACAAAGAAGATCAATTTATGAGATCTCATGCAACAACAGAGTGAGGGCGGGCAATAGCTTCAAAGAAAAGAAAAACTCTAACTCACACGAGACCAAAAAGAAGAAGAGCCACAATCCTCAGGACTGGTTTATCCAGCTTCTGCTTCAACTTGATGGAACTCTGAACACCGTAGTCAAAGAGACCAACCTTATTAATCGGAAGATCTCCACAGTGAGGTTTATATAGAGACACAAAACCAAGTAGAAATCCTGATGTGAAGCCTCCAATGCTCGAAAAGTTGTCAATGTAGGGCAACAGGCCAAGAGCAAAATTGATTGTGAAGATTGAGAAAATGAAAAGCAGAGCAGCACACTGCAACACATAAAGGAGAGATTTATATGGTGATCAAGAAAATGATAATGGCAGAATAGATGACACAGTGAAATAATGGTTAAAACACGTAAATACATGCAGCATCAACCTTATCATTGAAATGTCTCCAATAGCGTATTAAAACAGCAAGCATAGCTCCCAATAGTCCAAAAAGAGCAGCAGAGGAACCGACTTGTGGACTGTCTTGGACAAAAGTTGCAGAAACCAGGCTACCAACCATGGCAGATAGTGTATAGATCATCCCCGATCTTACTGCAAAGCAATTAAATTAAATGAGGAAACGAATAATAGCATGAAAAGATTAGTCTAACAGGGCTTAATGCCGATTAAACTTCAAAGGTTATCATGAAGCAAAAATACCTACATGGTCCAAACTCCTGCTCTAGATGAATCCCCAAGTACATGACACTGACCAGATTGATCAATAGGTGGAAAATCCCAGCATGCAACCATGGTGCAGTGAAGAGTCGCCAAGTCTGGTGCTCAGTCAGCAATGTTCGTCGGAGAGCCCCCACCGCATCCAGCCTGATAAAACACAATAATAAGTGATCTTCCTCTCTTCTGTTGAGACTTGCAAGACCCAAAAAAAATGTTGCTCATATTCCATGTTAACACATTGCTGTTACGAGAGGAAAAAACCAACCTAACACAACTAAACAGCATGGTCAAGCATCCTTTTCACAATACTTGTGAGAGAGAGAGAGAGAGAGAGAGAGAGAGAGAGAGAAGCATATGTGATGAATGCCACCAAAGTACTAGACACAAAAGAGGATCACAGCTTTGGTGGATATCATGAGAGTGTTAGTGGACACCTGCTGCTTCTGGGAACATTCTATCAGAATTCTTACACCCATTTTTTCTGCTTCCGACCACACTGTACTTGTGTCTATGTAGTGTGGCAAGAAGGCAGAGAACGGCAGAGATTTAACATTCCTCCAAATTATTGGATTCAAGTCATTTCAGAGAGAAAAATTACGACGCTCCATGGACAGAGGGTGTAGCCTCAACTTTCCTATTCTGTTGGGGATGCTGCCATTCTCATGTCTCCACTACTGTTGTTGCCAACCACACCTCCACCGCCATCACTCTTGCTGCTGCCGCTGCCACCATGGCCATGGAACTGCGGCATTGCTGCCTCTAACTACCATTACCCCACCATTATCGTAGTTTTCTTATCCTCTACAATACACAACCACTCTGTAGTTGTTCCCTCACTGCCATACACCACTACTCATCACCGTATTGCCAATTCACCAAAATATTTTCATCAAAACTTCCTTCCTACACCAGCATCACCACCACCTGTGCCACTCCACCACCACAGCCGCCACTGTCGTTGTCCTTAACTTCTTCACCTACTAGAACATGACTAAAAGACAGAAGCTTAGGGCACTAAGAAGTTATGATCCTATTTGATCTGGATGACTCTTCATTTCCACAATATGAGATCCAACCACACACTCCAATTTTGACAGTACAGTTCTAGATGCATTCTTTGTGACTTATGTGAGAGCAACTAGAAGCACTGTCACTTGGTCCAGCTAGGAGCTCAAAACACATAGAAGCCTTTAACCTTATCTAAATTCACCTTGATGACCATTGTACATTGAAAAAAACCTAATGACTACACAATTTGAGGGTCAGTTTGTCATATGCTGGCCAGCACTCCTGAGGGAAAAAAAAAAGTTCTCGTTGACGACACACAAAGGTTGAAGCAAAAGTCCGAATTACAAGTACCTGGACAGTAAAAAGGCTATTCCTCTTCTGGTTTCACTAAAATAACATTTGTTTTTGGGGGTGATGCAGAGTCCACAAACAACCCTAATAAGAGGAGCTGACTGATGGAGCCTGATTTTCCAACCAAAGCAGAGCAGCGTACGTTCACTAAAGGAAAGCAAGCTATTCGGTAGCAAATGCGACTAACTTAAATACGAAATCGATCGTCTCGCAGCAAAACTGATTCGGAGCAAATGTGGAACATAACCGAAACGAAACGAAAAAATCACGACTAAATGGGGGAAGAAACGAAGAATCTCACGTCGAGGCGGAAGGTCCGAGCAGGGGGTTCTCGGGGAGCGGCTGGAACGAGAACCTGCCGAGGGCCCCGAGCGCGCACTCGCCGTGGGAGTTCTCGCCGCAGTTGTTGACGGCCATGGTGGCGACGAAGGCGAAGACGTGGAGGAGCACGAAGAGGGAGACGATCCACGTGTCGCCCCGCCCGCGGGAGGCCGACCTCAAGAAAGGCACTGCTTCCTCGTCGCCGCCGCCGCCGCCGCCGCCACCGCCGAAATCGAACGACGACGATTGGCGGGGCTTGAGGTCGAGCTCCGCGCCGATCTTGGCGGAAGCGGCCATTCGGTTCTGCAAGCAAAGCTCGAGCTCGAGGTCGGTGATGGAGGGAAACCGTTTCAACTGCTTCGCGGCAAATGGGATTCAGTTAAAATACTCTCAGAGTCCCCCAACCTTGCTTAACTGCTTTTTTATTTTTTAATAATAATAATAATAATAATAATAATAATAATAATAATAATAATAATAATAATAATAATAATACACGAATTAAGCCATGCAAGATGTGCTAATTGCACCCCTTTTAGTTACTTAATGCGAGAAGTGATATTAAATTTCACCCTTTTCGACTATGTATTAGATTAGATATATTTAGTAAAAGTAAGTTCAAAAAGATAAATTAAAGTATTTTAGGCACCTTCTTCGATTCAACATGCTCATCGTGGTCGGCGATAATTTTTAAGTTCGTGCGTTCGTGCACCTCCTTGTAGTGAACAACTCCATGCAACCATAGGGGAAATAAGTGTAATTCACACCAATGGCTACTGAACTTAAAGGGAAATTCGTAATAATTTTGATTTTCAATGAGTCGGTACTCTTAAACTTTTCAATCTTAGTTTTGATGGTTCTATTCTTCTGTCGCTTAGCTCTCCATGCTCTTCATCTCTGTTACAACATCGACAAAAAAAAAAAAAAAAAATCTCTATTACAACTTGTTCCGCTCAAGTCTTTGTTAGATCCTCCCTCTTTTGTCATGCTACTATGATCGGTATTACCTTTGTGGCGTTCCTATTTCATCATCTAAAATGCTAATGAACCATCGGTTTCAATCTCATTCTTAATATCATTTTTGAGGAAAATTGTTAGCAATTAGTCCTAAACTTATGGTGTGAATGTTAATTCAGCCATAAATTTTCAATTTTGTCAATTTAGTCACTAGCCTTTGTATAAAATTCAAATGCAGTGTTTCGGACCAATTTCATCAATGATGCCATCTTTTTGGAGAGGCTAATGTCATACGATGTGCATGTTGTCCCAATATGCCAACCAGTAGAAGAGCGTTAACAAATGGTGGATTTGTCCCACGAGCAAATTCCATGTCCAGCCATTATATGTTTTAAGGAACAACGACTCAAATGGGTCTAAAGTGTAATATAATTTATGAACTTTTAATTTATTTGATGTGGTTTTGAAACTTTGTCCCAATATGCACTATAGTTATTAAAATTTTAATTTATTCAATGTAATCCCTGAATTTTCGGTACATGTTTGATTTAGTTTTTCAGTTATATGAAAATATTTAATGTTCTCCTTCTAATAATTCAAATTCACAGACAACATTGAACATTTTTACATGGTCCATTGATTAAATTGAATATGTACTAAAAGTTCAAGTATCACGTGAACATTTTAAAAGTTCAAAGATCTCATTATAGAAGTGCAATTGAGTCTAACGTTAAACATTTTAAAAGTTCAAAGATCTCATTATATAAATTAAAAGTTTAGGGATCGCATCGCCCGCCCCCTCGCGATGGGTGGCGGCGAAGTCCACCGCCCTTTTTTTTTTTTGAACAATTTTTTTTTTCTAAATAAATTTAGATTTTTCTTTTTTTCAAAGTTTAAAAGTCATTGGTGTCATTTTCCTTATGTTTTAACACACGGTAGTTATAATATATTTTAAAAATAGTTATGAAGCCGAATCGAGCTTTTCGGGTTTAAAGCTCAGAACTTGTATTGATCCCAAAAGAAAAGCAATTGACGGGTCCTAAGATTGAACTGGGCTTTGATGGGGCCCGAAAAGATTAGGCCGAGCCAACCGGCTCGAACTGATCCAAATTAAAAGAATTTAAATGAGTCTTAAAAGTGAACTGGGCTCTGACCGGGGGCCAGAAAAGATTAGGCCGACCCAACCGGTCCGGTTTTGCTCATTCGTGCAAGCGAGCAACATGCTTTGAATAAAGCTCACACCCCTATTAAAACGAGATCGGGCAAGCGAGCACGATACCTTCGACACAGCCGTCGATCCAAGAAACGAAATCGTCATCATGGCCTTGCGATTTTGGATGCTTCCGAATTCCACAACGAACGTGCAAAGGTCAAATCCAAAGATAGGCAAAAAGGCTTAAAAAAAACAACGACGTACGGAGAAGGCAACAAAACGCGACCAAAAAAAAAAAAAAGAAAAAGAAAAAAAGAAAAGGAAAAGGCGTGCGGGTCTTCAGAGCCCACGGGGTTCCCGCTTCTGGCGCTCGCTCCTCCTCCTCTCCTCCCTCCATTTCTATGGTTTTTTCAACTTCCCGGGATTTGGTCTCCTTTTCTTCCCCCGTTTTGCAGTTTCTTTGTTTTTTTTATTGGAAACTCCCCCAACAAACGAGAAAAAGTCCACCGTTTTTCCCATATTCAAACCCCCCCCTCCTCTCCTCCTTCAACTCCTCTGTATATTCATCACCTTCGTCCGTTTTTTCTTCGCGACCCTCTTCGATCTGAATCGACGCTCTCCTCTCAGATCTGTAAGATTTCTTCCCTACCCATTTGTCTGCGACGTTTCATGAATCCCTCCGGTTATTCGTCGCCGTTGTTCTGATTCAATGCCCGCGAAAGTTCTGTTTTTTACGTTGCTCTCTGTATATACGCCCGTTGCAGCTAGACTTGCTTTGGCGTGTGATTGCGTCTGCTGTGGGCCTTTTTTTTTTTTTTTTTTTTCTTCTCATTGGGTATTCCGTTCCAATCACGCCTTTTGTCTGGAAGTTGAGAAGGAGATTTTGGGATATCTGTGTTCCCCTTAGTTTCATGAATTATAGATTAATGTGGTTATTTTGACAAATGGTGGTGCCAGATTTTGACATGTACTGCTTTTCCTGACATGGATGAGATGTGAATGAGGATTTAATGGTTTGTAACTGGATTTTTTTTATTGAGGTTTTGGTTCTTTATGCGTGGGATCGAATCCGCAGATAGACCGAGTTTTTGAATTCTCGCTAGCTTCCCCTCCTTAGATTAGCTCTTTGTTCGGGCTGTTCTTAATCTTAAGGGCCCGCTAGTTGATGTAAAAGAGTAATGTCGATTATGACCATTCAGCCACGGTACCTGCTTGTTCAAAAGTAATGCGTTGGATGCTTACTTTAGTAAGGCCCAACTATGATGTGTTTTGCTTATCGATTGTTTAATGTGGATTTGGTTTTATTTTAGTGTTGAGGCACTTGTCACAAAGCGTGCTGGCTGGTGTTCTGTGATTTTTGGTGGAAAGAAATCATATGGTAATTGAATGACGTTTGTTGTATTTGACGTGGTCTTGGTTAGATTTGTTGTCTGCTATGCCAACGCATAAGTAGGTTGGAAATTTGAGTTCATTCTTACTTATTTTCGAGCTTGTGAAATCAGAATTTTACAATTTGCTTTGTTAAAAGTGGTTTAATGTCACTCAATGTCCTTGGAGACTTAAAAAGTATTTTGCTTTCTTCATCAGTTTATCATCTTAATTTTAACCTGCATTGCCTTTTACTCAGTGATAAAGCTGCTTTGGTTTTACCAGCTGCCTAAATAACCTCATCCTTGTCAGTCATAAGTAAATGCATTTTCATTAGTTTGTGCAGGAAACCTTCATTCAAAATGTCAGGCTTGTGTTTGAATTAGACTTTCTATATTGATTATGTGGTGCAGGAAAATGAAATTTTGAAAACTTGGTTTGAATCAATTATTGTTCAGTAAGTTTGATTGTGCTGGGATCATGGACAAGGAACATCTTAGTCAAGATTCTAACTCTCCACAAACTGAGAAGGAAAAGGAAAATGCAACTGGTGCTCCTAATAATAATGATCAAGATGAAAAATTGGATGATGAAGCAGTCATGCGCAAGGAAGACACTAATAGGGAAGAAAATAGCTCCTCAGAAACTGAGAAGGTAGAGCAAGGTGGAGTTGATAATGTTGACAAGACGGTTCAAGATGAAATTTCAGAAAACCTAGAAGCTCTGAATGATGTCAAGGCCAGTGCAGAGCAAGATGATCAAGATGGACCATCAAAAAACCTCGAAGCTCCAAATGATGTCAAGATCAGTGCCAAGCCAGAAAGTGACAGTGGAAAAGATTTGTCTGACAAGATGAATGGACAAATAGACATAGAATCTAAAGTTCAAGTGGAAAAGGCAGATAATGCCCACAAACAAGAAGACGCTGGTGATGAAAAGAACGACGATGGGAACTTGGAGCACAGGGCTAAAGAAGAAGTAAGCCAATCTATGAAGGAAACTGAAAATATCAGTGAGGAAAAGGCAGCTGAGCCCGTTTTTGATGGAACAGAAGTTCCAGGAATGGAAAGTGTTAGGTCTACATCTCTCCGCTCTTTGGATCTTGATCCAGAAACTCAAGGAAGCATTTGGCCCGATAAGGCAATGGCCATTAAGAACTTTGTCATGGACAAGAGTGCAGGCGCAGTCTCCACCGTCTTGCGTCGCCTTTCTGGAAAAAAAGGTGATGATGAAGAATTCGCTACTCAGGAAAATAAAGAGGATGTAGAGTCCCACCAAGAAGTTAAAACTGAAGAAGCTTCTCAAAAAGCATCCGAAAAATTTGCGTGGAATCCTCTTGGCTATTTCAAGTTTACTAGAGATGCTGATGATGAAAACAAAGCGGAGCAGCAGGAGGTCGTAAATGACTTGCTACAACCTATTGTAGCAAAAGGTAGAATCATTCTTTACACACGACTAGGTTGCCAGGAATGCAAAGAGGCTAGGCTGTTCTTGTACAGAAAGCGGCTTAGGTATGCTGAAATTAATATTGACGTCTATCCAAGTAGAAAGCTGGAGCTGGAAAAGATTAGTGGTTCTTCAGCTGTTCCAAAGGTCTTCTTTAATGAGATACTTATTGGAGGTTTGAATGAGATGAAAAACTTGGATGACACTGGCAAGCTCAAGGACAAGATTGATTATCTAATTGCTGAGGTACCATCGCCTGAAGCTCCTTTACCACCACTTTCAGGCGAAGATGATGAGTCTAACAGTGGGGTAATTGATGAGCTAGCCCTTGTTGTTCGGAAGATGAAAGAATCAGTTCCTGTCAAGGATCGATTCTACAAAATGCGCCGGTTCACTAGCTGTTTTCTTGGTTCAGAAGCTGTAGATTTCATATCGGAGGACCAATACCTGGAAAGGGTGGAGGTCAGTTGATCTTAAATTCAGTTTGTAGAATATTTTCTCATTATTGGTTAATGTGTCTATATTATGTAATTTGGCTTGATTATTCGTGTTCAGTTGCACTAATATTCCTTTTCCCTCATGGGTCAGGCTATTCAATTTGGCAGAAAGCTCGCCAGCAAACTTTTCTTTTATCATGTTCTTGAGTGAGTGTTTTCTTGTTCTCTTGTTAATGTACAATCATCTTGTTCCATGCATTAAAGTTGTGATTGACTTATCTTAACGCCCTTTGTGATTCTAGTGAGAATGAATTTGAGGACAGTAATCACTTGTATCGATTTTTGGACCATGACCCGATTGTATCAACACAGTGTTACAACATTCCTAGAGGTATCATAGATGTGAAGCCAAAGCCCATAATTGAAATAGCATCGCGATTGAGATTTCTGTCCTATGCAATCTTTGATGCTTACACCTCAGAAGATGGAAAGCATGTGGACTATAGAAGTATTCATGGAAGTGAGGAGTTTGCAAGGTGAGTTGTCTTTGAATAGGATGATGATGTTGATACTTTGAACTGTATCTGTTCTATGCACCAGTATTCAGTATGGTCTTTTTCATTTAGGTATTTGAGAACTGTGGAGGAACTCCAGAGGGTAGAATTGCAAGGCATGCCTAGGGAGGAGAAGCTTGCCTTTTTTATTAACCTCTACAACATGATGGCAATCCATGCTATACTGGTGTGGGGTCATCCAGCTGGAGCGCTGGAACGAAGGAAGTTGTTTGGAGATTTCAAATATGTTGTTGGTGGATGCACCTATTCACTTTCAGCCATCCAAAATGGTATTCTTCGGGGCAATCAGCGACCGCCTTACAATCTCATGAAACCGTTTGGTGCCAAAGATAAACGTTCCCAGGTAAGGTGCTGATGCTATTGTTAGGGTTTGATTGTTTCGTGCAAAACGAATGATTTTTGGAAAACATTTTCCTAAATATGATTGCTTGTCTTGCTTGAAATAATTATTCAAGGAAAAATGTTTTCATTATCAACAACAATTTATGTTCAAAAAATTTTCGTGGACGATGAAAATTTTTTATATTCATCAGTCTTCTAAAAGTTACAAGCGATCGTTTTTTAGAAAGTATTTTCCTATTATTCATTTTTTGCAAAACAAATGCACCGTTAGTTACCTTTTCTCTCTTTCTTTCTTTTTTCTTTTTCAATCTGCTATTGCCTATCCATAGAGTAAAGCATTATGATAACTGGAATAAGTTTTGTGGTTGTGTATTAACCATTCTTTAACTCTTTCTTTTCCAAAATGAAAGAACAAGACAGCAAACATATCTGCATCTTAACAGTACTACGATGGACATTATGTCAAATATGGTAATTCACTTAGTTTTAGGTTTTTGTTTCCTTTTCCTCTTCCGATGGCCGAAAAGTTGTAAAGTTTGCCACACGAATGCTTTTTTCTCCTAGCATGGTGCTCTAAGTAAGCAGAACACCGAAAGAGGAGTGAACACTTCAAAGTTTTTCTGTAGATTCATTTGGGTTGTTACATGTCATTTTCTATTCTTCTACCATACATTTGATACATATATGTGTAAGTAATTTCTTTTCCAGTCATTGATTGGGGGAGAGTTGTTTGTTTAACGCATGTCATTGTGTTCTAAGAATGACAAGAGAATCCAGACTTACCAGTCTTGGACACTTCATATGTTAGGGTGCATTTTTTCTCTCAACATCAGATGTACTATGAGGAAAGTTGTATTCTACTCTCCTGATTTTTTTTTTTCACTTATTTGGAAATAGGTGGCTCTTCCATATCCAGAGCCTCTTATTCACTTTGCACTTGTATGTGGCACTCGGTCTGGACCAGCTCTTCGATGCTATTCACCTGGGAATATTGACAAAGAGTTGACAGAGGCAGCTTGTCTTTTCTTAAGAAGTGGAGGATTCTATTACGATCTGAATAACAAGGTTGCCTCTGTCAGCAAGATCCTTAATTGGTAAGCTATTGTAGAGGCCTTTAAATGCAGCTTGTTCTTTCAATTGGCCCAGATATCCAAGTTGATAGATTGGCTAAACCATGTTGTTCTGTATTTTTTTGTGTGCCCTCATGTTGAACTTGACGAATCCTTCGTGACTCAAAGCCGGAGACACCTTTAAACAATTGTGCAGTGCCCGTGTTTTCTTGTCATGACAGATATAAAGCATGAGAAGTTTTACTTTGTCCGACTTCTCTTTCTATTTTTCTGGTTGAAGAAGCTAATGACATTTTCGTATTTGATTGTGTGACGGCAGGTTCCGTGTAGATTTTGGGAAAAACGAGTTGGAAGTGGTTAAGCATGCATCAAACTATCTAGACTCAAAGGACTCGGAGGCACTACTGGAGATGCTTTCGAGCAATCAATTGAAGGTGACCTACCAGCCATATGACTGGGGAGTGAATTGCTAAGCTTCATTCTTTAAGTAACTTTTGTCTAATACACACAGCTTCCCCTGTTATGAACTCAACAGAGTGGCAGAGTTTTCTTCTTCACCTTTAATACATAGCTTCCCCTGCTTTTAAGTTGCAGTGGTGAAGAGCTAATGTTTTCGGTTTTTGCCGAGATGGGAATAGAATCATGTTTTGTGAGTTTTGCTGCTCAAAAACATCGGCACTTTAGGACAATGGAAGTACAAAATCAAGCTCTTTCATCACGTCGCAAATTCTTTGTACGATGGATTGGCTATGTTATCGAGCCCATGAGAGTAATCCATGTATCAAACTCTGTGGCCTGGTCTGGCTTTATAAAAGATAGCCTCGTTCAAACCCGCCAAGTAACCATTTAGGCCCATGATGGTGTCCAATGTCTGCGAAACGATAAAACTCCAAATCCCATTTTCAGAAATGCGGTTGTTTTCTGTGCTAGCGGTGAGCGCCGGTTTTGAACTGAACTAAACCGGTTGATCTTAGGTAGTCTTTGGGGGAATAGATTTAGGTCTCGATTCCCAAAATTTGGAACCGGGAATAACTGGTTTAATCTCGGTTCCTTGTGTGGAACTGAATCGAACCAATCGACTGGTAATTTTATTTTATTTTTGTAATTTTTTCTCTTCAAAACTAAAGAGTAAAGATGGCAAAGGCAAAAGGCAAAACCCTAGGCCTCTCAGTATCACAACTCTCGCCTCCCTTGTGGCCTTGCCTCTTACTCTCACTCTCACGTCAGCTCACCTTTCAACTCTCGTTCTCGCCTTGCCCTCTAAGCTCACCTTAGGCCACAACTCTTGCTCCTGTGTCGCCTCTTAACTAGGGGTGTGCATGGTCTAGGCGGGCAGTTCCCGACCTAGAATCGAGAATCGCCCACTAAAGACCGGTTCCGAAAAATTGGAACCGGGATCCACCCGAGAACCGGACTACCGGTCCGGTCCGGTTCCCGGGTGGATCCATGGAACCGATCTTGAATTGAAACAATTTTGATTTTTAACATAGAACAATTATGTGACATCAAAGCAAGTCAAAGAAATAAAAACCAAATTTAAGTACGTGGAGATGCGGACGGCGGGAGAAGTAAACACAACGAATTTACAAATATGGTTCGAGCGGTTATCGGGTATTTTGCACACCCCTAGAAGGGAGTGAGATGAGATCTAGGGTTTCTTTTAGTAATTTTTTTTTTAATATTAAAAAGGTTCCGGTCCAATCCGAGTGAGCGGGCGGGTGGATCTGCCTATGGAACCGGGAACTGGACCGGTACCCACCAGTTCTCATAAATTGGAATCGGGAACCGGACTGGTTCCCTCAAGAACCGCTAGTTCTAGGCGGTTCCGGTCCGGTTCCGAGCGATCCGAGCGGTTCTCGGGTATTTTGCATACCTCTACTCTCAGCTCTCATTTCCACCAGCTGTCTACTTTAGCAAAAGGGCACAAGTGAAATCAAGTAAAGATTATATTTTTAGTGAAAAGACACAATTTTTATGCTCGTGAAGAAGTTCATGGAGGATTTAGAAGGAACGTTAGGCCGGAAATTATGTAGGAGGAGAAAGGTGAGTCGGGCTGGAATTATGAAAGAAAAATCGGGTAGGTCTAGACACAAGACTCTGCCCATGAGACTTGCCTCGAACAATTCTCAGTTTTCCTCTTGATTTTTCAATCATTTCAAATTTATTTTGTAGTTGCCACTATAATTTCCATCCAAGTAAAGCCTTCCATGCCAACTGTAACCACATCAAAATCTAGTCCTTTTGAATTGCCATCAATACTCAATGGGTCCCATGCCAATCAATTCTCGAGTGGGAAAATCTGAATCAACCTCATTGAAAAAAGTTGTCACATTCTTCCTTCCAATTTTCCTCAATAAATAACGAAGCAATTACTCTCGCAATAATGACCAATGAAAAATTCAAAAAAAAAAAAAAAAACTTGAAAGATTTTTACCCCTATTGATTCCCGATTCCGAAGGGAGTCACCGGAGTAGGAGCCGACCTACCGACAGCCAACCACTCCTGTACTGCACAAGTTTTAAGCTTTTATTTTGTCAAATTTGGGCGTGAAGAAAATGTTGGGAAACCGGAGAAAATCTCTCTTTTTTATGGTGAAAGTATGGATGAATTCCACCGGAATAAAACTGCTACGTGCTAAAAAACTAATCAAACATTAATATTAAATCAAGTCTACAAAAGACAAAAGAAGCTAGTCTACAATGTATCCAATTTCCGCAAATTTCAGCGTGGAAATCTCATCTTAACCATTGCTCTAGATTCTGAAACCCAAATATTGTAAACATAACAGCAGAGGAGATCTGTCGTTCGATCTGCTCAGCATCAAATGACTTATGCTGATGACGTTCTACATCCCTTGCCTTTCAAGTGTAGCAAGTAAGAGCTGTCCATGTCAGTTTAAGCATTGCAACATGGACTGATGGAGGAAATTGCACATTTTCTCTCCGATCCATTCTCTCGAAAAATAAGAAAATTTCAAATATCTCACCCATAATTCTCATTAAGAAAGCATTTGAGGCTTCCTCAGTGCGTGTGTCATGAGATGATGATCAGATGATCCTTCCGATTCCTATGCCTACTACTCGTGATCAATGCATTTTCCACGTCCAGGACAGCTTTTTGGTTGTATACCACATAACTTAGGAATTGGCGTGAAGCCGCTGAAAGTGTAATCTGAGTGCAGAGACTTGATCTTCTGCCCGCATGTGGGGACTATAGCTAAAGATCGAGGAGGAATTAGCACAGCTGTCTGGATTGAATAATGTACATCCTTGAAATGGGGAATTGATGGCTCATATGGTTTCAGACCGCAGAGGAAAATTAATTATCGATTGTCCACTTCGATATGCCTCGGTGTCGATCATTAATGAAAAGGTTTTAGTACATGCTTTCGCACGAACCGTTTATGAGAGGTGAAGAACGTTGCGTTATTGGATTGGTTCGTCCGGTGTGTCATTATGTCCAGAAAATTCATGGGGCGAGGTACGCATGAAAGCGGGACGGATTTATTCCTCAGATCCGCCCCAGTCTCGTCACATGATTTTGACATACAATCTTCCCATCTCTCAGTAGAGTAGTTGGGTGCGCTTAATCCATCAAAGCCGTCCAAGACTACTTTTGAAACAACCGTTTGATTTATCTCACACCAGACACATATCAAGACCACTTAAAACTTTGGAAACCTCAAACATTTCATTCGAAGTCTCTTTATTGCAGATCTCCAATTAGGGAATCTCCAAAGTCGCAAGACAAAACTTAAAAATCAGGGTTCTTGTTAGAATACAATTAATTTTATATTTAACAATTTACAAATTGCATAGCGACCTCATTTTTCTTTATAGAGCTAATTGTTTTATAGATCCAATTAGAGTCGGGATGAGTCAAGGAGGTTATTAAACTCTACCCATTTTCATCCCTATCATTTAGAGACATGAATATGTGAATCTTCTCATCAACTTAACAAATAAGTTCAGCTTACCTTTCAAAGAGGTCATTATATCGGATGAAATATTTATAAAGGTACCATAAGTTTGTTACTTAGGGCCTGTTTGATAATTAACCAAATAGTGACTATTTTTGTATTTTTGTTCCATGGCGTTGACACTTAAAAATACTCTTACTATCATGTGCTGATCACGAAGGATGATGGCGTTTGAAATTATCCTTGTTGTCACATCTGGGCTATGATTAACATCAGCCCAGCTCATGTTAGTCATGGAAACGAAGGATAGTCAAGGATTTCAAGAGTCCTTAGGCTAGATTTTGAAGGACCTATAAGTGGAGATACATGATTCGATGATAAAGCAGTTAATTGCCACATGTTTGAGCCAAGAGATGCTATTGAAGACATATAATTTAATTGGAATTGACAGTAAAATTTGGGTGGCGACGGTTGATGCTTTAAAGGGCTCCAAAATCAATGGAACGGTTAATACTTGCTGAACAAGTCATGTGAACATCGTAGGACGGGTCAGAAGACAACGAGATATGGATAAGGTGGCTTAGCAAAGAATGTGGAGCAACTTTTAAGGAGGAAGCAACTGATCATTGACGGTTATCAATTTGGCCTATAAATACCGCAGTCAATCCAACAGAGAGCTCCTTGAATAACACATAAAATTCCTTATCTTGCCCTTTTATCTTAGCTTAAGTATAGTTTAGCTATAGCTTAAGTATAGTTTAGCTATAGCTTCAGGTTTTGTCATAGATTCAATTTCGGTGAATGTTTATATCCTAGGTAGTGCTATGAATTAGATTCTAGTGTTGTCTTAGTTGAGTGTCGTCAATTAGATTCCTATGTTGTATCCTCATATTCATCTAGGAGTAGTATTTACTAGATATCATTTCCATTGTCTAGTGTCGTCAATTAGATTTCGATGTTGTGTTCTCATATTTGTCTAGGAACAATGTTTACTAGGTGTTATTTCCATCATCCAGTGTCTTCAATTAGATTTTGATGTTGTGTTCTCATATCGATCTAGGAGCAGTGTCTACTAGGTGTTATTTTCACTATCCAGTATCGTTAATTATGTTCCGATGTTGTGTCATTCAATTCAATTGAAAGTAGTGCTTTCTAGATACTGCTATTAATATCAAATCAGCTTCAATATTGTACAAACTACTTTGATTTTAATGAGCTTTCATTAAAATGTCAAAATGAGTTTGGATCAAACCCCTGATTATACTTCGACATTGGTTATCATTGATTTTGATCCCATATTAATGGACTTCATAAGATTTGGAACCATATAATATGTATTTTCGTTAGCAATTGACCCTCTTTGTGTAATACTAGCATAGAACCTAAGTCTCCTCTAAAAAAACCTAAATATAACATTTGATGAAAGATATTTCATTGCGGGATCCAAAACTGGTAAAACACCTGGAATTAAAAAAGAATAGAAATCTCCATTTGGTAATATTTTTGTTTGCGGGAACAAATTTGTCCTTGAGAATAGAATAGAAATAGAGTAAAAAAGTAGGGAAAAAAAATACTTTTTTGTTCTCGAGAACAATTCAAGAATCAAGCCCAAACTATTTTCTTTTCTTTCTTTTTCATTTCCTCTAGCTGGTCGTCAGCCACGGTGAGACTTGACCTTGCCTAGCCACTGGTGGCATCACCCGACCATGGTGAGGTTGACCTCACAATGGCTAGGCGAGGCTCCCTTAAGGCCGGTGAAGTCGTTGGCTCTCATCTGGCTGGTTATTGGCTATGATCGAGGTTGGTGACCTTACTAAAGGATGAAGAAGAAGAAAAGGAAAAAAAAATTAAAAAGAGAAAAATGTAATAAAATTATTAAAAAAAGAAACTCTAAGTCCTAAATTTTTTTTGAGAGCCATACCAACGCATTTCTATTTCAGGAATTTAAATTTTGTATAGTTTTCAAATACTTTCGAATGCTTGGAAACTCGTCTAGGAACAAAAAAGAACAATTATTTAGGAGCATAAATAATTCTTGGAATACGAATGGTTGCCAACCACACCCTTATTAATCTTGAAGGGTTAAATAGTTGCCTGTAGTGCTATCAATGGTTCAGCTTTCTGTGATATCCGAACAAAACCAAAACATTTGGTATGCATTCATTGTGACCTGAACTGCATTTAATCCGAACCGAACACGTGGTTCAGTTCGAGGTTTCTATGGGGTTCAAATTCTCTTAACTCTAAAAGCCTTCCTTCCGTATACCACTACTTCTCTCTCTCTCTCTCTCTCTCTCCCTCTCTCTCCACACACGTGCAGAAGCCGCAACTACCACTAGAGGCGATAGACGAGTCCAGATTAAGGTCATTGTGAGAGTGGCCAACGAGCTCGTGTCAAGGTCATCTATGGCTCATGCGACCTAAAACTCGAGGTTTGCCACCTCAAATCAAGGTGGTAGACATGGCGGCAACCTGAATTTGAGGTCACTGAGTTCTTTTACAACTCAGTGTAAGACAAATTGAGCGATTTGCATCGAAAAACGGAATTTAAGCATCAATTAGACTTACATGCGGAAAACAGGATATAAAATAAATCTGGAGAGATTCAATGGCAATTTGACATAAATTAACGGTGCAATTTACCGATCCAATTTTCTCACGTACTAATGGTATATTTCCGAAAGAGAGGGTTTGGCTTAGACCTTCTCATGCCCATGCAAAAAATAAGATTGTCTTTTATAAACTGCCTTCTATTATGGTGGTTTCCAATGGACGGTTGTCATAAAAAATGTATAAATGTGAAACCGTGTGATGGAATAACCGTTGCTCAAGAGAGAAAATGTGTGTCGATGTCTAAGGATAAATTTTTATTTTAAAAATCATATCCCTAAAAATTGTGGGATCACATAATAGATAACATCCAGCGGCTGCGGTGAATGCAAGACAGTGAGAGACGCACACATAGAGCTATCACAGTTAATTGGCACGAAAAGTTGCGAGGAACATGACGTTGTAGCCGACCATGAGAATGGTGACCCAAAGGAAGGTGACGAAGAGGCGTTTGAAGAACTTGGGGACGTCGGCGAGGGTGGAGGCGAAGGAGACAGGCTTGGTGGTGTAGAGGATGGCGATGGTGAAGGCGATGGCGGTGATGAAGAGGAGGGAGAACACGAAGAGGAAGAGGAGGTAGCAGAAATGGAAGGTGAGGAGGAGAGTCCACTCATGGCAGGTCTGGCTGGGTTGGAGGACGAGTGTTGGAGGCGGTTGAGGAGGGAATGGGCTTGAATGGTGAAGGAGAGAAGGAAGCTAAGGGTTAATGTTATGAGGAAGAAGGTCTTGGGGGACCGCTTGGGGATGGCGGCGGATTCGAGAAGGATGTTGGAGACGGTGAGGAGCTGGAGCTCATTTGGAGCAAGATTTGTTTTCGAGGGTACCCGGGTTGAAGAGATTGTAATCAAGATCTAGTTTTGAGATGATGGTGATTCGTGTGAACAACGATCGAAGACGATGAAGAAGAGGATATGATTGGAGGAATTTATGGAGCTACCTGCTCTTTTAGATTGTTTTCATTATTTCTGAGATATTATGAATGTAGTTTAGGTTGGTAAGGGTTTTGTACCTGAACTGAATTGTCAAGGTATCCAATTTCTTTGCAAAATTAGCAAAAGAGTCCTCAATTTACATTAGTTACGCTAATTCGGTTTTAAACCTTTTAATGTGCAAACTGAGTTTTGAACTTTTTCCCATTTTACCAATCAAATTCATCTGACTAATTTTAGCTAAATATTACTAATGTGGATGCCAATCGTTTTATGTGGTATGGTTGACACCGATGTGGACATTTTTTAAAATTGAATTTTTTAATTATTTTTCTTCTTTTTCCCTTCTTTCTTTCTCTTCTTTTTGTCCTTCCAAGTCAGGCGACTACTGGCCAATTCTCACTGGTCACAGGCAAGGGTTAGCTAAGCCTTGCCAACCATTGTGGAAGGATCTTCGTCCCTCGTTAGCTGTGGGTAAGGGTCGCAACACTCCCCCGTGACTAGTGAGGTCAGCCGGCGACCCTCACCGGATTTGATAGGAAAAGGAAAAGAAAGAAAAAGAAAGAAAATACATTTATTTAAAACAAATTACAAATATAAAAATTGTTCACATTAGTGCCAGTTGTCTATGAGGCACTATTAGCGTAAACGTAAGTGAATTTTGATTGAAATTGGCCAGATGAACTCACTTGGCAAAACTTGAAAAGATTTGAGACTCATTTAGCATCATTAAAAGGGTTAGGATTGAATTGACACAAGTGCAGTAAATTGACAACTTTTTTGGTCATTTCTCTCTCTCTCTCTCTCTTTTTGCTTACTACCAAAACTAAAATAAAACCGAATTGAAAATGCCCTAAATTTTTGTTATGGTTTAGGTAGGTTTGGATTAGTTCGATATTATTGACACCTCCAATTGCAAGGGAAATTACCCAAAAAATGCTAAATCTATTGCACTTGTATATATTCAGTTATAAACCTTTTGATAATTTGCTTATGTATTCTATTTGGCAAATTTTGTTTGGAGATAGCTGTAGTGGACGTCGATCATTCTATGTGACATGATTAGCGTAGATGGGGACAATTTTTTTGTTATATTTCCATGTTTTGCTTCCTTTTCTTTTCTTTTTATTTTTTCGCTTCATCCTTTGATAGTCATTGGGGCCCTATGGGCAAGGTAACCCTTCTCGGGATTTGGCAAGGGAAGACTCCGTCGGCCTCGAGTGAGGTTTGTCCTCACTAGATTTGGCGAGATTGAGCCTCATTGACCTTTGGCAAGGCTCGACCTTGGAAAATTCGGCAAGGAAGAGCGTAATCTAAAGTCAGCGAGGCTGACCTTTGCTAGCCTTTGGAAAGGCAAGCCTTGACTGAGGCTAGTGAGGTCACCTCTTGCCAGATCTCAATGAGGGCGACCTCGCTTGAGGTCGTGAGGGTGACCCTCGTAGGGTGTTGCCTTTGGCCAGTTGTCGATTATCGCTAAGAGCCAGTGACTGATGGACGAAGGAGGGAAAAATATAGAAAGAAAAGAAAAATATAAAGTTAAAAAATAACAAAATTGCAAAAAATGTAAACATCAATGCCGGTCGTGCTACATAAGATAGTTGATGTTCACATTAGCGATTTTTGGCTAAATCTGGCAAGATAGATTACATTGGCAAATTGTTAAAATGTTTAATATTAAATTAGCCAAATGATTGAATTGATATAAGTGTAATATGTTTATAACTTTTGTGATAATTTTCTTCCTATTGCACTGTGCTTTTCGAGACATTGATGCATAAAATCCATTGGATGATGACAAAAAATGTTGATGTATGTAGGGGAAGATGTCAACTTAATAAATAGAGTAGAGTTAATAATATTTGTTTTAAAGCTAAAAATTCTGTATCTCAGTTGGTGAATAGAGTAAATTCTTGGTCACAGGTGATGGTGATGACAAAAGTTGTCTTTGCCATGGAATGTAAGAGAAGTATAAATAGTTCTGATTACATTAAACATGACCTTCAAAACCGATTAAACATGACTTGATTATATAAACATGCTATAAAACAAAAAGTAAAGAAAATACTCATACAATATACGCGTTAATACATTTAATGTCCTCTATGCTAATCTTAGCATAGTAGAACAGTTATTCATTACTTGTTAAATATGTCCATTTAGGGTTTCGAGATCTAAAGTATAGGCGATGGACTTCGTACATTGGAAGATTCACTTTCGAGGCAATGTGATTAAACTGAAGCCGCTATAGAGGAACTTTTATATGAGGCAGGACACCATACAGTGATCTTGAGGCTTGAAGATCAGATCAAGCTACATCCAGGAGCTTGTTTGTATGCTACGTGCAATTGGTTTTCCTTGTAATATGCATGTATCTTAGTGACAGTTGATAAAGCCCCACGTACTATTGTTTTCAATTTTTCACTCTGAAGCGGCTCTCTCAGATATTCTTGTATTAATGTTACAACATCACCATCCACCATTACAAGGCTTGATCTCCAGTCGAAAAAAGAAATAAATGATTTCCCATACTTCTGGATCAAAGGCACGTGTCTCGACTGAATACATGACGTCTATATTTACACGTCTTAATCTGTGTCACATGCATGGGATCTTGACACTTATCACTTTTGTTAATGATACTTAAAAAACTTAATAACATGTCTCATCATCAATTTAAAAATTATGTGTATAGAGAAGCAATAAGAGATAGATAATCTGCATCTTTTGGTAAATGCGTCTAGATAATCTGCATCTTTTGGTAAATGCGTCTCCACTAGGTACCAAAATCCCAATTCTGTTCCCAGGAATTTTTCGCACCCTTCAAAGGAAGACGAAGAAGGAGGGTCAATTTTAAATTTACCTTTGATTGTATGGGATCAAAGTGGGTTTCATAATAGAACCATTTAGATCAATTTATTTTGAGCTTTTCTTTTCAAAACCCATTTTGGTCTGTATGACCATTCTCAGCTGACAAATTTTAATAAATACGGGTTAAAACATGCATTAGTGACTCATGTGGACAACTCTATTTCAAAGGTAACAACATAATTGTACTTAAATCATATTTCTTTTGAGCCCTTATTATGCGATGACTAATATCACTAGTCATCATAGGCTGCTAGATTTCTAAACTCTTACATTCAATTCGTGCTTTTTACTCTCCCATCATTCCCAGCGAGGACCATGTACTTGTCCTTTCTTGTGAGGAGTGTGCACTCAAACCCTAGAGCCCCAGCAATCTGGCTCTGCACATAGTTTGCAACTTCAACCTCGGACTTGCCACCGCCCTCACATGTGCAAGAGGTCGACAATTTCTCAAGAATCTGGAGAGTATAGCTCGGGTTTGGGTTCATGCAGTGGAACACCGGATCCCAACACTTGGGTCCACGGGCCGTCGACCCGTAGAACATGCTAACCCCAACATCGATAGCCACGGGGACTATGTCCTTGCTCACTCGTGCGAACAGCGGGCTGAACCTGAGCAGGAAGCGCTCCCTGCACGTGGTCCCCTCGGGGCACACCACGAGGTCGCTGTGGCCTAGGGCTTGCCGCATAAGCTTTGTGTCCCGCTCGCGGTCCCTGGCCAGGCGGACAGTCTGGATTGGGGAGATGGCCTCGTTGAACGGGCTCAGGCTGTAGATGGCAGCGGCGAGGGGCTTTTTGAGGGCAAAGGAGAGAAAGATTGGGTCCAAGAGGGTCTTGTGGTTGCATGCATAGAGAATGCCCTTTGTGCTGTTGGCAAGTGGATTGGGATCGAAATTAGGGTTTTGGGGTTTTGAGACGGTGGTCTGCATGCCTGTCATGGCCAATACAAGGCCTGAGATTGATAAAGGCAAGAGGACGCCGAGAGTGACTCTGAGGATGGAGAGGGGGAGGCCAAGCGGAAGCCACATGAACATGGCGAGGGTGGCAAGTGGGGTTGGTCTGAAGGCCAGTTTGCCATCATGGAAGATCAAGGGCTTTGGGTATTTCTCTCTTGACAGGAGTTGCCAATTCCTCTTCTCTGCTGGGCTCACCATGTAGACTTCCTGTAGCAACAGTTACAGGAAGGTTTTGTCAATTCTACTAAATCATGCAAATTATATATTGAGGCACATGGCAAACCACAAAAAGGAAAGAAAAAGCAATTTTCTAGTTCATATTTTGCATTGTGATTAATTGTATCTATAATCTGGATATATCAAAGAAGATGTACAGTCTAATATATATTGAAGAATGAACTTAGCTGTAATAGTGATATATTTGATCATTGAAAAAGGTATACAACAGATATACATGATAAATTAAGCAAAAATAGATTGATATCATTTCTTTTGATGATATTTTTTTTTTTTTTTTTTTTTTTTTTTTGATATTCGGCCGAGCCGCTGCGACGCAAAGAAACCACCACCTTCGCGCAAGTCACCGGGAAACAAAGATCGCCCTCGCCGCGGGGGGTTTCGAACTTGGTCCTCCTTCGTGGAGGTCCAAAGTTCCAGCCAACCGCGGTCGGTGGTTTCTTTTGATGATATTGAGCTGGACAAAGTTCAATAGAAAAAAGTTCAATAAATTGGTAAAGTTCAGTCAAAGATTAATTCATCATGAGTGTTGAATTATGTCTTGATTTCGAGACAATAAATCTCGACCAGGTGTTATTTAGAAAATTTCCAATTGTCGCTGTACGTGCAAAGTAATGAATTCACCTTACAATATCAATATAGGATTTGTACTTCGAGGTTCGATCAATTTCAACGTTTTGGCCACACATTCTTATTTAATATTATTATGTTTGTGGGGGTACTATGTGTGGGGCTTGTCTTTTTTTTTTTTTCCCCGAAACTTGTGATTTGTCTTGCCGTGTGTGTGCAAGTTGACTCCTTTCAGTTTATGTGCGAACAGTGAAAAGTCCCTTTCGGCCGTACATACAGATTTATATTGTGCAAGTTGATTCCTTTACTCTTAAGCACAGTAGATAAAAAATGTAAGCGATTATAATTTTAAATCATTTTAATTATAGTGAATTATTTGTTATTGACTCTTTTCATGAAATAAATGCTCCAAATTATATGAATCTCTAGTGTCTTTTATTATTCATTATTTATTTCTTTGATAATTTTGCGTTGATTTAATTATAAGATCCGATATTTTCAATATTTATAATAACAAGGCATGAATTAGATATGTAATTGTGATCTTGATGATAAGTGTTTAGTTCAAGGTCAGATGATTATGAAGCTTTGCATGAAAAATCTATATTTTTTCTGAATGTATGGATGAGTGAAAATGCATGGATGTATAGGAAAAATTAGAATTTAATACTGCAAATTAGTAAGTAAAATTTCTTGGAAGCCCTAGGGCTAGCTATATAGATGTTAACGTAGAGATGTCTAATATAATAACACAATCTTAACTTCTTTTAATCATTCTTTGGTGGCTACTTAAAACATTCTTCAAGTTAACCTTCCCATAACCATTATCACAGAATGCAGGAGAGAGAGAGAGAGAGGGTTCGTGGTTGTTCTCCATTACCTTACAGTGAGCAAGAAGCTGGTGATGTTCAAAAAGCCATGGCTTGCTGAAGCATCCGACGCAAGTTGCACGTGAACCCATTAATCTTCCCTCACCAAGGAGCCGAATCAGCTGTGGCCTCGCCTCGTTCTTCTCCATCAAGCCCGTGAACCGCCCTCGGAACACCGCTACTTCCCTTCCCACCACCGTGTCGACCCCCAACCACTCTTTCAAGAACTCCTCCACCATGACCCTCGGCAACCTTGTGACCGCCACTCTTTGCCCGAAACCCATCACGCCATCGAACGCCTCGCGGCCCAAGTCTTCCAAGAAGAACTTGGGCAGAACCGCGCTCCCGAGCCTAAAGCTCTCTCTACTGACCCCAACAAAGCATACGAACACCATCATGCTGAGCATCGTTTCTTGATTGAGCATGCATGCGAAAGGGTACGCGAGAAGCAGCACGAGAGCTCTCAAGAAGCCTCCTGCTTCGAAGGCCACGAGCATGAAGTAAGGGAAGAGGGAAGAGGACCGAAGGAGCGTGCCCTCAAAGTCGAAGACGAGCGTTTCTGAAGAGAAGCCTTCGAGGGATGTTTTGGCAATATTGGCAAACCTTTGGGTCGGTTTTGCATCGATGTTGGTGGTTGCTTTGGTTCTTCCAAACAGGACTCTGGTGAGGAAGGAGAAAATATACTTCGCCATTGATTTTCCGGCCATTTTTCGGCTGTGTGGTTTCGTAAACATGTGACCCTTTTATATAGCACGTCCGATACTTTCTAGTTTTTTGATATGTTTCTTAACCCAAAAAGTAATGAACAAGAACCAGAACTAGGCCGATGCATGACTGGACTTACTAAATTAAGATCACGTGCCTCACGTGGTTCATGTCCAGTATATATGGTTTTGGACTTCAATGCCCGCTCAATTTTTTTTTTTTTTTTTGGGGTCAAATGCCCACTCAATTTAATATGTAACTTATAATTCTCGATCATTCTTTACTCACATAAACTTTATTACATTATGATTTGACTTGACTATTTTTAAAGCTCATAATGAGACTTCATAAATCATTTTAAGTTTTCATTGCAATCATCCTTGAAAACGACAAATTAGCCTGCGATTGGTTGTGGCTTACTTTCTGTTGAGTTAAGAAGACTCAAGTCTATGAGACAACCTAGTTATTGTATGGATGAGGATATGTTCCCACATGTTGTTTTCATTATAGTTCTTTTCAATCAAAATGATTCGATGTGTATATTGAGTGAATCCATCATTTTCATGTTGTCGGTCGATATGATGCATTGCTCTCCGTGTTTTGTTGGCTAATGGATTTTTTTTTTTCTAATTGATTAGGAGTGTGTAAAAGAAATAAAACTATCAAGAACTAGATCAAATTAGCTTAGAATCGGTAATTGACATGAGAATCGGTTTAGTTCCCAATTTTATGTGGAACTGTCCACTTGGATTTGACCGGTACATATATATTTTTATTTTTATGTTATTCAAAAACCCTAAAAACTCTCTCATCCTCCCATTCATGTCTTTTCATGTCCCCAACAAACTCTCACACACTTCTCAAGGAATACTCTCTCATCCTCCCATTCATGTAACTGTCAAGAACCAAATCAAATTAGCTTAGAATCGGCAATTGGCATGAGGATCGGTTTAGTTCCCAATTCTATGTGGAACTTTCCACTTGGATTTGACCAGTACATATATATTTTTATTTTTATGTTATTCAAAAACCCTAAAAACTCTCTCATCCTCCCATTCATGTCTTTTCATGTCCCCAACAAACTCTCACACTTCTCAAGGAATGCTCTCTCTCTCTCTCTCTCTCTATGTAAATATTTTCCCTACCGCTCTCTCTCCCTCTCTCCCCTCACCCTCCTCCACCATGCCTCCACTCTCGCTCCAACTTGTCGTCACTGTACTCATCCTAGCCCCTCATCTCACCCTCTCCCACCTCTGCTCCACATCACTCGATGACCCGTGACCGCCTTTACCCATCTCTATACACATCCTAGCCCCTCGTCTCACCCTCTCCCACCTCTGCTCCACATCACTCGACGACCCATGACCGCCTTTACCCATCTCTCTCTCTCTCTCTCCCCACCACTATGCCTCCACTCCCACTTCACCTCATTGTTACCGTACTCATTCTTGTTGCTTGTCTCGCCCTCTCCCGCCTTTGCTCATGCCACTTGACAACCCATGCCTGCCCTTCCCTACCTCTCACTCTCCCTCTCTCCCCTCACCCTCCACCATGCAAACCTCCACTCCTGCTCCACCATCCTCACCCCTTGTCTTGCCCTCTCCCACCTCTGCTCCAGCCCATCCGACAGACCATGCCCACCCTTCCTTGCCCCTTCTTTGCCTCCATCGATTGGTTTCACGGACCCAATTGGGAACCAGCCCACTGTAGTCTAGTTTCCCAGTGGGTATAGGAACTAGTGGGTTGTTCCCATTTTGTGAAGTATGAATAGTTAATATATTATAATTGGCCAATAAGCCATTGACTTAAGTTTTTGAGTGAAACTTGATCCAACTGGATATGTTGACAGAATTGTATGTGAGCTCTCTGTTAGCAATTTTCTCATGTGAAGGTATTAAGCTTTCATTGCACTCCCAACACCAAATCCCTTTGATGAACTGAAATCGAAGAATTCCTAGACTTGTGGGAATGGGGCTAGGGTTAGTGCGTGGTATTTGTCAAAGAATGTGATCTCCTCTCAATTTAAAGAGGGGTCATTTATCAACCAAATGAAACAAAAGAGGGGTAAGTTAATTACGTTCCAAATAAATGGAGTCAACAATTAAAGAGATTATTACCCCTTTGTTCTTTTTTTTTGGTAAAGGTAAGAGATATATTGAGGAAAGGCCAAATGTACAAAAAATCTCGTCTCCAGAAACTTACACTCCAAATGCAAGAACAAAAGGAATGGAAGGGTGACAAGATGAAAAAGCCGCAAAACGTGGCACAAACACTACAACACCTAGCCAAAAAGAAGCACGGCATGGTCAACCAGCTACAAAAGACGCCACAAGCGAGGAAGAGGTCACCGTCAGAACGAACTACCTACGGGTCCCTAGTAAAAATAATCGGGTCTAGGCCCCAACTTCTTTGCAACCTTTTGTTTATGAAATTATCTTGATGTTCTTGAATGTGATAGTCTTGTCTCGGACCACTTTGAAGAGGTGGTTCTTCATGGCCGGGATTGTTAGGGGTTGATCTCTAAAGATGATATTATTCCTGTTTTTCCAAATGATATGACAAAGCGCGCCAAAGGAAAAATGGGCAATGCACTTGTAGAAATCTTTACCCATCAAATAGGTAGTGGCCCAACAGAGGTTCTCCCTCCAAGTTCTGTTATGCCAAGGCAAATTGCATCTAGAAGCCCAAAGAAAGCAACGCCAGCCGTGACACAGCAATCGAAAAACAGGTGATCAACATAGTCGGGCATACTCTTACAAAACACAGAGACAGCACTTCCAATTCTATCCCTTTGTTGGTATTTGCAAAAGAAGACAATCTTCAATCAATTTGTCCTAAGTAATTAGCCGCTTTCTTATTAGAAGCAATGAGGTGGCACAGTGACGGATGAATCTTGGGTCCTCTTGGCACTTATATCTCAGAACCTACCGATGGAAATCATCTCTTTCTTTTAACTCTCCTATGTCACGCGCACGTGGAGCTGAAGTTAGTGTTAGGAGTTTTTATAACATACAGTCTGTGTGAAGAATTAATTTGGACAAATCAGGTGGATCTTTTGACATGTTCATAAATTAGTCACCTAATCAATACACCTGCTCTAAGTTTCAAAATGTCTACATGATCTGTGCAAGTAATCTAATTACCCAGCTGTAAAGCAAACATGCATATTGCATATTGCTAGCGAAATATCATTCCGTTGCACCCAAAATCATCGACATGGTATAAACAATCTCCCTGTATGCTCAGAGAAACAAAATATATGTCCATGCAGATAGTGTTGAAGAAGGCCGTTTCTAACTTGAGCACGCATGACACTCCCCACTCCCCCATCTTCAATAGAGAAGTTTAGAAAGAGAGAGAAGCCTCCGCTCTTATTCTACATCACTTCAACGAGCAATCTTTACATGGACATTCCTGAGAGAACTACACAAGTGCCCCCACTCCTTATTTAAGAGGAATAATTTCTTTTTCTTTTGTCTGTTCAAAAACACATTTATAAATTGAATAGTAGCAACCAACACAATTTTTTTTTTTTTTCCTGACGAGATGGTGTCTTATTAATCATTAGAAGGTTCTAGGCTATGGCTGCGAGATGCGAGGAGACATGCAATAAATTACTTTGTTTGGTTTTGTGAACAAATGCCAGGTCTGTCTTCTCTTTGCCAACTCTTTGGACACAGACCTTCACACATTTTCTTATCCCGAAACTTTAAATGCTCTTCATTTTTATGTCAGTTTCCTTTCTCTCGTCTCTTTCCACTTTATTATAACAAAAAAGTTGAGTTCCTTCTTTGTTATTTTCCTGTTTAGCTACTTGTCGTCTTTGTTGCTTCCCTACTTCTTTAGTTGCGTTGGAAACTATTATGTGTTGTAATGGTTAATAATGGACTACTACATGAGATTACTTCATAAAATACCAAATGAAATTGCTTCATAAAATACCAAATTCAGGGAAAATGTGGAAAAAATCGAGTGACATTATTATTATTTTTTTTTTATGTTGTAAATTAGCGGGAGGACTGAGAACGGATTTTGAACCCTTCACCTCTTCGTTGAGGATCGCAGAGCCTTATTGTTTTCAGAACTTGATTGTTTTCAGATAGCTGGATCTTCAAATGTCAACAAGAAACTACTCTTTCATACAGAGCATCCAATTAGGCAGGAAGAAAAATGAATGAATGAAAAATGTTTTCATTGTCCACATAAATGTTTATACTTATATTTATTTATTCTTTCTGCTATTTTAAACATTTTCAAATCTCATTCAGAAATATAGAAAATTGATAGATTTCCCTCTTGCAGTTTATGTGTATGTTTTGGATGTAGGTTTGCGAGTTCACTTGGGTTTACAATTTCCTTGGTGTCAATATTCCACCAAAACTATTAGCTAGATGTTTCTAATGTTCTAATTAATACTCCATTGAGAAAATGACACAAATGGTCCTTGAACTTTTAATCAAATATGCAATATCATTATTAAATTTAATTTATTCAACGTTGTCCTTGAACTTTAGGTAAATGTGCAATGTTATCATTGAATTTTAAATTTGTATAATGGAGTCTTTGAACTTTTGATATATGTATAATTTAGCCACTAGACTATATAATGATATTCAATGTTGTCACTGGCTTTGAATTAATAGAAATATTGCATTAGATATTTTCATGTAATCTAAGGACTAAATTTAATATTTATGAAGAATTTGGAAACCACACAGAATAAGTTAGAAATTTAGAATGATATTGAATATTAGTTAAAGTTAATAAATTATGTTGAATAAATTAAAAATTTATTAATGATATTGTGCATTTTATCAAAATTTAGAAATTATTTGTGTGATTACCCTCATAGTTTAGAATCCTTAATTATTAAAATCAGGGTTCGTTGTTTTGAGTGGCTTGTATTCGTTTGCCAGATACCGGAAATTACGGACTCCTGCTTCTCGACGTGGCAACGTAAATAGTAAGTTGGCCACGCAATTATTCATCCCTGACATGGACGGCAAATTCAATAATGATTTCTGATGGTGGGTAACTTCATATGGTTCTCAGCCCTCTTTAATTGTTCTGGTTGCGGCCGTACACATCCACCTTGACATGACTTTACCTTTCCCACCACAGGCCCTTAATTTTCTGTTTATCTTGTCTTCTCGACAGATAGAGAACATGGAGAACATGGAGGATAGCAGGAGATTTCCCAACTCAGGACTTCCATTCTTGAGCCATTTTAAGTGGCCATGCAATTATTCATCCCCGACATGGACGGCAAATTCAATAATGATTTCTGATCGGGTCTCTTCATATGCTTCTCGCCCCCTTTAATTGTTCTGGTTGCGGCCGTACACATCCACTCAGGAGGATTGCATCACTTCACGTGTCCCCAAATTCTTACAAATCTCTAAAATACAAAAGGACTCGTTATTCTACTTCTAAACTCCACTTCCATCGTACAATAATATGCATCAATCAACTTCATTGCTCTGCCCTTACTAAAATTATAGTCTCCATTCACCAAACTATTCTCACGAATGACCTTGTTTCGAGCAGTCCACGTACAAATCGATACCTACGTTTGTCAGGAAAATTGTCCAAAAAGTTCTAAACCTATTGCACTTTTGTTAATTCAGTCATAAACCATTTTAACTTTGCCAATTGAGTCATAAATCTTTTACATTTTGCCAATTCAATCCATCCAGCCAATTTTGGCCGGAAAATGCTGATGTGGACGTCGGTAGTGCCGTTTAGGACTACCGGAGCCGACGTGGACAATTTAAAATAATTTTTAATTTCTTAATTTTTTTTATATGTTTTTTTTTTTTGGCTTTCTTGGCCTTTTCTAGTGGCCGGCCACTAGCCACGGCTGGCTGGCCAGCCTGGCGCCCTCGCCACAGGGGAGGCTTGGTCGGGCGAGGAGGAGCCCCAACAAGGGTCGCCTGGGTGAGGCCGACCCTCGCCTAGGCTAGGGTGGCCTTGCTAGGTGTCGGCCGGGCGAGGCTGCCCTGGCCTGGCGAGGGCCAACCTCGCTAGATCTGGCGAGGGGAGCCCTCGTCGGGGCTTGCCCTCCCCCAGACTAGATTTGGTGAGGCCGGCCCTCACCCTTGATTGGGTGACGGTGACATCGGGCGACGAGTGAGATGTTGTTGTTTGCTCAATGCAAAATCGTCGCCGTCGCTCGTCGACGATTCCTGCTCTCACTCATTGCCCGGCCAAGGTTGAGGGCTGGCCTCGCTAGATGTGGTTTGGGCAAGGCCGATGCTTGCTTGGGCGAGGGTGAGCCCCGGCGAGGGCTCCCCTAGCTAGATCTAGCGAGGCCGGCCCTCGTTGGGCCGCGCCTGGGCGAGGGCTCCCCTCGCCAGTGCTCCTCCTCACCCGGCTGGGCCTCGCCTGTGGCGGGTGAGGCCAGCCAGCTGGTCGTGGTTGGTGGTCGGCCACCGGAAAAAGGCCAAGAAAGCCAAAAAAGAAAAGAAAAGAAAAGAAAATAAATTTAAAAAGGGAAAAAACAGAAAAAACAATAAAAATAATAGAAATAATAAAAAATTTCAAAAAATTATTAAAAAATGTCCACGTGAACTTCATCAATCCTATGTGGCACTGCCGGTGTCCGCGTTAACATTTTCTGGTAAAAATTGGCTGGATGGACTGAATTGGTAAAAGTGAAAATGTTTAGGATTCAATTGGCAAAATTAAAAGGTTTAGGACTGAATTGGCAAAAGTGCAATAGATTTAAGACTTTTTGGACAATTTTCCCTACGTTTGTCTTTGGCAAAAATTTTCGAAAAATGAAACGTCATTGTCTATTGCCAAAAGAAGTTCGTATGTTTGATTTTCAATGGTATTATTTAATGAAGAAAGATCGATAGGCACGACTTGGCATCGACGGTTTTGCTTACACGTTAATCAAGTCATGTCCACGCACAAAAAGATTGTAGTTTCAATTGCTTATACAGGTAGTTGTGGAGCTTATCAGAAACTAAGCAATCTTACAAAGAAGATGGTACGTGAAAAAAGAAGGAAAAAAATGGCAGCCAAGGATCTGAGTTCGTTTAATTGGGGTGTGATCCTTCATTTAATCATCGTCTCTGTAGGAACCCCAGGACCTTGTAATTTGGGTAAGTTGCTCCTTCTCTTTGTTTCTACATATTGTTGAATTGATTAATCTCAATTACATAGCTCATGTAATTATTCTTTGTGCACCTCACATTTTGGGGATAATTGTCCAAAAAATTCCAAACCTATTGTACGGCGTCAATTTAGTTCTAAACTTTTCAATTTTATCAATTTAGTCCTAAATCTTTTGATGAGCTATCAGTTTAGTTCTTTCGGCCAATTTTTTACTAAAAGTCATTGTCGTACCTCAGTCATCTCACGTGGCATAAGTGGCATTGGCGTGAATATTTTTGTAATTTTGTATTTTTTTTTTTCATTTTTTACTCTCTTTTTTTCCCCCTTATTTCCCTTTGGAGAGGGGGAGAAGGTGAATAGGAAGAGGTACCAAAACTGGAAGGTGAGGAGGAGGATCCACTCATGGCGGGTCTGGGTTGGATATTGGAGGCGGTTGAGGAGGGGGTGGGGGAAGAGGGAGTGGGCCAGACTGGCGCAGGAGAGAAGGAAGATAAGGGTCGGGTGTTATGAGGTAGAAGGTCTTGGGGACCGCTTGGGGATGGCAACAGAGATTCAAGGAGGATGTCGAAGATGGTGAGGGATTGGGGCTCTTCCGAAGCAAGATCCATTTTCTGGGGTACTCGGGTTGGAGAGGATGAAATCGAGATTGAGTTTTGAGATGACGGTGACTCATGTAAACTACGATTCAGAAGGAGTGAAGTGATTGCAAAGACAGTGAAGAAGACGAGATGATCAGAGAAATTTGCAAAGCTACTTGCTCTATTAGATTGTTTTCATTATTTCCGAAATATTTTGTGAATGTAGTTCAGGGTGGTGAGGGTATAGTACTCAAACCGAGTCGAATTGTCAAGGTATTTTTGCATACTACCCGAACCGGAATAAAAGTGAACAAAAAATATTTGTAATTTTTGGTTTGGTTCTGGTATTATTTGATACCCCTAGTTGCATGGTACTCTTAGATGCATATGATCCATTGGATCATGAAAAAAAATGATGTTGGTATATGTAGAGGAAGATGTTTACTTATGTAATAAATATAATAGAGTTGATAATATGAGATGATAATTTTTATTTTAAAACTAGAATTTAGTATTTCAGTTGGTGAATAGACTATATTCTTGATCACAAGTAACGGTGATGAAAAAAGTTGTCTTGCCGTGAAATGAAGAGAAGTATATGTAGGTCTGATTACATTAGACATGACCAATTAAAGCCAAGTTAAACATGACTTGATCATATAAACATGCTATCAAAAAAGAGTAAAGAAAAGACTCATAAAGTAAAATCATTGATACATTTGATGTCCTCTATGCTAATCTTAGCACGGTAGAACAATTATCTTACTTTTTAAGATATGTTCGTCTACGGTTTCAAGATCTAAAATGTAGATGTGGATTTTGCACAGTTTGGGAGATTTAGTTACAAGGGAAATGTGTTTGAACTGAAGCAACTATACATGAACTTTTGTATTAGGCATTATACCATATTCAATACTCTCAGAATCAAACATTGTAGTCAGCGATCTTACGACTTGAAGAGCGGATCAATCTATATCCAGGAACTGGTTTGTATACCCCACATACGACCATTTCCAGTTTTTCACTCCAAAGCAACCCTCTAAGATATCTTTGTACTAACGTTACAACATCACCACCCACTATTACAAGGCTTGATCTCCAGTTGGAAAAAGAAAAAAAAGGATTTCCCAAACTTTTGGATCAAAGGCACGTGTCTCAATCAGATACATAACCTCTATTTTTATTGTCTCAATATGTGCCAAATGCATAAGATCTCAACACTTATCGCTTTGATAATGATAATTAGAAAATTAGTAAAGGTGTCATCATTCTATTTAAGAATGATGTGTAGAGAGACACAATAAGATATAGAAGATTTGCATCTTTTGGTATATGCGACTTAACCAGCGCCAAAATCCCAATTCTCATCCTAGGAATTTTTTTCACTCTTCCAAGGAAGAAGAAGATGGGTCAATTTACTTTACTTTTTTCGATAAATATGGATTAAAAGTGGACTTTATAAGAGACCTGTTTAGACCCATTCATTTTGGACTTTTATTTTCAAAACCCATTTTGGTCTACATGACAAATTTGAGCTGACCCATTTTATTAAAAATGGTTTAGAACATGGGTTAGTAACCCATCGTGACAGCTCCATTCCAAAGGTAACAACATAATTGTACTTAATCATGTTTCTTTTGAGCCCTTTTGATGCGATGACTTATATCACTAGCCATCACAGGGCGCTAGATTTTCAAACTCTTAAATTAAATTCTTGGCTTTCACTCTCCCATCATTCCCAGCCAGGATCATGTACTTGTCCTTTCTTGTGAGGAGCGTGCACTCAAACCCTAGAGCCCCAGCAATCTGGCTCTGCATATAGTTTGCAGCTTCAACGCCGGACTTGCCACCGCCCTCACATGTGCAAGAGGTCGACAATTTCTCAAGAATCTGGAGAGTATAGCTCGGGTTTGGGTTCATGCAGTGGAACACCGGATCCCAACACTTGGGTCCACGGGCCGTCGACCCGTAGAACATGCTAACCCCAACATCGATAGCCACGGGGACTATGTCCTTGCTCACTCGTGCGAACAGCGGGCTGAACCTGAGCAGGTAGGGTTCCCTGCATGTAGTCCCCTCGGGGCACACCACAAGGTCGCTGTAGGTTAGGGCTTCCCGCATAAGCTTTGTGTCCTGCTCGCGGTCCCTGGCCAGGCGGACTGTCCGGATTGGAGAGATGGCCTCGTTGAACGGGCTTAGGCTATAGATGGCCGCAGCGAGGGGCTTGCTGAGGGCGTAGGAGACAAAGATTGGGTCCAAGAGGGTCTTGTGGTTGCATGCATAGAGAGTGCCCTTTGTGCTGTTGGCAAGTGGATCGGGATCGAAGTTAGGGTTTTGGGGTTTTGAGACTCTGGTCTTCATGCCTGTCATGGCCAATACAGGGCCTGAGATTGAGAAAGGCAAGAAGATGCCGAGAATGATTCTGAGGATGGAGAGAGGGAGGCCAAGCGGAAGCCACATGAACATGGCGAGGGTGGCAAGTGGGGTTGGTCTAAAGGCCAATTTGCCATCATGGAAGATCAAGGGCTTTGGATATTTCTCTCTTGGGAGGAGTTGCCAATTCCTCTTCTCTGCTTGGCTCACCATGTAGACTTCCTGTCGCAACGGTTGCAGGAAGATTTTGTTAATTTCTACTCAGTCATTTTCTACTAAATTATGCAAATTAAATATCAAGGCGCATGATAAACGACACAGGAAAAGAAAAAGCAATCTTCCAATGTTTATATTTGGCATTGTGATTAATTAAAACATAGTTAATATAAACACAGTTGATATACATGGTAAGTTATATCAAGAAAAAGTAAACCACACCTTATATCAGGATATATCAAAAAAGATGTATAGTGTAATATGTATTGAAAAATGAACTTAGCTGTAATGATAATATCTTCGATAATTAAAAAAGCTATATAGTTGATATGCATGGTAAGCTAGGCAAAGAAAGACTGATATTATTTCTTTTGAAGACATTGAACTAGACAAAGTTTAATAAATTAATAAAGTTCAGTCAAAGATCAATCCATCACAAGTGTTAAATTATGTTTTGAATTCGAGCTAATAAATCCTGACCCCCGATTGTTGCCGCACGTGTAAAGCAAGGAATTGACCTTTGTCCTTCACTTAGGACAGGGCAATTCGGCGAAAATTCGAATATATGTTCCTGCAAGGTTTGACCAATTTCAACGTTTTGGGCACACATTCTTATTTAATATTATTAAGTTTGAAGGGTTTATGCGTGCGGGATGCCCTTTTTTTTTTTCTCTTCTCTGAAACTTGTGATTTGTGTTGCCGTGGGTGTGCTACGGGGGACACTCCCTTTCGGCCGTACATAACGCTTTATTTTGTGCAGTAAATTCACGCATTTATAAATATTGTGAGTTTGGATTTAATTTAAATGCATAAAATATTTGAAAGTGTGGACAATTGTAATTCTATTCCTTCAATTATAGTGAATTATTTATTGATAACTCTTATTGTGAAGTAAGTATAAATACTTTGATCGAGTCACATGAATATCTTTTGTCCTTTATTTTTTATTATTTATCTCTCTAGTGATTTTGTATTGATTTAATAAAAAGATCCAATATTTTCCGCATTAAAATTATAATAACAAGGCATGAATTAGATATATAATTGTGATCTCAATGATGGGTATTTAGTTCAACATTAGACGATAATGAAGCTTTGCTTGAAAAACTTATTTCATATGTGAATGTGAATGTATAGATGAGTGAAAATGCTTGGATAATAGGAAAAATTAGAATTCAACACTACGCATTAGTAAGTAAAACTTCTTGAAAGTCCTTGCTATGCTATATAGATGTTAACATAGAGCTGTCTAATATATGAGGGTTTTATTAGCATAACAGTCTGTGAGTTACTGTGAGAATAACAACTTATTGTTGGTTACAAATTCTTAAAAGAATGAATCTCATAACAATTTGTAATTATTTGTTATTTGGTTTTTTTAGTCCAAAATATATTATTATACTTACATCAGTTTAAAGATTGTCATTCAATCATTTTTTCAATAGAACTTTTTTTAATTCTTCTTTGGTGGCTATTAGCAACTTGAAACATTCTTCAAAGTAACCTTCCCATTTGCCAATCAGAAAATGCGGGGGGGGAGAGAGAGAGAGAGAGAGGGGGGTGGTGGTCCGTGGTTGTTCTCCGTTACCTTACAGTAAGCAAGAAGCTGGTGATAATCAAAAGGCCATGGCTTGCTGAAGCATCCGACACAAGTTGCACGAGAACCCATTAAACTTCCCTCACCAAGAAGCGGAATCGGCTCTTGTCTCGCCTTGTTCTTCTCCATCAAACCCGTGAACCGCCCTCGGATCACCGCTACTTCTCTTCCCACCACCATGTCGACCCCCAACCACTCTTTCAAGAACTCCTCCACCATGACCCTCGGCAACCTTGTGACCGCCACTCTTTTCCCGAAACCCATCACGCCATCGAACGCCTCGCGGCCCAAGTCTTCCAAGAAGAACTTGGGCAAAACGGCTCTTCCGAGCCTAAAGCTCTCTCTTCTGACTCCAACAAAGCTTACGAACACCATCACGTTGAGCATCGTTTCTTGATTGAGCATGCACGCGAAAGGGTACGTGAGAAGCAGCACGAGAGCTCTCAAGAAGCCTCCTGCTTCGAAGGCCACGAGCATGAAGTAAGGGAAGAGGGAAGAGGACCGAAGAAGCGTGCCCTCAAAGTCAAAGACGAGCGTTTCTGAAGAGAAGCCTTCGAGGGATGTTTTGGCAATATTGGCGAACCTTTGGGTCCGTTTTGCTTCGATATTGGTGGTTGCTTTGGTTCTTCCAAACAGGACTCTGGTGAGGAAGGAGGAGATAGACTTTGCCATTGATTTTCCGGCCATTTATCGGCTGTGTGGTTTCGGAAACATGTGACCCTTTTATATCGCACGTCCGATATTTCTAGTATTTTTTTTTTACCCAGGCAACTGTTTTTTAACCAAAAAAGCAATGTAATAAGAAAATGACAAGACCGATGCATGACTAGACTTACTAAATTAAGATCACGTGTGTCACGTGGTTCATTTCCAGCGTATATGCTTTGGGACTTCATGAATCATTTTTAAATTGTGAGTTGACTTGACTATTTTTAAAGCTAATAAAGAGACTTCATGAATCATTTTACGTGTTCATTGCAATAATCCACGAAAATGACAAATTGACTTGCGATTGATTGTGCTTACTTTATATCGAATTAAGAAGAGTGGAGTCTATGATTACGATTAGAGGTCAAAATAAGAGAGGGATTGAGACAATCCTAGTTAATGTATGGATGAGGATAGGCCCCACATGTTTCCACTACAGCCTTAAATGAATCCGTCAATTTCATTTTGTTGGTCGATATGATGCATTGCTTTCCATCGCTTTCTGGCTAATGGATTCCCTTTGTAATTGATTATGGGTGTGTAGAAGAATCGAAATTGCCATGATTGCTTGGAATCAGACTAAACCTGCGGTTTTCATGGGGACCAATCCAATTCCTAATTTTGATTTACTGGAATTGGAGAGCACTAATTTGGTTCCCAGTTTTTGATGTGAAACTGGCCACCTGCCCATTTGGAATGGATAGATACATATATATATTTTTATTTTTTATGTTAAAAATATCAAAAACCCTGAAAAACTCTCTCTCATCCTCCCCACGTGACATCTTTTCACGTCCACAAACTCACACTTTCCAAGGTATGTTTCTCTCTCTCTCTCCCTCCACCAGCATGCCTCCAGTGTTGATCCATCTCATTGTTGCCATACTCATCCTTGCCCCTCATCTCACCCTCTCCCACCTCTACTCTATGCCACTTGACCACTTGAGATCGCCTTTCCCCACCTCTCGCTCTCCTTCTGTCCTCACATCCTCCACCACCATGCCTCTCGCTTTACCTCATTGTTGTTGTACTCATCTTTGTAGCTTGTTTTGGCCTCTCCCGTCTCTGCTTACACCACCCAATGACCTGTGCCTATAAGTTGCAAAAACGGCATTTAAGATCTCCATAAAAAACACTATCATTGGAAATAGAATGACAATGATACATTAAGCATTTAGTCATTTTACGCATAGTTTCTTTGACTTGGGGGTGGTTCGTTCAATAATTTTTATTTAAAACAAGGGGAATAGAATATAGGATATATTAATTACCCCCTTCTATATTATTACATATATTTAGAATTAATTATGAGAACCAAATTAGAATCTAGAACACAAATAATCGAGACAAGTGATTTGGGTACCCCATTTGGAATCCATTGTTCTTGATGCGGAACAATAACGATCCAAAACTCAAGTGCTTATCCTCTATTACCATTTGTATTACTAGCTCAATGAAACTAATACTCATCTTATCGTTCAGTAAATGCTCTTTATGTGTGGATATTTGTACATCGGGATCAGATGGAAGACTTGAGTACTATTTATAGAGTTTTAAGTCATAGACCCTCTTATAATAAGTCGGGCTTTACTAGGTCTATACTAACCAACCTTATATTAGACCAATTAAGAATAATTATATCTCATTTTATTAGACCAATCCCGTGAAATAGTTAATTATAATGTCAATTAATGTAACCCATATCAGAAAAACTCTTACGGCACATGCTCTTCCCCACCTATCCCTCTCCCTCTCCCTCTCTCCTTTCACCCTCTTCCACCATGTCTTCTAGGGGTGTGCAATTGAATCAGGTATACTCGGGAACTAGGCTGGCCTATCCGAAAAATATGATTGAGAATCAATACCCATTGAAATCAGTTCGGAAACCAATTCTCGAAATTCGGAATAGGCTTGAATCGGTCCAGGAACTGGTTCCGAGTGAATACTAGAGAATTGGATTGATTGGACCAGTTTGGGAACTGGTTTTATAAGCTTAACCCCAAAAGTCCAAAACCCTATTTTCTTTCCTTGATTTCTTGTCTCTCATAGACTCGCATGACATTTTTCCCATCATCGTTCCTGAGTTCCTCTCTTCGCTTGCTTCCATCCATCACTAGTTCCCTCTCACTTTGTCCATTGCCAGCTCCCTCTCTTTCCATTTCATCCATCATTGGCTCCCTCATCTGGAAGCTCATGAATTTCCTCTATTTTTGTAGACTTTTCTTTCGAATTGAAGCTAGGTTCTTCTCATTTTGTTTTGAGAGAGAGAGAGAGAGAGAGAGAGAGAGGTTGTAGAACTCGGAGAGCTTAAGCATTGGATGGATCGCTGCCATGTCGAGGCTTTGCGAGATCGCAGAGATGAGCGGATCCACCAGGCTCTCGCCTCCTCCAGCCTTCCCATCGGATGTTGGCGATGGTGGTGATAGAAGCTCACGTGGTTGGTGGGTTCGAGCCTTCTTGACATGTGTGTCAGGGGACGACGGGGGCGGCAATCTGCTGCATGTGCGAGATGGCCTGGGCAATTTATCAACTTTTACATAAATTTATTGCCTCAACTTATCAATTTTTCTCCCACTAGGTTACCAACTAGTTTCGTTTACGGAGTCTAATTTAAGTTGCTTACCAATGTTCATTTAATTTTTTAATGACCAACTTTTCTAATAACCAGCTTTTATATGCCTTACTTAAACCAATTCGTTTAGAAATTATCAACCTTAATTAAAGTGATCTTTCATTCGGTTAAATTACTAATAAATTGTGCGTTATCAGCTCTTATTTAAGTTAGTTAAGATAAAGGTGAAAGTGAAACTTGAGGAGGCTGATGCCAAGAATGAACAAGTAGTCGATCAACATAGAAGATGTCGGGTTTTCCAGGTTAGTGATCATGTAATGGTGTTCCTACGATGAAAGTGATTTCTCATGAGTCATTATGGCAGGCTACAACCAGGAAATATGGTCTAGACAAGATCAAGTAAAGAATCAACGATGATGCCTATGTTGTCGGCCTTCCTAGGTTCTTGATATGCCTAAAATCTAGACGACGAATAGTCGTATCTTGGGGATTGAGGTGGAAGCAGCTATTGAAGACTTTGTGGACAATTCAAACAAGCAGAAATCTAACAGGCAGGTCTTGGAGAAGGATAGATGTGCCAAAATGGGTTGAAAACCTATTTATTAACACATATATGATGGGTTGGGTTACATATGGGTTAACTAAGTATTGCTAAATGGGTTGATATCAGTTTGAGTAATAAAGTCGAATGAAATGTGGGTTTTTTAATGGGTTTAAAAGTCAACCCACCTGCAGTCCCTTTTCACTTGTTTTAGATTCAAGTTGGGGGTTTTCGGGTGGGGCAACTTAATTTCTAGTTATGTCTTCTGAAAAATAGTAAATTAGTTGTGATCTTTGAAGCTTTAGCATCCATAAAAATTAGTATATGATTTTATGTGTAAATATTTACCAACTTATTGAATTTAAGAGATGTCAAATAACTCATTGTGAAACTCCAAAAATTTGCAATGAAGAAAAAGTCTCAAACAAGTTGAAAATCTTATTTGGAACCTTATAAAACTATCAAAAATTTATCTTTTACACTACATGCATAATATAACAGTCCTTACATTTAAACATCTATGTGTTTGAGTAATGTAGGTTGGGTTTGGTATGAATTAGGTACATATCGGGTTAGATTGGATATGAGTCACTTAATTTGTATTGTATACAAATAGTTCAAAACGGGATATATGGGTTGGATCATTTTTTACCCGACCTAAAACTCATCCTAATCCATCCGATACTTGACAAGGACTTGCGCAATGTGCAATAGAATGACCATGACTTTTGCAGTCATTTCATTTGGGCCTCAAAATCCATCTTCTATGTTTGTTTTAGGGCACTTTTATATTTTTTGGGTATATTTTCTTGTTATTTTTGGGTTTTCTTATATCACCTTTGGCTTTCATAATATATATAATTTTTTATGTTTCATACAGTTTTGACTTTTACTAAAAAGATATTGACAATTGAGAGATTCATCTCCGTACATTCTGAGTGCCCGTTTGCAAATTCATTTAATATTTAAATATTATAATACGCTTCCTGTGTGTCAATATTCCTCCAAATAAGCAAGCCGTTTCTAATGGTCTAGTTAATACGTGATTATATTCTTAGTTATGAGAAAAGGGTTAAGTGTTTTGGGTGGCTTGTAATCCTTTACTAGATGCACTGGAATAACTATACACGTCTATTGTCTTGACGTGACAACGTAAATGGCAAAATTGGTCAAATAGTCATTCATCCACGGCCATGGATGGCAAAATTCAACTAACGTTTTTAATTGCGTCTCTTCACATGCTTTTCAGCCCTATTTAAAGGTGTCTGTTGGGTTTATACACATTCCTACAAATAAACTCCTTCATTATTTAAAAACCTTAATTATTTTTTATGAGCCCGAACTCATTGAATTTCCTAAAAATTGTTCATTATTGGACCAAATCATAAACATTATATAGGGTGCCAATTTAGTTCTAATTTTTTTTTAATTTAGTCAATTTAATCCTAAATCTTTTAATGAGTTGCCGATGTAGTCATTTCGGTCAATGTTTGGCCGAAAATCATTGAAGTGAATGTCTACCATCCTTGTGGCATAGATGATGCTGATGTGAACGATTTTTGTAATTTTTTTCTTTTTTATATTTTCTTTATTTTCTTTTTTCCTTATTTCCTTTCACCCATCCAACAAGGTATTGGAGAGGATGGAGAAGGTGAAAAGGAAGAGGTAGCAAACTAGACCCATCAAATGGGTGGGTTGAGTCAAGTTTGGGTTGGGTTGAAAATGGGTTGACCCATATTTGGCCTATTTAACCCGTTTTGACCCATATTCATGTAATGTAAATCAAGTGACCCATATCCGACCCAACTCATATCAAACCCATACCAAATCCGACCTGTATTGCTAAAACTTATTAATATTTTAGGAAAATCCACACCTACTATATGCTAATTGGATTAAAACTTCAAATTAAATGAAAAATAGTAAATAAAATTAAAAATTTAAAAAAAACGTATAAATTGAAATATTTATAAAGAATTATACCATGCACATGCTTCTCTTGTTTGAAGTGAATATACTATTGAGTAACCAAAAATTGTAACATGAAAAATCTTTAACTAAGACTTAAGAAAGTTCATTTTTATGATTTTTTATTAAAAAAAAGTATTGCTAAAAATTTTATGCAATACAAATTTAATGGAAAATTTTTATAATTTTTTTAAAACTTATTAAAAAAATCAAAATTTAATTATTTTAATTATTTTAAAAATATAATTTTCAATTATAATTTTTTTTTTTTTTTTCTTCTTTTTTAGTAGGCTAGTGGTCATGATGACGGCTGGCATTGGCCACAGGCAAGCTCAAGCTCGCCGGCGTCGGGCGGAGCTTGATCTCGCCGATCTAGCGAGGTCGAGGCCTTGCCCGACGCTAGTGAGCTTGAGTGTTGCTAGATCCGGTGAGGCTCTATCTTGCCAATTTGGTAAGGCCGAGGCCCCACTCGACGCCGATGAGCTCAAGTCTTGCCAGTCGTCAGTGAGGCTTAGCCTCGCCGGATCTGGCGAGACTCGAGCTCATCGGCGTTGGGCGGGGCACAATCTTGCCGATCTGGCAAGGTTGAGGCCTCACTCGATGCCGGCGAGCTCGAGCCTAGCCTGGCTTGTGGCCGATTGTCGCCATGTTGGCCATCGGTTTAGGAAAGAGGAAAAAGAAAGAAAAAAGAAAAAGAAAAAAAGAAAAGAAAATAAAATTGAAATATGAAAAATAATTAAAATTTTGATTTTTTTATTAAAAAACATTCTTATAAAGTTAAAGAGAGAAAGATTGTGTGGGGCTTGGTTGGAAATTTAGAAATGGATTCTAAGATTCCAACTCACTAGATATTTTAAAAGGATCGAAAATGGGTCACAAGTTTTGATTTATTTAAATCAGATTCACTTTTTTGATCCATTTTTAGTTGGATTTTTAAAAACCCCTAACTCATTTATAACTCATATAAATAAAATATGAAGTCCAAAAAAATGGGTTTATGACCCATTTTGACACCTTAGCAAATTAAGAAGGTGAGGAGGAGGATCCACTCATGGCAGGTCTGGGTTGGATAGTGGTTGAGGAGGGCGTGGGTGAAGAGAGAGTGGGCCAGACTGCAGGTGGTTTTTGTTTTTTTTTGGTCGTATACTGCAGGTGTTTTTTTTTTTTTTTTTTTTTTTGGCAGTGAATACTGCAGGTGGTTGAGGAGGGGGTGGGTGAAGAGAGAGTGGGCCAGACTGGTGACGGAGAGAGGGAAGATGAGGTTTAGATTTATGAGGTAGAAGATCTTGGAGGACCACTTGGGATGACGACAAATCCAAGGAAGATGTCAGAGATGGTGAGGAATTGGAGCATTTCCAGAGCAAGATCCATTTTCGGGGATACTTCGGTTGGATAAATTGGAATCAAGATCAAGTTTTGAGATGGCGATGATTTGTGTGAGCTATGATTTAGAGGGAGTGAAGTGATGGCGAAGACAGTGAAGAAGAGGAGATGATAAGAGAAATTTGCTCAGCTGTCTTCTATTTTAGATTGTATTTATTGTTTTTGAGATATTTTTGTGAACACAGTTTGGGTCGATTAGAGTATTGTACCAGAACCGAACCGAATTGTCAAGGTATCCAATTTTTTGCATAGTACCCGAATCGGATTTAAATTAAATAAAAAATATCCGAAATTTTCGGTTTAGTTAAGGAATTATTGACACCCTCAGTATTCTTAAAGACTTAGCTCATATGATTCATTGGATCCTGAAAAAAAAAAATGATGTTGGTATATGTAGAGGAATATGTCAACTTATGTAATAGATAGAGTAGAGTTGATAATATGATATGACAATATTTATATTTTTTAAAACGATAATTCTGTATCCCAATTAGTGAATGGACTCTATTCTTGGTCACGACTGACGGTGACGACAATAGTTTTCTTGCCATGAATTGAAAGAGAAGTTAATGTAGGTCTGACTACATTAAATGTGACCATTTAAATTTGGTTCAACATGACTTGATCATATAAACATGCCTAAAAAAATAGTAGAGAAAAGACTTATACAATATACGCATTTATACATTTAATGTCCTCTTTGCTAATCTTAGCACAGTAGAAGAGTTATTCTTACTTGTTAAGATATGTCCGTCTAGGGTTTCGAGATCAAATTTATAGGTTTTGAGAGAACGTGATTGAACTAAAGCCGCTGAATAGGAATTTGGCATGAAGCAGGACACCCTATATGATACCCTCAAAACTAAGCATTTTATCCAGCAATCTTGAGGCTTGACGAGCAAACTAAGCTATATCTAGGAACTGGTTCGTACGCTACGTGCAATTGGTTTGCCTTGTAATGTGCGTGAATCTTAGTGACTGCTGATAAAGTTCCAGTTACTATCTTTCCCAGTTTTCACTACAAAGCAATTCTCTAAGATATCTTTGTGCTGAGGTTACAACATCACCACCCCTTTTACAAGGTTTAATCTCCTGCTGAAAAAAAGAAAAGAAAGAAGAAATATTTCCCACACTTTTGAATCAAAGGCATGTGTCCTGATCGAATATAGAATTTTTACTATCATGTCTCCATCCGTGTCACATACATAGGATCTTGACAATTACCAATTTTCATAATGATATATAAAAGACTTAGTGACATGTTGCATCATTTTCTTTAAAAATGTTGTGAGTAGAGACACAATAAGTAAGGGTGTCAACAGTTTGGTTCGGTTCGATTTTTTTGAAAAACCGAACCAAACCGAACCTTTAGGAAAAAATTTCGAATTGAACCAAATGAGACTCGAAGCCCAGAATACGAACCGAATCGAAATTTCGGTTACGTTTTAGTTCGGTTTTTTGGTTTTTAGTTTTCAACTTTTAGTTTTGATTTTTTTAGTTTTTTTTTTTCGGTTGTATTTCCAAGAAATAAGCTCTTATCGGTTTGTTGGTTCGATTCGGTTTAGTTCGGTTAACCAATAAAAACCGAACCAATAAAAAAAATTTCGTTTTTTAATGAGAATCGAATCGAATGAAAACCAAACCGAAAAAATAGAATTTTTTGGTTCGGTTCAATTCTGTTTTCGGTTCGGTTTTTGACACCCCTAACAATAAAAGGTAGATGATTTGCATTTTTTTGTTGATACATAAATTTTGACTTAATATTATGGATTACAATTGCATTAGAAAGTTAAGGACTAAGTTGGCCCTAACAAAAATATTTTTCGCATCGCCTAGATATTATTGTCATTTGCTTTTACTAATTTTTATTTTCTATTTCATTTTCCCTTATTTTACCATATTTTAGGATAATAAGTAAAAAAAATAAAAGAGGAGCCCATGGGGGCTGGGCCTTCGCGTCTAGCCCCCTTTTTTTTCATTTCTTCTTTCCCCCACGTAGGCTCGAGGCCCATTTCCCTTTTGTACTCCTTCGGCCCAGCCCCCTCCTTTCTCCTTCTTCCTTCCTCCTTCGCTCTCTGCCTTTGCAGCTCAAACGCAGCGATGACGATGCGCGAGTACGGCCTACGGCGGAGAAAGAGGAATAAGCCGGCGACAGATGGGATGGCAGGTCTTCAATGCCGCCGAATTAAGAAATAGAGCAGAGCAGAGCAGAGCAGAGCAGACCTACTCTGCAAGTAGATGGCGAGCGAGATCTCAGGTGGAGAAGTTAGGCGGAGAGTGAGATCTGAGAGAGAGAGAGAGAGTCTCGGTTGTGCATAACCGCCTGGCGACCTCCCTCGGCGACGCCCTAGAGTCGAACAGGTGAGCCCCGGCGACGGCCTTGTCGTGTTTTGAGTACACCGGGCCGCCCATTTCGCTCCTGCGTTTAGTCTCCATGGCTCACGTACGCCGAGTGTTGATGATTCTGGCGCGGGTTCGAGTTCCGATTGCCCCGGGAATCGCTTATTTCGGTTACGCACGCCACCCGCTCGACGAGATGACTGAACGAGATCCGTCTTTGCTGGGCGAGTGGTTTCTTTCAAGGTGTTCGGTGGCTCCCCGGTAGGTCACATCGGGGACAACGGGGAGCGGTGGCGACGTGCAAAGGTAGCCAGGAGCCGGCCGGTACTCGACTGCGGTCGCGGTGGTCCTCGGGGTTGGGGGGGGCGCTGGTGTTTGCAGTTTTGCGGGTCCGGTAAGCAGTGGTCGTGGTTGGACGGGCAGAGTCGGAGGTCTCAATTCTAGCGTGCAAGGTGGTGCCGCGGCATACGCACGGCCGGGCGCCGCCGTCCGCCTTAGTCCTCTCGGCCGTCGGAGTCAAGTCGATGGCTGTAGACCGGGTCGGGCGCGGGTCTCAGCCGGGTAGGGTTCCTGGATGCTGGGTATGGCGAATGCGAGTCGGGCTTTGGCCTTGTTTTCGTTTAGGGAATGGGTTGTCGGACTGGGCTCATTTGTTGAGCCCAATCCAGCCGATGCCCACATTAGTCCAAACTATATCCGATCCGGATCCCTTTTCATAATATAATATAATAATTTTATTTTAATAGTAAAAATATTTTAATAATTTAAAATTTTAAAAATAAAAATTCCAAAAAAAAAAAAGATGTACATTTCCCAAAAAAAAAAAAAAAAAGCCTTTAAGATGATTTTAGTTCCCCACAAATGCAAAGAAAATCTTTGAAAATCCAAAAAACCCTCAAATTTAAACAAGATTGGGTACTATGCCTTCACTCTTGTTCCAGCTCGTCGTCAATGTACTCATTCCTAGACCTGTGGGAATGTGGCTAGGGTTAGTGCGTGCGATTTGTCAAAGAATACGATGATTTCCTCTCAATTTAAAGAGGGGTAAGTTATCGACCAAACGACAAAAAAGAGGGTTAAGTTAAGTACAGTCCATATTGTTAAAAAAAAAGTACAGTCCTTATAAATGGAGTCAACAAAGAGTTTGCTACCCCTTTGTTGGCCCCTTTGTTGGTTTTTGCAAAAAAAAATAATCTTCAATCAATGTGTTCCGAGTAATTATCCGTTTTCTTTATTTGAAGACAATGGGGGTGGCATGGTGACAGATGAATTTTGGGTTTTCTTGGTACGTGTACCTCAGAACCTACCGATGGAAATAATTTCTCTCTCTCTCTCTCTCTTTTTGTTTTTTTTCGTTGCTGTTTCTTTTTAAGTCTTCTATGTCACGCGCATGTGGAGCAACTAAAGTTAGTGTTAGGAGTTTTTATATCATACAGTCTGCATGAAGATTTAATTTGGATAAATCAGACGGATCTTTTGACATGTTCATGAATTAGTCACCTAATTAATAAACCTGCTCTAAGTTTCAAAATGTCTACATGATCTGTGCAAGTAAGCTAATTACCCAGCTGTAAAGGAAACATGCACCAGTCTACTAACTTGAGTTCCCGTTGTTCGGTTCGCTCACAGCACGAACTAAACATTTCAATGTATAGACTTCAACGTCGGTCTTTCTGTTTTTGTAATAGAAACAATGTCTGCAGATGCATATTGCTAGCGAAATATCATTCTGTTGCACCCAAAATCGACGACATGATATAAACAATCTCCTTGTATTCTCAGAGAAACAAAATGTTTGTCCATGCAGATAGTGTCGAAGAAGGCCGTTTCTAACTTGAGCACGCATGACCCTCCTATATCTTCAATATCTGCTCATTCGGAGAGGAGTTTAGAAAGTGAGAGAAGCCTCCGCTATTATTCTACATCACTTCAAGGAACAATCTTTATAAGGACATTCCCGAGAAAACTGCACAAGTGCTCCCATTCCTTATTTAAGAGGAATAATTTCTTTTTCTTTTGTCTATTCTTTTTTTTTTGGTCGGTTTTCTTGTGTCTATTCAAAAACACTTTTATGAGTTGAATAGTAGTAACCGACGCAATTTTTTCTTTTTCCTGATGAGATGGTTTCTTAGTAATTATTAGAAGGTTCTAGGCTATGGCTGGGAGATCGGAGGAGACATGCAATAAATGATTTTGTTTGGTTTTGTGAACAAATGGCAGGTCGCTCCTCGTTGCCAACTCTTTGGACAGAGACCTTCACACATTTGCTTCTCCCGAAACTTTAAATGCTCTTCTTTTTCCTGTCAGTTTTCTTTCTCTCGTCTCTTTCCACTTTATCATAACAAAAAATTATATCCTTCTTTGTTATTTTCCTGTTTAGCTACTTGTCGACTTTGTTGCTTCCCTACTTCTTTAGTTGTGTTGGAAACTATTATATGTTGTGAGAATTAAATGATGAACTACTCTGCATGAGATTACTTCATAAAATACCAAGTTCAGGGAGAATTTGGAAAAAGAAACAAATTTTGTCAATTAAGCTTCATTTATTTCAAGGAAATTAAAGAGTTGGGAAAATATTTTCCTAAAAATGATAAATTGTATCGCTCACAAAAATAAATGTATAAAAAATATTTTCATTGTCCACAAAAATTTTATACTAAATTGTTATATTTATTTGTTCTTTCCACTATTTTAGACAATTTCACAACTCGTTTAGAAATATAGAAAATTGAGAGATTTCTCTCTTGCGGTTTATGTGTGTACGTTTTGGATGTAAGTTTATGACTTTACTTGGGTCTATGGTGTCCTTGGTGTCAATATTCCACCAAAACTATTAGCCACACATTTCTAATGTTCTAATTAATACTCAATTGATAAAATGGCACAAATGGTTGTTGAACTTTAGTCTAATGTGCAATATTATTCCTAAACTTTGATTTGTTCGACGTTGTCCTTGAACTTTAGCTAAATATGCCATGTCGTTCCTGAATTTTTAATATGTGCAATATGCTTCTGAAACTTTTGGTATATGCATAATTTAGCCGCTAGACTATATAAAGATGTTTAATGTTATCACTGACCTTGAATTAATAGCAGTATCACATTAAATATTTTCATATAGGTTAGGGACTAAATTAAACATTTATGAAGAATTCAAACACCACATAAAATAAAGTAGAAATTTAGGAATGATATTAAATATTAATCTAAAGTTCATGATCATATTGAACAACTTAAAAATTTATGGATGGCATTGCGCATTTGATCAAATTTAGAAATGATTTGTGGGGTTATCCCAAATAGTTTAGAATCCTTAATTATTGAAATCAGGTTCGGTGTTTTGGGTGGCTTGTATTCGTTGCCAGGTACCGGAACAACTCCGGACTTCTGCTTCTCGACGTGGCAACTTAAATGGCAAGTTGGCCACGCAATTATTCATCCCCTGTCACGGACGACAAAAATTCAATTATGATTTCTGATCGGGTCTCTTCATATGCTTCTCAGCCCTCTTTAATTGATCTGGTTGCGGCCGTACGCATCCACTCCGGAGGATTGCATCACTTCACGTGTCCCCAAATTCTTACAAATCTCCAAAATACAAAAGGACTCATTATTCTGCTTCTAAACCCTACTTCCATCGCACAATAGTATGCATCTATCAACTGCATTGCTCTGCCCTTACTAAAATGATCGTCTCCATTCTCCAAACCATTCTCACGAATGACCTTGTTTCGAGCGATCCACGTACAAACGATACCTATGTTTGTCTTTGGCAAAAAAATTCGAAAAATGAAACGTCATTGTCTATTGCCAAAAGAAGTTCATATGTCCGATTTTCAGCGGCATTATTTAAAGAAGAAAGATTGATAGGCACGATTTGGCATCGATGGTTTTGCTTACATGTTAATCAAGTCATGTCCACGCACAAAAGGATTGTAGTTTCAACTGTGTTGGAGATATGTGAGGATTGGACCGAAGATTATGATCGATCAATCCAAGATTATAGGAGATTATAGTTGATTAATTATACCAATCTTTGATTAGATTTGATTGGATGTATCTTCCTTTTCTTTTCTTTAATTAGACATTCATTGTATTATAAATAGGAGCTTATACAATCTAAACCTATACGACTGAATATACAAAAATTACAAGCCGTTCTCTCATTCTTGGTCTGTTTTTCAAACTCTGACATGGTATCAGAGCCAAGTTCTTCAACCTAGCTTTTGCAAAATTCACAAGTTGCCATTACTTCATTCTGTTTTTGCTATTGCAATTCAAAGCTTGCAAAGCAAATCAGCACACAATAGGAATTCATCTCTATAAATATCATGGCCAAGAATACCGAAGGAAAGACTTCAGCCGAGGAGACCCCAAATTTATCTTAAAATCTGGGTCAGGTTGATCTGGCTGAAGATGAGCATTCCACAACTCAAATCACTTTTGATCTAGCCCTTTCTCTAGTGGCCACCGGTCCAGTGGTTCACGTTCCAAAAGCCCGTGAGTAGCTGGGCCAACTTGGCCATGGGCTTCATATGGCACACCTAGAGAAAGATTTCCGAATCCTAGAGCCCAGCCCACTGAAGGAAGACAGACTCCCTTCAACCCTAGAATGGGTTGGGCAGGTCTAGGCCTAGGATTTGAGCCCACATCGCAAGGTTAGGGGGACAAACCCCTACCCGACCATGGGGCACGACTTTCTGCTGTATGTTGTCTCGACTAGTGGTGGTCGGCCCGGTGACCAACTTTATATGTTGTTGGGCGACGGCCCTAAATCGCAACTTATCCTCTTACAGCTCACCGGACCGAGTCGGGCGACCTACTTTATATGTTGTGTGGTCACGGCAGCTTATTTGATCAATCGCATGTCGACTCGAGTTCTCAACGGACGCACTCTTTTTAAAGTTCTATTTGGTAGGAAGCTCAAGGTTAATCACTTGAAAATCTTTGGTTGCTTATGTTATGTCACTGCCTTGGGTCCTTGTGACAAGATGAGTCCTCGGGCCAGACGATGCATCTTCATGAGATATCCAACTCTTTAGAAGGGATATTGTGTCTTCGAGCCATCGACAAGAAACTTCTTTATGAGTAGAGATGTCATTTTCCATTAAGACATTTCCCTTGTCAAGATGAAGCATCTTCAAATGAGCCTTCTAGCTTGAATCACCAGAATGGACGTTTTCTGTTTGAGGAAGATTTATCTCATATTTCCCACTATATACACGTTCGATCTTTGACTGCTCTGATTGCTTCTCTATTGATCGAGACCACTGCGGATTCCCTATCTACCCTAGATTATTCAATTGTAGAATCTACAATGCATATCGCAACAAATTCTGATTTAGAACAATTATCTCCATAGTCTACTTCGGAGTCATCATCTTCTACACCTGACTATATTCCCCGTGATGTTTAGGATGGATTACTTGTCCTCTTATGTGGATGAAGGACTATGTTTGTGCCTCCTTCAACTCATCAGGTACGTCATATCCTATCTCCTATGTTTCATTCGATCGCCTGTCTACGGAACATATGTGCTGCATTAGTCATATTTCTGAGGGACAATCATCCTATGACAAAGCAGTTTGTGATCAACAGTGGCAGAAGGCCATGGAAGCAAAGTTGCATGCCTTAATAGAAAAATCACACATGGGATATAGTTCCATTACCTATTCGTTGCAAACCCATTGGCTGCAAATAGGTATATAAGATTAAGTACAAGGCTGATGGATCTGTTGAATGGTACAAGGCCTGATTAGTGGCAAAAGGCTTTATGCAACATGAAGGTTTCAATTATCACGAGACATTCTCTTTACTTGCGAAGGATGTCACTATTCATTCATTCCTTTCTGTTGCTACTTTCCGAGATTGGGACCTACATCAAATGGATGTTCGTAATACGTTCCTTCATGGTGATCTTGATGAAGAAATATATATGGACCTTCTACTAGGATTACAATGACAGGGAGAGGTTGGAGTGTGTCATTTCCATAAATCCCTTTATGGGCTCAAGCAAGCTTCTCAACAGTGGGATGCAAAGTTTACTATAGCTCTTATAGCCATTGCCTTCAAGCAATCTAAGCACGACTATGCTCTTTTCACTTGGACAAAAGGTACGTCATCAATCTACTTGATCATATATGTTGATGATATATTAATTATGGGTGTTGACGCCTAAATTTCCCTTTTTTTTTTTTTTTTTTAATTAATAGGGTTTTTATTTTATTTTATTTTATCTTATTTTTCCTTTTTCGGATAAATAGATAATAAAAAGAGAAAACAACAAAAAAATAATGAAAAAAACAAAAAAGAAGAGAAGCAGCCTTTGCACGGGCCCTCGGCCCATTCCGCCTCAGCTCGGCCCCTCCATGTCTTCCTCTTCCTTGTGCCTCTGTAGCGCATGCGCAGGGGGTGCGATGGAGGGGAAGGGGGTGGATGGACGGCGATCGCATGTGGAGCAGAGGAGTAGTTGGCGTCGACGGGATGTGACCGGAGGAGGAACCGATGGTGGATGGGACGGCGGTCCAACCGGCGGGCGAAGCCTTATCGATCGACCGCCCCCTCGCCTATAAATAGAGGAGGCCACCGGGGGCGACAGAGAGGAGAAAGTAGAGATCCCAGAGAGAGGGAGAGAGGTCGGCCGAAGCTCGAGGTCCCTTGAGAGACTTTGGGGAGCTCGAGTGCAGGGTCGGCCGTGGCATGGTGAGCTCGGAGGGGTCCCCGAGAGACTTCGGGGAGCTCGAAGGGGGAGCCCGAGGGAGAGAGAGGGCAACTTGGCGACGGATCTGGCCAGATCTAACCGTCTAGGATCCACCGTCGCTGTCATTGTACGCCGTGGTCGTCGCCATCAGTCTGCCCTTGCCCTTGTTGCCATCGATTGTCCCCACCATCACCACCTTCGATCGATCGATCTAGCATCGTCGCCGTCACCAACCTTGTTCAAGGAAAGGTAAAAAGCCGGTTGCCATCACCCTTGCCGTTCGTTGCAACCGTTTTCCGCGGACCTAGCCACCATCGTCATCGCTGTTGTCGCCCTCGTCGCTGCCATCGCCACTGTAGTCATTATCGCCGCCGAAATGCCTAGGTTTCCGTCCCCGGCGCCGCGGATTCGCAAACCCTAGGATTTGCGATTTTCCGGGTTGCAAAGCGGATTCGGACCCGGAAAATCGGGTAGGGTTCGCGATCTGCGGGCGGTGGAAATTCGGGTCGTGAATTGGAGCCGAGTCAGGTAGGGTTCGTGGGGAGTCGGGTCGCGGAGCCGGTTTTTCGAGCCGGGCTGGGCCTCCCCAAACGCCTAGCCACGGCGCCGTTTCAATAAAATAACAAAAAAGAAAATGACGAAAAAATCCGAGTCGGGCCTGCATTCAGGTCGTCAGCTTGGGTCGAACCCAACCCGCGGATCCGACCCAGTCGGTTTATTTTATTATTATTTTAATATAAATAATGTTTTGATGAATAAATAAATAATTTATTAAAAAAATTATTTTCAAAAAAATCAAAAAAATGTTTTAATTTACAGAAAATCGAAAACTATTTAAAAAATGTTGAAAAATGTTTTATTTTCTAAAAAAATCAAGAAAAATAAAAAATAATTTATTTTTCAAAAAATATTTAAAAAATATTAATTTTTTTTTATTTTCCAAAAAATCAAAAAAATAAAAAATATTTCATATTTTCCAAAAAATGTAAAAAAAAATCCAAAAAATGCCAAAAATTCATAAAAAAGCCAAAAAGCTTGTATTTTTCCAAAAATACCAAAAAAATCCCTTTTATGTCAAAAAAAAATTAGAAAAAGACCCAAAAATGTTTTTCTCCAAAATACATGGAAAATCCCTCGAACATCCAAAAAACCTCGGGATTTAAACAAGATTAGGTACCGAAAGGGTATTAGTGATTAACTAGTGTAATCAAGTCTCCGATCCTAATTTCTCTGGTTGCGTAAGAGTGAGTATTTCTCTTGATACTTCGCTTGGGTTTCTAATCAACCCACCCCAAATCGATTAGTGGCGACTCCATTTTAAAGATTGATTTACAGGTTAAAAACTTGGACCATTAAGTCGTGAATTGGTGGACTTGGGAGAGTCCGGGCATAACTAATTTCAGCAGAGCCATTAGCCTCTTTAGGCGCTCGTACCTGATTGCGGGCGCCGGAAAAAAGAGGTCGCGACAGCTTGGCGATTCCGCTGGGGACTTTGAAGACTTAGGCCATTTTTGTCTTGTTTAAATTCTTTACTAACTTGTTTTTGTTTTTTCTTTATGCAGGTTAGTAGCTTAGAAATTTATTTTAATTTTGCTTAAAATAGATTATCTTGTGATTAGAAACTGCTGTGCATGCTTTACTGTTTTAACACTACACATAGCACACACAACCTGGCCGCTGGACCTGAGCCGCCATAGGATTTCTAGGATGGTGTTAAGAAAGATACGACCTCGAATGCGAGACTGCGATGTAGAGGTTGCCTTTCTTTTCCCTTAATTTCTTAGCCGAGGTTAAGGGGGTATGCTGCTAACGTGAGACTGCGACGGGCGGATACCCTTTTAATTTCATCAAGCCTTCTGAGTTAGAAATCGAGCCGCACGTCCCATCTGTATGTCTTTATGCTTGCCATTTTGCTTAAAAGCAAAATAATTTTTTTACTTTTACTCAGTCTTTTTATTTGGCCCATGGCAATTTAGGATAAGCTTTTCAAGTTCCAGTTTATGTGCGATGGGGAAAGACGATATCCAGTTCATTCCTGCTCCTAAGGCGGAATTCTTCAGATGGTGGGGTCAATTGGATTAGCTTGCCCAAAAGCGCGTGAAAGCCAAAATCGGTCATCTCCTATCGTTGATTCAAATCACCGTTCGTCCCGAAGTCATATAGGCCATGGCACATTTCTGGTGCTTGAAGACGACTACTTTTATGTTTGGTGGGTTTGAGCTAACCCCAACTCTAGAAGAATACAGCATCATCACTGGAATGCCTCTCGAGAAAAAGCTTGTTAAGCCATCGACAAGCGCCCTCCCGTGGCACGGGTTAGCGCGAATTTTAGGAACTAAAATCCATGTCATGAGACAAATTCTTGAAGACAATCATAATACCTGCCCACTACAATTCATGAATGCCTGTTTTCAAAATCAGCCCATAACCCAAAAAAGCGAGATTTTCCTCCTGGCCTTTTTTGGGTTCATCATTTTCCCCCATCAAAGAAATGTCATAAGTCATAAGATGGCATAGATAGTTGATCAAATCTTGAGGAGGCAAAATTATGTCGACATGATTTTAACTGAAACATTTTTGTCCTTTAATCATTTTAAAGAAAACACAGAAAAAATCATGCGGGTCTCTCCGGAAATTTTACAAGTCTGGTTCTTTTCTCACCTAAGTGAATTCCGAGGCTTCATGCGATCATCTGGAATGAATGATTTCGAAAATCCATTACAAAAATTTATGGTTTTAGGACCATACATTCCCAATCAAAGCTGTTTAAATTGGATAAATTTCCTAAGAGACCCGGTTCCTGAGGCATTCCAATGGTGTGTTGATTGGTTCTATGAAAAGAGAGCTCACTTTGCTTTCAAGCGCTGCTATCCAATTCCATTACTCGACCTCACCGGTGCCTTTTCCTATTTCCCACAAAGGGTGGCACGACAGTATGGAGCCCTTCAAGAGATCCCGCCATCTTTCAAGAAGAGGGTCCCTCAACTTCTCTTCACTCATCAAAGTTTTGAATACATGATTGACATTATTGAGGAAGCATGGAACAAGTGCCATCGCAAAAGGATCGTGGTACCTGAAGGGCTTGAGGGAGAAGAAAAAGCCCACTACGCCTCCATGTCCTACATCCACAACCATCGTATCCTGACAAAATGGAAGCCATCAGTCCCTCACTCGATCAGCAAAGGCAGCCAGCACGAGCAAGTAGAACTCATGGAGAGGGATTTGGGAATGGACTGGATGCACACCTTAGAGCCGGTCCAAGAAAGCAAGCCTCTGCGCAAGCGCAAGACTCCCCGTCGCATATAAATTGGCAATCATGTGCCCCTTAGTATTAATAGTGTGAAAGTTTTGTCCCACTGTTTCGGGACTTTTGTTTAATATCTAGTATTTTATTATGTCATTTCAAGTTTTAGATGTCAGAATTCTGCGGTCTATAAATCCTCTTTTGATAAATAAAAAAGTAGTTAGACCATTGCCGTGGGTCAATCTTTGTTTATTTTCATGCTCATTCATTGTTTTCGCAAACGAATAGGTAATTATGAATCATCGGCCGCCAATCACCCGCGAATGGCCTCATGCAATAAGGCCCGATCAGAATGATGTACAAAATCGCCTCATTAACATTGAAGACGGCGTAGGACAGATGTCCATTGTCCTTCGACAACTCTCGAGACAAATGAAATCTACTCAAGCTGAGCCCAACTCTGTAGTTGCCTTAAACACCATCATGACACTCGTAAATTTGCCAGAAAATAGCCAGTACCATAGGCAGTTTGAAAGGATCATGAAAAAGTTAAGCCAGCTGTAGGAGCAGAATCCCATGGACCTGTCCAATTACGCCGACATTGAGATCCCTGAAAAACTCAAAGCACCTGAATGTGAAAGGTATGCTGATACCTCCCGCCCAGAGACCTACTTGCAAGCCTACCTAGTTCGAAGGATGATTCAATCGTATCAATCGAGCTTGACTGGCTCTGCCTTGCGATGGTACATTGTCAGGAAGATTAGCCCCCTTAAAACCTGGAGGGAACTAATTCATGTTTTTCACCAAGAGTATAATATTGACATCACCCCTGACATCACCTTGCCCTATGAAGAGCCGATGATCGCGGAGCACGAGGAGCCATTAGTTGCTAAGATAAGAGAGAAGCGTGTCAATGAAGCATTGCATAATAAATGGGCAGCTGAGCAGCATCCTGTTACTGGAAAATTTCCCACTAGGAAACTTTGTACGAGATCATAGACTCAGGGCCTGTTCAAGAGCGGGGCATGACTGGACAACTCCCAAAGCTTACTCCAAGAGCTAGGGTCCAAAGAATACCAACCCTTATCAACTTGGAAAGCAAATCAGACAGTGAAGTTCTAATGTCTCTCACTTCCCTTGACAGAATTGAGCTGGCAAAACGAAGGGCTTTACTCAAAAGGTCTGGACCAGAACCCAAGAAAAGAAAGCCTAAGCAGATTAATGTAGCATCTGCCGACAAGCCACCATACCAAAGCTTCGAGCATTCCCAAGAATACAGCTTTGAAGGTTACCATCCCCTAAAGTACAACCCTGAAGACTTCCCTGCCCTATAATACAATCCCAAAGGACTTCTAGCGTTATTTCGACAATGAAACCGACGATTTATTGTATAACTGTTTCCTACTCTCACCCGGGGATGAAGGCCTGTCAGAAGAGGAAGCATATGTCTTTATCCGCTACGATTCTAACGAAGTACTAAGCTCGTCCTCTTACCATGAAGATAGCTTCAATACTTCATCCTCATTCGGAAATTTTGACCCAGGCAATGGGGTAATTTCGGCAGAGTCCAACTTCCCTGAAACAGAAAAATTCACCATTACAACGAATATGCAGTGGGAAAACCAGTGGCCTAACTAAAACATACCAGGCTCATCTTGCCCTCGTAGGATCATGACCCCCATAGAAATGTGGATACCCAATATTCGCAAGTATAACGGTACAACTTGTCGTGGCCCACTTGCAGTACCTCAATGCTGAAATGAGTCGATACTATAGCCCGATGTCATTCACAACTCAGGCCTTTCAAGAAAGTCTTACGGGGTCTGCATTACAATGGTTCATCATGGCAGATATCTACCTCATGAGAGATTGGAATGAGTTGTCTTCGGCATTCCTACTTCAGTATCAAAGCCAGATTGGGACTGAAGTGCCTTGTCAGAACTTGGTTCACTTCAAAAGAAGACCAATGGAGGATTTCCGAGCGTATGCAAGGAGGTGAGAGGCTTTTATGATGCAAACTTACCCTCAATTGGCCGAAGAAGAAATGATAAAGCTGTTCATAGGGACTTTACCTCACGAGCATCGTTGTTGGTTGCATGGGTTATACTTCCATAGCTTCAATGGAGTGGTCCTCTCATGCTAAAACTTCGAGTCTATTGGAGGCGAGGAACTCAAAGGCGCTTGATTTCAGAACCAACACTATCAAAGCACTCCTTTACACAGGAGTTTCATGGGCTTTACCTATTTTTATAATTTCATGTTTCTTATCTTGTCTAGTGTGCTACTGTTGTATTTTCCATTCCAAGTACTCTATTATACAGTTCTAATATATTTTTTTTGAGAGCATGAGGCGGTACTCCAAACCTACCCGGTGATGCTATCCAACCATGAAAAGAAAATATCATCCAAGGAGAATACTGAGGGCTGGGCTTCCTCATGCTTTCTTTCCCCCAAAGATTATACTTTTGAAAACAAAAAAAATGTTTCAAAATCTTTTGTCAAAGCAAGATGATTAAATCATATTTTCTTTCTAACTCACTTACTTCGTTTCTTAGAAGATCATTCCTGTCCCCTTTGACTTAGTGTGACAGGGGGCATTTGAAGCAAGCGCATTAGGTGAACTCGCCAAATTCAAAGACACCTTGCCAAGAAAACAGGGGCAAACAGAAAGAAGAATCCCATTTCAAAAGGGAAACGAAAGATATGATGTAATAGGTACAGGCATATGGTTGAAATCAGGCCATCCCCAGGAGCTCTGTGCACTCCACCTCGCTCCTGCCCAACTCTTTCACAAGCCCGAACAATATCTTTTCCCCACAATGTGCCTGACCAACTAGATGTTGTGACTTCGTCAACGGGATTTCCAACTTTAATAAGCCAAGAAACACATAAAAAGAATTTCTTCTCTTGAATTAGCTACTGTCAACAGGGAGAAAATCCAGACAATCAAGGCGATCTATAGCCCCACACCCTAGACAATGACTTTGGAATCTAGAAGCTTCACTCCAGACGCATATTCTTCCAGGGAGTAATTGCCATCAGAAAGCTTGAGATTTTTATCTCAGATTCCATAGAAGCTTGAGGTACATGACTTTTGCCCAATGATGCTATAGTTAAAGACAGAAGGAGAAATTCCATAGAAGGGAGGCGTTGAAGATGAATCAATGATCAGCAATCATGCATACATGGTCACAAATGAGGAAGGCCAATTGAAGGAAACATTGAACTATGTCAAGATAAAGAGGCCATCATCGACATTCAAATATCCTTAGGAATCAACAAATACAAACTCTGGGAAAGGGTAACTTGGTATCATTTCCAATACTCCCACTATTTGAACCCGCTTTTGACATATTTTCTCTATTGACAAGAAGCATCGGGATTCAAGAGCCAAACTTGATGGTTAGGTTTGGCAAATCAATATTGGCCAAGCTAGTACGTGGAAATGACCCACATCGAATTCACCTGATTTCGTGTAAAATGACGTGTCATCCAGGAGCCAATATTTGACCTAACGAAGCAAGGGATGTAGGACTTCGTGTCCCCCTCTCACTTCAGGTGCACCCAATCGTCTGCAAACCAGTGAAGGGTAAAGTTGTATCGCTTCCAATTATTCGACTCTTGAAAGAGTTCATGACTAACGCACTCTCTCTTGTCTGTTGCAGGATCACCTGACTGCCAAAAATACAGATAACAAATCAATGAGAGGCATGACAAACTCTCCCAAACAAAATGGCGTCTCAAGTATTGCTAAAGCAAATGATAGAAAATCTTCAGGCCTCAACTCACATTTGATTTTGGCCAGACTAATTGATCTACTTGTACATCTTCTCTTCTGCAGGGGCAAAAGAAAAAAAGGCCCATCAAATCAATGATTAGATTCCTAATCCTTGGCTGATCATTCATGTGTCATATCCCTAATCAATAGGGACAACCATCGACACCCTTTTGTAAATAACTCTTTTAATGTTCAAGTTTCAACACATTTGTGAATACCGTTCCACCAAGTAAACACCCCTAAAGCTGTTAATAAGTTTTTCTTAAGTAAAAAGCCATTCATTTATTTTGAGAGTACAAACTCCATCACATCATACAATGCATGCTTTTTTCTAGATGAATTATGCATGATGATTTTGTCTGTCTAAATCACTGATTCCATTGAGAATTATTAGAATAGACAACTAATTGAAGAATACAAGATTGATTGAGCATGTTGGATGAGGCGCGTCAGAATGATGACAGGCAAACCATATCCTACACACAATCCCCCATCCATACACTTGTGAGAGGAGTGTAGAAAATTCCATGACTATAGGGTAAAGAGTTCTCTCGCGAATAGTACGATGATCAAAGCAGTGAGAGGCATTCCATCGCTCACTTTGAGCCCCATACATTGACAAATTTCTGCTATACTCCCAACAAAGAACCACCCCACACCGGGGCAAGTCGAAAGCAAATCAACATCACAAGGTGAGAAAGGGGATAGAAATTTTCTTGCTTGCACTTGCATCAATCTTCGAGTGTCTTTATTGTATATAAACACTCGCGTTAATTTAAGTGCCCTAGAGTCGTGAAGAACAATTCTTTATTTACGCACTTGTATCCATTGTACAACTCAATTGAGTTTGTAAATTCACCCTCACATGGAGGCAAAGCAGAAGCCACTGTCGTTTGAGCAGCATAATCAGAAGTGCCAACAAAAGATGAAGACTCCATAGTCTAACAAAGGCATTTGCTTGAACTTGTTAAGATCAATTCCTCAAGCAACAAGAACAAAAAACTAGGGCATAAAAAAGCAGTGTACCTGGTAAAGCAAGGTCAATGCCCATAAATGAAAAACTGGAATAAAAAATAGGGGCATGAAAAAGTAGTGTGCTTGGTAAAAGCAAGGCTAATGCCCTCCAGTTAAAAATATTCTCAAGAGAAGTTACTGTTGTGGTTCAATTGATAGAGCCTCCATTTGACAGTGAGAAAAAAAAGACCGGTGACAAATGCCAAGGCAATCACCAACTCTCACCCTCTTGCATGTGAGCCAAATCTACGTTACATTCCCATTGTAAAAGTCTCTACAGACTAGGGGCATTTCAATTAACGTAGGATTTCGTATGTGCATAAGCATCACTCGAAGAAGTACGAGCAAGATTACTCTATCTCTTTTCGCAGGGTTCTTGACTTGCAAACCCGGAGATGATCGTGCGGCACTTCGTTCAGGAGCCTTGACCTTGACAGTCCCATTTGATGAGCTGTTGACCAAGTCTTCATCACAATTTCAACAAAGACCTCTCACATTGGTAAAGTCATACCACTTGCGAGAATACTCGGACCCCTGTTGACATGATGACAGTGAGATAGTGTGGTCCTTATAAATCCTGCATCAATGGTTAGAATAGCCATTTTCCATGAGAGTGAGCGAAAAGTCCTTTTAGACTGAAAGTCCCGCATCTGGCATACTCAAAACATCTACATTCTAAATGAAGGTTGTCTTTCAAAATCTTCCCCAACGGAAATCAGATGATGCAAAACTGACAAAATTGTCGTGCATAAATCACATTTAAATTTATGAATTTGCAGCATATACAATCATGTGTGCATATTATGCAAATAGCAGACATACTCTCAGAGATCAGAGATATTGCCAGGTAAGCACATCCTAATCCCCTTGTCTTTAAGTACCCACCACTTGTCGAGTGCTCTCTCTTATCGACACTCGCCCTGTTCGAGTTGTCCCTAGAGTATTGATATTTGTGACTGACCAAGTATCCCTTTATCATTGAATACCTGCTGCTGTCTAGGTATCCCTCTTGTCTTTGAGTACCGGCCACTGTTCGGATACTCCATTTTCCTGACACTCGACCTGTTCGAGTTGTCCCCAGAGTATTGATACTTGTGACTGATCAAGTATCCCTTTATCGTTGAATACCTACTGCTGTCTAGGTATTCCTATTGTCTTTAAATACCGGCCACCGTTCGGATACTTCCTTTTCCTGACACTCGACCTGTTCGAGTTGTCCCCAGAATATTGATACTTGTGACTGACCAAGTATCTCTTGGAATACTTATTGCTGTCTAGGTATCCCCATATCGTCAAGTACCCACCGTTGTCCAGGTACTTCCTTTTCATAACACTCAACCTGCCCGAGTTGTCCCCAAATAATATAGCAGTTGTTCAAGCATTCCATTGCTTTGCTTGGCACCGCCGTCCAGGTATGCTTTCTATCACTTGGACCAGCCTGAGTGGTCCTAGATCATATCATTAAATACTTATGTTCATCCAAGTATTACAGTACTTTATACACCTGCGGCTGCCCAAGTGTTCCAGCCCTTTTGAGTGCCTACGGCCATCCAAGTAAGCCTTGTGCTACATTCAAATTCTCATTACCAGGAGGTGAAAGACCTTCATGAATATGCGGGGCACGCCCTCGATATTCCCATTACTAGGAAGTGAGAGACCTTCATGAATATCTCAGGTACGCCATCGATATTCCCAATTACCAAGAGGTGAGAGACCTTCACGAATATCTCAGGTACGCCCTCGATATTCTTAATTACCAGGAGGTGAGAGACCTTCATGAATATCCCAGGTACGTCCTCGATATTCCCACTACTAGGAGGTGAGAGACCTTCACGAATATCTTAGGTACGCCCTTGATATTCCCAATTACCAGGAGGTGAGAGACTTTCATGAATATCCCAGGTACGTCCTCGATATTCCCATTACCAGGAGGTGAGAGACCTTCACGAATATCTAAGGTACGTCCTTGATATTCCCCTTTACCAGGAGGTGAGAGACCTTCATAAATATGCGGGGCACGCCCTCGATATTCCCATTACCAGGAGGTGAGAGACCTTCATAAATATCCAAGGTACGTCATTGATATTCCCCTTTACCAGGAGGTGAGAGACCTTCATGAATATGCGGGGCATGCCCTCGATATTCCCATTATTAGGAGGTGAGAGACCTTCACGAATATCTCAGGTACGCCCTCGATATTCCCAATTACCAGGAGGTGAGAGACCTTCATGAATATCCCAGGTACGTCCTCGATATTCCCACTACTAGGAGGTGAGAGACTTTCATAAATATCTTAGGTACGCCCTCGATATTCCCATTACCAGGAGGTGAGAGACCTTCATGAATATCCTAGGTACATCCTCGATATTCCCACTACCAGGAGGTAAGAGACCTTCACAAATATCCCAGGTACGCCCTCGATATTTCCCAATTGCCAAGAGATGGGACACCTTCACAAATATCCAAGGTATGTCCTTGATATTTCCAATTATCAAGTAACCCTTCGATACTTGCGAATGTCCAAGTATCCCCCAAGAATTCATACTTGTGATCATCCAAGTACCCTTCAATGCCTATGGTCAGCCAAATACCTATTTTGACGCCTGCAAATGCCTAAATATTCTTTAGGTTAGTACTTGTGAATATCTAGGTACTCTTTGATATACTTGTGAATGTCTAGGTATCTTCCAGAATCAATGCCCTGAGAAGGGTCGGCGCATCCTCCCGAGAAAAGTCGGGTACCATCTGTTGTCTTTGACAGAGGTCAGACATCCCCACAAAACAGATGCCCTGAGAAAGGTCGGCACATCCTCCCGAGAAAGGTCGGGTACCAACAGGTGTCTTCGATACAAATCAGGCACCCACAAATGAGATGCCCTGAGAAAGGTTGGCGCATCTCCCATCACGGTGACCGAAGAATGGTTCGGGTCCGAGACAAACCACTGATTACTCAATAGGCGACCGAAGAAAGGTTCGGGTCCTAGACAAATCATTGATTGTTTTAACAGGTGACCGAAGAATGGTTCGGGTCTTGGAGAAGCAATTTCCCGTCACGGTGATCGAAGAATGGTTCGGGTCCGAGACAAACCACTGATTACTCCAACAGGTGACCGAAGAATGGTTTGGGTCCTGGAGGAGCAATCTCCCGTCAAGGCGACCGAAGAAAGGTTCGGGTTCTAGACAAATCATTGATTGTTTTAACAGGCGACCGAAGAATGGTTCGGGTCCTGGAGGAGCAATCTCCTGTCAAGGCGACCGAAGAAAGGTTCGGGTCCTAGACAAACCATTGATTGTTTTAATAGGCGACCGAAGAATGGTTCGGGTCCTGGAGGAGCAATCTCCCGTCAAGGCGACCGAAGAAAGGTTTGAGTCCTAAACAAATCATTGATTGTTTTAACAGATGACCGAAGAATGGTTCGGGTCCGAGACAAACCACTGATTACTCCAACAGGCGACCGCAGAATGGTTCGGGTCCTGGAGGAGCAATCTCCCGTCAAGGCGATCGAAGAAAGGTTCGGGTCCTAGACAAACCATTGATTGTTTTAACAGGCGACCGAAGAATGGTTCGGGTCCTAGAGAAGCAATTTCCCGTCACGGCGACCGAAGAATGGTTTGGGTCCGAGACAAACCACTAATTGCTCCAACAGGCGACTGAAAAATGGTTCGGGTCCTGGAGGAGCAATTTCCTGTCAAGGGGACCAAAGAAAGGTTCGGGTCCTAGACAAATCATTGATTGTTTTAACAGGCGACCGAAGAATGGTTCAAGCCCTAGAAAAGCAACCTCCTCATATCACCAAGTAAGATGACGCCTTCATACTTGCCAAACTCGGGGCTCACACCCTATCTCACTCACTCCCGGTAAGTAACTCTAGGTATCTTCTTATCTGTCTTAGTATATGTAATGTTATATTGCTCTTTTTACATAGGATAATAAGTCCCAAATAAAATCTGCTACGTATATACGGATAAAATTTAGGCATCAGTTTGTCTTTGAATGTCTTTGAATGCAACCTCTGCGAACTCACCTTCAAAGATGGGCAACTGTTGACGCCTAAATTTCCCTTTTTTAATTAATAGGGTTTTTATTTTGTTTTATTTTATCTTATTTTGCCTTTTTCGGATAAATAGATAATAAAAAGAGAAAACAACAAAAAAATAATGAAAAAAACAGAAAAGAAGAGAAGCAGCCTTTGCACGGGCCCTTGGCCCATTCCGCCTCAGCTCGGTCCCTCCATGTCTTCCTCTTCCTTGCGCCTCTGTAGCGCACGTGCAGGGGGCGCGACGGAGGGGAAGGGGGTGGACAAACGGCGATCGCATGTGGAGCAGAGGAGCAGTTGGCGTCGATGGGACGTGACCGGAGGAGGAACTGATGGTGGATGGGACGACGGTCCAACCGGTGGGTGAAGCCTCGCCGACCGACTGCCCCCTTGCCTATAAATAGAGGAGGCCACCGGGGGCGACAGAGAGGAGAAAGTAGAGATCCTAGAGAGAGGGAGAGAGGTCGGCCGAAGCTCGAGGTCCCCTGAGAGACTTCAGGGAGCTCGAGTGCAGGGTCGGCCGTGGCGTGGTGAGCTCAGAGGGGTCCCCGAGAGACTTCGGGGAGCTCGAAGGGCGAGCCCGAGGGAGAGAGAGGGCAACTCGGCGACGGATCTGGCCAGATCTAACTGTCCAGGATCCACCGTTGCCGTCATTGTACGCCGTGGTCGTCGCCATCAGTCTGCCCTTGCCCTTGTTGCCGTCGATCGTCCCCACCGTCGCCGCCTTCGATCGATCTAGCATCGTCGCCGTCGCCACCCTTGTTCAAGGAAAGGTAAAAAGCTGGTTGCCCTCACCCTTGCCGTTCGTTGCAACCGTTTTCCGCGGACCTAGCCACCATCGTCATCGCTGTTGTCGCCCTCGTTGCTGTCGTTGCCACCGTAGTCACCGTCGCTGCCAAAATGCCTAGGTTTCCGTCCCGGCGCCGCGGATTCGCAAACCCTAGGAGTTGCGATTTTCCGGGTTATGAAGCGGATCCGGACCCGGAAAATGGGTAGGGTTCGCGATCTGCGGGGCGACGGAAATTCGGGTCGTGAATTGGAGCCGGGTCGGGTAGGGTTCGCGGGGATTCAGGTCGCGGAGCCGGTTTTTCGGGCCGGGCCGGGTGTCCCGAATTGCCTGGCCATGGCGACACCGTTTCAGTAAAATAAAAAAAAAGAAAAAGACGAAAAAATCCAAGTTTAGCCCGTGTTCGGGTTGTCGGCCCGGGTCGGACCCAACCCGCGGATCCGACCCGAGTCAGTTTATTTTATTATTATTTTAATATAAAATATTTTTTGATGAATAAATAAGTAATTTATTTTAAAAAAATAATAAATTATTTTCAAAAAAATCAAAAAATGCTTTAATTTCTGAAAAATCGAAAAATATTTAAAAAATGTTGAAAAATGTTTTATTTTCTAAAAAAATCAAGAAAAATAAAAAATAATTTATTTTCCAAAAAATATTTAAAAATATAAAAATATATTTTATTTTCAAAAAATCAAAAAAATCAAAAAAATTTCATATTTTCCAAAAAATGTCAAAAAATGCCAAAAATTCATAAAAAAAAAAAGCCAAAAAGCTTGTATTTTTCCAAAAATACCAAAAAATCAAAAATCCCTTTTATGTAAAAAAAAATAGAAAAAGACCCAAAAAATGTTTTTCTCCAAAAATGCATGAAAAATCCCTCGAACATCCAAAAAACCTCGGGGTTTAAACAAGATTAGGTACCGAAAGGGCATTAGTGATTAACTAGTGTAATCAAGTCTCCGATCCTAATTTCTCTAGTTGCGTAGGAGTGAGTATTTCTCTCGATACTTCGCTTGGGTTTCTAATCAACCCACCCCAAATCGATTAGTGGCAAAAATTGATTTACAGGTTAAAAACTTGGACCATTAAGTCGTGAATTGGTGGACTTGGGAGAGTCCGGGCATAACTAATTTCAGCCGAGCCATTAGCCTCCTTAGGCGCTCGTACCCGATTGCGGGCACCGGAAAAAAGAGGTCGCGATAATGGGGAACGATGATTTGGTCATCAAGAATCTTGAAGGATATATGCACTCTACCTTTCATATTAAGGACTTGGGACCTCCCAAGTATTTTTTTTGGTATTGAGATTGCTCACTTAGATATGGCAATCTCTCTAAGCCAATAGAAATTTGTGTTGGAAATTATATTTGAAGCAGGCTTATTAAGATGTAAATAGGCTGCAATTCCTATCGATTAGAACATGAAGTTAACTACCGTTGACTATGACGCCGAATCGTCTTCTGAGATTGATGACCCATTACTTGAGGATCCATCTTGCTATTAAAGGCTTGTAGAGAAACTTATATATCTCATCATGACCAGGCTAGACATATGTTATGCATTGCAAACACTTAGTCAATTTATGCATAGCCCGAAGGAATCTCATATGAATGCAGCCTTGAAGGCCGTAAAGTATTTAAAGAGATGTCTCGGGCTAGGAATACTCCTTTCTTGAGATTGTGATTTGGAATTGAATGCTTATTGTGACATCGACTATGCCACGTGTCCCATGAGTCAAAGATCAGTCATTGGTTTTTGCATTAAATTGGGAAAGCCATTACTTTTGTGGAAAATGAAGAAGTAGTTGAATGTATCATTATCATCTGTTGAAGTTGAATATCGAGTTATGGCCAAAACCGTTTGTGAAATAGTTTGGATAGGAGGCTTGCTTTCACATCTTGGGGTATGAGTGACAAGGCCAACAGATTTATTTTGTGACAATGATGCACCACTCAAACTCACGGCGAATCCCATATTTCATGAGAGAATGAAACACATTGAAGAAGACTCTCACTACACTCGATATAAGATCCAAGAAGGAGTAATGAAGCCAAATGAAATTGGAACTATAGAATAGCCTGTGGATATCTTTACCAAACCATTATGTCAAAGATAGCATGCATATTTGCTAAGCAAGCTTGGCGTCCTGAATATAATTCAACCACTAGCTTGAGGGGGAGTGTTGGAGATATGCGAGAATCGGACCGAAGATTATGATCGACCAATCCAAGATTATAGGAGATTATAATTGATTAATTATTGTCAATCTGTGATTGGATTAGATTTGATGTATCTTCCTTCTTTTTTTCCTTAATTAGACATTCATTGTATTATAAATAGGAGCTTATACAATATTAACATATACGATTGAATATATAGAAATTACAAGTTGTTATCTCACTTTTGGCCTATTCTTCAAACTCCGACGAACTGCTTATATCAGTAGCTGTAAAGCTCATCAGAAACTAAGCAATCTTACAAAGAAGATGGTACGTGAAAAAAGAAGGAAAAAAATGGCAGCCAAGGATTTGAGTTCGTCTAATCGGGGTGTGAAATTTCACAGCTTTTTCAAGGCCGTGATCTTTCATTTAATCATAATCTCTATAGGACCCCTGGGACCTTGTAATTTGGGTGAGTTGCTCCTTCTCTTTATTTCTACGTATTGTTGAATAGATTAATCTCAATTACATAGCTCATGTAATTATTTTTTATGAATCTCACATTTTGGGGATAAATGTCCAAAAAGTATCGAACCTATTGTACGGCCCATTTTAGTTCTGAACTTTTCAATTTTGCCAATTTAGTTCTAAAATCTTTTGATGAGTTACCAATTTAGTTCTTTCGGCCAATTTTTAATCAGAAGCCATCGTCGTACCTTTGTCATCTCACGTGACATGGGTGGCATTGGTGTGAAGTTTTTGTAATTTAAAAAAAAAAAGAATTGATTTTTTCTCTTTTTTTTTTTTTTGTTATTTCCCTCTGTTGACCTGAGGAGGCGTTGGAGAGGAGGGAGAAGGTGAATAGGAAGAGGTAACAAAACTGGAAGGTGTGGAGGAGGGTCCACTCATGGCGGGCCTGGGTTGGATATTGAAGGCGGTGGGGGAGAGGGAGTGGGTCAAAATGGCGAAGGAGAGAAGGAAGATGAGGGTCGGGTGTTATGAGGTAGAAGCTCTTGGGGGACCGCTTGGGGATGGCAACAGAGATTCGAGGAGGATGTTGGAGATGGTGAGGAGCTGGAGCTCTTCCGGAGCAAGATCCATTTTCTGGGGTACTCGGGTTGGAGAGGTTGGAATCAAGATCGAGTTTTGAGATGACGACGATTCGTGTGAACCACAATTTAGAGGGAGTGAAGTGATCATGAAGACGGTGAAGAGGAGGAGATGATCAAAGAAATTTGCAAGCTACTTGCTCTTTTAGATGTTTTTCATTGTTTCTGAAATATGTTGTGAATGTAGTTCAGGTTGGCGAGGGTATTGTACTCAAACCGAACCGAATTTTCAAGGCATTTTTGCATACTACCGAACCAGAATAAAAGTGAACAAAAAATATCTGTAATTTTTGGTTTGGTTTTGGTATTATTTAATACCCCTAGTCGCATGGTACTTTTCAAGACTTAGATGCATAAGATCCATTGGATCCTGAAAAAAAAATGATGTTGGTATATGTAGTGGAAGATGTCAACTTATGTAATAATTATAGTAGAGTTGATAATATAAGATGATAATATTTGTTTTAAAACTAGAACTCTGTATTTCAATTGGTGAATAGACTATATTCTTGGTCATAGGTAATGGTGATGGCAAAAGTTGCCATGCCATGAAATGGAGAGAAGTATACCATTTAAAACCAGGTTAAACATGACTTGATTATATAAACATGCTATCCAAAAAGAGTAAAGAAAAGACTCATACAATAAAATCATTGATACATTTAATGTCCTCTATGATAATCTTAGCATAGTAGAACAATTATTCGTTACTTGTTAAGATATCTCCATCTAGAGTTTCAAGATCTAAAATAGAGGTGATGGACTTCGCACATTGGAAGATTTAGTTTCGAGGGAATGTGTTTGAACTGAAGCAGCTATACATGAACTTTTGTATGAGGTAGGATACCATATTCAATACTTTCAGAATCAAGCATTTCAGTCAGCAATCTTATGGCTTGAAAAGCAGATCAAGCTACATCCAGAAACTGGTTTGTATGCTACGTAAAATTGGCTTGCCTTGTAATATGCTTGTCTTAGTGATTGCTCATAAAGCCCCACATTCTACCGGTTCCAGTTTTTCACTCCAAAGCAGCTCTCTAAGATATCTTTGTACTAACGTTACGACGCCACCACCCATCACCACCCACTATTACAAGGCTTGATCTCAGTTGGAAAAAAAGATAAAAAAAGATTTCCCACACTTTTGGATCAAAGGCATGTGTCTCAATCAGATACATAACCTCTACTATTATTGTGTCTCAATCCGTGTCAAATGCACAGGATCTTGACACTTATCACTTTGATAACGATATTTAAAAAATTAGTAACATGTGTCATCATTCTATTTAAGAATGATGTGTACTAGAGACACAATAAGAGATAGATGATCTGCATCTTTTGGTATATGCGTCTTTACTGGTGACAAAATCCCAATTATCGCCTTAGGAATTTTTTGCACCCTTTCAAAGGAAGAAGAAGAAGGGTCAATTAACTTTACTTTTGTTGTTGTTGTTGTTGTTGTTGTTGTTGATAAATATGGGTTGAAAAGGGATTTCATAACAAACCCATTTAGACCCATTTATTTTGGTTTTTTCTTTTCAAAAACCATTTTGGTCTATATGACAAATTTGAGCTGACCCATTTTAATAAATATGGGTTAGTAACCCATTTTGACAGCTTTATTCCAAAGGTAACAACATAATTGTTTTTAAACATGTTTCTTTTGAGCCCTTTTGATGCGATGACTTATATCATGAGCCATCATAGGCTGCTAGATTTTCAAACTCTTACATTCAATTCTCGGCTTTTACTCTCCCATCATTCCCAGCCAGGACCATGTACTTGTCCTTTCTTGTGAGGAGTGTGCACTCAAACCCTAGAGCCCCGGCAATCTGGTTCTGCACATAGTTTGCAACTTCAACGCCGGACTTGCCACCACCCTCACATGTGAAAGAGGCCGGCAATTTCTCAAGGATTTGGAGAGTATAACTCGAGTTTGGGTTCATGAAATGGAAGACCGGATCCCAGCATTTGGGTCCGCGGGCCGTGGACCCATAGAACATGCTAATCCCAACGTCAATAGCCACGGGGACTATGTCCTTGCTCACTCGTGCGAACAGCGGGCTGAACCTGAGCAGGTAGGGCTCCCTGCACGTTGTCCCCTCGGGGCAAACCACGAGGTCGCTGCGGGTCAGGGCCCGCTGCATAAGTTTTGTGTCCTGCTCGCGGTCCCTGGCCAGGCGGACAGTCTGAATCGGGGAGATGGCCTCGTTGAACGGGCTCAGGCTGTAGATGGCCGCGGTGAGGGGCTTGCTGAGGGCATAGGAGACAAAGATTGGGTCCAAAAGGGTCTTGTGGTTGCACGCATAGAGAGCGCCCTTTGTGCTGTTGGCAAGTGGATTTGGGATCAAAATTAGGGTTTTTGGGTTTTGAGACGGTGATCTTCACGCCTGTCATGGCCAATACAGGGCCTGAGATTGAGAAAGGCAAGAGGATGCCGAGAATGATTCTAAGGATGGAGAGAGGGAGGCCAAGCGGAAGCCACATGAACATGGCGAGGGTGGCAAGTGGGGTTGGTCTGAAGGCCAATTTGCTATCATGAAAGATCAAGGGCTTTGGATATTTCTCTCTTGGGAGGAGTTGCCAATTCCTCTTCTCTGCTTGGCTCACCATGTAGACTTCCTGTGGCAACAGTTGCAGGAAGGTCTTGTTAATTTCTACTCAGTCATTTTCTACTAAATTATGCAAATTACATGTCAAGGCGCATGATAAACCACACAAAAAAAGAAAAAGTAATCTTCCAATGTTTATATTTGGCACTGTGATTAATTAAAACACAATTGCTATAAACACAGTTGATATACATGGCAAGTCATACCAAGAAATAGTAAATTACATCTAATATCAGGATAAATCAAGAAAGATGTACTGTCTAATATGTATTGGAAAATGAATTTAGCTGTAATGATGATACTTTCTATAATTTAAAAAAGTGTATAGTTGATATACACGATAAGTTAAATAAAAAAAAGAGATTGATATTATTTCTTTCGAAGACGTTGAACTAGACAAAGTTCAATAAATTAATAAAGTGCAGTCAAAGATCAATCTATCACAAGTGTTAAATCATGTTTTGAATTTGAGCTAATAAATCCTGAGCCCCGATTGTTGACGCACGTGTAAAGCAAGGAATTGACCTTTGTTCTTTACTTAGGAAAGGGCAATTCGGCGAGGAATTCAACAGGTTCCTGCAAGGTTTGACCAATTTCAACGTTTTTGGCGGACATTCTTATTTAATATTATTAAGTTTGTGGGGGTATTATGTGTGCGGCTTCTCTCTCTCTCTTTGAAACTTGTGATTCGTGTTGCCGTGGGTATGGAAGATGACTCCTTTTACGTGGGAACGGGGGACGCTCCCTTCCGGCTGTACATAGCGCCTTCTTCAATGCGGTGAGTTTACGCCAAAATTGAGTTATTTATTTGTAAATATCGTGAATTTGAAATTAATTTAGGTGTGAGAAATATTTAAAAGTATGAGCAATTGTAGCATGATCCCCTAATTATAATGAATTATTTGCTCGTAATTCTTCTTGTAAAGTAGGTATCAATACTCTGACCAAATTACATAAATCTCTAATATACTTTATTTTTCTAGTGATTTTGCGTTGATTTACTTAAAAAATTCGATATATTCCACGTTAAAATTATAATAACAAGGCATGAATTAGATATATAATTGTGATCTTGATGACAGGTAATTAGTTTAACATCAGATGATAATGAAGCTTTGCCTGAAAAAATTATTTTTTATGTGAATGTATGGATGAGTGAAAATGTTGGGATGATAGGAAAAATTAGAATTTGACAATACGTTCTTGGAAGTCCTCACTATGCTATATAGATGTTAATGTAAAGTTGTATAATATATAAGAACTTTACTACCATAACAATTTTTTAGTTATTGTGAGAATAATAACTTGTTGTTGGTCATAAATTTTTGAAGGACCCCATAGCAACTTATAATTATTTATTATTCAGTTTTTTTTTTAGTTCAAAATAAACTATTATTTTCACAGTAAATTAAATACTATCACTCAATCAATTCTCGATATATTAACACAATCTGGACTTCTTTTAATTATTCTTCGGTAGCTACGAGCAACTAGAAACATTCTTCAAAGTAACCTTCCCGTTAGCCAATCAGAAAATAAAGGAAGGGGGCGGGGGGGGGGGGAGAGAGAGAGAGAGAGAGAGAGAGAGAGAGAGAGAGAGGGTTCGTGGTTGTTCTCCGTTACCTTACAGTGAGCAAGAAGCTGCTGATGGTCAAAAGGCCATGGCTTGCCGAAGCATCCGATACAAGTTGCACGAGAACCCATTAATCTTCTCGCACAAAGGAGCCGACTCAGCTCTTGTCTCGCCCTGTTCTTCTCCATCAAGCCCGTGAACCGCCCTCGGAACACCGCTACTTCTCTTCCCACCACCGTGTCGACCCCCAACCACTCTTTCAAGAACTCCTCCACCATGACCCTCGGCAACCTTGTGATCGCCACTCTTTGCCCAAAACCCATCACGCCTTCGAAGGCCTCGCGGCCCAATTCTTCCAAGAAGAACTTGGGTAAAACCGCACTCCCGAGCCTAAAGCTCTCTCTTCTGACCCCAACAAAGCATATGAACACCATCACGTGGAGCATTGTTTCTTGATTGAGCATGCACACGAAAGGATATGCGAGAAGCAGCACGAGAGCTCTCAAGAAGCCTCCTACTTCAAAGGCCACGAGCATGAAGTAAGGGAAGAGAGAAGAGGACCGCAGGAGCGTGCCCTCAAAGTCGAAGACGATCGTTTCTGGAGAGAAGTCTTCGAGGGATGTTTTGGCAATATTGGCGGATCTTTGGGTCGGTTTTGCATCGATGTTGGTGGTTGCTTTGTTTCTTCCAAACAAGACTCTGGTGAGGAAGGAGGAAATGGACTTCGCCATTGATTTTCCGGCCATTTTCCGGCTGTGTGGTTTTGGAAACATGTGACCTTTTATATAGCACGTCCGATATTTCTAGTTTTTTGACATGGGCAAATGATGTTTAACCAAAAAAGTAATGTAACAAGAACTAGAACCAGACTGATGCTTGACTAGACTTGCCAAATTAAGATCACGTGCGTCACATAGTTCATTTCTAGTGTACATGGTCTTGGACTTCAGGGTCCACTTGATTTAATACGTAAGTTATAAGTCTCAATCATTATTTACTCGTGTAAATTCTGTGTTCGCACTAGATTTTTATTGTGGTATCTACCATCGAAGAATGCTATAAATTGTGTAGTACGAGTTGTCTTGACTATTTTGAAAGTTAATAATAAGACTTCATAAATCATTTTGAGTGTTCATTGCAATCATCCTTGAAGATAACAAATTGACATGTGATTTCACAAGGAGAATTATCAAAAAAGTCATAAACCTATTGCAATTGTGCCAATTTAGTTCTAAACTTTTCTTTTTAGCCAATTTAGCCATGGCGAGGTTGAGCCTCACCGTCTCGTGGGCGAGGAGTCTCGTTGGCCACCAATGAGGTCAACCCTCGCCTTGGCTGAGCAAGGCCTTGCTAGACTTGGTGAGGCTCAGCCTCGCCTAGCCAAGGCGACGGTTGACCTTGCTAGTGGCTGGTGAGGCCGTTATCACTAGATTTGGTGAGGCTCGACCTCGCCCAGCCATGGCGAAGTCGAGCCGAGGAGCCTCATCGGCATTGGCGAGGTCGACCCTCGCCTTGGATTTGGTGAGGCTCAGCCCCGCCTAGCCATGGCGAGGGTTGACCTCGCCAGTGCCGGCGAGCTCAGCCCTCGCCATGGTTGGTTGAGGCCAAGCCTCCCCAAATCTGGTAGGGCCTTGCCCAGTGATAGGGAGGCCGGCCTTGCCATTGGTCCAATGGCAAGGCCAACCTCACCAGCTCTAGCCTTTGGTCAGCGCCGGCCGGCCAGAGGAAGGAGAAGTGGATGGAAAAAAAAATTAAGAAAATATTTAAAAATTCAAAAATAATTTAAAAATGTCATGTCAGCCTTTGCCAGACAACCATCGCCGGCCGGCGTCCATGTCAGTGCTGGCTGTCAAATTTTGGCCGGATAGACTAAATTGTCACAATTGTAAAAGGTTTATGACTAAATTAGTCAAAAAAAAAGTTTATGATTGAATTGGTATAATTGCAATAGGTTTAGAACTTTTTTGGTAATTCTCCCAATTAGTTGTCCCTTACTTTATATTGAATTTAGGAGAGTGGAGTCTATGATTGCAATTAAAGGTCCAAATAAGAGAGGGATTGAGACAGCCCTAGTTAACGCATAGATGAGGGTATGCCCCACACGTTTTTGCTATAGTTCTTTTCAATAATAGTGATACGGCATGCATATTAATAGTTCTTTTCAGTAATAGTGATATGACATGCATATTAAATGAATTCGTCATTTTCATGTTGTTGGTCGATATGATGCATTGCTCTCCATGTCTTTCTGATTGATGGATTCCCTTTGTAATTGATTATGTGTATGCAAAAGAATTGGAACTGCCATGATCGCTTGGAACCAGACTGAACCGGTTGTTCTCATAGGGACTAGTCCAATTTTTGATTTCGATTTATTGGAATTGGTGAGTTTTGATCCAATTTCTAGTTTCAGATGTGGAACCACCCACCTACCCATGCGGAATAGATGGATATATATATATATATTAATTTTTATGTTAAAATTTCAAAAACCTTAAAAACTCTCTCATTCTCTCCATGGGATGTCTTTTCATGTTTACAAACCCTCACACTTCTCAAGGTATGTTCTCTCTCTCTCTCTCTCTCTCCCTCCACCACCATGCCTCCACTCCTGCTCCACCTTGTCGTTGCTATACTCATTCTCGCCTCTTGTCTTGCCCTCTCCCACCTTTGCTCCATGCCACTTGATGACCTCGCCCTTCCCCACCTCTCGCTCCCCCTTTCTCCTCTCACTATCCACCACCATGCCTCCGTTCTCGCTTTACCTTGTTGTCACTGTACTCATCCTTGCTGCTCATCTCAGCCTCTCTTGCCTCTGCTCACGTCACCTGATGACCCATGTGTCACGGGCCGAGAGTTTCCTTGGCCTCGGAACGACCCGTGGGCGCCTGGTGAGCGGAATTCACTAGGCCAGCCTTCTTTCTATAGCTATTTCATGAAAAATACGGTGAATGATTCTTCGTGCGAGATTCTACCACGCCCAGCTTCGTTCGGGCGTCTAGTCCATCGAGTAAGACAACAGTTCTTTTTAGGTACAATAACTGGTTTCGGCCTGTCATGGCCTCGTCAGGAGAGCGGCATCAGCTCCCGACCAGTTTGTGCATAGGAGGCCTACCCCGTCTTCAGAGCCCCTAAGTGATATAATCCTTCTATCTAAGAACTCTTAGTACCAGCCGTCCTAACGCCACTCCCATGGACCAGTTGTGTTCTACCCTTCTGCCTCACACTCTTCACCAGATAACCCAAAGCACCACTCACAAGTGTCACGAGTACGGGAGGATTCACGGACCGTAACATTCTCTCCCACTCAATTCGCAACGCCCTCGTTGGGATCTACTTTGTCGCTTCCTTGTGTAAATTAAACACTGATGTGCCACTTTTGGGAATTCACATCGAACAGTCATGCTCGCCCAACAAAACAGGTTTTGCTCCATCGGTAGCCTCTTTTGATCTCAGCCGCTCGGCCCTTCAGTCGCTTGTGCTTTCCGGCAAGTGTGGTATTTTTCGCCAATTGCATCTTTTGGCAGCACCATTTCAGCCTAACTAGCATCTTGACCCCAGCAAACCAATGGAGGTTCTTTTCTTATTGAAAATGAGATAGTAGACCTCTTCTTCGAATTCGCCGATCGATCTAGGAACGTTATCCGCATTTAGCAAGGGTTCGGTTCTTCTCGAACTCCCTATCGGCTCGGCGAGGAACCGACTCGTCCTAGTACCATTGCCATCCTTGGAGTAGAGAGCGCAGCTTTGTTCGAGCATCTTTGCCTTGGCCATACTTTCCGCTGCGCTAGGACTGGATCGGGCACTCATCAGTTTGACGCACTAGAGCGAGAAGCCTGATTCTCCGACTTGCTCACTCGCTTACTGGAGGGATTCCTGCTCTGATAGCACTTGTCACGGGCCGAGAGTTTCCTTGGCCTCGGAACGACCCGTGGGCGCTTGGTGAGCAGAATTTGCCAGGCCAGCCTTCTTTATATAGCTGTTCCATGAACAATACGGTGAATGATTCTTCGTGCGAGATTCTATCATGCCCAGCTTTGCTCGGGCGTCTAGTCCATTGAGTAAGACATCAGTTCTCTTTAGGTACAACAACTGGTTTTAGCTTGTCATGGCCTCGTCAGGAGAGCAGCATCAACTCCCGACCAGTTTGTGCACGGGAGGCCTACCCCGTCTTTAGAGCCCCTAAGTGATATAATCATTTTATCCTAGAAGCTCATAGCACCAACCGTCCTGACACCACTCCCACGGACCAGTTGTGTTCTACCATTCTACCTCACACTCTTCACCAGATAACCCCAAGCACTACTCACAAGTGTCACGAGTACAGGAAGATTCACGGATCGGGACACATGCCTATAAGTTGTGAAAACAACACTCAAGAATTCTAATATCTCAACTTATTAGACCAATCGTATAAAATAGTTAATTGTAATATCAATTAATGTAATCCATATCAATAAAATTTTTATAGTACTTGCCCTTCCCCACCTATCCCTCTCCCTCTTACTTCTCACCCTTTGCCACCATGCCTCCATTGCCGCTCCACCTCATTGTCGCTGTCTTGCTCTCTCCCACCCTAGCTCCACCCCATTTGATGACTCATGCCTCGCCTTTCCCCTCTTTTTTTGCCCTTTCCTACTTCTTTGCTTCCTTTGGCCAGTTCTATGGACCCACTTAGGATTAGACAGGACCAGCAGTCTAGTTCTCAAGTGGATCCAGGAACTAGTGGGTGGTTCCTAATTTCCATTTTGTGTAACTACTCACCTTGCAACTAATCACACCTATAATTGATCTATCTCCCGTCAAATAGAGCAACGGTCACTAATTTCTCGACTAGAAATCAGGCCATGAGTTGGACTCATAGGCTAGCCTAAATAGAATAGGACCAAACAAGGCTTGAACAATGGCTCGAAAAGGAATTTGAAGAAGGCGGAGGAGGAGTCTTTGACCTGAAAAAGATCGAGGAAGGCTTGTTTAATCACATAAATTTTCATGAAATCTCTCTTTTTGAGAGTTTATAACTAATGAAATTTTCTTATTTTTCACTAATTTTTATTTATTTTGCTAACTAACACATTATATGTAATAATTCTTATATGAATTCACCATTTTTTTTAATTTGAGTGCAAATGACTTACCCTCTTTTTTTTTTTTCCCTATCAAATTATCAATTAGTTATCGGTTGCCAACTTGCATTTGAATTACTTACAAAATCTATTTGTATTTTTAGTTTATTAATTTTTGTTAGTAATTACCAACTTTTATTTGTCTCTCTTACAAACATCTAATATTTTTTAACTCTTACAGGAATTTATCGCCATGATTTCAATTTTCTCCCATTAGATTACCAACTAGTTTTGTTAACGGACTCTCATTTAAGTTGCTTACCAATGTTTATTTAATTTTTTATTACCAACTTTTCTAATTACCAGCTTTTATATGCCTTACTTACCCTTAAACCAATCATCTAGAAATTATCATTCTTAATTAAAGTGATCTTTCATTCGATTAGATTACTAACAAATTGTGCATTATCAGCTTTTATTTAAATTAGTTAAGATCAAGGTGAAAGTGAAACTTGTGGAGGCTACTGCCAAGTTGAAAACCTATTTGTTAACCTATATATGATGGGTTGAGTCATATGTGGGTTAATTAAATATTGCTAAATGGGTTGATATGAGTAATAAAGTCCAATAAAATGTGGGTTTTTAATGGGTCTAAAAGTCAACTCAATTGCAGTCGCTTTTCACTTGTTTTAGGTTCAAGTTGGGGGTTTTTAGGTGGGGCAACTTATTTTCTAGTTTTGTCTTCTACTTATGATCTCCATCCTTTTTTTTTTTAAATTGAAAAATAGTAAAATATATATGATATTTGAAGCTGACTTGTGCAGCCATTTTGGGCTTCAAAATCCATCATTTATGTGTGTTCTAGGGCATTTCTCATATTTTTATGTCTTTTCTTGTTATTTTAGACTTTATTTGTTTTTTTTTTAGAACTTTTGTGGTTATCTTTGGGTTTTCTTATGTCACCTTTTGCTTTCATTTTTTTTTTTTTTTTTTTTGATGTTTCATATAGTTTTGACTTTTACTAAAAAGATATTGACAATGTAGAGATTTATCTCCGTACATTCCGAGTGTTCATTTGCAAATTCATTTAATATTTAACTATTCTAATATGCTTCCTATGTGTCAATATTCCTCCAAATAAGCCACCAATTTCTAATGTTCTAGCTAATACTCGATTATATTGTTAGTTATGAGAAAAGGGTTTAAGTGTTTTGGGTGGCTTGTAATCCGTTGCTACATGTATTGGAACTAACTATACACGTCTATTGTCTTGCCATGACAAAGTGAATGGCAAATTGGTCTGAAAGTCATTAATCCATGGCACTGGATGGCAAAATTCAACTAGGGTTTTTAATGGTGTCTCTTCACATGTTTTTCCAGCCCTCTTTAATAGTCTCGGTTGGGTTCATACACATTCCTACTACAAAACTTGAGAGGATCACTCACTTTCCATATCCCCAATTCTTACAGATCGCTAAAATACGTAGGACTTTGTGATGTCCCCTCCCAAACCAACTTCCATCACACAATAGTCTGCAATAACCAATTACATTTTTATTTTTATGTTTGCGAAAAGTTACCAAAAGAATCTTTACGTTATTATACATATGCCAACATAAATCCTTTTACGATTTGATAATATAGTCCCTCCTACCAATTTTGGCCGAGAACGGTTGACACAGACGCTGGCCTAAGAAAATAAACTCCTTCACATGTTTAAAAACCTTATTATTTCCTAAGTGCACGAACTCATTAAATTTTCTAAAAGTTGGTTCATTATTGGACGGAATCATAAACCTTTTATCGGACATCAATTTAATTCTAAAATTTCAATTTTGCCAATATAATCCTAACCTTTTCATCAATTTAATTCTAAAATTTCAATTTTGCCAATGTAGTCTTTCTAGTCAATTTTTGGTCGAAAATTGTTGACGTGAATGCCTGCCATCATTGTGGCATGATAGTGTTGACGTGGACAATTTTTTTGCAATATTTTCCTTTTTTTTTCTTGCTTTATTTTTATTTTATTTTTTTGTTTCCTTCCACCAATCTAAGGAGGCATTGGAGAGAAGGTGAAGAGGAAGAGGTAGCAAACTAAGAAGGTGAGGAGGAGGGTCCACTCATGGCGGGTCTGGGCTGGGTACTGGAGGCGGTTGGGGAGGGGGTGGGTGAAGAGGGAGTGGGCCAAAATGGTGAAGGAGAGAGGAAAGATTGGGTTCAAGGTTATGAGGTAGAAGGTCTTGGGGGACCGCTTGGGATGACAACAGATCCAAGGAAGACGTCAGAGACGGTGAGAAACTGGAGCATCTCCAAAGCAAGAGACATTTTCAGGGGTACCTCGGTTGGAGAGATTGGAAGACGATTTGTGTGAGCTACGATTCAGAGGGAGTGAAGTGATCACGAAGACGGCGAAGAAGAGGAGATGATCAGAGTAATTTGCTGAGTTGTTTGCCGTTTTAGATTGTTTTCATTGTTTCTGAGATATTTTACGAATGCAGTTCGGGTTAGTCAGGGTATTGTATCGAAACTGAACCAAATTGTCAAGGTACCCAATTTTTTTGGATACTACCCAAATCGATATTAAACCGAATAAAAAATATCCAAAATTTTCAGTTTAGTTTGGGAATTATTGACAGCCTTGGTACTCTTCAAGCTATAGATGCATAAGATCCATTGGATGATGAAAAAAAAAATGATGTTGGTACATGTAGAGGAAGATGTCAACTTACATAAAAAATAGAGCAGAGTCGATAATATGAGATGATAATCCCACTTTTATCATGTCTCAATTTGTGTCAAATGTATGAAATCTCACACTTACCACTTTGATATTGATATTTAAAAAATTAGTAACACATGTCATCATTCTATCTAAAAATTATATTTATAGAGACGCAATAGGAGACATAATTTGCATCTTTTGGTATACGCATCTCCACCGACTGCCAAAATCCGAATTCTCTTCTTAGGAATTTTTTGCACCCTTCCAAAAGAAGAAGAAGATGGGTCAACTTTAACTTTACTTTTTTTTTTTTTTTGATAAATATGAGTTGAAAGTGGATTTCATAACAGACTTGTTAAGACCTATTTATTATGGGTTTTACTTTTCAAAACCCATTTTATCTATACGATAAATTTGAGCTGATCCATTATAATAAATATGGGTTAGAGCATAGATTAGTGATCCATTTTGATAGTTCTATTCCAAAGGTAACAACATAATTATACTTAATCATGTTTCTTTTGAGCCCTTTTGATGGGATGACTAATATCACTAGCCATCACAGGCTGCTAGATTTTCAGACTCTTAAATTCAATTCTTAGCTTGTTCCCTCCCATCGTTACTTATCCTTTCTTGTGAGAAGTCTGCACTCAGACCTCAGAGCATGGGCAATCTAGCTCCGTACATAGTTTGCAACTTCAGTCACGGACTTGCCACTGCCCTCACGTGTGCAAGAGGCCAGCAATTTCTCAAGGATCTGCAGAGTATAGCTCGGGTTTGGGTTCATGAAGTGGAACACCGGGTCCCAGCACTTGGGTCCGTGGACTGTGGACCCGTAGAACATGCTAATACAACGTCGATAGCCATGGCGACTGTCGCTCTCTCGTGCGGACAACGGGCTGAACCTCAGCAAGGAGGGCTCTGCTCGCTCTTTGACTCACGAGTTCGCATCAACAGTCCAGATTACAGTTACCACTGCAGGCTCAGGCCATATCCAAACCCTAACGATCCACCAGCTCCGTTCCTCCTGCTCGATTCCAGCGATACCTCCAACTGCTCGATCTGATTCGGAATCCTGCCCCCAATCCGTCGGCCTGATCTCCGTTCACCCGAGCTACGCCCCAGTTTGGCATCGCTGGAGATCTCCGCCGGCATCAATTTTCTTTTTCCCCACTCCTGCGATCGAATTTGAAGGACCGACCGGCGCTGCGATAACGGGATAGGTAGGAGACAATGCATGACAGGGGATCGAGTCATTGGCTGTCGAGGATGGTGTCTCGGTTGTGGATTTCGAGCCTGATGCTGTCGATGTTCGCCACGTCTGCTTCCTTATACATCGCTGGCCGGTTCTTAATGCTGTGGAATAGTTTACCTGTGAATGTGCAATGTGAATTCGAGTGCCTGCAGGACGTGCATCCTGATTTTAATTTTTTTCAGCTCTAATCGAATTGAAGTAATGGGTGCCAATGCGTGCTTCTTGGTCACAAGTAATGGTGACGACAAAAGTTGTCATGCCACGAAATGAAGAGAAGTTTATGTAAGTCTGATTACATTAAACATGACCAATTAAAACCAGGTTAAACATGACTTGACTATATAAACATGCTATCAAGAAAGAGTAAAGAAAAGACTCATACAGTAAAATCATTTATGCATTTAATGTCCTCTATCCTTATCTTAGAACGGCAGAATAGTTATTCTTACTTGTTAAGATATGTCCATCTACAGTTCAAGATCTAAAGTGTAGGTGATGGATTCACACATTGGAAGATTTAGTTTTGAGAGAATGTGTTTGAACCGAAGCAGCTATACAGGAACTTTTGTATGAGGCAAGATACCATATTCAATACTCTCATAATCAAGCATTTTAGTCATCAAGCATTTTAGTCAGCGATCTTACAACTTGAGCTGCATCCAAGAACTGGTTTGTATGCTATGTGCAATTGGTTTGCCTTGTAATATGCATGTCTTAGTTTTTGCTCATAAAGCCCCACATTCTACTGTTTCCAGTTTTTCACTCCATAGTAGCTCTCTAAGATATCTTTGTACTAACGTTACAACATCACCACCCACCGTTACAAGGCTTGATCTCTAGTCAGAAAAATAAAAAAGTTTTCCCACACTTTTGGATCAAAGGCATGTGTCTCAATCAGATACATAACCTCTACTTTCTTGTGTCTCAATCTATGTTAAATGCATAGGATCTCGACACTTATCACTTTAATAATGATACTTAAAAAATTAGTAACACGTGTCATCATTCTATCTAAGAATGATGTGTACTAGAGATGCAATAAGAGAGAGAATCGGTGCCAAAATCCCAACTCTCGTCCTAGGAATTTTTTGATCCCTTTCAGAGGGAGAAGAAGAAGGGTCAATTTACTTTACCTTTTTTTTATTGATAAATATGAGTTGAAAATGGATTTCATAATAGATCCGTTTAGACCCATTTATTTTGAGCCTTTTTTTTTTTTTTTTTTTTTTTTATCAAAACCCATTTCGGTCTATATGACAAATTTGAGCTGACCAATTTTTATAAATATGGGTTAGTAACCCATTTTGACAGCTCTATTCCAAAGGTAACAACATAATTGTACTTAATCATGTTTCTTTTGAGCCCTTTTGATGCGATGACTTATATCACTAGTCATAGCAGGCTACTAGATTTTCAAACTCTTACATTCAATTCTCCGTTTTTACTCTCCCATCATTCCCAGCCAGGACCATGTACTTGTCCTTTCTTGTGAGGAGTGTGCACTCAAACCCTAGAGCCCTAGCAATCTGGCTCTGCACATAGTTTGCAACTTCAACGCCGGACTTGCCACCACCCTCACATGTGCAAGAGGCCGTCAATTTCTCAAGGAATTGGAGAGTATAGCTCGGGTTTGGGTTCATGAAATGGAAGACCGGATCCCAACATTTGGGTCCGCGGGCTGTGGACCCGTAGAACATGCTAACCCCAACGTCGATAGCCACGGGGATTATGTCCTTGCTCACTCGTGTGAACAACGGGCTGAACCTGAGTAAGTAGGGCTCCCTGCACGTGGTCCCCTCGGGGCACACCACGAGGTCGCTGCGGGTCAGGGCCTGCCGCATAAGTTGTTTGTCCCGCTCGTGGTCCCTGGCCAGGCGGACAGTCCGGATCGGGGAGATGGCCTCGTTGAATGGGCTCAGGCTGTAGATGGCCGCAGCGAGGGGCTTGCTGAGGGCATGGGAGACAAAGATTGGGTCCAAAAGCGTCTTGTGGTTGCATGCATAGAGAGTGCCCTTTGTTCTGTTGGCAAGTAGATTGGGATCGAAATCAGGGTTTTGGGGTCTTGAGACGGTGGTCTTCAGGCCTATCATGGCCAATACAGGGCCTGAGATTGAGAAAGGCAAGAGGATGCCGAGAATGATTCTGAGGATGGAGAGAGGGAGGCCAAGCGGAAGCCACATGAACATGGCGAGGGTGGCAAGTGGAGTTGGTCTGAAGGCCAATTTGCCATCATGAAAGATCAAGGGCTTTGGATATTTCCCTCTTGGGAGGAGTTGCCAATTCCTCTTCTCTGCTTGGCTCACCACGTAGACTTCCTGTTGCAACAGTTGCAGGAAGGTTTTGTTAATTTCTACTCGGTCATTTTCTATTAAATTATGCGAATTATATATCGGGGCGCATCATAAATCACATAAAAAAAGAATAAGCAATCTTTCAATGTTTATATTTTGCATTGCAATTAATTCTACCTATTATCTAGATATACCAAGAAGATGTACGGTCTAATATATATTAAAAATGAAATTAGCTATGACGATGATACTTTTGATAATTAAAAAAGATTCACAAGTGATATATATGGTAAGTTATGCAAAGAAAGACTGATATTATTTCTTTCGAAAACATTGAGCTAGACAAAGTTCAATAAATTAATAAAGTTCAGTCCAAGATCAATCCATCACAAGCGTTAAATTATATTTTGAAATTAAGAGTTAATAAAGTCTGACCCAACGTTGATAAGGAAAGTTCCGATTGTTGCCGCAAGTGTAAAGCAAGGAATTGACCTTTGTCCTTACTTAGGAAAGGGCAATCCATCACAAGTGGGGGGGTGTTTGGTTTCGTGGTTGTACTCCGTTACCTTACAGTGAGCAAGAAGTTGGTGATAGTCAAAAGGCCATGGCTTGCTGAAGCATCCGACACAAGTTGCACGAGAACCCATTAATCTTCCCTCACCAAGAAGCCGAATCAGTTCTTGTCCTGCCTTGTTCTTCTCCATCAAACCCGTGAACCGCCCTCGGAACACCGCTACTTCTCCTCCCACCACCGTGTCGACCCCCAGCCACTCTTTCAAGAAATCCTCCACCGTGATCCTCGGCAACCTTGTGACCACCACTCTTCGCCCGAAACCCATCACGCCATCGAACACCTCGTGGCCCAAGTCTTCCAAGAAGAACTTGGGCAAAACCGTGCTTCCGAGCCCAAAGCTCTCTCTCCTGACTCCAACAAAGCATATGAACACCATCACGCGGAGCATCGTTTCTTGATTGAGCATGCATGCGAAAGGGTATGCGAGAAGCAGAACGAGAGTTCTCAAGAAGCCTCCTGCTTCGAAGGCCACGAGCATGAAGTAAGGGAAGAGGGAAGAGGACCGAAGGAGAGTGCCCTCGAAGTCGAAGACGATCGTTTCTGAAGAGAAGCTTTCGAGCGATGTTTTGGCAATATTGGCGAATCTTTGGGTCGGTTTTGCATCGATATTGGTGGTTGCTTTGGTTCTTCCAAATAGAACTCTGGTGAGGAAGGAGGAAATAGACTTCGCCATTGATTTTCCGGCCATTTTTCGGCTGTGTGGTTTCAGAAACATGGGACCCTTTTATAAAGCACGTCCGATATTTCTAGTTTTTTGACATGGGCAAATGATGTTTAACTAAAAAAGTAATGTAACAAGAACGAGAACCAGAACGATGCTTGACTAGACTTGCCAAATTAAGATCACGCGCGTCACGTGGTTCATTTCCAGTGTATATGGTTTTGGACTTCAGTGTCCACTCAATTCAATATGTAAGTTATAAGTCTCAATCATTCTTTGCTCACATAAACTCCGCATTCGCACTGGATTTTTATGGTGCTATCGACCATCGAATAATGCTATAAATTGTGCATCACAAGTTGACTATTTTGAAAGCTAGTAACGAGACTTCGTAGATCATTTCAAGTGTTCATTGCAATCATCCTCGAAGACAACAAATTGGCTTGCGATTGGTTGTGGCTTACTTTATATTGAATTAAAGGAGAGTGGAGTCTATGATTGCGATTAGAATCCAAAATAAGAGAGGGATTGAGACAGCCCTAGTTAATGTATGGATGAGAGTACGCCGCACATGTTGTTTCCGCTATAGTTCTTTTCAATACTAGTAATAGGACTTGTCTATGAAATAAATTCGTCATTTTCATGTTGTTGGTCGATATGATATATTATTCTGCATCTCTTTCTAGTTGATATATTATCTTTATAATTGATTAGGGGTATGCAAAAAAATTAGAATTGCTCCAATCGCTTGGAACCAGATTGAACTGATAGTTTTCATGGGGACTAGCCCAATTCTCGATTTCGATTTATTGAAACCGGTGAATTATAATTCAATTTCTAGTTTTAGGTATGAAATCACACATCCATCAACTCGAAACAGACGGATACATATATATTTTTTTAATTTTTATGTTAAAATTTCAAAAGCCTTAAAAGCTCTCAATCTCATTCTCTCCACGTGACGTCTTTTCATGTCCAAAAACTCTTACACATCTCAAGGCATGTTCTCTCTCTCTCTCTCTCTCTCTCTCTCTCTCTCTCTCTCTCTCTCTCTCTCTCTCTCTCTCTCTCTCCCTCCCTCCCTCCCTCCCCCTCCACCTCCACCATGCCTCCACTCTCGCCCCGCCTTGTCGTCACCATACTCATCCTCACCCCTAGTCTCGCCCTCTCCCAACTCTACTTCATGTCACTTGATGACACTACCCTTTCCCACCCCTCGCTCTCCCTTTCTTCTCTCACTATCCACCACTATGCCTCCATTGTCGCTATACTCATTACTGTTGGAGAAAGATCTTCAAGTAATTTGAATGATGTTCAAACTATTCTTAGTATATTAATTACTATAATGTATGCATATAATTGGACTAAAGTATTGTGCAATATCCATGATGTGATTCATTGGAAAGAAGTTCGCAAATGTCCTGTTATAGCAAACAATACCAGTTAACTTGAAAGATTAGTAGTTGATGATATTTGTGTTGAAGTTATAAAGATCGAGTCAATGGTGTTGTAACAATCAAGTACATCTGATGATGTTTGTTGGGTCAGCTAAGTAACCGTTGAAAGACCTGGATTCGCATAGCCACTGAATCCAGATAAAGCATGTAATAGAGTAGCTAGGTCGTTTGACAAGGTAGTTAGAGACTGCAGTGAGAAGATAGCAATAGTTGCCATTTTTGGTTAGTTTGCAAAGGTTTAAGGAAAGATATTGTATAGGCAGCAACATCCTTGAACAATAGATTAACGGAAACTCTTTAATGGCTATATGCTTCTCTAATTCATCTTCAATGAATAGATTGAAGAAGTATATAAAAGAGAAGACCCCAAAAAGTCATAAAAGTGTGTGCAACATAAAAATCAAGAAGTTTGCTTCCTATTGTGTTTCCTAACTATAAGCTCTTTTTCATACTATTTTGATAATCATGCTGTTTAGTAACTATGCAAAGGATTAAGTATACAAGTATAAGAGTAATAGCTGAGTCCAAATAATGGTATCTATCATGAAAAAAAAATAGTGCTAGCTATTTATACTTTTCCAAGCAAATTGCTAGTGAAATCCAGCTTGTCTTGAGGTTGTTAATTTGAAGAGTGGATGTCAACTTGTGAATAAAGCCAAATCACAAGGTGCGTTTGTTTATGTTTCTGTTCAAAAATTGTTCCGGGAAATAATTTTTGACCGAGAAAAGACACGTTTGGTAAATTTGTTCTGATAATAAAAAATGAATAGAAACAAGTTTGGTAAATTTGTATTCTTTTTTGTTTCTTTTAATTTTTAATATTTTTATTTTATTTTTCCTTTTTTTCTTTCTTTTTTTTTCTTCTTTTGGCTGGTTGATGGCCTTAGCCATGGACGGCGACCGGTCGACGAGGGCCAGTGGCCTCGCCCAGCCACGGCGAGGCTCGCCGACCCCGGCGGTCTCTTCATGTTCGTTCCGACGGAAAAAATAATCGGGCTACACTTTTGACATTGGGAATAATTTGACTTTAAACCGTTCAAATTAATACAAGCACCTTGAGTTAAAAGTGTGACATCCCGATTTTCCAACTCTATTTTCAATAAATTGAGACGGGCGTTTGGTAAATTTGTTTAGGCTCGAGAATTTGATAATAAAAAATGAATATCGAAACAATAGAAGTTTGGTAAATTTGTATTCGATTTTTTTGTTTCTTTTAATGTTTTTAATATTTTTATTTTATTTTTCCTTTTTTTTTTTCTTTCATTTTTTTCTTCTTTTGGCAAAATAATCAAGGTATGGTTAATTTGGTTCGGTTGAGCCTTGGACATTTGATTAATTTTATGGACTTCAATTTGATTCAATTTGAAGAGAATTGATTGGAATTGAAGGGATTGACAAAGTTTTATGCCCCCGGCAGAAAATGGAATTTGCAACCATTGGAATAAGGTTGTGGGAGATAGTGGAGAGGCTGAGCCTTGCTTCGCGCCGTTGAGGCTCAGCCTCATCTTGGCTGGGCGAGATTAGGCTCGCCTAGATCCGATGAGGCTCAGCCTCACTGGTGGCTGGGTGAGCTCGGCCTTGCTAGGGGCCGACGACCCTTCGGTGAGGTTGCCGGCCCTCGACGGCCGGTCGCCTGCCATGGTCAAGGTCGGCGACATGCCAAAGAAAAAAGAAGAAAAAAAGAAAAAGAAAAAAAAAAGAGAAGAAAAGAAATGAAGAGAAAATTTGTTCTTCAAAAGTGTTTTTGGAAAAAAAATAACTTTTTTTTTGTTTCTTATTTCTATTCTAATTTTGTTCCCGGAACAAAAAAAACAAAAAAAAGATTTTGAACAAAAATGCAAACAAACGTGTTTTATTCCTTTTTGTTCGGGAACAAAAAAACAGAAAATATGTTCATAAACAAAAAAAAAAAAAAGAAACACAAACATGTAGGCCCTATAACTCTCTATGTGCCACTGTTTTCTTTATACATACATTTACATGTTGTTGGTTAACACCCTTTTTCTTAAACATTAGTTGAGATGATCTTTATTTAGTGATTAGCTAATTTCAGTAAAAGATCACCAAAGTTCAAAAACAACTTATTTACCCCCTCTAGGTATTGTTAGCCACCAACAATTGATATAAGAGCTTTGTTGCTCATTCTTTGAAGTATATTTTTTCTGATTATAGAGATCCTCTATCATGACTAACCTTCACAGCTTCTTTACGAACGATACTCAAGCTCCCAATAAGCCACTGCACTTTCATGGAAGCAACTATGGTTAATGAAAGTAAAGAATGAAATCATGCATCGAGGCCACAAATCTGGATACGTGGAATGTAGTTGCAAATGGTGCAGAAGTACCGGGTATATGTATGTTTACGTTCATAACATATGCTCCCAGTTTATATGACATTTTGCCATAATCCGAGTTAAAACGACTGTCGTTAAGGCTAATTGTCAGGAATATGCAGAGACTAAATAAATGTTTATTGTCTCTGCAGGAGGAGGTGCTTGTACTTAAATGATGGAGCGATCGGCTTCATCTGTCTTGCTCCAGGAAAAGTAAAAGTCCCGAAATTTGGGTTGACTTGAATTTAGTAGTCTGTGTTCGTCTTGGAAGTTGACAAAGTGTTAAGTCATTCTTGGATTACGTGTTTTCTTTTATATGGAGCACCCCTGAGAAATCATAGTTAGTGCACAAATAGGTCATGGTTGAACGGGTTGGAACCAAGGTCGTCAGCGATCGAAGTCATGTCTGCATGTTCTTTTTATGATGATGATGAACTACTCAGTAATGTTCTACCGAAAACAAACAACATTAATAAGTAAATAGGTGATGATGGGTGGTTTGGCCCTCTCTCGTTCCAAAAATTAGCTCAAACCTTCCACAATAGCCCCAACCTCTATCTCTGATCAACTATTAAATTTAGACTTGTTAGTAATTGACCAGATTTGTCGGTAACAAAGCTCTGATATCATGATTTATTGAACCAAGGGTTGCCGCCTGCTGGAGGGCGAGGGCTACTGACTCTCGCTGGATTTGGGCGAGAGCTGCGACCCTTGCCGCTAGTCGGCTGAGGTCGCCAACTCCTGGCTAGGGCCTGGTGACCCTGGCTAACCCTCCCCCCTCCATCACCGGCCCTTCCCAACGGCGGCGGCGAGGGCTCAGCCCTCAACCGCCTCCCTTTTTTTTGAAAAAAAAAATATATTTTTTTTATATTTGTATTTTTACTTTTAAATATTTTTAATAAATTATTTTAAATTAAATTAAATTATTTTTTTTCATGTCAACATCAAAACAATGTTGTTTTTGTATTGTCTAGCTACGTTAGCATGTAAAACGACACCATTTTGCACTTATTTCACTGGAAATTGTGCACATCAACATTTTGATCGGATTGACACTTAAATGATTCATTTTATTCCGATTTTGATACTTAAAGTGTCACTTTTGTAACTTTTGGCACTTAAGTATCAATTCGTGCCAACTTTTGGCACTTTAGGGGTCCCGGTGTCTTATATTTTCGTGCAAGATGAATGTGCAATATTAAACAAGGAAACCTTACTAAATATAATGCGCAATGTGAATAGGGCTAACTACAATGCACATGATGAATAGAAGTCGCACAGTATGTTCCAAGTTTGAATTACCATGAAGACTCGAACTACGAAACTGGACATCGGACAGCAATTTCTCATTAATTCTCGAATTGCAGTCATAGACGGCAGCTGCAACTCCGGAAATTCAAAGAGCATATTATGGTCAGATGAGAAAATTCATAGGCAAAAGACTTTTGGCATAAACCTCGATTTTTTAAGTCCCGTTTCACACGTAGATTTAGCAAAGTCCAAGCACTAAACGTACATCATTTTGCTTATATAAGCAGCCATGGAGCTCTGGAGAAACCAAGCTTACTACGCATCTTAAGAAAGAAAGAAGAGGGTACGTGATAAAGGGCAAAAGAAGGGAAAAGGAAGGGGAAAGAAATGGCATTCAAGGCTATTGCTTGGTCTCCTTCGCTTGGGAATTTTTGCGCGGTTTCATGGTTCTGGTCCTTCATTTCATAATCCTCCAAGCCGTTCCCCGTAGCCGATGCGGGCGTGGTGAAGATCTCTCATTTTTTTTTTTTTTCCTCTTTTGAATAATCTCTTTAATTTCCTGTAGCATCAATTGTTTCTCACGCAATTTTTTTGCGATTTACTCCGACATCTTCATGGTTTGCGTTTTGCGTGCAGGAGTGCCGGATCCAAGCAACCCGCAGCCTTCCCCTGGATGTTAATTTATGTACTTCCTTTACATTTTATACACCTAATAATATGAGATTTCTCATAATTCAAATTCGAATGGTGGTATCCATCTTGCTTGAATGGACATATTTTCAGGCAAAATCGCACTAATATGAGCTGTTCAATGGCGTTGCAGAGGTACTTACATGACGAAAGTGGTTAATTTCGTGTATCTTGCTTCAGAAGAGAAGTGGAAGTCCCTAAACTTTAATTGAATGTTACGGGAAGGGATGACTAAAATGTTAGAAGTGGTCGCTGTATCACATATCTTTTTAAGTAGTCTCTGTATCTTCAGGCAACTCTTGGAAGGTTGTCCCTGCGAGAAGAAAAGAGTCCGTGAATCCTTGTTTATTAATAGTCTTCAAAGCTTGCATCGATTACAACTTTAGACTCAATCGATAAATTGATTATATTTAGTCATTGACACAGCTTTTATGATTTAGAGAGATTTACATTTGATTATGAACGTGAAGTTGTGGACAGAATGTAAATATGAAGAATGGATTCTCTCCATGACAATGGGTGACATTTCTTATGATCCATCAGATACCGATGGCCTTGACAAAATATGGGAAAGATGAACTTTGGCACCATAGAACTTTTACGCGACAGTCATTTTGGGCACAGTGTAATTGCAATTTGCATTCGGGAAGCGATTTGTCATGTGGAGAAGCAAGCTAAGTCAGAAGTGAGAGATTAGAAAGTTCAAAATCAAAATTGATGGGGTGAAATTCCACGTAGATAATATGATCGACCATTTATACCAGTCAGCCATATTATCTTATACATAATACTAAAACGTTACAACAATGAAGTTGCACCGTCTAAGTTGAGCTACGGAGTCTCAGGCTCAAATGGCCAAGGACTCAAGTTGAGCTCAAAGGCATTGAACTGATCAGAGGACTTGAACTGATCAGAGGACTAATCTAGCCATGCAATATAAAATCATAGAGGCGCGCCTATAATTTCACGGGCTTTGCACAATAAAAACAGAGGACTAATCTAGCCATGCAAATGGGTTTTTAACCCCCGTGTTAATTGGATTCTAGGGAGGACCGGAGGAGGGCCTGCGGTCCCCTATAGATCTGCCCCACCTTCTCTCGTGGAGCTTTATGTATACTAGATGTAGGAAACATTTAGGTTTGGCGTCCAACATCAAGTTCATTAGAACACCATCAAAATTGCATGATTCTTATAATAATATAATATAAATTGGTCATTCCTATTGTAGAAAGCAAGCAATCAAACAATAAAATAGACATAATAAAGAAAGCAGATCGAATTCCAGATTTATATGGTTTGATCATAGTGATCTACATTTACGAGAAGAATAACGACATATTTTACTATAAATCAAGTAATATAACAGAGATTGCACCCTCGAGTCATTCAAACACTATCAGTGTTTTTCAAGCATCAATTACATCTAATAACGCATGCAATGTTTAGTCTCGAAATTCCTCACGGAATAATATTTCAAGCTCGATGAAAAAATTCACAAATCTTACCATAAGATTTCACAGCTACAAACACTAATTTTTTTTTGATATAATTCATGAATAAAACCACAAAATAATCCACGCCAAGCACTCGCTTATAAACTGTGCTTCAAGAGATCTTCACGCCCGCCATGGCGCGAAGACCACGTTGCTCTTTCATCAACTTCAGCGCTTGGCAAGCGCCGCTTGCATCAACAACGCTTTGGCAATGGCGTGTCCTCTTTTGACAGATGAGCAGCCCATATACATATGTGCGTATATCTCATTCTTAACAAAAGACACACTCGTTGACCGACTCCAACGTGGAAAAGAATCCCATGAAATCCGAAGCAAATGTCGTCAACAAAGTCAACAAATAACAACTATTTCTTCACTGGCTTCAATTGATAGAAGAAAATCCAAAGTCCAAATCTCTTTTGAATTCTTCTCAGCAATAATAATTAGGAAATCATTATCTATAATTTCCTTTTATACTTTCTTCCATTGCCAACTCCAATTCGTCAAAGGAAGTTAACTTTGATTGACTTTGGACGTACGCAAAAAAAAAAAAAAAAAATCCAAATCAGAATATTCAAACTTTTGTATTGGGTTCAAACTCAAGGCATATTTTAATAATTCTCATCAAGAATGACTTTGAGCAGAGTCATAACCTTCTCTGTGATAGAGACTGATGTCCATTGGTTATTTCTCCCCAGACAAATTATAACCAGAATTCGGATCCATGGGTGTGCCCTTTCCACATAAGAAAGGTAGCCGTTCGAGGCATGCAGCGTGGATTTGGCATCTCTAATTGTAGTCGGGTGGAGATGGAAATGCAACCCTCACACCCGCCCGCCCCATTCCCATCCTTATTCCATAATTTCTATTAAGTTGAAGTTAAATTTGCATGCTAGGTTCTACTCTCTCTCTCTCTTTCTCTGTGTATATATATATTCTTCCAAGAAGGAAAGAAAGATTGCTAACTCGGGAAAAGGACGGAACAGTTCATATATTTATTTAAACTCAATAAGCGTTGATGTAGCAACTCACGTTAGAAAAATGTGCATTGAAGAGATGTTCAAGGACTACTCTTGTCGTTATCCCCGAATTACGTTACTTAAATACTTATGACGTTTTGCACAACTTTTTAAGATATTTTTCCTGCATTAACAAATTTGAATTTTGTTAATACATAACACACTAACACATTTTAGCATCTGCATACGTATACGAACTTTTAAATAATTTTTAAAGTTTCAAATGAATTTTCGCTATCTAATTTGGGTATTGACTTCTTCAACGGCTGTTCTATTACCATGGTGATAATAGCCGGCATCTGACTATTTTACGTCAACTGTATTTTGCAGGAAAACTATTTGAGGCAACATTATTTATGTGCTACACAACCAAAATTCTTTCATATGCCGCAGATATGCTTTATTTTGACTTTCTCCCTCCTACTCCATTTCCTAAGTTTTAATTCGAAAGTTGACAGCTTAATATGGTTTAAGTTTTTTTTTTTTTTTTTCTTTTGGTCGAAATTTATGGTTTAAGTTCAGGGACACAAATTTTGACTTTATTGTGTGCAACATAATTTGTAGTATACAGGAAATTGGGCTAAATTTCAATGAAATAATGCATCATAACAGTATACATTACTGTATTATATCCAAATATGACTTTATTATGCACAATATACCAGGTGATGGAGACATGTCTCACATACACTGAATTCTACTTTATAAAATAAACAGTAAAATTACTCCTTTCCCCAATACACATGCAAAGGAAAACAATAAGACAATGGTTTTCTATATAGTAAAATAGGACATATACTACTTATGCACTTGATAAGGTAAAGTGAACTTATTTTGAGATAATTTACTTTATGATATATACCGACATACACGTGATATTTTTTATTTTCTCCAAATGATTATTGCCGCTATGATAACTCTCGAAGATATCATATTTTCATCTAAGACGGATGCGCAATATGAAAGAGGGAAAATTCAAATAAGAATCTAAAGTGGAGTCATTTTCTGAAATGAGGACCTAAAGTAAATATTGTTTTAAATAAAGATCCAAGTGGCAAGTTAGTTTCAAATAAGGGCTTGAGTTTGCCAGCCGGCCAATTTTCCTCAGTTGGCGAGCCCTTGATTTTTCCGGCGATTGGAATAGACCATTTTTGTCCAAAATAAATCAGGATAAAAATTAAAAACAAATTCAATTTGGGAGTTGAACTCCATGGTTTATTTCTGCAGTTGAAAAGGTAATAGAACAAGGGACCGAAAAAAGAGCAAAATCTTACCATTGTTAATCCTTTATCCAAAGTTGATTTTCCCATATATTTAGTGAAATGTACCACTTTGCTAGCAATGTGCTCAATGTTGCGACAGAGCTTATACATTCTCCGCACTCTTTGAGCTTACTTGCAGCAGAGGTCAATTGCAAATCTGGGTTTTTCTGACTCAGACTCACTATGAACCTATGATGGTTGAGTTTTACCGACCGATAAATAAAATGGAACCACTTTGCAACATGTTAATCGGATTTGATTTCATTAGAACCAAACGTCAATTGATCTATCCAGTGAAGGATTGAGTGGGAACCACGCCCGAGCAAATCTCTCTTTCTGACTACAACATTATCGAACAATAAAGAAGAAGACGAAAAAAAAAAAATAATAATAATAAAGAAGAAGAAGACGAAGATCTCGAGATAGGTGAAGCCCATTTCTCAAAACCCATTTTTGAGGCTCTTACACGGTATATCAAGCTCCCTCCTTCTTCTTCCTCTGCTTGCATATGCCTCCCACTCACTCACCCAAAAACCTCCACCCCTTTCGATTCTGCCCATACCCATGGCAACTGAATTTCCAGATCTAAGAACTGACTGGTTTGAATTCTCTCTCTCTCTCTCTCTTTTTTTTTTTTGCCACCGGGGGGGAGGGGGGTGGCGGCGGAGAGGGGGAGGCTTTGTTAGTTTGTTTTTCTTTTGATCTTTATCTAGATTTTGTTTTGGACAAAATGTCCTATTCCGACTAATGGAAAAATCAAATGCTCATTGGTTGGTGGAAAATTGAATAGCTGACAAGCATAGGCTCTTATTTGAAGCTAACTTGCCATTTCAGATTCTTATATGAAATAAAGTTAATCTTAAATCATTTTTTTGAGAAAATTATTTCACTCCATGCCCTTATTTGAAAATTTTCATATTAAAGAAGGAACTTTACTAAATATAATGTGCAAGTGTGAATAGAGGCCACACAATCTGGTCCAAGTTTGAGTACATGAAGGCTCGGACTACGAAACTAGACATCGGACCGCAACTTATCATTAATTCTTCAATTGCAGTCATAGACGGCAGCTGAAACTGCGGAAATACAGAGAGCATATCATGGTCAAATGAGAAAATTCATAGGCAAAAGACTTTTGGCACTCTTTTAAGTTGAGCTACCAAATCTCAGGCTCAAATGGCCAAGGACTCAAAACAAAGCTCAATAGGATGGAATGGACGCTCCTCGTTTGCAATATAAAATCATTGGGGCGCACCTATAATCTGATTGGCTTTGCACAATAAAATCGGGGGACTATTCTAGCCATGCAAATGCGCTTTCCCCCCATGTTAATTGGATTCTAGGGACTCGGGAGGAGGGGCTGGGTCTATCCCGCCCTCTCTGTACATATTTCATTTTTTATAATAAATAATTAAGGAAAATTTACAGCTTTAATACATTGTCTTTTCTTCGATTTATGCGAAATTAATAACTTGATAATAAAAGTATCCAATTTTAGCATGTGATGAACAAGAATTCAAAGACACTAGCTTTTCATTTTTTAAAGAATCTAGAGATACTTGTTAACATGACCTTTTATCATATTTTTCTTGATTAATTATTCTCATTATTGTAACTTAGGCATATTTTCCGATGGCCCCCGGAAGAAAGGAGATGGCACACACTCAAATATTGGATAACCATTTTTTCTCAGTTTTGCTTATAATGAGAACGAGGCTAGAAGCTTGGAGATCTATGTTCTAACACATGTATCCTATTTCACTTCATAACCATTTTCTCATCAGCACATGAGATGCAATATTATTGCCAATTACCTCAGTGATGTTCCTAGCAATCCTCGTTTGATCAACAGTTATTAGGACTGGAAAACTTAGAACAGAGGCACGAATATTCCACAGCCTCTCTGACACTAAGGAAGACCCTCTCTTTCCCGATCCTGTCCAGGAAGTTGGCCACCTTCAGCTTGTGGATCACTTGCCATCTGATGTTGGCCATAGCCACCTGCGAAATAACGTGCATGAACTGTAATTTTCGCAAGAGGGTTCGATGACAAAGGATCGCAAGAGATTGAAATCCATGCAACTTGTTGGGCACTCTTACTTCTAGGCCAACCGAAACCAACATCTTGTGCAGTTCTTCGAGCGGCGATCCCTGATGTGTCGATGTTCATCACATCTGCCATGAGACAGACCAACTGATCAGTAAGGCCCTCTTAGCACTCTAATTCCAATTTGATTTGAGTTAATCAGGACTTACTGGACATGTCAAGGACCACCACTTGAATCTTTCTCCTCTCGGTTCGTTTGGCGTCATCCTCTTCTGTCACTGACCTCATTATCCTAAAACAAAGCAGGATAAAGAATATAATATATAGACCACTATCAAAAATATATTCTTTAGTACCATATGCCAAGATTCAATTAGATTGACTGATATGTCACCACCTTTCTCTGATGAAATTGGCATTAGCAAAGCACATCAAGCCAGAATTGATGCGGATCAAGAAGACACCAGGAGTTTCGATGGCCATTGGGTACTGTCTAATGTCGCAAAATAAATCTGTCCCCGGAAGCCTTCCTAGCAGTTCTGTGCCAGGTCGAATGGATAGAAGTATAATCTTTCCGAACGAGATAGCGACCTGCAATCAGTTCATAGTAGTAGGAAATCCTTACTTTCTTGTCTAAGGTGATGCCGCTAAGACTGAACTTTCATATCAAGAGACTGTTGTTTTAAAAAAGAATATCCTTACTACAGCACAGAATTTCTGGTCAGCTTGACAATCATTAAGACACTAATTCAAGAGAGTTTAGCCTGTCTTGAAATAAATTAATGTGTATTCGATGCAGATGGCTTGTAACAGAATATGATTATTTTATTTTGGCCGATTCGTGCCAAAACGGTAGACCTGAATGAGCACTACCTTGAATGGATTATTCAGGATAAGCTCATCACCAACCAAGCAGTTTGAGGCTGAATTATGGAACTCAACAATGATATGGAACCCACAAGTCACGAGACTGCTAAATGTTAAGGTATTCAAGGTTCACATATAATAAAGCTAGAAAGATTTGCAGACATAATAATTTATAATTTTTTTCAGGGTTTAATCGTTTTTTCATGTTAGAGAAATAGGGAATGAAAACTACCGCAGCTAGAAGGCCGATCTCCACGGACCCAAACAGGACCCCCAAGAAGGCGCCAATGCATGCTAAGAAGTCAAGCTTGTCGACTCTCCAGATCCGGAGAGCCTCATTCACATCGATCAGACCCGGAAGAGCTGACAAGATGATCGAAGCAAGGATCGCGATGGGAGTGTAGTACAAGAGCTTGGTGAAGAGCAACAGTGATATTAGCACTGTCACGGCCATCACAATGTTTGACACGACGGTCTGGCATCCTGCACTGAAATTCACTGCAGTTCTTGAGAAAGAACCTGTTTCGCATGATGAAGAAGCTATTTTAGGATTCCCAGAATTTGGACAATTTAATTGATAGGGAAAACAGAGTGTAAACCAATATAACAGTGTATAAAAACCATCTGGGTTCGAGGGAGCTTTACCAGTTGCTACATAGCATGAGGTGAGAGATCCAGCAACGTTCATAAATCCCATTGCTACCATTTCCTTGTTCCCATCAATCTGGTAGCCTTTGATCGAAGCAAAAGACCGGCCAACTGCTATTGCTTCCTGAAGAAAGAACTTTTTAAAACCAATTAAGAGAAACTTCACGGGAAAAGAAGAGGAAAATTTTGGACAGATAAAAAGATTTTGGGCATGGAGGCGTACGGTGAGAGCCACGACGGCACAGATTAGACCGATTTTAGCAGACTGTCCTACATGTGGACCTGCAAGCTGCAACTGATGTGCTGAAATTGGATTTAATCCTCCTTTGATGTGCTTTACCACCTTCACACCATGCTTATCAGCACTCGTCAGAAAGACTATTAAGGTGGATAGGACTACCGACACTAGAGGAGCGATAGCCGGTAACCAGAAGAGTTTCTTGTTCTTTCGTCCCTGAGAACACAAGCAAATTGTGTAATTTGGTTAGCGAAGAAAATTTTCAAGGGATAAATAGGAAACACAGGACGTAAGATTTCCTTACGATGAACCTCGCAAAGAGGAGGAAAATCAGGAATGAGCATCCAAGAACAAAATTGAGAGGGTACCACTGTCACATGTGCACATTAAAAGATAATTGTCAGCCTTGTAGCGGAAGTAAAAGAACATTGTCTGAGACCATCTTAAATGGCAAAACTATAAAACACTGCCTGATATGATTCGATCAACTCTCGTCCACAAATCTTTTCCTGTGGCAGTTTCTTGGAGAGACTAAAGAAAATACTGAAACAGAACGTACTTGATGGCGAATTGATCTAAATGCCGATTCTAGAACAGACACGACATCTGTTTTTGTTGTGAAGTGGCTAATCCCGAGTAGCCCTTTGAGCTGTTGAAGACCAATGATAATAGCTGCGCCTGCCATGAACCCAACGATTGCAGCATGCGAAAGAAAATCCACAAGAAATCCCAACCTGCAAGTCTCAATGTCTTCAAATGGGCTTGTAGAACACGGTAACAAGTTGAAGAAAGTAAAAACAGGAGCTTTTTGAGGAAAAAGGTACCTAAATAATCCAAAGATCGCCTGGAATGTTCCGGCAAACAAAGTTGCCATGAAAACGAGCCTTCTGTAAGCACCGGGGTCGGTCGAAGGATCCTGTATTTTCTGAATCATGGAGGAAAGCAAGAGTGATACCACAGCGACAGGTCCAATGGCAATCTCCCTGGAACTCCCCATTAAGGCATAGACAAGAGGTGGGACCACGCTTGTGTCTGAATCCATTGCTCAAAAGATGAACTTAAATATTAAAATTTTGCTTGAAAGCCAAAAATAAAGAAAAAACGAGAGTAAATCATTACGCAAAAACTTACATAGACCATACTGTGGATCCAGTTTTGCCAAATTAGCATACCCAATGCTCTGTGAGAAACCGAAAACATGCTCTTAGAACTGGAGACTACACAATGTGACCTTCACAAAACACTCGTCTAGTTCAGGACTGCTTTTTACCTGAGGAATGCAGAGGCTGGCTAGTGTCAAACCAGCCATCAGGTCGCTTTTGAACTTGGAGACACGGTAACTTCTGCCCCAGCGGAGGATTGGGAAGAGACCTTGAAAGAGTGAAGCAGCTCCCCTGCACAGGGCTTGCTTGTCTGTCAAAGGAGATTTTTTCTTGTCACCATTGCTGTTGTTAAGAAGTAGTGTCTCTCTTACTGAGACGAGCAGATCATGCCAGAGGCTAGGAGGGTCAGGTGAATGAAGCATCCATTCAGCTCTCTCAGCCTGAGGATGACTGGTGATCTCAAAGCTAGTTTGAGGAGGCAACTCTGCTTCAGATTTCAAGCTCTCTGTATCAGGCAGTGAAGCCATGGTTATGTGAAGCTTTTCGGGACTAACTTAGAGAGCTATTTGCGCATCTGCAGCAGCTTTTATACCAACCTGACTTAGCGCAGGCGCACACGCACACACCCACGCGTGCCCCAGCTCAGAGAGTATTTTACGCTGTAAGTCGACAAGGATTTTCACTTTGTTCACCGCATGGGAATATTTCTTTTGGCCTACAATTTGGCAGTACTTGCGTATAAAATAATTAGGTTTCAAGCGTACAGTTGATCAAATCTCGATATTGCATTTGAATACTATAATTTCCCATCAGATGGCACAGTTGGCATGATCTGCATTGAATGGAAAATGATTGAATACTGCAATGGCATGACCCGGTCCATTTAGGGCCGTTTAGTTTAGCTTTGGGCAAATATTATTGGGAAAGCTAAAGAGATTTGTGAAAATGTAAATAGCATCTAGTAAATTGTAGTTTTAAAGTGCATTGTAAAACGATTTTAGCTTAAACACCGTTTGGTAAAAACTATATTTTATAAAGGACTTTTGCTAAGTTTTATATACTAAAAAAGTTTTATTTTTTATTTTTAATCTAGCCACCAACGGCCAATGTCCGACGGCTAGATCTAGCCAATGGATAGCCTCACCTAAGGTCGTTGGATCTCAGGCGACGCCTAGGGTCGCTACCCAAGCGGCCGTATGGGTCAACGACCTCAAGTGGTGGTCGCCTAGGTTCGTGCAACCCAAGCAACGGTTGCCTGTTGTTGCCAGACCTCAAGCGACGCCTGGGGTTCGTGACCCAGGCCGCCACCGCCTGGGTTGCAAACCCCAAGCGCCGTCACCTGAGGTTCAGCGACCTCAAGCCACTGTCGCCTGGGTTGCGCAAACCCAAGCGACCACCACTTGAGGTCGCGCGACTTAGGCAGTGGTGGCCGCAATTCCTAGGTGGTGGTCGCCAGGGTCGGGCAACGCCTTAGGTGACGGGGTTGGGCAACACCTTAGGCGACGGTCGCTGGTGTAGGCAATTCCTTGGCCAGCAATCACCAGCCTCCATTCGTTTCTACGAAGAAGATGAACAGTATTGTGGGACTTGCATTCCAAATATGTAACTTTCCGAAGTACTTCTAAAACTACATTGGACTAAAGGCCCTTAGAGCCATTTGGAGATGCGATTGCATCTTGCCAAAGTCGTCCAAAAAATTGAACCAAACGTGTTTGCATTTGACCAAAACCCTTTAGAGCCCAAAAGCCCCTTCCAAATGCCGAACCAAATGGGGCCTTAATAGGTAATCCATCCGTAACGAGTTAAGTTACAGTTCGGCTGACTTAGATTCCTGTTTTACGCACTTGTACTCTATCTGGTTTCATAATGGCACCGTTCGCATTACCAAGCCTTAAATAGAAAATGACTGGATACTGTAACGGCATGACTCGGTCCATCAAACAGGTAATCCACCCATAACGAGTAATGTCACAGTTTGGCTGACTTTGATTCCAGTTTTAAGCACTTGTATTTTATCTGGTTTCATAAGGAAGCGCGAACATGAATGAGATAAGAGCCGCCCTTCACTTTGTTGCTTGGTCCTGAATCAGCTCTAGAATCACGTGGCTGCAATTCAGAGCCAGAGGCTTCACTCAGCACTTTCTAACAAAGCATTTACTGCTGCTGAACTTAGATTGCCATGTTGCATCGACTGCGTTCCCTAGAGATCTCATTTCAGCTGTTCAATAGCTAGTCCGACCATCAACGTTCGGGAAACTCTCTCGGACGTTCTCTTGCGACTCTCTTACACAGCTCTTTTTCTGATAATGAGGAGAGGACTCACTTTCAAGATCAGTACATTCACACCCACGAATAAGAGAGTTTCTACGACTATGCCAGCCACATTAAATCCAAGACAAATTATTTCGATTCCTCTCAGGGCAGAGAAACATCGATCACAACTTTCAAGGAGATGGGACTTTAATTCTGGTGAGAAGCCCGGGAAGGTCGAGTCGCGGTGGCATTGATGTCCACTCACGACTGACGGATTACAATTCCATGGCCCAAGATTGGCCTGGGGAGAGGAATTGGGGTTCTGGTCCCCAAAGGTTCCATCAAATCCCACTATGAAGCTTCTCATGAATAGCGCCACTACCGTCCCTGGCTCCATCGACCCACTTTTTAAGGTCTGCCCACTTCTTCCCTAAATTTTCCATCATCCTCCTTTTGGCTAAGATGCTCATGTATTTGGGAAATTGACACTAGGCGAAGTAACACACACCGACCAAATTGGAAACCGCCCGAATCGGATCGGACTGGCCGATAATGGGTAGTTCATAGAGGCATCAGTCTAGTTCTCGATTTCATAAAATCGGAATCGTTGATTTTCAGTCGGGTCCTTAGCTCGAGAGAAGATTGGACCGATCTATTTTTATTTATTTCACACGCATCCATTACTCTCCTCTTTCCTTCGCCTCTCGTGGCTCACAAGTCCCGTCACGCCTCTGCTCTTTCCCTTTCCTCTCACACGCACGCTTCTTTCAAACTTTCACAACCCTTATCACCTAAGCCCTAATCGCCTCACGCCTCTCAGCCTCACTCACAATAATAATTGCCTCTTGCCTCTCACCCTCACTCATCGACGGTAATCGCCCCCGGGGGAATCACGAAGGTGAGAACACCATCAGTGCTCATGGAAGCCACGGCCTCGCTCACCCTCATCTTATGGTTTCTTCGCAGCTTCATCTTTGATGGTCTCGTCCCCTCGGCCAATCACCCACAAAGCATGGCCCCACCGGATCTCCTCCCTCGACTCGTCCGGCCTCAGCCACGGCTTGTCCATCTTGTACACGAAGGCCGCCACCGTCTCTTCCTCAATGATCGGGTCGTACAACGTGGTACCCCACACGTGTAGGGTGGTGAGAAGTTCGAGATGGACGACGAAAAAGAAGGCCGCGTCTTTGATTTTCTTCCAACGCTTATCATGCAAGTCTAACATTTGGACCATCCTCGGAACCGAACGGGACCGAATTTGTTGGTTACGTCCGATCGAGTCCCCAGTTCTAGAAACTAGGAACTGATCCTTCTGGTCATGTTCCTAATTTTTAGGTGGGACCGGATCGGAAATTGATCACCCTTAATTGATACAAATAACGGCTAAACTTTGGCATAAAACATAATGTCTTCTCAGAGCATTTAATTTGTTCAATATGACCTCTTAGTTATTGGTAAATATTCAATCCAATCCCTAAATTATATGAAAATAGTCAATGTGATCCTCTTGTCAATTCAATTTAACGGAATTTGTTGATATGACTTTCAATCCATTAAATTTGAATGGTGGATAAAAATGAAAAAACAAAAAATACACATGGATCGTCTATGTGAGATTTCAACTCAAATTAGGAAAATAATTTTTCACGTGGAATATTCGATGTCCATAATCTTTTTTTTAAAAGTAGATGGAGAAAGGCCGACTTGTCATTTTTAAAAGTCTAACTCAACATATAATATTTCACGTTATCAAAAAACGCATGCTTTGTCGATTGAGTGAACGAAAGGACTAGATTGAACATTTACTTATAGGGAGGGAAATGCATGTCTAGATTGGCTAGCAAATCAGCTTATCTAATCCAACAATGTGGTTGATAATTATGTATTAAATAGAGTACTAATAGGTTTGCTTTCTTTATTGTTAGGATATCAGATTGGATTATGTTTATTAGGAAAGTAATGATATAATTTTTGTGTTATGTCCCTATATATATAAAGTTCAAGTATAATATTGCACATTAAACTCAAAGTTTAAGAACCATTTGTGCCAATTTCCCTAAATATTCCTAGAGCTGTAGGTACCAATTTTACAACCACCTAATACAAATGATCATGGCATGCGAGCCCACTTAGGCCTACCTAGTGGGCCAAGTTGGCGCAAAAGGCCAAACAGACCCAATTATGCTTGCTCGAATCAAGGATGACATTACACATTAAATTCAAAGTTCAAGGATGACACATATGGGTCATATATAGGTCACTTACATTTTGAAGAAACTAGTTAAATGGGTTTAAAAATTGAAAACTTAAAATAAACGGGTCTTAAATGGGTTGGACTTAGAATTCATTTCTAACCCAAACCTCACACTCTATCTTTCCTTCTTTAACTTTATAAAAGTCAAATAATTATTTTTTATATTTCTTTTTTCTTTCCGTTTTTTTTTCTTTCTTTCTTTCTTCTTCCTCCTTTCTTAGCTAGTGGCCAGTAATTCCAAACAAGGCTCGAGCTCGCTAGCCTCAAGCAAGCTCGAGGTCATCGACAATTGGCAAGGCTCAAGCCTCGTTGATCTGGCGAGACTCAAGCTCGCCAGCGTCGAGTAAGCTCGAGCTCACCAATGTCTAGTGAGCTCGATCTCGCTAATCTGGCAAGACTAAGGCCTTGCTGACGATTGGAGAGGCTTAAGCCTCATCGATCTAGCAAGACTCAAGCTCACGATGTCGGGCGAGCTTGATCTCACCGATTTGTCGAGCCTCGAGCTTGTTGACATTGGGCAAGCTTGAGCTCCTCTATTATTGGTCAAAGAATAAGAAAGAGAAAAATTAAAACAATTAAAATAATTAAAATTCCATTTTTAGAAACATACTAAAAGGAGTCAAGGTGGAAAATTTAATCATACCAAAGGGCAAAAAAATGTTTTCTAATTTATGAGAAAAACCAAAAAAATATTGTATTTTTCCTAAAAAAAAAGTACTTCTTGGAAAATATTGAAGAAACAAACAAATACTTATTTTTAAAAAGAAATATAAAAATTGTCCACTGGATTTGTATTGTATGAAAGATTTTTAGCAATATAAGAAATAAACTTTCTTAGGTTTAGTTAAATAGGTCAAGTATTGATAAAAAAATTTGTATTACGATAAATGAATCATAAACAAGTTAAATGTATTAATTTTGGTCAGATCATTTATGATTCGACCCAAACCCTACCTAATTCACCCGTTTAATAGGGATTCACCTGCAAGATTTATTCTAGGGCATGATCCCAATCATGGACGTCCGGTCTCCCTCATTGATCAGACTACCACTGGAGAACTCTTTCCATGAAAACCAGTAAGGCATAATGGATGATGACGTCGGAGAAATCGTGAGTGGAGCTTTTCATGAAGTGCCGACCCATTCCAAAAAGATGAGCAGCGCTGGAACTTCAGTAGTGGATTCGGTACACAGAGATCAGAGAGGTACACAGAGATCAGAGATCACCTAATATCACTCGTTTTGGCCAGGGAAAGGTCTTGGCCAGGGGACTCTAGGATAAGATCGGCAAAAAGAAAGAAAAACACAAGAGGTCGAAGCTTTGCTCCTAAAGGAGAAGATGGGTAGAGGACCCCAGCAAGTCTTCTCTGTCTTGTCAGATTGTTTTCAGAAGCCTGTCAACATTTTTCAACGGAATGTCCCACATCAAAAAATCATCGCCTGCCCACTTGCTTTTTGCAGTCCGGCCTTTTTTTGTGCTCACGACAGGGGCCATGGGAGTGCCCTTGGGTATCACTTGAAGATATGAGTCACATCAAAAAATTATGGCCTGTCAACCATTATCGATCATTTAGGTGCTACCTGTAAAAGAACAACCCTAACTGTATTTTTGGTATAAATTTGTTGTGTGGTGCATGAATTTGAGCAAACCATTTTCTTTTTAGACCCAATTCACCCAGCCAAGCATAAAAGTTTGTCGAACTATACCTGATCTACCCATTGCTCAAGTCTAATGGTTAATGAGTGGACCATGTGTATTATGCACCATGAAAACAAAGTATTATGCACCATGAAAACAAACGTTCTCTTTTTCCGTATTTGATGTTTATCCAACCAAGTTTACGCATAATGACTCTCAAATCATAATGATTTTAACTCGAACTAATCCTACAGTCTGCTTTCTACTTAAAGGCTAGAACAGCCCTGCTCGACGTATTTGGACATGGCGATCTGCATGCATCTTGAGGATCGATAAAAACCGAGGCTCGGGCATGTTGTATTACTGAAAAAGAGGTCACGTATCTGGAGAAGTGGGAATTGAATGATGCCTTATGAACCGGGTCGCAATCCGGTGCTGGGTTCCTAAGCTCCATGGTATGATGCGCTTTGAACGAGGGAAATGAAAAGGACAGTTGAGAAAGCTGCGAAGTGAGGAAAGCAGAGGCACTTGTTAACTCCACTCGGAGTCAACGCATGCGCCCAACTATGCCCCTTCGACACGAGTCTGGTTTTTACATGCTCCGAGAGACATGTTTGACATGAATTGATTAGTTAACTAGGGCGCGTGAGTACAAACAGCAAGATAACTTTCGTGATCCTTATCTTTGAACTCACAATCGTTTACGGAGTATTCCATTTGAACGATAATTATTCAATTCAGCTATAATTCGAAACTACTATGTTCATAAAACCCATCATGGTAGGTACACTAAAATCCAAGCCAAAAATGAATATCCTTTAAAAAAAAAAAAAAAAAAAAGGGCTCAACGAGCAAACAACATTTCTAGAAGCTACAAAGCTTACTTATACACCACCGTTTTCATTGGGTTTCAAATTATTACACTTATCGGTTAAAAGTTGAGCCTTTCGAGTAAGAACATGATAAAACACATTGGATTCATCACTCAAGACCTATATAACGAAACACCAAGACGATATGGGAGATGTCAAATTTTTGGAGTTACATTAATTTGGACAAAAGATTGGCATACTAGGGAACCCAACATTTGGTCCAACTTATGCAATTTTGCTTACGAAGTTGTCTTAGATGTTTTTGCCAACAGGGTTAAACCTCTGCTGCCTCAGATTGTGTCTACTAAACAAGTTGCCATTGTTCAAGGACTTCAAATATAAGATAATATTCGGGCCGTGCAGGAACTGTTACATCAGCTGAAGGTAAGGAGTTGGAAGAAGGAATTTCAAGCAAATCCTGAAATTGAAAATGAGAAAAGCTTGTGATCAAGTCGAATGAGTCTTTTTGGAAGCATAATTGAGAAATGTGGGATTCGCAGAAGAATAAATGAATCGGCTCAGTCAGTGTAAAGGTGAATGGGGAGCCTTGGGAGTACTTTTAGCTGTTGAGGGGTATGCGGCAAGGGGATTCACTCTCTCCATGTTTGTTCATTTTGATAGTGAATGTTCTATATAGATGGTCAATAAATGCAGCAGGGGAAGAAGGCAGGCTCATTTTGATACCCCCTGCATTGGCTTCCTCATCATATCTGCGGAAACAAGTATGGAATCTGAGAACAAAAATCAAACCTTTTGCTCGGAGTGTGTCGGAATGCATTGCCTACAAAGTACATTCTGTTCAGACGGCATATGGTTCAACATGCACTCTGTAAACAACATCCGGAGACAATACAACACCTGTTTCTTCCTTGTCTGTGGACCCGTGATCTCGGCCTGAAGATGAAAGAAGAGACGCACAGAGATTCCGCACGGGTTCTTCCTTCAATTAGTGCTCTGAAAATCAACGTGGATGGAAATGTGAGAGCTATCTCAGTGATTTTCAAACATCATAGAGGAATTTTTGTGGAAGGGATGGCTCAGAACATTCAGCGAATTCTCTTCCTTGTGATTGGGCTTCTTATCCTCCATTGCAGAGTTAGGACATTCTATCCTCTGATGCCAATGGGCTGTACTAGGCTACTTTTACTTGAATGAGATGAAGGCAAAGGTACTTCTACCCAAAAAAGGGGTACATGATTATTCAGTTTTCAGTTCTCCTATGTGGCGATGACACGACTAAAACATGGAACGCTAAACTAAAACGACGTCGTTTTGGATTTAATTCTAATTTTTTAAACATACGCCTAATTAAATAAAAAATATTTTTAGAAAACACAAAAAAGAGCCAAGGCAAGGGCGAAGGCCCTTGCTGCCAGCCACCTTGTCGCCCGAAAGGGCTGGCGGAGACTTGGCGAGCACCCATGGCCCTAGTTGAGGCCCCGGCAACCCTTACCGGCCCTAGCCAACCCATGTTGGTCCTCTCCAACAATGGGGGGGCAACGACAAGGGCCTACCGCCCTTGCCTATAGCTTCATTTTTTTTCCTTTTTATTTAATTAATATTTTGGTTAAATAAATTAGAATTTAAGCCACGTCATCGCCACGTAGGAGAGAGAAAATATTTAAAAACCATGTTAGCATTTTTCGTTGGTCTAAATGAAAAGTTAACAAAAAAAATCAATTATATCAATTTGACAAGTTTTAGAACTTGATTATACTTTTTTTAAGTTTTAGGACTCAATTATACTTTCGTATCAAGTTTTAGGAGTTCTTGTGCACGTATCTCAATAAATTATATGATTGTACTACATAAAATACCAATACAGATTGTTCTTGTTTCGATAGACATTAAGCTCGTAAAAATCATTACCGTTAACCCTATAAATGTCCTTACTGAATTCTCGATCGGTTTCATCGGATCAAATGCCTTCCATTATGGTTTGGCTGAACTATAATCTCCAGAATGCGATGAGCTGCCTGTTTGCCCCTTTTTTATGTCCAAGGGCTTAGGGCATGTAGTTTGCTCACATCGACATATATAATATAGTTTTGTCGTAATATATGACAGCATCCAAGCATAAAACTACTGACTATACAGGACGTTGTTGCCGGCTTCGTCGAAACTTCGTAGTCAGAAGACGAATTTTCCAATATAACACGGATTTGTAAGATAAAATGGGGAGGAAAGGACCCTTCTTTATTTTTGGATATTCATGAGCTTATAGTCTATTTACTAATCTGCAAGCAAGCATACAAATACAGCTGCAAGCTTAAATCAAGGTGATCTTATTGAAAGTAGACGCACGAGTCCAAGCATCTTTATATTCATTAGTCTTATTAATTAGATCCATTGCCGCCACTAATAGGTATGAGATCTCGATAAGTACAAAGAGAGAACTCCACAGCTGGGCTTTGGACGGCAACCACAATGCAGGAATGGGAAGTATCCTCCATGCTCAACACGAACCCAAGAGACAGCTTTTAGGTTCACTGAAAACCAATCGTTCAAACCACAAAACATTTGCTTTTTTTCACGAGACCATGTGTTTCACCATTTCAAGAGAGCCCACCGGGGAGGAACTGAAGAAGGAGAAGGAAAAGAAGAGGAAAGCGAAGCAAAAGGAGAAAGAGAGGGAAGCCAAGGAGAAGGAGAGGAGGAAGAGGGAGGAAAAGGAGAGGGAGGAAAAAGAGAAGAGGAAGAGAGCCAAGGAAGAGCCAAGGAAGAGAGCCAAGGAGAAGGAGAGGAGGAAGAGGGAGGAAAAAGAGAAGAGGAAGAGAGCCAAGGAAGAGAGCATCTTGGCTGGAGGAGTTGAAGAGGAGAAAGGAAAAGGAGAGGAAAAAACGGGAAGAGTTGAGAAGGAAGGAGGAGGAAGAGAAGACACAGAAGGTCAAGCATGGATTGCGCAAGAAACGAGCCTGGTCTCTACACTAACCACAATATGCGGTGCATTTCTTTTCTTAGTTATAATCTCGCACTTCACTTGGCTTTATACTAGTAATTTCATTTCGTTTCTTATATGTAATAATTTGTTGTTTACATCATATTAATATCAACTGGCGAATCGCCATTATACTTTTTATTTCGATGAACTCCCAAAGCTTGTTTGATATATATGTAAGGGTTTTCTTGAATTTTCTTTAGAATAGATTGTTTTAGTTGGTTAAAATTTTATCTAGATGGTGGAGAGGGACCATATGTGTGGAAGGCACGTTATAATCACATATTTAAGCAGTATAGAATTATACTTAACATTGATTATTCCTTTCTTACTAATGAGGTGAATTGGAAACTCAAGAAGTTAATGGGAAAAGTGTAAAAAGCTTCTTTAGACAGGTTTATTTTAAAAGTAATTACAGCATACATTGGTTAAAAAAAAAATTGTACTCAATCGGCTTTATACTCAAATGAGAGAGTGGATAGTTATAATTTTCAAATCAACGGTAGGTAAGACCACTTGTGTGCTCTAGTTCTTCTTATTTTAGTACCACATCTGGAGGATCCCTAGGGACCGCATTTGAGGCTATTCATATTTAATTATTTATGTTGATGTTGAATGAGTTTTGGGATATAGAAATCTCGAAATTGATAAATTTATCGAATTGATTCTTGTAGGATCATGACACGCCACATTAACATAAGAATAAATAAAACTTTGTTGTCTCCTAATTTTAAAGAGGTAAATACTAATAATCAAAGTTCTAATGAGGTGAATACAATCCCAAATGAAACTCAAATCTTCTTAAACCGCAATAAAAGCCAAAGAAAAAAGTGGTTTGACATCTCATACAAGTGTTGAACAAATGACAGGTCTGGCGAATATACAGTTTTGGATTTGCTTTGAATATTACAACAGCCAAATATAGACTAAATTATAGGCTTATCTGTTATTCAACAAATTTTCAATTTCAAATCATTTTAACTCACATGTTTCGATTATTTTTAGCATTATTTTGATTTTAGTTTGTTATAATCTTTAACAGATTTTGATTTTCAAATTTGCGCGCAGCTGTTGCTATCATCTCAAACATAATTTGATTTACAAATATCAACTAATATTTTATCATCATTAATTGATCAAATAGCTTGCAATTTTTTGACTCTCTTTGCACTGTTTTCCCTTATCTTAGTTATTATATTCTAGTAGCGTGTCTATGCATTACATATTTTTATGTGCACATCACCATAAACGATTTATTAGCATATACAAAATTATAGTAATATTACATGATTTATTTGCACAAGTAGAAGCACACTATATTTTTATAAAATTTCTAGACTATTTTGTTTTAAACGTATTCTTGGGTGTATATTGGAGAATGAGCACACTCATTATAAGATAAAAACAATTTGATTTAATTTTGACAGTATTATAGATCTTAAATGGATGCATGCATGAATTATAAGATTTATTACTTATGGTACACATGCTCTTTAAATAATTTATAAATATTGAAGATTGAAATTATTTTGTAAAACACATTTGGATGCAAATTAGTGTTGACAAATCACAATCTAATTTTATATTAGAGTGACACAATACATAACTACGAGAAGCAAAAGAAAAATTTTAACAAAGAAAACTTCACATAGGTAAAACCAATGAAAATGACGACCATGTAAGAGTTTTCTTGAATTTCCTCCAGAATATATATATATATATATATATATATATATATATATATATATATATATATATATATATATATATATAAATTGGTTTAGATGGTTAGAATGTCCACTCTACAAAATTTTATGTAGTGGGTGGAGGGGAACTATATGTGTGGAAGGCACATCGTAATCATATAGTTAAGCGGTATAGAATTATACTTAACATTGATGATTCCTTTCTTATTAATGAGGTGAATTGGAAGCTCAAGAAGTTAATGGGAAATGTGTAAAAAGTTTCTCTAGACAAGTTTATTTTAAGAGTAATTATAGCGTACATTGGTGTTTAAAAAAGAATTACTGAAGCGGCTTTATACTCATCTAAGAAAGCAGATAGTTATAATTTTCAAATCAATGGTAGATAAGGCCACTTGTGTGCTCTATTTCTTCTTATATTAGTACCACATTTGGAGGATCACTAGGGACCACATTTGAGGGTATTCATGTTTAATTATTTATGTTGATTTTGAATAAGTTTTGGGATATAGATCACTCAAAGATGATAAATTTATTGAATTGACTTTTTTAGTATCATGATACGTCACATAAACATTGGAATAAATAAAACTTTGTTGTCTCCTAATTTTGAGGTAAATACTTATATTCAGAGTTTTAATAACGTGAATATAATCTCAAATGAAATTCAAATTTTCTTTAAACCGGAAGAAAAGCCAAAAAAAAAAAAAAAAAAAAAGTGGTTTGACATCTCATTTTACAAGTGTTGAACAAATGATAGCAATTCATTTTATTCCTTTTTGTAATGTATTTGAAATAGACCACACTAAGAAATGTAAAAGAAATTAGCAAATCCGGCAGATATATAGTTTTGGATTTGCTTTGGATTGCAACGACTAAAAAATAGACCAAATATAGACTTATCTGTTATCCTTAACAAATTTCAAATTTCAAATCATTTTAACTCACGTGTTTTGATTATCTTTAGCACTATTTTGATTTTAGTTTGTTATGATCATTAACGGATTTTGATTCTCTAGCTCTATTTTGATTTTAGATTGTTATGATCTTTAACCGATTTTGATTTTAGTTCGTTATGATCTTTAACCGATTTTGATTCTCAAGCTCTATTTTGATTTTAGTTTGTTAAGATCTTTAACCGATTTTGATTCTCAAATTTGTGTGCAACGGTTTCTATTATCTTGAACATAATTTGATTTATAAATATCAGCTGATAATTTATCTATGGCCTACGATGTGGCTTTATGTGAATATCACAATAAATGATTTATTAGCACATACAAAATTATAATAATATTACATGATTTATTTGCATAAGTAGAAACACTATTTTTTTAAAAAAATTCTAGGATATTTTGTTTTAAATGGGTTTGGGGTGTATATCAAAAAATGAGCACAAGATAAAAACAATTTGATTTAATTTTGACAATATTATAGATCGTATGTATGATTTTAAGATTTATTACTTATGGATGCAAATTAGTGTTAACAAATCACGGTCTAATATAATACACAATTATGAAAAATACACAATTATGAAAAGCAAAAGCAAAATGCTAACAAAGAAAACTTCACATGGCAAAACCAATGAAAATGACAATTTCCAAGAACTACAAGCTTAATCTCAAACTGTAATGAAGGAAAGATAGATCACGCAAAGACTAAAGACAACGGCAAAGCAAGCATTGAAGGAAAATGATCCAGAATTTAAGTTTGCAGGATTTAAATTTGCAGGGGCTGGTGCCGGAACTTGAGTAAGCCCTCCTCCAGCACCTAGGGAAGATGGAGCAGGACTCTTGGCTTTTGGCAGTGACGAGATTGGTGACTTGGGTGATGGAATGGGTGCCTTGGTTGCTGGCGGTTTCGGAGCTGGAGCAGTTTTTGTCCTGGGTGGTGAAGGTGGTTTCGGAGCTGGAGCAGTCTTGGTCGGTGGTGGTGAAAGGGTTGGACTCTTCGGCGGTGCTACCGCTGGCCGTGGTGATGGAGTGGGAGCCTTCTTTGGCGGTGCCACCACTTTCTTCGGAGATGATTTTGGCGACCTAGCTGTATTAATCAATAAAATTATGTCATTTATACAATTTTACCAAATAAAATGCCCGATCGCCATTATATAGTGTACTTAATTCTACCAATTTTTCCCCCAAAAAAAAACAGCGCATTTCTACGTTACAATTTACCAGGGGGAGCTTCTGGAGAGTCCGAAACTGGGGCAGCTTCCGGAGAGTCTGAAACTGCAAGAATTGCACAAAAAGCGTTATTAGTATCAATGGAAAAGGCATAAACCCTAAACTTGTGAGAAGAACAATAAACACATTTACAGCCGCAAATTTTTGAGACGGAAAAATGAGAGACTCCGCATTCAAAAGGTAGTTCAGCAGCTCTCGTCATATTCAGTGCGATGCCCATTTGAGGGGCTTCTCTAATGGCTTGACAGATACAATCGGCATCTGCTTTTAAGACCGACTTTAAACCAGAGCAACACGAAGCGCTCGGCTTCGGGGCAACACCGCCCACGCTCAAGAAGGATATGCAGTCGATCATACCATAAATGATCTGAGAACAACTAGAATTTGATACGAACGACGAACATGATGGAGAAGGAAGATCTCGCTGACAATTCGCCAATGCCAGAAAAGAAGAAATGAAAATGAGGTAACAAACTTTCGCCATCTTCTCACTCAACGAAAGAGAGCTAAGAAATACAGAGTACTGTATTTATAATGGAGAATGAGAAGAGATTTTGCAACTCAACTTCAGTTGGAATTTAGATTTCGAAATCTAAATTTTTAACAAATTTTGAATGATATCTTCCAAGAATATATCTTAGAAATTTTTTTGTTATTTTATTGCTAAGCACATAATATATAACCTAACCAATATTGAATAGATGTAACACTTAAATCTTTCCAACACAATCTTCCATTACGTTATACAATGTTATATTATAACCAAAGATAAATGAATTATTAAGTTTACCCATACATTTATCTATCCATTCTTCTATTTAATGTGCGGTAAATAAGAGAAGCCTTCCTATTTATCAGGAAAAAAGATGATTAATTGCAAATTTATAAAAAAATTATTTGTTTAAAGGGAAAAGTTATATCCATTATACAATATCTCTTATAATTCAATTTTTTCTGTTTAGATTACCATCTTCTAAAATCTCAAAAAATCATTTCAAAATTCTATTTATCAACAACAACTCAAATCCAACCATATCAATCATCAATCATGTTTAGTTTTTTTATTTATAGAAAAAATTGATGGAAACTTCATGGATATACTATTTGTATAAAGAAAATAGAAGGTGATGTTGTGCAAATTAGATGCTAAATGATTATTCAATTGATTTAGCGTTTCCTAAAAATTGCAGATTAGAAATTTTAGAAATTTTTTTCCTAAGAAACAAAGCTCTTTAATGTATTTCACTTGTAAATAAGATAGAGGAGGAGGCCCCTATATATACGAGTGCAAGACTAACTGTAACTGTAGATCTTATTTGGATCTAACGGTGGATTTTACATCTCCCTAGCTACCATATACAATTACTATATCGCCCGCTCTCAAAAATATACTAGAACACTCATGAAAACTTTAGAACTTGAGAACTTGAGAGATAGGTTGAAGGTCAGTTATTCATGGATCAGTTGCCGTCCTTCGTATACAAACCCACTAGTATGTGTCATCTTCTTGGACTGGGACAATATAGAAAAAGCCAATGTTAATTCAACACGAGCATCACATGCATATTTTCTGGCTACCAATGTGACGTGTACTTTTGATAAATTTTGAATAATATCTTTCACCTATCTCCTAGAGTTAGCAATAATAATAGGATGAACTTTTTAGAAAGCTAAAATTAATTTATAAACTCAAATCTAAATATTTATGAATAATATAACATCTTTGATCTATAAACACTAAACTAGAGTCGTCGATCTAAGTCACATATATGGATTTTTCTGAATACTTTTACGAGGTTTAAGGTAGAGTTGGTTAGATTTTTTATTAGAGATACAAAAGTTTGTGAATTGTAAATTACTCCTCTATGAGTTCCCATTACGTGATACAATCGCATGCTTGCGCACAAGAGGATCATATCATTTCTACATCAATAAATTCACAATTAGAATATACGATTATATAATTCAATTGACTCGGCTTATTAGAAAGTCTAACCTAAAAAAAGAAAAAGAAAATTATTAGAGAGAATATTTGTATATAAAGCATATCATAATTACGTAGTTAAATGATACGGAATCATACCGAACCTTGATGATTCCCCCTATTATCAATGAGGTGAATTGACACTTTTAATTGCTATTGTGAGAATTGTAAAATGTTTCTTCATACATGTTTATTTTGAGAGTAAGCATAGAAAACATCGATGGTATATAAAGACCATTTTACACAATACACAAGCAGTCTAATACACCATTGAATTAGGAAAGAAGTTATTTACACTAATGTATGCTCTATTATTCTTTAATTTAGGCTCTGTTAAAATGAATAATTGGAAAATATTCTTCCAAAAACAATCATTTGTGTAGCTTACAAAAATGAAGAAAGTATTTAGACACGAATTATTGATGAAAATGAAAATATTTTTCATTGATTAATTATTTTAAATGATAGTTTTTAAATGGAGCATTAATTGAGGATTTTCGTTGAAGGACCAACGAGAAGATTCATGTTTGATAATTCATATACATTTCGATTAAGTTTTCGGATATAAATCTCGCAAGGATGACAAATTACTGATGTTAATCTTTTGAGATGATTACACAAGAATCATTGTCTAAAATGTCCTAAACCTATTATATAACAGTTAATTCAATTGTAAACTTTTCAATTTTGTCAATCTAGCCATAAACATTTTGACGATTTATTAATATAATCATTTCGACCAATTTTAGAAAAATATCACCAATGCAATAGTCTAGTTAGCACTAGCCATCCTACACAACATGCTTGGTGCCGCTATGAATAATTTTTGTAATTTTTTAAAATTTTCTAAAATTTTTCTTATTTTTTATTTCCTTTTTTTCCTTCATTAAATTTTATACTAATTGGATCATCAAGCCCTAGTGACTCATTGGCCATAGGACCCTCACCTATTGAATGGCAAGAGCATCATAGCCCTTGTTTGGATCTTGGCGACGGCCGTCAGTAGTTACCAGGGTCCCGTCGGCTGAAAATCCGATGAGAAATTTTGGGAAAGCTAATGAGGATACATGTATTCCATAAAAAAGGAACCAATGTACATGACAACAAACTATCCATTTTTCTTAGTTTTCTTTTTGGTATAATGTTTGAGCTTCGATCTAACAAGATAGTGGCAAAGCAAGAGTCACTAAGTAGAAAATGCTAAAGTGCTAAACTTTATGTACACGATACAATCAGCTCTGAAGTGCTTTCATTGGCGCAATCAAGACAGCCTTAAATTGCGATTTTCACATAAATTAAAGACTTAACTGCACGGTTAGCAAAATCTTAGAACTTAATTGCTCTAACGAAAGACTTCTATAGATTGAAGGTGTATTTGTTTCACTAAAAAAATTATGACAAAGGAAAATATTTTTCATGAAAATCTTTCTTAAAGAAAACAGTTAATTTTCATCTATATTGTGGTTTAGGAAAATTGATTTCCTTCAAATCTAAACCTGTTGTTTTCAGTTTAGCAAAATATTTTCCATAAATTGATTAGTTTTTTGCGATCCAAACACCGTAATGTTGCAATTTCTCGGAAACAATTTTCCTTCAAACATATGAACCTAATTTTATCAATTACAAGTATTAAGACTCAAAAGAGGTAGTTGTATTGTTTACATCAGTTTAGGCGTCTGGTTTAACATTTTAGTTGAAAATGATTTGGTCACGCTGAACTTCAAAGATAATTTGTTCAACAATGTTTTATAATCACAAAGTATATATATTGACCAATATGATGTGATTCTTGAACTTTCTATCTATTTAATCAAGTTGCCAAATCCATAAAAAAAATTTCTATTGAGTTCTTCATTCTTCAATTGGCAAATTCATGCTAAAGGGATTTTTGGAGAACAAATTGCAATTACAACAAATCATGATATGATTAATCGAATATTCAACAACTTCTCATTTTATAATGGCACTGATTATTTCCACATTAGACTTTTGCCTAGCATCACTAGACATGTCAGTTTCAATTTGCTGGAATCGGAAAGGGGAATTGGGAGGACTTGATTGGAAAGATTCTAAATATTGAAGGGATTGACCATGCAAATTGTGTATGTTCATAGATGCATATTTAGGGCCCAAATAAATACTTTTCTTACTATATATTCTTTGTTTTTTGGGGGGACAATCTCTAATTCTTAGAGCATAATAGATAAATCCAAACCCACCCTCGATAAAAGAACTTGCAGAGAAATTCTCTTGCACAGAGCAATTTCTAGGGCTTTAGCTTCACCACTCCCAATCTTTACCTTATTTTTATTTCAAATTTTTCTTTTTCTTTTTCCCTCATGTGCTACCAACTATTGTTAAGGGCTGGAGTGGGTGAGTGAGGAAGTTGGGTTTTTGTAACCAGTGCACAATACATAACACACATAGTGATTTGTAAATAGATATAGAAGATGATCCAAAAAAATGGAAAATTAATAAAGAATTGCCACATAAATTTTCATCCAAGAAAAGCCAACAAAATTAATGAAATGACTAAAAGAGAAACAAGAAAAAGTTTTAAAAATTAAATACACAAAATGAAAATTTTAAGATTCAAACACATTCATTTGATAAATTTTTAGGATACCCGTCGTAATTTTTTCATTTTAACAAACTACAGGTGCATTATCATTATTCTCTATAATAAGTTAAATCATTCTCATTTTGCGAGTAGTCAATTTCGTTTTCCCAGATTTCAGAGAACTTTCAATGACATATTCGTTCTTAACTCAATTCCTAAAAATCAAATCTCTTTCGCTTCACAAAAATTTTATTTCATTTTCCCAAACGCTTCTATTCAAAGTGTTACCAAATTGAGACATGGCTAACACATTGTCATGCAAGTTGGGGTCAACTGGTGTATAAATTGAGAGATCTAAGTACCCGTTTGCATATATCACGTAACTTGGAGGACTAAAACGCTGGAAAAAGAAGCTGTCGAGAGTCAAATAGCAACAGCTCGCCCCTGTTTTATTATTCTTGTCCGCCATATAAAAGTCTTACCAACCTGGGAGAGAGAAGAGGGGGACAGAGAGACGGAGAGCCTAGCCTTGTCAGGAGGTCGATCTCAAAACATTGCACGGCATCGGCTGTTCGCTTTTAGGAGACGCGGAAGACGACGAGAGCTGCAGACGATACCCTCCCAAATGATTGCATCGTAGCTCGTTTTCTGGGTTGATTGTTTTTCTTCTTCTTGTTTCTTTCTTTTGGGTTCTCGCGCGATTGATATTCTTTGTACTTCGTGATCGTTCTCTTGTTGGGGCGGTGAAAATTGTTGATAGCGTGTTGTTTATGTTGGCTGGCATGTCGTTGAATGATTTCTTGTGCATGCAATAAGGATAAAAAAAAGATGAAAGGAGGAAAGGAATGTGGTATTCGGCCGCTTCATCTTAGGACTCGCTCTCTCCTCGTTTTGTCATCATACCTTAAAGATCTGTGCCGACTTCCGTTTTATAAAAAAAAGATGAAAGGAGGAAAGGAATGTGGTATTTCGGTGGGACCAGACATTGATTGTTCTGTGTAAGAATCTTCAAATGGACCCTCCCGATTCTAAGTTCTGTGTGAGTTTATTTTCTTGGTTTGTACTTATACGGGCTTGAAGTTTTTAACCTTTCTTTCAGTGTTTCTTGAATTCATTGAGTGCTTCCGCAGCTGCTCCTTTTATATGACGATGAGGCATTTACCGGGATTATGTTCACCAAAGATGATTTCCGACAACGCCATCCCGCCAGCCTTACCAGGATATCCCGTCCACAAGATGTTTCTGATGTTTTGATCATCTCTGGCAAATCTAATGTCAACAGGACCTCCACAGAGAATCACCAAAATGACCGGCTTCTTTGCAGCTTGGGTGACAGCCGTGATGAGCTCCTGATGACTGCCGACCACACGATTGACTCCCTCTCTTGAGTTTGATCTAAACCCATGATCAGCACCACGTGATCTGCTGCTTTTGCTACTTCCACGGCCTGGGCAATTGATGGCGATTAACATGCTACATCGTCACAACCCGACTTGCGCGGCGGTCCCACGTAATTGCCAAGCAGCATCAACGCATTGTCGGTATTGGGGCCTATTACAGCAAGCAACATGGACTCCAATCTCTGAAGAGACAGACGCTTTTTTTGCTTCTTCAGAAGCACAATGCCGCTTCGAGCAGCGTCGAGAGCCAAATCTTGATGCTTTTGGGAGTAGACTGATCCAAGCCTAGCCAAAAAGGTTGTTTCTTGGGGTCGCCATTGAAGAGTCATAGCCTCATTCATATCGAGAAGAGGTTGTGAAGCGCTCTGTCTATCTCAAATACCGGCACTTTGTTTTGCTCGACAACGGATTCACTATGTGTCTCCAAGTAATCTCCACAGTTGACATTCATGTTTCAGTGCCATTCAACGATATTAACTTCACATGTTTCGCGTGTGTCACGATTCTTTCGTCCCAAACAGAAAGCATGCTCGGTGATCTTCTTCGTTATCACTAATTGAGAAATTGTAAGGTGACTGGTCACTAGTGTAGGGTCTGCATGATAACATTACAATTTTTCTGTTCTTTTATTCTTTTATTCCTCAAAATAAATAAATAAATAAATACAAATCTGTTTGGTAGTATCAACTAATTTTTCTTTTGTTCGGAGTAGAAATGCAGCCGAGGAATAGATTTGTTATAAAAATAAGAACTAAAAAAAATAGCTTCTTATTCCCGGAAATAATTTCTAGAATAAGTCTTTTTTCTGTTCTTTTTTTCATTTTTCTCTTCTAACCGGTTGCCGCCATCAATTGCTGGCTGCCAATCGTTGCTTTCAGTCGCCAATTGCTGCCACCAACTAGAGGAGGAGAGAGGAAAAAACAAAAATCTAAAAAAATTGTTAAAAAATTAAAAGAAATCATACGTCATAAAAAAGTTTGTGGTTCACACCAAAGGCATTCATATTCTTTTTCTATTCTAGGAATTGAAATTTTGTGTAGTGTCCAAATTCGAGAAAATATGCGAAAAAGATACCCAAAAAAGAAAAGAATAAAAAGAATTACATGCGACTACTTGGGACAGATTCCCCAGAACATGGTGAAGAAACGGCTACATAAAAGGCCAAGGCATTGACTCTTGAGGATAAGAGATGATGGACCAATCTGAAAATTTACATGACCCAAGCCAACTCTCATCCGCTTGTGGTGTCCCATTCATATCCTCAACTCTTATTTTCATTTCCATCGACCAAGATTAAAGGATTAACCGTTTTTTTATAGTTGATTAACGATATAATCTTGTTTCTAATGTAATGAAATCTTGTAAGGCATACAAATGCTGCGTAAAAAAGACCATTTTAGAATCTCACGGATAATTTGAAAGAGTTATAACGAAAGTAATTTTCCTAATGTAGTGATCTCCCTCTCTTTAGGGTTCTCTCCAGTAATCAACACCTCGTGAGTGCGTTTCTTTAGATAGTTTCTCCTAATAGGTGACATATTAGGTGATTATCACACGACTATCACCTAACTCAATGCATTTGACATACCGTTAGGCTATAGGGCAATGCAAAAATTTTATAGATGAACAGGACTCGTGTAAATTTGAGGCTAACCATGAGATTTTTCATGAAATTGCTAAGGCATGCATTAATATACCTGTTTTGAAGACATCAGCGACGGCATCCTCTAGCGTCTTAGTATATCCTTGCCTATCATATATGATGGAGACAGGGTCGCATTCCATTACTATGCACCTGCCATATCTCAGCTCCTATTAGTTAATAAGACATCATTGTCTTCTCTACAAAAGCCATGGAGTGAAAAAAAAAAATGACATGCCACTTTCAATTATTTACCCGTGGAAAGACTAGCCAATGTTGGAGAGGAGATTGTAATATGCGCCACTGGATTTATGGCTTTTGCTCATTGTAATATTATATTGTGTCTCTCCAATATAAAATTAGAACGTGATTTGTCAATTCTAATTGGCATCCAAATGCGCTCTACAAAATAGTATCAATCTCCAACATTTACAAATTATTCAAGGAGCATGAGTACCATAAGTAATGAATCTTAAAATTCATAGATGTCGCGACCTATTTTTTGGGTGCACCACCTAAAACTAGATTAATGGATTACTAAGCCTTTAAGCTTAGCTCGGGCTCTCCCAAGCCCATACCAATTCGCGACTTAAAGTTTAAATATTTAACATGCAAAAAATTATTAACTAGGAGTCGCCACTAATCGGTTTATGATAGGTCGATTAGACACCTAAGTAAAATAAAGGGAGATTTATTTTACTCCTATGAACCAGAGACTGAGGGTACGGGGACTTGGTTACACTAGATTTTTTTAATGCCCTTTCGGTACCATTTATTTTTAGGGTTAATACCTTGAAAAACCCCAAACTGGTACACTTGTGACAAATTTACCCCAAACTATTTTTTTGACCATAAAAAACCCCAAACTGGTAAACTTGTGACAAATTTACCCCGACTGATTATAAAAAACCCTAAACTGGTACATTTATGACAAATTTACCCTAAACTAATTTATTCGACTGCAAAAAATCCTAAACTGGTAAATTTGTGACAAATATACCCTATGCTAAATTGAATTAATACCACAAAAAAATCATAAAAATTGTAAACTGTGACAAACAGAACGTAAAATCCTAAATTGGTATACTGGTTAACTGTCACGTGTCATTTAACTTAATAATTTGAGAATAAAATTTAACGAAAACTAACATAGGGTAAATTTGTCACAAGTGTACCAGTTTGGGATAAATTTGTCAAAAGTATACCAGTTTGGGGTTTTTTGTGGTCAAAAAAATAGTTTGTGGTAAATTTGTCACAAGTGTACCAGTTTGGGGTTTTTTAGGGTATTATCCCTTATTTTTATTTGTTCAAAATGTTTTTGCAAGCAGCTGATTTATTTTAACCTAAATTACTATCATGCAAATGACCACACGGATGCTCAAACATTCAATAAATTGCACCACACGAAGCAAAAAAAAAATGGGTTTTCTTGAAAATTAGAATTCTTTTATGAAAATGCATTTCTTAACTAAATGATTTAATCCTATTAATATGCAAATTCTAATTAAATGGGCCTATTATGCAAACTAGTTATTATGCACTCATGACCTAACTTAACTAATGAACAAATTCTGATTGAATGATCTTATTATGCGAACTAGTTAACATGCACCTAGATTTTTGTATTTTTTTTATTGAAATTCAGAATTTATAAAGATCCTAATTAATCTATCTAAGAAGGGATAATTTTCTAAATTATTCTAGGGATTAATTTGACTTAAACCCTATCCTATCTTAGAAAAAACTATCTTTATTTTTTTTATTTTAAAAGGATGAGAATATGAAAATGTGCTAATTAAGACTCTAAAAAGGCTATTTAAGTCTAATCCTAACTCTTTTATATATATATATATATATATATATATATATATATATATATTTATATATATATATATATCTAAAAATGCAGTCCTAAAAATATTATCTAAAAATGCAATCCTAGAAATATAATCCTAAAAATTTGATTAATTAAACTTACGTGTCTATTATATTAAACCTTAATGTCCTATATGCTCATGCAAATTTTTTTGAATATTTTGATTTTGATTTTTTTTAGTTTCTTTTTAGTTTTTTTAAAAGATAAGTAATTATTAAATAAATATTAAATCTAAGTTATCAACAAAATAAAGGATTAAATAATCAAAAAAGTAATATGTTGTCTCACAGGTCAAATTAACAATTATTCTAACCCTAATATCACGACAAAGAGATCAAGATAATTACAAATCTGATCTGAAGTCTTACGGACCAAATTAAATAATCATTGTGATTTAACAATTGAGATTCCACTTAAAAAGCCCAACAATTAAAATAATTAAAAAAATGATCCAATGTCTCTCGGATCAAATTAATAATTATAATAATTCCAAACAACATTCCTACGGATAATACCTTCAAAATGCATAAATATTAACATTGATAAACCATATTCTAACTTAAACAATAATAACAAAATATAAAACACAATAAAATAACATAAAATAGGCAAAAGAGAGAAATAAAAATAAAACTAAAAAAATAAACTACCTAAAGGAGGAGACTTGCAGAAGCGTTGGTGGGATGCCGGACGGACAGTGGCAGGCGTCGGGACTCCGGCGAGTGGCAACGCGATGGCGCGAGGGGACCGGTGGTGCAAGGGTGGCGAGTCCGGCGGAGCGGCGCAGGCACGGTGCAGGTGGAAGAGGCGCAACGCGAGTGCGTGGGGGAGAGCAGCAGCGGGCGTCGGAGGTGTGGCGATCAACAAGGTGGCGCAGAGGTGCTGGCCCGAACGGGTGCGCAGGCGAAGGCAGAGGCGTTTTCGGAGCGGGGGCTCAGGCGGAGGCGTGAGCGCGACCACGGCGTCGGGGGCGGCGGCGATGCTGCTGTGCGTCAAGGGCAAGTCCGGCGAGGCGGTGGTGGTGGAGATGCGGCGGAAGCAGCGCGAGCAACTCAGAGACCAGCAGTGCAGGGGTTAGTCACGCGGCAAAAGGAGGCCACCGAGAAGAAGAACAGTAGCATTATTTTGCTTTTCTCTTTTTATTTTCTCCCTCTCTCGCCTGTCCACTCGCTCATTTCTCTCACTGAAGCTCCTGTACACTGCTACTTTTCCCTTTTGTCAGAGAAAGAAAAGGGAAAAGGTTTTCTCCTTTGACCAAAATGGACGAAGGCTGCTTTTCCTCGTACAAATTTCCTCTCGATCTTTTCTCTGATTTTTTTTTTTTTGAATTCTCTCTCCTTTATTTCTCACGAACCGTAGCCCTTTTATAGTGAAAACCTCTACTGATCTTTAGAAAGTTGTGTTTCCTTGATTGCGGGAATTACAGAATTTCAGCCTCGATTTGCCATCGCAAATTTACATTTCAATTTTTTACTCACGTTACCAAAAACGCATCAAAGTTTGTTTTGATTTTGGCAAACAGCTCATCTGATGAGTATAACTTTTAATACTTTCCTTTTGATTCATAATTCTCACCGATTTTGAGTTTGGCTTCCATTTTATTAAAATCCTTGCCCTTTGTTTGCCTGATTTTTCAATTGTTTCTACATTTATCAAAATCGAATACTCATCGAATTTCAAACTTCTATACATAATCAATCAAATCAATCTTCCCCATTTTTATTTTCTCTTTTCAAAATGCAATTTTATTTTTCCAAAATTAGGTGTCAACAATAGATACATCCATTTATGATCTATAATACTGTCAAATTATATCAAATCGTTTCTATCTTATAATGAGTGTGCTCATTCTCCAATACACACCTAAAGACCCATATAAAAAATAAATAAATAAAGTCTATAAATTTTTTTAAAAAAATAGTGTGCTTCTACTTATGAAAATAAATCATGCAATATTACTATGATATTGGCCATCGATTAGTTAGTGATGATAAAATATCAGTTGATATTTGTAAATTTAATTATGTTTGAGATAATAGCAATAGCTATGCAAAAATTTGAAAATCAAAATCTATTAAAGATCATAATAAACTAAAATCAAAATAATGATAAAGATAATCGAAACATGTCAGTTAAATTGATTTGAAATTTGAATTTGTTGGGGTAATAGATAAGCCTATATTTAGTCTATATTTTTTTGTTGCAATTTAAAGCAAATCCAAAACTGTACATTCACTGGACTCTTTAATGATTATTTAATGAAATAATAGCCAATAGGTGATGTTGTCCAAATTACATGATAAATAATTCTTTAATGAATTAATCGCCCAGTATATTGTCACCAATCACTCGATTTAACATTCCCTAACCCGTGTAGTCTTAGGAATTTCTTCCTAAGTCACAGACTCTAGAGAGAAGCTCTATAATATATTTCACTTGTGAATGAAGAACAAATGAAGGGGAGAAGGCCCTTATATATAAGTACAAGGCTAACCGTAGCAGTAGATCTCCTTTGGATCTAACGATAAAGATAACTTCTCCCTAGCAACCACCTACTCCGCCTGTCCCATGAGTATTCTAGAACACTCGAGAAAACCCTAGTATTTCAGGAGATAGATTGAGGGTCAATCGTTCATGGGTCAATCATGGTCATTTGTATCTTTTTATACCGTGACAATATAGTAAAAGCCAATGTTAATCCAACATGAGCATCACATGCATTTTCTAGCTATCAATGTGACACATACTTTTGGTCAAATTTAAATGATATCCTTCACCTATTCTCTAGAGTTAGCAATAATATCAGGATAAACTTTTTAGAAAGCTACAATTAATTTACAAACTCAAATCTAAATATTTATGAATAATATAACGAATACTTTTGGTAAAGTTTGAATGATATCTTTCGCCTATTTTCTAGAGTTAGCAATAATATCAGGATAAACTTTTTCAAAAGCTAAAATTAATTTATAAACTCAAATCTAAATATTTATGAATAATTTAACGTCTTCGATATGGTGTGCTATGAATTTTCCAAAAGCAACTTGTGTAATTTAAAAAAGAATAACAACTTTGTGTGCACAAAAAGAATTTGATAAATTACTCCGCAATATCTGAAAAAATATAACATCTATAAAGATTCCACAATCATTCACATTATAAGTCAAATAACGTGGATGAGAGATATTTAGATTCTAAAAATTCGTAAGATGTTGTGGATTAATTGATACAGTTATTTGTGTCGATGTACGATTATAAACAATGAACCAGAGTGATTGATCTAAGTAACATACATGGATTTCTCTGAATACTTTTACAAGGTTTAAGGTAGAGTTAGTTAGATTTTTCTATTAAAGATACAAAAGTTTGTGGATTGTAAATTACTCCTCTCTGAGTTCCTAATACATGAAACAATCGCATACTTGCACGCAAGAGAGACGAAGGAAGAGGATCATATCATTTCTAGATCAACAAAACTGCAATTAGAAGACACGATTGTATAATTCAACTGATTCAACTTATTGGAATGTGTAACCTAAAAAGACTTAAATCAATAGATGGAGAGAGATTACATATATAAATCATATTATAAATACGTATTTAAGTGATACCGGATCATACCAAGCCTTGATGATTCCCCCTATTATTAATGAGGTGAATTGACACTTTTAATTGCTAATGTGAGAAGTGTAAAATGTTTCTTGATACATGTTTATTTTGAGAGTAAGTATAGAAAACATCAATGGTATATAAAGACCATTTTACACTATACACAACTGGTCTAATACACTATTGAATGGGGAAAAAGTTTTTTTGCACTAATGTATGCATTATTTTTTATATTAGCCTCTATTTGTTTCACGTAAAATGAATGGTTTGGAAACTATTTTTCTAAAAATAATAGTTGTACTCTTTACAAAAATGAATTAATGAAAAATAATTTCACTGTTTACGAAAGTATTTTGACAAAAATTATTGATGAAAATGAGAATATGTTTCATTGATTAATTATATTAAATGATGGTTTCTAAATGGAGCATTAATTGAGGATTGCTAATTGAAGGACCAATGAGAAAATTCAAGTTTGATAATTCATATACATTTTGAATAAGTTTTGTATATAATTCTCTCAAGGATGATAAATTACTGATGTTACTCTTTTGAGATGATGACACGGGAATCATTGTCTAAAGTGTCCAAAACCTATTGTATAACAATTAATTCAATTATAAACTCTATAGTCATAAAATTTTTGAAGATTTGCCAAATTTAATCCTAAAAATTTTGATGTTTTGTCAATATAATTGAAAAAATTGTCCAAAAAATCCTAAACCTATTATATTTTTGTTAATTTAATCATAAATCTTCAATTGAATCCCAAACCTTTCAACATTTTGCAAATTGAGCATATCTAGTCAATTTTGGCTAGAATTCACTAACATGGATACCGCTCGTCCTATGTGGCATAACTAGCTTACGCCGACAAAATTTATCAATTTTTTAATATTTTTTTGAATTTTTTGAATTTTTTTATGTTTTTTTATTATTTTTTTCTTTTTTTTTTTTTTGTTTCCTTTTGTTCTTTTAACGAGTCGCTCAGCCTCCAACGATCGACCAAAAGCCACAACCAATGAGAGTCGACCTCGCAAGCCTCAAGTGAGGTCAACCTCGCTAGTATCTGGCGAGGGGTGACCTCACTAGCCTCGGGGAAGGCTTGCCCTCACTAGATCAAGTGAGGGCAAGCCTCCCTCATGGCCAGTGAGGTGGCCCTTGCTAGCCTTCAGTGAGGTTGACCTTCGCTAGCCTCACCCAAGGCTAGCAAGGTCGCCCCTCGCCAGATCTCAGCGAGGGTGACCTTGCTTAAGGCCAGCAAGGTTGACCCTTCCTAGTCGTGGCCTCTGGCCAACCACCGAAGGCTGGGCAATCAATCAAAGAAAAAAAAAAGGAAAAGAAAGGAAAAAAGAGAGAAAAATAAATTAAAAACATAAAAAAAATACTTAAAATGAAATTTGTTCACATCAGTACCGGTCATACCACGTAAAACAGTTGGCATCCATGTCAATGAATTCCAGCCAAAATTCACCGAATGGACTCAATCAGATATAAAAAAGTTTAGGACTCGATTAGCAAAAATTGAAAAGGTTTAGGATTCAATCGGTAAAGTTGAAAAATTTAAGACTGAATTGGTAAAAATGCAATAAATTATTGACATTTGATTTTTAGCCAACACATCGATAAAAGTAAAACATTCGATACTAAGGTTTCCAATAACAATGAAGCCCATGTCTCGAATTATAAAGTGTCATCTTTCTTTTCTTTCTTTTGTCTTGTCATTGTTGAGCAATTTCTTACTTATTTTTATCAAAAATCCAAAAAGTTAAATGGTTAACTTTTGAGTTAATTTTTATCATCAAATCAATAATTGACTTTTTGCTTAAAAAGATCTCTTTTACTCTTAATGGCAATTGAGTCGCATTAGTTTTCAAAAACTTCAAAAATTTGACCCAAAAATTAACATTTTAGGAAAAGTCAACTAATTTGTTGACTTTTTGTCAAACATTTGACCAAAATTTTGGAAAAATATAAAAATCCACAAATCTCTTCATTTAAATTCCAAGTTGACTTTAGTATCGAAAATTTGGCGAAAATCAATTAAGAACATTGTTTTATGATTTTTTTGGTTTTAGATTCAAAATCGGTCAAAAATAAATTTATTTTCATTCCGATCGTAATTAAGCTTGGTTCCGTTTACAACATTTCATCTAGATATCATTACACATTCACTCATTCGATCAATTTCAAGATTGAGGATGCCAAAATGTGGATTCTCATTTTTAGCCCTAATTAGGGAGTCCAAATCAATTCTATATGATTTGCGAACAATTGTCGCAACCCAATTCTTGCCTTCGCCTTAGATGAAGGAGAGGGAAAAGGGTGGATTTAGGAGTACTTGAGCATGAGATTTTTCTTATGGTTCGCATCCACAAATACATCATCACCTCACATTTCAGGATGAACAATTTGTAAGTTCCCTCACACATGGTCTCAAGTTCTCACAAACTCATATCTCATGTGACAGTGGAAGGTGTCGTGACTCGATCTCGACGTCGTGATACGTCTTGATTGACGATTTTAAGGTAAGAAATCGGACGTAAAGGTGAGTTCAAGGGTATTTTGAAAACTATAATAACCCTCTCAAGATGTACATCTACTAAATATGACATCACTTCATCTTTTGACATCACCATTTTGAATATGCTAAATTGCAATTAGCTTCATTTTTTAGGGTCAGCTAGAAAATCCAATCGAGGATCGGGAGTTGTCATTCGATTTCTACGAAACTAGATATTTAGGTTCGGGGACTTAGGTTAAGCAAATATTTCTATTAGTGTCATTCTGGTACCTAACAGTATGTCATATTACCTAAGATGTCCATGCATTTCTTTTTACTTTTAGAATTGTTTAACCTAAACTAAGTGATCATGCGTGGATGGTCATTCCGTGCTATTCTATTTCAAGAAAGATAAAAGAAAGCATGCAATGAATTTAAAGTACAAGGCGATAAGTAAACAACCAAGTTAAGCGGTAAATCTATCATACAGTCCTAAAACTTAAAAGAAATAAAAAGAAAGAGAATGAAAGAAAAGGAAAGAACTCGCAACTCGTTGGATGTTTATACAAATGAAGAAACCTGAAACATATGTTAGGGATGAATAGTATAAAAATATCATTAGAATGGACATCAACCTTCTACCATTTTTGCATCAACTCCATATTCAAGGTCCTAATTTAATCCTACCCTAAACCTAAGCTAGGTTCATATAATAGAAAGAAACACTCATACACGTCAAAACAATCAAAAGCACATGAACAATCAATCACAAACAGGGATACGATGTTATACACAACAAGTGAACAAATGGGGCCTCGGGATTGACTTTTGCAATTCATGTGTAGGTATCGACTTTTGCAATTCATGCGTAGGTCCCTTTAGACATCTACTTAAGTCATTGTATGACCTATAGTCAGTATTAACCATTTGTGTTCTCGCATGGCCAATAATGCTTATAAGTCCCTAAAAAGGATGTTCTAAATAAATCCCCAAGATTTTCCCTCCACATCAAGCATCATAGCTAACACACATCTAAAATCCACATGCATTGGCATGAATTAAACACAAAGGCAGGCCATTGAGCCTTATTTATCAGCCAATTAATCAATTGAGTAAACCATTGGCAAGTCACTTATTCAATGATCATGCGCCAATCACAAATACAAATATTTCTATTGAATAAGATGATTTCATGCATGAGTGGTACATGTGATGCTTTAAGAGTTTGAAATGTTGAGAAAAGGGAAACAAAATTTTGAGACAAAGGTCATCTCGGTTATGGAACGCATTTAATTACTAAGACTAGTCTAAAGCTCACATAAGTACACTTACGGATGTTGCAAATATTTTAAATACAGTCCAAACCATGACAGCCACAATGCCAAATCAAAAGTTCAAAAGATTTGAAAACATTTAGACAAAAGAATATATTGGCTATAGAACGCATTTAGTTGTCAAGGTTAGTATGGGGCTCGCATAAATGCACTCATAGATATCACAATCATTTTAAATACGGTCCAAACCTCAACCTTTCCAAATTCAAATCAAGGATTTGAAAGATTCTAAACATTAGACATTGGAAACATCACATATACCAAAAACATTTTATTGTGTAAAGACAAGTATTTCCGATCGATATTGAGAAAATCATGATCAAAAGGTCAATTTATTTATTAAAAACATTTTGACAATGAAAACCATGAAATTTCATGAAGATGCCATGATATACCATGCACAAACTATCCTAAAAGATCTAGATAAGCAATTGCAATAAAGGCCTATAATAGAATATTTCAAACAAAGCATATTGAATCAACAAAATTAAATGGCATCCATTGATAATCTACCGTTGAGAAAATTACGTAGCTTGTGTAACATGTATGGAACAACTTTTATGAAGAAAGCTTCTTTAGAAAAACTAAGCATGATTTTATAAAAATACGACAATACACATTGTTGCATCAGGCAATTGACAAAACAATAGAACATCAAGTCATTGCAACTAAGATTTACCCTACCAAATGAAGTCTAAAAATCATGAAATTTCACCACAGTGAAGATTAAAAAGGTTGACAATCAAACTTTGTTAAGAGTCTGACCCAAGAATCTCTATTGAAAAATTTATACAAAAATAGCAAGAGTCTGCCTAAACAAAGGTGAAAACAGGGCTCCGAATGTACTCCTAGGTCAGAATTCTAGGCTAGTTTAGAAAAAAAAAATAGAAAATGGATCTAACAATGAGCAAATTACGTGAAACTAGTGACACTTGAAAGATCTAAGCATACCCTGCGACTTCCTCGAAGAGTCCGGGTTCAATCTAGATCAATTCGATGCTCTAAAATTGAGATCTATAAAATTGTGTGCATCATTTATTAACAAACCAAAACACAAATATGCATTAATAAGTCCTAAAACCACTTATGCAGGGCAACAACGGCATGAGATTTGCACACAATAAAGAATTGGATGCGACAAATGATTAGAGTAAACATCTAATCCTAAGTCAACATGCGAAAGAATCACACAAGTCAATCACAATGCAAGATGACTTAAAACTAAAATGACGTACTTGATTATTTCAAAGTGCAACTAGCCTAATTGAGGCGTAGTGTTCACATATCAAACAACACTCAATCATGTCAAGTCACATATCCACACAAAACTTGTAATACACATTTTAATAGTCGAGAAGGCATTAAAACGCTATTTGGTCTCCAAATGAGCATGATGAAGTGCACCCATGATAAAGTATTAATATAACCTCAATATAACTGAACATGCTTGATTTTGATCACCTCGGGGCGTGCAAAAATCTAATAAAAAATTTAGCATACAAAATGCATAATGGCAAGCATTTTCCATTGACATCAAAGCCTAATTGAGATTACACGAATCGTGATGAAAATGGTAAAATATATACGTGTTACTAAACATCCTAATTGCAACAAAACCTACATGAATTTAAACACGCAATGGACATACCAAATAACAATAAAATCATGTGAATCATACATTGTTGGAATGCACACGATATGTATTTCAATTTTCATGAAGATCCTAAGACCAAACTGAACTCATCTATATGCTCATGTTCACCAAAATGCATCTCGGATTGGTGTAGGACAAATTGACCTCGGCTCATATCTAGATGGTTTTGACCTACTAAAACTTTTCTGAAAAATCTAGAAAAAAAGTATGTTGTACTAGAGACAATTTGGAACAAATCTCGTGAAAAGAATTTTCTCTCAAAAATCAACCACATAAATGAGCACAAAAATAGCAAAGATAGAATGCGAAACAAGAATAGAACCAAAAACGAACCTAATACTACAGAATCAAGCAACTTTAAAGGTGTTTTTAAGGGTCAATGATCTTCATTTTTGGCGTGCGACCTATTACATCAAAGATCTCGGAACAAATTTTCTAGGTCTAGAAGACATCAAGATCAAACAAGCTTATCCAATGCCTTTCTTTAGGCCAAACAGTGACCTAGGTGTAGACATATACAGATTCACATCTATATTACTTAATCAACCACAAAATCATCCTCAATCAATCTTCAAGCAATCTTCAATCTTAGCAAATCATCAACCAATCATATAATTTTCAGATCTAAACATATTTCATAGATCGAATCGTGAATCCTAGTCTCAGTCGGATACACTGATCTTGCTTCATCAGATTTGAGTTTAAGATTTTTACCTATGTTGCATTTTCATTGATTTTTGACGCAATTGGACAAAGTAACCATTACAAAACCCAAATGGATCTTCGATGAGTAGATCGGATCACTTGAGGACCACCTACGGGCAGCTAGACCCACTAGTTTGGCTTGCAAGCAGAACTGGTCCGGTTAGGATCGATATTAGATTGTCGGTGGAAATCGAGCTGTCAGAGGAGATCCAACAGTTGATCAGCTAATCTCCGACTATGACGAGGTTGGGGACTCTCTCTGGGACTGATTGGAAGTGATCAGTGGCTCCCAAAGTCACCGATGGCCGCTGATTTGGGTCAGGAACAAAACTAGTCCGAAAACTGGACCGGTCTTCAACGTTGGTGAGAAGAACGATTGCCAGAGCCTCTTTGACAGCGAATTTGCCTATCCTCGACCCCAGCTAGGTGAAGGATCTCCTTGGCAACTGACTGGCGATGACCGAATGCTCCATTGATCACTGGACGATGCCGATCGATAGGAGGAATTGGCCTGAGCTTAAGCCGGTCCAACTAATGTCCTTCAATGTTGCGACGAAGAGGAAAGGGATGGGGAAATCTAGGCCACCGCTTAACCTGCCATGGCTTTGACAAGGACAGAGAGAGGCTAGGGATTGTCGATGAGGATGAACGGTGGTTGGCGGGGACGCTGGCTTGCGGCAATCAGTGCAACGGTGTGGGACGTAAGTGAGCAAGAGAGGGAGCAAGAGAAAGAGGAGATAGAGGAGAGAAAAGAGAGAAATGAGAAAGAATTTCAATTTTAGTGAGATAAAGTTTCTGCACAAATGAGCCCCCATTGAAACTTTGGAGGGAAAAGCATTTTATACTAGTCCTAAATCGGCCGATCTTGTCCGTCGGTTTAATCCGATGATCAAAAACTTGATTTATTAGCCCAATTAAGTTTTTAAAGGACTAATCATGCTTAAGACATGTCATATGATCAATCGAATTGGTGTGATTCGCTAAAATTTGGATTTAAAATAAGAATTGCGCTTAAGGGCTTAATTAGGGGCTAAATCACAAATTTCCAAAATCCATGAGTTAATAGGCAAAATTGTCAAAAAAAAAAGGCACAAGGGTAAAATTGACAAGGTGAGGAGCTCGGAGCCAGTCGCCAAAGGTCCAAAACCAACCAACAAAGGGCTAAACTGACCTACCCTGTCGGTAGCCGATTGGACTAGTTAGATCGATTATTGACCAGTTCTAGCCGATTCCTGCCTGTTTCAACCTATATGGTCCTTGTGGGTTCAAAGTTTATGCAATTTGGTCCTCTAGAAAACTTGTACAACTTGAGAAGGAATTGTCCAAATTTGATCCAATTAAGCAAATTAAACTCCATTAATGCAATTTATGGATTCTCTATTGACTTAATTGAGTGATTATATAGAAAAACAATGGACCAAAATCATGAGTACATGAAAATCGAACCTTAAAGGCTAAAATGAGCAATTTCGCAATTTTAGGGCTAAAATTCTCTATTCCTGCCTGTTTAGGATAACCATTGTAATTTTTCCAATGTAACAAATTAAAAGTGCATTTTTTTTTCTTATTCACTTAAGTGCATTATCATTATTCGTTGTACTAAGTTAGATCATTCTCATTTTGCGAGCAGTTAAATTCATTTTTCCAAATTCAGAGAACTTTCATTGACTTATTCTTTCTTAAGGCAATTCCAAAAAATCAGATCTCTTTTTTACTTCACAAAAATCTTAATTTCATTTTCCCAAACGTTTCTATCGAAAGTGTCACCAAATCGAGACATGGCTAACGCATTGTCTTGCAAGTTGGAATACCCAGTTGCAAAAATTGAGAGATCTAGGTACCCAGTTGCATATATCACACGACTTGGAGGACTAACACTGAAAAAAGGAAACTGTCAGGAGTCAAATAGCAACAGCTCGCCGCTGTTATATTTTTCTTGTCCGCTATACGAAAGGTCCACCATCCCGGGAGAGACAGAGACAGAGACAGAGTGCCTAGCCTTGTCAAGAGGTCGATCTCGGTACATCGCAGGTCATCAGCTGTTCGTTTTCAGGAGACGCGGAAGACGACGACAACTGCAAACGATACCCTCCCAAATGATTGCATCGTAACTCGTTGTCCGGGTTGATTGTCTTTTTCTTCTTCTGTCCCTTTCTTTCTTTTGGGTTCTCGCCCGATTGGTTCTCTGTACTTCGTGATCGTTTTTCTAGTTGGTTCGGTGGTGAATTGTTGATCGCTTGTTTTGTTTATGTCGGCGGGCATGTCGTTGAATGGTCCCTTGTGCGTGCAATAAGGAGAAAATAAATAAGAATGAAAGCAGAAAAGGAATCATATTCGGCCGCACCATCTTAGGACTCACTCTCCTCGTTTTGTCGTCGTACCTGAACGATCTGTGCTGAGTTCCGTTTGATTCGGTTGAAAATTATCGGTGGGATCGGACTCCGATTGTCTCTGTGTAGGAATCTTCAAAGGGTCCCTCCCGATTCTGAGTTCTTATTTTCTTGGCTTGTACTTATACAGGCTTGAAGTTTTTTACTGTACTTTTTTCAAGGTTTCTTGAATTCATTGGGTGCTTCCAGGGCTGCTTCTTTTGATATGACGATGAGTATTTCCAGTGAATGCATGAAGTTCAGAATGATTTCAGCAGTCATCTTTGATGGACGTTGCCAGGACTTTGTTTATTCTAATTTATCTTTTGTTTACCGAATTTCCTTTTGATGAAGCACATCCATCCTATTGTTAGATCTCACGAATGGGATCTTTTACATATGCTTGACTAATGTTAGAAAATGTCTGCTTTAGGAGATGCCTGCGTCAGTTTTAATGTCTTCTAAGTTCTAATGGGTATGTGGTTCATCCTGTAACTCCAGAATGGATGCTGCTGTTTGTAATCCATCTCTTGGACCTTCTTCTTCTCCTCATTGTTATGTAAGTAGCAGACCCAGCTTTGGTCCGGATTTGAGGTGCAGCTCAGTGAGATTATCTTCGGAAGTTTTCAAGGTTGAGATTGGCAGGTTGGAAAGAAGTCTTTGCCGATCTAGCGGAAATAAACTCAGTGCTGTCATAGCTTCAGCTTCTCAAACATCAGTTTCTGATCCAATTTCTACCCCTTCAAGGAACAACTTGAGTGACTCACTAACAAAATCAAGTATGTACATTCACTCTCTGCCACATTGCTCACAATAATTCTTGGACTTAACAACTAAAGACTGCACGAGTATATTCTGTTTGCTTAATTATGCTTAGAAAAATCTTTTAACCCACTTCATGCCAAATGCATAGACCTGTCAGACGAGTAATGCTAGATGCTAAAGATACAAAGGCCGGTGTACAGAAATGATTTGCAAAGGGATGTGATAAACTTTTATGGGCATTTAAACAAGTGGGCCAGATTCAAGATCCCAACAGAACGCAGCCACACTACTCTGTAAACCAATTTTGTGAATCAGTTTTCCTGTTTCTAATATTATTCTTTCCAAAACATAAGTAATCCTTAACAAAGCTATGTGCCCTCAAATGACTTCAAAATTGTACAGCTTTTTAGAATGAAATCTTATGATTATGTCTTCTCTGTCATGTCAGATGAAGCATCATTGATCCTAATTCGACATGGGGAGTCTCTATGGAATGAAAAGAACCTATTTACCGGTAGTGTTGATGTGCCACTTACCAAGAAGGGTGTGGAAGAGGCGATTCAAGCGGGTAAAAGGATTAGCAACATTCCTGTTGACATGATATATACATCATCATTAATCCGTGCACAGATGACTGCAATGCTTGCCATGACTCAGCACCGCCAACAGAAGGTACAAGCTTAGCCCTCTCGTGCCACGCAAGACTAGTCAAGATGAATAAATACTCATACATTTTCCATCTGTCAACTGTCTAACTCTTAGGGATGATTATTACATACTCGAGTAGTTTAGGTTATTGGGTGTCTTATACATGCAGATCCAGCTAGGATTTTGGTAGGCTAGGTGCATGGTTTAGGATATTTTAGTTCAGTTTCATAAGCATCGTCTTCCATGATTTAGAAACCCTGAAGCGACGTTCACGAGTTGTGGTCCTCTGCAATTTTAGACTCAGCCTATGTTAAGTTTGAAGTTGTAGTTCTAGAAAATGGGTTTCACTCTAGTGCTCTTGAGAATTTTCTTCTTTGTTTTAATCTATTTATAGCTTGCATCTAGGTGCCAATCATATTGCATGATGAGAATGAGAGGGCAAGGACATGGGGTCATATTTTCAGTGAAGAGACCAAAAAGCAATCCATTCCAGTTGTAACAGCTTGGCAATTGAATGAAAGAATGTATAGATCCCTGCCCTCTCTGATCTTTCTTCTGTTTTTGCATCTTCATTTAACACTTATGTGCAGAAACCCTAAATGTTGTAGGTATGGTGAGTTGCAAGGTCTAAATAAACAGGAAACAGTAGAGAGATATGGGAAGGAACAAGTTCATGAATGGCGGCGAAGTTATGACATTCCCCCACCTAATGGGGAGAGCTTGGAAATGTGTGCTCAAAGAGCTGTCGCGTATTTCTGTGATGAGGTGTTTAATAACTTTCCTGGATTTAACTGGTCTGACAATCAACCTTCTAAATCTTACAAGGCCTTATCCATGTCATTAATTAACCTGTTATTGTTGATACTGGGTCTTGCAGATTGAACCTCAACTTTTCATTGGAAAAAATGTGATGATTGCAGCCCATGGCAATTCACTGAGATCCATCATCATGTATCTGGACAAATTAACTACTCAAGAGGTGAAGGGCCATTTTATTTTTGGGGAATATAATTGCTCCTGCAAATCTTTCATATTCATACTGATTTGCATCGGAAGTAAAATTTTCTCTCTAAGCAGGTTATGAGTTTGGAGCTATCAACTGGAGTTCCGCTATTATACATTTTCAAAGAGGGAATATTTGTAAGGAGAGGTAGTCCAGTGGGACCTACTGAAGCTGGTGTCTATGCTTATACTGGGGTATGCTGCTGCTGAGAGTCTCACTCTATAATTCTGATTGTGCTTATTTTCCAGAGCTATAGACTGAATGCAACTATTTAATCTTGGTATTGCTTGACTTTTGCCCTGTTTCTTGCCTTTCATAGTGCTTAAGCAATAGATCATAGTCTGATCTCTAGATTTTGGAAGAAAATTTCAGATGAACAAGTGGTTTTCATCCTCCTCGTGTCAGCCCGTTTTAAAATCGTAACATTTACAATATGGAAATCATGCAGTTTAAACAAGACAGGGTTGGGGAAAGTAATATTTGAGAGATCATGAAAGAGGCCGGGTGGTTATGTAAAATCTTCTTTGAGAACTCGCCTCCCAGACCCTTTGATGTTCTTTAGTACAGAAATGTTATGGTTGGAGAATGTGCTGTGGGGAAATTTGCTTTACAAACCAATATTTTGAAAGTGAGTTTCTTAGCTGAATGGTGACTACATCTTGAGATTATTGGTCTTTGCTGAATTTGGTGTTGAACTTAGGTGTAAACATTTGGAAAAAAAAAAATCTTCAGTTGTTTCACACACAAGTTTACTTCGTATACCACAGATGAAAATGGTTACTGCTAAGAATTGCTTTCCCAATAATCATTCACAAGGAATGTATATATTTAAAAAAAGAGTTGAAATAGTTTTGGAGCAGTTTCTGTTGTCCATGCAATTTGGTTTTCTGATTTAATAGCTTTATTCTAGAGCGTACACGTTTCTACTCACTTAACTCATTAAACCTCGTCTCTCTTCTGGTCAGGCAGGTAAATGCACCAGCCTTGTTCTTGTTCATCTTCAGTCTTCATTGACTATAAGAATCCAACCCTTGCTGATAATTTGAATACCGGGGAAATTGTTAGTGTTGCAGAAGATTAAAATACTATTCCACCCTCCTCCCTGCAATTCTGGACCCGCTTATTACCATGATACGTTGTTCTAATGTTTTGGTGTCCAACTGTTCTTGCAAAAATTTGTCGAAATGTGGATCAGCTTTGTTGCCAGCCTATTATAATGATGTAGAGCAGTAACTCTAGCACTCATTGTCGTGAATTTTGCTACAGAAATTGGCTCAGTACAGGCAGAAATTGGATGAGATGTCACATTAGCATCCAGGCAGTTGGAAGGTATTACTCTGAGATATTTTTTTTTCCTTGCTTTTAGCTTCTTAATATGCTAGTACATGGCTCTGAGCACTAGTTTCTACCTGTTCTGGTTATATGCAGAGGCGGCATCTGAGTTGCATTGTAAACGAAGACAGTATTGGCTTGCCATAGTATTATTGAAGTTCGAAGAGTAGAAAAGTTACACATACCTCTATCTTTAACTCAGAATATGATTCCCATTTTTCTTTGCTTAAAATATTTTGCAATGTTTTCAGGATTGTAATAGTTAAATTCTTTGGTGGAGTGACTGACGTAACTTGTGCAATATCTTTTGGAAGGAAAAAAGGGGAAAAGAAGAGACTCTGCACTTTGGATGTGTTCCATTTGGCCTTCTGTTCACCTTCTTACACATAACGGATGGACGTGGCAAGTTTTCTTCCCGAATGCCACATCTGAGGATGTGCTTGGCATGTGAAATGATCTTACACAGAAAACATCTTATATGGTCCGAAGAAAATAATGTCCAAAGAGCAGGTTCATCATGTCAAAGTGCAACAACCTTACCACCAAATGATAGCTGATCCATTTCAAAGAGAAAAACGCCCGACCACTGTATTCGGCTGCCTTGGATATAGGTATATTGTCATGGATAAAGTTTAGTATAGCAAGCGAAGGAGCTGAATACAGATATAAAATAGGAATAGACCCGGAGGCAGGTGATGTGCTGATGACCAAAAATCAGAGCGCTTTAGCAGGACATGACTGTCCTAATTGATCCTGCACGCGGTAATATGGCATAGAAAAACTGGCGATTTGATGCTTGTGGCAAATTTAAATCACTTTTAACCAACAGGATGTTCCTCATTTATCCATATATGGAAATATACGTATGCACACGTGTTTAGAACAAATATCCACAGCGTGAAGACCATCGATGAGACTAGATTCGAGCCATCGATAAGATGCTGGGTTGACCAGGGTAAATGGCAATCAATAATTCACCAGCTGATACCCAGGAAAATTTTGTAGGCACCCATAGTTATTTCAGTGACAATGCAACATTGGCCTTTAACAATATCGACAACAGCTTAGATTTGAAAAACAGAAACTACTTTGGATGCTTTGCACGACAAAGAAAAATGGTCTGCACCAAAAGGAAGAGAAGTTTTCTTTCCAGGAACCAGGTTCTTGAACCCTTGTAATGGATCTGCAATGACATACTACAATAAAATGAATTGCTGCTAGAATAAGAAGATAATAAAAGCACCAGAGAACATGACCTGATACACTCCATATTAGAAAGTCACTTGATGCCACAAGGCAACTTCATTAATTAAATAATTGACAGAAGATCAGTTCAAGCTCTAACTAGAATCCCGAAATGGTCAGAGTGCAAAATCTGCACTTACATGTCTAGGTTAGAATGACATCAAAGCTTTGCACACGTTCTCTTTTAAGAGTGCACGCTCGCACTGCGGTTATCACCTATATTTGTTGACACCACGGCATCAATGGGCGTCGCTATCTCCGACTCTACTCCACCCATCATATCTTCTGCCTTCTCATTGTCTGAGGGATCAGAATCTGATAAAGTAATGGAATCTAAAGAAGCAGAAACAGTTATGGCTGCTGCTTGGGTTGCCGACGGAATGCTCTCTCTTGTCCAAACCAACGGCATCCTCTTGTCGTCTTCTCTCATCCTCTCGGCATACTTACCAATGTCAAAACCATTAGCATCATTGCCACCAAATGCGGATTCAAGCTGATCCATATCAAACAGATCCTCCATTATTTTCTTCGAGTTGAGGTCATCCGAGTAGACAAACTTTACCTTATTGTAAGTTTTGGGCTCAAGGAAGGGTTTCACCACCTGCGGTAACACAATATATTGTTGCAGCAACCGACTTGTTAAGAATGACTCTATCCATCATAATATATTACATGGCAAACTAGTTAGCACCGCAATTTCCCATTAGCTTAGTTTATGTAAATGAAAAAGTAAAGAGTGTGACAAATGCTGTTCATGCAGGCAGTTCTAATCCATTTTCTCTGCTTTTTCAAAAAGGGTATTGTATGTGATATTACTAATGATATAGTGCAAAAGTGTCAAGGTGAAAGCACCATAAAAGAAGATAATAGGGAGAGGATGGAGAGAGAGAGAGAGAGTCATACCGAAAAGAATGGTTCAAAGAATTTAGGAGGGTTATATAGGATGGCAACACCAAGACGTTCTGGGTATTGATCCTGTAATACATGGGCCGTCTCCTTTGTCACCTTCACTGATATATGTGACATATTGAAACCCTGGAAATCTATCAGCCAGACCATCTGCTCTTGGTTGGATGGCAGATTCAAAATAGCATTTTCCATGCAATAAACCAAGTACTTAATTTGTCCTTTTGTTGACTTCGAGTTCTGCATTTAAAACCAAGTCAAAGCAAACAATTGGCATCATGTTCCAATAAACGAGGTTGCCTTCTCATTAGATTGCATACACAATTCAAGTTCACTCTACCTTAAGCCACACAAGCATCTGCAAGGTAATTAACTTTTGCATACAGTGTGCAGTTTCATTGAAAAGATCAACTCCAACATATGATATATGAAATAATCTTTCCTCATAACGGGAATTTCCCAAGATACATTGCATGAGAACTTGTCAAAATTCCATTTACTTCCATAAAGAGATTGATTTGTTCACAGACTAATATCTCCTGCACGATTTCCATTTCTGGGGGAAAAATCAATTTAACGTCACTACAACCCTCAAAGGAAGAAGGATGATGGAACCTGGCGACTAGGCCTCATGACCAGAACAGTCCTGCCATGTTTATCTACGTAATTCGATCTGTAGATTTTCCCAGTCTCGGCCTCATGAGCAATGTCTTCCTGCTTGATACAGTGAACTGCGTCAAAAAGGCTCAGAAATATATAGATAAAACAAATTCTGCTCAACTGGCTCGGCAGAGAACATTCGATTATTACTCAGTTAAGTGAAACAAAATAAAAAGAACATACATAAATTAAGCAGTTAGGTCAAGATAATATTCTATTCCTAATTACATTTAAACAAAAGCAATAGTACAGGCCTGATTGGCTATTCAAGCTAGTCCTTTAATAATTGGTCTCAATTGAATCCAGAGGAAGTTTGAAAAACTAAAGAGCAATTAAAAACTACCACCTAAAAGAGGCATTGAAATACATAATTTGGAGGATAAATTGGAAACTCAATGCAATACAACATACCCAACGAATTTCTTCAGGCTTATATTCTGATCTCCACTTCAAGGTATCTTTAAGCATCTTAGTTGCTTTCTTCACATTCCAATTCCGAGCCCTTAAGTGTCTAGCAAGTGACGCGTCCGAACAATAAATCGATAACTTCTCTGGCAATGCTGCCGTCCCAATCAATCTCCTCAGCTCATTAATCTACAAAACAGGAAGCATCATAAGTAGAAAAGTCTGCACCCATGACAGGATATTTGCATCCCCATCGGTAGTAAGGCACAGTCCAACTCAGGCACTATATTCCATATACCTTTGCCTGCTGCTCTTCTGATGTTAAAAGTTTCTCATTCCCATTTGAAGAGGATTTCTTAGACTCAGAGCTCATTGCTTCAAAGAAGTCGCTACCAGATTCAGCTGGGCCAAAGGAATCGTCTCTACTACTGCTGTTGGCATTTTCACATTATTAGTACTGTTAAAATGGAATTAAGTGATAATGTCTACTTTAAGAATCAACAAACTGAAGCAGTACATCCCTGTTCAAAACTCAAGCTAGAAATACATACTCAAAGGAACTTTCAAGAAAATCTGCCATCAAATTAGCATTAATTATAAAAAAAAACGAGAAAGAATGTGCAATCCAAGTAAGTTAACATGCTAGATCGAGTGTCTAGGGGATAGGGAGGAGATGGAAATTTGAGAATGTAAACTACAATTTGTCCAAAATCCTAGGAAAGATATTCACCAGGTCATTTGCACGAGACTGTTAACTAACAAAACCTTCAGATTATTTCACTGATTTAGATTATTTCATTGATTTTCTCTTTTTACCAATTCTCACATATATTATGTTAAACATTGGCAACTGTCAATCTGTAATGTCCCCAAATTGCCCTAGAGATGTACAAATAAATCAACCCAAAGTAACTCGCTTCTTGGAATGTAGTACTTCAAAAGGCTGATGTGCCATGTACATAGCAACTTGAGAGCAAAACTAACCTCATCAGGCTTGTCGGTTATGTATATGTCTACTATCATGAAAACAGCAAACAAAACAACCTTGACAGGTAAATGACTGTCGCAATCATGCAACTCTAGCCTTATTTCCTTAAGTCACATTACTTCTAACGTTCTTGATCAAGTCACTCAAGCTTTTCAACGATACGACTTGCACACAGCTAATTAGGTTACAAAGTCACAAAGTAGGACACTGTAGTGCAGCTCCCCTATATCAGGGTTCATGGAGGGGATCACACTTAAACTTAGCCTAACATTGCCAAAAGGTTTTTTCCAGGATTTAGACTCAAGACCTCAGGTTATAGTCAAGCAACCTTACTGTTGCACCAGCTGACTTCTACTTCTGTCACGATAACTCTCTTGATAACCAGCTTTCCAGGGGCCAAAAAGTATGCCACTTTGTTAAGAGGAGGCCATCTCTGGAATTACATGGTCCAAATCCAACAGGACAGTAATATAATACCCACAATTCAGCGAAGCAATGTCTTTACAAATCAAGAACATTGGACTTAGAAACGTGAACTGCAGCCATTAAGTGATTCTTAAAGAAATTTTTTTTTTTTTTTTAAACCAATTGCACGAAAGCAAACCCCGAAAATTCTTTGTTCCACGACGGTTGGATTCGGATGGCATGTCCATTTGAACACCAAGCCCATATCTTTTTCCTTTCACTGGAAAAAGTGAAAAACAAAAATACAAATGTTCTTCGTCCCACCGTAGTTACTTTCGACATGAAGGGCCAATCGGCAATAGATACAGCACAGGAAAATTCAATGCGATCGAGACCCAGTTATCTCTTTTGACAGGAAAATTCAATTCGCAGGACCCGATTGGATCCGGACCATCCACAACGAAAATAACGGTCGGACGACCGGCAACACGAATCACGACACTCGAGAAAAAAAAATCAAGAAATTCAGCTCCCAACTTCCTCGGGATCTTATTAGACGATAATAACACCGAATAAACCGAGAAATTCCTGCTCAGATCTCCCCAAGATTTATCCAACCGAAAATTCAAGAAAAAAAAGAAAAAGAAAATGGGTACTCCACGGTGTAAAATGACGAGCAAACGATATGGCGATTTCCCCGAAAGTGAGAGTCCAACCTGGAACGAACCAAGAGACGCGAGCCACGAATGTTCCGGAGAGACCGACGCTTCAGGAGATCCGCACGGAGCTGCCCGAGAAACAGAGGGAAACCATGGTCAAACCTCGAGATAGAGAGGAGGAAACTCCGTAACAAGTACAGGTCGAGGAAGAAAGCAGGAGGGAGGAAGAGGAGCCGTGGAGGGAGTGGGCTTTTTGATTGCTTGCACGACGGAATATTACGCGGATCTCCGCGAGGGAGGATTGAGAGCTACGAAATTGGCTCGTGCATCTTTCCTTGTCCACATGGAAACGTCAAAAAAAAAAAAAAAAAAAAAAAGAGTCTCGCCCATTTTTTTGTCGCTGAATTATCACAGTTTCAAAGGCCGCGCAAAATGAGCAATCATAATTAAGAAAGCGTATTTGAAATTATTCATTTTTTGTGAATTGAAAAAAAAAAAACCGTCGGAAGAAATTCTATGTTTTAGGTTGATGTTTTTTCGAATGGATTCGATGGTTCTTGCTACTGTTTTGGCCCTAAGCTTTTGGACAAGAAAAAAACAAGGAGCTTCTTTCCCACTTGGAAAGGGAAAGCTATAGCCCTATTGCTTTTTAACTACCCCTGTCTGAACACCTTTTGTTAGATTAGCGCAAAGATCTCATTGGGAACATGCCCCACCCCTGCTCACCTAACCCACCGGTCCGCCAGCTTTAATATTTCTCTGAACGCACATTTTTTTCAATCTTCGGAGGAGGGAAAAGCGGAGCGGAATGGGCAGAAGAACATGCTTGAAGGTCGCGTTGGCATCAAGAAAACCTTTCATAATATGTTACAAAAAAATTTACATCGATATATGCACATGCTATAGTTACCTCAAATTGGTATGGCCATGTCATATATATCTCGAATTATGTTAAATTTTAATTTTTTTTTAACATCAATGCCACATTAGTATATTAATTTGGCCTTATGGGCTCGGCCTTCCCTCTTAAATTGAATAATATTTGGTCACTTACAGAGGCGATTATAGGAGATTGGGTCGCACTCATGAAGCAATCAAAAAGTCTACATGTAATGATCCATTCTAATCCACACTTGGACATATTTTAATATTATATGAGGAGCATGTACACTTGTTGTAAGACATGAAGTCAAGATGGCTTGAGTTTGTATTGGAGAACAAGGCTCCATGATTCAACAAGTCTTTTATAATATTTAGATTGTCATAGTGAATTTGAGGAAACTCCAAAATGGATTTAAAGAGTGAATTTGAGGAAATTCTAAAATGGATTTAATGAGTGGAGTAATCAGGAACTGAACCACTATAAATAGATTAGTGTAAGCTTTTTATATCCATGCTCTCTTTCACTCCAATGTATATTATTAACTTTGTTTAATTTTAATTCTTACATCATTCTATCACATAAAATTATATTTCTATTAGTTAACTCGATATTTTTTGCCAATGGCCAAGCCTTTGATAGGATAATCCAATGCAAGAGTCTTGCCCATTTTTTTTTGTCAATGAATTATCACAGTTTCAAAGCCCGCGCAAAATATTTTTACTTTGCTCATTTATTTTGATAGTAATATGAGTAATCATTATTAAGAAAGCGTAGTTTAAATTATTCATTTTCTGTGAATTTAAAAAAAAAAAAAAAATCATCAGAAATTCTATGTTTTAGGTTGATGTTTTTTGGAATGGATTCGATGGTTCTTGCTCCTATTTTGGCCCTAACTCTAAGGGCTTGTTTGGCAACGTGCTAACAGTGCTTGATTCTGATTTTTTGTTCTCATAATTAGTTTGGGACGAGAATTGTGTTTGGCAAAATTTTTGTTCCCGGGAACAAATTGGGAAGAGAATTGAGAATAAAAAAAAAATATATGATTCTTCGTCCAAGAATAAAAAAAAGAATCAAAATAATGAAACTCTCATTCTTCTCTTTGCCATCCCGCAATTGCCGTCCGCCACCGCCCACCATCATCCGCTACCGCTGTCACCGTTCGCCACCGGTCGCCGGTCCGGCGAGCTCGTTGGAGGCTCGCTAGGCCAGGGCGAGGTTCGGCGAGCTCATCGAAGGCAAGCCCAATCACCGGCGAGCCTTGCCTAGCCACCGGCGAGGCTCGGCTGACGAAAGCTGACCTCGCCGAGGGCTGGTGACACTCCGATGAGCGTCGCCGACCCTCATCTGGTTGGTCGCCAGTCCGGCGATTGGCCACATGAAGAAGAAGAAGAAAAAAAAAAAAAAAAAAAAAAAAAAGAAAAAAAAAAAAAAAAATTAAAAAAATTATTTAAAAATCAAAAGAAATTAATTTGGAATAAAATTAATTAGCATGGTATCAAATGCAATTTTATTCAAGAAAAAAAAAAAAATTGGACAATTATCAAACGCGTTTTTTTTACTCATAATCAATTCCCGGAAACAGAATAAAAAATAATCATTTATAGTCAGAATCAGCTCCCAAGAATAAAATCGTTATCAAACGCACCATAAGCTTCTAGACACGAGAAAAACAAGGAGGTTCTTTCCCACTCGGAAAGGGGAATATAGCCCTATTGCTTCTTAACCACCCCTGTCTAGACACCTTTTGTTAGATTAACGCAAGGCCAGATCTCATTGGGAACATGCCCCACCCCTGCTCACCTAACCCCCCAGCCCGCCAGCTTTAATATCTCCCTGAGCGAACAAACACACATTTTTTTTCAATCTTCGGAGGAGGGAAAAGCAGAGCGGGGTGCACAAAAGAACATGTTTGAAGGTCTGCTTTTATAGACAGTGCATTGACGTCAAGAAAACCTTTCATAATATGTCACGAAAAATTTATAATTGATATATATATGCTATAATTACCTCAAATTGATATGGCCACGTCATAATATCTCAAGTTATGATATTTTAACTTTTTTAACATCAATGCGATGTTAGAATCTGGCCTTATGGGCCCGGACTTCCCTCCTAAATTGAATAATATTTAGTCACTTAGAGTGGCGATTACAGGAGATTGGGTAGCATTCATGAAGCAACTGAAAAGATCTACATGTAATGACCCAATCTAATCTACACTTGGACATATTTTGATATTATATGAGAAGTGTGTACACTTGTTGTAAGACATGAAGTCAAGATGGCTTGAGTTTGTATTGGAGAATAGGGCTCCGTGATTCAATGAGTCTCTTATAATATTTGGATTGTAATAGTGAATTTGAGGAAACTCTAAAATGGATTTAGAGAGTAGAGTAATTAGGAACTAAACTACTATAAATAGATTAGTGTAAGCTTTTTATATCCATACTCTCTTTTACTCTAGTGCATATTATTAACTTTGTTTAATTTAATTCTTACATCCTTCTATCACATGAGAATTATATTTCTATTAGTTAGCTCGATATTTTTGGCCAATGGCCAAGCCTTTGATAGGATAATCCAATGCAATAGTTCCTTAACAGGGCGATGAGCAATCACCTCCTTGAATTGGCATAATATTTTTAATCAAGTCTCTCTAGTTTCAAATCCCATTAGTTGGAGTAGTAAAATTGTTCACGTGACCAATATCTAAATAAGGATTTTCCCCGTATCGAGCTAAAGGAGGTCTAATTAATTAAATTTGGAGTCGGAGGGTCTCGATTGAAAATTCTACAAATTTAAAAGGTTTTGATTGGACGAATTAAAAGTTTTAGGACCAGAAATCGAAAATCTCCTCTCTCTTTTTCTATTTTTCTGTTGACATTGACCATCTCCACCTGAACAAGACGCTGCGACGGCGAACGCGATCGAGCGAATGGAAGGCCGCCGCGGCGAAAATGGCGGATCCGCCGATTCCTCGAAACCCTAAATTTCCGGCCTCCTCGGAATCATGCCGATCTCGTGGCGGTCGGCCCTCCCCCTGCTGCTGGCCTCTTCCCTCTTCCTCTTCGACGAGTGGATCTCCACCCCGTCCTGCAGATCCGTCCCCCGCGCCGACCGCGACGGCGAGCGCGACGCGGCGGGGGGCCGCCACGATCTGAAGGTGATGATCGTCTCCGACTTGCTCTTGACGGGGTCCGACGCCGGTTATGTGGACACCTACTTCAGAGACTACTACCTCTCCAAGTTCTTCAAGGTACATCCCAATCTTTGATTGGGAGTGTGAATGGGAATCGTGGTGAATGCTAGTGGATGGTATCTTCCCTCGATGTGGGAATGGAACTTTCTGTAGGAAAGTGCAGGAAATGTTAGCTTTTTCGGGCTATGTTGGCAGAAAATGTGAGTTGCTCTAGTTGAAGCAGATTAAGACAAAACCTTTTCGGCGGCTTTGGCATCTGCACGTTGGGTGCTTTGTGATTTCCACAACGTTTGTTCTTGATTGCATCTTGGGTTGAAAATGACTTCATTGAGCATTAGGCATTCTTGCGTTAATGTTTTCTTGTGTAGGGATTTTGCATACTAGTGGAATCACAGGGCACATTTGCGGATAGTTGGCCCGAAATAGGTGACAGGATGCAAAAGTGAAATACCATTTACGTTCTGCTGTAAATAGGTTAATCTATTTGAAAATGATTAGATTTCTTATGAGACTTGCTAAATCTTTGAGCTTCTAAATTATGATACTTGAATAATGAAGTACTCAAGGAGAAAGTCAATACAAGTGCTTATGGTCAATCTCAGTGATAGGGTAGTGGACCACTGATTTGTTAATAAACTTGTTATTATGCACTTCTTTCTGCTTCCTGCCCTATACCCTTCTTTCGCTTTGTAATATGTAAACAGAAATCATTTCAAACTCTCAAGCCTGATATGCTGGTGGTCTTGGGCGATTTTTCTGCCAGAGGTTCGGAGCTGACGAGACGCAAATGGGTCCCTGTGCTTCGTCAATTTCATAGATTGATAGGATCCCTTATTGCCCTCCCTTTCCATGTCACTTTGGGTGACAGGGATATTGGAGAATGCACAGGACTAGATTCTCACTTGGTTGACTGGATATCCAGTCATCTCCCTGGATTAGATTCAGCTGGTTGTGGTGCCTTTGAGATGGAGAATATAACCTTTGTCTCTCTTAATAGTGTTGCATTGCTTTGTGGCAACAATGCACTACGATTTGGCGTGGAAGAAGTGATAGAGAGGGAAAGCTTAGATTTCCGGACAGAAATTGAAGGGCCGAGGACAGAAATGACCAATGACTTGGTTTCAGATAGGGAAATGTCTCCGAACTTTGCATGGAGAGAGAATTCTATGGCATCTGGCTCTGGTCCTGTTCTCTTGCTTCACTTGCCGTTACATTCAACAGGAAGGAGTAGGAATGATGGGAAACATTGTCATGAGAAAGCTTATAGCAACTTATTGGTGGATGTCAATGAGCTGCAGCAGAGGTACACTTGATTTTGCCATAACTACTTTCGAATCTTAACTGTAAGAAGTCAAGTTCAAATCTTAGCTGTAAGAAGTCAATTTCATTGCATTGTAGTTGTTAGTTTCCATTTAACATTTCTATAAAGGTGACTCTTCTTCTTCACACATGTTCAGTCACGCGTGCGATGTAAATAGTAAACCTATGTAGTTAACCCTTGTAAATGTAGCTGTACTGCGGCAGACAAGTTTTCGAACAGAATATCAAGACGTATTATATTTTGTTGCTCTAAAGAAGACGGAAATTATTGACTTTAGTTTTTGAGAGTTGGGCAGCAGATAGCTATTTACCTGTTGCCATAATGATAAAAGTGGAACTTCTCTGTACGTTAAACACCCCAAATCTTTTTAAGACATGAAATTGCCCCACTGCTAAGACATGAAAGCAAACTTAGAAAAGCAGGTCTGGGCCAGTATTTTGAGATGTGGTGTGGTAACTTCCCGGAGATTAACCTACAGGGCTATACAGTAGTTTAGGATAAGCTGCAAATGAAATTTAGGATGATTAGTAGGATCAGTTAAAATAACAGGTATTAACAGGATTTGACTTTGCTTAAATGTGCTACAGTTTAAAAGAGAAGCACCCCTTGAAGTGTAAAAGGAATAATAAGCTAATGCGACGCACAACGAGCTGAAAATAATTGTGTTGCAGGGTTCCCGGTTCGGATGCTAGTAGCTTGGTTTATGCTCACTATATAGAGAAGATTCTTACGATTCTGATTGACAGTCTTTTGTTATCTTGTTTGAATTACTGGAAGTTCCATTTCTTAGACCCTTGTTGGACATTCCTTTTGGTCAGGAGGCTTGCCGGGACTGGGCCCTATGAGTTATCACACACTATCCCTCCAAATGCAACAGAATACATCTTCCAAGCTCTTAGACCAAGGTAGAGGAAATGTTTGTTCTTTTCTCATTTGCTATAATCTTTGCAGTATTGTTAGTTCATCGAGGCTCTAGCCTTTTATGGAGTTTCAGTTGTTTCTACCCTGACTTCCAATTGATTTCACATGAGCTTTATATGAAGGAATTGAAAATGAACTCGAAGGCAAAGGTTGTGAGAACTTTTAGCAGAAAGTTGTGTGGCCCTCTGGAACCCTCACTCATTTTTTCTTTTTCTTTTTCTGTTTTCCATTTATGTTAATGCTATTATTGGTGCCATATGGACTCCATGTCGATGGTACACAATTGCAAAATTGTCAGAGAAAGACATGTTAGCTTTCGGTAAAAAAATTGTTAAAAAGTGCTTAACTATAAAGTAGTTTCCAAGTTCATGACAATACGACATCGGGTAACACCAATTCGAAGTTTAATGATGCAATTGAAAAAGTTTAAGGTGACCCCAAGGTATAGTGACATTTAGCAAGATCCACCCTATATCAAGGAGTAGACTTTGGTTACACAAAACTCAACCTTTAGAAAGGGATGATGGTTTGTTATGGTTAATTACTTGATGATGAACATGGTTACAGTCGGAGAATATATTTCTAGGAATATGGTCGTTATGAAATAACAGAAGTTCAAAAGTGAGGTAAATGCTGGGAGGCATTTTAAAATCCTTGGCTGGGTGACATCTGTAATGCCGATCTGATTAGTCTAAAGCAGGATTATCTTGTTTTCATAAATTAGCCCCATTTTCTTTTAGTAAGACCTATCAATGTTATCATTTAATTATTGTGGATGCATTCATCTGTATTTGTAGCTCAACTATATGCCTCCATGTCCCTGCAGGATTGTTTTTAGTGGGCACAGTCTTGATTTTTGTGATTACCTACACCCGGATGGAACTCGTGAAGTAACTGTTCCACCTATGTCATGGCATGCTAGGGATGATCCCGGATTTGTCATTGCCACATTTAGACAAGGCAAATCTGTAGGTATCAGTCATTGTTATCTTGGTAGGCAATCGTATGCACTCATCTATATCTTCATATTGGTTCTATCGATGTTAATGACACTTCTGGTGAAGTTTTTGAAATCATTCCAGACTATGGTAATGGCTGTAGCTCTTCTGTAACATTTCCTTTTACTTGGACATTATGATGCTTTTTCCGTATTGATACTTTTCTCGTTCAAATGGGGTGGAAGTTGCCGTTGGAATCCTTTCTTGCTATTCTCGCCAAATATGCTAATTGAAGTCTAGCAAGCGCAAAAATCCTTAAAATTGCAAGAAGAACGACTGGCCAAATTCACACATCAGGCAATCACAGCGATCGGGTACTCTTGATCTCCCACCTCCAAGAAGCGCTGTCCTTCTTTATTATCATCGTGCCATTTTCATCGGCTTGACTCAGGTTGTCGCAAGGGTTAAATGCCAATTGGATCTCCACGGTTTCGCCCCCCTTCAGTTCCACATTCTGAAAGGCCACCAGCTGCTTGCTCGGATTCCCCTGCTCGGCTTTGCATGCCTCACAAAGAGCAACACTGGGTGCTTGCCTTACCATGTCGCCACGGTTCCTGACCTCGAGTGTGACTGCAATATCGCCCTTCCTGCAAAACTCTGCTCCCAAATCTGAAACTGGTCTGTACCGAGGGGAGGCATCCGAGGCTTCATCAGATTGAGATTTAGGGGATTGGTTTAGGTAGAAAAGTTCCTTGGTAACAGATATGAACTTGTAAGAATATTCCGTGTAGCTAAGCCCGTATCCATACTCGAAAACCGATGGGCCTTGGTAGAACCGGTATGTACGCCCGGGATAGCCGGTGGATGGTTCAGGCCTCATCCTCATGTCGGTCATTGGCACTCCGGTGAATTCTTGTGGGTACCAAGTCACTGGCAGTCTCCCTCCTGTTTCAGAATACAAAGATGACCTGATTTTTTCAGAAACTCAGGCACAAGAACCAAGAAGTGAAGAGGGATCATAGGATCTTACCAGGATTATATTCACCAAGGATGATTTCTGACAACGCCATCCCGCCTGCCTCACCAGGATAACCGGCCCACAAGATGCTTCCGATGTTCTGATCTTCAATGGCAAAGCTAATGTCAACGGGACCCCCACAAAGAATCACCAAAATGACCGGCTTCTTTGCAGCTTGGGCAACGGTCGTGATGAGCTCCTGTTGCCTGCCGGGAAGGACCAAATCCACACGATCGAACTTCTCCCTCTCTTGAGTTTGATCTAACCCCATGATTAGCACCACGTGATCTACTACTTTTGCTACTTCCACGGCCTGGGCAATCTGCAGCACCGAACATGCTACATTGTCGCAACCCGCTTGATACCTTGTGTCGTTCACATAACTTTGCAGAGCCTGCAACAGGGTTACGGACTTGCACGGCGGTCCCGCGTAGTTCCCAGTAGCATCGAGGCATTGTTGGCATTGGGGCCTATTACGCCAAGCGACATGGACTCTGATCTCTGAAGAGGCAGACGATTTTCTTTATTCTTCAGAAGCACAATGCCGCTTCGAGCAGCCTCAAGAGCCAAATCTTGATGCTTTTGGGAGCAGACCTGATCTGGGCCTATGTTGCCGAAAGGTTGTTTCTTGGGGTCGCCATTGAAGAGTCCTAGCCTCATTCTCACTGAGAAGAGGTTGTGAAGCGCTTTGTCTATCTCGGACACCGACACTTTCTTTTGCTTGACAGCGGATTTAGTATGTTTCTGTAGGTAATCTCCACAGTTGACATCCATGCCTGCAAGTTTCAGTACCATTCGATTATATTAACTTCACAAATTTCACGTGTCACGATTCTTTTGTCCGAAACAGAAAACATACTTGGTGATCTTCTTCATATTACCGCTAATTGAGAAATTGTGACTGATCATCCGATGATCACTGGTGTAGTATCTTGCCGTAAGGTAATGAACAACTGTTCCAGTGCTTTTGTTTGCAAATTGTGAATTTGCAAAGTAGTGATCTTGGCTAAATGTTTTGGTCATGAGTGAAAGTCAACGTGGTTGAAACGATAGGATTTATAAAATTCTATCACTTATTGTCACCTGTTTCTTAATTTTTTTTCCTCTAATAGCGACGAAGACACATATTTAAAGAAATAAAAATTGCAACTTCAAAAGACAATTTTAAGGGAATTTTATTATTATTATTATTATTATTATTATTATTATTTTTTATTATTATTATTATTTTGGACCGTTCATTGGCCGAATTTGCTTTACCTGGAAAAAGGCCATCTTGCTTGTGGGGCGCATATAATAATTGAATTTGCTAGGGCCTAGGCCATAACGTGATCAGTCTCCTCCTTTTTTATGTTTCTTCTTCAGGATTTTAGCCCCACTTTTCATTTCTGTCTTAAGTGATATGAACCTTAATGCTTCAGTGTCATCAATTCACGCGTAAAAATATAAACTGAAAAGGTCCAGAGCCATGCATTGAATGCATGCATGAAGTTCCAAGAAAACGCCATGCCAAGGCTCAACTAGCCGCGAATCAAATCTCGGATGCTAAAAAGATCTCATTCGCCAAAACATAAAGAAAATATGCGAAAAAGATACCGAGAAAAAAAAAGAATCAAAAGAATTACATGCGACTACTCGGGACAGATTCCCCAAGACACGGGTGAAGAAAAGGCAACATAAAGGGCCAAGGCATTTGATTCTTGAGGATAAGAGTTGATTAACAATTTAATCTTGTTTCTAATGTAATGTTTCCATCGCTATTGCTACCCGAAATCTTGTAAGGCATACAAGTGCCGCATAAAAGGATCACTTTAGAACCTTTGATTTGAAAGGGCTATATAACAAAAGCAATTTTCCTAAGAAAGTGATATCTCTCTTTAAGTGTGTTTCATTAGAGACTTTCTCTTGATAGGAGAAATTTTAGGCGACGGCATCACTTAACTCAATGCATTTGACATAACGTTAGGTTATAGGCCGTGCAAAATTTTACTGATGGATCCGACTCATGCAAATTTGAGGCTAATCATGATTTTTAATGAAAATGCTAAGGAATGCATTAACGTACCAGCTTTGAGGACATCGGCAACAGCATCCTCTGGTGTCTTGGCATATCTTTGCTGGTCGTAAATGATGGAGACAGCATCGCAATCCGATACTATGTACCTGCCATATCCCAGCTCCAGTTAGTCAGCAAAGTCATCCTCATCTTCTCTACAAAAGCCATGGAGTTAAAAACAGGACGTGCCACTTTCACTTAATTACCCGTCGAAAGACCATTGTTGACGGACGGTGCTGGAGAGGAGATTGTAATCTGCACAGCTGGGGATGCCGTTGACTTGGTTGTAAGCGCACATGAGCCCACTGGCCTTCCCGTCCTGGATGCACCTTTGAAACGGCGGCTGAAAGGTATCTGCCATGTCTTGTGCCGTCACCTGAATTGACCCCCACACAAATATTGCAAGTTAATTAAGACCGAGAGTTGAGGATAATGTGGAAAATACATTTGAGGAATTTCTATATATTTCACAATATATATCAATGAAGAAAATACCTAGAGGCTTTATTGGATAATTATTCTAATGATAATATCTCAATTTATATATGCATAGTCAAATGGAGATATACGTGTAATCTTAAGAGATATCGATGATCAACATAAATATAATAATTATTTCTAACATAGGAAATTATTATAGAAAAATCCCTATTTATCTTTAAAAATCCCTCAAACTCAAGGTGAGTAAGTCAGTTTTAAGTTTGAAATCAAGTGAAAACAGTGCCACCAAAACTTGTATATTCTGAAATCAACATAGATCAAAAACGGAGTGACGCATGGTGGCGCTTGTGATGACTCCAAGTTTCTATTGACGATGAGATTTCATTTTCAGTATATTGCTCATTTGACGGTGGGGAATTTGCTGGTTGGCTTTTCCTAGAATAAAAAGGCAGATGTGCAGCACTTTTTACCACCAATCGGTCAAATCCCCAATCAATGGACATGCAGGATTTGTTTCTTCTCTAATCACGTGCTCTAATAGGAAATTGTTTTTCTGGGAGGGGGAACCAATCCAAAACCAGATACAAACTTCGAAAATATCCTAAACATCAATTAGCCCCGCAAGACAATGACACTTAGAAATTATACCTAGAATGATTTTAAAGAATCGGATTGGTGAGAATGGGTCCAGTTTAAGGTTCCAATACATCCTAATTTGGTTTTCAATTTCATTTTTTTAGGAATCGCCGGTTCAATTCCCAGTTTTTAAGGGAATCAAAAAAGACCAAGAAAACTAGATCAAGACTAGATCTATTTTACATAGACCAACAACAAAGTTGGATATCACACTAATTTTCCGAGACCATTAAATCTTATTTTATTTTCAGTTCCCGAGAACAACATATAACAATGGTGTCTTGTGTGATTCATGTCATTCAATGTTATTGATAGAATAAGATAAAAATTACCCTATAGTACGTTATTCAATGAAAATATGTAATGGCAAGTATTGTACTATTACAAAATTCCACATCACATTCAATATATTCAAGGTAGAACTAATGTGCCCATTAAAACAGATCAGATTCTGTGGACCTTGTGCTCCGGAAGGATCGTAGATATGGTGATTGGTGAAACTTATGTTGTCAAATGTTAACATATATGGTAATAATCTAAATTTTATCTCTCATTTCTTTATTTATATGAGCCCCTTCTAATATATTATGTTATTTTTGTGTATGTAAGAAATTGACATGTCAAGATGATGGAGGGACTTGAAAAGATGACTCCAATAATAGAATTGTAATCGTCTAGCAACGAAGGTTTATGAGTTGAAGTGTGATAAATACATGTGATGAGGCTTTTTAATACTTATTTTATTTAAATTAATATAATTATAATTTAGAACTATTATTTAGTGATTATCTATGTTATTTATTTTATTTGAGGTTGTTAAAATTTAGAGCAATTTTTCATGGATGCTTGAAAATAGAAATTTTATAATTTAGGTGTTGTGTGACATATTTTTAACTTTTTATTCTTTATTTTATTTTTCGTATCCATGTTTATGGATTATTTTTATTGACAAATTAAAAATTCTTATTTTTATTAAAAATAAAATAAAATAAAATAAATCTTATAATTTGTGATTGGGTTTCAAATTTCAAAAAAAAATAAAGGAGGATCTTGACTTTCAGGATTCAAAACCGCTCATCACTACTGTCTCTAAGGAAACGATAAAGAGCAGAGAAACAGGCGTGGGAAAGTAATGAGTGGTAACGTGCATTTCAGATTGTCACTGACCCGAGCATCGAAGATGTAACGGTCCACGCCCTTCCAGTTGTCCAGATCGTAGGCGGTGAAGTGCTTGCAGCAAGCCGACGCCTGGAGGCTCCTCCCACGCGGCTCCCCTCCGCCCTGGAAGGCGTCGCCTTGGAAGCCCCGCACGAACGAGACGGCGTAATCGCCGGCGACCATCGGGTCCTCGCCTGGCGTCTCCTGCCCCCTCCCCCACCTCGGGTCTCTGAATATGTTGATGTTGGGCGCCCAGAACGTCATCCCCGTCGCCTGCCCGGCGTTGTACATTCCCCTCGTCTCAGTCCCTATCGCCTGCAATGCCAACGATTCGGTTCGGGTCGGATCGGATCACAGTTTTTTCTTTCTCTTTCCCTCTTGTTTGGGTGCACCGTTTTTTGAAATGGGATCGGTTTACCTGGCCGATGCGGTACCAGAGGTCGCCGTCGAAGGAGGCGGCGGTGAGGATGACCTGGGGGAAACTGGTGGCGGACCGGATGGTGCCGTTGAAGCGGATGCCGTGGCGGTCTCTGATGCCGTGGAGGGCCTCGGACCACCACTCGTAGGCGGGGACGCCGAGGCGGGGGATGGCCGGGGCGGAGTTGACCAGCTGCGACATCTTCTCGTCCAATGTGAGCCTGGAGACGAGGTCCTGGGCGCGCTCGCTGATGGGGAGCGAAGCATTGCAGAAGGGGAAGGACGTGGTGGAGAGGCTTGATGGGCCGCACGCGAACGGCGGCGGCTGGGCGGAGGCGGCGGAAGAGGAGAGGAGGGTGGCGATGGAGATGAAGACGAGGAGTAGAGGGAGGATCTGTACTCGGTGGTTTCTCATCTTGATGGTTTCTTCCAAAAAAAAAATCTTGATGGGTTCTTGGAGATGATGAGAGCGTGAGAGTGAGTGACAGGCTTTTGCAGGGAACGGTGTCGATGAGAACAGCGGGTAAAGATAGCTCCATTCTCTTAGACCTTTTCTTTTCTCTCCTTTTTCGGCAAATAATCGGGCCAATTCCATAAAAAACACCAACTTTTGTTATTATCTCAAATCTAATCCGAACTTTATTTTATCTATAAAAAAAGTACGAACTTTAGGTATTGTCCCAAATTTAACCCGAATTTTAATTTATCTAAAAAAAAGCACAAACTTTCATTATATCCTCAAATTTGGCCCTCCATTAACCCTTATTCCACAGTCATCCAACGTGGCATTTCCACATTAACAATAATATCCAACACAACAAAATGATGTTGCATTCGAGTGTTTGGAGAAAGTGTTAAATTTAAATCTACCCTCCAATGAAGTGAGCTCGATTCCATAAAAAAAACACAAACTTTAAGTACTGTCTCAAATCTAACCCGAATTCTATTTTGTCTATAAAAAAAAAAGCATGAAATTTAGATGTTGTCCCAAATTTGGTCCGAACTTTATTTTGTCTAATAAAAAGCACAAATTTTCACTTGTGTTCCAAATTTGGCCATTCATTAACCCTTATTCTACAGTCATCCAACGCGATATTTCCACGTTAGCAATAATATCCAACACGGCAAAATGATGCTGCATTCGAGTGCTTGGAGGAAGTGTTAAATTTAAGTCTGCCCTCCAATGGGGTGAACTTTATAGATGATTTTCATGGGAAAAATAATTCAACAGCTTCAGTTCCAAGGGATGAGACACATAGCTAGGGCCATTAGATCAATTAACAATTGGTAAGCTGTTTGCAATGTCAGAAGCTGGGTTGGAAGTAGAAAATTATGTTGCCTTAAAGCGAGATATTAAAAGCGTGTGCATATTGTAATTAAACAGAGATGTGAGGCCTATTTGTAATAGACTTACTTTATTTTATCTCAAATAAAGTTCAAGCCAAATTTGGGACAACACCTAAAGTTTGTGTTTTTTTTTAAGACGAAATAAAGTTTGGGTCAGATTTGAGACAACACCTAAAATTCATGCTTTTTTATGGAATTGGCCCCAAATAATCTTGAAAAGAAAAGGGAAAATATGCCTCGGGTATTACCATTTAATGTTACCAGCCATTTTCACCCACCCCTATAGTTCCAAACACTCATTTACTTTGAAATGACCGTATCACCTTTTGTAGATTTCACCTTTGATATAACCATGTTCCTCTCAAATAAAGATTAAATGTGAGACCCACTCTTTTTAAGACTAATGTTTGCCTCTTCTTTTTTATTTATTCTTTTTCTTTCGCCATTTGGAACAAAAATTGGTGTACTTCTTTTCTTGAAAATTGTTTATTTGGTAAATAGCTAACTAATTATTGTGTTTCCGACAAAAAAAAAAGTACTTATTTTTATAATGAGTTGTTTAATTCATTGTTTTTGTATGGGGAAACTATTATTAAAAAATAACTTAAGGACAAAAAAGAGGATACTCTTTGAGCAAATTGTGTATAATGCATATACCAATCATGATATTCAATCTTTGAGTAAATTCTTGTAAATTTGTACAAAAAAATTCAAGTCTAAAAATTCATAGTCATTATGATAATCCAAGGAATTAAAGTGAATAATTGGTAGATAAAACTAGCATTTCTTTAATTTGATATATGCTTAGTGCTTGATTAGATTGTAATAATGGAGAATAAGTTTAGAAGAAAACAAACATGAAGGAAACGTTGAAATGTAATGAGTGTGAAAGGAGTGGGTGTAAAAAAGATGAATGTATAAGAAGTGGTTAGGATGAAGAAACAAAATTGTTTGGAAAGGATGTGAGTAACTTTTTCTTTTAGTAAAATTGAAAAAAAAAAGAGAGAAATAATCTTAAATCAAGAGTATGACTTGCAAGAGACATTTTGTTAATAGGATATGTCACAAGCCAATAAGAGGATGAAAATAACATGAGCCAAATAGAATTAAGTACATAAATCTTGTAAAAAATTCATAAATTTTACAACATCACTATTGGAGTCATGCAATTTCTAATGTGGCATATAAGTTTTCAATCGGTACTAGAAAAGCAACAATCTATGTACATGATAGTTTCAGCCGTTACTAAGTCCACATGGCTATTTAGATATGATCATATTACTTTGAAATGCAAGAATCAACAATGCTACATGTCCATTCAATGGCTAATTTAGATCTGATCGTGAGTGGAAAAAAAAAAGGCATGTATCATCAAATATTCAATATGACATTCAAGTAACTGATTCTACCCAATTGAAAGGATCTTCTAATCAATCTAAAGATCATTTTGATTCTATTAGTAAAAAGGATTTCGAATATTGGGCATCCATCAATCAATGAAAACTTCAACAACTAAAGGAAAAGATGATTGTTTGGGATCCTTCTTTTCTTCAAATGGAATGAACAGAGTTAAAATCAGACCAATTTTCTAAATGTGTTTCTAGATATTTAAGGTTATTCACAAAATGTGAGAAAGAGATGAATAATCATCTGATTCTGAAAGAAAAAAGAATTTCTTGAAAATCCTATAAGATCTGTCATTTCTTTTTCTTGAACAGATGATCAGGACTTTGTCTGTGTTCGAACTTATCTCGCGCTATCCCTCCAAATGCATTAGTAGGAGAATATATTTCTTGGGGTTGTTATGGAATAACAGAAGTTCAGAAGTGAGGGAAATGCTGGGAGGCATATTAAAATCCTAGGTCGGGTGACATCTGTGATGCCGATCTGATTAGTCTAAAGCAGGATTATCTTGCTTTCATAAAATTAGCCCCATTTTCTTTTAGTAAGATCTATTAATGTTATTATGTAATTATTGTGGCTGTATTAATCTGTATTTGTGGCTCAACTATATGCCTCCATGTCGCTGCAGGATTGTTTTTGGAGGCGGAGTCTTGATTTTTGTGATTACCTACACCCGGATGGAACTCGTGAATTAACTGTTCCACCCACGTCGTGGCATGCCAGGGACGATCCCGGATTTGTCATTGCCACATTTAGACAAGGCAAATCGGTCGGTATCAGTCATTGTTTTCTTGGTAGGCAAACGTATGCATTCATCTATATCTTTATGTCGGTTTTGTTGACGTTGATGACACTTCCATTGAAGTTTTTGACAACATTCTGGACTATGGTAATGGCCTGTACTATCCTGTAACATTTCTTTTCAAGTGATTTACAATTTCTCGTTCTGATTGTGGCTCTTTATCGCCTCTAAATTTCAAGTACTCTTTGATCATGTATTTTTGGCCAAGTCGTTTTGAGCATTAGGTCCGGGTGGACCTGAACCCGCTGAGATGTGTTAACAGGTTTAAGTAGAAATTGTCCCCTCAACCCGTCATTCCCCTTTTCCATAGCGATACTCCAATTTGGAGAAATTTTCAATTTTGGTCCCCACAATTCAATTCTCGATCAATTATTAATATAACTCACCTACGTGGTTCACAGGAGAGATGTGTCGGCAAAGAAAAGTCAAAACAACGTTATTTTATCTTAGATTTGAATTTTAATATAAATATTAATTAAATTAAAATTAAAACTAAAATTTAAAAAAAAAAAAATTGCAGAGGCAAGGGCTATGCAAGCCCTCGCCTCTCTCTTTGCACCATTGTCAAGAAGAGCCGGCGACGGGTGGGGGAGGGTTAGCCAGGGTTGCCAGGCCTTGGCCAAGGGCCGACAACTCTGGCTGACCTAGCAACAAGGGCTTAGCCCTCACCTTGATATGGGCGACAATTGTGACCCTCCCCCAAATTTGATGAGGGTTGCCGGCCCTCACGTAGCTAGGCCAAGGGCCGCCCCCAACCGACCCTCCTCCCCCTCGGTGATGATGGGAAGGTAGCAATAAGGGCTTGCATAGCCCTCGCCTCTGCTTTTTTTTTTTTTTTTTTTTTTTTTTTTTTTTTAAAAAAAAATATAATTTTAAATTCAATTTAATTAATATTTGTATTAAAATTCAAACCCGAGGCAAAATGATGTTGTTTTCACTTTTCTAACCATGTCAATATGTAAATTGGCATCATTTTGTATTTGTTTCATCGGAAAAATGCTAAGTCAACATTTTATCCAAATTTTTCATCAATGGTATTTAACTGATACATTTTGCTCGATTTTTACTCTTAATTGTACATTTCTTAACTTTTGACAGTTAAGTATCTTCAGTGCCAAGTTTTGGCATCCAAAGATTTGAATGTCCTACTAGTTCTCATGGCGATGGAATTAATGGAAAACTACTTGAAAATTCATTATGATCATTCCTTATTGATCCTTTTCTCTTGCAAGTGGGGAGAAGTTGCCATTTTATTTTTTTCTCGTTACACTTGCCAGTTGAAACGCTAATCTAAGTATGTAGCAAGCAATTTAATCCTTAAAATTGCAAGATGAACGACTGGCTAAATTCGCATTATCAGGCCATCACGTTGATCCGGTACTCTTGATCTCCCACCCCTAAGAAGCGCCGCCCTTCTTCTAATATCATCACGCCATTTTCATCAGCTCGGCTCAGGTGGTCGCAAGGGTTCAATGCCAATCGGACCTCCACAGTTTCGCCCCCCTTCAGGTCCACACTCTGGAAGGCCACCAGCTGCTTCACTGGACTCCTGCTGCTTGGCTTCGCATGCCTCACAAAGAGCAACACCGGGTGCTTGCCTACCATGTCACCGTGGTTCTTGACTTCGACCGTGACTACAAAATTGCTCTTCTTGCAAAACGCTGCTCCCAAATCTGAAACCGGTCTGTATCGAGGGGAGTCATCTGAGGCTTCATCAAGTTGAGATTTAGGGGATTGGTTTAGGTAGAAAAGTTCCTTGGTAACAGATATGAACTTGTAAGAATGTTCCGTGTAGCTAAGCCCATATCCATACTTGAAAACCGATTGGCCTTGGTAGAACCGGTATGTACGCCCGGGATAGCCGGTGGATGGTTCAGGCCTCATCCTCATGTCAGTCATTGGCACTGTGGTGAATTCTTGCGGGTACCAAGTCACTGGCAATCTCCCTCCTGTTTCAGAAGTAAAAGAGTAAAAGAATTTAATCACGACCTGATTTTTTCAGAAACTCAGCTACAAGAACCATGAAATGAAGGGGATCATAGGATCTTACCAGGATTATATTCACCAAAGATGATTTCTGACAACGCCATCCCGCCAGCCTCACCAGGATAACCAGCCCACAAGATGCTTCCAATGTTCTGATCATCTCTGGCGAATCTAATGTCAACAGGACCTCCACAAAGAATCACCAAAATGACCGGCTTCTTTGTAGCTTGGGCGACGGTTGTGATGAACTCTTGTTGCCTACCGGGAAGGACCAAATCCACACGATCGAAGTTCTCCCTCTCTTGAGTTTGATCTAAACCCATGATCAGCACCACGTGATCTGCTGCTTTCGCTACCTCCATGGCCTGGGCAATCTGGGGCGACGAACACTCTACATCGTCACAACCCGGCTGGTACCTCGTGTCCTTCACGTAATTCTGCAGAGCCTGCAGCAGCGTCATGGACTTGCATGGTGGTCCTGCGTAGTTCCCGAGCAGCTTCCAGGCGTTGTTAGCATTGGCGCCTATTACAGCAAGCGACATGGAGTCCGTTCTCTGAAGAGGCAGACGCTTTTCTATGTTCTTCAGAAGCACAATGCCGCTTCGAGCAGCCTCAAGAGCCAAATCTTGATGCTTTTGGGAGCAGACCTGATCCGGACCTATGTTCCCGAAAGGCTGTTTCTTGGGGTCGCCATCAAAAAGTCCTAGCCTCATTCTTACCGAGAAGAGGTTGTGAAGCGCTCTATTTATCTCGGATACTGACACTTTCTTTTGCTCGACAGTGGATTTGGTATGTCTCTTCAGGTAGTCTCCACAGTTGACATCCATCCCTGCAGGTTTCGGTACCATTCAATGATGTTAACTTCACAAATTTCGCATATGACATGACTCTCTCGTTCCAAATTGAAAGCATACTCGGTGACATCATAGAGGGATTGGTGATGTCATAGAGGGATTTTACAATGAATCCATTGATTTGAGATGACTTATTTACACCCTTTTATTTTTTTCGTATTTCTACTAATTGAGAAAATGTGAGGTGATTGGTGATTTGGTGATTACTAGTCTAGTATACTGCCACTTCTAAGGCAATCAACAGCTGTTCATTTCTGAGTGATTGAACCTTCATTCTCCACTGTCATCAATTCATGCGTAAAAACGAAAACCGAAAAGGTCCAAAGCCGAACATCGTGTGCATGCGCGTAGTTTCAAGAAAGAAAACCCCATGCTAAGACTTGACTGGCAGGGAATCAAAGAGAGATATTCTTTGAAAACAAAAGAATACATGGGACTACTTGGGACAGATTCCCAGAACGTGCATAAAGGGCCAAAGGCAGTTGGCTCTTGAGGATAAGAGATGATGGACCAATCTGAATAATAAGGTAGCACAAGCCAACTCTCATCGGCTTGTGGTGGTCCCATTCATATCCTCAACTCTTATATTCATCGACCAAGATTAAAGGATTAACCTTTTTTAGTAGTTGATTAACGATATAATCACATTTCTAATGTACTGTTTTCATCGCTATTACTAGCCAAAATTTTGTAAGGCATACGAATGCTGCGTAAAAAAGATCATTTCCATGATTTTTGGTTTTTTTTTTTGTTTTCTATACACCTTCTCCTGATAGGAGAAATATTAGGTGATTATCTTTACACGCCATCACCTGATTTGATGCATTTGACATAACGTTAGGCTATAGGGTGGCACAAAATTTTACTGATAGACACAACTCGTGTGAATTTTAGGCTAGTCATCAGCTTGTTATATAAATGCTAAGGAATGCATTAACATACCAGCTTTGAGGACATCGGCGACGGCATCTTCTGGTGTCTTGGCATATCCTTGATTTTCGTATATGATGGCGACGCCGTCGCAATCCGATGTTATGTACCTGCCATAACTCAGCTACTAGTAGTCAACAAACCATCGTCATCTTCTCTTCAAAAGCCATCCACTTTCACTTATTTACCCGTCGAAAGACCATTGTCCACGGGCAATGTTGGAGAGGAGGTTGTAGTCTGCGCAGTTGGGGACGCCATTGACCCGATTATAAGCACACATGATTCCACTTGCCTTCCCATCCTGAATGCACCTCTGAAACGGAGGTTGGAATGTATCCGCCATGTCTTGTGCCGTCACCTGATTCGACCCAATTCAAATATTGCAAGTTATCAGAATTGAAAATAATATGAAAAAATAAAGTTGATGAATTTCTATATATTTCACAATATATATTAATGAAAAGTATATTAACTTATTTATAAGTCTTATAAGATAATTATTTTAAGATAATATAATAATTAAGATATGCACAATTAAATGAAGATAAACGTGTAATGTACATGCAATAAAGGCCAGGCCCATAGCTAGAAAACCTAGGCCAGGCCCATAGCTAAAATAACCTACTTTCTTACAATTAGGAGGGTTATTTAAATACGAAATCTAATCATGGAAATCCAGCATCTCACTTTTTTTTTACTACTTCGATACTTATAGCATATGTGCAATATTGACAACAAAAATATCATAATTATTTTAAATATAAGAAATTATCCTAGAGATGTCCTACTTATGTTTAACACCAGGCAATCCAAATAGCAACCCAAATCATATCACTGCCGCTTCTAATCAGGCCGAAATGGCAACTTAAAAAGCAACTTCCACGGGTCTTAGGCACAAAATGGAGGTTTACTTTCGGCGATGTTTCTTGTATATACATCACAAGAGAATGATCTATGTACAACATTGTTCAGCTGGTTAAAACTATTATGGTGTATACACTTTTCCTTTCTTACAGTGTTCATCTACCATAAAGATATCGCGTTATTAAGCTATCTCCGCAGCTGTTGAAGAAAAATACAAGAAAACCCTCCAGCATATTTTTCTGTGGAAGTGTAAATAGTGGAAATCAGACGTCTTTCAGATCTTAACCCCCTAGTTACATATATTAAATTCAGATAACATGACCCACAGTATATCTTATTAAATTCACTCATGTATAGACCGAATTAACATGTTTTTTTTCCTTTTTTTTCCTGTACCAGCGACTATTTTTTTTTCCCCACTAGAATAAAAGGACAGATGTGCAGCACTTCACTTTCACAAAAGGTGAGAGAAGCCACCAAACAGGAAAAATCTCAAATTATGTCAATAGTGACACATTTACTTGAAATTTTTTGATAAAGTAAAAAAATCCTAACCTTGTAATTATGTGATGCATTTATTTTTTGTCATAATTCCATTAAATGACTTTTCAGTCAAAATAACTAAGCCACATGGGCACATATCAATATTGTTTGCTTTCTAGTATCCATGTAGGCGATTCTTATTGAGAAAACTTTGACGGATGATAAATGCATCCATAAGTATAAGTTTAAGTTTATGATTTTTTATATTTCAAAAAAAAAAAAAAAAAAAGTAGTTTAAAGTAAATGTATTTTTGATGCCTTTGGCCCTTTTAAAAAGGGAAATGGCACAAATGATTATTGAACTCTAGCCTAATATGTAATGTAATTTGTTCTTGAGCATTCATTCAATATGCGATACGGTTCATGAACTTTTACTATATTCAATAAAATTCCTACACTTTTGATACATGTTAAATGTAGTCCCTAAAATATATGAAAATATTTAATATTGTTCTTGAACTTGAATTAATGGAAGAATAACATTGAATATTTTCATATAGTTTTAGAACTAAGTTGAACATCTACTAAAAGTTCACAGATCACATTAAACAACAACGTAAAAATTTAGGGATCATATTGCACATTAAGCAAAAATTCAAGGATTAACTAAAATTACATTGCGTGTTGGGTCAAAGTTCAGAAACTGCTTATGTCATTTTTCTTTTTGATTAAACAATTAATGGATACAGAAGATCTGCTTTGCTATAATTATATGCTTTAATAGGCATTTTAACTTATGGGGATATAGAAGATTTGAGGAACAGATAGGCCAAAGCTACGACCGCTAGCGGTCATTTTAGTCCTGTCACTGACCCGAGCATCGAAGACGAACCGGTTCACGCCCTTCCAGTTGTCCAGATCGTAGGCGGTGAAGTGCTTGCAGCAAGCGGATGCCTGAAGGCTCCTGCGGGGCTTCCCTCCGCCTTGCAAGGCATCGCCTTGGACGCCTCGCACGTACGAGACGGCGTACTTGCCGGTGACCAGCGGGTCCTCGCCGGGCGTCTCCTGCCCTCTCCCCCACCTCGGGTCTCTGAATATGTTGATGTTCGGGGCCCAGAACGTCATCCCCTTCGCCTGCCCCGAGTTGTACACCGCCCTCGCCTCGGTCCCTATCGCCTGCAATGCCACCGTTTCGGCTCGGTTCAAGTCACTTTTTTGGTGCACTGATTGGTCTTTCGGGGTCGCAAGCTTACCTGGCCGATGCGGTACCAGAGGTCGGCGTCGAAGGAGGCGGCGGTGAGGATGACCTGGGGGAAACTGGTGGCGGACCGGATGGTGCCGTTAAAGCGGATGCCGGGGCCGGATTCGGAGACGCCGTGGAGGGACTCGGACCACCATTCGTAGGCGGGGATGCCGAGCCGGGGGATGGCCGGGGCGGAGCTGACCAGCTGCGAGATCTTCTCGTCCAATGTGAGCCTGGAGACGAGGTCCTGGGCACGCTGGCTGACGGGGAGAGAGGCATTGCAGAAGGGGAATGACGTGGTGGAGGGGCCTGATGGGTCACACGAGAACGGCGGCGGCTGGGCGGAGGCGGCGGGAGGGGAGAGGAGGGTGGCGACGGAGACGAGGATGATGAGTAGAGGGAGACTCTGGACTCGGTGGTTTCTCATTTAGACGGGTTCTTGAAGATGGATGAAGGCGACCACGTCGGCGAGGGCAGTGGGTAAAGAGAACTCCATTCTTGATTTTTTCCTTTCTTTTTTCAGCAATAAAATCTTGAAAATTTTTGTTGAAGGAAAGGGAAAATATACCTACCATCAATGTTATGTTACCATATCTTATAGTTTCCTAATGTTATGCTACCATATCTATACTTTCCAACTTCTTCTATATACTTGATATACAATCTAACCACACATAACTATAATTAGAGAGAATTTCAAGTAAAGACCTAAAGTAAACTGATTTTTTCAAAAAGATTTCAAAATGGATATTATTTCAAATAAAAATTTGAAATAACCAAATTAGTCTCCAAAATTTTAGCATCCTCCAATTTTCTTCTTTTGACCGAGGTTACTTTACTAAATTGGTGCATCTGATCTTCATTCACCAATAACAGGCTATCATCTATTATTCAAGCAACATGTAGAGAATGTGTGAGCATGTTGTGGTATATCACAGCACATATTGTGCTATACCACGCCAATGACAAAGACTTTATTGATTTGTTAGAGTTGTGAATTTTCTATGTTTATCTCCACCAAGTAAAGATCTAGTGGAGCTGTCAAAATTAATTGTATTTGATTGATCCGACTGCTCTTTCAGCATCTAACGTGATTTTGTTTTAAGGCATAGAGTTGTGAAGGCTCCTTTATTATTTCTTGAAGTGGCCGTACAAGGATTATGTGCATTCATATGCCATAATGCACGGCTTTCCCAGACATGAGCAGGAAAAAGGTTTTAGATGATTGCATTGTAGATGATGCATCTCTCGTTTAATCTGGAGTTGGCGATTATGTTTCAATGAACAATATCGGTAATTCACTATAGGCTTTGAGATGTCATGTCACATCACGAACGAGGTATCTGCTATAAAATCCCTGCCATCAATTTAATTGACATGTTCATTTTTGTTCAATATAGTGAAAGATGAATGATGTACCCGGAAACAGATGAAAGAAGATCTGATGAACCCGGCAATTGATGTAACCTAACGACGATGTCTTTCGACGTTGCAGACTCTCTTCCCTTCCCTCCTTCGCAAGTTGACGAGAGACGTCTAGAATCGACAGCTAATGGGGCTTCTGAAGAGCAGAGAAAAGCGCCTGCCTCTTCAAGAGATCGAAGTCCACGTGGCTTGTTGTAATAGGCCTCAACTGCCAACAAAGCCTGGAAGCTGGTCGGAAGCTACGCAGGACCGCCGTGCTAGAACGTGACGCAGCTGCAGGCTCTGCAGAGTTATGTGAAGGACACGAGGTATCAGCCGGGTTGTGACCGATGTAAGAACGTTCATGGTGCTGATCATGGGTTTAGGTCAAATTCAAGAGAGGGAGGACTTTGATCGTGTGGATTTGGTCCTTCCCGGCAGGCAACGAAAGTTCATCACGACTGTCGCCCAAGCTACGAAGAAGGCAGCCACTTTGGTGCTTCTTCGTGGAGATCCTGTCGACGTAAGATTTCGCCAGAGATGATCAGAACATCGGAAGCGTATCTCTGGAACATCGGAAGCGTATTCCGGGCCGGTATCCTGGTGAGGCCTGATCCGGACCTAATCAAAGCATTTCATAGCTAGAAGAAACTGCCGGTGACACTGGAAATTGGAACCAAGCATGACAAAAACCCATTCAGTCGCAAAGCAGCATGAACAGATTAAAACAGAGAATTCGCAGATACAATGGAAAACTACTTGAAAATTCATTGATGCTCATTCCTCTTATTGATCCTTTTTCTCATGCAAATAGGGAGAAGTTGCCGTTCGAATATTTTCTTGTTACACTTGCCAATTGAAATGCTAATAGAAGGATGCAGCAAGCCATAAAATCCTTAACAATGCAAGATGAACAACTGCCCAATTTCGCATATCAGGCCATCACGTTGATCGGGTACTCTTGATCTCCCACCTCCAAGAAGCGCCACCCTTCTTCTAATATCATCACACCATTTTCATTGGCTCGGCTCAAGTGGTCGCAGGGGTTCAATGCCAATTGCACCTTCATGGTTTCGCCCCCCTTCAGTTCCACACTCTGGAAGGCCACCAGCTGCTTCATCGGGCTCCCGCTGCTTGGCTTTGCATGCCTCACAAAGAGCAACACCGGGTGCTTGCCCACCATGTCGCCATGGTTCTTGACTTTGACCGTGGCCACAAACTTGCTCTTCTCGCAAAAATCTGCTCCCAAATCTGAAACTGGTCTGTACCGAGGGGAGGTGTCCGAGGCTTCATCAGGTTGAGATTTAGCGGATTGGCTTAGGTAGAAAAGTTCCTTGGTAACAGATATGAACTTATAAGAATATTCTGTGTAGCTAAGCCCGTGTCCATACTCGAAAATCGACTGGCCTTCGTAGAACCGGTATGTACGCCCAGGATAGCCAGTGGATGGTTCAGGCCTCATCCTCATGTCAGTCATTGGCACTTTAGTGAATTCTTGCGGGTACCAAGTCACTGGCAATCTCCCTCCTGTTTCAATAGTAAAAGAAAACGTCCTGATTTTTCAAGAAACTCAGGTACAGAAGCCAAGAAGTGAAGAGGGATCGTAGGATTTTACCAGGATTATGTTCACCAAAGATGATTTCTGACAATGCCATCCCGCCGGCCTCACCAGGATAACCGGCCCACAAGATGCTTCCAATGTTCTGATCATCTCTGGCGAATCTTATGTCAACAGGACCTCCACAAAGAAGCACCAAGATGACTGGCTTCTTTGCAGCCTGGGCGACGGTCGTGATGAACTCCTGTTGCCTGCCAGGAAGGACCAAATCCACACGATCAAAGTCCTCCCTCTCTTGAGTTTGATCTAACCCCATGATCAGGACCACGTGATCTGCCGCTTTCGCTACTTCCACAGCCTGGGCAATCTGCGGTGACGAACACACTACATCGTCACAACCCGGCTGATACCTTGTGTCCTTCACATAACTCTGCAGAGCCTGCAGCAGCGTTACAGACTTGCATGGCGGTCCTGCATAGTTCCCGAGCAGGTTCGAGGCCTTGTTGGCATTGGGGCCTATTACAGCAAGCGATGCGGACTTAGATCTCTGAAGAGGTAGGTGCTTTCCTTTGTTCTTCAGAAGCACGATGCCACTTCGAGCAGCCTCAAGAGCCAAATCTTGATGCTTTTGGGAGCAGACCTGATCAGGGCCTATGTTGCCAAATGGCTGTTTCTTGGGGTCTCCATTGAAGAGTCCTAGCCTCATTCTTACCGAGAAGAGGTTGTGAAGTGCTCTGTCTATCTCGGATACTGACACTTTCCTTTGCTCAACAGCAGATTTGGTATGATTTTGCAGATAGGTTCCACAGTTGACATCCATGCCTACAGGTTGCAGTACCATTAACTTTCGAGTGCATCACCATTCTTTTGTCCGAATCCGAAAGCACACTATGATTTTTTCGTATTTCCACTAATTGAGAAAATGCGAGGTGATTGGTGATCTGGTGACCACTGGTGTAGTGTCCTGCCAATTCTAAGGAATCAACAACTGATCCAGTGCTTTTGTTTGCAAATTGTGGATTTACGAATTGCGCGATCTTGGCTAAATGTTTTGGTCATGAGTGAAGGTCAATGCTGTTGAAACGATAGGAGTTACAGAAACAAATTGTTTTCATGCTTCCAATTCCTCCAAAAGTGACAAAAAGACACTCTCTCTCTCTCTCTCTCTCTCTCTCTCTCTCTCCTGTTTATTGGCCATATTCGCTTTACCTGTATAAAGAAAAATGGCCACCTTGCTTGCACGGCGCATACAATAATTGAATTTGCTAGGGCCTAAGGCCATAACGTGATAGATCTCCTCCCGTTTTGTGTTTCTTTTCTATGATTTTTGCCCTCTGTACATTTCTGTCTTAAGTGATCTGAACCTTCATTCTTCAGTATCACCAATTCACGCGTGAAATCGAAAGCTGAAATGGTCCAAAGCCGAACACTGTTTGCAGGCATTAAGTCTCAATGACATGCCATGCCAAGGCTCGACTATTCGCGAATCAAAGAGAGATATTCTAGTGCTGGACCATTCGTCGAAAATCAAATCTCAAATGCTGAAAAGATCTCTTTGGCCAAAAACATAAAGAAAATATGCGAAAAAAGACATCGAGGGGAAAAAAATCAAAAGAATACATAATAGAACGCGGTGAAGAAAAGGGAGCATAAAGGGCCGAGGCCTTTGACTTTTGAGGATAAGAGATGATGGACCAATTTGAATAGTACGATAAGATCAGCTCGTGGTGGCCCCGTTCATATCCTCAATCCTCCTTTCAATCGACCAAGATCAAAGGATTCGCCATTTTTTAAATAGTTGATTGATGATTTAATCTTGTTTTAAATGTAATCTTCCAATCCCCATTACTAACCCAGATATGTGGAGTTTCCACAAAACAAGAAAAAGAAAAAGAGAACTATGAAGGTAGCTATATTATGTGCAACACCACGTGATTTGTGAAGAAAATCAACCACAGTGGATAAAAGCCACCAAAAATTCTAAATTATACCCACTATGACACATTTATCGCCAACTTTTTTTATAATACAAAAATCCGAAATTTGTACTTATGTGATACATTTGCTCTAAACTTGTATAATGTTATGCATTTACTCTTTTTTTTTTTTTTCTTATGACACCAAAAATCCCAAACTTGTATCCATGTAATATATTTACCCCCAAAATTTAGTGTCGCGGAAAAAAAGTTCGGATTTTTTTGTATCACAAAAAAAAATTGAAATAAATGTATCACACAAGTATATTTTGGGTTTTTAGTGTTATAGAAAAAAGTTAGGGATAAATATGTCACACAGATACAAATTTGAAGTTTTTTGTGTCACAAATAATTTATGATAAATATGTGACAACAGATAAAGTCTGGGGTTTTTAAGATTTTTTCCCTTCGCATTATACCCCTGAAATCTTGCAAGACATACCAATGCTACATATAAAAGATCAATCGGAATCTTACTCATGATTTGAAAGGGTTATAACAAAAGTACTTTTTCTTGTAAAGTGATCTCTCTCTTTAGGTCACTCTCTAATAATTGACATCTCGCGAGTGTGTTTATTAGATTACCTTCTCCTAATAGGAGAAATATTAGGTGATTATTACCTAACTCAATGCATTTAATATACCGTTAGGCTATAGGGCAATGCATAATTTTACCGTTAGACAAGAGTTAAGGAAATTTGAGGCTAGCACGAGGAAGCGTTCATGAAAATGCTAAGGAATGGATAACATACCAGCTTTGAGGGCATCGGCAACGGCATCCTCAGGCGTCTTGGCATATTTTGATTGTCATACATGATGGATACAGCATCGCAATCCGATGTTATGTACCTACCATATCTCAACTCTTATTAGTTAACACGTCATCCTCATCTTCTCTACAATAGCCATGGAGTATTAAAATGGACATGTCACTTTCACTTACTTACCCGTGGAAAGACCACTGACGACGGGCAATGTTGGAGAGAAGATTGAAGTCGGCACAGCTAGGGACGCCGTTGACCCGGTTATAAGCGCACATGATCCCACTAGCCTTCCCGTCCTGAATGCACCTCTGAAATGGTGGCTGGAACGTATCCGCCATGTCTTGTGCCGTCACCTGAATCGACTCGACACAAACATTGTAAGTTAAGTGAGACCAGGTAGTCCAAAAAAGCAACCCAAAGCTTTATCACTACTGTCCCCACAAGATTTGATTCTAACTTTTAAGAAAAGCAACCAGGTCATACGGGCAAACTTATATGCAACTTCCACCGTCCATGTCTTTCCGCAATGTCCTTGTCTCATGCTCTAAAAACGTAATATACGTTATGCATTGTTGTTCAGTGGAACATATTCTATCAATGTACTACAATCACAGGAACGATCAATGTACAACAATGCTCAGAGTGATGCAAACGATTTATGATGGTATACGCTTTTCTTTCTTACAATGAGTAAATTAACCTACTCACCTACGATAAAGACAGTGCGATAAGCTATTCTCCTAGCTATTTGAAAAAGAAAAAGAGGACAAGAAAACCTGCGAACTCATCCATTTAAGTATAGACAGTAAAAGTCGGACATCTTTCAGAGCTCGACCTAGGTTGGATAAATTAAATTCAGATTACGATCATGGCCCACAACATAATCTAATAAAACTCACTCACGTATGGGCCGAATTCACTTTCGGTAATTTGCTAGAATAAAACAGCAGATGTGCAGCACCTTTACTTTTAAAAAAGCCACCAATCAGTCAAAGGCCTAGTTGAATAATCCCTCAATTAATGGACACCAATGATCTGCTTCTGCTCTAATCACATGCTCTTATAGGCAATTTAACTTATGGAGGAGGGAAGAGCGAGAAGGAATCTTTGAACCCTGTCCTAAAACCGCTCCAAAGCCAGACACAAACTTCCAAAACGTCCTAAAGCATCAGTTAACCCCACAAGACAAGACGCTCGGGAAATCCGCCAAACGTTGTATAAGAAAAAGACGAGGTGCAGGAGAGCACGAGGGAAGCGGTCATTTTTTAGGTCCTGTCACTCACCTGAGCATCGAAGTCGTAACGATCCACGCCCTTCCAGCGGTCCAGATCGTAGGCGGTGAAGTGCTTGCAGCAAGCGGACGCCTGGAGGCCCCCCCGGGACTTCCCTCCGCCCTGGGGGTGGTCGCCCTGGACGCCTCGCACGTACGAGACGGCGTACTTTCCGGTGACCAGCGGGTCCTCGCCGGGCGTCTCCTGCCCTCTCCCCCACCTCGGGTCTCTGAATATGTTGATGTTGGGCGCCCAGAACGTCATCCCCGTCGCCTGCCCCGCGTTGTACACCGCCCTCGCCTCGGTCCCTATCACCTGCAACGCCACCGATTCGGGTCGGTTCGGGTCGGGTCACTTCTGTGTTTGTTGCCCTCTTTCTGGAATAGCGAATGGTCTTTTTGGGGGCGCGGGGGGGGGGGGGAGTTCCGGGAGCTTACCTGGCCGATGCGGTACCACAGATCGGCGTCGAAGGAGGCGGCGGTGAGGATGACCTGGGGGAAGCTGGTGGCGGACTTGATGGTGCCGTCGAAGTGGATGCCGCGGCCGGCGTTGGAGACGCCGTGGAGGGACTCGGACCACCACTCGTAGGCGGGGACGCCGAGCCTGGGGATGGCCGGGGTGGAGCTGACCAGCTGCGAGATCTTCTCGTCCAATGTGAGCCTGGAGACGAGGTCCTGGGCGCGCTTGCTGATGGGGAGCGAGGCCTCGCAGAAGGGGAAGGACTTGGTGGAGGGGCTCGATGGGTCGCACGAGAACGGCGGCGGCTGGGCGGCGGCGGGAGTGGAGAGGAGGGTGGTGGCGGCGGAGGCGAAGGTGATGAGCAGAGAGAAGATTTGGACTTGGCGGTTTCTCATCTTGGCTGGGTTTTTGGGAGACGGTGAGAGCGTGGGAGAGTGGCTTTTGAAGTGAGGGGAGGGGAGAGTGTAAGTGAAGAGCAGAGGGTGGGTGAACAGAACGCCATTCTTGACCTTTCCTTTTCTTTTTTTAGCCAAAAACCTCTTTTAATTTTTTTTTTTATTAATGAAAAGAATGCCTCAGATATGCCATTGAATGTTACCATCTACACTTTTAAAACTTTTTATCAGACCACATAAAGAATATGTACTTTTGACACTTTTTACCCATGCCGATTCCCTAAGGTTAATCAAATTTTATTCCGAATTATAAAAAAAAAGCTTACTTCCACCTTGATTTCAAATCTGTCCGTACGTCGAAAAATCATCATTGTTTTTTTCAACTACATAATTTGACAAATGTTATGCAAAGATATCCCCTTCTTTTTTAGAAGTTAGGTTACAAATAGCTTATAATGGAGTCTCACCTAAAATCCTCTTAGTAAGGTGAGAGATTTCAATAGGGGGAGTTATGCTACATTTCATCAAATAGCTCCAACATATATACACGCCGATATAGTTCAAATAAAGGAAACTTCAATAGTATCACCATCAGAAGGTTTCTACTGTTCTCTACAAGATGAGGGGGTTGGTGAAAACTTCAATTTTGATAATGAACTTATAAAGATTATGATATCGTTAATTTTGAGTAAATTAGCTGCTCTTTTTAAATGTGTAAGAAGATTTAAGATAAGAATAAAAGTTTAGTAATTTTTACCAAAAAAAATAAAAGTTTAGTGATTTTTATGAGATAAATGAAAAGTTCATGTCAAAATTGAGACCTAACCTAAAGTTTAAAGTTTTCATAAGACAATTAGGCCATTTTTTTCATGCACTTAGAGATAATTTCTTACGACCCATATATAATTAAGCATAGAAAATTTTGTGAAATTTCGTAAACTACGTTTCTTAGAATTCCTCGTCATCACTGGAAAAGCGAGAAATCATTCGCAATAGTTGTTGCGGCCGCGTGCTATCCACATGACTATTTGGATCTGATCGAGAGTTCTATATGACAAGTTGTTGTTCTGTCCTTGTAGGATAATTGATCAGTCTTGGCACATGCAGGGTGGGGCCCCTTTTCTACGGAGAAAAGTCAAAGCTCTTCGACTTACGATTCGTACTCAGAAAAAAAAAATTAAAAAGAGGAAAAAGGACGACAAGGTTCGATCGCAAAACTAGAATTTTCGTGCCGAAGACATTTTCACGAATCAGATTCGACCGTCGCCCCGACAATAATTGTCCATATAGAATTTTCAAAGAAGCGTGTGGTTTGGAAAGTTGATCATTTTGCTTCGTCGTGCTCTAGTAAAATGTAACCTGTTCGACGTCTTGGACAATGTTCCCGGAACTGCGTTAGAGCTGCATTTGAATTTTATTGCTAAGGTCTCTGCGTCGGCGGTTGATGTAACCTAACAACGATGCAATCGCTGGACGCTGTGGACTTCCTTCCCTCCTTCACAAGTTTCCTTTTTGAGAGAAAAAAGGGCTCAAAACTCTTCAAACCTATGAGCTCAAAGTTTGAGTGAGATGGTGAAAAGGCTGAAAGATAATGGAATGGGACCAAGCTTTTTCCTCTTCTTATTTGGCTCAAACACTTCCTTTACAGTGTACTGATTATATTACTTCTCGCCTTTTTTCTCCTTTAAATGTTGTATCCCACATAGCCGAATGTGGGGGTCCTTTTCAAAATTTGTTTCTTTTTCTTTCATTTTCCTTCTTCTTGTTCTCACTTGTGTCGAAGCATATTATTGACACTTCTTCATCTTCATCGTCCGACACCTCCATGCACATCAATAATTGGGTGGTCCCACAGAGCCTCACGACTTCCTCTTTAACTTACTATTGCCCGTCACAATTCCTTGGCATGTCTGGCAGAACCACCTCTGTACTCGCACAATCTTCCTCAAAATATAATTTTCTGTAGCAATTTTTTGATTCTCACAATGATTTATGAGAATCGAATCGAAATAGACTGATCGAGGTGCTCGAGTTCACAAGCAACTTGAGCAAAGACCTAAATATGAAAAAGATAACTCTAATGCATCTACAACGTTAGATCTATGAGTCCCTAATCAACAAAACTACCAAGATGAAAAAGGAAATCATACATGTCGGTAAGAATGGGACCAAGCTTTTTCCTCTTCTTATTTGGCTCAAACACTTCCTTTACAGTGTAGTGATTATATTACTTCTCGCCTTTTTCTCCTTTAAATGTTGTATCCCACATAGCCGAATGTGGGGGTCCTTTTCAAAATTTGTTTCTTTTTCTTTCATTTTCCTTCTTCTTGTTCTCACTTGTGTCGAAGCATATTATTGACACTTCTTCATCTTCATTGTCCGACACCTCCATGCACATCAATAATTGGGCGGTCCCATAGAGCCTCACGACTTCCTCTTTAACTTACTATTGCCCGTCACAATTCCTTGGCATGTCTGGCAGAACCACCTCTGTACTCGCACAATCTTCCTCAAAATATAATTTTCTGTAGCGATTTTTTGATTCTCACAATGATTTATGAGAATCGAATCGAAATAGACTGATCGAGGTGCTCGAGTTCACAAGCAACTTGAGCAAAGACCTAAATATGAAAAGATAACTCTAATGCATCTACAACGTTAGATCTATGAGTCCCTAATCAACAAAACTACCAAGATGAAAAAGGAAATCATACATGTCGGTAAGAATGGGACCAAGCTTTTTCCTCTTCTTATTTGGCTCAAACACTTCCTTTACAGTGTACTGATTATATTACTTCTCGCCTTTTTCTCCTTTAAATGTTGTATCCCACATAGCCGAATGTGGGGGTCCTTTTCAAAATTTGTTTCTTTTTCTTTCATTTTCCTTCTTCTTGTTCTCACTTGTGTCGAAGCATATTATTGACACTTCTTCATCTTCATTGTCCGACACCTCCATGCACATCAATAATTGGGCGGTCCCATAGAGCCTCACGACTTCCTCTTTAACTTACTATTGCCCGTCACAATTCCTTGGCATGTCTGGCAGAACCACCTCTGTACTCGCACAATCTTCCTCAAAATATAATTTTCTGTAGCGATTTTTTGATTCTCACAATGATTTATGAGAATCGAATCGAAATAGACTGATCGAGGTGCTCGAGTTCACAAGCAACTTGAGCAAAGACCTAAATATGAAAAAGATAACTCTAATGCATCTACAACGTTAGATCTATGAGTCCCTAATCAACAAAACTACCAAGATGAAAAAGGAAATCATACATGTCGGTAAGAATGGGACCAAGCTTTTTCCTCTTCTTATTTGGCTCAAACACTTCCTTTACAGTGTACTGATTATATTACTTCTCGCCTTTTCTCCTTTAAATGTTGTATCCCACATAGCCGAATGTGGGGTCCTTTTCAAAATTTGTTTCTTTTTCTTTCATTTTCCTTCTTCTTGTTCTCACTTGTGTCGAAGCATATTATTGACACTTCTTCATCTTCATCGTCCGACACCTCCATGCACATCAATAATTGGGCGGTCCCACAGAGCCTCATGACTTCCTCTTTAACTTACTATTGCCCGTCACAATTCCTTGGCATGTCTGGCAGAACCACCTCTGTACTCGCACAATCTTCCTCAAAATATAATTTTCTGTAGCGATTTTTTGATTCTCACAATGATTTATGAGAATCGAATCGAAATAGACTGATCGAGGTGCTTGAGTTCACAAGCAACTTGAGCAAAGACCTAAATATGAAAAAGATAACTCTAATGCATCTACAACGTTAGATCTATGAGTCCCTAATCAACAAAACTACCAAGATGAAAAAGGAAATCATACATGTCGGTAAGAATGGGACCAAGCTTTTTCCTCTTCTTATTTGGCTCAAACACTTCCTTTACAGTGTACTGATTAGAGGTGATCGGGTCCAGGGTGGGTAGGGTCTAGACCTAGACCCTGTACCCGATCTTGTTATAACCGGTTCCTTTTTTCCAAATCCTATACCTGACCTTGTTTGTATTTGACCCTATACCGAACCCATCATGTTTTTCTGATCCGATTCCAAGGTCAACCATGTTTCCACTAAAACCCATTTTGCAATCTCCCGATATTCTATACGATTTCGAATTTTATATTAATATGCGAGAAAATAACGTAATCCTCATAATTTGTATTGAAATATTAAGCACTTGTAATAAATAAATACATGAACTTTTTGACTAAATGAAAAATTAAGGATCTACAAGGCTAATTATAATAAATAAAATCATAAGGCAAAGAATTAGCAAAAAAACATGGGTCTAATATTAGTCTTATTCCTATAACTACTACATGAAACTACTCATTTATGCAAGCATAACTCCTCCTACGAAAGAGAAATTAGGCGAGCCAATCCATGTGATACATAAAAATTTGGCGGTGACGAACACCATCCGTCCATCGAACGGTGCGAGAGGGAGTCGGTGAGGGAGGGAAGCAAGTGAGGAAGAGGAATGACAAGGAGGAGTGACGTGCGTGTTTGAAAGAACCAAGAGGAAAAACGTTGTGTGATTGCGAGAGTAAAAATAGAAATCGAGGGGAAAAAAAAAAGATTTTGGACCTTTATTTAAAAAACCGGTCCGAGAACTAATTCCAAAATCGGTCCAGGAACCAGTTTCCAAGTGGGTAATCACTCGGAATCGGTTCCGAATTTTGCGAACCAGTTCCCGGACCAATTTCAACAGGAACCAGTTCCCGACCCTATTTTCCAGGTGAGCCGGTCTAGGAACCAAGTATACCCGATCCGGTTGCACACCCCTAGTACTGATTATATTACTTCTCACCTTTTCCTCCTTTAAATGTTGTACCCCACATAGCCAAATGTGAGGTCCTTTTCAAAATGTGTTTCTTTTTCTTCCATTTTCCTTCTACTTGTTCTCACTTGTGTTGAAGCATATTGTTGACACTTCTTTATCTTCCTCCTCCGACACCTCCATGCACATCAATAATTGAGCAGTGACTTCCTCTTTAACTTACTATTTCCCTTCACAATTCCTTGGCATGTTTGATAGAACCAACTCTGTACTAGCACAATCTTCCTCAAAATATAATTTTCTATGGCGATCCTCTTATAATGATTTATGAGAATTGAATCGAAATAAATTGATCAAGGTGCTCGAGTTCACAAGCAAATTGAGCAAAGACCTAAATATGAAAAAGATAACTCTAATGCATCTATAACATTAGATCCATGAGTCCCTAATCAACAAAACTACCAAGATGAAAAAAGGAAAATGGAAGAAGAAGAAGAAGAAGAAACAAAAAAAAAAAAAGAATCCCAAATAGTTCCCACTTTTGACACTTTGCGAGTACAACATGGAAAAAACAAGGTGTAATGTAGTCAGTATGATGTAAAAGAGAGTTCAAATTCAAATAAAGAGTGGAAATAACACGACCCTAATGGCAAACTGTAGGGGTGTGCAACCAGATTGGGTATACCCGGGAATTAGACCAATCCACCCAAAAAATAAGGTTGGGAACCGGTTCCCGTTGAAACCGATCTAAGAACCAGTTCCCAAAATTCAGAATCGGTTTGAATCGGTCTGGGAACCGAGTCGAAGTGATTACCCACTCGGAGCCTGTTTTTGGACCGGTTTTGGAACTGGTTTAGGAATCGGTTTTGTAAGTAGATATCCAAAACCTTATTTTTTCCTCAATTTCTATTCTTATTCCTGCAATCGCACGGCATTTTTCCTCTTGGCTCTCTAAGACATGCACAATGCTCCTCCTTCGTCGTTCCTCTTCCTCGCTCACTTCCCTCCCTCATTGGCACCCTCTCGCATTGTCCAACAGATATACAGTGTTTGTCGCCGCCAAATTCCTGTGTGCCACATAGATTGGCTCACCTAATTTCTCTTTTGGAGAAGGAGTCATACTTGCAGCAAAGATTTGTTAACTGTTTTAAATAAATGAACAGCTTCATATAGTAGTTGTAGGAATGAAAATAATATTAAACCCATGTTTGTTGCTAATGTTTATACAATGTTATGATTTTTATTTTACCTTAGGATTTTATTTATGTTAATTAGCCTTGTAGATCCTTAATTTTTTGTTTAGTCAAAAAGTTCATGATTCATTAACATTGTTTAATGTTTCAATACAAATTATGAGGATTATGTTATTTTCTCGCATATTAATGTAAAATTCGAAGCCGTATAGAATATCGAGTAGTTGCAAAATAGGTTCTAATAGAAACAAAGTTGACCTTGGAACTGGATTGGAAAAATATGGTGGGTCGGGTACAGGGTCCAGATTTAGACCCTACCCACCTTGGACCCGATCGCTCTTGGAAAACTGGGAACAATTGTATCCTAATCTAAAACAATGTTTTCTTTGACAATCACCAATGATCTTAATTTTCTTGCTAAAAAGCCAAATAAAATCGGAACTTCCCATCTATGTCTTTTCCATTGATACAAGCAATCATTCCAACGAACTTTTTGCTTTGCAACCTTTTCCTATTACGCAAAACCAAGCAGTGGGAATGAAATTGAAAATGGAATGACCATATTCTAATTCCCCCCTTGGGAACTAGATTGCTAATATCGTCGACATTAACCAACCTTCATGGGCCCGGAATCTGCTTCCCAGTTCGTCTTCTTGGGCCTTCAACAAACACTCTATTTTTGGGTCGTACGTCAACAAACACTTTCAAATGGATGGAAAGCAAGAAAATTGATGGGCCAAATGTTTGGCCCATAATGGGTAGGTTAGCTTTAGCATATTTGAGCCCAAGGCCCATCTGTCTTGGGCTTGGTGTCAGTGTCGCCCTACAAGCATCGTTCCTTTGTCCTCGCTCTCGGGAAGCAGATGATCTCTGTCTATTGACTGTAGTTATGAGGCAATCTTATGTCTCGTCTTTTTGTGAAAAAAAAAAAACACACACACACACATTTTTTTCTCTCTTGTCAATCTCGGACTTTCTAAATTCCCCTAGCTTTATTTATCACATACTCACCTATTTCATGCATAATTATTCATTTTTTTTCCTTTACCCCTATATAAAACAAGGTAAATTTAAATATGGAGTCCATGTGGTTATTAGTTTCGATGCTCAATCAATTTTTCAAGTCATGACTACCCATACGAATGGTGATACATGTGAATCCTATTATAGCACATAAAAACTTCATAAAATATAACTGTCATATTAAAATATCCACCTATCATGATAAGATGTTGCAAGAAGTAATCTAGTACTTGAGGAATACATTTCTCATCGTAGGAACTCCACATTTCTCTAGAGTTTTCTCTCAATTGATAAAAAAAAGCTACGGGAGAGAAAATTTTGGCTACAACAAAGGAATATGATAAGATGTTCGTTTATTATACCCCATTATAGGGAGTCAATATCAGGTTATGAAAAGTGATGCTTGCCTTTTTTTATTTTTTTTGTTCAAATATCTATTTTGGATTATAGCACAAGACAAAGGGAAATATTATCCACTCGTTCGTTTCATTCTGCACATATCTATCGTGCGCAATTATAAAAATTTCGAGAAAGACGAAGATGTTGAAAAGTTACAAGATTACGATTGTAAACACAAGCGATTAATATGTTTATCTATAATTATTATATGATATTATTCACTAAGTAGGTCCAAGTTGGAATCTCACTAATGTTCCCTAGAGATACCCAAATGCGATTCCTACAAGGAGCATCGTCGAAGTCAACTAATTAAATAAAGATAGCGTACCTTATCAAGTCTCAGAGAAATTTCCTCGGAAGTTCCTTTCGCTTTAGGATAATGTCATGTTCAGTGCTTGTTTATCTTCATACTTCAAGTCGAAGCAAGGAAAAATAGTAAAAGGCCTATCACAAGCAATTGATGACGTGTCAAAGTTAAATTTGGCATGTCTCTTCCGTATAATCTAAAGCTTTAGTCAGGATCACGCATTGCCTTGTTGAAGAAAAGACCACGCGCCTCTTCCCATCAAAGCAAAACTCTCGACTTAAATTGACGTTTTACGTGGTGTCTTTCATCATGTGACTGTCAATGCTAGCGGTGGTAATAGTTCGACAGTTTCTGTCGGTTATGCTCAACCTCATAGTTCAAGACAAATTGTGAGCATCATAGCAAATTAAAATGCCAACTTAATTTCCATAGAAGAGCTAATGAAGGGCAACTATAGTGGGATTACTGTGCACCGGCTGTCACGCCAAAGTCGGTGAAAAGGAGTGCCGGGGTTCAGACGATTTATGACCAGGTTAGAGTCGAGCATGGCAAGATTTAGGTCTTGCCCAAAAGGGAATGAGAACCCAGATCGCCATTTAGCAAGGATTTCTCTTTGAACTTTCATATAGATTGTTAGAGTTCACTGTAAGAGTTGAGCATATACATAATATAGAAAATCCACACCATGTGCCACCATTGACGTTACCTTTCGTTGTTGCCTACTGCCATCGTGCCTTGCCGCTGTGTCCTCAAGTTATCATTGTTGGTCCTGCTCTTATCAGGCTTGATTTTCTATTTGTTTTGTGTCTTCTCGATTACGCTAATTAGGACTTCGCCGCCGTTACAAATGGTGTCATCGATCTTGGGTGACCTTAGATTTGGGTTGCCCAAAATTACCAACATCAAATCCAATAGCCAAAGCTTAGACCCAATGAGCGTACACATGTGTATGACCAAATTTAGGTCGATTGCGACCAATGACTGTTGTTGACGTCTAAAATGCTGGTTTGCGATGGTGCAAGCACTAGGACTTTGAGTTAACAACAACAATAATACTGTAGATGCAAAGATAGTCAAAACATCATAGTTTTTTTTTTTTTTTTTGGTGATTTGGGAATCGCCGTACAGTCAGCAGTCGCCAACATAAACTCGGAGCGGTGCTAGCACAAAACCCACCATGACGACACCGCACTTAAAACCACTAGCGACCACGCTAAGATTCGAACTCCTCCCTTTTCATGAGAGGGAGGGAGCTCGAGCCAACGCGACCACCACATGGGGTGGTGTGAAAACATCATAGTTTTTTTTTTTTTTTGGTGATCCAGGCAATCCTGTCAGCCGGTACCCAGCGGGTAAACCCTGGAGTGACACTAGTGGAGGACCCACCACCCCGGCGTCACGCTTAAGACGCCAATGCTTCCACTGGGTTTCGACCTCCTCACCTTCCTCCCAAGGTTCAGGGGAGTTCTTATCCAGCGGAGCCACCAAGGCCAGTGGTTGTCAAAACATCATAGTTGCGGGCTATTAGCGCCAACAATCTTTGAAAAGAGGGTAACCATTTATATTAAGCAAACATAAGAGCATCTAAGCAGTGATCTAGTAAAAATTTAACTTACCTAACTCTTTTATGTTAGTATTTTAACCTGCAGTTTACCCAAATGCATTTTTATATTGGTAATTCAAAGAATAAGTCATATCTATTTTAGACTCCGTTCGTTTAGGAAAATGATTTAGGAAAATCTTTCGGATTTTCCAGGTGTTCGTTTTACGAAAAATGAATTAGTTAAGGAAAATGTTTTCCATCATTAGAAAAAACAACCTTTAAAAATGAGGAAAATGTCTTCAACTTTTCAAAAATGGAAAACATTTTCCATAACTTCTTCCACTTTATTTCTTTTCATCAACACATTTTCGTTTTATTTTTATGCTTTCTTTTTATTTTTTATTTTTTCAAATCTAGTTTTTTTCCTTTTTATTATTTTTTTCTTTCTTTCCTTTTCATCTTCTTCCTTGGCCTTGGTCGGTTGCCAGCCATGTCGACAGTCGGCAACCAGTGACCGGCCGCGAGCTAGCTCGAGCCTTGCCCTAGGCTGGCAAGGCTCTGCCTAGCTCGATCTAGGGAAGCTGAGCTTGAGCCTCGCCAGATCGAGCGAGGCGGAGTGTTGTTGGCCTGGGACAGAGCTCGGGCTTTGCCAGATCCGACAAGCTGGGCGAGGCTCGGGCCTTGCTCGAGCTCGCTGGATCTGGCGGTGAAGCTCGGGCTCTTGATCTAGGCGAATCAGCCGAGCCTCGAGTTCGCCGGATTCGATGATCGCGTCTTGGTCGATTGCTAGGCAACTGGCCATTGTCAAGCCTGCGGTGATAAAGGAAGGAGGAAGAAGTAGGAGGAAGGAGGAAGGAAAAAGAAAAGAAAGAAAAATAATAAATAATAAAAATTTCAAAATTTTTAAAAATACAAAAAATTAAAAATTCATTTTTTAAAAATATAAAAAATAATTTTTTGGTCAATTAAAAATATTAAAATTCAAGTTTTTGATAATTTTCCCAAACAATCAAATTATTTAACAAATGGTGAAAAATATTTCCACTCAAAGTTCAGGTTTCAGCCGCATAGAAAAAAATATAGTCATTTTCCAAGAAAATAACTTCATAGAAAATATTTTCTAAAAACGAGATATTTTCCACAAATTATACGTATATTAAGAGATTAATAACTTTTTTGTCCTTTTTCAATAGCATATCTTTTTTTTTTCCTGATTAAAGGTAATTTAGTAAACACATCCAAACCTTATGATCTACGTGAGTAAATACACAATTATGTCAATATTCATGGATATTCCATTGTAAGTGAAGCTTCATTTTTCTTTCTTTTGAGCCTGAAAGAAACAGCCATGATCGTCAAACATCATCACTTTTCTTCGATATTTTTCTTTCGCCATTAAATTCCCGAATAGACATTCGCTTTATAAACGAAAGGGACAACATTAGAAAAAAAAAAGGGGAAAAAGAAGGGTTGCTCTCAAAAAGCGTGATTGAAGACAAGACAAGCATTTTCCCGATGCCCGGGCGTCGAAGCACGAATCTTCAAAGGGAGATATTTTGTCCTTGCTAATACATTGCATTGTTAAAGTCAAGAATTCTTGGAACAGTAAGTAGTAGTACTTCGTGCCACATGCACCGACTCCCCAAAGTCGTGACAGCATGTGGGTTTCGTACATCCAAGTTGCTTTCCTTACTTCAAGAAGAAAAAAAATATCAAAAATATCGTCTCCCACCTTTCGCCCTCTTCCTTACCACTTGCCATCCTCTATTCCCCAAAATGCTACCCGACATCGTGAGTCCTTACCTTCAATGCCAAATTGCATCTTGCCTTGATGTTTTTAAATTGGAAACTAACCCTCGGCCCGACAGTTTAGGATTGATCAGAACCCAAATTGTACCGATTTAAGCAATCGGACCTCTATTTACCACTTGCCATCCCCAAAATACTACCACTTGCATGATGAGTTTTTAATCTTCGATACCGGATTTCATCCGTGATGTTTATAAATCAGAAATTAATTATCGATCCGTGCTGATTATTAGCTCAGATTCAGATGGGCCAAAACCCGAATTAAAACCGATCTAAGCAGCGGTTTAACCGCTATACCGGCAAAGCCGGACAGCTGTCGGAATCGCATTAGTCCTGGCTGAGACTCTTGTGAATGTAACTTGCGGATTGACTTCAATTTCGGACCGTCGATTGGGCTCCGATGCGGAAAACGTAGACTCTGACCTCCTCTTCTTGGGGGCAAATCTAAGATTGGCATGTGAACATGCTTTGCGGGTGTCGGCGTTCTTGCCGAGGAGGCTTTAGCGGTTTTTCTAAGGGAGAGGGTAATTTAGCCTTTTCCTTTATGAGCTTCTGATCTTGAGATCCGAAAAGGCGTCGTGGAAAATAGAGTAAGGAAGGTGCCGGGAAGGTGAGGTTGATCTCTAGGGTTCCTCGAAATTATCGAAAAGAAACGGATCAATAATTATTCCAGGTGAACATGGCTCCCGAGGAACATTTATATATATATACCATTCATTTATTTTTATTTTTTTGGTCGAATATATATACTATTTATTTACACTAACGTAAAATCGAATTATACCGTGCCGCGCTCACTCCGATGTGCTAGCTAGCGCGAGACACGCGCCGGACACGTTCCGGCTCTTTACGGCTCCTCCAAAAGGTGACGGCTAGCCGAAGCTCTCTTCCCTCGGCGGTCAAAGCGCGAACAGCGGAGCGTAGTCCCGTTCGAGCCGCCAGCTTGCGCCGCAAATCGCCATCCAAGCCGCTTCACCCCAGTCGCTTTTGGCTTTTAATGGACAAGACTAAACCCAACCACGGTCAAAACTAACTCGACCATGATTAACTCCGCGCAGGCGTCACCCGTCCTACTCAGCTGCAAAAGGCGAAAGGAACACGTTTCGACAGCTGGATGGCCCGTCTGCGTGGCCGGACGAGCACCGCGCGTACGCAGCACACGTGAGCTCGTTCGATTACGACCGTCGGATTACGGATCACGTCCGGAGCCCAACCCATTCGACAGGTCAAGATAGAGCGGGCTCACGTACTTCGAAAGGACGCGATAATTTCCTCGCCCTCCACGATCGCGATTCCGCGTTACGCCCGCGATAAGGTAATCGCGAAAGGCCGCGATTACCCTTTTTCTTTTTTAAATCGACGTGACCTCGGGTTCAATTAAGACGACCCACCTTTTATTTATTTATTTATTATTTATTATCTTTTGGTCTTTTTTATGGCCCCATGTATTTTAAGGTTCCGGATTAGGTGGGGGTGGCGATTAGCCGATTAAAAACGAATGGATGACATGACTTTGTGCACTAGCCACAATGGCCCCCTTTACGCAAACTCTCTAGACACTTCCTTTCTAATGGGGTGGTCCCCTTTCGGCTCCTTTCCAAAAACCCGAATTCGAATTTTTCCTATTGGGGAATCCGAATTTGATGTGCCGAAATTTGTCCTTTTTTAATGAGTATAATTAGAGGACAATTCAATTTGGGCTCTTATCTAGAATCGATCGTGGCCCATTAAGCTAAAAAGCTGGATAGAATAGTTAAATTTAGGGGAGGGATAGGAGGTAATCATGATTAGACCCAATGATTATTATTAATCTCCGGCTCGACAAGAAGACAATCGATCACGGCACGAAAAATATAAGAAATTAAAAAGAAAAAAAACAAAGAAACGTTGCTTCATGCTCACGCGTACTTGACTCGATTCTTAGCTAGTGGTGGAGTGCGGGTGGACCCCCCCTTCGGCTGGCATGTTGATTGCGACGTGCAACGCTCCCCGGTCAAAGCTTAGCTGGGGGCAATTAATTTCCTGTTGCCCCCTTCACTTCCTCTCGAAACTTCGTTTCACCCCCATATATCATTTGGCATTTTGCATGTAGGAACAAATTTCCACCCCAACCAAACCAACCCCCCAAAAAAAAAAAAAAAAAAAAAAAAAGAAAACGCGGGACCCCCCTTTTTCCTCAAGGGAGTAATTTTGAAGAGAATTGAGACCAACTCAATTTCTTATGGTTCGATTTTATTTCCTAATTATGATTCAAATTGAATAATTTGCAAAATAAGTTTAGTAATAATTCAATTGTATAATACTTTTAAAGTCGTTCAATATGGTATCAAAATTGCACGCCACGCACGTCATTTAGATTTGATTTTAGTAAAGGAGAAAAAAGACGAGTTGGAAAATTTTCTCCATTTCACATGGCGAGGCGAGGCGTGCCAATTTGTCAAAAGAGACGGAAATTGGAAAGAAAATTAAAATAAAAAAATCAGGACGTGATCTTGATGGCAAAAGCATAACCACTCCACAATCTGAACGCGTCTTCCCGCAACGAAACTCTGGAAAAGCGAATTCCCACCTCACCTCGATACTTCCTCCCCCGGGGGGAAGGGTTGTTTTCGTCCTTTTACCGACTCCTCCCGGTTATCGACGGACACGTGTCGATTCCCCGGGGCCCCGCCGGGGCACGCGTCGCCCCGCGATTGGATCATGGGCCCAGCCAGTACAAAAAGGCCGGGCGACATCATTACTGGTAGCTGGCCGAACGGTTCGGGCAAGAGGCCCGAAGGGAGTGGGGGGGGGGCATAACGGTCAATTCGGGGGCGGGCGAGCATAGAGATTGCAGAGAAGAAAAAATCGTAATCAATGGTCGAAGGGGTTCTATATAATGGGAGGGGCGACGCATCCATGGGGCGATATCAAACGAAGTGAGGTCTGAGAGATCACCAGAACTAGAAAAACATAGCAGAAAAAGAGCGCTCGCATTTGTTTCTTCTTCAACGCTCCTTTCCCCCCTCTGTAATTCCCCGCTTCTCCGAGTCCCTTTCTGTTAATCATCTGTCTTTCTAAACGAAGTTGGCGATTTCTTTTCTTTCTCTAAGGTTTGGCCTCAGGATTTTTCAGAAGCACAAACTTAGGAGAGAAAAAAAAGTGGGTAATTTTTTTGACGAAAGCCAGGTGTTTTCAGAATCGAGATCCAGGAGTCCTTTTTTTTTCTCCATTTTCTCGTTGTTGGGTTTTTGTTTTTGTTTTTGTTTTCTTTCTCGATTAGAATCGGCCAAGAGGGCGATTTTTGGTCCCTCCCAGGTTGAATCTCTAGGTGTTTTCTTGGAAGTTACGGAGGTTGGTTATTTGTTAACCTCTTGAACCCTTTGGAAATAGTTCTTTTGGTTCTTGTTTTTTTTTGGTACTTCTTGTAAAGCTTGCAGATTTCCTGGTGTTATTATGGCAACTACCATGGAGTTCTACAGCAGTAGATCGGCTCTCCCATCGTACCGAATTTCCAACGGTGGTGACGAGCTCATGGAAGCCCTGTGCCCGTTCATAGGCGGCTACGGTGCTTCCACATCTACCCCTTCTCTTTCCTCCCCCTCCTCTTCTTCGTCTTCTCTCTTCTCTTTCGAGCCCGTGTCGTTCTCGGATGGCTGCTCGACAAGCCCCGACCCTCTGGGCCTCGAGCTACCCGGTCCGATCGGGCTCAACCACCTCACCCCATCTCAGATCAACCAGATCCAAGCCCAGATCCAGTTCCAAAACACGAACTTGCCCTCCTACCATGGCCACGGCTACCACCCGAGCATGCTTCTGGGACCGAAGCCGGTGTCCATGAAGATTTCCGGGTCGGCGGGCAAACCGGCGACGAAGCTGTACCGGGGTGTGAGGCAGAGGCATTGGGGCAAGTGGGTCGCTGAGATCCGGCTGCCCAAGAACAGGACCCGCCTCTGGCTCGGCACCTTCGACACGGCTGAGGAAGCCGCCCTCGCCTACGACCGGGCCGCCTACAAGCTGAGGGGCGACTTCGCCCGGCTCAACTTCCCCCACCTCAAACACTGCGCCGCGTCCGACGTCGGCGGCGACGGCAGAGTCTCGCCGCTGCACTCGTCTGTCGATGCGAAGCTGGAGGCCATCTGCCAGACTATCGCCGAGAAGAAGGCTGACGGTGCCAAGAAACCCCCAGCCTCAGGCCGATCCCGAGCCGGAGCCGCAGCCGCAGCCGCAGCAGCAGCAGCAGCAGCTGCAGCCGCGCGGGAGGTTTCTTCTCCGGCAGAGGCCTCGGTGGTGACGGAGGTGACGGAGGTGAAGGGATCCGAACCGGAGAGTGAAGGGTCGGCGGGATCGTCGCCGCTTTCGGATCTGACGTTCGACGACTTCGCGGAGGCCTCGTGGGAGTGCGTTTCGTTACCGGAGGCGTCGACCTTGACGAAGTATCCGTCGGAGATCGACTGGGACGCGATCTGATGTCAAAAAAATCGTTTCTTTTGCTTTTCCTGTTTCCATTCGTGTAGTCAAATTGTTAGCTCGTGTCTTTTTTTAGAGCAAAAAGTTCAGGAAGGCGGGAGCGGTCGCTGCGATTGAGTTTTTGTGAATTGCAGTAGACTGCTCTTAGCTGTTTTAGGGGTTTTTCATTTCATTGTGATTAGCTGTAGCTAGCTAGCAGGGCTGTAAAACTTAAAAGTCTGCCTCGTCCAGTTGAAACTTTTAATCTGCTGGGCTATGGATGTTCTTATGTAATTCGTTCGTCTTATGTAAAATTATGGTCTTTCAGTTCTGTACATATGATGCTCTGCTTCTCCCTTATTTTCATTTCCATTTCTGCTGCGCGATGATAACCGAAGAGTATGGTGGAAACTCGAGGGTAGTAATTAGATCTGCGTGCGCGATGAGGATGAGGAGGAAGGGATATTTTTCGGGGTCTTCCCCATCATCAACCGGAGAAGAAATTTGTCGTCTGAGACCGAACCCAATTTACATGTGACGTATGGGTCCCACCGCTTTGTATGGCGTACATCCGTGTCGCACGTCAGACGACGGCTCTTGGCTGGCCGGATGGCTGCTGCTCGAGTATGTGATTTAGTCAAAACGTCGTCATTTCCGTCCGTGAACGGTACTTGTGGCGTGGAGGTCGCTCTGCCACGTCTCTGCTTTCTCGCCCACGTATTTTCGTGCGGGCTTCCTTTCGGAAAATCTTGCAGGTTTCGCGATCACCCAACCCTAAAAAAATCAATGGGGGGTCAGTACCCGGAATCTCGTCGACTGCTAACGTTTACCAAGTTATCTTAAGCACAAAGCATCTTGAGCATAATGGATCGGGTTGTCTCCTTCAATGGAGAGGAAAATTAAAGAGTCGGATTCACAGAGTCGGATTCACGGAGTTACAAACTTATACGACTGGTAGTCCCATGAGCATTCAACGACACGGAAAGAGTGCTTTCCTGCGAAAAGGTGGAACTTTCTCTGTATCAATTTCGAATTCTTTGTGTATTAATTTCTACTTTTCAACGACAAAAAAATTGTTGTCTTCTGAAACTATTTTCGGGAATGAGACACCGCACAATAACTATTCAATTACGCGCTGATTCAATTGCTCGATTCATCTAATAACTTATGGACTGTCATTTTTGATATGTTGCAAGCTACTAGATCTTGAATCTAGCCATAGACTTAAACTTCATAGGGTTTCAAATATTTTTACATATCTGTATACATTATACTATACGCTTCTTTGGTTTTTTTTCCCAGAAATCGCGTGAAGGAATATCCACGGAATCTTCAACTGGGTACTTAACTGTACCCATCAAACTATTGCAATTATTCTGACCAAAAAAAAAAAACTATTGCAATTATAATTATTAATAGTTGTTGGTAAGAGGATGAAACTATTATTAATGAAAACCCCCCCACATGCTTCGGTCAAAAATCCAATCACGCTCGGAAACCACCACGCAATGTGCGGCGAAGGTCAAGTTCAATGAATTCACATCCAGATAAAAGGATTGGAGGGGCTCGTTTCGTCGAATCTGCTCACGGACACTTTTTAAAGTTATACAGTGAGTCTCCCCGGCATTCGCGCATGTTTGTCTGAGCACATGATGAGTGCCGAATTTACTAATGGAGAGACTGATTCGGCCTTTCGATCGAGTGAGAGGGAGAGAGAGAAGCGTGCGGCTCGTCTTTTCGGGAGCTCACGGGGCGTGCCATATCTCTCTGATGATCGTGGCTTTGATTGGAGCGCGACCGACTCCTGCCTGCCGACGAATGGCCGGGGCCCTTCTACCAAATCATGTGCTTTCGTTCATGTAAGTTTGAACTTTAGATCTTATGACAGAGACTTCGGAGCAATGTAAATTTGGAAAGGCTGATTTGACTCGAAGACTAAACGCGCGTCTTTGGGAGGCAAGTTGTGTTAGGGTTTGTACTAGCGTTAGGGCTTTGCAGGTGCAACTGAGGACACTGGAGCGGCGCTTGCGGAGCTTTGGCAAATGTTAGGAGAGCTTCTCTCGATTATGTTAAAACACTGCTAATTTCACATTTGTTTAGAAGTCCTCCAAAAATTACGGCACTGCGTTTAATTCCACTAACTATCAAGATTGGCAATTTGTGCTCATGGGCTAAATTCGAATGAGTCATTGCATCTAATGTTCAAACTTGTGTCTTTATTAAACATCCCGAACAATTATATATTTTAAATTTTTATGAGTTCACTTCACCTTCAGATTATCTGAAATGTATTTTTATAATATAAGAAATAGAAATGATTAGGTAATAATGTTTAATTATGAGAATAATAGTCTTTTTTGGACCACAAAAACCTAGTAATAAATAATTATAAATTGCTGTGGATCCTATTTTTTCAATAATTTGTGACTCACAATAAGTTGTTAATATTACAGTAACCCAAAAAGTGTTAAGCTAACAAAGCTTCATAAGAAATTATCAACTTTGCTTACAGCAATGCACCTCATTTACTATCCGTTTGGGAATGACAAGCTGGCTTGATGCTTTGCAATAAACTTCCTGAGCAATCTTCGAGGACTTCAAAACTTGCTGCTAGTTGCCTCCATGAGGAAGTAAGGCATCATTCATCAATAGGAGGTTAGCTTGCGACCATGGGGCAGAGCCTTCTAATTTGGACCCCAGTAAAAGCTCCTACAACAACTTGCCATATTAGATGATACATCTGCCGCTAAAATGAACAAAACTGGAGACAAGAGTGTCCCCTAGCTCAATACCCCCTTTTTTTTGGGCCAGAAAGTGGTAATTTTCATTACTAAGCCACTAAAGGGTCCATAGAATGATCATAGTCCAAACATAAAATTAAACATAGAAAGTAAGGGAGATTAATGATCCAATTCGAAGGGAGAAAGTTAGCTCGGTGGGCCTTGGCGACCCAATCCGCAGCCTAATTTGCTTCTCTTGGTTCATAATCCACCCAAATTCCTCCAATATGGGCGAGAAGTTCTTTGCCGTCATTGAAGATGGAGTGGGCTACCCATGGACTGGTCTCTTGGCCCAATAAGCTATTGATAAGTGATAAATTATCTAAAGTTAAGTGCACGTGTAGGTCAAAAGTACCTTTTTCTTCCATCTCCAATTCAGTTCGTGGGAGTTGAGGGCTTCTTTTTTCCTTTAGCCAAAGCAACGCCTCACGTGTAGCTAGGGATTCAGTCACAAAGACTAAAGGCGCCCAAATCTGCTTGGTGAAACTGTCAAGGAGAGTCCCTTCATTGTTTCTGCACAATCCTGCTACCGATCCGACCATGGATGAGCAACACCATGAACAATCTACATTTATCTTGATCTCGTTTTTTGGAGGAGGGTTCCATTTGTCCCTTTTCTTCGTTACTGCTACTAAGTTCGTTTGTTGGTTGTTGGTCTGCAGGTTCTATTTTTCAAACAAGAGGGTCAATGTAGTGGCTTCTTCTCGCGTGGCCCTCAAATTTGGTGGTTCACCTTGAAAGACCTGGACATTTTGAGCTTTCATCACTTGCCAGAGTACTCCAGTGAAGAGGGCCTTCCAATGTGGGTCAGATCTAGAGGTAAGGGTTTCATGGATCCATTTATCAATGCATGTGATATTTGCAGGAGAGGTTTTCACTTGCAAAACAAGGTTTGACCAAATATGCTTTGTCTTGTCGCAAAGAATGAACAAATGCTCCGTTGTTTTTGGTGCTTTTCCACATAGCTAACATGTCGAGTCAGGTAATAAGTTTCTTTTATGAAGGTTTTCCTTGGTAAGTAATGTGTTGTTGCATATACTCCATAGTTGAAACTTAATTTTGGGGAATGCTTGAAGCTTCCATATCTCATTCCACAATGATCTTGGGTTCTGTAGGATGTTGATGCATAGTTTACTGCTGAGGGGTTACCCATATAGTGAATTCTATTGTATCCACTTTTAACCTGATAAGTTTCTGAGCTGTTTGCTATCCACAGTAGCCTGTCTGGGCCAGGGTTTAGGCTTAAAGGAGTAGCTAATATTTCTTTGAATACACTTTTCTCAAACAAATCATTTAGTCGCCGAATGTCCCATTCCTTGGAATTTCGATCAATTAATTCAGCAACAAGGATAAGATTGGTTCGATTTGCAAGGCCTGAAATCTTACCCGAAGGTAGCCATTTATTCTCTCTTATTTTAATCGACCCAAAACTCCTAGAGTGCCAAAAGTTGACACCAATGGACACTTAAGTGTCAAAAGTTACGAAAGTGACATTTAAGTGCCAAAATCGGAGTAAAATGAATCACTTAAGTGCTAATTTGGTCGAAATCTGGCCAAAACATTGACGTTTTTGCATTGTTTGGCCACGTCAGCATGCAAAATAACACCGTTTTGCACTTACTTCACTGGAAATTGTGCACGTCAGCATTTTGGCCGGATTGGCACTTAAGTTATCAATTTCTCTCCGATTTTGGCACTTAAGTGTCACTTTCGTAACTTTTAGCACTTAAGTATCCCTTTTGTAACAACTTTTGGCACTTGAAGCATACTTTTGCCTATTTTAATCCTTCTCCTGTCGCCAACCTCCCATTTAGTTTTTGGTTCAATTGCATCTCTTCCCATCAGCAAGCTTTTCCAACCCCAAGAGGATCGGGGACTGTTATAGACATTCCAAAATTCACTTCTAGGGAAATATATACTTTTGAAGACTTTACTCCATAATGCTTCCAGTGTTTGAACAAGTCTCCAAGCTTGTTTCCCTAATAGTGCTTTGTTAAAAGCCACTAAGTCTTTAAAGCGCAAGCCTCCACAATTCTTTTTTGTTTTTAGATCTTCTCACTTTTTCTAGTGAATACCCGTGTCTTGCTGCATTTTTTTTTCCACCAGAATGAAGTGATTCTCTTTTCTATGGTGCGACAAATAGATAGTGGGATTTTAAAAATAGACATAGCATATTGAGGTAGAGCTTGGATAACTGTCTTTATGAGCATTTCCTTTCCTGCCTTTGAAATCAACTTCTCCTTCCATCCTTCAAGTTTTCTTTCAACTTTAACTAGAAGCCAAGCAAACTTTTGCTTTTTTGTTTGACGCCAATCAAATGGTATTCCGAGATATTTCCCTATTTTCTCTATTAATGGAATCCTTAATTCAGTAGCTATATTCAATTTAAGGCTATGGGGGCAATCTCTCCCTATGAAAAGACCAAATTTATTGAGATTTATGGCTTGTCCCAAGGCGTAGCAATATTGATTGAGTATATTGGCTAGATTCTGGGCCTCACTTATCATATCATCTAGGAAAAAGATTACATCATTAGCAAATAGGAGGTGTGAGAGTGTTGGACATGTAGAATTTAACCGAATACCCTTAATGCTTCCATCCTCTACTGCTTTAAACATGAGAGAAGATAGGACATTTGCCGTGATGATATAGGTAGGGGGAGAGAGGATCACCTTGTCTAATTCCTCTTGTTGGCCAAAATACTACTAAAGGCTCGCCATTGACTTGAACTTTGAAGGAAACTGAAGAAATGCATTGCTTGATCCAACTAACCCATTTCTCATTAAATCCCAATTTCAGCATATAGTCACAAAGAAAGTCCCATTCAACTCTATCGTAGGTTTTTTGCATATCTAGCATGAGAATAGCTCGAAATATACGCTTTCTCCTCCATACCCTTAGCTGATGTATCACCCCCTGGACTATGAAGATATTGTCTTGAATTTGACGACTGCTTACAAAAACACTTTGCTCCATAGGGATAATCTTTGGAAGCCACTGTTTCAGCCTATTTGCCATTACCTTCGCAATAATTTTGTAGTTGAAATTGCACAAGCTAAAAGGTTTGAATTGGGTGATATCCTCAGGGTTTGATACTTTAGGAATTAGCGTAATGTGCGTCATATTAATCTCTAGATCAAGTGTACCTCAGTTGAAGGAGTTGATCATGCTGTATATATCTTCCTGTATAATAGGCCAATGACTTTGATAGAATAGTCCATTAAGCCCATCCGGTCGGCACTTTAGTAGCTCCTAATTGAAAAACAACAGTTTTTACTTCTTTTTTGGAAACTGGTTTGATCAAGGCTTCATTTATTTCCTCATTAACCACATGTGAGCATTGATCTAGCATGGGTTGGTAATTCCTTTCCCCCATCGAAGTAAATAGAGACTGATAGAAGCTTCTGATATGCTGTTTAAGAGTTGATTGGTCCTTGCTCCAAGTCTGGTCGTCAAGTCGTAACATGAAAATTTTGTTTCGTTGTCTTCTTTGAACTGTTGTGTCATGAAAATACTTCATATTTTGATCTCCCCATTTTATCCATTGAACTCTAGATTGCATATGCCAATACATCTCTTTTTGTCATCATAATTCTTCTATTTTTGCAACAATATTTCTGTATTCCTCCCTATTTTCCTCCCCTGTGGTGCTGTTGGTTAACTCCGTGAACCTCAACTTGAGTGTGCTGATTTGTTTAAGGGCATTTTGAAACTTTCCCTTATTCTATTTGCTCAGTTCAACTGTTACATTTCTTATTTTTCCTGCAAGTTTGGTTCAGTTGTTACTATTCATAGACCAAGCTCTTTTGACTACCTCTTCGCACTTAGGATTCTCAAGCCAATATGCTTCAAATCTGAAAAACTTCTTGCCTCTCTTCTCATTTGGTTCTAGGGAAAGTATAATAGGGCTATGGTCTGATCCTATCGCTGGTACTGCAAAGGCCTCCGCATTTGGAAAAAGTACTCGCCAATCTAGATTGCAAATAGCCCTATCCAATCTCTTCTTAACTAATTCATTTCTTCCCTATTATTTGGCCATGTATAATCACACCATTTATTTTCAATGTTCATCAATGAACAAGCATCCGAAAATTCTTGGAAAGCTGTAATTCGATACTAATCCACCTCTCAGTGCTCGATTTTCTTCTAATGATAGAGTACTTCATTAAAGTCTCCTAAGCATAACCAAGGGAGAGTGTTAGGTAAATTGCTGGATTTTAATGCTGGCCAGAGTCTCAATCTTTCCTAAAAATTGGTAGAAGCATGTAAGAAGGATATTTACATTGCATGACCACACTTTAAATCTTTACAATGAATGTCAATTAGCTCCCCTAAACTAAACTCCACTTCCACTTTGACCTCCTCGTCCCACATGAGCACTAAGCCTCCCACTATTCCATCGGGTCAATAATAAAGGAGTACTCAAGCTGAAGGGACTTCCTCATCCTCTTAACCACATTAGTTTTATTCTTGGTTTCCATGAGAAAAACCAAAATGGGTCTTTCTTGAGCCACTAAGGTTCTAAGATGTTGGACTGTCAAGGGTGTGCCTAGCCCTTGATAGTTCCAGTTCAAGATCTTCATCTGTTATTTTGTGGCTTATTAGGGCTAGTCACCAAAGCCCTTGCTTGGTCCCCTTCCCAAGATTGAATTGGGGTGTCAAGAAGCTGTTCTTCATCCACTAAGAGGATCGAAGAGGATTTTTTCTCATATGGACTGATGCGTTTTTGTTTTTTGGCCATTAGAGTTTTATACCTTGCCTTTTCCTTCTTAGTTTTCCCTAAAATAATGTTGTTTCCTGTTGAATAAGGAATTATTGTTGAGGTGTTTTGTGGGCTTTTATTGCTACTTATGGGCCTATAGTCTGCTCTTTCCGAGTCTTCCATAATCTTGTTTTCAATGGGATTAGCAATAACTATTGTCTTTGCATTTTGATCAACCTCTTTTGTTTGTAGGGGTTCTTCAGTAAATAGTATGGGAGTTTCTAGCACCATATCTTCTTCAGCTTCCAGAGTTCGATTGTCCCATAGAAAGCCTTCTAGTAAAGGCTAAATTTTTTTACTTTAGCCTTCAACCATGATCCAAAACGCTTTGGTTTGTCCTAGGCTAAACTCGTTTCCTCGTAAGGTATTTCTAAGCGATAATTTGCATAATGCCCTGTGCGACCACACAAATAATAGAAGTATGGGAGTCTTTCATATTTAAAATCTAACCATCATTTCTTCCCTCCCATGTTAATGATCGTTCCTGTTTTAATTGGATAAGATAGGTTCAGCCGCACTTTCGCATTTCCATTTTTCCTCATACTATTGTTCATTGCCTTCAATTTGATCTCCTCAACATCCCCCAATTTAGAAGCAATAAGGCACATTGAATCTTCAGTAATTCTAGCTTAGGGAAGGCCCAGGTATGTTTGGATCTCCTTCTTATAAAAACAAGTAGGTTACTTGCAAAAGACCATGGTTTAGAATCTAAAACTCTTCTTTTGTCTTCAATTGATTTGAATAGAAAAGAGAAAAAAACCAAGTTCTATCACCTCACATTTTACTGCATCTATCTTCCATGCTTTTTTGCATTGTGCTAAGAAATGCTTGGAAATTGACATTTGGCTTGTAATACAGCTTTCTGTAAAGAGTGAGCTCATGTTTCTTTTTTCCTTTATCAAGGATTTCGTCACCTAGGTCTATGGCATCTTCTTTAGACCAAATATCACCCATACTCCAACATAAAGCTGCCAATCTGAGTTGATTTTCATCCACCCCTTCCAAATCTAGAACAACTAGGTAGGATCGGCTAAATTAGGTAAGCATTTGGTTAAAGAAGTGAAGGGAGCTCTTAGGTGGATAGACGCTTTTGTACATCTTTGGCTAATTTTTGTGTTTATTGGGTTTAGGGATGGTTTTCTTGGGATGTGGGTTTTAGGTAGATGTGGCTAACCGAATGAAAAAAAGCCAGGGTTGTAGCTTTAGTTGTAGCTTTAGTTACCTTCCTTTATCCACCAGACGCAAAAACATATTTACTCCTCAAATAGAACACCACCAAAGCCACAGATCTCGAACATCTTTCTACCAAGCATTTAATCAAACACATGGTGGGCACTCACGTTAATGTGACTTGTGAGAGCTGTAGAAACCTCGCCTCAAAACCCTTGTATTACTCATCCACTAAGCTCATCTAGCAATCCTGAAACATCTTCAAAAAAAACACCGCACTCCACTTCAGAGAGGAAGACGGGAACTAACCTCGCTAATCGAGGTACGAACAGGGAACCACTCAAGCAATGGCACACCAAGCCCAACATTCAGTGGCATCGCAAGAACACCAACATTCGTTGTTGAGGGAGCGACAACTCCAAAGTAAAGGGATTGACTTCGACAAAGGGAGAGGAAGACTCCCATAAGAGGGAGATGGTGTCTCTCACAAAGGAGAGAGAACGCATGTCACTTCGCCATTGGCTATTTTAGCTCAATACCTCCTTGAGGGCTTAACATTCCCCTCAATTTCACCATTTGAAGAGACATCATAGTTCCTAATAGAAATACATTGCATAATCCAGTTTGTCCAAGCATCACAATAGCCCATTTTCCTCGAAAGTCGCTCGAGAAAATCCCATTCTATTCTATCTTATGCTTTACTTAATGTCTATCTTAAGAAAAGATTCCTCCATTTTCCCTCTTTTTATATGTTTAAGATGATGAAACGGTTCATGAGATACTGTGATGTTATCTTGAAAAAATCAACCTGTCAACCGCAAAAGAACTTTGGTGAGAGGAGAGATCAAATTGGGCAGAAGGGTTTTTGAAATGATCTTGTAGATAAAATTACACATGCTAATAGAATGAAATTGGGGAACATATTCAGGAAAAGAAACCCATGAAATCAAGACATTGTTAGTAGATTTTAAGGACATAGGGAGCTAACTGGACTTGAAGAAATGTTTATGATTGCATTTGTCATTAGAGGGCCGACTGCATCGCAATGCTTTTGATCGAAAATGCTAGCAAACCCATCAGGTCCAAGGGCCTTTTGAGCCCCCGGTTGAAAAGTTGCTGCTCTTGCCTCCTTATCATGAACAAGATGAGTTAGGACATATTCATAATTATTGTGATTGTTGGTTTGACCTCTTCGAAAACATCCTACCGTTTAGCGGTGAATGTCTTCTGAAAATAGCATACCAAAATCCTCTTGATCTGTCTTTGTTCCTTTATCTACTGCCCACTATTTTCTTTACCTCTTGACGCCTTATTTCTCTCTCTTCTTTGTATAGCTGTGTGATGAGAAAAGGTAGTGTTCTTATCGCCAAATTTAATCCGACCGACTCTAGCTCTCTAGTGTCAGTAAATTTCCTCGACGAGCTTCATTTATTAGTCTTTTAAGCTCTCTTTCTTGAGCAAGGTCAAAATCATCTGCCTCCGCTCCTAACAGTTTAACAAGATTCCTCATCAGATTATGCATTACCGTCCTACAATTAGGATATTTTTTCTTACTCCAACTAATAAGGGCTTCTTTACACTCATTCAGTTTTTTTCCCAACATATCAAGTCTGCTACCTGTTCTGTATTGTCGTAAGCTCCATAATGACTTTCTTAGAATCCTTCTTAGTAGTCCGCATAATCTCGAATCGAAAAGTCATATTTCCTTTATATTTTCCCATTTTGTGTTGATCACAAGAGGGCAATGATCTGGCTTAGCAGCTGGGCCATGGATGATATAAGTTTTAGGGCATTCCTCCCTCCATTTGCTATTGATCAACCCTTTATCATGCATTTCCTTTAATCATCCTACCTCTCTATTATTACACCATGTACACATTTGCCCAATGAATCCTAGGTCCTACAATTTAGTATCAAACAATACATTTTAAAAGGTTGCAATGTTCCTCCTTTTTCTCTGTCTCCAGATTTGTCATTATTCCTTCCTACATCTTCAAAGTCCCTCCACTACCATCCATGGCATCTGATTGTTTCTTGCAATGGATCTCAGGTGTTGCCAATTCACCATCCTCTCATTATAGTTACTATTTCCATAAATCCACAGTATTATTATAGCACAACCAATTTCAGCACTGTGCAAGAACTCTGTTGAGACCACTTGGTTGAACATGACACTTATTAAGGAATCTCGGCCTCCTTCTAACACATTCCAGCATATCTCTTTTTAGTTTATTGTTTCCATAACAAAGAAAAGACAAGGACAAAACTCTTTTTTGAGGTCCATAAAGGCACGAACTATCAAGGGCAACCATGCCACTCGACAGTTCCAATTTATGGTGATCACAATCCCCGTAATTCTGTCATCTAAGGTGAATGTTGAGTAAATTCAGACTTATGTTTAATCTCGGCTCGAATTGAAGTGTTGGGGCTAAAGGTATGAGTGTGTTGGTTAGACACATGAGCCATTAGAGTGTTTAGTTGAACAAAGGGAAGATGTCAGTTAGTACAACAGTTTAGGTTGATGGTATAACTGGGCTAGGGTTTAAGTATTTTGGATGAGAGTAACTTGGCTTGCAGGATTAGTGTGGGGGTTAACATGCAAGTCAATCCTTCAAGTTTTTTTTTTTTTTTTTTTTCCAATAGCTCGCCTTCCTTGCCCCAGTATCGCTCGACTTTCGATTTGCTTCCTTTTTTGAGGGCAAAGGATGCAACTAGCTATCAACTATGGACCTTTGTGCATGATCTAATTCACACCCCTTTTGGAGCTAAATTCAAACAGGACGAGGCCATATTAGCCCAAGCTTTTCTTTAGACCATTAGTAACGACAAATATGTTTACAACTTCATCAACAACAGTTCTCCCCATGGCCTTTAGACCCTTATGATTAAGGTTTTTATTTTCCAAAACCATATGAGATTTGCTAACTCGGGAACTCGTTTGACAAGACTAACAAAAGAATCACATTTGGTGATTCAATTAGCCCGATCTGTAAAACAGTCATGCTAACGTGTTTGATTAAATGGGTCATGTTACCTAACCTACGTTGGCAATTTAACTGAAATTAGTTAGATTCTACAAATAAATATCCAAAGTAGCAGCATAATATCAATTACAATAAATCAAAAACTAGTTCATGGAAATATACAATCTCCAAATTATATCTCCAGTATTTCCTCTCAAACTCAAGGTGACTTAAAAGAGGTTAGCTTGTGTTTGGAGAAAACATCAAAGAAATGTCCACATGATGTGTCATGCTAAAAATATCAACAGTTTATGTAGTAAAGACGAGTCAAACAATGTCACAAAGAACGTGATATTAGAAAAAATGACATTCTATCTTAATGTACTTGGTGTATTCATGGAACACATCATTATGTGTTAACTGGATAGTACTTTGGTTTTTACAAAGAATGACTATTCCGCTATTAAGACGCACTCCTCTATCTTCCAATAGCCAGTGCAATTGTAGTAATTTTGAAATCGTATCAGCAGGAACTTGATATTTTGCTTTTTCACTAGAGTGAGCAATAGTAGGTTGTTTCTTGCTATGCCATGAAATAAGTGAGTCGCTACAAAAGAAGCAACAACTTGTAGGAGAACGAAAATCTTGAGGGTCACTAGTCTAGTTAGCATTAGACTAAGTGGTCAACTCTGAGGTAGAATGAGCAGAAAAAGCGAAGGCCATGAAATAACCTACGCTTGGCATAGCAAAAAACTCAAAGGTTTGAAGCAAAATGAGTTGTACAGGATGCAATCATATACTAACTAATAGTGTGACCAGAATAAGCAATGTCAAGTTGAGTAATAGTGCAATATATAAGATGGTCGATGAGCTGTCTATTGAGTGTAGGATTCGAAAGAGAAATCACATCTTTGGCATCAAATTTAACATTAGTTTCAATAGGAGTTGTAGCGATCTTGTTTTCAAAGAGTCCAACTCGAGAAAGAAAATTAGTGGCATATTTTGCTTATGCAAAATAATAACCAAGGGAATCTGAATTAATTTCCAAGTCAAAAAGGTAGTAGAGTTGCCCAAGATTTTTCATTACAAATTGTTGACTATGGCATTGCTTGAGTTTTGAAATGTCTAGATCAGTAATAACTACATCATCCACAAATAAGAGTAGTATAATATACCCATGAAATAAGCGCTAAACAAAAAGAGCATGGTCATAAGAACTAAATTTGAAGCTGAGAGATCCCATGATTGAGCTAAACTTAAAATATCATGCACGGGAGCTTGTTTCAAGCCACATAATGCTTGATGTAGCCAGCACACTTTATTTGAAGAATGAGTGTATTTAGAAGGAGGTACCATAAAAATTCCCTCAATGAGATCTCCATTAAAGAATGTATCGTTAACCTCCGACTCAAATAGAGACTAGCACTTAACTGTGACAAGAATAAGAAGATTGTGGATAAACATAAGGCATGCAACATGAGCAGAAGTCTTTTTATAGTCAATTCTGTAGTCTTGACTAAAACCTTTCACCACTAGCTAACCTTTGTAATAATCCACGATACTATATGCCTTTATTTTAATCTTATATTCTCATTTACAATTTCTAGAGGACTTACTAGGAGACATTCAACCAAATCCCATGTATGAGATTTGTCTAAGGCTTGCAACTCATCTGCCAGGCTTGTTGTAAGAGAGGATTTGTACTGGCTTCTCTATATATACGAGGTTCAAAATGAGAAGCAATGGTATAGTAGCAATGATAATTATGAAATCGAATAGAAGGTTGACTTATTCTTGTGGAATGACAGATAGGGGATGATGGAATGTTGGTTTTGAAAAATCTGCGAATGGGGTAGACAGTTCTAATGTGGTATAGCTAGAAGGGTCCACTCTAATACCAAGTTAAGAAATGTGATGAAAAGAAGAGATAAATATAATATTCTATAGATTATCATATGAAGAGTACATGATTCTATTTATAAGTTATACGAGATGACTATATAAAGTGTTAGAGTATCAATTACAATCAATCATGACCAATCAAGAGAAATATACAAAATCTACCAAATGAATCTCACATGTTCGAGTTGAGTTTTTTCTTCTTGCATAATTATGAATGAAGTCAATCTATTTAATCGTAATCTATCACTTGACATTAGGGGTGATCGGCCTTAGGGTAATACAGTTCTTATCCTAGAACCTAGAACTGGACTAAGTAGGGTCAGTTCCTAGTTTATGAAACTGAGAACCGGCCCACCCGATCTTGGAATAGGGTTAGACCGAACCTACCGATTCCAAAATAGGCCTTGAAATTGGTGATTTCTTCATTTTCTTTTTGTTTTTTCTATTTCCTAAAAGTGGGAGTTTCCCAACATTAAAAGAAAAAATAATTTTCTCATTAGGTTTTGCTTTAGAACAAAAGAAAAATCAAGAAATCTTGACCGGTCAATTGAACCGGTTTGGTTTCTTATGTGGAATTGAGAATTGGACTGGTTATTCCCAGTTCCAAAATTTTGGAATCGGTTAGTTCAGTCCGTTTCGGTCTGATGTCTATGTTGGATTTAGACACAGTACCCCACGCATTCGATAAATTCGAAATGAACCCTGTGCTTTATTTCACGGTTGAACTTGTTCCTTAAATGTTAAGAGTCTTGACTTAAATGGTCGGGATTGAACGCCCGCCAGAACGAGAAGGAAATGTCAAGCTGACAACTATTGATGTATGGCAAAGCGGAAATTCCCAAAGAATATTAAGCAAACCGACACTAACTCCTTCATTTGACATCCTTACAAAAGCATCGATTCCTTCTTCACTGTCACGCAAAAAAGCTTAAACCATTAATCACATGCTTGAAATATATAAATTTCTAATTCTGTCTTTCGTGTTCAAAGTCCATTTTTTCTTCATGAAGGATCTTAGTCCAAAGCTCCTTTTAGGCTCCTCCAGAGTGTGCTTCGCTCCATAAGGGCAAAAACAGGGGGGCTGGATATGCCATGAGGCTCCCCAGGTCAGAGAATTAAGAAGGAAGGGTCTCACTTCACGTTTTTAAAAGTTTATAATGCTGGAAAGATTTGTCAAAAGAAAGGGGAGAGTTAGGCAACTCACAAGGGAGGCTGAAAAGCAGGTGTCATAGTTTATTCGTGGGGCTTAAATAAAGAGAATATATCAAAAGAAATTAGATAGAATCTTGTTTCTCCCTAACTTCGAAATTTCATACCTGTGCATTCTTTCTTGACCATCTTTGAATAATCCAAAGATTGTCCAATACATCGGACGGGTGCTATCATTCGAGTAATAGTCCAGTGCTCCAGTATAGAAAAGCAAAAAATATCTAGCAGAAGATTGCATTATGAACACACCTAACACTAAAGTAAGGGTTCTTTAGGCATTGATTCTTTTTTCTTTTTTTTTTTCATGTGTTTGAATTTCAAAAATAAAATATTGATTGGAGTTCCAACTAAAACCCTTTATAGAAAGGACCGCTGGTATTTTGTGCAGAATAACATACGTAAACCAAACTTTACAAAAAAAAAAAAATGTATAAATCGGGGTGTTGGTTCCTAACATATTAAATGTCGGGCCTACTAGGAAATGTATGATGCCTTCAACTTTCCTTCAAAATGAACTACAATGTACAATGATTTTAATTTGTTGGGTCGCCGGTTGAATATTATTTAAGTCCACGTAGACCTTTTAATGTTCTTCACTGATGGATCACGTTGCAATAAACATCGTCAATAAATGGTCGGCTAGGGGCAAAATCTTCAGCGAAATAATTTATTCACTTCACATTGTAGATTGTCAAGTTAGTCATTTTTAGGATGATTCAAGCATTCACATACTTATATTTACAAAATAATTTCTTTGATGAATAATTACATTCTACACCATTGTTTTTTTTCTTCCGTGTGAAACTACTATTTTTTTTTTTTTTTTGACCTTAAACATGGAACTTCAAGTTATTATTTAGTGAAAGTTGTCGGTCTTACTTGTTGGGCTAAGATTTCCCGTCAATGTCAAAATATTGGAGCCAACACTTAAAATCAACATCATAAAGTGTTTTTATTTATTTATTTTGATTCTGACGATATTTCTGGTTGCTATGGAACAACTCAGTGCACAAACATGGAAAAGTGTCTCCAATGAGAAGTCCCACGATACTTGTATCTTCCCTCTTTACATCAAATCATCTCAAGTTAGAGGAAACAAATTGGGTCGATTTATTTTCGAGATGTATCAATAACAAAATATGCACTCACTTTTAATTGAATTGCACTTAGTGCCACTCTATAATAAATGAGTACAAAGCAGAATCCTATTGTTCGTTGCTAAAAATTACGGATATTTTTCCATGTTAGTAAATTTTACTAAAAGTTGATAAGCGTAAGAAAACTGTTAGTTAAAAAAAAACTACTGATGGCCTTTTTTTCCCCATATAACCCGTTGTTAATAATTGACACTCTTTTGAAGTTGCTGATATTTTTAGTTTGCAAACTAGCAATTTTTGCATGATTTGCCAAGTTTATTTGCATAACTTATCAATACTTTGAATATGCTATCTCGTGTATGAAATTACCAAATTTAGAGTGATTTGCTAATTTTTGTTAGATTTAAATACTTACCTAGAAAAGTTAATCCACAGATCATGAGAATCCCAATCCTTCATCCCTAGCTAGCTGTCTCTCAATTTTCCTTGGTAACAAACCTAGAGGTCCAAAATTTGAGGGCACCATTAAAAAAAGTCCTTATACGCACACACACACACACACACACACAGACGGCACTTCCTCGTGGGTTGAAATCTTTACGAAAAGACAAATTAATTTCCTCGTGGGTTGAAATCTTTACGAAAAGACAAATTAATTTCCTCGTGGGTTGAAATCTTTACGAAAAGACAAATTAATTCGATTTACCTTTTAGGACAATGACACATCACTTGAAAAGATTCAAGCATTGTATAGAAGAGAGTCTCTTTGAATAGTCTTTGCACTTCGAAAAAGAAAATTCAACATGACAAATCTTGGAATTGCTCCAAATTAGGGATAACTGATTTAAAGACAAATAGGTTTCAAATTTGAAACTTAAAACATACTTTGTTCGAACCAATTCTCAATTTTTGGAATCCGTAATCTATCTTGTTTGCCTTAGAAACGGTTTTGGAATGTATCCTGTATTTTCGATTTGATTCCTGGGGTTACCCAAGAACCTATTATTGTTTCATTCTATTTTTTGGTTTCATTTTTTCGTAGCAAAATAATGAGCAATAAAATGATTCGAAGTCAAAGATAAACAACAGGAATCCATATCAACCAAAAACAACAATCAATAAGATGAACACATAGTCGCCTATAATTATTAAAAAAAAAATTCAAACACGTGCCATAAAACATAGATTATGAAACTCCATCCACCATTCATCCATAAAAATATTGCTCCAAATTCTAACTAACTGAAAAGAAAAAAACAACACATAAATTTGCAAAAAATTAATATGAAATCTCACCCTAAAGGTTAGAAACAAGGGAGAATTATCATAAAAGTCCTAAACCTATTAATTAAAATATTTTTTGGCCAATTAAGTGCTAAACCTATTGTAATTATACTGATTTAATCTATTCGACCAAATTTGGCCAGCTAGTGTCGACATGGCATGGCCATTGCTGACATGGCATAATTGAAACTAATGTGGATAATTTTTAGTAACAATTTAATATTTTACTAATACTTTAATTCTTTTTTAATTTTTAATTTTTTCCTCTTCCTTCTTCCTTTGGTCAATTGCTAGCCAACGATGAGGTCGCCTTATTCCGGTGACCGGCTAGAGGAAGAAGGAAGATAAATAATAAAAATAAAGAGAAAGAAAAAAAAAAAAAGAAAAAGGAAAAAATAATTAATTTTAAAAAATATTAAAATATTATAAAAATTGTCAACATCCATGTTGATTGTGCCATGTTAACGTTAGTGCGCTAAATTTGATCGGATAGATTGAATTTGCACAATTGCACAAGGTTTAACACTTAGTTGGCCCAAAAAAAGAAGTTTAGAATTAAATTGGCATAATTGCAATAGATTTATGACTTTTTTTTTTTTTTTTTTTTTTTATAAATGTCCCTTAGAAATAGAGAAACTCGGGTTTTTCCTTTTTTTTTAGCTTTATGTAACCGGTTCCAAAAACGCTTCGGTCAATTTGGTTCTTGGGTGGGCCTTTACTTGGGATGGGGAACCGGACTTGTTTTCAAGGGATCCGGTCCAACTCTCGTATAGAATCGATCTAGTTGCACACTCCTGCTCAAAATGACATCCATTATGACCAGTCTTTTTTTTTTTTTTTTCAAAAAGTAAGTTATAACATTTAAATATTAAATTGCATATTTATTAAATAATTTTTATCTTCTCAATTACATATTTTCATATTTTAGACTTAGATCAAAGTCCAGCCACCGCGTTTTCTATAACCAAAAATATTTGAACTGCTATGTTTTCTTAATGGAGGGCAAAATTAGGTCAATTTATTTAACTAATGTGAGAAAACATCGAGCCGCCTCCATCTCGGGCAGTCTCAAAAGTTCGTGATTGCTCCCGACAGCCTTACAAGTTACAATCACGCGACACAATATGTCCAAGTATTGGGCACACTTGTTGCTGGTTTTGGGCAACCAAGATTCAATTAGCCTTTCCAAGGGGCGGTGGCAGAGGTGATTTTATAACCGTCCGAATATATGCCCATTTTTTTCAAACTTGGGTCGTCAAAATTGAAAATTGCAGGCGTACGCACGCTCAGAATTTTTGAAAAAGCCTTCAAACATAAATTGGAGTCTTTCTTAGGGTCTTTCTCTGACCATCTGGAAGGGCGTATCTTAGGACTTTCCAGCTTTTCTCGATGCATCGCCCTTGAAAGGTCAACCGAATTCTTAATGATTGATACTTAGACTATCCCTCGTTCACATGTGTAGGTTGTTTAGGACGTAGCTATGTCTCTGCTCCAATGTTGCTTTCTGAATTTCCCTAGTTATCCCACTAATTTTTCACCAACTTTTGGTGGGAGACTCCCACATTATGCATCTCATTATTGCAGGATGGCATCGGCATAGGCGTTTTAACACTACACTATTGACATAAAGCTTCAAATGCTTTTTACATTGAAAAATATAGAAATATTGTCCTACATTGCCGGACAGCAGATCTGATATACTCTTGTGGTCTCCCATCATATTATAGTTTAAGTTTTTAGGCTGGACCTTTTAAAAAGAAAATATGAAGGAATAACAATACAAGAACTTGCATAAATAAGTCCATGCAATTTACAGCATTATTTGATTTATGAAAACTGTAAACTAAAGCTATGATCATCATGCAAAAGCAAAGTGAAGATTATGGGGGAAGTCCGAAATGCAAAATTTAGGGTACAAAGTTAGTACACTAAGTAGATATTATGACAAGGTTTGGAGAAAAAAAAATTAGTAGGGCGACAATTTATGACTGAGTAGACATGTGCATTGGGCGGGCTAGGGGCCTCTTGGTGACGAGCCTGCTCTAGACCAAACCTCCTGGGGTCCTGCTCAGGCTCGTACCTTCAGCCGCCGGTCGGAAGTATTCAAATACGTCACCCAAATTCAAAAGGAATTAAAAAAAATAAAAATAAAAAAGGAGGTACAGTGAAAAGGGAACAGAAAGACTGGTCCCTCGAGTCAAATTTGAGTATTCGTCTTAGAAAAAGAAGTGCATGAAGCCAGAAGCAAAGAGTCCGACGAAGAAGGTTCCTAGCATAGTTGCTCCTCTATAAATCCGACTTCACAATCCCAACTCCCATACCGTAGTTGCCTCTTGAACTGCAAGCTAGAGCTCAAGCGCGCTTCTGATTCTCACACTTTCGCAATCTCACCCGTCATTTCCGTCATTTCTTTTCATTCAACCTATTCCATTCTTGCCCTCTCTTCTCCATTCAATTTCAGGTACATATTCATTTCCATGCAGGTTTTGTATGACATAAGTAGATCAGCTTGAGTTTCGTTATATCTTAAAATGGCGAATGGGTTGTTTGGCTTTAGGAAGGATTTGACTCAGAGAGAGAGAGAGAGAGAGAGAGAGAGAGAGAGAGAGAGAACTGATGAGGACGGGCATTTGCTCGAACGTTGCCGTGTTCACGAGCCCGTCGTCACGGTTCCGAAACAAGAAGTTTCAGAGGATCGAGCCCGGTGGAGGAGAAGGTGATTTCGTGGTGAAAAACCACGCGTGGGTCGATTCAATGAGAGATTCTTCTCCAACTCGCGTCAGTCTTCCGGGAACCGGAGAGCATAATTCCTGGATTGTAAGTCGCATTTTCTTATGCGAGTTCTCTCGATCCTTTTCATAACTTTTGACAAAAAAGGTGTAGGAACACTCTAAAGGATACTCCTCTTCACGTGACAGTCATCGAGCTTGAACGGGAGTTTCCCGATTAAAAAATGAAAAGTAATGAGAAATTTTAAGTAAAGCCCCTCCCTTGATGTAAGAGTACCGTAACGTGAAACACCTGAGATAGCTTTGATATATCTCGAGATGTCTCTAGAATCTCGGTGTTGGCGAGAGCGAGTTGAGATAACTTCATATGAATTCAATACTCAACAGGTTCATCATCCTTCGGCGTTGAAGACGTTTGAGCTGGTGACGAATGCCGCAAAGGGGAAGGAGATAGTGATTTTTCTTGACTATGATGGGACCCTCTCGCCAATCGTTGAGGACCCTGATCGAGCTTTCATGTCTAGTCAGGTTTTTCCTTATTTCATCATTTAAAATTATTTGGCACAAATGCATAAGCCCATTTGCCTAAACTCATGAAATACCTAGTAAACTCACGAGCCGATTAAGTTCAAGCCTTTTGCCTATTTAGGCGACCATGATCTAGCACAGTATGCATGTATCTTTGTCCATGTTATTTTCCCCTAATTTCTGTCAGAAGCTTTCTCGAACCAACTACATGGTGAAAATTCTCATCCATGTTATTTTCCTCTAATTTATGTGATAATTTTCTCCTTTTGCACACGAATCATCAGATGAGAGAGGCTGTCAAGGAAGCAGCTAGACATTTTCCCACAGCAATAATAAGCGGGAGAAGCAGAGACAAGGTGCATTGCTATTTTTGTGAAAATTAAATGCACGTTTAAATTGTTGCTATGTTGTTTTTCTTTTCTTCTTTTCCTATTATTTATGAATTTTCATTTTTCCCATGAGTTAGTGTAAGCCTTTGGGCTCTATATATTGATTTTTATTTTATTTTTTTGCTTATTCAGGTATACGACTTTGTGAAGTTACCGGAGCTGTACTATGCAGGAAGCCATGGGATGGATATAAGAGGACCTTCCAAAAGTCAACGCAAATGCAAGAAAGTGAGCACTTTATGTTCTTCTTCCTTTTTTTTTTTTTTTTTTCTCTTTTTTTGGTGACCTGGGAACCGCCGTATAGCCGGCAGCCGGTGGCGTAAACCTGGGGCGATCCGAGGGGACCACCTCCCTCGGACCGCGAGTGAGTCGCACAAGCGACCGCAGAGATTTGAACTCGCTCCCTTCCGGTAGAGGGATTGAGCACAAACCACGCAATCACCAATGGGGTGGGTTTCTTCTTAAGCTTTTTTGTTTTTATAAATTTCTAAAAGATCGGCTCATCTCTATTTTCGACCATGTTTCGTCTATTTTTCCCCACTTAATAATAATTTTGAAAGGCATTAATGTGATTACTAGGGTGATGAGGGAGTCCCTTTCCAACCTGCAAGTGAATTCTTGCCCATGATCAATGAGGTAATTTCCTGTGCATCATTTTCTTTTTTTGCAAAGTCCCGCTTGAGACCGGTATCAAGGTGGTCACCGTACTTACAATTTAAGTTGCATCCATGCAGGTGTATAGAGCTCTGTTAAATAGAACAAAATCAATTCCTGGTGCTAAAGTAGAGAACAACAAATTTTGTTTGTCTGTTCACTACCGCAACGTGGATGAAAAGGTAATACAGCGAATCCCAAAATGACATTCCAGTCGAAATGTTTGAATAACCCGTAATTTCCAAAATCGATAGAAGAACTAATCTAATGACACCCCCCATGGTTAGATTAGTGGCTTAAGGAATGGATTTGTGTATGGCATGATTATGATCACTCACACTATCAAAACCAAATATTACTCATCAGCTCCCATTTTATCCGAACTTTAAGATTAGTGGCTATTCCACTGGCCACTCCTTATATTGACTCAAGCCCTAAAATAAAAGCAGAAAAATTAACTTTTTTCTCACTCTACGTACATTCATCACCTTTGCAGAGGTGGGCTGCATTAGCTGAGCAAGTTAGATCAGTTCTCAGCGAGTACCCAAAGCTCAAGCTTACTCAAGGCAGAAAGGTATATGATTATCTTATAACATAATTCTTTTTGTGTGGTTCTAGTGAAATTTGATTATGTTTTATGTTACTGACGATCCAACGCTCATTATGAACAGGTGCTTGAAATTCGCCCGATCATCAACTGGGACAAGGGGAAGGCTCTTGAATACCTGCTAGAGTCGCTTGGTAAGTTTTTTGGTCCATATTGGTAAATTCCTTTTTCCCACAGAAGCCCTACGTTTATCGGTTATAGCCATGAAATTTGTCCATGATGCTTGTGATTTTTAGGACTTGACAAAAAGTTGAAAGACATATACCTCAACTGGTTTCCCTATCTCATTTTATGCATGAATAGAAGTATTTGACTCTTGTGCTTCCGCATTTTGATTTTTTGGGCGGCAGAAAGAGAGAGTTACAATACTCCATCATGCACTGACTGCACCTGTATCCTGTGACATATAATTTACGTAGGATATGCTAATGATAGCAACGTTCTACCCATCTATATCGGAGATGATCGGACAGATGAAGATGCATTTAAGGTACAATAATTTCTAGGGCACAAACATTATGCTCATTCCCTTAAATGCTTTTTGGGTCCTGGTATTGTTGGAGTGATTCTCACGAGTTAGACGATTTTAGGTTTTGCGTGACAGAGGACGAGGAATAGGAATCCTCGTGACCAAAGTAGCAAAAGAAACATGTGCCTCTTATTCTTTGCAAGACCCACCTGAGGTATGAAATAGAGAGAGAATTCCTTGCAATTATTGTGCTTTGCTTTCGAATTATGGTTGATTCTATAATAGATGCTTGCGACTTCTGGTGATGTAACAGGTGATGAGCTTTTTGATGCGTATGGTGGAGTGGAAACGGCACACAAGCCGAGCACGCCATCTGCTGTAAAACAGTAGAAGAAATTGGTTTTGAACGCTTTCGAAATTTAGGAGGATAATTCGTAAGTGGAAGACACTTCTGTCCCTTTTGTTCTTCATGATTTGTTCTCTCTTTTAGGGGGCTGAGCCATGAGCTGAAGCTTGATTCCTTATTTGCAGTAGTTTACATATGAAAGATCAGAGTTGCATGTTTTAAGAACCCCATCTCTCTCTCTCTCTCTCTCTACACTTCACAAAGCACTTCGCTTCTCGTGGGAATCAAGAGAAGCTTCGCAAAAGTCGATTATGCAATTAGTGCTTTGTCAAACTTCTGGATGTTGATGTGCTGGGAACTATCAATAGAACATTGTCGTCTGTTAGCGATTTTAAGATCTACATCGAAAATAACAGACCCTTAATTAGATACATGATTCGAAGATCGATCTCAGAATTGGTGGATAAAAAAGAAAAGGCTAACTTGTACTAGAGATCAGATGGCTGCAACCTAAAAAGGAACATAAACTAGGCTTAGGGATGACTCAACAGCGTAAGTTCAAAGCAAACTTACAAGAAATTGAATAAATTTAGTAAATTCTGCAATCTCATTGAATGTGTATCATTCTTTTTCCCTAAGATATCATCTTATAGTCATAAGTCTTTAGGATCTCACTTTTCGTGTTGTAGACGTGTCTTCAAAAGTTAAAGTTTTGAATGGATCCCATATTTGTAATGTGAGCTCAGTGGGCTAGTATATAATGGTATAAGGTTTGGTATCATGCCAACTATTTATTTATTTTTTAATGTATGCCAATCTACTTCTGCCACATGTCTGGCCATGATCTCCATCATATCATAGTTAAGCAATGCTGTTCTTTGACCGAAAAATAATTGTTCCTGCATCGCAACTGCATTTCTCTCGTGCATGCCAGCTGCCTATGCCACCTGTTTGACCATGACCCCCATGTCCCAAGATTCTAGGGTCGTGATCTAATTGTCTCTACTTCTCTTTTTCCATGTTGTCATTGTTACAAATGGCTAATGCCAATCTCAGACATGCCAAATCTCCTTCTGGCCAAATTTATGGCAATAACAATCTAGTTGTCATAATTTCCATAACCCCTAATACGTGTAAAGCCGCCGACATCTTGCTATTGTCAATGCTTCAAAAAACCAATGCGGCTTTCAAAATTATTAATATATGCATCAATACCCCCTCAAATCAATACCTTGATTGACATATTCGATGTTCCTTTCATTTACACGTTAATACATCATATTAGGTAACATGTTAATACATTAATATTAGGAATATCTAATATATGACAATGAAGTTTTATTAGCTTCTTTGTCAGTGAAACATTATGAACTTAGCTCCATGGGATTGGGTTGGTGATTATTAAAAGAATAAACAGGTTTCAACTAAATGCACCGATATGATTTCAAAGCAGATATGCTGATATAATTAGCTTAATCGAACACCCCAAGTGTGTCGCGTATCCTTTTCAAGCAGTACTCCAAGCAGGAGGCAACACTTCTCAAGGGCTTACTCATGCTGCTGTTGTCTAAAGGCATGACAACTCTATTAAATATAAGGCGACAACCGTTTCCGTAAGCAATATCTCCCACTATTGTTGTCATAGTACTTTTAGTTGACTACCTCTTCCCAACATATTACAACAATCTGAATGTTGCTGCTAAAACTCTTAAAGCAACGTGTCTTTTTCTTAGTGCAACACAGCCCAAAAAAATTGCCTAAATAGTGAAAATAAGAATAATGAAGGTGCCAGATAGGAGCAGCTGAACTAGCTGGTTAGCCATTCATTCTAATTACCTGGGGTGGGTGTTGAAGATGCTAGGTTTGCAAACCCTCTCCTTCTCCCTCTGTTTTCTCTTTTCTCTTTCCATATTTCTTCTTCTGAGCTATTTTGTTGATGTGGCGCTCACTTAGCGCCATCTCAGCATTCACTCGGCACCGCATTAGTGTCAAGTGTGACCGAAGCTACTATGAAAAAGCCATGTTAGGCTTAAACTGGGCAGAGTTAACAAAAGTATTTTATTATACTTTTTGAGTAAGGTTTTAAGATTTGATTGCACTATTTCTTGGTTGTAGGATTTAATCATGCAAATTAAAATAAAATTGCACTTTCCCTAGGACTTTAAGTGCAATTATTCGACAAAAAGAAAGTCTTCCTGAATTAACATGTAGAAGTTTTCATAAATTAGATGGCCAAAAGAAAATTAGGGTCTTCGAGCTATCCATTAGAGTGAATTAAAGAAATTGATGCTTCAAGAAACTTCCTTGGAACCTTAAGTTTTCTTGGAGTATTTTTTAACTTGGCTTTTTACTTTTTGCAAATCTTGTGACGCATGCATTTTGATTTCTTTTCCATCTTAAGCACCTATACTGTAATATAAATCTGGTTAATAGCTTATAATATGGTGAGAAAGTAATTATTTTTTACTTTTGATGGGTCCAAACGAGTAACCCCAAGGAAGAAACGAGGAACATGATACCAAAAACACCCATCTAGCTAGTATCAATAAGAGAGGTGCAAAAACATGTGAAATATACATATACACGATGGGGAGAGCCTGTATACAGCCAAATGAAAAGAATAATGACAGAGAAACTCTACAAATTTCAGGGTGTAAAAGATGAAGAAGTGGTATGAAAGGACTCAAAACAAATTCCTCCTTAGGGTTTGACCCAAGCAAACATTGCAATCGAAGAAGGAAAGTCAGCAAAAAATTAAATTGCTATATCACCCACATTTTTCACCACTAGCTTCGAATAAAAGAAGTAAAGAATATGTCCACATAAATGACGATTCGATCTTTCCAATTCTAAGATTTCGTCACATTTTCACCACGTCAAGTACATGCTTGGAACCCATGCCATTTTAAATAGGCTGATAATTTTTTTGTCAAGAGTCCTTGCGCTCCGTTTGGCATTTCTGGGAAAGAACACGAGCATCTTTTCCCAGTTTGTTGACCGTGAATTGGCACGAAGCAACAAACCTTGAGCTCGAACCCTTTAGTATCCCAATCTTCCTTCTAGCCGGAGCGTCCACATGCAATGCAAACGTCAAGTGATTCTTGGTCTTTTTGCTCCTCAAGCTTTCTCGCATCTCCTTAGGTAATGCAGTATTTGATCCTTTGAGGACGATGTCAACGGCCTTCGATGTCTTCCGGTCCTGGTCGAATGCCACGAACTTTCCCGTCGCGATCGCCTTTTGTTTGAAGGCGAGCGAGACAGCCCCACCTTGCTTGTAGGTAAAGCTCGAATACGTGTTCGGGTTCTCGACCTTCAACTTGACGTCGTACACGAGTTTAGTATTTTTGTCATGCGACTTCGTCAGGTCCTTCACGACGAAATGGTCGACATGGAAATTAGGGTTTTTCAGCTTGAGGAAAACGGAGGAAACAATGGCGAGGATGCCGACGACGAGGACAATCACGATGATGGCCAAGAAGAGCCAACAGCAACAAGAAGAACAACACCACGACCGCTTTTTCGGCTCCGTGGGCTTCCGGTGGTGCTTGACAATCAAGGCGTTCTCCGGGGGCGGCACACGGTAGATCTGGTCTTTGGGGATCTGGACGACGTAGGTGTCGGAGGCGAATGCGTGCTCGGGGCTGTCGGGATTGGGGACAGGAGCCAGCTCGAGGCTGGCCTCTCGATGATCGCTGCCGCCACCGCCGCCGCCACTGTCGTGCTGGCGGCCGTTCGTGTGGGGAGGAGGTGGGAACCGCTCCTCCATGGGGAGATGGGGAGCGGTGGAAAGGAGTGGGAGGGATGAATTGTAATATCAGGTGAGAGGCTGGCTTGGCTTGCATGGGGGAAGGGTTTGGTGGTTGCACGAATTGGCTGGATATCGGGGGAGAGAGACGGTTTCACAAGGGGGAAAAGGTTATAATTAGAGATTGCTTTACTGGGTCAATCGGTTTCCTTAACGGTTCCTAATATACATTAAGTCTTTTTTGTTGCTGAAGGCCTCGCGACTATCCATTAGCATCGATTCGCTGGTGGGACGTGTAAAAGATTAGCTCGTTGCGAGGAGGAAGAACGCCATTCAGACGTAACGAACGAGCTCAGGCAAAAACTTGGTCAATTCTCATCATTTCGTAGATAGAAATTCGGAACTTAGGCAAAAACTTTGGTAATATTTTTCACAATTTTTCGACCACGCAACGTTCAACAATTATATGACAATTTTCGCGTGCTTCAACTGAGGTCAGATTCGGTTCTTCGCCAAAAGGACTCGACAATCAGAAACATATTAGCAGTGCTCGAATCATGGGATCCACTGAGATGATGTGGAGCTTACATGGACACAGTTGATGATCCAACAGTTCATGCAAGCTAGATCACATTATCTAGGTGTGGGCAATACCTTCTCTTGACAATCTATCAAGAGGAGGTGGAAAATCATTCACGTAGCATTATGTTAGCATATCGCCGAGGGATGTAAGGTGAGAGTCCTAAACTTGATCATGTTAATTTAAATGAAGCCCATTGAATTTGTAATGGACAAATTGGGCCAAAAATAATGAAAATATGTTAGATGATATCGTATATTGTCAAGAAACCTTGATAAATTTTGAAAAGGTTAGTGAATTTCAATTTCAAATAGCAAATGTCTTGGATTATCGTTTAGTAGTCTATGTTTCCAAAAATTCTAATGTGGTGGTCAAACAGAGCCATAATAGCCCTAAATGTTTGAGAGAAAAAAATGATGTGATCAGCATCATCAAGGATGGGGTCACATGACCCCAAGATTAGGTGAGGTCAATCTACTGCACCTAAGGATGTGGGAGTTAGGCAACCCTCATAAAACATTAACACTCACTCTCTTTGATATGATCAATTTTACTAATTTAAAAAAAAAAAAAAAAAGTTATTCAATTTTGACATTAATTTAATAACATTCAAAAGTATGACAAGAACTAATAGTGATTTATAAGTTTATATTTTTTTTCATTATATCCATCATTTTTTTGAACACGCGACAAGACATATAACTAAATAAAAGCATGTCTCATTGTATCCTATGATATTCCACCCGATTTGAATTGAGCGAACCAAAAGCAATCTAAAAGTTTAAGTTCAGATGGAAAGTTCAATGTGAACTGAGAAATTGAAGGCAGAACTTCCCCATTGGATTTCTCCTGTCTAAACCACTGATTTTATAAATGAAAGCAGTGAAACCTGTTATTCAATATTTGCAGCCTTGCTTTCTGCTTTAGAAAGGCTTAATACCAATAGGCCCGGCCTGAGGCCCACCGGTACGAATCCAACATACACATCGAGGGAGAGGGGAGGCAGTGGCCCTTTCTTGATCTCCCTCAGCCCCTATTCTCCTATCCTCTGAAAATGGGATTAACAAGAACTTGGAAGCACACCATTCTTTATCAGACATTAAATCTAAACTTGGCCATCCTATAATAGGAAACCGTCCCTAGCATTCTTTAGGGATTGTCGGGAAACTGCATGACGCCGAGGATCGACACACCATGTAGTCCTAATCGGGATCTCGACACTTAAACTCAAGTCATGGCCAACTCGCCTAGCTCACTTGCTCACTTGCGCTCCACACATCTAGCTTGTATGCTCAATCTATCCGCACGCACATGCAATGCACAGTCATGGGCAGCAGAGAAATTCAAATAAGTGAATCACATCAAACACTCAATGAAAAGCTGCCATGACATACCCTGGCTAAAATATCTAGCATTTATTCTTAATAACAAAGATGACCACGAATCTAGTTTGAGTCATCACAAAAAGACTTTACTAGCAAAATAATAGAAACACAATGGGAAAATAACACGAATGGTCCATCAACTTTTGTCCAATGTATGATATGGTCCCTGAAATTTTGTTCAATGTGTAATGTAGTCCTTAAGTTTTTAATTTGTTTAATGTAATCCCTGAACTTTTAATAGATATTTAATTTAATATCATGGATAATATTGAACATTGTTGTATATTTTAGAGACTAAATTGAACATATATAAACAGTTCAGGGATTACATTGAACAAATTGAAATTTCATGGACCACATCGAACATTAACTAAATTTTAAAGACCATATCGAACAAGTTAAATTTGAGTTCACATTGCAGATTGGATCAAAATTTAAGAATAATTTGTATCATTGTTTCCAAACATAAAAATAAGAAAAAGAATGAGGGCGGCGTCTACCAAATCATGGAGGGAGGAAGAACGGAATCTATCTTGGGCCCGGAAGGAAGCCAAGTCCCTCACTCCTCTTCCCCACAGATGAATCGAGTACATGCATCCCGGATCGAGCGGAGCACATGCGCCTTTCCTCTACGAGCACATTAAACAATGTCACTCTCATTCGATTTGCTGGCTTTTGGCGCAGCTTTTCTCTGCCCCGTTTTGCTTTTGCACTCGACTCTTTTCTTTCAAGCAACCAAAAGACTTGAGGTTCACAAGCTCATCGACTTTACTCTGCATGGACCCAAGTCTATGGAGAAAGCAAGGTCACATCGTCGCATCATGCAACACTAATTGAGGCTAATCGGCCTTGGCGACGAGTGCTCCGACTTATCCTGGATCGAGCTCGGCGAGCATTTTGGAACATCTTTAGACAGCAATCAACCTGGGTTGCTTCTACCCTAATTCACGGCACTAAGCGACCCGGCACACATAGAGCATCGTGCATCTCGCTAGATTAGTTAGCTAATCTTGCAACTTTGGTATTATCAAAAAGGTGGATTTATGGTGGTAGAATAGCCGAAGAAAGGTCCCAAACCAAAAGGCGAGAGAGGGCCTAAATCGATCCTCATCCTAACACGCAAGGTGGGTAATGGGTTGAGGGGCCAAACCCCTTGCACGCTCTCGATTGCTAGCCGCATCCATAATTGCATCCTCATTCCTCACTCAAAAACCCTTCTCAAACTTTTGGGTGGCCCCCCAAAGTTCTCTTTTTTCTTGGCCTTTCATAAAGATACTCATGAGGAAGAATTAAGAACGAATACTTCGAGCTTGAATCTTATCAAATCCTAAAAAAAGTTCTATAAATTGACTTATCATGTCATGGAGGTGTCCCCATTCGATAAAGAAAAGAAGCAAAAGCCAAATGATTTCGTTTAGCTTACATAATAGGTTCTCTGACAAAGCAGATCAAACCAATCGCCTCGATCTTTGTATATCATTCTTCATGTCTCTGCAATGTCCTGGTCCATACACCAAGGAAGTAATTCGCTTCGCAAATCTTTGACTTTACTCTTTTACACAGAAATACACTTTGTGTTGACATAACATAGACATGTTTGGATAGAAACCTGTTCAGACATTCTTGGTAGCCCCTCGTTTCTAGTCATTTGTTCTATACACAACTCGGCCAATTACAGTTCTAGTTTTAGTGTGTTCACAATCTCCTAGGCCCAAAAAACTTAGTTTAATAAATAATTTCTTCAAGCCTAATCATGATTACCCCTACATTTAGAGAAAAATTATCTAATCAATCATAAACTTATCAAATGTATATCAATTTAATCCTAAACTTTTCATTTTTGCTAATTGAGTTCTAAACATTTGCGTGAAAATTTCAATGTAATCTCTTTAGCCAATATTTGCAGAAGTCACCAACCTAACAATATGCCACATAAGACGGTCGGTGAAAATTGGATTATTGCTTTAGTTATTTCAAAAGATAATTGATCAAAATGACTACACTGAAATTTTATGCAAATGTTTATAATTTAATTGGTCAAATTGAAAAGTATATGATTGAATTTGTATAGATACAATATGTTTAGGATGGTTGAGTTAATTTTCTCCTACATAGTTTCAGGCATTAACGACTGCCAGTTTTTGCTACGTGGATGAAGTGTAAATAAAGATTTTCTCGCATCGTTACGATAAAGGGTTGTCCAAGGAGTGAAGTCCAAACGTGTTTGCAAATGAACTGCGACAAAAAGTGTTCTCTGACAACGAGCCAATCTGAATCACCACAAGTTGAAAGCGGGAAAGGTAAAGCTAAAAGGGAGAGGGCAATTGAGTGGTGGCTGATGCTCCAGTGGCCAATGGGAATGGACAGTGAATATGATCTGGCCGAAGGCATAGAAGATGAGGGGCAGGACAGTTCTGTGGGCAGTGTGTTGGGCTTTTTTTAACTTTGATCTGTCTTACAATTTACATTAAACAACGCTAAAGTATCTAACACTGATTTACAAGATTAGTTGTAGTAGATTCTCGTTAGGAGTTTAGCATAACCCCCTTGTTTAAAGACGAGCTTATGGTATGCCGCATCGGTTTGCAATTCGTATACAAATGTAGTTGTCCGAGCTCAATGCACCGGGCATCATATGCAAATATTTAATGGGCCTGGCAATCTTTTGATTGGAAAAAGTAAAGGCCAAGAGAGAACCTCTTCTTGAACCGTGACCCCATTTCAATTGGGAAGCAAAAAGCAGTGTCAAACACACCCCCACCCCAATGAACTAGCAAATTGTAAAAGAAAGAAACCAAAAGAAAGAGCAGAAGAAAAAGGCAAACAAAAGCGGTCCCTCCTCCCCCTTTCCTGCCCTCCCAACTTTCTTTAAAACGCACCAGCAAATCACACCTCAAAAGCCCATAAGCACACACGGTGCAGAACCAACTCACAAAGATCATCGAAGTCACAAACTGACCAGCAAAGACAGAAGTCCTAGGGAGAAGAAACGAGAAAAGAGAGGAGACACCATGAGAAGAAGAGATGCAATCAAATTAGGAGCTCCTTCAGCAGATTTCCTAGTGTGCTTCCCTCCTAGGACCCACTTAAAGCTGTTGCCAAAGCCGGTTAGTAGCCCGGCGAGACACTCAGAACCCAACAAACTCCACCCCCACTCCCACCCCCACCAGCAGCCACCACGGCACCGCCATCGCCGGTCCAAATCTTTCACCAAAGGTGCCCAAGCAAGCCCTGTCTTATGGATCAAAACCAAGCAAATTGGCCTGGTGACGTCCGAGCCGACCTCCCAAAAGTCACGTGTGCCGGGCAGATCAAGGTCAAGACCAAGACTGGAGCTTGCAAGAGCTGGCAATCAGTGATGGCAGAGATCGAAAGGATTCACAACAATGACAAGCGTAAGAAGAGGCCGACCTGGGGGGAGGCGCTTGGCTTCAACAAGGACATAATGCAGTTCTTGACATGTTTGAAGAACATAAAGTTTAATTTTCGATGTTTTGGCTCTTTTCCTGATGCACAGATCACTAGTGATGAAGAAGATGAGGAAGACAACGAATGTCGTGACCATGACAACAACCCCGTGGCAATAGACAGAAATGATAACAATGAGACTTCAAGGCCCGTATTCTCTAAATGGTTTATGGTGTTACAGGAGGGTAACACCAAGATCAAGGACTTATCCAAACAAGACAGGAAAGAGAAAGGAAGGTCTTGGGATGATGGGTCATTGGATGCACCTGTTGCTCCTCCGCCAAATGCCCTGTTGCTTATGCGGTGTCGGTCTGCTCCGGCAAAGGCCTGGCTGGTCGAAGGAGAAGAACAAGAACAAGGTGGGAATCGTGGAGATAATGAGATCGAGCAAGAAGTGAATAGAGAATTAGAGACCAAGAAGAACTTGCAATTTTTAATGGACGAGGCCAAGAGGGAAGAGGAGGAGGAGAGGAAGCAGAAAGAGTCCTTCATGATGAGATACGATGCAGATTACTATAATATTTCAACCGATATCGCAAAGGAAACTTGGGTATCCGGCGGACTGAGAGATGCGCTGTTGAGAAGTCGAAGTTCCAAGAGTTGATGTTGGCAGCTATATGGTTTTTTTATATTTTGTTTTCTTCTTCCTTTTTTGCTTTCTTGTGGTTTGTTTCTCCAAATACTGTCTTCCCAGGGGACAGAGGACTGCTAATACCAATCTCTGGAAGTATTATCGTTTTCGACCACGGTTTAACATTGATTGCAACTGTACAGCTTCCTGGAATCCTATCAGCATCAGTGTAAATCTCGGATTGTACTCATCGATCTATATAAAGATTGCGTTGCTTCGATTGTTTAATCTCCAACTTCTTCTGCATGTTCTGTATCGTTATGACAATGGGGTCCTTTGCTTAATAAAGCCTGAGTCTTATGCACATAGAAAGAGAATTAGGAATATGCCATAGTTGAGACAAACGGGTGGAATACGAACAGAGGATTGTAATTTGTACCTTCACAAGGATAATTTGAGCATCGAAGAGTTCGTTATTTTGCATTTTCTGAGGAATGTGTCCCTGATATCCTCGACCGATGTTTGTGCGGTACTGGTCAGTGGTCACCACTTTTCGTCTCGCATATTAGGAACATCAAGATACATCAATTTGTTCTTTCCATTCGGACATTCTGCGAGAGAAACTGACAGGGAAACACAGCATAGTTTGAGGGGGGCAAAGCTCGGCTTTTTCAGTGACTATGTGGAGGGGAAAAAGTAAGAGTTGGCAGAGACATATTAATGCATTTACTCGCAATTTTATCATCTCCTAGGATGGGCCAACATTAAAACAACGAACAGTGACAGCCACCTGTTCTTGGAATTTAGGATTTCATGCTGCAGGAGCTCATCTACGGAGATCATCAAGAGACCTAAGTTCGACAATTAACATGTCCAGCTGCACTCGATTTCATTCAAAAGTTTATGCCCATGATCAAGCTTGATAGATTAACCGTTCCATACCATAGCTCTTATCCAATTGGAGACTCTACTATACAATATCTTCCCAAGACATACCAATAAGTCAAGGGCGTCAATACTGTATGGAGCAACCTAACGATTTTCCTAACAGTGTCCTGCCAAACTCAAACCTATAAATCCTTATTTTGCTATCCACCGGTAGATTCCTACTGACCAGGGTCTATTATTTCAGCGGCAAAGTAGCAGCTCCAGAACCAGAACATTTACACGGAACTTGAACTAGCATGTAAGGATGGAAGCAGTAAGGGAAGCTGAGACTTTGGTAAACATTATCAAACGGAGTTCATGCTTGTAAGAAAGGGAATTGACAGTGGCCGGAATAGGCCTCTCAGGAAATTTGCCGTCAGTTGCTTCTTTACTTGAAACAGCAAACAGGAAAGACCCAACTATTTTCCAGTTAGGCTTTGACCATAGCAACGCGACGCAACAGCACTTGCGCCTGCCCTCGGAACAATTCATCTCACATGATTAAGGTTAAATAGCCAGCAATACCTCTATTAAGAGCACTTTGAACATACAGCAATCCTTGTTTACTGGATGTTACCTAGCTATTTAAGTCTTTCATCCATCGTTACAGTATCTGTCACCAAGATCCAGCATCAATTCAGTTGCTGCCACCAAATTTCCATTCCACATGAGAGCAATTTTAGCATTCACAAAAAGTATGCGCATTGGAAATGACGAAACTGTCAGTGTGGACTTCCAACTATCAAAGTTCAGAGAACGAGCAACCACCTAAAAGACTAAATGAAAGTGGGATGTTGCAGTTGGTCCATTGAGAGCATCTCTAAAAGCTATTCATTTCTTTCTATTTCATATTTGTCGGGAACTATGTAGACCCACCAGTGCTTCAGCATCGCGTTGGGTTTCGCATGTGTGATAACCTCCAAAACAACGATGTGTTCCCCCAATTAATCCTTGATTGGGGGCTACTCTGATAGAATTATAGAGAAGAATAAAATCTTTAGCAAATTAAAGTTTGTTAACAAATTTATCATCCTAAATGTCAATTGAATATTTTTAAGATTCCAAGCAGGGAAAATGAGCATGTTCGTGATTTTTAGATGGCAATTTGGAAGAAATAAAATTTTAAATGGCGGTTCAAAATGTCTAAGAAGCTGTTGAAGTGAAGATTCAAGTCAAGAAAAATAGACTAAAAGTGGAAATTTTAAATTCTAAAGAAACTATATGAGTCAAAATACAAGATAAAAGAAAAATAACAGGCCTCATATTAATTCCAAAGAGAACAGTCTATTATAGATTGTCAATGAACAGGTTATTTAAATTACATGCCTGTAAACCGCACCAACGCAGGGTTACGGCATACAACAATAGAACCAACAAGACAACAATCAAATGCACTTATTCTGAAGCAAAATGCAGGTAAAAATTGGAGCTGAAGAAACGATTGACTGTTCAGCTGGGCTTTGTAGCAGATATCATCACGAAACGCCGATTCCTGGTACATTTGAAATCTTCCAGTCCACATGTTTTGCAGAGATCTTCTAGTTCATGTTCTGATAGGAAGAATTGGCCTCCTGATATGCGGTACATATTCTACATCACCAAACAGAATCCAACATCAGGTTTCGATCTTAGCTTAATGTTACAAATTTCAGTCACATCACTGGAGAAGAAAATCATCTTGATCAGAACAAGAATTGGAGATAGACAACCATCTTTTCCACATAGAACGCCTCGTAACAGGGTGTTTTGGAATAAGAGATATACAAAGTACTCGTCCAAACTCTTACCATAAAAAAAAAAAAGTACTCCAAATGATGTACCTTTTGCATAAGCTTCGAGAAAGGGTTGAGAGCGTAAGGACCATCATAGATGAAGGTTGTGGCAACGAATATTCCACCAGGCCGTAGAACTCGACTTATTTCAGCGACCTACAACACCAAAGGGGCATTATAGGACATCATATGCTAGTGAAAATCAAAGAATTAGTACAACATATTGTCTGCACTCTGTTGGTGAAAGGGTCTTGAGTGTACGAACTTGTATGACAGAGAAAAAGCAGGGATAGAAAAACTCAAAAATCCTTACAGCTGATGAAGGAGAAGACCAACAATGAATAGCAGCACCGGCATGCACAGCATCGACAGAACTCGAAACAAAAGGGAGTCTTGAAATATCAGCTCTAACAAGAATCAAGTCCCTAAAGCAAATTGAAAGATTTAGCCAAATACAATACTAGAGAGCTTGATGAGTACAAAATCCCTTCTAGATTTCTTTTTATTGCGCCCAAATTAGATGAAGTTGCAACCACCAATTATATGAGATAAGGGTCAAAGCCTTACTCCTTAGGGAAGTTCTCCTCCTTCTTAATGAATTCATAGCATTCCTGGAGCATGTTTTCTGAGTAGTCAAGTGCGACAACAAGGGAAAACAGCCCACTCTTGGCGAAGAGCCTGGTGAATGGACCACTGCCGCAACTAGCATCAATGATATTCCCACCTAGGACGGGCTCAAGATACCCTTTAATCAACTCAAACTGTAATCAAAGTCTTTAAGTTGATAAGCAAGTACAGATAAAGAGATTCCAACTAAATGAAACAATTTGATTGTATTCTTCAAGAAGCATTCGAATAATATGAGCTATAATCAGCAGAAGTGAGACAGTTCACACTCAGTTTTTAGTATCAGACAGAGCGACATTTGCATTGAGATAGGCAATTGAAATCAGAAGGCAAGTTAGGGGTCATCCTCAACTCACTATGAAGAACATTTTACTGGACCAGAGATGAGATATAGATTAAATTCTACCAGAAAACTCGTTGCTTTCATGTTCTTTTGGAAATACAGTGATGACAGAATCATGAAATAGGAGATTTTCAATAACCTCCTTTTGAGGACCAGGCCATCCTCCCACTGCAGAAAAGCCTTGACGCCAGCCCCTCTCATAGATATATGAGATCAGCGGTAACCTGCAAAGATCAATATGATATACAACCAGTGCTCTTAGGTGTATAAACATATCATTGCATTTATCCTCAACCAAGAACAAAATCACTAAGAGCAGAACAGAACTTGCAAGACATGAGATCAGTGCACTTTTGAAGGTTATCCTACCCAAGTACAAGGGTCAGTGGACTCGACTGTTATACCAGCTGAAAAGGAACAAATACCACAAACCTGAAAAATTCCGTGGCTGGGGCCATGGCTTCAGTATATTCCTTGGCTCCACTTGAGGCCACAAGCTCGAGATGAGTTTTGTTGCCCAAATAAGTCTTCTTACAGGTGCTACATAGCAAAGTAGACTCGGACAAAGTATCCCTGCATAAATAATGAAGTCATATGATGATGGAGCCGAGTCGAACAAAACCAAACTGAGAGCTTAAGATCTCCTGTGACTAATGTAAATGTTAGTCATCCTTTTAGCTTTCATCTTACTGAGGAATCGACGGACTTACATGGATAGTGCTGGACCTGCATGCGTTAGAGGGTGGTAACATATCGGACAAGCTAAAATGCCCTTCTTGGAGGCAACCTTCTCGTCAACTTCAATAGGATCCTGCAACACGAACAAATTGCTGAATCAAACTGGGAGCCAATTTTCTAGCTGCAAAGCGTCGGAATCTGTTGATCCTTGCAGATTCGCTGCGATCAGAGCTGACCATTTTAAGTCAACTAAACGAATTTTTGTTTATCAATGCCTTGGATGATCCTTTATACATCCCCGAATCTCCGACATACACAGGATATCAAAGGATGAGTTCTTGCGCTCGACTTTTCAAGACTCCTCACTACTAAGGCAGAATGCCAGAAAATGCATAAAGGGGAGCACTATATACTTCAATTTTCGTAATTCTTAAGCCAAAAAAGGATCGAGTTGCATATTTTCGACGGTACCACGATTCGAATCATCTCGGCTTCTAAGACATGATATAAATGATCAAATTGAGGGCCACAAAATCCGACGGAAACTCGATCGGCACCTCAGAAGCATCGCTCTCTGCTTCCGCCGTTTCGTTTTACTTCCTTCTCGAATTGCTCCTGTGTTGCTCGTGATCTAACATATCCTTTCACCGAAACGTGATGCGAAAAAACAAAAAAAAGATTCAGAGCAGAGAAAAGAGAGATGGAGCATCTCACCGGCGTCGCTGTTTGAACAGCGGCTCTCACTCTCGCGGCATGAACTCGCCTCCTGAAGATCGAGGAGCCGGGCACCGAGGTGAAAGCAACACGCCTCCGGGGACCGAGTTGACTTGGCCGAGCCACGGCGAGGAAGTTGCTGCCGGCGAGCGTCGCCATGACTCTTTCTCTGTGCCAACTGAGGTAACGAGGTACAGAGGAAGGCGCGCAGAAAATGGAGTATATGTCTTGTTTCGTTTAATCGACGAGGGCAGGGGTGATCCGACAGTTTTTTAAGTAGGAGACGCCCAGTGTCTGCTCAGCCAAAACTAACGTTAGCGTCATCACGAAAATAAATTATTCAATCATTTCTCTTCTATTTTACTAAAATTATTTCGTTTTTTTTTTTTTTGCGTGTTTGTTGTAAAGATTAAGATTGAGAGAAAGGCCTGCAGTTATGTCTGCCATGGGTTGAGCCTGAAGCCCCTTTAAAATTATTCTATCATTTCTCTTTCTTCTTCTTCTTTTTTTTCTTTCTTTTTTTTATTTATTTATTTATTTTAACGGTTCTAACTCTAGTGGTAATTTTGTCTCGAATTGCCTTTTGAGTAGAGGTGTGCAAAGGAATCGAGAGTTGCCTGGATCGCTTGGAACCGAATTGGACCCGCTTGGAATGGTGATTCTTAAGAGAACCGATTTGGTTCCTAGTTCTAATGTATGAAAACCGATGAGTACCAGTCCGATTCTCGGTTTTATGAGTAGATTCGCCCACCACCCAGTTATATTAATATATTAAATTTTAATATTAAAAAATTTCGAAATTAGTAAATGTAAAATATTTGATTGAGCTTGAGCATAATAGCTTCTCCTATTTAGATTCTGACAAACACCCATCATGCCATTGGTTCTGTAAGTTAGACATAAACATTTTTTTTCATAGAACTCGATGTGGATTTTTTTCAAACTCACTCTCGATTCAACCCATCAATGCAAGCTATGCTCGAGGTGGTGATGGAAAAATTTGAAAGCCTGTGTCGAATCTGAAAATTTTCATGAGAGAAACGTGAGATTTCCAGGGGTTGTTATACTTAGAGGAGAAAAGCGATCTAAAAGGAGTGACATATAGGTACCAGAACATTTTTTTCCTCCTTATCATTGTTTGAGTTAGACTTAACGTTGGCTGCTAGCTTTTGGTTGCGCAAGTCTAGATCAACAATATTTCATTGATTTTTGGTGAGACTTGTTCTATGGATCCACTTGGGAACTGGACCAGATTGGAGATCCGATTCTCGAGTGAATCCATGCAGCTAACGGCAGTTCTCAATTCTAATTTTTCAGAACCGGTTTTTAGTAGGCGATTCCTGGTTCTAGGGTGGGAACCACCCACTCAAACCATGCACACTCCTGCTTTAGAGATAGGTGTTGACATGATGTTTTTAAAATAAAATGTGTTTTCATGTTATTGTCATATTAGGTATTCATAGGGACCGCCATTGCGGCACTTGTTGAGTATATTTCATTATTATTATTTTAATTTTTAAGATATCAAATGTATATAATACAAGATCCATTGGCGAAATAAAAATCATAAGGTTACCTTGATCGGTTGCTCGACAAGTTGCCTTCGAGGGCCCTCTTTACCAAAAATCCAAGGATTTTTTATGCATTGGGCTCATCTAGTAGCTTCATACAAAGCACAGTATGTTTAAGGACCACCTTTTTATATATGTGTACATACTAGCAAATATGCCGAATATTGAACAGATTAGTGCTTGTTTTATTCATATTTTAATACCTATTGTTAAAGAGTAATGTCACGCTTACGGTGCTTTTATCAAGTAATACGACAGATTGGGAAGTCTATTGTGAAATTAGCAGGACCATATTCAGTACTAATCGGCATTCACGACGTCAATTCGTAAAATGAATATTTTAATACGAACTTTTGTACACCTAGCAACTAGCATTATTCTTCCCCCAAAGTTTCTGCTCATGGTGCGTTCACCTCGATTGCTCCTGTTTGTATGCCTTGCAAAATAATTAGCTAACTGTGAAGCCGGCCTAGGGTGGACCCATCTACAATTGGGCTTGGGTCCGGCCCACCTTAACCAGCTTCGAACAGTGGGCCAGTCAAGAGCCATACAAAGCCTGGGCCTCAGAAAATTAGGCCCATTGTTCTACTACATCAAAGCACCATGCACCACTCCAGGTTAGCGAGATCGAACCCTTTTTTTTTTTTTTTTTCCCCAAACGGGATCATTATTTTCTTTTTCGTGAGAAAAAGACTGCAAAAAGTGGGAAAAAGAAATAGATGTAGAGTTTATTCCTCAATTTATGATAACGGAGAATACCAAGTGTTTGGCTATCCAATGTCCAATGAGCATAAACTATCCAAATTTATGACGATAAAAGTCATATGGATAGTCGTACTAAAAATTCCAAATTCTACTGATACAACATCGAAATTCAATGTCATAATATCGACACATTAACACAGGTTTTATGACCACAAGTCAGCCATGTTGAGCTGGCAAGCAAGTTCTCACGATTCCAACTTTTAGTTTGATTGCTTAAAAAGACGGTCATTTAATACAACATAGTGTCAAATTAGTTGATATGAAAAAACATTTTAAAATTCAAATCAAGAGTTTACACATCCATATGTTTAAACATGCAAGAGGCAGAATTCGAAAAGTGAATAAAAGGCAAATGCATTTTTATGTGACTCTTATAAAGTGCTCGACAAATTCCTTATAATTGCAATGCCTCCAAATTCATCGACCACAATTAGGAGCTACTTCGTTTAGCTTCAGGTGTTGTGACTTCGGCATGTATATAATCGGACATTACAAAACTACACACATAGTAGTTTACGACACTGGTTATTGTAGCTCAATCAAGAGCAAGATTAGGCTCTAAAATACCTGCCAGTCGGTAGTATAATAATTCGCGGTGAGATTTGGTGGGCTTTTGCACATGCCGGGGCGCATCAATCTGCGGTCACGGAGGAGGGCGGTTCCAAATTTCAAATTCGTATCTTTTCTTGATTTGTTGTTTCTTGGATAAGCCCACCCTTTCTCCTCCCGAGTTTGAAAAAGATGGGAGAAAACAGAGAATACCCCCAGATCGATCATCACCAAAAAATTTATCCGTTAATACAATAATTCCACCCATCTCTCTCTCTCTCTCTCTCTCTCTCTCTTCCTTCACGCATTCAATTCAAATCCCTTTTCTTTGCTTATAAAAAAGGAGCAGCAGCATCAGCAAGAGAGAGACACAGAGATAGAGAGAGAAAGAGGAGAAGAGTAGCTGCTACTCCAATATACATTTTGTTCCACTTCCCCTATCTTCTCTATATATTCAAAGCTCCTGCTCGAGCTCTAAGGCAAAGCAAGAACCTGCCCCTACCCACGAATCTTCGAGATCTCGAGGTCAACCCCGTCATTTCACCCCTACCCCCCTCCTCCTCTGCTTTTTCTATTTCTTCCCTCTCTTCTTCTCCTCTCTGCCCAGAAGGGAACTCCGGGTTCTTGCATTGCGAGGGGAGAGGTTTGTTTGGCGTGACTTCTTTCGTGGGTACTTTTTGTTTCTCGCTTGTTTGCTGTCGGGGAAGAAAGAAAAGAAAATGGAGAGGAACACGCCGGTGAGGAAGCCTCACACTTCGACTTCAGATCTGCTCACGTGGTCCGAGACTCCTCCTCCCCACGATTCGGTCGCGCCCGGCTCGGCTTCTTCTCGCTCCAATGCTCGGTCTCACCAGGTACGCCCTTGCTCGATTCGTTCTTGATCTTTCTTTTCAGTTTCTTATTTGATGCGATAAGTGTGCTTCTGCCTTTTTTTTTTTTTTGGGTCTTTGGATTTCCTTTGATGGGTTGTTCTGGGGAATGATGGGTAGCCTTCGGATGGGATCAGCAAGGTGGTGTTTGGAGGTCAAGTGACTGATGAGGAAGCTGAGGATTTGAACAAAAGGTTAGATCTGCTCTTCTTGTCTTTTTTTCCCTCTCCCTGTTTGTTGATGATGTTTTGTGTTTCATTTGGCGGAATGGGTCGTTGTGGCAATTTGGTTTTTCTCCGCCGTTTCAGCTATTTGTCCGCATTCTTCATGTTCTGCACTGCTTTGGATTTTCTATCTTCAGAAATTACGGTTGGATTGTATTGTATAGGTTCAGTGTGGATGTGTAGTGATCGATCTGCGGGAAATGAGGGCAGAAACTTCATTTCCAACATAATAATCTTTATAACCTCCATTTTAAATTACAAAAAAAGGGGTAATTTTTTTGGGGTGGCTGTTGATGGAGTAATCTTGGTCAATTGGGTGGATCTTAGAACCTCAGATGCCTCTGTAGGTCGAGGTTGATCATTTTCCTTGGCCTTAGGAGTCTGGTTGGTTTCTTGAACTTGATTCTGTTGCAAACTCTCGTGTCTAATTGAGCTAGTTCAGTTTTTCCCCTTCCATAATTAGTAGTAATTAGATAAAAAGAGTAAGTTCGTTAAATGTCAAGATTCAGGAAGTAAATATCTCTTTGGCGACTGTCATGGGGCTCCTTCAATGTTTATTGAGCTTCTGTGATCATGAAAATGCCGATCTGATCATCCCATTGACAATCTACCCATCTCCAATCTAGATACAATTGTAATAGGTGCTTAACTAATGTTAACTTCTTTTTGATGTCTTTTCAATTTGCGCTTTGTGAAATATTTTATTGACATGTAAAAGCTCTAGTCCATCTAAAACTAGGTTGTTCTTAGTCAATGCATGGAAAGGAGATGGCATTTTGCTCAGGATTGGTAAGTCACACATGATGCATTGTTGACACCCTTCCGAAGTGCTGCCATAGAAACAACTATTTGTTGTTAAATTAGGAAAAGCTTAAATCCATGTATAACATGCACCCACGCAAACACGCACGAGCTTGCGTATTTGCTCGTGGGCACACACTCATACACATGTGACCTTTTAGATCCTCCTTATCAAGAGAGTTTCATAAGCTTTCATAGTGCCTTTGTGCTTTGGTACTGCTTATTGTGGCTTTTTCCTCATCTTCTCCTCCATAGAATAGTGCTTTTGTAATCTTCCAGGAAACCTTGTTCTGGCTACAAGATGAAAGAAATTACTGGTAGTGGGATTTTTGCTGCCAATGGGGAGGATGATTCACTACAACCTGGAAGTGCTAACCCTGCTTCAAATAACAAAACAGGAATAAGGATGTACCAGGTATGTTTTACTATGCTGATTGCTTTTGACCTATTAAATTGGTGTTGAGTCCATCATGATGTAAGCTCTTTTGGTGGTCGATATTACTAGCAAGCCCTTGCTGGCATCAGTCACATCTCGTTTGCTGAAGAAGAAAGCATTTCTCCCAAGAAGCCTACCACTCTTCCTGAGGTTGCAAAGCAGCGAGAACTGAGTGGAACATTGGAATGCGAGTCCGACATGAAGTTGAATAAGCAAATATCTGATGCCAAGTGCAAGGAATTGAGTGGACATGATATTTTTGCTCCTCCTCCAGAAATTTTGCCAAGGCCACTGGCTGCACGGGCATTGGACACGAATCAAGACATGGGAGAACCTGCACCGCGTCATGTCCGGACTTCTGTTAAAGTCTCTAATGTGAGTGAAATATATATTTACGGTAACATGCTCCTGTTAAAGTTTCTTCAGGTCTTCTGTTTATTTTAGAAATGGAGTTCAATAGCCTCACTGATAGATTCTCCGATTTCATCAGCCTGCTGGAGGTCAGAGCAGTATTACCTCAATGAGGATCCTGTGATGAAAACTGCCAAGAAAATCTATGACAAGAAATTCTCCGAGCTATCTGGAAACAACGTCTTCAAGGGTGATGCGCCTCCTACGTCTGCGGAGAAATCACTGAGTTCAGCTAAAATGAGAGAGATTAGTGGCAACGACATCTTTGCCGATGGAAAGGCAGAGTCTAGAGACTACTTCGGTGGCGTTCGCAAGCCTCCAGGTGGCGAGAGCAGCATTGCGTTGGTTTAACCAAGCTTAGGCCTAACAGTTTTATGTTTCAAATTGTGTTATTCCTAGTGGGATTTGGTCTCATTTGACACTTTCGGAGTGTGGGGTTTGGGAATTGTGTTTCAGCTCTGAACTTATTGACTAGATGTACGAACTGTTTGCGGACCGGTGTGTTTATAGCATTGGTTTCTTCAGATTCAGAGGAGATTTCAAACTGATTTGTGCTTCAAATTGAATTCTCTGGTTCTTTTCCAGCGGAAGTGTCAAATAGATCAATGGTTTTCTAAAAGAACTTTCTATCCCATCCATGCTCAAGATGTAGCTTCAAACTCTGTATATGCTCATGATATTAAGGATATGTCACCACAGCATACCTTTCCAATCGCATCAAATTGACCTGTAATGGATTGCAACTCACAAGGGTTTTGGCAATAAGTTTTGCATGTTACTTATACTAAATAAGAAAACCATGCCGATCCAAACTCCATGCGAAGAAAAGTCCCTTACTGCTGGGAGTGTCTTGCTGACGGTATTGCTGACAGGTTCTAGGGAAGGCGCATGCTCTGCTGACAAGCCCGACTTGGTTTGGTGATTGGAGGACAATCATGCCTCACTTCATGTACCAGCATTGCTCTTGCTCTTGACAGGTGGGAAAACTTTTGCTTGTCCATCCATCAAGTTGGTGCTCTTTCGGCCGTCAGTTTGCTTCCCTACTTTTTTCTTTTTTGGGCCTACTCCAAGTTTTGAACTTGGAAATCACCCCTGGAAACCCATCTCCAACAGGCCGCATCCCCTAAAGGCCGTGTGCTTGTTGGCACTTCCCTCTTGGGATTTTAATCTGATCTAAACCCGCAATGGATTAATTGATGAGGCTTCCTATGGTGTGCTGTGAAATGTTCCATCGCCATCACATCATGGTTATACTTATTGAGATTTGCCTCGGATCAATTTGGAATTAGCAGCTGAATTTCTTGTGGGAAGTGGGGATGCGGTGGCGAGCAACTGAGGAGGTTACCAAGATACTGCAAAAGCAACCTCCAAGGCTCCTAGTGGGTGATTTAATGTTAATACTGATGGTTCGGATAGCATTCATACCTAAATGAGGTGTTATAGGAGCTGAGAAAGCAGTGCAATCTGTAGTTTCCACATGAAGCTGAAATGACCCCAAGCATCGAGATTCATGGTTGAGATTCTGCCGCCCCGATGGATATCCTCTGGCAAAACAACATAAACCGGTAGTATCTCAAGCTACTTAATGAAATAAAGACTTTTAACCTCTGATCCTTATAATATTTGTTCCTCATCAACTAAAAGGCCATACAATCAGCAGTTTCTGCGGCATTGTTCATTGAATTGCCAGCACTGCTATAACATGATTGCAAGGAAACCAAGTTGACGGTCACTCACTAGCAGTCTCGATTAAAGATCAAAATCAAAGACTTCTCAGAAGTACATAAACCAATGTCATGATAAGAAATGTATTTGCTCCGCATAGCTATAACTGACGACTTTCTGAGGAGGCATATTGGTAACTGTACGTTACTGGAAAGCAAGGAAAACAGACATATTGCCTCCACCGGACATAGCTTCATGAGTGCTTGTAAATCAAGCCTCGATGTGGCCAATCAATGCCAAAAGCATTTTTTCGTGGTCTCCAGTAGTGTCCTTGGCAATGGCATGATCGAGGGGGACTCTGTTCCTCCTACGGTACTCCTCTCTTATAATCTTCATGTCAACCTCGGCCCTGGTAGCAAACACTGGTCAGAGCCCCTTAATCTGTTCCTTGATGGCTTGACGAAGAAGCTTCTCAAAATACTTTTCAGGGCGAATTAGTCACTATACTGTAGCTCTCAGTATAGCAAGGAACTTGTCTTTCGAATCAGTTTTCAAATCCTGCGAACATGAAGGATCGAGAATTAGACAATTCTTAAACTGAAACAGAGAAAAGTCAATATGTTCTGATGCATAGTAGAAAGGTTATAGTCTGGAAGTGAATGAACAACTCGGAAACGGGTGATATTATTACATCTCAATGTTTTAGAAACAAGACATCTTGAAGTTGCCTCTTAACAACATGGATGCTAACCAAAAAGAATAAATACCTACATGCACTCTTCATCCTTGAGGAACTATAAACTTTAGACATGCAAGTAAAAGCAACATGAAAGGGCCGGTTCATAGAAATTCCAACTCACCTTGTTGATATCATTTCCAAACTCATTTTTGTATTGATTCAGCATAGCATTGACCTGCGCTTTGCTCCTAGTAGCCAAAATCCTTATGAGATCCTTGTGGCTGGAAGCCTTCTCTGAGATCTTCTAGTGGAGTATCTTAGCCTCTGCTTTTGCCAAATTCACGTCCACCTCGTCTCCATCATAACGGTATGAGATCATGAGAGGTAACAGCAACTAGAAGACAGAGAAACTGTATCAAAATACAGTTTTTTCCCGACAAGCAAGGAGACTAGACTTACATTCAACACCTAATGAAAAATAAAATGATTCAGGATAGATAATAATTATTTGACAGGTTGTCATAGGGCTAATCTTTTGATGATGGACCTGGTTCTTCATTTGAGATCTGAGAAAGTGTTCCAATGAACTAGGTCTCTAGAGTTTCATGAAACCATCTTCAATGAAATGACAAACCATAATATCAGGAACTGCTCTCAACCACACTGCCATCCCAACTAAGTATTCTCTGCAAAACTTCAAAACTGTCTTAAAGATTGGACAACCTGCAACTTATATTCTCGGGCTCCTGGTAATATGCTGAGTCAGACCAATTTGATTTTACTTGCCTTCATCAATCACAAACAATATTTCCCAGGACAGCAATTTGAAATTATTCTGAGTATCACACATCTACTTAGACTTCATTGTACAGAGTACTTATTGCAAAATGTATGAACATAAGTTGCTGAGAAGAACAATCATCAGCATTGGGAAGCTTCATGGAACAACTTCAGGCAAGCATAAAAGCAGTACCTAACAAAAATCTCCAGTTGGGTGGTGAGCGACATCTCTTCCAGCGACTTCTTGTATTGAGCATGATATGCTTGTCTTGCCATAAGCAACTGGTGAGGTGACCTTGTGCATGCTATTTCCACGAGAACCTGATTGCTTTAGGTCCATCTTTTCGCCGCTTCATTGGGCAAGTACGCATCACTTTCAGCCGGATCAAGTGTCCAAAGGACCACCAGCCTCTGATGATATGCAAATTACAGGGATGCAAAGAGTTTAAAAAATCATGTCATGTTACATCCACGGCTTTATGAAGAGAACATACAATCACGTTCGATAATCAACGAGAATATAGGCATGAATATGGATTAATCGGAGAGAAAGAGGGCATCTCTCCATGATATGAACTCAAATAATTAAAGAAAGATCAGACCTCGAAATCATTCGTAAGTTTTCCGTCCAATGCCTTGAGGAGGTCCTCGCCATAAGTCTCGGCATAGGTTTGCCTGATCAGCTTCCTAATATGATCAACTTCTCGTTTGTTCCCCATCCTTCAAGATCGTTTAAGATAATCACCAAACGAATAAAGATTAAATTAGACGATAAAGTTTGACATTTTTTTGGAATTCAAAAGGAAATAGTAAAGCAGCCAGAAATAGCTCGATCTTAACAGCCGATCACCCAAAAAAGAAAAAAGAAAAAAGCACATGAACTCTCGAACGGGTCACCACCGAAAGATCACTCCGACCAGACCACGATCTCTAAGCAGATCATAGATGCAAACACTAACAACGGAACACGATCGTCGACGACCAAACGACTCGCGATAAGAATCGGAGGAGGCAGCACGAAGAAGAGAGAGAGAAAGGTGGTGAGGAGATAGCGAACCTGCGAAGGCTTTCTGGAGCTGTTCGCAGTCATCAGCCACGAGGGCACCGCTCCGGGACGGTGAGACTTGACATTGCTGAGGGAATGGAAGATCGTGGGGAGGTGTTCGCGGCGAAGCGAGAACGAGAGAGAGGAAGAAGGAGGAGACAAAACAGAGAGAGAGAGAGAGAGAGAGAGAGAGCCACGTAACGTGGAAAGCGATAAGCCCGGAGGCGCTGTATGAGCGCCACGTGTCGTTGCGATCGCTGCGTCCACCTTCTCGAAGTGGAAACCCGAGGAACGCGTTGGGCCGGATCTGGACAAAGTTTGCAGGTCCGGTTAATGGGCCGGCCGGGTCAGTTCTAGGGTTTCGAAATCTGGCCCGCCCACACATACGTTCATTTCGAAAAAGATGATGCCCCCAAGTTCTTCGGCAAAGTTCGTTCCAGGGCAGCAGCCTTCCCCACAACCCAATCCCTTGGTTTAGCACCTTCTTCTTTTTTAAATAAAAAACCTTTGGCTTTAGTCATATTTTTTCTTTTATTTTTTTATCCTTTTTCCTTAATTCTCATAATTTTGCACTTTTTTTTTTTACATGGCGCTTAGTTGGTGCCACATTGGCGCCAAGCACATTAAAAGATCACAAAAAATGATGCATCAACATTTCCCCTTAGACAAAATGGACAGAACTAATGAAGGACACAGCTTGACGAGTTCTATGACTTAATCAATATTTTAGAACTCAATTATATTTTCCTGATGAGTTTTAGGTCTGAGACACTAATCTATGAAAAATAATCCTTACTAAAATTCACTCTCTTTTCAAAGGATGTAAAGTTACTCACATAATTTGATGTAAGCAAATCATTCTCTGATTTGTACTTCATTTTTTCTTAAATTATGATGTCTGCATATATTCAACTAAAATATTTGGACCAACTTCACAAAAATGGATACCAGCCTACACCAATTGTGTTTGTTTGTGCTTGTCATATTTTCTTTTCTATCGTCAGTGTTTACTGTTCTAGATGACAAGCCAAATTGTAACAAGTAAATGTAATTACTGCAAGAAATATCTTGATCTTGTTATCTTTAAAGCCATTCTTGATGATTAGACATCGCAGCTGTGGGCCATCTCTTTCGTGTTGGAATTGCAAATGAGTAAATCCCAAGTGCTTTCAAGTAACTAGTGAACCATTACAAAATGGATAATGGAATCTACTATTATAAACAAAGTATAGGAGACGGTTTGCTACACAGGCCGTGGCAAAATGACTAAAATATCTCAATAAGTGAAGCATGTAGAATCAACTAGTTCTTCCAACTTGATGTCCTCTAATGCGCTTAACACGATCATGCTATGTGCCAATATTGCCTGAGAAACTTTTTGCATGGTTGGACGATGCTTTGGTTTGGGATTTAAGCATGATAATACCATCTATGTCACCAAAGTCACTTCCCCTAGCACATTACTTTCTGGTATGAAATTCTTTGGTCTAAAACTTCTTTTAGTGGCCAAGAAGCTGTTGAATTGCTCAATGATGATGAAGATGAGGAGGCGAGAGAAGCAATGAGATTGCCCTGATGGCTACCCATGATTACTTTCAATGTCTCCACTCCAAAATTATAAATATCGCATTTCTTGTTGACTTCCATTGTGCACACGAGTTCTACATAGAGAAAAGAGCAAATTTTTTCTAGCTTTTATACAATATCTATGCTTTGTAAATGTAAATTGATTTTGAGTGAATAATATCTAGAGAATCAAGTATAAATCAATAAATTCTTTAGATTCCAATGGAATTTAAAATTTTCCATTTCACTTTTTTAAATTGGTGACCTACATCTCAATTAATCTTTGATCGAACCTTCAAATATCATGAATAGCTTTGAACTTTGTGTTAAGTATTTAGAAGTTTAAAGGAAGGTAGTTAAGGATAAGGATCTTGTACGATCATTTTCCTATCTATAAAAATGAAGTGGGGTGAAATTTTGAAGAAACCAACTTTACCTAGAGTTGCATACCCAAAGGTGTTTGCAAAGGAAGTCCAATTGGATGATAAGATTCTAGAACCTTAGCCGTGCCAAAATCATAGAGTGAACTTGGTATTATTCATCTAGTAAAATGCTTTTACTTGATTTGTCTCCATGAATATAGGAAGAGAGCATTCCTAATGCATGTAGGACAAAGCATAAGTCATACCTTTGGACCCATTTTAACTGGGCCACTATATCTTCATAACTCATATACAACCCATTAGTGAAAAATATGAGTCCAAAAATGGGTCCATGACCCATTTTGTCACCTCTAGGTGTTGTTGAGGAAATTCTGTGTTCTTTAGGTTTTGAAAATGGGTCGAAAATGGATCATAACGTGTGACCCATTTTCGACATTATATGCATTGAACTTAAAACACTTTGGACCCATTTTAACTTGGCCATTACATCTTCATAATCCATATACAACCCATTAGTGAAAAATATGAGTCCAAACTCATCTTAAGATTAAGTCCATTTCTCTGATTTTAGTTGAAGAATATTAGATGAAAATTTTAAATTTTCAAACGTTAGAGAAATTACATATATTTTTCGAAATATATGTGCTCGTTAAATTCAACTTGACAACCAATGATTCGCATTGAAATTTTAGGGAAAAATTGTCCAAAAAAGCATAAAACCTATTACACGATGACCAATTCGATCCTAAACTTTTCCATTTTGGAGAATTCAGCCCTAAAATTTTTGACAATTATTTGATGTAGTCTTTCACAAAATTTTGGCCAGAAATCGTTGATGTAGAAGCTGGTCGTCTTACGTGGCATAGTCGATACCGACGTGAATGATCTTTGTATTTAAAAGAAAAAAATTCTGAATTTTTCCTTTTCTTTCCCTTTCCTTTTTTTGTCGTAGGCAAAAAGGCAAAGAATGAGAAAGAAAAGATGGAAAATAAAGAAGAGAAAGAAAAGAAAAGAAAAAGAAAGGGAAAAGAGAAAAAAACTGAAAAACGTTTAATAATAAATTGCAAAAATCGTCTATGAGGAGCCTTGTCACGTAGATGGCAAGCTTCTACATTAGCAATTTTCGATCAAAATTAACCAAAAGACTACATCAAATAATCCTCAAAAGATTTATGATTAAATTGATCAAATTAAATAGTTTATTGCTGAGTTGACCGTCATATAATATGTTTATAATTTTTTCGATAATTATTTTAAAATTTTAACATTCATATAACAATTGATAAATAAAAAAATAATGCACATAAATAAGTCAACTTAATGAAGAGAACGTATAATCATGTGTCGATAATCAACTGAAATAAATGAACGACTAGGAATTGCTCCAAGGATCACTCGAAAAGAAGAGGGATGCGTCTCCATGAAATGAATTTGAACAATTAAAGAAAATCAGACCTCAAACCCCCCTCCCCCGTAGCTTTATTCTACAACACTCCTCAATTATAAGGTTCATATCGACATCGGCCTTGCCACCTTCGTAGAAAGCACTCTGGCCATAGCCCTTTCATTTCTTATTTGTGCATTGTTAGCCACATGAAGAACCTTCCCAAAATACTTCTTAGGGCAAGTCAGGCACTCGATTGCAGTTCTCGGCATATGAAGGAACTGATCATTGGAATCAGCTTCCAGATCCTGCAAACAAGAAGGATAAAGAACTAGATAATTCTTAGTCTAGAATAGAGAGAAGCTCGATATGTTTTGATACACAATACCAGGTTATAGTCCAGAAGTGACCCATGCTAGAGTATAACACAATGGAGGGTATTGAATATCTTGAAAATGGGTAATATTATTAGGTCTCAATATTTTAGAATGAAGATTTTAGAAATTTATATTTTTTAAAATGATCAATTATATTGCATCCAACAATAAATGAAAGAAAAACATATTAATTATTAATGAAAATGTTTAAACGTAAATTATTATCGATGATGAAAATTTTTTCATTGATTAATTATTTCAGATGTACATTGAAATCATTCAACAATAAATGATATAAAAACATTTTCATTAGTTATCATTAATAATTAATTTTTTTCATTAACTAATTATTTCAAATGTACAATCCGAATTATTCATTTTCAACAAAATAAACACATCTTAAGATTAAGTCCTTTTCTCTGATTTTAGTTGAAGAATATTAGATGAAAATTTTAAATTTTCAAACGTTAAGGAAATTACATATATCCTTCGAAATATATGTGCTCGTTAAATTCAACTTGACAACCAACGATTCGCATTGAAATTTTAGGGAAAAATTGTCCAAAAAGCATAAAACCTATTACACGACGACCAATTCGATCCTAAACTTTTCCATTTTGGAGAATTCAGCCCTAAAACTTTTGACGATTATTTGATGTAGTCTTTCACATAATTTTGGCCAGAAATCGTTGATGTAGAAGCTGGTCGTCTTACGTGGCATAGTCGATACCGACGTGAATGATCTTTGTATTTAAAAAAAAAAATTCTGAATTTTTCCTTTTCTTTCCCTTTCCTTTTTTTGTCATAGGCAAAAAGGCAAAGAATGAGAAAGAAAAGATGGAAAATAAAGAAGAGAAAGAAAAGAAAAGAAAAAGAAAGGGAAAAGAGAAAAAAAAAACTGAAATTTTTTAATAATAAATTGCAAAAATTGTCTATGAGGAGCCTTGTCACGTAGATGGCAAGTTTCTACGTTAGCGATTTTCAATCAAAATTAACCAGAAAACTACATCAAATAATCCCTAGAAGATTTATGATTAAATTGATCAAATTAAATAGTTTATTGCTGAGTTGACCGTCATACCATATGTTTATAATTTTTTCGATAATTATTTTAAAATTTTAACATTCATATAACAATTGATAAATAAAAAATAATGCTCATAAATAAGTCAACTTAATGAAGAGAACGTATAATCATGTGTCGATAATCAACTGAAATAAATGAACGACTAGGAATTGCTCCAAGGATTACTCGGAAAGAAGAGGGACGCGTCTCCATGAAATGAATTTGAACAATTAAAGAAAATCAGACCTCAAACCCCCTCCCCTGTAGCTTCATTCTACAACACTCCTCAATTATAAGGTTCATATCGACATCGGCCTTGCCACCTTCGTAGAAAGCACTCTGGCCATAGCCCTTTAATTTCTTATTTGTGCATTGTTGGCCACATGAAGAACCTTCCCAAAATACTTCTTAGGGCAAGTCAGGCACTCGACTGCAGTTCTCAACATATGAAGGAACTGATCATTGGAATCAGCTTCCAAATCCTGCAAACAAGAAGGATAAAGAACTAGATAATTCTTAGTCTAGAACAGAGAGAAGCTCGATATGTTTTGATACACAATACCAGGTTATAGTCCGAAGTGACCCATGCTAGAGTATAACACAATGGAGGGTATTGAATATCTTGAAAATGGGTAATATTATTAGGTCTCAATATTTTAGAATGAAGATTTTAGAAATTTATATTTTTAAAAATGATCAATTATATTGCATACAACAATAAATGAAAGAAAAACATATTAATTATTAATGAAAATGTTTAAATGTAAATTATTATCGATGATGAAAAAATTTTCATTGATTAATTATTTCAGATGTACATTGAAATCATTCAACAATAAATGATATAAAAACATTTTCATTAGTTATCATTAATAATTAATTTTTTTTTTCATTAACTAATTATTTCAAATGTACAATCCGAATTATTCATTTTCAACAAAATAAACACATCTTAAGATTAAGTCCATTTCTCTGATTTTAGTTGGAGAATATTAGATGAAAATTTTAAATTTTCAAACGTTAGGGAAATTACATATATCCTTGAAATATATGTGCTCGTTAAATTCAACTTGACAACCAACGATTCGCATTGAAATTTTAGGGAAAAATTGTCCAAAAAAGCATAAAACCTATTACACGACGACCAATTCGATCCTAAACTTTTCCATTTTGGAGAATTCAGCCCTAAAATTTTTGACGATTATTTGATGTAGTCTTTCACATAATTTTGGCCAGAAATCGTTGATGTAGAAGCTGGTCGTCTTACATGGCATAGTCGATACCGACGTGAATGATCTTTGTATTTAAAAAAAAAAAATTCTGAATTTTTCCTTTTCTTTCCCTTTCCTTTTTTTTTTTGTCGTAGGCAAAAAGGCAAAGAATGAGAAAGAAAAGATGGAAAATAAAGAAGAGAAAGAAAAGAAAAGAAAAAGAAAGGGAAAAGAGAAAAAAACTGAAAAACGTTTAATAATAAATTGCAAAAATCGTCTATGAGGAGCCTTGTCACGTAGATGGCAAGCTTCTACATTAGCAATTTTCGATCAAAATTAACCAAAAGACTACATCAAATAATCCTCAAAAGATTTATGATTAAATTGATCAAATTAAATAGTTTATTACCGAGTTGACCGTCATATAATATGTTTATAATTTTTTCGATAATTATTTTAAAATTTTAACATTCATATAACAATTGATAAATAAAAAAATAATGCACATAAATAAGTCAACTTAATGAAGAGAACGTATAATCATGTGTCGATAATCAACTGAAATAAATGAACGACTAGGAATTGCTCTAAGGATCACTCGAAAAGAAGAGGGATGCGTCTCCATGAAATGAATTTGAACAATTAAAGAAAATCAGACCTCAAACCCCCCTCCCCCGTAGCTTTATTCTACAGCACTCCTCAATTATAAGGTTCATATCGACATCGGCCTTGCCACCTTCGTAGAAAGCACTCTGGCCATAGCCCTTCCATTTCTTATTTGTGCATTGTTGGCCACATGAAGAACCTTCCCAAAATACTTCTTAGGGCAAGTCAAGCACTCGATTGCAGTTCTCGGCATATGAAGGAACTGATCATTGGAATCAGCTTCCAGATCCTGCAAACAAGAAGGATAAAGAACTAGATAATTCTTAGTCTAGAATAGAGAGAAGCTCGTTATGTTTTGATACACAATACCAGGTTATAGTCTAGAAGTGACCCATGCTAGAGTATAACACAATGGAGGGTATTGAATATCTTGAAAATGGGTAATATTATTAGGTCTCAATATTTTAGAATGAAGATTTTAGAAATTTATATTTTTTAAAATGATCAATTATATTGCATCCAACAATAAATGAAAGAAAAACATATTAATTATTAATGAAAATGTTTAAACGTAAATTATTATCGATGATGAAAAATTTTCATTGATTAATTATTTCAGATGTACATTGAAATCATTCAACAATAAATGATATAAAAACAGTTTCATTAGTTATCATTAATAATTAATTTTTTTTTCATTAACTAATTATTTCAAATGTACAATCCGAATTATTCATTTTCAACAAAATAAACACATCTTAAGATTAAGTCCGTTTCTCTGATTTTAGTTGAAGAATATTAGATGAAAATTTAAAATTTTCATATGTTAGAGAAATTACATATATCCTTCGAAATATATGTGCTCGTTAAATTCAACTTGACAACCAATGATTCGCATTGAAATTTTAGGGAAAAATTGTCCAAAAAAGCATAAAACCTATTACACGACGACCAATTCGATCCTAAACTTTTCCATTTTGGAGAATTCAGCCCTAAAATTTTTGTCGATTATTTGATGTAGTCTTTCACATAATTTTGGCCAGAAATTGTTGATGTATAAGTTGGTCGTCTTACGTGGCATAGTCGATACCGACGTGAATGATCTTTGTATTTTAAAAAAATTCTGAATTTTTCCTTTTATTTCCCTTTCCTTTTTTTGTCATAGGCAAAAAGGCAAAGAATGAGAAAGAAAAGATGGAAAATAAAGAAGAGAAAGAAAAGAAAAGAAAAAGAAAGGGAAAAGAGAGAAAAAAAACTGAAAAATTTTTAATAATAAATTGCAAAAATTGTCTATGAGGAGCCTTGTCACGTAGATGGCAAGCTTCTACGTTAGCGATTTTCAATCAAAATTAACCAGAAGACTACATCAAATAATCCCTAGAAGATTTATGATTAAATTGATCAAATTAAATAGTTTATTGCTGAGTTGACCGTCATACCATATGTTTATAATTTTTTCGATAATTATTTTAAAATTTTAACATTCATATAACAATTGATAAATAAAAATATAATGCTCATAAATAAGTCAACTTAATGAAGAGAATGTATAATCATGTGTCGATAATCAACTGAAATAAATGAACGACTAGGAATTGCTCCAAGGATTACTCGAAAAGAAGAGGGACGCGTCTCCATGAAATGAATTTGAACAATTAAAGAAAATCAGACCTCAAACCCCCCTCCCCCATAGCTTTATTCTACAGCACTCCTCAATTATAAGGTTCATATCGATATCGGCCTTGCCACCTTCGTAGAAAGCACTTTGGCCATAGCCCTTTCATTTCTTATTTGTGCATTGTTGGCCACATGAAGAACCTTCCCAAAATACTTCTCAGGACAAGTCAGGCACTCGACTGCAGTTCTCAGCATATGAAGGAACTGATCATTGGAATAAGCTTCCAGATCCTGCAAAGAAGAAGGATAAAGAACTAGATAATTCTTAGTCTAGAACAGAGAGAAGCTCGATATGTTTTGATACACAATACCAGGTTATAGTCCGAAGTGACCCATGCTAGAGTATAACACAATGGAGGGTACTGAATATCTTGAAAATGGGTAATATTTTTAGGCCTCAATATTTTAGAATGAACATTTTAGAAATTTATATTTTTAAAAATGATCCATTATATTGCATACAACAATAAATGAAAGAAAAACATTTTAATTATTAATGAAAATGTTTAAACGTAAATTATTATCGATGATGAAAAATTTTTCACTGATTAATTATTTCAGATGTACATTGAAATCATTCAACAATAAATGATATAAAAACATTTTCATCAATTATTATTATTAATGAAATTTTTTTCATTAACTAATTATTTTAAATGTACATTCCAAATCATTCATTTTCTGCAAAATAATGCATCTTAAGATTAAGTCTATTTCTTTAATTTTTGTTGAAGAATATTAGATGAAAATTTCAAACTTTCAAGCGTTAGATAAATTACATATATCCTTCTAAATATGTGTGCTCGTTAAATTCAACCTAACGACCAATGATTCACATTGAAATTTTTGGTAAAAAATTGTCCAAAAAGTATAAAACCTATTGCATGACGACCAATTTGATCCTAAACCTTTTAATTTTGGCCAATTCATTCCTTAAAATTTTAACGATTATTTGATGTAGTCTTTCAGTCATTTTTTGCTAGAAATTACTGATGTAGAAGTTTGCCGTTTTGCGTGGTATAGTCAATACTGACATGAATGATCTTTGCAATTTTTTAAAAAATTTCTGGATTTTTCCTTTTTTTTTCCTTTATCTTTTTTCGTCACGGGCAAAAAGGAAAAGAACGATAAAGAAAAGATGGAAAATAAAGAAGAGAAAGCAAAGAAAAGAAAAAGAAAGGCAAAAAAGAAAAAAATTGAAAAAATTTTAATAATAAATTGCAAAAATCATCTATGTCAACATGAGTCTTGTCACGTAAATGGCAAGCTTCTACATTAGCGATTTTTAACCAAATTGATCAAAAGACTACATCAAATAATCATCAAAACACTTACGATTAAATTGATCAAATTAGAAAGTTTATTGCTGAGTTGATCATCATAAGATAAGTTTATAATTATAATTTTAGCATTCATATGACAATTGATAAATAAAAAAAATAATGCACATTAATAAGTCAACCTAATTTGATTTTCGGGTAGTACTAACATATGGATACAAGTTCATGATTTATTGGTATCTGGATAAAATCACAAATATCTTTTTAATGATTAATCAAATGCTTTGACATAAAAGTAAAAAGAGAAATAATGTAAATTAACATAGGTATTCCCTATGTAACTTTAACTAAAACGTAAATGTCTAGCTGTTTTCTAAAAAAAATTAAAACGAAAGATAAATAGACAAAACAAAAGCAATGCAAAATATGACATGGCCATTTGGTGTAATCTTTGCTTACAGTAGAATGTCTTTTCTTTGTTTAGGATAATCAAGAAAAAGTAAAGTAAAAAAAAAAAAAAAAAAATGTTAACAATTGAAAAAAAAATTAAAGAAATAATCAAGAAAAGATCAAGGGGCACAAAGTTAATTTGAACCTAGCAACCATTGAAAAAGGAAATTGACATAAATGATTAATGAACAGTGACCTAATGTGTAGTGTCGTTTGTCTACTTTAAATTTGTTCAATGTTATCCATGACCTTTAGTTCAATGTGTAACGTCATTTCTAAACTTTTAATTTGTTTAATATTATCTATGAACTTTTGATATATTTTCAATTTAGTTCTTGAATTATATGAAAAATGTTGAATGTTGTCATTCCTTTTCCTCTTCCCATTTTGACTTATGTAGGTTTCCCGGTAATAGAGAGATTTGCAAGAACTCTTACCCAACTCTTACCATTTGTTCAAGAATCTTGGGTAGCTCCCTAGGTTCTCTCACCATACACTTTCGATTTAGTTCCTGGGTTATATGAAAATGTTGAATGTTATCGTTTTATTAATTAAAATTAATGAAATTTACTAATTTGCTTACAATCTGGTACGCTTGTACGATGGATAGAAAAAAAGGTTACACGTGGATTCTCCACATAAAATATTCAACTTAAATTAGGAAATGATAGTCCTTTTTAATATATGTAATTTGGAAAATTGATTATTCAAGTTATCGATGGCGTGATTTATTATATTCTTATTTGAGTTGAATACGTGAATAATCCATGTGCAACATTATTTTTTGTCCACCATTTAAACTTACCAGATTGGAAGTCAACTAAGCAATTTTAGTAGAATGAACATTTATAAAAAATTCATGGACGTCATTACACTTTGACTAAAGTTCAAATATCATATTGAACAAATTAAAAGTTGAGGGAACAACATTGCACATTAAGTCAACGTTCAAGGATCATTTACCCCGATGGTCATCTTCAATCAACGAGGGTAATTTTATTAATTATATTAAGTTCACTAATGAATTTCTAAGCATATCCTTTATTTTATAACTAGCCGTGGCCAATTTGCGTAATAGATAAAATCAAGTCATTGGTCAACTCAATGATAAGTCATTCAGATTGGGAACGGCTGGTATTACTGTAGTTACTTCAGATAAAAGGTTGGTGATGGGACAAAGTACAGCTCAAGTGCTTAAAACTTGGCACGAATGGATATTTAAGTGCCAAAAGTTAGGAAAGTGACACTTAAGTGCCACCTTCGGCGAGCCCCACTAGAAATCCTACATGGTAATTTTTTATTATTTTTTCGTCTACGTGGCTCGCCGGAATGCTGACTCAACAAAAAAAGACAAAAACGATGTCGTTTTTGAGTGAATTCGAATGTTAATATAAAAATTAATTTAATTAAATTATAAAAATAAATAATAATTATTTTAATTAATTTTTTTTTATTAAAAAAGGTGGAGGAGAAGAGGCAACGGTTGAGGATTGAGCTCTTGCCGTCACCGTCTCCTTGCCGTCGCCGAGAAGGGGCAGCGACAGCGGGGGAGCATCAATCGGGGTCGTCGGCCCGGCTAGGGCCCGGCGACCTCGGCCGACCCTCCCCCTTCGTCGCCGCCCCTTCCCGGCGACGGCGGGTAGGCGGCAAGGGCCCGCAAGCCCGGCTGACCCTCCCCACTCCTTCGCCGCCCCTTCCTAGTAGTGGCAAGGAGGCGGCGGTGGCGAGGGCTTAGCTCTCACCATCTTCCTCCCCCTCTCATTTTTTAATTTTATTTAATAAATATTTGTATTTGTATTTCTAAATGTTTTAAATAAATTTAGTTTTAAATTAAATTAAATTAATTTTTATATTAATTTTGTATCACGTCATAGACAAAACGATGTCGTTTTTGCATTTTCTAGTCACATCAGTGTGTAAAACGACGTCATTTTGTATTTATCTCCGGAAAATTGTTACGTCAGTATTTTGGTTGGATTGCCACTTAAGTGATCCATTTTGCTTCAATTTTGACATTTAAGTATCTCTCCGTGTCCGTACCTCGTTGGTGATGTCTACAACTCTATGAGAGCATTGTCCAATGTTGGCTAAAGCTATGAGATATCCAATTTGTTTTGAGAATTTAGATGTAGAGGACAAAACTTGGGGTCACTTGCTACCTCATAACCTGGCTAAAGCTATGAGATATCCAATTTGTTTTGAGAATTTAGATGTAGAGGACAAAACTTGGGGTCACTTGCTACCTCATAACCTGACTAATGACACTATAACCAAAGATAAGACACAGATCGAATCTCGGTATCTTGAGCCACCGCTTCTTTCAAACACGAGAATCAATAAGTTACAAGCTACCTCAAAACGACAATAAGTGAGAGGAAACCAAACGAATAGATTATGCTCTCTTCTAAGCCAGAGTCAGAGATGAATTTTCAGATGATTGTTTGCACCTTGGTGTTTCACATGGGAGAGGAGGCACGCCAAAAACACAATCGAGAATGGTCAAGTACTCTGAACAGAAAACTTCCCTCTCCTGTGCATAGCAGTGCATTACGATGTTCGTCGATATGCTAAAAATGACCACATCGACTCTCGTGAGATGCTTTGACTTGGGCAAATATTCGACATCAGCGATGCACGTAAAGAAGCTCTCGGTAGCCTGTGCAAGGCAGTATAGATCTTGATGCGCCTGCTTTTTTTTTTTTTTTTCAAATAGCCAAGGCCAGACTAGTAGGGAACTGACGTGCAATGTTAAGGGCAGATATGCAACTTGAGTAGTACAAAAAAAGTATCAAAAAAGTCATAAACTTATGACATTGATACCAATTTAGTCAAAACTTTTCAATTTAGTCGGTTTTATCCTAAACTTTTTCACATTGGTACCAATTCAGTCCATCCCATCAAATTTAGCCGGCTGAAATTGACATAGACACCGGTTGGCCGACGAATGATAACATGGTAATTTTTAAATAACTCTATTTATTTATTTATTTATTTATTTATTGAAATTTTCCTTTTCTTTTTCCTCTTCTTCCTTTTGGCCTTCTTCTCCAAGAATGGTGGTTAGCCTCCGGCGGTTCGGGCGCGCATGATAAAATTTCTACTTCTCTATTTTTCTGTTTCTTTGTTTCTCGTAACAGGTTTGGAATAGAAATCCGTTTGGTAACACAATTTGATTTTTCTATTTATGGAATAGATTTCTATTCCAAAAATAGATTTGAAGAAAAAATCAGAAACTAAAATTTTAACTTCTCAATTTCTGAACAGAAATTGAAAAATCAATTTCTGGCAAGAAATCAAGTTTTATTCTAGAAATTTTGTCATACACACCCTTACTAGCCACTAGGCAACGACCACAAAGCCCTCGCTAGTGTGGGTCGCAAAGCCCTTGCCAACGAGGGTCAAGGCCCTCGGCTAGTAGTTGGTGAGAGCTTGGCTTGCCTCACCAGCCATTGCTAGGAATTTAAGGAGGAAGAAGAGAAAAAGAAAAAGAAAAAGAAAAATTAATTAAAAAATTAAAAAAATTAAAAAAATTAAAAAAATTAAAAAAATTAAAAAAATTAAAAAAATTAAAAATTGCCATGTCAATGTTAGCCAAATGACTAGCATCCGTGTCAATACCGGTCAGCCAAAATTGGCTAGATGAATTGAATTAGTACTAATGTGAAAAAGTTTAGAACTGAATTGGTCAAATTAAAATATTTAGGACTAAATTGACACAAATGCCATAATTTTAGGACTTTTTTGGTACTTTTCCCTAGTAGCACATATAACAGAGTCATGAAAGTGCGTTACCATGCCAATGGCCCATTGCAATGTTACATTTCTTTAAAACCCTGAAAAGAATGCATGTCCACGTTCTCCAAAGAGTTTCAAGAAACTAATTTATTTTTACACTAACTTCATCCTCAAATTACAGATCAAAGCATTGAAGATTTAGCTACATCAGCAAATGTCGGTCTTCCGAAAGCTTTACATGGATATGTGATAGGGACAATAATACATCTACACACTATTTGATCAAGCACTGCACTCATTCTACAGACCAGAGTCCAGTATCAGCAAATCCAGTGTCCAGAAAGTTGTATTAGAGCAGGACTTTTGATTAACCAACTAGAGAGTTTGTACAATTGACATTTGACTATGCTTGAGAATCTTCAGGTCCAGAAGAGAAGACAAGCATTCCTCATTTGAAGATACCCATCCACAAATTCCGCTTTTCACCTCGCTCCTGCCGGCAATTAAATCCTTCATCGAAAAATAAGTTTACTAGAAACAGTCATCATCCTGCCACTCCTTTTCTTTTTTGGGACAAAATACTGCTGATCTTGTTAAATATGTCTATCTTGAAAGCAAGCCGAGCTTTTAACAATCATTTTACTTCCACAATGACCATGCCAATCTGAGTTAAACTATTTGGCAAAATGAATAGTAAAATGGATTGGCGGTAGGTTGCTCATTATATAGTGCAATTTGAGTACTGCAAGATTTTTTTTTTTTTTTGGGTCGTTTTGGAGGATTTCAAAGTCTTAGAAACAAGTTCTTCACTTTCAGGACCACTGATGCAATAGTACTACTACAGAACCACCGATACAACAGTAGATGAAGATTGTAAGAGACTTGCACGGTACAGAGTAACTTTAAATCTTCCAGGTTTGATCTAGGGGAATCTCGCCATGTACACTGAACCCTGAGAAGTTGGTTTAGAGGCATCCTCTTGACCCTTATTCCTATCATAAGTCCAAATCAATGGAATAGTGCTCTATCATCTTCAATTGAGATCAACTGAGTGTTCATTCAGAAAAATAAGCCAAGTTGCAATATGCTGGAAACATGCGGGTTTGTTGATTAGCAAAGTTCAGTTCATCCAATTTTCTCAGCCAAGATGCCACTCTTTCTAAACCACTAAAATTGACATAGAATAACCATCATTTAATCTTTCAATCAATGAGTCTAGAAAGGCAGTTATAGAGACCCACATGTAAGTTTTGAACTTGGCAATCATTTCCAAGTTATCGATAAAGCAAACATGCTTTGGAGGAAATGATTCCTAAGTAAAAAAGACAATGAAACTTACCATGTTCCCCTCATTTTTATTCAAATATGTCCATCAAAGTTGATTGACAGTAACATCATTGATCATGAATACAAAGTTTAAACCTACATCCTTCTGGCTACAAACATTGAAAGTGATTGAAAATAAATACCTAAAGTTGTCGCCAAATACTACAAGATAAACTTTGTCTAAAAAAAAATTGGCCAAAAAATAATAAGAAGTACTTTGCCAAGGAATCATGTTCTTCTACCAGTATAGTTCAAATTAACCACCGAAATGTATTTAATTTAAATTTGGTTAAGAAATAGGAGGTATGTTTCTCTGATGATTTACTCGTTAACTCTTAGAGCCACTCACTGATGATCTTAACCTGTTCAAGAATTAGACACCGCTCTTGTTCATGCATGCAATCTGCAAACTGTTTCGAAGTGTTTATAACTAAGTCAATAATTTCAGATGAAGGACTGATAGAAATTCTCCCATTCATCGTGACAACAATATTCTCCTGGCTAAAGAATGTGTTTTAATCATGTAAACGTTGTTTTAGTCCCTATGGTATCATAGAGTTACAGACTACCCTTGAGTAACGCCCCTGAATCTCTATTACCCTCCATCTAATAATTTCATTTCGCAAATATCTCCATGAACACAGCTTATCCCGTATTTGGTCATAAACAAACTCATCAATTAATACCTTACTTTCTCATACACTAATCACAGAAGATTTAGTAATTATGAAATGAAATATATACTTCTTTCTTGTTGATTATTAGACCATCATCTAACTTGGTATGACATCTTGATTTTCGAGTCTGATTTCGATGAGACGAGTTGGACTTTTCATCGACGTGTCTATAGCCTTTTTCTCTGAGTTGGCCACTCACGAGTTAACTAGCTTATCGGGTGAAGTTGTTAAGGAATCTAAATGTAATAACCTTGAGAATTCAATCGGGAATCGACTGCTCGACCGTGCTAATCTGCAAGAGTCATTACGGCACCGTCCAAATCGATCAGAGACATGAGATAGGTCAATTCGATAGAGACATGTGATTAGTGCATGCGTGATTCCACTTAATTGCAAAATTTATGTCGAACGACACTAGACCGATTTTTCTGTCATTTTCGTACCCTGTGTCCGTATTTGAAATTTCGAGATTTTCACGACAATCGAGAGTCACCAATGTATCAAAGATGTACAATGTGGCTCGAAAATAATCGATCACGGGTCAATTGCATTAAAAATTCTTAAAAGTTACCCGGTAGATTGAGATATGTTAAAATCATGTCGATTGAAATTAGCTATAAAATTGAACTCGATTTTAGAAATTGAAAGTTTTTTCGTGTCGCAATTCCTTTTAGGAACGTCGACTCACTTTCCAAAATTTTTCGGAGATTCCAAGGTTTTTACGGAAAATCAATTCGGAAAATGAACGGAAATTCGGATGGGCTTGTTTGAAGGAAATTTGGACTTCCAAGCCGGGCTATGTGTTGATGGGAATTTATAGAAATTTTGTGGACTTTTTCTTCAACGAAATTGGACTTCGAATTGGAGGAATCAGAGAGGAAATTGAAGCCGAAGTTGAGTGCCAAAAATGTGAAATTCGGATTTAAGCTTGGGGCTGCATTTTTTTGACATTTAAATTGGATTATTTAGGGAATTTTAGGCTAGAAAGAATCAAGAGACAAGGAGATATGCATGCAAGACCAAAGGGGGACCCAGCATTCAATGAATTGGATTAGGCTTATTGACTTTGCATTTTTTTTTCTCCCAAGCTGTCGAGCACGCTTGCTGATTTCCCTTCTTCTTCGCACGGACTCAATCTTCACCGAAATCAGCTGCTCTTGTGTTCCTTTCATTTTTCTCTTCTGCCGAAGCACCGCCTCACCGTTCCATCTCGCCCCTGCAGCTGCTCCACCACCCTTGATTGTTTCCCATCATTTCCTTTAGTTTGTCGCAGCATCATCCCCATCATCCCCATCATCCCCATCTCTACCAAATCCCTTGATCTCTCGGCCATCTCCACCAAAGAATTCCCCAGCGTCAAACCCCCAACGAAGCAGCTCATTTCCAACGTCTCACCCCATCTTCATCTCTCCATCATCCCTTCCATCCACCCCATCCATCATCTCGCCTCTCCTTCCACCGAATCCAGCGAGCCCCACTCCACGCCTTCAATCCCTCGCGTCCAGCAAGCCGAGTCAAATTTCTCCCCAGCCGATCGCACCTGTTGACCGCCGGCCTGCTTCCGTTTCCTTTGTGCGGCCCATCTCCGCAAGCCCAGCCTCGGCGTTGATCCCATCCTCGTCCAGCAACAAATCGCAGACAGCCCATCTTCAGCAATTTCGTGGCCCAATTCCACCGAGTGTAGAAGCCCAACATCAGCCCATTTCCCAGTCCACATTTCATCTTCAGCAGCCCATTAATTCAGTAGCTCAGCCCATTTTGGGCCTGCGAAGCAAGCTCAACCCAGCTGCAGCCCAAGCCCAAGATCAAGCCCAGCACTTGCTGTGGGCTTGCAAGGCTTCTCGGCCCAGCCTGAGCTTCCGTCGATGCTGCCGAAAATTCGAATTTCAGCCGCCGTCGCACCGCCGTCACAGTGAACCGGTTCTTGCAATAAACTAGTGAGTTGCATTCTAATCCCTAATTAGTAGGCTAATGACACTTAGAGGTGTGCTAGTTAGCTAATGGGTGGATTAATTAGGTTAATTAGGCTTAGGATGGCTTAGTTAGATTAAGTATTTAGTTAGTATTTAGTTAGTTTAATTAGTATAGTTAGGTGGATTAGTTAGGAATTAGTTAGTTTATTTAAATTAGTGTACTTAGATTAAATTAAATAGAATGGTTAGATTTAATTGTTAGTTAGATTATTTAGCCTAGTTAGTTTAGGTTAATTTTTTTTTGACGTATAGTTTAGGTTAATTTAATTAAATGCTATAAATTTATTTATTTTGTAATTTATTTAATTATTAATTATTTTTCGAAAATTAGATGGGGTAGAATAAATGGATCTGGAATTTCGTGCGATTGCAATGGTGTATTCAATTTATGCAATTAAGTGTTAATTTATGCAAATTGAGTACTGATTTGGAATTTTGAGTATTTAATTCCAATTTTTTTAAATTCGTTATTTATTCAGAAAATCCTAGGTGTTGGTTTTTAACACAAAAAATGGTTTTATATACCATATAAACCAGTGTGATTTTAAATGGGAGGATATCAATTTTTCTAGTGTGAATTAACTGTGTACCCACACACGACTATTTTATAATGTATTTCTAATACGAAAAAAATAGACTAGGTTCATCATTTTAATTAAGGCATTTGAGTGCAACGCATAGTGTCATAGGTAGAGATTGATTGGTAGTGTGTTGGTTAAGAGAAATTGTCCCGGGTTGTTAAGCCGGACGTTACCCATTCATTAGGACTCAGGTCATAGTAGATTCTGGACCTACGTCCCTTTGGGGAAGCCGTCTAATTGAGAGACGTCACTGTGCTCAAAGGAGGTGAGACGATGCCTGACAATGCTAGAAGACTGCCAAATTTAGAGTTGGCCATACCCTTAAGGGGTGTAATTAACAATTGGAACACATGATTGTTGAGTTTGATGCACCTGATTATGAGACAAAACTGTGTGACATGGAATTGGACGTATCATAACGGTTTGGCCTTATAATCAGGACCCTTGTGATTAATTGAATTGATGATGTGTTCCAATTGTTATGTGCATTGATTATATGCATTGCGATATGAACTAAATTGACGTGCACAGTAAGGAAACTAAGGCGAGGTAAGTCCTTTGTGCCAATTGAGTGGTTGTGTGGTTATGATACTTCTGGGTGTATCTCTCTCCTAATCGGGGCTTAGAGCGTGAAGTCGCTAAGATTTATATCTCATCTCGTCGTAAGCTTAAAATTTTCAGGGCCGTAAAGGGAGGACCTGGAGCTAAGCTAAGGTGACCTGAAGAGTAGGTCAGATAGGGCAGCCTCTTTTTGAGAACTAGTTTTTTGGTTATAGACTTGTCTAAATGACTCAGTATGTTTATAAAAGTGTGGTTTGTTTGTGAATGTGATGTCTTGCTTTTCTATCCCAAGATGATTACTAGGATTTATTTTTGCTTCCGTATGTGTAATAAAATGAAGGGTTGGCGACTTATCCTGGGAAGTCACATAATTTTTATCGACCAGAGAGGGATGGGCACGCACTTGAGGATCGGGGCGTGACACTTGGAGCACAACAGAAATTAAGGTCAAGATACCTCCAATCACAGTGTTGGAACAGCCAGAGCAGAAGCATCAATTGGCAAATCAACATCCTAAGATGGATTCATTAAACTTGACAAGCAATAAACAATCAGTTTTCTTACAGAGTAGGAAATTTTATCAGAATTACAGTAATGACAATATTATGAAGCCATTCAAAATCAATATCCTCCGCAGACTAACCCAACTACAACTCGATAGCAGATACGCCACGAATTCTATTATCATTAGCTATTCACCAATTAAAAGTAGTTAAGTTTCTTGCTTTATCAAGTAAGTAGACCTGAAGTGTAAAAAAGTACCACCCAAAAGAAAAGGACAAGATTTTTAAGGTTTTGTAATTAATTGAAGCTACCACATGTTCAAAACACATTCACCCAAAAAATTTACAAAGCATTCTCGGTCCATGATTGTTCAGAAGCCAAAATTTATGACCAACCTTTTCAACCAAACAAGCAAAATGCTATGGCCAACTCTCTCACTGGAAATAATTAGATGATCAAGACTTTTCATGATCGCGCAACTACCACTAATATGATGTGGAACAATGCTGACTAGATATTGGCCACTAAGGAAAGTCATCTCAGAGTTCCTTGGTCATCACCATATAGATGAGGACAGGTTTAACCAACATGAAAAGAAGATCAACTAACTATTGCGGGCAAAAAAATAATCGACAGATGATGGTCTACATTAGTATCATTCTAAGTGGCTCTATGTGGGATTCCAGCAACGTAATAGTGGTTCTACATTGAATCTGCTGTTTGACATCGAATCTGCTGTTTGACATCTTTTCAATGTTCTCACTGAGATAAGTCAGCTCATGCTAATAGATTTATAATAAACATGTCACATACAATCTATTGGAAAACCATGAGTGGATACAATTTCACATATCTGCCATGATTCAAGTCCAGAAGTATATATTGCATTGCACCAAAATTCCGCCCGAGGAAAAAGCTTCAAAATTTGAAGCATTTCAACATCATCCCAATCTGTAGGTAATGGAAACCATCCATAGGAAATGGTGCACTCCATTTTCATCTTACAGAATCTCTGTGCTTCCAAGTAGCAGGCCTGCAGATTTCCCGGAATCTCTTGCTTTTAATTCTGCACCATGAAGCCAATACAGCCAGACGTATCAGTTTGTAGATGGCCAAGCTTGTATGCTGCCTGTTCAGTCCTGTGAGCAGCATCAATGGCCCAGCTATTGCCCCCGCCAAGAAAGCCCTCAAATTTGTGGTCCTAGTTACCATAATAGAAACTCACTGACATGTAGGATAACATTAACCATACGAACCTAAATTCGGAGAAGTTTGAATTTAGGAAATCAGAATTCAAAAAGGGAACGTGCCTGCGGTGCCCTCCACAGCTATAATTTCATCCACAGAAACAAACGTGCCGGCGAACTGTTCCTAGAAAAAGTCCATTTCCCAAAGTCTCCTTCAAGGCCATTACAAATTTACGGTGGCTTCTCTATTCGAAAAAAGCTCAGCTTTCCTATCAAACTCAGCGGAACGAACTATAAATAAGTTCAAATGCAGATCCTATCAACCTCAGGGTCGAACAGAGCAAGTCAAATCCAAGCAAATATATCACCTCATGGACGCCGACAATCTCCTCCATCTCAATCTGACGAGAACCAAGAAGAGCGCCAATCCACCCTTAAGGTCATCTCCGATCGAGAACCCCTTCGCCGGAGCAGTGATAATCCTCCCAACCTTCTCAGAGTCCGTCAACGGGACCGAATCGAATCCCAACAAATCACCGTAAGACGAGCTAGGAGGAGGAGGACAGGCATCCGCGCAATGCGAGCGGTTCGGCTTGTCGTCGGATCCGCCGTGACGGTCCGGGCCGCTGTCCTCATCAGCGGCGGCGCAGCGACTGCCGTCGGGGATGGCAACGTCGCCGAGAGGCGGCGTCGGGGGCTCCGGCGGATCAGAGGCTCCGCGTCTTCTACGCACGGGATTTCGTTGTGTCACTGCTGCAGAGGGAAAGAACATAGACGAGGAAAGCTGAGCTTATGCAGAAACAGCGAAGAAGAAGAAGACGACGACTGTAACGAGAACAGCAATTTATCGCGCCACACGTGTGTGGAGGGCGGTTGGCGCCAGTTTCTGTTGCTATATTTGTTTTGTTTTTTTTTAATCTCGAGCGCAATGAATGTATTTCCAGGATTTTATTTTGAGGTCGAAAGTATGGCAGAGTGGGAGACAGTTTCGCATGTATTGACTAGGAGGAGGAAAGGACTATACGTTCTCCAAACCGGAAGATCCAGTGTCCATGTCTGGTTGACTATATGTACGTACGTTTTACATGTCCCCTACCGGATATCATAACCCGAAGGTACTTTACAAATTGGGTTATCCTACGGTCTTTGAGAGGCACCATGCCTCCTGGACTTTTCAATTTTCATTGTTGAACTGAAAAGTAAATGGATAATGATATAAATAGTTTTTGAATTTTAATTTAATGTATGTTTTGGTTTATGAATATTTAATTTGTTCAATGTAATTCCTGAACTTTATCTATCTAAATATGAAATGTGATTCTCGAACTTTTAATTTATTTAATATAATTTTTGAACTTTTGATACATGCTCAATACAGTTCATAAATTATATAAAAATGTTCGATCGAACGAAATGGTTCTTGATAGGGAGGAGAGTGGTCATGTTGGAATTGGAGTTCCACAATCAAGGAGTGGGGCAGAGGCTGTAGAGGAGACGACGACAGGGGCTTTGTGGAAGGAGACGGTGGATTTGGAGAGCTTGGCGAGGTGGGATCGAGGGGGTCCGTATGGAAACAGAAAGGGTTTACACATATAATTCATCGAACATTAACAATTCGTTGTCGGGAAAGGAAAAAATGATCCAACCATGAGCAGTAGCCGTCGATGAAGCCAAAGCGATTCGGACAACTAAAAATCGAACGGCTAAAATAGAGAGAGGTGCAGGTGAGGAGCAGGAGACCTGAGCTCTCAATGGGTAAGAGCTATCTCCAACTACTACTTGTTTTGACCGAAAAGGGACATCGGTTGGCCTTCGCTTCTCCACATTTCGACCATCCCAACCTCCTAATTGACTAGAATTGATCGATTAATGATTAACAGCAACTGTTCACTATTCGCTTGCACAAAACGATCATCAATATCGATTAATCTCTAAATTAGGTTCAAGTAATCCCAATTGGTCACTCATCGAGCATGCATCGTACCTATTTATTCAGCTAGCAAACACATGCATAAGTATCAAATTAAAAAGGCACTTAAGTCATTTGACATTGATTCACAATCAATCACACAAGGGGAAGTGAACCAATAAAGGTCACTTGTTCAGTTAAGTCTCCAATTCGAACTGATTATGTTTCAATTCAGTTAACCTATCAAATGAAGTCCAAAGGAAATGATTCAGGTGTCATTAGAAAGCTTAGGATATGCACTTTAAATGTTATGAAGACCACTCAACCCATTTCTGTACCCAAAATCCTGAATTTGAGCAAGAAGACTCAACGGTCCATATTTGACCCGGTTTTAGCCCAAGAAATGAAAAATTCGGGAAATATAGATCGAAAATTCAAAATCCCGCCGAATGTAACAAAAAGGTAATTCAGCCTGTTGCAAACAACTTTCATGTTTTACACTTTTGTAAAAAATCCTTTCAACTATGCGAAAATTGTAAGTTTTCGCAAAAACTCAGTTGAAAACGATTTTGTAGGCGGGGGCTGACCTTGTCCGATTTATAACCAAATTGGCCCCCTAAAAGTTGCTATTAAGTCCTCAAACTTTCTAGTATACTAAATATGACCCCAGTGAACAACTTTTTTGTTTTCATTTTTTGCAAAAAAAAGGACACTATCATGAAAATTGTAAAACACGTTTAATTATTCAGGGGAATAATTTCCAGTTCTGAGTGCTGAAATTATTTGGCATATTGATCAGATCTTTGAACGACCGACGAGTTTCAATTTTAATGAAATTGGTATAGTTGCGAAGCTCAGAATGTTGGAAACAACTTTCGTGGAGAATATTTCTCGAAATTTTAAATTCAGAAAATCAGAAAATCAAAGAACAGACCGAGGTCATGCCAGAAAATGTAATTGCATAATTGAGGTCAAAATCTCCAGATTCCACTCCTAGATTTCGTGGCTTTCTTCACAGAGCAAATGCACTTCAATTTTAACATGCAACCTATTGATTCAAAGCTTAGGAAGTCAGGTTATTTCTCTAGCTGATCACTTTCCTTAATTTCGACGTTTAATTGGCTAAATCAGTCAATTAAGCACACCAACTCATTAACCTCCGAATTTCTAGGACAGATCAACATGTGACAATCAATCACCAATTAATTCCTACTCATGGATTGCTAAACATGCCTTGTTCTAAACATTCATTCGTGTCACATATCATCATTATTGGCCATCATCTAAACTATATATGCAATATGGTCATATCATTCATCCAGATGTACGCTTAGTGTACTAACCTTGTTTGTGACACGTTGACGCTTGATCAAGTGATCTGGCCTCCGTGAACACCTCAACACCTCCATAATTTAGACAAGGATGCTCGCAACTGACTAAGTCCATGAATTACAAATTGATATGAGAATCAACTTGTTCGACTCGAATGAACAAGCAACAAAAATCAATGAAATAGAAATTGTTTGGTGATGATTTGAAGGAACTCCGGCTATGTGGACTTCGTGGACTAGCTGAGGAGTGCCATTGCAAGGGTTGGATCGCCAAAGGAGGTTGCCGAAATAGCCATTGGAATCGTTGGATCGCACCAGATCAACAACTTCTAGCAAGATTTCGAAGTTAAGTCAACCATGATCACTTAGAGGACTCGTTGACGAGGGATGTTACAAGTCTCTGGCAACCAAGGAACGCTACCAAACTGCTGAAATTGCTGCTGGAAGTGGCTTGTGTCAGGGGCTAACAATATAACCTAGAGGAGGAGTAGTGAATGGGTTGTTTTAGAAATCTCAATAATTTGTTGCAAAAATAGCTGATGTTAAGTAAAGATTTGGTCAAGGTGATGTTTCAAAGCTCGTGAGCGTATTGCATGCTTGTGGAAGAAAAATAAGAGAAAAGTACTAACACACAATGATGAATAGTGGTTCGACTTTATTCCTAGCTTACGTTCACTCCTCAAACTAACAACCACAAGTTGAGTTGGATTGTACTATTAATCAACTTGGAAAGTTACAATTGGTAAGCACTAATTCTTTACACAATAAATCAAAATGTAACGACACATATAAAAATTATAATTAAACAAAATGCATACTAAAAATAGTAGATGATTGTTTTTTCTCTTACTTGTGCTAAGGTTATTTTTCAAATAATAGTTGCCTAGTACAAAAGAGAATATACAACTCATTAACATAATAATTAGTCGTCTATCTACTAAATAAACTATTTTTCGAAAAAGAGGCACACCAGTTTTGTTCCTCAAAATAGAGCACTTACTATCAAAAGTGGGTATGGATACAGGAAATCCGATCATTATTTCTGAAAATTAGTTGATTTAACGATAAATTTGTAAACATGATCGCTAATTTCATCGCTAATCTAAAAATCACTCCTCAAAACCATGATTGTTGGCCGATCGTCGACGCGTTGGGAGGGGTCAAATGAAAAATCCCTCTTGCAAATTGTTAGAAAGATATGAGAATGATTCCGTAAATACTGGAAGAATATATCTCTAGGTGGTACTTATAAGATATAGAAACTAGTCATCACGAAATCTCGTCAAGTTGGTTTCATATCCGGTGAACTAAGATAGTGAGGATATGAAGACGTGATAAGCTAATCACAGAGCTATGCAAAATAGTTGATTTAACGATAAATTTGTAAACATTGTAACTAGTTCGCACCAGGAGTCACTTTGAGGATGGGGAAAGAGAGATCTTGATAAAAAATAATAATAATAAAAAAAGAGATAGAGGAGAAGTAAACTATTATAACAATGAAAAGGTCATAAGAAATTATAAACATTTCAATTGCTTAAGTTGTGTTTTTAAATTAGGGATGAAATTAGTGAGAGACTTTTTAGTATATATAATATATAGGTATTTCCATATATAATCTATCCATAAATAGTTATTTTAAGAATTTGAGATTTGTTAGGATTATATATTTGCTAAAGTCACGATTAAGAGCATCATTACACAAATATGCAGAAAAATTGATTAGAGAATTATTACTTGAAATGCATAAAAATTAGAGATTTGTTAGGATTGGAGGTTTTTTGAAGTCAAAATCAGAAGACAAGTTATAGGGTAAAGCTCACACATGAATGTGTCAAGCGGTACCATGCCATATGATAGATATATGACACAATGTAATTGTAAAATGAGAAATCCTTAGCTTGATAGAGATTTCACCGTAAATAATTTGCATTACTGCTTTATTTTTTGGATGTGGAATTCTTTGGACTTGTCCTTGCTCAAATAGATCACTGGTTTTCTATGAGAACTTTCTATCCCATCCCTGTTCAAGATGTAGCTTTGAACTTTGTATATGCTCCTCATATTAAGAATATGTCACCGCCATGTACCTTTCCAATTGCATCAAACTGACCTGCAACGGATTGCAAGTCACAAGGGCTTTGACAATATGCTTGGACTAAGTTACTAATACTAAATAAGAAAACCGTGCCAACCAAAACTCTATGCGAAGAAAAGTCCCCGAGCGCTGGGAGTCTAACTTGGCGATGGTATTGCTCAAGGGCTTGGTCAAACCATCATGTGAAGGTCATGAGAATTCCAAGTGCAGGGGGCTTGACAGGTTCTAGGGAAGAATCTTTCTTTTCCTCTTGGTACAACAATTCGCTACAACATGATCCTCTCCACTTTGAGAAGGCGCATGCTCTGTTGACAAGCCTAATTTGGTTTGGAGATTGGAGGACAATCATAATAAGAACATTGTTTGGCCTGGAATGAAAATATTTTGAATATTCTATCTGTGGTCATGCCTCACTTCATGTCCTGGGATTGCTCTTGCTCTTGCCCTTGACGGGTAGGGAAACTTCTGCTTGTCCATCCATCAAGTTGGTGCTCTTTGGGCCATCAGTTTGCGTCCCTGCTTTTTTTTTTTTTTTCTTTTCTTTTCTTTTTTTGGGCCCACTCCAACTTTTGAACATGGAAATCAACCCTGGAAACCCACCCCAATGGGCCGCGTGCCTGTTGGCACTTTCCTGTTGGGATTTTAATCTGATCTGAACCCGTAAGGATTAATTGATAAGGCTTCCTTAGGTGAGCTGCAAAATGTTCCATCACCATTGCATCATGGTTATGCTTATTGAGATCAGCCTCGCATCAATTTGCAATTAGCAGCTGAATTTCTTGTGGGAAGTGGTGGTGTGGCGGTAAGCAACTTTAAGAGATTGCCATGATACTGCTAAAGCATCTCCAAGGCTCCTGTGGGTGGTTTAATGTTAGATGGTTCGGATAGCATTCGTGCCTGATGGAAGTGTCATTAGAGTTGAAAAAGGCAATGCAATCTGTAGTTTCCACATGAAGCTGAAATGACCCTAAGCAATAAGCATTATGGTTGAGATTCTCCCACCCCGATGGACATCCTCTGGCAAAACAACACAAACATTTGATGGATATCCTCAAGCTACTTCAATAGGACTTTAACCTCAGATCGTTATAATATTTGTTCCTCATCAACTAAAAGGCCATAGCACCAGCAGTTTCTGCAGCATTGTCCATTGAATTCGCTAGCACTGGTATAACATGATTGCAAGGAAACCAAGTTCACGATCACTTACTAGCAGTCTCGATTAAAGATCAAAATCAAAGACTTCTCATAAGGAGATAAACCAACACCATGATAAGAAGTGTATTTGCTTCGCATAGCTACAACTGACAACTGGGGAGGCAAGTTGGTAACTACACGTTGTTGGAAAGCAAGGAAAATAGAAACGCCCCAAACCACACCAAAAAAAGAGATATTGCCTCCACCAGAATAGCTTCACGAGTACTTGTAAATCAAGCCTCAACGTGGCCAATCAATGCCAAAAGCATCTTTTCATAGTCTCCAGTAGTGTCCTTGACAATAGCACGATCGAGAGGGATGCTATTCCTCCTCTGGTACTCCTCACTTATAAATTTCATGTCAACCTCGGCCCTGGTAGCAACTACTCTGGTTAGAGCCCCTTCATCTGTTCCTCGCTTATTGATGGCTAGACGAAGAACCTTCTCAAAATACTTCTCAGGGCGAGTCAGGCACTTTACTGTAGCTCTCAGTATAGTAAGGAACTCGTCTTTTGGATCAGTTTTCAAATCCTGCGAACATGAAGGATCAAGAATTAGACAATCCTTAATCTAGAACAAAGAAAAGTCAATATGTTCTGATGCATAGTACAGACGTTGTAGTCTGGAAGTGAATGAACAACTTGGAAATGGGTGATATTATCACATCTCAATGTTTTTGAAACAAGACATCTTGAAGTTGCCTCTTAACAACATGACTATTAACCAAAAAGAATACTACCCTGGCACTCTTCATCCTTGAGGAGCTATAACTTTAGACATATAGGTAAAAGAACTTGAAAGGCCCAGTTCATAGAAATTCCAACTCACCTTGTTGATATCATTTCCAAACTCATTTTTGTAGTGATTCAGCGTAGCATTGACCTGTGCTTTGCTCCTAGTAGCCAAAATCCTTATGAGATCCTCATGGCCATAAGCCTTCTCTGAGATCTTCTCATGGAGTATCTTAGCCTCTGCTTTTGCCAAAGTCATATTCACCTCATCTCCATCATAACGGTAGGAGCTCACAAGAGGTACCAGCAACTAGGAGACAAGGAAACCATATCAAATTAAAGTTCTTTCCCTACAGGCGAGGAAATTACTTACATCAACACCTCATGAAAATTGAAATGATTTAGGATAGATGAGAATTATTTCACAGGTTGTCATAGGACTAATCTTTTGATGATGGATTTGGTTATTCATTTGACACAATAGAAAGAGGTCCAATGAAGTGGCGTATATGGTCTCTAGAGTTTCACGAAACCATCTTCAATAAATTGACAGATCAAAATATGAGGAACTGCTGCAAAGCACACCACCATTGCAACAAGTATTCTCTGCAAAACTCCAAAACTGTCTTAAAAATTGAACACCCTACAACTTATATTCTCAAACTTTCTGTCATATGCTGAATCAGACACATTTGATTTTACTTGCCTTCATCAATCACAAAGAAAATTTCCCAGACAGCAATAAGAAACTATTCTGAGTATCGCAAGGCTACATAGACTTGATTGTACAGAGTACTTCTTGCAAAATGTACGAACCTAAGTTGCTCGGAAGAACAATCATCAGCATTGGGAAATGTCATGGAACAACATGAGGCAAGCGTAAAAGCAGTACCTTACGAAAATCTCCAGTTGTGTGGTGACCGACGTCCTCTTCCAGCGACTTCTTGTATCGGGCATGATATGCTTGTCTTGCCATAAGCAACTGCTGCGGAGACCTCGTGCAGGCTATTTCCATGAGAACCTGGTTGCTTGAAGTCCATCTTTTCGTCGCTTCATTCGCCAAGTACGCATCACGTTCAGCCGGATCAAGCGACCAAAGGACCACCAGCCTCTGACGATACGGAATGAATATGGATTAATCTGGGAGAAAGAGGGACACGTCTCCATGGGATGAATCCAAAAAATTAAAGAAGATCAGACCTCGAAATCATTGGTAAGTTCTCTGTCCAATGCCTTGAGGAGGTCCTCGCCGTATGTCTCGGCATAGGTTTGCCGAATCTGCTTCCTCTGCGCCGCATTCCTATGGCCCAATATGGATATGATCAACTTCTCATTTGTTCCCCATCCTTCCAGATCGTACATGATAGTCATCCAACGAAGAGAAAAGATTGAATTAGACAATAAGCTTTGATTTTTTTTTTTTTTTCCGAATTCAAGAGAAATAATAAACCCAGAAATAGCTCGATCTTAACAACCAATCCACCGAAAGATCACTCCGATCAGACCACGATCTCCAAGCAGATCGCAGATCCGAACACTAAGAACGGAGCACGACCATCGGCGACCGAACAACACGCGATAAGAGAATTGGAGGAGGCAGCGCGAAGAAGATAGAGCGAACCTGCGAAGGCTTTCCGGAGCTGCTCGCAGTCATCGGCTACAGGGGGCAGTGGCTGCGGGACGGTGAGAGTCGACATTGTTGAGGGAATGGAAGATCGTGTGGGTGCGTTCACGACGAAGTGAAAACGAGAGAGAGGAGGAAGGAAACAAAACGGAGAGAGAGAGAGAGTCAGCGTCTGCTTTGAAGGAGAGAGAGAGAGAGAGCGCGCGCGCAACGTAACAGCGTACCATAGAAAGCAGTAAGCGGGGAGGCGCTGCACGAGCGCCACGTGTCGGGGAATCACTACACGTCCACTTTCTCGAAGTGAAAACCAGAGGGACGCGGAGGAAGATGAGAGAGAGACGTCGGCACGCGGCAGTGTCCAGGCCCGTTGGGCCGGATTTGGACAAAATTTTCAGGTCCTGTCAATGGGCCGGACGGGTCAGGCCGGGGGTTTTGAAATTGGCCATGTTCAGGCAAGGGCAGCAGCCCTTGGCCCCACGACCAAATCCCTTGATTTTGGACCTTCTTCTTTTTATTAAAGACCTTTGGCTTTTTTTTTATTTGTTTATTAATATTCTTTCTTTGACCTATTTATCCTGTTTCCTTAATACTTTCAATTTTGCATTTTTTTTTTTACAACTAGTTGGTGCAACACTTGTGCTGCGCATTTTAAAGAATAAAGGAAAGGGAAAAGACCACCAAAAACCCCAAATTTTCTCTAAAGTGACAAATTTACCCCAAATTTTTTTTTTGTGACCCAGGGAACCTCCGTGCGCCGTCTTCGTTTGGAGTAAACCCTGGAGGAAGTAGAGTCACCACCACCCTTTAAGTCGTTGGTTCATTTCCATAAGACAGACGACGCAGTGATTCAAACTCTAGACCTATCATGAAAGGAACTAGTGCCCAATCACTATGTCGCCACCACGACCGGTTACCCAAAAAAAAAAAAAACTTTTTTTGTAACATGAAACCTCCAAATTTTGCAAATTGTGACACGTTTACCCCATTAAGGGCATTTTCGTCTTATTCTTTCTATTTTTTATTTTTATTTTTATTTTTTTTCTTCTTCTCTCTTCCCTTTTGCCTGCCATGGCGAAACCGGCGGAGGGAAGCCGGCGTCGGGCGAGGGCTGCCCTCGCTGGAGTCGGGCAAGGGTGGCCCTTGCTGGGTTGGGCAAGGAGTGCCCTTACCGGACTCAGGTGAGGGGTGCCCTCGCCAGATGCCGGCATCCCTCCGTCGGCTTTGCCATGGCAAGCGAAGGGAAGAAAGAAGAAGAAGAAAAAAAGTAAAAAAGTAAAAAAATCAAAATGCCCTTATGATTTAGGGTAAATATGTCACACAAATGAAAGTTCAAAGTTTTTTGTGTAAAAAAAAAAATTGTGGTAAATGTTTCACGATTAGCAAACTTCGGGATTTTTCATGTCACAAAAAAAAGTTTTGGATAAATTTATTACTTTGGACAAAGTTTGGGGTTTTTGGTGGTTTTTTCTCTAAAGGAAAATATGATACGTTAGCATACCTCATTGGGAAAAGTGGGTGGAACTTATGAAGAAAGTAGATTGCAACAATTTGACAAGTTTTATGACTCGATTATATTTTTTAAACGTTTTAAGACTCAATTAAATTTTTATGATGAGTTTTGGAAATTTTAAGTTACTAATTTTTGAAAATAATCCTCATTAAAATTGATTCTCTCCTTTTTCTAAGGATGTAAAGTTACTCATATAATTTGATCTAAGCAAATTATACTCCAATCTGCACTTCATCTTTTCTTAACTTTTGATGTTGGTACGCATTCGCTAAAATAAATGGACCAAAACTTCACAAAATTAGATGTCAACATACAACAATTGTGCTCTTTTCATAATTTATCACATTTTCCACTGTCAATGTTTAGAATTCTGCATGACAAGCCAAATTGTAAAAAGCAAATGTAATATTTACAAGAAATATCATGATCTTATTATCTTTAAAGCTATTCTTAAGGATTGGACGACTTAAGCTGTAGGTCGAGATGGAATTGCAAATGACAGTAATTCCAAAGTGCTTTCAAGTAACTAATGAACCATTACAGAAATTGATAATAAAATTAACCAACATAAGTAAAGTATAGGAGAAATAGAAAGACTTTAAATATCTCCATAAGTGAAGCATTTAGGATCAATTAGTTCTTCCAATTTGATATCCTCTGATGGGCTTCACATGATCAAGCTATGCAATGGTATTGCCCAAGAAACTTGCTGCATGGTTGGACGATACTTTGGTTTGGGATTTAAGCATAAAAATGCCATCCTTGTCACAAAGCCGTTTCCCTTAAAACATTACCTTTCGGGTATGGAACTCTTTGATCTAAAAATTCCTTCATTGGCCAAGAAGTTATTGAATTGCTTGATGGTGATGAAGATGTGGATGCGAGAGAAGAAATGAGATCGCCTAGAGGGCCTCCCATGATTACTTCCAATGTCACCACTCCGAACCTATAAATATCTTATTGCTCGTTCACTTCCATTGTGTATGCAAGTTCTACATAGAGAAAATAGTAGATTTTCTCTAGCTTTAATACAATATCTGTGCTTTGTAAATCTAAACTGATTTTGAGTAAATAAAATCTAGAGAATTAAGTATAAATCAATAAATTCTTTATATTCCAATGAGATTTAAAAATTTATGTATCTTTAGGAAAAAGTTTCACTTCAAAAATTGGTGGCCTACATCTCAATTAATCTTTAATCGAACCTTCAAATCGATTGATAGCATTGGACTTGTTGTTGGGAATTTAGAAGTTTAAAAGAAAGATAGTTAAAAAATGAGGATGTCATCTATGATCATTTTCCTATTTGTAAAAATGAAGTGGGGTAAAATTCTAAAGAGACCAACTTACATGGAGTTGCATATCCAAAGGTGCCTGCAAAGGAAGTCCAATTGGATGAATAAGGTCGTAGAACTTTAGCTGTACCAAAATCAGATGCGTGAGCTTTGTAATCTTCATCCAATAAAACGTTCTTGCTTGATAAGTCTCGATGAATTATAGGAGGCGAGCATTTATGGTGCATGTAGGATAAAGTATAGGCTATACCTTTAACAACATTCACTCTTTTATTCTAGTCAAATGTTGCAATCCTCTCTTCATTGTTCAGTACATCCTTCAAGTTGCCCTATTCCAGGAACTCGTACAACAAAAATGTCACACCCTGATCCTCGAACGTGCTCGCATCCCTCACCTGGTCGATTAATAGCGACGTTCCAGAACGCATCACTGATTCTTTCATTTTAATACGCATGCGGAAGCATAAAATAAATCCTCAGACAATAAAACAATGGAATAGAAAAGTAAGGCCATATTTTTCACAACTGAAAAACCACAACCAAACTTTTATGCAAGGAAAACCACACAGTATATAATATAATACTATTCACAAGTCTAATCTACTATACACCGATCAAAACTCAAAGTTTGCAAAACAGGATGAGAGTCTCAATCCTCGTCCGGGTCATACTTTGGATCCTCCTCCTCTCTTCTTCTTCTTCAAGCTCCTCATCAGGCTCATCCTCGGGCTCATCTGTCAGCTCATCCTCAAGCTCCTCCTTTACAGGCTTGTCCTCAGACTCGATATCTTGGTCCTCATCTTCGACGTCTACTCCTTCTTTGATACTCCATCTGGAGCTCATGTTAGAGTATACCGAAGATTCAGGGTTGTCGAGTTCGGGATCCTTAGCATCCACAACCGACCCGTCCTTAGGATTTGACGTTCCTTCCTCGAACGCCTCCTCCAGTACGTATCGAGGCACGTCACCCTCTGGTATGGGACCCTCTCTTTGACCATTGTGGTAGTGAGGATACCACGATCAATACTCATGGGGTCTCAAGGTGTCTCAACTCACGTCAACTCAGACGGTCGACTTAACTAATACGTACTCCAGTCCTTTCGAGTGAAGATGTATGTGGAAGTGGTATGATATCTCTATGACCTCTTTTGGGATGCCAAAGTGCATAGGAGGATGATGAGGTGGAGGTGCTGCCATCTAGGGGCTTGAAATGTTGTTCCACAACGGGGTGAGACTACGTCTCAGCGAGTTCTACCTTCCTAAGACCCAATTAGGAAACCAATATACCATAAGGGCTGCCTATGCACAACACGGATCAGAGGACTTACCTTGACCTTAGATTCCGCCTACAAGTCAGTTCAAATAGGCACCCAATCAATCGACTCATCACATCGGATCAAATCATTGATCAATCGACTTAGTCGATTACATGTCACCACGACCTACCTCCGGTTGGTACATTCAATACTATCTATGATGTCCTATCAAATTAGGACCCGCTCACCCTAAGTTGATAATAGATAGTATAGCTTGTGCTAAGTTGATAAGTAGTGTACTGCTCACAATCTAAGCTGACATATTAGAGCCCGTAGATTGATATAGTACACTATTAGTGCTCTCCCTAAGCTGATAAAGTATACTGCTCGCAATCTAAGCTGACATATCAGAGCCCATAGGTACACGGCTGGCTTTAACCAAAATACTATATTTTCTTTTCCACAATTCCCACCATTTTCTGTAGTCCACCAAAATATTTTTGGCACTGTCAACCGATATCCGGTTATTTTCCAATTAATTTCCAAAATTAATTAATTTAGGAATTAAATCCTAAAATCACCCATAAATCAATTTAGCACAAAATAAAGCTCAATTAAATAAATCGACTGCATCACGATAATCGGCATAAAATTCCGGTCACCGACTATCCCGGTTGAATTTTAAAAAAATAAAAATAAATAAATATGAAAATTAATTAAATAAATGCTAAAAATCCAACTTAAGGCCATAATGCCTAATTGGAAGCCAAAACGGACTCAGAAAAATTCCAAGGTTCGTTCAATAATTACTCAATCCTATCTGCTCGCTAATTACACTAATCATTTGCCTAACATGCATAGGTAAATCCATAATTTAATTATTCTAATCTAATCTATTCATCTAATTGCACTTAATTAAATCTAATCAACCCCTAAGCATCATTAGTCTACTGAGTAGGGATTAGTGAGTAAAACTCACTTGTTTCGAGATTTGATTGGATCAAATTGTCGGGGACGCGACGGGGCTAGACTTTTCCAAAGACGGGCCTAACTTTCGAGGCTTGGAACCACCTCAAAACGGGCCTACAAGCTTGCTGGAAACCCACAAAATTCCTCTATGTTTTAAGTTGCAAAACAGAGAAACAAAAGCTGGTTTGGCGAGAGAATGACGACAGTGGACCGGTGGATGGCTTGAAGAGGTAACTGGCGGCCGAATGGCGAAGAAACGAGTTGATCGGAGCTTCGGCGAGCAGGTGGTTGGCAACCGGTGGCTCCCGGGGTTAAGGGGGGATGTGCTGGTGTGGAACGGGCAAAGGAAGGGTCGGAATTAAGAGAAACTCACGAAAAACACGAAACAGTGCAGGCGAGCAAGGGACCGACAGACCGGAGACTGGCGGCTTGCGACGGTAGTACAGAACGGCTAGTGGCCCCATTCAAGGTGAGGTCAGGCTCTTTGGAACGGTCTAGATGTCCTCGTCACGGCGATGGGTGGCTCGTTTGCTTATTCATCTGGGAAGTCGACTTTTTACTCGGATCTTTGACGAAATGTCAACTGGAGCATAAACTGACATAAGTGAAAATAGAGGAGGAAAATGGTCTGGCGGTGGTGTGCCTGCTCCGGCAACTTCCTTGGCTATCGGTAGTCTTCGAATAGCAAGGATGGAGGGAGAGAGAGAGATGGCTTGGATGGCAATGAGGGAGAGAGAGAAGGAAGAGATGAGGTTGGAGTTGGAAGGATAAGGAGACAAGGGCTCCACACTTACTTATCTTCCAATGCTTTGTCCCCTTGACCCATCCATGGCCATGCACACCATCCTTGGCTCTCAATGAGCCACCAAGGCCCTCTTTGCAACATTGATTTGGTCCAAAATGGCTAAGGGAAGGGGGGCATACTAATTTGAGGGGCTTTGGTTTCAATGGGACATAGTTTCATCTTTAATTCAATCTCATATGGCCTTTATAATTTCAATTGACCCTCCATCGATCAAATCGATATTTTTCCTAATCCATACATCCATCATGTTTTCCAATTTTTCCATAAAAAACGTTCCTTGGCTTTTTCCGCACAAAAACGGTCATGTGACGACTTTTTCCCAAAAATTCTCGGGTTTTAGAAAAATCTTCTAAGACTGAGTCGACACTCCTATAATTTATTGTGACATGACAGAATCTTCAATTTCTGAAATTGAACTTGAATTCGTGGTTAATTTCCACTTGGTGCATTTTTAGCGTGACTTAGACTACTTGGTAACTTTCAGAAATTTTTAAATGCAAATGACTCGTGGTCGATTTTCTTCCAGCCACAATGAAGCCACTCGACTCATTGGCAACTCTCGATTGTCGTGAAAATCTCAAGGATCCAAATACGGACACAGGGTACCAAAATAATAAGAAAATCAATCTAGTGCCGGCCGACGAGAATTTTCCAATTTAGTGGTGTCACTCACGATTAGCCACACATCTCAGTCGAACCAACCTATCTCTGATCTCAAATCGATTTTATACTATGCCGTAATAGCCTCTAAAGATGAGTACGGTCAAGAAGCCGATTCTCAGTCGAATTCTCAAGTCTATTGCCTTAAAATTCTTTAATGGCTTTCCCAAATAGTCTAATTATCTCGAGAACGATCAGCTCTGAGAACAGCCCTATAGGCGCATCAATGAAATGCCCGATTTATTCAGTAGAAAATATGACTGAAAATTTGGGATGTCACAAAAAAAAATGAATGTCGAGAACTTGAGCAAAAACCATAGAGCTTGATGATATCCTGATGCCAAGCTTTGGACAGAGCATGAATTTCCCTTTCAAATGCTTTTCAACTGGACATTGCTATGTCAACTACTTCCTTAAGTTTCTTTATAGCAATATTCTCACTTGTTTGCAACCGGGCCTTGTAATTCCTCCCATATCATCCCTCACTAATACAATATTTGGCATCAAACTCCTCCGTGGCTTCAATAATGCTCTCATAAACCATTCTTCCATCAAAGCTCCATATTGCCCATGGGTTTTTAGTGCTTTCATCAGCCGAACTAGCCTTTGTTTTCATCAGCCAAACAAGCAAAGAAAGTAGGCAATCCAAAGTAGGAATCAAAACTAGCAACAACTTTTTATTTTTGTTTCTATCTTTGGATGTTGTTGCTATACACGGGTTGAGATCAAGTTGACCAACAATAACTCCACACAAGCCTTTGTTCCCTCTCACAACTCTAATTGTAGCATTATGAAAGGCTGGAATGTTCGGTAAAGGACCCTCTAACTCATTATATGATATGTCGATGGATGTCAAACTTGTCATACCATCAAAGGTAGACACAATTGAACTCGATAGCTAAATGTGTGAGAGATTGAGTATTTCTAATATGTGCAATAGCCCAAGTTGTCTTGGTATTTCTCCCATAAGCAAATTTTGATTTAGATTGAGATGTTGAAGAGATTGAAGGTTCCCGATCTCGATGGGAATACTCTTTTCTAGATTATTCTTGCTTAAATTTAAGGATAGAAGGTTGAAGCCCTCCCACAGATGGGTAGGAATTGAGCCGCTCAAGTTATTTCCTACAATGTTGAGTTTCTCTAGATTAGACAATGGTCCAAGTTCTTGAGGGATGTGGCCTGCAAGAAGGTTGCAATCCAATAAAAGCTCTAGCAGTAACTTCAATTTTCCTAGGTTTTTAGGAATTTCCCCAATGATATCATTTGAAGAGAGGTCAAGTCTTTGCAATTGAGTCATGTTTTCGAGCTGAGGTGGTATGGCACCGAAGATTTTGTTGTTGGAGATCATCAAGCTTGTCAAATTTCTACATTGACCCAATGTCAGTGGTAGCTCACCGTGAAGTTCGTTGTTACTCAAGGTAATCCAAGGAGGGGTACACACCAAGAGCGTCGGCTATATCTCCGTTGAGCGAGTTGTTTTGGAGCCTAACTTTATATAAACTCGTGCAGTTTTTCAGACCTCGTGGAACTGGTCCACGAGTGTTGAATGCACTAAAATATTTAAGAACTTGACCACCACAAATATCTTGTGGCAATTGGCCAACAAATTCGTTGGAAGATAGGCCAAGAATGCTGAGAAATGTGAGGTTTTTCATCTTAGTGGGAAGAAAACTCCTCAGATTGTTTGTGAATAGAGTTAGAACACTAAGGAGTCCTAGTTTTCGAATCTCTTTTGAAATAGAGCATGACACTCATTTTCATAAAGGGAAAGAGCACTCAAATTGCCCAAGTCACCTATGGAGGATGAGATAGGACCTAACAACTTATTCATAAATAGACTTAGTTCATTGAGTCGTCCTAGTTTTCCAATCTCTTTTGGAGTAGACCCTAACAACTCATTTGTCAAAAAGGGCAAGAACACTCAGATTGCCCAAGTCACCTATGGAGGACGGGATAGGACCTTACAACTTATTCGTAAATAGACTTTGTTAACTGAGGAGTCCTAGTTTTCCAATCTCTTTAGGAATAGAGCCTGACAACTCATTTTCAAAAAGGGCAAGAACACTCAGATTGCCCAAGTCACCTATGGAGGATGGTATAGGACCCAACAACTTATTGTTGGAAAGGCGAAGGCTAAATAGATTGGTCAAGTTGCTTATGGATGACGGGATAGGACAAATTAAGTCATTGTACAGTAGTTGCAATATTTTCAGGGATCTCATCCTTCCAACTTCTGAAGGTATGGGGCTAGAAAGTTGGTTACCATAGAGGAAAAGAAATGTCAAAGTACTCAAGTTTCCTAGAGTTTTAGGGATGAATCCAATAGGATAATTTGCCGATAAATCAAGTTCATTGAGAGATCCCAACATTCCTATTTCCTTCGAAATGGACCCCGTGAGTTGATTCTTTTGAAGATCTATCCACCACAGGTGACTCATGTTTCCAATGGAAGAAGGAATTGGACTGCTGAAACTATTGCCAAAAAGCATGAGAACTTGTAAAGAGCGCAATGGCCCAAGTTGAGTAGGAATGTTTCCCGAAAGGTTATTTTGAGAACAGTCAATATAAGTAAGCTTGGAAAGATTGCCAATGCTCAGAGGGATGTTTCTGAACAGTGAGTTGTTGGCAAGCTCAAGGATGATCAAGATGGGTAAACGGAGAACTTCAGATGGTGAAGCGTTCCGTGTATGGTAGAATGCAAAAGGTTCAAGCTGGTGACACTCCCGAAAGAATCAAAATGATTCCGCGCCATGAACAAGGGCTGCTTCCGTTCCACAAAGACAAAGTGTAGCGACTCTTGTTGTCTAGCTTAGACTTCCATTTTAGAAGTGCCTCCACTTCCGTTTTAGAAGAGCTTCGTGATGAAGCAAGACAAGGCATTTCTTGCACGAGCATGAGAAGGACATAAGCGAGGAACAACATTGAGAGTTGTTGTTTCTCGGGGTCACGACAGGTTTGGGGTTATTTTTGGTGGGCTTTCTTCTTTTCTAGGCGCATATGTGTTGAAATGGATAACCGACGTATTTATAGAAGAAAATGGACCATCGAGTCAACAACCAAGTCAATTATCTTCTTAACTTTACAGCTATTATCCCTCCGTTTATGTGAGATAAACATTCCTTGTCAATGACATTAGATGATTGGCTTTGCATTTTTCTTAATTACGTAAGAGCACAAAAGTGACATGTCCAATAATTATTTGGTATATTTTCGTTTTACTCTGTTGGAAAAAAGCTTAGGCAAAATTATCGACTATAAAATCCGTATATCCCCTCGTATGAATAATATGATCTTGAAGACAAAGGTCGTGGCCAACATGCCAATTTAATTATTGGAAGACTCTATCTCTATTTTGAACCCATGTTATCTTTCTTTTCTAGCCTTTAGTGTGAGCGATCCTTTACCTGACTTTACGAAGTATAACATGTAACGGGTTAGAACCCATACATGGGCAACGCAGATGCTGTGAGTGCTCTCTCTCGTCGCCGAGGTCGAGTGTTCGAACCCTCTCGTTGCATTCCATGACTTAAGTGAGGGTCCAGGGGTGGATTATTGGGCCAGCTCCCCTGAGGTTTTATATCTAAATAGCGGCTTGCGGTGAGACTCGACGGTGCTACCGAGCACCGGAGGGTTGGGGAGTGTGGTTCCTGAAGGGTGATCTCTGGAGGCTCCTCGGTCACCAAAAAAAAAAAAAAAAAAAAATATATAACGGGTTAGATCTCAGTTTGGTTTACCAATTTTAGCCCTTTTTTAATTTTCGTATTTTTTTCAGCGTAATTAGTTACCCATTTTAATGAAATATCAATCTAAATCGCTGCTCCATCACCTTGTCCTTTGGATATTTAAATGATTTTCATGACACGTGTTTCTGAATTTGTCGGTTGATGCTAACAAATTCCCTTTTTAAAAAAAATTTCTGAACTGTATTTTTGTGACATTCAAATAACTTAAAATTTAATTTTGTTACAATCATTAATCCTCCTTAATATTTTTCCGTTAGCATGTGCAATGCACATCGTATCTCAACGCGTGTGGCCCTTTATTTGTAAAGACTTGTCAGTCTCCTTTAGAGCAACGACCGCGATGCAAGTCAACTACACAAGAACATAATATTGCTGAAATACAATCCCAACTATACATTAAAAAATTATGAATTCATTGCCAAAAAAGCATGAAATGCAAGATACGCACAAGGAAGACTTATTATTATTATTTTTTCTTTTCCGAAAATGCTGATGTTGTTTTGAGCTATAGTTCCTATCTGCCCTTAGGTAGAAATAGTTATCATATTTGTCTAAGCCATCATCAAGGAAATATCTCTAAAGGATGGTGCGAGATCCGTCAAGGATGGGAGATGTGATGGAGATGTTTTCACTTGAAATGATAGTGATATCTAGGTGTTTAAGCAAGAACATTTGTTTTGCGTCTCTGAATCCTTTGTTTTCGTTATGTACATGGAAGACAATATGGAAAATTTATGAATTCCAAATTGCTCAACAAAAACGTAAAAATATAAGTACACTCGATAAAGAAATTCGCCATTAGGTACATGGGCAATTTGTTGATTGCATAATCGGATGAGGAAGTTAAGAGCATTATTAGAGGACTTTGAACCACTTTAGTTGATCCCACTTTCGGATGAAGTGTTCCCTAATGACTTGACTTGATCCTCTTCTCGATGTCTTACATAGTATGCCAAGCTCGTTTGGACCATTGATCATGTGTGCTCCTTGACAGGTATGACTAAAGAGAAACGATAAATAGATGATAAGTCTAGTGGATACACATTGAAAAGATCCCCACTTAAAAGCTATCTCATTGGAAGAGGCAAAAATTAAACCATTAATTCAAAAGTTAATTGGCCAGCAAAGGCAGTTTGATTACCATATGTTATGAAGTAGCCATGTGCCACAGACATGTAGCCACTTGTCATGACATGTAGCCATATATAACTATTACACCATGACCCATTGACCAACATCTGTGGACCAAAATACTTCACTCTCTCAAATATACTAAGAAAGCAATTCAGGTAGGCTTCTTCTTCCACATTTACTACTTCCCAATATGCACTTTCTACTCCAATTACTGACTTAGGCCTCGGAGGGTTGATCCAGATGAAAAGCCCGACGCCGTAACCCTTGTTAGTGAATCCAGATAAAATAAAGCATCACTCGGGAGGCACAATACTGAGCAACGGCAGAGTCTTACTTGCGAGTTTCAAGCAGTCGATAGATTATACCGTCTTTAATACTTCGCAGTCTTCTTCTTGACAAACCGTCAAGGTGGCTTGTCTACTGGCGGTACATATCATCTTTCTTCCACGAAATCACGTGCTCCATTCATGTGTGAGCAATTTCCGAATTGCTCGTGCTAAGTTACCTAACTATGACCTATTTGTTGTGAAGAGACCTCTTGACTAGCGGAGGCCGTCCCTCCCAACTTTTTTACTCATCAACCAGAAATGATCATTCTTGACAAACGACCACCACTCTCTCCACATATTTAGACACTCGCGCGTATGCACCCACATATTTAAATGCCCATAATTTATTTTTGTTTGTTGTCATGTCAGTATGTAGCATGGGACTTTCGAGATCTCTAATTTTTTTCTAATAGGATATACAGGTTTCAACTTAAGTTGTCAAAATATCATTATGTATGTTAACAATCTTCAATTTCACTTAAATATTTGAGATTGTGAGTGAAATTAGAATATATTTATGGTAGTTTTCCATCAAATAATATTTTCTGTACTAGCCAATCAAAGGTTTGTCGCGTTAGTTAGGGGTGTAAGTGGTTCAGTCTTTTTAGAAAACTGAACCAAATCGAATCGATAAAAAATTTTACTAAACAGAACTGAGATCCGATCCAATCCGAAACTGAATTGAATAGAAATCCGATTCAATTCGGTTTGGTTTTTCAGTTCTTTTCCTACATGCACCACTTTCTTTTTTTGGTCAGTCCTACTCTATTCCTATGCTATACTCACTTGCAGACTTGTGCCTTGCCTCTTGCGGGCGTGGAAGTCGCAACCCACTCTTCAATAATTTTTATTTTATTTTTTATTTCTAAAAAATTGATTTTTAATTAGTTTTTATTCTTTTTCTTTTCTTTTCTTTCTTTTTCTTCTTCTTCTTCTTCGACGAGGCTCAAGCCTCACCCAGCTCATCGGATCTAGCAGGCTCTAGCTCGTCGATGTCGAACGAGATCAACCTCACCTTAGGCCTCTTCAAGGCATAATATTAATAATACTCATTGAATTTGAATAAGTTTGGCATTGGATCATGAAAGATTGGCAATCTTCTCTATCTAATGAATAGAGTTTGCTTTGAAATCGTCTGCCCTACACCAACCCTCCTAGTATATGATTCAACAAGAATCACATAAGGGTAGATTGATCCAATATAAACCTATGCTAGAATGCCCGCTCATATCATAACCCAGTAGATAAAGAACATTCCATAATCCGTTTTAGGGATTGGCGACCTATCCATTTAGTGACTTTGACACTGGACGTTCCCAAAATGGGTAACATTGCATCGGGTGAATTCAATACTAGATGCTTGTTGGCATTCCAGCCTTCCTTATCCTTTCAGGGCATATTTGAGATTTTATCGGTTTGACTTGGTTAACTGAATCGATAAAAACAAAACCGGTTAAAAAAGTTTCGATTTTTAATAACCGAATGAGAACCGAACCGAAAAAAATCAAACATTTCGATTCGGTTCGGTTTTTGACACCCCTACTGTTAATTTCCCATTTTCTTGATTCAAGCAAATTGGAAGCCGAGCAAGCTTAAGCATGAAATTAGAATAAAAACAATGAATAGATGGCTTTTCGAATTAAATATCTCTTCTTGGCCTAATATAGAGTTGTGGAAAAGAATTGTATGCGACTTCGATATGTCAATAGTTAGGGCAAACATCTATGATAACAATAATAAGAAGAAGAACAAATTAACAATAATGAGAATAAGAAATTGGCCAAATTAATCACGAGGACTTTCAATCCATACCCCCACAATTTATGCTATTGTTATGATATTCCCAATTTTTTCCTCAAAAAGGGAATTTTTTTTTTTTTGAGTTAAATAGCTTACTTCGTTTTGTTTTCCAAATTAAAACTTCTTTTCCTTTGCTTTTATTACTCAAATTTCTTGCTGGTTCTGCATCAATGAATAGACTAAGTAAGCTTCTAGACTCCCGTCCCTCTCGCTCTCATTAGACGACTTGACTAATAAACCCACGACCATCAACAAAGAATTATACTTCTTTAGAGTAAAGACTGGGATGTAAGTCAACAATGCGAAAACTTATAAAATGAAGGCGGGGCGCTTGAATCCGTACACTACGGTGCCATTGAATGGTATGGAATCAGACAAGTGACATCAAGGGAAGTGATCCGGACGTAACCTATGATGCTGGCATAATGATTATCGAGCAACTCTCGTCTACTAGGACTCTCGTCTACTAGGATCTAAATCAACAACGCGAAAAACTGAAGGTGGTGCGATTGAATCCCTTGACCACGGCGCTATTGAATAGTACGGAATGAGACAAACGACTTCTAGAAGAAGTGATCCTGACCTAATTTATTCTCTCATAATGATTATAGGACAATTTTGGTCCAAGCATATCATGATAGTGATTTGAGAAGATTCTTCCACTCGGTGAAACACGGTGTGGAAGAAGATTGGGCAAAATGGGCAAAGACACTTGACGTCAATGGAGAACTAAATCATCTATTCCACTGTCTATTCCAAATTATTCAAGAGGACTTTTAACTGCATAGGTTAAACCAAGGTGAGATAGATCCTTTTTTTCCAACAATTTAAAGCTATCCTAAAATGCCTGAACGGCACATATAGCACATATGCTTTACTTCACTAGTAAATAAGACGTTACATGTACGAGATGTAGACGTAACCACGTCAAATACATAACAACCGGTAGGAGAACTAGCAAAACGGAAAGAGAAAGTGCCGAAATAAGGAGGGTTGAAGTCTACAATCGTGATCTTTAGTTTGTTGTGAGATATCGGATTAGATAAAAGCTTTCTTTTAAAAGGGAAAACTGTTCGGAAACAGAGCGATAATAAACATATAACATATTATATAATAAAGATGAAAATTAAATGCACATGGATGACAGTAATCATTAATCCTATGTACGCAAACTGCAGTGGGTCCTGTCACATTTATGGTCTCTAATAAGCATTGACAGCTTGTATTGATCGGTTTTCTTTTCTTTTCTTCGCCTTTTGGATTGTTTGGCATCAACATTTGTTGGGCCTATGAATTCCTTGTTTTCTCGGTAGTCTTGCTCTAGTGCACACAAGGATAGCATTATTAGAAAATATAAATCCCAAATTGCTCGATAAATTCATAGAAATATAAGTACACACTAGACACAGAAACTAAGAGGAACTTGGGTATCGTGCTAATTTAGTTATTGGATGCGGGAGTCAAGAGCATTCCAAAGGACTTTTCTTATGCCTTCGCACACGAAAGAGAACGAGATTTGTGGATTCTTTAAAGTCTTAAATTCACTTTTTAATACATTGAGAGCGAAATAACCAATGGCAATATACTTATATGTCAATTTTCCCATTTTTTTCCTATGTCGGCCGATCAGAGCTTTGTTGGATTAGTTACTTTCCTTTTTTGTCAGTACAAGCTGTTGTGGAAACACTTCTAAATGATTTTGAAGATTGACAAAACTTTTACAATTTAATTGACTTATGTTTCTGATAATAGCTTTTCTAGGTGGAAAATCTGCGATTCGTATTCAGATGTTACTTATCAGATTCATAGTCAATGTGAAGAGCATATCCTTAATATTCATAATCTATTATATAAGGATATTTTTCAATCACGGAATCCTCGTGCAACGGCTAATGGATTGGCACGGTTTCCTTACCTTATATATTGATTGATCTAGAAGGAAAGATTGTTGATCATAACCTTTTAAAGATGGATTATCGCAATCCCATCCTTGGATAAATCAATTAGAAGACAGAATATTCTTTCTATATAAGGGACTCAACTTATAGTTTTACCAAAGTAACCACTTGCCATAAGACAAAATTACTAGATAAATCAACAAAAAATGATGACAAACACTAATTTTTTTTTTTTTTTATGATTTGGTTGGAGTATTGATCCCTGCTCCATGGGAAGAGCCAGTCTTCAAGAAATTCATTATAAATTAGGTGAATACAGAGTTTATAATCGTTTATGTCTTTCCAAACCTTAAATTATCAAAGTTAAACTCAGAAGTGTTACCTCACAATATCGCATTCTCAACTGCACTAGGAAATTCTTATACAATTTTTCCCTCTTGTTAAACTCTCGACATCTAATTATTCTACTTCTCTTCCTATTTTTTCCTTTTGCCTTTGTGACTTTTACGTGGTATCTGCTTCTCTTAAAGTCAAAAAGCAATGCTTAGCCTCGTCCAAGTTTCTGCCTGCTTAGCATAAGCCAGTGCATTTGGACAATTGGACTTTCATGTGGGAATTGGAAGGTAAAGTGTGAAACTATGGAAGAGGAAACTGCACTTTCGTCATGTCGCCGGAATTCTAATAGTTTTTTTTTTAATTACTCAAAAGTTCAGTATGTTATTGCATCAAAATAATCTACTCTACGTTAAATAATTCGGTCTTCCTACCCACTTGTTCTGATTATACTAATTGGGCTTATCAATTGACAATCATCAATTATGAAAATATACTCATCGGTCCGCATAACTCATGCAGTGAAACATCGTCGAAATTCACGAATCTTGCAGTTCAAATCTAACACGAAAAGAAATAGATTAATGTGGTATTATCCGAGTGTCGATACTACTTAACGGAAACGTCAGCTTTTAAGAAATCTAATATGAATTTGGAAAATATAGAATTTACAATCACTCGAGTATTTCTTAGTCCTAAATTATAATCTCATGATATTTAGTTCCATTGCATTTGGGATGGTAGATTCCCGCATATCTTTTCCCTTTTAGCGTGGACGGAGAAAACTTCTTTTTCTCTTTATTCTTTTTGTTGAGCACCCCCGGGGAAGATTCATAATTGATCACCTTTTGTTAAAGTCCAAAAGCAATGCGTAGCTTCGTCGAAGTTTCTGTATTACTTTCCGGAAAATAGACAAAGACTTACTCGTCATTTTGGAGCGACGATTGGGATGTAATAATGGTCAAAAGGCGGGGAAAATTAAACTAATTTATCTACGCCTAAAAAGCAAAAAGCACTATTGCTTAGGGGTGAATATGGTTCGAGTTGGGCCAATCCACCCTATAACCTTAGGACCAATCTGCATAGTGCAAGTCCTCAATTTTTGGGACCGATAATCGACCCTATTGAGCTTAGGACCGATGACCTAATTGACCAGTGGGTTCGGTCCGGTTCTAGGGTCAACTTGGGACCAATCAATAATTTTTTATTTCATTTTTAATACTCCTTGAAAAATCAATCGAGGATCAGACCGACCCAATAGATTCGGTCCAGTTCTAGGGTTAACCTGAGACCAATCAATAATTTTTTAGACGCTATTTATACCATTTTAGATGCTGTGAGAACTCCTCACAAAAACATTTTCCTCATTTGTAAATTATGACGGTTGGTGCCGTTAATGATATTAAAAATCTACGTCATTAAAGAACAATGTAAAATTACTTGAACTACTCACTAAGTAGTTGTTTAATGTTGTTAATGCCATTTATTTTAAGATTTTCTCTATATAAAAACGGAGACAGAGAAAGTCAGCCTTTGCTTTCAAGGGGAGAGAGAGAGAGAGAGAGAGAGGACGCACGCCACATAACATGGAAAGCAATAAGCGAGGAGGCGCTGCACGAGCGCCACGTGTGCACCACGTCCGATTTCTCAAAGTGGAAACCGGAGGGACACGGAGGAAGACGAGAGAGAGAGAGAGAGAGAGAGAGAGAGAGAGAGAGGCGTCGGCATGCGGCAGTGTCCAGGCCCGTTGGGCCAAATTTGGACAAGATTTTCGGGTCCGGTCAATGGGCCGGTTGGGTTAGGACGAGGGTTTTGAAATTGGCAAAGTTCAAGTAAGGGCGGCAGCCCTTGGCCCCACAACCCAATCCCTTGGTTTTGCGCCTTTTTTTTTTTTTTTTAATAGAATAAAAATTTGGCTTTTTATTAACATTTTTTTTTTACTTATTTATCATTTTTCCTTAATATTCAATTTTGCAAGTTTTTTTACAACTAATCGGCGCCACACTTGTGCCACGCACTTTAAAGAATTAAAAAAAAAAAAATGATGCGTTAGCATTTCTCATTTGGAAAAGTGGACGGAACTTATGATGGAAATATATTATACCAATTTGATAAGTTTTATAACTCGAATGTACTGTTTAAATATTTTAAGACTCAATTTTATTTTTATGATGAGTTTTAGAAATTTTGACATACTAATTTCTAAAAATAATCCTCATTAAAATTGATTCTCCCTTTTCTGAAGGATGTAAAGTTACTCATATAATTTAATCTAAGAAAATCATACTCTGATCTGCACTTCATCTTTTCTTAACTTTTGATGTTGATGTGCATTCAACTAAAATAGTTGGACCAAACTTCACAAAACTAGATGCCAACATACACCAATTGTGCTTGTTTTTGAATTTATCACATTTTCCATCGTCAGTGTTTAGGATTCTCCATGACAAGCCAAATTGTAACAAACAAATGTAATATTTATAAGAAATATCATGATCTTATTATCTTTAATGCTATTCTTAAGGATTGGACGTCCCAACTATAGGCCATCAATTTTGAGATGGAATTGCAAATGACAGTAATTCCCAAGTGCTTTCAAGTAACCAACGAACCATTACAGATTTGATGATGGAATTAACAAGAGAATAAAGTATAGGAGATGGCTTGCTACACAATAGAAAGACTGAAGTATCTCAATAAGTGAAGCATTTAGGATCAACTAGTTCTTCCAATTTGATGTCCTCTGATAGGCTTAACATGATTGAGCTTTGCGATGATATTGCCCGAGAAACTTGTTGCATGGTTGGACGATGCTCTGGTTTGGGATTTAAGCACAAAAATGCCATCTTTGTCACCAAAGCCACTTCCCCTAACACATTACCTTTGGGGAATGGAACTCTTTGATCTAAAACTTCCTTCATTGGCCAAGAAATTATTGAAGTGCTTGATGGTGATGAAGATGCGGACATGAGAGAAAAAATGAGATCGCCTGGATGGCATCCCATAATTACTTCCAATGTCACCACTCCGAAGCTGTAAACATCGCATTGCTCATTCACTTCCATTGTGTATGCAAGTTCTGCAGAGAGAAAAGAGCAAATTTCTTTCTAGCTTTTATACAATATTTGTGCTTTGTAAATCTAAATTGATTTTGAGTAAATAAAATCTAGAGAATTAAGTATAAATCAATACATTCTTTATATTCCAATGAGATTTAAAATTTTCCGTTTCTTTAGGAAAAAAGTTTCACTATTTAAATTGGTGGCCTTCATCTCAATTAATCTTTAATCGAACCTTTAAATCGCATGATAGCCTTGGACTTGTTGTTAGGAATTTACAAGTGTAAAAGGAAGGGAGCTTTAAAATGAGGATCTCATGTATGATCATTTTCCTATCTATAAAAATGAAGTGGGGTAAAATTTTGAAGAGACCAACTTACCTGGAGCTGCATATCCAAAGGTGCCTGCAAAGGAAGTCCAATTGGATGAATAAGGTTGTAGAACTTTAGCTGTGCCAAAATCAGAGACGCGAGCTTCATATTCTTTATCCAATAAAACGTTCTTGCTTGATACGTCTCGATGAATTATTGGGGGTGAGCATTCATGGTGCATATAGGACAAAGCATAGGCCACACCTTTAACAACGTTCACTCTTTTATTCCAGTCAAATGTTGCGATCCTCTCTTCATTGTTCAATACATCCTTCAAGCTACCTGATTCCAAGAACTCGTACACCAAAAATGAATGTCGAGAACTTGAGCAAAAGCCGTAAAGCTTGATGATATTCCGATGCCGAGTTTCGGTTAGAGCATGAATCTCCCTTTCAAATGCTTTTCGACCTGCCATTTCTACTTCAACTGCTTCCTTAAGTTTCTTTACAACAATAGTTTCACCTGTTTGCAACTGGGCCTTGTAAACCGTCCCATATCCTCCCTCACCAATACAATATTTGGCATCAAACTCCTCTGTGGCTTCAATAATGCTCTCATAAATCATTCTTCCATCAAAGCTCCATATTGCCCATGGGTTTTCATTGCTTTCATCAGCTAAACTAGCATTTGTTTTCCTTATTCTTCGGCATCCAATACTTAAAGCTCCCACAACAAGAAGCAAATAAAGTAGGCAACCCAAAGTAGGAATCAAAACTAGCAGCAACTTTTTGTTTTTGTTTTTGTTTTTGCCTTTTGACATTGTTGCTGCACAGGGGTTGAGACCAGCAATAACTCCACAGAAGCCTTTGTTTCCTCTCACGACTCCAATTGTAGCATTACGAAAGGCTGGAATGTTTGGTAAAGGACCCTCTAACTCATTATACGATATGTCGATGGATGTCAAGCTTGTCATATCACGAAAGGTCGCCATAATTGAACCAGATAATTGATTGTGTGAGAGATTGAGTATTTCTAATCTGTGCAATAGCCCGAATTGTTTGGGTATTTCTCCTGTGAGCAAATTTCGACTCAGATCGAGATGTTGAAGAGATTGAAGATTCCCAATCTCGATGGGAATACTCTTTTCAAGATTATTCCCACTTAAATTTAAGAACAAAAGGTTGGAGTACTCCCCAAGTTGGGTAGGAATTGAGCCACTCAAGTTGTTTTTTGCAATGTTGAGTATTTGCAAACTAGACAATGCTCCAAGTTCTTGAGGGATGTGTCCTACAAGAAGGTTGCGGTCCAACGAAAACTCTAACAGCAACTTTAATTTTCCTAGGTCTTTAGGAATTTCCCCGATGATATCATTTGAAGAGAGGTTAAGTCTTTGCAATCGAGTCATGTTTCCGAGCTGAGATGGTATGGCACCGGAGATTTTATTGTTGGAGATCACAAAGCTCGTCAAATTTCTACATTGACCTAATGTTGGTGGTAGCTCACCGTAAAGTTCGTTGTTGCTCAACTCAAGGTAATTTAAGGAGGGGTACACACCAAGAGCATCGGTTATATCTCCCTTGAGCGAGTTGCTTTGGAGCCTAACTCTATATAAACTCGTGCAGTTTTTGAGACCTCGTGGAATTGGACCAGTGAAGTGATTGCTGAATGCAATAAAATTTTTAAGAACTTGACCACCACAAATATCTTGTGGTAATTGGCCAACAAAGTTGTTTGAAGATAGGTCTAGGAGGCTGAGGAATGTGAGGTTATTCATCTCGGTGGGAAGAAAGCCCGACATTTCATTTCGGAAAAGGGAAAGCCTTTTCAAATTAATTAACTTATCTATGGAGGATGGGATAGGACCTGATAACATATTTTCGGAAAGTTGAAGGTTAGATAGATTGGTCAAGTTGCCTATGGAGGATGGGATATGACCCGACAACATATTTTGATAAAGGGAAAGATAATTCAAATTAATTAACTTACCTATGGAGGATGGGATAGGACTCGATAACATATTTTCGAAAAGGCGAAGGTCAGATAGATTGGTCAAGTTGCCTATGGATGACGGGATAGGACCTGTTAAATTATTGTATAAAAGTTGCAACTTGGTCAGGGATCTCATTCCTCCAATTTCTAAAGGTATGGGTCCAGAAAGTTGGTTGCTATAGAGGAAAATAAATTCTAATGTACTCAGATTTCCTAGAGTTGTAGGGATGGATCCGATGAGATGATTGTCTGATAAATCAAGGAAATTGAGAGACCCCAACATTCCTATTTCCTTTGGAATGGACCCAACAAATTGATTCTCTGTAAGATCCAACCTCCACAAGCTGCTCATGTTTCCAATGGAAGAAGGAATCAGACCGGTGAACTTATTGTACCCAAGCACGAGAATTTGTAAAGAGCGCAATGACCCAAGTTGAGTTGGAATGTTTCCCGAAAAGTTATTTTGAGAACAGTTAATATAAGTAAGCTTGGAAAGATCGCCAATGCTCGGAGGGATTTTTCCGAAGAGTGAGTTGTTGGCAAGCTCAAGGACAACCAAGTTGGGTAAATGGGAGAAATTGAGATGTTGAAGCGTACCGTCTATGGCAGAATGCGAAAGGTTCAAGCTGGCAACACTCCCGAAAGAATCACAAATGATTCCACGCCATGAGCAAGGGCTGCTTCCGTTCCACGAAGACAAAGTAGAGTGGCTCTTGTTGTCTAGCTTAGACTTCCATTTTAGGAGTGCCTCCACTTCCATTTTAGAAGAGCTTCGTGTTGAAGCAAGACAAGACATTTCTTGCACGAGCATGAGAAGGACACAAGCGAGGAACAACATTGAGAGTTGTTGTTTCTGGGAGGCCATGACAGGTTGGGGGTATTTTTGGGTGGGCCTTCTTATTTTCTAGGCGCATATGTGTTGAAATGGACAGCCAACGTATTTATAGAAGAAATTGGGACCATAAGTCAACAACCAAGTCAATTATCTTTGGAACTTTTATTTTGCTATGGTCATTATCCCTCCGTTATATTTTCGAGGCAATTCTTTGGTGCAACACTATGTATGTGACATATCAAAGTTAGCGAGGCACTTGTGTTACAAAAATTTGCAAATAAACATCCCTTGTCAGTGACATTGAATGACTGGCGTGCATTTTCTTAGTTACGTAGAGTACGAAGCTGACTCTTTTTGGCTTATTTGATTACACACCTAACTCTCAAGCACAAAAGTGACATGTCCAATAATTATTTGGTATATTTTCGTTTTGCTCTGTCAGAAAAAAAAAAGGTTGGTAAAATTATCCACTATAAAATCCGTATATCCCCTAGTATGAATAATATATGAACTTGAAGGCAAAGGCCGTGGTCAACACGCCAATACAATTATGGGTAGACCCTATCTCTATTTTGAACCCATGTTGTCTTTCTTTTCTAGCCTTAAGCGACAGCGATCCTTTCCGTGACATCACGTGGTACATATAACAGGTTAGATCTCACTTTCGTTTACCATTGTTGGCCCTTTTGTAATTTTCATATTTTTTCGGTGTAATAGTTGCCCATTTTAATGAAATATCAATCTAAATCGCTGCTCCATCACCTTGTCCTTTGATATTTAAATGATTTTCATGACAAGTGTTCCTGAATTTGTCGGTTGATGCTAACAAATCCCCTTTTTAAAGCATTTTCTGAACTGAGTTTTTGCAACATTAAATGAATTAAATTTTCTTTTTGTTACAACCATTAATCCTCCATAATATTTTCCGTTAGCATGTACAAGGCACATAGTGTACAATTAGAGGTTCCATTGCCTTATAAGATAGTCCAAAACTCCCTCCTAGACGATGTGAGATAAGAGACATACCCTCTCCCTATGCATGTCCGGGAACTGAGCCGCGGATGCATTGCCATCCCTCCTCCCTGCGCATCACCGCTTGGGCTGTCACACTCTCCACCCCTTAGGAGCACACCGTCCTCACTATAACCCCACACACGGTCGAGAATCGGTTCTGATACTACTTGTAATATCCTAGGTCTCCAGGGTACACATATTGTCCATTTTGGACAATAATATCACATTCAATGCAGACTACACTAGATAATTCCTTCACAATTTTTCTCTTGTCAAACTCTCAACATCTAATCATTCTACTTCTCTTCCTTTTTTTTTGCTTTTTATCCTCTTTAACCTTTACATGGTAGACATTACCAAGAAAAAAAAACTTTTACATGGTAGATACTTCTCTTAAAGTCCAAAAGCAATACTTAGTTTCGTCGAAGTTTCTGTATGCTTAGCATAATCTGTTGCATTTGGACACTAGACTTTTATGATGGAATTGAAAGGTAAAGTGTGAAATTAAGAAAGAAGAAAGTGGACTTTTGTCATGGTCGCCGGAATTCTAGTAGTTTTCTTTGATTACTCAAAGTTCTATATGGTTTTTCCATCAAAATAATCTAGTCTACGTTAAATAATTCAGTCTTTCTCCCCTCTCATTCTTATTATACTAATGAGCTTACCAATTCATAGTCATCAATTATGAAATATATACTTATCAATCCACACAACTCATGTAGTGAAACAATGTGAAAATTGACGAATATTGCCATTCAAATTTAACACGAGAAGAAGGAATCACTAAAGAAATTGATGAAAAATGATAAAAAAATATCAGAGATTTACATGATTTGGTCTTAATGTTGATACTACTCAACAGAAAAAGATAACCATTAAGAAATCCAATATAAATCTGAAAGATACAAAGCTTACAATCGCTTGAGCATTTCTAAATCCTAAATTATATAGAATAAAACCATAAGGTTATCTCATATTTAGTTCCAACATGTCTGCAATAGGAAATTTCTGCATGATTTTTCCCTTTTAATGTGGACGGAGAAAACTTTGTGACTTCTGGTTATTCTACTTATCTTCCCTTTTGGCCTTTTATCTTTTGTTGAGCACCCCGGTGGAGGATTCATAATGATCCTTGAGACACGTATCAATCCACGATTGATGGCGGAAAAGGGAGAAAGAGATGGAGACACTATTATTCACTTTCTCTAAAAGTCTAAAGCAATGCTTAGCTTTCTTACCGTTTCTTTGATCTTTTTTGGAAAAACTGATTTTGACCCATCATAGCCTTTTTACCTCCACCATTGTCTTCTTGAAATGACTGCCAATTTCTTGTTGCTTTCTCTCTCTTAACGTAACAAACATCTCTGCTTTAATGCCATGCATGCAATTCTTTTCTCTGCAATCAACGGCCAAGAAAAATATCACTTATTGGTCACACAACTCACGTTACAACTTGTTTTGTTAATTTGCAAAGACTTATAGGTCATTTTAGAGCAACGACTGGGATGTAACAATGATAAAAAAATCGGGGAAAACTAAACTAATATAGCTACGCCCAGAAAACAAAAAGCACTATTGCTTGATGAAATTCCAGAAATGCAACTAGAAACTCCTGTTCAAATCAAGAAGGGCTACCCCAGTGAAATTGAATATTGTATTTTTAGAGAAGATTCTCTCCGCTCGGAAAAACACGGCACATAGAGGACTTCAACCGATTCCCTTACCTTTGCGACTTGATATCAATGGAGGAAAGTTATGGTTTTCTCAATTTATTATATATTAGCAAGATCGCCAAGCATTACATGGGTCTGACACTATATGTTTTGTATTTTCTTAAAAGTCGGTTGCCAATCCAACGTTACTTGTTACTTCAAGTTAATTATGAGATACACTTAATATTGACTAATATTTGTCATCATTGCTTTACAAAATGTGCTTTATTTTCCATTCAATAAGTCTAAACAAATACCAATTTATTTGATATTTCTTGGCAAAGCAACATTGGTGATGAAAATTGACTTTATGGTCATTTATCGCATCTTTCTTGAAGAAGCAATACCTCGGCACTGGTATAAATTTATTGACTGATATATGTCCTCATCACTTTACAAAATGTGCTTTATTTTTCTCGTAGGCCATGACAGGTTTAGGTTATTTCGGGTGGGCTTTTCTTCATTTCTAGGCGAATATGTGCTGAAATGGAACAGGTACAACCGCCGTATTTATAGGAAAAACTGGACCAGCAAGTCAACAGCCAAGTCAATAATCACTTCTTCCCGGTGAATGAGATAAAATTTAATTTTTTTTTAGGGAAAATTACCCAAGACTTTTCTGAATTTGGACGTAATAGAAGTTTGCCCATAAACTTTTAATTGTCACGCAATTATCTTCTGAACTTTTATTTTGTTATAACCATTTAACTCTCCTCCGTTATATTTGCCGAGGCAATTCTTTGGGACGACACCATGTATGTAAGCAAAAATTACGGAGGCACTTATGTTTCATAAAGTTGCAGATAAACATCCCTTGTCCAATGATTATTTGGTATATTTTCAATTAACACCGTCAGAAAAAAAGTTCGTTAAAATAATCGGCTACTCTATGATCATTAGTCTCCTTCCGTTTCAGAATTCATGAATTAGAGAAATGATTGAAGACAAAGGTCATAGTCAACACGCCAATTCAACTATGATATCACGTTGCGCTGGCCATGTTCAATCTCTATTTTGATCCCATGTCATCTTTCTTTTCTAGCCTTCAGCGATGGCGATCCTTTAGTTGACTTCACATAATTTAAGATATAACGTGTAAGATCCAACTTTCGAAAAATTGTTTGAAAAATTTTAAATCTATTGTCTGACGACTAATTCCACCTTAAATTTTTTAATTGTGCCAATTTAGTTAAAATTTTTGATAATTTGTCAATTTAGTCCTAAGCCTTTCAATTATTCCAATTTAGTCCTTAACTCTTTGATGGTTTACCAATTTAGTTTTTCTGATTAATTTAGTCTTGAAATTTAACTTATTATAAATAAAAAAATCAGAAGCTCAGTAATATTATAAATCAAAGCCTACTGCATGCTTGAGTGAGAGTGGTGTGAGTGAATTAACTAACATTGTACTCATGGTAATGTTTGGCTGGAGGTGAGTGAAGTCCTATGTCGAAGAAGGGAGATCAAAATGGAAAATAAGCCTAAATCCACAATTCAAAAAATTGGATTGTTTTGGCTACGTTAGATTGTCCAGATTCGGATTAGAATAGGATAAGATAAAGTAGGATTATGAAGCCTCCAAATTGTAAAAGATTAGCTCTTATGTTTAGTGCCACTTAAAATAGAATTGAGAATCTTTTAAAATCTTTGAAAGTCCTCCGAAAATCTCTTAAAATCTTTCAATGCATCACTGTTTTGCTAACGGCAATAGCCACCGGAAGCTCCTCTCTCGTGGGCCCTTCAGCGAACCAAACCGCACTCCGGATCTTAGCCACGTCTTCCGCGCAACAATTGCTCCCTCTATCGTGCGTCAATCATTGGCCCCATCCCTCTCTCCCTCCCTCCTCCTGGCCACATCTCTTAGCGTCTCGACAGCGGCGACAATCACGCGGTGGACGTTGTCGTTGACGATAGCGAAAATAGCAACAAAGGAGGAGCAGATGACGCGGTTCAATCAGGAGAAACTAATAGCTGTGAATGGTCATGATGGCCAAATTGGTCGGGTGGTGGATGAGGGGCCAGTGAAAATGTCGGTTTCAATTGATTACCCAATTCGGATGATCGAACCGCGTGGAGGTTCGAAATCACAATTGTCCAATGTGAACATGAGCGACTTGAAAAGACTAACGATTCCTCGGTGGATCAATTGCTCAATTGGAGAGCAGAGAGACATCTGCATAGAGTGTTAAGAATTGTGGGTTTGTTGCAATGATTGTCATATACCTTACTCCATCACTCCAATATTGGAAGATAGCAAAAATTGCTGTTTTTTTATTTTAATTTTTTTTATCCAATCTGGGTTTATTCCACCCATGTGCCCCATATTTTATCCATGTATATCGGGCTCAAATTCGGACTATCAGCGAGCTTTTGCGTTTTACTTTGGCAACTTGTTCATCTTTGATTGATATTTCTTTTAATAAATTCTCATTACCCTCTATTTGTTGCTTAAGTAATCTTTGTTTCCTACACAACTCTATAACTCTACGGATACTAGTAAAAGAGTTTCCAAATTTTGAAGAATGAAATGAGCAGATTTCTTATTCTTTCTATAAGAAAAAGTTAAGACTCTCGTGAATAAATCTAAAATGGAAATCGTCAAATCATGAAAAAGGCATAACGTTTTTAAACCGGAGTTGGCTTAGCTTCTTCAGTGCTATGGGTTCGGTTTAAGACCGTAACACCTCCACTAAGAGCAGGAGGAGGTCTAGCCTCCCCAGCTAGGTCTACTAGTGCCTATCCGTTTGATATACAGTGACGACATGCTGCCTAGTTTCTCCCAATATAATGTCTTGGGGACACGGCTCTGACTCTCCCTCCACCCAGCTGATATTTGTCTTCCGGCTGGTGGAGAATACAGGTCCCAGACAGGGCAGGGTTTCTCACCGGACGGTTCTCCCGTCTGTTTGGTGCCTTTAAGTAGTTTAAGGACTTGCTTAGGAATTTATTCAATTGTTCTAATATTGACGATTAATTCATATTGGCTTGTATTAACTTTACAGCCTAGTCCACTTCGTACATGTGTGGATAGATTCTATTTTTTATTTTTAAGTTAATCCAAATCTGACCATTTATTTACTTTTTTTTTGGTCAATCCTACTTTATTTCTACTCTACACTCACTCTCAGACTTTTGCCCCTCTTACAAAATGAGAGTGAAACCCACTTTACGCGTCACCCAATCCCCCTAAAAGGTGGGGATTTGGACTCATCATCACCTGAAAGTGTTGGAAGGGTGGCAGTGGGCGAATCCCACATATATTGTCATGTTCATTCACATATAGTTTTCATGTTTACTAAAATTTAAATGATATTTTTAATTTTTTTCTCTCTTTTGGAAAACACAAACATACAAGTTAATGATATGGATTGCATCAACTACGTGCCACAAGTCAAAATCACAACTTGAACAATAATTGAAGGCTAGGGCCTCCCCTTTGAAAGATAGTTTATTGTCTTTTGAGAGGAAGCTCCAAGGGCTTGCAGCCTGTATGGGTCGAGAAGTGTGACAATATTGCTTTGGCTTTTCACGACGAAAAGGGAATGCCACTTTGGCTTTGCGCGATAAAAAGAAGTGTTCATCAAAACTCAAAAGTGCTATAATTTTTTACACGCTTATTATAATTTCATAAGTATAGGCCCTTCTGTAGAATTTGTTTATTTTGATGAGATGGACTCTCTGAAACTTTCTATTCAACAATTTTACTGAGACTCATGCAAATCATCTCTTCACATGCTCTTTTAAACTTTCAAATCACTTTTATCATTTCATGATATTCACTCATTTGTAAGATATGTTCTATTAATATTTTTTTTTTTGAGGATTGATAATGTTCTTATTGTTATCTTAGTACGAATTAAAAAAATATTTTAAAAAAATGATCTCATTAGAGTAATCTCTGATTATGCATTGGTGATAATGTGTATGACATACGGAAGCGTGATATATAAATATATATTTTCTTCAACTGTAAACATTATGAAATGAGGGTTTATAAGCCCTACGAAATTATATTTTTCTATCTGCTAGAACTGTTATGTTGATGTCGTAGTACTCATTTATTTGTAAAATTGACAACTGATTTCTTAATGATCCTTTAATATTATTTATTCATCAACTATGAGCCATCATTTTATATATAGTTATTTTTAATAATCGACTAACATCATTCATTTGTGAAAGTATTTTTTGTATTGTGTATCCATATATTATTCAACTCCTTTCACAATTATACTAACTGCAAAGTGATAAGAGTGATCACCGATTATGCATTTAGTCGGAAGGGTCATCAAATTTTCATTCATGTTTATTCATCAAATATGCACAACCATGTGATATGACCCTTTAACGTTATAGAATAAGTTATTTTGTAAAGACAGGTTGTCTTGTTTTATTTGATAGCTTTTATTTTGTCGATCTCATAATATAAAAAATCATGCGTAATCAAAATTTTCTATGAATCCTCTACTGTCATGTCTTTATTACATGGAACGTATCATGTTATATAATTTTTTTAAAACTATTTTTAACATCCTATATTTACTGAACATGCACTATCATGTTATAAAACCCTTCAAGTTAACTGTTTTCTTCAATAGATTATTTTTGTTAGCAGATAATTTATTGTTAATTTTCTAATTTCCATTTGTACATGAAATATGTGTTATGATCTAATTTAGATAATTTCATATAGCTTGTTTGTTTAATATGGGGCTATAATGTCATGCAATATTTTATTTTGTTGAAATTTTAATATAATTTATTTGTGAAATAGGGAAAATTGCTTTTTCAAATGGGTATCATATGTTATTCGTGATAAGAATGATATCAAATGTAGGACTTCATACCCATCAACTCTAAAATAATTGGAATTATAACATATGTGAGGTTTTGATAAGAATCGTAAAGATGGGATGGAAGAGATCTGCTAGTGATGGAAGATGGGATAGAAGAGAAAGTGACACAAAAGTTCATGCCCACTTGAAGAGATGGTGATTTTGGAGAAGATTCCTTCACTTAGTGAAACACGGCATTGAAGAAGACGGGGCAAATTCCCAATGTGGACAGACCCTTGACGTCAGTGGAGGACTTAACCATTAATTCCATTCTCCTTGGCCCACTACCATAATATTTTTCATTAATTTGTGCAATGCACATGATATATCTAATACATGTGGTCCTTTATTTGCAAAGACTTGTTAGTCTCTTTTAGAGCAAGGATCGGGATGAAAGTCAACTACACAAAAACATAATATTACCAATATACAATCCCAACCTGCATTAAAAAAACTATGAATTCATTGCCAAAAAAACATGAAACTCTAGAAATGCACAAGGAAGACCTATTTTCGAGTTTATTCTTCTTTTTTGGAATGCTAATGCTGTTTTGAGCTATACTTCATTTCTGATTTTATGTAGAAATCGTTATCATAAATCAGTAAGCCATCATCAAGAAATTTTCTCTGAAGGATCGTACAAGATCCGTCAAGGACGGGAGATGTGATGGAAGTAAAAGTGACATTAATGTCCCGTCTCCACTAGAAATGATAGTGCATTATGAAAAGATTCCTCCACTCAGGTGAAACACGGCAACGGAAGAAGATTGGACAAATTCCCCATGTACATATTGCATGAAACACGATTCCAAAGCTACTAGAAAAGTGGTCGACTTGACTTGATTTTTCATTAGTAGGTCATTACCTTTTTTTTTTTAATTTTCTTTTTTGTTTGATTTTTGGGTCTTCTGGCATCAATGTCACTTTTGCGTCTCTAGGTCCCTTGTTTTCATTGATCGATTCATAGTAATGTAGCTTTATTAGATACATGGACGACATTATCTTAAAATTCGAATTCTAAATTGCTCGATAAAGAGTTCACCACTATAGACTGAGGTATTCCGTTGATTGAGTTGTTGGATGCAGAAGTCTAGCATTTTCAAAGGACTTTTCACGTTATACTTGTGCACACAAGGAAAGTTTGATCTGCTTTAGTTGTTCCCACTTTTTGATTGATCATTCCACAATGACTTTACTTGATTCTCTTCTTGATGTCGTATGTAGCACGCCAAGCTCATCTGGACGGCTGATCATATGTGGTTCTCATCAGGAATGGCTAAAGGTACATGATATATACAGGTGATGAGTTGGGTAAATCCAATTAGCAATACATTGAAAATACCTCCACTCAAAAGTCATCCTATTAGAAGAGGCAACAATGGAATTACGAGAGAATTACTAAAAAGTTCTAAACCTATTCTAATTATGTCAATGTATTTCTAGACATTTTTTTTTTTGCTAATTTAGTTATAAACCTTTTGCAATTGTGGCAATTTAGTTAATCCCACCAATTTTAGCCGGACAAAGCTGACGTAGACGTTGGTCGACACTTGGTGACATGGACACTAGCTAGCATCGGCAATTTGGGCGTAGACGTTGGTCGACATTGGAAAATCGGGATGTGGTGACATGAACAAATTTTTAATAATATTTTATTTTATTCTATTATTTATTTATTTTATTGTATTTTTCCTTTTCCTTTTTTTCCTCATTTTCCTTCTTCCCCATGGCAAGGCTATGGACATGTGGGTAAGGTGGCTTCCCCAGATCTGGGCAAAGCCAGCTAGGTCACGATCCCAAGGCCTCATCTAGCCATTGTGGGGGAAAAAGGAAAAGGAGGAAGAAGAGGAAAAATAAAAATAAAAGGAAAAATTCAAAAATTCAAAAAAATTAATATATATATATATATTAAAAGTTGTTCATGTTAGTGTCGGCTGGTGTTCACGTCAATACCGATCGCCTAAAATTGGCCAGACAAACTAAATTGACATAATTGCCAAAGGTTTAGGATTGAATTGGCCAAAAAAAACTTAATACTAAATTGACACAATTGTAATAAGTTTAGGATTTTTTTTTTTTTGGTAATTTTCCCATGGAACCACTAACTCAAAGGTTTATAGACCAATAAGAGTAATTTGACCAAACTAACCACTTGTCATTGACATGTAACCACAAGTTCTACCATGAGAAGACAAAATTACAAGAGAAATTAACAAGAAACGATAAAAAAAAAAAAAAATACTATAGTTTTATGTAATTTGGTCTAAGTGTTGTTACCTGTTCCAAGGGGAGAGCTAGTATTTAAGAAATCTATTATGAATCCAATGAATACATAGTTTACAATTGTTCAAGTGTTTTCCTATTTTAAATTACACCCAAGATAAAACTTACAAGTGTTACCTCACAATATCGCAATCTCAATGAAGATTGCACTAGATAATGTCTGCACAATTTTCCCTCTCATCAAACTCTTGATATCTAATTATTCTACTTCCCTTCCTATATATTCCTTTCCATCCTTTTTAACTTGTACGTGGTACATGCTTCTCTTGCAGTCCAAAAGCAATGCTTGACTTGGTCGAAGTGTCTGTATGCATAGCATAATCCGTTGCATTTGAACATTGGACTTTAATGTCGGAATTGAAAGGTAAGGTGTGAAATCATGGAAGAAGAAAGTGGATTTTGTCATGGTCCCCGGAATTCTAGTAGTTTTCTTTAGTTACTCAAAGTTCTATATGGTTTTTGCATCAACATAATCTAGTCTACGTTAAATAATTCAGTCTTCCTCCCCTAACAATCATCAACTATGAAAAATATACTTATTGGTCTACACAACTAATGTAGTGAAACAAGGTGGCAATCGACGAGCCTTGCAATTCGAATCTAACTCAAGGAAAAGGAATTATGAAAGATATCGACCAAAAATGATAAAAATTACCAGATATTATTTATGTGGTTCGATTTGATTGTTGATACTACTAAATAGAAAGAGTCCGCATTTAAGAAATCCAATATAAATCTGATAAAAATAAAACTTACAATGCTCGAGTATTTCTTAGTCCTAAATTATATAGAATAAAACCACAAGTGATATCTCGTCCTATTTAATTCCAACACGTCTACAGAAGGCAATTCCTGCGTGATTTTGCCCTTTTATTGTGGACGTAGAAAACTTTCTGACATCTCGTTATTCTACTTCTCTTCCTCTTTTGGCCTTTCATCCTTTTGTTGAGCACCCCGCTGGAGGACATAGAATTGTCCTTCAGACACGTATCAATCTGCAGTTCATGGTGGAAAAGAAAGAAAGAGGTAGAGAAGCCATTGATCAGTTTCTCTTAAAGTTTAAAAGCAATGCTTAGCTTTCTCAAAGTTTATTTGATCTTTTCCGGAAAAACCAGATTGTGACCCATCATCGCCTTTCCACCTCCACCATCGTCTTTTTGAAATGATTGCAAATTTCCTATTGCTTTTTCTTTCTTAAGCTAACAAACATCTCTGCTTCAGTGCCATACACGCGTAATTCTTTTCTCTGTTCATTCTACCGACTTTTAGGGTGCGTTTGGTAACATTTCTGTTTAAAAATTGTTAGGGAAGCAGAAATAAAAAAAAATGTTTATGTTCCGGGGAACAATTTTTGAATAAAAATGCGTTTGGTAAACTTGTTTCGGGAATAAAAATGAACAGAAACACGTTTGGTAAATTTACTTTCTTTTTTGTTTCTTTTAATTTTTTAATTTTTAAAATTTTTTTCTTTCTTTTTTTTTTTTTCTTTTTTTTTTTTTCTTCTTTTGGTCGGTCGCCGGTCTCGGCCATGGCGGTGACCGGCCGATGAGGGCCGGCGGCCTCGCCCAGCCATGGCAAGGCTTGCCAACCCCCGGCGAGGCTTGGCCTCACCTTGGCTGGGCGAGCTCAGGCTGCCCAAATTCGGGGAGCTCGAGCTCGCCCAGCCTTACCCTGCGCCGGCGAGGCTCGACCTCGCCTTGGCTAGGGAGCCCGGGCTCGCCCAGATCCGGTGAGCCCAAGCTCGCCCAACCACTGGCGAGGCTCGACCTCACTGGGCCACCGCCAGGCCAGCGAGCCTCGCCGGTGGCTGGGCAAGCTCGGGCTCGCCGGATCTGGGTGAGCCCGAGCTCGCCCAGCCAAGGTGAGGCCGAGCCTCGCCAGGGGCCGGTGACGTTTGTTGAGGTCGCGGCCATGGCCAAGGCCGACGACGGCGGCTAAAAAAAAAGAAAAAGAAAAGAAGAAAAAAAAAAGAGAAGAAAAAGAGAGGACAGAGAAAATTTGTTCTTAAAATTTGTTCTAGAAATAAGAAATACGTTTTTCTTGTTTTTCTTGTTTCTTGTTTTGTTCCAAATGTGTTCGGGAACAAAAAAATAGATTTAGAACAAAAACGTAAATAAACACGTTTTTATTCTTTTTTTGTTCATTGGAACAAAAAAACAGAAATTTTGTTCCTAAATAGAAACAAAGAACATTAACAAACATGCCCTTACATACCTGAGTACGTTTTTCTTTTGGGCAATGTACCTCGGTTCAATAAATGATCGGGTTTCTTACTTCAGCCAAAGTAGCAATTATGAATTTCTCCTGCTACATTCATCATGCCAAGCTCTTACAGGGGAAAACAAGACGAGAATATTTCTCATAAGTGGAGCAGAATCTACAAAAACTGACCTCTGAAGAAAGTACAAGATTTTCATATAGAAGTGATCTTGAATGAATCAATGTGGCAGGAGCCCTCTCTTGTACCGAATATACTTACGTGTACATATGCGGTATCATGTAACACCAAGGAGCAAAGCAGTGCCAAACGTAACTTTGCTCTACTTGTGACCTTTGGGGATATGAATCTTGAGTGGGATATCCCCAATTCATCCGATGATTGCTTAAGGGCCTATTTGGTAACCGATCAACTCTTAGCTATTTCCGTTCTTTTGTTTTCTGAAACAAAAAAAAAAAAGTACATTAATGTGTTTGTTAATGTTAACTAATTTATTTTTCTCTTGGGAATAAATTTAGAACATAATCAAGAAATAGAAAAAAGTTATTTTTTGTTATCGAGAACAATTATAAAATTAAGCTATTTTCTTTTTTTTTTCCTCTCTTTTCTTTTCTTCTTCTTCCTCCTTTAGCTAGTTGTTGGGCTTGGCGATGATCAACGACATCATTGGAGCCTCACCAGCCCTCAACAAGGCTCGACCTTGCTGTGGTAGGGCGAGGTTGGCCTCACCTTGGCTCGGTGAGGCTCGACCTCACCCAGCCACCATGAGATCACCTCACTTGGCCATGGCGAGGCCGAGCCTCATCCACTAGGGTGAGACTCGACCTAAAAAGGGGACAACAAGGCTCCCTCGATGTTGGCAAGGATTGCCAGCGACCGACTACAGGAGGAGGAAGAAGAAGAGAAGGGGAAAAAGAAAAAAAAAAAAAGAGAAGACAAAAATTTCTTAAAACTATTAAAAATTAAAAATAAAAGAAAAATTTCAATGATACCAAAAAATTTGAAGGTCTTATCCTCTTGCATTCCAATTCTTTTTCTGTTATGAGAATATAAATTTTGGATGGTTACTAAACGCGTTCAAATGATTTTTGTTATTTATATTTTTAGAAACTTGTCTAGGAAATAGAATTAAAAATAAAAAAGTATTTCTGAGCAGAACTTGTTCTTAGAAACAATATGATTACCAAACATGCCCTAACTCTCACCATTCCACATATCCTTAGATTTCTTCACCATCCTCTTGGAAAAACCACCTCCACCCCAATTCGACCAGGATTGATATTTGTATCAACACCCGTACATGTATCTAAGTTTGAAAATTTGCCACGGTTCTAAAAAGCCATGATTCTGTGCAAGTAAACAAGTCGGTAATTCTATTAGTTCTTTCTTTAATTACTCAAAGCTCATTTTGGTTTTTGCATCGACAATAATATGGTCTACCTTAAAGTGATTCAATCTTCGTTCCCTCTTCTTCTGATTGAGTGAATGGACTTATAAATCCACAATCATCGGCTAAGAAAAATATTACTTATGGGTCCACACAACTCACGTCATCACTTGTTTTGTTAATTTGCAAAGACTTTATAGGTCATTTTAGAGCAAGGACTGGGATGTAATAATGGTCAAAAAGTGGGGAAAGCTAAACCAATATATCTATGCCCAAAAACAAAAGCACTATGCTTGATGAAATTCCAAAAATGCGACGAGAAAGTCCTGTTCGAGTCAAGAAGAGTTACCCCAGTGAAGTTGAATATTGTATTTCAAAGAAGATATTTTCTACTCAGAAAAACGCGGCACATAAAGGACTTCGACGGATTCCCTTACCTTTGCGACTTGACATCAATGGAGGAAAGTTATGGTATTCTCATATTGTTATATATTAGCAAGATGCCCGTGCGTTGCATGGGTCTAACACTATATGTTTTATATTTTCCTAAAAGTTGGTCGTCAATCGAGCACTAATTGTTACTTTAGGTTAATTATTGATACACTGAATATTGATTGATATTTGTCCTCATCTCCTTACAAAATGTGCCTAATTTTTCCTTCAATAAGTCGAACGAATGCCAATTTATTTGATATTTCTTGGCAAAGCAACATTTGTGATGAAAATTGACGTTATAGTTATTTATCGCATCTTTCTTAGAAAAGCAATACCTCGGCATTGGTAATATTTTTTGTTGATTTGGTAATATACATTTATTATCATTTTATGATATTCATTTATTTGCAAATAATGTTCTAGCATTTTTGTGATGATGGGTTACATTCTTATCGATACTTTAGCAGAGATTTTTATGCTTGGGCTATCATGTTATATAAATATTTTTTTTTATCAATTTTCTCTTTGTTTTAAATACCATGTTGTAATAGATATTCCTACATCGATGAGCTATTTGCGAGCATCTTATATTTTAGACACATTTATATCACTTATTTGTTAAATGATCTTTTGTCTTATATAAGCTCTTTATCAATTTGTTAATATCAATTTTCTATGCAATTCAACAAAGTATTTTGTCATAATGGGTATTTTTATCACCATTTAATCATAACAAGAATGGCTCAATATATGCTATCCTTATTGTGGAAATATACGTAGTCATGTAATAAAACCTTCTAAACATATACTTTTTTTTCCCTTTGGTGGTTTTTTATCGATTCATTTATAAAGCATGTTATATAAATTTTTGTGATGATGGATATATATTTTGCTGATTTTTATAATGCTACTTATTTGTCAAAATGAATCCAATATGAGATTGAACTTTTAATATTTTCTATTTCATATACAAGTATTATTTACTTGTCAAGTATTAACCCAGTATGAGATTGATCTTCATATATTAATATTAATAAAATAAGAGATAAATATCTCGATACTGTTAAACTCTTTTAAACCTAATCATAAGCAAGTATTCTTAAAACACTTTATTTTTCCCACCGTGAATGGCTGGAAATGCATGCATACAAGCACTTTAAATTTAAACTCCTCAAATACCCTCAACATCACTTTCCTCGAAATAGCCACTATCATTTACCTGCATCTGAAGCAGCTCCATGGACCGAAAAAGTAGCCCAAATTTCCAAAGGATTTCCTTTCCTTGATCTAGAGTTACAATTGTGATCCAATAAGCTAAATCTTAATTGGGTTCGAGACCTAAATTTCCTCCATCTATATAAGCCCTAAAACCACTCCTGAAAACCATGATTGGTAGATTATCGATGCGTCTAGAGGGGTCAAACGACCCCTCTTGCAAAATGTTCAAAGATATGAGAATGGTTCCATAAATACTGGAAGAATATATCTTTGGGTGGCACTTACAAGCTGCAGAAACTAGTCATCACGAAATCTCCTCAAGTGGGTTTTATATCTAATGAACTAAGATAGTGAAGATTTGGAGATGAGACAAGCTAATCACGGAGCAGTGCAAATTAGTTGAATCAACGTTAAATCTATAAACATTATAACTAGTTCGCACCGGAAGTCATTTTTAGGATGGGGAAAAGAGGGAGATTTTGATTAACAATGATAACAAAAAAGAGAGTGGAGAACAAGATATCATAACCATGAAATAATTATAAGACATTATAAACATTTTTCAACTGCTAAAGCTGTGTTTTTAAATTGGGTATGAAATTAGTGAGAACCTTTTTAAATAAATAAAATATAGGTATTTCCATATATAATCTATAGATAAATAGTTATTTTCAAAGAATTATTACCAATATATGTGTGACGCCCAGAACAAACATGTCTTGCCCAAAAATCATTCTCTTTTAGCATGCAGAAGCATAATCAAACATTTTCCAAAATCCCATTATAAAGAAAGCCACACGAATATAGATAACATATTTATACTTCTTTTATTTATATCACATTTAAGTTCACCATTTTACTACATTATGAGCTAGATACAAAAGTCTAGGTAGGGGTTAGAGAGACCAATCTCCATACTATACTTCAAAAGCTTGCCTATACAAACGTCTAGACCAAAGTCATGGATCAATAACTTCTCCCTCCGTTGCATCGCCACCATCATCAAGGTCGAAGCCCCTCAATGGACAAACCAACTCGCTATCCAGGTTCCGATACTAGGCGACAAATCTTTGGGGGACCCACTCCATGAAACCTCCCACATCAACCCACACAATAGAACTACACTTAGTATACACTATTCTAGACTTAGGTTAAAGCAAACTTTCATAAAGACCTTCATAATGGATAGGAACTCCATAGTACAAAGGTTGAGTTGTGTCCATCCTACACATATGAAAATAAATAAAGGAATGAGCCAAAGCCTAGTAAATATTCTAGTTTTAAGTTAGAAAATTCATCTTACCACTTCCACCTGGTGCACACAAAGTAAATGCATAACAATCTAGCAAATGTGATCAAACATGAGTAGACTTTTTCTTTCGCATTTTCACACATCATAGTAATCATCATCCAACAATGCTTCCATCTAGACTTATGCATATCGCATACCATGTTTTAGCACAAGGTAATTAATTTAAAATAATATTCTGCACATGATAATGCATTTAATTCATTATTACTTCAATATCTCCAACATTCTTGGGGCATCCCGACTCAAGGAGCATCCCAACTCATGGGGCATTTCAACTTTGAGGTGTCCCGCACCATCCATCCATGGGGCATCCCGACTGAGAATCTCCAAAGTGAGCCAAACATTCACAGTTAAACGGAAGCACTGTCTACCAGACGAAGAGCAATCGAATCGCAGACACCCAATTGTAGTAGAGGAAGAAGGAACTCTCAGATTAGCATTTTGGCACATTCCTCATGGCGACCCACAACCCATGTCGGGATTCGATTAAATCGAACCCCCCACGGTGCTCATAATTCGTTGCGGATCGCTCTTGCCGAAATCTCTCGTCATCGAGTCCCCCAATCACCATGCGCAAAAATAACAAAAGTGAAGGAAAGAAAAGAAAAGACTCACGGATCCTCTGGATTTCCTTGATCCTCAGTAACTCCACTAGAAGAGCCAATTGATTTTGTGAATGGACGAAGAACGCGTGGATCAAACGATGAAGGCTTGCGTCAACAACCGGCGCTTGATTCATAACTTTCATCCACTTGACTCCATTGTTGCAAAATAAATCCTTAAAATTACTAGGAAAATATGGCTTCGAATTAGGTAGAATAATGAAGTCAGATATTTAGAGTAATTAAATCAGATTTTGAGGCGTGATATCACTTTCTTTAAGAATTTATTTGCCTCATAATGTTGCTAATGATCATTGGCAAATTTCCTTTAGGATACAACAAAGTCTCCAATGAGAATACCATATAGCAATTTTAGTATTTCTCCAAGGTCTTTCATATGAAACAATTGAAAACAATGACTGTATAATCTTTCAAAAGAAGACAAAACTGGAAGAAGATGATTGTTTGATCTCAAAACAACGTTACTTATCTTTGTCTTTTGAATAGAGACAACTCTTCAAAGGTTATAAAAAAAGAACAAAGGCAACATTTCGGGAAATGTTGTAAAATGAATAAGTATGTCTCAAAGGTTACATTGAAAAGACATAAAAAAATCGGAATTAAATAAATAAAAAATAACAATAACTTTTCGTAAACAAATGTATCTTTGTTTCAACAAGGCTTTATATTTAATTTTTATAGAAATAAATCCGAATTTTTTCAATAGATAAAGATAATGATCATTGGTTAATGTCAAATCTCATCTACATGCGCACTCACATCTTTTCGATGTGGGAGAATGCACATTTTCATTTGTTTTATAAACAAACTACCAACAACAGCAACTAGGAGACAAACAAACCATATCAAAATACAAGTTTCTGCCTTGAAGAGGTTCTCGCCATAATTATTGGTATCGGTTTGCCTAATCAGCTTCCTCTGAACCGAATTCCTATGAGCCAATGATCAACTTCTCATTTGTTGCCCATCCTTCAAGTCGTTCATGAGAATCATCAAACGAGAAAATATTAGATTAGACAATAAAGTGTGATTTTTTTTTTCCAAGACCACACTACATGCCGGGCTCAAGGTAGGAAAACAATTTCTTTACTTTGTACTGGTGAACATGTTGCAGCTACAGTGGGATAATCATGTCGAATTCAAAAGGAAATCATAATGATCGATCGAATTTTTTTGCATCTCCTGATCACTTCTGGACCCAAAAACAGCTCGACCTTAGCAGCTGATCACCCCCAAAAAGAAAGCACAAGAGCTCTAGAACAGATCGCCACCACAAGATCACTCGGACTGGACCACGCACGACAGGGGGAGCACGAAGAAATGAGAAAGGTGGCGAGGAGATAGCGTGCCCCTGCGAATGCTTTTCGGAGTTGATCGCATTCATCGGCCATGGAGAGCACCGGCTCTGCGTTCACGTCGAGGCGAGAACAAGAGAGAGAGAGAGAGAGGAGGAAGAAGGAGACGAAACAAGAGAGAGGAAGTCGGCCTCCGCTTCCAAGGAGAGAGAGAGAGAGAGAGAGAGGGGTACGAGTGTCGGTGCAATTCCTACATCGGGCTTCTTGAAGTGGAAACCGGAGGGACGAGGAGTGAGATGAGGGAGATGAGGCACGCGGTAGGCAGGCCCCCTCCGGGCCCGTTGGGCCGGGTTTGGACAAATTTTTCAGGCCAGATTAACGGGCGGGCCGGGTCGCGCATGGGTTTTGAGATCTTGCCGGACCATACACACGTTCATTTCAAAAATATAATTAATAATGCAATCTTTAAAGTAAGTCCAAATTTCTAATATAGGAATGAGAAATTGTATGAAAGTCACAAGCAAAACAGTAAATTAGGATAAATCAAGGCTCTAGGCATTTCATCCATGTTATTGGCTCTTGACACCCTCATTTTCACCTTAAATTAACTATATTATTCATTGCGAGTCTCACTCTTGATTTAAGATTATTTCTTATATTATTTCTTTGTTTTCTTTTGTATCTATTTTATTAAAAGAAAAAAAACCACACACATCTTCTCAAGCAACTTTTTTTTTTTTTCATTCTAGCTGCTTCTTCCACACCAATTACAATTTAATATTTTATATTTGTCTTCTTCTAAACTTATTTTGCTAATTATTACTTTATTTTCCCATATAATCATCATGATTTTCAATGTTTCGACTTCTAATTTTGGTACAAAATTATGATAATTTACTCAAAGGTTGAATATCATGGTTGATGAATACATTATATACAATATACTCATCTTTCATTGTTTTATTTTTTGTAGTCTAGTCATTATGGAGGACAATATTGAAGAGCAACCAAAATTTTAAAATATATCCGTTGATGATGAAACAACAAATGGAGAACAACAATCAATCGTGTCAACTAGTTCATTTCGAGCTCTGGTACTATAACATTGAAAATTATTCCTACATACATATATATTTTCAAGAGCGTAAACTTTTTTAGGGGAGCCAAGCAATCGAACGAACAATATCTCTTATTAAGTTGCATATGCAATTTGCTATTATTGCAGTACATTTGTATCTTGAGGATAATTTTACTTTTCATTGATGATTTTATGAAAAATACCGATGCATTTAGAATTGAAAAAAAAAAAATAAAATAAGTTTGCATATGGTTTGATTGGGTTGTCTTGTAGTGTCATTACAATTGTCATGAATTCTTGTCAACAATCGCGTAATCAAAGCAAAGATAATATTATACGGAACAATGTTTTAGGGAGCATTTTCTTTTGCATTTTGTGATAATAATTGATGTTTAAATTTTTTTATGTACTCAACTTTTTCGTATTTTGGACATCATGCAGTGATGGCATGAAAAGTAACAAAAAATTGGACCATTGGATTCTCTCAATAAAATGAAAGAAGAGAGGTTAAAATATACAAACTACAAAGTAATGACACATATACAAATTATAATTAAACAAAATGCATACTAAAAATAGTAGATGATTGTTTTTTCTCTTACTTGTGCTAAGGTTATTTTTTTAAAATAATAATTGCCTAGTACAAAAGAGAATATACAACTCATTAACATAATAATTATTCGTATATCTACTAAATAAACTATTTTTCGAAAAAGAGGGACAGCAGTTTTATTCCTCAAAATAGAGCACTTACTATCAAAAGTGGGTATGGATACAGGAAGTCTGATCATTATCTATCGAAATAAACAAAGAAAAGAAAAAAAAAAGAAAAGAAGAAGAAGAAGAAGGTAAGACATAATCTTAAATCAAGAGAGGGCTCCACATTTGACCTCAACAAATGTTGTTGGAGCATGGGTAGTCAGCAAAATTAAAACAATGTACCACCATGATGCGGGTGGATGCTAGTGTAGGGCATTCAGTTCCTTATTGTTCGAAACTTGGTATGTCGTTTAATGGGGGTTATTTTGGATCCTTCGAGGTATGTCAAACCACCTAAAGACCTTGACAAATCCTCACTAGATGTCACGGTGTTGAATCCGCCAGACAGTCAGTGACTGATTCTGACCACATCCCGTAAGGACGCTGGCCTAGCTGTGGGGATACTAGCTTTTGACACCATCCTTGTAGAGGAGTTAGGATCAACCTTTTATCCCTTTTGGATGTAATTGGAATGACCCAATTAAGCAGGCTTGTAAATGCAACTTTCTGATCCTAATGAAGCATAATATAAGTAGTGTGTTTGTGTATGTGTTTTCCTTACTATCAACTTAGTATTTATTGGTTGGGTATTATAGTTGCACGTTTTTGCTTGTGCTTAACTAAAAGATAAAAGTAATGAGACAGCAGCATCCCGTGGGACGTTGTAAATTACTCCTGCAAATGTTATTTTCCCACGAGGAGGGAAGGTTTGGGGCATGACATGTATAGGTTCTCATACATTTATGACTTCATGTTAACGGAGGAAGGTTCTAGTATTCTCATTTTCTTATATGTTAACAAGATATCCATACATTGCACGGGATTGACACTATATACTTTATATTTTCCTAAAAGATTGTTACTTCAAGATAATTATTTGATACAGTTAACGTTGATTGATACTTGTCTTCGTCGCTTTGAAAGATGTGCCTTATCTTTTCTACGACAAGTCTGAACAAATACCAATTTATATGCCATTTCTTGGTGAAGCAGCACTTGCGACGAAAATTGACATCTTAGTTGTTTATCCCATCTTTCTTGGAGAAGTAATACCAAGGCACTGGTAACTTTTTTTAGTTGATTAGCTAATATCATTATTTGTATAATATGTTCTAGCAATATTTTGTGATGATGGGTTACGTTATTATCGATACTTTATTAGAGATTTAGTATAAATTTGTTTATTTATTTATTATACATGGGATATCATGTCATAAAATTTTAACTATTTTTTATTTGTTAAATATTAATTATCATGTTATAATAAATATTTCTGCACTGTTCAACTATTTGCGAGCATGTTATCTATCATAGATTTGAGACATATTAATGTCATTTATTTGTTAAATATGATCTATCGTTATATAAGTTATTTATTGATTTGTTAATATCATTTTTCTATGCAATTCCACAAAATATTTTGTCATGATGCGTATTCATATAACTGATCATAACAATAGTCACTCATTATACCCTATCCTTATATTTATTGTTGCAACATGCACAGTCATGTAACAGGACCTTCTAAACATATACCGTTTTTCCCTTCTATGATGGGTGATTTACTATAATGGTTCATTTGCAGAGAATGTTATATAAATTGTTTGCGATGATCAATATTTATTGATTGATTTTTTTAATGTTATTTATTTGTTAAATATAAATCCAACATGAGATTGATCTTTTGATATTTTATTTTTTAAATACGAGTATTATTTATTTGTCAAGTATGAGCCTATTCTGAGATTGATCTCAGATATTAATAGCAATCAAATATGAGATGTATATCTCGATAATGTTAAACTTTTGTAAACCTAATCTTAAGCAAGTATTCTTAAAGGACATTGTTATGTTCACACCATGAATAGCTGGAAATGCATGCACACCACTTTAAATTTAAACTCTTCATATACCCTCAACATCACTCTCCTCGAAATAGCCATTATCATTTACTTGCATCTGAAGCTGCTCCATGGACCGAAAAAGTAGCCCATATCACCATTGGATTTCCTTTCCTCGATCGAGAATTACAATTACGATTAGGGGTGAGCGTGGTTCCCGGGTAGAATCGAGAACCAAATCGGACCCTGCAGTGCGGTTCTCCGGTTTCTAGTTCTAAGGTGATCGGTTTCGGTTCCCGGTTCTATTTTTCTGGGAACCGGCGGTTCCCGGTTCCGGTTCGGGTTCCCATAGGAACCGGAACCGGAGGAACTGGAACTGGCCAAGAAAAAACCCTAACCCCCCCTCCCCACGTGATTTCATTTTCCCCCCTTCTGCCGATTCTTCCCCCTTTCCCTTTCTTTTTCTCTCTCTCTCTTTCTTTTCTCCCCTTTTCCTCCTCACATCACTTCCTGCCTCCCCCAAAAAATTTTCTTTTCTTCTCTTTCTCTCTCTTCTCTTTCCCCCTCTCTAGGTCGAAATCACCCCCTTCTTCTTCTTCTTCTTCTTCTTCTTCTTCCATCCTCTATTTTTGAGGGTTTCCTTTTTGGCCGAGGGAGAGGGGGACCAAGCAAGGGAGAGCAACAGAGAGAGGGAAAGCAAGGGGGTTCTGATTTTTCCATAGATTTTGGGCTGAGAGAGAGATGAGCTCGAGGGAGAGAGACTGAGAAGGAGAGTTCCGTGCGACTGAGGGAGAGCGAGAGAGGTTCAGCCGTGCATGGGCTTGGTTAGAGAGTGAGACCGAGAGAGACCAAGGGAGTGAGAGAGAGAGAGAGTGAGTAGTCCGCTTCATCTGTGTGAGAAAGAAGTAAGAGACTTGCATTGCCGGAGGCCAGCCCACCAACCACCGCTCGCCATAGCACCGCGCCAGCCCAGGTAGGCCTTTCTTCATCTGTGCGTGCCTTGTTTTGGGCACGCAGGGTCTGAGTTCGTAGCTATTCAGCTTATGTGAACTCCGGCCTTACCGGTTCTTCGTTGACACTGACGTGCATTATGGTACGCTTGTTGTGTGTGCTAGTATGCCTATAAAGAGTCTTCGTTTGGGCTTAAACAGGGGTGAGCATCTAGGAACCGGAGAACCGAACCAGACCCTCCCGTTCTCTGCCTCTACCCGTTGCTGACGCCGCTCGCCCTCTACACCGCCGACGGACGCCGTTTGCCCTCGACACTGCCATTGGACGCCAGTCGCCCCACACTCGTCTTGCCCTTGCCTCCTGCTCCCTCGACATCGTCACCCCTCGCTTGCCTCGCTGCTCAGTCACTCGCCGTCGATGCTGCCAGTGGACACCACTCGTCCCCTCGGTGGCACCTTCGTGCACATATAATCTTCTTAACGCAACAGTATACACCTTGATGAATGACAGGATAATGTAAGGTTAGATATTAGTATCTAACCCACTGCACATTCTGGAATTCCCACTATCATATGTCACTCTTGTAGCCTTTCTTCTCTAATTGGCTTGTTAACAACTTTCCCATCGATTGATGAATAGGGTGCCCAACTTGCTGCTGACGAAGGGAAAAGTACAACAACTTTAGCGGCTTGTCGAACTTTGGCTGAAGAACTCACAGAATCACGATTTCCAGCTCCTAGAATATTGGCATTTAAGGTTTCTCCTCCTTCACACTTTTAATGTTTAATTTGTCTTATATTATTCACGTGATGAGATGCTCATATTGGTTTTCCTGTTCAATAGGAGGGAAGTTGTACATAGTGAATGAGAAGAATGATTTTGAATCAAGGGTGAGTTTTTTTTGGTGCTTTTAACTCCTTTACACACTCAAAATGTTTATTTTCTGCGTGTGTCACAGTAATTGAGTTTAGTGATCTGCTGGCTAACTCATTGGTTGCTACTAGCTCATACTATCATCAGTCATAGATGTCTTAGAAGTCATCGATGTGACAACTCGCTTAATATAAACATGTTGCATCAGATGTCCCTGAATAGCCAATAGAAAATGTCAATTCTAGGATAGTAGATTGATTAATTTTAAGCTGTGTTCTTGTTGTCTAAATATCTACTATTACACCAGCAAAATTTTTTTTTGGCAAAAAAAGAATTAACCAGTGAAGCTTTTGTTATATGTCAAATATGTATAGTAGATAGAGAATAGAGAGAGTCCTCATTGGTTCGGCAAAATCATCAGTGGAGAAGCCAATTGCCTACTCACAGTACATTTACTCTAATTTTTCATTGCGGTTCAGAGAAAATCTTGTACTTCAATCTCTCTTTAGCTTTCTCATATCCTAATATGCCTGCTGCAATAATGCCTCGAGCTGTTCTTTTCATGTGAAATCAGAAATGGCTACAAATAGTTTATAGTTATGATGACAATTAATATCTTTTACTTCAACAGGAGATCAGACTTCGAGGTTTAAGATGACATGTTTATGGTTTTGCTGTCTAATTTGGATTAAAAATGTTTTGATAGGGTTCAAAGTCTATATCCATATTGGACGGTCTAATTTCTGGTAACACAAAGAAAATTCCTCCATCACCAGTTATCAAGCAACTGGATGTGGCTGTAGAGTAAGTCTTTATTATCTACAAGATAGCCATTATAACTTTTAGCTCTATATATTTCTTCTATCACTTAGACATCTTTGGAAACTTTTCCCAGGAATGGGAAGAAATTTAGCTCAAAGAAAAATTTTCTGGCAACAAACAAAGTTCTTCTTTTATCAAGGAAAGGGCAGGACTAAGTCTCTTTGCTGTGAGGTTGCTTGTGCTTTGTGAAAAGAAAGATAACATATCCGAGTTTCTAGATGAAGTGAAGCTCTATTCTTTGATTACTTTGCTATTTGATGCAGGTAAATCAATAATCAAATTATCAAATTTACTAGTCCATGAAATAATACTCATCCATTATAAAAAATTTATCGGTTCTTTTTTAAAATTATCCTATGATGATCTTTCACTTCTGTCGTAATATCTGCAAAATATTTGCAAGGGGACAGTTTCTCAAAAGAAAGATCAGTTTTGGTTTAGAAACCACTAATGCAACATTGCCGAGAGATATTAATGCAGCTCCACTTGAAAGCTTTGTTACTAAAGTCGTTGAGGTCATTGAAAGCTGTAAAACAATGAGGGATATGGTTTTATTTTGGTGCAGGGTTGTTGCTGAGGTAAGGGACTTTGTGAAGTGAACAACTAGACTTTGCAAAAGAGAAATAGTTCACATTTTAGAATATTAAACACTTATGATTATTATAGATTGTGTTCGTGTTATATTTTCTTTGATGAATGACAAGTTTGTTTATTATTGCTGCATTCATTTCCATTTTTTTTAAACTAAAAAATGAAAAAAAAAAAGAAGTAAAAAGAACCTGTTGGAACCTGGAACCGACCCCGAAACCTGTGATAGGATAGGTTTCAGATTCTTGGTTCTGACGGGTAGGTTCCAGGTTCCAAAAAATGAGGAACTTGTACTTGAGGGTAGGTTCCAGGTTCCAAGCGGAACCTATAAGGAATCGGGAACCGCTCACCCCTATTACGATCCAATAAGCTAAATCATAATTGGGTTCGAAACCCCAATTTCCTCAATCTATAGACTCTAAAAATCACTTCTCAAAATGTTAGAAAGATATGAGAATGATTCCATAAATACTGGAAGAATATATCTCTAGGTGGCACTTACAAGATATAGAAACTAGTCATCATGAAATCTCGTCAAGTTGGTTTTATATCAGGTGAACTAAGATAGTGAGGATATGAAGGTGTGATAAGCTAATCACCAAACTATGCAAATTAGTTGAATTAACGATAAATTTGTAAACATTATAATTAGTTCGCACGGGAGTCAATTTGAGGATGGGGGAAAGAGAGATCTTGACAAAAAAATATAATAACAAAAAAGAGATAGAGGAGAAGCAAACTATTATAACAATGAAAAGGTCATAAGACATTATAAACATTTCAATTGCTTAAGTTGTGTTTTTAAATTAGGGATGAAATTAATGAGACACTTTTAATATATATATATATTTTATATATATATATATATATATATATATATATATAAGATATAGGTATTTCCATATATAATCTATACATAAATAGTTATATTAAGAATTAGAGATTTATTAGGATTATATATTTGCTAACGTCACGATTAAGAGCATCATTACACAAATATGCAGAAGAATTGATTAGAGAACTATTACTTAAAATGCATAAGAATTATAGATTTGTTAGGATTAGAGGTTTTCTGAAGTCAAAATTAGAAGACAAATTATAGGATAAAGCTCACACATGAATGTGTCAAGCGGTACCATGCCATGTGATAGATATATGACACAACGTAATTGTAAAATGAGAAATCCTTAACTTGATAGAGATTTCACCATAAATAATTTGCATTACTACTTAATTTTTTGGATGTGGAATTCCTTGGACTTGTCTATGCTCAAATAGATCAATGGTTTTCTAAGAAAACTTTCTATCCCATCCCTGTTCAAGATGTAGCTTTGAACTTTGTATATGCTCCTCATATTAAGAATATGTCACCACCATGTACCTTTCCAATTGCATCAAGCTGACCTACAATGGATTGCAAGTCACAAGGGCTTTGACAATATGCTTGGACTAAGTTACTAATACTAAACAAGAAAACCATGCCAACCCAAACTCCATGCGAAGAAAAGTCACTTAGCGCTGGGAGTCTAACTTGGCGACGGTATTGCTCAAGGGCTTGGTCAAACCATCATGTGAAGGTCATGAGAATTCCAAATGCAGGGGCTTGACAGGTTCTAGGGAAGAATCTTTCTTTTCCTCTTGGTCCAACAATTAGCTACAACATGATCCTCTCCACTTTGAGAAGGCGCATGCTCTGCTGACAAGCCTAATTTGGTTTGGAGATTGGAGGACAATCATAATAAGAACACTGTTGGCCTGGAACGAAAATATTCTGAAGATTCTACCTGTGGTCATGCCTCACTTCAAGTCTTGGGATTGCTCTTGCTCTTGCTCTTGCTCTTGCTCTTGACGGGTAGGGAAACTTCTGCTTGTCCATCCATCAAGTTGGTGCTCTTTCGGCCATCAGTTTGCGTCCCTGCTTTTTTTTTTTTCCTTTTTGGGCTTACTCCAACTTTTGAACTCGGAAATCAACCCTGGAAACCCACCCCAATGGGCCGCGTGCCCGTTGGCACTTCCCTGTTGGGATTTTAATCTGATCTGAACCCGTAACGGATTAATTGATAAGGCTTCCTTAGGTGTGCTGCAAAATGTTCCATCGCCATTGCATCATGGTTGCGCTTATTGAGATCAGCCTCGCATCAATTTGCAATTAGCAGCTGAATTTCTTGTGGGAAGTGGGGGTGTGGTGGTATGCAACTTAAGAGATTGCCATGATACTCCTAAAGCATCTCCAAGGATCCTGAGGGTGGTTTAATGTTAGATGGTTCGGATAGCATTCGTGCCTGATGGAGGTGTCATAAGAGATGAAAAAGGCAATGCAATCTGTAGTTTCCACATGAAGCTGAAATGACCCTAAGCAATAAGCATTATGGTTGAGATTCTGCCACCCCGATGGACATCCTCTGGCAAAACAACACAAACATTCGATGGATATCCTCAAGCTACTTCAATAAGACTTTAACCTGCGATCGTTATAATATTTGTTCCTCATCAACTAAAAGGCCATAGCATCAGCAGTTTCTGCAGCATTGTCCATTGAATTTGCTAGCACTGGTATAAAGATCAAAATCAACGCATAGGAAACCAAGTTCACGATCACTTACTAGCAGTCTCGATTAAAGATCAAAATCAAAGACTTCTCATAAGTACATAAACCAACGCCATGATAAGAAGTGTATTTGCTTCGCATAGCTACAACTGACAACTGGGAGGCATGTTGGTAACTACACGTTGTTGGAAAGCAAGGAAAATAGAAACGCCTCAAACCACACCAAAAAAAGAGATATTGCCTCCACCGGAATAGCTTCACGAGTACTTGTAAATCAAGCCTCGATGTGGCCAATCAATGCCAGAAGCATCTTTTCATAGTCTCCAGTAGTGTCCTTAACAATGGCACGATCGAGAGGGATGCTATTCCTCCTCTGGTACTCCTCACTTATAAACTTCATGTCAACCTCGGCCCTGGTAGCAACTACTCTGGTCAGAGCCCCTTCATCTGTTCCTCGCTTATTGATGGCTAGACGAAGAACCTTCTCAAAATACTTCTCAGGGCGAGTCAGACACTTTACTGTAGCTCTCAGTATAGTAAGGAACTCGTCTTTTGGATCAGTTTTCAAATCCTGCTACAGACGTTGTAGTCTGGAAGTGAATGAACAACTTGGAAATGGGTGATATTATCACATCTCAATGTTTTTGAAACAAGACATCTTGAAGTTGCCTCTTAACAACATGACTATTAACCAAAAAGAATACTACCCTGGCACTCTTCATCCTTGAGGAGCTATAAGCTTTAGACATATAGGTAAAAGAACATGAAAGGTCCAGTTCATAGAAATTCCAACTCACCTTGTTGATATCATTTCCAAACTCATTTTTGTAGTGATTCAGTGTAGCATTGACCTGTGCTTTGCTCCTAGTAGCCAAAATCCTTATGAGATCCTCATGGCCATAAGCCTTCTCTGAGATCTTCTTGTGGAGTATCTTAGCCTCTGCTTTTGCCAAATTCATATTCACCTCATCTCCATCATAACGGTAGGAGCTCACAAGAGGTACCAGCAACTAGGAGGCAAAGAGACCATATCAAATTAAAGTTCTTTCCCTACAGGTGAGGAAATTACTTACATCAACACCTAATGAAAATTGATATGATTTAGGATAGATGAGAATTATTTCACAGGTTGTCATAGGACTAATCTTTTGATGATGGACTTGGTTCTTCATTTGACACAATAGAAAGAGGTCCCATGAAGTAGTGTATATGGTCTCTAGAGTTTCGTGAAACCATCTTCAATAAATTGACAGATCAAAATATGAGAAACTGCACCAAAGCACACCACCATTCCAACAAGCATTCTCTGCAAAACTCCAAAAATTAAACACCCTACAACTTACATTCTCATACTTTCTGTAATATGCTGAATCAGACACATTTGATTTTACTTGCCTTCATCAATCCCAAAGAATATTTCCCAGACAGCAATAAGAAATTATTCTGAGCATCACAAGGCTACATAGACTTGATTGTACAGAGTACTTATTGCAAGATGTATGAACCTAAGTTGCTCGGAAGAACAATCATCAGCATTGCGAAATGTCATGGAACAACTTGAGGCAAGCGTAAAAGCAGTACCTTATGAAAATCTCCAGCTGTGTGGTGAGCGACGTCCTCTTCCAGCGACTTCTTGTATCGAGCATGATATGCTTGTCTTGCCATAAGCAACTGCTGCGGAGACCTCGTGCAGGCTATTTCCATGAGAACCCGGTTGCTTGAAGTCCATCTTTTCGTCGCTTCATTCGCCAAGTACGCATCACGTTCAGCCGGATCAAGCGACCAAAGGACCACCAGCCTCTGACGATATGGAATGAATATGGATTAATCTGAGAGAAAGAGGGACACGTCTCCATGGGATGAATCCAAATAATTAAAGGAAGACGCAGACCTCGAAATCATTGGTAAGTTCTCTGTCCAAAGCCTTGAGGAGGTCCTCGCCGTAAGTCTCGGCATAGGTTTGCCGAATCAGCTTCCTCTGCGCCGCATTCCTATGACCCAATATGGATATGATCAGCTTCTCATTTGTTCCCCATCCTTCCAGATCGTTCATGGTAACCATCCAACGAAGAGAAAAGATTGAATTAGACAATAGAGTTTAAATTTTTCTTTTTTTCGAATTCAAGAGAAATAATAAACCCAGAAATAGCTCGATCTTAAGGACCGATCCACCGAAAGATCACTCCGATCAAACCACGATCTCCGAGCAGATCGCAGATCCGAACGCTAAGAACGGAGCACGACCATCGACGACCGAACGACACGCGATAAGAGAATCGGAGGAGGCAGCGCGAAGAAGATAGAGCGAACCTGCGAAGGCTTTCCGGAGCTGCTCGCAGTCATCGGCTACAGGGGGCACTGGCTGCGGGACGGTGAGAGTCGACATTGTTGAGGGAATGGAAGACCGTGTGGGTGCGTTCACGACGAAGCGAAAAAGAGAGAGAGGAGGAAGGAGACAAAACGGAGAGAGAGAGAGTCAGCCTCTGGTTTGAACTTTGAAGAGAGAGAGAGAGAGAGAGAGAGAGCGTGCGCGCGCGACGTAACAGCGTACCATGGAAGGCAGTAAGCGGAAGGGCGCTGCACGAGCGCCACGTGTCGTTGCAATCACTACGCTCACTTTCTCGAAGTGGAAACCAGAGGGACGCGGAGGAAGATGAGAGAGACGTCGGCACGCGGCAGTGTCCAGGCCCGTTGGGCTCGGACTTGGATAAAATTTTGAGGTCCGGTCAATGGGCTGGACGGGTCAGGCCCACGATTTTGAAATTGGCCATGTTCAGGCAAGGGCAGCAGCCCTTGGCCCCACAACCCAATCCCTTGATTTTGGATAGGGGTGAGCATCGGTCTAAGATCAACCTCGGAGCCCAATCTTGCCAGTCCTAATTTGGTTTCCTGAGAGACTATGTCAATCCTTGGTCCTAGGATTTCTAGATCAATAGGACTGGTATTGTGCGGGTTGATTCTCGGTTTTGGGAGTTCAAGGTCAATCCAACCCAGACCAATCCTAACTAACTAACTAACTAACTCTCTCTCTCTCTCTCTCTCTCTCTCTCTATATATATATATATATATATATATATATATATATATATATTTATAATTTTTTATATAGATAAAATCTTAAAATAAATGACATCAACAACATTAAACAACTATTTAGTTATGAGTTTAAGTAATTTTACATTGTTTTTTAATAACCTAGATTTTTAATATCTTTTATGGTGTCGATAGTCATAATTTATGAATAAAGAAAATATTTTTGTGAGGAGTCCTCGTGGTGTCTAAAAGGGTATAAACAGCTCATCATGGCATCATCCTTCAGTACCCGTTCTTTTTCTATCTTATTTGCCGTATTAGTTTTCCATTTGGCAAAAAAAAAAAAAACAACTTATCCACTCGCCTCACTTGCTTTGGGTCACTCGTGCCACTCGCCACTCAATGCTCGCTTGGCTTGTTGCTCCCCGCTCGACACTCAATCCTCACTCCGTTTGACGCTCACTCCACTCAATCATTGCCGCTTGCTTTTCTTAACTAACCTCACTCGTCATTGAACCCATAAGATCGGTCAAGTCATTGGTTGTGTGACATCCCAAATTTCACCGACCTTTATTAGTGTAATTAGATCATTAAGGACTTGGATTATTTTAAACCGGGCCAGAAAGCGAACCCGATGGACTATAAGAAATGTGTGGGCTTGAGGAGTAGGCAGGCCACACGAGTTTTAGAATTGGGCTTGATAAGCCAAATGAAAGAGCTGGGCTTGGGCTTAACTTAGAGCAGGCCAAGATTTAGAATTGTTAGATTGGTAAATTTAGTTGGATGGATTGTGATCGTTGTAGATTGAGCCTGTTGGGCCAGAGACAGGTATTTAGGCCTGAGTAATTCTATTTTCGATTAAGTTTATAGACTATAGTTAAGATAATTGGATTAGTGATTGTAATGCTAATGTCAATTTCTAACTTTAGCATTTCTTGTGATAAATTCTCTATAGACTAACACTAAATAGTTAATATGTCATATAATTTCATAACTTTATATGAAATATAATGGAATCGAAAGGGAATTAAGTGAAAAACATTATATACAAATGAACTGACTAACGACATAGATTAAAGGTTAATTGATGACGAACGACAGATGGCGAAAGTGTCATGCATGGAGGCCACGACATCTCTCTCATTTCTCTTTAAGTTCTCTCTTCTCCCACGGTTTTTCTCTCCAAAATCAAAACCAGGCAACAAGAGACATAATCATTAAATTTGCTAATAATTAGCCTAGCCTAGGGGTGAGACCATAGCCCCATTTTCCAATCTTAACTCTCGTAATCTCTCTCTCTCTCCAAAGCCACCGAGAACTTCCATCTTCTTCTCCTCTCTCTCTCTCTCTCTCTCTCTCTCTCTCTCTCTCTCTCTCTCGAACAACAACAAAGGAAACTAGTAGCCAAAACCGGCAATTATTTTCTTCTTGCATGCGAGTTTTGGTGTTGATTTTTGAAGGATCTTTGAGTCATCTAGTAGCTGAACCAAAGTAAGGAAAGATAAGTCTCTAAACTAGAAGTTATCCATTGATTTTGTCAAGAAACTTGCAGATCTAGCTGAATGGTGGAGGATTAGATGTGATGTTGCTGTTTTGTGTTGATTTGAGCTTGAGGAGCACTAAATTGAAGTTATAAGTCATTGCATGTTGCATTAGAGTCTTGCATGTCTCGAAATTTAAGTGTGAGTAAGCTGTGATTGTTGAGCAAGGTAAAGAAGTGATTGCCGAGTGAAGAGATGTGATGTATGTTGCGGTAAGTGAGTTGAGGTGTGGATATTCGCTTTGAGCCGAGCTATGGAAGGTTTCTTTGTTAATAAGAACCTATTGAAAGTATTCTTAGATGCTGTGGAAGAGTCTTGAGATGCTGTAAAAGAAATTAGTAGAGAAATTTACGGTTTGATTGAGCTAGAAACGAAGGAAACGGTAGGCAGAAAGTCTTTTTATTTTGTGTCGCCTTGATTTCTAATGATGAAGATAAGAAAAAGAACAAGTTTACATAAGAGAACATCCATTTGAGTTCGACTTTCAGTTATAGCTGTATGAATGTAAAAACATGTATGTAGAAGTAATTCTTTTTGAAACAGTAAGCTGTAATATAGAAAACAGCAAGACCTTCGATGACTCTATGAATTTTCTGTAATTATCTAGATAGAATTGGACCTCAAACCCTTAATAAAAGTTGCAGAAAACATCCTTAGGAATAAAATATCAAAATTTGAGAACAAACGGACAAGGTTCGGGTTGTGAAACGATTTTTCTCTGTAGATACTAAATCTGGAAATTTTTGCAGAATTTAGGAAAGAAGACAGCAATTACTGCTCTTAATACAATGAGATATAGACTTAGATTTCCTCATGGAAAATGTTAATCTATGTCTCTTCTATAACATACTGAGATTTCGTAACATTTCGATAAGATTAGATATATTTTCTGCGTCTGTGATTGAAACTGCTCATTTTAGTCCATAAACTGCTTTGATCCGAGAATATGCAATAGTTGTTGTGTCCCTTGTACTTGACTTATATTACATGTATGGAGTATAGTGACCTTATGATAGTTGTTAATTTGTACAAGAACAAATCTCATCCATCATTTGAAGTATAGTTATGGTATAGGTACCAACAGTATCATGCGTGTGCAATGAGTGTAATGCATAGTGCTTAATTATGGGATAAATATCTATTTGGCATGGTATGGGATATGTCGTAATGGGTTTTATCTTATAATTTGGACATGCACATGTACTAGGTACATGAGAATTAAGTGTATAGATTATACTTGAGGTAGTTGTATACTTTGAAGTCTTTTTCCTTTTGCATACAGTAAATGCATTAATCAAAGGTGTGGTGTGTGAAATGTGTGCTTGAATGAGTGAATGAATCTATTGGTACTGAGATGCCGGTGATGCCCCTTGGAAGTTGGGATGCCCATGCTGTGTGATTTTGGATGCCTCGGTCCCATGTTACTGAGATGTCATTGTGTGTGATCAAGGATGCTCCGATTGTGTGATACTGGGATGCCTCTGAGTGAGATGCCCCATGCTGTGTGATCTTGGGAGGACCTCGGTTGTGTGATTTTATGGGACTATTACTAAGAAGAGTGTCAGAAAAGTCCTAAACCTATTATATATGTACGGATTTAGTCATAAATCATTTAATTATGCCAATTTAGCTCTAAACATTTTGATCTATTGCCAATTTAGTTATTTTAATTAATTTTGGTAAGAAAATTACTAACGTGTATGTCAACGGACCTACAAGGCACGACAATAGTTGATGTGAACAATTTTTAATAATATTTTAATATTTTTCAATTTTTTTTTCTTTCTCTTTTTCCCTTTCTTCTTTATTTCACCAGTGATTGGCCACCAGTTGTAGGTAATGGCTTGGCATGCTGGCCTCACCTAAGCAAGGGTGTCACCATCGCTACCACAAGTGAGGCCCGAATGGGCAAGGGCGAGGGCGAGCCTTGACAAGAGTCAACCTTACTTAGGCTAGATCTAGTGAGGGGAGCGCTTGTTGGGGCTCACCCTAGCCTGGTCGAGCCTCACTTGTGGTGGGCGACAACAACCCTTGCCAGGTGAGGCCAACCCACATAGCTATGGCTTGTGGCCCGTGGCCAGTCACCTGCAAAAGGAGGAAGAAAGGAAAAGAAAAAAGAAGAAAAATAATTAAAATATTAGAATATTATTAAAAATTATCTATATTAGCATTAGTCGTGCCACGTGCACTGATAATATTCAGGCAAAATTAGTTGGAATGATTGAATTAGCTCTAGGCTAAAATGTTTAAGACTATATTGACACAATTAAAAAGTTTATAACTAAATTAGTGCCAAAACAATATGTTTAGAAATTTTTCAACACTTTTCCCAACCCAAGGTTCTAAAAACTTAAGCTTATAGATGGAGAGTGACCATATGAATATACTAAGCATATTGGACATGTTGTTGATCAATGTGGGACAATATCTCAATATATCTTCTCACATGTAAGCCAGATTAGGTGCGGTAGATGAAATGATGGAGGTGGATGCATATACATAAAAGTGATAGTACTGTTTCCGATACTATGTTAGAAAGCTCAATCTAAAGTTTACTTTTGGAACAGTTTACAATAGTGTTCCAAAATCTGACATCTTTATTAGATGATTATCTAAGTTAACATGTCAATCAAGGATATTCACAATTTAAAGAAGATATATGTGAATTCTTGAAAGATACAAAAAATCAAGAGAAATATCCTATTTGATCTCTAACTTAGGAAAATATTCTAGAGCAAAATCTTTAACATCTCAAGCTCAAGGTGCATAGAAAATATTGACTTGAGTTTGAATATAAAATCTAAAAAGCGCTTAAATGGATTACTGAAGCAGTTTGATGCGATGAAAAGCAAATTGGCTGACGTTTTAACGTGGCCGCTTACATGGCTATTGTGTGTTGTTGTGGATCGGAAGTTGTTGTTATGGTAGGTGGCCACCATTGCTACGAAATTTCAGGATTTGTGATGAATCTGGTGATGGTGTTCATTTGAGGACAATAACACAGCTAGTGCCGTTAGCGCTGTTATGAAAACTTAGGAGAAACATGGCCAATGTAGCTAACGTTATTACAAAACAAACTCGATGGGCATTTTCTCGAACAACATGGCTCCACAGACTACGTGACAACAGAATAGGCCGACATTGGATGTTGGACCTTCAAGGTAGCAAGTCTAATCTCCTCAATCAACAACTCTGAGACAATTGCCTCAAGACAAGGTAGTGGGTCTCCATGTGGAAGTGAAGCTTGCATAGGTTCAAATTCATCATTAAATGTCACGAAAAATTGCACAACATGCATGTGTTCGCGATATTCAGCGAACTTGCAAGCATCAGAGTATGTGTCATCGTGGTTCAAGTAATGCTAGTTGATTCCAAATAACATGCATTGATGACAAGAAAAAAAAAATTAATTGACCTACCTCCCGATGCATACAATGCAGATTTCCCCAATAACTAACATTGATGGGTAATATCTTAAGTGGAATATGGCTAGCAAGTAAATCCCATGCTTCCTTGGTCGTATTAAGATGACCAAATTGAAGTGTGACAGGGGGATCAAAGTATTTGCAAAACCATGAAAGGATCTTGGTTTTAACTATCCCAATCCTCCGAGTGTTAGTAAATTTATCCCAAGTTTCATTAGTAATCTGAGTAGGTGCACAAATATCACCATTGATATAACGCCAGAGTAAGCTTCCTCTAAAAGATTTGGATATTTCCTGAGCCCATAAAATATAATTGGAATACTGGTTTGAATGGTTAATGAAACTTCCAATTTTTTCATGATATCCAATAGACTGGTATAAACCTAGTGGTTTATATACTGAGTTCAAAGAAAAACAGTACTTCCAGTGCTGATATGCTGAAAATAAGAACACAAATAAGGTCAGAGGCTAATGTGGTGTACATGTGGCAGATGATGTGGCAATGATGTCACTTGTTAGCAAACACGGTGGATCAAGTAAGATCCATGGGGTGAGTCAGGGCCACTCGTAGAAGCTTCTGGCAACGCGTGAGGTGTGACATCTAGATTTTCGGGTTCTGATTTCGATTAGATAAATTTGGCATTTCATCAACGTGACTACAATTTTTTTCTCTGAGTTGGCCACTCATGAGATAACTAGACTAGCTAGGTAAGCTATTAAGGACTTTAAGGCAATTAGACTTGAGAATTTGGCCATGAATTGACTTCTCGACTGTGCTCATCTTTAGAGATCATCATAGCACAGTTAAAAATCGATTTGAAGTCAGAGATAAGTCGGTTCGACTGAGATGAATGATCGATCGTGGGTGACTCCACTAAATTGGAAAATTCTCATTGACCGGCACTAATTTGATTTTACTATCGTTTTGGTACCCTATGTCCGTATTTGAATCCTCATGATTTTCATAACAACCGAGAGTCGTTAATGGGTCGAGTAGGTTTATCATGGCTTGAAGAAAATCAACCACAGGTCATTTGTTCTAAAAAGTTCTTATAACTACCAGGTAGCCTAGGTCACATTAAAAACGCATCCGAGTGAAATTAACAATCAATCTAAGTCCGATTTCAAAAATTGAAGATTCTATCATGTCACAATAAATTTTAGGAACATCGACTCAGTCTTAGAAGATTTTTTTGGCAATCGAGACTTTTGGGAAAAAGTTGTGTTAGGGCCGTTTTTTAATCGAAATTTGCAAATGACCGCTTTTGATCGCATCTTTGGGATGCAAGTTGGATTATATGACGAGAAAAGTCATGAAATGGACAAGGATACCTTGATGGATTTATTTAGGCTTCAATTGAAATTGTTTGTTGAGAAGTGAATAAATTTGAGTAAGATTGAAGAGGGAAAAGTAGCAAATTCGACCTTTACCAAAAAAAAAAAAAAGTAGCAAATTTGTATGCCATCTTTACCCAACACTGTGGCCTCCCTAAATGCTTCTAGAAGGGGCTTTTTTGTCCACAAAATGAAGGGTGGATGACAGCTGGTGGTGGCCCACGTGTGAGTGACCTAAGAGAGAGAAACCGGTTTCCCCTTTTCCCCCTTCTCTCTCCCGTCGCTGCCTCTCGCTTGCACCTCCCTCTTCCTTTTGATTTCTTCTTCAGCAACAACGGAAGACTAGCGAAGAACTAGTAGGCCAAAGCAGCGATTCCTCTTGGCGCCGTCGTAGTAAGTAGCCGGAGCCAGAGTTGCCACCGTCGAGCACCGACCGCACGCCCTCCGCCTCTCTCCTCTGTCCCCTTTCTGTTTGACACCCCTATAAGCTGAAGATAAAAGCAGCTTGCCGTCACTAGCAAGCTGCCTGAACGTCACAACCACGTCGGACCACCGTGTGCTCGACCGCACGCTACCTCACGATTGCCGCCCAAACGTCATCCGCCCCCGTCCGGTCGAGCTGCCGTCCACAACCCCGCCTAGCCAGCTGCTGTTCGGTGGTCATGAAGGATGGTAGAGGCCCACCGAAGCTCCCTCCGACCACCGTACGCTGCCACCTCGACTCACCGGAGCTCCGCTCACCCTCCGCCGGCCTTGCCTCGCCATCTCAACCCTAGTTTCACCCCAACCAGTAGCAAACAGAGGGTTGTAGAAATGGGTATCGCAGTGGAGGTTTGGCCCGTTTTGGCTGTCTTCCTGAGCCTGGATGCTCGGCCCGCCTTGAGGAAAGTCGATCCTCACGTTGATTCCAGTCATTTTGTGTGAGTTTTCTCACTAATGCCTTCTTAGTTTGCTAATTATACTTAAATGTTGATTAGTGTTAGTTAAGTGTAATTAGATGGTTAGATTAGAATGGATTAGCAATTATTAATTAATTGCATTGCATATTAGTTAAATAGTTAGTGTACTTAATTAGAGAATGGCCTATAGTATTTATTGAATGCTTCTCAGGATTTTTCCTGACTCTTATCAGGTTTTAATTAGGCAATTCGGGACTAAATGGAATTTTTAGGAATTAAATATTAATTTTCGAAATTAATTATTTAATTATTTATTTTCTGGAAATTCAACTAGGATGGTCAATGATCGCGATTTTATGTTGATGATCGTGGTGCAGTCTGTTTATTTAATTGAGCTTTATATTGTGCTAAATTGAAATTATTGTATTTATTTATTTATTTATTTTTTGAAATTAATTATTTAATTATTTATTTTCAGGAAATTTAACCGGGATGATTGGTGATCGAAATTTCGTGGTGCAGTCCATTTATTTATTTGAGCTCTACGTTGTGTGGAATTGAATTAATTATGAAATTTTAGGAATTTATCCTAATTGATCGAAATTGAGTGATTGATTGGTTGATGGCTGAGTGTGATTATTTAGCATTGATAGTGCTTTGACGAGCTGTAAAGAAGAGAGAACTGTGAGAGTGAATTGGGGAAATTCTCGGCTGAGACCAATTAGGTACGATGTAAGTGGACAAACGTGGTTTGGTGATTAAGGATATCACTAGCGAAAACGGCGCCTTAAAGAATGCACATTACTGCCCATTACATATGTCACATTAGCGAAAACGACGCCAGAGAGAGAGAATGTACATGACTTATAGACATACGTGGTTCGGTGATTAAGGATATCACTGGTGAAAACGACGCCTTAAAAAACGCACGAGTGCTGTTTATCCATTGCTTCATTATGGACGTACGTGGTTCGGTGATGGAGGGTATCATTAGCGAAAACGGCGCCTTAAAGAACGCACGAGTGCTGTCTATTGCATACCTCACCTTGGTGAAAACGGCACCCTAAAAATGATATGTGATTCGGTGATTGGGACATCACTATCGAAAATGGCGCCTTAAAGAATGCATGTGATCGATGATGGTATGGCAGTTGCCGAGAAAAGACGCCCGAGAGAGTACATGTGATTAGTGTCTGGGAATGACCTAGAGTTGGTCTGTTTGATAGGTAATCAACTAGGTCGATTAATCATTGTTTTGATATAATGTTGTAAATTGATGTGATTGCTTGGATGCCTATTTGATTTGTGCTAATATGCAGGTGGAATCTGAGGTCAAGGTAAGTCCTCTGACTTGTGTTGTGCATAAGCAACCTTAAGGTGTATTAGTTTACTAATTGGGTCTTAGGGGTAAAACTTGCTGAGACGTAGTCTCATCCCAGTTGTGGGACAACATTTCAAGACCTTAATGAAGAACCTGAGGATAAAGAACCCGAAGAGGAGTATCTAGAGGAGAACCTCGAAGATGACCCAGAGTAGGATCCTGATGATGATTGAGACTCTACTCCTATTTGATGACCTTTGCTATAGAATCTGTTTGAGTAGAAACCAACCTTTTTAGCATGACTTGTATATGTACATATATGACTGAGTTGTTGTAAATGTATATAAGAGTGGTTTTCAGGTTCAAGTTTCTAGTCCTACTTGTATATCCCATTATTTTATTGTCTGGGAATTTTTGTAACTGCTTCCGCATGTGCTATTTAAAATGAAAGGGTCGGAGATATGTAATTCTGGGATATCGCATTTTAAAAATCGACTAAAGTTGAAGGAAGGGCATGTGACTGAGGATTGGGGCGTGACATGAGGTGTTGTACGGCAGCAATCTTCATAGGTCCTGAATCCTCGGGCAATGTAAAGGCGGATGGTGGTTTTGGTTGGGTGATTTATATTATTAAAGTGTCTGAACAGCACCGAAAATTGTCGGGGTCGCTGCCTCCAAGAGGTGAAACAGCGTGGCGGAGCGTAAGAACTTGTCTGATGGCTAATGGCGATGAAATTTAAAATTTTGGCTTTTTTTTAGGGCGATGAGTTGATGGTGGTGTCGATTTTGCAAAACAAGCAATAGAAAGTGGTGTGCAGCTCTGAACAGTGGTGGATATAACCAAATACGAGCATCGGGCAGCTAATAATGTTGTTGCAGCCACCAACTTATGATAGACTCAATGGATGTTTCTCAATCTATAATAGCTTTGATGCCTGATAAGTGTAAAGTGGAAAATAAAATTGTGAAAGTTTTTGTATTTTTCATTAAATTATATATGAGCCTATTTATAAGTTTTACAGGATAGCTATCTATAGTAACATAATCTTACAATAGAAATTATAATCAATCAGAATAACGAGATAATATTCTAAGACATATTCAGAATTATATTATAATCCAAAAGATACTCAAAATTAGATTGATACTCAGAATCTGGCAATATACTTTTAACCTTCAGAATCTGGCCTTATACTTCTAACCTCTACAAAGAGAAAAGGAAATAGTCGCATCGCTACAAGTTTATTGGTGACTATACAAGCGCACTCATCAAACTATTCATGTAGAAGTAAATGGTTCTTCTGGACACAACACTTAATTATTAGCTCGAGAAGCAGATGAAATCATGGCGAGAATAGATGTTCTTGTGCTTCATCGAAGGTAGACTTCGGTGACCGACGCTTCATTACTCGACAATGGCACAGAGCTGCTGGTAATTTGATCATATCCCTGGTCTTTCCCCATGAAGTTATTCGGCATTTCCGTTTGGAGGAAAAAGGCGGGTTCTCGTGGCACTGGCAAACTATGAGTTTGGCCGCTCAACGCAAGAACTATGTTCGCCATGGTCGGTCTATTAGCTGGATCTTCCTGAACGCATAGGAAGCTGATATGTATGCATTTGAGCACTTGGCTTCTAGAATAAGATTCTCCCAATGCCGGGTCCATTATATCCAAAGGCGCATCGCCTCTCCAATGTTTCCAAGCCTAGAGCAGCTCAATTGGACACAAGTGAACCACTTGACAATATCATTGATTGAGAGCGCGAAGAACAATTAAATCATATAAGAAAACTTACATAGCTTGCAAGATCCTCGCCTCCATCAGATTGGTAGTAGTAGTTATTCCTCTTGCCACAAATGATCTCGAGAAGGAGTACACCGAAGCTATAAACATCTGACTTTTGAGAGAATTGTCCGTGCATAGCATATTCTGGAGACATGTAACCGCTGAAAACCACCACCACAACTATACATGTTGGGATGCCTTTCATTATACTAATCATATCATCAATTCTTAACTAGAAGCTAACTTAGGGTAAACTTTGAAGAATGCAATACTTACTAGGTTCCTACAATTCTATTAGTGATTCCGTTACTTTGATCAACTTTGAAAATCCTCGCCATGCCGAAATCTGAAATCTTTGGGCTCATATCGTTTTCCAGTAAGACGTTGCTAGCTTTTAAATCCCGGTGAATGACTCGAAGCCGAGAATCTTCATGAAGATAGAGCATCCCTCGAGCGATGCCTGATATTATCTTGTAACGTATTGGCCAGTCCAATTGTTTGCTTTTCATGGGGTCTGTAATGATTTAAACGAGAGTATCATCTAGGAAGCATATGAGTTAGATTAAAAATGTTACAAATGATTGAGTAAATGAGTATATGAGTATATTTGCTCAATCGTCTATGTTGTACATTAACTTAAAGCCAATGAAGTAGAACAAACCGAACAAGAAGTAGTCCAGACTTTTGTTAGGCACAAACTCATATACAAGTAGCTTTTCCCCTCCTTCCAAGCAAAATCCGAGCATTCTCACTAAATTCCGGTGTTGAAGCTTTGCTACCAGCACAATCTCATTCTTAAATTCTTCCCCACCTTGTCCTGAAGTTCGGGATAGCTTCTTCACCGCTATATCTTGTCCATTGGGAAGCCTACCCTGTAAAAATTTGTGAAAGGTGACAAGATCTTGAGAACTCTTCACTTTCCTTTTTTGATTTTAGGATAATGAATCTGAAGTTTTAACTGGTATGCAATGTTATTTTTTAAACTATGTTTTGATTCAATTGGGTTCTCAAAGATTTAAAATTGTTTGGTCACGTCTTCACGCTATTATAACATCTACACAATAGTGCCATGGACACTATTTACAATCATAAGTAGACATTGACCACGAGTCATTCTTATGGCTAGAGAGAGAAATTTAGAAACCTTTTAATTATGAAAATTCTTGGAAATAAAGGGATGATATAGCTCATTTAACGTCCATTGCGATGTAAGTGAGCTGAAAGTTCATGACATGGGATTGGTTCAAGAGTGGTTGATGTTAGAATATTTAAATACCAAAATACACATTCATATATAAAGTAAGATTTTGAAATAGTTGGCAAGATCTCATAAATCTCATATGATATTAGAGTAAAAGATCCTAAATTCAAATTTTTCATAACTCTATTTTTCTCCCTAAGATTTTTTTTACGCTTATGAGAGGGAGTGATAGAATGTCTAAATATTAAATAACACCATCATATAATAGCTTAAGCAAAAACTTATTTAACTGTCAAAATACATAAGTAAAAGTACACTGCATTTTGCTCTCTATTATGCGAAAAAAGCACTTTCGAAAAATTTCAGGTGCCCCACTGAATTGAAATAAAATTCAAGGAGATATTATATATCATCAATCTTTTCAGTTTCAAATCCAAACCGAGCATCAAGCGATTTTCGAAAGCATTTTACAATGTTAATGATCACTCATGTACCTGGTAAACCTCCCCGAATCCACCTTCGCCAAGCTTGTTTTCTTGAGAAAAGTTGTTCGTTGCTGAAAGTAAAGTATCCCAATCAATTTGCAAGGACTTTAAGGATGGGATCTCGATTACACCTTCATGAGCAAACGACAAAGTCGTTTAGACTTGTACTTGTTTTTCATGTCTTACGGTCATAGCCTCACAATCATTAAGTTTCTCAATTGAAAGCTTCAATCTATTCGTTTTTTGTATTTTATTACCACATTCTTCTTGTGCCGCTTCATATTTCGTCTGTGCTCGCCTCCTCCGAAGGCGACAACAACCGATGAAGAGAAGCATTACAAATACGGCGACCGAAACGATAGTTGCAACCAAGGTACCTAATCAAAAAATGGTTTTTCTCAGCATATCTAAAACGATCAGTTAGTTGCAATCATAAAAGAGGATGCCCAAATACCTAATAGGGATCGATGCGATTTTCAAAACAATATTGCATTATTTTAACAAAAACCATTAGCTGTTACTCTACTCACATAAACCCTTGAAGGTTTACATAAACTTTTGACCCTCATATTTAAAATTCCACTTAGGTTCTCACGCTTTTGGCCTTGCGATTAGGGGGCGTGCAGTGGGAACTGGCCGAACCGAGAACCACCTAGATCGGGCTGAACTAGGCAATTTGGTTTGGTTCCCAAGAGTCTCGATCTAGTTCCTCGTTCCAAGGGAGGAACCAGACCGAACTGGAGTGGTTGCTTTTTACTTTCTTTTTTAATTTCTTAAAAGTAAACTTAATAATCCTAACCTAAGCCAAGCCTGCAATAAGCATCGTCCCCTAAGATTATCAGAACCTCAAAAGTCTTCGTACAGTCACTTCACCTCCTCTGCCAACTTTTTTTCCCATTTGATTTTACTCCTTCTCATCACTTGGAGATTTGAGCCCTTCCCCACCCCCCTAACATGAAATCCAACTGCACTTCAAGAAGGTCCTCGAGAAGAAGCGTGCCATCGACTAGCGGAAGAAGGAGCTCCGGTGCTCCACCACCTCTTCCTCCTCTTTTTCATCTTCCTCACCCTCCTCTTCAACGCCTTCTCCCAGCCGTCGTCCTACCTCTAGTGTCGTCATGCTAGGCCCCAATCTCCCCAATTTCCCACGTCTCTTACCTCTCCCTCTCCCAGACCCTCCGCACCATCAATGACTTCATGTACTAGGGGTGGTGCCTAAGGACCGGTTCCACAGGAACACCTGAGAATCGGACCGGTCCAGTTCAAAGCACCTTTGGTCCAGTCCCCAATTTCAAAAACTAGGGACTAGTTCCTCTGATCTGATTCCCGATTCCTAGATGGAACTGGACCGGACCAAGAATCAATCACCTCTACTTACAATGCACATATTACCCGTATTAGCACATATAAATAGGACAATTCTACTGTTGTGTATAAGAAAGGACTTTTCTTTTGTACTCGTAAATTTCTAAAAGAATTGGTAAGTATCAAAACATTGTTGGGGCAAAAGGAATTTACCATTCACATGATCTTCTGGCGACTTTTTGATAACTTACCAACATTATTATGAAATTATCAATTATTTTTCTGAGGTTGCAAATTTTCGATTATTCAGAAAATTATCTGAAAAATTCTAAGCTTATTGTATGGCTGTCAATTCTATCCTTAATTTTTTAATTTGGCCATTGTAGTCGTAAACATTTTGACGATTTTTGAATATAGTCCATTTAGCTAATTTAGGCTAGAAATTTGCCGATTTGGCAATCCAGTTGGCACCAACCACCTACATGGCACAGTCAATAAATGTGGATGATCTTATATGAAACAATGTAGTTTTGACTTTATTTGATGATTTTTTTTCGATTTTTTTTTTCTTTTTGCTTTTTTTTCCCCTATTCTTTCCTCCGCCGGGACCTTGGCGATGGCCACGAGAGACACGTTCTCTGGGGCATACGTTCACAGGGCATTCATTGGGAATGTGAGAGCTTGGTTGACCGTCCAAGAAAAGCAATAGCATTGAAGAAGAAAGAGCGCACACCAAAGGTTCTTTAAAAAAGACAGGATTTGTGAGATTTTTAAGGGGATAAGATCTGGGCAAGCGGTGATCTTGGGGAACAGAATTAAACAAACGTTAAAGGAAGAGGACCAAGCAGACTATGAAGCGAAGATTTTGTCTTGCTTAGTCGAAGAAAAATCTGAGCATTCGGTGACCTTTAAGAGGGACGAAAAGCAAGCGACGCACGCAGGAGAGCATCAACGCACACGCTTGACCGCTTTCAGTTCAGGGGTACGCACTTGCAGGCCAAAGTGTTGGGTGTCCATCAAAGTTTCTCTTCACTAGTGAGGGCTTGCAAGCCCTTGCTCAGATTTGGGCGAGGGTCATACCCTCGCTGAGGCTTTGGCCACCACCACCGGCCTTGGTGGAGGAAAGAAGATGAATAGTGTAGAGAAGGAAATAATAGTGAAAAAAAAAAATGAAAGAAAAAGAAGAATGAAAAATGAAGACAAAAATTCAAAACTATGTTGTTTCATCTAAGATCAGCCACATCAGATGACAGTCATGCCATGTAGGATAGCCAACGTTAACTAAATCACCATGTTAACGATTTCCAACTTAAATTGGTCGAGTGGACTATGTTCGAAAATTATCACAAGGTTTAAGACTACATTGACCAAATTAGAAAGTTTATGACTAAATTGGTAGTTGTTCAATCAATTTAAGATTTTTGGATAATTTCCCCTCAAATGTTGTTATCTTTTTACTAATTGTTATTTTCCCTAATAGAAAATGTTCTAGATATACTGACTTTAATGTTGAAAATGTATGTCGAATATGAATTTGAAAAGGAAAATTTCCTTTTCAAGTAGGTTTCCTAGTTTGACTAGATTTCCTAAAAGGCATTTCCTATTTTGGATGCAACTTTTATTTATATATGAGAAGTGCCTTTGTGAAGAGTATCAAAGAGGTGATAACATCCTCGAGTGTTTGAAGCCATGAAAATCATTGGTTAAGATTTTATGTAGTTCCTTTGTGAAATTAAAATATTATTTTATGAGAAATTGTGAGGCTAAACATTGTATAAGTTGTTGGGCGTAATTGGAGTTGGGAAACTCTAAAAGTGCTTGACTAACTCAAGCATTGTCATAATCTTCATTATATCGCTTGAACTATAGTGGAATTTTATGTTACTCTCCCTATAGATGTAGGACCATTCGTTGGAATTAGAAGTCAAAATTTTGCACGTTTGAACCACATAAATTGGTGTCCATTTTATTTCCTTATTTTATCTATATTTTTATTCGATCACTTACTTTCCGCAACAATTGATATAATAGCCAGACTTGGCTAAGTCAAAGTAAATCAATGACAATAGGAGGAAAAGTGAAAATTGATAGATTTTATGGGAAGGATTTTGATTTTTGGAAGATACAGTTTGAGGATTATTTATACTAGAGGAATTGGCGTGAAGAAGTTAGAGTTGACAAAGCAAGCAAATTGAGAATTTCTAGATAGATAAGCATTGTGTGTTATATGGCTGGCGTTAGCTCGTAATGTTGTGTTTAATATTGTGAAAGAGAAGATAATTGTGGGCATGATCAAGGCCCTATTAGACATGTATGAGAAGTCCTCTACGAACAAGAAAGTCTATTTGATACAATGAGAAGATAAAAGATGCATTAGTAATATTAATGAATTCAATGTGGTTGTTAGTGTTGAGAAAACCTCATATACTATTTTGAGGTTGATAAAACCATACATGTGTGTTTTACGAGCTTGATAAATGTAAACATTGTCTATGTTTAAAGTAAAACTAAAATCCGCATTAAAGGAATATAGATGTGCAAAATGAAAAGATTCGTGAAAACTAGAAGAAACTATGTTGAAGGGTGAACAAGTTTAGAATAATAGGAAGTTCATAAAGACTTACCAAGGTGAACCATCTATAAGATCTATATTGTCAACGTACTTAGAGTTACCTAGCACGATATTACTGAGAAACCAAATATAATCGGGAACCATTGATACATGCTAAGCGCTTATATTACCTCCACACAATAGTGTATCATGTGCTTTCGATAAAAATATCTAATGATGACTTATATTATCTTAACCTTTACAATAGCTAGTTATTTGGCCTAGATTCCTAAAATGAAGATGTAGATTGATCATCAATTTTCGTGAATGATCTAAATTGATTATGCGGGAAGATCCTAATTGTGGTCAAGATCTTAATTGATTGACAAGTATCTAAAAGACAAGTTGTTTTCAAAGTTGATCTACTCTGTTTATGAAAATTGGAAAGGCTTAATTGATTTCAATGGCTAAATCGATATGCTCAACAAGTGTCTAATGGATAGCCTAGAGACTAATCCTGGTGAAGATTGTCCAATGAGAAAATTGGATACTGAGGAGTACCAAAGTAGATAAAAAAAAAGCTAAAAAAACTAGGAAAACAAGAGTTGAGCTATATCCAACTAACATAAAGCTTTACATCTTTATACTATTTTTTTCTAAGTGTTCCAAAAGTGTAATCTCATTAAAAAGACTAGCAGTGTCATAGTTCTTTGCTTAGATTTACGATAGTGTGATCCATCAAGATTCACTCTATATGATAATGTTAGCCACAACAGTTAGTTAATTAAGTTCAGTTGAGATTAACTTTAATGATGAGGTGCATACTTTGATTCTATTATCCTCATTACTTGAAAACTGGAATATCACTATTACTATTATTAATAATTCCTCTTGGTCAATAAGATTCGATTCAAAATGAAGGCATCTAGTACTTGTGTTACTAAGAGAAATGCGAATGCGAATAGATGAAGTCATTCTAGAACTAGTGGTTCTATTTGTTGGAGCTATGGCAAGAGGGCAGTGCATCTAAGAAGGGATTGCCTTAAATTGAAGAATGACAATGGTAAGGAAATTAAAGTTGATTCTCTTGATAATATTACTTTAATAGCTGACGATAATTTGGATAGTATTGATTGTGTCTTGTTTGTTGTTGAAGATTCTTCATTTGAAGAATGGATTATTGATTTTGGTTGCTTGTTTCGTGCTACACCAAACAAGAACTAGTTTACTAAATACATAGATAGTGGTAAAGTGCAGTCAGGGAATGACACTAAGTATGATGTTGTGAGTGTTAGTGATGTTAGAAACTAAATGCCTTATGATGTCGTGAGAACATTGACAAGAATGAGGCACATTCCAGAATTAAACAAGAGTATCATTCCCTTGAGTCCTTGAATTTAGCTAGGCCTCAGTATACTTTGAAATGTGATGTTTAGAAGGTGGTTCACGGTGACTTGATGACAATGAGAGAAATCAAACACAATGGCCTATATGAACTTTTAGAAAAGACAATGATGGGCTTCATCATGGGGATATCAAATACATCTATTCAAGAGTCTGAATTATGGCGCATGAGTTTGGGGCACATTGCCAAAATAAGTCCGAAGGCTCTAATGAAGGAATATGGTGAGTGATTATGTGCTGAAAAAATGAATGTATGGCAGGTGTTATGACTTAAGCAAAACATTGAAAAGTGCAATTTGGTACCATTGTTAGAGAAATGAATGTTTGTAGGTTGTTGCAGTGTCATTTAGGAAAGAGTGTCAAATCTATGCTAATAGTAACGGATAATTACTCAAGGAGAACATGAATGTTTGTACTAATGCATAAGTTTGATGCCATTGTCAAGATTAGGAAGTAGAGAGTTTTGATTAGAAAGGAGATTGGTAAGACAATTAAGCAAGTGTGGATTGAGAGTAATGTTGGAGTTTTGCTTGGAGCTGTTAAACGAATTCTACTTGAAAGAAGACAAAGTACGACTCTGTGCTAGTGCCGATGAACTACAATAGTTTATAGAGTTGATGAGCAAAGTATTATTATGGACAGCTAATGAAATGCTCTCTAGTTCTACCATGATTAGGAAATTTCTAATGGATGTGCTTAGTATGATGAGTTACCTATTGAATAAATTATGATTGATTATAATTGCATGTCAGACTCCCGAGAAAGTATGGTCAAGTAACATTACTAATTATTCAATTCTTAGAATATTTGATTGACATGTTATGATCGAGTGAGTGGTAGCAAGCTTGATGAGAGAGCAAGAAAGTGTATATTCCTAAACTATGCAAAATGAGAGCGAAGGCTATTAATTATGGTGTATAATATCAAACTCACCTATTATTAGTAAAGAAGTTACATTTGACGATTCTCTAGTACTTTTGGATAGGAGTGATTATGGTAGTGTTTATATGTATCTGGACGATGTTCAACTTGAGATAGAGTTGCAACTAAAAACTCCTAAGATAGAGAGTATGGCAGAGTAATCAACATAAATGGTGTTAATAACTAGGAGAGCCTCTAGAAACAACAGTTGCTATAACTGCTAAGTTATACATGGTGCATGATCAATTTCTAAATAGATATTAATGCAATGGTGGTGTGAGTTTATTTGTGATTGATGAGGTTGAGCCTAAAAATTCTTGTGAAGTAGTTAAAGGCATAAGTGGAGTTTGTATCTCCATAAGATTCACGGTTGTGGTGAAGTCCAAGCGCAACTTGGACATGGAAGAAGTCTGTGGGAATTAGGTAGCTGCAAAGATCATATTCCAACAAAGCGACTGTAAGTTGGCTCAAATGTTGAGTTGAGGTGGAGATTGTTGAAAACATGTCTCAAATTTGATATTAAAAAAAAAAAAAGGAAACTTTCCTATACAAATGGGATTCCTACTTTGACTAGGCTTCCTAATAGAGATTTCCTATTTTGGATCCAATTGTTAATTATATGAGAAGTGTCTTCGTTGTGAAGTGTATCAAACATGCATATTCTTCGTAAATTATGTCCTTCAATGTTTGAAGCTATGCAACTCTTGAGTTAAGATTTTGACATGAAAGCCAATCATCCTTTGTGGCTTAACCTGTTTTAACTTGGACAATCTTTAATAATATTTTAATATTGTTTAGAAATTGTATTTATTTTAGTTATTATTTTTTTTTTTTTTTTTTTTCTTTCTTTTTTTTTTTTTGCTTCCTTTCTTCCTTTGCCCTTGTCGGCTAAAGGAGGAAGGTAAGGGAAGGGAAAGATAAAAGAATGAGAAAGAAAAGGAAAAATAAAAAAAAATATTGAAATATTGTTAGAAATTGAATATATAGGATGCTTAGTGTCCATGCGAGTAATTTTTTGCTAAAATTTGTCGGATTGACTTTTTTTTTTTTTTTTGAGTCGAAGTTAGATTGACTAAATTGGTATAAATATAGAAGATTTATGACTCAATTAATGGAAACAAAAGAGAGAGATTTAGTACTGAATTGACCTAATAATAATAAGTTTAAAATTTTTAGGATTAATACCCTGAAAATCCCAAACTAGTGTACTTGTGACAAATTTACCCAAAACTGGTATACCTTTATCAAATTTACCCCAAATTGGTACACTTGTGACAAATTTACTCTTTGTTAGTTTTTGTTAAATTTTACAGTCAAATTATTAAGTTAAATAACACGTGATAGTTGACTAGATCAATTTGGGATTTTACGTTCTGTTTGTCACAGTTTACAATTTTTGTGATTTTTTTACGTACTAATTTATTTAGTAGATGGTATATATGTCACAAATTTACCAGTTTGAGGTTTTTTGTGATCAAATAAATTAGTTTTGGATAAATTTGTTATAAATGTACAAATTTAAGGTTTTTTTTATAGTCAGTCGAGGTAAATTTGTTACAAATATATCAGTTTGGGGGTTTTTTATAGTAAAAAAAATAGTTTAGGGTAAATTTGTCATAAATGTACCAGTTTGGAGTTTTTCAGGGTATTAATCCTAAATTTTTATTTTACTTTATAATTTTCCCCTCTCCCCAACGTATAGGTTGGGTGGAAAACTAGGTTTACAGCTGTACCTTTGTGGGGAATTTTTTCCACAATTGTAACCTTGTATTCCCTTATCTGGTAGAGTGCACGTGTCGCAATTCAGGGGTAAATACACGTTGGTAGAATAGGAGGATGCAATATTTTATTCTTAAAGTGCAATTTTTTAAGAACTAAAATTCAAAATGCTAGCTACTCTAGAATAAAAAATAAAAATAAAAATCAATAGTTTCGGTCAAATCAAGTTATGTTACTTTTTCCACGAGCCTCCACGCAACGTACCTTTGCTGAAAGTTCCACCAGGAGCAGCCGGAGGGGGTGGTGGACTGAGGCTTGACTCCACAAACGGGTACAAGTCCCACCGGAAAATACAGCTTGGCATATAAATACCGCTGTCTTGCTTTCCGCGGCCGTGCTTATCATCATAGTCAATTGCTTCATTCAAGCAACTCCTGCAATCGTTTGCCAACAAGTCAGGACTGCATTGCAACAATGAGTAGATCGTACGGTTGTCCGGCAAGGTGGCCTGCCCCGTTGCGAACTTTAGCTTCGAAGGGCTGTCCACAGCTTGGTTCACTACTCCTAACGTCAAGTTCCACCATACTGCTGGGCTCATGGTGATGATGTCGACGCTATCAATCAAAAGGCTAGGTTCCATTTGCAGTATGCCGTAGATCGGAGTGTCCGAGTATCGGACAAAGCATGGCTGGCCTCCAGTTCCCCAGGAGAAAGCCCCCTTCTGGTCGGGGCACCTCTCCACTAAATCGTGGAGCGCAGTGCCCACACAGTTCTCACAGAGATTTGCCGACGTATCGCCTCGGCAGAAAGCAAGAGCGTAGATAGTGTCTGGGTTCTGGCCCGTGCTCGTGTTCCAGAAGCCATCATGTGCAGCCACGTTTTCAGAGAGAGAGCTGAGGATGGTGTTGCGGTTCTTCACATAGGCGCTGTTCGTGCTGTTCAACGTGAAGTTCCTGGTGTAGTTACAGAATTCTGCATGATGTGCGGAGGCTCGGATCAGAACAGCCAGAAAATTGAGAAAATAAAGAGTGGATGATGAGTGAGTCATCTTAGGGTTTGGTGTGTTTGGTGCTTTGGATGGTTTTGCTTGATGCAGAGTCGGCGATTGTCAGGCTATATATTGCAGAGCTTATGGTTCCTGTTTGTGTAGTGGAATTCACTTGCAAGTGGATTAGAAGAGAGAAGTAGTAGATGTTGACACCTTAAAAACATTAAACCAAGTAGCTAGATTTAACAGAGTTAGTTTACATTTCCCGTGATCCTCGACGTAATTGGGTCAAATTTAAAAGTCAAAAATAGCTCGACATATCATTTAATAAACTGATAATATGAATGCGGCTTAATAAGTCCAGTAATTTTTAGAGTTAAAACCATGAGGTTGGCACAATTAAAATGAATTTTTTCGTTTAAAAAAGAAAATCATAGAAATGGAAGGAAAATTATCAGGATCGAAAGGAGTGGCATAGAGTTGGGTTAAGCCAACTCTGTCATTTTGTATTGATTGTCACTTGACTTGGTCAAGATTTGGATGGGTTAGCGGCTTATGCCTTCTATCATAACCTGCAGTAATGTCTCCGATGTTAACGTTGATTATTTTGCATCAGATTGCTTGATTAGTGCATCACGGGAAGCAATTGCCAACCCATAAATAATGGGATAAAATTCCACCTTAAGGTGGATCTCTCACTATCTTCAATTTGTGGATCTCAACCTCTTACAAACTAGATAACTCACTCAAATAACTCTCTCTTGAAAGAAAAAAACTGTTTCTTCCGCTAGGCTGCTATGATATTCTTGCTTTTGTGTATAAACTTCTCCATTGAGGAGGACTCCTATTTATAGAAGCAAATGTAATCTCAATTGGAATTATACGATATAAAAATTACGTAGATTTATTTCCTACTATGTCGTGATTTTATAGATCTGAGAAGATCACTGATTTGTTTTCCAATCTTCCTTGATTTTCTGGATGTGGAAGATCATGTTGATTTATCTTCCAATCTCTCTTGATTTTTTTTTCTTTTTACTTTTACACACTCATTACTATACATATTTTAGTACAAATATACATAATTGTGTTGGCCTCTCCAATTGGGAGTGACCTACTCAACACTAGCCTTTGGTGACAGCGATCCTTTGTGACTTCCTTTTTCTTCCTTTGTTCAGCAAAATCCTTTGTGTGACTTCACGTAGTATGACATATAACGTGTTAGATCTCACTTTCGTTTACCAGGTTTGGCCCTTTTTTTTTTTTAATTTTCGTATTTTTTAAGGCGTAGTTAATTGCCATTTTAATGAAATATCAATCTGAACGCTGTTCCATCACCTAGTCCTTTGGTTATTTAAATGATTCTCATGATCCCTATTACTGAATTTGTTGGTCGATGCTAACAAATCCCTTTCTTCTAAGCATTTTCTGAATCGAGTTTTTGGGGTATTGAAGTAATTAAACTTTCATTTTTTGTTACGACTATTAACCCTCCGTTATATTTTCCGTTAATATGAGCAATGCACATTGTACATCCAATATGTGTGGCCCTTTATTTGCAAAGACTTCTTAGTCTTCTTCGGAGCAAGGACAGGGATGGAAGTTAACTACACAAAAACATAATATTGCTGAAATACAATCCCAACCTGCATTAAAAATTTTGGAATTAATTGGCAAAAAAGCATGAAATGCAAGAAATTCACAAGGAAGACCTATTTTCGATTTTATTTTTCCTTTTTTTGGAAATGTTGATGTTGTTTTGAGTTATATGTCATCTCTGTTTTTATGCAGAAATTGTGATCATAAAAATATAAGTCATCATCAAGAAAAAATTTCTGAAGGATCGTATGAGATCCGTCAAGGATAGTAGATGTGATGGCAGAAAAAGTCACACAAAAGTTCACATCGCACTTGTAATGACAGTGATTTTGAAGAAGATTCCTCCACTCCGTAAAACACGGCACAGGAGAAGATTTGATAAATTCCCCATGTACATATAGCATGAAACACGAGTCCAAAGCCATTAGAAAATTGGTCGAACAGTACATATGACTGGACTTGATATTTTATGAGTAGGGCATCACGTTTCTTCTTTTTTGTTCGATTTTTGGGTCCTCTGGCATCAAAATTTGTTTTTGCATCCCTCGCTCCCTTGTTTTGATAGATCGATTCGTGGTAATGTAGCTATATTACATACGGGGATGACATTATTCTAAAATATGAATTTGAAATTCCTTGATAAATTTTATTAATAGAAGTTCACACTCGATAAATAATTCACTGCTAGGGACCTTGCTATTCTGCTGATTGAGTTGTTGGATGTGGAAGTTAAGCATTTCCGAAAGATTTTTCCTATGCTGGTGTGCACGAGGAAAGTTTGATCTACTTTAATTGATCCCACTTTTTGATTGGTTATTGTGACATCCTGATTTTTTTATTTTGTTTTCGATTAAATGAGTTGAGCTTTTCATCGACGCGTCTATAGCCTTTTTCTCTGAGCTGATTGCTCAAGAGATAACTGATCTATCTGGTAAAACCGTTAAGGAATTTAAACGCAATAGACTTGATAATTCGACTAAAAATCGAGTGCTTGACCGTGCTAATTTGCAAGAGTCAATACGGCATCGTCAAAATCAAAGAAATCGGAGATAGGTCAGTTCGACAAAGGCATGTGATTCCAAAATTTTCGTCGAACGGCACTATACCGATTTTTTCTGTCGTTTCTATATTCTGTGTTAGTATTTGAAGTTTCGAGATTTTCACGATAATCGAGAGTCACCAATGAGTCAAAGATGTACAATGTGGCTTGAAAATATTCGACCACGGATCAATTGTGCTAAAAATTCCTAAAAGCTACCCGGTAGGTTAGGTCACGCTAAAATCACGCCCAGTTGAAATTAATCGTGAAATTAAACCCAATTTAAAGTTCTGTCATATCACGATTTATTTTAGGAACGTCGACTCATCCTCCAAAGATTTTTCTGCAAACCCGAGTTTTTGGTGAAAATTCAAAGTAGGGCTATTTTGGATCGGGAAAATTAAAGGACTGCTTTTGGTTGCATTTTTTGCGTTCAAGTTGGACTAATTGATAATGAAAAATATTAAATTAAGTGTGGGCACTTTGGCTGAATTTATGGGCACCAATATGAGTCTAGTTGAGTTGGAATTGAATGAAATTGGAGAGGAAGTGTTCAAAATTCATAGGTCTAAGGGGCTGCAACATTTTGGACCATTTGGGAGACTTGTTGAGGAAACTTGAGGGAAGAAATTGGCTGAGGATGAGGTAGTAGCTGGTGGGGGCATTGTGATGAGTGAAATAGATATCTTCAATTACACTAAAGATAAAACTCACGAGTGTTACCTCACAATATTGCATTCTCAATGCAGACTACATTAGATAATTCCTGCACAATTTTTCCCTCTCGTCAAACTCTCAACATCTAATTATTCTACTTCTCTTCCTATTTTTTCCTTGTTATCCTTTTTAACTTTTATGTACATGCTTATCTTCAAGTCCAAAAGCAAGGCCTAGCTTCGTTGAAGTTTTGCATGCTTAGCATAATCCGTTGCATTTGGACATTGGACTTTAATGATGGAATTGAAAGGTAAAGTGTGAAATTATGGAAGAAGAAAGTGGAATTTTGTCATGGTCGCTGGAATTCTAGTAGTTTTCTTTAACTGCTCAAAGTTCTATATGTTTTTTGCATCAAATAATCTAGTGTATGTTAAATAATTCAGTCTTCCTCCCCTCTTGTTCTTATTATACTAATGGACTTATCAATTAACAGTCGTAAACTATGAAATATATACTCATTGGTCTACGCAACTAACGTGGAAATTCGTTCAAATTTAACATAAGAAGAAGTAATTACCAGGGACATTGATGAGAAATGATAAAAATACAAGAGATTTACGTGGTTTGGTCTTATTATCAATACTACTCAACAGAAAAAGATAGCCTTTAAGAAATCCAATATAAATCCGAAAAATACAGAGCTTACAATCGCTCGAGTATTTCTCAATCCTAAATTTTGAAGAATAAAACCACGAGTGTTACCTCATATTTAGTTCCGACACGTTTGAATTAGGAAGTTCCAGCATGATTTTTCCCTTTTAATATGGACGTAGAAAACTTTTTGACATCTAGTTATTCTTCTTCTCTCCCTCGTTTGGCCTTTTTATCTTTTTGTTGAGCACCCCGGAGGAGGATTCATAATGATCCTTGAGACACGTATCAATCTGCAGTTGATTGTGGAAAAGGGAGAAGAGATAGAGAAGCTATTGATCACTTTCTCTAAAAGTCTAAAAACAATGCATAGCTTTCTCACAGTTTCTCTGATCGTTTTCGGAAAAAACTGATTTTGACCCATCATAGTTTTTTTACCTCCACCATCGTCTTCTTGAAATGACTGCCAATTTCTTTTTGCTTTCTCTCTCTTAACTTAACGAATATCTCTGCTTTAGTGTCGTGCACGCGCAATTCTTTTCTCTGTTCATGCTACTGAACTCTTAGATACTTGAATTACGTTTTTCTTTTGGGCAATGTACCTCGGTTCAATAGATGAGGACAGATGAAAAAGAAAATTGCTCATGATCGGGTTTCTTAGGTCGGCTAAAGGAGCAAATATGAGTTCCTCCAGCTACATACATCATGCCATGTTCTCACAAGTGGAGCAGAATCTATGAAAACTGACCCTTCTGAAGAAAGTACAAGATTTCCATACAGAAGTAATCTTGAATGAATCAATGTGGCGGGAGCCCTCTCTGGTACCAAATATACTTATGAGTATGTATGCTCTGTCACGTTAACACCGAGAAGCAAAGCAGTGCCCAATGTAACTTTGCTCTCCTTGTGACCTTTGGGGATACGAATCTTGAGTGGGCTATCCCCAATTCCTCCAATGATTGCTTAACTATCACCATTCTGCGAATCCTTAGATTTCTTCACTTTCCTCTTGGAAAAACCACCTCCACTCCAATTCAACCCATATCCATATTCATATCCACACCCGTAACCGTATCTAAGTTTGAAAATTTGGCCACGATTCTGTGCAAGTAAACAATTCAATAGTTCTAGTAGTTCTTTCTTTAATTACTCAAAGCATCTGTTGATTTTAACCCCAAATTTTATTTTTATTTTAAAATCTGTTGGTTTTTGCATCAACAATAATATGATCTACCTTAAAGTGATTCAATCTTTCTTCCTTCTCATTCTGATTGACTGAATGGACTCATAAATCCGCAATAATTAGCTAAGAAAAATATCACTCACTGGTCGACACAACTCACGTCACAACTTGTTTTGTTAGTTTGCGAAGACTTAAAGGTCATTCTAGAGCAACGACTGGGATGTAACATTGGTCAAAAAGCCAGGAAAACTAAACTAATATATCTACGCCCAAAAAGCAAAAAGCACTATTGCTTGATGAAATTCCAGAAATGCAACAAGAAACTCCTGTTCAAGTCAAGAAGGGTTACCCCAGTGAAATTGAATATTGTATTTTCTAAGAAGATCCTCTCCGCCCGGAAAAACACGTCACATAAAGGACTTCAACCTATTCCCTTACCTTTGCAACTTGATGTCAATGGAGGAAAGTTACGGTATTCTCATTTTATTATATATTAGCAAGATTGCCGAGCATTACACGGGTCTAATACTATATGTTTTGTATTTTCTTAAAAGTCGGTTGCCAATCCAACGTTAATTGTTACTTCCAAGTTAATTATGAGATACACTTAATATTGACTAATATTTGTCATCATTGCTTTACAAAATGTGCTTTATTTTTCCTTCAATAAGTCTGAACAAATACCAATTTATTTGATATTTCTTGGCGAAGCAGCATTTGTGATGAAAATTGACTTTATGGTGATTTATCGCATCTTTCTTGAAGAAGCAATACCTCGGCACTGGTAACTTTTTTCGTTGATTTGGTAATATAAATTTCTTGACTGATAATGTCCTCATCACTTCACAAAATGTGCTTTATTTTTCTCGTAGGCCCTTACAGGTTTTAGGTTACTTCGGGTGGGCTTTTCTTCGTTTATAGGCGAATATGTGCTGAAATGGAACAGGCACAACCAACGTATTTATAGGAAAAATTGGACCAGCAAGTCAACAACCAAGTCAATAATCACTTCTTCCCGGTGAATGAGATAAAATTTAATTTTTTTTTAGGGAAAATTACCCAAGACTTTTCTGAATTTGGACGTAATACAAGTTTGCCCATAAACTTTTAATTGTTACGCAATTATCTTCTGAACTTTTATTTTGTTATAACCATTAACTCTCCTCCGTTATATTTGCCGAGGCAATTCTTTGGGACGACACCATGTATGTAAGCAAAAATTACGGAGGCACTTATGTTTCATAAAGTTGCAGATAAACATCCCTTGTCCAATGATTATTTGGTATATTTTCAATTAACACCGTCGGAAAAAAAGTTCGTTAAAATGATCAGCTACTCTATGATCATTAGTCTCCTTCCGTTTCAGAATTCATGAATTAGAGAAATGATTGAAGACAGAGGTCATAGTCAACACGCCAATTCAACTATGATATGACGTTGCGCAGGCCATGTGCAATCTCTATTTTGATCCCATGTCATCTTTCTTTTCTAGTCTTCAGCGACGGCGATCCTTTAGTTGACTTCACGTAATTTAACATATAACGTGTAAGATCCAACTTTTGAAAAATTGTTTGAAAATTTTTAAATCTAGTGTTTGACGATAATTCCGCCTTAAATTTTTTAATTATGCAAATTTAGTGATAAAACTTTTGATAATTTATCAATTTAGTCCTTAACTCTTTGATGGTTTACTAATTTAGTCTTTCTGATTAATTTAGTCTTCAACTTTAACTTATTATAAATAAAAAAATCAAAAGCCAGTAATATTATAAATCAAAGCCTATTGCATGCTTAAGTGAGAGTGGTGTGAGTGAATTAACTAACATTGTGCTCATGGTAATGTTTGGCTGGAGGTGAGTGAAGTCCTACGTTGAAGAAGGGAGATCGAAATGGAATATAAGCCTAAATCTGTAATTCAAAAAATTGGATTGTTTTGGCTACGTTTGAATGTCCAGATTCAGATTAGAATAGGATAAGATACAGTAGGAATAGGAATCCTCCGAATTGTAAAAAATTACCTCTTATGTTTAGTACCACTTAAAATAGAATTGAGAATCTTTTAAAATCTTTGAAAGTCCTCCGAAAATCTCTTAAAATCTTTCAATGCATCACTGTTTTGCTGACGGCGATAGCCACCGGAAGCTCCTCTCTCGTGGGCCCTTCAGCGAACCAAACCGCACTCCGGATCTTAGGCACGTCTCCCGCGCAACAACTGCCCCCTCTATTGTGCGTCAATCATTGGCCCCATCCCTCTCCCCCTCCCTCCTCCTGGCCACATCTCTTAGCATCTCGACAGCGGCGACAATCACGCGGTGGACGTTGTCGTTGACGATAGCAAAAATAGCAACAAAGGAGGAGCAGATGACGAGGTTCAATCAGGAGAAACAAATAGCTGTGAATGGTCATGATGGCCAAATTGGTCGGGTGGTGGATGAGGGGCCAGTGAAAATGTCGGTTTCAATTGATTACCCAATTCGGATAATTGAACCGCGTGGAGGTGCGAAATCACAATCATCCAATGTGAATATGAGCGACTAGAAAAGACTAACGATTCCTCGGTGGATCAATTGCTCAATTGGAGAGCAGAGAGACATCTGCATAGAGTGTCAAGAATTGTGGGTTTTTCACTATGTTTGTCATATGCCTTACTCCATCACTCCAATATTGGAAGATAGCAAAAATTGTTGTTTTTTTCTAAATTTTTTTAATCCAATCTGGGTTTCTTCCACCCATGTGCCGGATTTTTTTATCCATGTATATCCGGTCTCAAATTTGGATGATCAGCGAGCTTTTGCGTTTCACTTTGGCGACTTGTTCATCCTTGATTGATATTTCTTTTAATAAATTCTCATTACCCTCTATCCGTTGCTTAAGTAATTTCTTTTTATATATTACATATCAAAAAATGATAAAAGATAATTATGGAAGAAATTGTTTCCTACACAGCTCTATAACTCTACGGATACTAGTAAAAGAGTTTCCAAATTTTGGAGAATGAAATGAACAGCTTTCTTATTCTTTCTATAAAAAAAGTTAAGACTCTGGTGAATAAATCCAAATTGGAAATCGTCAAATAGTGAAAAAGGCATAACGTTTTTATCGGCTTATATCTACTTAGGAATTTATTCAATTGTTATAATACTGACGATTAATTCATATTGGCTTGTATTAACTTTACAGCCTAGTCCACTTCGTACATGTGTGGATAGACTCTATTTTTATTTTTTATTTTTCAGTCAATCCAAATCTTACCGTTTATTGACTACGAGCACATAAAAGTTTCACAACATACAAATATTGTCATATCCATTTGTTGAAATAAAATAAAATTGATTGTCGGATGATGGCTGCTGGATGAGAAACTTGCAAGCATTGAAGGAGCCATAAAAACTTTATGGTAGGCTACACGGATTTGAAGATTGGAAGTTATTGAAGACTTATGTTACTTTATTGTGCGTTTTGTGTTTATGATTACATGTATGAGGCTGTTATGTATTAGTCATTAAATTTCCATCATTGACATGTGTGGGTTGTTATGTAATCATCGGCGTTTGTAAACTTCAATTCCTATATAAAAGGATGAAGTCGTGAGTTGTAAATCAAGCCACAAGCCACAGTCCACGAAGACACAAATAAGAGAAAGCATTCTCAATGCAAATTTCTCTCTCAAATTTCTAGTATTCTTATTCCAAGTTTCGAAAGTTTATTGTCATTCTTTTAGTTCCAACATTTGGTATCAGAGCTAGAAATGGCATCCACTAGTTCTATTCAAATGCAACTTCCAAAGTTGAACGGAAAGAATTTCAATAATTGGTATGTCTAGATGAAGGTTCTTTTCAAATCACAAGATTTGTGGAATCTTGTGGAGAATGGCTACACTGAAGTGGCTGATGCTAACGCATTTGATGCTTTAAGAAGGGAGGAGAAAGATATCTTGGTGGAATCTAGGAAGAAAGATAAAAAAAAAAAAGGCATTGTTTGCGGTCTTTCAATCCGTAGAGGAAGTTATATTTGAAAAATATCAAGGGCAGATACCGCGAAAGGAGCGTGGGATATTTTGCAACAATCTTGCAAAGGCGATGATCGCGTCAAATGGATGTGGCTTCAAACACTTCAAGGTGATTTTGAGGCTTTATACATGCATGACTCTGAATCAATCTTGGTGTACTTTGAGCGCGTGCAAACCATTGTTAACCAACTGAGGGTTAATGGTGAAGAACTCCAAGATGTTCGAATCATAGAAAAGATCTTGAGGTCTTTGATTGAAAGATTTGACTACGTAGTTGCAGCAATTGAAGAAGCGCAAGATGTGTCAACCATGACATTGGAGCAGTTGATGGGTTCATTATGCTCACATGAGCAAAGAATGAATCAAAAGTCTATCGGTTCAAATTCTGAGCAAGCATTGCAAAGTCGGGTCGCTCAATCAAGTCGAGGAGGCCATCAAGCTGGCCGAGGCCATGTAGGTGGTCGAGGACTCAGACGTGGAAATTTCAATTTCATTTGAAAATAAAAAACACGTGACAAATCAAAGGTCAAGTGTTTTAGGTGTAACAAATTCGGACATTACAAATCCGAATGTCAAGCAAAGATGGCATATGAGTAGGTAGAACAGGCTCATACCATTAATGCTGAGGAAAACGTGGTGCTAGCATGTAAGAAGGATGACTCAAGCATCGTGGACACCAACCTTTGGTACCTTGATACTAGATGCAGTAATCATATGACTGGCCGAAAGGAGTTATTCTCACACTTGGATGAGATGGTTCGCGATGAAGTTAATTTTGGGAACAAATCCAAAGTTCTTGTAATGGGCAAAGGTGATGTTAATATCAACTCAAAAGATGGTACTAATGTTACTGTTGCGGATGTTTATTTTGTGCCAGGACTTTTTTGGAACTTATTAAGTGTTGGGCAACTTTCCAAAAGAGGCCACAAAGTCCATATTGAAAATGGAGTTTGCACTATTATGGGTGTAAACAATAAATTGATCACGACAGTGCGGATGACAAAGAACTGGATGTTCCCTCTTGCTCTTCAGACAAAGAATATTTTGAACTTTCAAGTGGTGATGAAAGATAGCAACTGGTTGTGGCATCTTCGATTTGGTCATTTAAATTTTTGTGGACAAAAATTATTGGTCCAAAAAAAGATGGTCACCGGCATGCCATTGATTGACATTCCAGATCGCCCATGCGAAGGATGTCTTGTTGGAAAACAACATGAAAATCCTTTCCAATTGGAAAAGCTAGAAGAGCAAAACAACCTTTGGAGTTGGTACATACAGACATGTGTGGCCCTGTTGAGGTGGAATCATTCACACAAAAAAGGTTACATTAATTTTTGTGGATGATTTTGCTAGAAAAACATGGATATATTTTCTTAGAGAAAAATCTGAAGCTTTTTCGAAGTTTAAAGAATTTAAAGTCTATGTTGAAAAGTATAGTGGCTTCATTTTAAAGACGTTGAGATCAGATAGAGAGGGAGAATTCACTTCGAATGAATTTGATAAATACTGGTAAATTCATGGAGTGAAACGTCAATTGACTGCTAGCTATACTCCCCAACAAAATGGTATAGCAGAAAGAAAGAATAGGACAATATTTGAAATGGCAAGAAGTATGCTAAAGGCTAAAAATTTGCCCAAGAAGTTTTGGGCAGAAGCCGTTGCGTGTACTGTATTTATGCTAAATAGGTGTCCAACAAGGAGTGTTCTAGGAAGAACATCAGAAGAGGCTTAGAGCGGCAACAAGCCAGATGTTTCGTTCCTACAAGTATTTGGGTGTGTAGCATATCCCCATATACCAGACAAACAGAGGAAATAATTGTATGACAAAAGCCGAAAGTGCATCTTCATCGGCTACACAGTGACATGACTAAGGGTTATAAGCTATATAATCCAGTCACTAAGAAAGTTATCATCAACAGGGATGTCCAATTTCTTGAAGATGAAGCCTGGGACTGGAACCAGAAGATTGACCAGAAAAGCATCACCATTGAAGATGAATCACTATCAAGAGAGACAAAAAAATCTTCAACTAAAGATCCATCATTTTTGCCTCGTAGTTCAATTTCTTCACCAAGAGCAGTTTTAGAACCATGAATATGTCGTTCACAGCGATTGAGGGAGATGGCATCAAGATTCATGGATTATGTAATCACAAGAGATGATGATAGTGATAATGAAGGAATCACTGATGCAACTATGATAAATTTTTGTTTATTTGTAGAATGTGACCCCATATCCTATGATGATGTAGCAATAGATGAGAAGTGGATCCAAGCAATGGATGAAGAAATCCACTCCATTGAAAAGAATGACACATGGGAGCTAACTTCTCTACCATCCGATAAGAAGCCCATTGGTGTCAAGTGGGTGTACAAGATGAAGTACAAGCTAGACAGTCAGGTGGACCGATATAAAGCTAGGCTAGTTGTAAAAGGCTACAAGCAAAAGCCAGGTATTGATTATTTTGAAGTATTTGCCCCTGTGGCTCGAATAGATACCATTAGGATGATTTTAGCACTCGCCGCTCAAAATTGTTGGAAGATCCACCAAATGGATGTGAAATAAGTGTTTCTTAATGGTGTTCTTGAAGAGGAAGTCTATGTGGAGCAACCACGGGGTTATGAGAAGAAAGGGCATGAAAATCAAGTTTATAAACTAAAAAAAGCATTGTACGGGCTAAAACAAGCACCTCGAGCATGGTACACAAGAATTGACACGTACCTGTTAGAGCATGGTTTTCGAAAATGCCCATATGAGCCTACATTATATATCAAGTCAAACACTAACGGTGACATAATAGTTGTGTGCCTTTATGTTGATGATTTGATATTTATAGGGAGTTATGAAGAGATGTTTGTTGAATTCAGGGAGGCTATGACTAGTCATTTCGAGATGACAGATTTAGGATTAATGTCCTATTTTCTAAGCCTTGAAGTGAAGCAGGCAAATGATGGCATATTTATTTCACAGCAAAAATATGCTAATGATATTCTAAAGCAATTCAAGATGGAATCGCTCAAACCAATACGAACTCCCGTAGTATAACGGTTGCAGTTGAATAAAGAAGGAACCGGTGAAGCAGTAAACCCCACTTATTTCAAAAGCATTGTTGGCAGTTTAAGATATTTGGCTTCTACAAGGCCAGATATTACTAATGGTGTGGGAATTATTAGTCGATTTATGGAGAAATCATACCAATCACATTCACAAGTAGCAAAAAGAATTATACATCATGTCAATGGAACTCGTGATCATGGGATTTTATATTCTCATACTGACAATTTTAGTTTGGTGGGATACACAGACAGTGATTGGGCAGGTGATACCGAGACTCAGAAGAGTAGTACTGGATACATTTTTTTTCTTGGATCAGGAGTAATTTCTTGGTCCTCAAAAAAACAACAAGTTGTTGCACTATCGACTGCTAAAGCAGAATACATAGCGTTAGCTTTGGCGGCATGTCAAGCAATAGGCTTCGTAGGATGCTATGTGAATTGATGCATGAACAGGTAGGTCCTAGGAAAATAATGTGTGATAACAAATCGGCTATGGCTTTAGCCAAGAATCCTGTTTTTCATGGCAGGAGCAAACACATCGATATCAAGTATCACTATATTCGCGAGCAAGTCAAAGATGGTGAAATTGAGCTTAACTTCTACAAATCGGAAGATCATATTGCATATATTTTGATGAAACCATTGAAGGCAGATTTGTTTGAAAAATTAAAGATGATGCTTGGAGTTGTTGAATTCCAAAATCAATTTTAAGGGAGGCTGTTGAAATAAAATAAAATTGACTGTTGGATGACGGCTGCTGGATGAGAAACTTGCAAGCATTGAAGGAGCCATAAAAACTTTATGGTAGGTTACACAGATTTGAAGAATGGAAGTTATTGAAGACTTCTGTTACTTTATTGTGCGTTTTGTGTTTATGATTATATGTATGAGGCTATTATGTTTTAGTCATTAAATTTCCATCATTGACATGTGTGGGTTGTTATGTAATCATCGGCGTTTGTAAACTTCAATTCCTATATAAAGGGATGAAGTCGTGAGTTGTAAATCAAGCCACAAGCCACAGTCTACGAAGACACAAATAAGAGAAAGCATTATCAATACAAATTTCTCTCTCAAATTTCTAGTATTTTTACTCCAAGTTTCCAAAGTTTATTGTCATTCTTTTGGTTCCAACACCATTCACATATAGTTTTTAATGTTTACTAAAATTTAAATGATATTTTTAAAATTTCTTTTTTTTTCTTTTTGGAAAACACAAATATACAAGTTAATGATGTGGATTGCATCAACTACGTGCTACAATTCAAAATCACAACTTAACAATAATTGAAGGCTAGGGCCTCCCTTTTGAAAGATGGTTTATTGTCTTTTGAGAGGAACCTTTGAGGGCTTGCAGCCTCTATGGGTCCTAGAAGTGTGACAATATTGCTTTTGCTTTTGACGAAGAAAAGGGAATACCACTTTTGCTTTGCGCGATAAAAAAAGGGTGTTCATCAAAACTCAAATTGCTATAATTTTTGACACCCTTATTATAATTTCATAAGTATAGGCCCTTCTGTAAAATTTGTTTATTTTGATAAGATAGACTCTCTGAAACTTTCTATTCAACAATTTTACTGAGATTCATGCAAATTATCTCTTCACATGCTCTCTAAAACTTTCAAATCATTTTTATCATTTCATGATATTCACTCATTTGTAAGATATGTTCTATTAATATATATTTTTTTAGGATTGATAGTGTTCTTGTCGTTATGTTAGTACAAATTAAAAAAATATTTTAAAAAATGATCTCATTAGGTAATCTCTGATTATGCATTGGTGATAAGGTGTATGACATACGGAAGCGTGATATATAAATATATATTTTCTTCAACTGTAAACATTATGAAATGAGGGTCTATAAGCCCTACGAAATTATATTTTTCTATCTGCTAGAACTTTTATGTTGATGTCGTAGTACTCATTTATTTGTAAAATTGACAACTAATTTCTTAATGATCCTTTAATATTATCTATTCATCAACTATGAGCCATCATTTTATATATAGTTCTTTTAAATAATCGACTAACATCATTCATTTGTGAAAGTATTTTTTGTATTGTGTATCCATATATTATTCAATTCCTTTCACAATTATACTAATTGCAAAGTGATAAGAGTTATCACCGATTATGCATTTAGTCGGAAGGGTCATCAAATTTTCATTCATGTTTATTCATCAAATATGCATAATCATGTGATATGACCCTTTAACGTTATAGAATAAGTTATTTTGTAAAGACAGGTTGTTTTGTTTTATTTGATAGCTTTTATTTTTTTCGATCTCATAGTATAAAAAATCATGCATAATCAAAAATTTCTATTAATCCTCTAATGTCATGTCTTTTTTACATGGAATGTATCATGTTATATATTTTTTTTTGAAACTATTTTTAACATCCTATATTTACTGAACATGCACTATCATGTTATAAAACCCTTCTAAGTTAACTGTTTTCTTCGGTAGATTATTTTTGTTAGCAGATAATTTATTATTAATTTTCGAATTTCCATTTGTACATGAAATATGTGATATGATCTAATTTAGATAATTTCTTACAGCTTGTTTGTTTAATATGGGGCTATAATGTCATGCAATAGAAATTTTAATATAATTTATTTGTGAAATAGGGCAAAAATTGCTTTTTCAAATGGGTATCATATGTCATTCGTGATAAAAATGATACCAAATGTAGGACTTCATACTCATCAACTCTAAAATAATTGGAGTTATACCATATGTGAGGTTTTGATAAGAAAAGTCGTGAAGATGAGATGGAAGAGATCTGCTAGTGATGGAAGATGCAATGGAAGAGACAGTGACACAAAAGTTCACGCCCACTTCAAGAGATGGTGATTTTGGAGAAGATTCCTTCACTTGGTGAAACACGGCATTGAAGAAGACGGGGCAAATTCCAAATGTGGACAGACCCTTGACGTCAATGGAGGACTTAACCATTAATTCCATTCTCCTTGGCCCACTACCATCATATTTTTCATTAATTTGTGCAATGCGCATGATATATCTAATACGTGTGGTCCTTTATTTGCAAGGACTTGTTAGTCTCTTTTAGAGCAAGGACTGGGATGGGAGTCAACTACACAAAAACATAATATTACCAATATACAATCCCAACCTGCATCAAAAAAGCTATGAATTCATTGCCAAAAAAGCATGAAACTAATGCACAAGGAAGACCTATTTTCGAGTATATTCTTCATTTTTGGAAACGCTGATGTTGTTTTGAGCTATACTTTATTTATGCTTTCATGTAGAAATCGTTATCATAAATCAGTAAGCTATCATCAAGAAATTTTCTCTGAAGGATTGTATGACATCCGTCAAGGCCGGGAGATGTGATGGAAGAAAAAGTGACATTGAAGTTCCCATCCCCACTTGAAATGATAGTGATTTATGAAAAGATTCCTCCACTCAGGTGAAACACGGCAACTGAAGAAGATTGGACGAATTCCCCGTGTACATACTGCATGAAACACGATTCCAAAACTACTAGAAGAGTGGTTGACTTGACTTGATTTTAGAAAAGTGGTCGACTCGACTTAATTTTTCATCAGTAGGTCGTTACCTTTTTTTATTTTCTTTTTTGTTTGATTTATGGGTCTTCTGGCATCAAAGTCTATTTTGCAAGTGACATTGAAGTTCCCATCCCCACTTGAAATGATAGTGATTTATGAAAAGATTTCTCCACTCAGGTGATACACGGCAACTGAAGAAGATTAGACGAATTCCTCGTGTACATATTGCATGAAACACGATTCCAAAACTACTAGAAGAGTGGTTAACTCGACTTGATTTTAGAAAAGTGGTCGACTCGACTTGATTTTTCATCAGTGGGTCGTTACCTTTTTTTATTGTCTTTTTTGTTTGATTTATGGGTCTTCTGGCATCAAAGTCTGTTTTGCAAGTGACATTGAAGTTCCCATCCCCACTTGAAATGATAGTGATTTATGAAAAGATTCCTCCACTTAGGTAAAACACGGCAACTGAAGAAGATTGGACGAATTCCCTATGTACATATTGCATGAAACACGATTCCAAAGCTACTAGAAAAGTGGTTGACTCGACTTGATTTTAGAAAAATGGTCGACTCGACTTGATTTTTCACCAGTAGGTCGTTACCTTTTTTTTTATTTTCTTTTTTGTTTGATTTATGGGTCTTCTGGCATCAAAGTCTGTTTTGAAAGTGACATTGAAGTTCCCATCCCCACTTGAAATGATAGTGATTTATGAAAAGATTCCTCCACTCAGGTGAAACACGGCAACCGAAGAAGATTGGATGAATTCCCCGTGTACATATTGCATGAAACACGATTCCAAAGCTACTAGAAAAGTGGTTGACTCAACTTGATTTTTCATCAATAGGTCGTTACCTTTTTTTTTTTTTTTTTTTTTTTTTCTGATTTATGGGTCTTCCAGCATCAATGTTTGTTTTGCATCTTTAGGTCCCTTGTTTTCATTGATTTTTTCATGGTAATAGGTCCCTTGTTTCCATTGATTAATTCATGGTAATGCAGCTTTATTAGATACATGGATAACATTATCCTAAAATTTGAATTCTAATTGATTGAGTTGTTGGATGTAGAAGTCTAGCATTTTCAAAGGACTTTTCTCATTATACTTGTGTGCACAAGGAAAGTTTGATTATCTTTAATTGATCCCACTTTTTGATTGATCATTCCACAATGACTTAACTTGATTCTCTTCTTTGATGTTGTATGTAGCACACCAAGCTCATCAGGGCAGTTGATCATATGTGGTTCTCAACAGGAATGGCTAAAGGTATACGATATATATAGGTGATGAATTGGATAAATCCAATGAGCAATACATTGAAAATACCTCTACTCAAAAGTGATCCTATTGGAAGAGGCAACAATGGAACTATAGGAGAATTACTAAAAAGGTTTGAACCTATTGTAAATGTGCAAATTTAGTTCTCAACATTTTTTTTTTGTCAATTTAGTCATAAACTCTTTACAATTGTGACAATTCAGTCAATCCAACCAATTTTGGTCGGGTGGTGCTTAGGTGAATGCTGGCTGATACCTGGTGACGTGGATGCTAGCCGGCACAGGTCATTTGGCTGACACCGACATCAACAATTTTTTTATAATATTTTATTTTGTTCTATTTTTATTTTATTTTATTTTATTTTTCCTTTTCCTTTTCTTCCTCCTTTTCCTTCTTCCCCACAGTGGTCGGCAAGGCTCTAGGCAAGGCCTGGGGACCGCTATTAGAGAAATTCCTTATGATGTTTTGAAGATGACAAAACAAATCAAAAGCTACTAACATGCTTAATAATTGAGTATAGACCATGCTGATGATAGAATATGTAAATGACATTATCAAGGATTATACTTAGAAAAACCATAAGATAGACCTTATGCTGAAGCTAAACTTATTCAGACTGTGTCCAGACATTAAGGCCAAATATGTTTAGAAGCAGAATATGTTCAGACTTACGTTCATATTGTAAAGTCTACTTCAGACAGAATACATACGGAACACTCTCAGACTTACATACAAAACGAGACATAAGTCTAGAATGTGACAAAGTCTAGAACGAGATACATGTCCAGAACGTGGCAAGTTTAGAACAAAGCATGTTCAGACCGAGACAACTTGACAGAATGTGATACAAGCCCCAAAACATATAACGACTAGTAATCTGGTTTGGATTCTACATCAATATAGATTTGATTGACTCAATCTAATTGATTGACAATTGGATCCCGAAGACAAGAACTTTCTAAATGAAGAAAATCTACTTATGGAAACCAAGATTCTATTTGTATGGGCGATCATAATCAATTTGGGATTCTACTTCTATCACTCAACGGCTACTAAATCTTCTTGATACAGATTTGTACAATGGGTAGATTGGAAGACAGTCCTCTAGATATTGTCAAACGGTTAGTTTGGAAGTAGAGGGGTATTTAAGGAAATCAAGGACCAAGGAGCAAAAACCAGACGGAGTGTGGAATCTAGAATTCCAAATTTTTAGCGAACTTTGATCATATACTTGTCTTTCATGAGCTTAAACATTTGTGATCACGAGAGAAATACCAAAAGAATGATTTAGTGAGATAATGTGATCTACCTTAAGTATTTACATTCAAAGTTGTGATCTCTTGTTGATCATATAGTGGAATCCAACCAAAAGGCTATTAGCGTGGGAAAGTGAACGTAGGTTTGATCTACGCCAAACCACTATAAATTTTGTGTGCAACATTCTCTTCCCTTAACTCTCTTTATTTAAGTCTGTTGCATATTTATAGGTTATTTCAGAAGTCTGTTCCATCACACAAGGCCGTCATATTTTGATGGAAAAGAATACAATGTTTGGAAGAAGATAATGAAGGCATTCCTACGATCAGAGATCCCTTACAATGGAATGTCATGGAAAAAGGAATCATTCCCACCACTACGTCTACATCAAACAAGAATGGCAAAGACAAAGAAACTGAATCCCCTACTTCTATGCCTCGGACTGAGATGTGCAAAAGAAAAGCTCTTGATGCAAAAGCTATTCATTCTTTATATTGCGCATTTTCTCCTATCGAGTATAATAGAATCTCTTCATGTGAAACAACTAAAAAGTCTGGGATAGACTTCATGTGACTTACGAAGGTACAGATTGTGTAAATGAGACAAAAGTGAATATTCTGCTTGGCCAATATGAGTCTTTTAAGAATTTGGAAATGTTGATGTTGTTTTTGTTGGAGAAATCTCATTTACTGTTTTGAAGTTGACAAAACATTTTCAGAAAGTCTAGTCTGAAGACTTCCGGACTCTAGTGTTAAAGTCTAAAGATAGCCAGACCTTAGTTTCAAAATATGCATTCACTAACAGTTTCTAGATCGAAGAATGAAGACCTATCTAGATGCAAGATTATCTTCAAGGATTCGATTTGTATGGTTTATGGTGACGTTATGGCTGGATATAGCACTTACTTGCTTAATCATCTTTATTGGAAACAATTCCGATTTGAAGATCTTGTGAGAGGCAAGCAAACTTGGAAGGTTCGATTTATGGAAACCAAGATCCTGATTGTATGGGCGAGTAGGATTGACGGGCTTTTATCACAACTTTTCTAACGATTTGAGATCACCTTGATTGATTCTGTCAAATGGGTAGATTGGAAGAATTCCTTTGGAAAGTACCAATGGTAATGAAGGCATGAAGGAGTATATAAGGAGAACTCGATAGTTGTTCGAAAGTGTGCGTGGAAGAAAAATTTCAAAGTCTGAAACTTTCTAGTTCCTTACTATCTCATTCACTGAGCTCAAAGTTATAAACAAAAGAGAAAAATTCTTGCAAGACTTTGTGAGAGATCAGTAGAGACTCTTCACTGTGAAGTTGAGATCATACTGTTGTAAAAATCTCTTTTGATTTATAGTGGAACCCAGTTAATAGGCTGTCAGCGCGGGAGAGTGGACGGAGGCTTAGTCTAAGGCGAACCACTATAAACTTTGTGTTCCTATTCTCTTCCTTGAACTTTTTACTTTTATTCTTTAGCCTTACTTATTTGCTTAAAGCTGAATGTGTTTATAATATGTTATCTTCTGAAGGCAATTTATCACTTCTAAATTCTGCAAAAAATCTTTTTTTACATCTATTCACTCCCTCTAGGTGGTTGTACTAGCCCTTACAATTGATATCAAAGCCTATGTGCTTATTTATTGAAGTGTTTTTACTTCTTAAGCTAAAGATCTATGGCTAGTATTTTGGCTCCAGGTTTGGTTGAATGCTAAAGCAATACTAGACCCCCTTACTTTGATGGAACGGAGTACAATATGTGGAAAAACAATATGAAGGCAACCCTGAGATCGAAATATCCCATGGAATGAGATGTGGTTGAAAATGGAATCATTCCCAAGGTTACATCAACCTCAGAAAAAGGAAATGAAGTTGAAGATGCTAGTGAAATGACACAAGCAGAAATAACCAAGATACAAGCTCTTGATGCTAAAGCCATTTATACATTATACCGTGCTTTATCAACCACTGAGTATAACAAAATTTCATCTTGTGAAACATCAAAAGAAGTTTGGAACAGGTTGCATGTTACCTATGAAGGAACTGATCGAGTCAAAGAAACAAAAATCAATATTCTACTCGGACAATATGAAGCCTTCAAGATGAAGCTAGGAGAATCCATCACTGACATGTTCAGTCGTTTAACAGAGATTGTAAATGGTCTAACATATCAAGGACAACCAATCTCAGGACCAATGAAGGTCAATAAATTGCTACGTGGACTCTCCAAAGATTGAAATCATGTGAAGACATCAATAAGAGAAACCCAAAGGATCATGCCTCTTTTAGTAGATGAATTAGTTGGCACATTCCAATCATATGAAGTGGAGCAAATCAATGAGGAAAAAGATCCTAAAGGTAAGAAATCAATTGCTTTAAAATCTAACGATGATTATGATGATATAGATTCAGAAGATGACATGGACGATGAAGAGCTGGCACTTATGATAAGGAAGTTCAGAAAGTTGAATAGGAAGGGAAGAAGATTCAACTGGAAGAAGTAGAGCACTAAAAAATTCCAGAAGAAATCAATTGAGGACAATGAAACCAACAAAGATGTGATATGCTTTGAATGTAAGAAAAATGGGCACATAAGACCTAACTGTCCTCTGTTGAAGAAAAATAAAGGAAAAACAGAGAAATATAAAAAGGCTCTCAAAGTAGAGATATGGAGCGATACTGAATGTGAAGAAAGTGATGAGAATATGCCAACATATGTCTAATGGCAAATTCATAATCAGACTCAGACTCAGATAAGGAAGTAAAGGTTAGTAATTTAAAAATTCCAGTTAAAGTCTCGAAGTATATAGATGAACTCTGTCTTAGTCTCAAAATATCTCTTAAAATGATTTCCGAACTGAAGAGGGAGAATTCTAAACTGAAGCAACATGAGACTTCTTGGAAAGAAAAGTTTGAAAATATGAATGAAAATTTTCTTGTTTTGAAAGAAAATTTAGACTCTCTTTCAAAGGAAAACGCCTTCTGAAAGAAGACATTTCAAATATCACAAAAATGTTTTCAAAAGGTTTTGAGAAGTTGGAAAAGATTCTTTCTGTACAAAGACTGTATTTTAACAAATCTGGTTTGGGTATGACATTAGAAACTATTCATTTAATTGATTTTCTCAAAGTAAATGAAAGAATCAAACAAAGACCTACAAAAACATTTTACAAAAATCATTTTCAAAAAGTTTTTGTAAAACCTATTGGCCGAAGTGTTCTTAAATGTTCAAAGTGTAACGGCTCAAAACATTTTGAGAAAGAATGTTCTAAGGTTTGGAGACCCGTTAAGAGGGATTGGGTAAAGATTATTTTTAATACTAACTCTCTTGGACTCAAGAAAATATGGGTACCAAAGAAAGCTTGAGTTCTTTTTATGATTACAGGTCACTATCAAGAAAAAGATCAAATCGTATTTGGATAGTAGCTATTCGAGACACATGACAAGAGATTCAAATTGTTTTATAAAGCTTATTCAAATAAATGGTGGAAAAGTTTCTTTTGGAGGAAATAGCAAAGGAAAAATTGTTGGTTGTGGAACTATAAAGATTGTAAGTCTCACAATTAATAATGTTTCCTTGGTGGAAGGCTTGAATTACAATTTACACAGTATAAGTCAATTGTGCGATACTGGATTCAAAATTAATTTTCAAGAAGGCATTTGTTCGGGAACTAGTAAAGATTTCTCTTAATCTTTTACTAGACGAAGACATGGAAATATTTATCTTCTGAATGTAAAACCAGAAAGCTCTCAGTGACTAATTTCCATTCAAGATGAAGCAAACCTTTGGCATTGAAAACTTGACCACGTAAACATGAAACAGATTGCCAAGATCTCCTCCAAGAGGCTTGTTCGTGGTCTTCTCAACTTGGCTTATCAAAAGTCTGAATTATGCACGCCATGTGTTTTGGGAAAGTAGGTTATAAGTTCTTTTAAACCTATAAATCAAGTTTCTACTAATAGAGTTTTGCAGTTTCTGCATATGGACCTCTTTGGACCAACCAGAACTCAAAGCATTGGTGGAAAAAGATTCTGCCTAGTAATTGTGGATGATTACTTTTGCTTTACTTGGGTATACTTCTTGATAAGTAAGTCTGAAGTATTCTCTCACTTTTCAAAATTTGCTAAGAAGGTTCAAAATGAAAAATGATATAATATTTCAAGCATACGTACAGACCATGGAGGTGAGTTTGAAAGTCAAGATTTTGCAAAATTCGGTGATGAATCTGATTTCCAACATGTTTTCTCTTCTCAATACACTTCAGAATAAAATGGGATTGTGGAAATAAAGAATAGATCCTTGCAGGAGATGGCAAGAACCCTCTTAATTGAGAGTAATATTTCTCTCAATTTTGGGCTAAAGCAGTTTCTACGGCCTGCTACATCATTAATAGAGTATTATTGAGGCTTATTATAGAGAAAACTCATTATGAAGTATATAAAGGGAAGAAACCAAATGTTTCTTACTTTCATGTGTTTGGTTGTAAGTGTTTTATTTTGAAAAATGCAAATGATCGAACTGGGAAGTTTGAAGAAAAATCATATGAAGGAATTTTTCTTGGCTACTCAACATCAAGCAAAGCCTATAGAGTTTTCAACAAGAAGACTCAATTTGTGGAAGAATCTATGAACGTGAAGTTTCAAGACTCTATGCAGAATCAACTGAACTAGACTCAACTTGAAGAATCTGAACCTACTCTAAACTTTATAAAGTCTACTTCCCCTGAAGTAGTTCAGACTTCTGAAGATCGATAACAGGAAGAACCAAAAGATTCAACTAAAGCAGAAGATTAGTAGACTCTCAGACCAACCAGCAATTGGAAGTACAAGTCAAGTCATTCTGAAGAACTCATCATTGGCAACATTGATGAAGGAATTCGTACCAGATCCAAAAGGCGAGAAGAGTCTAGTGCCTTGGCACTTATTTATGAGATTGAACCCAAAAGTATAGAAGAAGCCTTGGCTAATTAAAGCTATATTGAAGTTATGCAAGAAGAGCTCGGACAGTTTAGCATCAATAATGTTTGGGAACTAATTCCTAAACCCAAAAGTAAGTCTATTATTGGAACTAAATGGGTTTTCAGGAACAAAGTGGACCAGAAAGGAAAAGTGGTTAGAAATAAAACAAGACTTGTGGCCAAAGGATATATGCAAGAAGATGGGATAAAATATGACGAAACCTATGCACTAGTAGCAAGGTTAGAAGCAATTAGATTATTACTTGCTTTTGCTTACTATAAAAATTTAAGGTTATTCCAAATGGATGTAAAAAGTGCATTCCTAAATGGATTAATCCAAGAAGAAGTTTATGTGGAACAACCACATAGATTTGAAGATCCAAGAAAGTCAGACTCAGTCTACATATTGAAAAAGGCCATATATGGACTAAAGCAAGCACCTCGAGCCTAGTATGAAATGTTAAGTAATTTCCTAACCCAAAATAGTTTTGTTAAAGGTAATGTAGATACTACTTTGTTTATAAAAAAAAAAAAAGAGGGTAAAGATTTTTTATAAGTTCAAATTTATGTTTATGATATTATTTTCAGATCCACTAATGAAAATCTATGTAAGAAATTTTCTAGATGTATGTAGGATGAATTAGAGATGAGTATGATGGGTGAGTTAACTTTCTTTTTGGGATTATAAGTTAAACAATCAAATAAATGTATTTTTATTCACCAAGAGAAGTATGCGAAAGATCTCATCAAGAAGTTTAGATTGGAGAACTGCAAAAAGATAGAGACACTAATGTCAAATTCTTCGAAGCTGGATAAAGATGAAGGAGGAAGGAGTGTAGACCAAAAGCTTTACAGGAGCATTATTGGTTCACCTCTTTACCTTACTGCATCTAGACCTGACATTTTGTTTAGTGTTTGCATTTGTGCTAGATTCCAATAAGATCCCAAAGAATCTCATTTAAGTACTGCAAAACGCATAATCAAATACGTTGCAACTACTCCAAAGCTAGGTCTGTGATACCCCAAAGAAGGAGACTTTACTCTCTTTGGATATTCAGATGCATATTTAGCATGTTGTAGAATTGATAGAAATAGTACTTCTGGTACCTATCAATTGCTGGGCAACAAGCTGGTGTCTTGGCTCTCAATAAAGCAAAGTATTGTAGCTCTATCAACAACAGAAGCAGAGTATATAGCTTTTGGAAGTTGTTGCTCTCAAATTTTGTGGATAAGGCAATGGCTAAGAGATTTTAGAATTGAAGAATCGTGCAGTGAGATCAAATGTGACAATACTAGTGCCATCAGTCTCACAAATAATCTAATTCTTCATTCAAGAGCAAAACATATAGAGATTTGACATCATTTCATTAGAGATTATGTTCAGAATGGAGAAGTTATGATTCAGTTCATTGACTTAAAGAATCAGTTGGCAGACATATTTACAAAGCCAATGGAGAAAGGCTTATTTGAGTCTATTCGCATCAGACTAAACATCATATCTCCTACCAGGTAAAGTCTAAAGGTGTTCAAACTCAGAATGGCCAGAAGCTACATCTGTAAGTTAATGCTTTCCAAATAAATGTAAATTTATTTTAGGATGAAATTTTGAAAAGGTACGTTGATTTTTGAATCGCAACTTGCCTATTTTTTTTTAGAAATTATTTTAAATTTTTGAATTTTTTTTTGGCAGTTTTTCATTTTCGTAAAAGGCAGTTTTATTTTTTCCTTTGTGACGTTTCATATATCTCATTTCATTTGCTTTATATATCGTTGAAGTTCTTCTTCTCCATTTACACTCACACAAACCCTAGAATACAAAAATTCTACTCTCTCACATTTTCTCTCAAGTTTGATCTACAAAGTTTTCACCTTTCTCAATGAGGGAGTTCGAGAAATCCCTTTCGATAGTGACAATGTCTTTCTAGAGGAAGTCTTTTAGAATTGAGAACAGGGGACCACAACACATGCGAGAGGGTCTCATGCATTTTGACTTAACCGAGGAAGAAGATTCTTCTTAGCAACAACAACAACAACATTCTCAACAACATCACTCTTCATAGCAAGCAACTCAAGATCCTCCATAGCAACAAGCAGAAGAAGAGATCGTTAAAGATGTTGAACTAGTAAGAACATAGAAACCCCAATTCCTCTTTAAACTTTACTCTAATTTAAAGGAGAGTGGTTCTGCGATGACTTTGATTGATGAATTTTTGCAAACAAACAGTTATAAGAATGAAACTTTGTTCTCAAATACTATGGAAAGGTTAGGCATTGCGCCTAAAGTTTTGGCAGCAAAGACTTTTGCCAACTTTCCAAGTGATCTACGGTTTGGTGGTTTTAATCAGCCAAAAGGAAACGATGATGATGAGAGGATGTATACGCATTTTCAGCCTAGGATGGGTATTGTTGCAAATGTTCATGGAGAGGGAACGAGTTTATTCCGTTCTAAGGACCACAGGAAGACTTATTCGAAACATTTGAAAAGAGGGGTGATTCACCCTTGAACTGTAGACTTTGATTTTCTGGATTCTTGGAAAGTGAACTTGAGGGAGAAGTTTGCTCTCCTTCAACTCGAAAAATTTTGCTCAAAGACTATAGTCGTTCACCCTGAATTGACTGCTTATTTCTATTGAAATCTATTTTTCCTAGATGCGAATAGATTTTGTTTTATAGTAAGGGACAAAGAGTTTGTGGTCGATGTGGACACATTGGCGGATGTGATTGGTGTGAAAAGAGGGAGTTTCCAGATTTTGTTTTATAGTAAGGGATAAAGAGTTTGTGGTCGATGTGGACACTTTGGCGGATGTGATTGGTGTGGAAAGAGGGAGTTTCCAACCAATCAATGTGTTTGTTGGTCATGCAACATTGGCTCTTGTTCGGGACAGATTGATGCAAGCCAAGGGTAGGCTTTCTCAAACAATAGGATCAGGATAGTGACTCGCACACGGGAAAACAAGGCGAACAGAAATTTCAGCACTGCGCAAACTCATGAGAACAGTCGTATCTTTGTCGATACAAATCAGATCGTCCTGATTCCAAAGCCAAATGAACAAAGACTTCTGGATCTACAATTTCTATGTTTTGGGTTTTCTGAAATAAGCACTGTAGGATGGTCTAAATTGGGTTGGAAATAACGAACAAAATAGGAAAAGATAGAAACTCCGTTTGTTGCTCTTCTAGGCCTCCAAGGAAGTTGAGGGGGCACCGATTCTTCTAGATCGATGACTGCAACTCTTCAAGGATGCAGATTTCAAAAGCTCTGACTCTTCAAGGACGGAGTGAAAACTCTTCTAGGTTTTCAAAGGGATGAACTCTACAAGGTTCATGATACTTGCTTCAAAGCAAAGTTTTTTTTCCATCCATCAAAAGTCGTTCGTCTTCTACAAGAAATTGGGCTTATATCATCAAAGAAATAAAGACGGAGCATTGAAACTAGGAGAAATAAAGACAGAACATTAAAACTAAGAGAAATAAAGACAGAACATTAAAATTAGCAGAAATAGTAAAAGCATAACATCTTTATGGCAAGGTGTCTTTCCAACTTCCGGGATGGACTCAAGATGTCGATATGACTTCTCGGTTTCGTCGAGCTTGAATGCGGGCCGATCTTCTTGGTCGAGAGAGCTGGTTTTCAATGCGGGCTGCATCATCCTCCCCATCTTTAAAAGAATTCGTCCTCGAATTCTCGCCATCATCATCAGAAGAATCGCCCACATAAGGTGTTAAATCTAAAACATTGAAGACTTCGTGAATCTTCATATGAGAAGGAAGATTTAATCTATACGCATTAGGATTAATGCGCTCAAGAACTTTGAGAGGTCCAAGCTTTTGATCACTAAGCTTGTTATATGTTCCGACGGGATGCCGTTCCGGTGGCAGATAAGCCCAAACAAAATCTCCAGGTTCAAAGATAACTTCACGCCGCCGCTTGTCGATGTCCGTTTTATAGGATTCAGTTTTGCTCTCTAGTCTTTGGAGCACATCTTCATGAATTGTCTTCATTTGAGAAACAATATCGTCGACTTTATTGCTCGACTTCTTAGCAAAAGGAATTGGTGCAAGATCAAGAGCAATGTTCGGTTGTCGACCATATACAATCATAAATGGACTATATCAAGTGCTACGATTCTCAGCACAAGTATATGCAAATTCTCCAAGTGACAACCGCGTCTCCCAAGAACGGGGATTATTATCGATCAAAGTCCTTAATAGATTTCCCAATGTTCGATTGACAACCTCAATTTATCCATCCGTTTGGGGATGAAACACAGTATTATATTGCAGTTTAGTATCGACATTCTTCCACAGTTGTCGCCAAAAATGACTAAGAAATTTTGTATCCCGATTCGAAGTAATGGTCTTCGGAAATGCCATGCAACTGATAGACTTCTTTGAAAAATAAGTCAGCAATACGCGAAGCATCCATAGTTTTTTGACATGGAATAAAATGTGCCATTTTGGAAAATCAATTGACAACAACAAAGATCGAATCCATACCTCTATTTGTGCGTGGTAGTCCAAGGACAAAGTCCATAGAGATATCCTCCGATGGGGCATGTGGAATCGGCAAGGGCAAATAAAGGCCAACATTAGCAGCTTGTCCCTTTCCAATTTGGCAACATCGACACCTCATCACGTGTCAATGTACATCATGTTTCAAATGAGGCCAAAAGTATTTGGTTGAGACGAGTTGTACAGTTTTGTCGTTCCCAAAATGTCCTTCACGGTGAACTTCATCGATCACCCGTTGCCGAAGAGAATAGTCCGGCACACATAAACAGTTTCTTTTGAAAAGAAAACCATCACATATAGTAAAATCAACAAGCTTCTTTTCATGTGCATTGGGAATGATCTTGGAAAAGTAGGGGTCTTCTTGATATAACTCCTGAAAAGAATCAAATCCAAGAATAGTAGAATGCATTGTAGAGAGCAAACTCTTCTTTTGACTAAGGGCATCGGCAACTTGATTTTGAGCTCCAGCCTTCATAGCTTCATGATCAGCCCATTTTGCAAGCCTGGAGTTAAGCTTTTGCTATCCGGAAATATACTTCATAGCTTCATGATCAGTATATAATATAAACTCTTGATGAATAAGATATGGCCGCCAACACTCAAGTGTGCGAAATAATGCGTAGAATTCCAAATCATAGGTGCTGTAACGAAGTTTGGCACCATTCAATTTTTCACTAAAGAAGGTGATGGGTCAACCTCCTTGACTTTGGACTCCTCCTATGCCAGTACCTGATGCATCACAATGCACTTCAAAAACAAGATCAAAATTAGGCAATGCAAGTACCGGGGCTATGCTCAATTTTTCTTTGAGCTGTTCAAAACTTTTCTGAGCTGCATTCGTCCATTCGAAAACTCCCTTCTTCATGCAAGAAGTGAGTGGGGCCGTAATGGTGCTAAAATGCGCAATAAATCGTCGATAGAACGAAGCGAGGCCATGAAATCTTCGCACTTCATGCACATTTGTTGGAGTTGGCCATTCTCGAATCACTTTGATCTTAGAATCATCCACCGAAATGCCATTCTTGAAATATGAAACCCCAAGAAAAGGATTTGTGGTACCATAAAATAGCGCTTGTCAAGAGCCGCATACAATTGTTCCTGCCTCAACACACATAATACTTCTTGAAGATGCTGCAAGTGTTCATCAGTAGACTTGCTAAAAATCAAGATATCATCAAAATAAACAACAACAAACCTTCCTAGAAAAGGCTTCAACACTTGAGTCATAAACCTCATGAATGTTGACAATCCGAATGGCATGACTAGCCATTCATATAGCCCATCTTTTGTTTTGAATGCTGTCTTCCATTCATCTCCGGGTTTGATTCTAATTTGATGATATCCACTCTTCAAATCTAGCTTCGAGAATATATTTGCACCAGAAAGTTGATCTAAGAGATCATCAAGGCGAGAAGTGATGTAGAGCATGAGAATCATCTGTTGTATGTCAAGTTTAGCAAATGCGATTTTTGGTTGACTCGTGTTGCATTCTTAGGTCATGTGATTTCCGAAGAAGGAATCTCCGTCGACCCGAGCAAGATAGAAGCCGTGATCAAGTGGCCAAGACTGACATCAGTGACAGCAATCAGAAGTTTTCTGGGATTAGCAAGTTATTATAGACGGTTTGTGAAATGTTTCTCATTGTTAGCCTTGCCTCTAACAAAACTCACGAAGAAAAACGAGAAGTTCATATGGACAGACAAGTGCGAGTGTAGTTTTCAAGAGCTAAAGGAAAAGCTGACTACTGCACCGGTACCGACGATTCCATCTGGTCCTGGAGGATTCGAGATCTATAGTGATGCGTCATTCATAGGATTAGGTTGCGTGTTAATGCAACATGGTAGGGTTGTTGCATACGCTTCTCGCCAATTGAGACCTTATGAGCATAATTACCCGACGCATGACTTAGAACTCGTAGCTATTATATTTTCCCTAAAGATTTGGAGACATTACTTGTGTGGGGAAAGATTCTAGATCTTCACGGACCACCAAAGTCTCAAGTATCTGTTCTCTCAGAATGAGTTGAACATGAGACAATGGAGATGGATGGAATTGTTGAAAGATTACGACTGTGATATTTTATATCACCCAAGAAAGGCGAATAAGGTCGCCGATGCTTTAAGTCAAAAGTCTTCAATAGCTCATATCTTGATTAAGAAGTGGAACTTAATTGAGAAAGCTCGAGATTCAGTATTCAAATTTGAGGTTGGCCACCTTTCGAGTTTTATGGCCACTCTTAGAATTGAACCGGATGTTCAAGTCAGAATCAAACAACTCCAACCGACAGATCCAAACGTAGCAAAAATTCTTCAAGAGGACACAGAGAAAAGAAAGGCCGATTTTCAGATTTCTGATGATGGAGTACTAAGGTTCTGTGGACGTTTGGTTGTACCTAACGATGTAGAGCTTAGAGATGATATTTTATCTGAAGCACATCGTAGCAGCTACAGCGTTCACCCTTGAAGTACCAAGATGTATCAAAACCTGTGTCAACACTATTGATGGTCGGGTATGAAGGCGGACATCGCCAAGCATGTCGCCAAGTGTTTGACGTGTCAACAAGTAAAGGCCCAGCATTGCAAACCAGGAGGACTTTTGCAACCTCTCGCCATTCCAGAATGGAAATGGGAGCATATCACGATGGACTTCGTGACTGGACTACCAAGGAGTCAAAGAGGAAATTATTCAATTTGGGTAGTGGTCGACAGATTGACAAAGTCGGCCCACTTCATTGCAGTTCAAAAGGACCTGAGTCTGGATAGACACGCATACTTGTATGTGCATCAGGTGGTTCGTATGCATGGGGTGCCGGTTACAATAACGTCAGATAGAGACCGGAGATTTATTGCTACTTTTTGGAAGAGCTTGTAGAGTGCGCTAGGTACAAAGCTTCAATACAGTACGGCGTATCATCCTCAAACGGATGGCCAGTCTGAGAGGACGGTTCAAACCCTTGAGGACATGTTGAGAGCTTGTGTAATAGACTTCAAAGGAAGTTGGGAAGATTAGCTGCATTTGGTAGAATTCGCCTACAATAACAGTTATCAGCAAAGCATTAAGATGGCTCCATTTGAAGCATTGTATGGTAGAGCGTGCAGAACTCCAGTGTGTTGGGATGAGGTTGGGGAAAGAAAAATCATAGGCCCAGAATTGGTTCAGCAGTCAGTAGATGTTGTGGCAGTAATCAGAGATAGATTAAAGACAGCGCAGAGCAGGCAGAAAAGTTATGCAGATAAACGTCGAAGGTCTTTGGAATTCCAAGTTGGTGATCACGTTTTTCTGAAAATGTCACCAATGAGGAGAACTTCATGTTTTGGTAAGAAAGGCAAACTGAGTCCAAGGTACGTAGGTCCATTTGAGATTCTTGAAAGAATCGGTAACCTGGCATATCGTCTTGCACTACTGCCGAGACTAGCGCAAGTGCATGACGTCTTTCACGTGTCGATGTTAAGGAAGTACGAGCCTGACCCGACTCACGTGCTCAATTTCGAGGAATTGGACGTGGATGACTGTGTGTCATACGTCGAAAGACCGGTTCAGATTGTCGATTGCAAAGAGCAAGTTCTGCGTACAAAGACTATTCCGTTGGTCAAAGTGGTCTAGCAACACCACGGTACAAAAGGAGCGACATGGGAGACTGAGGAGTCAATGAGAGAATTGTACCCCCACCTTTTTGCTTAAGTTTTGTAAGGTTTAAATTTCGAGGACGAAATATTTATGAGAGAGGAAGAGTTGTGACATCCAGATTTTTCAACCCTGTCTTCTACTGAATGAATTGGGCATTTTATTGACGCGCCTATAGGGTTATTCTCAGAGCCGATCACTCTCGAGATAACTAGACTATCAGGGTAAGCCATTAAGAAATTGTAAGGCAATAGACTTGAAAATTCGATCAGGATTCGGCTTCTCGACCGTGCTTATCTTTAGAGGCCATTACGGCACAATTAAAAATCGATTTAAGATCAGAGATAGGTCAGTTCAACTAAGATGTGTGGCCGATCGTGGGTGACTCCATTAAATTGGAAAATTTTCGTCGATCGATACTAATCTAATTTTACTGTCGTTTTGGTACCCTGTGTTCATAATTGAATCTTCGAGATTTTCATGACAATTGAGAGTCGCCATTGAGTTGAGTGGGTTTAGTGTGGTTTGAAGAAAATCGACCACGGGTCATTGCCTTAAAAAGTTCTAAAAACTACCCGATAGTCTAGGTCACGCTAAATACGCGTCAAACGAAAATTAACTGCAAATTCAAGTCCGATTTGGGAAATTGAAATTTTTGTCATGTCACAATAAATTCTAGGAGTATCGACTCAATCTTTGAAGATTTTTCTGACAACTGACACTTTTTGGGAAAAAGTCGTCGTCGGGTTGTTTTAGTGAAGAAATTGCCGAAGATGGTTTTTGGTCGCAAAATTGAGATGCAAGATGGGTAATTGGGTGAGGAAAATTATCAATTTGATAATTGATATATCAATTGAGATTATGGTGGCCAATGGAGAATGAATCAAGAGAGAATTGAAGAGCAATTGAAGCCTTGGCTAAGAAATTCGTAACTCACCTCCCCTTAGCCCAAAATTGACCAATTGAGAAGTTGTGAAGGGTGTGGGTTTGGCCTAATGAAGGATAAGGGATTATACTTGGCCTAGAGTGAGTGTGAGAGATATTTTGTGGAAAGATCAAGCTAAGGGGGACCCTTCATTCTCTCTTTTCTTCAAAACCGTGTGTGACCAGCAAGGGAGAGCGGAATCGGCGAAAATTCCAGTCCACCGAACGTCCACCTTCTCTGCCATCCCACCGAAGACACATCCCACGATATCTCTCTCTCCCTTCGCCCGTTTGCCCCCTCTCACCCCTGCTCCACCATCTCTTACTCTCTTGGTCAACTTCAGTGAAATTCCTCGAGCGAAGTCCCCAGGTGTTGACCGAAACTGCTGTGGTTTTTCTAGCTCCACGTGGCTTCAAAACTCCAGCCTTCGCCAACGGCTTTAGAGACCACCACGAGTGCTGCTTCTCTTCATCCGTGTTCCACCGAAGCCTCTCAACCTCCACCATTTTGGCCAGCCTCTCCACGCGTCATCTTCGGTTATCAGCAACAGGCCTTCTCCCATTTTTGTTGACCACCGAGCGAAGCCACCAAAGAAGCTGCCCTCGTCTGCTTCTTCTCAACGCGTGGCCTTCACCAGCAATTCGTGCGCCTCTCCGCCAACTGCTAGCGCATCTTCAGCGATCAACGAACCAGCGCCCTCCACCAACGTTGATTTCGTGTTCCGCCCAGTAGCAGCAACGAGCTGCTTCTTCGAGTATTCCGCTGGATCGGTCAACTCCAGCAGCCTCGAGAAGACCAAGCCCATAGATCCTCCTCCGTTTTCCTTCATACAAGCTCAGGCCCAGTAGTCTTCAGTCCAACAACCCATCCGAAGACCAGCCCTGCAGCAAATTCAACCCCTGAGCTTCAGTCCTTTGGGCCACCATATTCAACACAAGATCAGCTACAGCCCAGTCCCGTCCACATAAATTAGTTGGGCCAAGCTCAGTCCAACAATTTGAAGCCCAAGCCGGGCCCGCGAAGAAGCCCAATTGCAGCCAAGCCCAAGCCCAAGAGCGAGCTCAGTCCAGTGCAAGAACAAATCTCAACTGGGCCCAAGTTTAAGGCCCGGTCCAAGCCCGCCGGTGTCGTCGAAATCCCGATTTTGGCCACCGTCGCGTCGCCATCGCGGTGATTCGGTTCCGACTTTTAATCAAGTGAGTTTTACTCACTAATGCTTTCTTAGTTTGCTAATTATGCTTAGGGGTTGGTTAGATTTAATTAAGTGCACTTAAGTGGTTAGATTAGATTAGAACAATTAATTAGTGACTTACCGATGCATGTTAGGTGGTTAGATTTAGTCATTAGCAAATAGAAAGGTGCTATTATTTATCGAACGAGTCTCGATAATTTTCCAGGCTCGTTTCGGCGTCCAATTCGGCATTACGGGCCTAAATTGGATTTTAATAATTATTTATTTAAATTTCGAAATTAATTGATTAATTATTTATTTTTCTGGAAATTCAACTGGGATGGCCGGTGACCGGAATTTCATGATGATTTTCTTAGTGCAGTCCATTTTTTTATTTGAATTTATTTGGTGTTAAAGTAATTTATGAGCGATTTTAAGATTCATTCCTAAATTGAATCTTGAAAGGGTTGGGTGGGACCATAAAGCCATCGAATCAATTTGAGGTCGGGTGGGACCATAAAGCAATTGAATCTTGAAAGGGTCGGGTGGGACCGTAAAGCCACTAAATCTAAGAAAGTTACTTGGTGGGGCTGTGATTACCACTTATAAATAAGCCGTGTCGTAAGAACCGTGATTCATATTTGGGAGTTGAGTTGAAATAGTAGGAATGACCGGAAGTGATCTTATGAATATGAAATTGACTAGGTCGATTGATCGATGTTGTGACCCGGTCTCGCCACCCCTCGAAATGTCCAAGGAGGGGAAAGGTCGGGTTTAGGGGTACTTGATTACGAGAGTTCCCTCATGAGATCGCGAGCTCTCCCAAGCTCATACCCCACGTGACAGCGGGCTTATTTATGTGGTCTAATTGTTTAACAACCTAAGAATATATAGGAGTCGCCACTAGCCTCATTCTTTGGGGGTCGGCTAGAAAACCCAATCGAGGGTCGGGAGAGTTCCTTCGATTCCTACGTAATCAGATATCTAGGTTCGATGACTTGGGTTACGCTAATATTTTATTAACGCCATTTCGATATCTAAACAGTATGTTGTGTTTTTTCCTAACGTGTCCATACGTTTCTTTTTATATTTTCAGGATCGTTATTTCTAGACTAAGTGATCATGCACGGTAGATTACTTTCATTCTATTCTATTCCTAAAAAATGAAAGGAAAACAAACAATGAAAATGAAGTTGCAAGACATGAAGTAAACACTCAAGGAAAAATAGTAAACCTAATCATGCAATTCTAAAGAATATAAAAAGAAAACAATTCGAGAAAAAAAAAAGAAACCCGCAACTCGTTGGGTTTTACACAATGCATGGAACTCGAGACATATGTCGGGAAAACAAATAGTACATGACAATGGTCGGAATGGACATCGATCTCCACCATCTTCACGCTTTATTCATGTTCAGGATCCTAATCTAAACCTAATCTAAGACACATGGATTCCTTGCCTCATCTTTATGACTAAGATAATGCATAGAAATCGTTATTATAACGAGTGAACATAGGCATCAGACATGAACATGAATCCAGCAAATTCAAGTCACAAACATCAATTATAACTTGGCCACAGCATATTATGAATATACACAATATTCATAGCCAAGAAGATAGCATGTTATACATCATCAAAGTTAGTATGCATGATATTCTAAAAGAAAGTTTTAAGAATGCATGTGCATCCATCAACCAAATCATCCATCACAGAAACTGGGTATTCGATGTAGGCTTGATAAAAGCACAATCAATAGCTATCTTATCCTAGAATTTCTATGACGAGTAATCAGCATATGAGGAACAATTTCATGAAAGAATCATCTCAGGATTTCTAATACGTGAATCTCAGATGAAAGCTTAATATGTGCCCGTTGAACTTCTAGCTCATCACTTCACGAGACAACGACATTTAAGAGCTCAAAATAAGCCTAATAGAAACATGCTCAACAATCACATCAGCTAGTAGATTTCAAATCAAATTTCCAGCACAGTACACAAATTTAAATGCAGATCAATTGTCAGAACACGTCAGCTCAAGATTTCGAAATTTATGACCTCAAATTTGCCATAACAAAAACTAAGTACTGAGGATCTACAAATTTCCAAAATCAAACATTGATGCGGTAACATTCATTTGACTAGGTAAATGACAACCAAATCATGCACATAACACGTCATTAGAAAGCTTGAGAAGTCTCCTAGGAATCCTTAGAAGGTCACGAACACAATTGAAATCATTTTCTAGCTCAAACGAAGACATTTAGCAAAGAGGTCAAATCAGTAACAGAAACAACCGCACAGACCAGAATAATTTTCCAGATTCTGAAGTAGACTTTTAAAGAAGATTTCATGTGGCTAATGATATCAGATCAGGTGTATTATAGCTCGTTGGAAAGCTAGACGAACCATCTTCACCTCTCATGAAGGCATCAAACACAGAAAACCACAGCAACCAGCTTGTATCAGGTCATTTGCAAAAAAGGTAATCTGAAACAGAGAACTAATCAGAACAGGAAAATTTCAAACAAGGTCAGGGATATTCTAGACATACTCGACCTGGGTAAATGATCTTCAATTATCATGAAATTTTTATTTGATATAGATTGGAACCTAATGAACAACTTTCATTTAGGCATTACAATTTAATCACAAAAAATCATGTGAAAATGGCAAATAGCACAGGTCATTAAAGGCATGAAAATAGAATACTTAATCATTTACAAACTGTAGCTCTGTTTTTTAACAATTGTTGAATCTAGTAAATGCTGACCAAATCCAAGAACTCTCGGCATCTATTACGAAATATCAAGAAAGAAGCAAAATCTATCTAGACATGCCCGCATGTTGACACAATCACAATGTCTACAGATTGAAATTAGCAGAACTTCATCAAAAGAACACATTACAAAGTGCACATTCTTGTACCACGTGAGAAGGTAGACAAAAGGACTCACAACAACAGAACCCATATAGAATAGAGCAGCAAAACAGCAAAACAAAACCAAGCTAAGATAGAATTCATCTAATCTATACTTAATCCACAACTTCCAGCATGCAATCGGAATGGTAACAGAGCATACGAGACTGCAAATTGTGAATGTTTGATGACAAATTGCCATGAAATTGAAGCCATATATTCTCACAAATACGTATAAGTTTACTTGATCAAAATGACATTAATCCATAATCAAACTAACCTCAAATTGGAATCAAATGCTCACCCAACCATGGGATATCAAGACATGGTCAGCATCCATGGATTGATTTTTAATAAGATTTGATTCACTCATGACATAATATCTTTTAAAAGCACCCATGAAGTTCATCACAACACAATCTTATGTCATTGCTCATGCTTACTTAAGTGGAATATCATCAAATGAAGGATCAATGGACATTAGTTCAGGGCTGCAACAACTCAATAACAAAGTTATGAATGACGGAAAGAAAAGAAGAAATACATGTAATGAAAACAAATAAATGCACAGAGTCCATAGTTGATGAATGTGGTCTTGTCAACAAATGTCAATGAGCTTCAATTTCAAGAGGCAAACTCTCACTCGATCACCGGCCACACCTCATACACAACAATGATACATCATAGTAATATGGACAGGGGAAAATGAGATATAAAAAAGAAATCTGAGCATATAAGCAACGATTCCAACACTGAACTCCATTCGTATATGACTCAATTAAAACCTGAGAAATCAAGACGCAATTTCCAGCATGAGAATCATAAAGCCAATTCAAAAACAGATGAACATCGCACTCTAACTCAGTCGGCCATAGTGAGATTTCATAAGTCAAGAATGAGTTGAATTGATGCATTACGACTTTCGGCTCAGTGATCTAATAGAAACACACTCAAATCTGATTCCAACATTTCATCAAACATGTGATATGCATTTCCATCAAGGAGTTTATACAAGGATATGAATCGACGATTCACTTTTATTGCCATTACAACAACATCAGAGCAAGCTTAAATCCTTAATAGAACTTCAATCGTGGCCGATTTTCACACAAACAGTGGCAACAATTCCTAGTCTCCGCTTCGTACATAAAACACACAAGCACGCCTAACTAAGGAACCGATTCTGGAGCTAAGATAGAACGGAGAAACTCGAAACAAAAACCTAACCATGATCCCAATCTTCTAACTCCACGCCCACAAAACTGTGGCGCCAAAAAACTAATCCACTCTAATAGATCGCTATGACCTCAGTCTTTTCAAAGCAGAGAAATGCCGAGACCTAAAATCTAATACTAAGGACGACGCACCAAAACCTCAAGAACTCAAAAATGTCACCACACCAGGAAGCTACCGTGACGCCATGGAATCAAGAAAAATTTGGAAAGAGAGCAAGTTGTACCTCCTTCCGGTTCCCTAACAAACCAGCGCCTCCATTCCGGAGGTCGATTAACAGCGTCGGAAGAGAACTTGCATCAGCGCACTGGATGAGGAGAAATGAAAAAACCGAAGGCAATCTGCCATCCCGAAGCGAGGAACCGAGACAAGGAAATGATTGGGAACCGATGTCGCCGCCGTTGATCGGCTTCGGATCCGAGCCTCTCACCTCGAGCTCCTTCGCCGGTGGTTACTCTCCTTTCTAGGGTTTTTAGGAAAGTGTAGAGGAGGAGGTCGAGATTCCGAGAGCAAGAGTTCGTTCGGCCATTTAACCCCTAGAGCGGGAACCAGGGAGTGAGAGAAAAAAAAATGTCAAGAGAGAGAAAGATCCCGTGAGCGAGAGAATACGCCAGAGAGAATTACCCGAAAGAATACCCGCGCCCACTGTTTTAGAGAGAGCCCAAGAGAGAGAAAAAAAATTGTCCAATGGCCTCCCCATTTTTCTTTCGTTTTCCTCTTCTTTTTTTTTTTTGTTTTCTTTTCTTTTTTTATGTTTTCATTCATTTTTTTTTATCTTTTCATTTCAATTTTTTTATCTTTTATATTTTTTGCAAAATGTTTGTTTAAAATGTCGACGAAAATTTCGGGTGTCAACAATCGAGATATCAATCTGTGATGTGATTGCCTGGGTGCCTATTGAACTATGCTAATATGCAAGTGGAATCTGAGGCCAAGGTAAGTCCTCTGACCCGTGTGTGCATAGGTAGCCTGGATAGCGTATTAGTTTACTAATCGGGTCGTAGGGGTAGAACTTGCTGAGATATAGTCTCATCCCGGTTGTGAGATAATATTTCAGGCCCCTAGATCACGTGAGGATGAGCCGGCATCTGGAGCCGAGGATGAGCTTAAAGAAGATGATGAAGTGTTTAAAAGAAACGAGTTGAGTGGAGAAGAATTGAAGGAGGATCAGTTTGATCTTGACTATCTGGATGAGGATTGAGATCCCATCCTCTTTTGTGAACAATGTATATATCTGGATAGACTGAGACTAAAAAGTTGTGATTAGTTTTGTGAAGCTCTTCGAATTATGCTCTATATAAAAGTATGGTTGTGAATTTCAATATGAAAAATATGGTTTTACTTTTCTATCCCATCATTTTATTATCTAGGGATTTATAACTGCTTTCGCATGTGTATTAATAATGAAAGGGTCGGCGATACATAATCCTAGGATATCGCACTTTAAAAATCGACCAAGTAAAAGGATGGGCACGTCCTCAAGGATTGGGGCGTGACAGTTTCGACACTTTCAAATTTAGTTTCTTGCATCTCTCTGTGTTCGAACCACTACTCCAATGGTGATTAGACTGAAGATGGTTTCAAAAATGAGACTAAAGGAGCTGAATAAGGCATTGGAACACCTAAAGGAGATATCCCCCACCAAAACAAAACAAGACTCTGCAGTGAAGAAGAGAAAAGGCAAGGTGCCAATGAGTGCACCAATTAAGAAGAGAAGAAACCTTATCTTGCATGATGAAGAAGAAGATGAGGATGACATTACTCTCTCCGCCTTAAGAAATCTATAGAGCTTTGTTAGTTTTGAGCAGTCAGAGGACAGAGAGAACAGAGAAGAGAGAAGAGAAAGAAGAAGAGAAGCAGAAAGAGGAAAAGAAAGAAGAGAAGCAAGAGAAGAAGAAGGTAGGGAAGCTGAAGCAAAGGGTCAAGATGACTCTTTTGAGCTAACATATACTGTATCCTTGTCAGAGTATTCCGAAAAGACTTGAAGTGGAACTGCAGGAGAAGACCAAGAAAAACATCACTTTGGTGCTGAAACAGAGCAAGAACAAGAAGAGGAATTCTTTTCTCCACCTGAAGGAAAAGAGGCAAGGGGAGCTGCTGACAAAAGAGGTATCTCTTCACCTGCTTTTACTAGTGATGTTAATAGATCTCCAGCAGATCTAGAGGATGTCCATGCCTCTCAATATCCTAAAGAAGATGTTGAAAAATCCACTCCCAGTCTCGGTGATTGAACTACTGATGTTCCCTCACATCTTAATACTCCTGGAAGTGATTCGGCTGGACCTAGTGCTACAACAGAACCAACAGTAGACTTTCAAAGGTTGCTGGAAATCCTTTTGGGTTTGAAGGCTCCGCAATATGGAATGGAGTGTGAGATCAAATATCTCAAAACAGCCTTTCAATCCACTTCAGAATCTCTACTTGAACAGATACGAGCCCTGAAGCTTCAAGTGCAAGAAATTGCAAAGGGTGAGGATATTGAGCAGCTGAAGGAGACTCTGAAAAAGCTAGAGGAGATTGTCAAGTCTATGAGGGATTTCCAGATTGTACGCATCCTCAAACAACCCTGATTTTTATCCAACTTTTTCAAACTTTTTCTCCACTTTTTGTTGTTGACAAAAAGGGGAAGAATGTGTGCAGATTTTATTTATGATTGGTACTTTAACTTGGTATTGGTTTGGACATTTGTTTGGACTTTGGATTGTTGTTTTTGTTGTTTTGGAACTTTTTGATGCTTGCAGCAACTTAGTTTGTGATATTGATTTTGGCTAGATAGTTATTTGTCTTATTATGTTCAGGACTAATATATTTTATGTGGTTACAGAATCGATACCATCTAGGTCCTAATGAACTTATTTTTATAAGATATCATGTATTGCTTAAGTGTTGTTTTGCAGGTCAAAAGTTTTCAAATATACGGGAAAGTTTTGTTACCATAAAAAAAAGGGGAGATTGTTGGAGAAAACTTCTTTGCTGTTTTGAAGTTGATAAAACATTTCCAGCAAATCTAGTCTGAAGACTTCCAGACTCTAGTGTCAAAGTTTGAAGACAGCCAGACCTTAGTTCAAAGTTTGCCCTCACTGACAGTTTCTAAACCGAATAATGAAGACCTATCCAAATGTGGGATTATCTTTAAGGATTCGATTCATATGGTTTATGGGTGATGTTATGGCTGGATATAACACCTACTTGCTTTATCATCTTTATTGGAAACAATTATGATTTGAACATCTTGTGAGAGGCAAGCAAACTTGAAAGGTTCTACTTATGGAAACCAAGATCTTGATTGTATGGACGATCAGGATTGATGGGCTTTTATCATAACTTTTCTAACAATTCGAGATCACCTTGATTGATTCTGTCCAACGAGTAGATTGGAAGAATTCCTTTGAAAAAGTGCTAACGGTCGTGAAGGCATGAAGGAATATATAAGGAGAACTCAATAGTTGTTCGAAAGTGTGAGTGGAAGAAAAATTTCAAAGTCTGAAGCTTTCTAGTTCCTTGCTATCTCATTCACTGAGCACAAGGTTGTAAACAAAAGAGAAAAGTTCTTGTGAGACTTTGTGAGAGATCAGTAGAGACTCTTCACCGTGAAGTCGAGATCATACTACTGTAAAAATCTCTTTTAATTTATAGTGAAATCCAGCCAATAGGCTATCAGCACGGGAGAGTGGACATAGGCTTGGTCTAAGCCTTAAACTTTGTATTCCTATCCTCTTCCTTGAACTTTTTACTTTTATTCTTTAGCCTTACTTATTTGCTTAAAGCTAAATGTGTTTATAGTATGTTATCTTCTAAAGGCAATTTATCACTTCTGAATTCTACAAAAAATCTTTTTACACTTATTCATCCCCCTCTAGGTGTTCGTATTAGCCCTTGCAGTTTGGAGCTATACTTCATTTATGCTTTTATGTAGAAATCGTTATCATAAATCAGTAAGCCATCATCAAGAAATTTTCTCTGAAGGATCGTACAACATTCGTCAAGACCGGGAGATGTGATGGAAGAAAAAGTGACATTGAAGTTCCCATCACCACTTGAAATGATAGTGATTTATGAAAAGATTTCTCCACTCAGGTGAAACATGGCAATAGAAGAAGATTGGACGAATTCCCCGTGTACATATTGCATGAAACATGATTCCAAAGCTACTAGAAAAGTGGTCGACTCGACTTGATTTTCCATCAGTTGTCGTTACCTTTTTTTATTTTCTTTTTTGTTAGATTTTTGGGTCTTTTGGCGTCAATGTCTATTTTTTGTGTTTAGGTCCCTTGTTTTCATTGATTGATTCATGGTAATGTAACTTTATTAGATACATGAACAACATTCTCCTAAAATTTGAATTCTAAATCACTCGATAAAGAATTCACCACTACGGACTGAGGTATTTCGTTGATTGAGTTGTTGGATGTAGAAGTCTAGCATTTTCAAAGGACTTTTCTCATTATACTTGTGTGCATAAGGAAAGTTTGATCTACTTTAATTGATCCCACTTTTTGATTGATCATTCCACAATGACTTAACTTGATTCTCTTTTTTGATGTCGTACGTAGCACGCCAAGCTTATCTGGGTAGTTGATCATATGTGGTCTTCAATAGGAATGGCTAAAGGTATACAATATATATATATAAGTGATGAATTGGATAATTCCAATGAGCAATACATTGAAAATACCTTCACTCAAAAGTGATCCCATGGAAGAGGCAACAATGGAACTACGGGAGAATTACTAAAAGGTCTTAAACCTATTGTAATAGTGCAAATTTAGTTCTAAACATTTTTTTTGGTCAATTTAGTCATAAACCCTTTATAATTGTGAAAATTCAGCCAATCCAACCAAATTTGGCCGGGTGATGCTGAGGTGGATGCCAACTTACACCTGGTGACATGGACGCTAGCTAGCACAGGCCATTTGGTCAACACTAAAGTGAATAATTTTTTTATAATATTTTATTTTGTTCTATTTTTATTTTATTTTCCTTTTCTTCCTCCTTTTTCTTCTTTCCCACAGTGGTCGGCAAGGCTCTGGGTAAGGCCTGGGGACCGTTGTTAGGGAAATTCCTTCTGATGTTTTGAAGATGACAAAATAAATTAAAGGCTACTAACGTGCTTAATATTTGAGTAATAGACTATGCTAATGATAGCGTATGTAAATGACATTATCAAGGATTATACTTGGAAAAACCAAAAGATAGACTTTATGTTGAAGCTAAACTTATTCAGATTGTAAAGTCTACTTCAGATGGAATACAAATGGAACACTCTCAAACTTTACATACAGAGCAAGACATAAGTCCAAAACATGACAAAGTCCAAAACGAGACACATGTCCAGAATGTGACAAGTTCAAAACAAAGCATGTTCAGATAGAGACAACTTGACATAACATGATACAAGCCCTAAACATATAACGGCTAGTAATCTGATTTGGATTCTATATCAAGATAGATTTGATTGACTCAATATAATTGATTGATAATTGGATTCTAAAGACAATAACTTATTAAATGAAGAAGTTATACTTATGGAAACCAAGATTCTATTTGTATTAGCGATTATGATCAAATTGGGAGTCTACTTCTGTCACTCAACAGTTACTAAATCTTCTTGATACATATTTGTACAACGGGTAGATTGGAAGACAATCCTCTAGATACTATCCAACAGCAAGTTTGGAAGTAGAGGGGTATTTAAGGAGACCAAGGACCGAGGAGCAAAAAATAGACGGAGCATATAATCTAGAATTCTAAAGTCTAAGTGAATTTCGATTATATACTTGTCTTTCGTGAATTTACACGTTTGTGATCACGGGAGAAATACCAAAAGAGTGATTTAGTGAGATAATGTGATCTACCACTAAGTATTTTCACTCAAAATTGTGATCTCTTGTTGATCATATAGTGGAATCCAACCAGAAGGCTGTTAGTGTGGGAGAGTGGACGTAGGCTTGATCTAAGGGGAACCACTATAAATTTCGTGTGCAACATTTTCTTCCCTTAACTCTCATTATTTAAGTCTATTACACATTTACATGTTATTTCAGAAATTTGTTCCATCGCATTACAGATTCTGAACATCTATTAGAAGTCTCATAGCTTGTTTATCAAACTCTGATCCTTATTCAAACTTTGCTCGTAACTTATTTTAGCCCGCATTTATTTGTCGAAACTTCTTCTAAACACCTATTCACCCCTCCTCTAGGTGTACGTACTAGCATTACCAATTGGTATTAGAGCCAAACGCTCGTTTTATTAAAGTGTTTTTACTTCTAAGCTAAAGATCTTCTATGGCTAGTATCTTGACACCGGGGCTTGTGGAAGGACATAGCAACACAAGGCCATTATATTTTGATGGAAAAGAATACAATGTTTGAAAGAAGAGAATGAAGGCATTCATATGATTCATAGATCCCTTGGAATGGAATGTTGGGGAAAAAAGAATCATTCCTATTGCTACGTCTATATCAAACAAGAATGGCAAAGACAAAGAAACTGAATCCCCTACTCTTATGCCTCGGATAGAGATGTGCAAAAGAGAAGCTCTTGATGCAAAAGCTATTTATTCTTTATATTGCACCTTGTCTCCTATCGAGTATAATAAAATCTCTTAATGTGAAACTACTAAAAAAGTCTAGGATAGACTTCATGTGACTTACGAAGGTACAGATTGTGTAAAGAAGACAAAAGTGAATATTCTACTTGGCCAATATGTGTCTTTTAAGAATTTGGAAATGCTGATGTTGTTTTGAGCTATACTGCATTTATGCTTTTATGTAGAAATCGTTATCATAAATCAGTAAGCCATCATCAAGAAATTTTCTCTTAAGGATCGAATGACATCCATCAAGGCCGGGACATGTGATGGAAGAGAAAGTGACATTGAAGTTCCCATCCCCACTTGAAATGATAGTGATTTATGAAAGGATTCCTCCACTCAGGTGAAACACAGCAACGGAAGAAGATTGGACAAATCCCACTTGTACATATCGCATGAAACACAATTCCAAAGCTACTAGAAAAGTGGTCGACCCACTTGTACATGTCTATTTTGCGTGTTTAGGTCCCTTGTTTTCATTGATTGATTCATGGTAATGTAGCTTTATTAGATACATGGACGACATTATTCTAAAATTTGAATTCTAAATTACTAGATACAGAATTCACCATTATGGACCGGGGTATTCTGTTGATTGAGTTGTTGGATGTAGAAGTCTAGCATTTTCAAAGGACTTTTCTCATTATACTTGTGTGCATAAGGAAAGTTTGATCTGCTTTAATTGATCCCACTTTTTGATTGATCATTCCACAATGACTTAACTTGATTCTCTTCTTTGATGTCGTATGTAGCATGCCAAGCTTATCTGGGCAGTTGATCATATGTGGTTCTCAATAGGAATGGCTAAAGGTATACAATATAGGTGATGAATTGGATAATTCCAATGAGCGATACATTGAAAATACCTCCACCCAAAAGTGATCCTATTATAAGAGACAACAATGGAACTACAGGAGAATTACTAAAAAGTCTTAAACCTATTGTAATTGTGCAAATTTAGTTCTAAACATTTTTTTTATCAATTTAGTTATAAACCTTTTGCAATTGTGACAATTCAATCAATCCAACTAATTTTGGCCGGGTGGTGCTGAGGTGGACGCCGACTAACACCTGGTGACGTGGATGCTAGCCAGCACTAGCCATTTGGCCGACACTAACGTGAACAATTTTTTTTATAATATTTTATTTTTTTCTATTTTTATTTTATTTTATTTTATTTTTCCTTTTCCTTCTTCCTCACAATGGCCGGCAAGGCTCTGGGCAAGGCCTGGGGACCGCTGTTAGGGAAATTCCTTATGATGTTTTGAAGATGACAAAATAAATCAAAGGCTACTAACGTGCTTAATAATTATGTAATAGATTATGTTGATGATAGAATATGTAAATGACATTATCAACGATTATACTTGGAAAAACCAGAAGATAAACTTTATGCTGAAGCTAAACTTATTCAAACAGTGTCCAAATATTAAGGCAAAATATGTTTAGAAGCAGAATATGTTCAAACTTACATCCAAATTGTAAAGTCTACTTCAGACAAAATACAGGTGGAATATTTTCAGACTTTACATATAGAACGAGACATAAGTCCAGAACGTGACAAGGTCTATAACGAGACACATGTCCCGAATGTGACAAGTTCAGAACGAAGCATGTTTAGATTGAGACAACTTGACTGATTGTGATACAAGCCCCAAAACATGTAACGACTAGTAATCTGGTTTGGATTCTACATCAAGATAAATTTGATTGACTCAATCTAATTGATTAATAATTGGATCTTGAAGACAAGAACTTTCTAAATGAAGAAGCTCTACTTATGGAAACCAAAATTCTATTTGTATGGGCGATAAGAATCAACTTGGGATTCTACTTTTGTCACTCAATGGCTATTAAATCTTCTTGATACAAGTCTGTACAACAGGTAAATTAGAAGATGATCCTCTAGATACTGTCCAACAGCTAATTTGGAAGTAGATGGGTATTTAAGGGGACCAAGAACCGAGGAGCAAAAAACAAACGGAGCTTAGAATCTAGGATTCCAAAGTTTGAGCGAACTTCAATCATATACTTGTCTTTCGTGAGCTTAAATGTTTGTGATCACGAGAGAAATACCAAAATAGTGGTTTAGTGAAATAGTGTGATCTACCACTAAGGGCCCGTTTGGTTCGGCTTTTGGGGAATGCATTTGCCAAAATGCAAATACCTTTGGGTGAATGGGGTTTTCCGAAATGCAAATATCGTTTGGTAAAATTTGCATTAAGATACAACTTTGGCCAAAATACCGTTTGGTAAAATTTGCATTTGTAAAGGACTTTTATTAAATTAAAAAAACAAAAAAAACATTTGTATTATTTTTTTTGAAGTCCGGCCACCGGACCACCGGATCCGGCGGTCGGATGGCCGGGCGCGACCCCGACGACGGTCACCCGAGGTCGCGTGACCCCAGGCAATGGTCGCCAGAGGTCGTGCGACCCCGGTGATGTTTGCCTGGGTCACGTGACCTAGGCGACGTCGCTTGAGGTCGCGTGACCCAGACGTCGCCTGAGGCCCGGCGATAGTCGCCGGGGTCGGGTGACCCTCAGGCGGTGGTAGTCGTTGGCACCTCGCCGGCACGCATGTGACCCCTTGGCCGGTGGTCGTTGGCCTCCGGTCAGCTTCTTCGCGATGGTGTGCAGTGATTTTTAGAGAAGATGAATAGTACCGAACTTGCATTCCGGAGATGCAACTTCCCAAAGTACCTCCAGAGCTACATTGAGCTAAAGGCCCTTAAAGCCACTTGGAGATGTAATTGCATCTCGCCAAAGTCACCCAAAAAACTGAACCAAACACGTTTGTATTTGGCCAATGGACTTTAGAGCCCAAATGGGCTTTCCAAATGCCCAACCAAACAGGGCCTAAGTGTTTACACTCAAACTTGTGATCTTTTGTTGATCACATAGTGGAATCCAACTAGAAGGCTATTAGCGTGAGAGAGTGGACGTAGGCTTGATATAAGCTGAATCACTATAAATTTCGTGTGTAACCCTGTCTTCTCTTAACTCTCCTTATTTAAGTATGTTGCACATTTATAGGTTATTTCAGAAGTCTGTTCCATCGCATAACAAATTTTGAACATCTACTAGAAGTCTAGTAGCTTGTTTATCAGACTCAGATCCTTATTCAGACTTTGCTTGCAACTTATTTTATTCCACATTTATTTGTCGAGATTTCTTTTAAACACCTATTCACCCCCTTTAGGTGTTCGTACTAGCATTATCAATTGGTATCAGAGCCAAGCGCTTGTTTTATGAAGCATTTTTTACTTTTGAGCTAAAGATCTTCTATAGCTAATATCTTGGCACCAAGGCTTGTGGAAGGACAAAGCAACACAAGGCCACCATATTTTGATGGAAAAGAATATAATGTTTGGTAGAAGAGAATGAAGGCATTCCTACGATCCAAAGATCCCTTGCAATGGAATGTCGTGGAAAAATGAATCATTCTCACTGCTACGTCTACATCAAACGAGAATGGCAAAGACAAAGAAACTGAATCCCCTATTCCTATGCCTCGGATGGAGATGTCCAAAAGAGAAGCTCTTGATGCAAAATCTATTTATTTTTTATATTGCGCCTTGTCTCCTATCGAGTATAATAGAATCTCTTAAAGATTCAGTATAATTGTATACGTATCACACATATTCTTAACCCCTTAAGAATAAGTTCAGTCCTAACTGATCTTATGGACTCATTTATATAAATAGGACGATGAATGAATATTTCTTTGCCATTAAATAATCCTTAATATGTAACTATTACATGATTGCTTTAGGGCATTTAGTTAACAATCTCCCACATTAAAGCCAACCTATCTTAGGCATCAAACCATCTTGTTAAGGTATTTTTCAAAAGAAGATTGGGACAACGCTTTAGTGAAGGGATCTACCATGTTTTCCGATGAGCCTATTTTCTGCAAAGTGACATCACCTCTCCCAACAATCTCTTTGGTGAAATGGAAGCACCTCTGAATGTACTTGGATTTCTGGTGAGACCTTGGTTTCTTAGCATGAGCTATCGCCCAATTGTTGTCACAAACCAATATAATCGGCTCTTCCATGGAAGGAACCACTCCAAGCATGAAATGAACTTCTTCATCCAAACTGCTTCTTTCGCTACTTCAGAAGCAGTTACAATGCCTTAGTGGTGGAATCAGCAGTTATGCTCCATTTGGAACTTTTCCAATAATTGCACCTCCATTAAGCATAAAGACAAACCCAAACATTGACTTGTAGTCATTAGAATCTGATCAAAAATTAGAATCTGTATATACTTCAACTTTAAAGTCTCATTCTCCATATATTAAGAACAAATCCTTAGTCTTTCTCAAGTACTTAAGGATAGTCTTGATTGCTATCCAATGTTCTTCATTTGGATTAGATTGATATTTGTTAGTGATGCCTATAACATGCACAATATTAGGTCTTGCACATAGGATAACATACGTTATGCTACCAATAGTGGATGCCATACCCTTTTGCCATCTACTCTCTTTCTTCATGAGTATTTGGACACATATTCTTGGAAAGATGGATTCCATGCCTAAAAAGCAATAATTCTCTTTTGGAATATTGCATGTTGAAATATGTCAACACTTTGCCACTTTGCCTCTGTACATAGATTGTGAGAGGCCAATCATTCATCTTGATCTATCTCTATAGATCATGATACTTAGAATATCGGTTGCCTCTCATAAATCTTTCATGGAGAACTTTTGTGACAAGAATATCTTGAGAATATCTTGATTCATGGTTAATAGTATGTCATCCACAGACAAAATAAGAAACACAATTGCACTCTCACTGACCTTTTTGTATACACAATGTTCAAATGATTTGATTTTATGTATTAGAAGCTCCTATTGAAATTGAGATCCTCGTCTGAATTTGGTTGTATTTTTCATCTAAACCTCCTATTGCATCTGAGGTTTATATATAAACCTGGTCAAACTTGTGTGACATCCGAAAATTCGACTCCATCTTGAATATATGAAATGGTTGTTTCGTCGACGTGCCTATGGTTTGGAACTGATCACTCTTGAGTAACTAATCTATTAGTGAGGTCCTCAAGGGATATAAACGTGGTAGACTAGAGAATTCTATCGGAAATCGACCGCTCGACCATAATAATTGGCGAGGGTCAATACGATACCGTCATAATCGATTAGTGAATGGATATAAGTTGATTCGATGTAATCACATAGTCGTATTGTGGGTGGTTTCGCACGATTGCGATATTCGCGTCGAATGACGATAAACCGATTTTCTATCGATATTATACTCGAGATACGTAATTGAACCCTCGCTTTTTTTTTTATGACAACTGAGAGTCGTCTACGATTCAGAGATGTACAAATGTGGATAAAAAATTATCAACCACGGGTCAAATGCGCTAAAATCTCTAAAAGCTATCCGATAGGTTAGGTCGTATTAAAGTCGCGTTCGGTCGATTTTAACCACAAAATTGAATTTGGTTTTGGGAATTGGACGTTCAAGCATGTCACGATTCATTTATGGGACGTCGTCTCATCTCTCAGCGAATTTTCGTCAAGTCTGAAATTTTGCGGAAAAATGATTTTGGACAAAAAGAAAAATAAAAGTGAAATTCGAATGGGCTATATAATTGGATTTTTCTACCCCAATTAAGCTTATTTTTGGGAAATTAAGCTTAAGAAAGTATGTTGGGAGGATGAAGGTGAGCATGAAGACTTTTGGGGCCTTCACAATGATGAGTTAGATATTTCTTAAAGAGTTTGATTGACTAGCCTATCACTTTCCCTCTTTCTTTCTTCCTTTCTCTCTCTCCCCCTCATGCACACATTTCTTTCCCCCCACCAGTAGAGAGCAGCCCCATTTCCCCAGCTCTTCTCTCACGTATTCCCTTCCCCTCCATTCTCCTTTTCACTGCCTGTGGCACCCCCGAATGGCCCCCAATCTATTAGGGTCGCCACAATGTACTTGCCTTTTACTTGTCCTGATAAAATAAATCATTCTGATACCATAGAATTTTAACAGGTCCATAACAACTGCGGTTTATACCTTTTAAATCGGTCCCTACGCAGTTTATAAAAGTATAGCGAAAGCAATATCACATCTCCATATTCCGAAAATTTTGAAATGATGCACACTTACTAAACAATTTTATAAGATAAACCGGACACTTTTATTTACATAAGTCTGATAGATAACATTGGTACAACAAAATTTGCCGTGGTTTTCTAAACCCGGCTTCATAACATAAGATAACCCGACCTCCCTCTGGCTTTCCTTTCCATTCAGCCCTATACAAAAGTCTATCAGACAGTGCCAGCAGTCCAAAAAGTTTCATCTGCTACCCGTCACACACGATCACACCCAGCCTGGTCCATTGACCGGCGGCGATGGCAACATCCCCAACATGACCCCATCACGTCGGACGTAAATCGACAGAAACTCCTGGACTAAGGGGCCATCAGGTAAACCAACGTCATACAGGACTAAAACTCGTACTCGGGTGAAAACCAATCCTCGAATCTCGACATGAGTGTGCTCTGAACACATGCACTCCACGTCGACTAGGACACCGTAAAAACTACCGCGAGTGACAGGCAACAGAGGTATCTTTTAATCTGAAATGTTAGTCCCCAAACGGGATGAGTACAACCACTCAGCAGTAAAATATTCATCAAACTATGTCAAGCATGACTATCAATATCTAGATTCATACAAGATAGACAAAAACAGGAAATCAAGGAATAAATATGCATTAATAATCATGGAATTCTTTAATATAACAGCAAATGCAATTTAAAAGAATCATAATGCAATATAACCAGTTACACAAGTCCCAATCATAGGGCCAAACTGAAATGACACGTCCCATTCCATGCCATATAATTTATTCCTATAACCAGACCACACACACACACTTAGTAGAATCATCCATTTATCATTCAAAAGACATCATCCCCTAGAGGACCAATGTTTGCGTCCTTCCGGGCATTCGCATCCACCTTAGCATCGCAAAAGCCTCCGGCATTCAACCACAAGGGCCACCAGGCATCCGGAACATATCACGCCTCTAGGCATCTCGTACCCCACCTGGCATCATGAGGAAACCTCCGAGGCTCACCATGAGAATGGTTACTCGGCCCTCCGGATTTACGTACCGACTAGCATACAACCGGGCATCCCGAAACTCCCAGGGAAAAACCCCGGCATTCAGCCACTAGGGCCACTAGGCATCCACAAGGCATCAACTCTTTCGATCCTTTGGGCCTCCCGACTCCCGGGGCATCGTTGACCCGAGGGTTCAATGGTAACAATTTAACATTTTAAATTTACAAAAATACTTTGAAATACCAAAAACAATATGTCTCATGGACTCTCTGTCTAATATTAATATTGCACAAATATCCACAACCAGTACCATCATATCACATAACCATTCAAAACATATTCACCTTTGGGACACTTTGTGGAAATTCGAAAATAGAACAGCTCGATTTTACAATGCACAATTCTGGTAAAAATTTTGAAATAAATACTAAATGAACTCAGAAAATTATGAAATTTTGACATGTTATCAACGAGATCTAAAGGAAAAATTTTCATGAAGAACACCAAGTCAAATTCCTTACGTATTGAGAGTAAAAATTTCGGTATTCCTTGCTAACGTTTTGTAAAATTTCCAGATTTAGCATTTTAATAGAAATATCATTTCGTCGATCAAACCTTGTCCATTTATCCTAAACTTTCGATATGTTATTCCTACAGATATGCTCTCCAACTTTCATTAAGGATTTGAAGTCAAATTTTGGCTAGAAAATTACAGAAAAATCAAGAAATCACCGAAGGTCATACTGTCCTTTGCAAAAACAATCTACTAACCTAAAGAGAATTACTCCTACTACTTGAATCTTGGCATCCAACGCCCACAATCAAGTGTATACAAGTGTATTACACTACAACACACCCTCTTCACTTCGAAAAATCCACCATAGTTAGATCTTTAAATTCTTGTTCCAATTCAAAATTCAAAATCCACAATACATGCCCTGTTTTTACTTAGCTTCTAGATCTAGCTTCATCTTATATGTCAAAAATCAACATGCAACTCTCAATTCCACATTTTCTCACATCTACCAACTCCTCATTAGATAATAACAGCAAGCAAAACATAGATTAAAGAACTTCTACTTGCCTTAAGTCTTCCTATTCGGTTGCTAGCCAAAAACAGGGGTTTAGGGATCTCGGCTTGGCTCAATCGGCAACGGGGATCGGCGGCGTCAACGGCAGCAACTCGGACACAGCACGGGCGTAGGGTGGTCTTCCTTCTCTGCCCTCACATGCTCGGACCGCTCACTGCTCACCCCTCTCTCTCTCTCTCTCTCTCTCTCTCTCTCTTGCTCGCCCGCTCACTCTCTCGGCCTCACTCTCCCTTTGCCGAAAGCTTTTGTTTTCTTTAGATTAATTAATTTGCTAATTTTTGCATGCAGGTGACAAGTGTTTTCATGGAAAGGACAAGTGGAAGATGGTTGAGGTAAGCATGGACAAGTGTAAGATGGCATCTCCCTCCCCTTGTCCAGTTCTCTTCTCCTTCCCCCCCCTTCTTTCGGTCAACGGCTTTAGGGCCCTCATGGGCTGCTTGGGCCCAAAAGTTTTGGGGCCAAAAGAAAGTCCAAATAAAAAGGCCCATAAACTTCATAATATAAACCCATAATCTTTGCACCATTATGAAGCATTTTATTATTATTATTATTTTCCAAAGAAATAAATTTACATTCTCATAATCCAACTGCTTCATGTACAAATGCTTAACCAAAGTTCTTGCATGGAAAAAGAATTTGATCAAGCGACAAGATTTCTTTTCCTTACTTGTCGAATCGTACAATGAAGAGACGTACATGATCCTCAAGCTCGGCCCAACTCCTCAAAATTTTATCCTTAAATTTCAGCATGCATGTTCCTCACGCAAGACCAAATTCCATCCCTTCGGTTCTAGAAAAATATTATTCAATCATAGTCCAAAGTTTTTCTCTTGTTGCACAGTTGATCGGTCCATTGCTAAACATATCATATCAATCCAATAAACAAATACAAATTAATGCCCATAAATGATATCAATGCCACAGTCCGACGATACTTCCATCGATTGATGATGACCATCACCTATCCGAGGATTGTCTAAATTTTTGGATGCCACACTGCCTAACCAGCTCACTCCATCACCTCTACCAGCGTCCATCTTCACCACTCAACGTCCCACTCCACTGACCAACAACACCTTCACGCCCACTGCAACCTCATGTTCATCACTTCACCGATCACTAGCAACTCCATCTCCATTCACCCGCCAATCCCAACTCTAGCAGCCTCACCACACGCCTCTACCACAGCACCATCATCCTGTTGCTGCCACTGCCACCAGTGTCACCTCCTTGCCGCAGCTTCACCCAGCTCCTTCGCGACCAACCGCCTCCACCAACTAGCAAGGACCAGCCCCAAGCCGAGCCCAGCCCCCCCTTGGCCATGAGTTTCGCCTTGCCATTTCAACCTCCGCCAAGCCTCCGTTCGAGACACGGTAGTCTCGGGTTTTCGCGCCGTCACATTGCCATCGCCGTGAGCCCACTGCCATCCTAATCCGGTGAGTTAACCCCCTAATCCTTGATTAGGCTGTTAATTACACTTTGGGGTTAGATTAGTGTTAATGATGATTAATTTAGTTAATCCTAGGTTAGTGTAACTAGCTTGGTTACGTTAATTAGTTTGGTTAGATTAGTTAACCTTGGTTAGGTTAGTTAACCATGGTTGGGTTAGTTAACTTTGGTTAGGCTAGTTAACCTTGGTTAGGTTAATTAACCAAGATTAGGTCAATTAACCATGGTTAAATTGATTGAGTTGGATTTCTCCTTGGATCAATTTACTGGACACTTGTTGTTTGCCATTGTCATGGGATAAAATGTGCTACGATTTTAGGGTTGCTTCCTTCTTGAAAAATATTCTAAACATCTTCATTTATGACATATATTTTAATCAAGATTTTTCAGGAATTAAAAGAATAAGATTTCAACTTCGTTACATGCAAGACATAATTTCATTTGGGGCTGGAACCAATGGCCTCTTTGTGTTTAAAGGATTTTTATCAACTCTTAGGGTTTAAATTTCGAAAGAGTTTCTTCACAAAAGTTTTTCCTCACATATTTTAGTTTAACATAGTCAAATTGCAAATCAAACGGACAAGTTTTGGATTTTGAACCAAGTTGGTTTTGGAAAATATAATTTCTGGACACGAACTCAATTTTGGTAACGGTTTGAGCGATTTACTGCTCTTATTCTAGGAAGATCTAGGTCAATGTGTCTCATAAAAAATGTTCTTTTAAGTGTCCTTTATAACATATTTAAATTTGATAAGTTTCTGAACGCGTTTGGTTATGTTTCCGGAATTAATCTTGGAGATGCGTGAGTGGACTTGATTTCTGCCGGTAAGGGCCGGTTGTGGTCTTGTGGTTATTCTTGGTGTCTTGCTTGCTGAAAAATGCATATTTTGTGTTTTGGTTGACTTTTGGCATGCTGAGAACTTATGCGTGATGTTATGCAATTGAGAATAAATGAGGTGTCGAGTCCAGACACCAAAACTTATTTGCTCAACAAAACAATGAAGTTTTAAACTAGGTGCGTGCAAAGTTTGACGGATTAATTTTGAGTATGGAAGCACCTACAAATTTTTTTCCAAAAGTTTTAAAGAAAAAAAAGGGATTACCCAAGTTTAGTTCCAAAAAGGGGTGGTTGGAAAAGAAAATAGAAAATAATGAGATGTCGGGTTTGGACGCCAAATTTTATTTGCTCAATAAAAAAAAGGAGGTTTTATAGTAGAAGTGTGCAGAGTTTGATGGATTGATTTTGAGTACGTGACCACGTACGAATTTATTTGGAAATTTTTTGAACAAAAAAAAAAAAAAAAGAGGTTGCAAGTTTTATTATTTGAAAAATCTTGGTGATGGAAAATAATGGACTCGTGTGATCACTTAAATACCCAAAGGTAATGAACCTGTCCTAATGCGTATGATTATGTGGGACGATGCCTAATTAAGTTCGGATGCCTCCAAGTCAACAGGATCCCGGATCACGGTTGAGGCCGGACCGATGCTCCATTATGGAATGCTGTCCTAAGGCGTATGAATACGCGGGATGATGCCGTGCCCGATGGGGCGGGACGATGCCCGGTTATGCCGGAAGACCGCCGACACTTGTGTTGGCCGTGGCCCAAGGGGTCATAATAATTGGAACACGTGTGAATGATTGTGATGTATTGTGCTTGATTATGGGGGCAAACTTGTTAGGCATGGTATGGGATGTGCCAAAATGGTTTTACTTTATAATTAGGACTCGTGGGAATGTTTGGATGATAAGAGTTATGTGTTCCGGTTGTTGTTTATGCTTATTATATTGATAAAGGCATATGTGATGTGCTAACCTGCAAGGGTGTGCCGAGGTGAGGTGAGTTTGTTTGTGGTGCCTGTTTAGGCTGCCTCCGGGATGAATTTGCATCCTAATCGAGGCTTAGGTTGTTGACTCGCTGAGATTTTATCTCACCCCGTCGTGGGTTAACTTTCTCAGGGCTATAGCGTGGAGATCTGCCGAGTGCAGATATGCTGGGTGCGAGAGGCGACACCTTTTTGGCTGGCCCTACCATTAGTGAAATTTAGGTTGACCCTAGTCCCTAAAGGTTTTTGAGAGGATCGATAGGAAGTGGTCGTGGAAAGGCTTGTAAATATTAAACTTCCTAGGGTTAACAGTTGATAAATGAATTTGGTGTTTTCGGCAATGTTTGCCGTGTTTTTACTATCCCTATGTTTGTTTATTAGTCGAGGTTTATTTAATTCACTTACGCGTTTGTTTAATTGAAAGATAAAAATAATGGGTTGGTGGCGCATCCTGGGACATCGCATATTCAGTCAACCATCGAGGGATGTTCATGTGCTCAGGGTTTGGGGCGTGACACTTTGCATTAAAACCTCTCATTGAATCTAAAGTTTGCATTTGAACTTGGTCAAATTTTGCATCTCCATCGGTTTCTTCTTGCAAGTCTATTTTCCACTTAGCTTCACTTTTTGGATGAACTGATTCTCCATAAAGAAGCATTTCTATTGATTGTAACCTTTTGGTCAGATTGAAAATAGAAATGGTATCCAAAAGTTTCCTTTGGATATTGAATGAAGCAACTTCATTCAAAAGTTGTTCATTTTCAGCTCTTTGATATAAGCTGGATAACCCAAAATCTTAACAAGATTAAGACTCGGTTTCCTACCATGTTGTGATATCCCGATTTTCGAATAACATAGGTCTAGATTATCAGGATATTTTAACTTTGGATCTGATGGGAATTCAGGTATGTTGTTCAATTAGCAAAAATATTGTTTTTGTTTTTGTTAATGGAGAAAAAAATAATGATAACTACAATTATTTTACTTTTTAAATTTATCTATTTATTTACAAGTAATGTCTTAATGCTCCATTAAATTTTTTTCTTCTATATTTTAATTTGGGAATTTTATATTTTGGGCCGTAAATTTAAAAATTTTGCTTGCTTTGCAAATAGGTCTCGTTGTGTCGGCACTTAGCTAATGCACGCGTTGCGACATGATATTTTATCTCCATGCAAGACTTTTACTTTCCTTTTTGGACCTCGACTTGATCGCGAGGTGTCGGGTAATCGATTCAATGGGTTTGATTTGCGAAAACCTAAACCAAAATCGAGAATTGCGTCAAAATGTCAAATTAGGATTAAATTGCAATTTGATGAAATTCGAAGGCCAATTTACTAAATTTTGGGAAATTGAAGATGCATAAATGAAATTGACAGAAAAAGGATCCCGAAACTGGTTGCCGAAAGTCCAAACCGATCAGCAAGCAGCTGAACCGACCCGCACTGCCAGCAGTCGGTCAAATCGGTCAAACCGGTTCTTGACGGGTTTGGTTTGGTTTTCTCTATTTTGTTCACTTGGGACCCCTGTGGATTCAAAATTTATGCAATTTGATTCCTAAAAAGAAAATTTATCCTATTTGAGAAGAAATTGCCCAATCGTTATTCAATTAAGCTAATTAAATCTCATGAATGGAATCTAGGGTCTTCTATTGATTTAATTGAATGATTATTGCGAAAGATAACGGATCAAAACCATAGATGTTTTGAATTGGGCCTAAAGGGCTGAAAAGATCATATTTATGATTCAATGAGCAAAATTGCAACTTGATCAAAATTTGAATTCAATTAGTGCATCAATTACCCTATCTAATCAACCATCCATGTATAAGATCACTTATCATATTCAAAGTGACCTTGAATTGAAGTGTTCAAGCTTCTATCAAAAATGAATCTAGGTCTAATATCGAAAATGGACCTAGATTTATGAAATTAATCCATAATCTTGAATGGATGAACTTGAAACTTGCCAATTGACGCTTAATTGTTTGGCTTTCTTATGCTTGAAAGAGTTAAATTCTTCAAATTGAGAAGTTCCGATGTAAATTTCCCAAAATCGACTTCAGATTTAGACTTAAGATAAAATAAATGAAGAACAACCGTCTGTTGGCAATTCACGAATAATCGATTTTGATTCCCTAATTAGGGCTCAAAACAACAATTTGTATTTTGACCAAACAGTTCACGAAACCGAATGCATGAGCGGATTTAAAATAGTCCCTAAACCAAATGTCGAAAAAGGAACTATACCTAATTATGGCTACAATGAAAGTTATTTGATTTTTGGCCGATTCAGAACCTAAAACCGAAAAATTCAAAAATTGATATTTGCAAAACTTCGACACCAAAGTCAAATTGACATTAAAAGAAATTTATTTGAGAATTTCTGATTTTTTAAATTATTTTGTTCAAAGGTTTGACCAAAAGTCAACCTTTTAATTGACTTTTGATTTCTTGGTTAAATTTTTGGATTTTTTTATAGAAATTGATATGATAAAAGTGAAATTAAAGCTAAATAGCATCTTTTGGGGTTGAAAAGCTAATTTTTAATGTGAAGTTGGCTTTTGGTCAAAGGGTTGACCGAAAAGTCAAATGTTAGACATTTCGGATTTTTCTTGAAAATGACTCGTAAATCACGTAATGGTGATAATGCAATGGAAAAAAAAATGAAAAATGAAATGTTTTGGCTAAGAAATTAGCTCTATCATGATCAGAAACCCAAATCTCGAATTTTTACCTTTCTTCAACATGTTGATTAAAAATCAGGTGTCAATACTAGGTAGAGTAGAATCATGTATTAATTTTGTATGGTTTGCTCATGTTTTGGTTAAGTTATGGCTACTATAGAGCTACTAGCGCCATTGTCTTTCTCATTTTACTTTTCTTAAGCATGCAGAAGCGTAAAGGACTAAAAAAAAAAAAATCCTGGGATACACATTATTTTCTATAACTATGACAACTTTATTTTTTATTTATTCATAAATGTACATTAGATGACAAGTGAGGTGCATTGGGAAATTCAAAAGATCAAGATTACTTATTATATTGGATTGTACATCGATCACCTATCTCCACCCAGCTATACACGTGTCGCCTAACCCTAGCCCCTAACATCCTCAAAATCCTCCCAGCTCCAAAAGATCCTGCTTCCCTCCTATGTGAAGTCAACTAGCACCCCATAACGGACCATCAAGAAGGTAGGGGGGATCAACATTCTATTGATTTAAAAAGATGAAGTCAACATACAATGAGTCGCAACCCAACAAGCGAAAGGTCCACCGATCTATACCACACGAATCAATCACCGTACTAATAAAGAAAGACACAATAGAAAATTCAATAAATTGCATGCACAACAACTTATTTGAGAATCTTGCCATAATACATGACTGACCAGTACATGTAATAACTTTTTTCCAATAGATAACTAGTAGCTCAATTCGGAAATACCAAAGTCATAATCAATATAATTTCATGTTGTTATTATCATCATCCTCGGAATTTTGTTACCCCTAGGTATCTCATACCCATTCGACATCACAAGGATATCTAATGGAACCGCATTATACACCCCATGCATTTGGAAGAGCCCAATTATCCCTCCAAGCATCCCTACTACAACTCAGGGCAACATTGTCCCAATGACCAACAACATTTGTAGTCACACATTCACACAATAATGCAGTAATTTTATAATTCAATTAAAAGTACGTTAACGTTACTGCCATTTCGAGCCTCATGCATGTATCTAATGAATCAACAATTATTTTTATCCCCAAACCTAATATAAACTCGCCCCTACCGATATTAGGTGAACTATCAAAAGACTTGCAGCTTTGGCCCTGAAATAGCCTTATAACGTGTCCCGAGCGCCTTAAGAAACAATAGCTGCTGCCTAAGTAAACAAGTTTCAAAAATTATGAAACTTTAATATGAGCTAGAGAGGACCTAAAGGAACATTTTTTTGTGAAGGACTCAAAGTCTGATTCAGCTTATACAATTGTAAATAACTTTTGCAATCTAGGCCCAAAATAGTAAAAATTTCCGGAATGAAATTGAGTAGGAAAATAAATATATTGCCGACCAAATGAAACCGAAAAATTATTAAAATTTTATATGAAGGATGTGTTTTAGAATTCTGAACAGAAAAATCTGTGGAAAACGGAAAACAATGAGAGATCGGGGCAATAAGTCCAGAAACAGATTTTGGATCCAAAAGTTTTTCAAAGTATATTTTTTTTATAAAAAGTCCAAAAATTCTGAAATTGAATTATATCATAGAATATTTAATAAGAGATTACTTTTGTGAAGGACACCCCCATGAAATTTGCACCACATAAGTTGGTACAAAATTAGAAATCTTCGGGGTTGGGCTAGAACCAAACCCTCCCTTAGTCCCAGCACAGATATAATTAAGAATTTCAACTAGCTCAACCCCCACACATGCTAAATGTCAACCAACCATGCTCCTACGACCCAACCACAAGCTCGACTACTTCAAACTTGACAATGTATCTCTGTAACGTGATCAAAACTTTTGTCTAAAAGAAAATTTAAATGACATTCAAGAATTTTCTAGGAAACTATTCTCATCGCATGACAAACGATTGATATATGATATAATAGAGGATATTTACTTGCCTCGGTCCTCATGGATGGCAGTCGTGACTGGGCGGGATAAAGGCGAGCTAGCACTGACGACGCAAGTGTCGAATTGAGAAAAAAACCAATCTTCTTGTGCTGAGGAGGGGTCCCTTCGTTGGTGGCTCTTGCACTTCGTTGGTGGCTCTTGTACTTCGTTGGTGGTGTAGCTAAAGTGGTGTAGAGGAACAGGGTGAGTTCTGGGGTGAAAGTGAAAGAACGAGTGGAGTCTCTCTCTCTCTTCTTTTCTCTTCCTTAGTCAAAGTTGCTCTCTCTCTTTGGCGGTGATTTTTATTGTTGACTCAACATCTCACTTCACGCTAGCTAGGATTTGGCATGATGTTGTGCCTAAAGCAGCATCATGGAGAAGATTCAAGAGTCTTTGTGTGTGATGGAGGAAATTCAAGAGTCTTTGGTAATTTTTTATTTTTTATTTTATTTCTTTAAAGGGCCATTGGCTTGGAAATTCTTGAAATTGCTGGGATATTTAGATCACAATTGTTTATTGATGATGAGGTAGTGGCAGCAACTCGATGATATAGATGCATTGTTGGATGAGGTGAAAATGGCGTTGCTCGGTGATGACATTGTGAGGAAGCGAACGGCATAGTCCAACGGCAAGCTCGCTAACGTAGTGGGACCGTCAAGCATTTAGGGCTCGCTATTTTATCAAGCGAAAAATTCGGATGTCATAGGCTATGAGGTTTGAGAATAGGCAAGAATTTGCTATGTGATCATCGAGGTTACATGGATTTGTTGTTGTTAATGGATGCGATTTATCTATATGTTATTGTTTATACTTGGTTACAAGGATTGGTTGTTTAGTGGATGTGGTTTGTCTATACGTTATTATTGATGCTTGAAAGCACACACCAAGCCTCCGAAAAGAGATTCACATTGGTTTTAGACATGTTTGGAAGCAAGGCGGGTCAGGTATCTCTCTTGGTTCGGCAATATTAGGCATTTCATTTCCAAACTAGGTTGGTGCTCGAACATAATGGATCAAGCCACAATTTTTGTTTTGTGCTCGGCACATTTTAATGATGCGATTTCGGTAAGTCATGACATATACTTCGCTTGGCACCCTTTAAATCGAACTAAAGAAAAGATAATAACCGATTGTTTGCTCGTTTGTAAATGTGGTCACACGAGGGAAACCGTCCTTGATGGATTCATGATGATGTCTGATGGATTTCGGAAGGAAATTTGATGAATTTCAGATGCCATCACCAATGAATTTTAGGACATTGCCATGCTTGATGGGGTAGGATGGTACCTGGTAGATTCCGGATGTCTAATGGATTTCAAATGCCTTTCGCAGATAAATTTCGGAACGAAGTTGTACGGATTTTGGATGCTGTCATCAATGGATTTTGTATGCCTTCTGCAGATAAATTTCGGAATGAAGCTCGATGGATTTCGAATGCTGTCATCAATGGATTTTGAAACGCTGCCGTGCCTAATGGGGTGTGACGATGCTCAATGAATTTCGGAAGAACCGATGGATTTTGATTACGTGTGTAATAAATGAAAGCCGTGTGATGTGTTGTGGATGCTCGTGTTGTGGATGCTCGATGAATTATGTCGTTCTTGATCGAGATTGCATTTAAAGCATTTGAGAGTCCTGTACATATTTTAGAAGCTATTATTTGACACGTGCATATTTTATATGCCATTATTGGTGACTTGAGAGGTATGTGCATATTTTCTATGCCATTATTTGTGACTTGAGAGGCACGTGAATATTTTAGATGCCATTATTTGAGACTTGAGAGTCACGTTAATATTTTAGGAGCTATAATTTGGCAGGTGTGTATTTTATATGCCATTAAGTGTGACTTGAGAGGCACGTGCACATTTTATGTGTTATTAATTAGGACTTGAGTGTGCATATTGTAGAAGTTATTTAGCACGTGTATAATTTTATGAATATGAAACATTTTAATGGTCCTTGATCATGTGAGCATTTTAGTTTTTCTTTAGAACCCCATTTCATGTACATAGTCAAAGCAAAATAAGGACTTCGCTATTGATATGCCATCAACATATTAGCGTCAAGTATTAATATGATTCCAATACGAGTCGTCCCCTATACAAGGTTTAGGCAGTTTATTTATTGAGTTTACAACTCATTTGTTGTTATTTCCTTCTTTTTCAAGCCCATAGGTATGGCTACCCCACCCATTCACTTTGGTGTGCCCGTGGAAATGAAAGTGAACTTGTTGAACATAGTAGATAGCAGTAATGACGTCAGGTATAGGAGATGTGGGACGAGAATGCAGGGCATTTGGTTTCTCACCAATTCAAGGCTTGGTATGTCCGGTTCGATGGGGGTTATTTTGGACCTCTCTGAGGGTATGACGGACCCCATAACGGCCTTAAGGGATCCTCACCAGATCCCACGGTGTTGAATCTACTGACTAGTATGGTGGCCGACTCCGACCCCGAGCCATAAGGACACTAGCTTAACTGTGAGGGTACCACCTTTTGATGCCACTCTTGTTGAGGATTTAGGACTAACCCCCCTATCTCTTTTGGATGTAATTGGTATGCACAACTAAACGGCCTTGTAAATATAACATTTTGATCCTAATGAAGCATAATATAAGTAGTGTGTTTGTGCATATGTTTTCATTACTATTTATTTATCGTTTGTGGTTTGGATGTTATAGTTGCACACTTCCGTATGCGCTTAATTGAAAGATAAAAGTAATGAGACGGTGACGCCTCTTAAGACGTCACAAATCAATTCCATGGATGTCGCGTTCCCGCGGCGAGGGAAAGTCTGGGGCGTGACATGGACGGATTCTCATACATTTGTGACTTCACGTCAATGGAGGAAGGTTCTAGTATTCTCATTTTATTATATATTAACAAGAGTCCGTACATTGCACGGGATTAACATTATATATTTTCCTAAAATATTGTTACTTCTAGATAATTATTCGATACGGTTAACGTTGATTGGTACTTGTCTTCATCGCTTTACAAAATGCGCCTTATCTTTTCTTCGATAAGTCAGAACAAATACCAATTTATTTGCCATTTCTTGGTGAAGCAGCACTGGCGATGAAAATTCACATCTCAGTTGTTTATCCCATCTTTCTTGGAGACGTAATACCTAGGCAGTGGTAACTTTTTTTAGTTGATTAGCTAATATCATTTATTTTTAAAATATGTTCTAGCAATATTTTGTGATGATGGGTTACGTTCTTATCGATACTTTAGCGGAGACTTAGTATAAATTTGTATATTTATTTATTATACATGGAGGCTATCATGTCCTACAATTGTTAACGAATTTTTATTTGTTAAATTTAAATTATCATGTTATAATAAATATTTCTGCACTGTTCAACATTTGCGAGCATGTTATCTATCATAGATTTGAGACATATTAATGTCATTTATTTGTTAAATATGATCTATCGTTATATACGTTATATAAGTTCTTTATTGATTTGTTAATATCATTTTTCTATGCAATTCCACAAAATATCTTGTCATAATGCGTATTCATATAACCTTTTAATCATAACAATAATCACTCGTTATACCCTATCCTTATACTTATTGCTGAAACATACACAATCATGTAATAGAACCTTCTAAACGTATACTGTTTTTCCCTTCTATGATGGGTGATTAACCATAATTATTTATTTGTAAAGCATGTTACATAAATTGTTCGTGATGATTGATATTTATTCAATTGATTTTTTCAATGTTATTAATTTGTTAAATATAAATCCAACATGAGATTGATCTTTTTATATTTTATTTTTCAAATATGAGTATTATTTATTTGTCAAGTATGAGCCTGGTGTGAGATTGATCTTCAAATATTAATAGCAATCAAACATCAGATGGATATCTTGATAATGTTAAACTTTTTAAAGCCTAATCTTAAGCAAGTATTCTTAAAGGACATTGCTATTTTCCAACGTGAATAGCTGGAAATGCATGGATACCACCGCTTTAAATTTAAACCCCTCAAATGCCATCAACATCAGTCTCCTCGAAACGGCCACTATCATTCACCTGCATCTGAAGTTGCTCCATGGGCCGAAAAAGTAGCCCACATCACAATTGGATTTCCTTTCCTTGATCGAGAATTACAATTACGATCCAATAAGCTAAATCTTAATTGGGTTTGAAACCCCAACTTCCTCAACCTATTAACTCTAAAAATCACTCCTTTAAACCATGATCGTCGACCAATTATCGACGTGTCAGGAGGGGTCAAATGAAAAATCCCTCTTGCAAAATGTTAGAAAGATATGAGAATGCTTCCAAAAATATTGGAAGAATATATCTCTAGGTGGCACTAACAAGCTGTAGAAACTAGCCATCACGAAATCTTGTCAAGTGGGTTTTATATCCGGTGAACTAAGATGGTGAGGACATGGAGACGTGATAAGCTAATCACGGAGCTATGTAAATTAGTTGAATTAACGATAAATTTATGAACATTATAGCTAGTTCACACTAGAAGTCATTTTGAGGATGGGGGAAAGAGAGATTTTGATAATAAAAAAAAAAATAACAACAAAAAAGAGATAGATGAGAAGCAAACTATTATGACTATGAAAAGGTCAAAACTTTTGACTCAAAAGACATCATAAACATTTCAATTGCTTTAGTTGTGTTTTTAAATTAGGGACGGAATTGGCAAGAGATATTTCTATATATATATATATATATATATATATATATAATAAATAGGTATTTCCATATATAATCTATACATAAATAGTTATTTTAAGAGTTAGAGATTTGCTAGGATTATATATTTGCTAAAGTCGCGATTGAGAGCATCATTACACAAATATGCATAAGTATTGATTAGAGAATTATTAATTAAAATGCATAAGAATTAGAGATTTGTTAGGATTGGAGGTTTTCTAAAATCAAAATCAGGAGACAAATTATAGAGTAAAGCTCACGCATGAATGTGTCACGCGGTACCATGTCAGGTGATAGATGTATGACACAATGTAATTGTAAAATGAGAAATCCTTAAGTTGCCAGAGATTTCACCGTCAATAATTTTGGATGTGAAAGTTAAAATCATTTCCTTGGACTTGTCCTTGCTCAAATAGATCACTGGTTTTCTAAGAGAACTTTCTATCCCATCCATCTTCAAGTTGTAGCTTCGAACTCTGCATATGCTCCTCATATTAAGGATATGTCACCACCATGTACCTTTCCAGTTGCATCAAATTGACCTGTAATGGATTGCAAATCACAAGGGCTTTGGCAATATGCTTGTACTGAGTTACTAATACTAAATAAGAAAACCATGCCAACCCGAACTCCATGCGAAGAAATGTCCCCTAGCGTTGGGAGTGTGACTTGGCGACGGTATTGCTCAAGGGCTTGGTGAAACCATCATGTGAAGGTCATCAGAATTCCAAGTGCAGGGGGCTTCACAAGTTCTAGGGAAGAATCTTTCTCTTCCTCTTGGTCCAACAATTCGCTACAACATGATCCTCTCCACTTTGAGAAGACGCGTGCTCTGCTAACAAGCCCAATTTGGTTTGGTGATTGGAGGACAATCATAATAACAACATTGTCTGGCCTGGAACGAAAATATTCTGAAGATTCTACCTGTGGTCATGCCTCGCTTCATGTCTCGGGATTGCTCCTGCTCTTGCTCTTGCTCTCGACGGGTAGGGAAACTTTTACTTGTCCATCATCAAGTTGGCGTTCTTTCGGCCATCAGTTTGCTTCCCTGCTTCTTTTTTTTTCCCTTTTGGGCCCACTCCGACCTTTGAACTTGGAAATCACCCCTGGAAACCCACCCCCAACGGGCAGCGTGCCCGTTGGCACTTCCCTGTCGGGATTTTAATCTGATATGAACCCACGACAGATTAATTGATAAGGCTTCCTTAGGCGTGCTGCGAAATGTTCCATCGCCATTGCATCATGGTCGTGCTTATTGAGATTTGCCTCGCATGAATTTGCAATTAGCAGTTGAATTTCTTGTGGGAAGTGGGGATGCGGTGTTGAGCAACTTAAGAGATTGCCATGATACTGCAAACGCATCTCCAAGACTGTTTGTGAGTGGTTTAATGTTAATACAGATAGTTCAGATAACAATCGTGCCTGATGGAGGTGTCATAAGAGATGAAAAACGCAATGCAATCTGTAGTTTCCACATGAAGCTGAAATGACCCCAAGCATTAAGCATGATGATTAAGATTTTGCCGCTCGGATGGACATCCTCTGGCAAAACAACACAAACATATGATGGATATCCTCAAGCTACTTAATGAACAAAGACTTCAACCTCGGATGCTTATTATATTTGTTCCTCATCAACTAAAAGACCATAGCATCAACAGTTTCTGCGGTATTGTTCATTGAATTTGCTAGCACTGGTATAACATGATTGCAAGGAAACCAAGTTCATGGTCAGTTACTAGTAGTCTCGATTAAAGATCAAAATCAAAGACTTCTCAGAAGTACATAAACCAATGCCATGATAAGAAGTGTATTTGCTTCGCATAGGTATAACTGATAACTTTCTGGGGAGGCATGTTGGTAACTATCTGTTACTGGAAAGCAAGGAAAAAAGAAATGCCTCAAACCACACCAAAAAAAAGAGATATTGCCTCCACCGAGATAGCTTCATGAGTACTTGTAAATCAAGCCTCAACGTGGCCAATCAATACCACAAGCTTTGTTCATAGTCTCCAGTAGTGTCCTTGACAATGGCACGATGAAGGGGGACGCTATTCCTCCTCTGGTACTCCTCACTTATAATCTTCATGTCAACCTCTGCCCTGGTAGCAACCACTCTAATCAGAGCCCCTTCATCTGTTCCTCGCCTATTGATGGCTAGACGAAGAACTTCTCAAAATACTTCTCAGGACAAGTTAGGCACTTTATTGTAGCTCTCAGTATAGCAAGGAACTCATCTTTTGAATCAGTTTTCAAATCTTGCAAACACGAAGGATCAAGAATTAGACAATTCTTAATCTAGAACAGAGAAAAGTCAATATGTTCTGATGCATAGTACAAAGGATATAGTCTGGAAGTGAATGAACAACTTGGAAATGGGTGATATTATTACATCTCAATGTTTTAGAAACAAGACATCTTGAAGTTGCCTCTTAAAAAATGACTGCTAACCAAAAACAATGCTGCCCCTGTGCTCTTCATCCTTGAGAAGCTGTAAGCTTTAGACATATAGGTAAAAGAACATGGAAGGGCCATTTCATACAAATTCCAACTCACCTTGTTGATATCATTTCCAAACTCATTTTTGTAGTGATTCAGCGTAGCATTGACCTGTGCTTTGCTCCTAGTAGCCAAAATCCTTATGAGATCCTTGTGGCTGTAAACCTTCTCTGAGATCTTCTCGTGGAGTATCTTAGCCTCTGCTTTTGCCAAAGTCATATTCACCTCATTTCCATCATAACGGTATGAGCTCATGAGAGGTACCAGCAACTAGGAGACAAAGAAACCATATCAAATTAAAGTTCATTCACAACAGGCAAGGAAATTACTTGCATCAATGCCTAAAGAAAAATGAAATGATTTAGGATAGATGAGAATTATTTCACGGGTTGTCATAGGACTAATCTTCTGATGATGGACTTGGTTCTTCATTTGACACGATAGGAAGGGGTCCAACGAAGTAGGGTATAGAGTTTCATGAAAACACCTCAAATAAATTGACAAAACAAAATATGGGGAACTTCTCTAAGCCACTCCACCATTCCAACAAGCATTCTCTGCATAACTCCAAAACTGTCTAAAAAATTGAATACCTCCCACTTATATTCCCAAACTTTCTGTAGTATGCTGAATCAGACACATTTGATTTTACTTGCAGTCATCAACCACAAAGAATATTTCCCAAACAGCAATAAGAAATTATTCTGAGTATCATATGGCTACACAGATTTCTTTGTACAGAGTACTTATTGTGAAACGTATGAACATAAGTTGCTGAGAAGAACAATCATCAGCATTGGGAAATGTCATGGAACATCTTGAGGCAAGTGTAAAAGCAGTACCTTACGAAAATCTCCAGCTGGGTGGTGAGCGACGTCCTCTTCGAGCGACTTCTTGTATCGAGCATGATATGCTTGTCTTGCCATGAGCAACTGCTGCAGAGACCTCGTGCAGGCTATATCCATGAGAACCTGATCGCTTGAAGTCCATCTTTTAGTCGCTTCATTCACCAAGTATGCATCATGCTCTGCCAGATCAAGTGTCGAAAGGACCACCAGCCTCTGAAGGTATGGAAATTACAGGGATGCAAAGAATTTAGAAAATCATGTCATCTTATAGCCACGGCTTTATGAAAGGAACGTACAATCACGTTGATAATCAACGAAAATATCGGAACAAATAATTGAAGAAGATCAGACCTCGAAATCATTGGTAAGTTCTCTGTCCAATGACTTGAGGAGGTCCTCGCCGTAAGTCTCGGCATAGTTTGCCTAATCAGCTTCCTCTGTGCCGCATTCCTATGGCGCAATATGGATATGATCAACTTCTCATTTGTTCACCATCCTTCAAGATCGTTATATTAGACAATAAAGTTTGACATTTTTTCGAGATCACAGCACTCAAGGTAAAGAACAATTTCTTTACTTGTAGCAGCGAACGACATATTGCATATACAATGGGAGAATCAGGTCGAGTTCAAAAGGAAATAACAAACCCAGAAATAGTTCGTTATAACAACCGATCACCCAAAAAACAAAAAAGCACGAGCAGTCTAGAATGGATCGCCACCGAAAGATCACTCCGACCAGATCACGATCTCTACGCAGATCGTAGATCTAAACACAAAAAACGGGGCACGATCGTCGACGACCGAACGACACGCGATCAAGAATCCGAGAAGGCAGGACCAAGAAGATAGAGCGAACCTGCAAAGGCTTTACGGAGCTGCTCCCAGCCATCGGCCACGGGGGGCACTTGCTCAAGGACGGCTAGAGTCGACAGTGTCGAGGGAACAGAAGATCGCCGGGGGTTGTTCAGCCTCTGCCTTGAAGAAGCGCGCACCGTTACATGGAAAGCAATAAGCGGGGAGGCGCTGCATGAGCGCCGCGTGTCCATGCAACCACTCCGTCCGCTTTCTAGAAGTGGAAACCGGAGGGACGCGGAGTAAGATGAGTGGGAGAGACGTCGTTGGGCCGGGCCGGGTTCAGGACAAGGGTTTTAAAATCTGGCCCGCCCATGCATACGTTCATTTGAAAAACAAAACTAATAACCCCCTAACTTTGGGAAGGCGCATGGGCCACCGATAGGTGTGATTTGATTTAGAGATTGAAGGACAATTAGATTTAAAATTTGACCGGCCTGGAACAAAAATTATTCCGAGGATTCTATCTATGTTCCCTTCAGGACGGGCCAGGAGAGGGCAATAGTGTAGACGCTGGGTTGCTGCTCTCTTTTGTTTTTTTGAAAAGCCTCGTATCTTTTGTTTTTCTGATAAACCTAATAGAACTCTCTGTATATAAATAAGCCTGTCGTAGAAAAGAAATGAAGCTTGAGGGTTGCTCCCAGTTTTATGCTTGTTTTCTTTCCTCTACTATCTTTTTTGCTTCCGCTGATTTATTTTAAGTTTAGAAAAGACGATTTGGGTCGAAAGGAGCCATTGCGTGTGCCAGCGGGCATGACACGTCATATCTCATAGGGTGTAGATGAAACAGACTTGGTCAGGATTCTTTTTCAGTATATATGTAACTGTATCAAGGGCATATCCTAAAGGGATGCAAGCAAATTGATGTAACTGATTATAAATTGCAAAATATCTAATAAAGTGTGTTGACACATAAATTTTGGCGAGCCGTTCATTTATTTATTGCATGGAAAATTATGGCTAATTTTATCCCTGAAAAAAATATTAATTACATACCATATAAATTTAGATGCATTTATTTTTTAGTCTGCATATTTGTATTTTATTTTTTGAACTAGTGGTGGAGGGGTGTGAATTAATATTTCTGAGCTTTAGCTTGGCAGGCCGGATTAGGTCCGCGAAATGAGTAAATTAGCCCAAGCCCGTTGTTTTTTAAATTAATTATCTCGTGGGAAATTGAGATTTGATGCGATATTACAGTGGTTTTTGGAATCGGGTTGCAAACTTATCTTTAGTCTTTAAGTGATAAGATTGTTGGGAATATTCATGAGATGAGGATTTTTGCAATCAAAAGGTTATTGGCAATCTTTTTGTTAGATGAAATATTGATAAAAGATTACATTTTGTTTTGGCCTATAAAAGAGTGCGTACGGAGGAGAGAGAGGGAGGAGGCCATCTGTTGGATCTTCGAGAGAAAGAAAAGGAGCAGGTTTCTTTTTCCCTTCTGCTGATTTGCTGCAGGGGGCAAAGAGAGCAGAGGGAGAAGACGTGAGAAGGGATGTACGTGAGAAGGGACGTGCAGCCAGAAAGAGGAAAAAACCAAAAGGAAAGGAAAAAAGGAGAACAGAGCACTATTCATCTTCTTCGGCAGCACCTTTCTCGCCGGCCATCGCTGCTCGTCCGCGAGCCTCCGCACCCAAGGCTGACGCTCGTTCTGCCCGTACACCGGAGCTCCGCCTGAGCATCCTTGCCATCGCTGCTCATCACCCTCGACGACCGCGCCTCTGCAACCCGCGGCCAGCCAATTCCAAGCCGGCCCGCTGTGCCTCCGCTGTTGCTGCGCCTCTGATCACCCGACTACCGGATCCCGTGACGCTCGCGCCTCCGATCTCTTTTGCCGACGCTCCCCGCAGCAGCTCAAACGAGCCGCACCGGTTGCCTCACCAGCACCGCCTTGCACCAGCCGACGCCGGAACCGCCTCCGCTAGCAGTTTGCGAGTCCCCGTGCCGGCCTGCACGTATCCCTTGGCCATCCCGTCCCTGAAGCCCAGCAGCGACGCCGCTTCCGTTTGATCTCATCGCTCCTCGCCTGCCCGCTGCGACACCAGCAACCCGCGAAGCCACCACCGCGTCACCGTCACGACCCGCCTGCTCGTGATTCCGATCCACCGTCTCTGGTCCGACACCATCACCCTCTGCAACAGATCTTAAGCCTTCCGTTCACCGCTGCTCGTCGCCGCGTTCACCATTGCCTCGCTGCCGCATTGCCGACGTCCCTGCAACGCCTCTGTCTGCGATCGCCCAGTGTCTAACGCCCCTCCTCCGAGCGACGCTCCTACAGTAGCTCTTTGCTCGTTCCGGCAGCAGTCCTCCGACCCAGTAATGCCATTGCACGCCACTGCACCAGCCCTTGCCTGCTGCTACTCTTCCCTCGCTACGTGCTGGTCCGCCCTTGCCGGAGCTCCGACGCCGGTCATCCTCCAGTTGGCGCCAACGAACTTGCTGCCCCTATTTTCCTTAGGTTGCTCATTTTTCTTTTATTTTTATTTCTCTTATTTTATGTTATTTTACTCTATTTTTAGTTAGTTTTGGTAATATTGTTTAAGTTTGAATATTGTGAGTTGACCTTTAGGTTATGGATATTGTAGGTATTATCGGCAAGAGTATTCCCTAAAATTATTGTAATTATTAATTTGACCCGTCGGGTCATTTTTTTAATTATATTAATTCTTGGGGTTTGTTGATAGTATCTTAATTGCTAAATCAATATAATTATTAATTTGATCCGTAAAACTTCAGATTAGATTTTTAATTATTTTGAACTTCTTGTCGTGACATTCAGGGTTATGGTAATCGTTAATTTGACCTGTGAGATAACAGGTTATTTTTTTGATTATTTTAATCCTTTATTTGATTGAATGTCCTTGTTAGTTTAAATTCAATGTTTATTTGATAATTGCTTGTTTTGGAAAACCACTAAAAAATATCCAAAAAATATTTGAATTAGGATTCAGTTTGTTTTGAAATATTTCTTGTTATCTTGTATATCTAGAGTAGGGATTTTATTCCGAAAATAAAAAAATATATATAAAAAACAAAAAAATTCATTCATTTAGGTTGTTAGTTTGTTATTTGGATTACATGTTTAATTATGTATTAATTTTAATTTCGAATTTTCATAAAGAAAATCACAAAAAAAAAAAAAAAAATCATTGACCATATTAGGTTAGAATGGCATGTTTCATTTTAAATTTAGATCATCTTTTTAGATAAATTACATGTTAGATTAAGATAATATCTTAGTTTAAATTAGGATTTAATGTGACTTGATCCTTAGTTTAAATTAGATAGAATTTTAATCTAACTAGATCATTTTTGCATTTTTAAAAATAGAAATATCAAATGCACATCATTTATTTTTTATTAGGTTCATTTAATTAGAACTTCCTCGTCATTAGACTAAGTCATTTAATAAATGTCGCATGACATATAACTCGCATACTAAATTGGATGATGCATGTCATTTTAGTTTAAATAATTTTGTATGTCATTCCATTGCATTGCACGTCATTAGAATTAAGTCATTTTGGTTAATTTAGATTGCATATTTAACAATTGCATGTCCATTAAGAGATCACAAAATTTTTATTCATATAGTTTAGGACATGTTGCCATGCCATATCATTTCATATTAGATTAAAAGCATTGCATTGCATATGGATTATAGTCTCGTTAAAAAGTGAAAACAAAAAAATAAATTGCGTGTTAATTAGAAATCATATCTATGATTATTGATGTGGATTTTAATTTAACACTGCAGATGCTTTCGTTGCTTCGAAGTATGTTTTGCATTATTTAATTGCTTTCTTGAGTGTTAAATTAGTGGTATGCGCACATGTATGATCACCTCACATGTTAGAAAGTTAAATTAAAATCAATTCAATTGCCAAACATTTTTTTGAAAATGAAATAGAAAGGTACCGAAAGGGCGCTAGGATAATCTAGTGTAACCAAGTCCCCAAACTCATAAATCTCTGATTCGTAGGAGTAAAGTAAATCTCCCGTTACTTCACTTGATTTCTAATCGACCCACCAAAAATAGATTAGTGGCGACTCCTAATTGAAAATCATTTGCATATTAAGAATTCAAACCTAAGTCGCGAATTAGTATGAGCTTGGGAGAGTCCGAGCTAAGCTTAAAGACTTAATAATCCGTAATCCATTAACCTAGACTTAGTAATCCATTAACCTAGTTTTAGGTGGTGAACCCGAAAAATTGGGTCGCGACAAAGTGCAATTTCTTCTCTCAAACACATGATTGTATTCGAGTTCCCGAAGGCATCCATTACGATTAAATGCCATTAATCTACCTTTAATTCTAAAACCATTTCAGACCATTAATATGACCTTTGAATCTAAAACCATTTTAGAACTTATTGAGTTTGAAATTGTTTCAGTACATTAGACATTGATTTTGAAACCATTTTAGAACATTAATCTTATGCACAATTGGTGCTGATTGGATATGACATTTACTTGATTTTGCTTATTGACGTTGGTAATCACATTACCATACATTGTAATGGTAAAAAGATTATTGTTCTACAAATTAGAACCAACAAATCTGTCATCATGACAAATGGAACATACATCATCAACAAAAGAAAATTCATAATTCTTTTTACTCAAGCAAAGTATAGAGATGAGGTTTTGAACAACTTGGAAACGAGCGATATTATCACATCTCAATGTTTTTGAAACAAGACATCTTGAAGTTGCCTCTTAACAACATGACTATTAACCAAAATGAACACTACCTGGCACTCTTTATTCTTGAGGAGCTATAAGCTTTAGACATATAGGTAAAAGAACATGAAAGGTCCGGTTCATAGAAATTCCAACTCACCTTGTTGATATCATTTCCAAACTTATTTTTGTAGTGATTCAGCATAGCATTGACCTGTGCTTTGCTCCTAGCAGCCAAAATCCTTATGAGATCCTCATGGCTGTAAGCCTTCTCTGAGATCTTCTTGTGGAGTATCTTAGCCTCTGCTTTTGCCAAAGTCATATTCACCTCGTCTCCGTCATAACGGCAGGAGCTCACAAGAGGTACCATCAACTAGGAGACAAAGAAACCATGTCAAATTAAAGTTCTTTCCCTACAGGTGAGGAAATTACTTACATCAACACCTAATGAAAATTGAAATGATTTAGGATAGATGAGAATTATTTCACAGGTTGTCATAGGACTAATCTTTTGATGATGGACTTGGTTCTTCATTTACACAATAGAAAGAGGTCCAATGAAGTAGCGTATATGATCTCTAGAGTTTCATGAAACCATCTTCAATAAATTGACAAATCAAAATATGAGGAACTGCTTCAAAGCACACCACCGTTCCAACAAGCATTCTCCGCAAAACTCCAAAACTGTCTTAAAAATTGAACACCCTACAACTTATATTCTCCAATTTTCTGTGATATGCTGAATCAGACACATTTGATTTTACTTGCCTTCATCAATCCCAAAGAATATTTCCCAGACAGCAATAAGAAGTTATTCTGAGTATCACAAGGCTACATAGACTTGATTGTGCAGAGTACTTATTGCAAAATGTACGAACCTAAGTTGCTCGGAAGAGCAATCATCAGCATTGGGAAATGTCATGGAATAACTTGAGGCAAGCTTAAAAGCAGTACCTTACAAAAATCTCCAGTTGTGTGGTGAGCGACGTCCTCTTCCTGCGACTTCTTGTATCGAGCATGATATGCTTGTCTTGCCATAAGCAACTGCTAAGTAGACCTCGTGCAGGCTATTTCCATGAGAACCTGGTTGCTTGAAGTCCATCTTTTGGTCGCTTCATTCGCCAAGTACGCATCACGTTCTGCCGGATCAAGTGACCAAAGGACCACCAGCCTCTGACGATCCGGAATGAATATGGATTAATCTGAGAGAAAGAGGGACACGTCTCCATGGGATGAATCCAAATAATTAAAGAAGATGCAGACCTCGAAATCATTGGTAAGTTCTCTGTCCTATGCCTTGAGGAGGTCCTCGCCGTAAGTCTCGGCATAGGTTTGCCGAATCAGCTTCCTCTGCGCCGCATTCCTATGACCCAATATGGATATGATCAGCTTCTCATTTGTTCCCTATCCTTCCAGATCGTTCATGATAACCATCCAACGAAGAGAAAAGATTGAATTAGACAATAAAGTTTGATTTTTTTTTTTTTTTTTTACGAATTCAAGGGAAATAATAAACCCAGAAATAGCTCGATCTTAACAACCGATCCACTGAAAGACCACTCCGATTAGACCACGATCTCCAAGCGGATCGTAGATCCGAACACTAAAAATGGAGCACAACCATCGGCGACCGAACAACACGCGATAAGGGAATCCGAGGAGGCAGCGCGAAGCAGATAGAGCGAACCTGTGTAGGCTTTCCGGAGCTGCTCGCAGTCATCGGCCACGGGGGCACTGGCTGCAGTACGGTCAGTGTCGACATTGTTGAGGGAATGGAAGATCGAGGGGGTTGGGGGGTTTTGTGTGTTCGCGTCGAAGCGAAAACGGAGACAGGGAAAGTAAGGGGGTGCATGACAAACCAGAATTTCTGTTCCAGAAACAATTTTTCTATTCCAAACCTGTTTCTGGAATAGAAATCCGTTTGATAAACCTATTCCGTTTTTCTATTTCTAGAATAGATTTCTGTTCCAGAAATAGATTTTAATCAGAAATCAGAAATAGAAATTTTCTACTTCTCTATTTCTGGAACAGAAATCAGAAATAATTTCTCCATGAAATTTTCTACTAAGATGAATATGCTTAGAAAAAGTATTGCCAATAAGATGGCAAGAGATCATAACATGCCGGAGATTCCATGAGATTGTGTTTTCAACTTTTGTAATGTGTTTCTATTATTTTGTATTTGGGGATTCTCAATCTTTGCTTTTGTAATGTGATACTGTATTTAATGATTCCTATCTCAATTCTTGTAATGTGATATTCTACTTGAGGATTTCCCTTATTTGTAATGGTCATTTATAACAAGCTCTATTACAGTTCGTAAAATTTGCTGATTTTGTAAAATTTGCCGCAAATTGCCCAATACACTTCTTTGTGTTTCTTTTTAAAAGGATTACTCGATATCGTAAACCGTGGCGGTGATCGAGATAACACACTAGCATGAAGGGGATTAGAATATGGTTGCCCACCTTCATTCTACTAGAGTTTTGGGAACCTTTTATCATGCTCAAAAGTAATGCATATTGATTTCTTTTTTCTATTGTATGGAGACTATTGATAAGTATATTGTTTGACCGTAATTGCCTATCTAGGTGGATGCTAAAGAATTTTGTGTGAAAATTTAGAAAATTTGATATAACAACTCTTACTTTGTATTTTTTTTTTCAAAAAAGGGAGACTTTACTAAAAAAAAAAAACTCTTACTTTGTATTTGGGTCAATGGGTTCATAAGCATATGAAATTTGTAAGAATGAACATCTCATTTGCTCCAAAAAAAGAAAATTTTGTTTTAAGAAATAGAAATTTTATACTGTTATCAAACGAATTTCTATTTCTAAAACAGAAATTTTGTATCGTTATCAAACAGGTTTTTTTGCTCAGAAACTCGTCTAGAAATAGAATTAGAAAAATCTATTTTTGTTCTAAAAACTATTTCTGGAACAGAATGGTTGTCATGCGCGCCCTCAGCCTCTGCTTTCAAGAGGAGAGAGAGAGAGAGAGAGAAAGAAAGGACGCGCGCCACGTAACATGGGAAGCAATAAGTGAGGAGGCACTGCACGAGCGCCACGTGTGCACCACGTCCAATTTCTCGAAGTGGAAACCGGAGGGACACGAAGGAAGACGACAGAGAGAGAGGCGTCGGCACGCGGCAGCGTCCAGGCCCATTGGGCCGGATTTGGACAAGATTTTCGGGTCCAATCAATGGGCCGGTCTGGTCAGGATGAGGGTTTTGAAATCGGCAAAGTTCAGGCAAGGGCTTGGCTTTTTTATTAACATTTTTGTTTTACTTATTTATCCTTTTTCCTTAATACTTTCAATTTTGCAAGTTTTTTTACAACTAGTTGGTGCCACACTCGTGCCACGCACTTTAAAGAATTAAAAAAAAAAATTATACCTTAGCATTTCTCATTGGGAAAAGTGGGCGGAACTTATGAATGAAGTATATTACACCAATTTGATAAGTTTTATAACTCGAATATGCTTTTTAAATATTTTAAGGCTCAATTTTATTTTTATGATGAGTTTTAGAAATTCTGAGATACTAATTTCTAAAAATAATCATCATTAAAATTGATTCTCCCTTTTCGAAGAATGTAAAGTTACTCATATAATTTAATCTAAGAAAATCATACTTTGATCTGCACTTCATCTTTTCTTAACTTTTGATGTTGGTGTGCATTCAACTAAAATAGTTAGACCAAACTTCACAAAACTAGATGCCAACATACGCCAATTGTGCTCGTTTTTGAATTTATCACCTTTTCCACCGTCAGTGTTTAGGATTCTACATGACAAGCCAAGTTGTAACAAACAAATGTAATATTTATAAGAAATATTATGATATTATTATCTTTAAAGCTATTCTTAAGGATTGGATGTCCCAACTGTAGGTCATCAATTCCGAGATGGAATTGCAAATGACAGTAATTCCCAAGTGCTTTCAAGTAACCAACAAACCATTACAGAAATTGACAATGGAATTAACCAAGATAATAAAGTATAGGAGATGGCTTGCTACACAATAGAAAGACTGAAGTATCTCAATAAGTGAAGCATTTAGGATCAATTAGTTCTTCCAATTTGATGTCCTCTGATAGACTTAACATGATTGAGCTTTGCGATGATATTGCCCGAGAAACTTGTTGCATGGTTGGACGATGCTCTGGTTTGGGATTTAAGCACAAAAATGCTGTCTTTGTCACCAAAGCCACTTCGCCTAACACATTACCTTTGGGGAATGGAACTCTTTGATCTAAAACTTCCTTCATTGGCCAAGAAATTATTGAATTGCTTGATGGTGATGAAGATGTGGACATGAGAGAAAAAATGAGATCACCTGGATGGCATCCCATAATTACTTCCAATGTCACCACTCCGAAGCTATAAATATCGCATTGCTCATTCACTTCCATTGTGTATGCGAGTTCTGCAGAGAGAAAAGAGCAAATTTTTTTCTAGCTTTTATACAATATCTGTGCTTTGTAAATCTAAACTAATTTTGAGTAATAAAATCTAGAGAATTAAGTATAAATCAATACATTCTTTATATTCCAATGAGATTTAAATTTTTCCATTTCTTTAGGAAAAAAAGTTTCACTTTTAAATTGGTGGCCTTCATCTCAATTAATCTTTAATCGAACCTTTAAATTGCATGATAGCCTTGGACTTCTTGTTAGGAATTTACAAGTGTAAAAGGAAGGAAGCTAAAAAATGAGGGTCTCATGTATGATCATATTCCTATCTATAAAAATGAAGTGGGGTGAAATTTTGAAGAGACCAACTTACCTGGAGCTGCATATCCAAAGGTGCCTGCAAAGGAAGTCCAATTGGATGAATAAGGTTGTAGAACTTTAGCTGTGCCAAAATCAGAGACGTGAGCTTCATATTCTTTATCCAATAAAACGTTCTTGCTTGATACGTCTCGATGAATTATTGGGGGTGAGCATTCATGGTGCATGTAGGACAAAGCATAGGCCACACCTTTAACAACATTCACTCTTTTATTCCAGTCAAATGTTGTGATCCTCTCTTCATTGTTCAATACATCCTTCAAGCTACCTGATTCCAAAAACTCATACACCAAAAATGAATGTCGAGAACTCGAGCAAAAGCCATAGAGCTTGATGATATTTCGATGTCGAGTTTCGGTCAGAGCTTGAATCTCCCTTTCAAATGCTTTTCGACCGGCCATTTCTACATCAACTGCTTCCTTAAGTTTCTTTACAACAATAGTTTCACCTGTTTGCAACTGGGCCTTGTAAACCCTCCCATATCCTCCCTCACCAATACAATATTTGGCATCAAACTCCTCTGTGGCTTCAATAATGCTCTCATAAATCATTCTTCCATCAAAGCTCCATATTGCCCATGGGTTTGCATTGCTTTCATCAGCTGAACTAGCATTTGTTTTCCTTATTCTTCGGCATCCAATATTCAAAGCTCCCACAACAAGAAGCAAAGAAAGTAGGCAACCCAAAGTAGGAATCAAAACTAGCAGCAACTTTTTGTTTTTGTTTTTGTTTTTTTTGTTATTGCCTTTTAATGTTGTTGCTGTACAGGGGTTGAGACCAGCAATAACTCCACATAAGCCTTTGTTTCCTCTCACGACTCCAATTGTAGCATTACGAAAGGCTGGAATGTTTGGTAAAGGACCCTCTAACTCATTATATGATATGTCGATGGATGTCAAGCTTGTCATATCACGAAAGGTCGACATAATTGAACCGGATAACTGATTGTGTGAGAGATTGAGTATTTCTAACATGTGCAATAGCCCGAATTGTTTGGGTATTTCTCCCATGAGCAAATTTCGACTCAGATCGAGATGTTGAAGATATTGAAGATTCCCAATCTCGATGGGAATACTCTTTTCAAGATTATTCTCGCTTAAAGTTAAGAACAAAAGGTTGGAGTTCTCCCCAAGTTGGGTAGGAATTGAGCCACTCAAGTTGTTTTTTGCAATGTTGAGTTTCTGTAGATTGGACAATGCTCCAAGTTCTTGAGGGATGTGTCCTACAAGAAGGTTGCAGTCCAAAAAAAGCTCTTGCAGCAACTTCAGTTTTCCTAGGTCTTTAGGAATTTCCCCGATGATGTCATTTGAAGAGAGGTCAAGTCTTTGCAATTGAGTCATGTTTCCGAGCTGAGGTGGTATGGCACCGGAGATTTTATTGTTGGAGATCTCAAAGCTCGTCAAATTTCTACATTGACTTAATGTTGGTGGTAGCTCACCGTAAAGTTCATTGTTGCTCAACTCAAGGTAATTTAAGGAGGGGTACACACCAAGAGCATTAGTTATATCTCCCTTGAGCAAGTTGTTTTGGAGCCTAACTCTATACAAACTTGAACAATTTTTCAGGCTTCTTGGGATGGGTCCAGTGAAGTGATTGTTTGATGCGGAAAAATTCACAAGAGCTTGCTTACCGCATATTTCTGGTGGCAATTGGCCAACAAACTTGTTATCACCTAACTGTAAGATTGTGAGGGATGTGAGATTATTCATCTCGGTGGGAAGAAAGCCTGACATTTCATTTCGGAAAAGGGAAAGACTTTTCAAATTAATTAACTTACCTATGGAGGATGGGATAAGACCCGATAACATATTTTCGAGAAGGTCAAGGTCAGATAGATTGGTCAAGTTGCCTATGGAGGATGGGATAGGACCCGATAACATATTTTGGAAAAGGAGAAGGTCAGATAGATTGGTCATGCCTATGGAGGATGGGATAGGACCCGATAACATATTTTGGAAAAGGAGAAGGTTAGATAGATTGGTCAAGTTGCCTATGGATGATGGGATAGGACCCGATAACATATTTTGATAAAGGGAAATATGATTCAAATTAATTAACTTACCTATGGAGGATGGGATAGGACCCGATAACATATTTCTAAAAAGGCGAAGGTCAGATAGATTGGTCAAGTTGCCTATGGATGATGGGATAGGACCTGTTAAATCATTGTATAAAAGTTGCAACTTGGTCAGGGATCTCATTCCTCCAATTCCTAAAGGTATGGGCCCAGAAAGTTGGTTGCCATAGAGGAAAAGAAATTCTAATGTACTCAGATTTCCTAGAGTTGTAGGGATGGATCCGATGAGATGATTGTTTGATAAATCAAGGAAATTGAGAGACCCCAACATTCCTATTTCCTTTGGAATGGACCCAAAAAATTGATTCCTTGGAAGATCCAACTTCCACAAGCTGCTCATGTTTCCAATGAAAGAAGGAATTGGACCGGTGAAGTTATTGTCCCCAAGCGCAAGAATTTGTAAAGAGTGCAATGACCCAAGTTGAATCGGAATGTTTCCCGAAAAGTCATTTTGAGAACAGTTAATATAAGTAAGCTTGGAAAGATCGCCAATGCTCGGAGGGATGTTTCCGAAGAGTGAGTTGTTGGTAAGCTCAAGGACGACCAAGCTGGGTAAATGGGAGAAATTGAGATGTTGAAGCGTACCGTCTATGGCAGAATGCGAAAGGTTCAAGCTGGCAACACTCCCGAAAGAATCACAAATGATTCCACGCCATGAGCAAGGACTGCTCCCGTTCCAGGAAGACAAAGTAGAGTGGCTCTTGCTGTCTAGCTTAGACTTCCATTTTAGGAGTGCCTCCACTTCCATTTTAGAAGAGCTTCGTGTTGAAGCAAGACAAGACATTTCTTGCACGAGCATGAGAAGGACACAAGCGAGGGACAACATTGAGAGTTGTTGTTTCTCGGAGGCCATGACAGATTTGGGGTATTTTTGGGTGGGCCTTCTTATTTTCTAGGCGCATATGTGTTGAAATGGACAGCCAACGTATTTATAGAAGAAATGGGGACCATAAGTCAACAACCAAGTCAATTATCTTTGGAACTTTTATTTTGCTATGGTCATTATCCCTCCGTTATATTTTCCGAGGCAATTCTTTGGTGCAACACTATGTATGTGACATACAAAGTTAGCGAGGCACTTGTGTTACAAAAATTTGCAAATAAACATCCCTTGTCAGTGACATTGAATGACTGGCGTGCATTTGTCTTAGTTACGTAGAGTACGAAGCTGAATCTTTTTGGCTTATTTGATTACACACCTAACTCTCAAGCACAAAAGTGACATGTCCAATAATTAGTTGATATATTTTTGTTTTGCTGTGTCAGACAAAAAAAAAAGGTTGGTAAAATTATCAACTATAAAATCCGTATATCCCCTAGTATGAATAATATATGAACTTGAAGGCAAAGGCCGTGGTCAACACGCCAATACAATTATTGGTAGACCCTATCTCTATTTTGAACCCATGTTGTCTTTCTTTTCTAGCCTTAAGCGACAGCGATCCTTTCCGTGACTTCACGTGGTACATATAACAGGTTAGATCTCACTTTCGTTTATCACTGTTGGCCCTTTTCTAATTTTCATATTTTTTCGGCTTAATTAGTTGCCCATTTTAATGAAATATCAATCTAAATCGCTGCTCCATCACCTTGTCCTTTGATATTTAAATGATTTTCATGACAAGTGTTCCTGAATTTGTCGGTTGATGCTAACAAATCCCCTTTTTAAAGCATTTTCGGAACTGAGTTTTTGAAACATTAAATGAATTAAATTTTCTTTTTGTAACAACCATTAATCCTCCATAATATTTTCCGTTAGGATGTACAAGGCACATAATGTAACACCCTGAACACCCTAGGTCTTCAGGATACACATATTGAACGCTTGTGTACAATTAGAGGTCCCATTACCTTATAAGAGGTCCCATTACCTTATAAGATATTCCAAAATTCCTACCTTAGGTGATGTGAGACATGGTTTTGTTCTTCTTAAGACAGCCTATACTATTTTAAGAAAACGCATATGTACAATTGGAGGTCTCATTGCCTTAGAAGATAGTCCAGAATTCCCTCCTTAGTGATGTGCAACGAGACATACCCCTCTTTACGCATGTCCGGGGATCGAGGTGCGGATGCACCACCATCCTTCCGCCCCACACACCGCCGCTTGGGCTATCACACTCTCCACCCCTTATGAGCACATTATCTTCGCTATGACCCCACACGTGATCGTTAATCGATTTTGATACCACTTGTAATATCCTGGGTCTTCAATGTATACATATTATCCGCTTCAAATACTTTGTCCTTACAATCTTGTTCGTTTTAGGATAGCCCATACTACTTCAAGAAAACATGTATGTATAATTAGATATCTCATTATCTTATAAGGCAACCTAGAATTGTATGTGACTTCAATATGTCAATTGTTTGGGAAAACATTTATAATAACAATAATAAGAAGAACAACAAATTAATAATGAGAACAAGATGAAGTGTTTCTTTAATTTCAGAAATCCTGAGGGGTCTTTTGAGCTTTTTTTTTTTTTTTTTTTTTTTTTTTTTTGCGGCAGGGAACCCCGCAGGCCGACAGTTAGCAAAGCAAACTCGGCGAAGTCGACGGGGACCTACTATTACGATCTACAAGTAAGAATCCCTAACGACGCATCTGAGATTCGAACTCCTCCCATTCGTGAGGGGGAAAGAGCCTCAAATCAGTTGTGCCGCTGTGGACAGTAATTTTTTTTTTCTCTATTTTTTTATGTAGAGATGTCATCGTAAAAATAGAAGCCATCGTCAGGAAAACCAAATTTGGTGTGACATGTCATAGGCGCAATTGATTAATGTTACCCGATCATAAAGGTGATCATTATTTCGTTCGCATTGTCAAGGAAATTTCCCGCAATGATAGTACGAAATCCGTGAAGAACGGAAGATGTGATGGAGGTAAAAGCGACACAATAGTTCACGTCCCATCTGATGTGAAAGTGATTTTAAGGAAGATTTCTCCGATTCGTGAAACACGGCGCCGAAGAAGACTGGACATGTTCTCGATGTGGACAGACGCTTGACGTCAATGTGAACGAAACCATCTATTCCGTCCTCCTTGGCCCACTATCTATTCCAAATTACCCACAAGGATTTCACACCATAAGGAAAACCCTCATTTCCAGCATTTTAAAGCTATTAGAAATTGTTCCAACAGTACATAGCATATCACTTAATATTCTGCTTCCCGTGTAAGTATGAAACACGAGGTGTAGATATAAGCGCGTCAAACAGATATGGATGTGGAAGTCAATAGCATTACTAAAGGATCTTTTCTATGCTTGCGCTGACAAAAAAAAAGTTCGAACTGCTTTAATTGATCCGACTTTTTGACGAAGTATTCACAATGACTCCACTTGATTCTCTTCTCAATATCTTGCATAGTTTGCCGAGCTCATCTGGGCCATTGATAGTGTGTGCTTCTCGACGGGTACAGCCAAGGAGAGACGATAGATAGGTGAAAAGTCGAGAAAATTTACACGATTAATGGCTTCAGTGATCATGGGTACCTCTTCCATTGGCCAAAAAAGGATGGGACAATCAACCACCACTAATCGTGCCATGGAGTGATACAACGCAGTGGACCGTTACTCGGTAGTTAAAATTCTGAGCGATGGCATAGTCCTACTTACGAGCACTTTGGAAGCACTTGTACGTTTTACCATCATAGTCTCAATTTGTAGCCTTCTTTTCGACAAACCACCAGGGTCGCTGGCCCGATGTTAAGAGACTTATCTGTCTTTCATCAAATTACCCCTGTAAGTAAACCTATTAATAGCTTGTGCTACCTAAATGCGAAATATTTCATGTGAAGAGACTATTAGCATTATGGTAGGGTTGTAGTGATTGGTTCGCTAACCTCGGACCTACGGGTTGTAAGTGATATGAAATAGCTCTGGCTCAAGGAAACATATCACAATGAGTGCAGACCTCCTATGGTCATGCGAAGAGAGGATCGCAATCATTGGTCACTCCTTCACACTTTTTAACTTATCAAACAAAAAAAGTCATTTTTGACAAACAACGAAAGTCATTCTTCACAAACAACGGGTACTCTCTCCGCATATTATATGTCACCGAGGAAAAATATTTTTCAGGCATAGGGATGCACTAAGCCCAGAGCAACCTCAGGCATGGAAGTAGAATAAAACAGTCAAAATATGTCTTTTCGAATCAAATTTCTCTTCTCTTCACATTATTTTAATTTCCCAATGATTTTCCTCGCAAAAGGAAATCGTTTTGAGTTGAAGACAAGTGTACTTAGAAGTCCATGCAGCGACGGACTGCTATTGAAATAAATTCAATTGTTTTTCTAGACTAGTAAGCTTCCTTTTTTTGCAGACTTTCGTCCCTCTCACTCTCTGAGATGACTGATAAACCAACGATCATCAATAAAGAACTATACATCTTGCAACAAAGACATCGTATATCTAATATGCGTGGCCCTTTATTTGCTAAGTCTTACTAGTCTTTTTCAAAGCAGAGACCGAGATGTAAGTCAACAACGCGAAAAATTCTAGAATTCAGGGGGGTAGAATCAGACAAGCAACTTCTAGAGGAGGAAGTGATCGGGACCTAACTCAATTCCCCCGCAATCTCCACTGTCAGAAAACGGCCAAGCATTATATAGAATCACACAATACTTCATTTGTAAGTGACCATGTCAAACTTATAACGGTAGCTAGGAGAACGAGCAAAATTAAAAAGAGTACGACACAAAATAAGGAGTGTCAAAAGTCTGGACCGTGACCTTTAATTTGTTGTGAGATATAGCATTAGGTAAGAAGCTGAAGGGCACACTGGTGGCTTATTGCTCATGAGTAGGTCATGTGCGCTAGTTGTGCTCGTGATTTGGCCCAACATGAGGCCATGTCTTCGCCATGACCCAAGGCATGCCCCAGTGAGTGAGCTCATGACCAGGCACATGCTCCAGGCACAAGGAAGGCCTTAGAAAAAAAATAATGCAAAATTAAAGGAGTTAATTGGTATAAGTGAGACCACCCATCGGTAGGCAACTGCGATGGTTCAGGACTTGCTCCTCATCGCCAAGGTTGCAAGTTCGAATTTTCAGGTGCTAGCATCTTAAGTGGGTGGCCATGGTAGTGGGGTCATGTGCTAATCTCCCTTGAAGTATAGGGGCTTGGCCTTTCGGTGTTGTTCAGGCACAGGGGGGCTGTGGTGGAGTCCTCGGTTACCAAAAAAAAAAAAAAACTGGTATAAGTGACACCAGGTGAGACAAAGTATTGATATAAGTACAAATTGATCATATCAAGTAATGTTGTGCAATGTTTCTATTGGTTAGTAAATGAATGTGGGAAGAGAAATGGAGAACAATGCATTCAGAGTTTATGGTGGTTTAGTTTGATGTAAGCTTACGTCTACTCTCTCATACTAATAGCATATTGGTTGGATTCTATTAGAAATCTTCTCGAAATTATAGTAGAATGTGCATTTCATGCTTTTTATTTTTTTTTTGGAAATGCCGATGTTGTTTTGAGCTATATTCTTATTTTGTTTTTACATAGAAATTGTTATTGAAAATGCTAGTACTAACACTTAGAGGGGTGAATACGTGTTTGAAAACAAACCTTGACAAATAAATGCGGAATAAATTAAGTTGCAAACAAAGTCTGAAAAATGATCAAAGTCGATTAAACGAGCTATCGACTTCTGGGTGCAGAATTTAGAATTAGATAAGATATAGACTAGATTTTTGCAAAACTTAAAATGTTGCAAAAAATAAAGTTGAAAAGAGTTAAGGGAAAAGAGAATTGCACACGAGATTTATAGTAGTTCGGTTTAAATTAAGCCTACGTCTACTCTTCCACGATGGCAGTCTTTTGGCTGAAATTCACTAAGGTATCAATAGAGAAGAACAATATTTTGAGTGCAAATACTCAGTGGAAGATTTCTTTTTCCCAGACTAAACCACTCTTCTTGTGATTTTTTCTCTTGAATACTATTTGTAAGAGCTGTCGTTGAAGAACAAGTGGTTGGAAAGGTTTCGAACTTTGGAATTTCAATTTTCACACACACTATCAAATAGATTGAATGACTTCCTTAAATACTCCTCTACGCTTTACTAGCTGTTGACATTCTCCAGAATAATTTCTTCCAATCAATCCATTAGACAAAATCAATTATGGAAATCTTGTAACCATTTGAAGATTGAGATGAAAATCCGTTAATTCTGGTCGCCTATACAATCATAATCTAGCTTTCCATAAGTAGATGTTTCCTAAAAAGAAACTTGTCTTCAAGATTGATTTAATCAATTTGTGATTGATTCCATCACCAGAAAGCCAAATATTAAAGAATAAATCTCTATAACATTCATACTGAATCATTGTCGTAAGATCATTAATTCTAAGTCTGATTATATCTTCGTTCTGGACTTGGTTTCAGCTTGGTTTGCATCAGAGTGTGAAAGACTTTTGAAATGAATACTTTAACAAGAGTTTGCGATATATGACTTTAGAAGTCTACTATTCTTCAGAATAAGAACAAGAACAATAAAGTTTTATCAACTTCAAAACCTAGTAGTTTTCTCAACAGTTATCCTTAATATGTAAGCCATCATCAACAAGGGAGTGAGAGATGCAAAACCAAAAAAGCATGAAATGCAAGAAATGCACAACAAAGACCTATTTTTGTTTTATTTTTCCTTTTTGGAAATGCCGATGTTATCTTGAGCTATATTTCATCTATGTCTTTACAAAGAAATTGTGAACATAATTATGTAAACCAACACCAAGAGAAATTCTCCGAAGGGTCGTCCGAGAACCGTCAAGGACGGGAGATGTGATGGGAGAGAAAATGACACGAAAGTTCACGTTGCACTTGAAACGATTGTGATTTTGGAGAGGATTCCTCCTATCCGCGAAACACGGCATAGAAGAAGATTGGACAAATTCCCCGTGTAAATATAGCATGAAACACGAGTCCAAAGCTATTAGAAGAATGGTCGAACAGTAGATATGACTTTACTTATTATTTTATACGTGGGGCGTTACCTTTTCTTCTTTTTTGTTCGATTTTTGGGTCCTCTAGAATCAAAATTTGTTTTGCATCTCTCGCTCCCTTGTTTTCATTGATTGATTCGTGGTAATGTAGCTTTATTACACACGGAGAAAACATTATTTTAAAATATGAATTTGAAATTGCTCGATAAATTCTATAAAAATAAGCACACACTCGATAACCGCTATGGACCTTGCTATCCTGCTGATTGAGTTGTCGGATGTGGTAGTCGAGCATTTCCAAAAGACTTTTCTTATGCCGGCACTCACGAGGAAAGTTTGATCTGCTTTAATTGATCCCAATTTTTGATTGGTTATTCCACAATGACTTAGCTTGATACTCTTCTCGATGTCTTACATGGTACACCAATCTCGTTTGAATTGTTGATCATGCATGCTTCTGGACTGGAATGGCTAAAGATAGATGATATATAGGTGATAAGTTGAGTCGGGTAAATCCGACGAGGAATTCATTGAAGAGACCTCTACTTAAAAGTCATCCTATTAGAAGAGGCAATATTAAAACCACCAACTCAAAAGTTTATAGACCAACGAGGGTAGTTTGACCAAAGTAATCACTTGTCAAGACATGTAGCCACAAGATCTAACGTGAAAAGATAAAATTACTAGAGATATTAACGAGGAATGATAAATAAAAATATATATATATACTAGAGCTTTATGTAATTTAGTAAGAGTGTTGCTACTTATTCTAAGGGGAAAGCCTGTATTCAATAAATCCATTATGAATCTGGTAAATTAAAGAAGTTTACAGTGAGTTTTTTTCAATCTTAAATTACACCAAAGATAAAACTTATAAGTGTTACCTCATAATATCACATTCAATGCAGACCGCACTAGATAATTCCTTCACAATTTTTCTCTTTTGTCAAACTCTCGACATCTAATCATTCTACTTCCCTTCCTATTTTGTTTCCTTTTATCCTTTTTAACTTTTATATGGTACATACTTCTCTTAAAGTCCAAAAGCAATACTTAGCTTCGTCGAAGTTTCTGTATGCTTAGCATAATCCGTTGCATTTGGACACTGGACTTTTATGATGGAATTGAAAGGTAAAGTGTGAAATTAAGAAAGAAGAAAGCGGACTTTTGTCATGGTCGCTGGAATTCTAGTAGTTTTCTTTATTTACTCCAAGTTCTATATGATTTTTCCATCAAAATAATCTAGTCTACGTTAAATAATTCAGTCTTCCTCCCCTCTCGTTCTTATTATACTAATGGACTTACCAATTAACAGTCATCAATTATGAAATATATACTTATCGATCCACACAACTCACGTAGTGAAACAATGTGAAAATCGACGAATATTGCCATTCAAATTTAATATGAGAAGGAATCACTAAAGAAATTGATGAAAAATGACAAAAAAAAATCAGAGATTTACGTGATTTAGTCTTAATGTTGATTTTATTCAATAGAAAAAGATAGCCTTTAAGGAATCCAATATAAATCTGAAAAATACAAATCTTACAATCGCTTGAGCATTTCTAAATCCATTATATAGAATAAAACCATAAGTGTTATCTCATATTTAGTTCCAACATGTCTGCAATAGGAAATTCCTGCATGATTTTTCCCTTTTAATGTGGACAGAGAAAACTTTTTGATGTCTGATTATTCTACTTATCTTCCCCTTTTGGCCTTTTATCTTTTAGTTGAGCACCCCGGTGGAAGATTCATAATGATCCTTGAGACACGTATCAATCCACAATTGATGGAAGAAAAGGGAGAGAGATAGAGACACTATTAATCACTTTCTCTAAAAGTCTAAAGCAATGCTTAGCTTTCTCACAGTTTCTCTGATTTTTTTGGAAAAATTGATTTTGACCCGTCATAGCCTTTTTACCTCCACCATTGTCTTCTTGAAATGACTGCCAATTTCTTGTTGCTTTCTCTCTCTTAAGGTAACAAACATCTCTGCTTTAATGCCATGCATGCGCAATTCTTTTCTCTGCAATTATCGGCCAAGAAAAATATCACTTATTGGTCCACACAACTCACCTTACAACTTGTTTTGTTAATTTGCAAAGACTTATAGGTCATTTTAGAGCAACGACTGGGATGTAACGGTAGTAAAAAAGTGGGGAAAACTAAACTAATATATCTACGCCCAGAAAACAAAAAGCACTATTGCTTGATGAAATTCCAGAAATGCAATTAGAAACTCCTGTTCAAGTCAAGAAGGGCTACCCCAGTGAAATTGAATATTGTATTTTTAGAGAAGATTCTCTCCGCTCGGAAAGCACGGCACATAAAGGACTTCAACCGATTCCCTCACCTTTGCGACTTGATGTAAATGGAGGAAAGTTGTGGTATTCTCATTTTATTATATATTAGCAAGATTGCCGAGCATTACACGGGTCTAACACTATATGTTCTGTATTTTCTTAAAAGTCGGTTGCCAATCCAACGTTAATTGTTACTTCAATTTAATTATGAGATACACTTACTAATGACTAATATTTATCATCATTGCTTTACAAAATGCACTTTATTTTTCCTTCCATAAGTCTGAACAAATACCAATTTATTTGATATTTCTTGGCGAAGCAACATTTGTGATGAAAATTGACTTTATGGTTATTTATCACATCTTTCTTGAAGAAGCAATACCTCGGCACTGGTAACTTTTTTCGTTGATTTGGTAATATAAATTTATTGACTGATATATGTCCTCATCACTTTACAAAATGTGCTTTATTTTTCTCGTAGGCCATGACAGGTTTAGGTTACTTCGGGTGGGCTTTTCCTCGTTTCTAGGCGAATATGTGCTGAAATGGAACAGGTACAACCAACGTATTTATAGGAAAAATTGGACCAGCGAGTCAACAACCAAGTCAATAATCACTTCTTCCCGGTGAATGAGATAAAATTTAAATTTTTTTTAGGGAAAATTACCCAAGACTTTTCTGAATTTGGACGTAATAAAGTTGCAGATAAACATCCCTTGTCCAATGATTATTTGGTAAATTTTCAATTAACACCGTCGGAAAAAAAAAAAGTTCGTTAAAATGATCAGCTACTCTATGATCATTAGTCTCCTTCCGTTTCAGAATTCATGAATTAGAGAAATGATTGAAGACAAAGGTCATAGTCAACATGCCAATTCAACTATGATATGACGTTGCGCAGGCCATGTGCAATCTCTATTTTGATCCCATGTCATCTGTCTTTTCTAGCCTTCAGCGACGGCGATCCTTTAGTTGACTTCACGTAATTTTACATATAACGTGTAAGATCCAACTTTTGAAAAATTGTTTCAAATTTTTTAAATTTATTGTACGACGACTAATTCCACCTTAAATTTTTTAATTGTGCCAATTTAATGATAAAATTTTTGTTAATTTGTCAATTTAGTCCTAAATATTTCAATTATTCCAATTTAATCATTAACTCTTTGATGGTTTACTAATTTAGTCTTTCTGATTAATTTAGTCTTCAACTTTAGCTTATTATACATAAAAAAAAAAAAAAACAAAAGCTCAGTAATATTATAAATTAAAGCCTACTGCATGCTTGAGTGAGAGTGGTGTGAGTGAATTAACTAACATTGTGCTTACGGTAATGTTTGGCTGGAGGTGAGTGAAGTCCTATGTCGAAGAAGGGAGATTCAAAATGGAATATAAGCCTAAATCCGCAATTCAAAAAATTGAATCGTTTTGGCTACGTTTGATTGTCTAGATTTGGATTGAAATAGGATAAGATAAAGTAGGATTAGGAATCCTCCTCATTGTAAAAAGTTACCTCTTATGTTTAGTGCCACTTAAAATAGAATTGAGAATCTTTTAAAATCTTTGAAAGTCCTCCGAAAATCTCTTAAAATCTTTCAATGCATCACTGTTTTGCTAACGGCCATAGCCACCGGAAGCTCCTCTCTCGTGGGCCCTTCAGCGAACCAAACCGCACTCCGGATCTTAGCCACGTCTCCCGCGCAACAATTGCCCCCTCTATCGTGCGTCAATCATTGGCCCCATCCCTCTCCCCCTCCCTCCTCCTGGCCACATCTCTTTGCGTCTCGACAGCGGCGACAATCACGCGGTGGACGTTGTCGTTGACGATAGCGAAAATAGCAACAAAGGAGGAGCAGATGACGCGGTTCAATCAGGAGAAACTAATAGCTGTGAATGGTCATGATGGCCAAATTGGTCGGGTGGTGGATGAGGGGCCAGTGAAAATGTCGGTTTCAATTGATTACCCAATTCGGATGATCGAACCGCGTGGAGGTTCGAAATCACAATCGTCCAATGTGAACATGAGCGACTTGAAATGACTAACGATTCCTCGGTGGATCAATTGCTCGATTGGAGAGCAGAGAGACATCTGCATAGAGTGTTAAGAATTGTGGGTTTGTTGCAATGATTGTCATATACCTTACTCCATCACTCCAATATTGGAAGATAGCAAAAATTGTTGTTTTTTTATTTTAATTTTTTTATCCAATCTGGGTTTATTCCACCCATGTGCCCCATATTTTATCCATGTATATCAGGCTCAAATTCGGACTATCAGCGAGCTTTTGCATTTGACTTTGGCAACTTGTTCATCTTTGATTGATATTTCTTTTAATAAATTCTCATTACCCTCTATTTGTTGCTTAAGTAATCTTTTTTTTATATATATATTACATATCAAAAAATAATAAAAGATAATTATGGAAGAAATTGTTTCCTACACAACTCTATAACTCTACGGATACTAGTAAAAGAGTTTCCAAATTTTGGAGAATGAAATGCTATAAGAAAAAGTTAAGACTCTCGTGAATAAATCTAAAATGGAAATCGTCAAATCATGAAAAAAGGCATAACATTTTTAAACCGGAGTTGGCCTTAGCTTCTTCAGTGCTATGGGTTCGGTTTAAGCCCGTAACACCTCCACTAAGAGCAGGAGGAGGTTTAGCCTCCCCAGCTAGGTCTACTAGCGCCTATCCGTTTGATATACAGTGACGACAGGCTGCCTAGTTTCTCCCAATATAATGTCTTGGGGACACGGCTCTGACTCTCCCTCCAACCAGCCGATATTTGTCTTCCAGCTGGTGGAGAATATAGGTCCCAGATAGAGCAGGGTTTCTCGCCCTGGACAGTTCTCCCGTCTGTCTAGTTCCTTTAAGTAGTTTAAAACCTGCTCAAGTCCATTTTATCGATTTATATCTACTTAAGAATTTATTCAATTGTTCTAATACTGACGATTTATTCATATCGGCTTGTATTAACTTTACAACCTAGTCCACTTCGTACATGTGTGGATAGACTCTATTTATTATATTTCAGCCAATCCAAATTTGACCGTTTATTGACTAGGAGCATATGAAAGTTTCACAACATACAAATATTGTCATGTCCATTCACATATAGTTTTTCATGTTTGCTAAGATTTAAATGATATATTCAAATTTTTTTTTCTCTTTTTGGAAAACACAAACATACAAGTTAATGATGTGGATTGCATCAACTACGTGCCACAATTGAAAACCACAACTTGAAGAATAATTGAAGGCTAGGGCCTCCCTTTTGAAAGATAGTTTATTGTCTTTTGAGAGGAACCTCTGAGGGCTTACAGCCTGTATGGGTCCTAGAAGTGCGACAATATTGCCTTTGCTTTTCACAAAGAAAAGGGAATGCCACTTTTGCTTTGCACGATAAAAATAAAAATAAATAAAAGTGTTCATCAAAACTCAAAGTGCTATAATTTTTTACACGCTTATTATAATTTCATAAGTATAGGCCCTTCTGTAGAATTTGTTTATTTTGATGAGATAGACTCTCTGAAACTTTCTATTCAACAATTTTACTGAGACTCATGCAAACCATCTCTTCACATGCTCTTTTAAACTTTCAAATCATTTTTATCATTTCATGATATTCACTCATTTGTAAGATATGTTCTATTAATATTTTTTTTTTTTGAGGATTGATAATGTTCTTATCGTTATCTTAGTACGAATTAAAAAAAATATTTTTAAAAAATGATCTCATTAGAGTAATCTCTGATTATGCATTGGTGATAATGTGTATGACATACGGAAGCGTGATATATAAATATATATTTTCTTCAACTGTAAACATTATGAAATGAGGGTCTATAAGCCCTATGAAATTATATTTTTCTATCTGCTAGAACTGTTATGTTGATGTCGTAGTACTCATTTATTTGTAAAATTGACAACTAATTTCTTAATGATCCTTTAATAGTATTTATTCATCAACTATGAGCCATCATTTTATATATATTTCTTTTTAATAATCGACTAACATCATTCATTTGTGAAAGTATTTTTTTGTATTGTGTATCCATATATTATTCAACTCCTTTCACAATTATACTAATTGCAAAGTGATAAGAGTTATCACCGATTATGCATTTAGTCGGAAGGGTCATCAAATTTTCATTCATGTTTATTCATCAAATATGCACAACCATGTGATATGACCCTTTAACGTTATAGAATAAGTTATTTTGTAAAGACAGGTTGTCTTGTTTTATTTGATAGCTTTTATTTTGTCGATCTCATAATATAAAAAATCATGCGTAATCAAAATTTTCTATTAATCCTCTAATGTCATGTCTTTATTACATGGAACGTATCATGTTATATAATTTTTTTAAAACTATTTTTTAACATCCTATATTTACTGAACATGCACTATCATGTTATAAAAACCTTCCAAGTTAACTGTTTTCTTCAATAGATTATTTTTGTTAGCAGATAATTTATTATTAATTTTCTAATTTCCATTTGTACATGAAATATGTGTTATGATCTAATTTAGATAATTTCATATAGCTTGTTTGTTTAATATGGGGCTATAATGTCATGCAATATTTTATTTTGTTGAAATTTTAATATAATTTATTTGTGAAATAGGGAAAATTGCTTTTTCAAATGGGTCTCATATGTTATTCGTGATAAGAATGATACCAAATGTAGGACTTCATACCCATCAACTCTAAAATAATTGGAATTATAACATATGTGAGGTTTTGATAAGAATCGTGAAGATGGGATGGAAGAGATCTACTAGTGATGGAAGATGGGATAGAAGAGAAAGTGACACAAAAGTTCACGCCCACTTGAAGAGATGGTGATTTTGGAGAAGATTCCTTCACTTAGTGAAACACGGCATTGAAGAAGACGGGGCAAATTCCCGATGTGGACAGACCCTTGACGTCATTGGAGGACTTAACCATTAATTCCATTCTCCTTGGCCCACTACCATAATATTTTTCATTAATTTGTGCAATGCACATGATATATCTAATACAATGTGGTCCTTTATCTGCAAAGACTTGTTAGTCTCTTTTAGAGCAAGGATCGGGATGAAAGTCAACTACACAAAAACATAATATTACCAATATACAATCCCAACCTGCATTAAAAAAACTATGAATTCATTGCCAAAAAGCATGAAACTCTAGAAATGCACAAGGAAGACCTATTTTCGAGTTTATTCTTCTTTTTTGGAAATGCTAATGTTGTTTTGAGCTATACTTCATTTCTACTTTTATGTAGAAATTGTTATCATAAACAGTAAGCCATCATCAAGAAATTTTCTCTGAAGGATCGTATGAGATCCGTCAAGGATGGGAGATGTGATGGAAGAAAAAGTGACATTAAAGTTCCGTCTCCACCAGAAATGATAGTGATTTATGAAAAGATTCCTCCACTCAGGTGAAACACAGCAACGGAAGAAGATTGGACAAATTTCCTGTGTACATATTGCATGAAACATGATTCCAAAGCTACTAGAAAAGTGGTCAACTTGACTTGATTTTTCATCAGTAGGTCATTACCCTTTTTTTTTTTTTTTTAAATTTTCTTTTTTGTTTGATTTTTGGGTCTTCTAGCATCAATGTCAATTTTGCGTCTCTAGATCCCCTTGTTTTCATTGATTGATTCATGGTAATGTAGCTTTATTAGATATATGGACGGCATTATCTTAAAATTTGAATTCTAAATTGCTCGATAAAGAGTTCACCACTATGGACCGGGGTATTCCGTTGATTGAGTTGTTGGATGCAAAAGTCTAGCATTTTCAAAGGACATTTCTCGTTATACTTGTGCACACAAGAAAAGTTTGATCTGCTTTAATTGTTCCCACTTTTTGATTGATCATTTCACAATGACTTTACTTGATTATCTTCTTGATGTCGTATGTAGCACGCCAAGCTCATCTGGACGGTTGATCATATGTGGTTCTCAACAAGAATGGGTAAAGGTACATGATACATATAGGTGATGAGTTGGGTAAATCCAATTAGCAATATATTGAAAATACCTCCACTCAAAAGTCATCCTATTAGAAGAGGCAACAATGGAATTACGAGAGAATTACTAAAAAGTTTTAAACCTATTCTAATTATGTCAATGTAGTTTTAAACATTTTTTTTTTTTTTGCTAATTTAGTCATAAACATTTTGCAATCGTGGCAATTTAGTCAATTCCACCAATTTTAGCTGGACAAAGCTGACGTAGACATTGGTCGACACTTGGTGACATAGACGCTAGCTAGGATTGGCTATTTGGGCGACACCGACATGAACAAATTTTTAATAATATTTTATTTTATTATATTTTTTTTTTTATTTTATTATATTTTTTATTTTATTTTATTTTATTTTATTTTTCCTTTTCCTTTTTTTTTTCCTCCTTTTCCTTCTTCCACATGGCGAGGCTGGGGACATGTGGGCAAGGTGGCTTCCCCCAGATCTGGGCAAAGCCAGCTAGGTCACGATCCCAAGGCCTCACCTAGCCACTGTGGGGAAAAAGGAAAAGGAGGAAGAAGAGGAAAAATAAAAATAAAAGGAAAAATAAAAAAATATAAAAGTTGTTCATGTTAGTGTCAGCTGGTGTTCACGTCAGTACCGATTGCCTAAAATTGGCTAGACAAACTAAATTGGCATAATTGACAAAGGTTTAGAATTGAATTGGCCAAAAAAAAAAACTTAAGACTAAATTGACACAATTGTAATAAATTTCGGATTTTTTTGGTAGTTTTCCCATGGAACCACTAACTCAAAGGTTTATAGACCAATAAGAGCAGTTTGACTAAACTAACCAGTTGTCATTGACATATAACAACAAGTTCTACCATGAGAAGACAAAATTACAAGAGAAATTAACAAGAAACGATAAAAAAAAAAAAAAAACACTAACATGGAAAGCAATAAGCGAGGAGGTGCTACACGAGAGAGGAGAAAGAAGGAGGAGACAAAATGGAGACAGAGAAAGTTAGCCTCCGCTTTCAAGGGGAGAGAGAGAGAAAGTGAAAGGACGCGCGCCACATAAGATGGAAAGCAATAAGCGAGGAGGTGCTGCACGAGCGCCACGTGTGCACCGCGTCCAATTTCTCGAAGTGGAAACCGGGGGTACACGGAGGAAGATGACAGAGAGAGAGGCGTTGGCACGCGGCAGCATACAGGCCTGTTGGGCCAGTTTTGGACAAGATTTTCGGGTTCGGTCAATGGGCCGGTAGGGTTAGGACGAGGGTTTTGAAATCGGCAAAGCTCAAGCAAGGGCAGCAGCCCTTGGCCCCACAACCCAATCCCTTGGTTTTGCGCCTTCTTCCTTTTTTTTTTTTTTTTTTTTTTAAATAGAATAAAACTTTGGCTTTTTATTAACATTTTTGTTTTCTTATTCATCCTTTTTCCTTAATACTTTCGATTTTGCAAGTTTTTTTTTATAACTAGTTGGTGCCACACTTGTGCCACACACTTTAAAGAATTAAAAAAAAATGATACGTTAGCATTTCTCATTGGGAAAAGTGGGAAGAACTTATGAAGGAGGTATATTACACCAATTTGATAAATTTTATAACTCGAATGTACTTTTTAAATATTTTAACACTCAATTTTATTTTTATGACGAGTTTTAGAAATTCTGAGATACTAATTTCTAAAAATAATCCTCATTAAAATTGATTCTCCCTTTTCGAAGGATGTAAAGTTACTCATATAATTTAATCTAAGAAAATCATACTATGATATGCATTTAATCTTTTCTTAACTTTTGATGTTGGTGTGCATTCAACTAAAATAGTTGGACCAAACTTCACAAAACTAGATGCCAACATACACCAATTGTGCTTGTTTTTGAATTGATCACATTTTCCACTGTCAATGTTTAGGATTCTACATGACAAGCCAAATTGTAACAAACAAATGTAATATTTATAAGAAATTTCATGATCTTATTATCTTTAAAGCTATTCGTAAGGATTGGACGTCCCAACTGTAGGTCATCAATTCCGAGATGGAATTGCAAATGACAGTAATTCGCAAGTGCTTTCAAGTAACCAACGAACCATTACAGAAATTGATAACGGAATTAACCAAGATAATAAAGTATAGGAGATGGCTTGCTACACAAAAGAAAGACTGAAGTATCTCAATAAGTGAAGCATTTAGGATCAATTAGTTCTTCCAATTTGATGTCCTCTGATAGGCTTAACATGATCGAGCTTTGCGATGATATTGCTTGAGAAACTTGTTGCATGGTTGGACGATGCTCTGGTTTGGGATTTAAGCACAGAAATGCCATCTTTGTCACCAAAGCCACTTCCCCTAACACATTACCTTTTGGGAATGGAACTCTTTGATCTAAAACTTCCTTCATTGGCCAAGAAATTATTGAATTGCTTGATGGTGATGACGATGCTGACACGAGAGAAAAAATGAGATCGCCTGGATGGCATCCCATAATTACTTCCAATGTCACCACTCCAAAGCTGTAAATATCACATTGCTCATTCACTTCCATTGTGTATGCGAGTTCTGCAGAGAGAAAAGAGCAAATTTTTTTTCTAGCTTTTATGCCATATCTATACTTTGTAAATCTAAACTGATTTTGAGTAAAAAAATCTAGAGAATTAAGTATAAATCAATACATTCTTTATATTCCAATGAGATTTAAAATTTTCCGTTTCTTTAGGAAAAAGTTTCAGTTTTTAAATTGGTGGCCTTCATCTCAATTAATCTTTAATCGAACCTTCAAATCGCATGATAGCCTTGGACTTGTTGTTAGGAACTTACAAGTGTAAAAGGAAGGTAGCTAAAAAACAAGGATCTCATGCATGATCATTTTCCTATCTATAAAAATGAAGTGGGGTAAAATTTTGAAGAGACCAACTTACCTGGAGCTGCATATCCAAAGGTGCCTACAAAGGAAGTCCAATTGGATGAATAAGGTTGTAGAACTTTAGCTGTGCCAAAATCAGAGACGTGAGCTTCATATTCTTTATCCAATAAAACATTCTTGCTTGATACGTCTCGATGAATTATTGGGGGTGAGCATTCATGGTGCATGTAGGACAAAGCATAGGCCACACCTTTAACAATATTCACTCTTTTATTCCAGTCAAATGTTGCGACCCTCTCTTCACTGTTCAGTACATCCTTCAGGCTGCCTGTTTCCAAGAACTCGTACACCAAAAATGAATGTCGAGAACTCGAGCAAAAGCCATAGAGCTTGATGATATTCTGATGCCGAGTTTCGGTCAGAGCATGAATCTCCTTTTCAAATGCTTTTTGACCGGCCATTTCTATGTCAATTGCTTCCTTAAGTTTCTTTACAACAATAGTTTCACTTGTTTGCAACTGGGCCTTGTAAACCCTCCCATATCCTCCCTCACCAATACAATATTTGGCATCAAACTCCTCTGTGGCTTCAATAATGCTCTCATAAATCATTCTTCCATCAAAGCTCCATATTGCCCATGGATTTTCATTGCTTTCATCAGCTGAACTAGCATTTGTTTTCCTTATTCTTCGGCATCCAATACTAAAAGCTCCCACAACAAGAGCCTTTGTTTCCTCTCAAAACTAGCAGCAACTTTTTGTTTTTGTTTTTTGTTTTTGCCTTTTGACGTTGTTGCTGTACAGGGGTTGAGACCAGCAATAACTCCACAGAAGCCTTTGTTTCCTCTCATGACTCCAATTGTAGCGTTACGAAAGGCTAGGATGTTTGGTAAATGACCCTCTAACTCATTATACGATATGTCGATGGATGTCAAGCTTGTCATATCATGAAAGGTCGACATAATTGAATCGGACAACTGATTGTGTGAGAGATTGAGTATTTCTAATTTGTGCAATAGCCCGAATTGTTTGGGTATTTCTCCTGTGAGCAAATTTCAACTCAGATTGAGATGTTGAAGAGATTGAAGATTCCCAATCTCGATGGGAATACTCTTTTCAAGATTATTCCCGCTTAAATTTAAGAACCAAAGGTTGGAGTTCTCCCCAAGTTGGGTAGGAATTGAGCCACTCAAGTTGTTTTTTGCAATGTTGAGTTTCTCTAGTTTGGACAATGCTTCAAGTTCTTGAGGGATGTGTCCTACAAGAAGGTTGCAGTCCAACGAAAGCTCTAGTAGCAACTTTAATTTTCCAAGGTCTTTGGGAATTTCCCTGATGATATCATTTGAAGAGAGGTCAAGTCTTTGCAATTGAGTCATGTTTCCAAGCTGAGGTGGTATGACACCGAAGATTTTATTGTTGAAGATCTTAAAGCTCGTCAAATTTCTACATTGACCTAATGTTGGTGGTAGCTCACTATAAAGTTTGTTGTTGCTCAACTCAAGGTAATTTAAGGAGGGTACACACCAAGAGCATCGGTTATATCTCCCTTGAGCGAGTTGATTTGGAGCCTAACTCTATACAAACTTGAACAATCTTTTAGGCTTCTTGGGATGGGTCCAGTGAAGTGATTGTTTGTTGCGGAAAGATTCACAAGAGCTTGGTTACTGCATATTTCTGGGGGCAATTGGCCAACAAAGTTGTTAGCACCTAGCTATAAGTTTGTGAGGGATCTGAGATTATTCATATCAGTGGGAAGAAAGTTTGACATTTCATTTCGGAGAAGGGAAAGACTTTTCAAATTAATTAACTTACCTATGGAGAATGGGATAGGACGCGATAACATATTTTTGGAAAGGTGAAGGTTAGATATATTGGTCAAGTTGCCTATGGAGGATGGGATAGGACCTGATAACATATTTCCGGAAAGGTAAAGGTCAGATAGATTGGTCAAGTTGCCTATGGAGGATGGGATAGGACCCAATAAAATATTTTGATAAAGGGAAAGATAATTCAAATTAATTAACTTACCTATGGAGGATTGGATAGGACCCGATAACATATTTTGATAAAGGGCAAGATGATTCAAATTAATTAACTTACCTATGGAGAATGGGATAGGACCCGATAACATATTTTTGAAAAGGTGACGGTTATATAGATTGGTCAAGTTGCCTATGGATGACAGGATAGGACCTGTTAAATCATTGCCTAAAAGTTGCAATATGGTTAGGGATCTCATTCCTCCAATTCCTACAGGTATGTGCCCATAAAGTTGGTTGCTATAGAGGAAAAGATATTTTAATGTACTCAGATTTCCTAGAGTTGTAGGGATGGATCTGATGAGATAATTGTATGATAAATCATGACGATTGAGAGAGCCCAACATTCCTATTTCCTTTGGAATGGACCCAACAAATTGATTCTTTGAAAGATCTAACATCCACAAGCTGCTCATGTTTCCAATGGAAGAAGGAATTGGATCGGTGAACTTATTGCCCCAAAGCACGAGAATTTGTAAAGAGCGCAATGACCAAAGTTGAATTGGAATGTTTCCTGAAAAGTTATTTTGAGAACAGTTAATATAAGTAAGCTTGGAAAGATCGCCAATGCTCAGATGTCGGCTCTTCGCCACCTGGGGCTGTAGTATGTTCCAAGGGTTGGGCTGAGTGAGTTGTTGGCAAGCTCAAGGACGACCAAGTTGGGTAAATGGGAGAAATTGAGATGTTGAAGCGTACCCTCTATGGCAGAATGCGAAAGGTTCAAGCTGGCAACACTCCCGAAAGAATCACAAATGATTCCGCGCCATGAGCAAGGGCTGCTTCCGTTCCACGAAGACAAAGTAGAGTGGCTCTTGTTGTCTAGCTTAGACTTCCATTTTAGGAGTGCCTCCACTTCCATTTTGGAAGAGCTTCGTGTTGAAGCAAGACAAGACATTTCTTGCACGAGCATGACAAGGACACAAGCGAGGGACAACATTGAGAGTCGTTGTTTCTCGGAGGCCATGACAGGTTTGGGGTATTTTTGGGTGGGCCTTCTTATTTTCTAGGCGCATGTGTTGAAATGGACAGCCAACGTATTTATAGAAGAAATGGGAACCATAAGTCAACAACCAAGTCAATTATCTTCGGAACTTTTATTTTGCTATGGTCATTATCCCTCCGTTATATTTTCCGAGGCAATTCTTTGGTGCAACACTATGTATGTGAGATATCAAAGTTAGCGAGGCACTTGTGTTACAAAAATTTGCAAATAAACATCCCTTGTCAGTGACATTGAATGACTGGCGTGCATTTTTCTTAGTTACGTAGAGTACGAAGCTGACTCTTTTTGGCTTATTTGATTACACACCTAACTTTCAAGCACAAAAGTGACATGTCCAATAATTATTTGATATATTTTCGTTTTGCTCTGTCAGAAAAAAAAATTGGTAAAATTATCAACTATAAAATCCGTATATCCCCTAGTATGAATAATATATGAACTTGAAGGCAAAGGCCGTGGTCAACACGCCAATACAATTATTTGTAGACCTTATCTCTATTTCGAACCCATGTTGTCTTTCTTTTCTAGCCTTAAGCGACAGCCATCCTTTACGTGACTCACGTGGTACAACATATAACAGGTTAGATCTCACTTTCTCACTTTCGTTTACCATTGTTGGCCCTTTTCTAATTTTCATATTTTTTTTCGGCGTAATTAGTTGCCCATTTTAATGAGATATCAATCTAAATCGCTGCTCTATCACCTTCTCCTTTGATATTTAAATGATTTTCATGACAAGTGTTCCTGAATTTGTCGGTTGATGCTAACAAATCCCCTTTTTAAAGCATTTTCTGAACTGAGTTTTTGCGACATTAAATGAATTAAATTTTCCTTTTGTTACAACCATTAATCCTCCATAATATTGTCCGTTAGCACGTACAAGGTGTTAGCTGGGTTCACTTTTATGTGGAGGAGACCCAATGAGTTGCAAGCCCAAAAAGGGTTTGAGCTCATATGATAAGTTATATGAGGAAATAGGGTTTCTCACTATCTATATAAAGAGGTAGCAACAAAAAAGGAAACAGTAACAAGAGAAAAAGAGAAAGCAGAAAATTTAGGGTTTTGGACAATATCTGATTTACATCAAACTGGCATGAGAGGTCGATTCGTGGTCTGATTGAGCTGAAATTTTGTCAGTATGTTCGTAGCGCAATTTTATCGAATCTAAACGATTTGATTTTCATTTGAAGTTCCATATATCGGGTTTTTCATGAATTGATCAAAACCTGCGTTTTTGTCAGATTTATCCTTGATCTCTTGTGAAGTTTATGTGTATTGTCAAGAATTATGTTCTTGGGGTCTTTGATGCTATGTACCTCTAGCATTTGCTAGAGGAAAACAATTTTGTTAATACTGAAAAATTTCTGCTGGACTCCAGTCCCGTGGTTTTTGATCTCTTCACATCGAGAAGGTTTTCCACATAAAAAATTGTCTTGTGTTCGCGTGCTTGATATTTATTTTACTCTACTATATCGATTCCTATTATGTTTACACAAGAGGGAAGATTATTTTATTCTATTGCGTTGATTCGATATTGTTCGAATTGTTACTGTTTTCCCATCAGAGTGGTATCAGAGCACCAGGTTACTGCTTGATTTTTTTGCATTTTGTTAAACAATGAAAACGAATACGAATAGAATGGTTACACTAAATGGTTCGAATTATCATATTTGGAAAGGGAAGATGGAAGATCTTTTATATATGAAAGATTTTTATTTGCCTATATTTGCCGAGGAGAAACCATAGAATAAAACTGACATTGAATGGTCTATATTTCATCGTCAAGTGTGATTATATCAGGCAGTGGGTAGATGATAATGTTCTGAACCATATTATTGAGGAAACACATGCACGCAGTTTATGAGATAAGCTCGAACAGTTATATGCTCGAAAGACTAGGAATAATAAGTTATTTTTGATAAAACAAATGATGGCTCTAAGATATCATGATGGTACTCGTTTGATTGATCATTCAAATTCTTTTCAAGGAATTATAAATCAGTTGGCTGTGATGGGAATCAAGTTTGATGATGAGATACAAGCACTATGGTTGCTTGGTACTTTGTCAGACTCCTGGGAGACGTTATGAACATCTTTGTCTAATTCTGCCCCAGATGGTACAATTACCATGGATTTGGCCAAGAGTAGTATTTTGAATGAAGAGATGAGAAGGAAGACACAATGATCGTGCTCTTCACATTCTGATGCCTTGGTTGTCGAGAAAAGGGGGAGAAGTGAGTCTTGAGGTCCGAGAAATAAAGATAAAAGTCGAGACAAAAGCAGGGGTAAGTATAATAAATTTGCTAATATTGAGTACCATGATCGTCATCAGAAGGGACATATTCAGAGGTTTTGTCGCCAGTTAAAAAGAGAGAAACAAAAGGAGAAAGGTAAAAAAAAGAAAAGTGATAATGACAGTGATGATAATCGTGTCGCTGCACTTAAAGAAGACTTTCTCACTATTTTTTATGGTGATGTGGTGAATTTTGTATCTCATGAAACTAGTTGGGTAACTGATAGTGGTACATCCGTTCATACTACGTCTCGTAGGGATTTCTTTACATCATACAGGTCAGGTGACTTCGGATCTATGAAAATGGGAAACAATGGACTAGCTCAAGCTGTAAGCATCAGTGATGTGTGCCTAGAAACCAGTAATGGCACAAGGTTAGTATTGAATAATGTTAAACATATACCTGATATCCACTTGAATTTGATTTCTACAGGTAAGTTGGATGATGAGGGGTATTGCAACACCTTCGGTAATGGTCAATGGAAGCTCACCAAAGGTTCTCTTGTTGTGGCTAGAGGTGAAAAATATTATTCGTTGTACATTATGTAGGCAAAGTTGTCCACAGAAAAAAATTAATGTAATAGACAGCGAAGATGCAGCTGAATTATGGCATAAGAGGCTCAATCACATCAATGATAAGGGTTTGTCAATATTGGCCAAGAAGAAGCTCCTTTCAGGATTGAAAAGTTCAATGCTAAAGAAGTGTGCTCATTGTTTAGCAGGAAAACAAAAAGAGTTGCATTTAAAAGCTCATCTCCTTCAAGAAAGTCAGATATACTAGAATTAGTGCATTTTGATGTTTGCGGTCCTATGAAAACAAAATCACTTGGTGGCTCTCTTTATTTTGTTACCTTCGTAGATGATTTTTCAAGAAAAATTTAGATTTATACCTTGAAAACTAAAGATCAAGTGTTAGATGCTTTTAAGCAATTTCAAGCTTCAGTTGAGAGACAAACTGGAAAGAAATTAAAATGCATCAGAACTGATAACGAGGGAGAGTATATTGGACCTTTTGATGAATATTGTAGACAACAAGGTATTCGACATCAAAAGACACCTCCCAAGATGCCTCAGTTAAATGGCTTAGCTGAGAGAATGAACAGAACACTGGTTGAAAGGGTAAGATGCTTACTTTTATAGTCAAAGCTACTTGGATCCTTTTGGGGTGAGGCTTTAAGTACAATTATGCATGTATTAAATCTTACTCCATGTGTTTCTTTAAAGTTTGATGTTCCTAACAAAGTTTGGACAGGCAAAGATATTTCTTATGATTATTTGCGCGTCTTTGGGTGGAAAGTATTTGTGCATATTCCCAAAGATGAGAGGTCTAAACTTGATGTGAAAACACGACAGTGCATATTTATTGGTTATGGTCAGGATATGCTTGGCTACAAATTTTATGATCTGCTTGAAAAGAAAATTGTAAGAAGCAGAGACGTTGTGTTTATGGAAGATCAAATAATAGAGGATATTGAGAAAGCAAAATTGATTTCAACACCACAGGTTAGTGATAATTTGGTTAATTTAGATCAAATTCCTTTTACAAATATTCCTACACAGGTTAATGAAAAGCAGCAGGAAGTCAATGTTCCAAATAACGCACATGTTCCTGAACATGTTGAAATAGATAATACTATTCATGAACTAGAGGCTCAATTAGATGTTCCACTGGATGTTCCAGTCCGAAGATCCATTAGAGACCGATGACCTTCCACCAGGTATTCTAAAGATGAGTATGTATTATTGACTGATGCAGGTGAACCGCAGTGCTATGCAGAAGCAATAGAAGATGAGTACAAAAGCAATTGGTTCGATTCTATGCGAGATGAGATGCAGTCACTTTATGATAATCATACTTTTGAGTTGGTGAAGTTACCTAAAAATAAAATAGCTTTGAAGAACAAGTGGGTATATAGGTTGAGGCAAGATGAACATACTTTACAACCACGGTACAAAGCTAGATTGATTGTTAAGGGATTCGGTCAGAGAAAGGGCATTGATTTTGATGATATATTTTCTCCGATAGTGAAAATGTCTTCTATCCGTGTGGTACTAGGCTTGGTAGCTAGCCTAGATTTGGAAATTGAGCAAATGGATGTTAAAACAACCTTCCTACATGGTGACTTGGAGGAAGAGATATACATGGAACAACCTGAGGGTTTTAAAGTGAAAGGGAAAGAGGATTATGTATGCAAATTGAAGAAAAGTCTCTATGGCCTAAAACAAGCACTGAGGCAGTGGTACAAAAAGTTTGTGTCAGTTATGACATAACAGGGCTATAAGAAGACTTCCTTGGATAACTGTGTGTTTGTTCAAAAATTTTCTGATGATGACTTTATTATTTTCTTGCTTTATGTTGATGATACGCTGATTGTTGGCAGGAATGCTTCAAGAATTGAGTTATTAAAGAAATAGTTGAGCAAATTTTTTGCCATGAAAGACTTGGGCTCGGCAAAGCAGATTCTTGGCATTAGAATTACCCAAGATAGAGATGTTAAGAAGTTATTTTTGTCGCAAGAGAAATATATCAAGAAGATCCTTCAGAAATTTACATGGACAAGGCTAAAGTGGTTAGTACTCCTTTTGCTGCCCACTTTAAGTTAATTATGATACAAAGTCCTATGACTGATAAAGAAAAGAAAGATATGGAAAGTGTTCCATATGTCTCAGCTGTAGGAAGCTTAATGTATGCGATGGTATGTACACGCCCAGACTTGGCGCACACAGTTGGCATTGTTAGTCGCTATTTGTCAAATTCAGGCAGAGAGCACTGGAATGCAGTGAAGTGGATTATGCGGTATCTTCGGGGAACTTCAAATTTGAAACTCAGTTTCGGGACCGGGAAACTTGAGTTAATTGGATACACAGATTCTGACTTGGCAGGAGATATTGATACTCATAAATTTACTTTTGGTTATTTGATTTCTTTTGCGGGTGGAGTTGTGTCATGGAAGTCAGGATTGCAGAAGTGTATTGCACTTTCTACAACTGAAACTGAATTTATTGCAGTGACTAAAGCTAATAAAGAGATGCTATGGATGAAGAAGTTCTTAGAAGAACTTGGGTTCAAGCAAAAGAGGTATGTGTTATTTTATGATAATCAAAGCGCAATTCATCTTGATAAGAATTCATCTTTTCATTCTAGATCGAAACATATTGATGTTAGATATCATTGGATAAGGGATGTTCTAGATGAAAAGTTGTTGGAACTTGAGAAAATTCATACGGATCATAATGGCTCTGATATGATGACGAAGACTCTACTAAGAGAGAAGCTTGAACATTGCCGTTTGATAGCAGGGATGGCAAATCCCTCCACATTGTTGTGAGGGGGAGATTTGTTAGCTGTGTTCACCCTATGTGGAGGAGACCCAATGAGTTGCAAGCCCAAAAAGGGCTTGAGCCTATATGATAAGTTATATGAGGAAATAGGGTTTCTTACTATCTATATAAAGAGGTAGCCGCAAAAAAGGAAACAGTAACAAGAGAAAAAGAGAAAGCAGAAAATCTAGGGTTTAAGACAATATATGATTTACATCAAGCTGGCATGGGAGGTTGATTCGTGGTTCGATTGAGTTGAAATTTTGTCAGCATGTTCGTGACGCAATTTTATCGAATCTGAATGGTTTGATTTTTGTTTGAAGCTCCATACATCAAGTTTTTCGTGGATTGATCAAAACCTGCGTTTTTGTCAGATTTATCCTTGATCTCTTGTGAAGTTTATGTGTATTGCCAAGAATTATGTTCTTGAGGTCTTTGCTGCTATGTACCTCTAGTATTTGCTAGAGAAGAACAATTTTGTTGATACTGAAGAATTTCTGGTGGACTCCGGTCTCATGGTTTTTAATCTCCTCACATCGATGAGATTTTCCACGTAAAAAATCGTCTTGTGTTCGCGTTCTTGGTATTTATTTTACTCTACTATATCGATTCCTATTAGGTTTACACAAGAGGGGGGATTATTTTATTCCGTTACGTTGATTCGATATTATTTGAATTGTTACTGTTTTCCCATCACAAGGCACATAGTGTAACACCCTGGGTCTCCGGGGTACACATATTATTTACTTTGGACACTAAGTTTTCACAATTTTGTTCTTCTTAGGATAACCCATATTACCAAAAAAAAGTGTGTGTACAATTAGAGGTCTCATTGCCTTATAAGGTAACTCAAAACTCCTTCCTTAGGTGATGTAGGACAAGAGACATGCTCTCTCTCTGCGCACCTTCGAGGACCGAGGCACGAATGCACTACCATCCCTCCTCTCACGCACCGTCACTTGGGCTGTCATACTCTCCATCCCTTGGGAGCATAGCGTCCTCGTTGTGACCCCACACACGGTCAGGAGTCGGTTCTAATACTACTTGTAACACCATGGTCTCCGAGGTATACATATTGTCTGCTTTGGACACTAAGTCCTTACAGTTTTGTTCTTCTTAGGGTAGCTCATACTACTCCAAGAAAACGAGTCTATACAATTAGAGGTCCAATTACCTTATAACGCAGCTTAGAATTATATGTGACTTCAATATGTCAATAGTTTGGGAAAACATTTATAATAACAATAATAAGAAGAACAACAAATTATCAATAATGAGAATAAGAAATTGGCCAAATTACTCACAAGGACTTTCACTCCATACCCCCTCCCCAAATTTATGCTATTATTATGATATTCCCAATTTTTGTCTCAAAAAAAGAGAAGAAAGTTTTAAGTTAAATAGCTTACTTTGTTTTGTTTTTCAAATTAAAACTTATTTTCCCTTTGCTTTTATTACTCAAATTTTTTGCTGGTTCTGCATCAATGAATAGACTAAGTTTCCAGACTCCCCTCCCTCTCGCTCTCATTATACGACTTTACTAACAAACCAACCATCATCTACAAAGAACTATATTTCTTTAGAGTAAGGACTCGGATGAATTTTTTGAAAAATAAATGTACCCTAAAATTTCCAATTTTTTCTTTGCTTTTATTACTTGAATTTGGCGTCTTTTAGACGACTGTACCTCCCGCTCTCATCGGTTGACTTGACTGATAAACCGACGATCATCAGCTAAGAGACACACTTCTCATGACCCCACGCCTCACATGACAACTTTTTTTTTTTTTATTCTTTTGGTTTGAAAGTCTCACATGACAACTTGGACATCGTACATCTAATAAATTTGCATAGACTTATTAGTCTTCTCTGGAGCAAGGATTGGGATATCACTCAACACCTCAAAAATTGAATATTGATGGAACACAATCATCACTACCTCCTTTAATAAATTTTGAATTCGCTACCGAAACATCACGAAATTTGACAAATGCACGAGACACACTTCTCGTGACTCCATGCCTCACATGTCAACTTTTTTTCTTTTTCTTTTTTTGGTTTGAAAGTCTAACATGACAACTTGGACATCGTACATCCAATAAATTTGCATAGACTTATTAGTCTTCTCTCGAGCAAGGAATGCGATGTAAGTCAACACCTCAAAAATTGAATATTGATGGAACACAATCACCACTACCTCCTTTAATAAATTTTGAATTCGCTGTCGAAACATCATGAAATTCGACAAATACACAAGACACACTTCTCATGACCCCATGCCTCACATGACAACTTTTTTTCTTTTTTCTTTTGGTTTGAAAGTCTAACATGACAACTTTGACATCGTACATCCAATAAATTTGCATAAACTTATTAGTCTTCTCTGGAGCATGGATTGGGATATAAGTCAACACCTCAATTATTGAACATTGATGCAACACAATCACCACTACCTCCTTTAATAAATTTTGAATTCGCTGTCGAAACATCATGAAATTCGACAACTGCACACGGGTGTCCGTTTTGTGAATATTTTTGATTTGTTTTTTAAAAATACCGATGGGTGTTTTGAGTTATATTTGGTCTCTTTGTTATGTAGAGATTGTTATTATATATATAGAAGTAAGAAATGACGTAGCATGTTACCAGCGCAAATGGTTTAGTCTCGCCCCATCATAAAGCGACCACCATTTCATATTTTTTTTTTATCGAAAATTTAATTTTAATGAGCGGTTAGCGGAGAGAATGCCTCTCAAGTGTCGTACCGTCGAGGACAGAAGATGTGATAGAAACGAAGCCGACACGACAGTTCACGTCCCACGTGAAATGAAAGTGATTTTGGATAAAATTCCTCCAATTGGTGGAACATGGCGTAGGAGGACCGGACGAATTCCCCCTATTTATTACGCACTTGACATCTATACTGAAGACAACTTTCACTCTAAGTAATATTGATACTCAACACGTGACACGGCACGACACGACACGATATATCAATACGTTATTTCTAAAAATATAAACTTTTAATATGTCGGGATATATTATATATTAAATATAAATTTTTATATATACATAATAAATTATCATTTTTATGATTATTTTAATCAAATTAATTTAAATCAAATTTATAAATAAATAATTAATTAAAAAAACATAGAATGAATATACACAAAAATATTAATCCTCCATTTATTAATATCATTCATTATGCCAATTTGACAAATTCAACTTTATTTCAATAATTCATAAAATTTGAAGAAAAAACAAGCGATTTATATTATGGAATTGTATGTTAGATATGTTGGAAGAGGAGAAAAAAAAATTAAGGGGTGAATTGCGTATCGCGAGGAGTGGGAATTAGAAGAGAAGATAAAACTAAGTTTTTCTTCTTCCTCCATTTATTATTTTTATTATTATGTTTTATTTTTTCATATATTTAACCTCTCATTTATTGAATTTTTTAAATTGACATCGATATCGAAATCACATGTTGAAAACTCATATGTCGAATTCTGACTTGAGCGTCGGAGAGCATCAAAAAAGTTGATTAGGTGTTGGATTTTTCGACACGTATTGACCAAATGTACGAGAATGCCTGAGAGTGTCCGAGAGTATTGGGCATGTGATTGAAGTGTCCGACACGACATGAAGACTCTTGGAGAGTATCGGTGCTTTATAGCTTTCACTCCATCCTGCCTCAATTTGTGCAGAGTTGGCCAAACAATATATATATAGATTCATTTAATACTCTACTTCGCGTGTAAATGGGATGTTCCGTGTGCAATACATGTAGATGTAACCACGTTAAATGCGCAAGGATAGGTAGGAGGACGAACAAAATGGAAAGAGTACGGAATGAAATAAGAAGTGTTGGAAGTCCGCAACCACGACGTTTAATTGGTTGTGAGATATTCGGCTAGATAAAATTTCTCTTGCAAAAGATAATTATGGAATGGATGAAAGAGTGAAAGGTGCTCGGACAAGACAGTGGTTATTAATCTTATGTATGTAGACTGCAATGCGTTCTATCACATACATGGTCTCCAGCAAGCATTGTGAGCTTGTTTCGATCAGCTTACCTTTTTTTTTTTTTTTTTTTTTTTTTAATGTCTTGTTTGGGGTCTTTTGGCATCAACATTTGTTTGGTGTCTTTGGATCCCTTGTATTCATATTAATGTTGCTTTATTGCACACATGTGTTGAGGAAAAATCACACTCCGAATTGCTAGATAGATTTGTTCAAATATTAAGTACACACTTGATAAAGAATTCATGAGCGACCTCGGCAAACTGTTAATTTAGTTATTGGATAAGGAAGTCAAGAGCATTCTCAAAGGAATATTCCTATGCTTGCACCTAGAAGAAAAGTCCAAACAGTTTTACAGATCCGACTCTCTATTGGAGTATTCCACAAAGACCGGGCTTGACTCTCTAATCAGGCAAAAAAACATTGCTTGATCTGGCAACCTCATCTAGATCGTTGATCATGAAGGCTTCACCATTGGACCCATAAGGTTAACGGTTTCGATGATCCTGGGCTCCTTTTCTATTGCCCGAAAATGGATTGGGCCCATTAGCCCTTTACTAGACGATCAACTAACCATCGATCGTGCCATGAAGTGCTAAAGCCTAAAATGCAATGGCCCGTCGATCGCTTTATAGGCAGACTAATAAGCAACGGTATAGTCTTGCTCATGGGCACTTTTCTAGTAATTTTAGGAGATTTATATTTCATCACATATCCCCATACCTGCGCGCTTGTGCGCGAGCACACATTTAGTTGGCGACGATCTCTCGTCATGGGAGCATGTAGCACAGAACTTTTGGACTTTCTAATATCTAGAAATAAGATATATAGGTGTCAACTTCATTTGGCAAAATATTGAAAGTGAATAACCAATAGCAATACATTTAAATGTTAGTTGTCCCATCAAATAATATTTTCTATATAGGCCGATAGACGATTTGTTGGATTAGTTTAGTTTCCCTTTTTCTCAATATAAGCAAGCAGGAAGCCTGAGCTACCTTAAGCATGGAATCAGAATGTAACAGTCGATAGACGTCTTTTTTATTTAAATTTCTCGTCTTCACATGATGCATGAAGGGAACACGTTTTGAGTGCCAGTAAGTTTTTTGATAGATGATGATCATCACCTAGGTATAAAAGAACATGCTACTAGCTAAGGATAGAGAATTTTAGATCAAGTTCACCACTTAAGTATAAAGAGATAAGGCACCCGTCAAGGATAAAAGATATCGGGATAAATTTAGTTCACCACCAAGATATAAAGGAAGACAACCAGTTTTTTTTTTTTTTTTGGGTCAGAAAGAAATTTCCATTCATTATCAAATTGATACATGAAAGGTAATCACAAAAGTCATAGTAACAAAACAAGCTCATAGTTCTCCAAAATAAACAAAAAATCAGAAATCAAGGTATTTCATCAGAGCATGGTTGGTAGAGATTATTACAAGCTCATCCGTTAAGAACAAATCTATAATTGGATCCAAGCAAAAAGATCGGCGATCAATCACCGAATCACACAGCACTATTAGTGATAAGCACATGCCGAGATTTCCATTTGTAATTATGACTTTGCCTTTCAATGGTGTGCACCTAGGTTCAGCGTTCCCAACACCATCATCTTATGAAGACAACATAATCATGTTGAAAAATCTCAAATCTAACACCCGTGAGAGCGAGCCTTGTAACCAATGCGAAGTGTCCAAACTTTGAGTGAAAAAAACGTTGAACAAGCATAGATTTGACACTGAAAATGCTGTGAACATCATTGAAACTGAAGGTGGAGTATTTATTCATTAAAACACCAAAATCTAGAATTAGATCAGAGAGAAAAGCTCATAGATATAAGATCGGGAAAGCAAAACTCCTAGATCTAAAACTAGATTGGGGGAATTAAGAAAGAAATAAAAGGAAATAAAAGGAAAAATAACTAGGAGGGGAGGGAGAGATCTAGGTCAAATCCCCCCCCCCCTTCTAGAAGTGGAAGAGACGAACAAAGGTTTAGAGAGAGAGAGAGAGAGAGAGAGAGAGAGAGAGAGAGAGAGAGAGAACACAACCACTTTAAAAATGAAGAACCGGAACAGAAATTCACTCACTTGAGAAAAATCTGATGTACTCAACAAAATTCAAGTTTGCCCTTACAAATGAGATTGTACCTCTTTTTTATAACGGAACTCTAATAAGCAAACAAAAGTAGCTCTCGAATTCTAGAAAACCACAATGAGTCAAGCGATGACTCTAAGTCTCTAAGACCGTTACATAGCCAAATCATTATGGTTCATGGAAACGGAAATCACACTGCTCACTTGAAACCAACAATACTATTTAAATGCATAACAACTAGGAGTAAATACATTTAACTAGGACAGATGCATGGTAATTAAGAGTAGTCCCTCCAAATTCATCCATTACCCTTGGAAGTCGAATTGCCACCTTGGAAGATTAAACCATAGCAATAGAAATCGACCGGAATAGTCTACAGTCCCCAAGTAGTTGATTAGCAGCCTCAAAGTCAACAATCAATCTTGTAAATTGACAACGTACCGGTTGATTGACAATCACAAAATTGGCAACGTTAACGTTGAACCAATTTAATCAAGTTACGGTCGAAATTTGTCTTTTTTACAATGATTGAGCGGAATTAATAGATGAAATTTGAGTTGAGCTTGAGATTTGTTCCATTGAACCTAATGCTCCTACATTATCACCTAGTTTCGAGTTGTGGAAAGGAAGAGCGTGGGACCTCAATATTAGGGGTGAGTATGATCCGGGTGGGTGGTTCCCACCTTGCAACTGAGAACTGCCCACTAAGGATCGGTTCCAAAAAATTGGAATTGGGAAATACTCGTCAGTTCTTCACCTGAGAACCGAACCATTGGTCTAGTTCGGTTCTCAGGTGAGTTCATGGAACTGGTCCCCAATCTCTACAAATTGTATTCACCAATTAATATCATGGTGCACCTACTTTTTATTTATGCTTTTAAAACAAGCTGTTGCTCTTAATTTTGTACATGACGACAAAGCGTTGCAATATTTATGAACATCTCCAAAGTGAGTTCTCTCCTTCCTCTTTGTTTGTTTATTTTGTTTTGGTGGAGAAAGTAAGTAAATGATTTATTAGAATAAAAAGTAGGGGGTTAATCCTATCACACACCCAAGAGACAAAATTAGTTAATAATATCTAATAACTACAAATATACATACATGTACATATATATATTTGGTCGAACAATTACAAAAAAATTAAATAATTGAGATGGAATTTATATATATATATATACCGATCCAATCTAGATGGGTGGGCAAGCGATTTCACACCTAGAACTGGGAACCGGACCAATACTCACTGATTCCACTAAAATGGAATCGAGAACTAGACTGGTCGCCATGGGAACCGTTGGTTCTAGGCCGGTCCGGTCTAATTACAGGCGGTCCAAGCAATTCTCGGTTCCTTTACATACCCCTACTTAATATGTCATTAACTAAGAAAAAAGAAAGTACCTTAACTATTTTAGCCTTACTAATTACTTACATTTTCCCACGCCATGCCAGGCGCTTTAGATTTTTCGCATAAAAAATTAGAAGAGAGAGCCTAAATTTTGCAATAATAAAAAATAATAACAATAATGATACTAATGATAATAAAAAAGAATGTAATCAATGACTTGACAACTGTTGCCTCATAAAACAAAGAAAAGTCCATATTACACAATATATATACTCACACGTATCGCTTTGGCAATGGAACAACCCAACTACGGTACCCCTACCGACACCTCCCGCCATAACCGCCTATTACCGCTAAACTCTAACAGCATTAACCGCCAAAACCTGCATTTTTCTCAGAAACCTATTAAAATATCTATAAACATATTTTACTATTTATTTTATAGATAAGAAAACATTCTATCACAACAACCAAAAAAAGTACATTTTTGTTACATGAATCAGATTTTAATCATAGAAACGAATAAACTATTATTTTATTATAAAATTAGTATTATACATTTGACCAAATAAAATTATCTATTTATCAACATGGTATATTAACTAAATTAATTGCAACTTCAACTACACATTTGTCCCCCCAACCCCCAACAAACATGTTCTAGATTCTTAAGAAATCCAACGATGACCAACGTGCAGTCGCTTTTATCTTATTAATCCATTTTCTTTTTGCTACTTAAAATTTGAGAATCGGGCTAATAGGTGGTAACCAAACTTAGAGACACGCCTCAAGTTTATACGCAATAATTGGCTTCCTCTATAAACTTAGAGGATAAATTGGCTTATGTTTTCTACTGCAGGTTCGTTATTTCTTCCAATCAAGAAAGCAGCTTGGAATGTAGGAGGTTCGGATGAAGGCATCAACAAACTTGATATTCGAATCTAAATCCAATGGCGAGATTTTGATGTTCACATCTGATAGTTACTAAATGCAATTACACTAGAAAAGTCATAACTCCTTGCACGATATTCATTATGGTACCTGAAACCCTTTTATCTTTCGAATAGAGTACCCAAACTTTCAAATCAAGCTCAACACCAAGGTTTTGTTAAGTTTAGCGCCATGTCACAAGTTTTTTGCAGACATGTTTTTGTCCGATATTTGCTATCCACGATGGCGTTCACGGTATCAAAATTTTATCCACGTGACGCTTTGAGGTTATTCAACAGTCATGATAGTTGGATTTAGTTGAAGGGACTTTATTAGACAATTTATGCTAATAAAAGGCCTCATTAGAAAAATTAAGATACACGATCTTGATTAAGGAAAGCATGAAAATACACGGATGAAAAGTATAACTTTTTCATAATTTAATATGAATAGAAATTGACATTCACTGTACTATTGGACTTGAAATCCCAATATCAGTAAGTGCAACCTTTAAAGCGGCAAATTCCCTCTATTCAGGATGACTGGACCATGCCAGGCAACCGACAACCGTTGAGATTATCACATGCTCTGGCGATATTCTAATTTCACGGTTCAGCATGAAAATGCCAACATCTAGAACATCACTTCCCACCTTATACAATTTAGAGATTTTCACATTCTCTAATGTAGTGAGAGATTGTACATGATACGCCAAATTGATTTGATATACTGCAATAGATAGGCATCCAATATCATGACCTTGTCATCTCTTAAGCCATTCTTAAGGGTCACATGTCTCGAAAATAATTCATATTTTCTGGATTAAAATTGCAAGATACATGTACGCGGTTGTTTCCATGAATTTCAACTATTTAATTGATCATTGGGAGACATATTATCCTTGTAAGAGAGATTAAAGGGAGAAATGCCTACATAAGCTGTCACAGAAAGACCAGAATATCAATAAGGGAAGCATTGGGGTCGACTAGCTCTTCCAATTTTATGCTCTCTAAAGCGCTTATCCTGGTCAAACGATGTGCGAATATCTCTTGAGACACTTGTTGCATTTTTGGACGATGCTTCGATTTTGCAATTAAGCAGAAAGTGCTATAAGCCACTTCTCCGGCACATCACCTGCTAGGTATGGAATTCTTTGATGCAAAACTTTGTTGTAGTGGCCAACGTGAAGTTCTTGAATCGCTTAATGATGATGAAGATGAGGATGCTAGGGACAATATGAAATCACCTGGATGTCTCTCCATGATTACTTCCAATGCCACTTCTCCAAAACTATAAGCATCTCATTTTTCCTTCACTTCCATTGTGTATGCGAGCTCTGCAGAAGTGGAAAAGCAATTTTTTAAATACTTCTTATTAAAGCTTTCTTTTTCTGGCCAAATCCTCAATAATGTTATTAAACTAATGGCTTTTATTGAAGATGCCAACTTATCTGGAGCTGCATATCCAAAGGTGCCTACATAGGAAGTCCAATTGGATGAATAAGATTTTAGAACCTTAGCTGCACCAAAATCAAACACATGAGCTTGATCTTCTTCATCTAGTAAAATGTTGCTTGATACATCTTGATGAATTATTGGAGGATTGCATTCATGGTGCAAGTAGGACAAAGCATAGGCCACCCCTTTAACAACATTCACTCTCTTATTCTAGTCAAATATTATCATCCTCTCTTCATTGTTTAGAGCATCCTTTAAGGGCGTGCATGACAACCATTCATTCAATAAATAGTTTAGAACATAAATAAATTTTTCTATTTCTATTTCTATTTCTAGAAGAGTTTCTAAGCAAAAATAACCGTTTGATAACGACACAAAATTTCTACTCTAAAAATATAAATTCGTTTAATAACGACACAAAATTTCTTCATTTTGATCATAATGTGGCGACGACTAACGACCTTTAATATAAAAATAAAAATAAAAATGATTTAGTAACAAAAAATAAAGAATAAAATAAAATAAAATAAAACAAATCATAAAAAATAAAATAAAAATATCATTTTATTTTAAAATTAAAATATCCATAAAAATAAATTTATTTTATTCATTCTATTTTATTTTATTTTACGAATAAATTTATTTTAAAATGAATAAAAATTAAACATAAAAATAAATTTATTTGGCAAAACACTCAAGGCAAATAAATTTATTAATTTTTTATAATAAAAATAATTTATTTTTATTTATCATAAATAAATTATTTTTAATAAATTTAATAAATTTATTTTTAATAAAATAAAAATAAAATGGTAAATAAAGATAATTTATTTATTTTTAATAAATTTTTTAATAAATTTATTTTTAGTTTTAAATGAATAAAATGAATATTTTTATTTTTATTTATTTTTATTTTTAATAAAATGAGGAGAGGCGGTGGAGGAGGAGGAGGAGGCAGAGACGTAGAGGAGATGAGGGAGGACTCACCGAAATTAGGGTTTAGTGGGAGAAATTATTTCTGATTTCTCTTCTAAATCAATTTCTAAAATGAAATTTATTCCGTAAATAGAAAAACCGAGAGAGGTTTATTAAATATGTTTCTATTCCAGAAATAGGTCTATAATAGAAAAATTATTTTTTGAACAAAAATTTTGGTTATCATGCACCTCCTAAGCTGCCACATTTTAAGAACTCATACACCAAAAATGAATGTTGAGAACTCGAGCAAAATCCATGGAGCCTGATGATATTCCAATGTCAAGTTTTGGTCAAAGTATAAATCTCTCTTTCAAATGCTTTTTGACTCACCATTTGGACATTGAAGGCTTCCTTATGGTTCTTTACAGCAACATACTCCCTGTTTGCAACTAGGCCTTGTAAACACTCCCATGTCTTCCCACACTGATGCAGTATTTGGCATCAAACTCCTTTGTGGCTTCAATGATGCTCTCATAAACCATTCTTCCATCATAGCTCCATACTGTCCACGGGTTTTCATTGCTTCTATCTCTCGAACTAGCCTCTATTTTCCTTACTCTTCAACATACAATACTTGAAGCTCCCACAACAAGAAGCAAATAAAGTAGGCAACTGAAAGGAGGAATCAAAATTAGTAGCAACTTTCTACTTTTGTTTTTGCCTTTTGACATTGTAGTTGCACAAGGGTTGAGACTAACAATAACTCCACACAAGTCTTTGTTCCCTCTCAACTTTTCAATTGTAGCATTATGAAAGGCTGGATCAAAGGTCGACACAATTGAACCTAAGCTGATTATGTGATAGATTGAGTATTTCCAATTGGTACAATATCCTAATTTGTCCAGGAATTTCTCCCGTAAACAAATTTTGACTCAGATCAAGAACTTCAAGAGATTGAAGATCGCTGATCTCGATGGGAATACTTCTGCCAAGACTGTTGCTGCTTGAATTCAAAAACTGAAGCTTCAAACACTACCCCAGTTATCTAGGAATTGATCCACTTAGGTTATTTCCAGCGATGTTGATTCTTGACAGATCGGACAATGTTTCAAGTTCTCAAGGTATGTAGTCTACGAGATGATTGTCATTGACTGAGAGCTCTAGAAGAGACTTCAGCTTTCGTAAGTCTTCTAGAATATCCCCAACAAGGCTATTTGAAGAGAGGTCAAGTTCATTTAATTGTCTCATGTTACCAAGCTCAAGGGGTATTCTGCCAGAGATTTTAGTGTTGGAGATTTTCAGGCTTGTCAAATTGCTATATTCACCTAGTCTCGGTAGTAGCTCACCATATAGTTCATTGTTGCTCAATCGAGATAAACTAAGTTAGGGTATGTGCCGAGATCCTCGGATACATTATCCTTGAGCCAGTTGTTTTGGAGCCTAACTCTATATAAACTTGTGCCATTTTGAGGCCTCACACTAGTGAAGTGATTGTCATTAGTGATAAAATACTGAAGAACACGACCACCACAAATATCCTGTGGCAATTGGGCAACAAATTTTTCGCCACCCAGCTGCAGGTGTGTGAGCCATGTGAGATTGTTGATCTCAATGGGAAGAATGCGCCCTAGATAGTTGTGGAAAAGTACCAGTTCAGTCAATTCGCTGAATTGTCCTATAGAACTAGGGATAGAGCTTGTGAGATTGTTAGTGTCCATGCTAAGTCCAAGAGAGATTTATGCATGGTTTCTTAAGGAATAGGACCAGAAATCAGGTTATTAGAAATGTCAGAATGCGCAAGTTACTTAAGTTCCCTATGGACAATGGGATAGGACCTTTTAAGTCATTATTTAGTAGCTGAAGGTCTAAGAAGGATCTCATTCTTCCTACTTCTTGAGGCATGGGGCCAGAAAGTTGGTTGCTGTAGATGTGAAGGTATACCAAAATACTCAAATTTCCTAGAGTTTCAGGGCTGGATTAATTGAGATAATTGGAAGCCAAATCAAGTTCATTGAGAGACCCCAACATTCCTATTTCCTTTGGAATGGACCTCACAAATTCATTGTGGAAGAGCCGTATGATCATCAAGCTGTTCATGTTTCCAATGGAAGAAGGAATTGGACCTGTGATGCTGTTGTTGGCTAGGTCGAAATAATTGAGAGACTTAAGCCCTCCTATTTCTTTAGGGAAAAAACCAGAAAGCTTATTATCCAAAAGGAATAGACCGGTCAAGTTGCTCAAGCTACCTATCTCATGGGGAATTGGATTGGTGAAATAATTATTCGAAAGCTTCACAATTGTAAAGATTGCAACATCCTGAGTTGAGGTGGAATGTTTCCAGAAAGGATATTTTGAGAAAAGTAAAGTATAATAAGCTTGGAAAGATCGCCAATGCTCAGAGTGATGTTCCTGAAGAGCAAGTTGTTGGCAACCTTAATAGTGACCAAGTTGGGCAATTGGGAGAAATTGAGATGGTGAAACATACTGTTTATGGTAGAATTCAAAAGGTTCAAGTTGGTGATCCTCCTGAAAGGATCATAACCGATTCCATGCCATGAACAAGGATTGCTTCCGTTCCACAAAGACAAAGTATAGCGACTCTGGTTGTCTAGCTTAGACTTCCATGATAGGAGTGCCTCCGCTTCCTCATTTCTCGTATGGTTACTAGCACCAGGAAGGGCCACTAGAGAAGAGCTTCGTGATGAAGCAAGACAAGGCATTTCTTGTCTGAGCATCAGAAGGACATAAGCAGGAAGCAACATCGATTGTTGTTTAAGAGAGGAGACCATGATAGGTTGTTTTAGAATAAGGACATATGCGTTGAAATGGACCAAGAACAACCGAGACGTACTTATATAAGAAAATCGGGACCATCAAGTCAACAACCAAGTCAATAATCTTGGTGATATTTTCTCCTCATTGCGAAAGTCTTCAATTCCTCGGAAAAACTTGCAACGTTCCACTGCCCCACACCGGAGAGGACCGAACGAAACCATGTTAGTTGATAAATTAAATACCACTCACACCTATAAATGGTTACCAACTTGTGTATCAATTATCTCGACCTAACGTGGAAAAAATTTAAATTTATATATTATGATGGTTGCAGAATTTGCATTTGGACAATTGGACTTCAAAGTGGGAATTGAAAGGTAATGTGTGAAACCACGGAAGAAGAAAGTGGACTTGTTTTATCTAGTCTACCTTAAATAATGCAGCCTTCCCACCTTCCAGTTTGTATATGTGAATGGACTTATCGATTAACAGTGATTAACTTGGAATAATATACTTACTGATCCACACAACTAACATCACTACTTCTTAGTTCTATAAATTTTGCACACTTATTGGTTATTTCGGATAAATGGATTGGGATTGGTCAACTATTCCTTGATGAAATTCCAGAAATGCATCAAGAAAGTCCTGTTTTAGATCTTTCTTTATTGTGGATAACTCCTTGATGTTTGGAGCTATATTGGCTAAATAGTCAAAGAAGGCTTATTTTTGTCAAGTTGAATAATGTCAATTAAGAGAAAATTCTTTCCTCTCGTGAAACACCACACATCAAAAACTTGGACGGATTCTCACACATTTGCAACTTGACGTCAATGGTAGGAAAAAAATGCAAATAACAATACCATCTCAATACCTGCGATTTTATGAACAGAACGTGTAAGTACGCATCGATAATCAACAAAGATAGAGGAACTAATGTGGATTAATCCGTGAGAAGAGGGACACGTCTTCATGATATGAATACAAATTATTAAAGAAGATCAGACCTCCAGATCATCCGTAATTTCTCTGTCCAATTCCTCGAGGAGGTCCTCACCATAAGTGTTGGCATAGATTTGCCTAATCAGTTTTCTCTGCGCTGCAATTCTATGAGCCAAACTGGATGAGATCAGCTTCTCATTTGCTCTCCATCCTTAAAGATCGTTCATGAGAACGATCATATCGATAAAAGAAATAGCCCGCACACAAGAACTCTAGAACAGATCGCTATCGAAGGATCACTCCGATTAGATCACGATCCCCAAGTAGATTATAGATGCGAACAACAAAAACTAAACACCATCATCGACAACCAAACGCGCGACGAGCATTTCCATAGTCAAACATCATGTGGACTGGAAACGGAGGAGGGAGTGACCCTGCGAATGCTTTCTAGAATTGCTTGCAGTCTTCAGCTACTTAGGGAAAAGAAGATTGGGCTGTCTGCTTCGAAGCGAACGACAAAGAAAGGAGGAGACAAAACAAAGAGAGCGCGCGCACGAGCGCCGCGTGGCAGGCGGCACTGGTTCTAAGAAGTGATATTAAAGTGATGTGTAAAATAGTGGAGTAAAATAATTTCACAGGCATTATAGTAAATTTTAGTTTATTTCCGTACTTACTGGTTTTTTGTCCTTTACAAGGTATTAGGAGCCAATAGAGGCAGTAATAATGCGAGCCCATGTTTTTTTCATTTAATTTGAAAATCAAACGACACGATTGTGATGTCCTTACTGGATCTAGAATCTCGATCTTAACAGCCAATCAACCAAAAACAAAAAACACAAAACCTCTAAAACACGCTGAAAGATCACTTCGACCAGACTGTGATCTCCAAGCAGATCATACATCCAAACACTAAAAATGGAACACCATCATTGAGGACCAAACAACACTTGACGGGAGTCGGATGAAGCGGCACAAATAAGGAAGGAAGGTGGTGAGGAGATAGTGAACTTGCGAATGCTTTCCGGAGTTGTTCGCGGTCATTGGCCAGGAGGGCACTGGCTCTGGGACGGTGAGAGTCTGACTTTGTTGAGGGAATCGAAGATCGTGGGATATTTCCGTTGAAGCGAAAACTAGACAGGAAGGAGAAGACAAAACAGAGTGAGAAGGGAAGAGAGAGAGAGAGAGAGCGAGCGCAACGCTAACATGGAAAGCGCTGAGCCGGAGGAGCTGTACGAGCACCACGTGTCGTTGCTGTTACAGCATCCACTTTCTCGAAGTGGGAACCCAAAATTTCAGGCCCAATTTATGGGCGGGCCGGCTCGTGCAAGGGTTTTGAAATCTGGCCCGCAAATACGTTCATTTGGAAAAATATAACTAATAATGCAATCTTTTAAAGTAAGTCAGAATTTCTAATATAGGATTGAGAAGCAGTATGAAAGTAACAGGTAAAATAATAAATTAGAATAATACAAAGGTCTAATCTTATTTTTTAATTTATTATTCATATTCATTTATTTTTTAAGTTGAAATTTAAAAAGATGAAAATATAAAAAGACCGCTTGATCGGCCCTGCACGTCCATGTTTTTCCCTCGGGCAAGTTTGGACTCTTGCAGTGGCAATGGACGTAAAAAATAAAGGTTAAGTGTATCATAAATCCTAAAATTTATTGTGATAGTACACTCAAATTTTAAAACTTTGAAAAAGCACAATCAAAACCTAAAATTTGTCAGATTGATGCGATCAAAATTCTTTATTAATTATGTCCATCTAGTTAACAAAAAAAAATTGGTGCAACCTTTTTATACTTCTCTTCCCTATGTGACCATTATGATAATGAAGAGTGCAATAATGACAAGAGGTCCAAAACAATCCTATTGTTTTTCCTAACATTAATTCAAATTAGATTAAAAGAAAAAAATCCAAAAATAAAAATGAGCTTAAAAAAGATGAAAAGAAAAAACTAACCCTACCGAAGGGAGCTTCAAGGCTGATTTGTGATTGTTTCAATTTTCTCGAGGGGCTTTAGAGAAATGCAAAACAATTTAGCTTAAAGGATTTTGAGGAAATACAAATACTATTTGGTAAACTTTGCTTTGAGAAGCAGCTTGAAGTGAAAGACGGTTTGGTTGAAACACATTTGAAAAGTCATTTAGATGATCAAAATAAGCTTTTTAAATTTTAATTTGTTTAAAATTAGAAATGATCACATTTTTTATGCAATTTAAATGTTAACGTATTAACAATATAAATGTAAGAAAATCACACTTCTTTTTTGGCTAAAAAAATAAATTTGACAAATACAATAATGTATTAAAAAATTTCACGGATTTTAAGGTACAAAGATGCATATTGGGACAATCAACTATAATTGCTCAATCTTACATAAAACAAAAGTAACTATTAGCAATCTCATGATCCAATGTTGCATTTTTTTCAATTTGAGTTGCTGCGAACACACTAACCATGCTTATTTAAAAGTTCTTTCCATTCTCAGGCTGCAAAACTGCTCATATCGCATCGATCTCAAGGAGCATATATGTATTGTTAAAATCGACAAAAAGTTACATTTCAAACATCCTGCAAATAGTAATTGATTCTCGTACAAGTGGCGGCATGCTACACAAGAGAGACTGAAATATCTCAATAAGTGAAGCATGTAGGATCAATTAGTTCTTTCAATTTGATGCCTTCGGAGGTGCTTAACACGATTGAGCTATGTGCTGACATCACCTGAGAAACTATTTACATGCTTGGACGATGCTCTGGTTTGGGACTTAAGCACAAAAAATGCCATCTTTGTCATGAAAGCCACTTCCTCTAGAACATGACCTTATGGGTATGGAATTCTTTGATCCAGAACTTCTTTCAGCCGCCAAGAAGCTGTTGAATGGCTCGAGGACGATGAAGATGAGGATGCAAGGCATGATATGAGATCACCCGGATGTCTTCCTAACATTACTTCCAATGTCATAACTCCGAAACTATAAACATCACATTTCTCATTCACTTCCATTATGTATGCAAGTCCTACATGGAGAAAAGAGCAAATTTTTTCTAGTTTTTATACAATATCCATGCTTTGTAAATTTAAATTGATTTTGAGTAAATCAAATTTAGAGAATTAAGTATAAATCAATACATTCTTTAGATTCTAATGGGATTTAAAAAAAAAATCATTTCTTTAGGAAAAATTTTGACTTTATTAATTGGTGGCCTAAATCTCAATTAATCTATTATAGAACCTACTTGGTGTAAGGTATTTAGAAGTATAAAGCGAGGTAGTTAAGGATGAGGATCTTGTACAAGCATTTTCCTATCTATGAAAATGAAGTGGGGTGAGACCAAGTTACCTGGAGCTGCATATCCAAAGGTGCTTGCAAATGAAGTCCAATTGGATGAAGGCTTTACAACCTTAGCTGTGCCAAAATCAGAGACGTGAGCTTTGTATTCTTTATCTAGTAAGATGTTCTTGCTCGAGAGATCTTGATGCATTATAGGAGGAGAGCATTCATGGTGCATGTAGGACAAAGGATAAGTCACCCCTTTAACAACTTTTACTCTTTTATTCCAATCAAATGGCACCATCCTCTGTCTGTTGCTCAATATATCCTTTAAGCTACCCGATTCCAAGAACTCATACACCAAAAATGAATGTTGAGAACTTGAGCAAAAGCCATAAAGCTTGATGATATTCCGATGCCTAGCTCCTATCAAAGCATGAATCTCCCTTTCAAATGCTTTTTGACTAGCCATTTTAATATCTAGTGATTCCTTAAATTTCTTTATAGCAACAATCTCACATGTTGGCAATTGGGCCTTGTAAACACACCCTTGTCCTCCCACACCAATGTAATATTTGGCATCAAACTCCTCCATCGCTTTAATAATACTCTAATAAATCATTTTTCCATCAAAGCTCCATATTGTCCACAAGTTTTCATTGCTTCCATCAACCGAACTAGCCTCTATTTTCCTTACTCTTCTTCGGCATAAAATACTCGAAGCTCCCACAACAAGAAGCAGTAGGCAACCTAAAGTGGGAATCAATATTAGCAGCAGCTTTTTGTTTTTGTTTTTTCCTTTCGACATTGTTGTTGTATAGGGGTCGAAACTAGCAATAATTCCCCTTTCTTCTCTCTCACAACTTCAATTGTAGCATTACGAAATGCTGGAATATTTGGTAACAAACCCTCTAAGTCATTATAAGATATGTCAATGGATGTCAAGCTTGCCATATCATCAAAGGTTGATGCAATTGAACCTGAAAGTTGATTGCATGGGAGATTAAGTATTTCCAATTTGTGCAATAGCCCAAGTTGTCTAGGTATCTCTCCCGCAACGAAATTTTGGCTCAAATCAAGATTCTGAAGAGAGTGTGGACTTCCAATCTCAATAGGAATACTCCTATAAAGATTATTTCCACTTAGGTTTAAATATTCAAGGTTCACACAGTCCCCAAGTTGTCCAGGAATCAAGCCACTCAGGTTGTTTCCACGATGTTAATCCTCACTAGATTGGGAAGTGTTCCAATTTCTCTAGGAATGTAGCCTGAAAGATGATTTCCATCCAGTGAAAGCTCTAGTAGAGACGATAGATTTCCTAGTTCTTTTGGAATTTCCCCAAACAGATTATTTGAGGAAAGGTTTAATATATGCAATCTAGTCATCTTTCCAAGATCAGATGGTAGCTCACCCGATAAGTTGTTATTGGAGATTTTTAGGCTTGTCAAATTGCTCCATTTGCCCAATGTGGATGGAAGCTCTCCATGAAGTTCAATTATTGCTCAACTCAAGTTGATCCAAGTTGGGATACATGCGAAGAGCGTCAGTAATACTTCCCTTTAATTGGTTGTTGCGGAGCCTAACTCTATACAACCTTGTATAATTTTTTAAGCTCGATGGAATTGCCCCTGTAAAATGATTGTCAGAAGCAGTAAGCCATACAAGAGCTTGTCCATTTATAGACTTGGTGGCAATCGACCAACAAGCTTGTTATTTGATACTTCAAGGTGTGTGAGTGATGTGAGATTACTAATCTCGATGGGAACATCGCCTTCTAGGTAATTCTCAAATAGAATCAGATCTGTAAGGAGTCCCAATTTTCCTATCTCTTTTAGAATCAAGCCAGACAACTTAGGGGTTTGCAAAAGAACCGGGACCCATCCGGACCGCCCAAAACCGCACATAACTGGTGATTCTTAAGGGAACCGGTCCGGTTCTCGGTTCCAATTTATGGAAACTGGTGGGTACCGGTCCGATTCCCGGTTCCATGGGTGGATCCGCCCACCTGCTCACTTAGATCGGACCGGTTATATTATAATAATATATTAATTTTTAATATTGAAAAAATTCAAAATTAACTAATCTAAAAAATTTAGGACTCCACTCACCATATTTTCTTAATTCACTACTCTCCTAGTTCATCTCGTCTCTCTCAATTCGAAATCTCCCCGAGCTCCCTTTTCCTCTCCGATTTACCTCCGAATCTACTCATCTCCCTTTGAGTGCTAGTCCGAACTCGGCGAAATAGTGAGTTGGTTCTCTTTTCCCCCCTCGAACTTGAACTCTCTCTCCACGTCGTCGCCATCCTCGTCGCCACCTCCATATTTATTGTCACTACCGTCCTTTTCATTGTTGGGCTCATCCCGCTTCTACCTCCCATCTTCCTCCTCCCCCATCCCCCTCCCCCTCCTTAGGCTTCTCTCCATCATCCTCATCTTCGAGGATAGGGGCGAACTCCAAGTCTAAGAACAGCTCATCATCCATGTTGTCCTCCTCTTTGTTAGTCTCGAGGGAGGAGCATGAGACAACGGAGGCGGTGGTGAAGATGGTGGTGGTGGTTGGGATGGAAGCGATGCAAGAAGCACAACCGCCGCCACCGAGGATTTCACGGCGGTGCTAGTACTTGAGTAGAATAAAACTACCATGGTCGGGAGAGCCAAAATAAGTAGATATGAGGAGGGCAAAAAGGGAAGGTGCAGAGATTAGACCGGTTCTATGGATCCACTTGGGAACTGGACCAAATCGATGGTCCGGTTCTCGAGTGGATCCATATAGGGGTGAGCGTGGTTCCTGGGTAGAACCGCACCGGAGGGTCCGGTTCGGTTCCCGGTTCTAAAGAGACCGGTTCCAGTTCTTAGTTCCCTTTTTCAGGGAACCGGCGGTTCCGGTTCTTATGGGAACCGGAACTGGTCAAAGTTAAAAAAAATAATAATAATAATCCTATAACACATTATTTCTCTTTCCCCCCCACGTGATTCCCCCTCTTCCCCTTTCTTTTCTCTCTCTCTTTCTTTTCTCCACTTTTTCCTCTCACATCACTTCCGCCCCCAACTTTTTCTTTTCTTCTCTCTCTTCTCTTTCCCCCTCTCTCGATCAAAACCCCCTTCTTCTTCTTCTTCTTCTTCTTCTTCTTCTTCTTCTTCTTCTTCTTCCTTTCCTCTTGCTGGCTGCTGCTTCACCCACCACCACACCGCCGCCCCACGCTCTACTCACGACCACCTCTTGGCCACCGAACCACCACCACCCCGCCGCCCCACGCTCGTCCGACGAGCCATCTCGCCATTGAGCCCAACGAGTTGTCGCACCGTCCGCGCCGCCCCTCACCGCCGTGAGCCACCACCGCCGTACCCAAGCCACCGTCACCACCTCTTGCCACCGCTCTCTCGGCCGTCCGGGCTGTTGTTGCTAGAACCGCCACTGCCTCCGCTAGAACCAATCTCTTCCCCCCTTGGCCATGGGTTGAGCCGCGATCGTCGCCATCTTCGCCGCACCATCCGTGCCGCCATTGGTGCCGTGAGACTCAGGTCTTCTTCACCGTCGCTCCGTCGTCGCTGCGTGCTTGCAGTCGCCGAACCTCCCTCAACACCCTCGAAGTTCTTGGGGTTCATGTGGAATCCCCTGTCCTGGGTCATGGAGCTTGTTGCTATCATGGCCATTGCACTTACAAATGGAGGGGTTGCTGAATTTTTCTTCTACTGTTCTATCTCTCTTTCTATTTTAGGGTAAAATTTGAGTTTTTGTGAAAGATGGTATCCATTTGTTTATGATTTTCCTTTGCAGGGCAAGCCTCCAGATTGGCAAGATTTCATAGGCATCGTCACTCTTTTGTTTATAAACTCCACTATTAGCTTTATCGAGGAGAACAATGCCGGTAATGCTACGGTTTGAAGAGCTCGCTAAATCGATTCTAACCATTGAAGTCGAGGTTATCTAATGAACTCAGAGCATGTGCATTGCTTTTTCGGCTTCATAGTTTTAAAATGCCTTATTTTGCTTCATGTTGCATTCTTTTTTATAGGAAACAAAGTGATAATCATAATATAGAAGAAGCCAAGAAATTGACCTATTAACTTTATGCTTCAGTTTCTGGGCATCCCTTAATCGAGTCGTTACTGTACTTTTGATCAATTGGTTAGTGCTGTGCCGGCACACTTCATCTTGAAGGAGAAACTATACATGTGACATCCAGATTTTTGGGTTCTAATTTTGACTGGATAAATAAAGCCGTTTTTGTTCAGTTGAAGCCGAGGATTGTGAAATTGAGGAGTATGAGGGATTCTTGCATGAGGAAAATAATCAATTTGATAAGTGAGACATCAATTAATTTTATGAGAGTCATTCGAGAGAAATTAAAGAGGGAAAATTGATGCAGAAATGCAAGTGGGAACCGAGTACTATAATCTGAAATTTCTTTTGGGAATCAACGAGCTTATTCAAAAGAAAATGAATTAAGAATTTTCTATTTGAGGGAATTCTTTTCTTTTGAATTTATTCCCATTTCTTTTTACCCCATTTGACCAAACACCTAACTTTCCCACAAGTTTCTCTTTCCTTCTTTCTTTCTCTCTCTCTCTCTCTCCTTCTCTCCTTTTTCCCCTCGTGTGAAATGCCCCCCTTCCCACCGAATACACGGCTGTCTTCAACTTGGCTTTCTCACTTTTGACTTTTCAAACTCTCACTCTCTCTTATCTCTAACTCTCTCTCTCTCTCTCTCTCTAGACTCCCTCACTCTCTCGACATCTTCTTCTTCTCCTTCTCGGCTGGTTCGAAAAAAAATTGCAGAAGCAAAATCAGCGACCAGCAACGTTGAAGGAGCCGCAGCCACGCCAGAGCTACCATTGCCGACGTGCCGGAGTGCTGCCGCCGTCTGTCTCCCGCTCGCCCGCTTAAACGTTGTCCGCCCTCATGCCCTCTGTCCTCCCCTCCGTGTGCTGCTCGAGGTCCCAGATTTGGGATGGATGTTGAGCATCCAGCGCCGCGTGCGACGCCACCGTCCTCCGCTGTGCTGCACGCCGTCGCTCCGCCACTACTCCGCTCATCTCGGCCTCCTTCTCGCCCCGCTCATCATCGCAGCGAGCTGTTCAGCTTGTTCTGGCCACTGTAGACCACCACCGAAGCTCCTACCGCCACCGTTTCGGCCCGGTTTGGCCTCCTCCATCCACCTCGGCCCTTGCTCGCCTCAACCCGAGCCTTCCCCTCACCTTTCTCGGCCTCAACCACAGCGAACAGAGAGTTGAGGAATGGGTATTGCAACAACTTCGAGGCCCGTTTTGGCCGTCTTCCCAAGCCCGGATGCTCGGCCCGCTTTGAGGAAAGTCGATCCTTGCATCAAGCCCGTCGTTTTGAGTGAGTTTTACTCACTAATGCCTTCTTAGTGCGCTAATTATACTTAAAGGTTGATTAGTGTTAATTAAGTGTAATTAGGTTGTTAGATTAGAATTGATTAGTGATTATTAGTTAATTTCTTTGCATATTAGTTGTGTGATTAGTGTAATTAGATATAGAATTGCCTATAGTATTTATTGGAAGCTTCTTGAGATTTTTCCCATCCCTTATCGGGTGTTAATTAAGCAAATCAAGCCTAGGTAGAATTTTTAGGAATTAAATATTAATTTTCGAAATTAATTATTTAATTATTTATTTCTCGGAAATTCAACTGGGATGGCCAGTGACCAGGATTTTATGCTGATGATCGTGGTACAGAAGTCGTTTATTTAATTGAGCTTTATATTGTGCTAAATTGAATTTATTGTATTTATTTATTTAAAATTTTGAAATTAATTATTTAATTATTTATTTTTGGAAATTCAACTGGGATGGCCAGTGATCGGAATTTCGTGCTGATTGTCGTGGAGTAGTCCGTTTATTTATTTGAGCTTTAATTCGTGTCGAATTGATTTAATGGTGCATGCATTTTTAAGTTATGTTATTAAATAATGCAATTTTGGCCTTGTGATTGAGAATTGGTCGGGTATCGGTTACCAGTATCGAAAGTGAGTTGGTAAATCACCTGGAGAATGCATGTGGCCCAGTGAATTGGAATGTCATCTGGGAAAGACACGTGGCTTGGTGATTAGATATGTCATCTTGGTAAAAAGGTAGCCTTAGAGAATGCACGTGGCTCGGAGACTCGGTATGTCTTCCTGGATAATGCACATAGCTCGGTGACAGAGTATGGCATTGTAAAAAGGGTCGGGTGGGACCATAAAGCCACTAGATTTTGAAAAGGTTGGGTGGGACCATAAAGCCATTAGATTTTGAAAAGGTCGGGTGGGACCATAAAGCCACTAAATTTTGGAAAGGTCGGGTGGGACCGTAAAGCCACTAGATCATAAGAAGGGCGGGTGGGACCATAAAGCCACTAAATCTTGAAAAGCTCAGGTGTGACCATAAAGCCACTAAATCTTGGAAAGGTCGGGTGGGATCATAAAGCCACTAGATCATGAGAGGGTCAGGTGGGACCATAAAACCACTAAATCTTGAAAAGGTCGGGTGGGACCATAAAGCCACTAAATCTTGGAAAGGTTGGGTGGGACCGTAAAGCCACTAAATCCAAGGAATTGCTTGGTGTGGGATGAATGACCTAGAAATGATTCGACTGGTTTGTAATCTATTAGGTCGATTGGTCAATGATTCGATCTGAGTGTGACTTGATGTGATTCATTGCCTTGGTTTGATGTTGTGAATTGAATGATTGAATGGAGATAACCGTGAGTGGTCTTCCTGATATGAAATTGACTAAGTCGATTAGATCGATGCTTCGATCTGTGATGTGATTGCTTGTGTGCCTATTCGATCTGTACTAATATGCAGGTGGAATCTGAGGCTAAGGTAAGTCCTCTGACTCATGTTGTGCGTAGGCAGCCCTAAGGTGTATTAGTTTACTAATCGGGTCTCAGGAGGTAGAACTTGCTGAGACGTTGTCTCAGTGGTTATTGAATAACCATTTCAGGACCTGGATGAGGAGCCTAAGGAGCATGAATTTGACGAGGAGATCCTTGTTGAGGAACCCGAAGAGGAGTACGTGGAGGAGGACCCCGAGTATGACATCGAGTACGACCCGGATGAGGACTGAGATCCCGTCCTGTTTTGTCAGACCTTGTCATGATGTGAATAGATGTTAGATCAGACCTACGCATATATAGTATTGTAGAATTCTATGAGATGCATGTAAAAAGATATAGTTGTGAATTTTCAGTAAGGAAAAATATATAGCCTGCTTTTTATCCCATTGCTTTATTGTCTGGGGAATTATAACTGCTTCCGCATGTGCATATATAAATGAAAGGGTCGGTGATACATATTCCTAGGATATCGCATTTTAAAATCGACCAAAAGTAAGGGAGGTGTGCGTGCCTGAGGGTCGGGGTGTGACAATACAAGCTAGGGATGTTGGGGTGTGTGATGTGCATTGTCGATTTTGTCATAATTGTCATCCATGCACCGCAAGAAAGTCCCATCACTTCTGTTCAAGAAATATGGATTATGGCAACTCAACCAGGTCAGTCTTCAGGCCTGGTTTATGTGTTCTTTATACAATCACTGATTTGCTGATAACTGACTGCATTTTCATATCTTTTTCAGCTTTTCTGCTTTACGTCGACTTGGTAATCATGTTGGTGTTCATCCTGGTTTCCATTTTTCACCTAGATGTGGGCACACGGATGTGCTAGTATACACTGGCATCTGCTCATTAATGGGCTCTCTCTCGGTAAATCAACTGCTTCTGCATCTTTTGGGATTTTTTCTTCCTTCCAACCTACTTTAGTGTATTTACACCAACCAGATTGTTGGAAGCTCCACTTAAACACAAGAGTTGACCTTGCATCATTAGCTTTAGGTAGATCATTGATTCGGGGTGCAGGGAGGTTCATCACCAGGGACAAATTGTATTCTTTTCTGATTCTTTTTGTCCTGTCAAAACAAAGTTAATGAGTTACAATAATTGTCGTGGGGACATGTCTAAATTACTTCTGCATATGGGTATTTTTTCTTTCTCAGTTTTCATAAGTTGTATGATCTATTTGCAGGTGATGAGTGTGAAAGCCCGTGGGACTTCTTTGAAGTTGACTTTTGAGGGGAAGAATCAGTTGATCTATCCAGAGACTTGGTTCTTTATGTTGGTGGTGGCTACATGTGTAGTTACCCAATTGAATTATCTCAACAAGGTCCGTCCCAAGATGTTATCCAACTTTAATTAGCTAACTTGCCCAATGCTGAATTTGTAAATTTCATTTGTCATTGCCTCACAACAATTGATAATATTGAATGACACCAAATTTCCTCTTTTACAATAACTTTTACTTTTCCCATATGTTGAGATTACATAACATTGGGAGAAAAGGAAGTCATTGAATATATGCATCTTTCTTAACTAGATTTTCACCTGTAAACTTGAAAATCTCTGTTCTTGTGGCCTTTTGGCAAGGTTACTGCTCTCCTCCTTCATTGCTGGATGTGATCTATCCTTTTCATTTACCTATGTGGTAATTCTTTATGTCGGGATTGGGGAGTCAAATCTCTTGCTTCAGAAACTATTTACAGTTGTTTTTTTTATTGCAAAAGGTTTCTTTGGGTTCTGTTTACTTATGGATGATATAGTGCTTGATGAGAGCTTATCTTAAGAGCTTTTCTTAGTCTGCTTGGTTTCTCTTTGGTTTGTCTATTTCCTTCTTGTTATATTTCAAATCTGAAAATGAAAAAGAAAAAAAGAACCTATTGGAACTTGGAACCGACCCCGGAACCTGTGACAGGGTAGGTTCCAAGTTCTTGGTTCTGACGAGTAGGTTCCGGGTTCCAAAAAATGAGGAACCTGTACCCGAGGGTAGGTTCTAGGTTCCAAGCGGAACCTGTAAGGAACCGGGAACCGCTCACCCCTAGATCCATGTACTAGCGGGCAATTCTCGGTTCCAATTTTTTGGAATTGATTCTTAGCTAGACAGTTCCCGATCTAGGTCGAGAACCGTCCACCCAGACCATACACACCCTTAAGACAACTCATTTTCGGATAGGATCAAACTATTAAGTGTGCTCAAGTTACATACAATGGAAGCAAACGAGCTAGAGAGGCTGTTACGAAGCGCCTGAGATCAGAGAGAGATTTGAGCATCCCTAGTTCTATAGGAATAGGACCAGACCACTTGTTTTGGTAAAGGTAAAGGACATTCAAATTGCTTAAGTTACCTATGGATGACGAGATAGGACCTGTAAAGTCATTGTATAGCAGTTAGAAATGTATGAGAGATCTCATTCCTCCAACTTTGAAGGTATGTGGCCAGAAAGATAATCGTTATAGAGGTAAAGATATGCCAAATTACTTAGATTCCCTGGAGTTCTTGGGATGGATCCATTGAGATTATTGCTTGACAAATCAAGTTGACTTAGTGACCCCAACATTCCCAAGTCCTTTGGAATGGGCCCAACGAGTGGATTATGAAAAAGCTATATTTTCCACAGGCTGCTCATGTTTCTAGTGGAAGAAGGAATTGGACCAATAATGAGGTTGTTCATCAGGTAGAGATAATTGAGAGATTTGAGAATTTCTATTGCTTTAGGGATGAAACCTGAAAGCTTATTATCTGAAAGATATAAGCCAGACAAGTTGTTCAAACTTCCTATGAGACTGGGAACTGGACTAGTGAAACTATTTTGTGAAATATCTAGAACTTGCAACAATTCAAGCGATGCAAGTTGAGCAGGGATATGCACAGAAAGATGGTTTTCTGACAAGTCTAGATAAGTGAGCTTGGAAAGATTACCAATACTCGGAGGGATATTCCCATAGAGTGAGTTGTTGGAAAGCTTAAGGGTGATCAAGCTGGGCAATTGGGAGAAATTGAGATGGTGCAGCGTACCACGTATGGTAGAACTTGAAAGGTTCAAGCTGACGATACTCCCAGAAAGATCACAGGCGATTCCAAGCCAAGAACAAAGGCTACTTTCATTCCATGAAGACAAGCTAAAACGACTCTCCTTGTTGAGAATAGATTTCCATTTCAAGAGGGCCTCCGTTTCGTTGCCTATTGTTTCGCTCGTTACACCAACAATATGTTAGTAGTATTATGCCCTAAATTAACATGTTTAATAAAATAAATAAATAAATAAATAAATAAATAAAAAGGTTAAAGCTTCATGCATGTGCACGAATTCGTGCACATGCACAGCGTAATGGTCAGCGGTTGCTGACCATTATGCACGTAGCATTGATGGTCAGCAACCGTTGACCATCATGCCACGTTCGTGCATGAGCAACCGCTCATGCACGATCGTCCACTATGGACGATCAGCAACGATTGCTGATCGTCCATTGATTAGCAACCGTTGCTGGTCATTTTTAATATAAAAATGAACGAGGGATGAGAGAAAAGAGGTTGTTGGAAAAACAGAGAAAAGATGGGTGTGCATTTTGTGTTTTAGAGAGAAAATGTTTTGCTGAAAACAGAGAGCAAATTGTGTGCATGTTCTTGTGTTCTTTGAGACGCAAGAAAGAAGAACATTATCTCGTTCGGGCCGTGACTATTATACATCAAGGATACGACGGTTTGTTTCCACGTGATTGCTAGCATGATCGAAGTGGTGAATATCTGAAATTCTCTCTTCCGTTCGACGTTCGTTGTTGGTGTGTTTGAACTAGAGGTCCGACGCTTGTGGGACTCGTACTGTAGAACATCCGAACCGACTTGTTTCAAAGCGCGCTTCGAGAGGTATTTCGTTTAACTCCCTTTTATGTTTAGATTTTTTTATTAAAACGCATGAACAACGCCTAAGGAGAATTATGTGTAAAATTTATCTTTGTTTCTGCTGCGTTTATTCTGTTGATTTTTCTTATACATGATTCATGAAACCCCAACAGTGGTATCAGAGCCAACCTTAGGCGTTTTCATGCGTTTAATTGATTTGTAGTTCAAATATATTTTTGCGTTCTAATGGCCAATTTATTTTGTTAAGAGAATCGGTTCTCTTACCTTTTATGTGGCCTATAGAAGTTGATTAATTTATGTGATAAATTTAATCAACTAAGCAAAAATTAGAACTAAATTAATTTTGAATCAAAAATTCGTAACTTGTTATACTTGATGTTTATATTTTGCAAATGATATGCAAAATTTTATACATGCCTTCCAGAGCTTTAAATTTTGAATTTATGGCTTGTAAGGAAGGGTGGTGATCATGGAAAAATCCCTAATTGTTGTGATTGTTGTATGGATGAATGTATGATGATTACGGGTATTCTTTTTGGGGATGTAATTATTAAATGGAGGCTGCGTCCTTCCTTTTATATTTATTTTTATGAAATGTAATTTTAGTATAGTTTAGTATTTCAATTGTTGATGTAAATACTACAAGAGAGGAGGAGCCATTGGAGGAGCCATTAAACCGGTGAGCTCTTTGGGCCCGGTCTTTGAAGAGTTCAAAGATTGAAGAAAAAGTGAAGAGCAGGTCCATATAATTAAAACATTAAAATGGCTAAATGGGTCTCTTTGGCTCGAGACCCATTGAACCATAATTCCATGATCACCACATATGATAGATGTTTATGTGATATCTATTTATTTATTGTGTTTATGATATCATGCATGTTAAACCGGTTAATGTGCAAAGTGAGATCATTAATAATGACCCAAATCTCCTTACAAAGAACATTAAGTCGAAACGGGTTTCAGACTCGTGGCCTTCCATCGTCGTGGTTTGATCCAATATTATAGTGGTTAACTAACCGGTTATGGATACATAGGGGTTAATTACCATTTATAATATTGGACCACTCCATTATGCATATGATGCTGTGGGGTTGGAGCCAAATGATTTCTAATGACTGTCAGGTGAGAGAATCATTTGTATTTTCAATACTTGCATGAGATGATGGGCTAGACTTAACTATGATCGTGATGCCAATAACTGTTAGGTGAGGCTTTCATGGTCTAGAGGCTGAAGTTATGATTGGGACTCGCATATGATGCGTTGAACAAGCTGGTTCACTCACTAAGTTCATAGGACACCAATAACTGTTAGGTGAGGTGGACTTTGGACTGGTGGGACTCAATCCCCACTAGTAATCTTCACCCAACAAAGATTACCGCTTCCCATCTTAAGGAGTATGGGATTCGAATATAAATTTAGTGGGAGGATCTATTTCATTTAAAGGCCAAAATGAAATAGTTACTTTGAAAGATACAACGGCTAACAATTTATTTTCTGCAACAGATATATTATTACTCTGAAAATGGTGACCACAAACCCACTCGCTTCTATACTTGACAAGAATTGTTTGATTGGACCCAATTTCACTGATTGAGTGAGGAATTTGAGAATTGTTCTCAATTCAGAAAAAATTGGGTATGTGCTTGATGAAAAGATGCCAACCTCCTTTCCTGAGGGTGGGACCCAAGAGGAGCGTGTCACTTATGATAAGTGGCGTGACGATGACTTAAAAGTTAGGTCATTTATGCTTGCTTCTATGAATAATGAATTACAGAAGAAGTATGAATCTATGGAAGATCTTTGGGTCGATCATTTTGCACTTAAAGGAATACTTTGATGAGAATGGTCGAACCTCTAGATATGAGATATCTAAGGCATTGTACCGTATGAGGATGGCTGAAGGATCATCTGTTAATGATCATGCTTTGAAAATGATCGGCACATTGAAGAATTGGCTAGGCTGAATCTCGTTATGGATAATGAGTTAGCTGTGGATTTGATCCTCCAATCTTTACCCGATTCCTTCTCTGGTTTTGTCCAAAACTTCCACATGCATAAGATGGATAAAACTCTTGCGGAGTTACATAGCATGCTGGTAGTTTATGAGAAGGAAATGCATAACACGAGGCCAAATGTAGTGGCTATGGCTAAGGCTTCTTCTTCAAAGGGTAAGACTATTTTAAAGAAGAATAAATGGAAGATGCTTGCCAAACCTGTTGTGCAACCAAAGCCCATGATTGATAAAAGGGAAATGTCATTACTGTGGCGTCAAAGGGCACTGGAGGAGGAACTGTAAGAGGTACCTCGCGAGCTTGAAGGTCAAGCCCAAGAACCGACCTTATGAAGGTATGGTGTCTATTCTTATTGAAACTAATCTTATGGTTAGTGTTGAATCCAGCTCATGGGTTCTAGATTCTGCTGCAACTTCACATATTTGTATGTCTTTGCAGAATCTGGAAATAAGCAGGATGCTAGGGCGAAATGAGATTGTCCTGACGTTTGCCAATGGAGCAAGAGTTGCTGCATTAGCTATAGGGACTTTTCGTTTATGTTTCTCTTCTGGACATGTAATGGTTTTAAAGAACTGTTTGCATTATAAGAATGCTGTTAGGAACATCATCTCTGTACCTCGTTTGTGTAAAAAGAATTATGAATTTTCTTTTGCTGATGATGTATGTTCTATTTATCATAATAGAATATGTGTTGGTTCTAGTTTATTAACCAACAATCTTTATACCATTACAATGTCCGGTAATGCGATTACCAATGTCAATAAGCAAAATAGAATTGATATAAATGCCATAACAAATAAACGCCCTAGAGACGGTCCAAATAAAAAATATGTTTGGCATCTTCGATTAGGTCATATTGGAGAAGACAGAATTAACAAGTGGAGTAATGATGGATACATTGATCCTTCAAATTTTGAATCATACTCGACTTGTGAGGCATGTTTTCTAGGAAAAATGACCAAAGCGCCTTTTGTGGGACAAAGTGCGAGCTACTAACATATTAGGATTAATACATACAGATGTATGTGGACCAATTAATGAATCTGCTAAAGGTGGTTATAATTACTTCATTACCTTCACTGATGATCAGTCACGGTATGGTTATTTATACCTCATGAAGTATAAATCTGAATCCTTTGAAAAGTTCAAGGAATTCAAGGCTGAAGTTGAGAAACAAACAGGAAAATGTATTAAGGCTCTTTGATCAGATCGAGGAGGTGAATACCTTAGTACTGAATTCTTGGACTTTCTTAAAGAGAATGACATTTTATCACAATGGACACCTCCTGGAACTCCGAACATAATGGTGTATCGAACGAAGAAATCGTACTTTATTAGATATGGTACGATCTATGATGAGTTACACCGATTTGCCAATATCCCTTTGGGGATATGCCCTTGAGACAGCTGTATATATACTGAATAGAGTGCCGTCCAAATCTGTTCCAACTACGCCCTATGAGATATGGCATAGTAGGAAACCTAGTCTTAATCATATTAAGATTTGGGGTTGTCCAGCTTTTGTGAAAAAGCTGAAAGTGGAAAAATTGTAGGCAAGATCTGAACAAGGTCGCTTCATTGGATATCCAAAGGAAACTCTTGGATATTATTTATATTTTCATTCAGACCAAAGAATTTTGGTATGCAAGCACGCTTCTTTCTTGGAGAATCAGTTCATCCAAGAAAGTGGTGCTGGGCGGAAAATAGTCTTACAAGAAGAAAATAATGAAGTACAAAATAACCGAGTTCAGATACCAACCTCTGATTCAGTGGGAGCTTCTGATACACAACCTCTTAGGAGAAGTGCGAGAACGTCTCGCCCACTTGCTCGTTATAGACACTTGGTTGATCATATTAAACCATTATTCATTGTGAATGATAGTGATCAACCCAGTGATCCTAAAACTTATGAGGATGCGATGTTGGACATCAATTCTGGTAAATGGCTAGAAGCCATGAAATCCTAAATGGATTCAATGTATTCCAATGAGGTATGGACCTTGACTGACCTGCCTGATGGTATTGTACCAATTGGCTGTAAATGGATCTTCAAGAGGAAGATGAATGTTGAAGGTCAAATTGGAATTTACAAAGCACGGCTGGTGGCGAAAGGATATCGTCAAAAAGAAGAAATTGATTATGACGAAACTTTCTCACCTGTGGCCATGCTAAAATCCATTCAGATTATGTTGGCTATAGCTGCACACCTTGATTATGAGATATTCCAGATGGATGTCAAAACGGCTTTTCTAAATGGTTTTCTCGATGAGGACATCTATATGGAACAACCACAGGGTTTTGAATCCAATAGTGAAAAACATAAGGTGTGTAAGCTTATGAGATCCATTTATGGACTCAAACAAGCCTCCAGAAGTTGGAACATCCGTTTTGATGAGGTAGTCAAATCGTTTGGCTTTATCAAAAATCCGGATGAACCTTGTGTATATAAGAAGATCAGTGAGAGTGCAATTGCATTTCTGGTTTTGTATGTCGATGATATACTTTTGATTGGAAATGATGTACCAATGATATCATCGATAAAACTATTCTTGTCACAGAAATTCTCCATGAAAGATTTAGGAGAGGCAACCTACATTTTAGGTATCAAGATCTATAGAGATAGATCAAGACGATTGATTGGCCTCTCACAATCTACGTACATAGACAAAGTGTTAACACGGTTTAACATGCAATGTTCCAAGAGAGGATTATTGCCTTTTAGGCAAGGGATCCGTCTTTCTAAGGAGATGTGTCCCAACACTCCCTGAAGAAAGAGAGCGGATGGCAAAGATACCATATGCATCTGCTATTGGAAGCATAATGTATGCTATGCTATGTACTAGACCTGATATTGCGCATGCTGTAAGTATTACTAGCAGATATCAGTCTAATCTAGGAGAAACCTTGGATAGCAATCAAGAATATTCTTAAGTACTTGCGAAGGACTAAAGATTTATTCTTGATATATGGAGAAGGAGAATTTAAAGTTGTAGCTTATACCGATTCCGATTTTCAATCGGATCCTAATGATTATAAGTCTACGTCGGGTTTGTCTTCACATTCAATGGTGGTGCAGTTAGTTGGAAAAGTTCCAAACAAAGCATAACTACCGATTCCACCACTGAGGCAGAGTATGTAGCTGCTTCTGAAGCAGCAAAGGAAGCCGCTTGGATGAAGAAGTTCATTTCTGAACTTGGAGTCATTCCTTCAATTGAGCAACCGATCACATTGTTTTGTGACAACAATGGGACGATAACTCAAGCTAAGGAACCAAGGTCTCACCAGAAGTCTAAGCATATTAAGAGACGCTTCCATCTCATCAGAGAAATTGTTGGGAGATGTGATATCGCCTTGCAAAAAATTGCCTCAGTAGAAAACGTGACAGATCCCTTCACTAAGGCCTTACCTCAATCTTCTTTTGAAAGACATATTGACAAAATGGGTTTGAGGTACCAGACAAGTTGGCTTTAGTGCAACTGGGAAATTGTTGGATGTATGCCCTAAAGCTACTATGTAATAGTTACATAATAGGGATTTCAGTTGTACTTTCATTATTATTATTTAATTAATGGCAACGACGTATTCATTCATTTGTCCAATTATTTTATATTGATGAATGATTCCATAAGATCAGTTGCAACTAGACCTATTCTTGAGACGTCAAGAATATATGTGACGGGTTCATAGTTAGACTGAATCTTTAAATTATTCCCGATCGATGGATTATTAAGTGGATATTAATAATCCTGTTGAGACCGGTGTGTTCTTAACTTCGCCATTAAGTATTGGATACTTAAGGGAATGATGAGTCACATGTCATTGGGTATTATGACGCCTGAGTTAGAACACAGGTGTTTTGTATTAGACAAATTCACTGAACGTGACGCATATGGAACGATTAGCGACATGGAAGCTTTTAGCGTGGTCAATGTCTAATTGTTCATGCTTTGGTCTTGTGTAAATAATCCTTAGACCTGAGGCACAATGTTAACTTGTGTATTGAACAACTATGGTTCACGGGTGCACATAATGCCGGGTCGTCGATCCGTCTTTATACTTGATGGTCATAGTTTGTTCATATACGAAGTTACACGTGTGCGCAATATGGAATTTGTCTCCTTGTTATATGCAAGGTATGATAATGATATCTTATGTGATCTAATTGTGACACTGCATTGAAATCCTCGGCCGGGATTGTAACCGAGAATAAATTGTTTATGTCTCGAATAAAATGCATGTCAATTAGATTTGTGCATATGATCAAATTAATAACTTGACAAATATTCCATGGTCTTTGTTTGATCGGGACATAGTAAGACAGATGGATTGAATTACACTGTAGCCAAAGCTGACAGGTTCATTATGTTCTTAAAGCATTCATACTATCTGGGTAGCCATGACATATTGCTAGATGTCAATCGTGGCTTGTAGGACCTAAAAGATTAATCGGGACAATTAATTCTTTTGGAAGTACTAATGTGTTAGTACAAGTCTTACTACCAGCTTAGTGATGAACCTAGGGATGTCACACACCATAAACAACTAGGATGACGTGGAACAAAGAGAAATATTTTGCAAATGTGTTTGCAATTACTGCTGCAATCGAATTGAGTCGATTTGAAATTAAATTAAATGAGATTTAATTTAATTTGTATTATAGTCACGAGCCTACTTGCATATGATGCACACGCATGCCCAAAGTCAATATATGTTAACATACCAAACAAGTTGGCTTTAGTGCAAGTGGGAGATTGTTAGTAGTATTATGCCCTATATTAACATGTTTAATAAAATAAATAAATAAATAAAAAGGTTAAAGCTTCATGCATGTGCACGAATTTGTGCACATGCACGAAGCGTAATGGTCAGTGGTTGCTGACCATTATGCACGTAGCATTGATGGTCAGCAACCGCTGACCATCATGCCACGTTCGTGCATGAGCAACCGCTCATGCACGATCGTCCACTATGGACGATCATCAACGGTTGCTGATCGTCCATTGATCAGCAACCGTTGCTGGTCATTTTTAATATAAAAATGAACGAGGGATGAGAGAAAAGAGGTTGTTGGAAAAACAGAGAAAAGGTGGGTGTGCATTTTGTGTTTTAGAGAGAAAATGTTTTGCTGAAAACAGAGAGCAAATTGTGTGCATGTTCTTGTGTTCTTTGAGACGCAAGAAAGAAGAACATTATCTCGTTCGGGCCGTGACTATTATACATCAAGGATACGACGGTTTGTTTCCACGTGATTGCTAGCACGATCGAAGTGGTGAATATCCGAAATTCTCTCGTCCGTTCGACGTTTGTTGTTGGTGTGTCTGAACTAGAGGTCCGACCCTTGTGGGACTCGTACTGTAGAACATCCGAATCGACTTGTTTCAAAGCGCGCTTCGAGAGGTATTTTGTTTAACTCCCTTTTATGTTTAGATTTTTTATTAAAACGCACGAACAACGCCTAAGGAGAATCATGTGTAAAATATATCTTTGTTTCCGCTGCGTTTATTCTGTTGATTTTTCTTATACATGATTCATGAAACCCCAACACAATAGAGCTTTGGGATGAAGCAAGGCTAGGTATATTATGCATGAGTACGAGAAGAAGATACCTGGAAAGGAACTGAGAGTTGCTTTTGAGATAGCGCCATGAAAGGTTAATCTTTTTATGGGGGTGGGCTTTTCTTCTTTCTAAAGGCGTAAATGTGTTAACGATGAGCATGTATGTCCTAGGCATTTATAGAACTATAATGGACAAATGAAGTCAACAACCGAGTCATTGGTCATCCTCGTTGCAATAGCAAGATTGAAACTGACACTATCACCAAGCACATCCACGAGTCAATAAAATTAGCCATCCTGCGGGCCATGGAATTGATGTTTAATCTCTTCCGTGAAGGTGTGGGATATATTATTGGGAGACATCTACATTGATAGAGTTGTGGAGTCTGACAGAGGAAAATAATATTCAACTGCATAATAATTTGTTTTAGGTAGTTACCAATCTATAATAACATACATGTAATTTCCATAAGTATGTATGCCCTAAACTCATGCTATAGATAGGGCAATATCTTTTATAGCTATAACGCTAAAGCTTGTCACCCTAGAGCTTGTAACACTGATACTGATGTGGAAGATTGCTTAGTGCAGCATCGTGGTTTTTCCTTTTTCCTGATTTTGGGAAAGGTATTTCATGTAAAAATTCTCACCTGCTTTCTTTTATAATTTTTCTCTTCATATATTCAAATTCCTCACAACTGGTATCAGAGTTTGGTTTAAGGAGCGAATATAGATGAAGGGAAGGTGAAGATCGATCGGTTCGATGGCAAGGACTTTGTGTTTTGGAAGATGCAGATTGAGAATTTGTTGTACCAAAAGAACTTGCATCAACCTCTATCTATAGAGAAACAAGAATTATGAATCAAGAAGAGTGGGAATTATTAGATTGACAAGCTCTGGATTTGATTTGTTTCACATTGGCGTGGAACATTGCTTTGAAAAGTTTATAGATCAATGAGAGCAGTTTGACCAAAGTGTTGAGGGAAATTCCCCTTATTAGTTTTAATGATTAACAAAACTTTTTTTAATCGCTCTTTGATTCTAATGGTAAGATTTTCTAGGCGGAAATTATGATGAGCACTATTGGACATTACTCCTCAAACTTAGAGAATTGGTGTTGACACCTAAATTTTGACAACCCGTTTGATCATTTATCACTTTAAAAATTAGGGGTTAATTTTATCATCGAAAACATATTAATTACATATCATATAAATTTAGGTGCATTTATTTTTAATTTACATTTTTTGCATTTATTTATTGGACTGGTGGTGGATGGGTTTGAATTAGTGGTTTTGAGCTTTAAATTGATAGGTCGGACTAAGCCCATGAAGTGAGCGAATTGGCCTAAGCCCTTTTTTTTTATGATTGAAAATTATTTCATGAAAAATAAGGATTTGAAATCTTTTCGGAATATGATGAAATTTTCTGGATAAGGCAGATTTGACAAAAGATATTGCATTTGGAAAAAATCTTTGTGGATATGGATTTTGAAAAATTAAAATTCTAACTTGTGGCCTATAAAAAAAAAAAAAAAAAAACGAATAGGGTTTTGGGGGCTTCTTTTTGGGTGAAAAAAAAAGAGAACAAAAAAGGTGAAGGAAAGTGAAAAGGGAAACGTAAAAGCAAAAGCAGAGTGGGGAGGAAGTGATTGGACATTCACTGTTCATCGTCTTCCTCACATTCGCTGCCCCGATCGCCAACTCCTCTTCACCTACGCTGCGCTCGCATCGCCGATCTCCACCAGCCATCGTCGCGTCGACCCACGACAACCCAAGCGTCAACCAATAGCCTGCCGCGCCCACCGTCGGTCCCTGCCTGCACCTCAACCTACCTGCTCCACCGCGCCAACGCCAGCACCCCTCGGCAGTAGATCTCATGCCTACGCCTCCGCCTCGGCGTCCCCGTAGCCGAAGCCCACCGTGCCTGCACCAGCAATTGTCGTTCGACTCCTCATGACGACCCGAGCCCGAGTTGGGCCGCTCTGCCACCACCGCTCGAGGGCGCCGCTCACCTTCCGCCGCGAGATCTGCGACGCGCGTCGCTGCTGCTCTTGGCCATCGTCGTTCTGGGCCTGCCTCTACCTTCCGCCACCGATCACACCAACAGCTGCAACACCTGACGCCGTTGCCCCAAAAACCAGCGATCGATGTCCCTGCTCAACCCGACTCCACTCTCTTCCCGACGAACTGCTCCTCCGTTGCAGCCCGATGCCGATCCTCTGTTGTTGCTGCCGAGTCGCTCCCACTAGCCCGACGAAGCTGCTGCCGTGCCGATCCGGGTCTCCGCTCGAGCGCCAGACACGCCATGTTGTTGCCCGAGCGCTTCCGAGCGCTGACACCTGCGCCTCTTCTTCCGCCTTGACGCTGCCCGTAGCCGAATCACCTTGCACGGCACCTCCTGTTCGCGACCGGCAACAACCTGTGAGTCCCCACGCCGGAGATCCGACGACCGTGACCGGTGCCCGACGGCGACCAGCCACCACCACGCACAAGCCTTGCGTGGAAAAGAGAAAAACAAAAAGAAAAAGCGAAATCAATTGGGTGGTTTTTATTTTTATTTTTATTTTTCATTTATTTTACTTTATTTTGTTTATATTTTTTTAGTTTATTTATTTAAATTGTGAAATTGGATCCTAATGTTCATTTTATGAATCTTGTAGGCATTAACCGCAGGGTTTTGTCCAAAATTATCGTAATTATTAATTTGATTTGTAAGACGTCGGATTATTTTTTTAATTATGTTAATTTTAGGGCATTTTGATGATATTTTAATTGTTAAATTATTATAATTATTAATTTGATCAGTAAAATTTCGGATCGGATTTTTAATTATTTTGAACTTTTTGTCGTGATGTTTAGGTTTAGAGTAATTGTTAATTTAACTTGTGAGACAACAGGTTATTTTTTTATAATTATTTTAGTCGTTTATTTGATGGATATCTTAATTGTTTAGATATAGTTGATTATCTTTGAAAAACACTAAAAAAAATAAAAATCAAATCTTGTTATAGAGTGTGTTGGTTTAGTAAATTAGGATTACATTTTTAGGATTGCATTTTTAGATGATTTTTGGAATAGATTAGGATTGATTTTAGATAATGTTTGCACATTTTAATTATCTCATTTTTCTTTAAAAAATGGTTTTTTTAAGATAGGATAGGCTTTAAGTCAAATTAATCCCTTAAATAAATTAGAAAATTATTCATTTTAGATAGGTTAATTAGCGTTTTTATTAATTCCAAATTTCAAATAAAAAACACAAAAATATGAGATGCATGTTAACTAATTTGCATAATAGGATCATTTAATCAGAATTTGTTCATTAGTGAAGTTAGATCATGAGGTGCATAATAACTAGTTTGCATAATATGCCCATTTAATTAGAATTTGTATATTAATAAAATTAAGTCATTTAGTTAAAAAAAATGCATTTTTATAAAAGAATTATAATTTTCAAGAAAACCCAAAAAAATTGTTTGCTTTGTGTGATGCAATTTATTTAATGAATATTAATAATGATTGAACACCTGTGTGATCACCCCATTGCATAATAGTAATTTAGCTTAAACTAAATCCAAGCTGCTTGCAAAAATATTTTTAAAAATTAAAAAGAAATGGTACCGAAAGGGCATTAGAAAAATCTAGCGTAACAAAGTCCCCGTACTCTTAGTCTCTGGTTCGTAGGAGTAAAATAATCCTCCCATTATTTTACTTAGGTGTCTAATTGATCTACCATAAACCGATTAGTGGCGACTCATAGTTAATACTATTTTTTTATGTTAAATATTTGAACCTTAAGTCGCGAATTGATATGGGCTTGGGAGAGCCGAGCTAAGTTTAAAGACTTAGTAGTCCATTAATCTAGCTTTAGGTGGTGCACCCAAAAATTAGATTGCAACAATTGGACTCTAAGTCATGAAGAAATTCATATCCTTGATACTCAATGATGTTGATCGGGAAATTAATATTTGTGCAATGGCCAGAAATTTTGTGGATTCCTTGTTGAAATTAAAAGATCTAAGAAGGAAAGTATATCAAATCAAATTCAAGACTTGGATAAATCAATCTACAAGAGGCGAAATATTTTTTCCAAGTGAAGCACTCGTCTTCCGGAAACTCCATCTACTGTAAGGGCCTTAGAATCATTAAGAGACTTCAATATCGACAACTTTGAAGCAATCAGATCTTCCGACAACATTCAAGTCTAATGGGTAGATTGGTTGAGCGATCCTGTAAGGATTTGTCCAATGTTCAGCTTGAACACTGAGGATTATAAAAGAAGGCCGAGATGCTGAAAGGATATAACAAGCTAAAATTCTAAAGTTTATAATTTTTTAAGTTTTGAGTGATCTTAAGATCATATACATTTGTTTTTGTGAGCTATATTTTGTGATCTTTTAGAGGTTGAGAGTGTGTAAGGTTTTGTTCATAGGAGTTTGAGTATTTTGTTACCAAAATGTTGTAACCTCTGATAGATTCATTTAGTGAAATTCAGCCAATCGGCTGTCAACACGGAAGAGTAGACGTAAACTTACAAAAGCCAAATCACTATAATCGTTTGTGTGCAATTTTCTATCACTTACTCCCTCTATTTTACTTTTGATAAGAGTTAATTGTACACCGGTAAGATCTAACAATTACTTGGATTGTCATCAAATGTTGTTCTATTGAAATAACGTTTTAAATTTATTTTTTTGCGCACCATCACCAATTCACCCCACTCTAGATGATTTGTCTAGCCCTAACACAAAGTAACCGTATCATGACGTGTAGCCATAAGTTCTAACGTGAGAAGACAAAATTATTAGAGAAATTAAAAACATTAAAGAACACTAGATGTGTGGTTCGGTCCACTCCATGGGGAGCTAGTTTCAAAAAATTAACTATGAATCCGATAAAAAGAATTTACAATCATTTAAGTGTTTTCCAATCTTATATTAAACTAAAGATAAAACTTACACATGTTACCCCATAGTATCACATTCTCAAAGCTGACTGCACGACAAATTCCTGTACAATTTTTTCCTTTCGTCGACTCTCGACATCTAGTTATTCTACTTCTAAATACGCTTCTTGATTTTAAATTTTTTGTCTTAGGACTACCCAGATTTTAAGTTCTTCGTCAAAGTCATTTTCATATGTCACAAATGATGGTAATTCTTCTTTATGAATTTGTACGAGACCTTCTATTTTAAAACAACATTGGGAGCTTAGATTTGCTTTTAAAGGAAGTCACGCATATTATTTTAATTTGTGTTAAGGAGATTTTGTAACATCTCAACTTGTTTTAAAGACTTGTTGGACTTTTGTTGTGTCCTTTATATCCGTTTTTAACTTTTACGCAGTGCATGCTTCTCTTAAAGTCCAAAAGCAATGCTTAGCTCCGTCGAAGTCTCTGTATTCTTTTCCAGAAAACAAGCAAAAGACTTACTGGTCATTTTGGAGCAAGGACTGGGATGCAATGATGGTCAACAAAGCGGAGAAGGTTTACCTCTGCGAAGTCGAATATTTTTATTCAGAGAAAATTCTTCCCGGTCGGTGAGACACGGCATATAAAAAGTCGGAGAAGTCTAACAAGAATTCTCAAATTTGAGATGAATCTGAGGTCATCGATTTCGAGGATAACAGGGATCAACCCACCTGATCAGGCCACCGTAACCTCATTTCGACTCCGCCACAAATTGATGCCAATCTAAGTTTATCGATGTACGGATAAAATGATCAATAGTAAAGTAGTAGAGACAAAGACATCGACAATATGGCGGGGCTAGCGATGGCTTCGGTGGTTGAGGAAGGTGCAATGGCATGAAGGGATCGAATGGGGGAGCTATTTCTTGGAAGATAAAATTGTAGGGAGGGAGGAAGAGATAAGTGTTTCGAAAAAAAAAAAAATAGGCTCGAGTTATTTTCACCTCTCACATTACTTTAGTCTCATCTTAAAATTTAAATAGTCCAAAATAGCTCCCACTGGATCTCATTACAATTGATGAGAGAGGAAAAATATATTTTTAATGTAGATCAATCGATCTGACTCTTATAAACCATTCCTAAACCGTTGTTCCTCCTTCTTTTGTGTTCAAATTGGACAAGTTCACATGTTTCTTGCTTTTACGATAATCGTGTAATATTGAAGTATTTTAATCAATTTAGCGATCCGGATTCTTGAAAGAATATTGTAGAGTACATTTATTTACAATGTTTCATTAAAATTCAACCGGAAGCACAGGCATATGACTACTTCAAATTTAAATTCCTCAAATACCTCAACATCCGTCTCCTCAAAATGGCCGCTATTATCTACTAGCATCCTTCGAGCAGCACCACCATGGACCCAAAATCGCTGGATTTCCTTTCCTTGGTCGAGAGTTACTTTTGCAATCTCATAAGCTAAATCTTAATTTGATTTGAAATCCCAATTCCTCCATCTTTACGCTCTAAAAGTCACTCCTCAAAATCATGATTGACAGTAAATCGAAACGTTGAGAGGGGTTAAACGAGAAATGCCTCTTTCATAATCTTGTAAAATTATGAGAAAGGTAATATTGGGGTCATATACGTATAAATGGCACTTAAAAGCTGCAAAGACTAGTCATAACGAAATCTCCCTAGCCGAATTTTAAATCCGGTGAACTAAGATGATTTCTGGCCCTAAAAGAAAAAGGAAAACTAAAACTAACATGATGTAGAGAAGAACTGGAGACTAGATAAGCTAACCACGGAGCAATGGAAATTAGTTGAATGAATGTTAAGTCTGTCAATATTATAATTTATAGCCAATTTGGACCGGAATCTTTTTTGATGGGGGAAAGAAAGAGATTTTCGCTGAAGCTATACAATATATAGGTATTTCATAATAGAATCTATAAATAAATAAATAAATAAATATATATATATATATATATCATAGTTATTTTTTAAGATTTATTACCAATATATGAATCATTCCGTTATTTCTTGTACATCAACTAGAAATCTATTACGAAAATATGCATAATAACTAGAGATTTGCTAGGATTATAGATTGGCTAAAGTTGTGCTTAAAAGCATTATTACCCAAATATGCATAAGAATCGGTTAGAGAATTATTATAAAAAAATGCATAAAAATTAGAGATTTGTTAGGATTAGAAATTTTATAAAGTTATAATCAAACGGGAATGCCACTTCTGCTTTTCACGCACAAAAACAAATGTGTTTATCAAAGGTCAAGGTGCTATAATTCTTGATGCCCTTATTATAATTTCCATAAGTATAGGTCCCGTGTAGATTTTTTATTTTTTTTTTTCGATGAGATGGCTCTCTAAAACTTTCTATTCAACAAAATACTGACTCATGCGAATCATCTCTTCACATGCACTCTAAAACTTTCAAATCATTTTTATCCTTTCATGATATTCACTCATTTGTAAAATATGTTCTAATAATAATTTTTTTTTTTTCAGGATTGATAACATTCTTATTGTTATTTTACTACAAATTAAAATATATTTTAAAAAATGATCTCATTAGACTTATCTCTGATTATGCATTTATTAGAGTCGTTTGGTGATACTTGTCTATGACATACGGAAATGTAATTTATAAAAATCAATTTCTCCCACTATAAACATTATGAAATGATGGTCTATAAGCATTATGATTTTTTTTTCTATTAGCTAGAACATTTGTGTTGATTTCCTAGTATTTATTTATTTATAAAATTGACAAGTAATTTCGTAATAATCCTCTAATATTATATATTCATCAAATATGAGCTATCATTTCATTTATTTGTAAAAATTATTTTTATATTGTGTGTATATATTATCAACTCTCTTTCGGAATATACTAATTGCAAAGTGATCAGAATTATCACCCGTAATGCATTTACTCATAAGGGTCATCTAGTTTCGTCATTTTTATTCATCAAATATGCACAATCAGGTTAAATGACCTTTTGGCGTTATACAATAAGTTATTTTGTAAAGACAGGTACTTCTGTTTTATTTGATAGCATTAATTTTATTGATCTCATTATATAAAAATTAATGCATAATCAAGATTTTCTGTTAATAATCTAATATCATGTCTTTATTAAATAGAACATATTGTGTTATATAACTTTTATTAAATTAGCCTTTAACATCCTATATTTACGGAACATGCACTATCATGCTATAAAGCCCTTTTAAGGTTACTGTTTTCTTCAATAGATTTTTTGTGTCAATAGATAATTTATTCTTAGTTTTCTAATTTCCATCTGTACATAAAATATGTTATGATCTTAATTAGATCATTTCATATAGCTTGTTCGTTTTATATAGGGTTATCATGTCATGTAATTTTTGTACTTATAGTGTCGTTATCTCTTTTTCTATGTGTTTTGGTTTGGGCTCGTTGAGTGATCAGGTTTAGCCGTGATTGACTAAGTATTTGCGAACTGATCATAGGTGCGAATTGACTAAGTATTTGCGAACTGATCATAGGTGCGATCTGGTGTGGGACCAGTGCGTCGTGACCTGGTTTTTGTGGAAGGGGACTGTCAACGTGACCGAAGGGCAGGCTTGGGTCGTGGATGCTCATGTTCGAATGTGCTGTGTGCGGCCTGACTTGCAGCATTGAGTTCGCCATCATGTTTGCTTTTTGCTTAATGGTTTGTAGCCTGGTCAAGGCGAGGTGCTTGCCGATAACGTAGGGCTGAGAATTTGGTGGTAAAAAATTCTACCCCGTGACACTTGCCAAGGTGGTGATTCAAGTTAACTGAACCTATATTGTTTAGTCTCTCCCTTCCAACATCCTCCGCAGGGGAGTCCTCAACCTCGGCAAAATTAACGCATCTCGACGTCATTTTATCAAATTTATAATTTTATTTGATATTCCATACATTTTGGCATCATGGTAACTGGGGAACTTAATTGAAAAAGTGTAAGTACAGATATTCCATTAGAAAGTAGTGAAAGCACAATGACAAAAAGTGGGGGGGTTTTCTTTTATATTACCATAGACTATCATTGATATTCCCTTTTTTTTTTCTTCAAAAGAAGTCCTTTTGAGTTTAAGACTCGAAATCACGGAACAAGTTGTTGAGTAGCCTTGACTTCATTATGGTTTCCTAATCAAAACTTCTTTTGTCTTTTGCTTTTATAACTTAGATTTATCGACAGACTAGCAAGCTTCGTTCTTTCCGACTGCCGTCCCTCTCGCTCTCACTAGATGACTTTGACTAGTAAACCAACGATCCCCAACAGAGAAAGAACCTTCTTGCAAATTGCGATCCAAACGTCTCCCATCACAACTTGTGGCCCTCTATTTGCAAAGACTCACTAGTCTTCTATAGAGCAAAGACTAGGACGTAAATCAACAACACTAAACGTTAAGCTCTATTTGTTATATGAAAAATATTTTTCTAAGAATAATCATTTATAACGTTTAAAATAATCAGTTAATAAAAAATATTTAAAACGTTAATAAAAAATATTTTCATTATTGTCAACAATTTATATGTATTTTCATGAAATAAATAGAGCCTTAAATTTAATTTAAAATGTGTTTTCATATGGGGCTAGCATAGTGAGGAAAGTCCCCCTCAAGGATCATGCGAGATCCAATGTGATGGAAGAGAGAGTGACATGAGAGTTCACACAACATTAGAATCGATCACGATTTTCGATAAGATTTCTTCACTCTGCAAAACACGAAAAGGAATAAATGATATCTATAGCCATAAATAGTTGTTGTTTCGACTGGTTACTTCAGATATTTTCATCTGGGGCTTGACCCATGTGGATCTAGCTGGTTAATACTCCATCTCAAGTCTAAGCAAGGCATCACATGTGAAACGCGAGACGCAGATGGGACCACGTTGAACGTGTAAAGGAACGAGCAAAATAGAAAGAGTAGGAGACGAAATAAGGAGTGTGCAAGTCTACATTGTGAGATATCGGGTGAGTTAAAATTTTTGGAAAACAGACTAATAATGGATTCACGACACGCGTGGATGAAAATTAAAGGCGCACGGACATGACAATGATAATTAATCTTATATATGCAAACCGCAATGGGTCGAGTTTGTTTTGATCAGTTTAGTTTTTTCTCCTTCTCTTTTTCTTTCGTTTGGACTTTTGGGTGGTTATGTTTATCAAAAATAAGAGAACAGGAATAGTCATCAGTTAACTTCGATATAGAAATGAGATTCTTCTTGATTCCAGGGACTACTAGAACATCATTTAGTGGTATTATGCTTGTTTTTGTATGTAGTATTCCATTACCAACATTTGAAATCGACAAACAGGATCCATCTCCTATCATAACAGTATCAGTACCACTATACGTAGAATAGCTACGAAGCATACCAGGTTCTGCAGTAATGTGAGATGTAGCTCTTGTGTCTGGGTACCACTCTGTACCATAAGGTTCTTCAATATGCATGGCTGCCAATGCAGTTGGTATTTCATCTTCTTGATATGAGTTATCAAAACGATACCAACATCGAAGAGCTGTATGCCCTGGTCTTTTACAAATTTGACATTCCAGAGGACCATTATTTACTGGTTTTGTGTTCTGCACATACTTGTTGCCATTTGAGCTTTGTGGTGGATATGCTCTAACACCTTGATACCTTTGAGAAGGATTTGTATATGGTCTAAAACCCTGTCCATGGTTAGACCAGTTGTCCTTATTAGCCTGATCTTCCTGTGTTAGATTCATGTTATTCATTTGATATTGATGATTCCTTCCTGCTCCAGTAAAGTCATTTCCATTATTCCTTCTGTTAGCAGTTTGTCCTCTGCCATAATTATACCCACCTCAAATATTTTCTCTTTGGTTTATGAAATTTGGCTTTTGCAGACTTGTTCCAGTCTTTCTTTGTCCATAGTATGCTAGGTTAGTATTATATTGATTTACAGAATATGTTTGTAATCTAGTCTCAAATCTTTCAAGTTGAGAAATAACCTCATCATATTCTAGCTGAGGTTTGAGACAGTACATGGTTGTTCTAAAGCTTTCATATTCTAATCCTAACCCTTCAAGAACACAAAACTTCCTGGTTATATCATCAACCGGTTTTCCAATGGCATTTAATTGATCACAAATGGATTTAAACTCTCAAAGATATTCACTCAATGGTCTATCTCTTTTTCTGCAAGCTTATAATTTTCCTCTTAATTTGAATTCCTTTGCTACAAACCTCTGTGTAAATCGATTTATAAGAGTTTGCCATACCTTGAATGAAGTCTCTAAGCCAATTATTAGACTTAGAATGTTCTCAGATACTACTCCACTTATCCAAGATGAGATTAACTGATCAGTCTTTATCCAATCTAGGTTATCAGGGTTCATTTCTTGTGTTTGCCTTCCCTCAATCTCAGCTTGTATCATTTGAGCTGGAGGAGACGTTTCACCATTAATAAAACCGATTAGATCTTGACTCTTCAAAAACCTGTGAAATTGAGCTTGCCATAGTAGAATGTCAACTTGATTGTAACAAAATTGGCTATATTCACATGAATCGGAAATGGATACTTCTGCAACCTGGTTGTCATTCTGTATATCGAGACACTTTGAAGATATGACAGAACAAGTAGGTAACCTTTGAGTATCAGTTTTCTGAAATCAACAAGATCTTGATGTTGCCTTGATCATGTAGCCTTTATACAAACTTTCAGCAATGGGAAAGAAAAATCGTCTCGGTGCAATGCAGGGAACGATCGAGCTCGAGCTAGATGACATCAATGGAAAAAGAAGATCGAGAACCACCAGGAAGATGCTCTGATACCATGTGAAGACGCAGATACCAAAGATGAACTACATATGAGGTAAAGAACTCGTATATTGATAGAACCGAACGATCAATTACATCAATCAAGATCTCTTTTCTACTTCTCTCAATCTATACAATCAACTGTAGTTCTACTTCAATGAAAATGAAAGCAATTGAGAGAATTGAGAGAATCATCTGTTCTTCTTCACTTCTACTACAATGACGAAGCTTTTATATCTTTGTTAAAACCTCCTTCCAAAACTGACTTAACAACATTTAGTTACAAGATTGAATCAACAGACTAACTACTTGTTATATTGACACATGTACGGCTCTGGTGCAGCTTAATCAACTTATGTTTCTGGATTGCCAACTCAGCTTCTCCACGGATCACCAGCTCAGCCTTTGTTTCTCTTCTTTGACTTCTTCATAGATTGCCAACTCAGTTTCTTTCCTTCGATGAAGCTTTGCTCTGTTTCTGCTTCAGCTTGTTTTTGCCTTGTTTCTTTATTTCCATCAGTATTTATAGACTGTGGTTTTGATCTTTGTTCTTTAACAGGTTTGGCATCCTTATTAGTTTTGTCTTTGGATGTTTTCATGGTAATCTAGCTTTATTGAACACACGGATTACATTATTGGAAAATATAAATTCCAGATTGCTCGATAAATTCGTACGAATATAACTACACACAAGATGAAGATCTCTTGGGGGACCTTGGTAATGTTTGTGCACACAAAAAAAGCCCAAACTATTTTATCGGTCTAACTTTCTATTGGAGCATTGCATAATAAGGGTGAGTAGTTTTAGATTTTGTACAGATTTCACCTAGAATCTGAAACCTACTGGCTACAATAGATTCTTCATTTTTTAAAACCTAGAACTTATCATAAATACCCTAGAACTTGGAACTAATCTTGTTACAAGTTTTAAGGTCAATTCTAGGCTCTACTTAGGTTTCATCTATATTATTAATTAAACAATTGCAGTAAAATAATATTTTTAATAATAACCACTTGCTGCTACAATTCACTAACCATAAAGATACATAGTTAATAAAGTAAAATCTCAGTCATAAAATGAAAATTCAAACTAGTGCTTCCAAATTATACACTCATTATCGAACGGTATGGAATATCGCAAGATCGCGCGAAGACATAAATCAAGAAAAATATTAAAACTTATTACAAATTATAGGTTATAGGTTCCTTCAATTAAGAACTTGAAACCTACCAATCAAAATAGGTTTCTTATTTTTTGAAACCTAAAATCTACAGGTTCCCACTGGTCCAGTTCTCAAGTTTTAGATTATATCCAGTAAGCCTATTGCACAATGACTCAACTTGATTCTCTTCTCGATGTCATTGGGCGAAAAAGCATTATATGGTCTACTGAACCTCGTATGGATAGTTGATCATGTAGGCCCTCCTGTGGGGCCCACACAACTGGCGGTTTTGATTGTCATGGGCTCCTCCTCTGTTGGCCCAAAAAGGATCGAACCCATTAGCCCTTTAAAGGCCGGGCCAGTCAAGGGAGGGTTTGAAGTTTGGCCCGCCCTTATTTTTATTTCGAATAGATAAATTTAACTTTTCATTAATAAGTTCAAACTTATACTTAATTTTATAAACAATAATAAAATAAAATAGACCCAAATTTGTAATACAAGTAAAGGTGGCCTAATGGAGGATACGCCCCGCCCATGTTTTTCTCTTGGGCGGGCTTGTTGCATTGGCAATAGACATAAGAATAAGAAATAAGTGTATTAGAAAATCTAAAATTTATAATGAAACCTGAAATTGAGTTTTAAATATTTCAAAAATGTAATTAAGACTTAAAACTTGTTCAGTTGATGCAATTAAGTCACTCTTACATCCGTCTTTGGCAAACAAAAAGTGGCGATATCATCTTTTTTACTGCTTTCTCTTTCCTCGTGGTCATTATGTTAATGAAGAGAGCAATAATGACCACAACAATGCTGTTTTCATCCTCGTCTTAAACGAAACGTAGATTACAAAGTAATAAAAGCCGTTAATATCCGATTTTTAATTTACAATTCAAGGGTTCATTTTTTGTAACAGTGCAAATAATAATAAAAATATATATATAAATAATAAAAATTGCAGTTATAAAAGGTGATAAAAAGAGGGAAGAACTTCCGCAAATTAGTTTCAGTCGAGGCCCGTTCAAAGCTCAGGACATTTTTTACTCCTTTATCCTGCACCCGACAAAAGAGAGAAAATTAGAGCCAGTGTTGATGATTCGGTCTGAATTTTCGCTGATTTGATACTGCTGAATCGAAACATTGCTGTAGCGTTGTGTACAGGACCCTCATCTTACACACTCACAATATGTTCGATAAAATGTCTCTCAGAGGTGTACGTGAGATAATACCTGCTTTGGTTTAATCCGGGGACAGACTAGTGCAGTTTGTTTATTAGTTGTTACTGATCGATCCGTTAGTCATCAAATATGATTTTGAGGAATTTCACCGGCCAACCGGGAGTGACACAAATATTTTTGTTCTATTTCCGGGTCTGCTTGTCACGGTGGTAAAGGATGGCAGAATCACTGGTGAGGAATTGGATTTGCTTCGATGGCTTGAGTTGATCCCTCGAGTTTTTTTTTTTTCTTTTCTTTTGGGTCGAAGTATTGATCCCTTGAGTTATTCGTGTTGGTTTTTCTCTCTAAACTATGTATTGTCTGTTTCCATAGCTGTTGAGTTGCTGGTGGTAATTCGATGATGGCCAACGGAGTGGCCGACGGTGGAGTTTAACTTGATCTTTGAATGTATTGATTTAGTTGAAGATTTGTTGGTTATTTTAGTGTTTTGTTTCTTAAGCTTGACATGAGATAAGATCTGCGAACGATGAACTTAGCAGAAGGGAAAAACAAACAAAAAAAGGAGAGAGAGAGAACAGAGAAATAAAATAATAATAATAATAATATAAAAATGGAGAAAAACATTATAATAAAATGGGCTTAAGTTGAATTTTAGTAAATTTGGGTTTGATTTGGTCTTAGGGAGTTTGGGCTTGATTTAGTTTAGAAGAGTTTGGGCTGAGTTTGATTTTTAGTGGGTTGGGTTTAACTCGATTGAGAGGGCCGTGTAAAAGAGCCCAACTGTGCGCACGGCCAAGAACACGCGATGTCCAAGTATGATCCACATTCGGACCGGGTCCAAGGGCCCGGCTCGTGTCCTCTTTTATCATAAGGTATAATAATAAATAAAATAAATTGCAAAATAGTTGCAAAATAGTTAGAAAAATAAGTCTTGATTAGGTTGTTAGATCTTTCTTTTTGATTTAGTTTAGTTTCATTGAGTTAGTATACGTATAATTTAGGGATTTTAATGGATATCTTTCATTTAGTATAGGTTTAGGTAGATTAATCTCTTAGAAAAGAAATAGAATTCGATTTGGATTTAACTAATGGGGATTGCTGTCCCAGGGCTCGTTATAAATTATTTTCTGATTAACTCATATCAGGTTCTTTGACTACATTTTATCTATAACCCGTACTTTTAAATTTGTTATAAATCTTTTATGTTGCTTTTGTATTGTGATGCGCTTGTTCTAGTTCAATGGTTAAGTTACATTTCAAGATCATAATAAGTGTCTATTTGAAGAATGTAAAATTATCTACCTAATTTCATCTAAGCAAATCATACTCTAATCTGCATTTGAGTTTTTCTTTTATTTATGACGTTGGTAGACATTCATAAAGCCTGATGCCAGCTTATACAAATTGCGCTCTAGCAACTTTTGAGTGTATGGCCTTTTCTTTGCGATTATACATGACAAGAAAGAAGTATTGTAACAAGCAAATGTAATAGCTTCAAGAATTATCAGCATCTTCTTATCTTTTAACTCATTCTCTAATGATTGGAAGTCGCAGCTGTAGTTCATCTCTTTCGGGTTGGAATGCAAATGGCAGTGATTCCTAAGTGCTTTGGAGTATTAATGAAACATTGCAACAATTTATAATGAAGTTGACTAAGATATATATAATACAAGAGACAGCTTGCTAAAATATCTCAATAAGTGAAGCATGTAGGACCAACTAGTTCTTCCAATTTGATGTCCTCCGGTGTGGTCAACACGATTGAGCTATGTGTCGATATTCCTTGATAAAGTTGTTGCATGCTCAGACGATACTCTGGTTTGGGACTTAAGCACGAAAATGCCATCTTTGTCACAAATGCCACTTCCCCTAGCACATCACCTTTCGGGTACGGAATTCTTTGATCTAAAACTTCTTTCAGTGGCCAAGAATCTGTTGAATGGCGTGAGGATGATAAAGATGAGGACATAAGAGACGATATGAGATCTCCCGGATGTCTTCCCATGATTACTTCCAATGTCACCACTCCAAAGCTATAAACATCGCATTTTTCGTTCACTTCCATAGTGTATGCAAGTTCTACATAGAGAAAAGACCAGAATTTTTCAAGCTTTTATACAGTATCCATGCTCCATTAATCTAAGCTGATTTTGTATAAATCCAAACTGCTATAAATCAATGCATACTCTAGATCCCATTGGGTTTTTAAAATTTTCATTTATTTAGGGAAAAGTTTCAGTTTATTAACTAATGGGCCTAAATCTCGTTGACCCTCAAACCGTGTGAATAATTTTGAATTTCCCGTTAGGTAATTAGACTTTTAAAGCAAGGCAGGTAAGTATGATGATCTTGCATAGCATTTTCATATCTATAAAATGAAGTGGGTGAGATCTCGGAAAAACCAACTTACCTGGAGCTACATATCCAAAGGTGCCTGCAACGGAAGTCCAATTGGATGAATAAGGTTTTAGAATCTTAGCCGTGCCAAAATCAGAGATATGAGCTTCGTATCCTTCATCTAGTAAAATGTTCTTGCTTGATATGTCTCGATGAATTATAGGAGGAGAGCATTCATGGTGCATGTAGCACAAAGCATTAGCCATACCTTTAACGACATTCACTCTCTTGTTCCAGTCAAATGTTGTTATCCTGTCTTCATTATTCAATACATCCTTCAAGCTACCACATTCCAAGAACTCATATATCAAAAATGAATGTTGAGAACTCAAGCAAAAGCCATAGAGCTTGACGATATTGCGGTGCCAAGTTTCAGTCAAAGCATGAATCTCCCTTTCAAATGCTTTTCGATTGGCAATTTCAATGTCCATTGCTTCCTTAAGTTTCTTTACAGCAACAGTCTCACCTGTTTGCAATTGGGCCTTGTAAACACTTCCATGTCCTCCCACACCGATACAATATTTAGCATCAAACTCCTCCGTAGCTTCAATAATGTTCTCGTAGGCCATCTTTCCATCAAAGCTCAATATTGCCCAAGGGTTTTCATTGCTTCCATTAGTCAAACTAGCCTCTGTTTTCGTTACTCTTCGGCATACGATACTTGAAGCTCCCACAATAAGAAGCAAAGAGAGTAAGCAACTCAAAGTGGGAATCAAAATCAGCAGGAAGTTTTTGCTTTTGTTTTTGCCTTTTGACCTTGTTGTCGTACAGGAATTGAAACTAGCAATAACTCCACACAAGCCTTTGTTTCCTCTCACAACTTCAGTTGTAGCATTATGAAATGCTAGAATGTTTGGTAAGGCACCCTCTAGCTCATTGTATGATATGTCAACGGATGTCAAGCTTCGCCATACCATCAAAGCTCGATGCAATGGAACCTGAAAGCTGATTGTGTGAGAGATTGAGTGTTTCCAATTTGTGCAATAGCCCAAGTTGTCTAGGTATTTCTCCCGTGAGCAAATTTTGACTCAGATCGAGAAATTGAAGAGATTGAAGATTGCTAAACTCAGTGGGAATGCTTCTTTCAAGACTATTTCTGCTTAAATTCAAAACTAGAAGCTTCCAACACTTCCCAAGTTGTCCAGGAATTGAGCCACCTAGGTTATTTCCAGCCACGTTAATTCTTGACAGATCAGACAATGTTCCGAGTTCTCGAGGTATGTCGCCTACGAGATGATTGTCATAGAGTGAAAGCTCTAGAAGAAACTTCAGCTTTCCTAGGTCTTTTGGAATTTTCCCAATAAGACTATTTGAAGAGAGGTCAAGTACATGCAGTTGGGTCATGTTGCCAAGCTCGAAGGGTATCACGCCTGAGATTAGAGTGTTGGAGATTTTTAGGCTTGTCAAATTGCTATATTCACCCAATCTAGGTGGTAGCTCACCATAGAGTTCATTGTTGCTCAACTCAAGATAATCTAAGTAAGGGTATGTGCCGAGACTCTCAGATATATCTCCATTGAGCCGGTTGTTTTGGAGCCTAACTCTATACAAGCTTGTGCAGTTTTTGAGGCCTCGTGGAATTGGACGAGTGAAGTGATTGTCACTCGCGGAAATTTTTGAAGAACTTGACCACTGCCAATATCTTGTGGCAATTGGCCAACAAACTTGTTATCGGCTAGCTGTAGGGTTGTGAGCTTGCTTAAATTACCTATAGTAGATGAAATTGAGCCAGAGAGGCTGTTATCTAGAAGCACGAGATCAGAGAGAAATCCGAGCATTCCTAGTTCTTCGGGGATAGGACCAGACAACTTATTTTGGTCAAGTTCAAGGCTATATAGAGTGCTCAAATTCCCTATGGAGGATGGGATGTGACCTGTTAAATCGTTAATTGACAGTTGAAAATGTATGATGTATCTCATTCCTTCAACTTCCGAAGGTATGGAGCCAGAAAGCTGGTTTTCACAGAGGTAAAGCAATATCATATTACTCAAATTTCCTAAAGCTGAAGGGATGGATCCATTGAGATAATTGTTCGACAAATCAAGTTGACTTAGATATCCCAACATTCCTATTTCCTTTGGAATGGACCCAACCAGTTGATTACTGGAAAGCCGTACATCCCACAACTTGCTAATGTTTCCAATGGAAGAAGGAATAGGACCGGTGATGCTGTTGTTCTCTATGTAGAGCCATTGGAGAGACTTCAGCCTCCCTACTTCTTTAGGGATGAAACCATAAAGGTTATTAGACGAAAGGAACAAACCAGTCAAGCTGCTCAAGCTACCTATCTCATTGGGAATTGGGCCAGTCAAATTATTACCTCTAAGATCGAGATCTTGTAAAGATGGCAATGATTCGGGCATTCCTATTTCTTTAGGAATGAAACCAGAAAGCTTATTAACTGAAAGGGCTAGTATTGACAAGTTGCTCAAGCCAAATATCTCAATGGGAATTGGGCCAGTCAAATCATTATAACTAAGATTAAGAAGTTGTAAAGATCGCAATGAGCCAAGTTCAATTGGAAGGTTTTCCGAAAGGTTATTTTGAGATAAGTCCAGATGAATAAGCTTGGAAAGATGGCCAATGCTCAGAGGGATGCTGCCGAAGAGATGATTGTTGGCAAGTTTAAGAGTGACCAAGTTGGGCAAATGGGAGAAATTGAGAAAGTGAAGCGTACCATGTATGGCAGAATCTGAAAGGTTCAAGCTCCCAACGCTCCCAAGAAAATCACAATTGATTCCGTGCCATGAGCAAGGGTTGCTTCCATTCCATGAAGACAAAGTATAGCGACTCCTGCTGTCTAACTTAGACTTCCAAGTTAGGAGTGCCTCCACTTCCTCATTTACCGTAATGTTACTAGCATCAGTAAGGGCCACTAGAGAAGAGATTCGAGATGAAGCAAGGCAAGACATTTGTTGCGCGAATATGAGAAGAAGGTAAGCGAGGAACAACATTGAGAGTTGTTTCTGAGACGAGGCCATGAGAAGTTTGAGGTTTTTTGGGATGGGCTTTTCTTCCTTTCTAGGTGCGTATGTGTTATAATGGACTAATTATAATCCACGTATTTATAAAAGAATCGACACCATCAAGTCAACAAACAAGTCAATGCTCACTGCTTCTTAGTGAATGAGAGAAAATATCAAATTTCTTTGCTGGGAGATATTACACAAAACTCTCTTGAAATTTGAGAGAGAATACACATTTTCCCCTAAATTATCAATATTATGAAATTACTTTGTGAATTCTCATTTGTTATGGTCGCTATTTCCTTTATCTTTTTCGGTAATATGCGCAAGTGCACATCGTATATTTAATATATATGGCCCTTTATTTGCAAAGACTTATAAGTCTTTGGTAGAGTAAGGATTGGGATGTAAGTCCATAAAGCGATAACTTAATACTGCAGAAATATAATCCCAACCTGCCTTAATAAATAATGAATCCGTTGCCAAAAAAGCATGAAATTCAACAAATGCACTGCGAAGTCTTATTTTCAGTTTTCTTTTTCTTTTCCAGAAATACTAATGAGTGTTTTGAGCTATGTTTTCTCTTTGTTTTCGTGTAGAGATCCTTATCAGACATCATCAAGAAAAATATATTTTGGCGTGGTGTTATAGGCTCAATTGGGTAAATCTTACCTGATCATAAGATGATCACCATTTCATGTTTTTGGTTGAAAAATGTATTTGACATGGTCAAGAAAATTTCTGTCGGCAATGAAAGATGTGATGTAAGAGAAAGGGACAAAAAAGATCACATCCCACCAGAAGTAATGGTGATTTTGGAGGAGAATCCTCCACGCACTGAGACCGCATTTGGGACCAAAAGAAAGGAAACGCGGTATTGAAGAAGACTGGACAAATTTCCAAGTATGGACCGACGACGTCAATGGAGGAATTAACCATCTACTCCATTTTCCTTGGTCTCTCACGTGAGTAGCGGGTTACGTAACCGTGTCAAATAGACATCGACGGAAAGAAAACAAGCGAAATAGAAATAGAAAGAGCTAAAATAAGGAGTTTCAAATCTATAATGGTGACCTTTGTTGGGATATCGGGTTAGACAAATTATCTTTTCTCAAAGACACAAAACTGCTTGGAATCGGACTGATATGAATAGCATGGAGAAACATTAAAGCCATATGGACACGATAATGATTGAACGTTTATGCGAACTGCAATGGCTTCTGTCACATATATAGTCTCAAGTAAGCATCGAGAGCTTTGTTTTGATTAGTTTACCTTTTTTCCTTTTTCTTTATTTTTTCGACTTTTTGGCCTTTTAGCATCCACATTTGTCTTGCGTCTCTTATCCCTTGTTTTCATTCATCGATTCACGGTAACGTAGCTTTATTACATATAAGGACGACATTATTGTAAATCTATGAATTCAAAATTGCTCGATAGATTATGATGAATATAAGTTCACACTCAATGGAGAGTCCAGCATTGGGACCCGCATATTCGGCAAATCAAGCTGTTGGATGCGGAAGTCAAGAGCATCCATTGCTAAAGGACTTTTCTTACGCCTGCACACACAAGAAAAGTCCTAGTTGCTTTAATTGATCTCACCTTCTTGTGGACCATTCCATAATGACTTGCTCGATACAAGGACGACATTATTGTAAATCCATGAATTCGAAATTGCTCGATAGATTTGTATGAATTTAAGTTCACACTGGATAGAAAGTTCAGTTTTCGGACTTGGGTATTTTGCAAATTGAGTCGTTGGACGTGGAAGTCGAGAGTGTTCATTACTAAAGGACTTTCCTTGCACCTGCAGGCACAAGGAAAGTCTTATTGCTTTAATTGATTCCACCATCTCATGGAGCATTCCATAATGACTTGACTTCATTCTCTTCTAGATGCATTGCATGGTATACCAAGCTTGTCTGGACTATTGATCATGTGTGTTTCCCGACAAATATGGCTAAGGCGAGACGATATGGAGATGATAAGTAGAGTTAGGTTAATTCGACGAAAGGATGCACGCCATGTAAAAGCTATTCCATTGAAAGAGACGATACTGGAACCACTAAGGTCAAGAGCTTATTGGTCAGTAAGGGCGGTTTGACATGACATGTCATGAACTAGCTACTTGTCATGACATGCAGCCCCGGTAATAATTAGACTACCACACATGTGATGTAACTAGTATAAACACCTAGAGGGGGGTGAATAGGTGTAAAAACAATTTCTCGAGATATAGAAGCAATACTAGGCAACCGATAGAAAGGAAGTACTCTTTTGCTTAACCAAAATGAATTACGATCAAAGCAAAGTAAGGAGTAGGGAAGAGAAGATTAAACACAAGGTTTATAGTGGTTCGACTTATCCCAAGCCTACGTCCACTCTTCGGCACTGACAGCCTATTGGTTGGATTCCACTATGAACAAAAGAGATGTTACGGCACAGCTTTTCCTTGATTCCACAGTGTAGATGTTCTACCACACTTCCTCAAGGTTTCTCACAAATATAAACTCTCTTTTGCGTACAAGTTTTCGCTCAAATGAATTGACTAAATAACAAGGAGCTTCAGACTTTGGAATTCTTCTATCGCGCACTTCTCAAACAACTTAGAACGTCTTTCTTATATACTCCTTTACGCCATCGTACCCGTTGGCACTTACCAAAGGAATTCCTCCAATCTACCCGTTGGATGGAATCAATTAGGAAGATCATTCGAGCTATTAAAGGAACATGACGATAGCCCATCAATCCTGTTCGCCCATACAATCAGGATCTCAGTTTCCATAAGTAGAATCTTCCACGAATATTTCGCCAATCAACGGATCCTTAATCTTCGAATCAATCTCGATCAATTAAAAGGATTCCGTTATGTCATATCCAGCCAAGAGATCTTCTCTAGTCGATAAGGTCATATCCTTAATAAAACATCCAATTCTGGATAGCCTTTCTTCAACGGATTAGAACTGTCAATGAGGATAGACTATGAATCTTGAGTCTGGCTGTCCGGAGATCTTTAGACTTTAAACAGCAGAGTCTGCAAACCTTCAGACTAGACTGATGGAAACATTTTGTCAGCTTCAAAACATTTCAAGAAGATTTCTCCAACAATCTCCCCCTTTTTGATGGTGACAAAACTTTCCTGCAGATTTGGATAACTTTGACCTGCAAAACATTTCTCAAACAAATATACATATCTTATAAAGATAAATGGCTAAATGAATAACACTAGAATCTGCAACCACAGAAAATAGGTTAGTCTTGAATATGATAAAGCCACGCATAAGATATCAATAGCAGTCAATAGCAGTCAAATCCAAATTCACATCCAGACACAAAATTAAAGTCAAACATCAATCCAAATCAAACAATCCAAATGATTAAAAATTCAAAGTTTGATTCAAATCTTTCTCCCCCTTTTTGTCAGCATTAAAAAGGTTGAGAAGAAAATGGAATAAAGTCAAGATTGCTTGGGAACGCGGACAAGCTGGAAATCTCCCATGGATTGAACGATCCCTTCCAGCCTTTTCAAGTCTTCCTTCAGTTGTGCAACCTCCTCACTCTTAGCATTAGCCTGAATTTGAACAGAGAGGGCTTGGATCTGATCTTTCAAAGAAACTGAAGAAACTTGACTTGCATTCTGCAAGCTTTGAACCTCGCATCCTAGAGCATAAATTTGACCGCGCATCTCCAAGAGAATATCCATAATTCTGCGAAAATCTACTGAGCTGTTGGTCTGCGTACTAGCTTCAGCACGATCTGCAGACGATGGCATATCAGAATAATCACGCAGATTTGGCGATGAAGCATCATGTTCTTCTTCAGGAAAATGAGAGGCATGAATGTCTTCTGGGTCGGCTGGAGAGCGGCTGACTCCCTCACTGGTAGCAGCTGACATTCCTCTTTTCTCATTATCTCCCCCTGTTTCTATGCCTTCAGGTGGAGAAGAGTGTTTTTCAGGCTCTCCTTCCTCTTGATTCATTCTCTCTTCTTCTTCTTCTGCTTCTTTTTTGCCAAGTGCTCTTTCTTCTTCTTCTTTTTCATCCCTTGCCTCCTCAGCATCCTTTTCTTCTGCTTCTCTCTCCTCTGCTTCCTTCTCCTCTCTTTCTTTCTCTTCTCTTTCTCGAGTCCTCTGTTTTGAGTCTTTCACTGGAGCAGAACAGCTCAGATGTTTCAACGCCATTGCAGAGATGGTGATGTCTTCCTTATCATCTTCATCTTCAACGATGAGAGCTCTCTTTTTCTTAGATGGAGCAACCATGGGCTCATTTCCTTTTCTTTTTGATGCAGAAGAGATTTGATGAGACTTTACAGGAGTCTTCTCCTTAAATTTCTCCAATGCCTTGCTTAGCTCCTTCAGACGCATCTTGGTCACCATTTTCAGTCCTACCACCATATGATCACACGATCGAGCACAAAGAATTTGTGGAGGCTGAATGTTCAGATGTTTGAATAACTTCGTCACAAGACTTGGATAAGGAAGTTGACCTCTGTCTTTCACCACTGCTCTATACTTGTGGAACATAACAGTGTGAGGAAGAGAAAACTTTTTCCTAGTGAGAATGGCATACATCAGCTTTGCCTCTGAGCTTGAAACATCAGTCTTGGAAGTTGATTTCGGTCTGAGGCAATTGATCACAATCTTGTGAAGCAGAATGTTGAACGCACTCATTCTTAGGTAGGAAATCTTTTCCTCTGTTCTCCTGTCCTTAACAAGTTCCAATGTAGCACGAGCAATAGAAACTTTGACCGATTGATATCTTCCTCTCTCAACCCCTAACACATCTGCCAGCATATCCATATCCATTACAAAGTCTTGATCTTTGACACTGAAAAAGAATCTATTCGCATCCAGGAAACTAAGATTCGAATAGAAATAAGCAGTTAATTCAGCGTAAGCTTCTGTGGTGTCAGAATAGAACTGCTCAAGTTGAAGAAAACTAAACTTTTCCCTCAAGTTCACATTTACAGCATCCAGAAAATCAAAATCCACACTCCTAGGGTTTATCACCCCACGCTTCAGCAATTTTGAGTATAGATCCTTCTGTTCCTTCGATCTAAACAACTCTCCCTTTTTTCCTCGATTTTCCGCCGCAATACCCATCCTCGGTTGAAATTGGTTGTACAATTTGTTATCATCATTCCCATCTATCGGATTAAATCCCCAATCACGAGGATCACTTGGGATATTTGCAAGGGATTCTTCTGCCACCCCTTTACGAGCAATTCCCAAACTTTCCATTTTCCGCAAAAAGGTATATTCATTCCCATATCCTTTGCCTTTAAGAAAATCATCGACGTAGTTCAATGGAGTACGAGTCCTTTTTAAAGCACGATAAAGCTTATAAATAAAGGAGGGCCTTTGAACTCTTACAGGATCTGCGTCTTCAATGATTTCTTCCTCTTGTTGATGACCAACATTTTGAGGACTAGATGGTGGAGAATGACACTGCTGAGAATGTTGTGGGCTCTGTTGCTGATTTGGAGCATCTTCTTCCTCGGTGAGATCGAAATGAGTAGGCCCCTCACTCATTTCCCGTGGTCCCCTACTTGCGATCCTCGAAGACTTTCTTGAAGACGACATCTTTCTCACTCTTTGAAAGATTCCTTGCTTGACTTTCCCAAGAAAAATGACAACTTTTTCGAAGATTAGGCAAGAGAAGAAAACAGGAATGGAATATCGGTTCTTTTTAGGGTTTTTGGAGAGTAAAGCGAAGAAGAAGCAACAGTGTATAATCGGTTAAAAAGGGGGCATACGGAACGTCACAAAGGAAAATAAAAAGATGCCTTTTCAAAATAACTGCCCTTTCCGCGAAAATAGTCATTTCAAAAAATAACTTCCTTTTCGAAAACGAAACGTCGCAATAGTCATGTCAATTAAATATAGCAATAATCAAACATAGTTGACGATCGTACCTTTTCAAGATGAGATTCAAGAGATAGAATAACTTATAGTCAAGGTCTTGTTTATCTAAGTCTGAGAGTCTCTAGACTTTGATTTCCTCATACCTCAAAATGTTGAGTCTGGAGCGAATAATTTCAAATTGATTTTTCTCCAAAGGCTTTGTGAATATATCCGCCAGTTGGTTCTTTGAATCAACATATTGAATCGAAACTTCTCCATTTTGAACATGATCTCTAATGAAGTGATGTCGAATCTCTATATGCTTTGCTCTTGAGTGAAGAATTGGATTTTTGGTAAGATTGATTGCACTGGTGTTGTCGCAGTTAATCTTCGTACATGAATCTTCAATTCCAAAGTCTCTTAGCTATTGTTTTATCCACAGAATTTGTGAACAACAACTACCGAGAGCTACATACTTTGCTTCTGCTGTAGAGAGAGCTACTGTACTCTGCTTCCTTGAAAACCAAGACACTGTCCTGCCTCCAAGTAGTTGACAGGTACCCGAGGTGCTCTTTCTATCAACTCTGCAACCGGCTAGATCTGCGTCTCAGTATCCAAGAAGAGTAAAGTCTCCTCTTTTAGGATACCATAGGCCGATGCTTGAAGTTGAAGCAATGTATTTAATAATACGCTTTGCAACATTTAAATGAGATTCTTTAGGGTCTGCTTGAAATCTGGCACCAATGCAAACACTAAACAAAATGTCAGGTCTAGAAGCAGTAAGATAAAGAAGTGAGCCAATGATACTCATGTATAGCTTCTGGTCGACTTTCTTTCCTTCTTCATTTTTGTCTATCTTCAAGAAACTTGACATTGGTATTTAAGCCTTCTTGCAATTGTTCAGACCAAACTTTTTGACGAGATCATTAGCATATTTTTCTTGATGAATAAAAGTTCATTCCTTCAGTTGTTTCACTTGAAGCCCGAGAAAGAAGGTTAACTCACCCATCATGCTCATTTCAAATTCATCCTGCATAGTCTTAGAGAATTTCTTGCACAGACTTTCATTAGGAGATCCGAATATAATATCATCGACATATATTTGAACTAGCACAAAACTTTTGCTTTCTCTTTTGATAAATAGAGTAGTGTCTACTTTACCTTTCACAAAACCGTTTTGAATTAAAAACTTACTCAGCCTGTCGTACCAAGCTCGAGGTGCTTGTTTTAAGCCATATAAGGCCTTTTTGAGTCTGAATACTGAGTCTGGTTTCCTTGGGTCTTCAAACCCAGGTGGTTGTTCCACATAGACTTCCTCATGGATGAATCCATTTTGGAAAGCACTTTTGACATCCATTTGGAATAACCTGAAATTTTTATGACAAGCAAATGCAAGTAATAAACGAATTGCTTCTAACCTTGCTACTGGTGCGTAAGTCTTGTCATAGTCTATCCCTTCTTCTTGCATGTATCCCTTAGCCACGAGTCTTGCTTTGTTTCTTACGACCTTTCCTTTCTCATCCATCTTGTTTCTGAAAACCCATTTAGTTCCAATGACTGATTTACCTTTCGGTTTAGGAGTCAATTCCCAGACATCATTGATACTGAATTACCTGAGCTCTTCTTGCATGGCTTCAATCCAGCTTTCATCAGATAAAGTTTCATCTATGCTTTTGGGTTCTATTTCAGAAATAAGAGCCACAGTACTAGACTCTTCGTGCCTTTTGGATCTTGTGCGAATTCCTTCATTAATGTCGCCAATGATAAGATCTTTGGGATGACTGGACTTATGCTTCCAGTTGCTGGTTAATTTGTCAGAATGATGGTTACTTCCTTCACTTGAATCTTCAACAGTCACTTGCTGCTGGTCCTTCAAAGTCTGAGCTGCTTCTTGAGATTTAGACTTTGTAGAGTTTGGAGCAGGTTCAGGTTCTTCAAGATGAGTCTGAATAGATTCATTTTGTATAGAATCCTGGAATTTGACATTCATTGATTCTTCCACAGTTTGAGTCTTTTTGTTGTAGACTCTGTATGCTTTGCTTGTGGTTGAATATCCAAGGAAGATGCCTTCATCTGACTTTTCTTCAAACTTACCAACTCGATCATTTGCATTTTTCAGTATAAAACATTTGCATCCAAACACATGAAAATATGAAACAATAGGCTTCTTTTCTTTGAATAATTCATAAGGGTTTTTTTTTTTTTCTAGAATAGACCTTAGAAAAACTCTATTGATAATCTAACATGCTATAAAAACTACTTCAGCCCAAAAGTGTGAGGAGATGTTGCTTTCAATTAGAAGAGTTCTAGCCATTTCTTGAAGTGATCTATTCTTTCTTTCCACAACTCCATTTTGTTCTGGAGTATATGGAGAGGAGAACAAATGCTGAAAACCATATTCATCACAAAACTTTGTAAAATCTTGATTTTCAAATTCACCTCCATGATCTGTTCTTATACTTGAAATAACATATCCTTTTTCGTTTTGAACATTTTTAGCAAAATTTTCAAAGTAAGAGAAAGTTTTAGACTTACTTGCCAGGAAATACACCCAAGTAAATCGTGAGTAGTCATCAACGATTACTAGGCAATATTTCTTACCTCCAATGCTCTGTGTTCTGGTTGGTCCAAAGAGATCCATATGCAGAAGCTGCAGTACACGGTTAGTGGAAACTTGATTTATTGGTTTAAAGGAATTTCTTACCTATTTTCCCAATATACATGGTGTACATAGGTCAGACTTTTGATATGATAAATTGGGTAGACCACGAACAAGCTTCTTTGTTGAAATTTTGGCTATCTACTTCATATTGATGTGCCCAAGCTTTCTGTGCCATAAGCTTGCTTCGTCTTGGATTGAAATTAAACATTGCGATTCATCTGGTTTCACATCCAAGAGGTAGATATTTCCATGTCTTCATCCCATAAATGACTGAGTAGAGTCTTTACTAGTTCCTGAACATATACACTCTTGAAAGTAGATTTTCAAACCGGTATCACATAGCTGACGACACTGAGCAGATTGTAGTTGAGTCCTTCAACTAAAGAAACATTGCTTATTGTGAGGTTTCCAATCTTCACAGTTCCAAATCCCACAATTTTTCCTTTGCTGTTTCCTCCAAATGAGACTTTTCCACCATTTACTTGAACAAGTTTTATGAAGCAATTTGAGTCTCATGTCATGTGTCTTAAGCATCCACTATCCATATACCATTTTATCTTTTTCTTGATAGTGACCTGCATTTAAAAAAGAAACTCAAACTTTCTTTGGTACCCATCTTTTCTTGGGTCCATTCGTGTTAGTATGATATGCGGTTTTTGCCCATACTTTATTGACGACAGTTTCCAAACCATAGGACATTCTTTTCCAAAATGATCTGCACTATTGCACTTTGAACATCTCGAGAGCATTGCAACCTATTGGTTTTACAAAGGTCCTTTTAAAATGATTTTTGTAAGCATCTCTTGAGGGTCTTTGTTTGATTTTTCCTTCACTTTAGGAAAATCAATTAAAGGAATGGTTTCATGAGTCATTCCCAAACCAGATTTATTGAAATAAGGTCTTTGAACAGAAAGTATTTTTCTAGTTTCTCGATCCTATCGAAAATCTTTTGGAAATATTTGAGATATCATTTTTCAAGAATGCATTTTCTTTTGAAAGATTATCTTCACTTTCTCTAAGAGAAGAAACATTCATATCTAAACATTTCACCTTTTCTTTCAAAACATTTTCTTGTTGTTTTAAGGCAGAATTTTCCTTTTTGAGTTCGGAAATCCTTTTAAGAGAAGTCTTAAGACTAAAGCACAACTCATCAATGTATTTAGAAACTTTAATAGGGATTTTGAAGTTACTCACCTCAAATTCACTGTCTGAAGCTGAGTCTATCTCGGAGTTTGAATATGAATCCGATTGTGCCATCAGACATATGTTGGCATAATCATCATCACTTTCTTCACATTCTGTATCACTCCAGGTTTCTGCTTTAAGAGCCTTTCGATACTTTTCAACTTTTCCTTTCTTCTTCCTCAGAAGAGGACAGTTGGGTCTGATGTGTCCCTTTTTCTTACATTCAAAACAGACTACATCTTTATTTGATTCATCATCTTCAACAGACTTAGTATGTTGCTTTTGAAAACTTTGTTTCCTTGGATTGAATCTTCTTCCTTTTCTATTCAGCTTTTTGAATCTTCTTATCATGAGAGCAAGCTCCTCATCGACTATATCGTCTTCAGAATCTGCAACATCAGAATCATCATTGGATTTTAATGCAATGGATTTCTTACCTTTAGGGTCTTCGTCTTCATTGATTCGTTCCACTTCATAAGACTGAAGAGTTCCAACCAACTCATCAACAGATAGTGGCATGATTCTTTGGGTCTCTCTGATTGAGGTCTTTATGTGATTCCAATCCTTGGAGAGTCCACGCAGTAGCTTGTTTACCTTCATGGGATCATAAATTGGTTGACCTTGATTTCCAAGACCATTCACGATATCTGTAAAACGACTAAACATGTCAGTTATAGATTCTCCCGATTTCATTCTGAATGCTTCGTATTGACCGAGGAGAATGTTGATTCTGGTCTCTTTCACTCGATCGGTTCCTTCATAGGTAATATGTAATCTATCCCAGACTTCTTTAGCTGTAACACAAGAAGATATTCTGTTATATTCAGTAGGTGATAGAGCATAATTAAAAGAATAAATTGCTTTTGCATCAAGAGCTTGTCTCTTGATTATCTCTTCCTGAGTCATTTGATTAGACTCCACAGTATCTTTTCCTCTTTCTGAGACAGGTGCAGCTTTAGGAATGATTCCTTTTTCTACATCATCCCATTCCAGAAGATCCTTTGATCTTAGGAACGCCTTCATCTTGTTTTTCCATATGTTGTAATCATTTCCATCAAAGTAAGGTGGTATGGTATTACTTTGCCCTTCTACCAGCCCTGGAGCCAACATACTAGCCATGGATCTTTAATTCTGAAGTAAAACACTTCAAACAAAGTGAGTACACAAGCTCTGATACCAATTGATGTAGCTAGTATAAACACCTAGAGGGGGGTGAATAGGTGTAAAAACAATTTCTCGAGATACAGAAGCAATACTAGGCAACCGATAGAAAGGAAGTACTCTTTTGCTTAACCAAAATGAATTATGATCAAATCAAAGTAAGGAGTAGGGAAGAGAAGATTAAACACAAGGTTTATAGTGGTTCGGCTTATCCCCAGCCTACGTCTACTCTTCCGCACTGACAGCCTATTGGCTGGATTTCACTATGAACAAAAGAGATGTTACAGCACAGCTTTTCCTTGATTCCATAGTGTAGATGTTCTACCACACTTCCTCAAGGTTTCTCACAAATATAAACTCTTTTTTGCGTACAAGTTTTCGCTCAAATGAATTGACTAAATAACAAGGAGCTTCAGACTTTGGAATTCTTCTATCGCGCACTTCTCAAACAACTTAGAACGTCTTCCTTATATACTCCTTTACGCCATCATACTTGTTGGCACTTACCAAAGGAATTCCTCCAATCTACCCGTTGGACAAAATCAATTAGGAAAATCATTCGAGCTATTAAAGGAACATGACGATAGCCCATCAATCCTGTTCGCCCATACAATCAGGATCTCGGTTTCCATAAGTAGAACCTTCCACGAATATTTCGCCAATCAATGGATCCTTAATCTTCGAATCAATATCGATCAATTAAAAGGATTCTGTTATGTCATATCCAACCAAGAGATCTTCTCTAGTCGATAAGGTCATATCCTTAATAAAACATCCAGTTCTGGATAGCCTTTCTTCAACAGATTAGAACTATCAATGATGATAGACTTTGAATCTTGAGTCTGGCTGTCCGAAGGTCTTCAGACTTTAAACAGCAGAGTCTGCAAACCTTCAGACTAGACTGATGGAAACGTTTTGTCAGCTTCAAAACATTTCAAGAAGATTTCTCCAACAACATGTAGATCAACATTTAATAATAAAAATAATTCACACTTTAAAATACTATGAAAGCAACTTAGGTAAACTTCTCCTTCCTCACATAGTACTTCTCGCCATACACTCTCCTCTCCCGTTACTTGGGCATCGGATGGCCAATCGGATCAAAATCTGCACACCAGAATTCTTGTATGTGGACACATTCCACTTGAAGTGATAGCGATTTTGGAGAGGATTTTTCCGCACGGTGAAACACGGCAAAGGAGAAGACTGGACGAATTGCCAATGTGGATAGACTTTGACGTCAATGGAGGACTTAACCATCCACTCCATTTTCATCGGTGCGCATGGAAGTAGCGTGTTACGTGTAAAACATGACATGCGGTATCAGTTTAGACAAGTCATCTTCTCTCAAAAACTTGATCTGTTTGGAAACGGACCAATGTGAAAATATAGTTGAGAATCTATCTTAATATGCCATTAGCAGTACGGAAGATGGGATGAAAGAGAAAGTGACGCAATAGTTTACATCCCACTTGAAGCATTAGCGATTTTGGAGAAGATTTCTCCGCGCGATGAAAAAGGGCATAGGACAAGACTGGACGAATTGCCAATGTGGATAGACTTTGACGTCCTTGGTCTCCCATGTAAGTAGTGTCTCACGTAACCGTGTCAAATAGATATCGACGGAAAGAAAACAAGCGAAACAGAAATAGCAAGAGCTAAAATAAGGAGTTTCAAATCTATAATGGCGACCTTTGTTGTGATATTTGGTTAGACAAATTTTCTTTTCTCAAAGACTCAAAACTGTTTGGAATCAGACCGATATGAATATATAGCATGGAGAGACATTAAAGCTGGATGGACCCAATAATGATCGAACATTTATGCGAACTGCAATGGCTTCTATTGCATATGTGGTCTCAAGTAAGCATCAAGAGCTTTGTTTTGATTATTTACCTTTTTCTTTTTTCTTTCTTTTTTCGACTTCTGAGCCTTTTGGCATCCACATTTGTCTTGCGTCTCTTATCCCTTGTTTTCATTCATCGATTCACGGTAACATAGCTTTATTACATACAAGGATGTCATTATTGTAAATCCATGAATTCAAAATTGCTCAATAGATTCGTATGAATATAAGTTCACATTTGATGGAGAGTTCAGCATTGGGACCCGCATATTCGACAAATCGAGCTGTTGGATGTGGAAGTCAAGAGCATCCATTGCCAAAGGACTTTTCTTATGTCTGCGCACACAAGAAAGGTCCTAATTGCTTAACTGATCCCACCTTCTTGTGGACCATTCCATGATGATTTGCTCAATACAAGGATGGCATTATTGTAAATCCATGAATTCAAAATTGCTCGATAGATTCGTATGAATTGAAGTTCACACTGGATAGAAAGCTCAGGATTTGCACTCAAAGCTTTGAACTTAATGCGAGGAATAAAAGTATTAACATGAAATCACAGAACAAGTTGAATAGCCTTGCTTCATTTTGGTTTCTGATTTAAAACTTCTTTTGTCTTTCCCTTTTATAACTCAGATATATCAATGGACTAGCAAGCTTCGTTCATTTAGATTACCGTCCCTCTTGCTCTCATTAGATAACTTCTTGTGAATTATGATCCACATGTCTCGCATCACAACTTGTAACATCGTACATCTAATATGCGTGCCCCTCTATTTGCAAAGACTCATTAGTCTTTTCTAGAGCAAGGATCGGGATGTAAGTCAACAACACTGAAAACTTAACATTGGTTAAAGAAAGTTCCCCTCAAAGATCGTAGTAGATCTGATGTGACGGAAGAGAGAGTGACCCAAGAGTTCACATCCCACTCGAATCGATGATATTTATGATGATAAATGGATCGAGCTGGATCATATTCCATCTCTCATCTAAGTAGGGCGTTACATGTGAAATGCAAGATGCAAATGGGACTTGATTAGTAAACTGACAATTATCAATAAAGAAAGATATGCTTCTTGTGAATTGTGATCCACACATCTCAAATCACAACTAGTAACACCGTATATATGATATGCGTGGCCCTTTATTTGCAAATACTCATTAGTCTTCTTTAAAGCAAGGACCAAGATGTAAGTCAACAATGCTAAAAACTTTAAATTGGTTAAAGAATGTTATCCTAAAAAATCGTAGGAGATATGATGTGACGAGAGAGAGTGACCCAGGAGTTCACATCCCACTTGAATCGATGATATCTATGACGATACATGGTCACTGGTTTTTCCAATTACTTCAGATAGTTTGCTTGGGGCTTGAGCTAGATCATATTCCATCTCTCATCTAAGTAAGGCATTACATGTGAAATGCGAGATGCATATTGGACTTGACTCATAAACCAACAATTATCAACAAAGAAAGATATTTCTTGTGAATTGTGATTCTTGTGAATTGTGATCCACATGTCTCATATCACAAGTTCTAACACCGTATATCTGATATGTGTGGCCCTCTATTTGCGAAGACTCATTAGGCTTCTTTAGAGCAAGGACCGGGATGCAAGTCAACAATACAAAAAACTAGACATTGGTTATGGAAAGTTCTCAAAATTCATACAAGATTTGACGTGATGGAAGAGAGAACGACCCAAGAGTTCACATCCCACTTGAATGGATGGCGGTTTTGGAGAAGGTTCCTCCACTCCGCAAAACACGGTGTAGAAGAATTAATACTCATGACTATAAATAGTTGTCCTTTTGTCCGGTGACTTTAGATATTTCATTTGGGGGTTGAGCCACATGGATTGAGCTAGATCATACTCCATCTCTCGTCCAACTAAGGCATTACATATGAAATGCAAGATGTAGATGGGACTTGACTAGTGAATTGTGATCCACATGTCTCACATCACAAGTTGTAACACCGAACATCTGATATGCATGGCCCTCTTTTTGCGAAGACTCATTAGTCTTCTTTAGAGTAAGGACCACGATGCAAGTCAACAACACTGACAACTTAACATTTGTTATGGAAAGTTCCCTTCAAAGTTCGTACGACATCCAATGTGATGGAAGAGAGAGCGACCCAAGAGTTCACATCCACTTGAATCAATGGCGGTTTTGGAGAAGATTCCTCCACTCCGCAAAACACGGTGTAGAAGAATTAATACCCATGACTATAAATAGTCATCCTTTTGTCCGCTTACTTCAGATATTTCATTTGGAGCTTGAGCCATGTGGATTGAGCTAGATCATACTCCATCTCTCGTTTAAGTAAGGCGTTACATGTGCAATGCAAGATGTAGATGGGACTTGACTAGTAAATACCAACAATTATCAACAAAGAAAGATACTTCTTGTGAATTTTTTTCACACATCTCACATCACAAGTTGTAACACCAAACATTTGTTATGCGTCGCCCTCTATTTGCAAAGACTCCTCAGTCTTCTTTAGAGTAAGGACCAGGATGCAAGTCAACATCATTGAAAACTTAACATTGGTTATGGAAAGTTTTCCTCAAAGTTCGTACGAGATCCGATGTGATGAAAGAAAGAGCTGTTATTTATTTTTATGATCCCACATTTTCGGAGTCACATTTTCTCTTAAAGTGGTAGTTATTCTTAAAGTGCTTGTATGAACACTTAAAGGGGGTGAATAGGTGTAAAAACGAATTTTATAAAACTCAGCAACTTAATTCAATTTATATAACAACGGAAGACTTAAGATATATAATATCTGTAATGATATATATAAGACTATGAACTAAGTAAAGGGATAAGGGAAAGAGAATTGAAAACATGACGATTTATAGTGGTTTGGCTTAATCCAAGCCTACGTCCACTCTCCCGCACTGACAGCCCACCGGTTGGATTTCACTATGAATCAAAAGAGTCGTTACAGTGTCACGTCCTTGATTCCACAGTGTAGAGACTTTGCTACACTTCCTCAAGGTCTCACAAATGTCTAAACTCTCTTTTGAGTACAAATTTTTGCTCAACAAATAAATCAACAGAGAATAAGGAGCTTTAGACTTTAGATTTTATCTATCACACACACACTCGAATAACTAGAGCATCCTCCTTATATACTCTTCCATGCCTTCATAACCATTGGCACCTTCCGAAGGAGTTCTTCCAATCTACCTGTTGGACAGAATCAATTAGAGAGATCTCGAGTTACTTAAGGAATGTGAAGATAGCCCACCAATCTTGCTCACCCATACAATCAGGATCTAGGTTTCCATAAGTTGAACCTTCCAAGTATACTTTGCCAATCAACGGATCCAAATTACTCGAATTATTTGCAATACAAATAATAGATCTTTAGATGCTATCTCCAGCCGTGAGATAATCTTCAACCAAAACGGATCAAATCTTTGAAGATAAACTTGCATCTGAATAAGATTTATTCGTTGGTCTAGAAACTGTCAATGAGGGCAGACTTTAAGTCTTGAGTCTGGTGGTCTTCATACTTTGATGGAAGGAAACGTTTTGTCAACTTCAAAACAAATAAGGAAGTTTTCTCCAACATATTCCACATGTATTTTTTCCACGCTTCGTACTCTTTCGTGACAACTGCACATTTGGTAACCGTCTTGATGGGAGACGATGTATAAAAGAAACGTACGTTCATTTTTGACAGGCGATCACAAGGTCTAACACAAACCCTCTCATTTGGAATATACCATCCATACGTGAGGGAATTGGGTTAGTAAAGTGTGCCTAATATTTTACTAAATTTTCAGGTTTTTCTGACAAACGTGATTATGAACAATGGCTGGAGGTTTGTCTATAATCGATCTTGGGTTCTGCATTATGAATTTTATGTCTTTTAAGAGCAACCCAAGAGTTCACTCTGCAAAACACGGCGTAGAAGAATTGATACCCATGACTATAAATAGTTGTCGTTTAGTCTGGTTACTTTAGATATATCATTTGGGGCTTGACTCCGTCGTTGGAGCTAGATTACACGTCATCTCACATCTAAGCAAGACGTTGCATGTGAAATGTGAGATGCATAGATAGGACCATGCCCAACGTCTAATAACCTGTAAGAGGAACGAGCAAAATAGAAAGAGTAAGAGATGAAATAAGGCGTGTCTAATTCTATACTTTTGTGAGATGTCGGGTCAGTTAATATTTTTGGAAAAGGACTAATAATGAATATATAAGATTCCACTTAATAACACGCATGGATGAAAATTAAAGGCGCACAGACTTGACAATGATCATTAATCTTATGTATGCAAACGGCAATGGGTCGAGCTTGTTTTGATCAGTTTAATTTTTTTTTCTCTTTTTAAACTTTCTTTTGGACTTTTGGGTGGTTTGGCATCAACACTTGTTTTGAGTCTCTAGATGCCTTGTTTTCTTGGTCATCTAAATTTAGTCAAACACATGGCTAAAATTATTTGAATATACAAATTCTGAATTGTGGGATAAATTCGTACAAATGTAACTACACACAAGATAGAGATTTCTTAAGGGACTTGTGTACTATGCTAATTTGGGGTAGGAGAACACCCTAAGTGCCACAACTTGGCACGAGGGGACATATAAGTGCCAAAACTTTCAAAATGTACACATAAATGCCAACGGCAAGCCACGTAGACTGGTTTTATTAGTCAAATAATGGCACATCAGATTTTTGGTAAGCCTTGCTAGAGTTGGCACATAAGTGTCTAATTTTCGAAAAATGTGATACATAATTATATTTTTTTGGAAGTTTTGGCACTTATATGTTTCCCATGCCAAGTTGTGACACATGGGGTGTTCTTTGCCCACTATTGAATGCGGAAGTCAAGAGCATACCCATTTGATATTCCTATGCACACAAGAAAAGCCCAAACTATTTAATCAATCAGACTTTCTATTGGAGTAGTGCACAATAACTTGAATTGATTCTCTTCTCGATGTCATCTGGCTTACACTACATGGTCTGCTAAGCATCATTTAGACTATTGATTATGAGGGCCCTAATGTTAGATCCACCCGATTAACGGTTTTGATTTGGGTGGAGATTTATCGGTAATTTTAGTGTTTTGTTTCTTAAGCTTGACATAATATAGATATGTGAGGGGAAAAAAGGGAAAACAGAGAGAAAAGAGAATACAAAAATAATACAAAAATAGAGAAAAAGAAAATAATAAATGGGCTTAAGTTGAATTTTAGTAAATTTGGGTTTGCTTTGGTTTTAGTGAGTTTAGGCTTGATTTAGTTCAGAAACGGTTTGGGTTTGACTTAGTTTATAAATGTTTGGGCTCAGTTTGATTTTGAGTGGGTTGGATTTAGTTCAATTGAGAAGGCCAGACATAAGAGCCCAATTGTGTCCACAACCTAGAACCCGTGATGGCCAAGTACGATCAATATTTGGACTAGGCCTAAAGGCCCTCGCCCATGCCCTATTTTTTCATAATATATAATAAAAATAACAATAAATTAGGAAATAGTTAGAAAAATAGGTCTTACTTAGGTGTTAATGTAGAAAATTTATTCACATAAAAAAACTATTCAATTATGAAAAACGGATCCATATATTATTGTAAAACACCGTAATTATTAAATACAGCGGAATTAAAGCGTACTTGTTTAAGCCATTGGTTCGCTTGAAGAAAAGTAGATCACTCTGATAATCAGGGATCTATTAGAATGCCAGATCTTCCTCTCTATGACCTATTTCGATATAGCAGCTTTCAATGGGATTAAAGCAATAATAGGTATAACCTACCATTTTATAGGCTAGAGAGGGGACCTAGCAAACCCTAATCAATAGCGTGTCAACTGGGCCCTTCCTATTACGGGCTTCAGTTAAACACAATTGCCTACACTTTGCTGCTCAACTAAGCCCGTTATCAATAGATGCCAATACCCAATTCAATCATATCACTTTAGGGTTCAACAAATATTGGAATATCCATTAACCCGATTATTTAAAATAGAAAATCAATTGATTAATGTAAGCGAATATTATAGGAAATTTCCAATAGTTAAATCTTAGTTCTCGATTCAATTTAGTTTCTTTTAGATAGCATGCATGTAGTTCAGGTTTAGTTTAGGTTTAGGTAGATTAAACTCCCAGGAAAGATACAAAAATTTGATTGAGGATTGTTTTGGAAAGGAGGCCATGACAGCTTGTTTAGGTTATTCGGGGTCGGCTTTTCTTTGCTTTTAGGCTCTTAGGTGTTTGAATGGACCAAGTACAAACAAGACGTACTTATAAAAGAAAAAAATTCGAGACCATGGAGTAAAGAACCAAGTCAATAACATTGGGGATATTCCTTCCCCGTTGCACTGGGTATTCAATTCATTTGTAAAAGGGTTGTCCCAAGTGCCCTTTTCGGATAAAATTATCCAGTCTATCTTAAATTTATTGTTTGGATGATGATATGATTATAAAATTTTCAATTTTGTTAATATAATCTTAAATTTTTGTCTGAAATTCCAATGTAATTATTCTGGTCAATTTTCACTATAAATCACTGAAGTGATAGTCTAATTTGGTGGTTATTCTATGTGACACACCATCACATCAATGATTTTCAGAGAAAATTAATCAAAATAATTGTTCTCTTTCATTTGTGTAAATGTTGAGGACGAAGTTGGTAAAATTAAAAAGTTTAGGATCGAATTGATATTCACAAAATAGGTTTAAGATTAATTGGACAATTTCCTTTCGGATAGGACCTCAAGAAGTCATGTTAGGTGATATATGAAATAACACTCCCACCTCTTGTTTATCAATTATCTCGAGCTAACGTGGGAATATTTTAAATTTATGTTTATATTTTTATAATATTATCATGGTTGTGGGATTGGGAGCCAGACAATTGGACTTTCAAGTGGGAATTGAAAAGTGACGAGTGGATATATGGAGTTGTTTTATCAAGTCTTCCTCAAATGATTCAGTCTACCGACCCTCTCGCTTTGAATATGCGAATGGACTTATCGATTAACATAAGAATAATGTACTTATCGGTCCATACAACTCACATCACAACTTGTTTTATTATTTTGCAAAGACTTATTGATTATTATGGAGAAATAGATTGCGATGTAATAATGGTCAACAAAGCGGAGAAACTAAACTAACGTAACTACTTTGCCTGGAAAAAAGCATTATTCTTTGATGAAATTCTAGAAATGCGTCAAGAAAGACCTTTTCTAGTTGAATGATGTAATATAAAGAAAATTCTTTCCGCTTGTGAAACACGGCACATCAAAGTGTTAGACCGATTCTCATCCATTTGCAACTTGCCGTCGATGGTAGGGAAAATGCAAGTAAAAATACTACCTATTCAAATCAGTAAAAAATACGGAATTTTAATTTAGTGCTCTTTTTCCTCAATCTCTAATAAAGAGAAAATTCCATTTGGCCATTCTCGGGTTGGTGTTGCATACATGTGTATAATCTCTAATTAAACTTAACTTCAATAAGCATACGAAAATCTAACTTTTCCTCTCCATCTTTGTCTCCCTTGCCTTTGCATGTCTTCACCACCTTGTTGCCCCATTGCAACCACGAAGTCGCTGTCCTCTACAGGCTTCGATGCTCATCGTTGTTGCAGAGCCAATCACCATGTTGACCATCGCCTCTCTCTCTCTCTCTCTCTCTCTCTCTCTCTCTCTGAGAGCCACCGGGCCATCATGCCTTTAGATCTAGGTCGACCTGGATGTGGTGCACTTTAAGGACGGGTCATCACATATAAGGTCATCGACATCAGAGATAACAGGATCAGTCCTCCTGACCTGGCCACCATAACCTTATATATCTAGATTGACCAAATACGTTGCGACTTTGGTGACTTTGTTGGGATTTGTTTCAGTAAACAAGAATAACTGCATACGTAAATATGAATTAAAAAAACGATTTGTAGCAGAAGTTTAAACACTCATACACATATTTCCAAAGTATTGTTCGTTCATTTTAATAAAAGCATGTAGAAATGAGAAGGAGGCTAATCACATTACTTTTAGTCCTTGCGCAAAATTTTTGGTTCCAATGTTCTTCAAATTCTGACCACGAACTTTTGATGTCCTCGTAGCATCGGTTCCAACGTTCTTTAGATTCTGACTATGAATGCTTGATCTTTTGGTAACGTTGACTTTGACATTCTTGAAATCCTGACCGTGAACGTTAGATGTCTTCTGGTAATATTGATTCTGACATTCTTCAGATCCAAACCATAAACAATTGATCTCTTCGTAATGCAAGTGCCGATGTTCTTCAGATCCAGTCCCACAAGTGTTAAGCCTCTAGTTCAGACACACCACCAATCTCACATTAAACAATAGAGAGAAATTGAGAGATCTACAACTACAATTGTGCTAGCAATTACTCTCGTGTGTGAATGACTTGATTGATCACTATCAACACTCTTAATTGTCGATTGTCGATCATCCTATGATCTGCTCTCTCAATTGCCTTTTTATAATCGGTCTTAGATCATATTTAAATCAGCTCATTAACTCTAAAACCATTTCATAAAATTAATTCGGCCGTAACATCTTATGGATGTAATTTTTGACACCATTTCAAACACTAATTCGGACATTAATTCTATAACTATTATAGAATATTATTCCATGTAATAATTTCTAACCGTTATAAGACTTTATTTAAGACATTAACTTTGTAACCATTACAAATATTTAATTCGACCAGTACATCTAAAATCATTTCAAAACAATAATTGATCGTTTGAATCTAAAATTGTTTCATATTATTAAATTACTCATTGATTCTAAGACTATTACAGATCATAAATGTGACCGTTAAATCTAAAACCGTTGCATATCTTTAATTTAGCCATTAAGTTTGAAACCATTTTGGATCATTAATTTGGCTATTTATTTGGAACTCACTTCAAATCACTAATGATGTCATTGATTATGATCATTAATGCGGCTATTAATTTTGAACTTACTTTAAATTATTAATTCGATCATTAAATCTGAACTTACTTCAAATCTTTGATTCGGTAGTAAAGTTTGAAACCCGCTTTAGATCTATGTAAAGGTTAAAGCTCCTTTCATATCTTTTATTTTTAGTCCAATTGAATCTGGTTGGCTTAATTGCAAACTTATTTGCAATATTGTCTCTCTTGTTCAAACTTCATTCTAATTGGTTATGATGTGTGAAATCCCTAGGTTCATCACTGAGTTGGCAGTACGACTTGCACTGACACATTAGCACAATTAAGATAATTGATTATCCAGATTAGTCTCTTGTTCCTACAAACCATGAGTGACATCTAGCAATATGTCATGGCTACCAAGACAATGTGAATATGAATATAATGAACCTATTAGCTTTGGCAACCGTGTAATTTGATCCTTTTGCCATACCATGTCCCAATAGAACAGAGGCCATTGAATTATTTGTCAAGCCACCAAATCGATCATATTTCCAAATCTAATTGACATGTATTCTTTGAGACATGAACTATTCATTCTCAGAGACATGAGCCATTCATTCTCAGTTACAACCCCGACCGAGGATTTCAATAAAATCAATCGAGGATTTCAATACAATATCTCAATTAGATTGCATAATACATCAATCTTGTATTTGCGAACGCATGTGCTTTTTGTATGTGAACAAACTATGACCATCAAGTATAGAGATGGTTTGACAAAGTGTCAATATGTATACTTATGAACCATAGCTATCCAAAATACAAGTCAACATCATGCCTTAGGTCCAAGAATCTTACACCAAACCAAAGCACGAACTGTGACATCCTAAAATTTGACCCCGTTTCGATTATATGAAATGGTTGTTTCGTCGATGTGCTTATAGTTATTTTACTCAGAGTTGGCCCCTCATGAGTTAACTAATCTATTTGGTGAAATGATTAATAAATATAAACGTGACAGACTAAAGAATTCGATCAGAAATCGACTACTCGACCATAATAATTGGCAAGGGTCAATATGACACCATTATAATCAAATTGCGATCAGATATAAGTCAATTCGATGGAATTACGTAGTCGAATTATGGGTGATTCAGCACAATTACAGTATTCGTGTCGAACGGCAATAACTCGATTTTCAATCAATATTATACTCGTAACATGTAATTGAAATCTTGCGATTTTTATGACAAACGAGAGTCGTTTATGATTCGGAGATGCACAAACGTGAATAAAAAATTATCGACCACGAGTCAAACGCGCTAAAATCCCTAAAAGCTACCCGATAGATTATGTCATACTAAAATTGCGTTTGGTCGATTTTAATCACGAAATTGAATTAGGTTTCGGGAATTGGATGTTTGAGCATGTCATGATTCATTTATAGAATGTCGTATCATCTTTTGACGAATTTTCATCAAGTTCGAAAATTTTGCAGAAAATCGATTTTTGAACAAAAAGGAAATTAAAGTTGAAATTCGGATGGGCTGAACAAAAGGATTTTCTACCCCTAATTTGGCTTATTTTGGGAAAATTAGAGCTAAATTGTGAGTGGTTAGGCATTGACATTGAAGGATGAAGACTTTGGGGGAATGTGATGAGTGCATAGATATTTTCCCTAGGCTTTTCATTGGTTGCTGAATTGACTTTCTTTCTTCCCTTTCTTCTTCTCTTTCCCCCCATGCGTGCGTGAGTTTCCCTAGCTGCAGCCGACCAACAGCTTTTGCTTCTTTTTCTCCATTTTCCCATTTCCCTCAGCTTCTCCTTTTGCCATTTTCCTTTCTATTCTTGCTGTAGCCACCATCATTCCTCACACCACGTCACTCCAACAACCACACCACCGTCCAACACACCAGAGCCACCGTTCACCTCACGCCTCCATCATCGCATCTGCCTAGCACTAGCATCCAGCCGAGGTGCATCCGCCAACCACCCCATGCCTAACTCCTCAGCCCGTCGTCAGCTACCACCCATGGCACCACCCAACCTCAGCACCACAATTTACGTCCAGTAGCCACCTAGCCATCTACCCCTACCCACTAGCTCAATCAACAGCTCCACAAAACCGAAACTCCCTCATTGGCTGAGAGCCTTGTAGGGCCAACCCCACCTCCACCAAGCCTCTGTTGGAGACGCAGTAGTCTCGGGTTTTCACCGCCGTTGCCGTGAGCTCGCCGTCGTCTTGATCCGGTGAGTTAACTTCCTAATCCTTGATTAGGTTGTTAATTGTGCTTAAGGGGTTAGATTAATGTAATAGCGATTAGTTAGTTAATCCTAGGTTAGTGTAACTAGCTTGGTTATTGTAATTAGTTTGGTTAGGTTAGTTAGTTTGGTTAGGTTAGTCTACCTTAGTTAGGTAGTTTACTTTGATTAGGTTAGTTAACCGTGCTTAAGTTAATTAATCATGGTTATGTTAATTAAATTGGATTAGCTTAATTAATCACAATTTATTTAATTATTCGTAATTAGTGTAATTAGTGACGGATTAGTCGTTTTGTAGAATTTTACTCTTGTTCTTCTGGATGGAATTTTGTGTGATTTTGATGGCTTATATGTGCAATTGATTGCTTGATGGTAGTTGTCGATTATTATTGCAAAACTCAATTTCATGGGCATTTAAATAGAAAAATGCTAGGTGTCAAGTTTCGACGCCAATTTTTATGTACTATATAAAATCGTCGAGTTTTAAAATGGGAGCGTGCTATGTTTAATGGTTCAATTTAAATACATGATCGCGCATGATTATTTTACTGGGAATTTTTAATACGAAGAAAAAGTGGCCAAGTTCATTATTTAAAAACGAAGTATTTAAACGCAAAGCATGATATTCTTGGCCAAGTATGCCCTCATATGGTCATTATCAGAACCCGTCACCCAACGAGAGTCGAGAGGGCGATGCCTGATTAAGTTCGGATGCCCCTCGTCAATGGATGCCAAGTCACGGTGGAGGCCGAGCCGATACTCCTTTATGGAATGCCGTCTAGGCGTGTAGTGCTAGACGTTGCCGTGCCCGATGGAGCGGGACAATGCCCAGTTATGCCAGATGACCGTCGACTACTGAGTTGGCCGTGGCCGATGGGTCATAATAACTGGAACACACCTGAATGGTTGTGATAGTTGCGCCTAATTATGAGACAAAGTCGTGTGGCACGGTATGGGACATGTCATAATGGTTTTACCTTATAATCAGGACCTATGTGAATGTTTGAAGAGTGAGAACATGTGTTTCGGTTATTAAATTATGCATGTTGCATTGATAATAGCATGTGTGATGAGCTAACATGTAGGGACGCACCGAGGCGATGTGATTTTTGTATGGTGTGTGTTTAGGACTGCCTTCGAGATGAATTAACGTCCTAATTGAGGTTTAGAGTTTTGACTCACTAAGATTTATCTCACCCTATTGTGGTTAACTTTTTTCAAGTCCTTAGTATGATGATACGTCCCGTTTGTTTTGGGTATCTGTGGGAGATGGACTCAAAGTCTACATTTTTCCCTATTCTCGGGACCACCCAGACTCGCGAGTTAGTGGTAACCATGGTTTGGATCGATGAGGGTCTCTTTCATTTGGTACCTCATTGTTTCAAAGCGTGCATCAACAAGCGCAACAGTGGTCTGGAGGGTCCCCTGAAGGGTTTTGACGAATCACCCATCGAAATGGAGGATGGGCAAGTAGGTCACCCCATGGACATCGATATACCGGATGGTGTCGTGGAGGATCCCAAGCCCAAGTCAGAGGGATCCAGGGTGTAGGTTTCTTAGTAGTTCTTTTTTAGACAGACATTTGTTTTTGAACCCGTAGGGTTAACTTGATATGTTTATAAAGCGTAGTTTGTGAAAAATCACTAGCATGTTTTTACTATTCCTATGTTTATTGGATGGGGTTTATTTAATTTGCTTCCACATATGCTTGATTGAAAGATAAAAAGAATGGGTTGACGACGTGTCCTGGGACGTCACATTTTTAATTGACCGCCAAGGGATGTATGTGTACCCAAGGTTCATGGTGTGACATCCTCGCCCGAAGTGGTATCAGAGCTTAGTTAGTGTCTAGAGTGATAAGGTGCAATGGGTTATGTCACGCCCCGATCCTCAGGCACGCACACATCCGTCTCACTTGGTCGATTTTATAATGCGATATCCCAGGACAATGTATCGCCGACCCTTTCATTTTTAAGCACATGCGGAAGCAGTTAAAATCCCCAGACAATAAAACGATGGGATAGAAAAGCAGGGCCATATTTTTCATATTGAAATTTATAACCAAACTTTTATACAAACCACAAACCTTTTCAAAACTATTCACATCAAAAAGGAGATCTCAAAAGAAGATAGGATCTCAATCCATCCAGACCGTACTCACGGCTCCTCTCGGGACTATCTTCTTCTTCCAAAAAAATCCTTCTCTTCAGATCTCACCTCCGAGTTCTCCTCCTCGGATTTCTTCTCCTCAGCTCTTCAGCGGGGTCCTGAAATGGTTTTCCCCAAACTGGGATGAGACTACGTCTCAGCGAGTTCTACCCCACTAAGCCCGATTAGTAAACTATTATACTAAAGGCTGCCTAAACACGCTCAGGGCAGAGGACTTACCTTGGCCTCTGATCCCACCTGCAAGTCAGTACAATTCACAATAAACATCCATTCACTTCAAACAAATCGAACCAGTCGATTACATGTCATACGAATCAATCCCCACTGTGGGATATTTAAAAGCTAGGCCACGTGCATTCTCCAGGATGACCTTCCAAGTCTCCGAGTTCACGTGCCTCAAACCTTGGGCCCACGTGCATTCTCTCAGGCGACCTTTTCGCCAAAGTGATGCATCAAGTCACCGAGCCCACGTGCCCTTTTTACGATGCCTGCACTTAGTCACAGAGCTCCATCAATGCTCTCGGGCGTCGATTTGCCAAGGTGACGTACAGTGAACACTTTACTATGCTCTCGGGCGTCTTTTTCGCCAAGGTGATACACTGATCACAGAGCCAACGTAAACAATTCAATATGCTCTCGGGCGTCTTTTTCGCCAAGGTGATACACTGATCACAGAGCCAACATAAACAATTCAATATGCTCTCGGGCGTCTTTTTCGCCAAGGTGATACACGATCACGAGCCAACATAAACAATTCAATATGATCAACCACTAAACTCACGTGCATTTTCCAAGTAATATTCTAATTCACCGAGCCCACATGCTTCCTTTCAGGCGATAACCAATACCCAACGATTTCTCAATCAATTAATTAAATCAACTCAACAAAACATTATAAATGCTAAATAACACACTTGGCCAATTCAATCTCAATCAATTCCAATCAATTAGGGTAAATCCCTAAAATATCACAATTTATTCAATTCCATACAACGTGGAGCTCAAATAAATAAATGGACTACGCCACGACGATCAGCACGAGATTTCGGTCGTCAGCCATCAAAATCTTAATTTCCGAAAAATAAATAATTAATTAATTAATTTCGAAAATTAATTATTAATTACTAAAAATTCAATTTAGCTCAAATTACAGCCCGATTAAATAAACGGACTTCACCACGGTCATCAGCATAATTTTCCGATTCCAAGCCATCTCAGTTGATTTTCGGAAAATAAATAATTATTTAATTTAATTCCGAAAATTAATATTTAAATGCTAAAAATTCCACTTAGGCCCGAAAAGCCTAATTGGAGCCCACTAAGGGTTGGGAAAAATCCCGAGGCACTTCCAATAATTAGTAGACCGCGTCCACTTGCTAATTACACATTCAATTTATCTAATTCGCATCACAATTGGCTAATAATTGCTAATTAAATCTAATCTAACAACCTAAACATAATTAATTAAATCTAAACCAGCTTAAAGCATAATTAGCCACTAATCTTGGATTAGTGAGATTACTCACCAAATCGCGCGCAAATCGGATCAATCCGACGGCGGCGACGCGAGGAACGATTGTTCCCAAAGCGACTCGCGGATCCGGGGCCGGGAAACGGTTCAAAAGCGGGCCCGAAGTGGCTGAAACCCACTCCGTGGGTCTGCTGGACGGAGCCGATCGGGACTGCTCCGGCGGCTTGGGCGGCAAGGGGAAGTCGGCGGAGGGTGAGGGGTCACGGGGGTGGTTCGGCGGGGTTGGGCGGTGGCCCACGGTGGCCGGAGGTGGGCTGGTCGGTGCTGGAACAGGGGCTGGTCGCGGCTGGATCGCGTGGCCTGGGCACTCGGACGGCGGGACGGCGGGACGACGGTGAGCGGTGGGCGCTCGGGCGTGGCGCGGGCGGCGGTGCGGCGGCGCGACGGCTGAGGGGCGAGCTGGAGCTTCTGGTTCGCTCGGCGTGAAGAAAAGAAGGAGAAGAAGAAACTGGTTCTGTCGTGCACGAGAAGGAAGAAGAGAGAGGAGAGAGAAGAGAGAGAGAGAGAGAGAGAAAAGAGAGGGAGAGAGGATGAGGATTGACTAGTCAAAGGAAGAGAGAAAGAAAGTGGGCGGTGGGGGCAATTCGCACGAGGAGGAGGGAAAGAGGGGAGAGGAGAGAGAAAGAAAAGAGAGAAAAGAAAGAAAAGAAAAGAGAGGGGGAGAGAGAGGAAAAAGGAAAAAGAGAAAAAGGAAATACCTAATTTTTTCTCTTTTCCTTTGCCTTTCAAATTTCCTTTTGGACTTCAAATTTCTTTCAATAATTTCTTTAATGAAATTTCGGACTCGTCAATAAATTGACGAGCGATGAGACAGGATCCTAAAAATAAGAATTATGACGCGCTTAAAATTCGATTCCCGAAATTGAGATCAATTTCGTGGTTAAAAATCGATCAGACGTGATTTTAGCTCAATCCAACCAATTAGGTAGCTTTTAGGGATTTTACGGCCGATACATCCCTTAACGGCTTCACCCAATAGGTTAGTTAACTCGTGAGTGATCAGCTCGAGAGAAAAGGCCATAGGCACGCCCGACGAAATGCCCATTTCACTTTATCGAAACGGGGTCGAATTTCAGGATGTCACAGGTTATAGGATAGTTAGCTAAGAAAGACTTTCCTTACGCTGATGCTTGTCATTGATTGATTGTTTTGTACAGGTCATTCAGATTTCTAATTCCGTGTTAGAATTGGGAAGTAGGTTTCTGTAAGAATTCTACCAGATGAGCGATCTTGAGAAGAGGACTCCTCGGAAGAAGGCAGTAGTGACTAGTACTCAGGGTAGGATGACTTAGATCAGTACCCGATGTAGAACGCCGGCTCAGGCTAGTGTGAGAGAAAGAGTACCACCGTAGGCTGGTACTAGGGTAGGAGCACTAAGCGATCCTAGGATAGATGGGATTTTTCAGGTGCTAGAGACCCTAGGGAATATGATGGGTCAGCAGGCTTAGAACCAAGCTGCTGCTACTGCCATTGCCACTGTTCTCGCCAATGTCGTTGCTGCTGTTGTCACTGCACCTGCTAAAGTCCCACCTAGAAATGGGAATAGTGAGTGGCTCGTGCATAAGTTGGTGGGATTGTTCCTGAAGTTGAAACTGCCGAGGTTCTTGGGAGCAAGCGATCCTGAGGTCGCAACCCTCTAGATTCGAGAGCTAGAGAAGGTCTTCGCATTGTTGAGGTACTCTGAGGAAGACAAGGTAGGCCTAGCGGTCTACCAGTTGCAAGGGAACGCAAGCACTTGGTGGGAAGCCACCAAAGTGAGAGTGTTTCCCGAAGGTACAATTCTGAAGTGGAATGCCTTCGTGGAAGTCTTCTACGGGAAGTACTTTTCAGACTGCACCAAACAGCAGAAAATGGCTGAATTCCAGCGTCTTCGTTAGAAACTGATGTTAGTGGACCAGTATAAGGCAAAGTTTGCAGAATTGTCCAAGTATGCACCAAGGCTAATTGAAGACTTAGTGGACAGAGCGAGGAGGTTCAGAGACGGTTTGAAGCCAGAGATCAAGGATCCGCTTGTGCCGCTGAATCTCAAGGATTACAATGAGTTGTACGAGAGGGCTCAGCTAATCGAGAGGAACATGAACGAGTGAGCCGCCGCATCTAGGTTGCGATTTGGGCCCAATAGAGATAACAATCAGTTCAGGAAAAAGGCCGATAACAGGAGGAAGGTATTCCATTCTGCCCAATCGGAAGGTATTCCATTCCACCCAACCATAAGGGTGGAATTAGAAAGCCGGCACCCAACTCGAATGGTGTGTGCCGTTTCCGTGGGAGAAGACATGGATCAGCCTCATGTTTTATTAGGACAGGAGCTTGTTATGAATGTGGCCAGCATGGCTACCAGATTAAGGATTGTTCGGGCAAGCCCATGGGAGCACAGGTGCCACTGTTGCAGATGGGACAACCAAGAGGGAGTGCATCGCAAAACGCACAATAAGGTGTTTTGAACAAGCCTCCGATGTAAGGAAGGGTGTATGCTATCACCTAAAGGGAGGCGGAGGACTCATAGGACATGGTTACAGGTACGGTCTCACTAAACGACCATGCTAGTTATGCTTTATTTGATCCTGGAGCCACACATTCATTTATTGCTAAGCAATTTGTTAAATTGGTAGGATTGAGTCTAGAACCATTAGGGACAATCATTAGTATATCCACCCCGTTAAAGGATAAAGTGTTGTTTGCAATAAGGTATCCTGGTTGCAGGTTAGTGATTAGTGAGCGAGAGGAAATGATAGATCTGATTATGATGGCCATGTTTGATTTTGATGTGACCATTGGCATGGATTGGCTCACCAAGCAACGAGCTACCGTAGATTAGTATCATAAAGTGACTCAGTTTAACCCATTAGCAGGTGAAAATTTCGAGTTTATTGGAAGTCGAGGAAAACCCTCGATTACCTTAATCTCGTCGCTTAAGACAACTCGTTTGTTAGAGGTGGGTTGTTAAGGTTATTTAAGAACCATAATGGATACATCAGTTAAGGAGCCGAAGATGGAGAACATTGCCGTAGTGCAAGAGTTTTCTGACGTGTTTCCTGAGGAATTACCCGATTTGCCCTTAGAAAGAGAAATTAAGTTCGTGATTGAGTTGGCACGTGGGATGAAGCCAATTTCTAAGGCTCCTTACCGTATGGTGTTATCAGAATTAAAGGAATTGAAGGTGCAGCTATAGGAGTGATTAGACAAGGGATTTATACATCCTAATGCATCACATTGGGGAGCGCCAGTTCTGTTTATAAGGAAGAATGATGGTTCGTTGCGTCATTGCATCGACTATTAGCAACTTAATCAGGTAACGATCAAGAACAAGTATCCATTGCCAAGGATTGGTGACTTGTTTGATCATTTACAAGAAGCGTCGTTATTTTCCAAGATCAACCTAAGGACGGGTTACCATTAGCAGAGGATTACAAAGAAAGACATACCAAAGACAGCTTTTCGTACGCATTACGGTCATTATGAGTTCACCATAATGCCATTTGGTTTGACCAATGCCCCAACTGCTTTCATGGATTTGATGAATCGAGTATTCAAAGAGTACCTGGACTAGTTCGTGATTGTGTTTATCGACGACATTTTGGTATATTTGAGAAGTCCATAGGAGCATGAACGACAATTAAGGATGGTACTTCAGACCCTGCGAGAACATGGGTTGTACGCCATATGGCACCCCTGATTCGCCTGAGGTCGCCACAGGTGATCTCTCTTAATTAATCGATCTCATATAACTTCACAGACCGATACCCTTTGACTAGGGATTTTTTTTTTTGAAAGCGGTCCTAGCGTAGCTTATTAGCGGAAGCATAAACAAGTCTCATCATCTCTCCCTCCAATAACTATAATGCAACGCACACCAACTACGCATCATAAGAAAAGATAAAGCCGATTAACTCTTATTTATATTTTCATGATGGACATTAAGGTCGATACAACAAAAAGGCCAAGAGTTTTAACTATACTTGGCTACCACCCAAAAAGGACTTGACCCTACATCGAACATGTACAACCCTTCATCAACAAGAGTTGGCTATCTCCAAAAAGTGTCAGCTCCCAACAGCTATATGCATCATCACACCCAATCCGGTGCATCGAGTGGCAGCAGCGGTAACATCCCTAACATAATTCCATCATGTCGGACATGGACATATAAAAACTCCTGGATAACCGGGCCATCAGCTTGACCCACATCATACATCACCAGGACACAGACTCGAACAAACACTAAACTAGGGGCACCGACACAAATGTGCTCTGTACACTCTACATCAACATCAGTAGGTATGCCATAGTAAGTACTGCGTGCAACTCGTCGCAAAGTCATCTTTCTAATCTGAAATGTTGATCCCCAAAATGAGTGAGTACAACCACTCAGCAGTAAAGATCCACCAAACTACTCAATGTGTCAAACAGGACAATCAAGAATAAAACACATATCATTCATGCATTCAAGCATACCTTACCTTACGACCATGTATATATCACCATGTCATATGTGCATATACCACCATGCACTTATCATCAAGCATTCATGCATATATCCATGTCATATGTGCATATAGCACCATGCACTTATCATCAAGCATTCATGCATATAACCATGCCATATATACACATCCATGCGCATGATACAGTCTCAATTTTTATCTTTCCAGGGATCAGTGTTTGCATCCCACAATTTATCGCTTGCATCCAACTTGGCATCATGAGGAACCTCCAGCACACACCTCCGGGCATACGGCTCACACACTTCGGGCATCTCATATCCCAACTAGCATCACGAGGTATTCCCCTGGCACACACCTCCGAGGCTTCCGGCACACACACTCCAGGCATCTCAAAACTCCCGAGGACATCCGGCACACACACTCTGGGCATCCCAACATTCCTGGGGCATTGTCAGCTCACACCTCCGATAGTCTCATTATTTTCTCAAGTTATATTTACACATGTATCTCAATTTCAACATGGTATTTGATGCAATGATATCATAGATCTCAATCAACTTTTCATGCCATATAACAAGCCATATGTCATCACATATGCAGCAAGATCAACCACTCAGAGTATTACATCACATGGATAAATTCATTTATTTTTCAAAACACATCAATGTTTCGGATAAATCATAATGCATTCCTCTAATTAAAACTCCAGAAAAATTAGTAAATGGTATTAATAAATTCTGAAAAATTGACACATTATATAGGAGACCTAAAGGAAAATATCTCATGAATAACTCCATGCCATACGAATCTCACACAAAACAGCACGGTCCATGCATCACAGTTTTCAAAACTTCAATATTTCAGCTTGCACAGTTTCGGGAGTAATTTAAATTAAATACACAAATAAAATCCAAAAATTCTGAAATTTTGACATGTTATAGGAAAGTCCTAAAGGTAAATATCTCATGAAGAAATAGAAACCCAAATCGGTCTAGATTAATAGATATAGATGATTATTTCCCCCTGTTCTCGTGTCATCTTTTCCCAGATTACCATCTTTCAAAAGAAACTCATTTCACAGACCTACATATGTTCATTTCTTCTAAATTTTACCTACAACTTTCATTAAGGACACACGATCAAATTTTAACTGCATGATTTTATAAAAATCACGAAATCATACTGGGTCAAGGTAGCGTTTTTCCCAGATCCAGTTTCTTCAAAGAACAATGATTTCACCGACCTATCTTTGTTCATTTCCTCTACATTTTTGATATGTTCTACCTAAAGAAGTACACTACAACTTTCATTAAGAGATCAAAGTGATATTTTCACAAGAAAGTTATTTTATAGACCACGAAATCTCTAAAGGTCAGCACAACGAATTCCAGATCTAATTTCTCCAAAGAAAAATCATTTCACTAACCAATACCTGTTCGTTTTGCCTCAAATTTTAGTATGTTGTTCCTTAAGGTGTTCTCTACAACTTTCATGAAGAGATCAAAACAATATTCCAACTAAAATGTCGCATGCAGCACACAATGTCATGGATGGTCGGATTGGTCTTTCCATAAACAGCATGCTAGACCAACGAATCTCTCTTCAAAACTCCGAAATTTCATCCCATCTACCACAACCTGTGGCACCCCTCGACGGCCCCCGATCCGATTAGGGTCGCCACAGTTCGCTTACCATTTACTTTCCTTATTAACATATCACTCTGATACCATTTCAAGTGCAGCGGGTCCATACAACTTGGGGGTTTACATTTTTTTTTTCTTTTTTTTTTTTCGATCGGTCTCTTGCACAATTTATATGCGGAAGCACATCCAACAAGTCCCTTTCCTATATTCAGAAAACGATGCACACCTACTAAACATCTTATATAAGTTAAAACCGAACACGTTTATTTACATAGAGCAGATGGACATCTTTAGTCGGTACATCAAAATGCCGTAGTTTTCTATACTCGGCTACACTTCAAAAGATGACCGACATCTCTTCCCACAATCGTATGCTTAAGGTCCATCAACCAGTGTCAGCATCCAAAGGTTCCCTCCTTTGCTATCCTTCTCCCCGCGGTCATATCCAACCGCTCAAACCATCTACTAATCTGAAATGTTGGTCCCCAAAAGGGGTGAGTACAACCACTCAGCAGATAAGGAATCCAATAACAACTCAATCCATCATACAAATCATACATGTATTGCAGGCGTTCCTTACCTTGAAGCTATGCGCATACTATCATGCACCATCATATCATATGTGTCATCATTATCATGGCATCATTACATCATACAAGTCATCATTATCATGACACCATCATATCACACATGTCATTAGGCCATATCATATATCATCATCATTATCATCATCATGCATATCATGCCATGGGTGATCATTATTATTTCTCATCACATATCATCACCATCATCATGCATATCATCATGCATATCATATATCATCATCGTTATCATCATCATGCATATCATCATGCATATCATATATCACCATGCATGATTTAATTCCAATTTTCATCTTGGACTGCCACATTTCTCATTCCCGGGACCAATGTTTGCATCCCACATTCATCACTCGCGCCCAATCCTGGCATTGCGAGAAACCTCCGGGCATGTATCCAAGATACAATCGGACATCTGGCACCCCCACATTCCGGGCATCCCATATCCCTACTGGCATCACAAGGCATCCGGGCATGTATCCAAGATACAACCGGGCATCCAAAGGGCATCGACTCATTCGAACCTTTGGGCATCTCGCACCCCACCTGGCATCACGAGGAATCTCTGGGGCTCGCCATGAAAATGGTTTCCCCTACCCTCCGGGCATGCATCATGATACAACCCCTCACCCTCCGAGTGTGTATCATAATACAACCGGGCATCCCGACACTCCCGGGGAAAACCTCTAGGCATGTATTCATAATACAACCAAGCATCCAAAGGGCATCGACTCATTCAAACCTTTTGGCATCCTGACTCCCGGGGCATCGTCGGCTCACACCTCCGACGGTATCATCATCACCATGATGCATATTCTCATACATCTCATTTCTCATCTTCAATTATAGTTTAATGTTAACATGGAAAATGGTATGGTATCAAACAAATCATACTTGGCATAGGATTCACACATGCATCTCAATTCAATGTCATACATACACCAAGACTTTATCACATATGCAACTCAATTCAATATCATACACATATCAAGGCTTTATCACACATGCAATATGAATTACTTAAATGGAATTTATGGCCAATAAAATAATTCCTTTTATTTATTTATTTATTATTTATTTATTTTATTTATTTATTTAAATTCCAACTTTTGTCATTTCCATAAATATTAAATTTAATATCAACAAATTCCCAAAATTATAAAAATTACAGCAAATATTAAACAAGCCAATAGGATAATAATTTCATACAAAATACATGGCCAAATAGCATTTCACACAATTTCCCAATTTTCACAAAACATCATATAATTTTCGGATGAAACCAGAATGCACGGTTTCTGAATAAATTCATTTAAAATATCCATATGGCCTCCAAAAATTATGAAATTTTACTGGATTATAGCCAATACATTTTCATACAACTTCCATGAAGAACTCCAAGCCAGATTCTTTATATATTATTTTATTCAACCTCACGAAGCTTCTGGACCCATTACCGCATCGTCCAGTGCCTCCATCTCCGAAATATGAAGTTTTAACCTACCTATTATCTTTCATTTTCTCTGAAATTTAGATATGTTATGCATAAAGGTATCCTTTACAAGTTTCATGGAGAGATCTAGGTCAAATAACCAGAATATGGTCACCATTTAGGTCCTTGAAGTCTCGGGTGTCTCGGAATACATCACCAGAATCATCGTCTTCAAGATCTAGTCGATTTACAAGGCTATACTTGTTCATTTCACTTCAAATTTTAGTACGTTGTAGTTAAAGATATTCCCTACAACTTTCATGAAGAAATCGAAGTCATATTCTCATCACAAACCAACATGAAATCATGAATCCATCAAGAGGTCAGTAAAAACTCTCCAGATCTGAGGTCTCCGTAAGATGAGACTTTAACCCCACAAATCTCCATCATTTTCCACGAAATTTTAGTCTGTTGTATTTCAAGATGTTAGCTACAACTATCATGAAGAAATCGAAGCCAAAATCGGACTCTAAACACACATGCAAGCTCAAACAAGTTTCTGACTCACACAATCCGAGCAAGAACAGTCACACCATTCACACACAACTCATCCATGCTTCGGTTTTTCTCATCTAACATCCAAAAATTCGACATGCAAACAATATACGAGCATGCAAGAGAAGCTAGAGGACTCCCACTTGCCTCTAGACCATACGAACAGCGGCATAGGCGGCGATCACGGCGGACGGACGGCGGTGGCTCCTTCCTCTCTCGGCCGTTCCCTCTTCCTCTCTCTCTCGCACGGTTCTCTCTCTCTCTCCCTTTCTCTCTTGGCCGAATGGCTAACCAGCCATTCTCTCTCCTTTCCTTCCCTTTTATATTGCATGTATCCCCTCTTTGCATGGGGGACAAGTGTTCTCATGAGGAGAACAAGTGGCAAAAAGGAGAGAACAAGTGTTGGAGGACATGCAAGGTTAATGGGCCTTCTTCTTGGGCCTATCTTGGGCCAGCAAATGGGCTGGTCGACAGCCCCTCCTTGGCTCCAATGGGCCGACCATTTGGCCCTCCAAAATCCATACTCTTGGGCCTAAGGCCCAACCTAATTAAACCCACAATTTCCCTTTCAATTATTCATCTTTAATTCTTTCTTTTAAGAATTTAATTACTAAATTCCACATGGACAAAATCTTGAAATCATAATTCCATAAATTCTAATTTATAAAACACATGGCCAATGATAGGATTTTCTTTCCTATCACATAATTATCCTCAAAAGCTTGGCCATATATCTTATTGCAAATTGTGGATTAAATGGCCATAACTTGATGGTACTTCCATCACCTATTCATAGAATTTAATATAGCTAGAGGTCGTTAAGAATTTTGGGATGCCACACAACAAATATTTACCATCTTCTACACACACAACACAGCAATGCAAAGGGTAGGTTTTATGACTTTACTTGCCTTAAACTTAAGCACGAACAGCAACAAGTTTGGCAGGCAAAGTGGCAAACGGACGGCAGCAAGCTAGGTGGACGATCCTCCTCCTTCCTCTCGCACGCCCGCTTCCTCTCTTCCTCTCTTCCTCTCTCTCGGTTCCCCTTTCTCTCTCGGACAACACACACTCTCTCTCTCTCTCTCTCTCTCTTGGTCGATTCCCCCTCATCAATCCGCCTCCCTCTCTTTAATTTTCTTCCCCTACAATCATTTGCAATCATTTGATTGCATGTAGCTGCCCAAGGAAGCCAATGGGGGCAGCCGCACTTGGCTTCTCCTTCATGCCACTTGGCAATTCACATGCAAAGCTTAAGGGCTTCAAGGCTGGGCCAGCCTTGGGCCTTCATGGGCTGGTCGAATAGGATGGCTGTGTGGGCTGGTTGGACGGTCTTTGGGCCTAAAAATCAGCCCATCCTCTCCTATTTCTATTCCATTTAACCCTCATTTAAATTAACACCTAATTTCAACTTATCAGCCCACAAAACTTTGTAATTTAAATCAATAAAATTCTACTTATAAAGTGCACCACCAAGAATAAGATTTCTATATCAATTTGCACCTTAATAAAATCCTTGGGTCACTTGTAGACACATCTCCATCCAAACAATCATCCATTACAATGCTCGGCCTTAAATTAATTGAAATTAATTAATTCAATGGCTAATACAAAATCCAATGGCACTTCCATTCCCTAATCATGGTTCATGGTACTCCAGAGGTTGTCACGAGATTTTAGGATGCCTCACGCCAAGTTCAATAAGTGTGAATTTTGGCTAACTCGTGTAGCTTTCTTAGGTCATGTGATTTCTGGCAAAGGGATTTCCATGGACTTGACTAAGATCGAAGTAGTTATAAACTGGCCGAGACCAACGACAGTGACAGAGATGAGAAGTTTCTAGGGATTGGCAGGCTATTATAGACGGTTCATGGAAAGATTTTATGCGATAGCCATGCCTCTGACTCGATTGCTGAAAAATGAAGAGAAGTTCGAGTGAACAAATAAGTGTGAGCGTAGTTTCCAAGAGCTCAAGCAAAAGTTGATTACTGCACTTGTGCTGACAAATCCATTTAGTCTTGGAGGATATGAGATCTAAAGTGATGTGTTGTACCAAGGACTAGGCTGCGTTTTAATGCAATATGGGAGAATTGTTCCATACGCGTCCCGTCAATTGAGGTCTCATGAGTTGAATTATTCGACGTATGACTTAGAACTTGCAGTGATCATCTTTGCTCTAAAGATTTGGAGACATTACTTATGCAAAGAAAAGTTCCAGATCTTTACAGACCACCAAAGCCTAAATTACTTATTCTCTTAGAAGAAGTTCAACATGAGATAGCATTCATTAGATAGAACTTCTCAAGGACTACAACTACAACATCCTGTATCATCCCGGAAAAGCTAACAAGGTCACGGATGCATTAAGTCAGAAGTCTTTGATTGCGTAGATAATGGTTTAGGAGTGGATTCTACTAGAAGGAGTTCGAGTTTCGAATTTCAAGTTTGAGGTAGGCCACATTTCAAGTCTTATGGCCACCCTCAGAATTGAATCGAAAGTGTAGATAAGGATTAGGACATTGTAGTTGACAGACCCTGAGATCCAGAAAATACTACAAGAGGATGCGGAAAAGAGTAAAGTTGACTTTCAAGTTACTGAGGACAGAACACTAAAGTTTCATGGGCAATTATGTGTACCTGACGATGCAGAGCTTAAGGAGGAGATCTTGTCAAAAGCCCACCGTAGTAGTTACAGCATTCATCCAGGCAGTACAAAGATGTATCATAACCTATGTCAACGTTATTGATAGACCGGTATAAAAGTAGACATCGCCAGACATGTTGCTAAGTGTCTGACATGCCCAGCAAGTGAAAGCATAACATTGCAAGCCTTGAGGACTTTTGCAACCTCTCAAGATTCTCGAGTGGAAGTGGGAACATATCACAATGGATTTTCTGATGGGATTACCAAGGAGTCAGCGAGGAAATGATTCCATATGGGTTGTAGTCGACAGATTGACGAAGTTTGCTCATTTCATCACCGTACGAAAGGACTTTGCATTGGACAGATATGCAGAGTTGTATGTGTGACAGATAGTTCGTCTTCATGGAGTGCTAGTGATGATCACGTCAGATCGAGACCCGAAGTTCATAGTAGCTTTTTGGAAAAGCTTACAATTTGCCTTGGGAACAAAGCTGTAGTACAGCACGGCCTATCATCCGCAGACGGATGGCCAGTTTAAGAGGACGATTCAAACCCTCAAGGACATGTTGCGAGCTTGCGTATTGGATTGTAAAGGAAGTTGGGAGGAAGAGTTTCATCTCGTTGAGTTCGCCTACAACAACAGTTATCGGCAGAGTATCCAAATGACACCATTTGAAGCATTGTATGGTAGAGCCTACAAGACTCCTATTTGTTGGGACGAAGTTGGAGAGCATAAGATTACGAGTCCTGAGTTGGTTCAGCGATCAGTCGATGCCGTCAAAGTCATTTGAGAAAGACTCAAGACCACTTAGAGTCGTCAAAAGAGTTATGTAGATAAGCGGCATAGACAACTGGAGTTTCAAATTGGTGAACACGTATTCCTCAAAGTGTCACCAATGAAGGGTACTTCGCGCTTTGGCAAGAAATGGAAGCTAAGTCCGAGGTACGTCAATCCCTTTGAGATTTTGGAGCGAATTAGGACTTTGGCATATTGTCTAGTGTTGCTGCTGAGACTTACTTAAGTGCATGACGTCTTCCACGTGTCAATGTTAAGGAAGTATGAGCCTGATCCAACTCACGTGCTGAATTTCGAGGAATTAGACGTGGACGAGAGAGTGTCATACGTGGAGAGACCAGTTCGGATAGTGAATCGAAACAAGCAAGTGCTATGCAACAAGACAATCCCCTTAGTTAAAGTGGATTAGCAACACCACAGAACAGAAGGAGCCATGTGGGAAAGCAAATAATCGATGAGACATCAATACCCCCACCTTTTTAAAGAAGGATTGTAATGGTTTAAATTTCGAGAATGAAATTTTTATAAGAGGGGAAGGGTTATGACATCCTGAAATTTGACCCCATTTTGATTATTGAAATGGTTGTTTTGTCGACGTGCTTATAGTTATTTAACTCGGAGCTGACCCCTCATGAGTTAACTAATTTATTTGGTGAGGCCGTTAAGGAATATAAACGCGACAGACTAGAGAATTTGATCAGAAATCGACTTGCTCAACCATAATAATCGATACGGGTCAATACGACACTGTTATAATTGAATTGTGATCAAATATAAGTCAATTCAATGGAATTACGTAGTTGAATTGCGGGTGGTTCCGTACAAATGCAGTATTCTTGTCGAATGGCAATAACCCGATTTTCTCGTGATTTTTATGACAATCGAGAGTTGTCTACAATTCGGAGATGTACAAACGTGAATCGAAAATTATCGACCACAGGTTAAATGCGCTAAAATCCCTAAAAGCTACGCTACCCGATAGGTTAGGTCGTATTAAAATTGTGTTCGGTCGATTTTAACCATGAAATTGAATTTGATTTTGGGAATCGGACGTTCAAGCGTGTCACGATTCATTTATAGGACATTATCTCATCTTTCAGCAAATTTTCTTCAAGTCCAAAAATTTGCGGAAAATTGGCTTTCAAACAAAAAGGAAATTAAAGGTGAAATTTAGGGGTGTCAAAAAGACCCGAACCAACCCGACCCGACCCGACCCGAACACAAAACATGTATTAACGTGTTTCGTGTTCGGGTAAATGTTCAGTAACAAATATAAAACAAGCAAACAAAATGTGTTTCGGGTTGGGTCAGGGTTCGAACATTGTTCGACCCGAAACAAGTTTTCTAAAGTCCAAACACGCCAAAACACAAAAACACAAACGCTTTAGGCTTTAGCCCCAAAAACACAAACAGTCGAACACAACCTCGTCGGCTCCGCCTTCTTCTCCGACGAGTGCGTCTTCTCGTGGAGTCCGCTGCCGCCCTCCGATCAACGCGCCTCTGCCTCGCCATCGCTGTCACCACCCCTCGCCTCCGCCTTGCCGACGCCGGAACCCTTGCCGCCGGCAGAGAGACGGCTCTGGATCGCCCGCCGAAGCAGGGAGGCAGAGGAGAAACCATGGCGGCGCCGGAAGCTCCTCTCTGCTATGTCGGTGTCGCTCGCCAGTCCCCCGCCTTTCGCCTCATGAAGCAAATGGTATGCGCTGTGTTTGTGTGTGCGCGCGAAAGTGCGGTTTTTTGTGATCTTTTCGTTGCGTATGAATGGATTTGAGGCTTGGGGAGTCCTAAAGGAGGGATTTTTGTTTTTTTGTTTTTTTGGGGTGTTTATCGTGGTGGGTTTTTGATTGTTCGGCGCAGTGTTGATAGGGGTGGGAAGAGGGAGAAGGTCTTGGCAAGGACAAGCAAGGGATCAAAGGCTATGTCAAGGTCAAGAACAAGTAAGGCACTATAGGTTTGGGCCTGATTTTCCTTGTTCGGGTAACAAATATAAAACTTGTTTCGGGTCGAACAATGTTCGAACCCTGACCCAACCCGAAACACATTTTGTTTGCTTGTTTTATATTTGTTACCCGAACACGACCCGAACACGAAACACATTAATACATGTTTTGTGTTCGGGTCGGGTCGGGTCGGTTCGGGTCTTTTTGACACCCCTAGTGAAATTCGGATGGGCTGATTAAAAAGGATTTTCTACCCCTAATTTGGCTTATTTTGGGAAAACTATAGCTAAATTGTGAATGATTGGTCCATTGACATTAAAGGATGAAGACTTTAGGGGAATGTGATGAGTGCATAGATATTTTCCCTAGGCTTTTCATTGGTTGCAGAATTGATTTTCTTTCTTCCCTTTCTTCTTCTCTTTCCCCCCATGTGTGCATGAGTTTCCCCAGCTGCAACTGACCAATAACTTCTGCTTCTTCTCCATTTTCCCATTTCCCTCAGCTTCTCCTTCTACCGTTTTCCTTTCTGTTCTTGCTGCAGCCACCATCAGTCCTCACACCAAATCACCCCAACAACCGCACTACCATCCAACACACCTCCACCGAGTCACCGTCCGCCTCACGCCTCCATCAACGCATCCACCCACTACTAGCGTCCAGCTAAGGCGCGTTTGTTAACCGCCCCGTTTCTAGCTCCTCAGCATGTCACCAGCCACCACCCGCGGCATCACCCAACCTCAGCACCACAACCCGTGTCAAGCAGTCGCCTAGCTCACCGTTTGCCCCTACCTGCCAGCCCGATCAGCAACTCCACAGAACCGAACCTCCCTCCTTGGCTAAGAGCCTTGTAGGTTCAACCCCGCCTCCGTCAAGCCTCCGTTGGAGATGCGGTAGTCTCAGGTTTTTACCGCCGTCGCGTTACCATGTCGTGAGCCCTCCGTCATCTTAATTCGGTAAGTTAACTCCCTAATTCTTGATTATGTTGTTAATTTCGCTTAAGGGGTTAGATTAGTGTAGTGAAGATTAGTTAGTTAATCCCACGTTAGTGTAACTAGCTTGGTTAGTGTAATTAGCTTGGTTAGGTTAGTTAGTTTGGTTAGATTAGTGTAGTGAAGATTAGTTAGTTAATCCCACGTTAGTGTAACTAGCTTGGTTAGTGTAATTAGCTTGGTTAGGTTAGTTAGTTTGGTTAGATTAGTCTACCTTAGTTAGGTTAGTTTACTTTGGTTAGGCTAGTTAACCATGGTTAGGTTAATTAAGTTGGATTAGCTTAATTAATCGCAATTGATTCAATTATTCATAATTAGCATAATTAGTAATGGATTAGTCATTTTGCAAAATTTTACGCTCGATCTTTTGGACGAAATTTTTTGTGATTTTGATGGCTTTTAGTGACGGATTAGCTGTCACCCAACGAGAGTCAGAGGGGCGATGCCTGATTAAGTTTGGATGCCCCACGTCAACGGATGCCAAGTTGCGGTGGAGGCCAGGCCGATACTTCTTTATGGAATGCCGTCTAGACGTGTAGTGCTAGACGTTGTCGTGCCCGATGGAGCAGGACAATGCTTGGTTACGCCAAATAACTACCGACTGTTGAGTTGGTTGTGGTCGATGGATCGTAATAATTGGAACACGCCTTAATGGTTATGATAGTTACGCCAGATTATGAGGCAAAATTGTGTAGCACAGTATGGGACGTGTCATGACGATTTTACCTTATAACTTGGATCTATGTGAATGTTTTAAGAGTGAGAACATGTGTTCCAGTTATTAAATTATGCTTGTTGTATTGATAATAGCATGTGTGATGAGCTAATATGCAGGGATGCGCCGAAGAGAGGTGAGTTTTGTATGATGTGTGTTTAGGATCGCCTTCGAGGCGAATTAGTGTCCTAATCGAGGTTTAGAGTTTTGACTCACTAAGATTTATCTCACCCTGTCATGGTTAACCTTTTTTAGGTTCTTAGTATGGAGATACGTCCCGTTTGTTTTGGGTATCTGTGGGAGATGGACTCAGAGTCTACCTTTTTCCTTATTCCTAGGACCATCTAGACTCGCAACGGTGCTCAAAAGGGTCCCTTGCAAGGTTTTGACGGACCGCCCGTCGGAACGGAGGATGGTGTCGTGGAGGATCCCGAGCCTGAGTGAGAGGGATCTAAGGTGTAGGTTGCTTAGTAGTTCCTTTTTAGACAGACTTGTGTATATGAACCCGTAGGGTTAACTTGGTATGTTTATAAAGCGTAGTTTTTGAAAAATCAGTAGCATGTTTTTACTATCCTTATGTTTTTTTATTGGTTGTGGTTTATTTAATTCGTTTTCACATGTGCTTAATTGAAAGGTAAAAAGAATGGGTCGACGACGCATCCTGGGACATCGCATATTTAATCGATTGCCGATGGATGTGCGCGTACCCGGGATTCAAGGCGTGACATGAACGATTAGTCATTGACCTCACTAAAAGCTCCCTTATTGCAAATCATTCTATGCATGTTACATTGAGTGAACTTATTCGAGACAAACACCTATGTTCCAGCTCGTTTATGATAATACTCAATGACTTGTGACTCATCATCTCCCTGGGTATCCAATATTGAATGGTGAAGCTCAAGAACATACTGATCTCAACAAGATTATAAATATCCTTTCAATGATCCATTGATCGGTAAATGTTTAAAGATTCAGTAAAATTGTATACTTTTCACACATATTATTAACCCTTTAAGAATAGGTTCAATCCTAACTGATCTTATGGACTCATTTATATAAATAGAATGATTAATGAATATTTCTTTGCCATTAAATAATCCTTAACATGTAACTATTACACGATTGTTTTAGGGCATTTAGTTAACAATCTCCCACTTGCATTAAAGCCAACCTATCTCAAGCATCAAACCCATCTTGTTAAGGTATTTTTCAAAAGAAGATTGGGACAACACTTTAGTGAAGGGATCTGCCATGTTTTCCAATGAGCCTGTTTTCTGCAAAGTGACATCATCTCTTCCAATAATCTCTCTGATGAGATGGAAGCACCTCTGAATGTACTTGGATTTCTGGTGAGACCTTGGTTTCTTAGCTTGAGCTATTGCCCAATTGTTGTCACAAAACAATATAATCGACTCTTCAATGGAAGGAACCACTCCAAATTATGAAATGAACTTCTTCATCCAAACCGCTTGCTTCACTACTTCAGAAGCAGCTACACTGACTTAATGGTGAAATCAACAGTTATGCTCTGTTTGGAACTTTTCCAATAATTGCACCTCCATTAAGCATAAAGACAAACTTGGACATTGACTTATAGTCATTAGAATCTGATCAAAAATTAGAATTGGTATATGCTTCAATAGTTCCTTAGTCCTCCTCAAGTTCTTAAGGATAGTCTTGATTGCTATCCAATGTTCTTCCCCTAAATTAGACTGATATCTGCTAGTGATGCCTATAACACGTGCAATATTAGGTATTGTACATAGCATCTGATCAAAAATTAGAATCGGTATATGCTTCAACTTTAAAGTCTCATTCTCCATATATTAAGAACATATCCTTAGTCATTCTCAAGTTCTTAAGGATAGTCTTGATTGCTATCCAATGTTCTTCACCTGGATTAGACTGATATCTGCTAGTGATGCCTATAACATGTGCAATATTAGGTATTGTACATAGCATAACATACATTATGCTACAAATAGTGGATGCCATGCACCTTTGCCATCAACTCTCTTTCTTCATAAGTATTTGGACACATATTCTTGGAAGGACGGATTCCATGCCTAAAAGGCAATAATTCTCTTTTAGAATATTGCATGTTGAAACATGTCAACACTTTGCCACTTTGCCTATGTATATAGATTGTGAGAGGCCAATCATTCATCTTGATCTGTCTCTATAGATCTTGATACCTAAAATATAGGTTGCCTCTCATAAATATTTCATGGAGAACTTTTAAGACAAGAATATCTTGATTTCCGATTAATAGTATGTCATCCACATACAAAATAAGAAACACAATTGCACTCTCATTGACCTTTTTGTATACACAATGTTCAAATGGTTTGATTTTATGTATTAGAAGAACCTACTAAATCTGAGATCCTCGTCTGAATTTGGTCATATTTTACATCTAAACCTCCAATTGAATCTAAGGTTTATGTATAAACTTGGTCAAACTTTGCATTAAAACCTCTCATTTAATTCTCCAAACAGAAGCATGTCTACTAACTGTAACCTTTTGGTCAGATTGAAAATAGAAATAGTAATCAAAAGTTTCCCTTTGATATCTAATGAAGCAACCTCATTCAAAAGTTGTCCGTTTTAAGCTCTTTGATATAAGCTAGATAACCCAAAATCTTAATATGATTAAGACTCAATTTACTACCATGTTGTGACATCCTGATTTTCGAGACTTCCATCAAAAAGGAAATGTCATATGACTAACTAGTTCAATAGGATTGTCAATCTTCAAGCTTCACCTCCTACACCTCGGGTCTCTGGTCCTTCACCAATGCTATCTAAGAACCTGAAATTGGTTATACAATAACCAATGAAACTACGTCTCAGCAAATTCTACCCTCCTAAGACTCAATTAGGAAACCAATACACCTTAAGGCTGCTTAAGCACAACACGAGTCAAATGACTTACTTTAGCCTCAGTTTCATCCTGCAAATCAAGATTATTCACAGATGCCTTATATCACATCAATAAGTCAATTCACAACCTTAGATCAAATCATAAATCAATCAACCTAGTCGATTACATGTCATCACAACCCCTTTCTTGGTCGATTCACCTCATACTATCTATAAAGTCCGCTCATATCAAGACTACTCACTGCTAAGTTGATAAATAGATAATATAGCTTGCTTCTGAGATGATCAGGTATACTGCTTTCTGCTAAGCTGACATATCACCCTTAGGCTGATATAATATTTCGACAATACTCAATCTAAGCTAATAAGGTATACTGCTCTTTGTTAAGCTGTCATATCGCCCTTGGGCTGATATAGTATACCGGTATACTGCTCTCTGCTAAGCTGACATATCACTTTTGGTTCGATATAATATACCATTCCAAACATACATCCCAATAAAATAGCCATGTGTGGGTACACGGTCAATCTTAGCCAAAATATCATATATTTGCTTTAGCACATCCCAACATATTTTTGTATTTCGTAACTTGACACCCGATAATTACCAATTAATTACCCAAAATTATTTAATTTTAGGAATAATTTCCCAAAATCATAATTAAATCAATTCAGCACAATTTAGCACTCAAATAAATAAATAGATTGCACCATGATGATCGGCATAAAATTCCAGTCACGGCCATTCAGGTCGAATTTCCGGAAAATAAATAAATAAATAAATAATTAATTAATTAATTACAAAAATTAATTATTAAATACTAATAAATCCAATTTAGGCCTATAATGCTTGATTAGATGCCAAAACGAACCCAAAAAAATCTCGAGGTTCATTCTATAAATACTATAGCCTATCTACTCCCTAATGGGGACATCTAACCACCTAACATGTATCAGTAAGTCACTAATTTAATTACTCTAATCTAATCTAACCACTTATCACACTTAATTAACACTAACCTAAGTATCATTAGTCTACTAAGCGAGGATTAGTGAACTAAACTCATCTGTTTAACAATTTGTTCGGATCGAAACGTCAGGAACGAAGCGAGGATCGCTTTTCTCCAAAGTGGGCCTAGGATCCAAGGCCCGAAACACCTCAAAATGGGCCTCAAAGCTACTGTGAAACCCACAAAAATACTAATATGTTCTTGCTGAAACAGATGCCAAACAACTCTTTTAAAGCGGGAATTGACCGGGAAAGAGGAAATAGGCCAAACCGAGCTTTGACAGAGATTTACCGACGAAGGAATGGCGAAGGACCTCCTCGGCTAAAGCCTACAAGTTTCGAAATAGTTGCTGGGATGGAGAGTAGGCAAGAAGGGAGACAGGATCAGGCGATGGCATGCGTGGGCAAGGCGGTGTGGCTCCGGTGGTGCGAACGGCGACGTGAGGTGGCGACGGTTGCTCCGACGATGCTGATGGCATCCGCTGGCTCCTCTGCTCGCTGGTGGCGCACAAAATGAAGGGGAGAGGGGGTTTGGACGGCAATAAGGGGGAGGATGAGGGAAAGAGAGGAGTGAGGGTCCACTTGGCCTTGAATTTCCATATAATTGTCCCTCCAAAGACTCATCCTAGGCCAAGCATCTTACTTGGCTGTCCATGAGCCACCAAGGCACACCAACAACTCTTGAAATGGTGCATTTTGGCTAGGCTAAGGGGGCACACGAATTTTGAAGGGAAATGGCTTCAATTGGTCTTGATCTCCTCTTCCATTCAATCCCAATTGACCTCAATAAATTCAATCAACCCAACATCGGTCATCTCGACATTTTTCCTCACCCATGGATTCATCTTGCTTCACAAATTTGCAACAAAAAATAATCTGCAATTTTTTCTGAACAAAAACGGTCATATGCTGACTTTTTTCCAAAAAGTCTCGGGTTGCAGAAAAATCTTCTGAGACTGAGTTGACATTTCTAGAATTTATTGTGACATGACCGAATCTTCAAATTTTGAAATCAGACATAAATTGGCAATTAATTTCATTCCGACGCATTTTTAGCGTGACCTAGGCTACTAGGTAGTTTTTAGAACTTTTTAGGGCAAATGACCCGTGATCAATTTTCTTCGAGCTACACTAAACCCACTCAACACATTGGCGACTCTCGATTGTCATGAAAATCTCGATGATTCAAATACGGACACAGGATACCATAACAATAAGAAAATCAATCTAGTGTCGATTGACGAGAATTTTCCAATTTAGTGGAGTCACCCACAATCGGCCACATATCTCAGTCGAGCCGACCTATCTCTAATCTCAAATCGGTTTTATACTGTGCCATAGTGGCCTCTAAAGATGAACACGGTCGAAAAGCCGATTCCTGGTCAAATTCTCAAGTTTATTACCTTAAAATTCCTTAATAACTTTCCTAGATAACATATTTATCTCGAAAGTGATCAGCTCTGAGAATAGCCCTATAGGCGCATCAATGAAATGCCCGATTAATTCAGCAGAAAATATGATTGAAAATCTGGGATGTCACACTTTTACCTTCCTTTTTGGACCTCGACTTGATCGTGAGGTGTCGGGTAATCGATCTAGTAGGTTTGATTTGCGAAAACCCGAACCAAAATCGAGAATCGCGTCAAATGTCAAATTAGGGTTAAATTGCAATTTAATGAAATTCGAAAGCCAATTTGTACAATTTTAGAAAATTGAAGATGCATAAATGAAATTGATGGAAAAAGGGTCCCGAAACCAGTTGTTGGAGGTCCAAACTGGCCAGCAAGCGGCTAAGCGGCTGCACCACCGGTAGTGATCGACCTGGTCAAACCGGTTCTTGACTAGTTTGGTTTGGTGTTTGCTATTTTGTTCACTTGGAACCTCTATGGGTTCAAAATTTATGCAATTTGATTCCTGAAAAGAAAATTTATCCTATTTGAGAAGAAATTGCCCAATCATTATTCAATTAAGCTAATTAAATGTCATGAATGCAATCTAGGGGTCTTCTATTGATTTAATTGAATGATTATTGCGAAAGATAACGAATCAAAACCATAGATGTTTTGAATTGGGCCTAAAGGGCTAAAAAGATCAAATTTGTGATTCAATGAGCAAAATTGCAACTTGATCAAAATTTGAATTCAATTAGTGCATCGATTACCCTATCTAATCAACCACCCATGTATAAGATCACTTATCGTATTCAAAGTGGCCTCTAATTGAAGTGTTCAAGCTTACGTCAAAAATGAATCTAGGTCAAATATCGAAAATGGACCTAGATTTATGAAATTAAATCATAATCTTGAATGGATCGAGTTGAATTTTGCCAATTGATGCTTAATTGTTTGGCTTTCTTATGCTTGAAAGAGTAAAATTCTTCAAATCGAGAATTTTTTATGTAAATTTCCCAAAATCAACTTTAGATTTGGAATTATCTTAAGAAAATGAGTGAAGAACAACTATATGTTTGCAATTCATGAATAATTGATTTTGATTCCCTAATTAGAGCTCAAAACAGCAATTTGTATTTTGACCAGGCAATTCACAAAACCGAATGCGCAAGCGGATTTAAAATAGTTCCTAAACCAAATGTCAAAAAGGAACTATACCTAATTATGGCTACAATGAAAGTAATTTGATTTTGGCCAATTCAGAACCTAAAACCGAAAAATTCAGAAAATAAGGTTCTTAATTGATTTTTGCAAAACTTTTGACACCAAAGTCAAATTGGCAATAAAAGAAATGTATTTGAGAATTTTTTGTTTTTTAAAATTTTTTGTCAAAGGTTTGACCAAAAGTCAACCTTTTAATTGACTTTTGATTTCTTGATTAAATTTTTGAATTTTTAGAAATTGATATGATATAAATGAAATTAAAGCTAAATAGCATCTTTTGGGGGTGAAAGGTTAAATTTTGACCTAAGGTTGGCTTTTGGTCAAAGGATTGATCGAAAAGTCAACTGTTAGACTTTTCAGATTTTTTCTTGAAAATGACTTGTAAATCACATAGTGGTGATAATGCAATGGAAAAAAAATGAAAAATGAAACTTTTGGCTAAGAAATGGGCTATATCACGATCGAAACCCAAATCTCGATTTTTACCTTTCTTCAACATGTTAACTAAAAATCAAGGTGTCAATACTAGATAGAGTATAATCATATATTAATTTTGTATGGTTTGCTCATGTTTGCTTAAGTTATGGCTACTATTGAACTACTAGTGCCATTATCTTTCTCATTTTACTTTTCTTAAGTCTACAAAAGCATAAAGGACTAAAAAAAATCCTAGGATACACGTTATTTTCTATAACTAGGACAACTTCATTTCTTTTTTATTTATATATGTACATTAGATGACAAGTGAGGTGCACTAGGAAATTCAAAAGATCAAGATTACTGATTATATTGGACTGTACATCGATCACCTATCCCCACCCAGCTACACGTGTCGCCTAACCCTAGCCCCTAACATCCTCAAAATCCTCTCGGCTCCAAATGATCCACCTTCCCTCCTACGTGAAGTCAACTAGCACCTCGTAATGGACCATCAAGAAGGCAGGTGGGATCAACATTCTAATGATTTAAAAAGATGAAGTCAACATACAGTAAGTCACAACCCAACAAGCAAAAGGTCCACCGATTTATACCACACAAATCAATCACCGTACTTATAAAGAAAGACACAATAGAAAATTCAGTAAATCGCATGCACATCAACCCATTCGGCATCACAAGGATATCTAATGGAACCACATTAAACACCTCAGGCACTTGGAAGAACCCAATTATCCCTCCAAGCATTCTTACTATAACTCAGGGCATCATTGTCTCAAGGACTGACAACATTCTCAATCACACATTCACACAATAATGCAGTAATTTCATAATTCAATTAAAAGTACGTTAACGTTACTACCATTTCGAGCCTCATGCATGTATCTAATGAATCAACAATTATTTTCATCCCCTAGACTAATATAAACTTGCCCCGCTGATATTACGTGAACTATCAAAAGACTCGCAGCTTTGGCCCTGAAATAGCCTTATAACGTGTCCTGAGTGCCTTAAGAAACAATAGCGGTTGCCTAAGTAAAAAAGTTTAAAAAATTATGAAACTTTAGTACGAGCTAGAGAGGAGCTAAAGGAACATTTTTTGTGAAGGACTCAAAGTCTGATTCAGCTAATACAATTGTAAATAACTTTTTCAATCCAAGCCCAAAACAGTCAAAATTTCCAGAACGAAATTGAGTAGGAAAATAAATATTTTGCCGACCAAATGAAACCGAAAAATTATTAAAATTTCATATATTGTAGCTTAGAATGTACTATATAACTTTCATGGAGGACATGTGTTATAATTTTGAACTAAAAAATCTGTGGAAAACGTAAACAAGGAGAGATCGGGGCAGTATGTCCAGAAACAGATTTCGGATCCCAAAGGTTTTCAAATATATTATTTTCGTACAATGTCCAAAAAATTATGAAATTAAATTATATCATAGAACATTTAATAAGAGATTACTTTTGTGAAGGAACCTCCATGAAATTTGCACCACATAAGTTGGTATAAAATTAGAAATCTCCAGGGTCGGGCTAGAACCGAACCCTCCCTTAGTTTCAGCACAGATTTAATTAAGAATTTCAACTAGCTCAACCCCCACATGTGCTAAATGTCAACCAACCATGCTCCTACGACCCAACCACAAGCTTGCCTACTTCAAACTTGACAATGTATCCCGGTAACGTGATCGAAACTTTTGTCTAAATGACAGTCTAAATGACGTTCAAGAATTTTTTAGGAAACTATTTTCATTGCATGACAAACGATTGATATACGATATAATGGAGGATATCTACTTGCCTCGGGTCCTCGTGGACGGCGGTCGTGACTGGGCGGGATGAAGGCGAGCTAGTAGTGACGACGCAAGTGTCGAATTGAGAAAAAAACCAATCTTCTTGTGCTGAGGAGGGGTCCCTTCGTTGCCGGCTCGTGCACTTCGTTGGTGGTGTAGCTGAAGTGGTGTAGAGGAACAGGGTGAGTTCAGGGGTGAAAGTGAAAGAACGAGTGGACTCTCTCTCTCTCTCTCTCTCTCTCTCTCTCTCTCTCTCTCTCTCTCTCTCTCTCTCTCTCTCTCTCTCTGTCTCTGTCTCTGTGTTCTTTTCTCTTCCCATAGTTTGCTCTCTCTCTTTGGCGGTGATTTTTTTAGTTGACGCAACATCTCACTTCACGCTAGTTGGGATGTGGCATGATGTTGTGCCTAAAGCAGCGGAGAAGATTCAAGAGTCTTTGTGTGTGATGGAGGAAATTCAAGAGTCTTTGGTAATTTTTTTTTTTTTTTTTGGTTATTTCTTTAAAGGGCCATTGCCTTGGAAATTCTTGAGGGATATTTAGATCACAATAGTTTATTGATGATGAGGTAGTGGCAGCAACTCGATGATATAGATGCATCCTCAGATGAGGTGAAAATGGCGTTGCTCGGTGATGACGTTGTGAGGATGCGAACGGCATAGTCCGACGGCAAGCTTGCTAACATAGTGTGGACCGTCAAGCATTTAGGGCTTGCTATTTTATCAAGCAAAAAATTTGGATGTCATAGTGATGTGGACATCGAGTCATATCGAGGAGGAGGTGCTAGGGACCCATTGTCTATTCCTACTGGTTCGATTACTCGAGCGCGGGCCAAACAATTCAAGCAAGCTGTTGGCGTCATGGTTCGTGATCTTTGGCGTGAAGATGACCTTGGATCAAATCTTGAAGAATCTTGGAAATCTTGGTGCAATTTAATTATCTTGTCACCAAATAATTGACCAAGTCAATTTATATATATATTCTTGTTTAAGAATATTCTAAAATAGGAATATTTTAGAATATAACGCATTAGATTTTAGGGTTGGTTTTATGGTTTGTGTGGCAGCCTATATAAAGGATTTGCCAAATTTCTTTGAGGACAGATATATTTTATTTTTGAGGAAAAGAATTGAGAGGTTCTCTTTTTTTTGTTCTTTTGAGGACTTGACCTAATCAAGATTCTCTTCGACTTATCGAGCGAGATAGCGAATTCTTTCGCTCGTGGCGTCTATAACGTTGGTTGGTTGACACGTGTTCGTCAACAGGCCACATTCATACCGAGGTTGCCAATCACAGGTTTGATTGGAGTTCGAGGTTTGCAATTCGCACCATCTGGGCCTTCGTAGAACGATCCTTCCACAACGATTCACATCAGTTTGGTATCAGAGCAAATGTGGAGGTAGTTGTCACCATCTGTAGTATGATAATTGATGGAGGTAGTTGTGCGAATGTGGCAAGTTGTATTATGGTGGATAAGTTGGGCTTGAAGACAACAAAGCACCCTAGGCCTTTTAGACTTCAATGGTTAAATGATAGTGGTGAGGTGAAAGTATCGAAGCGAGTTCGAATTCCATTTGAGATAGGGAGGTATAATGACGAGGTAGAGTGTGATGTTGTACCTATGCAAGCGGGTCATATCTTGCTTGGAAGACCATGGCAATATGATCGAAAGGTACATCATGATGGATATACTAATCGTTATTCATTGGTGATGAATCAAAAGACTTATACCTTGGTACCAATGACACCTAGTGAGGTGTATGAAGATCAATTAAAGTTACAACGAGAAGCCGAGAGAGAGAGAAAAGGTGAGAAATCCGAGGGCTTGCGTGGTGTGTCTAAGACGCAAGGAAAAGGAGAGGCTGAGAGAAAGATTGTGGTAAAAACTAAGGGAAAAAGAAGAGAGGAAAGAAAAGAGGCAAAATAATTTTTATGCAAAATCAAGTGAAGTGAGGAGAGCCTTAGTTCTAGATCGACCAATACTTGTACTTGTGTACAAGGAGGTTTTGTTTTCTACTAACGATCTTGACCCAAGTTTGCCTAGTCCTATTGTGTCTTTATTGCAGGAATTTGAAGATGTCTTTCCTGATGAACTTCCTGGAGGGATACCACCTATTCGAGGCATAGAACATCAAATTGACTTGATTCCTGGTGCGCCATTACCTAATCGACCCGCATATCGAAGCAATCCCGAGGAGACAAAGGAACTTCAGCGGCAAGTTAGTGAATTATTGGAACGAGGGCATGTGAGAGAGAGTCTTAGCCCATGCGCCGTCCCTGTTTTGTTAGTGCCAAAGAAGGATGGAACTTGGCGAATGTGTGTCGATTGCCGAGCAATCAATAATATTACGGTAAAGTATCGACATCATATTCCTAGATTAGATGACATGTTGGATGAGTTGCATGGTTCTTGTATTTTCACTAAGATTGATTTGAAAAGTGGTTATCATCAAATTAGGATGAAAGAAGGTGATGAATGGAAAATTGCATTTAAGACCAAGTATGGATTATATGAGTGGTTAGTAATGCCATTTGGATTAACTAATGCACCGAGCACGTTTATGCGACTTATGAATCATGTTTTGCGTGCTTTTATTGGTCGATTTGTGGTTGTCTATTTCGATGACATCTTGATTTATAGCCGAAGTCCTGATGACCATATTGAGCATGTGCGAGCTGTCTTGCAGGTTTTAAGGGCCGAGCAATTATACGCTAATCTAAAGAAGTGCTCTTTTGTTACCAACAAATTAGTATTTCTAGGATTTGTTGTTAGTGTTAATGGTATACAGGTTGATGAAGAAAAGGTTAAAGCAACCCGTGAATGGCCAACGCCTAAGACCATAGGAGAGGTGCGTAGCTTTCATGGATTGGCGAGTTTTTATCGACGATTTGTGAGAAATTTTAGCACTATTGCCGCACCATTAACTGAGGCAATCAAGAAGCACGTGGGTTTCACGTGGGGAGAAGAGCAAGAGAAAGCATTTAATATGCTAAAAGATAAGTTAACTAATGCTCCTTTATTATCTTTGCCAAATTTCAATGCTACTTTTGAGATAGAGTGCGATGCTTCTGGTACAGGAATTGGAGCCGTGTTGATGCAAGGAGGGCATCCCATAGCTTATTTCAGCGAAAAATTGAGTGGAGCAACATTGAATTATCCTACCTATGATAAGGAGATGTATGCTTTAGTGCGAGCTTTGGAGACTTGGCAACATTATTTATGGCCAAAGGAGTTTGTGATCCACACCGACCATGAGACCTTGAAGTACTTGAAAGGACAGCAAAAGTTGAATAAAAAACATGCCAAATGGATGGAGTTCATTGAGACTTTTCCATATGTGATCAAGTACAAGAAAGGTAAGGAAAATGTGGTAGCCGATGCACTTTCTCGAAGGTATGCAATTCTAACTATTTTAGAAGCAAAGTGTCTAGGTTTTGAGCATATCAAGGGCTTATATATTGATGATGATGACTTTGGGAGAGTCTATGAAGCATGTGAACACGCTGCATTTGATAAATTTTATAGGCATGAAGGTTATCTTTTTCGTGAAAACAAACTATGTTTGCCTAAGTGTTCTTTGCGTGAATTGTTGGTGCGAGAAGCTCATAGTGGTGGTTTAATGGGGCATTTTGGCATTAATAAGACTTATGAAGTGCTGTATGAACATTTTTATTGGCCACATATGAAGAGAGATGTCACACGTGTTTGTGAGAGATGCATTGCTTGTAAGCAATCGAAGTCTACAACTAAACCGCATGGCTTGTATACACCATTACCTATTCCAACGCATCCTTGGATTGATATTTCTATGGATTTTGTGTTAGGATTGCCTAGGTCTAAGTATGGTAGAGATTCTATTTATGTGGTTGTTGATCGGTTTTCAAAGATGGCTCATTTTATACCTTGTCATAAAACTGATGATGCATCCCATATTGCTAATTTGTTCTTTAAGGAGGTTGTACGTTTGCATGGCATGCCTAGATCAATTGTTTCAGATCGAGATTCTAAATTTCTTAGCTACTTTTGGAAAACATTGTGGAAAAAACTAGGAACACAGTTGTTATTTTCTACTACTTGTCATCCACAGACCGATGGTCAAACCGAGGTAGTTAATAGAACTTTAGGGGCATTGTTGCGTGCTATTATTAAAAAGAACATAAAATCTTGGGAAGATTGTCTGCCACATGTTGAATTTGCATATAATAGGAGCAAGCATTCTGCTACTAAATTTACACCATTTGAGGTTGTCTATGGTTTTAATCCATTAACTCCGTTAGATTTAACCCCTTTACCTGTTGATAAGCGTGTGGATTTAGATGGAGCAAAGAAAGCTGAATTTGTCAAGTCGTTGCATGAGAAGACGCGCACAAATATTGAGCGCAAGACTGAGCAATATGCAAGGCAAGCTAACAAAGGGCGCAAGGAAGTGGTGTTTGAACCTGGCGATTGGGTTTGGGTTCATATGCGCAAAGAGAGATTTCCTGAGCAGCGACATTCTAAGTTATTACCGCGAGGGGATGGACCATTCATGGTTTTGGAAAGAGTTAACAATAATGCTTACAAGCTTGATCTTCCAGGTAAGTATGACGTTAGTGCCACATTTAATGTTTCTAACTTGACTCTTTTTGATGCCAGTGATGATTTGAGGACAAATCCTTTGCACGGGGGAGGGAATGATGTGGACATCGAGTCATATCGAGGAGGAGGTGCTAGGGACCCATTGTCTATTCCTACTGGTTCGATTACTCGAGCGCGGGCCAAACAATTCAAGCAAGCTGTTGGCATCATGGTTCGTGATCTTTGGTGTGAAGATGACCTTGGATCAAATCTTGAAGAATCTTGGAAATCTTGGTGCAATTTAATTATCTTGTCACCAAATAATTGACCAAGTCAATTTATATATATATTCTTGTTTAAGAATATTCTAAAATAGGAATATTTTAGAATATAACGCATTAGATTTTTAGGGTTGGTTTTAGGGTTTGTGTGGCAGCCTATATAAAGGATTTGCCAAATTTCTTTGAGGACAGATATATTTTATTTTTGAGGAAAAGAATTGAGAGGTTCTCTTTTTACTGTTCTTTTGAGGACTTGACCTAATCAAGATTCTCTTCGACTTATCGAGCGAGATAGCGAATTCTTTAGCTCGTGGCGTCTATAACGTTGGTTGGTTGACACGTGTTCGTCAACAGGCCACGTTCATACCGAGGTTGCCAATCATAGGTTTGATTGGAGGTCGAGGTTTGCAATTCGCACCATCTGGGCCTTCGTAGAACGATCCTTCCGCAACAATTCACATCACATAGGCTATGGGGTTTTGAGAATAGGCGAGAATTTGCTATGTGATCATCGAGGTTACATGGATTTGTCGTTGTTAATGGATGCGATTTATCTATATGTTATTGTTAATGTTTGGTTACAAGGATTGATTGTTGTTTGGTGGATGTGGTTTGTCTATACGTTATTATTGATGCTTGAAAGCACACTCCAAGCCTCAGAAAAGAGATTCACATTGGTTTTAGAAATGTTTTGAAGCAAGGCGGGCCAGGTGTCTCTCTTGGTTCGGCAATATTAGGTGTATCGTTTCCAAACTAGGTTTGACTTAGGTCAGTGCTTGAACATAATGGATCAAGCCACAGTTTTTGTTTTGTGCTCAGCATATTTTAATGATGCAATTTCGGTAAGTCACGACATATACTTCACTTGGCACACCTTTAAATCGAACTAAAGAAAAGATAAGAACCGATTGTTTGCTCGTTTGTACATGTGGTCACACGAGAGAAGCTGTCCTTGATGGATTTCTTGATGATGTCTGATGGATTTCGGAAGGAAATTTGATGGATTTCAGATGCCATCACCAATGAATTTTAGGGCGTTGCCATGCTCAATGGGGCAGGATGATACTTGGTGGATTCCAGATGTCTAATGGATTTCAAATGCTTTTTGTGGATAAATTTCGGAACGAAGTTGTACAGATCTCAGATGCTGTCATCAATGGATTTTGTATGCCTTCCACAAGTAAATTTCAGAATGAAGCTCGATGGAATTTGAAACGTTGCCATATCTGATGGGGTGGGATGACACTCGATGGATTTCAAAAGAACCGATGGATTTTGATTACATGTGTAATAAATGAAAGCCATATGATGTGTTGTGGATGCTCGTGTGCATATATCATGGAATATTATGTGGTTTTTGATCGAGATTGCATTTAAAGCATTTGAGAGTCAAGTACATATTTTAGAAGCCATTAACTGACACGTGTGTATTTTAAATGCCATTATTGGTGACTTGAGAGGTACGTGCATATTTTTTATGCCATTATTTGTGACTTGAGAGGCACGTGAATATTTTAGATGCCATTATTTGAGACTTAAGAGTCACGTGAATATTTTAGGAGCTATAATTGGCACATGCGTATTTTATATGCCATTAATTGTGACTTGAGAGGCACATGCACATTTTATGTGTTATTAATTAGGACTTGAGTGCGCATATTGTAGAAGTTATTATTTAGCATGTGTATAATGTTCATGAATATGGAACATTTTAATGGTCCTCGATCGTGTGAGCATTTTAGTTTTCTTTTGAGAACCCCATTTCATGTACATAGTCAAAGCAAAATAAGGACTTCACTATTGATCTACCATCAACATATTAGCATCAAGTATTCATATGATTCCAATACGAGTCATCCCCCTATATGAGATTTAGGCAATTTATTTATTGAGTTTTCAACTCATTTGTTGTTATTTCCTTCTTTTTCAATCTCATAGGTATGGCTACCCCACCCATTCACTTTGGTGTGCCTGTGGAAATGAACATAGTAGATAGCAGTAATGACTTCAGGTATAGGAGATGTGGGATGAGAATGTAGGGCGTTTGGTTTCTCACCAATTCAAGGCTTGGTATGTCCGGTTCAATGGGGGTTATTTTGGACCTCTCTGAGGGTATGACAGACCCCATAACAACCTTAATGGATCCTCACCAAATCCCATGGTGTTGAATCCACTAACGAGTATGGTGGCCGACTCCGACCCCAAGCCATGGGGACGCTAGCTTAACTGTGAGGGTACCACCTTTTGATGCCACCATTGTTAAGGATTTAGGACTAACCCCCTATCTCTTTTGGATGTAATCAAAATGGCACAACTAAGTAGGCTTGTAAATATAACATTTTGATCTTAATGAAGCATAATATAAGTAGTATGTCTGTGCATATGTTTTCATTACTATCTATTTATTGTTTGTTGTTTGGATATTATAATTGCACACTTCCGCATGCACTTAATTGAAAAATAAAAGTAACATCGCAAATCAATTACATGGATGTCATGTTTCTGCAGCGAGGGAAAGTACGGGGCCTGACATGGACGGATTCTCATACATTTGTGACTTCACGTCAATGGAGGAAGGTTCTAGTATTCTCATTTTATTATATATTAACAAGAGTCCGTACATTGCACGGGAATAACATTATATATTTTCCTAAAATATTGTTACTTCTAGATAATTATTCGATACGGTTAAAGTTGATTGGTACTTGTCTTCATCGCTTTACAAAATGTGCCTTATCTTTTCTTCGATAAGTCAGAACAAATACCAATTTATTTGCCATTTCTTGGTGAAGCAGCACTAGCGATGAAAATTCGGATCTTAGTTGTTTATCCCATCCTTCTTGGAGACGTAATACCTAGGCACTGGTAACTTTTTTTAGTTGATTAGCTAATATCATTTATTTTTAAAATATGTTCTAGCAATATTTTGTGATGATGGGTTACGTTCTTATCGATACTTTAGCAGAGACTTAGTATAAATTTGTATATTTATTTATTATACATGGGGGCTATCATGTCAATATAATTTTTAACGAATTTTCATTTGTTAAATTTAAATTATCATGTTATAATAAATATTTCTGCACTGTTCAACATTTGCGAGCATGTTATCTATCATAGATTTGAGACATATTAATGTCATTTATTTGTTAAATATGATCTATCGTTTTATAAGTTCTTTATCGATTTGTCAATATCATTTTTCTATGCAATTCCACAAAATATCTTGTCATAATGCGTGTTCATATAACCTTTTAATCATAACAATAATCACTCATTATACCCTATCCTTATACTTACTACTGAAACTTACACAGTCATGTAATAGAACCTTCTAAACGTATACTGTTTTTCCCTTCTATGATGGGTGATTTTTATTCAATTGATTTTTTCAATGTTATTTATTTGTTAGATATAAATCCAACATGAGATTGATCTTTTGATATTTTATTTTTCAAATATGAGTATTATTTATTTGTCAAGTATGAGCTTAGTGTGAGATTGATCTTCAGATATTAATAGCAATCAAACGTGAGATGGATATCTTGATAATGTTAAACTTTTTAAAACCCAATCTTAAGCAAGTATTCGTAAAGGAGATTGCTATTTTCACACCGTGAATAGCTGGAAAAGCATGGATACCACCGCTTTAAATTTAAACTCCTCACATGCCATCAACATCACTCTCCTTGAAACAGCCACTATCATTTACTTGTATCTGAAGCTGCTCCATGGGCCGAAAAAGTAGCCCACATCACAATTTGATTTCCTTTCCTTGATCGAGAATTACAATTACGATCCAATAAGCTAAATCTTAATTGGGTTCGAAACCCCAATTTCCTCAACCTATCAACTCTAAAAGTCACTCCTCAAAACCATGATCGTCGGCCGATTATCGACGTATCAGGAGGGGTCAAATGAAAAATCCCTCTTGCAAAATGTTAGAAAGATATGAGAATGCTTCCATAAATATTGGAAGAATATATCTCTAGGTGGCACTAACAAGCTGTAGAAACTAGTCATCACGAAATCTCGTCAAGTGGGTTTTATATCTGATGAACTAAGGTAGTGAGGATATGGAGACGTGATAAGCTAATCACGAAGCTATGCAAATTAGTTGAATTAACGATAAATTTGTGAACATTATAGCTAGTTCACACCAGAAGTCATTTTGAGATGGGGGAAAGAGAGATTTTGATAAAAAAATAATAATAACAAAAAAGAGATAGAGGAGAAGCAAACTATTATGACTATGAAAAGGTCAAAAGACATCATAAACATTTCAATCACTTTAGTTGTGCTTTTAAATTAGGGACAAAATTGGCAAGAGACTTTTCCATATATATATATATAATAAATAGGTATTTCCATATATAATCTATACATAAATAGTTATTTTAAGAGTTAGAAATTTGCTAGGATTATATATTTGCTAAAGTCGCGATTGAGAGCATCATTAAAAAAATATGCATAAGTATTGATTAGAGAATTATTAATTAAAATGCACAAGAATTAGAGATTTGTTAGGATTGGAGGTTTTCTAAAATCAAAATCGAAAGACAAATAATAGAGTAAGCTCACGCATGAATGTATCACATGGTACCATGTCAGGTGATAGATATATGACACAATGTAATTGTAAAATCCTTAACTTGACAGAGATTTCACTGTCAATAATTTGGATTACTGCTTAATTTTTTGGATGCGGAAGTTAAAATCATTTCCTTGGACCTGTCCTTGCTCAAATAGATCACTAGTTTTCTAAGATAACTTTCTATCACATCCATCTTCAAGTTGTAGCTTTGAACTCTGCATATGCTCCTCATATTAAGGATATGTCACCACCATGTACCTTTCCAGTTGCATCAAACTAACCTGTAATGGTTTGCAAATCACAAGGGCTTTGGCAATATGCTTGGACTAAGTTACTAATACTAAATAAGAAAACCATGCCAACCCAAACTCCATGCAAAGAAAAGTCCCCTAACGTTGGGAGTGTGACTTGGCGACGGTATTGCTCAAGGGCTTGGTCAAACCATCATGTGAAGGTCATCAGAATTCCAAGTGCAGTGGGCTTGACAAGTTCTAGGAAAGAGGGAAGAATCTTTCTCTTCCTCTTTGTCCAACAATTCGCTACAACATGATCCTCTCCACTTTGAGAAGGCGCGTGCTCTGCTGACAAGCCCAATTTGGTTTGGTGATTGGAGGACAATCATAATAACAACATCGTCTGGCCTGGAACGAAAATATTCTGAAGATTCTACCTGTGGTCATGCCTCACTTCATGTCTCGGGATTGCTCTTGCTCTTGCTCTTGCTCTCGACGGGTAGGGAAACTTTTACTTGTCCATCATCAAGTTGGCGTTCTTTCGGCCATCAGTTTGCTTCCCTGCTTCTTTTTTTGCCCTTTTTGGGCCCACTCAGACCTTTGAACTTGGAAATCAGCCCTGGAAACCCACCCCAACGGGCCGCGTGCCCGTTGGCACTTCCCTGTCGGGATTTTAATCTGATATGAACCCACGACAGATTAATTGATAAGGCTTCCTCAGGTGTGCTGCGAAATGTTCCATCGCCATTGCATCATGGTCGTGCTTATTGAGATTTGCCTCGCATGAATTTGCAATTAGCAATTGAATTTCTTGTGGGAAGTGGGGATGCCGTGGTGAGCAACTTAAGAGATTGCCATGATACTGCGAAAGCATCTCCAAGACTCTTCGTGAGTGGTTTAATGTTAATACAGATAGTTCAGATAGCATTCGTGCCTGATGGAGGTGTCATAAGAGATGAAAAACGCTATGCAATCTGTAGTTTCCACATGAAGCTGAAATGACCCCAAGCATTAAGCATGATGATTAAGATTCTGCCGCTCGGATGGACATCCTCTAGCAAAACAACACAACATTTGATGGATATCCTCAAGCTACTTAATGAACAAAGACTTCAACCTCCGATGCTTATAATATTTCTTCCTCGTCAACTAAAAGGCCATAGCATCAACAGTTTCTGCAGTATTGTTCATTGAATTTGCTAGCACTGGCATAACATGATTGCAAGGAAACCAAGTTCATGGTCAGTTATTAGCAGTCTTGATTAAAGATCAAAATCAAAGACTTCTCAGAACTACATGAACCAATGCCATGATAAGAAGTGTATTTGCTTCGCATAGCTGTAACTGACGAATTTCTGGGGAGGCATTTTGGTAACTATCTTTACTGGAAAGCAAGGAAAAAAGAAATGCCTCAAACCACACCAAAAAAAGAGATATTGCCCCCACCGGGATAGCTTCATGAGTACTTGTAAATCAAGCCTCAACGTGGCCAATCAATACCACAAGCATTTGTTCATAGTCTCCAGTAGTGTCCTTGACAATGGCACAATGGAGGGGGACGCTATTCCTCCTCTGGTACTCCTCACTTATAAACTTCATGTCAACCTCTGCCCTGGTAGCAACCACTCTAATCAGAGCCCCTTCATCTGTCCCTCGCCTATTGATGGCTAGATAAAGAACCTTCTCAAAATACTTCTCAGGGCAAGTTAGGCACTTTATTGTAGCTCTCGGTATAGCAAGGAACTCGTCTTTCGGATCAGTTTTCAAATCCTGCAAACATAAAGGATCAAGAATTAGACAATTCTTAATCTAGAACAGAGAAAAGTCAATATGTTCTGATGCATAGTACAAAGGTTATAGTCTGGAAGTGAATGAACAACTTGGAAACGGGTGATATTATTACATCTCAATGTTTTAGAAACAAGACATCTTGAAGTTGCCTCTTCACAACATGACTGCTAACCGAAAAGAATGCTGCCCCTGCGCTCTTCTCCTTGAGAAGCTGTAAGCTTTAGACATATAGGTAAAAGAACATGAAAGGGCCATTTCATACAAATTCCAACTCACCTTGTTGATATCATTTCCAAACTCATTTTTGTAGTGATTCAGTGTAGCATTGGCCTGTGCTTTGCTCCTAGTAGCCAAAATCCTTATGAGATCCTCGTGGCTGTAAACCTTCTGTGAGATCTTCTTGTGGAGTATCTTAGCCTCTACTTATTGCCAAAGTCACATTCACCTCATTTCCTCAAGCAAGATGATCGTCAAGGCAGTGGCGGCCACTGTGGCCAGCTCACTGGTCGTCGCTACGCTGTTCTTCTTCGCAATCCAAAGGCGGAGACACCGAAAGGGTCCGAACCATGGACCGGCGGAGGCGGGAGGCTTCACGCTGATGCCTCGCAGCGGCGCGCCGTCCCTCGACCTGAAGCGGCCATGAGCCGACTCGAGCTCGAGCTATGGCAGACGCAAGAAAAAAGAAAAGAGAAGTGGAGAGAGAAGGGGGAGAAAGAGTCATGGGCAAAAACGGAGGGGAGGAGAGAGAGTAAAGGGGAGAGAGACGGAGTTAATGGAGAGAGAGTGGACGCTGACAGGTGGGCCCAAATTTGCCACATGTCGACTTTTGAATGGTGGTACATTTCGCCTACGTGGAGGGTTAAACCCACCCAATATTTTCTCCGTCCACTTTCTCGAAGTGGAAACCAGATGGACGCGGAGGAGGATGAGAGAGAGACACCGGCACGCGGCAGTGTCTGGGCCCTTGGCCCCACAACCCAATCCCTTGGTTTTGCGCCTTCTTCTTTTTTATTAAAGAAAAAAACTTTGGCTTTTTTATTAAGATTCTTTCTTTTGCTTGTTTATCCTTTTTCCTTAATTCTTTCAATTTTGCAATTTTTTTTTTACGCCTAGCTGGTGCCACACTAGTGCCACGCACTCTAAATAATTAAAAAAAAAAAATGACACATAGGCATTTCTCATTAAGGAAAAGTGGAGAAAATATTAGGTGGTCAGAGCATGCACCCAGACCAATGAGGAAGCTCCACGTGGCTCCATGTCAGCGTGTGATTCCCATTACTTTTTGGAAAAACGTCATAAATGGTCCCTATACTATTACGTAATGTGCAATTTGGTCCCTGAACTTTCGATCGGCTCAATTTGATCCCTGGACTATTGATAAATGCCCAATTTGGTCCCTGAATTTTGGATCGGCTCAATTTGGTCTCTGAACTATTGATAAATGTCTAATTTAGTCAATCGGTACTATTTTTCCTTTTTTTTTTCTTATAGTAATGAAATTGAAAAAAAAAATAATAACGAAAAAAAGAAGAAAAAATAGTAACGAAAAAAAAAAAAAAAAAATAGTAACGAAAAAAAAAGAAAAAAAATAGTAACAAAAAAAAAGAAAAAAAGAAAAACAGTAACAAAAAGGAAAAAAAAATTAAAAAATAGTAACGAAAAAAAAAAAAAAAAGAAAAGTTCAATAGTAACGAAAAAAGGAAAAAAAGAAAAGAAAAAAAATAGTAACGAATGACTAAATCGGATATTTATTAATAGTTCAAGGACCAAATTGAGCCGATTGAAAGTTCAGGGACCAAATCGTGCATTTATCAATAATTCAGGGACCAAATTAAGCCGATCGAAAGTTCAGGGACCAAATTGCACATTAAGTAATAGTATAGAGACCATTTGTGACATTTTCCCTTACTTTTTCCACATAGAAAATATGAATTTCTTTTTTAATTAAAAATTTTCCACCAATAATGGGCTTGCACTGCCGCACTAGACTTACTGCGTAGAGTTATTTCCCTTTCTCTCTCCTCCTTTTTCTCCTTCAGGAGAAAGACCAATGCTTTCTCTCTCCCTTTTGTTTTCTCTCTCTCCGGCGCTCGGTCGCTCTCTGCTCTAGCGCTCGCTTGGGTGTCACTTCTTCGCTCTCTGCTCCGGCATTCTTTCAGTGCTTGTTAGGTCTTTGATTCGACGCTGTTATAGCCTCAACAATGCACGCCTGGTTCCGCTCGTTCTCCTCCGCTAGTTCTTCCAACTACTTCATCGCCTCAACGATCGAGTGCTCGGCCGTGACCTCCTTCACCAGCTTCAGGACACAACCCCTGTCGAGGGGCGACTTCGGGGTTGGGATCAGTTGACGCGGTTCTTAGCGTTGCTAACGCACCACGCCTAGATGAGCCGGAGGAGCATGTGATCGGGGTGAGGTTAGAAGCCCTCGGCAGCGGTTGGTTAGTGACGGGGCACGTGGCTGCCGCGCCACTGTCGGACGATTTGGACAACCACTTCTCGATGCTCTCATGCTCCTAGGTTATGCCCGTCACGATCGTCACAGTGTCCCTCATGATCTGCAGGGATATTGGACAGAGGAAGTACCGAGGGATCTCGACATCGCGGCCCTCCATGAATTGATGTGGCAACTCTCAGATTGAAGAGAGAGAGAATGTCTTGAAGTTAAAGTTGACCTATATATTTCCTAAAGATGGAGTTGATTATATGGTGGTAAGAGATAGCGGCTAGTTTTAACGTGGCGAGGGTTGAACTTTGAACCGGAAGGAGGACGAGAAGGGAGAGCTCCCGCACAGGTTCGGGAAATTTTTTCTGAGGACTCAAAGAATGTTCAAATATCATGAACTGCAAGTTGTGGCTTGCAAAAAGTTAAACTAGGCAATTCTTGTGGGTTGAGGTTGACTGGAGACTGTCTTACGATTCTTTTCTTTTCTGAGACTTTCAAATCTTGTCTGATTGCTTTAGGGATTTCTTTTTTGGTTGGGGTTGAAACTGCAGGAGAATCACATCCTTGTTTTGCTTATTCAAATTGGCTTTGCCTTTGCTCTTAGAGTTCCACGTTCTGATTTTGTCTTTTTGGCTCCTTTTTTACCAATTCCTAATACTGATTAACAGTTGCAATTAAAAGTTCGATTTTCTTACCAGAGACAAAAACAAGAATTTGATTTTGCTTTGATTGACAATTCTTTTCTTGCCAAAAAAAAATTCAAGCGATATTCTCGTCTGAATTTTATATTCCTTAAAATCAAGAGATCGTGGAATGAAGGCTTCAACATAGGTACACAGGATGGTAGACTGGTGCAAACAAAACTCAATTTCATCATTGATGAACTAAATCCAACATAAGATACTAGAAAAAAGGCACTATTCTCACTTGAATTGAATTGTGCCACAACAATAGTAGCCCCTACAATGAACTCAACCATAAGAAGAACATATGGTAAAAACATCAAGATTACTATTGGTTACTCAACTGTAGGCACAAAACCTACAAGGCACGACTATTCTCGAAGACATTGACAAAAAAATGGATCGTTATGACTAGAAAAGGAATCCTGAAAATCTAATGAAGAATCTGGAGAACTAAATTGCTAGCCATACACTATGGAGGAAAAGAATGAACTATTTTCTATTTCTAACTCGGCACAAAATTGCATGAAGGGTGGCTTTAAAGTACTACAGCAGCTTTCTCTGAAGATACAAGGGAAGCAACATGAGAAATGAGGGGTTCATAGTGATCAGCTTTTGCGCCACACCACCCTGTACATTAAAATCAATTGTGAGGCAATGTTAAATGCAGATGGAGAGTTCACAATTCTAGACAACTTGCTAAAAGGCAGCAATTTTCACTTCTTTTTTCCATTTTGTTCCTTTTGGTTTTCTGGGAAGCAGGTAGAATGCCAAATTCATTTACCTGTTCCTTTCATGAAAAGGAATAAAGGAGGACCCCATGTTTGACTTCTTGCCGCATCGATTCATGGAGGGCCGCGATGTCGAGATCTCTCAGTACTTCTTTTGTCCAATATCCCTGTAGATCATGAGGGACCTCGTGACGATGACGGGCATAACCTACGAGTGCAAGAGCATCGAGAAGTGTCTGTCCAAGTTCTTCGGCGGCATCACGGCAACCACTTGCCCCGTCACCAACTAGCCATTGCAAAGAGCTTCCGACCTCACCCCAAACCACACGCTTCTCTGGCTCATCCAAGCTTGGTGCGTCAGCAATGCGAAGAACCGCGTCGACTGAATCCTGCTTCTTGTTGTGGGAATCTCAAGTATAGTATGCCAAGGATTAAGGAAAACAGAGCCTAGTTCGAACAATGGAAGCAATGAAAACTTGTGGGCCAAATTGAGCTTTGATGGGAAAATGGTCTATGAAAGCATTGTTGAAGTCATAGAGGAGTTTGATTCCAAATATTGCATCGGTGTGGGAGGACATGGGAGTGTTTACAAGGCTCAATTGCAAACAGGTGAGACTGTTGCAGTCAAGAAATTTAAGGAAGCAGTGGAAGTCGAAATCGCTAGTCAAAAAGCATTTGAAAGGGAGATTCATGCTCTAATTGAAGCTCAGCATCGGAATATTATCAAGCTCTATGGCTTTTGCTCAAGTTCTCGACATCCATTTTTGGTTTACGAGTTCTTGGAATTAGGCAACTTGAAGGACATATTGAACAGTGAAGAGAGGATAATAACATTTGACTGGAAAAAGAGAGTGAATGTTATTAAAGGTGTGGCTTATGCTCTCTCCTACATGCACCATGAATGCTCTCCTCCTATGGTTCATTGAGACTTGTCAAGCAAGAATATTGTAATGGATGAAGAATACGAAGCTCGCGTCTTTGATTTTGGCATAGCTAAGGTTCTACGACCTTACTCATCTAATTGGACTTCCTTTGCAGGCACTTTTGAATATGCAGCTCCTGGTAAGGTGGTTTTTTAAATAAAATAATTAATTAAATAACGTTACTAAGATTTTGGCCAAAAAAAATATAGCATTAATAAGAATTAGAAAAAAAAAAAAAAACGAATGTTGTTTTCCCTCTGCAGAGCTCTTATATACAATTCCTATGACCCAATATTGATATGATCAGCTTCTCCTTTGCTCCCCATCCTTCAATATCGTTCATGGTAATCATCAAATGAAAAAAAAAGAGATTAATATTAGACGATAAGAACAAGAACTCTAGAACTTATCACCACCTGAAAGATCACTCCGACCAGACCACAATCTCTAAGCAGATCGTAGATCCAAACACTAAAAACGGCACACGATCATTGACAACCAAACGACACGAGATCGGTGGAGGCAGCACGAAGAAGAAAGAAAGGTGGTGAGGAGGAGATAGAGCGAACCTGCGAAGGCTTTCCGGAGTTGCTCGCAGTCATCAGCCAGCATTCCTAGATTCCCGTCACTAAGGATTGATTCAAGCCTCCAAGTTTTATCAGTATCTTGTTCCAGCCACTGACGGGAGGCACTGGCTCTGGGACGGTGAGAGTTGACGTTGTTGAGGGAATGGAAGATCGTGTGGAAGGGGGTTGCTTGCGTCGAAGCGAAAAAGAGAGAGAGAGAGAGAGCGCAACGTAACATGGAAAGCAATAAGCCTTGGAGGCGCTGTACGAGCGCCACGTGTCGTTGCAATCACTGCGTCCGCTTTCTCCAAGTGGAAAGCCGAGGTACGCGGAGTAAGGTGAGAGAGACGCGTTGGGCCGGATTTCGACAAAATTTTGGGTCCAGTTAATGGGCCGACAGGGTCAGGACAAGAGTTTTGAAATCTGGCCCGCCCACGCATACGTTCATTTGAGTAATATAAATGTCCCCAACTTCTTCCGTAAAGTGCAGGCATGGGCAGCGGCCCTTGGCCCCACAACCCAATCCCCTGGTTTTGCACTTTATTTCTTTTTAATAGGAAAAATACTTTGTCTTTTTTTATTAATATGTCTTCTTTTACTTATTTATCATTTTTCTTAATTATTTAAATTTTGTGAGTTTTTTTTTTTTCTCCTGACATGGCACCTAGCTGCTGCCACATTGGCACCACGCACTTTAAAATATTACAAAAATCAAATGTTAACATTTCTCATTAGGCAAAGTGGACGGGACTTATGAAGGAAGTTGATTGCACCAATTTTCTGATTCCATCGTACTTTTTGAACATTTAAGACTCAATTACTTTATTATGATGAGTTTTAGGAATTCTGAGACACTAATAACTGAAAATAATCCTTACTAAATTTGATTCTCTCTTTTTCGAATGATGTAAAGTTATTTACATAATTTGATTTGAGCAAATCATACTCCGATCTGCACTTCATTTTTTCTTAACTTATATGTTGGTACGCATTCATCTAAAATAATTGGACCAAACTTCACAAAACTAGATGCCAACATATACCAATTGCGGTCATTTGAATTTATCACATTTTCCATGTGACAAGCCAAATTTAAGCTATTCTTAAGGATTGGATGTTGCAATTGCAAGCCATCTCTTCCGGGATGGAATTGCAAATGACAGTAATTCCCAAGTGCTTTCAAGTAACTAATGAACCATTACAGAAATGGACAATGGAATTAGCTAAGATAAATAAAGTAGAAAAGACGATTTGCTACACAGGCTACAACAAAAAGACCGAAATATCTCAAAAAGCGAAGCATGTGGGATCAACTAGTTCTTCCAATTTGATGTCCTCTGATGCACTAAACACGATCGAGTTACGCGCTGACATCGCCCGAGAAACTTGTTGCATAGTTGGACGATGCTTTGCTTTGGGATTTAAGCACAAAAATGCCATCTTTGTCACCAAAGCCATTTCCCCTAGCATATTACCTTTTGGGTATGGAATTCTTTGATCTAAAACTTCCTTCAATGGCCAAGAAGCTTTTGAATTGCTCGATGGTGATGAAGATGAGGACGCAAGAGAAGAAATGAGATCGCCCGGATGGCTTCCCATGATTGTTTCCAATGCCACCACTCCGAAACTATAAACATCGCATTTCTCGTTCACTTCCATTGTGTATGCGAGTTCTACATAGAGAAAAGAGCAAATTTTTCTACCTTTTATACAATATCTATGCTTTGTAAATCTAAATTGATTTTGAGTAAATCAAATATAGTGAATTAAGTATAAATCAATACATTCTTTAGATTCCAATGGGCTCTAAAATTTTCCATTTCTTTAGGAAAAAGTTTCACTTTTTAAATCGGTGGCCTACATCTTAATTAATATTTAATCGAACTTTCAAATTGCATGGATAGCGTTGGACTTGGTGCTGAGAATTTGGAAATTTAAAGGAAGGTAGTTCAGGATGAGGATCTCATGTATGATTATTTTCCTATCTATAAAATTGAAGTGGGGTGAAATTTTGAAGAAATCAACTTACCTGGAGCTGCATAGCCAAAGGTGCCTACAAAGGAAGTCCAATTGGATGAATAAAGTTTTAAAACTTTGGCTACATCAAAATCAGAGACGTGAGCTTCATATTCTTCATCCAGTAAAATGTTCTTGCTTGAGACATCTCGATGAATTATAGGAGGAGAGCATTCGTGGTGCATGTAGGACAATGCATAAGCCACCCCTTTAACAACATTCACTCTCCTATTCCAATCAAATGTTGCCATCCTCTCTTCATTGTTCAGAACATCCTTCAAGCGCCCGATTCCAAAAAGCCGTACACCAAAAATGAATGTCGAGAACTCAAGCAAAAGCCATAGAGCTTGATGATATTCCGATGCCGAGCTTCAGTCAAAGCATGAATCTCCCTTTCAAATGCTTTTCGACTAATCAAATCCACGTCCGGAACTTCATTAAGTTTCTTTACAACAACAGTCTCACTTGTTTGCAACTGGGCCTTGTAAACACTCCCTTGTCCTCCCACACCGATGCAATATTTGGCATCAAACTCCTTCGTGGCTTCAATGATGCTCTCATAAACCATTCTTCCATCAAAGCTCCATATTGCCCATGGGTTTTCATTGCTTCCATCAGCTGAACTAGCCTCTATTTTTCTTATTCTTCGACATCCAATACTTGAAGCTCCCACAACAAGAAGCAAAGAAAGCAGGCATCCCAAAGTAGGAATCAAAACTAGCAGCAACTTTTTGTTTTTGTTTCTGCCTTTTGACGTTGTTGTTGTACAAGGGTTAAGACCAACTATAACTCCACACAATCTTTTGTTCCCTTTCACAACTCCAATTGTAGCATTATGAAAGGCCTGGAATGTTTGGTAAAGGACCCTGTAACTCATTAAACGATATGTCGATGGATGTCAAGCTTGTCATATCACGAAAGGTCAACACAATTGAACCTGATAATTGATTGTGTGAGAGATTGAGTATTTCTAAACTGTGCAATAGCCCAAGTTGTCTAGGTATTTCTCCCTTGAGCAAATTTTGACTCAAATCGAGATGTTGAAGATATTGAAGATTCCCGATCTCGATGGGAATATTCTTTTCTATATTATTCCTGCTTAAATTTAAGAATAGAAGGTTGGAGCCCTCCCCAAGTTGGGTAGGAATTGAGCCGCTCAAGTTGTTTCCTGCAATGTTGAGTTCTCGTAGATCGGGTAATGCTCCAAGTTCTTGAGGGATGTGACCTGCAAGAAGGTTGCAGTCCAAAAAAAGCTCTTGCAGCAACTTCAATTTTCCTAGGTCTTTAGGAATTTCCCCAACAATATCATTTGAGGAGAGATCAAGTCTCTGCAATTGAGTCATGTTTCCAAGCTGAGGTGGTATGGCACCGGAGATTTTATTGTTGGAGATCATCAAGCTCATCAATTTTCTATATTGACCCAATGTCGGTGGTAGCTCACCATAAAGTTTGTTGTTGCTCAACTCAAGGTAATTCAAGTAGGGGTACACACCAAGAGCATTGGATATATCTCCCTCGAGCAAGTTATTTTGGAGCCTAACTCTATACAAACTCGAACAATTTTTCAGGCTTGTTGGGATGGTCCAGTGAAGTGATTGTCGGATGCAGAAAAGTTCACAAGAGCTTGCCTACTGCATATGTTTTGTGGCAATTGGCCAACAAAGTGGTTTTTAGCTAGCTGTACATTTATGAGGAATGTGAGGTTATTCATCTCGGTGGGAAGAAAGCCCCCAAGATTATTCATATGTAGAGACAGTTCAACGAGGACTCCTAATTTTCCAATCTTTTTTGGAATTGAGCCAGAGAGACTGTTTTGGGAGAGTGCAAGATTAGTAAGAGATCTGGGCATTCCTAGTTCTTTAGGAATAGGCCCAGACAACTGATTGTCGAAAAGGGAAATGTCAATCAGATTGCTCAAATTCCCTAGAAATGACGGGATATGACCTGTTAAATGGTTTTGTGACAATTGCAACCGTGTGAGGGATTTCATTCCTCCAACTTCTGAAGGTATGGGGCAGCAAAGTTGGTTATAATAGAGGAAAACATGATTTAAAGTACTTAGATTTCCTAGAGTTGTAGGGATGGATCCATTGAGAAAATTGTTTGAAAAATCAAGTTGGTATAGAAACCCCAACATTCCTATTTCGTTTGGAATGGACCCAACAAGTTGATTATCGAGAAGCCATATTTTCCTCAAGCTGCTCATGTTTCCAATGGAAGAAGGAATTGGACCAGTGATGCGGTTGTCCGATAGGTAGAGATACATGAGAGACTTGAGCCTTCCTATTTCTTTAGGGATGAAACCAGAAAGCTCATTATTCCGAAGGTCTAGGTAGGTCAAGTTGCTCAAGCTACCTATCTCATTGGGAATCGGGCCGGTGAACTCATTATAAGAAAGGTCAAGAACTTTTAAAGATCGCAACGACCCGAGTAGAGTTGGAAAGTTTCCCGAAAGGAAATTTCGAAAAATGCTAAAATGAGTGAGTTTGGAAAGATCACCAATGGTCGGAGGGATGTTCCCATAGAGCTGGTTGTTGCCAAGCTGAAGATTAACCAAGTAGGGTAAATGAGAGAAATTGAGATGGTGAAGCGTACCGTGTATGGTAGAGTTCGAAAGGTTCAAGCTGGTGACACTCCCGAAGGGATCACAAGCAATTCCGTTCCATGAACAAGGGATGCTTCCGCTCCACGAAGACAAAGTAGAGCGGCTTTGGTTGTCTAGCTTAGACTTCCATTTTAGGAGTGCCTCCACTTCCATTTTAGAGGAGCTTCGTGTTGAAGCAACACAAGACATTTCTTGCACGAGCATGAGAAGGACATAAGCGAGGAACAACATTGAGCGTTGTTCTTTCTCGGAGGCCATGACAGGTTTGGGTTTTTTCGGGTGGGCTTTCTTCTTTTCTAGGCGCATATGTGTTGAAATGGACAACCAACGTATTTATAGAAGATATCGGGACCATCAAGTCAACAACCAAGTCAACCATCTTCAGAACTTTTATTTTGTTATGGCCATTATCCTCCGTTATATTTTTCGTGGCAATTCTTTGATGCAACACTATGTACGTGAGATATAAAAGTTACCGAGGCACTTGTGTTTCGAAAACTTGCAGATAAACATCCGTTGTCAATGACATTAGATGATTGGCTTGCATTTTTCTTAATTACGTAGAGTACGAAGCTGAATCTTTTATTCTCACTTTATTACACACTAGTCTCAACCACAAAAGTGACATGTCCAATAATTATTTGTCATATTTTCGTTTTACGCTGTCAAAAAAAAAAATTGGTAAAATTATCGACAATAAAATCCGTATATCTTCTAGTGTGAATAACATGATCCTAAAGACAAAGGCCGTGGTCAACACGCCAATACAATTATAGGAATTCCCTATCTTTATTTTGAACCCATGTTGTCTTTCTTTTCTAGCCTTCGGTGACAGCGATCCTTTGTGTGACTTCCTTTTTCTTCTCTTGTTCAGCAAAATCCTTCGTGTGACTTCACGTAGTATAACATATAACGTGTTAGATCTCACTTTCGTTTACCAGGTTTGGCCCTTTTTTAATTTTCGTATGTATTTTGGGCGTAGTTAATTGCCATTTTAATGAAATATCAACCTGAACGCTGTTCCATCACCTAGTCCTTTGGTTATTTAAATGACTTTCATGATCCCTATTACTGAATTTGTTGGTCGATGCTAACGAATCCCTTTCTTCTAAGCATTTTCTGAATCGAGTTTTTGGCATATTGAAGTAATTAAACTTTCATTTTGTTACGACTACTAACCCTCCATTATATTTTCCGTTAATATGAGCAATGCACATCGTACATCCAATATGTGTGGCCCTTTATTTGCAAAGACTTGTTAGTCTTCTTTGGAGCAAGGACAGGGATGGAAGTTAACCACACAAAAACATAATATTGCTGAGATACAATCCCAACCTGCATTAAAAAATTATGAATTCATTGGCAAAAAGCATGAAATGCAAGAAATTCACAAGGAAGACCTATTTTCGATTTTATTTTTACTATTTTGGAAATGTTGATGTTGTTTTGAGTTATATGCCATCTCTGTTTTTATGCAGAAATTGTGATCATAAAATTTTCTTAAGGACCGTATGAGATCCGTCAAGGACAGGAGATGTGATGGTAGAGAAAGTCACACAAAAGTTCACATCGCACTTGTAATGACAGTGATTTCGAAGAAGATTCCTCCACTCCATAAAACACGGCATAGGAGAAGATTTGACAAATTCCCCATGTACATATAGCATGAAACACGAGTCCAAAGCCATTAGAAATGGGAAAAGGTCACCAAAAATCCCAAACTTTTTTTAAAGTGATAAATTTATCCCAATCTTTTTTTTTTTTTTTTTTTTAACATAAAAAACCCTAAACTTTACAAACTGTGACACATTTACTCATTCAAGGGCATTTTAGTTTTATTCTTTATGTTTATTCTTTTTTTTTTTTTCTTTTTTTCTTCTTCTCTCTTCCTTTGCCGGCCATGGTGGAGGAAAGTTGGCATCCGGCGAAGGTCGCCCTTGCCTGGGCTGGCTAAGGCCGCCCTTGCCAGTGTCGGGCTGGCGAGGGAGGCCCTCGCCCAACGCAAGTGAGGGTGACCCTCACCGACATTGGGTGAGGGGTGCCCTCGCTAGATCTGGCAAGGAAGGCCCCACCCGGCGCTGACAAGGGCCGCCCTCACCTACGTTGGGTGAGGGCTTGGCGAGAGGTGCCCTCGTCGGACTCGAGTGAGGGGTGGCCTTGCCAGATTTGGTGAGGGAGGCCCTCGCCAAACACTAGCTTCCCTTCGCCAGCTCCGCCATGGCTAGTGGAGGGAAGAAAGAAGAAGAAGAAAAAACGAAAAAAAAAGTTTTTAAAAGTAAAAAAGACCAAAATGCCCCTATGATTTTAGGGTAAATGTGTCACACAAAAGAAAGTCAGGGTTTTTTGTGTTACAAAAATAAGTTTGGGGTAAATATGTCACGGTTAGCAAATTTCGGGATTTTTCATGTTACAAAAAAAAGTTTGGAGGCAAAATTATTTTTACCATCGCTGCGGTGGCCCGGTTGGATAAGGCTCTCCAATGAAGTTAACGACAACGGAGGGGGTCAAATCCCGCTGGTTGCACGGGATCTTAAGCGTGATGTCGGGGTGGTGGGTCCTCCGCTAGCGTCGCTCTAGGGTTTACCCACCGGCTACCGGCTGTACGGGGTTCCCTAGGTATAAAAAAAAAAAGTATGGAGGTAAATTTGTCATTTTGGGCAAAGTTTGGGGTTTTTGGTAATTTTTTCTCTTAGAAAATTGGTCGAAGAGTACATATGACTGGAATTGATATTTTATGAGTAGGGCATCGCGTTTCTTTGTTTTTGTTCGATTTTTGGGTCCTCTGTCATCAAAATTTGTTTTGCATCCCTCGCTCCCTTGTTTTCTGTAATGTAGCTTTATTACATACGGGGATGACATTATTCTAAAATATGAATTTGAAATTCCTTGATAAATTCTATTAATATAAGTTCACACTCGATAAAGAATTCACCGCTAGGGACCTTGCTATTCAGCTGATTGAGTTGTTAGATGTGGAAGTCGAGCATTTCCGAAAGATTTTTCCTACGCTGGCATGTACGAGGAAAGTTTGATCTACTTTAATTGATCCCACTTTTTGAATGGCTATTCCACAATGACTTAACTTGATTCTCTTCTCGATGTCTTACATAGTACGCCAAGCTCGTTTGGACTGTTGATCACACATGCTTCCGGATTGGAATGGCTTAAGATAGATGATATATAGGTGATAAGTTGAGTCAGGTAAATTTGACAAGGAATTCATTGAAGAGACCTCCACTTAAAAGTCATCCTATTAGAAGAAGCAATATTGAAACCATTAACTCATAAGTTTATAGAACAATGAGAGAAGTTTGACCAAAGTAACCACTTGTCATGACATGTAGCAACAAGTTCTAACGTGAGAAGACAAAATTACCAAAGAAATCAACGAGAAACAATAAAAAAAAAAAAAAAAAAAAAAAAGCTAGAGTTTTGTGTAGTTCGGTCTAAGTGCTGCTACCTATTGTAAGGGGAGAGCAATATTTAAGAAATCCATTATGAATCCAGTGAATACAAAGTTTACAAGCATTCAACTGTTTTCCAATCTTAAATTACATTGAAGATAAAACTCACAAGTGTTGCCTCACAATATCGCATTCTCAATGCAAACTACACTAGATAATCCCTACACAATTTTTGCCTCTCGTCAAACTCTTGACATCTAATTATTCTACTTCTCTTCCAATTTTTTCCTTTTTATCCTTTTTAACTTATATGTACACGCTTCTCTTAAAGTCCAAAAGCAAGGCTTTGCTTCATCGAAGTTTCTGCATGCTTAGCATAATCCGTTGCATTTGGACATTGGACTCTAATGATGGAATTGAAAGGTAAAGTGTGAAATTATGGAAGAAGAAAGTGGACTTTTGTCATGGTCGTCGGAATTCTAGTAGTTTTCTTTAACTGCTCAAAGTTCTAAATGGTTTTTGCATCAAATAATCTAGTGTATGTTAAATAATTCAGTCTTCCTCCCCTCTCGTTCTTATTATACTAATGGACTTATCAATTAACAGTCGTAAACTATAAAATATATACTCATTGGTCTACACAACTCATGTAGTCAAACAACGTGGACATTCGTTCAAATTTAACATAAGAAGAAGGAATTACTGGAGACATTAATGAGAAATGATAAAAAAAAAACTATCAGAGAGTTATACGTGGTTCGGTTTTAGTGTCAATACTACTCAACAGAAAAAGATAGCTTTTAAGAAATCCAATATAAATCTGAAAATACAGAGCTTACAATCGCTTGAGTATTTCTCAATCCTAAATTTTGTAGAATAAAACCACAAGTCTTACCTCATATTTAGTTCCGACACGTCTGAATTCGGAAATCCCAGCATGATTTTTCCCTTTTAATGTGGACGTAGAAAATTTTTTGACATCATCTATTTATTCTACTTCTCTCCCTCGTTTGGCCTTTTTATCTTTTTGTTGAGCACCCTGGAGGAGGATTCATAATGATCTTTGAGACACGTATCAATCTGCAGTTGATGGTGGAAAAGGGAGAAGAGATAGAGAAGCTATTGATCACTTTCTCTAAAAGTCTAAAAACAATGCTTAGCTTTCTCATAGTTTCTCTGATCTTTTTGGAAAAAAACTGATTTTGACCCATCATAGCCTTTTCACCTCCACCATCGTTTTCTTGAAATGACTGCCAATTTCTTGTTGCTTTTTTTCTCTCTCAGGCTCCGTTCGTTTCATGAAAAATAACTTCTAGGAAAACGTTTTCCGGATTTTTCAGTGTACGTTTCATGGAAAATAAGCTAATTAAGGAAATGTTTTTCATCATTAGAAGAAATAACATTTTCCATAACTTCTTTCACGTTACTTCTTTTCATCAACACATTTTTCTTTTATTTTTATGCTTTCTTTTTCTTTTTATTTTTATTTTCTTTCTTTCCTTTTCATCTTTCTTCCTTAGCCTTGGCCGGTCGTCGGCCACGACGGCGGCCGTGCGACCAGCCACGGCCGTGGCTGTGAGCTAGGCAAGGCTCTGCCTAGCCCGATCTGGGGAAGCCGAGCTTGCCTGAGCTCGGTGAGCTGGGGCCTCGTTGACTGGGCGGAGCTCTGGCCTCACCAAAGCTCGGCGAGCTTGGGTCTCGCCAAATCGGGCAAGGCGAAGCCTCGCCAACCTGGGGTGGAGCTTTGGCCTCACCAGAGACCGGCGAACCTTCGACGAGCTTGGGCGAGATCAGCCGAGCCTCGAGCTCGCCGGATCTGGTGACCGGGTCTTGGTCGGTAGCTGGGCAGCCGGCCATCGTCAAGCGTGCGACGGCGGAGGAAGGAGGAAGAAGGAGGAAGAAGGAGGAGGAAGGAGGAAGGAAAAGAAAAATTAAAAATTTCGATTTTTAAAAAATACAAATAATTAAAAATTCATTTTTTAAAAAATAAAAAATAAAAATAATTTTTTGGTCAATTAAAAATATTAAAATTCATTTTTTTTTGATAATTTTTCCCAAACAATTAAATTAGCTAATGAACGATGGAAAATATTTTCTACTCAAAGTTCAAGTTTCAGCCGAATACCGAAAAATATAGTCATTTTCTTGAAAAATGACTTATGGGAAAATATTTTCCAGAAGTGGTCTATTTTCCACGAAATGAACGGATCCTTAATGTAACAAACATCTATACTTTAGTGCCATGCACTCGCAATTCTTTTCTCTGTTCATGCTACTGAAATCTTAGATACTTGTATTACGTTTTTCTTTTGGGCAATGTACCTCGGTTCAATAGATGAGGACAGGTGAAAAAGAAAATTGCTCATAATCGGGTTTCTTAGTTTAGCTAAAGGAGCAAATATGAGTTCCTCCAGCTACATACATCATGCCATGTTCTCCCAAGTGGAGCAGAATCTATAAAAACTGACCTCCTTGAAGAAAGTACAAGATTTCCATACAGAAGTGATCTTGAATGAATCGATGTGGCGGGAGCCCTCTCTGGTACCAAATATACCTATGAGTATGTATGCTCTGTCATTTTAACACCGAGAAGCAAAGCAGTGCCAAATGTAACTTTGCTCTCCTTGTGATTTTGGGGATACGAATCTTGAGTGGGCTATCCCCAATTCCTCCAATGATTGCTTAACTCTCACCATTCCGCGAATCCTTTGATTTCTTCACTTTCCTCTTAGAAAAACCACCTCCACTTCAATTCAACCCATATCCATATTCATATCCATATTCATATCCACACCCGTTTCCGTATCTAAGTTTGAAAATTTGGCCACGATTCTGTGCAAGTAAACAATTCAATAGTTCTAGTAGTTCTTTCTTTAATTACTCAAAGCATCTGTTGGTTTTAACCCCAGAAATGTTTTTAAACTGTTGGTTTTTGCATCCATAATAATATGATCTACCTTAAAGTGATTCAATCTTTCTTCCTTCTCATTCTGATTGAGTGAATGGACTCATAAATCCACAATAATTATTGTATATTGCTTGATGAATTTCCAGAAATGCAACAAGAAAGTCCTGTTCAAGTCAAAGAAGGGTTACCCCAGTGAAATTGAATATTGTATTTTTAGAGAAGATTCTCTCCGATCGGAAAAACACGGCACATAAAGGACTTCAACCGATTCCCTTACCTTTGCGACTTGATGTCAATGGAGGAAAGTTATGGTATTCTCATTTTATTATATATTAGCAAGATCGCCGTGCATTACACGGGTCTAACACTATGCTTTGTATTTTCTTAAAAAGTTGGTTGCCAATCCAACGTTAATTGTTACTTCAAGTTAATTATGAGATACACTTAATATTGACTAATATTTGTCATCATTGCTTTACAAAATGTGCTTTATTTTTCCTTCAATATGTCTGAACAAATACCAATTTATTTGATATTTCTTGGCGAAGCAACATTTGTGATGAAAATTGACTTTATGGTTATTTATGGCATCTTTCTTGAAGAAGCAATACCTCGGCATTGGTAACTTTTTTCGTTGATTTGGTAATATAATTTATTTTTTTTGGTCGAATGGTAATATAAATTTATTGACTGATATATGTCCTCATCACTTTACAAAATATGCTTTATTTTCTCGTAGGCCATGACAGGTTTAGGTTACTTCGGGTGGGCTTTTCTTCGTTTCTAGGTGAATATGTGTTGAAATGGAACATGTACAACCAACGTATTTATAGGAAAAATTGGACCAGCAAGTCAACAACCAAGTCAATAATCACTTCTTCCCGGTGATTGAGATAAAATTAAAAAAAAAAAAAAAAATTAGGGAAAATTACCCAAGACTCTTCTGAATTTGGACGTAATACAAGTTTGCCCATAAATTTTTAATTGTTACGCAATTATCTTCTGAACTTTTATTTTATTAGAACCATTAACTCTCCTCCGTTATATTTGCCGACGCAATTCTTTGGGACGACACCATGTATGTAAGCAAAAATTACGGAGGCACTTATGTTTCATAAAGTTGCAGATAAAATATCCCTTGCCAATGATAAGGTGACATGTCCAATGATTATTTTGTATATTTTCAACTAACACCGTCAGAAAAAAAGTTCGTTAAAATTATCAACTACAATATGATCGTTAGTCTCCTTCCGTTTCAGAATTCATGAATTAGAGAAATGATTGAAGACAAGGGTCATAGTCAACACGCCAATTCAACTATGATATGATGTTGCTCAGGCCATGTGCAATCTCTATTTTGGTCCCATGTCGTCTTTCTGTTCTAGCCTTCAGTGACGGCGATCCTTTAGTTGACTTCACGTAATTTAAGATATAACGTGTAAGATCTAACTTTTGAAAAATTATTTAAAAAATCTTAAATTTATTTTATGGTGACTAATTCCGTTTTAAATTTTTCAACTGTGTCAATTTAATTATAAAAAATTTGATAATTTATCAATTTAGTTCTAAACCTTTCAATTGTTCCAATTTAGTCCTTAACTCTTTGACAATTTACCAATTTAGTCATTCTAATTAATTTAGGTCTGAACTTTAACTTATTATAAAAAAAAAATCAAAAGCTCAGTAATATTATAAATCAAAGCCTACTTACTGCATGCCTGAGTGAGAGTGGTGTGAGTGAATTAACTACCATTGCGCTCATGGTAATGTTCGGCTGGAGGTGAGTGAAATCCTACGTCAAAGAAGGGAGATCAAAATGGGATAAAAGCCTAAATCCGCAATTCAAAAAATTGGATCATTTTGGCTACGTTTAATTGTCCAGATTCGGATTAGAATAGGATAAGATAAAGTAGGATTAGAAATCCTCCAAATTGTAAAAAATTACTTCTTATATTTAGTGCTACTTAAAATAGAATTGAGAATCTTTTAAAATCTTTGAAAGTCCTCCGAAAATCTCTTAAAATCTTTCAATGCATCACTGTTTTGCTAACTGCCATAGCCACCGGAAGCTCCTCTCTCGTGGGCCCTTCAGTGAACCAAACCGCACTCCGGATCTTAGCCACGTCTCCCGCGCAACAATTGCCCCCTCTATCGTGCGTCAATCATTGGCCCCATCCCTCTCCCCCTCCCTCCTCCTGGCCACATCTCTTAGCGTCTCGACAGACAGTCACGCGGTGGACGTTGTCGTTGACGATAGCGAAAATAGCAACAAAGGAGGAGCAGATGACGAGGTTCAATCAGGAGAAACTAATAGCTGTGAATGGTCATGATGGCCAAATTGGTCGGGTGGTGGATGAGGGGCCAGTGAAAATGTCGGTTTCAATTACCCAATTCGGATGATCGAACCGCGCGGAGGTTCGAAATCACAATCGTCCAATGTGAACATGAGCGACTTGAAAAGACTAACGATTCCTAGGTGGATCAATTGCTCAATTGGAGAGCAGAGAGACATCCGCATAGAGTGTCAAGAATTGTGGGTTTTTCACTATTTTGTCATATGCCTTACTCCATCACTCCAATATTGGAAGATAGCAAAAATTGTTGTTTTTTCCTAAAATTTTTTAATTTAATCTGGGTTTCTTCCACCCATGTGCCGGATTTTTTATCCATGTATATCCAGTCTCAAATTCGGACTATCAGCGAGCTTTTGCGTTTCACTTTGGCAACTTGTTCATCCTTGATTGATATTTCTTTTAATAAATTCTCATTACCCTCTATCTGTTGCTTAAGTAATCTTTTTCTTTTTTATATATTACATATAAAAAAATTATGGAAGAAATTGTTTCCTACACAGCGCTATAACTCTACGGATACTAGTAAAAGAGTTTCCAAATTTTGGAGAATGAAATGAACAGATTTCTTATTCTTTCTATAAAAAAAAGTTAAGACTCTGGTGAATAAATCCAAATTGGAAATCGTCAAATCGTGAAAAAGGCATAACGTTTTTATCGGCTTATATCTACGTAGGAATTTATTCAATTGTTCTAATACTGACGATTAATTCATATTGGCTTGTATTAACTTTACAGCCTAGTCCCACTTCATACATGTGTGGATAGACTCTATTTTTTATTTTTCAGTCAATCCAAATCTGACCGTTTATTGACTAGGAGCATATGAAAGTTTCACAACATACAAATATTGTCATGTCCATTCACATATAGTTTTTCATGTTTACTAAGATTTAAATGATATTTAAAAAAAAAATTCTCTTTTTGGAAAGGAAAAGAATTGTATGTGACTTCAATATGTCAATAGTTTGGGAAAACATTTATAATAACAATAAGAAGAAGAACAACAAATTAACAATAATGAGAATAAGAAATTGGCCAAATTACTCACAAGGACTTTCACTCCATACCCCCCCCCCCCCCGGGGGAATTTATGCTATTATTATGATATTCCCAATTTTTGTCTCACAAAAGAGGAGAAAGTTTTGAGTTTAATAGCTTACTTTGTTTTGTTTTTCAAATTAAAACTTCTTTTCCCTTTGCTTTTATTACTCAAATTTTTGCTAGTTCTGCATCAATGAATAGACTAGGTAAGCTTCCAGACTCCCGTCCCTCTCGCTCTCATTATACTACTTGACTAACAAACCAACCATCGTCAACAAAGAACTATATTTCTTTAGAGTAAGGACTGGGATGTAAGTCAACAATGTGAAAACTTAAAAAATGAAGGTGGTGCGCTTGAATCCCTTCACTAAGGTGCTATTGAATGATATGGAATCAGACAAGTGATTTCTAGAGGAGGAAGTGATCCTGACCTAACTTATAATGCTGGCATAATGATTATCGGACAACTCTCTTCTTCGCAGAAGGACTGGGACGTAGGTCAACAACGTGAAAAAGTAAAGGTGGTGCGCTTGAATTCCTTGACTACGGTGCTATCGAATGGTATGGAATGAGAAAAACGACTTCTAGAGGAAGTGATCCTGACCTCTTTTTTAATGCGCTCGTAATGGTTATAGGACAATTCTCGACCAAGTATATCATGATAGTGATTTGGGAGAAGATCCTCCACTCGGTGAAACACGGCGTAGAAGAAGACCGGACAAAATGGGCATAGACACTTGACGTCAATGAAGAACTGAACAACCTTTCCACTGTCTATTCCAAATTATTCACAAGGATTGTTACTCCATAGGTTAAACCAACTGAGATAAATCCTTTTTTTTTTCAAACAATTTAAATCTATCGGAAAATGATCGGTCCGTACATATAGCACATATGCTTTACTTCACAAGTAAGTAGGATGTTATACATGCAAGACGAGATGCAGATGTAACCACGTCGAACGCATAATGACTAGTAGGAGAACTAGCAAACTAGAAAGAGTAAGAGATGGAATAAGCAGTGTCAAAGCCCACAACCGTGATCTTTAGTTTGTTGTGAAATATCGGATTAGATAAAAAATTTCTTTCAAAAGGGTAAACTGTTTGAAAACGAATCACTAATGAATTTATAACATATTACTTAATAAAGATGAAAAATAAAGGCACATGGATGACAGTAATCATTAATCTTATGTATGCAAACTGCAACGAGTCCTACCACGTAAATGGTCTCCAATAAGCATTGACAGCTTGTTTTGATCGGTTTACTTTTCTTTTCTTCTCTTTTTTCCACCTTTTGGATTGTTTGGCATCAACATTTGTTTTGTGTCTCTGACTCCATTGTTTTCATGGTAATCTAGCTCTAGTGCACACACGGATAGCATAATTGGAAAATATAAATCCTGAATTGCTCGGGAAATTCGTAGAAATATAAGTACACACTAGATACAGAAATCATGAGGAACATGGATGTTATGCTAATTTAGTTATTGGATGTAGAAGTCAAGAGCATTCCAAAGGACTTTTCTTATGCCTTCGCACACAAAAAAAGTCCGAACTTTCTTTTATATTAATCCGACTTTCTATTGGAGTATTCCAGAATGACTCAACTTGATTCGCTTTCCGACGCTGATCTGGCAAAAAAACATTTCATGGTCTGTCAACCTCGTCTAGATTGTAGAACATGTGACCTAACCGTCAAACTAGCATGATTAATGATTTCGAAGATTATGCGCTTCTCTTCTATTGGCCGAAAAAGGATTGGGCTCGTTATCCTCCCAAGCGCTTTTGTAACATCCAGGAGATTTTACCATCTTTAATACATCGTAGTCTTCTTCTTGACAAACAACGGCCATCGTATTAAATTGTCACGAGTCAAATTTTCTCCAGACATTGGGATGAACCTATATCACTTGTAATGCCCATTATGGACAGGGACGGATCCGGAGTGAGAAAATAGGGGGCGAAAGGGAAAGCAAAGAATAGATTAACAAGTTATAACTAAGGCTCCGTTCGTTTTACGAAAAATGTTGCATTTCTGAAAAATATTTTCCAAGAAAATGATAATACTTTTTATATTAATCTAAAACTTGAAAATGAACTAAAAAAATATGTTTTGCCATTCCACGTAGAAAATTTGATTTGATTTCTCTTGGTACGCTCCTTTTAATAATTTTTTATTTTTTTTATTTTAATTTTAAAATTTTTAAAATTTTTAATTTTATTTTTACTTATTTCCTTTTATTTTTCTTTTCCTCCTTCTTCTTCGTTAGTCGCCAGCCACAGCGACGACCAGTGATTAGCCAAAGGTGAGCTCGAGGCTCGAAAAGGCTCACTGACCTTGTGCCTCACCAAATCAATGAGATAGAGGCTCGCGCTTGCTGATTGGGCAAGCCTTGAGCTCGACACTTGCCCTTGTTGATCTAGTGAGTGAGTTCACCAAAGGCCGACGAGTTCGAGGGTCACTTGTGGTCGATCACTGGCTGTTGCTGTGGCCGGCTGGATGGCTAATGACAGGCTCGGAAAGAAGGAAATAAAAAGAAATAAAAAGAAAAATGATTAGAAATTTGAATTTTTAAAAAAGACAAAAAGAAAAAAAGAAGAGGCTAGCAAGGGTGTGAGATAAGAGAAAGTAAGGAAAATGTGTTCCCTTACTTGAAAAAAAGGAAAACATTTTTCCTTATTTTAGAAGATTTTTTTCATTAATGAAAAATGTTTTACTCAACCGGTTCATTTTCCGTAAAACGAACGTCGGAAAATCTAAAAGCGCTTTTCTAAAAATTGTTTTCCACAAAACAAACGAAGTCTAAGTAATGATAATGGATCCTATAGGCCCCCTTGGATCCGTCCTGGATTATGGTTTCGTTCATTTGTTCGGCCATGTACTCACGTATCTGCGTGCGCATGCGAGTGCACATGTTAAGCTGGCGATAATTTACTTTTATCTGTTGTCATGTGAGAACGTAGTATGAAATGTTTTGGACTCTCTAAGTCTCAAATTTCACTTGGCAAAATATTGAGAGTGAAATAACCAATAGCAACATACTTATATGTAGGTTTTCCCATTATTTCCAATGTCGGCCGATCTAAGCTTTGTTGGATTAGTTAGTATTCCCATTTTCTCAATAAAAGCAAGCAGGAAGCCGGAGCATCCTTAAGCATGGAATTAGAAATAAAACAGTCCATAGACGACTTTTTTGATTTAAATTTCCCCTCTTCACCTATTGTGCAGCTGTTGAAAAGTATGTGACTTCAACATGTCATTAGTTAGGGAAAAATAAAGTGTCCTAACTGTTTTAGCCTTACTAATTACTTTCATTCGCCCATGCCATACCAGGCGCTTTAGATTTATCGGGTCAAACATTAGAATCGAAAGTCTTACATTTGCAAGACAATAGCAAAGTAATAAAAATAATAAATTTTAAAAAAGAAAGTAAAAAATCACAGCAGAATTGTTGCTTAAAAAAACCAAAGAAAAGTTCATGTTTGGTTCTTTTTTCTTTTTACTTTTGGCAACGAAACAACACAACTGCGGTCCCAATACTGGAGCCTGCCGCCATCGTCGTCTATTATGGCTTAACCTCAAACAGCACCATCACTACAGAAACTCAACCAGCATTGGCCACCACAACACCACCATGTCCGACCCAAACTTCCACACTCCAATCCTGCCGCTAGGGGCATTAAAGAGAAGAGAAGAGTCGAGTCGAGTCGAAGTACTTTACCAGTACTCGAAACTCAATGCGAACTCGATTAACTTTCCTGCTTTAGTTCGACTCTGAAGAAAATATAGATACTCGAGCTAGACTAGACTCAATCAACATGAACTCAAGCTCCAGTATAATAAACTCGAAAACTATGTAATTTTAAGGATCTTTATGTCCATTTTCAGAAATATAAAATGTTTTGAACAATGGCCAAAATTGACGGTGAGCTCTGTGCAGAGCTTGTGCAGAAGAGAGCTTGCGCGGCCAGAGTGAGAACTCTCGAGCTTGGCCGCGAGTTCGCTCTGCCCAAGGCTCGGCTACGAGCTCTTGCGCGGCCATAGCTGTCGTAATGATGTGGTGGTGCGAATATTGGGGCAATCTCTGTGGATCTGGTGGAATTTAATGATTATGGCTAATAAGGGTGTGAAATGGGATATCGAAGAGTTGAAGGTAGAAAGATTTCTTTTTTTCTGTTTTGTTTTGTTTTTTCATTTTCCACAATGACGTCCGTATAAATGTCAAACCATCAGTCATCGGCCGCCCCAGCTAAACTTAACCGGATTTGCTGTCAAAGGGGACTCGATTTGACAATTTTGTAAGTAGAAGATTTGATTATAATATATTAAAGTAGAGAACAGTGCCAAAAAAATCATAAACCTTTGTTTTTGTGCCGATTTAGTCCTAACCTTTTTTTTTTGGTGCCGATTTAGTCTAAACTTTTTACATTGTGCCAATTAATCATTTCCGGCCAATTTTGACCGGATTTTATTGTTCGGACGCGCTTCGCTAACGTGCCTTGATCGGTACGACGTGGACAAATTTTAATAATTTTTTAATAATTTTTTTCTTTTTATTTTATTTATTTATTATTTTTTTTTGGTTCCCTCTTCTTCCTCTAGCCGGTAGCTAAACCTCGGTGATCGGCCAAAGGCGACAGCCGGCGAGGTCAAGGTCAACCTCGCCGGCCACCTCACCAGTGGCCACGAGGGCGAGCCTTGCCGCCCAGGCCTCGAGGGCCGGCGAGGGCGAGCCCCGCTAGCTCGGCGCGAGGCCAGCTCTCCCCGCTCCATTCCTCGATCCCAATCTTACCTTAGAAATTTCCTCCCTCCGCTCGTCATCGTCGTCTCTAGGGTTTTACGGGAGCTCGGGGGTGTCCTCGGTCGCTCGGCTCCAGCCTCAGATCGCCTGGTTTTCCCCACGGTGATGATCCGTTAGGTGAGGCTTAACCCTCGCTAGATCCGGCGAGGGCGAGCCTCGCCACCTAGGCGGCGAGGGTGGCCTCGTGTCGGGTGGGCGAGGTCGCCCTCGCGGCCACTAGTGAGGTTGACCTCAACCTTGCCGGCCGTCACCTTTGGCTCGGCGATCGGCTGGAGGAAGAAGAGGGAAGAAAAAAAGAAAATAAAAATAAAAATAAAAAAATAAAATAAAAGATATATTAAAATATTATTAAAAGTTGTCCACGTTAGTGCTAATCAGGCCACATCAGCCGGCCGATGTCCAGTCAGCAAAATCCGGCCAAAATTGACCGTAAAGAACTGAATTGGCACAACGTAAAAATGTTTAAGACTAAATTGGCACTAAAAAATGGTTTAGGACTAAATCGGTACAAAGACAAAATGTTTAGAACTTTTTGGGCACTTTTCCCCTATGAAGCCCGGACACGTTGCCGGAGCTTTCGTGTCGTGTCCGACACGCTTGGACACGTTTGGACATGCGGTCAACACGTGTCAGATTTTCTGACATGTAGTCAACCTTTCTCGACACGTTCCGACATGCGTGTCGAGAGAGGATCGTTGAAGAAGATGATGGAGGGAGCGGAGGCGAGGTTGAGACGGTGAGGGAGGGCCGGCGATGAGGCTGCAGCTACGATGGAGAGAGCACCCGTGAAGCTCACCACCAACTGCAGCAACGGAAAGGCCCCCGCTCACTGTGTCGGCATGCTTCAAGGAGGGTTCGAGCAACTTTCGTAGGGGTGTCAACAATGAGTTCATCACCCTACCCCCATGGTGCGACGAGGAGGAAGAAGAGGGGGAGGGTGGTGGGGAAAGATGGAAAGAAACCAGGGCCGGAGAGGGGGTGGCGTGGGGTGGGGGAGAAAAACCGAGGAGGGGGAGTGGTGGGGGAAGAAACAGAGGAGGGGGAGGGGTGGGGAAGAAATCGAAGCGGTGGGGGGGGAGGGGAAGAGAGAGAGAGCAGGAAGAAATCCAGGGAAGATTTAGGGGTGGCGTGGGGTGACTTGGGGAATAGGGGGAGAGAGAAACGGGGAGGGAAATGATTTTTTTGGGAGCAAGAGTTTAGACAGAAAAGAGAGGGAAATAATTTTGGAAACTTTTTCAGGGAATAATTTTGAGCGGTAAATTATTTTTGTTAAAAAAATAAATAAATGAGCTAAAAAGTGATTTCAAAAAATAAAAATATTAAATGTTAAATAATAATAAATTTTGATGATTATAGAATATCATAGATTTATTTAAATAAAGTTGATTCTATTTTTTTGTTAGTCATTAATTCCATTCATAATTTTTATTAAAGTTAAAAATATGTTCCTAAATATGGGTACGCATTAATTGTGGATATATCTTTCAAATTTTCTATGAATTGATTTATTAATATTATTAGTGTAAATTCATTGTAAACTCTTCTTATTATTTATTTATGAATTTGAATCAAATTAATTAAAAATAAAAATATTTATTTAATAATAACGTGTCCCAACGTGTCGGAATTTTCTATTTTTGAGAAATGACGTGTCGACGTGTCATGTCGTGTCGTGTCGTGTCGTGTCGCGTGTCCGTGCTACTTAGCTTTTCCCTATTAAAGCATATGGACTTAATAAGGAAGAATGTGAAAATGTAGGACTAAAAAGTTGAATTTTTCATTAAAATGAGCAATAGTTTAATTTTCTTGGCACCGGCTTATTAATTCATCTGGGTTAAAATTGCAAGATACAAATGAGCAGTTTTTTTTTTTTTTTTTTTTCAAGAGCTTCAACTCGTTAATTGATTATTGGGAAAATGGTACTGATCATTCTCTGTAAGAGAAATAAAAGGGCGAACTTGCCAATATAAGCTGCCGCAGAAAGACCAAAATGTCAATAAGAGAAGCATTTCGGATCACCTAGCTCTTTCAATTTTATGCCCTCCAACCCGTTTATCATGATCGAATTACTTGCCGATATCTCTTTAGGCACTTGTTGCATGCTTGGACAATGCTCCGGTTTTGCACTTAAGCACGAAAGTGCTATCTTTACCATGAAAGCCACTTGCCCTAGCACATCACCTTTTGGCTATGGAATTCTTTGATCCAGTACTTGTTGCAGTGACCAACGTGAAACTGTTAAATTGCTTGATGATGAAGATGAGGATGCGAGGGACAATATGAGATCGCCATGATGTCTTCCCATGATTACTTCCAATGTCACCACTCCAAAACTATAAACATTACATTTCTCCTTTCACCTCCATCGTGTGTGAGCTCTGCAGAGGTGAAACAGCAGTCTTTTAAATACTTCTTATTAATGCTATCTTTTTCTGGCCAAATCCTCAATAATGTTATAAAACCTATTGTTTTCATTGAAGAAGCCAACTTACCTGGAGATGCATATCCAAAGGTACCTGCAAAGGAAGTCCAATTGGATGAATAAGATTTTAGAACCTTAGCCGTACCAAAATTAGAGATGTGAGCTTTGTATTCTTCATCGAGTAAAATGTTCTTGTTTGATACGTCTTGATGAATTATAGGAGGGGAGCATTCATGGTACATGTAGGACAAAGCGTAAGCCACCCCTTTAATAACATTCACTCTTTTATTCCAGTCAAATCTTGTTGTCCTCTCTTCATTGTTTAGTACATCACACAGTTACAGAGACTTCATTGTGCAAGGTACTTACCGAAAAATGTATGGAAAAAAGTTACTCAGAAGAACAATCATCAGCATCAGGAAACTTCATGGCACAAGTTGAGGCAAGTGTAAAAGCAGCAGTACCTTACGTGGTGAGCGACGTCCTCTTCCAGCGACTTCTAGTATAGAGCATAATATGCTTATCTTGTCAAAAGAAATTGCTGCGGAGAACCTTGTGCAGGCTATTTCCACGAGAACCTAATTGCTTTTTTTTTTTTTGGTCAGAAGAGCCATATTATATTAATAGGAGAAACCCGTACAACCAGCGGCAATTGCATTCGCACAAACCAGATCCATAAGATGAAAAGGAGGAAAAATAGCCCAACTACGGATCGAGGAAGTCCTATGATGGGCCTTATAGGCCCAGTCGGCTACCGCATTAGCCTCACGTCGACAGAACCCTAGAGAGAGATGAGAAAATAGGGTAAACAAGAAGGCCGCTTCAGAGAAGAGAGCTTCATCCGTCCATGGTGGCGGTGTTCGATGGTTCAGCGTCTCGACGAGGATGAGATTGTATGATTCCACCATTATCTTTGTGTGCTAGAGGCCTTGATCAAGAAGATGCCGAAGAGCCAAGGAGAAAGCTTGGATCTCAACCTGCAGAGTCGAGGACGCAGCTACGCCTTTGGAGAAACCATCAGTGAGTTTTCCTTGGTGATCCCTACAAATGCAAGCTATTTTGCCTTCATTGTTGCTTGGTTGATAAGAGCCATCAATGTTGACCTTCAAAACCCCTAGATCTGGGGGACGTCGAAGATGTCCTCTGTTTTTAATCGAGTTATTCTTGTGTGTGTAGGAAGAAGCAGACAACCGATTCACCTGTGTATGAGCCAGTGCAGCCTCTGCAACCTGGGTCGGATCAAGAGAAGACCCTCTGAAGAGGAAGCCATTCCGAGCTTGCCAGATCTGCCGCAGCACATTAGAGATCAACACCGGTCGAGGTAATCTATTATGGTTCCCAATAGTGGACAAGATCCATGAGTCCAGACGCTGGATGTTACTGGGTGTGACGAGAACACCAATCTGGGGGTGAGACCACACTCCGTGAGTCCAAGAATAGAGTAGGAAGAGATGTTTTAAAGTTTCTGGAATATTTTGTTTACACAGTGAGCAACAAGGACTATCAATAATGTGTTGATGATGCAGGTTGTCTCTGGTCACTAAGGAGTTGTTGTAAATGGACCACAGGAAGGTACGGATCTTTGGAGCAGTAGGCATCTTCCACAGTTTGCGCCGAAACCAGGTAGGAGTTTGATATGATGTAGAAGCACCAATAGTTGAAATATCTACTACTGTCTGTTTGATTAAATGATATGCGGATTTAACTGTGTAAGCACCTTGATTAGTGGCTGTCCATATGAGCTCATCTTTGGTGAAGGTAAGTCTAATATGAATGTCTGTGATTTGTTGTATGATCTGCAAGTCAAAAAATTTGTACAGTAAGTCTGTCTTCCAGGTGCTGGTAGACTGATCAATAAGATCAGCTACTAGTAGGGGTTCTTCTTGGACCTTAGGTCTGCCTAGAATGCCCATGGGAAGCCATCTGTCTTCTCGAATATTAATTGATTTTCCATCCCCAACTGACCAACGCACGTTGGTTATAATGGCTTCCCTCCCGCTCGAGAGACTCTGCCAACCCCAAGATGGGCGAGAGCCCTTGACAGCTTTAAAAAAAAAAGATGAGGAATGGAAATATAAACCTTTAAAAAACCTCCCCCATAAAGATAAAGGCTGCTGAAGGAGGCGCCATGCTTGCTTACCAAGCATGGCTTTGTTAAAGCTGATCAAATCTCTAAATCCTAAACCTCCAACTTCCTTTCTGTTTTGCAGCACCTTCCAACTTAGCCAATGAATCTCAGACTTGCTTGTATCATTGTTCCACCAGAATTTAGCCATACGCTGTTCTATAGTTTTGCATAATGAAATAGGAATTTTGAAAACAGACATGGCATATTGGGGAATAGCTTGAATCACAGTCTTAAGCAAAATTTCCTTCCCACCCTTAGATGTCAGTTTCTCCTTCCATCCCTCCAATTTTGACTGAATTTTGCTCATAAGCCAAGAAAACATATCCTTTTTAGAGCGTCCCCAATCAGTAGGTATTCCTAAATACTTGCCACATCTCTGTAAAACAGGTACCCTTAATTTGTGAGCCAAGTTTTCCTGTAGAGAGATAGGACAAGATGGGCTGAAAAAAACACCAGATTTATTGCGGTTAATAGTTTGTCTAGTGGCAAGACAATACTGGTTTAACATATTAGAAAGATTCTGGCATTCCATCAAGGTACCATCAAGAAAAAACACAGCATCGTCGGCAAAAAATAGATGTGATAGAATAGGATACCATTGATTCAACTTAATTCCCTTGAGAAAACCCATGTCGATAGCATTCTGGATTAAAAAAGGATAATAGATTGGCTATGAGAATAAACAAATAAGAGGATAAAGGATCTCCCTGTCGAAGCCCTCTAGTGGGATGAAAATTCTGCAAATAATCACCATTCATTTTAATGCATAATGTTGTTGTTGAGATGCACTGCATAACTAATCGGACCCAGTGGGAATGGAATCCTAATCTGAGTAAATAATCCTTGAGAAAATCCCATTCAACATGGTCATACGCTTTCCACATATCCAATTTAAGAACAGCTTGAAAATGTCGCTTCCTTCTTCGTGACTTAAGCTGATGAATAACTTCTTGAACTAATAAAACATTGTCTTGAATCTGCCTGCCACCCACAAATGCACATTGTTCCTCAGAAATTAAGGTGGCAACATAGGTTTTAACCTGTTAGCAAGCACTTTAGATATAATCTTATAAGCATAGTTGCACAAGCTAATTGGGCGATATTGATCTAAGTTTTATGGGTTTGGGGTTTTAGGAATCAAAGTAATAGCAGTTCGATTTAACTCAGAAGGTAATAAACCAGAATGAAAGAACTGCTGGACTGCCTGAAATATATCCACTTTAAGAACATCCCAATGAGATTGATAAAATAATCCATTCAAACCATTCGGACCTGGGGCTTTTGAGACACCTAATTGAAATGTAGCTTCTTTAACTTCTTCAAGTGTCACCTGTGCTATAAGAGTTTCGATCATATTTGAAGTGACCACCTGCGGACACTGCTCTAAAATCTGTTCGTAACAGCGAGGGCCTGAAGAGGTATAGAGCTGTGAAAAGTAATTGGTAGTCATCTCCTTTAGCTTGCCAGGATCCCAAACCCATACCCGACTTTCATCACGCAACAAATTAATACGGTTTCATTCGCCAAGTACACAGCCAGATCAAGCATCCAAAGGACACCGGCCTCTTGATTTTTTGGAAATTACAGGAGGCAAAGAATTTAGAAAATGACATGTCATTTTATACCTGCAATTTTATGAACAAAACGTGCAATCACGAATAGATAATCAACAAAAACATAGGAACGAATGTGGATAAATCCAAGAGAAGAGGGACATATCTCCATGGGATAAATTCAAATAATTAGAGATTGATCAGACCTCTAAAACATTCGTAAGTTCTCTGTCCAATGCTTTGTGGAGGTCCTCGCCATAAGTCTCAGGCGTAATGTTGCCGAATCAACTTCCTCTGAGCCGCATTTCAATGATCCAATTTGAATAGGATCAACTTCTCATAAGTTCCCCATCCTTCAAGATCGTTCATGAGAATGATCACATAAGAAAATACTAAATTAGATGATAAGGGTGACTTTTTTTTTTTTTCCCAAAGTCCCAACGATATCGCATGCTCAAGGTACAAAGCAATTTCATAACTTGTACCTGTGAACAACATATTGCACCTACGTGAAACATCCTCTGTACAAAGAATCGTGTATCTTTCATTTTATCTCGGACCATTGATCAATTGAATGAGCTCATAGATATACTCGTCACAGAAGTGATTGAACCAAAAAAAGATAATATTTACACGAAGAGAAACAATTAAAGAAACAGTTCGAATTCAAAAGGAAACTGTGATGATCGAATTCTTTTTGCATCTCTAGATCGCTCCTGGATCCAGAAATAGTTTGATCTTAACAGCCGATCGTTCTCTCTTTTCGAGGAATGTAAAGTTCTATACGTAATTTGATCTAACCAAATCGTACTCTTATCTGCATTTGTTTTCTTTTTTCTTTTCTTTTAATTTATGATGTTGCACATTGCCACGTTCAACTAAAGGAATTTGAGGGAACTTCATAAAACATGATGCTGGCTTATACCAATTGTGCTCCAACACCTTTTGAGCTTATCAGATTTTCTAGCGTCAGTGTTTACTATTTTACATAAGAAAGCCGAATCTTGTTCGCATCATCGGACAAAGAATGGTCCCAAGAAGTAAATGTAAGAGCTACAAGAAATATCATGATCTTGTTATCTTTTGAGCCCACTCATAAGGATTGGACGTTGCAGTTGCAATCCATCTATTCATGATTGAAATTGCTAATGGCTGAAATTCCCAAGCGTTTTTGAGTGATTAATGATCCATTGCAAATATAGATAATGAAATTGACAAACCTAAACAAAGTATGGGAGACAGTTTGCTACCCGGGCTCAACAGAAATACCCAAATATCTCAATAAATGAATAGGATCAACTAATTCTTCCAATTTGATGCCCTCTAGTGCGCTTAACATGATTGAGCTATGGGTCGATATCGCTCGAGAAAGTAGTTGCATGCTTGGACGATGCTCCGGTTTGGGACTCAAGCATGAAAAAGCCATCTTTGTCACGAAAGCCACTTCCCCTAGCACATTACCTTCCGGGTTTGGAACTCTTTGTTCTAAAATTTCTTTCAGTGGACAAGAAGCCATTGAATTGCTTGAGACGACGATGATGAGGACGCAAGAGACGACATGAGATCACCCGGATGTCTTCCCATGATTACTTCCAATGTCACCACTCCAAAGCTATAAACATCACATTTCTCATTCACTTTCATTGTGTATGCAAGTTCTACATAGAGAAAAGAGCAAATTTTTTTTGTAGCTTTTATACAATATTCATGGGCCGTTAATCTAAAGTGATTTTGTCCATTAAAAAAAATATAACTAAAGCAAGGTAGGTAAGGATGAGGATCTTGTATAAGCATTATCCTATCTATAAACTGAAGTGCGGTGGAATTTTGAAGAAGCCAACTAACCTGGAGCTGCATATCCAAATGTGCCTGCGAAGGAAGTCCAATTAGAGGCAAAAGGCTTTAGAACTTTAGCCATGCCAAAATCAGAAAAGTGAGCTTCGTATTCTTCATCTAGTAAAATGTTCTTGCTCGATACGTCTCGATGAATTATAGGAGGTGAGCATTCACGGTGCATGTAGGACAAAGCATGGACCAAATCTTTAACAACTTTCACTCTCATATTCTAGTCAAATCTTGTTATCCTCTCTTTGTTGCTCAATACATCCTTCCAGCTACCAAATTCCAAGAACTTGTACACTAAAAATGAATGTCGAGAACTCGAGCAAAAGCCATATAGCTTGACAATATTGCGATGCCGAGCTCCAGTCAATGCATGAATCTCCCTTTCGAATGCTTTTCGACTAGCCATTTTGACATCTAGTGCTTCCTTAAGTTTCTTTATAGCAACAGTCTCACTTGTTTGCAACTGGGCCTTGTAAACACACCCTTGTCCTCCAACACCGATGCAATATTTGGCATCAAACTCCTCCGTGGCTTCAATAATGTTCTCATAAACCATTCTTCCATCAAAGCTCCATACTGCCCATGGGTTTTCATTGCTTCTATCAACCGAACTAGCCTCTATTTTCCTCACTCTTCGGCATAATGTACTTGAAGCTCCCACAACAAGAAGCAAAGAAAGTAGGCATCCTAAAGTAGGAATCAAAATTAGCAGCAACCTTTTAATTTTGTTTTTGCATGTGGACATTGTTGCTGTACAGGGATTGAGACCAGCAATAACTCCACACAAGCCTTTATTCCCTCTCACAACTTCAATTGTAGCATTGTGAAAGGCTGGAATGTTTGGTAAAGGACCCTCAAACTCATTATATGATATGTCAATGGAAGTCAAGCTTACAATATCCTCAAAAGTCGATGCAATTGAACCTGAGAGATGATTCTGGGAGAGATTGAGTGCTTCCAATCTTTGCAGGAGCCCAAGTTGTCCAGGTATATGTCCCATAAGCAAATTTTGACTTAGATCAAGAACTTGAAGAGATTGAAGTTTGCTGATCTCAACGGGAATACTTCTATCAAGACTGTTTCTACTTAAATTTAAAAACTCAAGCTTCCAACAGTCCCCAAGTTGTTTAGGAATTGAGCCACTCAAGTTATTTCTGGCAATGCTAATCCTTGACAGATCAAACAATGTTCCAAGTTCTTGAGGTATTTGGCCTACAAGATGATTGTCATACAGGGAAAGCTCTAGAAGTGACTTCAGTTTTCCTAGGTCTTTTGGAATTTCCCCAAAAAGACTATTTGAAGAGAGGTCAAGTATATGTAATTGGCTCATGTTTCCAACCTCGAAGGGTATCACGCCTGAGATTTGAGTGTTGGAGATTTTCAAGCTGGTCAAATTGCTATATTCACCCAGTCTAGGTGGTAGCTCACCGTAAAGGTCATTGTTGCTCAACTCAAGATAATCTAAGTAAGGGTATATGCCGAGAGCCTCAGATATATTTCCCCTGAGCTGGTTGTTTTGGAGCCTAACTCTATACAAACTCGTGCAGTTTTTGAGGCCTTGTGGAATTGGACCAGTAAAGTGATTGGTAAATGCGGCAAAATATTGAAGAACTTGACCACTGCAAATATCTTGTGGCAATTGGCCAACAAACTCGTTAAAGCTCAGCTGCAAGCTTATGAGCTTGCTTATGTTACCTATAATGGATGGAATAGAGCCAGAGAGACTATTATTCATAAGCGAAAGACTAAAGAGAGATCCGAGGATTCCTAGTTCTTTAGGAATAGGACCAGACAGCTTATTTTGGGAAAGTTCAAGGATCTTCAGATTGCTCAAATTCCCTATCGTTGATGGGATAGGACCTGTTAAATCATTAACTAGTAGTTCGAAATGTATGAGGAATCTCATTCCTCCAACTTCTGAAGGTATGGGGCCAGAAAGTTGGTTGCCATAGAGGTAAAGATATTTCATTCTACTAAGTTCCCTAGAGTTGTAGGGATGGATCCATTGAGATAATTGGATGATAAATCAAGTTGAATTAGAGACCCTAACATTCCTATTTCCTTTGGAATGTACCCAACCAATTGATTATTGAAAAGCCATATCTCTTCCATGCTGCTCATGTTTCCAATGGAAGAAGGAATTGGACCGGTGATACTGTTGTTCGCTATGTGGAGATAAGCAAGAGACTTGAGCCTTCCTATTTCTTCGGGAATGAAACCAGCAAGCTTATTATCTGTAAGATATAGATAGGTCAAGTTACTCAAGCTAAATATCTCACTGGGAATTGGACCGGTCAAATCATTATGTGAAAGATTGAGATCTCGCAAAGATCGCAATAACCCAAGTTGAGTGGGAATGTTTCCCGAAAGGTTATTTTGAGACAAGTCTAGATAAGTAAGCTTGGCAAGATTAGATGCTCGAAGGGATTTTCCCAAAGAATGAGTTGTTGGCAAGTGTTAGAGCGATCAAGTTGGGCAATTGGGAGAAATTGAGATGATGAAGCGTACCATATATGGTAGAATTTGAAAGGTTCAAGCTTGCGATGCTTCCGAGAGAATCACAATTGATTCCGCGCCATGAACAAGGGTTGGTTCCATTCCACGAAGACAAAGTAGAGCGACTCTCGCTGTCTAGCTTAGACTTCCATGTTAGGAGTGCTTCCACTTCCTCATATCTCGTTTGGTTGCTAGCACTAGCAAGGGCCACCAAAGGAGAGCTTCGAGATGAAGCAAGAAAAGGCATTTTGTGCGTAAGCAGGAGGAGGAAATAAGCGAGGAACAGCATTGAGAGTTGTTTTTGAGATGAGGCCATGACAGGTTGTTTAGGTAATTTGGGGCAGGCTTTCTTTTCTTTCTAGTTGCATATGTGTTGAAATGGACCAAGTACAACTAACGTATTTATAGAAGCAATTAAGATCGTCAAGTTAACAACAAGTCAATAATCACTTCTTTTGGTTATAGGGTTCCCTCTCCGTGAATTTCGTCACTATGTCGGGGCCACCCTCCCTGCCTCGTAACCCAAGTGGGCTAACAAGATTGCATTCCTTATTTTAACGCGCTGGTGTCCACACGAACGACACCTTTAAGTTCCCCTCTGTATGTTTGTCTTCTCCAAAAGGAAGGAATGCCCTCTCAGTGCTTTACATCCTGTAAGTCTTGAGGTCTAAATTACTCGTTAATAATAATATGCCATTGCCTAGTATTTTGCATACCAACAGATGATCCATTGCAGTTTAGCACACCATGACACAACAGATGATCCATGTCTAAATATTTTCGTAAACAATGAATTGTTTTTTATTCATTCACTTTTGTAAGTGATACTACATATCACTTTTAGGAAAATAATTTCCAAATCATTTTATAATCTCACGAGATTTAATCAATTGCGCCTATAACGCCTCATGCCAAAATTGGTTTTCTTGACGATGGCTTCTACATTTATGATTACAACCTCTACATAAAAACAGAGAGAAAATATAGCTCAAAAAACCCATGGGTATTTCTATTAGAAAAAAGAAATCAGCACTCCGTTGTGCCTTTCTTGAATTTCATGCATTTTCGACAACGACTGTTTATTAATGTAGGTTGGGATTGTATTACGGCAATATATACGTTTTGGTGTTGTTGACTTACATCAAGAAAAATTCTCCGAAGGGTCGTCCGAGATCCGTCAAGGACGGGAGATGTGATGGGAGAGAAAATGACACAAAAGTCACGTTGCACTTGAAACGATAGTGATTTGGAGAAGATTCCTCCTATCCGCAAAACACGGCATAGAAGAAGATTGGACAAATTCCCCATATACATATAGCATGAAACACGAGTCCAAAGCTATTAGATGATTGGTCGAACAGTACATATGACTTTACTTATTATTTTATACGTAGCGCGTTACCTTTTCTTCTTTTTTTGTTCGATTTTTGGGTCCTCCAGCATCAAAATTTGTTTTGCATCTCTCGCTCCCTTGTTTTCATTGATCGATTCATGGTAATGTAGCTTTATTACATACGGAGAAAACATTATTTTAAAATATGAATTTGAAATTGCTCGATAAATTCTATAAATATAAGCACACACTCGATAACCGCTATGGACCTTGCTATCCTCCTGATTGAGTTGTTGGATGTGGTAGTTGAGCATTTCCAAAGACTTTTCCTATGCTGGCGCTCACGAGGAAAGTTTTTTTTTTGGACCGAAATAACTCATCTATTAAACTTCCATTGTCAAGTTTACATTTAGCATAAGATCAGAGTACAAAAGATCCTGTAGAAAAGGCGGAGGAAAAAGCACCCAATTAGTAGGAAGAATTGAAGCTGCATGGGCCTTTGCGGCCTGGTCCGCAGCAGTATTTGCCTCTCTGTTGCAATGAGCAATGCGGAGATTAGGGCACTGGCGCATCAAAGCCGCGTTTTCTTCGAAGAAAGATTTGAACTCCCATGGCGTCCGATCAGGGTAGATGATAGCATCCACAAGAGTCAAGCAATCGGATTCCACATCCATTCGATCTAGTTCTCGTCCATGCTGGATCAAAAAATGAAGAGTGAGATTAAAGGCCATCACCTCAGCGTGCAAGGCCGAAGAAGCAGGGACGGAGCGCGTGAAACCGTCGATCAGGAGGCCAGAGGAGTCTCTACACACACAGGCCACCGAAGCGTCACTAGAAGGGGACTGGTAAGCCGCATCAATGTTAATCTTTAAGACACCTTGGTCCGGTTTGTACCATCTTTGAGTTGCTTTTGTATTTGGTGAGCCTCTCCTCTGAACGGTCTCCTTGATACACTGGTGGGATCTGTCGGCTGCTAAGGCAGAAAACACGACCTGCTCAGCGTTTGGTTGCTGCTGCCGAAATATGTAATGATTCCTGGCCTTCCAGATATACCAAAGAATTGATGTAGTCATCGCCAGGTCTGGTAAGCCATCTTTTTTTCCAGTTAGATCAAGCAACCATCTTTCTATACGATGCACTCCTGTGAAATGATGATTGATGTTTATTTCTGGATGAAACCAAACATCTAATGTCCATGGACAGAACAAGAAAAGGTGTTCAAGTGTCTCTGGTACTTGGTTAGGGCATAGACAGCAAAGCGGGTCTGATAAAATGTGACGCTTAAATAAATTTTCTCTAGTCGCCAATGCATTATTGCAAACTGACCAAAGAAAAGATCTGAGTTTTGGCGTGGTATTCAAAGTCCAGATTGAGTTCCACAGTTTGCGAGGCACTTGAAAAGAGGAAGAGGCTTGAGAGTTGTGATTACTTGTTTGCTGGGCTCTGATCTTGTTATAACAACTCTTCACTGTGAATTCCCCATTCTGCTTTCCGCTCCAAATTAGTTTATCCTCCATAAGTTGCGGTCATAGAGGGATAGAGATAATTTCTTCGACTGTCTGTTTGTCAAAACTTTGACAGAGTAAGGTTGTATTCCAAACATTAGAATTTGGAATTATAAAACCAGCAACTTCTTCAGGTTCACCTCTAGGAGCAGGGCCTCCAAGAACACCCTTAGGCAGCCATCTATCTTCTCTAACTTTAATCTTTGTCCCATTACCGATAGACCAAAGTGACTTGTCTGTTATAGAGTCTCGGCCCAGCAATAGGCTTTGCCAGCCCCAAGAGGGTCTAGTACCTTTAGTTGTTTGCCAGAAATTCTAATAGGAAAAATACAGACCTTTTAGAACTCTGCTAAATAAAGATGAAGGTTGTTGAGCTAGTCACCAAGCTTGTTTTCCTAATAGTGCTCTATTGAAGGCCATAAGATCACGAAATCCCAATCCCCCATCATCTTTTCTACTCTTAACAGCCTCCTAATTCTTCCAATGAATACTGGATTTGCTGTTTTTTGTTTGCCACCAGAACCTAGCTATCATCCGTTCAATAGATTTACAAACAGCAGCAGGTATTTTAAAGACAGACATTGTATACTGAGGAATCGCTTGCACAACCGTTTTGATTAAGACTTCCTTACCTCCTCTTGAAATAAGCTTCTCCTTCCATCCTTCCAGCTTCGAATGAACTTGACCCAAAAGCCACGCAAACATGTCCCGTTTAGATTTCCCCCAGTCAGAGGGAATGCCAAGATACTTACCAGATTTATTCAACATGGGTACTCTTAGTTCTCTAGCAAGATTTCCTTGCAAACTGGTAGGGCAATCCTTACTAAAAAATAAACCAGATTTGTTTCTATTAATAGCTTGTCCTGTAGCTGAACAATATTCATGTAGAACACTTGCTAAATTCTGACATTCAGTAAGCTTTGCCTCTAGGAAGAAAATAGCGTCATCGGCAAAAAGTAAATGAGATAGAGTGGGACACCAACGATTCAGCTTAATACCTTTAATGTTTCCCATGTCGACTGCGTTGTTAATAAGAGTTGATAAGGCATTTGACAACAGAATGAATAGGTATGGAGATAGAGGGTCGCCTTGTCTCAAACCTCTAGTCGGGTGAAAATAGGGTAGGGATTCACCATTGAATTTAACACTCATAGAAACCGTAGTAATGCATTGTAAGATCCAGTGAACCCATTGAGTATGGAAGCCAAGCTTGAGAAGATAGGCTTTAAGAAAATCCCATTCAACCCGATCATATGCCTTCTGCATATCGAGTTTAAGGACAGCATTAAAGTGCTTTTTCCTTTTCCGTGTTCTTAATTGATGCAGCACTTCTTGAACCACAATAATATTATCTTGGATTTGCCGACCTCCAACGAAAGCGCTTTGTTCTTGTGCGATCAGCTGTGGTAGCCAAGGCTTGAGACGATTAGCCAGAATTTTTGAAATGATTTTGTAAATAAAGTTGCAAAGGCTTATGGGGCGGAATTGGTCCAAACTTTCAGGGTGAGGTGTTTTTGGGATTAGAGAAATAGAAGTGCGATTAAATTCAGGAAGCATAACCCCAGTTTGAAAGAATTGCTGCACAGCTGTGAAGATATCGTCGTGTAAGATGTCCCAATGTGCTTGATAGAATTGGCCATTCAACCCATCTGGACCCAGTGCCTTTGTTTCCCCTAATTGAAAAACCACAGTTTTAACTTCATCATTAGTAACTTCTGCTATAAGATGATTATTTATATCTGCTGTCACCACTTGAGTACAATGTGTTAGAGTCGGGCCATAGTTTCTATACCCTGCAGATGTGTATAATTTCCTAAAAAAATTGGAGGTAAGCTCTTTTAGAAGTTTCGGGTCACGTACCCAGGTCTGTTAATCATCTTGCAGCATGCTGATCCTATTACGCTGTCTTCTTTGAACTGTGATTGCATGGAAAAACTTCGTGTTTCTGTCCCCCCATCTAAGCCAATTAACCCTTGATCTCATTGCCCAAAATTTTTCCTCCTTGCTGCCATAACTTGTTAATTTTTCCTTTCAGGTCAGATACTACAGCCTTATCCAAGTGGCCATGAGGCTGATTAGTCAAAATTTGGAGCTGGTTTTTAAGGAAACTTATCTGGAGGTCGGCATTAGTAAATTTGGATCGACTCCAACGTGATAAAGCAGCAGAGACAGCCTGTAATTTTTGGTGGAGCGTCACGTCTCCAAGTTGGGAAGATGCCCAAGAATCAGCTATTGTAGAGCGACATTCCATATCTTGAAGCCAGTAAGCTTCGAAGTAGAAAGATCTTTGTTGTTTACGACGTTGTGTTGCTTTAGTAGACAAGAGAAGTGGGCTGTGGTCAGATCCAATAGCTGGTAAAGCCAACACTTCCGCAAGAGGGTAAGTCAATCTCCATTCCTTTGTGCAAAGCATTCTGTCTAAACGCTCCTTGACAATGTCGTCGCCCTGTCTGTTATTAATCCAAGTGAAAGCACAGCCCTTATTGCCCAGGTCCATGAGATGACAATCATTAAGGAGATCACGAAAAGAAAGCATACGATGAGTCTCGGCAGGACGTTTTCCTACTTTCTCCCATGGATACAAAATTTCATTAAAATTGCCTGTGCACAACCAAGGTAAGTTGTTGAAGTTACTTATATGCCTTAATTCTGTCCACAAAATTTGTCTGAGATGATAAACTGCTGGAGCATGTAAGCAGGTAAGACGCATTGTGATCCCATAAGCCCGGTCAGTGCAGATGAAGTCAAGGAGAGCCGAAGAGTGAGAGGTCACTGTCAAAGACACTCGATCATTCCAAAAAACTGCCAAACCTCCAGCCAAACCTACTGGATTTTCGATGAAACTTGCTGAGAATTTGAGTTTCCTTTGAAGGTAGATGAGTTTCTTTTCCTGATTTTTCGTTTCCATCAAAAACAAAACATCGGGCCGTTCCTAGGTCACTAAGACTCGTAGAGCTTGAACTATCAGGGGATTGCCCAACCCTTGACAGTTCCAACTAACTACTCTCATTGTTCACCTGGTGGCTTTTTAGGGCCAGCCACCAAGGCCCAACAAGCAGGAGCATCTGCCTCAATAATTGGAGTTTCTTGCAAAACAGATTCATCAAACTCCTCCTGGAGGTGAGACTGAACATCATGAGCAGTGAGTCTTTTTACTTTCTTAATAGGGCCTGATCTTGCATTCAGACGTGAGTGTTTAACCTTTTTTGACTGAATAGAACCTGGTGTGACTTTGTTAATCTTTAAATGCTGCTGGATGACAGGAATTTTGTCCTGTTCAGTCTTGCTTCTTGACGCTTCCTCCACCATGGGTTTCCATTGAAGTGGTTTGGTAGATGTGATAATTTGATTGCAGTTAGAAGCGTCCATAGGTTGTTTGCCTCTATTTGTTTGAACTTGGACCTCAGGTACAGCAGGAGGAGAATCCTGAACAGGGATTATTGTGAGGGAGGTTGAGGGGTCTTCGGGATTGACTCATCAGCATCATCCTGGGGATGATTCTTGGCATAAAAGGTACGCCAGAAGGGGCTGTGTGCCCGGACCTCTGCTCTAAGCCATGAACCATATAATAGGCTATCTTTTTCATCCATCTTGCTCTCATCATAAGGAAAGTCTTTACAAGACATGGCATAGTGACCAAGCTTACCACAGGAATAACAATAATGAGATAGTCGCTCATAGCGAAAATCTAGCCAAAGATTCTTTCCTTCTACTTTGATTAGAAGCCTTGGTTTTAGCGGTTTCTGAAGGTCCATTTCTACCCGAGCCTTCCCCACTTTAAGTGTTGCGCCATCTTTATGTTCAATCCTCGACAGCTACCACCCTGCCTATATGAGCAACAGCCTTACTAATCATGTTTTCTGTGCAGCGTTCTAGTGGCAAGCCAAAAACTTGCACCCAAAACTCACATGTTGTAAAATCATAGCAATGCAGCGGTGTGTTCGCTCTCCAAGGTTTCAATATAACTAGATGATTGGCGAATAACCAAGGTGAATTCTCAAGAACTCTCTGCTTTACTTCCTCTGTTTGAAACTTTATAATGTATAGACTAGCTTCTCCTTGTGAGATTTCCACTAACTCAGTTCTCCAGATCCGTTTCATAGTATTTTGAAAAGCTGGAAAATTTACCGAAGGGTCGTTTAGGATCTTACCGACCAGAGTTAACCGGCATTCTTCAATTTTGTGGCTAGGGGCCGGTTCGTCCCATACTTGAACTGGCTGTTCAGACCACAACCGACCCAGGCGATTGCATAGTGCAGATAGACGAAACTCATCTCCAGCAACCGGTTGGTCCATATCAAGACAAAATCGAACAATCAAAACAAAGAAAGACCCGGAATCACAAAATGAAATACCATAGCGTAATCTCCTTGCTCAACGAACAGCCATGACGGAAATGGGTAAACCAAGAGAGAGGGCTTCCAGCAAGCTAGTCGATGATGACATGCAATCCAGTCGAAAGACGTAGCAAGGAGCGGAGAAGTAGGGAATAGAAGGATTAGGTCAGATGGGTGATGTGGAAGTTCATGGAGAGAAGCCACAAAATTCACAATTCCAGGGGAAAGAAAACCAGCTTTGGAAGCTTCGTGAGATGATATGGTAATGGGAGGGATTGGTGAAGAAACTACCATAGAGGTAGAATAAAACTCTACATTTCGTAGAGAGAAAAGGGGACGAGGGCGAAATCCTCTGGACCACTCACGAGGAAAGTTTGATCTGCTTTAATTGATCCCAATTTTTTATTGGTTTTTCCACAATGACTTAGCTTGGTTCTCTTATCGATGTCTTACATGTTGGATATTTCGATAATATTTTGTATTTACAATAATAGCTTCGATAAAAGTTATGACCGTATTGAAAATCATCATTATTTTTAACGGTCACATAACGGTTTCTTAACGGTCATATAATGGCTTTTTAAATCGTTTTGTAACGTTTAATTTATTTCTCAAATAAATCCTTCATTACTTACCACGCTCTTTTAACGGTTTTATTTTGTTTGAATATAAAAATAAAATCTCATAAGACAATCTTGAAAATATATACTTTTGAATGAAAGAGAGAATATCATTCCTTTAAAAATCTTTTCTTTTTTTTCCTTGTTGGGTTATACACAAAAGTTGTTCTGTTTCCTTTTAATATTAAGTGCGGAATATAAAGGAAGGTCTGTTGTATCTTGGGAGGATAGCCGCTAAAGCCTTACGCACTGAGTTTCGTACTCCGAAGGGTGGAATTATCCTTAAGGACAATACTTGCACGCCTCGGACATTTGTTTTTAATTTTCTAATCCTTTGCAATTTATTAATAGTTATTATTATTTCATGTATCCTATTATTTTTTTCTAACATTCCATGGTACACCAATCTTGTTTGGATTGTTGATCATGCATGCTTCTGGACTAGAATGGCTAAAGATAGATGATATATAGGTGATAAGTTGAATAAGATAAATCCGACGAGGAATTCATTGAAGAGACCTCTACTTAAAAGTCATCCTATTAGAAGAGGCAATATTAAAACCACCAACTCAAAAGTTTATGGACCAACGAGAGTAGTTTGACCAAAGTAATCACTTGTCATGACATGTAGCCACAAGATCTAACGTGAATAGATAAAATTACTAGAGAAATCAATGGGGAATGATAAAAAATACTAGAGTTTTATGTAATTTAGTTTGAGTGTTGCTACCTATTCTAAGGGGAAAGCCTGTATTCAATAAATCCATTATCAATCCGGTAAACACAAAGTTTACATTGAGTTTTTTTTTTTTTTTTTTTCAATCTTAAATTACACCAAAGATAAAACTCACAAGTGTTCCCTCATAATATCACATTCACTACAGACTGCACTAGATAATTCCTTCACGATTTTTCTCTCTCGTCAAACTCTCGACATCTAATCAATGAATATTGCCATTCAAATTTAACACGAGAAGAAGGAATTACTGAAGAAATTGAAAAATGATAAATAAAAAAAATCAGAGATTTACGTGATTTGGTCTTAATGTTGATACTACTCAACAAAAAAAGATAACCTTTAAGAAATCCAATATAAATCTGAAAAATACAAAGCTTACAATTGCTTGAGCATTTCTAAATCCTACATTATATAGAATAAAACCATAAGTGTCGTCTCATATGTAGTTCCAACATGTCTGCAATAGGAAATTCCTGCATGATTTTTCCCTTTTAATGTGGACGGAGAAAATTTTTTGACGTCTGGTTATTCTACTTATCTTCCCCTTTTGGCCTTTTATCTTTTTGTTGAGCACCCCAGTGGAGGATTCATAATGATCCTTGAGACACGTATCAATCCACAATTGATGGCGGAAAAGGGAGAAAGAGATAGAGACACTATTAATCACTTTCTCTAAAAGTCTAAAGCAATGCTTAGCTTTCTCACAGTTTCTCTGATCTTTTTGGAAAAACTGATTTAGACCCATCATAGCCTTTTTACCTCCACCATTGTCTTCTTGAAATGACTGCCAATTTCTGGTTGCTTTCTCTCTCTTAACGTAACAAACATCTCTGCTTTAATGCCATGCATGCGCAATTCTTTTCTCTGCAATCATCGGCCAAGAAAAATACCACTTGTTAATCCACACAACTCACGTTACAACTTGTTTTGTTAATTTGCAAAGTGTGACATCCAGATTTTTCAACCCTGTCTTTTACTGAATAAATCGGGCATTTTATTGACGTGTCTATAGGGCTATTCTCAGAACTGATCATTCTTGAGATAACTAGACTATCTAGAGAAATTATTAGGAATTTTAAGGCAATTAGACTTGAGAACTTGATTAGGAATTGGCTTCTCGACCGTGTCTATCTTTAGAGGCCATTACGGCACAATTAAAAATCAATTTGAAATCAGAGATAGATTGGTTCAACAGAGATGTGTGGCTAATCATGGGTGACCCCACTAAATTAGAAAATTATCTTCGACCGGCCCTAGATTGATTTTCTTATTGTTTTGGTACCCTGTGTCCGTAGTTGGATCCTCAAGATTTTCACAATAATCGGAAGTCGCCAATGAGTCGAGTGGGTTCATAGTGGTTTGAAGAAAATCGACCACGGGTCATTTGCACTTAAAAATGTCTGAAAGTTACCCGATAATCTAGGTCACGCTAAAAGCGCGCCGGAGTAAAATTAACCGTCAAATTGAGTTCGATTTCAGAAATTGAAAGTTCTGTGGTGTCACGAGCTATTTTAGGATTGTCAAGTTAGTCTCAGAAGATTTTCAAAGGTCCTGAGATTTTTACGGAAATTGGGTTCGGACGTCGTGGAAATTTGGCAAAAATTCAGATTGGCTAAATTAATGGGAAATTAGACTTTCAGGCCAAGCCTTTGTGTGTCAGGTATTTATAGAAAATCATTTGGGATTTTTTTCTATGTCGAAATTGGACCTCAATTTAGAAAATTGAGCGAAGAATTGAAGCTAAATTAAATGAAATTCAGATTTAGAATTCTAAAACAATTTTGACATCACAAATTGAATTATTTTGGTAGATTTTTGTTGGAAAGTAATGGGGAGACAAGATCATCAATGGAAGGGATAATAATTGATGACATGGGGCCCCTTGGACTGCCTTCACGTGTGCCTTCTCCTCCGTTCCTATCCATATTCGTGAACTCTCTCTCTCTCTCTCACCGAGGAAGCCCACGAATTCCACCAAAGTGTTTCTCCATTTTCGTTCATCCCTCTGCCACACGAATAGTCCATTTCAACAAAAAGAGTTGACTGGCTTCGACGCCAAGATCCCACCGAAGTGTGACATCCAGATTTTCGAGTTTTAATTTCGACTGGATAAGTAGGGCCATTTTTATCGAAAATTTTAGAGGACCGTTCTTGAATTTGAAATTAAGATGCAAGTTAGATTATATGACGGGAAAAGTCATGAAATGGACAAGGATGCCTTGATGGATTTATTTAGGCTTCAATTGAAATTTTGTTTGTTGAGAAGTGAACAAATTTGAGTAAAATTGAAGGGGGGAAAATAGCAAATTCGTATGCCACATCTACCCCACACTTTAGCCTACCTAAATGCTTCTAGAAGGGGGCATAATTGTCAAAAAATGAGGGGTGGATGACAGCTGGTGTTGGCTCACGTATAGATGACCTAAGAGAGAGAGAGTGAGAGAGAAAAAGAGAAATTGGTTTTCTCTTCTTCCCTTCTCTCTCCCGTTGCTGTCTCTCTCTTCCCCCATCTTCTTCTTCAGTTGAGCGACGCCATGGAAGCCGAAGACCAGAGGAAGCAGTAACCATCGTCGCTCGGACCAAGGCCGCCACCGCCGTCGCAACGGAGTCGTCGCCGCTGCTCAGCAACCACCCACGCGCCCTTCGCCCTTCTTTCTTCCCCATCCCCTTTCTGCTGTTCGAAGCCTACAAGTTGAAGATCAGAACGGAAGCAGCTTGCCTGGGTTTGGAGCAGCAGCCAACGTCACCGGGAGCCGCCGCACACCGCCTTGCCGCCGTTCGTCTCCCTCTAGCCCGCTCGAACGCCGTCCGCCTCGTCCAGTCGAGCAACTGTGGCATCCCAGAAATTCAAAGCCGAGCCTTAAGGTGTGTTAAATGTCTTTAATTAGGTGATAGAATTTTATGGCTTATGCTTTGGCCAATTTGTCTTTTAATTTGATGAATTTTGCTTGTGTTGTGGAAATTTAAATTTAAAATGCTTGGCCATATGATTTAAAAATTTCAATGATTAAAAATATCCCAAGGTTTTGGCCAAGATGAAATTTGAATTTAGAAATATTTATAAAAAGGAATTCAAAAAAAAAAAAGAGAAAATAGGGTTATTTTCGAAATGGGCCTTGGACCCATTAGCCTAAAGCTTGGTGGGCCAAGCTAGTCGGCCCATTGGGCCCAAGAAGGATTTTCGACCAGCCCAAGGGGGAGTGGCCGGTTGGGCCTAAGCCCAAGCCCAAGCCCAAGCCCAAGCCCAAATTGAATTCAAAAAAATTGAAATTACAAGTGGCCAAAGGAAGAGCATGCATTGGCCATGGGTGTGGTGGATCAATCATTACCTATGATGAGCCTAGGGGAGTATAAGAGGGATGAAGAGAGAGAGAGTGACCGGTTTTTCTTCATTTGGCCGAGAAAGGAGAGAGTGAGGGAGAGAATTCGAGAGAGAGAGGAGGCAGAGCCGAGAGGGAGGAGCCGCCCGTTCGCCGTCGCCGCCTTGTCCGACCGTCCTACGCCGCCTTGTGCTTGCCGTTCGTTCATTTTGGAGGCAAGTGGGGGGTCCTTTACTTCTCTTGCATGTTGTTTTGATGGTTGCATGTTCGGTTTTAAGGGTGATTTGGGCGAAATACCGAAGTAAGGGTTGAATGTGTTCATGTTATGTGGCTGTTTCCGTTCGGTTGGTGGTAGACAGTATCTTATTCGAGCTTGCATGTGTATTTGGAGTGTGATTTTGGCTTCGGTGTCTTCATAAAAATTGAAGCTAATATCTTGAGGTATGACATACTCGAATTTCATGGAAAACGATGGTGATATGAGGGGTCGAAAGTTCTATTTCACGGAGGCTTTAGATCTGCGAATTTCCTACTGACCTTTTGTTGATTTCTTGGTTGCATGTTGATTTCTGTTGGAGATCTCACTTTGTTGTCTTCTTGAAAGTTGTAGGAAACACCCTAAGCTACAACATACTCGAATATGAGGCAAAAATAACAAGTATAACTTGGTGAATCGGTTAGATCTTGGAGAGGGTTGATTCTGGTGAGGTGTACCGAAACACCCGAGACTTCATGGGTTAAAATGGTGACCAAAAACTGGGTATTTGACCTAGATCCCTTCATGAAAATTGTAAAGGACACATTGTTACATAACATACTTAAATTTCAGAAGGAACGAAAGAGATTTGATGGGTGAAATCTAAGAAATACGGAGGAGTGTGTTCTGGACGTCGCGGTAGAGATTCCAGAAGCTTCGTAGGACTATGGAAATTAATCTAAAAGGAATTTGGCTTAAAGTTCTGAATGAAAAAGGTGCGAAACTGTGTTGGCTATCACCCTGTAAAGTTTCGTAATTTTTGAAGACCGAATGGGTATTTTAATTAAATTAATTCGGAAACTGTGCAGTGGGTTCAATTCCGAGAATTTTAGGATGTTTTTGGAGGAAAATTGTGAAATTATAAGAAATTGATTTGGTCACGAATTTTATATAAAAATTGTGATCCTATAAATGATTTTTGAATATTATGATTTTGGGAAAATCATGGATATTAAATATTTATTTATGAAAAATAAATAAATATAAAATAATATTATAATAAAATAAAATAATAAAATAATAATAAAATAATGAAATAATAAAATAAAATAGATTTTATTTGGCCATGGATTCAATTCCATTTTGTGTGGCACTTGTGTGATGAGGTCTTTGTATATACATTAAATTGAAATACTTATGTGATTAAGCTATGGTATGTGCATGACATGTGAATTGAAATACCTATGCGATTTAAACTATGACATGTGCATAACATGTAAATTGAAATACTTATGTGATTAGGCTATGACATGTGCATGACTTGTGAATTGAAATGCAAGTGTGATATGTTTGATTGCCATGTCAAATTTCCATATTAAATTGAGATAAAAGATAAATGTGGATGAGAATGAGGTTGTGGTGGAGGATGTTGTCTAGTGGCTTGGTGGCGTAATTCAAGAGATTCCCTGGGAGTTTCAGGATGCCCGGAATGTGGGGGGCCGGAAGCCCCTGTCGGAGGTTTCGCCCGAAGGGAGTGACTCGCGATGCCGGGATTGGGTGCGAGATCCCGGCTAGAAGGGTAAAGGCCGGAAGCCCCGTCGGAGGTTTCGCCCGAAGGGAATGCCTCGTGATGCTAGTTGAGATGCGAGATGCCCGGAATGTGGGGGGCCGGAAGCCCAGTGGCCATGAGATGGCTGGAATGCTGGGATCCCTGTCGGAGGTTTTTGCCCGAAGGGATGGTGATGATGGTGAATTTTGATGATTTGAGAAAAGATAATGTGGGGATCAATTAACAAGTAAAAGTGGAAATTGATCTATAATGTGATATGCATGGTGATGCATGGCTAATGATGATGTGATATGCATGGTGATGCATGGCTAATGATGATGTGATATGCATGGTGATGCATGGCTAATGATGATGTGATATGCATGGTGATGCATGGCCAATGATGAGATGATGTGATATGCATGGTGATGCATGGCTAATGATGATGTGATATGCATGGTGATGCATGGCTAATGATGATGTGATATGCATGGTGATGCATGGCTAATGATGATATGATGTGATATGCATGGTGATGCATGGCTAATGATGATGTGATATGCATGGTGATACATGGCTAATGATGATATGATGTGATATGCATGGTGATGCATGGATAATGATGATGTGATGATAATGATATATGAGATGCCATGATGATGATATATATGCTATGATGATGCATGAATACGCTTGACACCAAACGGTAAGCAATGCCGCATTGTATGATGGTATGCATGGTGCACCGAGTTGTTATTGGATTTCCTTATCGCCGAGTGGTTGTACTCACCCTTTGGGGATAACATTTCAGATTAGCACTATGCCGCTACCTCTGTTTCGCGTGGGGTATTTTACGGTCTACCGTCCGATGTTGAGGTGGAGTGTACGGAGTTAGATTGTCCTCCGTGCCCGGATTGACGTTCATCCGAGTGCGATGCTTAGTTATGTATGATATCGGCCCGGGGGGCCCCGTCATACAAGAGTTCATTTCGTTCACGTCCGTCGAGATGGTGCTATGCGAGGGGATGCCGCCGCCGCCACCACCCGATGCACCGGGTTAGGTGTGAGACTCACGCGAGACGAGTAGGAGCCGAGCTTTTTGATGTATATAGTTGATGCTGGTGATGGGAGGGTTTTGTGTTTATATGATGTTAGGGGTTGGAGTTCCTTTTTGAGATTTTAGGTGGGACATGGCGAGTCTTAACCTTTTCGGTTTTTGTACCGACCCGAAGGAAACCCCATCTCGCTATATGTATGTATGTAAGCAAAGCGTCAACGTTATTTATAAAATCCTGATGTGTAGCTGGTGTGTATTTGTATCATGGGTTAGAAGGGAGATGGATGACGATGTGAATTTTGCTTCCGCTATGAGTCGCGCATGGGACCGCTTTTAAAAAAAAAAAAAATGCCTGAAATCTGGCAAGGCTTTATTTAGCAAAGAGATAGAGATGGTAAAAGATGTAACATCGGCACTGTTAACGACCTGCGAAGGGTTCGGGGTGTTACAGTCGCCTTTTTTTGGTATCAGAGCGAATGGTTAAAGGTGGAGTGATAAGGAGCCTCATTTGGAAATTGAGGAACATGATGACAATACACACCATAGGATGTAAAACGAAATAATTGAATAACGGGTGATGAGAATTCACTCGTAGATCCCCAGTAGTCTGTCTCGAATTTCCAGTAACATGTATATGTTACTTATATGATAGTAGTAATTGCTTTGAGTGGAGGCAGTGAGTCTCAGATTATTCCTGAGGCAATGCTTGGAAATTGCAGGAGAGTCATGGTGCGAGCTGGAAGTGCTCATCCATCGAGGGCTGAAGCCTCTGCTGCAAGGGCTGAACCCCAAATGGAAGATATCATGCAGGCATTAGCCAATATTGGAAATCGATGGAGAGGCGGGCACAAAGAATGCCCGGAGCGAACACCGTACTCAAGGACTAGTGGAGCAGTTTTAAAGTGAAGCCACTTAAGTTTAATGGAATGGGAAGTCCTGAGGAGGCAGAGCAATGGATTGATGGAATGGAAAGAATTTTCCGGCTGTTGGACTGCACTAATGCTGAGAAAATAGTCTTAGCAGAGTACCGATTGGAGGGAAATGCGAAGTTTTGGTGGAGAGCTTCGAAGGATATAATCTTTCCACCAGGTACTGATGTTAGCTGGGAAGAGTTTGTTAGAGCTTTTAATAGGAAGCATTTCTCGATCGTGCTAAGGATAGGAAGATTACCGAATTTGTTCAGCTAGAACAAAAGGGGTTGATTGTAGATCGGTATGAGGCTAGATTTTCTGAATTGTCTAGATATGCTCCTAGATTGATTGAGGATCGGGAGGAGAAGGCTAAGAGATTCTGAAAGGGCCGAGGACCGACATTAGGAAGCAGTTGGTGCCTTTGAACATAAGAGATTATAATGAGATTTATGAAAGGGCGCAGTTAGTGGAGCAGAGCGTTGAGGGAGAGGTCTGAATTTAAGAAACCGTTTAATTTTAGTGATGTGAAAAGGGGAAGAGACCTTATTCTGGTCAAGGTCGACCGGAATGTGAAGAAGAAGGGAAATTTTGGAAATTTTGGAGGGGCAAGGAGTGGTCCAATATAGGAAAGCATCCTATCGCCCGGACAACAGAAATGTTTTGGTTGTGGACAAGTAGGTCATCTTAGGAGGAATTGCCGAGAGAGAGGTCGCAAGTGAGTGTTGGCTCAAAGTGCGACGGGGGGATATCGTGAGCGCCGTTAGGTCAAATTCGCAAGGAAATCCTCGAGACCACTCCGCACAAGGAAGGGTGTATGCAATTACCCAGGAGGAAGCGGAAGCTTCCAAAAATGTTATCTCAGGTACGATTCTTATTAATGGCGAAAAGGCATATGCATTGTTTGACACGGGTGCAACGCATTCATTTGTGTCTGAACGATATAGATGTTTGAATAAGATAGAAGTTATGCCGCTTGAGACGCCTCTTTGTGTTTCCACGCCTTTAAAGGATATGGTATTGTCTACATTGGTGTGTGAAAATTGTAAGATCTCGATGAGAGGAAAGGACATGGAAATAGACTTGGTTGTAATGGCTATGTATGATTTTGATGTTATTATAGGAATGGATTGGCTTCGTAAGTATCGGGCTAGAATGGATTGTTATAGAAGAGTGGTGCAATTTGTTTTACTTGATCAGTCTAGTTGTGAATTTTTAGGAGGTCAAACCCATTTTCCTGTAACTCTTGTTTCGGCAGTAGAAGCATGTAAGTTACTTGACGAAGGATGTCAAGGGTACCTAGCCATAGTTAGAGATTATGCCAGGGAGGAGCCTAATCTTGAGGAAGTTCGCGTAGTTAACGAATTCCAAGATGTATTTCCCGAGGAATTGCCTGGATTGCCGCCAGAGCGGGAGATTGAATTTGAAATTGAATTAATGCCTGGAATAGGACCAATATCAAAAGCTCCATATAGGATGGCTTTAGTTGAATTGAAGGAGTTGAAAGTGCAACTGCAAGAATTGCTTGATAAGGGATTCATTAGACCAAGTGCTTCACCTTGGGGTGCACCGGTCTTGTTTGTGAAAAAGAAAGATGGATCAATGCGCTTGTGTATTGACTATATCTAGCGGATTGAATCAGGTGACTATTAAGAATAAGTATCCTTTGCCTAGAATTGATGATTTATTTGATCAACTCCAGGAAGTTCGGTTTCTCTAAGATTGATTTGAGGTCGGGATATCATCGGTTGAGAATTAAGAAGGAGGACATTCCTAAGACTCGTTTAGAACTCGTTATGGGCACTATGAGTTCCTTGTTATGCCATTTGGATTGACTAACGCCCCTGCTGCATTTATGGATTTGATGAATAGAATATTTCAGCCTTATTTAGACCAGTTTGTGATTGTCTTTATTGATGATATTTTGGTATATTCAAAAGGGCTTAAAGAGCATGAGCAGCATTTGAGAATAGTTTTGCAGACTCTGAGAGAGCATAAGTTGTATGCTAAGTTCAGTAAGTGTGAATTCTGGTTGGATCGGATAGTATTTTTAGGACATGTGGTGTCGGGAAAGGAATTGCAAAAGAGACCGTGCAAAAGTTGAAATGGTAGTGAATTGGCTGAGACCGACAACACCTACTGAGATACGAAGTTTCTTAGGATTGGCTGGTTATTATAGGAGATTCATTGAAGGATTTTCAAGGCTAGCAGGACCTTTAACTAAGTTGACCTGAAAGAATGTGAAGTTTGAGTGGAATGGAAAATGTGAAAGGAGTTTTCAGGAGCTCAAAAGGAAATTGACTTCAGCTCCAATTCTAACTATACCTACTGGACCTGATGGTTTTACGGTGTATAGTGATGCATCTCACAAAGGATTAGGATGTGTGTTGATGCAGCATGGCAAGGTTGTAGCCTATGCATCCAGACAATTGAAACCTCATGAGCTAAATTACCCGACGCATGATTTAGAGCTAGCAGCTATAGTGTTTGCCTTGAAGATATGGAGACACTATTTGTATGGGGAAAAGTTTGAGATCTATACGGATCATAAGAGTTTGAAGTATCTGTTCTCACAAAAGGAGTTGAACATGAGACAAAGGAGGTGGATGGAGTTGTTGAAGGATTATGACTGTGAGATAAGATATCATCCAGGAAAAGCGAATAGAGTAGCAGATGCTCTTAGTCGAAAGTCGGCCATAGAGATAGCTAGTTTGAGGATGGCAGAACGGAAATTGTTGGAATCTGTGGCAAATTCCGAATTTAAATTGGAAGGGGATTGTCTTACTGGCGTGCTTAGTGCATTAAGGATTGAGCCAGAGATTATCCAGAAAATTAAAATTCTGCAAGAATTTGACCCAGAGATTTTGAAAGTGAAAGATGCGGTATCTTTAGGGAAAAGATCAGAATTTCAGATCTCTGATGATGGAATAGTGAGATGTCAAGGACGACTTTGTGTTCCCGACAATGAGGAATTAAGGAAGGAAATTCTGTCGGAAGCACATAAGAGTAATTATAGTATCCACCTGGGAAGTACAAAGATGTACGAAATTTGCGGCAATTTTGGTGGAATGGTATGAAGGCAGATACGACTAAGTACGTTTCTCAATGTTTGACATGTCGGCAAGTAAAAGCGGAGCATCGAAAAACCCGCAGACTTTTGAGACCATTAGATATTCCTCGAATGGAAATGGGAACATATAACGATGGACTTTGTGCAAGGATTGCCAAGGACATCAAGTAGTCACGATTCAATTTGGGTTATAGTGGATCGATTGACTAAGTCGGCACATTTCTTAGCGATTCGCATGGATTACCCAATGGATAAGTATGCGGACATGTATGTAAGTCAAGTGGTACGCTTACATGGTGTTCCAGTGACCATTACTTCAGATCGAGATTCGAGGTTTACTTCGAATTTTTGGAAAAGTCTTCAAATTGCGTTAGGATCTAAGCTTCAGTTTAGTACAGCTTTTCATCCCCAGACAGATGGTCAATCAGAAAGAGTAATCCAGATATTAGAGGATATGTTAAGGGCTTGTGCAATCGATTTCAAAGGAAATTGGGATGAGAGATTGCATCTGGTAGAGTTCGCCTATAATAATAGTTTTCAGAAAAGTATAGGTATGTCACCTTATGAAGCATTATATGGAAGGAGATGTAGGACTCCTGTCTGTTGGAGTGAAGTAGGTGAAAGGAAATTGACAGGACCTGAATTGGTACAAGTAACCTGCTTAGCGATATCTATCTTCATATCAGCTTACTAATCTAGCTGATGCCGATTCTGATTTACTTGCACCATCTGGTCAAAACTGTAATACTATAGTGAACTTCTAACAAGATCTTTTCCCTTAGTGCTAAACTGTCAAGTGTATTCAATCACTCATGGAACCCAAACGTTCCATCTTCAAAAGTCTTAAAATCAGGTTCTTTCTTGCCAGTATCATCTTATAAGGTCTTTTGAACATCTCTGTCTGTCAACTAGGCGCTGATTCCAACTTGAACATTTGGCTCAATTTTGAGGGTGGCTATAAAATTTCAAAGGTAGCCTACCTCAAATTTGAAAATCAAGCTTCGAAGTCTTTTCAAGTAAAGTCTACTCTTTAGCCAGTCTATGCACAATTGAAGACTCTCGGCCCAACACATTAATGACTCATTTCGTTCCTCCAAAGTGATACCTGATATCACTATTATAGTTCTACCAAAATTTTGGTTCACAACATCGCTTCGTATTCCACTTATTGGGTCTCAACTGGCGGAACGGTGATACAACCATCTTCTCATGTTGTATCAATGCATACCTCGTCCTCTGCAAGACACATCACTCAAGATTTCGTGCTTTCCAGAGCCAAATGAAAAGTTTAGCACGAGTACGATAGTCAATTCTTACTTGAGCTCTGGAAACTACCCTCGTACTTGTCTATACTGATGAATTTCTCTTCTTTCTCAAGAGGTCAAATCCTGCGATGATACTGATACTGAAAATTCTTTCACAAACCTTCTGTAGTAATCTATCCAATCCCCACAGCTTCTGATCTCTGACACTATTGTCAATCTCGATCCGCTAACAACTGATTTCATCTTGGCTTGGTCCATAAAGATTCTCTTACTTGTAATCACACGACCATTCTTAGGGGCACTCGTGATCCTCAACACTTAATGAATACCCTAGAATGTCACTACACCACACGATCACCATCGATCTAGATATTCTTTGAACACTCGGTTTGTCAAATCCATGACAGTGGTTGGAGCGTTCGTCAAATCAAATGGCTTCACATTATTCTCACAAGGGCAAAATCAAGTGTGAAATGTTATCTTCAGTCTAACCTCCTTCCTGGTTCTCAATTGACAATAACCTGTCCTCAAGTCGATTCTTGAAGACATCAACACTCTTTATAACAAGTCACCCAATTAAATTGACAATGGTTGATGCATGATTGCAATGAACCATCTTCATTTCTCTTTCCATAAAACTGATGTTCCTTAAAGCGATGCACTAATATGTATGAATTCCTCATTCATCAATCTTCTACATCCGTACCTTCGGTTTGATGATAGGCCTGACAATCCCTCTGTCAACACTTCCAGAAATTCTTGGACTACTGAGGAGTCCTAAATTTTCAATTCTTCAATCTACCTTATTCTTGACAATCGCCAAGTAACCTAGGCAACCTCCATTTTAACAAACAGATTGCCTCAAGTGACGAGGTTAAAGAAGTCGAGGACCTTTCTCGACTCTCAATAAAACTCAGCACTTCTACCTGCTCCCGGAATGAACTCGTTCACTCAATTATAACAATTCATCAACACAAGATGCTCCAGAGCCAATTCTTTCCACACTTGATGATAGAGTTGTAGACCAACAGCCATCGAGTACAACTCTAGCCAATGGTTCTTCTCCTACCACCTTAACACACATATTGAAATTCCACAACTTAATCTCTGAAACTCTGAGGCACCATTCGGATAAAAATTACTTCAAGACATCGTTTCTCTATTCGGTCCATGGTCGATTTCATTCCTGTCTCTTCTCGCCATACCTGGACACTGAATTCATCCATGGAACAATATGTTCCGCTAATATGAATGCTGACCTGACCATGCCACCTTTCCCATTTGGTGGAATAGAATACCATACTTTCAACATCAGTTTTTACCCTAACCGAATTCCCAATCTGCCTCGCTGAATCTGGACTCAAATATCAAATTCTATTCCTTGACTATCCTTCCAGATTGGACCTCAACAAAGGTAGCAACAACAACAACTTGATCCTGATCTTACTGGCTCATCCAGATCCCAAGAAACACTTGCATCAAATCAATCTTATCGAGCTTAAGATCAATCAATGCTGCTACACTAGTACCAACCCGTGGTGGTACTCTTACGCTTAAACTAGCCAGAGTCAACACTCTGCCTTCCAAATTCACAACGATTAAAAGCAAGCGATTCACACATGGCAAACAATTCTACCAATCAACTATCAAAAGACATGCACCAGTCATGAATTTAAAGGTCTTTCCTACTACTATCCCATAAGTCATCGCACCTTATCACTCCAATACCTAACCATTGCTCTGATACCACAAAAAGGGGATGTCACGCCCCGATCCTCAGGCGCGCGCACATCCCTTAACTTTTGGTCGATTTTATTATTGCGATATCCCAGGACTATGTATCGCCGACCCTTTCATTTATATATGCACATGCGGAAGCGGTTATAAATCCCCAGACAATAAAACAATGGGATATACAAGTAGGACTAGAAACCTCACGATGAAAACCACATCCTTATGATCATATACAAGCCATACTAAAACGATTGGTTTATACTCAAATTGATTATATAGCAAACGTCATCAGGATCCTACTCTGGATTATCCTCGGGGTTCTCCTTCACGTACTCCTCCTCAGGTTCCTCAACAGGGATCTCCTCATCAGATTCATGCTCCTTAGGCTCCTCATCCAGGTCCTGAAATGGTTATTCAATAACCACTGAGACAACGTCTCAGCAAGTTCTACCCTCTAAGACCCGATTAGTAAACTAATACACCTTAGGGCTGCCTATGCACAACATGAGTCGAAGACTTACCTTGGCCTCGCATTCCACCCGCATATTAGCACAGATCATACAGGCACCCAAGCAATCATATTATAGATCGAAGCATCGATCTAATCGACCTAGTCGATTACACACCAAGAAGACCACTCACGGTCACCTCTATTCAATCATTCAATTCACAACATCAAACCAAGGCAATGAATCACATCAAGTCACACTCAGATCGAATCATCGATCAATCGATCTAGTCGATTATAAGTCAGTCGGACCATTTCTAGGTCATTCATCCAACACCAAGCAATTCCTTAGATTTAGTGGCTTTACGGTCCCACCCGACCTTATCAATATCTAGTGGCTTTACGGTCCCACCCGACCTTTCCAAGATTTAGTGGCTTTATGGTCCCACCCGACCCTTTCAAGATCTAGTGGCTTTATGGTCCCACCCGACCCTTTATCATACCGTACTGTCTCAAGATGATCTATAGGATTATCGAGCCGGTATATCATACCGTATCTTGTCTCAAGATAATCAGTAGAGTCATCGAGCCGGTAGATCATACCGCATCGTCTCAAGATGCTCCGTGGAGTCATCGAGCCAGATACACACAATTTATCATACCGTCCCGTCTCCAGGATGCTCGTAGAGTCATCGAGCCGGTATACACACAATTTATCATACCGTCCGTCTCCGGATGCTCCGTAGAGTCATCGAGCCAGTATACACACAATTCATCATACCGTCCCGTCTCCGGATGCTCCGTAGAGTCATCGAGCGGTAGATCATATCATTCCAAGCAAATAATCACATAACCGCTTTTTCTCATTTCCGATAAAATGCCATGAGCTTGATTGGCCTTAGCCAAAACATAATAATTTCCTTTTTATAAATTCCATCATTTTCTCAGTAGCCCACTCAGATCCTTTTGGCATTATCAACTGAAGCCCAATTCTTTTCAATTAATAACCAAAGATTATTCAATTAAAGAATAATTCATTCTTTCACAAATAATTCAATTCAGTATGAAATATGGTTCAATTAAATAAACGGATCGCACCACGACAATCAAGCACGAAATTCCGGTCACTGGCCATCCTGGTTGAATTTCCGGAAAATAAATAATTAAATAATTAATTTCGAAAATTAAATAAATAAATACAATAAATTCAATTTAGCACAATACAAAGCTCAATTAAATAAACGGTCGCGCTATGATTATCAGCATAAAATCCCGGTCACTGGCCATCCTGGGTTGAATTTAGGAAATAAATAATTAAATAATTAATTTCGAAAATTAATATTTAATTCCTAAAAATTCCACCTAGGCCCGATTTGCTTAATTAACACCCGATAAGGGACGGGAAAAATCCCAAGAAGCATCCAATAAATACTATAGGCAATTCTCTATCTAATTACACTAACCACACAACTAATATGCAAAGCAATTAACTAATAATCGCTAATCAATTCTAATCTAACAACCTAATTACATTTAATTAAAACTAATCAACCTTTAAGTGTAATTAGCACACTAAGGAGGCATTAGTGAGTAAAACTCACTTGCGCAAAGCGAAGACCGGAACACCGCGACGGCGGCCGAAATCCAAATTTTCGGCGGCATCGGCGGATACTCGGGTTGGGCCCAAAGACCTTTCCTCGTGGGCTTGGACTTCAAAAGAATTTGCTGGACTTCACTGAATTATGGGCTGAACTGTTGTTTGGCTTAAGGGCCGAAAGTGCAAGCTTTACTAGGCTTCAAAAGACTGGATCAAAGACTGACTTCATCGGGCTGAAGATGATGTGGGTCGAACTTGCTGGATCCATGGGCTTCACTTGCGGTTGGGCTACCCAAGAAAATTCACGTGGACTGTTGGCCCAACAAGCTGGCCGAAAAATTTACGCTGGAGGTGCCACGGCTTCTGTCGGTCAGCTGTGTCGATGGATGAGCTGCACGATGGAAGAAGCAGCTGCTTGGCTTCAATGCTCGGCTGAGCTGCTGGTAGCAAAGTCTTCGAAGGTGGAAACTTCGGTCTCCAATGGGTTCCGTGGATGTGGCAGCTTCGGTGGATGCGTGGATGAACGGGGTCAACGAAATGTTTCGGTGGATGATGCTGTTGACCGAAAGAGCTGGCTTCGGAGGAGGACTTCGGGCGTTGAAGATGGAAGCAGCTTCGTCTGGGCCACGAGAGACACGCGGTAGCTTCGGTCTTCAAGGTTCGTGGATGCTTGGACGGCAAAGCTGGCATGCGGCCATGGAGATGCTGGAGACGCGCGGCAGAAGAAATGGAGAAGCACGTGGGAAGCTGAAGCTTGTTCGGTGGAGATGGGCAATTAATGGAGGAGCAAATGGTTGGCAGTAGCTTCGGTGGGGTTTTACGAGTCAACTCCAAGCTTTCGGTGAAATTGTGGTTGACCGAAAGATGAAGGAGACAGCGAATGGTGGAGCGACCAAATGGAGAAGCAGCTGCTGGCGTCGACCGGTGGCTTCGCTGGCTTCAGTTCACGGTTGAATTGTCGAGCTTCAAATAAAAATGAAAGAAGAGGCAGAGCCGAGGAGGGGTAGTCTTCAATGACTTCTTCGTTTCTCTTCAGCTATGGCGTCGCATGAAATAGGGAGAATGAAGGAGGAATAATTTACGACAACTAGAGAGAGAGAATGAGGGAGAGGTAGATGGATAGAGATGAGAGGTGAGGGGGCTCCACTTGACTTAATTTTTCCACAAATATCTCCCACACTCACTCTAGGCCAAGTATTTATCCCTTGGCTGTCATTGAACCACCCAAGCTCTTTCTTGGACATGTGAATTGGTCCAAATGGCTAGTGGGATGGGGGCACACGAAATTGCTTGGTACCTCCTCCAATTGATCACTCATTTCTTCTCAATTTAACCTTGTAAGGCCTCAATAGATCCAAGTGATGCCTCAATGCTTCAATTGAATATTCTCCTCATCCAATAGCTCATCTCGCATCTCAATTTTGTATTCCATTTTAATCCCCGGCTCCAATTGCATAGGAATGACCTGATTAATTCAATTGAAATTAATACCGAAAATTCTGGATGTCACATCTGCACGATGTGTTTCATGTATCGATGTTGAGGAAGTACCAGCCAGATCCTGGTCATATACTCGATCATGAAGCCATCAAAATGGATGAGAAAGTGAGGTATATTGAAGAGCCTGTGCAGATATTAGATCGAAGGGAGCAAATTCTTAGGACCAAAAAGATCCCATTGGTTAAGGTGTTATGGCGACATCATGATGTGGAGGAAGCCACATGGGAAAGTGAGGATCAGATGAGGGAAAAGTACCCTTATTTATTTCAAGAAGGCGCGAGTAGTGCTTGAATTTCGAGGACGAAATTCTCTAAGGAGGGGAGAATTGTGGCATCCCGGAAATTCAAAGCCGAGCCTTAAGGTGTGTTAAATGTCTTTAATTAGGTGATAGAATTTTATGGCTTATGCTTTGGCCAATTTGTCTTTTAATTTGATGAATTTTGCTTGTGTTGTGGAAATTTAAATTTAAAATGCTTGGCCATATGATTTAAAATTTCAATGATTAAAAATATCCCAAGGTTTTGGCCAAGATGAAATTTGAATTTAGAAATATTTATAAAAAGGAATTCAAAAAAAAGAGAGAAAATAGGGTTATTTTCGAAATGGGCCTTGGACCCATTAGCCTAGAGCTTGGTGGGCCAAGCTAGTCGGCCCATTGGGCCCAAGAAGGATTTTCGACCAGCCCAAGGGGGAGTGGCCGGTTGGGCCTAAGCCCAAGCCCAAGCCCAAATTGAATTCAAAAAAATTGAAATTACAAGTGGCCAAAGGAAGAGCATGCATTGGCCATGGGTGTGGTGGATCAATCATTACCTATGATGAGCCTAGGGGAGCATAAGAGGGATGAAGAGAGAGAGAGTGACCGGTTTTTCTTCATTTGGCCGAGAAAGGAGAGAGTGAGGGAGAGAATTCGAGAGAGAGAGAGGAGGCAGAGCCGAGAGGGAGGAGCCGCCCGTTCGCCGCCGCCGCCTTGTCCGACCGTCCTACGCCGCCTTGTGCTTGCCGTTCGTTCATTTTGGAGGCAAGTGGGGGGTCCTTTACTTCTCTTGCATGTTGTTTTGATGGTTGCATGTTCGGTTTTAAGGGTGATTTGGGCGAAATACCGAAGTAAGGGTTGAATGTGTTCATGTTATGTGGCTGTTTCCGTTCGGTTGGTGGTAGACAGTATCTTATTCGAGCTTGCATGTGTATTTGGAGTGTGATTTTGGCTTCGGTGTCTTCATAAAAGTTGAAGCTAATATCTTGAGGTATGACATACTCGAATTTCATGGAAAACGATGGTGATATGGGGGGTCGAAAGTTCTATTTCACGGAGGCTTTAGATCTGCGAATTTCCTACTGACCTTTTGTTGATTTCTTGGTTGCATGTTGATTTCTGTTGGAGATCTCACTTTGTTGTCTCCTTGAAAGTTGTAGGAAACACCCTAAGCTACAACATACTCGAATATGAGGCAAAAAGAACAAGTATAACTTGGTGAATCGGTTAGATCTTGGAGAGGGTTGATTCTGGTGAGGTGTACCGAAACACCCGAGAATTCATGGGTTAAAATGGTGACCAAAATCTGGGTATTTGACCTAGATCCCTTCATGAAAATTGTAAAGGACACATTTTTACATAACATACTTAAATTTCAGAAGGAACGAAAGAGATTTGATGGGTGAAATCTAAGAAATACGGAGGAGTGTGTTCTGGACGTCGCGGTAGAGATTCCAGAAGCTTCGTAGGACTATGGAAATTAATCTAAAAGGAATTTGGCTTAAAGTTCTGAATGAAAAAGGTGCGAAACTGTGTTGGCTATCACCCTGTAAAGTTTCGTAATTTTTGAAGACCGAATGGGTATTTTAATTAAATTAATTCGGAAACTGTGCAGTGGGTTCAATTCCGAGAATTTTAGGATGTTTTTGGAGGAAAATTGTGAAATTATAAGAAATTGATTTGGCCACGAATTTTATATAAAAATTGTGATCCTATAAATGATTTTTGAATATTATGATTTTGGGAAAATCATGGATATTAAATATTTATTTATGAAAATAAATAAATATAAAATAATAATATAAAATAATAAAATAATAAAATAATAATAAAATAATGAAATAATAAAATAAAATAGATTTTATTTGGCCATGGATTCAATTCCATTTGTGTGGCACTTGTGTGATGAGGTCTTTGTATATACATTAAATTGAAATACTTATGTGATTAAGCTATGGTATGTGCATGACATGTGAATTGAAATACCTATGCGATTTAAACTATGACATGTGCATAACATGTAAATTGAAATACTTATGTGATTAGGCTATGACATGTGCATGACATGTGAATTGAAATGCAAGAGTGATATGTTTGATTGCCATGTCAAATTTCCATATTAAATTGAGATAAAAGATAAATGTGGATGAGAATGAGGTTGTGGTGGAGGATGTTGTCTGGTGGCCTGGTGGCGTAATTCAAGAGATTCCCTGGGAGTTTCAGGATGCCCGGAATGTGGGGGGCCGGAAGCCCTGTCGGAGGTTTCTGCCCGAAGGGAGTGACTCGCGATGCCAGGATTGGGGTGCGAGATCCCGGTTAGAAGGGTAAAGGCCGGAAGCCCCGTCGAAGGTTTCGCCCCGAAGGGAATGCCTCGTGATGCTAGTTGAGATGCGAGATGCCCGGAATGTGGGGGGCCGGAAGCCCAGTGGCCATGAGATGGCTGGAATGCTGGGATCCCTGTCGGAGGTTTCTGCCCGAAGGGATGGTGATGATGGTGAATTTGATGATTTGAGAAAAGATAATGTGGGGATCAATTAATAAGTAAAAGTGGAAATTGATCTATGATGTGATATGCATGGTGATGCATGGCTAATGATGATGTGATATGCATGGTGATGCATGGCTAATGATGATATGATGTGATATGCATGGTGATGCATGGCTAATGATGATGTGATATGCATGGTGATGCATGGCCAATGATGAGATGATGTGATATGCATGGTGATGCATGGCTAATGATGATGTGATATGCATGGTGATGCATGGCTAATGATGATATGATGTGATATGCATGGTGATGCATGGCTAATGATGATGTGATATGCATGGTGATACATGGCTAATGATGATATGATGTGATATGCATGGTGATGCATGGATAATGATGATGTGATGATAATGATATATGAGATGCCATGATGATGATATATATGCTATGATGATGCATGAATACGCTTGACACCAAAAAGGTAAGCAATGCCTGCATTGTATGATGGTATGCATGGTGCACTGAGTTGTTATTGGATTTCCTTATCTGCTGAGTGGTTGTACTCACCCCTTTTGGGGATAACATTTCAGATTAGCACTATGCCGCTACCTGCTGTTTCGCGTGGGGTATTTTACGGTCTACTGTCTGGTGTTGAGGTGGAGTGTACGGAGTTAGATTGTCCCTCTATGCCCGGATTGACGTTCATCCGAGTGCGATGCTTAGTTATGTATGATATCGGCCTGGCTGGGGGCCCTGTCATACAAGAGTTCATTTCTGTTCACGTCCGTCGAGATGGTGCTATGCGAGGGATGCTGCCGCCGCCACTACCTAATGCACCGGGTTGGGTGTGAGACTCACGCGAGACGAGTAGGAGCCGAGCTTTTTGATGTATATAGTTGATGCTGGTGATGGGAGAGTTTTGTGTTTATATGATGTTAGGGGTCGGAGTTCCTTTTGAGATTTTAGGTGGGACATGGCGAGTCTTAACCTTTCGGTTTTTGTACCGACCCGAAGGAAACCCCATCTCGCTATATGTATGTATGTAAGCAAAGCGTCAACGTTATTTATAAAATCCTGATGTGTAGCTGGTGTGTATTTGTATCATGGGTTAGAAGGGAGATGGATGACAATGTGAATTTTGCTTCCGCTATGAGTCGCGCATGGGACCGCTTTTTAAAAAAAAAAAAAAAAATATGCCTGAAATCTGGCAAGGCTTTATTTAGCAAAGAGATAGAGATGGTAAAAGATGTAACATCGGCACTGTTAACAACCTGCGAAGGGTTCGGGGTGTTACAGCAACCGCCTCTGTCCAGCCCCTGTTTTGCCTCTACTCGGTCTCGTTCGGCCACCTCAGACCACCTATGGCCACCGTCGACCTCGCCGAAGCTCCGCCTCGCCCTCAGCCGCCCTTGGCCACCTCAACCGACGCCGGAACCACCTCAACCAGCCGCGCACAGAGAAGTCAGAAAATGGGTATTGCAGAGGGTTTTGGCCCGTTTTGGTCGTTTTCCCGAGCCCAGATGCTCGGCCCGCTTTGAGGAAAGTCGATCCTCGCATCGAGCCCGTCATTTTAAGTGAGTTTCACTCACTAATGCCTTCTTAGTGCGCTAATTATACTTAAAGGTTGATTAGCGTTAATTAAGTGTAATTAGGTTGTTAGATTATAATTGATTAGTGATTATTAGTTAATTGCTTTGCATATTAGTTGTGTGGTTATTGTAATTAGATAGAGAATTGCCTGTAGTATTTATTGGATGCTTCTTGGGATTTTTCCCGTCCCTTATCGGGTGTTAATTAGGCGATTCGGGCCTAATTGAATTTTTAGGAATTAAATATTAATTTTCGAAATTAATTATTTAATTATTTATTTTCCGGAAATTCAACTCGAATGGTTACAAATGACCGGAATTTTATGCTGATGATCGTGGCGCAAATCCATTTATTTAATTGAGCTTTATATTGTGCTAAATTGAATTTATTGTATTTATTTATTTATTTTTCGAAATTAATTATTTAATTACTATTTTCCGGAAATTCAACTGGATGGCCGGTGACCGGAATTTCGTGCTGATTATCGTGGAGTGGTCCGTTTATTTATTTGACCTTTAATTCGTATCAAATTGATTTAATGGTGCTTTTCTAAGTTATGTTCTTAAATAATGCGATGTTTAGTTATGTGATTGAGGATTGTTTGAGTATCAGTTGTCAGTATCGAAAGTGCGTTGGTGAATCACCTAGAGAATGCCCGTGACCCGGTGAATTGGAGTGTCACCTGGGAAGGACACGTGACTCGGTGATTGGATATGTCACCTTGGCGAAAAGGTAGCCTTAGAGAATGCACGTGGCTCGGAGACTCGGTATGTCTTCTTGGAGAATGCACGTGGCTCGGTGACAGAATATGGCATCGTAAAGAGGGTCGGGTGGGACCGTAAAGTCACTAAATCTTGAGAGGGTCGGGTGGGACCATAAAGCCACTAAATCTTGAAAGGGTCGGGTGGGACAATAAAGCCACTAAATCTTGAGAGGGTTGGGTGGGACCATAAAGCCACTAAATCTTGAAAAGGTCGGGTGGGACCGTAAAGCCACTAAATCTTGGAAAGGTCGGGTGGGACCGTAAAGCCACTAGATCTTGAGAGGGTCAGGTGGGACCGTAAAGCCACTAAATCTAAGGAATTGCTTGGTGTTGGATGAATGACCTAGAAATGGTCCGACTGACTTGTAATTGACTAGGTCGATTGATCGATGATTCGATCTGAGTGTGACTTGATGTGATTCATTGCCTTGGTTTGATGTTGTGAATTGAATGATTGAATAGAGATGACCGTGAGGGTCTTCTTGGTGTGTAATCGACTAGGTCGATTAGATCGATGCTTCGATCTATAATATGATTGCTTGGGTGCCTATATGATCTGTGCTAATATGCAGGTGGAATCTGAGGCCAAGGTAAGTCCTCTGACTCATGTTGTGCATAGGCAGCCCTAAGGTGTATTAGTTTACTAATCGGGTCTTAGGGGGTAGAACTTGCTGAGACGTTGTCTCAGTGGTTATTGAATAACCATTTCAGGACTTGGATGAGGAGCCTAAGGAGCATGAATCTGATGAGGAGATCCCTGTTGAGGAACCCGAAGAGGAGTACGTGGAGGAGGACCCCGAGGATAACCCCGAGTACGACCCGGATGAGGACTGAGATCCTGTCCTGTCTTGTCAGACCTTGTGTGCATGTGAATAGATGTTAGACCAGAGTGGCGTATATATAGTATCGTAGAATACTATGAGATGCATGTAAAAAGGTGTGGATGTAAATTTTCAGTATGAAAAATATATGGCCTGCTTTTCTATCCCATTGCTTTATTGTATGGGGAATTGTAACTACTTCCGCATGTGCATAAATAAATGAAAGGGTTGGCGATACATAGTTCTGGGATATCGTATTTTAAAATCGACCGAAAGTAAGGGATGTGTGCGTGCCTGAGGATCGGGGCGTGACATCACCTTTTTGTGGTATCAGAGCAATGGTTAGGTATTGGAGTGATAAGGTGCGATGACCTATGGGATAGTAGGAGGAAAGGCCTTTAAATTCATGACTAGTGCATGTCTTTGATAGTTGATTGGTAGAATTGTTTGTCGGGTGTGAATTGCTTGCTTTTAATTATTGTGGATTCGGAAGGCAGAGTGTTGACTCTGGCCAGCTCGAGCGTAAGAGTGCCACCGCAAGTTGGTACTGGTGTATCAGCGTTGATTGATCCTAAGTCCGATAAGATCGTTCTGATGTAATTGTTTCGGGTCCTCAACTCCACGCGTCCATCTTCCACTTCAGTGCTCCAGTTATCACCAAAGAAGCTGCATCGTGTCTTCACGCCTACAAAATCGTCCACAACCGCAGCTGCTTGAAGACGCCGAGGCAACACCGAAGCAGCTTCGTGCCACGCATTCTTCTCTCCACGCGTCCGCGAGAGTCTTTGGTCAGCAATCAACACAACGTGAAACCCCAACGCATCTGCCAGTCAACCGTGTCTCCTCGTCGTTTGTTGATTGAAGTAACTCCACGCCAGCGTCTGCAGCATCCACGCGTCCCTGGCCGAAGCTGCTTTGGTCAATAGAAACCAGCTACTGAAGCTGGGTTGATTTTTGTCTTCTTCGTCCAGCAGCAAACGAAGCACTTGCAGCACGCCACATCCAAGTTTCTCTCCCAGCTCATCAGTCCACGCACCTTCAATTTCGGTAGCCTAGTGACCGAAGCTGCTTCCGTCCTCTTCGTGGCCCATCTCTTCACTTTCGGGCCCAACCAAATTCAGTCCAATGTGCAGTCTAGTTCAGCCTTTGTAGGTCATTTGGGCCGCAAATTAGGCCCAGCAGATTTAGCTCCGAAGCCCAACAAAGCCAGCAGTTTTCAGCCCAAGATATCAGCCCATTTTCAGTTTAATTATGGCCTAGCAAGCAGCCCACAATTCAGTGTTTTCAAGCTCAAGTGATTAAAGAAGTTAGCCCAATCTTGAAGTCCAAAGTTTCTTCGGGCTTGCGAAGTTCTTGGCCCGGCCCAAGTTCGGCCGCCGTTGCGTCATCGTCTCGATGTCCCGGCCTTCGTTTAGTGCAAGTGAGTTTTACTCACTAATGATTTATTAGTTTGCTAATCATGCTTAGGGTTGGTTAGATTTAATTAAGTGTAATTAGGTGGTTAGATTAGGTTAGAATAATTAAATTAGTGACTTAATAATGCATGTTAGGTGGTTAGACTTAGTCATTAGCAAGTAGAGAGCCTCTAATATTTATTGAATGTATCTTGGGATTTTTCTAACCCGTTTCGGGCTCCAATAAGGCCTTACGGGCCTAAATTGGATTTTATTTATTTATTTATTTATTTTTCGAAATTAATTATTTAATTAATTATTTTTCCGGAAATTCAACCGGGATGGCCGGTGGACCGAATTTCGTGTTGATTTTCGTGGTGCAGCCCATTTATTTATTTGAGCTCTACGTTGTGTGGAATTGAATTAATTGTGAAATTTGAGGATTTCTCCTTAATTGTTTTTTATTGAATATTTGGTTGGTAGATGGCCAAGTACGGGTCTATAGCGCCAGTTACGTTGATGGGCTATACAGTAGAGAGAATGGTGAGAGCTAATTGAGAATGTTATTGGCTAAGACCAATCAGGTACGATATTATTTGACATACGTGGTTCGGTGATTGGAAGTTTCACTGGCGAAAACGGTGCCTTAAAGAACGCATGTGAATGACTTATAGACAAACGTGGTTCGGTGATTAAGGAAATATCACTGGTGAAAACGACGCCTTAAAGAACTCACGATGTTGTCTATAGCCGATGTCACCTTGGCAAAAACGGCGCCCTAGAAAGGACACGTGGTTCGGTGATCGAGGATATCACTGGTGAAAAAGGTGCCTTAAAGAATGCATGATGTCGGTGATCGGTATGTTATTGGCGAAAACGACGCTCGAGAAACACATGTGATTTGGTAAATGAGTAGACCACTGGGAAATCGTGGTATGAGTGGGAATGACCTAGAGAGGGTTTGACTGACATGTAATCGACTAAGTCAATTGACCAATGCTTGATCGGATGTCGTGAATTGTTTGAATATCTGTGTTTAACCTTGAATTGCAGGTTGGAACTGAGGCTAAGGTAAGTCCTCTGACTCGTGTTATGCTTAGGCAACCCTTTGGTGTATTAGTTTACTAATCGAGTCTTAGGGGATAGGACTCGCTGAGACGTGGTCTCATTGGTTATTGAATAACCATTTTAGGACCCTGAGGAGAAGTTGAGGAGGAGGAACCTGAAGGGGAGAAAGACTTTTGAAGAAGAAGATGATCCAGAGAGGGATCTTGAATATAACCCGGGTGTGGATTGAGATCTCATCCCTTTTGTGAACCCTATCTTAGTGTAGATAGGTGTGGGACTTGTTTGCTGTAAATAGTATTGTAAATATACTATGGGTTGTGCTGTTAATAAAAGTGTGGTTGTGAATTTCAATATGAAAAATATGGCCTGCTTTTCTATCCCATTGTTTTATTATCTGGGGATTTAAAACTGCTTCCGCATGCAAGTTAAAAAGAAAGGTTCAGCGATACTTAGTCCTGGGATATCGCACTTTAAAATCGACCAAGTAGAAGGATGGGCGCGTCCCCGAGGATCAATGGACCTAGACTTAGAACCAGGAAAGGAGAGTAAATTTCCTGCAGGTATGCATCCCACAGTGGGCGAACAACTCCCGTTCAAGCCCTTTAGGGACAGCCTTTTAGCAGAAAACCACTCAGCCCTTTAGTTCAGAGCCTAGAGACACTTAGAGATGCTAGGATGGAAACGTTTCTAACCTACCCAAGCTGCATTTCTCGAAGGATCCTACCAGGCTGGAGAAGAAGAGAAATTTAGAAAGCCATGAAGAGGTTTTCACAAAGCACACACTTTACTTCAGGGGACTCTGCCCAAAACGAAACACAAACAATGCCTTATATAGGCAAAGAAAGGTTACAAGGACACACACAGGGACCAACTCACGGGTCCAGATACAAACAACGGCACCGGAAACTTCCGGGAGGGAATTATTCGCACACTGTAAACAGTAACTGTACTGTGAACAGTACTTTCTCTAGCCTCGTGCTACAGTAAAAGTGAACAGTGATTTGCTACAGTGAAATTGTACGGACTCAATGATCTCGTCCGTCACGGGCATTGTAGCTACACACTAAGTCATCATTTGAGATGTCTTCTAGGAGATGTGCCTCATATTTCTGCTGGAGGGCTTCAAGGTCTTGAGGTGAGAGGATTTGGTTCAGTCTTCGAGATGAGGATGCTTCATGAGCCCAATGGGATGCTTCTTCTTCTGCCCAGTTTGTATTTTCACTGGTAGTGTTGGCAGGAATGCTTGGCTGAGGCCAATTGGATGGCTGTGCATAAAAGGATGTGTCCATGTTTTGAAATGAGGACGAAGGCCCTTGTTCATAGGGATTCTGGGACAGAAGACCTCCAAAACGTGCGTAGGGGTCATGAGTAAACTGGACAATGTCATCTTCGCTTGTCATTTCATGCTCTTGGGACGATGCAGCTTGTCTGTTTTGCCTGAGTGCTTCCTTAGCTTCTGGTGCTAGGTCATAATGATCCCACGTAGTGGGTGCATTATTCCAGACATCTTCAGAAATGGTTTTGTTTTCCTAGCATAGGATTCTCTGGAGTTGTCGGTACTCATTTTCATAAGATCTAATAGATCTTGGATAAGATTTGTGAATCCGGGCTTCTTGGCTGTTCAAGTGAGGTTTATAGGCTGTGGTTCCTATTTCGAGTGGTGCATCGAGAATACTACCATTATTTCTACAAAAATTCCATGGACGTCTGAAAAACAGGATGGTGTGGACCTCAGGATTCGGTGTCATGGTTCTCAGTTCTCTTTCCAAGTCTTGTTTCCAACATGTAGGATGATAGAACCAATTTAGAAAATCTAAAAGATTTCTATCACATTCTTTTTCGATGTTTCTTTCGAGCAAGAATATCCTGGTGAGATTGGCAATGAATCTTCTAGTTGGAATCTCAATAGCTATTAAGTACTTATTGGTTAAGTACCATAACAGCGTCTTGAGTTGGTCAGGGAAATCATCTTCCTTCCAGATAAGAGGATGAATGAAAGGATAATTCAAATTTAACCTGAAAGGATAAAGAATCGAACCTCCATTGAATCTGAATAGGTCTGTGTGGCATTGCCACATGAGGTTTTCTAGGTTCTCAGTAAGACTGTCGTTCTGGATTTGCTGAATAATCTCCTGGGATATTTTCAGCTTGGCAAGTCTTTGATCTTCTCAATCTTGTATTTCACTCCATGATTGAGCATATGGAAAGCAGGCCTCTTGATGTACATGTTGATTTCAGCTGGTGCTTTGGGTCTTGACAAAAAATCAGCAAGCACATTCTTCTTTCCAGGAATATGTTTGGTTTCAAAAGAGTATTTTGAAAACCATTCAGCCCATCGAAGCAGTTGAGAGTTTGGAATCTGTTTTTGTTTAAACTTGGTCATCTGGGGGAAAGATGCCATGTCTAATTCTACCAAAAAGTGATGGTCAATGAGATGAAACTCAAATTTTTTGATTCCATTTTTTACTGCTAGGATTTCCTTGAAAGTGGAATGGTAATGCATTTCAGCCTGGGAAAATTTTCCACTTTTGTGAGCACAAAGGTGCTTCTTACCATCAATTTCTTCGAACAGAATGGCTGCCCAGTATTCATCACTGGCGTCAGTTTGAAGGATTTTTTTCCCTGTTGATGGTATTTGTAATGGTGGGAGATTCTGCATAATCTCCTTAAGCTTAGCGACAGCTTTGGTCTGAGTTTTTCCCCAAGGTGGGGAGTTCTTTTTCAGCATGGATTGCAAAGGAATCAGGAGCTTTGCAATATGTGGGACAAAAACCTTGAGATAATTGATTATCCCAAGAAATTGCTGAACTTGTTTTGTCGTGAAGTTTTCTACAGGAAACTTCAATAATTCTTGAGCGATATGTGGCCCTGGATAGTATGTACCTTTGTTGAGGTGCATACCAAGAAATTCGATTTCTGTTTGGGCAATATTCATTTTCCTTTGAGAAAGCATAATACTATGCTTTTTCACGATTTCTGCAAACTGCTCAAGGAGCTGGTAGTGTGACTGCTCATTAGGACTGTAGAGTAGAATATCGTCGATATACACAGCTGCACTTGACAATATTGGTTGGAAAATACGACACATGGCTTTTTGGAAAAGGGATGGTGCTACCTTTAGGCCAAAAGGAAGAACTTTCCATTGGAAGTGCTGATTTGGGATACATAATCCTGTTTTGGATCTATCTTCAGGATGGATGCCCAATTGCCAAATTCCGGCTTTGAGGTCGAATTTGGAATAGATATGGGCCTTGGTTAGACCACTAAAGAGAGAATCTCTGGATGGTAAAGGGAATTTATCATCTTGGAGAAAAAGATTGAGAGGTTGATAGTTGATTACCAGTCTCATTTTTCCTCTGTTTTGCTCGGCGCGCTTATTGACATAAAAGGCTTCACAAGCCCATTGAGAGTGGGAGATTTCAATAAGGCCTTGTTGCAGTAGTTCTGAGCATTCCTTTTGGGCTAAAGCCAAATGTTCTGGCTTCATTCCAATATGACTCGCCTTGGTTGGATTTATATCTTCATTTTTCTTGAAAGGAAGACGAACATAGAATTCTGGATTTTCCCATAAAAGATGAGAACATTTTTGGGCGAATTCTGAATGGGATTCCGAGCAAGATTCTAGCAACTTTTGCATGATTGGATCTAATAAACTCATCTGAATGAAAAAAAGTCTCTGAATATTGACAAACTCAGAGAAATGATCTTTGTATCTAAGACCTTTTCCGGGAATGATGCGGAGTTGAGAGATCCGGGTCATGATGTCCCACCCAATTATCAGATCTTTATTGGGGAGGTTTGATCCAAAGATTTTTGCCTTTATGGAACACTGGGGAAAGAACTAAACAGTAACAGGAGTGGTTCTGACATTTGTGGAGAAAGTATCTCCAGAGGCGGAGTTGAAATATCGGATATGAGGAGTCCAATATTCTTCAGGCAGAACTTTAGTGTCTAGAATGGAGCAGCTTGCTCCAGTATCAATGAGAGAAATGACATTGATAGGTTTGGCAAATTTTGAGGTGAAGATTTTTACAGGGAAATGGGGACAGTGAGTTTGACTTGAAAATATGTCAGGATTTGGTTCTGAAGATGTGGGAGATATGTGAAAAATGTCTTCAGATTCTGAGTCCGACTCAGTCTCACTGGAAGTTTGGTAAGAGGGAATGACACAAAGAGTTTGTTCAGATGGTTCTTCATCAGCAGAGAATAAAGATTCAATATCATCATTTTCAAGGGATATACCTGTTTCATTCTCGATCAGATGATTCTGACCTTTTTTCGCCTGAGGACAATTTTTGGCAAAATGTCCTTTCTTGTTGCATATGTAGCAACGGTTTAATTTCTTATGGCCTGTGCGATCCTTTCTTTTGCGTAGGTATCGCCATTTCTTCTTTTTCCGGAAATGCTTGGAGCCATGTTTGGACTTCTTTATCGAATACTTCTTGTAGTGCTTTTTCTTCCGGGAATACTGGCCACAAGTACCATCACAGTCTTGCTTGGAGCATTTGATTTTTAACTTCTGGTGAGAACAAGCCGATTCAAGGCGCTTGTCATCCATGATGTAGGTATGGACCATCTGACGCTTTAAGCATAATTCTTCAAGGCATAGATGGATTTCTTGCTGTATTTCTCCCAAGGGAATATCTTGTACTCTTCTTTGTTTTCCAAAGAAAGGTCTTTCAACCATCTAGGATAGCTCTTTTGGGATGGATGTAAGGAAGACATGCTTCAGATTTGGATTTGCGCCAATTTGGTAAAAGAGTTGAAGTATTAGCCGATAATGCTTATCAAGGTGCTTTTCTTGAAGGGAGCAGCATCTTCTTTCGAAAAATTCTCTTCTTTTTATCTCTATGAAATCTCTAGGTTTTCCCACAAAAACATGATATAAGTAAGTAATGGCATGGCTGAAATTGGGTGACATTAGAAACAAAAGCTGGTCTTGTTCTGAAATCGATTGCCACCAGAGTTTAAGGCTTCCTGTAAACCTTGTAACGAAGTTGTAAAGGACATCATTCATATCATGGTTGGTGATGGATTGTGTATTCAACCAAGTATGAAATTCTTCAAGTCTTTTTGGCCATTTTGGATAAGGAATATCATCGATGGTGAAGAATTGTTTTGATGCCATGGATACATGCCTAGTATGAGTAGGATTGCTTGTTTGACCAATATCTAGATCAGAATAGTTTGATTCCATTTCATAATTTGGAGGATCAGCTATGAATATTTGAGAAGTTACTGGCGCAATGGGGGGGGGAATCAACTGTAGGGATTGAGAAAGATGAGGAAAAAGAAAGAGATGCTGAATCTGATTCAGTATCAGGAGAAGTGTGTTCAGCTGGAAACAGAATTTGTTTTTTTGGAATGGCAGGGTCAGGCTCAGGCTGTTGGGTAATAGGATGAAGTTCTTGATTACCCAAATCCTTTAGAAAAGATTCTAATGGATTTGATAACATCATCTGTTCTGGCCTGTCTCTGATAAATCGAACTTGATTCTGTAGGTGAGGTTTTTTCTTTTCCTTTTTCCTTCTGTAGGGCCTTGAGGCGATTTGGTATGTATGCCATATCTAGTTCTCTTCTCTAGGGATCTTCTGGGATGGTGGCAAAAATGGATGTTTATGGATGTGGGGGTAAATGCCCAGTTCTAACAGGAGGTGCCAACGGATCGAAAGGTCTAAACCTTCATTCTTCAAGAAGTTGGATTTGTTTTTTGAGCTTTTTTATTTCTGGCTTTGGACTTTCAAGATATGGTACCCAAGATGTTGTCCTGATTCCAAGGCATGAAGCCTTTTCTGGAACTCAAAAAGTATCTTTTTGGTGCTTTCATCATATCTTCGGAGATCTTGTTGCACATTTCAAATCTTGGAATCAATAGCCTTGAAGGCATTGTTTTGTGCCAATAGAGTCTCTAATTGCCAGTTTAGAACGGCTTCAGCAGTTGGGGTTTTTTTTTTCTGTCTCCCATGTTCATCCACATCAGTGGGGGTAGGAATCTTGGGAACATGGCGGTATCTGACGTGTGGATCAATAAACTTTTTTGAGGCAAGGAACGAGAGTTTAGAGCTTTCCTTAACAAGAGGCGGAAAGTCAGTGTCTTGGAACATGGCAATAGAAGAAGTGGGTGGTGCTTCTGCTGGGACTTCAAGCGGGTAAAAATGTTTCTTAGCCCATTTGAGGATTGGCTTATAAAATGGAGAGAGAGTTTGCTTTTTTTGAGGAGGAGAAGGTGGAGGTGATTTTGGTGGATCTGGTAAGACTTGGGATGTAGTACTGGACTTTGGTGGTGGAGGTGGTGCATAAGAAACCATAAACTGGTATTTATCACACTCACCAAGAGTATCAACGGAGGAATCTCTGTCTAAGTACCTTTGGTACACCTTATCCTTGGACTTTTTTCGTCGAGGTGGAGGTCTTGCAAGAGGGTCTACTTCATCAGGAGAATTTGTACAGTAGGAATATTGGCAAAAAGGATCCCAAAAACAATGACCATAATTGTCTTTATAGTAATGAATAGGATGTCCATCACCATCGAAGTGTCAAACATGCTTTTTTGGATCTGGCTCAGAAATAGATTCAGGAACGCATGGTTCGATCATGAAGAGGGTTTGGAAGATAGAATGACTTTCTTCCTTTTCCTTGCCAAATTTGATGGAAACAATTCCATCTTTTTTCCATACGAATTCTGAGTCTGTGGACTGGAACGGCTTGTTATGCTGGTGTAGCATTTCATAGTTGGTGATCCAAGTCTCTGGAAGGAGCTTGGCCAACATATCATTTGGAATCTGTCTGGGAACATGGATGCAGGACGCTTGGTCATTCTGCATAGAGATGAACAATGCATCTTCATTACCATTGTTGAAGTTGAGGTCGAGAGCATGGTTCTGCACTCGATAAACCATCTGGTAATGTAGGGTTGCAGCTACAGAGTCAGCAGTTTGAGGGGCTCTAGTGAGCTGAACTTGGACTTTCAAGAAAGAAAGTAGTTGGGGATTTGAAAGGGCGATGTTGAAGTTTGGATACAAAGTTACAAAGACTGTTCCGGCATTCAGAGTAGTTTGAACAGTACCAATGCAAGCATGCTGGTATTGTAAAAATCTGGTATCTAACTGATATAGCTAGTACGAGTACTTAGAGGGGGTGAATAGGTATATAAAAGATTTTTCTTGATAATTGCACAATACTTAGACAGTTGAAGGATTTGTGACAAATAATAATCAACGTAAGACTGAGCAAGGGAAAGAGAGAATTGAACACGTGGTTTATAGTGGTTCGGCTTGATTCAAGCCTATGTCCACTCTTCTGCACTGACAGCCAATTGGCTGGATTCCACTATGAACAAAGAGATGTTACAGCGTTGATCTTCCTCGATTTCTCGGTGTAGATGATCTACCACACTCGCTCAAGGTATCACCAAGTATAGACACTCTTTGTGTATACAATTTCGCTCAAAATGTATCGACTAATAACCAAGGTGCTTCAGACTCTGGAATTTCTCTATCGATCACGTTACTAAAACAACTAGAACGTCTTCCTTTTTAAACTCCTTTATGCCATCATACCATTGGCACTTACCAAAGGAATTCCTCCAATCTACTCGTTGGACGGAATCAATTAAGAAGATCATTTGAGCTATAAAAGGAACCTGACGATAGCTCATCAATTCTGTTCGCCCATGCAATCAGGATCTTGGTTTCCAAGAATAGAACATTCCAAGAATAGTTTGTCGATCACCAGATCTTCAATCGATCTAGATACGAACAAAATAATCCGTTATATTTATCCAACCAAGAGATCTTCTCCAGAGGATAGGATTGAATCCTCAACCATATACTTCGGCTCTGGATTTCCTTCGACACTGGATCAGAAAGACTGTCAATGAGAATAGTCTTGAGTCTTGAGTCTTAAGTCTTGAGTCTTGAGTGCTGAGTCTGATAATTAGAAAGTCTTTAGACTTTAAACATACAGTCTGCAAATATCCAGACTAGACTGATAGAAACGTTTTGTCAGCTTCAAAATATTCTGGAAAGATTTCTCCAACAATCTCCCCCTTTTTTATGGTGACAAAACTTTCCTGTAGATTTGAACAACTTTGACCTGCAAAAACATTTCTCAAGCAATATGGCTATCTCATAAAGATTAATAAAACAACCAGACTCTGCATCCACAGAAAATTGGTTAGTCTTTCATGAGTAATACCATATGACAACACTTGATATAAATGTAGACAGTCAAGCATCAAAATCCACAGCCAATTCAGTCAAATTCAAGTTCACACCCAAGTTCACTCAAGTCATACTCAAAAACAAACATAACCACAAAAACAAATTTAAAGTCAAAGTTTAAAGTTGGTTGGTTCAAATTGCTTCTCCCCCTTTTTGTCATCATTAAAAAAGGTGAGAAAGGAGTCAGGTTTGCTTAGGAATGCGCACGATCTAGAAATCTCCCATGGACTGGACTATGCCTTCTAGCCTCTTCAAGTCTTCCCTTAGTTGAGCTACCTCCTCTCCTTTGGCATTGGCTTGAAGTTGTAGAGCGAGGTCTTTCATTTTGTCCTCCAGGGTAACCGAAGATGCTTGTCCAGCATTCTTTATGGCTTGAATTTCACAGTCCAGAGCATAGATTTGGCCCCACATTTCCAGAAGAACATCAAGAATACGACGAAAATCTGCTGAATTGTCTGTCTGAGTACTTGCATTTGCTTTCTCGGATGGAGTGAATGCAGACGATGGCGCTTCTGTATAATCTTGCAAATTTGGTGTCGACGTATCGTGTCCTTCTTCAGGCAATTGAGAAGCCTGAAACTCTTCTGGATCTGCTGGAGATTGTCTTAGACCTTCACTATTGGCAGCATGAGGTGTGGACCTTTCTTTCTCGCCAACTCCCCCTGTCTCTAGGACATCAAAAGGGAAGAGTGATGATCATGCTCTTCGTATCTTGATTCCCCTTCTCTCCGCATTCAGCGGCAGACTTTTCTTTCTCTTCTGCTCCTTCTTCTTCAGCTTCTTTCTCCTTCTCTCGCTGCTCTTCTTCTTCTCTGTTCTTGGCTTGCTCCTCTTCTTCTCTCTGTTTCTTCTGAAGTTTCGTCGGTTGAGGTACAGAACGTCTGGTTCTTATCAAGGCAGAGATTGTGAGATCTTCCTCCTCATCTTCATCCTCCAAGATGAGAGTTCTCTTCTTTTTGGATGGGGCACCAATGGCCTCCTTCCCTTTTCTCTTTGAAGCAGACGGTACTGGAGTCTTGACTCTGAATTTCTCCATTGCCTTGGAAAGTTCTTTCAGACGCATCTTCGTCAACATCTTCAAACCTACCACCATCTTATCGCACGGTCGAACACAAAGTGTATGTGGCGGTTCAATATTCATGTGTCTAAAGATCTTGGTCACCGGACCTGGGTAAGGCAATTGACCTTTGTCCTTCGCTATTGCTCTGTACATGTGAAAGAGAATGATGTGAGGAAGAGAGAACTTCATCCCTGAGTTAATTGCATACATCAATTTTGCCTCGGAATTGGACACATCAGTCTTTGATGTAGACTTGGGCCTGATGCAATTGATCACAATTTTGTGAAGCACTATATTGATGGCGCGCATCCTTGAATAGATGATTCTTCCCTCTGTATCTCTATCTTTGACAAGATCCAATGAGGCACGAGCAATTGAGACTTTGATTGGTTGATAGCATCCTCGTTCAACTCCAATTATGTCCGCCAACATGTCCACGTCCACCACATGGTCTTGGTCTCTAACACTGAATGATATTCTATTCGCATCTAAGAAGCTAAGATTCGAATAGAAGTATGCTGTTAATTGCGCATATCCATCTGTGGTATCAGTGCAAAAACGTTCCAGTTGAAGCATATTGAACTTCTCCCTTAAGTTCAAATTAATGGCATCCAAGAAATCGAAATCAACACTCCTAGGGTTTATCACCTCTCGTTTTAGCAGTTTGAAGAACAAATTCTCTTGCTCCTTTGATTTAAACAGCTCCATTCTTTTTCCCTTCACCCTTGCAGCAACACCCATTCTAAGTTGAAAATCACTGAACATTTTATCACCATCATTCCCATCAGTCGGATACGGTCTCGACATACGAGGGTCACTTGGAATGTTCGCAAGTGCTTCCTCATCCTTTCCCTTGGGAGCAATTCCCAAATCCTCCATTTTTCTCAGAAAGATATACTCATTCCCATAATTCTTGTCTTTAAGAAAATCATCCACGTAGTTCAACGGAGTCCCAGTACTTTTCAACGCACAGTAGAGTTTGTAAATAAAAGAGGGTTTTTGGACTCTTACAGGGTCTGCGTCCTCGATTATCTCTTCCTCCGGTTGTTGACCCGCACCTTGTGGGGTAAATGGCGTTGAGTGACGTGGTGGAGAGTGAATTGGGCTCTGTTGCTGACTCGATAATTCTTCCTCTTTGGTGAGATCGAAATGGGTAGGTCCCTCCTTCATTCTCTGTGGTCCCCTGTTCGCGATTCTTGAAGACTTCCTCGAAGAAGACATCCTTCCTTGTCGTTGAAAGATTCCTTTACTTGCTTTCCCAAGAAAAGATGACAACTTTCTCGAAGATGAACACGAAGTAGAAACCGGATTGGGAGGAGAATGCCTTTTAGGGTTTTGAAGATTGGGTGAAAAAGAAAACTGTGTATATAACTTAGTTTTGAAAAGGGAAGTTCAATCGGCACAAGGAAAGTGTACGAACACCTCTTTTTAAAATCATTAACTGCCAAACTTAATCCTTTTGAAAAGACAAGATTTCGTTTTTCACGGAGACTATAAAATAACTGAACGAGAGATCGTACCTTTTCGAATAATACGTTTAGATAAAATAGCAACTTACAGTCTATAGCCATGAATGTCTGAGTCTGACGGTTTAGAGTTTGATGGTTAGAGAGTCTCTAGACTTTAACTTCCTCGAGCTTCAAAATGTTGAGTCTGGAACGGATAAAATCGAATTGATTTTTCTCTAAAGACTTTGTGAATATATCCGCTAGTTGACTTGTTGAATCAACAAATTGAATCGAGATTTCTCCATTTTGAATATGATCTCTAATGAAGTGATGTCGAATCTCTTTATGCTTTGCTCTTGAATGAATGATTCGATTTTTGGTAAGATTGATTGCGCTGGTGTTGTCACATCTGATCTATGTGCATGAGTCTTCAATCCCAAAGTCTTGTAGCTGTTGCTTTATCCATAGAATTTGCGAACAGCAGCTTCCAAGAGCTACATACTCTGCTTCTGTTGTTGAGAGAGCTATAGTGCTTTGTTTCCTTGAAAACCAAGACACTGTCCTGCTTCCAAGCAACCGGCCAGATCTGCATCTGAATATCCCAGAAGATTAAAGTCTCCCTTCTTAGGATACCAAAGACCGATGCTTGAAGATGAAGCAACGTATTTAATGATACGTTTTGCAGCACTGAGATGGGATTCTCTAGGATCTGATTGAAACCTAGCACAGATGCAAACACTCAACAAAATGTCAGGTCTAGAAGCAGTAAGATAAAGAAGTGAACCAATGATGCTCCCTGCACAGCTTTTGATCAACTTTCTTCCCTTCTTCATCTTTGTCTATCTTCAAAGAACTTGACATTGGTATATCAGTCTTTTGCAATTTTCCAATCCAAACCTTTTGACAAGATCATTAGCATATTTTTCTTGGTAAATGAAAGTTCCTTCCTTCAATTGCTTTACTTGAAGACCAAGAAAGAATGTTAATTCTCCCATCATACTCATTTCAAACTCATCCCGCATAGACTTAGAAAATTTCTTGCATAGATTTTCATTAGAGGATCCAAAAATAATATCATCCACATATATTTGAACAAGTAAAAAGCTTTTGTTTTCCTTTTTTGTTAAATAAAGTAGTATCTACTTTACCTTTTTCTTGACGGAGACCTGCATTTAAAAGAGAGTCTCAAGCTTTCTTTGGTACCCAAATTTTCTTGGGTCCTTTGGTGTTAGTAGGATAAACATTATTAGGCCATACGTTCTTAACAGGTTTCCAAACCATAGGACACTCCTTTTCAAAGTGATCCTGACTGTTACACTTTGAACACTGAGAGCATTTCGACCTACGACTTTACAAAAACTTTCTTGAAATGATTTTTGTAAGCCTCTCTCGACGGTCTTTTCTTAATTCTTTCTTTTACTTTAGGAAAATCAATCAAGGGAATTGTTTCGCTGTCATACCTAGACCAGACTTATTGAAATAAGGTCTTTGAACCGAAAGAACTTTTTCAAGTTTTTCGGATCCTATCGGAAATTTCTTTGAAATATTTGATAAGTCATTTTTTAAAAAGCATTTTCTTTCAAAAGATTATCTTCTTTTTCTTTAAGAGTGGAAACATTCAAGTCTAAACTTTTAACTCTTTCTTCTAAAATGTTTTCCTTTTGTTTTAGAGCTGAGTTTTCCTTTTTAAGTTCGGAAATTCTTTTGAGAGAAGTCTTAAGACTAAAACACAGTTCATCAATATATTTAGAGACTTTGACAGGAATTTTAAAATCACTTACCTCAAATTCACTGTTTGAGTCTGATCCAGAATCTGAGTCTGAGTCTGAATGTGCCATCAAACATATGTTGGCATATTCATTATCACTTTCTCCACACTCGTATCACCAGTGTTTCGGCTTTGAGAGCTTTTCGAAACTTTTCAGCTTTTCCTCTTTTCTTCTTCAGAAGAGGACAGTTGGGTCTGATGTGTCCCTTTTTCTTACATTCGAAACAAACTACATCTTTGTTTGGTTCCTCATCATCAACAGACTTGGTCTGCTGTCTTTGGAAACTTTGTTTCTTTGAGTTGAACCTTCTTCCTTTTCTATTTAGTTTTCTGAATCTTCTTATCATGAGAGCAAGCTCCTCATCGTCCATATCATCTTCAGAATCTGTATCATCGAATCATCAGTTGATTTTAATGCAATGGATTTCTTACCTCTTGGATCTTCGTCTTCATTAATTCATTCCACTTCATAAGATCGAAGAGTTCCAATCAGCTCGTCGACAGATAGTGGCATAATTCTTTGCGTCTCTCTTATTGAAGTCTTTATATGATTCCAATCCTTGGAGAGTCCACGCAGTAGCTTGTTTACCTTCATGGGATCAGAAATTTTTTGTCCTTGGTTCTCAAGACCATTGACAATATCTGTAAAACGACTAAACATGTCAGTTATAGATTCTCCTGGTTTCATTTTGAAGGCTTCCTATTGACTGAGGAGAATGTTAATTCTGGTCTCCTTCACTCGATCTGTTCCTTCATAGGTGATATGTAATCTGTCCCATACTTCTTTTGCTGTAACATAAGAAGATATTCTATTATATTCAGTTGGTGACAAAGCACAATATAAAGAGTAAATTGCTTTTGCATCGAGTGCTTGTCTCTTGTTTATCTCTTCCTGAGTCATTCCGCTGGTCTCAACAATTTCTTTCCCTCTTTCAGAGATTGATGCAGCTGTAGGAGTAATTCCTTTTTCTACAACGTCCCATTCCAGAGGATCCTTTGATCGTAGGAAAGCTTTCATCTTTTTCTTCCAGATGTTGTAATCATTTCCATCAAAGTAGGGTGGTCTGGTATTGCTTTGCCCTTCCACCAGCCCTAGTGCTAGTATATTAGCCATGGATCTTTTACTCTGAAGTAAAACACTTCAACTAGATACCAATTGATATAGCTAGTACGAGTAACTAGAGGGGGGTGAATAGGTACATAAAAGATTTTTCTTGATAATTGCACAATACTTAGACAGTTGAATGATTTGCGACAAATAATAATCAACGTAAGACTGAGCAAAGGAAAGAGAGAATTGAACACGCGGTTTATAGTGGTTCAGCTTGATTCAAGCCTACGTCCACTCTTCTGCACTGACAGCCAATTGGCTGGATTCCACTATGAACAAAGAGATGTTACAGCGTTGATCTTCCTTGATTTCTCGGTGTAGATGATCTACCATACTCGCTCAAGGTATCACCAAGTATAGACACTCTCTGTGTATACAATTTCGCTCAAAGTGTATCGACTAATAACCAAGGTGCTTCAGACTCTGGAATTTCTCTATCGATCACGTTACTAAAACAACTAGAACGTCTTCCTTTTTAAACTCCTTTATGCCATCATACCGTTGGCACTTACCAAAGAAATTCCTCCAATCTACCCGTTGGACGGAATCAATTAAGAAGATCATTCGAGCTATAAAAGGAACCTGACGATAGCCCATCAATCATGTTCACCCATACAATCAGGATCTTAGTTTCCAAGAATAGAACATTCCAAGAATAGTTTGTCGATTACCAGATCTTCAATCGATCTAGATACGAACAAAAGAATCCGTTATATTTATCCAACCAAGAGATCTTCTCCAGAGGATAGGATTGAATCCTCAACCATATACTTCGGCTCTGGATTTCCTTCGACACTGGATCAGAAAGACTATCAATGAAAATAGTCTTGAGTCTTAAGTCTTGAGTCTTGAGTGCTGAGTCTGGTGATCAGAAAGTCTTCAGACTTTAAACAGACAGTCTGCAAATATCCAGATTAGATTGATAGAAACGTTTTGTCAGCTTCAAAATATTCTGGAAAGATTTCTCCAACAATAACAACGCGATTCTTGCCACAACTGGCAAACCTTTACGACCATGGAAGGTGAGAGCAAGACGAACAGCTCCATAATGGACATGAGAATATCCCTGTTGAACCCATTGTCTGGAAAATTCTGGAGGGATCTGAAGAGTAACAAAGTACTCCTTTTCAGTAGCAGGAATGGGATGCTGGTCGAATTTGGAGGACTGTATGTACTCCTTTACTTGCTTTGGGGTTTGGTGAATAAGTTGACGAATGGAGCGGATAGGTGAGAATGATGAGGTGAGTTTAGCAAAAGTGGAGTAAGGGTTCATAAGAGGAAGCTGAGTTTTTGAGATCTTGGTTTCATCGCTAAAAGAGACTTCATAGAGATAATCTATCTTAGAAGCATTGGAAACACGAAATTCTAGAGGGGTTGAAGATGAAGAAGAGGGTGCAAGAGAAACTGGTGTTTCGAGGATTTCTGGTTTTGTAGACATGATGAGAAAAGTTCTTCTCAGCTCTGGATTCACCTATAAAGCGCATGGAATGGATAATATTAAAAACGAAACCATGGCTCTGATACCATGAATGGACCTAGACTTAGAACCAGGGAAGGAGAGTAAATTTCCTGCAGGTATGCATCCCACTTATAGGTCATTTTAGAGCAACGACTAGGACGTAATAATGGTAAAAAAGGGGGGAAAGCTAAACTAATATATCTACGCCCAGAAAATAAAAAGCACTATTGCTTGATGAAATTCCAGAAATGCAACTAGAAACTCCTGTTCAAGTCAAGAAGGGTTACCCCAGTGAAATTGAATATTGTATTTTTAGAGAAGATTCTCTCCGCTTGGAAAAACACGGCACATAAAGGACTTCAACCGATTCCCTTACCTTTGTGACTTGATGTCAATGGAGGAAAGTTATGGTATTCTCATTTTATTATATATTAGCAAGATCGCCGAGCATTACATGGGTCTAACACTATATGTTTTGTATTTTCTTAAAAGTCGGATGCCAATCCAACGTTAATTGTTACTTCAAGTTAATTATGAGATACACTTAATATTGACTAATATTTGTCATCATTGCTTTACAAAATGTGCTTTATTTTTCCTTCAATAAGTCTGAACAAATACCAATTTATTTCATATTTCTTGGCGAAGCAACATTTGTGATGAAAATTGACTTTATGGTTATTTATCGCATCTTTCTTGAAGAAGCAATACCTCGGCACTGGTAACTGTTTTTGTTGATATGGTAATATAAATTTATTGACTGATATATGTCCTCATCACTTTACAAAATGTGCTTTATTTTTCTCGTAGGCCATGACAGGTTTAGGTTACTTCGGGTGGGCTTTTCTTCGTTTCTATGCGAATATGTGCTGAAATGGAACACGGACAACCAACGTATTTATAGGAAAAATTGGACCACCAAGTCAACAACCAAGTCAATAATCACTTCTTCCCGGTGAATGAGATAAAATTTAAATTTTTTTTTTTATGGAAAATTACCCAAGACTTTTCGGAATTTGGACGTAATACAAGTTTGCCCATAAACTTTTAATTGTTACGCAATTATCTTCTGACCTTTTATTTTGTTATAACCATTAACTCTCCTCCGTTGTATTTGCCGAGGCAATTCTTTGGGACGACACCATGTACGTAAGCAAAGATTACGGAGGCACTTATGTTTCATAAAGTTGCAGATAAACATCCCTTGTCCAATGATTATTTGGTATATTTTCAATTAACACCGTCGGAAAAAAAGTTCGTTAAAATGATCAGCTACTCTATGATCATTAGTCTCCTTCCGTTTCAGAATTCATGAATTAGAGAAATGATTGGAGACAAAGGTCATAGTCAACACGCCAATTCAAGTATGATATGACGTTGCGCAGGCCATGTGCAATCTCTATTTTGATCCCATGTCATCTTTCTTTTCTAGCCTTCAGCCTGGGCGGTCCTTTAGTTGACTTCACGTAATTTAACATATAACGTGTTAGATCCAACTTTCAAAAATTGTTTGAAAATTTTTAAATCTATTGTACAATGATTCCGCCTTAAATATTTTAATTGTGTCAATTTAGTCATAATTTTTTTTATAATTTATCAATTTAGTCATAAACATTTCAATTATTTCAATTTAGTCCTTAATTCTTTGATAGTTTACCAATTTAGTCTTTCTGATTAATTTTTCTTGAACTTTAACTTATTATAAATAAAAAAATCAAAAGCTCAGTAATATTATAAATCAAAGCCTACTGCATGCTTAAGTGAGAGTGGTGTGAGTGAATTAACTAACATTGTGATCATGGTAATGTTTGGCTAGAGGTGAGTGAAGTCCAACATCGAAGAAGGGAGATCAAAATGGAATATAAGCCTAAATCCGTAATTCAAAAAATTGGATCGTTTTAGCTACGTTTGATTGTCCAAATTTGGATTAGAATAGGATAAGATAAAGTAGGATTAGGAATCCTCGGAATTGTAAAAAATTACCTCTTATGTTTAGTGCCACTTAATGATGTGGATTGCATCAACTACGTGCCACAATTCAAAATCACAACTTGAACAATAATTGAAGGCTAGGGCCTCCCTTTTGAAAGATGGTTTATTGTCTTTTGCGAGGAACCTCTGAGGGCTTGCAGCCTGTATGGGTCCTAGAAGTGTGACAATATTGCTTTTGCTTTTCACGAAGAAAAGGGAATGCCACTTTTGCTTTGTGCGATAAAAAAAAAAAAAAAAAAAAGCGTTCATCAAAACTCAAATTGCTATAATTTTTGACACCCTTATTATAATTTCATAAGTATAGGCCCTTCTGTAGAATTTGTTTATTTTGATGAGATAGACTCTCTGAAACTTTCTATTCAACAATTTTACTGAGACTCATGCAAATCATCTCTTCACATGCTCTCTAAAACTTTCAAATCATTTTTATCATTTCATGATATTCACTCATTTGTAAGATATGTTCTATTAATATTTTTTTGAGGATTGATAATATTCTTATCATTATTTTAGTACAAATTAAAAAAATGTTTTAAAAAATGATCTCATTAGAGTAATCTCTGATTATGCATTGGTGATAATGTGTATGACATACGGAGGCGTGATATATAAATACATATTTTCTTCAACTGTAAACATTATGAAATGAGGGTCTATAAGCCCTACGAAATTATATTTTTCTCTGCTATAACTTTTATGTTGATGTCGTAGTACTCATTTATTTGTAAAATTGACAACTAATCTCTTAATGATCCTTTAATATTATTTATTCATCAACTATGAGCCATCATTTTATATATAGTTCTTTTTAACAATCGACTACATCATTCATTTGTGAAAGTATTTTTTGTATTGTGTATCCAAATATTATTCAACTCCTTTCACAATTATACTAATTGCAAAGTGATAAGAGTTATCACCGATTATGCATTTAGTCGGAAGGGTCATCAAATTTTCATTCATGTTTATTCATCAAATATGCACAATCATGTGATATGACCCTTTAACGTTATAGAATAAGTTATTTTGTAAAGACAGGTTGTTTTGTTTTATTTGATAGCTTTTATTTTATCGATCTCATAATATAAAAATCATCCATAATCAAAATTTTCTATTAATACTCTAATGTCATGTCTTTATTACATGGAATGTATCATGTTATATAGTTCTTTTAAAACTATTTTTTAACATTCCATATTTACTGAACATGCACTATCATGTTATAAAGCCTCTCTAAGTTAACTGTTTTCTTCAATAGATTATTTTTGTTAGCAGATAATTTATTATTAATTTTCTAATTTCCATTTGTACATGAAATATGTGTTATGATCTAATTTAGATAATTTCATACAGCTTGTTTGTTTAATATGGGGCTATAATGTCATGCAATATTGTTTTTGAAATTTTAATATAATTTATTTGTGAAATAGGGCAAAGATTGCTTTTTCAAATGGGTATCATATGTCATTCGTGATAAAAATGATATCAAATGTAGGACTTCATACTCATCAACTCTAAAATAATTGGAGTTATACCATATGTGAGGTTTTGATAAGAAAAGTCGTGAAGATGAGATGGAAGAGATCTGCTAGGATGGAAAGAAGAGATCTGCTAGTGATGGAAGATGGAATGGAAGAGACAGTGACACAAAAGTTCACGCCCACTTGAAGAGATGCTGATTTTGGAGAAGATTCCTTCACTTAGTGAAACACGGCATTGAAGAAGACGGGGCAAATTCCTAATGTGGACAGACCCTTGACGTCAATGGAGGACTTAACCATTAATTCCATTCTCCTTGGCCCACTACCATCATATTTTTCATTAATTTGTGCAATGCGCATGATATATCTAGTACGTGTGGTCCTTTATTTGCAAGGACTTGTTAGTCTCTTTTAGAGCAAGGACTGGGATGGAAGTCAACTACACAAAAACATAATATTACCAATATACAATCCCAACCTGCATTAAAAAAAAAAAACTATGAATTCATTGCCAGAAAAGCATGAAACTCTAGAAATGCACAAGGAACACCCTTTTTCAAGTTTATTCTTCTTTTTCGGAAATGCTGATGTTTTTTTGAGCTATACTTTATTTCTGCTTTCATGTAGAAATCGTTATCATAAATCAGTAAGCCATCATCAAGAAATTTTCTCTGAAGGATTGTATGACATCTGTCAAGGCTGGGAGATGCGATGGAAGAAAAAGTGACATTGAAGTTCCCATCCCCACTTGAAATGATAGTGATTTATGAAAAGATTCCTCCACTCAGGTGAAACACGGCAACTGAGGAAGATTGGATGAATTCCCCGTGTACATATTGCACGAAACATGATTCCAAAGCTACTAGAAAATTGGTTGACTCGACTTGATTTTAGAAAAGTGGTCGACTCAACTTGATTTTTCATCAGTAGGTCGTTACCTTTTTTTTTATTTTATTTTATTTTATTTTTTGTTTGATTTATGGGTCTTCTGGCATCAATGTCTATTTTGCAAGTGACATTGAAGTTCCCATCCCCACTTGAAATGATAGTGATTTATGAAAAGATTCCTTCACTCAGGTGAAACACGGCAACTGAAGAAGATTGGACGAATTCCCATGTACATATTGCATGAATAATGATTCCAAAGCTACTAGAAAAGTGGTTGACTCTGAAAGCGCTAGTACGAGCACCTAGAGGGGTGAATATGTGTAAAAAGAAGTATTGCAAGACTTAACAAATTAATTCATCTTTTGAAGATAATAGATTGAAGATGTAAAATACTATAAACAGTTATATAAAGCTACGAATTAAAGTAAAGAGTTTAGAGAAAGAGAATTGAAACATAAGGTTTATAGTGGTTTAGCTTAGACCAAGCCTACGTCCACTTTCCCGCATTGACAGCCCACTGGCTGGATTTTACTAAGAATCAAAAGAGATTTTACAGTCTCATGTCCTTGATTCCACAGTGTAGAAACTCTACCAAACTTCCTCAAGGTCTCATAAGTGTTTAATCTCTCTTTTGAGTACAACTTAAGCTCGACTATTGAAATAGCAAAGAACTAAGAGCTTCAGACTTTGAAAATTTTCTTTTATGCACATCTCGAATAACTTGAGCATCTTCCTTATATACTCTTCCCCATGCCTTTATAATCGTTGGCACTTTCCAAAAGAGTTCTTCTACCCATCGGACATAATCAATTAAGGAAATCTTCTAGTTATTTAAGGAATGTGATGATAGCCCACTAATCATGTTCGCCCATACAATCAAGATCTAGGTTTCCATAAGCAGAACCTTCCAAGTATACTTCGCCAATCAACAGATCTAATTATCCGAATTGATTTCAATAAGAATAATTCACCACGGGATACTATCTCTAGCCGTGAGATATTCTTCAACCGTAAGAATCAAATCTTTGAAGATAAACTCACATCTGGATAAGTTTTCTCTTCGTCGAATAAGTCTTCTCTTTGTCCGTCTAGAAACTATCAGTGAGAGTAGACTTTAAATCTTGAGTCTGGAAGTCTTTAGACTCTGACGATAGAGTCTGCAATTTTTTAGACTAGACTGATGGAAACGTTTTGTCAACTTCAAAAGAATAAGGAAGTTTTCTTCAATAATCTCCCCCTTTTTGATGGTGACAAAAATTTCATGCAAATTTGAATACTTTTGTCTTGCAAAACAACACTTAAGCAAAACAAGATATCTCATAAAAGATAAGTAGATTAATATATGGATAGTAGCGATTTTGCAACCACAGAAAACATATTAGTCCTATAAAACAACTATCCTTGCATAGTCATTACCAAGGCCTAAGTTACTGCAAGTATAAAAAGATCAAATCAAACAGTCCAAAGTCAAAAAGTCTAACCAAGCCGACAAAAGATAAGTCCAAAAGTAAAAAGGTTCTGACATCTTGAATTTTTCAATCTGTTTTCTGCTGAATTAATCGGGCATTTCATTGACGCGTTTATAGGGCTATTCTCAGAGCCAATCACTCTAGAGATAACTAGACTATCGGGGTAAGCCATTAAGAAATTTTAAGGCGATGGACTTGATGATTTGATCAAGAATCGGCTTTTTGACCATGCTTATCTTTAGAGGCCATTATGACACATTTAAAAATCGATTTGAGATCAGAGATAAGTTTGTTCGACTGAGATGTGTGGTTGATCGTTGGTGACTCCACTAAATTAAAAAATTATCGTTGACCGATACTAATCTGATTTTACTATCGTTTTGGTACCCTGTGTCCGTAATTAAGTCATTGAGACTTTTAAGAAAATCGAGAGTCGCCATTGAGTTGAGTGGGTTCATAGTGGCTCGAAGAAAATCGACCATGGGTCATTTGCCCTAAAAAGTTCTGAAAACTACCCGATAGTCTAAGTCATGCTAAAACCACACCAAATGGAAATTAACCACCGATTCAAGTCTGATTTCAAAAATTGAAGATTCTGTCATGTCATAATAAATTCAAGGACCCACGACTCAGTCTCAGAAGATTTTTCTGACAACCGACACTTTTTGGGAAAAAGTCGTCGCTGGGCCGTTTTTGTGCAATTGAAGCTGGGAATTAATTCTGATTTCAACTTTGGGAAGCATGAGGGATTCTTGGATGAGGAAAATTATCAATTTGATAAATGGGACATCAATTGATTTTATAAGAGTCGATTGAGAGAGAATCGAGAGGGAATTAATTCCAATTGAAGCCTTATTCCTTCAAAATTTGTAGCTCCCCTCCATCCTCCACTTTTGGACCATTTGAAAAGGTTTCTAGAAGGGAAAATGAGCTGGAAATGGCTGGCTTAAGGGGCAAGATGTGGGGGAACAAGCTTGTGGAAAAAGCTTGCCAAAGGACCCCATCCCTCTCATCTCTATTGTTAGAGAAAACTTCCTTTAGCGTTTTGAAGTTGACAAAACGTTTCCATCAGTCTAGTCTGAAGACTTGCAGACTCTACTATCAAAGTTTAAAGACCTCCGGACTGTCAGACTCAAGACTCAAAGTCTATCCTTATTGACAGTTTCTAGACAGTCGAACAAGACTTATCCGAAACGAAGTATTTCGTCAAGGATTTAATTCTGTCGGCTGAAGAAGAACTCTTAGCTGGATATAGCATGTCGGAATCCATTATTCAAATCAAGATTGATTCAAGGATTTTGGATTCGTTGATTGGCGAAGTATACTTGGAAGGTTCTACTTATGGAAACCTAGATCCTGATTGTATGGGCGAGCAGGATTGGTGGGTTATCGTCATATTCCTTAAATAGCTCGAAGATCTTCTTAATTGATTCTCTCCAACGGGTAGATTGAAAGAATTCCTTTGGTAAGTGCCAACGGGTGTGATGGTATGAAGAAGTATATAAGGAAGACGTTCCAGTTGTTTGAGTGTGTGTGCGATAGAAGAATTCCAAAGTCTGAAGCTCCTTGTTCTTAGTCAATTAAACCGTTGAGCGAAATCTTGTACGCAAAAGAGAGTCTATATCTTAGAGAGACCTTAAGGAAGTGTAGAAGAGTCTCTACACTGTGGAATCAAGGAAGAGCTTTACTGTAACAACTCTTTTGTTTCATAGTGAAATCTAGCCGATAGACTATCAATGCGGAAGAGTGGACGTAGGCTTGGATTAAGCCGAACCACTATAAACTTTGTGTTCATATTCTCTTCCCTACGCTCTTTTACTTTGGTCGTAACTCGTTTTATTTACAAGAGTCGAATTTCCTTTTCATAATCTATTGTTGATTAGAATTGCACATTTATCTCGTAAATTTGCTTTTACATTTATTCACCCCCTCTAGGTGTTCGTACTAGCTTTTACAATTGGTATCAGAGCCTATGTACTCACTTAAGTTGAAGTGTTTTACTTCAGAGTTAAAGATCCATGGCTAGTATGTTGGCTCTTGGACTGGTTGAAGGGCAAAGCAATACCAGACCGCCTTATTTTGATAGAAATGAATACAATATATGGAAAAACAAGATGAAGGCATTCCTAAGATCAAAGGATCCTCTGGAATGGGATGTGGTAAACAAAGGAATAATTCCTAAAGCTGCACCTGTCTTAGAAAGAGGAAAAGAAGCCATTGAGTCTAGTGAAATGACTCAAGAAGAGATAACCAAGAGACAAGCTCTTGATGTAAAAGCAATTTATTCTTTATATTGTGCATTATCACCTATTGAATATAACATAATATCTTCTTGCGATACAGTTAAAGAAGTCTGGGATAGATTACACCTCACCTATGAAGGAACTGATCGAGCGAAAGAAACCAGAATCAACATTCTGCTCGATCAATATGAAGCATTCAAAATGAAATCAGGAGAATCTATCATTGACATGTTTAGTCGTTTTACAGAAATCGTGAATAGTTTTGAAAATCAAGGTCAACCAATTTCTGATCCCATGAAAATAAACAAACTACTGTGTGGACTCTTTAAGGATTGAAATCACATAAAGACCTCAATAAGGGAGACACAAAGAATTATGCCACTCTCTATTGATAAATTGGTTGGGACTCTTCAGTCTTATGAAGTGGAGTGAATCAACGAAGATGAAGATCCTAAAGGTAAGAAATCCATTGCTTTAAAATCTAATGATAATTCTAATGTCATAGATTCTGAAGATGATATGAATGATGAAGAGCTTGCTCTCATGATAAGAAGATTTAGAAAGCTAAACAGAAAGGGGAGAAGATTCAATCCAAAGAAACAAAATTTTCAAAAGCAACAGTCTAAGTCAGTTGAGGATGATGAATCCAATAAAGATGTAGTCCGCTTTAAACGTAAGAAAAAGGGACACATCAGACCAAACTGTCCCCTTCTGAGGAAAAAGAAAGGAAAAACTGAAAAATATCGAAAGGCACTTAAAGTAGAAACTTAGAGTGATATAGTATATGCGGAAAGTGATGATGATTATGCCAATATTTGTTCCATGGCACAATCAGACTCAGATTCAAACTCCGAGACAGACTCAGATTCAGACAGTGAATTCGAGGTAAGTAATTTGAATATCCCTACTAGAGTCTCTAGATACATTGATGAATTGTGTCTTAGTCTCAAAACTTTTCTCAAAAGGATTTCCGAACTTAAAAGAGAAAATTTTGCACTAAAATAAAAGGAAAATGTTTGGAAGGAAAATATCAAAAGCTTAGACAAAAGTGTCACTACTTTGAAAGAAAATACAGACAATCTTTCAAAAGAAAATGCATTATTGAAATATGATATCTCAAATATTTTTAAAAGATTTTCTATAGGATCGAGAAACTTGAAAAAATTCTTTCAACACAAAGACCTTACTTCAACAAATCAGGTTTAAGAATGACTGTTGAAACCATTCCTCTAATTGATTTTCCTAAAGTAAAGGAAAGAATTAAGCAAAGACCTACAAGAGATGCTTACAAAAATCATTTCCAAAAAGTTTTTGTAAAACAAGTAGGTCGCAATGCTCTTAAATGTTCTAAGTGCAATAGCTCAGATCATTTTGGGAAAGAATGTCTTATGGTTTGGAAACCTGTTAAGAGGGTATGGGCAAAGATCGTATATTTCACTAACACCAATGGACCCAAGAAAATATGGGTACCAAAGAAAGCTTGAGTCTCTTTTCTAAATGCAGGTTACGATCAAGAAAAATGTTAAATGGTACCTGGATAGTAGATGCTCAAGGCATATGACAGGAGATTCAAATTGCTTCATAAAGCTTGTTCAAGTTAATGGTGGAAAAGTTTCTTTTGGAGGAAACAACAAAGGAAAAATTGTAGGATACGGAACTGTAAAGTTTGGAAGCCTCACGATCAGTAATGTTTCCTTAGTGGAAGGACTCAACTACAATTTGCTAAGTATTAGTCAGCTATGCGACACCAGTTTTAAAATCAACTTTCAAGAAGGAATATGTTCAGGAACCAGTAAATACTCTTCTCAATCTTTCACGGGTCGAAAACATGGGAATATCTACCTCTTGGATATCAAACCAGATGAAACCAAATGCCTAATCTCAATTCAAGAAGAAGCAAACTTATGGCACAGAAAACTTGGGCACATTAACATGAAGCAAATAGCCAAAATCTTAGCAAAGAAGCTTGTTCATGGACTGCCAAATCTGTCATATCAAAAGTCTGATCTATGCACACCATGTGTGTTGAGAAAACAGGTAAGAAACTCATTCAAACTAATAAATCAAGTTTCCACTAATCGTGTACTGCAGCTCTTGCATATGAATCTCTTTGGACCAACCAGAACTCAGAGCATTGGAGGTAAAAAATACTGTTTAGTGATTGTGGATGACTATTCTCGATTCACTTGGGTATATTTCCTGGCAAGTAAGTGTGAAACCTTTTCCTATTTTACAAAGTTTGCTAAAAAGGGCCAAAATGAGAAAGGGTATGTTATTTCAAGTATACAGACAGACAATGAAGGTGAATTTGAAAATCAAGACTTTACAAAATTCTGTGATGAATCTGGTTTTCATCATGTGTTCTCTTCACCATATACTCTAAAGCAAAATGGAGTTGTGGAAAGAAAGAATATGTTGCTTCAAGAAATGTCTAGAACTCTTTTAATTGAAAGTAATATCTCTTCTCGTTTTTGGGCTGAAGCAGTTTCTACAGCATGTTATATTATTAATAGAGTCTTTCTAAGGCCTACTCTGGAGAAAACTCCCCATGAGTTATTTAAAGGAAAGAAACCTATTGTTTCATATTTTCATGTGTTTGGATGTAAATGTTTTATATTGAAAAATGCAAATGATTGAGTTGGTAAGTTTGAAGAAAAATCAGATTAAGGTATTTTCCTTGGATACTCCATCACAAGCAAAGCTTATAGAGTTTACAACAAAAATACTCAATCTATAGAGGAATCGATGAATGTCAAATTTCAAGACTTTATGCAAAACCAATCGATTCACACTCATCTTGAAGAATCTGAACCTGCTCCAGACTCTACAAAGTCTAAATCTCCAGAAGCAGTTCAACCTTTAGAAGACAAGCAACAAATGATCAATGAAGATTCAAATGAGGAGAAAGATTAACAGTCTGACAAATCAACCATCAACTGGAAGCATAAGTCCAGTCATCTGAAAGATCTCATTATTGGCGATATTAATGAAGGAATTCACACAAGATCCAAAAGGCGCGAAGAGTCTAGTGCTGTGACTTTTATTTCTGAAATAGAACCCAAGAGCATAGAAGAAGCTTTAACTGATGAAAGCTGGATTGAAGCTATGTAATAAGAACTCAGGCAATTCAGCATCAATGATGTCTGGGAATTGACTCCTAAATCGAAAGGTAAATCCGTCATTGGAGCTAAATGGGTTTTTAGGAACATGATGAACAAGAAAGGAAAAGTCATAAGAAACAAAGCAAGACTCGTGGCTAAGGGATATACGCAAGAAGAAGGGATAGACTATGATGAGACTTACGCACCAATAGCAAGGTTAGAAGCGATTAGATTATTACTTGCTTTTGCTTGTTATAAGAATTTCAGGTTATTTCGAATGGACGTTAAAAGTACTTTCCTAAATGGATTTATCCAAGAGGAAGTATATGTGGAACAACCACCCGGTTTTGAAGACCTAAGGAAACCAGACTCTGTATTCAGACTGAAAAAGACTTCATATGGTTTAAAGCAAGCACCTCGAGCTTGGTACGAGAGACTAAGTAAGTTTTTAATTCAAAACGGTTTTGTCAAAGGTAAAGTAGATACTACATTGTTTATCAAAAGAGAAAGTAAAAGTTTTCTACTTGTTCAAATTTATGTTGATATTATTTTTGGATCTTCTAATGAAAGTCTGTGCAAGAAATTCTCTAAGTCTATGCAAGATGAGTTTGAAATGAGCATGATGGGTGAACTAACCTTCTTTCTCGGGCTTCAAGTGAAACAACTAAAGGAGGGAATCTTTATTCATCAAGAAAAATATGTTAAAGAACTTGTCAAGAAGTTTAGACTAGAAAATTGCAAAAAGACTGATATACCAATGTCAAGTTCTTTGAAGCTGGACAAGGATGAAGAAGGAAAGAGAGTTGACTAGAAACTATACAGGAGTATCATTGGTTCACTTTTTTATCTAACTGCTTCTAGACCTGACATTTTATTTAATGTTTGTATTTGTGCCAGATTTCAATCAGACCCTAAAGAATCTCATTTAAGTGTTGCAAAGCATGTTATCAAATACATTGCCTCAACTTCAAATTTGGGTCTCAGGTATCCTAAAGAAGGAGACTTTACTCTTCTTGGATACTCAGACACAGACCTAGCCGGATGCAGAGTTGATAGAAAGAGCACCTCGGGCACTTGTCAACTACTTGGAAGTAGGACAATATCTTGGTTTTCAAGGAAACAAAGTACAATAGCTCTTTCTATGACAGAAACAGAGTATATAGCTCTTGGAAGTTGTTGTTCACAAATTCTGTGGATAAAACAACAGCTGAGAGACTTTGGAATTGAAGATTCATACACCGAGATCAAATGTGACAACACCAGTACAATCAATCTCACCAATAATCCGATTATTCACTCAAGAGCAAAACACATAGAGATTCGACATCACTTTATTAGAGATCATGTTCAAAATGGAGAAGTTTCTATTCAGTTTATTAATTCAAAGAATCAACTATCGGATATATTTACAAAGCCTTTGGAGAAAAACCAATTTGAAGTTATTCGTTCTAGACTCAATATCTTAAAATCTGAAGAAGTTCAGACTCAGGACTGAAAGTCTAAAGGCACTCATACTCAAACAACCAAGATCTACGACTGTAAGTTATTTCCTTTTAAAAATTTATCTCTCGAATCAAATCTTGAAAAGGTACGATCATCTATCCAAAATTGATTAGGTGTTATTTCCCAATTTTCGTGATTGTTGCAATCCTTCCTTTTTGAGAAAGAAGTTACTTTTGAAATGACAATTATCTAATTTTTGAAAAAGACAGTTATTTTTAAAAAGGCATTTTTATATTTCCCTTTTTACGGCGTTTCATATGCCTCACTTCAACTGCCTTATATACTGTTGGTTCTTTTTCGTTTTACTCACAAAAACCCTAAGCGAACACAGATCTTCCACTTCTGTCTTCTTCTCTTGTTTAATCCTCGAAAAGTTTTCATCTTTCTTGGGAAACAAGCTTGGAATCTCTCAAAGACTATGAAAGATGTCGTCTCAAAGGGAGTCTTCGAGGATCGCGAACAAGGGACCACAGCAAATGCGCGAGGGGCCTACGCACTTTGATCTCATCGAAGAAGAAGAATCTCCTAGACAGCAACAGAGCCCACAACATTCTTAGCAGCGTCCATCTCTTCCATCTAGACCTCAGGAAGTTGTACATCAAGAAGAGGAAGAAATCATCGAAGATGCAGAACTCGTAAATACTCATAAGCCCACTTTTACCTACAAGCTTTATCGTGCTTTGAAGAGGAGTTGTACTCCGTTGAACTACATAGATGGATTTCTTAAGGACAAAGGGGATAGAAATGAAACTTTCTTTTTACGCACAATGGAACGATTAGGAATTGCCCCTGTGGGGTCGACAGAAGAAGCTTTGGCAAATATCCCAAGCGATCCACGTGTTGGAGGGCCGAGTCAACTAGATGGGAATGATGATGACAGGATGTACAGACAGTTTAAACCTAGAATGGGTGTTGCGGCAAAAATTTGAAGCAAAAGGACAGAATTGTTTCGCTCGGAGGAACACAAGCAACTATACTCTAAGTTGCTGAAGCGTGGGGTGATAAACCTTAGAAGTGTGGACTTCGATTTTCTTGACTCTGTGAATGTCAATCTGCGGGAACAATTTAGTCTTCTTCAACTCGAACAGTTTTGTTCTGAATCAACAGAAGCTCATGCTGAACTTACTGCTTATTTCTATTCGAATCTCAGTTTCTTGGATGTGAATAGATTCTCTTTTAGCGTTCAAGATCAAGACTATGTGGTTGATATGAATACATTAGCTGATATGATTGGGGTTAAAAGAGGGAGATATCAACCCATTAGCGTGTCTGTTGCTCGTGCAACGATCGAGCTTGTTCAAGATAGAACAATGGAATTTGAGAATGAATGCGTCCAACATTTTACTTCACAAGATAGTGATCAACTGCCTCAGACCAAAATCTACTTCAAAAATCGACGTTTCAAACTCAGAGGCAAAGCTGATGTATGCCATCAATGCTGGCAAAAAGTTCTCTCTTCCACATATTATTATGTTTGACATGTACAGAACAATGATAAAGGACAATGGTCAACTTCCGTACGCAGCTCTTGTGACCAAGTTATTCAGACATTTGAACATTCAGCCTCCATGGATTCTTTGTGTTTGAACATGCGATCAAATGGTGGGAGGACTGAAAATGGTCTCTAAAATGCGTCTGAAGGAACTCAACAAAGCTTTGGAGCAGTTCAAAGTGAAAACCACTGTCAAGACTCATTTAGTCTCTTCAGTGGCAAAGCGAAAAGGGAAGGAGCCCATGGTTACTCCATTCAAGAAAAGAAGAGCTCTCATCATTGAGGATGAAGAGGATGAGGATGATGTCACCATTTTTGCGATGGCATTGAAGAACTTGAGTCGTTGTATTCCAGAAACAATGGAGAGACAGGAAAAAGACAAGGATGAGACAGAACAGAGGACTGGAGAGAAAGAAGATTTGGAGAAAGAAGTAGAGGAGAGAGATGCAGAGGAGGAAAGAATTGAGGAAGAAGAAGAAGAGGAGAGAGGAGATCAAGTAGAAGCAGAGCATGAGGAACACTCTACTCCACCTGAAGGCATGGAAACAGGGGGAGATCATGAGAAAAGAGGAACATCCTCATTCCCTGCTACCAGTGAAGGAGTAAGTCGTTATCCAGTAGATCCAGATGACATCTTTGCCTCTCAATTTCCTGAGGAGGGACATGAGGTTTCATTGCCCAATCTACGTGATCGTGCTGAATTGCCATCATCTGCCAATACTCCGTTTGATCGTGCCGAAGCCAGTACATAGATAGACAATTCGGCAGACTTTTGTAGAATACTTGATGTTCTTTTGGAGATGCGAGGTCAAATTTATGCTCTGGGATATGAAATTCAGAACTTGCAGAACGCAGGACAAGCCTCTTTAGTGTCTTTGCATGATCAAATCAATACCCTTGCTCTTCAAGTTCAAGCAAATGCTAAGGGTGAAGATGTAGCGCAACTGAAGGAGGATTTGAAAAAGTTGGAAGGGATTGTCCAGTCAATGGGAGATTTCCAGCTTGTTCGTATTCCCAAGCAATCTTAAAACCATTCTCTCTTCATCTCTAACTTTTTAATGATGAGAAAAAGGGGGAGAGATGTGATGCAGATTTGATTTTAAACTTTGAACTCTTACTTTGAACTCTTAACTTTGAACTTTTGTGATGATTATGTTTGATTGACTTAACTCTTGTGTTTGGTTGTTTGGATTTGGACTGGATTTGGATTTGATTGTTTAAACGTTTGTTTATCTTAAGCACTATTGATATCTTATGGCTTTGCTCATTTACAGATCTAACATATTTTCTGTGGATGCAGATTCTAATATTATCGTTATTAAGTCATTTATCTTTTGTGAGATATCCTTATTTGCTTGAGTAATGTTTTGCAGGTCAAAGTTATCCAAATCTGCAGGAAATTTTTGTCACCATAAAAAAGGGGGGGATTATCGGAGAAAACTTCCTTGAGTGTTTTGAAGTTGACAAAACATTTCCATTAGTTTAGTCTGAAGACTTGCAGACTCTACTATCAAAGTCTGAAGACCTTCAGACTGCTTGACTCAAGACTCAATGTCTATCCTCATTGACAGTTTCTAGACCATCGAAGAAGACTTATCCAAAACGAAGTATTTTGTTAAGGATTTGATTCTGTCGACTGAAGAAGATCTCTTAGCTAGATATAGCATGTTGGAATCCATTATTCAAATCAAGATTGATTCAAGGATTTTGGATCTATTGATTGGCGAAGTATACTTGGAAGGTTCTACTTATAGAAACCTAGATCCTAATTGTATAGGCGAGCAAGAATGGTGGGCTATCGTCATATTCCTTAAATAGCTCGAAGATCTTCCTAATTGATTCTGTCCAACAGGTAGATTGGAAGAATTCCTTTAGTAAATGCCAACAGTTGTGATGGCATGAAGGAGTATATAAGGAAGACGTTCTAGTTGTTTGAGTGTGTGCGTGATAGAAGAATTCCAAAGTCTAAAGCTCATTGTTCTTAGTCAATTAAACTGTTGAGTGAAATCTTGTACGCAAAAGAGAGTCTATATCTTAGAGAGACCTTGAGGAAGTGTAAAAGAGTCTCTACATTGTGAAATCAAGGAAGAGCTTTATTGTAATAACTCTTTTGTTTCATAGTGAAATCTAGCCGGTAGGCTGTCAGTGTGGAAGAGTGGACGTAGGCTTGAATTAAGCTGAACCACTATAAACTTTGTGTTCATATTCTCTTCCCTACGTTCTTTTACTTTGGTCGTAACTCGTTTTGTTTACAAGATTCGAATTTCCTTTTCATAATCTATTGTTGATTAGAACTACACACTTATCTCATAAATTTGCTTTTACACCTATTCACCCCCCTCTAAGTGCTCGTACTAGCTTTCACATCTATCTCCTCTCCCTCACTCTCTCTCCCTCACCATATGTCGTCCACCTTTTCTTTCTCCCTCCCCATTTTGTGTGACACCTCCAGCAACCGCACGGAAGAAGGCTAGCAGCCGGAGTAGCCACCGCTTGGACACCGGAGCACCGTCACCACCGTCTGCCTCACGCACACCCGTCCGTGCACCGTCTGCCTCTCTGTCCAGTCGAGCTGCCATCCACGATCCCGCCTGATCCAGCTACTATTCAGTGGCCGTGAGGAGCAGTAGAGGCTTGCTGGAGCTTCTCTTACTGCCGGTTTGTCCCGGTTTGGCCTCTGCATCTCATCCTGAGCCTTTGCCGCCCCCAACCATCTCATTTCCCCTATGTTTTGCAGCAACATTAGCAAGTTGCAGAGTGGGTTTCTAGCTCTGTTCAAGGGCTGTTTCGAGGTGTTTCGGGCTCCGAACCCGAGGCTCACTTTGGGAAGAATTAACCCTCACGTCGTTCCCGTCGATTCGATCCGACTTGCGCGTAATTCTGGTAAATAACCTCACTAATCCTTACTTAGTAGACTAATTATGCTTAAGGATTGACTAGTGTTAATTAAGTAGGATTATGTGGTTAGATTATAGTAGATTAGTGATTATTAATTAATTGTGATGTATATTAGACATTTTGATTGTGAAATTAGCAAGTAGATACATTCTAGTATTTATTGAATGCATCTCAGGGTTTTTTCTAACCCTTATTGGGCTTCAATTAGGCATTACGAGCCTAAATTGGATTTTTAGTATTTATTTATTTATTTTTCGGAAATAAGGCAGGGATAGTCAACGATTGAAATATTGTGCTGATTGTCGTGGTGTAGTCCATTTATTTATTTGGGCTCTATGTTGTGCTGAATTGAATTAATTACGCAAATTGAGGAATTATTCTTAAATTGATTGAAATCGAGTGAAATTGAATGATTGATTGGTAGATGGCTGAGTATGGTTATTTAGCATTATTAATACCTTGATGAGTTGTAAAGTGGAGAGAATCATGAGATTGAATTGGGAATACTCTTGGCTGAGACCGATCAGATACGAGGTATATACATACGTGGTTCGATGATAAGGAAATCACTTGATGAAAATGGCGCCTTAAAGAACGCACGAGTGCTGTCTATTACCTGCATCAGTATAGACATACGTGGTTCGGTGATAAGGAAATCACTAGTGAAAACGATGCCTTAAAGAACGCACGAGTGCTGTCTATCGCATGCATTATTATAAACATACATGGTTCAGTGATTAAGAATATCACTGGTGAAAATGGCGCCTTAAAGAACGCACGAGTGCTATCCATTGCATACATCACATTGGCAAAAAGGACGCCCAAGAGAGTACGTGTGATTTGAAGATTGGAAATGACCTAGAAATGGTCAAACTGATATGTAATCAACTAGGTCGATTGATCAATGATTTGATCCGATTGTCGTGAATTGACTGATTGTTTGATGCAATATATATGAAGCATCTGTATATAACCCTAAATTGCAGGTTGTGACTAATGCCAATGTAAGTCTTCTGATTCATGCTGTGCTTAGGCAACCATATAGTGTATTGATTTCCTAATCGAGTCTTAGTGGGATAAAGCTTGTTGAGATGTAGTCTCAATGGTTATTGTATAACTATTTCAGGCCCTTAGATGGCAGCACTAGTACCTCCCCCTCCTCCAGAGCAGTTTGGCATTCCAGTGGACATTACCGAGAAAGAAACTCACTTCCATGTTCATGGTCATCCAGAAAGATTAGCATACCTTTTGATTGAGTCGACGGTATGGGTTGAAGTCGGCTAAGACGGCCTAAGGCCCCATGAGTATTGGTGTTGGTATCACTACTATCATGATAGGCGAAGAATAGGTCCCATCCCTAAAGATGAAATACCTCACTATGTCTTGAAGAAAGCTTTTGGTGAGGGGACTGCAGACCCCAGAGATGGAGGCGTAGACGATGCCAGAGACCCTGCGCTTGGGAGTGAGTCATTGTCCTCAGTATACATTGTAGAGGATGAAAATTTTGAGGAAGGTGAGATCGTGGAACAAGAAGTGGAAGGTCTAGAGGAGGACAAGGATTGGGGGAATGCTGAGGAGGAGTCGGTAGAATAAGAGCCTAAAGAAGACGAGAAGTCTGAGGAGGAGGAAAGCGAGACAGAAGAGTCAGAAGAGGATCATGATGATCCTAAGTACGACCCGGATGAGGACTGAGGTCCCATCCTCTTTTGTGAACCCTGTTTATATGTGAATAGAGTAAGACCACAAGGTTGTGAATAGTTTTATGAAGTACTTTGAGTTATGTCTTGTATAAAAGTATGGTTGTGGATTTCAATATGAAAAATATGGCCTTACTTTTCTATCCCATCGTTTTATTATCTAGGGATTAATAACTGCTTTCGCATGCGCTATTGAAAATGAAAGGGTCAGCGATACATAGTCCTGGGATATCGCACGATAAAAATCGATCAAGTAGAAGGATGTGTGCGTGCCCGAGGATCGGGCCGTTACAAAGGTTCAAACCAAAGTTAAGCAAGCCAAAAGTTAAGCCAAGTCAAATCTGTACAAACTTTCTTCTCCTTTTTGTCAACAGCAAAAAGTGGAGAATATAAAAAATATATATATTGGCTAAAATCAAGGTTGCTTGGGGATGCGAATGAGCTGGAAATCTCTCATAGACTTGACAGTCTCCTCCAGCTTCCTTAGATCCTCCTTCAGTTGCTCTATATCTTCACCCTTTGTAGTTGCTTGAACTTGAAGATTGAGGGCTTGTATTTAGTCGTGCAAAGAAATTGAAGTGGCTTTATGAGCATTCTGCATGGTCTGAAATTCACATCCCAATCCATAAACCTAAGCTTTGATTTCCAGAAGAAGCTCCATCAATCTTTTAAAGTTTGCCGAGTTGTCAGTTTGAGTACTTGCTTCAGTATGATCAGTTTGTGGAGTGTTGGCTGATGATGGAACTTCAGCACGAACATCTAAACTTGGAGATTAAGCCTCACTACCACCTTCAGGAAAGTGAGAGACATACACATCCTTTGGATTGGCAGGAGAACGATTAACATCATCGCTAGTAAAAGCAAGTGAAGAAGTACCTCTTTTATCACTAGCTCCCCCTGTTTTAGTGCCTTCAAGTGGAGAAAAGTACTCTTCTTGCTCTTGTTCTTCTTTAGCATCATGATGATCTTGTCCTTCCTCCTCTGCATAAGAATCACCATGACCCTTTTCTTGATCTCTTTTTCCCTTTTCTTCTTCTGTTCTTTCTTTCTTCTTCTTCTTTCCTCATCTCTTCTCTCTCTTTGTCTCTTTGCTCTGTCTCTTCTACCATGTCTTGGTTCTTTTGATCCTCTGTCTCTAGAACAAAACTCTGTAAATTCTTCAAGGCAAGAGCGGAGATAGTGATGTCATCCTTATCTTCTTCATCCTCCTAGATGAGTGCTCTCCTCTTCTTAGTTGGTGCTGTTAAGGGCTCCTTGCCTTTCCTTTTTCCACCCGCAGAGTTTTGACGTGCCTTGACAGGGGTCTTCACCTTAAATCTTTCCAAAGCCTTGTTTAGCTCCTTCAGATGCATCTTGGAAACCATCTTCAGTCCCACTACTATTGGATTAATGGTTCGAACACACAGAATTGGGAGGTTGAATGTTAAGGTGTTTGAATAAACGAGTGACAAGAGCAGAATAAGGGAGTTGTCCTTTATCCTTTACCATTGTCCGATACATGTGCATAAGGATAATGTGAAGCAGAGAAACTTATAACCAATGTTAATGGCATACATTAACTTCACTTCAGAGTCTGAGACATTAGTCTTTGATGTGGATTTGAGTCTGAGACAGTTAATGACAATCTTGTGAAGCAAGATATTGAAGGCATTCATTCTAGAGTAAGAAATCCGGCCTTTAGCAATCCTATCTCGAAGAAGCTCTATGGTAGCATGAGCAATAGACACACTGATTGATTGGAAACGCCTTCTTTCCACCCCAATCATATTAGCCAGAGTGTCCATATTGACCACGAAATCCTGGTTTCTCACACTAAAAGAAAAACTATTCGCATCTAAAAAGGATAGATTGGAATAGAAATAAGCTGTAAGTTCTAGATGAGCAACAGTTGTCTCAGAGCAAAAGCGTTCGAGTTGAAGTAACGTAAACTTTTCCCACAAATTCATGTTCAAAGAATCAAGAAAGTCAAAATCAACACTCCTCGGGTTCATCACCCCTCACTTCAACAATTTAGAATAAACTTTCCTGTGCTCCTTAGAACAAAAAAGATCCATTCTTTCACCACGAATGTTTGCAGCAACACCTATCCTAGGCTTAAAGTGACTGAACATCCTCTCATCGTCATCTTTTCCTTTAGATTGATTAAATGATCAAACCATGGATCACTTGGGAAATTTGCGAAAGCCTTTTCTGCCGAACTAGTAGGAGCAATGCCCAAACCCTCCATCGTCCTTAAAAAATGAGTTTTATTTCTGTATCCTTTCTCGCTCAAAAACTCATCAATAAAGGTCATTGCAGAACCACCTTCCTTCAAAGCGGTGTAGAGTTTGAAAAGAAATGCGGGCTTAAGAGACCTTACAGGTTCCACATTCTCAATGATTTCTTCCTCTGCTTGTTGTGGGGGCACTTGTGTTCTAGCCTGAGAAGAATGGCACGGTTGAGAATGTTGTTGTTGACTATGCTGCTGCCTTGGAAAGTCTTCTTCCTCAGTCAGATCATAGTGCGTAGGATCCTAACGCATATGCTGTGGTCCCCTGCTTGCGATCCTCAAGGATTTTCTTTGGGAAGACATTATCACAGTCTTTGAGAGATTTCTCAAGCTCGATTTGCGAAAAAGGTGAGAACTTTATTGATTAAACTAGAGAGAAAATTTAAGAAAGTGAAGTTTTGTGATCTAGGGTTTGTAAGTGAAAACAAAGAAGAAAAAAACAATATATAAAGCAAATGAAACGAGGTATATGAATCGTCACGAGGAATAAATAAAAATGCCTTTTCGAAAATGAATAACGCCTTTTTGAAAATGAAAACTGCCATAAATTCAAAAAGTCGGAAAAGATAATTATAACAATCAATTAGCAATTAAAGAGTAACCGTACCTTAAAAATTTAAATTGCTGTAATCGAAATAACTTACAGTCATAACTTTTAGTTATTTTGAGTCTCCACAACTTCAGACTTTACCTTTGAGTTTTGCGCACTTCTAGACTTTACTTAATAAAAGATGTTATGTTTAGTCTGGTGCGAATAGACTCAAATAGACTTTTCTCTAGTGGCTTTGTAAATATATCCGCCAACTGATTTTTTGAGTCAATGAACTGTATCAAAACTTCTCCATTCTGAACATGACTTCTAATGAAATGATGTCGAATCTCTATGTGTTTTGCTCTTGAATAAAGGATTGGATTCTTTGTAAGATTGATTGCGCTAGTGTTGTCACATTTGATCTCGGTGCATGAATCTTTGATTCCAAAGTCTCTCAGTTGTTGCTTTATCCACAAGATTTGAGAATAGCAACTTCCAAGAGCCACATACTCTGCTTTTACTGTTGAAAGATCTACAGTACTCTGCTTTCTTGAGAATCATGATACTGTCCTGTTTCCCAGCAATTGACAAGTACTGGAAGTACTCTTTCTATCAACTTTGCAACTTGCTAAATCTGCATCTGAATATCCAATGAGAGTAAAGTCTCCCTTTTTGGGATACCACAGACCTAACTTTGAAGTAGTTGCAATGTATTTGATGATGCGTTTTACAGCACTTAGATGAAATTCTTTGGGATCGGATTGAAATCTAGCATAAATGCAAACACTAAACAAAATGTCAGGTCTATAAGCAATAAGATAAAGAAGTGAATCAATAATACTCTTGTAGAGCTTCTCGTCAACTTTTTTTCCTCTTTCATCTTTGTCCAGCTTCGAAGAACTTAACATTGGTATCTTAGTCTTTTTACAATTCTCCAATCCGAATTTTTTAACGAGATCTTTTGCATATTTCTCTTGATGAATGAAATCCATTCCTTCATTTATTTCGCTTGTAATTCGAGAAAGAAAGATAGTTCATCCATCATGCTTATCTCAAATTCATCCAGCATAGACTTAAAAAACTTCTTGCATAGGTTTTTGTTAGGTGTATCAACATAGATTTGAACAAATAAAAAGTTTTTACCTTCTCTTTTAGTAAACAAGGTAGTAGCCACTTTTCCTTTGACAAAATCACTTTGAATTAGAAACTTACTTAACTTGTCGTGCCATGTTTGATGTGTTTGCTTTAATCCATATAGAACATTTTTCAGTTTGAAAACTGAGTTTGGTGTTTTTGGGACTTCAAATCCAAGTGGTTGTTCCACATAAACTTCTTCTTGGATAAATCCATTTAGGAATGCACTTTTGACGTCCATTTGGAATAACCTGAAATTTTTATAGCAAGCAAAAACAAGTAATAATCTAATTGCTTCGAACCTCGTTACTGGTGCGTAGCTCTCATCATAATCTATCCATTCTTCTTACGTATATCCTTTGGCCACGAGCCTTACTTTGTTTTTGACCATTTTTCCTTTTTCGTCCATTTTGTTCCTAAAAGCCCATTTAGTTCCAATAATAAACTTACCTTTAGGTTTAGAAACAAGTTTCCAAACATCATTAATGCTTAATTGTCTAAACTCTTCTTGCATAGCTTCAATCCAACTTTCATCACTCAAGGCTTCATCTACGGTCTTGGGTTCAATTTCAGAAACAAGTGCTAAAACACTAGACTCTTCATGTCTTTTGGATCTGGTGCAAATTCATTCACCGATATTACCGATGATGAGTTCTTTAGGATGACTAGACTTGTGCTTCAAGTTATTGGTCGATTTGACAGTTTGCTGATCTTCTACTTTAGTTGATTCTTCAACTTCTTTTCGTTGTTGGATCTTTAGAAGTCTGAGTCACTTTAGGGGAGGTAGACTTTGCAAGGTCTGGAGCAAGTTCAGATTCTTCAAGTTGAGTCTGAATTAGTTGATTTTGCATAGAGTCTTGGAATTTGATGTACATAGATTCTTCCACAGATTGACTCTTCTTCTTGAATACTCTATAGGCTTTGCTTGAAGTTAAATAGCCAAGGAAAATTCATTCGTCTGATTTTTCTTCAAACTTCAAGTTAAATAGCCAAGGAAAATTCATTCGTCTCGATTTTTCTTCAAACTTATCAGTTTAATCATTTACATTTTTAAGATAAAACATTTGCAACCAAATACATGAAAATAAGAAACAATTGGCTTTTTTCCTTTGAATAACTCATAGGGAGTTTTATTTAGAATAGGCCTTAAAAATAATCTGTTAATAATGTAACAAGCTGTAGAAACTGTTTCAGCAAAAAAAAATATTACTTTTTATTAAAAGAGTTCTTGTCATTTCTTGCAAAGATCTATTCTTTCTTTCTACAACTCCATTCTATTCTGGAGTGTATGGAGATGAGAAAACATGTTGAAACCCAGATTTATCACAGAATTTGGCAAAATCTTGATTTTCAAACTCACTTCATGGTCTGTCCGTATGCTTGAGATAGCATATCCTTTTTCATTTTGAACTTTCTTGGCAAACTTTGAAAAGTGAGAAAAAGTTTCAGACTTACTTATCAGAAAGTAAACTCAGGTAAATCAAGAATAATCATCCACAATTACTAGGTAATATCTCTTTCCAATAATGCTTTGAGTCCTAGTTGGTCCAAAGAGATCCATATGTAGGAGTTGCAAAACACGATTAGTAAAAGAACCTGATTTATTAGTTTAAAAGAACTTCTAACCTATTTTCTCAACACACATTGTGTGCATAAGTCGAATTTTTGATACTTCAGGTTGGGCAATCCACGAACAAGTTTCTTGGATGAGATCTCGGCAATTTGCTTCATGTTGACATGGTCAAGCTTTCGATGCCAAAAATTTGCTTCATCTTGAATTGATATTAGACATTGAGATTTTTTTGGTTTTATATCCAGAAGATAAATGTTCCCATGTCTTTGTCTAATAAAAAATTGAGAAAGATCTTTACTAGTTCCCGAGCATATTCCTTCTTGGAAATTGATTTTCAATTTGGTGTTGCACAGTTGGCTAATGCTGAGTAGATTGTAATTTAGTCCTTCCACTAAGGAGACATTGTTGATTGTGAGACTTCCAATCTTTACAGTTCCATACCCAATAATTTTTCCTTTGTTGTTTCCACAAAAACAGACTTTTCCACCTTTTGTTTGAACAAGTTTTATAAAACAACTTGAATCTCCAGTCATGTGTCTTAAACAGCCACTATCTAAATACCATATAACATTTTTCTTAATAGTGATATGCAATTAAAAAAAAGAAACTTAAGCTTTCTTTGGTACTCACATTTTCTTGGGTCTAAGGGAGTTAGTGCAATAAACTGTCTTTGCCCATTTCTTCTTAACATGTGTCTAAACCGTAGGACATTTTTTCTCAAAGTGTTCTGAGCTGTTACACTGAGAACATTTGAAAGCAATTCGGCCAACAGGTTTTACAAAGACTTTCTGAAAATGATTTATGTAAAAAGTTTTTGTAGGTCTTTGTTTGATTATTTCCTTTACTTTTGGAAAATCAATTCGAGGAATAGTTTATGAAGTTATTCCCAAACCTGATTTGTTGTAATAAGGTCTTTGTACTGAAAAAATCTTTTCCAATTTCTCAGATCCCATCGAAAACCTTTTAAGATATTTAAAATATCATTTTTTAAAAATGTATTTTCTTTTGAAAGAAAGTCTGCATTTTCTTTTAAAATAACAAAACTTTTGTCTAGATTTTCAAACTTTTCTTTCCAAGAATTTTCCGTTTGCTTAAGTGTAGAATTCTCCCTTTTTAGTTCGGAAATCCTTTTAAGAGAGGTTTTGAGATTAAGACAAAGTTCATCAAAGTATTTTGAGACTTTAGTTGGAATTTTTAAATTACTTACCTCGATTTCATTGTCTAAGTTTGAGTCTGATTCTGATTTTGCCATTAAACATATATCGACATTAATCTTCATCACTTTCTTCGCATTCAGTATCACTCCATGTCTCTGTTTTGAGATCCTTTCTGTATTTCTCAGCTTTTCCCTTCTTTTTCTTCAATAGATGACAGTTGAGTCTGATGTGTCTCTTTTCTTGCATTCAAAACATATCACATTTTTGTTGACTTCATCATCCTCAGTTGATTTGTTTTGAAACTTTTGAGTGCTTTGTTTCTTCCAATTGAATCTTCTTCCCTTTTTGTTTAGTTTCCTGAACCTCTTATCATAAGTGCTAGCTCTTCATCGTCCATATCATCTTTAGAGTCTGTAACATTAGAATCATCGTTAGATTTTAAAGCAATTGGCTTCTTACCTTTGGGATCTTCCTCCTCGTTGATTTGCTCCACTTCATAAGACTAAAGTGTGCCAACCAGTTCGTCTACAGAAAGTGGCATGATCCTTTGAGTTTTCCTTATTGAAGTTTTCACATGATTCTAGTCTTTGGAGAGTCCACGCGGTAATTTGTTAACTTTCATTGGTCCTGAGATTGGCTGTCCCTGATACTCTAGATCATTTACAATTTATGTAAAACAACTAAACATGTTAGTAATAGATTCTCCTGGTTTATCTTAAAGGCTTCATACTGTCAGAGTAGAATATTGATCTTTGTTTCTTTCACTCGATCAGTTCCTTTATAGGTAATGTGCAGCCTATCTCAGACTTCATTGGTTGTTTCACAAAAAGAAATTCTATTATACTCAGTAGGAGATAAAGCACAATATAAAGAGTAAATTGCTTTAGTATCAAGAGCTTGTTTCTTGGTTATTTCTTCTTGTGTCATCTCGCTAGCGTCTGCAATTTCTTTTTTTTCCTTTTTCTGAAACTGATGCAGCCTTAGGAATGATTTCTTTTTCTACCACATCACATTCTAGAGGATCTTTTAATCTTATGAATGCCTTCATCTTGTTTTTCCATACATTGTATTCCTTTCCATCAAAGTAAGGAGGTTTGGTGTTGCTCTGACCTTCAACCAAACCTGGAGCCAACATACTAGCCATAGATCTTTAACTCTGAAGTAAAAAACACTTCAATTAAATGAGCACACACGCTCTAATATCAATTGAAAGCGCTAGTACGAGTACCTAGAGGGGGGTGAATAGGTGTAAAAAGAAGTATTGCAAGACTTAACAAATTAATTCGTTTTTTGAAAATAATAGACTGAAGTTGTAAAAGACTATAAACAGTTATATAAAGCTACGAATTAAAGTAAAGAGTTTAGGGAAAGAGAATTGAAATACAAAGTTTATAATGGTTCGGCTTAGGCCAAGCCTACGTCCACTTTCTTGCACTGATAGCCTACCGGCTGTATTTCACTAAGAATCAAAAAAGATTTTATAGTCTCACGTCTTTGATTCTATAATGTAGAAACTCTACCACACTTCCTTAAGGTCTCATAAGTGTTTAATCTCTCTTTTGAGTACAGCTTAAGCTCGACTATTGAAATAGCAAAGAACTAGGAATTTCAGACTTCAGAATTTTTCTTTCACACACACCTTGAATAACTTGAGCGTCTTTCTTACTCCTCCGTGCCTTTATAACCGTTGGCACTTTCCAAAGGAGTTCTTCCAATCTACCCATTGGACAGAATCAATTGAGGAGATCTTCTAGTTATTTAAGGAATGTGATGATAGCCCACCAATTCTATTTGCCTATACAATTAGGATCTAGGTTTCCATAAATAGAACCTTTCAAGTATACTTCGCCAATCAGTAGATTTAATTATCCGAATTAATTTCAATAAGAATAATTGACCACGGGATACTATCTTTAGTTGTGAGATCTTCTCCAAACATACAAATCAAATCCTTGAAGATAAACTCGCATCCAGATAAGTTTCTCTTCATCGGATAAGTCTTCTCTTCGTCCGTCTAGAAACTATCAGTGAGGGTAAATTTTAAATCTTGAGTCTGGAAGTCTTTAGACTTTGACGATAGAATCTGCAAGTTTTTATACTAGAATGATGGAAACGTTTTGTCAACTTCAAAATAATAATGAAGTTTTCTCCAACAGATTTTTCTCGATTTTAGAAAAGTAGTTGACTCGACTTGATTTTTCACTAGTAGGTCATTACCTTTTTTATTTTCTTTTTTGTTTGATTTATGGGTCTTATGGCATCAATGTCTATTTTACGTCTTTAGGTCCCTTGTTTTCATTGATTGATTCATGGTAATAGGTCCCTTGTTTCCATTAATTGATTCATGGTAATGCAGCTTTATAAGATACATGGATGACATTATCCTAAAATTTGAATTCTAAATCATTTAATATAAAATTCACCACTATGGACCAGGGTATTCCATTGATTGAGTTGTGGATGTAGAAGTCTAGCATTTTCAAAGGACTTTTCTCATTATACTTGTGTGCACAAGGAAAGTTTGATTAGCTTAATTGATCCCACTTTTTGATTGATCATTCCACAATGGCTTAACTTATCCATTGAGCAATACATTGAAAATACCTCCATTCAAAAGTCATCCTATTGGAAGAGGCAATAATGGAACTACGAGAGAATTACTAAAAAGTTTTAAACCTATTGTAAATGAGCAAATTTAGTTCTCAACATTTTTTTTTTGGGTCAATTTAGTGATAAACTTTTGCAATTGTGACAATTCAGTCAATCCAACCAATTTTGGCTGGGCGATAATGAGGTGGACACCGGCTGATACTTGGTGACATGGACACTAGCCTGCACAGGCCATTTGGCTGATACTAATGTGAACAACTTTTTTATAATATTTTATTTTGTTCTATTTTTATTTTATTTTATTTTATTTTTCCTTTTCCTTTTCTTCCTCCTTTTCCTTCTTCCCCACAGTGGGCGCTAAGGCTCTAGCCAAGGCCTGGGGACCGCTATTAGGGAAATTCCTTATGATGTTATGAAGATGAAAAAATAAATCAAAGGCTATTAACGTGCTTAATAATTGAGTAATAGACCATGCTGATGATAGAATATGTAAATGACATTATCAATAATTATACTTGGAAAAACCAAAAGATAGACCTTATGCTAAAGTTGAACTTATTCAGGCTGTGTCTAGACATTAAGGCCAAATATGTTTAGAAGCAAAATATGTTCATACTTACGTTCATATTGTAAAGTCTACTTCAGACAGAATACATACTGAACACTCTTAGACTTACATACAGAATGAGACATAAGTATAGAACGTGACAAAGTCCAGAATGAGATACATGTCCAGAATGTGTCAATTTCAGAATGAAGCATGTTTAGACTGAGACAAGTTGACAGAACGTGATACAAGCCCCAAAACGTATAACGGCTAGTAATCTAGTTTGAATTCTACATCAAGATAGATTTGATTGACTCAATCTAATTGATTGACAATTGGATCTTGAAGATAAGAACTTCTAAATGAAGAAAATCTACTTATGGAAATCAAGATTCTATTTGTACAGGCGATCAGAATCAATTTGGGATTCTACTTCTGTCAGTCAATGGCTACTAAATCTTCTTGATACAGGCCTGTACATTGGATAGATTGGAAGACGGTCCTCTAGATAGTGTCCAACGGCTAGTTTGGAAGTAGAGGGGTACTTAAGGAGATCAAGGACCACGGAGAAAAAACAGACTGAGCGTAGAATCTAAAATTCCAAAGTTTGAGCGAACTTCGATCATATACTTGTCTTTCATGAGTTTAAACATTTGTGATCACGAGAAAAATACCAAAAGAGTGATTTAGTGAGATAATGTGATCTATCGCTAAGTATTTGAACTCAAAGTTGTGATATCTTGTTTATCATATAGTGAAATCCAACTAGAAGGCTGTTAGCATGGGAAAGTGGACGTAGGCTTAATCTAAGCTGAACCACTATAAATTTCGTGTGCAAGATTCTCTTCGCTTAACTCTCATTATTTAAGTTTGTTGCACATTTATAGGTTATTTCCAGAAGTCTGTTCCATCGTATAACAGATTCTGAACATCTATGGTAGCTCGTTTATTAGACTCTGATTCTTATTCAGACTTTACTCGCAACTTATTTTATTCTGCATTTATTTGTCGAGACTTTTTTGAAACACCTATTCTCCTCCTCTAGGTGTTTGTATTAGCATCATCAATTGGTATCAAATCCAAGCGCTTGTTTTATTGAAGTGTTTTTACTTCTGAGCTAAAGATCTTCTATAGCTCGTATCTTGGCACCAAGGCTTGTGGAAGGACAGAGCAACACAAGGTCACCATATTTTAATGGAAAAGAGTACAATGTTTGGAAGAAGAGAATGAAGGCATTCCTACGATCCAAAGATCCATTGCAATGGAATGTCATGGAAAAAAGGAATCATTCCCATCGTTATGTCTACATCAAACAAAAATGGCAATGATAAAGAAACTAAATCCCCTACTCCTATGCCTCAGATGGAGATGTCCAAAAGAGAAGCTCTTGATGCAAAAGTTATTTATTCTTTGTATTGTGCCTTGTCTCCAATAGAGTATAATAGAATCTCTTCAAGTAAAACAACTAAAAAAGTCTGGGATAAACTTCATATGACTTATGAAGGTACATATTGTGTTAAAGGAGACAAAAGTGAATATTTTGCTTGGCCAATATGAGTCTTTTAAGAATTCGGAAATGTTGATGTTGTTTAGAGCTATATTTCATTAATGCTTTTATGTAGAAATCGTTATCATAAATCAATAGGCCATCATCAAGAAATTTTCTCTAAAGGATCGTATGACATCCGTCAAGACCGGGAGATGTGATGGAAGAAAAAGTGACATTGAAGTTCCCATCCCCACTTGAAATGATAGTGATTTATGAAAAGATTCCTCCACTCAGGCAAAACACGGCAATAGAAGAAGATTGGACGAATTCCTCGTGTACATATTGCATGAAACACGATTCCAAAGCTACTAGAAAAGTGGTCAACTCGACTTGATTTTCCATCAGTAGGTCGTTTCCTTTTTTTATTTTCTTTTTTGTTAGATTTTTGGGTCTTATGGCATCATTGTCTATTTTGCATGTTTAGGTCCCTTGTTTTCACTGATTGATTCATGGTACTGTAGCTTTATTAGATACATGGACGACATTATCCTAAAATTTGAATTCTAAATCACTTGATAAAGAATTCACCACTATGGACCGGGGTATTCCATTGATTGAGTTGTTGGATGTGGAAGTCTAGCATTTTCAAAGGACTTTTCTCATCATAGTTGTGTGCATAAGGAAAGTTTGATCTGCTTTAATTAATCCCACTTTTTGATTGATCATTCCACAATGACTTAACTTGATTGATTATTCCACAATGACTTAACTTGATTCTCTTCTTTCATGTCGCACATAGTACGCCAAGCTTATATGGGCTATCACACCCCGATCCTCCGAGCACATGTCCTTCTCTCATTGGTCGATTAAATAGTGATGTCCCAGGACGTATCGCCGACCCATTCATTTAAATACGTATGCGGAAGCATATATAAAATCCTTAGACAACAATTCAATGGGATAGAAAAGTAGGACCAATTTTTTCAAGCCAAAACAAGCCTTTTTATAAACAAATGGGTTTCTATACAATGCTAGGCTGTTTACAAAAATATTGGCTTAACAAAAAGGAACTATTCTATGACTCCCAAATCAAACAGGTTCACCGATTCTTTGATCTTCACATTCCCAGACTTCGGGGCTTCCAGTTCTCCATTAACTTCCTCTAAGGACCTAAAGGCCATCTAAGCACAACATGAGTCAGAGGGCTTACCTTGGCCTTAGTTCCTTCCTGTAAGTCAGTTCAATTCATAAGTACTAACCATCACATCATCCAATCAAACAGATTGACTTAGTCGATTACATGTCATCAAGACCATCACTCGGTCATTTCGATTATTTATTCTCAACTCTTAGCCACAACCTAGATTAAGTGGTCATCATGATCCCACTAGCATCTTTGCTATGTTTGGTGGTCATCACGGCCCCACTTCGCAATTTTCTAGGTTTAGTGGTAATCACGGCCTCACTGAGCAATTTTAAAGATTTAGTGGCATCACGGCTTCACTCGGAAATTTTCTTTATTTAGTGGCATCACCGCCCCGCTCGGTTATTTTCTTTATTTAGTGGCATCATGGCACCACTCGGCAATTCTTGATGTTTAGTGGCATCACGACCCACTCAACAGATTTTCTAGACTTAGTGGCATCACGGCCCCACTCGGCAAATTTCTTATATTTGGTGAGATTTAGTGGTATCACTTCCCCCCTCGGCAATTCTTAGATTTATACCCACAATAATCAATTCTTGGAATAAATCTTCATACTCACCAATACACTCAATTGCATAAATTATCAACCAATTACACAATTAAGCAATTAATAACACATATTCCCCATCAATGGCCGTTCTTTGCCATGACCATAAACCCTTACCATAGCACAACCATTCGTGCAACATCATGCATAAGCTCTAGGCATGTTACAAACCAACATATCATCAAATATGCACAAACCAGCAAGCATAACTAGCCCTAACCGGTAGAAAAGGCCTACTCGCGCATCTCCAAGTTTAAATCTAGAAATATAATCAAACGAGTTCAGAAAGTTCCCAAATTTGAATATGTTGTAATAGACACATAAACGAACATTTTTTATGAAGACACCTTAACCCATTTCCTTCTAGCTTTGGCCTAGTAAATCACTCAATCCAGCACCAAAACTGGGTTTGTTTCCAGAAAGTCTATTTTCCGAAATCAATTTGGTTTGAGACCCAAAACATGTCCATTTGATATGAAATTTGACTATGTTAAATTAGAAGATATGAAAAATAACTTTTGTAAAGAAACCATTTTGAAATTCGAACCCTAAGAGTTGATAAAAACCCTAGAGTCCTAAAAGGTCACCAATTCCAGCGAAAACTAAGGCTCATTTTAAAAATGATGGAGCTGATATCTCTTTCTTTTAAGTTCCTAAAAACCTTGGAAAAACATATCTTATAAATGAGGATGTCTAAAACATTTCTCAAGAAGACATCAATCTCAAATTTGCAATCAGTTTCGATCCATAAAAATGGCAAATAGTGAGGGTGCAGAAATCCGAAATTGTAGGAACTTCACTGGATTCGACTAATCCATTATCAATTATACAAATCTCACTAATTAAGTTATATTAATCCATTCTAAGAGTAATATAAACATCCTAGCTTATTACTAATCCATACTTAAGCTAACCTAAACAACCCTTAAGCATAATTAACCTACTAAGTAAGGCTTAGTGAACAAAACTCACTCATTTATCAAACGGTTCGGTTCAATTCGGCAGGGACGCAACGGGAGCCGACTTTCTCCAAAGTGGGTCTAAGTTTCGAGGCTTGAAACCACCTCAAAATGGTCCTTGAAGATGACTGGAAACCCACGAACTTCTCCTTTGTTTTGAGCTGCAAAATAGGAAAAACAAAGCGGTTTGGGAGTGGCAAGGCTCGGGGAAGGTTGCACGGTCACTCGGCGGCTGAACAGCGACTCTGGCGGGCTTCCACGACCACTCACAGCGGTTGGAAAGCCATCTAGGTACATGGATAGAGGCGGACGATGGTTGGGATGGTAAGAGGCGCGACGGGCTGGCGGAGGTGCGTGGGTACTCGCGTGGGTGGTGGACGGCGATGGCGTGTGGCGGCGGTGGCGTGGTTGCTTCCGGCGGTCTCCTTGCTGGCTAAGGGTTCCAAGGCACAAATGGAGGAGGAAAATGGAAGCGAAAGGCTGGCTGCTTGGCTTGAGGAGGAAGGAAGGCAAGAGGGGGCCACCATGGCCAAGTTTTCCACCAAGTTGTCCCCTTAAACTTGTCCACCAAGCTCGGCTGGCTTGCCTAGCAATTTTCTGGCACAAATCCTTCTAGAAACCTTTCTTAGATGGTCCATGAGTCATGGTGGTGGGGGAGCTACGAATTTTCAAGGTTTCTTCTTCAATTGGACTCTTGTTCTTGCTTGATTCAATCTAATTTGGCCTCAATAAATTCCATTATCGAGTCAACAATCAAATTGGTATTTTTCCTCACCAATTGAACCATCTTGCATCCCAATTTTGCTATAAAAAACGATCCTCGGCTTTTTCTGGACAAAAATGGTCCTATGCCAACTTTTTCCCAAAAAGTCTCGGGTTGCAGAAAAATCTTCTAAGACCGAGTCGACATTGCTAGAATATATTGTGACATAACAGAATTTTCAATTTATGAAATTGGACTCAAATTCGCATTTAATTTCACTTTGGCACATTTCTAGCATGACCTAGGCTATCGGGTAGTTTTCATAACTTTTTAGAGCAAATGATCAGTGGTCGATTTTCTTCGAGCCACAATGAACCTATTCGACTCATTGGCGACTCTCAGTTGTCGTGAAAATCTCGATGATTCAAATACGGACACATGGTACCAAAACGACAGAAAAATCAAATTAGTGCCGGTCGACGAAAATTTTCCAATTTAATGGAGTCACCCACGATTGGCCACACATCTTGGTTGAACCAACTTATCTCTAATCTCTAATCAATTTGCGTATGTGTCGTAATGATCTCGACATATGAACAAGGTCGAGTAGCCGATTCCTGGTCGAATCCTCAAGTCTATTTGCCTTAATGTCAAAACAGGACACATGTCCATAATGTCACAAGTTCATAATGAAGCATTTCAGACCGAGACAACTTGACAGAATATGATACAAGCCCCAAAACGTATAACGGCTAGTAATCTGATTTGGATTCTACATCAAAATAGATTTCATTTGATTCAATCTAATTGATTGACAATTGGATCCTGAAAACAATAACTTTTTAAATGAAGAAGCTTATGGAAACCAAGATTCTATTTGTAATGGCGATTATGGTGAAATTGGGATTCTACTTTTGTCACTCAATAGCTACTAAATCTTCTTGATACAGGTCTGTACAATGGGTAGATTGGAAGACGATCCTCTAGATACTATCCAATGGCTAGTTTGGAAGTAGAGGGTATTTAAGGAGATCAAGGATCGAGGAGCGAAAAATAGACGAAGCATAGAATCTAGAATTTCGTGAGTTTCGATTATATACTTTTCTTTCATGAGTTTAAACGTTTGTGATCACGAGAGAAATACCAAAAGAGTGATTTAGTGAGATAGTGTGATCTACCACTAAGTATTTGCACTCAAAGTTGTGATCTCTTGTTGATCATATAGTGGAATCTAACCAGAAGGTTGTTAATGTGGGAGAGTGGACATAGGCATGATTTAAGCCGAATCACTATAAATTTCACGTGCAATATTCTCTTCCCTTAACTCTTTTTATTTAAGTCTGTTGCACATTTACAGGTTATTTTAGAAATATGTTCCATCGCATAACTGATTTTGAACATCTAATAGAAGTCTCGTAGCTCGTTGATCAGACTCTGATCCTTATTCAAACTTTGCTCGCAACTTATTTTATTCTACATTTATTTGTTGAGACTTTTTTTAAACACCCATTCACCCTCTTCTAGGTGTTCGTACTAACATTATCAATTGGTATTAGAGCGAAACGCTTGTTTTATTGGAGTCTTTTTACTTCTGAGCTAAAGATCTTCTATAGCTTGTATCTTAGCACCAGGGCTTGTGGAAGGACAGAGCAAGACAAGGCCACCATATTTTGATGGAAAATAATACAATGTTTGGAAGAAAAGAATGAAGGCATTCCTATGATCCATAGATCCCTTGCAATGGAATGTTGGGGAAAATGTTGGGGAAAAAAGAATCATTGCTATTATTACGTCTACATCAAACAAGAATGACAAAGACAAAGAAATTGAATGCCCTACTCCTATACCTTGGACGGAGATGTCCTAAAGAGAAGCTCCTGATGCAAAAGCTATTTATTCTTTATATTGCGCTATGTCTCCTACCGAGTGTAATAGAATCTCTTCATGTGAAATAGCTAAAAAGGTCTGGGATAGACTTCATGTGACTTACGAATGTACAGATTGTGTAAATGAGACAAAAATGAATATTCTGCTTGGCCAATATGAGTCTTTTAAGAATTCGGATATGCTGATGTTGTTTTGAGCTATACTTCATTTATGCTTTTATGTAGAAATCGTTATTATAAATCAATAAGCCATCATCAAGAAATTTTCTTTGAAGGATCGTATGACATTTGTCAAGGCCGTGGAGATGTGATGGAAGAAAAAGTGACATTGAAGTTCCCACCCCCACTTGAAATAATAGTGATTTATGAAAATATTCCTCCACTCAGGTGAAACACAGCAACATAAGAAGATTGGACGAATCCTCCGTGTACATATTGCATGAAACACAATTCCAAAGCTACTAGAAAAGTGGTTGACTTGACTTGATTTTCCATGAGTAGGTCGTTACCCTTTTTATTTTCTTTTTTGTTAGATTTTTGGGACTTCTGGGATCAATGTCTATTTTGCGTGTTTAGGTCCCTTGTTTTCATTGATTGATTCATGGTAATGTAGCTTTATTAGATACATGAATGACATTATCCTAAAATCTGAATTCTAAATCACTCGATAAAGAATTCACGACTATGGACCAGGGTATTCCGTTGATTGAGTTGTTGGATGTAGAAGTCTAGCTTTTTCAAAGGACTTTTATCATTATACTTGTGTGCATAAGGAAGGTTTGATATGCTTTAATTGATCCCACTTTTTGATTGATCATTCCACAATGAGTTGACTTGATTCTCTTCTTTGATGTTGTATGTAGCACGCCAAGCTTATCTGGGCAGTTGATCATATGTGGTTCTCAATAGGAATGGCTAAAGGTATACGATATATATATATATAGGTGATGAATTGGATAAATCCAATGAGCAATACATTGAAAATACCTCCGCTCAAAGTACGGGAGAATTACTAAAAAGTCTTAAGCCCATTGTAATTGTGCAAATTTAGTTATAAATATATATATATATATATATATATATATATATATATTTTTTTTTTTTTTTTGCCAATTTAGTCATAAACCTTTTGCAATTGTGACAGTTCAGTTAATCCAACTAATTTTGGTAGGGCGGTGTTAAGGTGGACACCGATCGACACTTGGTGACATGGATGCTAGTCGGCATAGACCATTTTGGCCAACACCGACGTGAATAATTTTTTTATAATATTTTATTTTGTTCTATATTTTATTTTTTATTATTTTTTTATTATTTCATTTCCTTTTCTTCCTCTTTTTCCTTCCTCTGCTTAGTGGCCGGCAAGGCATTGGGCAAGGCCTGGGGGCGCTGTTAGGGAAATTCCTTATGATGTTTTAAAGATAACAAAATAAATCAAAGGTTACTAACGTGCTTAATAATTGAGTAATATACTATGCTGATGATAGAATATGTAAATGACATTATCAAGGATTATATTTGGAAAAACCAGAAGATAGACTTTATGCTCAAGCTAAACTTATTCAGACAGTGTCCAAACATTAAGGCCAAATATGTTTAAAAGCAAAATACGTTCATACTTACGTCTAGATTGTAAAGTCTACTTCAGATAGAATACAGACGAAACACTCTCAAACTTTATATACAGAACGAGACATAAGTCTAGAATGTGACAAGGTCCAGAACGAGACACATGTCCAGAATGTGACAAGTTCAGAACGAAGCATGTTCAAAACAAGATTCTATATATCCGCATTATCTTTTTGTAACTCAACTTGACAGAACATGATATAAGCCCCAAAATGTGTAATGTGTCCTAGACATGATTTATTCGAAAAAAAAAAAATTGGAACAATGGATAAGATCGGATAAGTCTTACAAGTAATCTGGTTTTGATTATACATCAAGATAAATTTGATTAACTCAATCTAATTGATTGACAATTGGATTTTGAAGACAAGAACTTTCTAAATGAAGAAGTTTAACTTATGGAAACCAAGATTCTGTTTGTATGGGCGATCGGAATCAACTTGGGATTTTACTTCTGTCGCTCAATGGTCTTCTTGATACAAGTCTGTACAACGGGTAAATTAGAAGACGATCCTCTAGATATTGTCCAACGGCTATTTTGGAAGTAAAGGGGTATTTAGGGTGCGTTTGGGAATAGCCTTGAGAAGCTACTTTGAAGCCCCAAAGATCCTTCGGCTAATGATGGGGTGTTTGGCAAAAAACTTTCAAACCCCCTTTGAAAAATGTCAGCCTTCACAAGGATGAAAGCCCAAGGCCGGTTGGGGGTTGCCTTGGGCTTTCAGCATGTTGAGAATGCTGAGCTGAGGAGCATACAAAAATTTCTTCCCAAATTATCCTCGTTGATTTTTTTCGTTTTTTCCGGTTTTGTCCTCACTATTCATCATCTTCTTCTTCTTCTCCGCGAGCGGTCACCGGCAAAGGGCAAGCAATCATGGACAGGCAATGGCCGGAGAATGACACCTAGACAATCGACACTGGGGGTGGTGCGACTAATGCGCCATCTGGGTCACGGCGAGGTCTAGGTCGCCAAGGCCTATATTTGGGGCGATAGGGTCGCATGAGGACCTTGCTGCCCCCGATCTGGGTCGTGCGACCTCGCACCCCCAAATCTAGGTCGCAGTGGCATCGCGCAACCTCCCGCTACCTCGCCGCCCCAGATCCGAGGGCAGTGAGGTCAAGCAACTGGGGTGGCGAGGTCGCGCGACCTTGCCGCGATGCAGATTTGGGGTGACATGGTCGCAGGAGGACCTTGCTGCCCCTGATCTGGGTCACGCGACCTCACCGCCCCCGAATCTGGGACGCGGCGGCATCGTGCGACCTTGCCGCCCCAAATCCGGGGGTGACGAGGTTGCGTAACTAGGGTGGCGAGGTCGCACGACCCTACCGTGACCAGATCCGGGGCGGGGAGGTCCTCCCCTAAGCTCGACGCATTGGATCTAGGTTGCGGCGACGTCGCGCTACCTCGCCACCCCAGATCCGGGGTCACCGGAGGTTGCGACGGTGTCGCGTTACCTCGCCACCCCAGATCCGGGGTTGCCGGAGGTCGCCAGCGACCACTTGCCCTTGCCGGTCAATATTTTTTATTTTTCTTTTGATAATTTTTTTTTCACAATAGTCCTTTGTAAATATAATTCCCCAGAACACCATTTTGCTCAAAGGTACTTCCCAATGGACTTTTAAATTGTAATTTACCAAACACAATTTGCATTCTAAAAAGTACCTACAACCTAAAGTCCTTTGCATTTTGCCAATGGCTTTCCTCAAAAGTCCAACCAAACACACCCTTAAGGAGATGAAGAACCGAGGAGCAAAAAACAAACGGAGTGTAGAATCTAGGATTTCAAAGTTTGAGCGAACTTTGATCATATACTTGTATTTTGTGAGCTTAAACGTTTGTGATCACAAGAGAAATACCAAAAGAGTGGTTTAGTGAGATAGTGTGATCTACGACTAAGTGTTTACACTCAAAGTTGTGATCTCTTGTTGATCATATAGTGGAATCCAGCCAGAAGGTTGTTAGCGTGGAAGAGTGGACATAGGCTTGATATAAGCCGAATCACTATAAATTTCGTGTGCAATCTTGTCTTCCCTTAATTCTCCTTATTTAAGTCTGTTGCACATTTATAGGTTATTTCAGAAGTCTGTTCCATCGTATAACAGATTTTGAACATTTACTAGAAGCCTTGATATAAGCCGAATCACTATAAATTTCGTGTGCAATCTTGTCTTCCCTTAATTCTCCTTATTTAAGTCTGTTGCACATTTATAGGTTATTTCAGAAGTCTGTTCCATCGTATAACAGATTTTGAACATTTACTAGAAGTCTAGTAGCTTGTTTATCATACTCTGATATTTATTCAGACTTTGCTCGCAACTTATTTTATTCCGCATTTATTTGTCGAGATTTCTTTTAAACACCTATTCCACCCTCTAGGTGTTCGTACTAGCATTATCAGTTGGTATTAGAGCCAAACGCTCGTTTTATGAAGTGTTTTTACTTCTAAGCTAAAGATCTTCTATGGCTAATATCTTGGCACTAGGGCTTGTGGAAGGATAGAGCAACACAAGGCCACCATATTTTGATGGAAAAGATTACAATGTTTGGAATAAGAGAATGAAGGCATTCCTACGATCCAAAGATCCCTTGTAATGGAATGTCATGGAAAAAGGAATCATTCCCACTGCTATGTCTACATCAAATAAGAATGGCAACGACAAAGAAAATGAATTCCCTACTCCTATGCCTCGGATTGAGATGTCCAAAAGAGAAGCTCTTAATGCAAAAGCTATTTATTTTTTATATTGCACCTTGTCTCCTACCGAGTGTCATGGAATCTCTTAATGTGAAATAGCTAAAGAAGTCTAGGATAGACTTGATGTGATTTATGAAGGAACAGATTGTGTAAAGGAGACAAAAGTGAATATTCTACTTGTCCAATATAAGTCTTTTAAGGAGTTGGAAATGCTGATGTTGATAATACTTAATGACTTGTGACTTATCATCCCCTCAGGTATGAAATATTGAATGGTGAAGCTCAAGAACATGAATGATCCATTGATCGCGAAATGTTTAAAGATTCAGTATAATTGTATACATGTCACACATATTCTTAACCCCTTAAGAATAAGTTCAGTCCTAACCAATCTTATGAACTCATTTATATAAATAGAATAATGAATGAATATTTCTTTGCCATTAAATAATCCTTAATATGTAACTATCACATGATTGCTTTAGGGCATTTAGTTAACAATCTCTCACTTGCATTAAAGCCAACCTATCTTAGGCATCAAACCCATCTTGTTAAGGTATTTTTCAAAAGAAGATTGGGACAACACTTTAGTGAAGGGATCTACCATGTTTTTTGATGAGCCTATTTTCTACAAAGTGGCATCACCTCTCCCAACAATCTCTTTGATGAGATGGAAGCACCTCTAAATGTACTTGGATTTCTGGTGAGATCTTGGTTTCTTAGCTTGAGTTATTGCCCAATTATTGTCACAAAACAATATAACCGGCTCTTCAATGGAAGGAACCACTCCAAGTTATGAAATAAATTTCTTCATCCAAACCGCTTCCTTCGCTACTTCAAAAGCAGCTACATTGCCTTAGTGGTGGAATCTGTAGTTATGCTCCGTTTGGAACTTTTCCAATAATTGCACGTCCATTAAGCATAAAGACAAACTCAGACATTGACTTATAGTAATTAGAATCCGATTAAAAATTAGAATCGGTATATGCTTCAACTTTAAAGTCTCATTCTCCATATATTAAGAACAGATCATTAGTCCTTCTCAAGCACTTAAGGATAGTCTTGATTGCTATCCAATGTTCTTCATTTGAATTAGACTAATATCTGTTGGTGATACCTATAACATGCGCAATATTAGGACTTGCACATAGCATAACATACATTATGCTACCAATAGTGGATGCCATGCACCTTTGTCATATGTTCTCTTTCTTCATGAGTATTTGGACACATATTCTTGGAAAGATGGATTCCATGCCTAAAAAGCAATAATTCTCTTTTGGAATATTGCATGTTGAAATATGTCAACACTTTGCCACTTTGCCTTTGTACATAGATTGTGAGAAGCCAATCATTCATCTTGATCTATCTCTATAGATCCTGATACTTAGAATATCGGTTGCCTCGCATAAACCTTTCATGGAGAACTTTTGTGACAAGAGTATCTTGATTCTTGGTTAATAGTATGTCATCCACATACAAAATAAGAAACACAATTGCACTCTCACTGACCTTTTTGTATACACAATATTCAAATGATTTGATTTTGTGTATTAGAAGCTCCTATTGAATTTGAGATCCTCGTCTAAGTTTGGTCATATTTTACATCTAAACCTCCTACTGAATCTCAGGTTTATGTATAAACCAGGTCAAACTTTGTGTGACATCCGGAAATTCGACCCCATCTTAAATATATGAAATTGTTGTTTTGTCGACGTGCCTATGGTCATTTTACTCGGAACTGATCACTCTCGAGTAACTAATCTATTAGGTGATACCGTTAAGGGATATAAACATAGTAGACTAGAGAATTCGATCAGAAATCGATTGCTCGACCATAATAACAACATAATAACAACATTATCTAGCTTGGAACGGAAATATTCTGAAGATTCTACTTGTGGTCATGCCTCACTTCATGTCTTGGGATTTGTTGACACCTAAATTTTGGCAACTCGTTTATTTATTTATTGCATAAAAATTAGGGATTAATTTTATCCCTAAAAAAAAAAATATTAGAATGCATAGCATATAGTTTTAGGTGCATTTATTTTTAATTTGCATTGGGCTGGTGACAATGGATTTGAATTGGCAGTTCTGAACTTTAATTTGACGAGTTGGACTAAGCCCACGAAGGGAGCAAATTAGTCCAAGCTCGTTTTTTTAATCTATTATCTTGTGAGAAATTCATATTTGATAGGATATTACAGTGGATTTTTGGAATTTGAGAAAATCGCATTGCAATCTTATCTTTAGCAATAGGCGATAGGCGATAAGATTGCAGGAGAATATTCAAGAGATGAGGAAAATAAAAGGATTTTGTGATCGGGAGGTTATAGGCGATCTTCGTGGGATGAAATATTCAAACAAAAGATTACATTTGTTTTAGGGTGTGTATGGAGGTCGATTAAAGGGTGGTTTTTCTCTTGACTTTAAGGTTAAAAAAATTTAGGCCAAAAGAGAAAAATTTCCATCGTTTCTTTAGGGTTTGTGGAGAAAAAGTCAAGGTTCTTGGCTTTTGTTGGAAAAAGGGAAAAGTGCAGCAACAAAGAGAGGGAACAAGAGTGACATGCGAAGGACAGCAAGGAAAAGGCCCCTACTGTTCATCTTCTTTAGAGGTCCCTTGGCTCGTGCGTCATCCACACCGCTAAGCCCTTGCACTGCCGGCCTCCGTTGCACCAATTGTCACCACCGCTCTGCCACCTTCGCGCCGTCGGTCTCCTCGAATCACTGTGCCAATGCTAGGCCACCGCACCACCACTTGCTGCTCACACTGTTGCTACACCGATCTACCCACTTAAGCAGCGCCGGTAGCTGCACCATGACAATAGCATAAAATTTCGGTCGTTGGCTATCATAGCCTAAATTCCAAAATATAAATAAATAAATAAAAATATTAATAAACAATTACAATAAATCCAATTTAGGCCCATAATGTCTAATTGGAAGCCAAAACGGATTGGGAAAATCCCAAGATGAATTCAATAAATACTAGAGCCTATGTCCATGCTAATTGCACTAACCATTTGCCTAACATGCATCAATAAGTCTTTAATTTAATTACTCTAATCTAATCTATCCACCTAATTGCACTTAATTAAATCTAATTAACCCTAAACATCATTAGCCTACTAAGCAAGGATTAGTAAGTAAAACTCACCCGTATAGAGTGAAGATCGGAACACCATGACGACGGCGTGATGACGGCTGAAATCCAAATTTTTAGCAGCGTCAGCGGACTTGGGCCGAGCCTAAACTTGGCCCAACTGAGATTTTTTTATGAATTGGACTTCGCTTTGCGGGCTTGGGCTTCAAGATTAGGCTGCTAAAATTTTTTATGGGCTTCAATTAGCGGGCTGAACTTGCAACAAAATTCATGGGTCGCTGAACTGGACTGAAGACTTGGGCTATTGTAAGGCTTCAATTCAATCGAAAATGGGCTGCCAATTGAAGAGCTGCTGGATCGGATGAGGGGCCGCTGGTCTTAGGCCAAGCGTGAGGAAGCAAGGCTGAGGAAAATGGAGTTGCTTCGGTCCGTGTGGCTGGCGTGCAGGTGGGCTTCCACTGAAGAGAAGAATCAATGGGCCTCGTTGATTGAAGACGTGGACGAAGGAAAGATGGCCCGGTGACGTGCGGCTTTGCTAGACGCACGGAGGAGCTACAGGTCAACCAAGGAACTTCGGTGGCTTGCTGTTGACCAGGGAGGAGTAGGCTGTGGACGCGAGAAGGCTTGCACGGTGCTGCTTCGCTTGGGCTTCACGCAGCTGGATTCATTGGCAGAGGAGACCGAAGATGCTGGCAACGTGAGACGGTAGGAGGGGACACGAAGATGGAGCAATTACGGATGGGTGGTAGAGGAGTCAACAAATCGGTTCTTTGGGGGAGAGGAATTGATGAAGGTTGACTCGGCAGCTGCAGAGAAGAAATTGTGGGCTGCTGTGGTGGTTCGTGCGGAGAATTGATGGGGGCAGAGATTAGTGGAGCAGCATCGTGAGGGGCAGAGAGAGAGACACTCTGGTGGAGATGTGGGCGAGCTTGCGGATGAAGCAAAAAAATCGGAGGGAAGCAACTGGTCTTCCGTGGGAGTTGTCGCGTGAAGAAGACCAAGCAGTAGCGTGCACGGCAAGTTGAAGATAAAGGAGCCAAAGTCAAGCAATCCAATCCCTTAAATTAATTGCATGTTCCCTATTTCTTTCCAACCAATTTCCACTAAAATAATTAAAATTTTAATGTCAAAATTTGCTGTCCAACTTTACATCCGAATTTCAAAACTTTGGGTTTTCAATTTCTTCGCAATTCTTTCCAATTTGATGTCCGATTTGAATGAAGAATTTCTACAAGTGCCCCTCGTCAAATAACTCGGCTTGCGAGTCCAAATTTCTTTAAATTTGGCCCATACGAATTTCCGCTAATTTTCCACAACGTCTGAAACGGTTTTCCGCAAAAATATTGGAATCTCTAAAAAAATCTTCGGAGGATGAGTCGATGTTCTTAAAATAGCTTGTGATACCACAGAACTTTCAATTTCTGAATCGGACTCATATTGGCGGTTAATTTTCATTCGGCGTGTTTTTAGCGTAACCTAGACTATTGGGTAGTTTTCAGAACTTTTTAGGGTAAATGACCCGTGGTCGATTTTCCTTGAGCCACATTAAACCTACTCGACGCATTGGCGACTCTTGGTTGTCATGAAAATCTTGAGGATTCAAATGCGGACACAAGGTACCAAAATGACAATAAAATCAAATTAGTGCCGGTTGATGAGAATTTCTCAATTTAGTGGAGTCACCCACGATCGACCACACATCTCAGTCGAACTGACCTATCTTTGATCTTAATTTGATTTTTAACTATGCCATAATGACCTCTAAAGATGAGCACGGTCGAGAAGCCGATTCCTGGTCTAATTCTCAAGTCTATTGCCTTAATATTCCTTAATGGCTTACCCAGCTAGTCTAGTTATCTCGAGAGTGATCAACTTTGAGAATAGCCCTATAGACGCATCGATAAAATGCCTGATTAATTCAATAGAAAATAGGTTAAAAATTCAAGATGTCACACCCCTTGCCCTTGCCAAGCTGTCCGCTCGAACCACTACATAGTCACCGTTCGTCCTCGCCTCAGCCAGCTTCGATTAAGCCTCTTCCTCAGTCAAGACCAGAACTGGTCCAATTAGGTTTTTCAGCCATTGTTAGGCCTATTTTAGGTGCCTTCCGGACCCCGTTTTCCAAGCCTGCTTTGGAGTAGATCGAGCCTTGCCTTGTCCTTGTTGATTTGATCCAAGCGAATAAATTAACAAGTGAGTTTAACTCACTAATCATCACTTAGTAAGTTAGACTAAGTATGGATTATGTGGATAGTTATATTATATTAGCAATTTAATTAATTGTGATTGCATGTTAGGTGGTTAGAGTAGTGTAGTTAGAGCCTAAACAAGCTCTAGTATTTATCTAGAGTGATTCGAAAATTTTCCGGGTCCGTCTTGGCTTTTAATTAGGCATTACAGACCTAAGTTCTATTTATTAGTATTTATTAATTAATTTCCATAATTATTTATTTAATTATTTATTTTTCGAAAATTAGATCGGGATAGTTGGTGACCGGAATTTTATGCCGATTGCAATGATGTATTCTATTTGTTTAATTGAGTTCTAATTTGTGCTAATTGTGTATGATTTGTATTTTAGGAATTTATTCCTAGATTTGTTTAATTTCGGTAATTAATTAGAAAATAACTGAGCGTCGGTTTACAACGCAAAAAATATTTTGGTGGACCATATAAATTGGTGGGATTTTCAAGTGGCAAGAAAGTGTATTTTTGTCATGCCCCGATCCTCGGGCACGCACACATCCTTCTCGCTTGGTTGATTTTATAATATGATATCCCAAGACAATGTATTGCCGACCCTTTCATTTATTAAGCACATGCGGAAGCAGTTAAAATCCCCAGACAATAAAATGATGGGATAGAAAAGCAGGGCCATATTTTTCATATTGAAATTTATAACCAAACTTTTATATAAAACACAAATCAAAGCACTCTACAACTTTTTACTCTAAATTTTAATCACATCAAAAAGGAGATCTCAAAAGAAGATAAACTCTCAGCCATCCGGGCCGTACTCAAGGCCCTTCTCGGGATTATCTTCTTCTCCCAAAAATCTTTCTCCTTAAGTTTCATCGTAGAGTACTCCTCCTCAGATTCCTCCTCAACTCCTCAACGGGGTCCTGAAATGATTTTCCCCAAATTGGGATGAGACTACGTCTCAGCGAGTTCTACCCCACTAAGCCCGATTAGTAAACCATTATACTATAGGCTACCTAAACACGCACAGGACAGGGGACTTACCTTGGCCTCAGATCTCACCTGCAAGTCAGTACAATTCACAATAAACACCCATTTACTCCAAACAAATCGAACCAGTCGATTACATGTCACACAAATGATTCTCCACGGAGGAGTATCTAAACGTTAGGCCACGTGCATTCTCCAGGACGACATTCCAAGTCTCCAAGTTCACGTGCCTCGAACCTTGGGCCCACGTGCATTCTTTAAGGCGACCTCTTCACCAAAGTGATACATCAAGTCACCGAGCCACTTGCCCTTTTAGATGCTATTTCTGAATACTAGACCCACGTGCATTCTCTAAGGCACTCAATTGCCAAGGTGATGCATCAGATCACCGAGCCACGTGTCCTTTTTACGATGCCCGGGCCCACATGCATTCTCTTAGGTGCTATCTCACCAAAGTGATGCATCAATTCACCGAGCCCACGTGCCCTTTTAGATGCCTGGGCCCACGTGCATTCTCTTAGGTGCTATCTCATCAAAGTGATGCATCAATTCACCGAGCCCACGTGCCCTTTTAGATGCCAAACTCTGTCATCGAGCCACGTGCATTCTCCAGGATGACATACCGAGTCTCCAAGCCACGTGCATTCTCTCAGGCGACCTTTTCGCCAACGTGATCTATTCAACCACTGAATTCATGTGCATTCTCCAGGTGATATTCCAATTCACCAAGCCCACGTGTCCTCTTTCAAGTGATTACCAATCTACTTTCAATACCGGCAATCAATGCCCAACGATTTCTTAATCAAATAATTAAATCAACTCAACAAAGTATTATAAATGCTGAATAACATACATGGCAATTTAACAATCAACAATTCAATCTCAATCAATTCCAATCAATTTAGGATAAATCCCTAAAATATCACAATTTATTCAATTCCATACAACGTGGAGCTCAAATAAATAAATGGATTGCGCCACGACGATCAGCACGAGATTTCGGTCCTCGGCCATCAAAATCTTAATTTCCGAAAAATAAATAAATAATTAATTAATTTCGAAAATTAATTAATAAATATTAAAAATTCAATTTAGCTCAAAATAAAGCCCAATTAAATAAACGAACTTCACCACGGTCATCAGCATAAAATTTTGGTTCCAGACCATCTCAGTTAAATTTTCGAAAAATAAATAATTATTTAATTTAATTCCGAAAATTAATATTTAAATACTAAAAATTCCACTTAGGCCCAAAAAGCCTAATTTGAGCCTACTAAGGGTCGGAAAAAAATCCCGAGGCATTTCCAATAATTAGTAGACCACGTCTACTTGCTAATTGCGCAATCAATTTATCTAAATTGCATCACAATTGACTAATAATTGCTAATTTATTATAATCTAACAACCTAAACATAATTAATTAAAACTAAACCAACCTTAAGCATAATTAGCCAACTAATCCGGGATTAGTGAGATTACTCACCAAATCGTGCGCAGATCGGATCAATCCGACGGGGGTGACGCGAGGAACAAAACTTCCCAAAGCACGGCTCGGGTTCAGGGCCCGGAAACGGCTCAAAAGCGGGCCTAAAACCGCTGGAAACCTATTTCGTGGGTTGCTAGTCGGGGCTAGCCAAGGCTGCTCCGGCAGCCAAAACGGCGAGGGGAGGCTGGCGAAGGACGAGGGGGACGCCGGGGAAGTCCGGCGGGGTCGAACGGCGGCCGGAGGTGGCCGGACGAGGGCTGGTCGGGGTGGAACCGAGCTGAGCAAGGGCCGATTCGCCCAGGGGAGGAGCGGCAGCGGCAACGGACGCGGGACGAAGCGCACGGCATGCACAGGCGGGCATCGCGGGTGCGGGCGGCAGGACGGGCGGCAAGCGGTGGCTTCAGCGAACGGCGGCTTCTGCTCGAGCTTCCTCTTCTGGTTTGCTTCTTTAGATGCACGGGGAGGAAGAAGAAGAAAAAGGAGAGAGAGAGAGAGAGAGAGAGAGAGAGAGAGAGAGAGAGAGGATAGGTATTGACCGGTCAAAGAGGGAAAAGAAAGAAAGAGAGAGGGCAGGTGGTGGGGGGAATCACACGAGGGGGAAAGGGAGAGGGGAGAGAAGAGAAAGAGAAAAGAGAAAAAAAGAGAGAAAAGAAAAGAGAAGGGAGAGAAAGAAAAAGAAAAATAAATAACAATACTTTTCTTATTTGATTTTTTTTCTCTTTACCTTTCTAATTTCTTTTCGGACTTCAATTTTTCTTCCAATAATTTCTTTATTGAAATTTCGGACTCGTCAACAATTTGACAGACAATGAGACAAGATCCTAAAAATAAGAATTATGACGCGCTTAAAATTCAATTCCCGAAATCGAGTTCAATTTTGTGGTTAAAAATCGATCAGACGTGATTTTAGCTCAATCCAACCAATTAGGTAGCTTTTAGGGATTTTACAGCTGATACATCCCTTAACGGCTTTACCCAATAGGTTAGTTAACTCGTGAGTGATCAGCTCAAAGAAAAAGGGCCATAGGCACGTCGACGAAATGCCCATTTCACTTTATCGAAACGGGTCGAATTTCAGGATGTCACAATTTTGGCTAAGGCCGACCATGTAACCACACACGAGTATTTTTATCGGGTATGATAAAAATGGAGAAATGGTAAGATGTTTAGACTTATAATTGCAGCAGCTTCTGGTGAGCATAAATAGTATACTATAAGTATAATTGCGGCAGCTTCTAGTGAGCATAAATTGTATACTATAATAATATTTGAGGCAGCTTTTGGCGAGCTATACTATCTATATATCAGCTAGAGTGAGCAGTCCTGGATTATGGTTGGACTCATAGATAGTATTGATTGAGATGATTGAGGATGGTCTCGATGACATGTAATCAACTGAGTCGATTGATCGATGATTCGATTTGATTGGGTAAAGTGATTTGTGAAATAATGATTGGATGGTTGTTTGAATTATATTGACTTGCATGAAGGAGGTAATGCCAAGGTAAGTCCTCTGACTCGTGATTGTGCTTAGGCAACCCTCATGGTGTATTTTCTTCTTAGTCGAGTCTTAGGGGGTTGAATTTGCTGAGACGTCGTCTCACCCCATTATGGGATAACGTTTCAGGTCCATAGATGGCATCTCCTCCCAAACATTTTGGGCAACCCAAGAAGCTCACCAAACAGAAGCACTACATTCCGATCTATGGGTATCCCGAGGAGCTGCAATACGAATTGGTGCAGTCCATAATTTGGGTTGATGCGGGTTTACCCAAAAAGGTGCCCCAGTAATACAGGTCATGGTATCGCTTGTATCATAATGGGCAGAGAGAGAGCCTAGTACCGGAATGTGAGGTGCCTCTCTATGTGTTGGAGGTTGCGTTTGGGAAAGGTACAGCAGCCCTAAAGGTGGTTCGGTGGTGGACCCGGTGGACCCTAAGCTTGAAGATCCAGATTCTCCAGTGTGTTCTACTGTAGGTTCTAGCCGGAGAAATCGAGGATGATGACTTGTAGTTGATTGGAAACCCCACCTCTGTGTTTAGACTCTGTTTTCTAACTAATGTTGTGTAGGACCTGACTCTTGTAGCTTGTTGTGTGTTGATATATATATAAGTTTGTTGCTGGTTTGAAAAATTTTGGCCTTACTTTTATATCCCATTGTGCTATTATTCATGGATTATTAATTTCTTCCGCATGTCCATTAAAACGAATGGGTGAGCGATGCCTCTTGAGACATTGCTATTCAATCGACCAAGCCAGGATGGGCACGCAGTTGGAGGATCAGGGCGTGACAGACAGAGTGTTAACGGAGAGAGTGGGGCTAATAGGTGGGCCCGAATTTGCCACGTATCGATCAGTGTATGGTTTATTGTATCTTCCTACATGTCATATTAAACACACCCAATATTTTTTTCGTAGAGGGACACAAAGGGAGATGAGAGAGAGAGACTTCAGCACCAGGCAGCATGTAGGCTCATTAGGCTAGATTTGGACAAAATTTTCTGGTTCGATTAATGAACCGGCCGAGTCAAGACAAGGGTTTTGAAATCTATCCCACCCATACATACATTCGTTTGAAAAAGAGATAAATGCATCGAAAGTCCTAAAACTTGTCATGAAAATATAATTGAGTCCTAAAACATTTAAAAAGTGTAATTAAGTCCTCAAACTTATTACAAAATTGTAATAAAGTTCCAAAACTTTCAAAAAGTACAATCAAGTCCTGAAACTTGTCAAATTTGTCAAATCAAGTCCTTTCATTGATAACAATTTTTGAAAGTTTTGAGATTCAATTGCACTTTCGTGACAAGTTTTAGGATTTGATTGCACTTTCATGACAATTTTTAGGAATTGCATTTTTTGAAAGTTTTAGAATTTCTAGTGTGCTTATTCCTTTGCAAAACATAATGCCCCCAACTTCTTCAGCAAAGCTCATGCAAGGGCAGCAGCCCTTGGCCCCCAGCCCAATACCTTGGTTTTGCACGTTATTTATTTATTTTTTAAATAGCAATAAACTTTGGTGTTTTATTAATATTTATTCTTTAAATAATTTATCCTTCTTCCTTAATTCTTTTAATTTTGTGATTCATTTTTTTCTTAAGGACATGCGTCATAGGTGGTGCCACACTAGCACCACGCACATTAAAAAAAATAAATCAAACATTACCATTTCCCATTAGGCAAAGTGGAAGGAACTTATGAAGGAAGTTGATTGCCCAATTTTATGACTCAATTGTATTTTTGTGATAAGTTTTAGGAATTCTAAGACACTAATCTCTGAAAATAATTCTTGCTAAAATTGATTCTCTTTTTTTTTGAAGGACGTCAAGTTACTAACATATTTTGATCAAAGCAAATCATACTCCAATCTGCACCTCATCTTTTCTTTAACTTATGATGTTGGTACACATTCAACTAAAATAATTGGACCAAAATTCACAAAACTGGATGCCAACATACAACAATTGTGGTCATTTGAATTTATCATATTTTCGATGTGAAAAGCTAAATTGTAACAAGCAAATGTAATATTCATAAGAAATATTAATGATCTTGTTATCACTAAAACTATTCTTAAGGATCGGACATTGCAACCGATCCGGGATGGAATTGCAATTGACAAAAATTCCCAAAAGCTTTCAAGTAACTAACGAACCATTACAGAAATGGATAATGAAATTAGCTAAGATAAATAAAGTACAAAAGATGATTTGTTACAGAGGCTACAACTGAAAGACCGAAATATCTCAAAAAGTGAAGCATGTAGGATCTACTAGTTCTTCCAATTTGATGTCTCTAATGCACTTTGCATGATGGAGTTACATGTTGATATCACCCTAGAAACTAGTTGCATGGTTGGACGATGCTCTGGTTTGGGATTTAAGTATGACAAGGCTATCTTTGTCACTAAAGCCACTTCCCCTAGCACATTACCTTTCGGGTATGGAATTCTTTGATCTAAAACTTCCTTCAGTGGCCAAGAAGTTGTTGAATTGTTCGATGGTGATGAAGATGAGGATGCAAGTCAAGAAATGAGGTCGCTTGGATGGCTTCCCATGATTACTTCCAATGCCACCACTCCAAAGCTATAAACATCGCATTTCTCGTTCACTTCCATTATGTATGCGAGTTCTACAAAGAGAAAAGAGCAAATTTTTTCTAGGTTTTATACAATATCTATGCTTTATAAATTAAGATTGATATTCGGTAAATCAAGTGTAGATAATTAAGAATAAATTAATACATTCTTTAGATTCCAATGGGCTTTAAAACTTTCCAATGCTTTAGGAAAAAAGTTTCACATTTTAAATTAGTGGCCTACATATCAATTAATATTTAATCGAACTTTCAAATCACGTAGATAGTGTTGGACTTGGTATTAGGAATTTGGAAATAGAAAGGAAGGTGGTTAGAGATGAGGATCCCAAGTATGGTCACTTTCCTATCCATAAAAATTAAGCGACGTGAAATTTTGAAGAAATTAACTTACCTGGAGCTGCATATCCAAAGTTCCCTGCAAAGGAAGTCCAATTGGATGAATAAGGTTTTAAAACCTTAGCCATGCCAAAATCAGAGACGTGAGCTTCATATTCTCCATCCAATAAAATGTTCTTGCTCGAGACATCTCGATGAATTATAGGAGGAGAGCATTCACGGTGCATGTAGGATAATGCATAAGCCACCCCTTTGACAACATTCACTCTCCTATTCCAGTCAAATGTTGCCATCCTCTCTTCATTGTTCAATACGTCCTTCAAGCTGCCTGATTCCAAGAACTCATATACCAAAAATGAATCTCGAGAACTCGAGCAAAAGCCTTTGAGCTTGATGATATTCCGATGCCGAGCTTCGATCAAAGCATGAATTTCCCTTTCAAATGCTTTTCGATTGCCCATTTCTATGTCCACTACTTCCTTAAATTTCTTTACAGCAACAGTTTCACCTGTTTGTAACTGGGCCTTGTCAACACTTCCTTGTCCTCCCACACCGATGCAATATTTGGCATCAAACTCTTTCGTGGCTTCAATGATGCTCTCATAAACCATTCTTCCATTAAAGCTCAATATTTCCCAGGGGTTTTCATTGCTTCCATCAGCTGAAGTCGCCTCTATTTTTCTTATTCTTCGGCATCCAATACTTGAAGCTCCCACAAGAAGAAGCAAAGAAAGTAGGCAACCCAAGGTAGGAATCAAAACTAGCAGGAACTTTTTGTTTTTGTTTCTTCCTTTCAACGTTGGTGCTGTACAGGGGCTAATGTCACGCCCCGATCCTCCGAGCGCGCGAACATCCCACTCTGGTCGATACAAATGCGACTTCCCAGGATGTGTCGCCGACCCACTCATTTAATTACGCATGCGGAAGCGAAACAAATCCCCTGACAACATTTAACTTGGGATAAAAAAGCAGGCAATCAATCACAACCAAACAAGCTTTCTATAAACACATAGGTTTATATACAACACTGGATTGTCTACAAAATAGACAGGCTCAACAACTAGGGAATTGTCCTATGACCAACTTGTCAGACACGCTCGCTGATTCTTCAGCCTCCACCTTCCGAACTCCAAGACTTCCGGTCCTCCACGACCGTCATCTAAGGACCTGAAATATTATCCCACAACCGGAATGAGACTACGTCTCAGCGAGTCCTACCCTCTAAAACTCAATTAGGAAGAAAATACGCCTCAGGGCACTCTAGCCACACAAATAAGATAGAGGACTTACGTCGCCTCAGTTCCTTCCTGCACATCAGTTTAATCAATAAATATTGACAACCACATCATCCAAACAATTCAATTACTCGGATCGATTCAGCGATCAATCGACTTAGTCGATTACATGTCATCGAAATCATCACACGGTCATTCTGACTATTCATTCTCGACTCTCAATCACGGCCTTACAAGCAAGTCTATATATAGTGGCATCACGGCCCCACTTGGCAATGTTGTATGTAGTGGCATCACGACCCCACTCGGCAATATTATATGTAGTGGTATCACGGCCCCACTTGGCAATGTTATATGTAGTGGCATCACAGCCCCACTCGGCAATGTTATATGTAGTGGTATCACGGCCCCACTCGGCAATTCTAGATTTGATGGCTTTCTAGGTTCAACTCACAACCTCTCACGGTCCCTTTTCCCATCAAAAACCAACACTAATCAACTTTGGGATAAATCCCCACATAAACATCCATTCAATCAATCGATACAAACTGGACCTACCAACCAATTACGGTGCCAAAAGCCGACACCGAGTATTTTCAAGTTAAATACCAAAACTTCATCAATATCACTCAATTCCACACTTTTGGAATAATTAACCTTAATCATCAATCACTCAATTTCTCAATTTAAGCTTACAATTAACACAAACCGATCGCATTGTGCGATCGCAAATTCTAACGACCGCCATCCTAAGCATAATTTTCGAAATTATTAAATAATTAAATATTATATTATAATAATATAATATAATAAAATAATATATAAAAATTCGAAATAATTAATTAATTGAAAATAATTAATTAGGGCTTAAACTAGATTACACTAATTTAATCATACAATTAGCCCTAATTAAACATCCATTAAACTAATCATACAACTAATCTAATTTACATTAAAATAATCTAATTTAATCACATAAACCTAATTAGACTAATCTAAACACCCCTCAAGCATCATTAACTCACTAAGCAAGAATTAGAGGATAAACTCACCGATTTTGCGCGTAGGTGAGTTCACGGCGACCCCGACACCAAGGCGGTCGATAAACCCCAAAGCGACGACACCAACGGAGGTCGGGAAGACACTGAAAATGGGCCTCAAAGTCTGGAACTTCTTGCTGTCTTCTGCTTCTAATCTGGGTTGAACTGCAGAGAAGAAACCAGCAACTTCAACGGCGAAAATGGGCCGATCGGAGCTCCGGCAAGCAAGTGGTTGGCAATTGGCGGCTCCCAAGGGTCAAAGGGATCTTGCTGGTGGTTGGGACGGGCAAAGGAATGGTCGGAATAGGGCGAAACAGCAAGAAAACCCAAAACAGGCGGAACCGGGCGAGTCCAGACGGTCCGATGAGCAGCGGCTTCGGGCGGCCGTACGGGACGGCCGGAGAATCGTTCCGGCGAGCAGCGAGGTGGTCTGAAACGGTCTGGATGTCGTCTTCGTGGCGATGGGTGGCTCGTTTGCTGATTTAACCGGGAAGTTAACTTTTTACTCAGATCTTTGGCAAAAGGTCGGCTGGAGCAGAAACTGGAACGAGGGGAAAACAAGGGAGGAAAACGGCCGACGATGGCCTTTCGGGCGTGCGACGATGGAGAGGCTGGTGCTGCTCGATTCCTCTAGTTTTTGCTGAGCTTCTCTCCTTCAACAACAATGGAGAAAGCCAAGAAATGGGGAAGAAGAAGCTGCTGAAGAGGGGGGCTCCCTTGGTGGCTCTCTAGCTTGCAACACTTGTCAATCTCTCCTTCCACTTGCCCCCACCATGACATCACAAGCCATCAGCCACTCTCTCTCCTCAAGCTTCCTCCACAAGCTTGTTAATAGGTGCAAAATGTCCTTAGCCCCATGGCATACGAATTTTAGACATTTGTGCATCAAATTCTATCAATTCTCACTCAATTACATCCAATTGAAGCTTAATTAAATCAACCCATGTGTCCTCGGCCTTCTCGTGACATTTCCCCGTCAAATGATCCAACTTGCATCCCGAAGATTCAATTAAAAACGGCCTTCTGACAATCCCGAACAAAAACGGCATTACTTTGCTTTTCCGCCAAAAATCTCGATTTGTAGAAAAATCTTCTGGAGATGAGTCGACATTCCTAAAATGAATTGTGACTTGACAGAACTTCCAATTTCTATAATCGGGTTCAATTTCACGGTTAAATTCAATCTAGCGCGACTTTAGTGTGTCCTAATCTACCGAGTAGCTTTTAGAATTTTTCTATGCAATTGACCTGTGGTTGATTATTTTCAAGCCACAAAGTGCATCTTCGACACATTGGCGATTGTCGATTGTCGTAGAAATCTCGAGGTTTCAAATACGGAACAGGGTACGAAAACGATAGAGAAATCGGTCTAGTGCCGATCAACAAGAATTGTGCAATTAGGTGGAATCACCCACACTGAATTACATGATTCTATTGAATCGACCTATTTCCGGTCTCTAATCGGTCTGTGCCGTAATGACCCTTGCAGATTAGTACGGTTGAGCAGTCGTTTCCTCGTCGAATTCTCAAGTCTATTGCGTTTAGATTCCTTAATGGCTTTACCCGATAGACTAGTTATCTCGTGAGTGGCCAACTCAGAGAAGAAAGCTATAGACGCAAAGATGAAATGCCCGACTTATTTAATTAAAACCATAATTGGAAAATCGGGATGTCACAACTCTTCCCCTCTTATAAAAATTTCATCCTCGAAATTTAAACCATTAAAATTCTTCTTCAAAATGGTGGGGTATTGTCATCTCATCAATTCTGCTCCTTCATTCTGCTTCGCACTGCTATCCAAGATCCTCGGTGCCAACGAAACATTTCCAAATTGACCAAACCAATTCTTGATTCCTAAAAAGGCTAAGCACTTGTCCAAATTTACAAAAATGAAAGCTGCAAAAAATTTTGGTTCTTTTTCTTTTTCTTTTTATTTTTCCACAAAGCGGCTAACTGCCGCGTCGGGGATTCGAACTCCCGACTTTGGACCTGTGGCTTCATCCCAGATACCACTAGGCTAGAGGCGCCGACGATGTCCCAAACCGCTTTCTTTATCAATTTAAAGCCAAAATTCTCCTTTGATCTCAAACTCGAAATATTCCGCCGTTTAAACAGTTCCGGGTCTCCTTTCTTAACAATTCGAGATGTCCCTATCCTAGGCAACATTCAAGAATGAACAGGATTCTCAACCTGAAAATTCAAAGGTTTCTGATGCTTAACCACGTAAATTTCCCAACGACTCTAAGCGGTCCTTAATCTGTCACTGATATTTGCAACTACTTTCATTGATTGCTGAACTGACTCTGAGCTATAACCTTTCATTCTCTGATCTCAACTCAACAACTGAAGTTCTGTACACTCTGATCTGCATTACCTCAAATGAACCATCTAACTGATCTACTGAAACTGAGAACCTCTGGTCAAGATCTAACATAACTTTGACACTGACACTCTATGCAAACAAATTATCTGATGCACTAACACCTCTGCATGCCTAATCCAATCAAGATCCTTCCGCACAGCCACAGGGTGGGTTGATTTCATCAGTCTGTCAATTACTACCCAAAATGAAATTATTACCACACTGACTCCTCGATAGATCTGTCACAAAAATCTATTGTGACACGATCCCACTTCCACACGAGGATCTCGAGAGATTACAAAGGTCATCTCAATTTGCAAAACCATGCTTTCTCTTGCTAGAACATCTGACACTTGCGACCTGTCAGTGATAGCTGTCTTCACAACGGCCTACTAATCCTGTTGATGCAAATTCGGACTCATCTTCGTACTGTCTGGATAATGCTGAAGCTACTACGACGAGCTTCTGATAAGATCTCTTCTTTAATCTCGGTATCATCAGGTACACTCAATCGTCCTCGGAAATCTAAAAATCGATTCTCCTCTTCTTGGTATCCTCTGACATAATCTTTTGAATTTCTGAGTCTGTCCACTAAAGTGTCTGATTCTAACTTGAATATCCGGTTCAATTCTGAGGGTGGCCATAAAATTCGAAGGTGGCCTACCTCAGATTTGAAAACCGAATTTTGAACTTTCTCAAGTAAGGTTCATACTTTAACCAGCATATGCATAAATGAAGACTCTCGACTCAACGCATCAGGGACTTCTTTCATCCTCTCAAGGTGATACCAGATACCACCATCCTAGTCCTTCAAACGATATGATTCACAACGGTATCTCATATTCAATTCATTCTGAGAGAATATATACTTTGAGACTTTTAACAGTCAGCGAAGATCTGGAGTCTTTCTTCACACCCACAATATCTCTAAATCTTCAGAACGAACATTATTACTGCAAGTTCTAAGTCATTCATCTGTAATTCCGTTCACGAGGTCTCAATTGACGGGATGAGTATGCAACAACCTTGCCATGATGCATTAGCACGCAACCCAATCCTCTAAACGACACACCACTGTAGATCTCGTAACCTCCAGGACCAGATGGAATGGTCAGCACAGGTGCGGTAGTTAACTTCTGCTTAAGCTCGTGGAAACTACGCTCGCACTTATCTGTCCACACGAACTCCTCTTCCTTCCTCAGTAGTCGAGTCAACGGCGACGCTAAACCCTTTGTAATACTCTGCTAAACCGAGAAAACTTCTGATCTCTTTCACTGTAGTCAATCTTTGAAAATTGTTCACTGCTTCAATCTTGGACGGGGTTCACGAAGATTTCTTCACCTGAAATCACGTGACCTAGAAATGCAACACGAGTCAACCAAAACTCGCACTTGCTAAACTTATCGTAAAATTCAAGAGTCCTCAAGATCTGAAGTACCATCCTCAAGTGTCTCTCGTGCTCCTTAGCACTCTCCGAACACATCAGAATAACGTCAATGAACATGATCACAAACTGATCCAAGTATCCAATGAACACTATGTTCATCAAATCCATACAAACAGCTAGAGGGTTCGTCAAACCAAACGATAATGCAGTGAACTCACAATTTCCATATCAAGTACGAGACATTAAATTCGTTATGTCTTCCTTTCAAATCCTCAATTGATGATAACATGTCCTCAAGTCGATCTTAGAGAATATCAATACACAAACACAACAAACCATCTTTCTTCTTCACGAACAGAACGATGCTTTCCAAGGTAATGCACTGGGACGTAAGAATCCCTTATTTAACAATTCCTACATCTCCACCTTTAGTTCTTTCAACTTAGATAAAGCCATCCGGTAAAGAGCCTTAGGGACTAGCTCTAATCCGGTTGCTAATTCAATCACGAACTTTATTTCCCTTTCTGACAGCAACCTGGCAGTTCTTCAAGAAACACCTCAGACAACCTCTGTACCATGGTTATGTTCTCCTTACTTGGTCTTTCAACTATCGCATCCACTATAGTTGCCATATAGATTAGGCAACCTACATCCATAAACCAGGTCATCTTCAGTGACGAATAACAGGGATCGAAGGTCCTTTCTGACTTTCAGTAGTTCAAAACTTTCATACGCTAACTAAACAAACTGAATTATATCGTTACCATGATTCATAACAGTAGAAAGCTCATCGAGCCAAACCTTTTCATAAATGATTTTCAAGTCATACATAAGCAAACCCATCAAGTACAACTATAATTAGTGATTCCCTTTCTACATCTTTAATACAACAACAAAAATTCTGCAACCTTAACCAAAATTCCACTGCACTACTTTGATAAAATCACCCCAAAAACGTTCTTCCTCTGATTGGTGCATGGTCGGTTCGTTCTTGTCCCCTTCGCCATCCTAGTGGTGTTCTATCTGCGGTGCTTTCCCTTTGTCCTGTCCTCTGGTGATGGCGTACACTCTTCCTTGCTCTGGAGGTCTATTCAGTCCACCCTGTGGTGCATCTGTAGGGCGAAACCTCTAATCTGACCCATCTGTGGTGGCGGCGGTAATTGTGGTTGTCCTCTCAGTCTTTTGGGACAGTTCCCGGCTATGTGACCTAGCTGGCCACACTTAAAGCAAGTACCCAGCCTAGAATTACATGGGATTGATCCGTGTCGCCTTCCACATAAGTGACACATGCCACTCTGACTTGGGCCGGACTTTCCAACTCCACCCTTTTTGTTGGGTGGAATCTGGAATCTATCTCCATACATCGATTTCTTCCCAAATTGATTACCTACTTTGTTTGACCCAAACCGCGACCCAGATGCGGCGGCTCTCTCATTCTGGTCTCTCTCAATCATCTGGACCCGTTTGAACAAGTCATTATAGTTCCTCAAGTTCAGTAGTATCAGTGAACTCCTCAGATCCGATCTAAGCCCATCTTTGAACCTCCTAACTCGGTTCACCGGATTCTCGACCAATTCAGGGGCATACCACGATAGTTCCGTGAACTTCGCTTCATATTGGTCTACGGTCATAGTACCTTGGTGAAGACGCTGGAATTCTGCCATCTTCATTTCCCTGGCAGTATCAGAAAAGTTCTTGTCGTTGAAAACCTCGAGAAAGGCGTTCCACTCTGGAACTACGCCTTCAGGGAATACTGTGTCTCTAGCGGCTTCCCACCAAGTCTCAGCGTTACCTTCTAGTTGGTAGACTGCAAGGGCTACCTTCTCCACTTCAGTGCACATTAGCAGTGCAAAAGCCTTCTCTAAGCCCTTGGTCCAAAGAGCTGCAGCTTCGGGGTCTCCTGTCCCAGTGAACTTCGGTGGATTCAACTTCAGGAAATGCTCCACCAACTTATGCATTGGTCTCCCAACGACCACGTTCCTAAGTGGAACTTCAGCAGGTGCAACAACAGGCGCGGCAACTGGTGTGGCGGCGGGTGCAACAACAGGTGCAGCAGCGGTGGCAGCAGCAACAGCAGCAGTAATAGCGGCGGCTTGATTCTGAGCCTACTAATCCAACCAATTCCCTATGGCCTCAAGCATCTGCAGGATCCCGTCGATCCTCGGATCACCAGGGGCTGCTACCCCAGCACCAACAGGAGGCGGTGCTACTCCACTAGCGCTAGCCTCAACTTGCGCTCGACCACGTCCACCTCGGGTACCGACCCTTGTTGGCGTCCTACCCCAAGTAACTGGACTCATGGTCCTCTTCCTAGGAGTTCTCTCCTGATCACTCATAACGCAAGTTCTCTACAGAGACCTGCCTTCCAATTCACATTGAATTAGAATTAAGTGACCTACCAAACAATTTACCAATCAACTATCAGACACATGCACCAGCATGAATTAAAAGCCATTCCTACTAATTATCCCACAAACAATCGCATCTTATCACTCCATTCATAGACCCGCTCTGATACCACTTAAACGGGGATGTCACGCCTTGATCCTCCGAGCGCGCGAACATCCCACTCTGGTCAATACAAATGCGACTTCCTAGGCCGTGTCGTCGACCCATTCATTTAATTACGCATGCGGAAGCGAAATAAATCCCCTGACAACATTTAACTTGGGATAGAAAAGTAGGCAATCAATCACAACCAAACAATCTTTCTATAAACACATAGGTTTATATACAACACTGGATTGTCTACAAAATAGATAGGCTCAACAACTAGGGAACTGTCCTATGACCAACTTGTCAGACACGCTCGCCGATTCTTCAGCCTCCACCTTCCGAACTCCAGGACTTTCGGTCCTCCACGACCGTCATCTAAGGACCTAAAATATTATCCCACAACCGAGATGAGACTACGTCTCAGCGAGTCCTACCCTCTAAAACTCAATTAGGAAGAAAATATGCCTCAGGGTGCTCTAGCCACACAAACAAGATAGAGGACTTACCTCGCCTCAGTTCCTTCCTGCACATCAGTTTAATCAATAAATATTGACAACCACATCATCCAAACAATTCAATTACTCGGATTGATTCAGCGATCAATCGACTTAGTCGATTATATGTCATCGAAATCATCACACGGTCATTCTGACTATTCATTCTCGACATTCAATCACGGCCTTACAGGCAAGTCTATATATAGTGGCATCACGGCCCCACTCGGCAATATTATATTTAGTGGTATCATGGCCCCACTCGGCAATGTTATATGTAGTGGCATCACGGCCCCACTCGGCAATGTTATATGTAGTGGCATCACGGCCCCACTCGGCAATGTTATATGTAGTGGCATCACAGCCCCACTCGGCAATGTTATATGTAGTGGTAGCACGGCCCCACTCCGCAATTCTAGATTTGATGGCTTTCTAGGTTCAACTCACAACCTCTCACGGTCCCTTTTCCCATCAAAAACCAACACTAATCAACTTTGGGATAAATCCCCACATAAACATCCATTCAATCAATCGATACAAACTGGACCTACCAACCAATTACGGTGCCAAAAGCCGACAACCGAGTATTTTCAAGTTAAATACCAAAACCTCATCAATATCACTCAATTCCACACTTTTGGAATAATTAACCTTAATCATCAATCACTCAATTTCTCAATTTAAGCTTACAATTAACACAAACCGATCGCACTACTGCGATCGCCGTGAAATTCTAACGACCGCCATCCCGACATAATTTTCGAAATTATTTAATAATTAAATTTAATTCTGAAAATTAAATAATTAAATATTATATTATAATAATATAATTTAATAAAATAATATTTTAAAATTAGAAATAATTAATTAATTGAAAATAATTAATTAGGGCTTAAACAAGATTACACTAATTTAATCATACAATTAGCCCTAATTAAACATCCATTAAACTAATCATACAACTAATCTAATTTACATTAAAATAATCTAATTTAATCACATAAACCTAATTAGACTAATCTAAACACCCCTTAAGCGTCATTAACTCACTCAGCAAGAATTAGAGGATAAACTCACTGGTTTTGCGCTCCGGTGAGTTCACGGCGACCCCGACACCAAGGCGGTCAATAAACCCCAAAGCGGCGACACCAACGGAGGCTGGGAAGACACTGAAAGCGGGCCTCGAAGTCTGGAACTTCTTGCTGTCTTCTGCTTCTGATCTGGGCTGAACTGTAGAGAAGAAACCAACAACTTCAACGGCGAAAATGGGCCGATCGGAGCTCCGGCGAGCGGGTGGTTGGCAACTGGCAACTCCCGGGGGTCAAGGGGATCTTGCTGGTGGTTGGGACGGGCAAAGGAATGGTCAGAATAGGGCGAAACAGCAAGAAAACCCGAAACAGGCAGAACCGGGCGAGTCTAGACGGTCCGACGAGCGGCGGCTTCGGGCGGCCGTACGGGACGGCCGGAGAATCGTTCCGGTGAGCGGCGAGGTGGTTCGAAACGTTATAGATGTCGTCTTCGCAGCGATGGGTGGCTCGTTCACTGAATCAACCGGGAAGTTAACTTTTTACTCGGATCTTTAGCAAAAGGTCGGCTGGAGCAGAAACTGGAACGAGGGGAAAACAAGGGAGGAAAACGGCCGACGATGGCCTTCCGGGCATGCCACTTTGGAGGGGCTGGCACTGCTTGGTTCCTCTGGTTTTTGCTGAGCTTCTCTCCTTTAACAACAATGGAGAAAGCCAAGAAATGGGGAAGAAGAAGCTGCTGAAGAGGGGGGCTCCCTTGGTGGCTCTCTAGCTTGCAACACTTGTCAATCTCTCCTTCCACTTGCCCCCACCATGACATCACAAGCCATCAGCCACTCTCTCCTCAAGCTTCCTAGCCCCATGGCATACGAATTTTAGACATTTGTGCATCAAATTCTGTCAATTCTCACTCAATTACATCCAATTGAAGCTCAATTAAATCAACCCATGTGTCCTCGGCCTTCTCGTGACATTTCCTTGTCAAATTATCCAACTTGCATCTCAAAGATTCAATTAAAAACAGCCCTCTGACAATCCCGAACAAAAACGGCATTACTTTGCTTTTCCACCAAAAATCTCGATTTGTAGAAAAATCTTCTGGAGATGAGTCGACATTCCTAAAATGAATTGTGGCTTGACAGAACTTCCAATTTCTGTAATCGGGTTCAATTTCACGATTAATTTCAATCTGGCGCGACTTTAGTGCGTCCTAATCTACTAGGTAGCTTTTAGAAATTTTATGTACAATTGACCTATGGTTGATTATTTTCAAGCCACAAAGTGCATCTTTGACACATTGACGACTCTCGATTGTCGTAGAAATCTCGAGATTTCAAATACGGACACAGGGTACCAAAACGATAGAGAAAACGGTCTAGTGCCGATCAACAAGAATTGTGCTTTAGGTGGAATCACCCATACTGAATTACATGATTCTGTTGAATCGACCTATCTCCGGTCTCTAATCAGTCTGTGCCGTAATGACCCTTGCAGATTAGTACGATTGAGCAGTCGTTTCCTGGTCGAATTCTTAAGTCTATTGCGTTTAGATTCCTTAATGGCTTCACCCGATAGACTAGTTATCTCGTGAGTGGCCAACTCAGAGAAGAAAGCTATAGACGCAAAGATGAAATGCTCGACTTATTTAATTGAAACTAGAATTGGAAAATCGGGATGTAACAGCTAAGACCAGTAATGTCTCCACACAAGCCTTTGTTCCCTCTCACAACTCCAATCGTAGCATTATGAAAGGCTGGAATGTTTGGTAAAGAACCCTCTAACTCATTAAATGATATGTCGATGGATGTCAAGCTTATCATATCCTAAAATGTCGACGTAATTGAACCCGATGATTGATTGTGTGAGAGATTGAGTATTTATAATCTGCCCAATAGCCCAAGTTGTCTAGGTATTTCTCTCATGAGCAAATTTCGACTCAGATCGAGATGTTGAAGGGATTGAAGATTCCCAATATCGATGGGAATACTCTTTTCTAGATTATTCCTACTTAAATTTAAGAATAGAAGTTTGGAGCACCCCCCAAGTTGGGTAGGAATTGAGCCACTCAAGTTATTTCCTGCAATGTTGAGTTTTTCCAATTCGGACAATGCTCCAAGTTCTTGAGGGATGTGGCCTACCAGAAGGTTGTAGTCCAACAAAAGATATTGTAGCAACTTCAATTTTCCTAGGTCTTTAGGAATTTCTCCAACAATATAATTTGAAGAAATCAAGTTTCCCCAATTGAGTCATGTTTCCAAGCTGAGGTGGTATGGCACCGGACATTTTATTGTTGGAGACTATCAAGCTTGTCAATTTTCTACATTCACTTAATGTCAAGGGTAGCTCACCGTAAAGTTCATTGTTGCTCAACTCAAGGTAATTCAAGGAGGGGTACACACCAAGTGCATTCGTTATGTTTCCCTTAAGCAGGTTGTTTTGGAGCCTAAGTCTAATCAAACTTGAACAATTTCTCAGGCTTCTTAGGATTCCAGTGAGGTCATTGTTTGATGCACTAAAATTCACAAGAGTTTGGCTACTGCATATTTCTTGTGGCAATTGGCCAACAAAGTGATTATCATCTAGAAGTACTCTAGTGAGGGATGTGAGATTATTCATCTCGGTAGGAAGAGAGCCCGACAATAAGTTGGTGACAATATGAAGGTCCGATAGATGGGTCAAGTTGCCTATGGACGATGGGATAGGACCTGTTAAATTATTGTATCCCAATTGCATTTTTATCAATGAACTCATTCCTCCAACTTCCAAAGGTATGGAGCCAGAAAGCTGGTTGTTAGAGAGGTAAAGATTTGCCAAATTACTTAGATTTCCTAAAGTTGTAGGGATGGATCCTTTGAGATAATTGGAAGATAAGTCAGGGTCATGGAGAGACCCCAACCTTCCTATTTCCTTTGGAATGGATTCGACAAGTTGATTACCACCAAGCCATAACTGCCACAAGCTACTCATGTTTCCAATGGAAGAAGGAATAGGACCCAAAATGTTGTTCTCATTAAGACTGAGACTGTCTAAAGATCGCAATGACCCAAGTTCAATTGGAATGGATCCGACAAGTTGATTACCATCAAGCCATAAACCCCCCAAGCTACTCATGTTTCCGATGGAAGAAGGAATAGGGCCGGTAATGTTCTCATTAAGAACGAGATTTTTTAAAGATCGCAATGACCCAAGTTCAATTGGAATGGATCCGACAAGTTGATTACCATCAAGCCATAAATCCCCCAAGCTACTCATGTTTCCGATGGACGAAGGAATAGGACCAGTAATGTTGTTCTTAGAAAGAGCGAGATTTTGTAAAGATCGCAATGACCCAAGTTCAATTGGAATGGATTCGACAAGTTGATTACCATCAAGCCATAGACCCCCCAAGCTACTCATGTTTCCGATGGAAGAAGGAATAGGACCGGTAATGTTGTTCTCAGTAAGAACGAGATTTTTTAAAGATAAGTCAAGTTTATGGAGAGACCCCAACCTTCCTATTTCCTTTGGAATGGATCCGACAAGTTGATTACCACCAAGCCTTAACTCCCCCAAGCTACTCAAGTTTCCAATGGAAGAAGGAATAGGACCGGCGATGCTGTTCCTAGAAAGATCGAGATATTGTAAAGATTGCAATGACCCAAGTTCAATTGGAATTGTCACGCCCCAATCCTCGGGCACGCACACATCCTTCTCACTTGGTCGATTTTATAATGCGATATCCCAGGACTATGTATCGTCGACCCTTTCATTTATTAAACACATGCGGAAGTAGTTATAAATCCCTAGACAGTAAATCGATGGGATAGAAAAGCAGAGCCATATTTTCCATATTGAAACTTATAACCATACTTTTATACAAAACACAAACCAAAGTACTTCACAACTTTTACTCTAAATTCAATTTACATCAAAATGAGATTCTTAAAAGAAGATGGAATCTCAATCCATCCAGGGCCGTACTCAAGGTCCTCTCGGGATTATCTTCTTCTTCCAAAATCCTCCTCAGGTTTCACTCCTCCTTCTCTCCTCCTCAGCTCTTTATTGGGGTCTTGAAATGTTTTCCCAAATTGGGATGAGACTACATCTCAGCAAGTTCTACCCCACTAAGGCCCGATTAGTAAATCATTATACTATACTTAAACACGCACGGGGCAGAGGGCTGGCCTAAACAGTTAGTACAATTCACAATAGGCAGATGTAATCTTACCTTGGCATCGATCAAAGTCAATTACAACGATAAGCAAATTTAGTCAATCAATTCACAACATCAAATCAAGACAATGATCAATCACTTACTGAATCACAACAAATCGATCAATCGACCTAATCGATTACATGTCAAACATGCCATTCTAGGTCATTGATTCCATCCCACATAATCTCCTTAGTACACTTAGTCACGAGCCCATCAATGCTCTTGGGCGCCAGTTCGCCAAGGTGACATAAGTCCACTAGACGGTCTACGTGCGTTCTTTAAGGCGCCGTTTTCGCCAATGATATTCTTCAAATCACCGAACCACGCATGTCATAGGTCACAAATCAATCGATAGTCTACGTGCGTTCTTTAAGGCGCCGTTTTCGCACGGTGATATCTTTCAAATCACCGAACCACGTATGTCCGATTGATGGGAGTCTACGTGCGTCTTTAAGGCGCCGTTTTCGCACAGTGATATCCTTAATCACCTAACCACACCTACCATAAGTCTTTACGTGCATTCTTCAAGGCGTCGTTTTCGCAATGATATGTACTTTATCACCGAACCACGTAGGTCATACACCGTACTTGATCGGTCTCATCCAATAGTATTTCCAAGTTAGCTCTCATGATTACATCCACTTTACAACTCATCAAAGCATTATAAATGCTAAATAAACATATTCGGCCATTTACCAATCAATCATTCAATTTCACTCAATTTAAATAATTTAGGGTAAATCCCTAAAATATCACAATTTATTTAATTCCATGCAACATAGAACTCAAATAAATAAATGGACTACGCCACGACAATCAACACAAGATTTCGGTCGTTGGCCATCTAAATCTTAATTTCCGAAAAATAAATAAATAATTAATTAATTTCGAAAATTAAATAATAAATATTAAAAATTCAATTTAGCTCAAAATAAAGCCCAATTAAATAAACGGGCTGCACCATGGTCATAAGCATAAAAATTCGGTCACGGGCCATCCAAGTTGAATTTTAAGAAAATAAATAAATAATTAATTAATTTCGAAAATTAAATAATTAATTAAAATAAATTCCAATTTAGCTCAAATTAAACTCAGTAAAATAAACGGACTTCACCATGGTCATTAGCATAATATTTCGGTCCCGAGCCATCTCAGTTGAATTTTGGAAAATAAATAATTATTTAATTAAATTCCGAAAATTAATATTTAAATACTAAAAATTCCACTTAGGCCTGAAAAGCCTAATTGAAGCCCACTAAGGGTCGGGAAAATCCCGAGGCACTTCAATAAGTAGTAGACCATGTCTACTTGCTAAATACACATTCAATTTGTCGAATTCGCATCACAATTGACTAATAAACACTAATCCATACTAATCTAACCACATAAACCTAATTAATTAAAACTAAACCATCCTTAAGCCTAATTAGCCAACTAATCAGGGATTAGTGAGATTACTCACGGATTTTAGCACAAAACGGACCAATCCAACGGGGACGACACGAGGGTCGTTTCTTCCCAAAGCGACTCACGGATCCGGGGCCTGACAATGGCCCAAAAGCGGGCCCGAAGTCGTTGGAAACCCACTCGCGGGTTTGCTGACTTGGGCTGATCGGAGTTGGTTCGGTGGCCAAAACGAGGCGAGGGAGGCGGCGAAGGACGAGGGGGACGGAGGGGGAGGTCCGGCGGGGTCGAACGGCGGCCGGAGGTGGCTAGACGGGGCTGAGCAAAGGCGGAACCGAGGCTGAGCGGGGCCGATTCACGCGGGGACGATGAGCGGCAACGCACACAAGCGGTGCGCACGGGTGCGTGGTGGCGCGGGCGTGCGCGGGTGCGGCGGCGGACGGCGGCGGCGGCGGCGAAACGGCGAGTTGCTGCTACTCGAGCTTCTTCGACTTTTGGTTCGCTTGCACAAAGAAGAAAGAAGAAGAGAGAGTGAGAGAGAGAGAGAGAGAGAGAGAGAGAGAGAGAGAGAGAGAGAGAAGAAGAAGATGATGATTGACCGGTCAAAAAGTAAAAAGGGAGAGAGACAGAGAAGTCGGTTGGGGGGGGATCGCACGAAGGGGGAGGGAAAGGGGAGAGGAGAGAGAGAGAAAGAAAGAAAAAGAAAGAAAAGAAAAGAGAGGGGGAGAGAGAAAAAAAAAAAAATAACACCATTATTCTTATTTTCTTTTCTTTGCTCTTTCCCTTTTATTTTCTTTTGGTCTTCAATTTTTCCTCCGATAATTTCTTTATTGAAATTTCGGACTCATCAACAATTTGATGGACAATGAGATAGGATCCTAAAAATAAGAATTATGACGCGCTTAAATATTCGATTCCCGAAATCAAATTAAATTTCATGGTTAAAATCAATCAAATGATTTTAGCTCAATCCAACAAATTAGGTAGCTTTTAGGGATTTTATTGCAGATACATCCCTTAACGGCTTCACCCAATAGGTTAGTTAACCCGTAAGTGATCAGCTCAGAGAAAAAGGGCCATAGGCACGTCGACGAAATGCCCATTTTACCTTATCGAAACGGGGTCGAATTTCAAGATGTCACAATTCTTCCCCTCTTATAAAAATTTTGTCCTTGAAATTTAAACCATTACACTTTGTTCAAAAAGGTGGGGGTACAACTGTCTCATTGACTCTTCAGTCTCCCAAGTCGCTCCTTCAGTACCGTGATGTTGCTAGACCACTTTGACCAACAGAATGGTCTTTGTACGCAGAACTTGTTCTTTGCGATCGACAATCTGAATCGGGCTTTCAATGTATGACACACGATCATCCACGTCCAATTCCTCAAAATTGAGCACGTGGTTCAAGTCAGGGTCGTATTTCCTTAATATCGACACGTGAAAGACATCATACACTTGGCCAATCTTGGCGGCAACGCAAGACGATACGCTAAGTTTCCAATTCTTTCAAGAATCTCAAACGAACCTACGTACCTCAGACTCAGCTTACCTTTCTTACCAAAGCACGAAGTTCCCCTCATTGGTGACACTTTCAGAAAAAACGTGATTACCAACTTGGAATTCCAAAGACCTTCGACGCTTATCTGCATAACTTTTCTGCCTGCTCTGCACGGTCTTTAATCTATCTCTAATTACTGCCACGGCATCTACTGATTACTGAACCAACTCTGGGCTTGTTATCTTCCTTTCTCCGACTTCATCCCAACATACTGAAGTTCTGCATGCTCTGCCATACAAAGCTTCAAATGAAGCCATCTTGATACTCTGTTGATAACTGTTATTGTAGGCGAATTCCACCAGATGAAGTTGATCTTCCCAACTTCCTTTGAAGTCTATTACACACGCTCTCAGCATGTCTTCAAGAGTCTGAATTGTCCTTTCAGACTGGCCATCCGTCTAAGGATGATACGCTGTACTGTATTGAAGCTTTGTACCTAAAGCACTTTGCAAGCTTTTCCAAAAAGCAGCAGTAAACCTCGGGTGTCTATCAGATGTTATCGTAGCCGGTACTCCATGCATATGAACCACCTAAAGCACATACAGGTCTGCGTGTCTATCCAAACTCAGGTCCTTTCGAACTGCAATGATGTGAGCCGACTTTGTCAGCCTGTCAACTACTACCCAAATTGAATCATTTCCTCTTTGACTCATTGGTAGTCCAGTCATGAAGTCCATCGTGATATGCTCTCATTTCCATTCTGAGATCACGAGAGGTTGCAGAAGTCCTCCTGGCTTGCAATGCTGGGCTTTTACTTGCTAACAAGTCAAACACTTGACCACATGCTTGGCAATGTCCACCTTCATACCTAACCACCAGTAGTATTGACGCAGATTCTGATACGTCTTGGTACTTCCAGGATGAACGCTGTAACTACTAAGATGTGCTTCAGATAAAATATCCTCTCTAAGCTCTACATCGTTAGGTACAACCAAACGTCCATGAAGCCTCAGTACCTCATCATCAGAAACTTGAAAATCAGTCTTTCTTTTATCGGTATCCTCTTGAAGAATTTTCTGTACATCTGGATCTATCGGTTGGAGTTCTTTGATTCTGACCTGAATATCTAGTTCAATTTTGAGGGTGGCCATAAAACTTGAAAGGTGGCCTACCTCAAATTTGAATTCCGAATCCCGAGCTCTCTCGATTAAGTTCCACTCCTTAACCAAGATTTGTGCTATTGAAGACTTCCGACTCAATGCATCGGCGACCTTGTTTGCCTTTCCTGGGTGATATAAAATGTCACAATCATAGTCTTTCAGTAATTCCATCCATCAACGCTGTCTCATGTTCAACTCTTTATGAGAGAACAGATATTTGAGACTCTGATGGTCCGTAAAGATCTGAAACTTTTCTCCGCACAAGTAGTGCCTCCAAATCTTCAACGCAAATATGATGGCCGCGAGTTCCAAATCATGCGCCGAATAATTCAATTCATGAGGTCTTAACTGACGGGAAGCATATGCAACAACTCTGCCCTGTTGCATCAGCACGCAACCCAATCCCCTAAATGACGCATCACTATAGATCTCGAATCCTCTAGGACCAGATGGAATTGTCAGCACAGGTGCGGTAGTCAGCTTTTCCTTCAGCTCTTGGAAACTACGCTCGCATTTGTTTGACCATATGAACTTCTCATTTTTCTTCGTGAGCTTTGTCAGAGGCGACACTATCGATGAGAACCCTTCCACAAACCGTCTGTAATAACCTGCTAACCCCAGAAAACTTTTGATCTCTGTCACTATTGTCGGTCTCGACCACTTGATCACGGCTTCTATCTTGCTTGGGTCGACGGAGATTCCTTCTCCGGAAATTATATGACCTAAGAACACAACACGAGTCAGCCAAAACTCGCATTTGCTAAACTTAGCATATAGCTGATGAGTTCTTAAGTTCTAGAGTAACACTCTCAGATGATTCTCATGCTCTTCATCACTTCTCGAATAGACCAAGATATCATCTATGAACACGATCACAAACTAATCCAGATATTCCTTGAACACTCTATTCATCATATCCATGAATGCAGCTAGAGCATTCGTCAATCCAAACGGCATCACTATAAACTCGTAATAACCATACCGGGTACAAAATGCCAACTTAGGAATATCCTCCTTCCTAATCCTCAGCTGATGATATCCTGTCCTTAAGTCGATCTTCGAGAATATTGACGCTTCTTGTAATTGAAACAGGTCATCTATCCTCGGCAATGGATACTTGTTCTTGATCGTTACCTGATGAGCTGTTGATAGTCGATGCACAAACGCAATGAACCATCTTTCTTCTTAACAAACAGAACTGGTGCTCCCCAAGGTGATGCACTAGGACGAATAAATCCTTTATCCAGTAACTCTTGCATCTGCACTTTTAGTTCCTTCAACTCAAATAACGACATTCGATAAGGTGCCTTTGAAATCGGTTCTGTCCCTGGTGCTAGCTCAATCACAAATTTAATCTCTCTTTCTAGCGGTAACCTTGGCAATTCTTTTGGAAAGACATCTGGAAACTCCTGTATTACTGAAATATCTTCCATTTTTAACTCTTCAACTGTCGTATCCACGACAGTCACTAAGTACCTCAGCAACCCTCGTCTAACAAACGAGCTACTTTCGGCGACAAGATTAAGGAGATCGAAGGTCCTCCTCGATTCCCGACAAACTCGAAGCTCTTACCCCATAATGGGTCAAACTGAATCGCCTTGCCATAGCAGTCCATTTTAGCTCGTTGATTGGTAAGCCAGTCCATGTCAATTATCAAATCAAAATCATACATGGCTAGGACTAACAAGTCAATTTTCCCCACTCGCTCACCAATCTCTAACTTGCACCTCGAACATCCCAAAGCAGCAATAACTTTATCTTTCAAGAGTCTAGATATGCAAATTGCCGACTCCAATAATACAAGACTCAACCCTAGCATCCTAACACATTGCTTGGCAATGAAGGAATGGGTTGCTCCCGAATCAAACAAAGTATAAGCAGGTTGGTTGTTAAGCGAGACTATACCTGTGATCACACCAGGCGTAGCTTCTGCCTGACCTTGGGTAATCGCGTACATAGTGCCCTGAACTGGAGGTCTCTCCTTGCGGTGCATTCTAAGGGGCATACCCTCCTATCTGTCTCATCGGTGGCAGCGGCGGCAACTGAGGTTGTCCTCTTTACTTCTTTGGACAATATCTAGCTATGTGGCCTTATTGGCCACATTCGAAGCATGCACCCGTCCTAGCTGGGCACAGTGCTGTCCCGTGTCTTCTCCCATAAAAGCGACATGCACCAACACTACTAGGTACTGGCCTATTAAATCCACTTTTCTTGCTGGGCGAGCCTTGGAATCTATTTCCAAACATCGGCCTCTTTCCTTGGCGGATGTTGTCTCTATGAGAGCTAAACCTCGATCTAGATGAGGCAGCTTTATCGTTATGATCTTTCTCAATCATCTGAGCTCTCCGATATATGTTGTTATAAGTCTTTAGATCTAGAAGGACTAAGGCACTTCTCAAATCTTGCCTGAATCCATCTCTGAACCTCCTCGCTCGATTCACAGGATTCTCGATTAACTCGGGGGCATATCGCGAAAGTTCAACGATAAGGAACCCTAGCGAAGATGTTGAAATTCTACCATCTTCACCTCTATGGTAGTCTCAGAGAAAAACTTATCATTGAAGGCTTCACGAAAAGTGTTCCAGTCCTGAACAGCGCCTTCTGGAAAGATTGTTTCACGAGTTGTCATCCACCAAGTGTCCGCAACTCCATCCAGCTGGTAAGTTGCTAACATTACCTTCTCAATCTCATTGCACATCAGCAGTAAACGCTTTCTCGAGCTTCTGAATCCATGAAGAAGCAGCTTCGGGGTCCCTAGATCCGGTAAACAACGATGGATTTAACTTTAGGAAATGCTCCACCAACTTATGGATTGGTCTTGTAGCGACCACTATCTCCGGTGGATTTTCAACATTCACGGCGGCTGGAGCAACGGCAGGTGCGACTGCAAGTGCGGCAATAGGGGCAACTCCAATGGCAGCGGCAGTTGCGGCGGCCTGAGCAGCGGCTTCAACATTAGCGGCTTGTTGATCCATTCTAGTACCCATCACTTCCAGAACACGCAAGATCCCATCCACCCTGGGATCATTAGGGGCTGCTACCTTGACATCTACGACAGGTGGAACCATTCCACTCGCACTAGCTTGTGCTGGCACTCGACCACGTCCGCCTCAGGTTCCGACACGAGTCGGAGCTATACCCCGAATAACGGCCCTATTGGTCCTCTTTGCAGGAGTTCTCGGCTCCTAATCGCTCATGGTGTAGCTTTACTCAACTAACACCTACTTCCAATTTAACACTGAATTAGAAATAGAGCGATCCAAACAACAAACAATTTTAGCACTCAGCTAACACAGACATGCACCAGCATGAATTTAAAGGCATTTCCTACTAACTATCCCATGTTCAACGCTCCTTATCACTCCAATCTTGAACTTCGCTCTGATACCACAAAAAGGGGATGTCACACCCCGATCCTCGGGCACGCACACATCCTTCTTCCTTGGTCGATTTTAATATGTGATATCCCAGGACTATGTATCGTTGACCCGTTCATTTATTAAGCACATGCGGAAGCAGTTATAAATCCCCAGACAGCAAATCGATGGGATAGAAAAGCAGGGCCATATTTTCTATATTGAAACTTATAACCATACTTTTATACAAAACACAAACCAGAGTACTTCACGACTTTTTACTCTATCTCTATTCACATCAAAATGGAATTCTCAAAAGAAGATGGAATCTCAGTCCATCCTGGTCGTACTCAAGATCCCTCTCGGGATTATCTTCATCTTCCAAGAATCCTTCTCCTTAGGTTTCACCTCCAAGTTCTCCTTCTCAAACTCCTCCTCAGCTCCTCATCGGGGTCCTGAAATGTTTTTCTCAAACCGGGATGAGACTACGTCTCAGCGAGTTCTACCCCACTACGGCCCGATTAGTAAACCATTATGCTATAAACTGCCTAAACACGCACAGGGCAGAAGACTTACCTTGGTCTCAAATCCCATCTGCGAATCAACACAATTCACAATAGGCACTCATTTACTCCAAACAAATCGAACCAGTCAATTACATGTCAAACGGACCATTCTAGGTCATTTCCATTCCACGTCAATCAATTCATAACATCAAATCAAGACAATGGTCAATCACACGAATCACACGAGCCACATCATGATCAATCGACCTAGTCGATTACAAGTTCGGCCGAATCATTTCAAAGGTGATGTCCATCCCACATAACATTGTGTACACTTTCAAGCTCCATCAATGCTCTCGGGCGCCATTTTCGCCAAGGTGACATAAGTAATCCAAAATCACATGTGTTCTTTACACATACTTATGGTCATGCATATTCTTCATCACCGAACCACACCCGTCATAGGTCACAAATCACTAACAGTCTACGTGCGTTCTTTAAGGTGCCGTTTTCGCTAGTGATGTATTTCATCACCAAAATCACCAAACCAGGTAGTCCATGCGTTCTTTGATGGGATATGTAATCACCGAACCACGCCTACCATAAGTCATAGACAGTCTATGTGTGTTCTTTAAGGCGTTTTCATTTTCAAAACATTCTTTATCACCGAACCACGTAGGCCCATACATCGTACTTGATCGGTCTCATCCAATAGAATTCCAAGTTAGCTCTCACCATTCATCCACTTTACAACTCATCAAAGCATTATAAATGCTAAATAAACATATTCGGCCATTTACCAATCAATCATTCAATTTCACTCAACTTAAATAATTTAGGGTAAATCCCTAAAATATCACAATTTATTTAATTCCATGCAACGTAGAACTCAAATAAATAAACGAATTGTGCCATGAAAATCAACACAAGATTTTAGTTGTTGGCCATCTAAATCTTAATTTCTGAAAAATAAATAAATAATTAATTAATTTCGAAAATTAAATAATAAATATTAAAAATTCAATTTAGCTCAAAATAAAGCCCAATTAAATAAACAGACTGCATGATTATCAGTCATAATATAAAAATTCGGTCACGGGCCATCTCAATTGAATTTTCAGAAAATAAATAATTAATTAATTAATTTCGAAAATTAAATAATTAATATAAAAATCCAATTTAGCTCAAATGGCACTCGATTAAATAAACGGACTTCACCACGATCATCAGCATAATATTCTGTCCCGAGCCATCCAGTTGAATTTTCGGAAAACAAAATTATTTAATTAAATTCCGAAAATTAATATTTAAATACTAAAAATTCCACTTAGGCTCTAAAAGCCTAATTGAAGCCCATAAGGTTCAGGAAAAATCTTGAGCTACCCTTAATAAATTGTAGACCATGTTTACTTGCTAAATACACATTCAATTTGTCTAATTCGCATCACAATTGACTAATAAACACTAATCCATACTAATCTAACCACCTAAACCTAATTAATTAAAAAAAAAACCATCCTTAAGCATAATTAGCCAACTAATCAAGGATTAGTCAGATTACTCACAGATTTTAGTGCAAAATGGACCAATCTGACGGGGATGACACGAGGGTCGTTTCTTCCCAAAGCAACTCACGAATCCGAGGCTCGGAAATGGCCCAAAAGTGGGCCTGAAGTTGCTGGAAACCCACTCGCGGGTTTGCTGACTTGGGCTGACCGGAGCTGGTTCGCTGGCCGAAACAGCGAGGCGAGGTCGACGGAGGGTGAGGGGGACGCCGGGGAGGCCAAGCGGTGGCCGGACGAGGTTGGGCGGTGGCCGAAGGTGGCTGGACGGGCTGGGCAAAGGCGGAGCAGAGGCCGAACGAGGCTGGACAGCGCACAGTGAGGACGGCAGGCGTGAGCACGAGGCGGCGGGGTGCGTGGCGTCACGCGGGCGTGCGGTGTGGGCGGCGGGACGAGCGGCGACGACGGCTTTGGTGAGCTGCTGCTCCTGCTCTTCTTCGGCTTTTGGTTCGCTTGCTCGAATGCGCGGAGGGGAGAAGGAGAGAGAGTGTGTCGAGAGAGAGAGAGAGAGAGAGAGAGAGAGAGAGAGAGAGAGAGAAGAAGATGATGAGGGGTTGATTGGTCAAAAGAAAAGAGAGAGAGAAGAGAAGTCGGTTGGGGGGGGATCGCATGAAGGGGAGGGAGGGGAGAGGAGAGAGAGAGAAAAGAAAGAAAAGAAAGAAAAGAAAAGAAAAGAGGGGGAGAGAGAAAAAGTAAAATAAAAATAACACCATTATTCTTATTTTCTTTTCTTTTCTCTTTCCTTTTTATTTTCTTTTGGTCTTCAATTTTCTTCCGACAATTTCTTTATTGAAATTTCGGACTCATCAACAATTTGACGGATGATGAGATAAGATCCTAAAAATAAGAATTATGACACGCTTAATATTCGATTCCCGAAACCAAATTAAATTTCATGGTTAAAATTAATCAAACGCGATTTTAGCCAATCCAACAAATTATGTAGCTTTTAGGGATTTTATTGCTGATACATCCCTTAACAGCTTTACCCAATAGATTAGTTAACCCGTGAGTGATCAGCTCAGAGAAAAAGGGCCATAGGCACGTCGATGAAATGCCCATTTCACCTTATCAAAACGGGGTCGAATTTCAGGATGTCACAGGAATGTTTCCTGAAAGGTTATGGTGACTTAAATCCAGATGAATAAGCGTGGAAAGATGGCCAATGCTCAGAGGGATGTTCCCAAAGAGCTTATTATATGCAAGGCTTAGAAATGTCAAGTTGCTCAAGCCAAGTATCTCAATGGGAATTGGGCCAGTCAAATTATTATTAGTAATATTGAGATATTGTAAAGATCGCAATGAGCCAAGTTCAATTGGAATTCCCGAAAGGTTATTTCGAGATAAATCCAGACGAATAAGCTTGGAAAGATGGCCAATGCTCATAGGGATGTTCCCGAATAGCTTATTGTAGGAAAGGCTAAGAGTGACCAAGTTGGGCAAATGGGAGAAATTGAGAGAGTGAAGCGTACCACGTATGGCAGAAGATGAAAGGTTGAAGCTCACAACGCTCCCCAGAGGATCACAATCGATTCCGCGCCATCAGCAAGGGCTGCTTCCATTCCATGAAGACAAATTATAGCGACTCCCGCTGTCTAACTTAGACTTCCATGTTAGGAGTGCCTCCACTTCCTCATTTACCGTATGGTTACTAGCATCAGTAAGGGCAACTAGAGAAGAGCTTCGAGATGAAGCAAGACAAGACATTTGTTGCGGGAATATGAGAAGAAGGTAAGCGAGGAACAACATTGAGAGTTGTTTCTGAGACGAGGCCATGAGAGGTTTGAGGTTTTTTGGGGTGGGCTTTTCTTCGTTTCTAGGTGCGCATGTGTTATAAGGGACTAACTGTAACCGGCGTATTTATAAAAGAATCGACACCATCAAGTCAACAAACAGGTCAATGATCGCTGCTTCTCAGTGAATGAGAGAAAATATCAAATTTCTTTTCTGGGAGATATTACACAAAACTATCTTGAAATTTGAGAGGTAATACACATTTTTCCCTAAATTATCAATATTATGCAATTACTTTATGAATTCTCATTTTTGCGGTCGCTTTCCTTTATATTTTTCGTAACATGCGCAATGCACATCGTATATTTAATATGTATGGCCCTTTATTTGCAAAAACTTACAAGTCTTTGGTAGAGTAAGGATTGGGATGTAAGTCCACAAAGCGATAACTTAATACTGCAGAAATATAATCCCTACCTGCTTTAATAAATAATGAATCCGTTGCCAAAAAAGCATGAAATTCAACAAATGCACTACGAAGTCTTATTTTCGGTTTTCTTTTTCTTTTCCAGAAATACTAATGAGTGTTTTGAGCTATATTTTCTCTTTGTTTTCGTGTAGAGATCGTTATCAGACATCATCAAGAAAAATATATTTTGGCGTGGTGTGTTATAGGCTCAATTGGGTAAATCTTACCTGATCATAAGATGATCACCATTTCATGTTTTTGGTTGAAAACTGTATTTAACATGGTCAAGAAAATTTCTGTCGGCAATGAAAGATGTGATGTAAGAGAAAGTGACAAAAAAGATCACATCCCACCAGAAGTAATGGTGATTTTGGAGGAGAATCCTCCACGTACTGAGACCGCATTTCGGACCAAAAGAAAGGAAACGCGGTATTGAAGAAGACTGGACAAATTTCCAAGTATGGACCGACGACGTCAATGGAGGAACTACCCATCTACTCCATTTTCCTTGGTCTCTCACGTGAGTATCGGGTTACGTATCCGTGTCAAATAGACATCGACGGAAAGAAAACAAGCGAAATAGAAATAGAAAGAGCTAAAATAAGGAGTTTCAAATCTATAATAACAAATTATCTTTTCTCAAAGACACAAAACTGCTTGGAATCGGACTGATATGAATAGGTAGCATGGAGAAACATTCAAGCCCGATGGACATGATAATGATCGAACATTTATGTGAACTGCAATGGCTTCTGTCACATATATAGTCTCAAGTAAGCATCGAGAGCTTTGTTTTGATTAGTTTATCTTTATCTTTTTTCTTTAATTTTTTGACTTTTTTGCCTTTTAGCATCCACATTTGTCTTGCGTCCCTTATCCCTTGTTTTCATTCATCGATTCACAGTAACGTAGCTTTATTACATACATGGACGACATTATTGTAAATCTATGAATTCGAAATTGCTTGATAGATTATGATGAATATAAGTTCACACTCGATGGAGAGTTTAGCATGGACCCGCATATTCGACAAATCGAGCTGTTGGATGTGGAAGTCAAGAGCATCCATTGCTAAAGGACTTTTCTTACGCCTGCGCACACAAGAAAGGTCCTAGATGCTTTAATTGATCCAACCTTAAAGTGGACCATTCCATAATGACTTGCTCGATACAAGGACGACATTATTGTAAATCCATGAATTTAAAATTGCTCGATAGATTTGTATGAATTTAAGTTCACATTGGATAGAAAGTTCCGTTTCCGGACTTGGGTATTCTGCAAATTGAGTCGTTGGATGTGGAAGTCGAGAGTGTTCATCACTAAAGGACTTTCCTTGCACCTGCAGGCACAAGGAAAGTCTTATTGCTTTAATTGATTCCACCATCTCATGGAGCATTCCATAATGACTTGACTTCATTCTCTTCTAGATGCATTGCATGGTATACCAAGCTCGTCTGGACTATTGATCATGTGTGCTTCTCGATAGATATGGTTAAGGCGAGACAATACGGAGATGATAAGTAGAGTCGGGTTAATCCGACAAAAGGATGCATGCCATATAAAAGCTATTGCATTGAAAGAGACGATACTGGAACCACTAAGGTCAAGAGCTTATTGGCCAGTAAGGGCGGTTTGACATGACATGTCATGAACTAGCTACTTGTCATGACATGCAGCCCCCGGTAATAGTTAGACTACCACATGTAGATCAATATTTAATAACAAAAATAATTCACACTTTAAAATACTATGAAAGCAACTTAGGTAAGCTTCTCCTTCCTCACATTGTACTTCCCGCCATACACTCTCCTCTCCCATTACTTAGGCATCAGACGGCCAATCGGATCAAAGTCTGAACACCAGAATTCTTGTATGTGGACACATTCCACTTGAAGCGATAGCGATTTTGGAGAAGATTTTGCCGCACGGTGAAACACGGCAAAGGAGAAGACTGGACAAATTGCCAATGTGGATAGACTTTGACGTCAATGGAGGACTTAACCATCTACTCCATCTTCTCTCAAAAACTTGAACTGTTTGGAAACGGATCGATGTGAAAATATAGTTGAGAACCTATCTTAATATGCCATTAGCAGTACGGAAGATGGGATGAAAGAGAAAGTGACGCAATAGTTTACATTCCACTTGAAGCATTAGCGATTTTGGAGAAGATTTCTCTGCGCGATGAAAAATGGCATAGGACAAGACTGGACGAATTGCCAATGTGGATAGACTTTGACGTCAATGGAGGACTTAACCATCTACTCCATTTTCCTTGGTCTCCCATGTAAGTAGCGTCTCGCGTAACCTTGTCAAATAGATATCGACGGAAAGAAAACAAGCGAAACAGAAATAGCAAGAGCTAAAATAAGGAGTTTCAAATCTATAATGGTGACCTTTGTTGTGATATTTGGTTACAAATTTTCTTTTCTCAAAGACTCAAAATTGTTTGGAATTGGACCGATATGAATATATAGCATGGAGAGACATTAAAGCTGGATGGACACGATAATGATCGAACATTTATGCGAACCACAATGGCTTCTATCGCATATATGGTCTCAAGTAAGCACCGAGAGCTTTATTTTGATTATTTACCCTTTTTTTTCTTTCTTTTTTCGACTTTTGGGCCTTTTAGTATCCACATTTGTCTTGTGTCTCTTATACCTTGTTTTCATTCATCAGTTCATGCTAACATAGCTTTATTACATACAAGGACGACATTATTGTAAATCCATGAATTTGAAATTGCTCGATAGACTCGTATTGTCACGCCCCGATCCTTGGGCACGCACACATCCTTCTCTTGCTCGATTTTAATATGCGATATCCCAGGACTATATATCGCCGACCCTTTCATTGTTTAAGCACATGCGGAAGCAATTATAAATCCCCAGACAATAAAACAATGGGATAGAAAAGCAGGCTATATTTTTCATATTGAAATTTACAACCAAACCTTTATACATGGCATTAGACAGAGCACTTCACAAACTATTCGCAACTTCAGAGTCTCACTCTATCTACACATATACAAAAGGGTTCACAAAGAGATGGGATTTCAATCCTTGTCTAAGTCATACTCGAGATCATCATGATCCTCTTCTGATTCCTCTTCACTCAGATCATTCTCTTCCTTAATTTCACCTGCGAGTTCTCATTCACAAATCCCTCCTCCTCAGCTCCTCGTCGGGATCCTGAAATGTTTTCCCCAAACTGGGATGAGACTACGTCTCAGCGAGTTCTACCCCACTAAGCCCGATTAGTAAACTATTATACTAAAGACTGCCTAAACACGCACAGGTCAGAAGACGTACCTTAGCATCAGATCCCACCTGCAAGTCAGTGCAATTTACAATAGGCACTCAAGCAATCATATCACCGATCGAAGCATCGATCAAATCGACCTAGTCGATTACAAGCCAACAAGACCACTCACGTCATTTCCATTCAGTCAATCAATTCACAACATCAAATCAAAACAATGATCAATCGACCTCGTCGATTACATGTCAGCCGGACCATCTCTAGGTCATCTCACTCCACACCATATAATCCCCAATAGTACACTCAGTCACAAAGCTACAGTAATGCTCTCGGGCGTCTATTCGCCAAGATGATGTACAATAAACACTTTATGTGCATACTCGTAGACATTCCACTTTCCTTCAGCCACATGGGCACGATACTCGATACACAGAAATACAGCCACGCAGGCACAATCTACTCCACACTTGCATGAGCAACTATCGCCACACATGCATAATCAACTATCGCCACGCTTGTATGATCAACTATCGCCACACAGGCATGATCAACTACCGCCACACAGGCATGATCAATTATCGCCACAAAGGCATGATCAATGTTCAACAATTTATGTGCATTCTCTAAGGCATCCTACATGCCAAAGCGATGTAATAATCGCCGAGCCCTACATGCCAAAGCGATGTAATAATCGCCGAGCCACATCACACAGCATTTCTTCACATAGCATTTCTTTTCATCTTTTATCATCATTAATAAATTATCGTGCATTAGCACACAATTGGCCTTAGCCAAAATATAATGATTTCGATTCCACAGTTCCCACCATTATTAGCGTCCACCAAAACACTTTTGGTGCTGTCAACCGACACCCGGTTATTTTTCAATTAATTTTCCAAATTAATTAACCCAGAAAATGATCTTGTGATCACAATTAATTCACTTCAGCACAAAATAAAGCTCAAATAAATAAATGAACTGCGCCATGATGATCAACACGAAATTTCGGTCGTCGGCCATCAATTTCTTAATTTCAAAAAAAATAATTAATTAATTAATTTCGAAAATTAATTAATAATTATTAAAAATTCCATTTAGCTCAAAATAAAGCTAATTTAAATAAACTACCGCACCACGATCATCATCATAATATTCCGGTCACATCGACCATCTCAACCTTAATTTCCGAAAAATAAATAATTAAATAATAAATTTCGAAAATTAAACAATTAACATTAGAATTCAATTTAGCTCAAATTAAAGCCCGATTAAATAAACGGACTTCACCACGGTCATCAGCATAATTTTCCGGTTCGGACCATCTCCCTTGAATTTTCGGAAAATAAATAATTATTTAATTTAATTCCGAAAATTAATATTAAAATGCCAAAAATCCCACTTAGGCCCAAATCGCCAAATTGAAGCCCGATTAGGGGTCGGAAAATTCCCGAGATACTTCCAATAAATAGTAGACCACGTCTACTTGCTAATTGCACAATCAATTTATCTAAATCACATCACAATTGACTAATAATTGCTAATTTAATCTAATCTAACAACCTAAACATAATTAATTAAATCTAAACCAACCTTAAGCATAATTAGCCACTAATCCTGGATTAGTGAGATTACTCACCAAATCGCGCGCAAATCGGATCAATCCGACGGCGGCGACGCGAGGAACGATTGTTCCTAAAGCACGGCTCGGGTTCGGGGCCGGGAAATGGCTCAAAACGATCCCGAAAGAGCTGGATACCCACTTCGTGGGTATGCTGGTCGCGGCTGAACGGAGCCGTTCCGCGACTAGGGCGGCGGGGAAGACCGGCGGAGGGCGAGGGGGTCGCGGGGGTGGTCCCGGGGTTGGGCGGTGGCCGGAGGTGGCCGGAGATGGGCTGGTCGGTGCGGAACAGGGGCGAACAGCAGCTGGATCGTGCGGCCTGGGCATGCGCGGACGGCGGGATGGCAGCGAGCGCACGGGCGACGGTGCGGCAGTACGATGGCGCGACGGCTGGACAAGCGGCGAGCGGGCGGTGGTCGCGGCGAGCTGCTGTCCTTCCTCCGTTTCTGGTTGGCACGAACAAGAGAGAAGAGAGGGAGAAGGAGTCGGTCACGTGGGGGAAAAAGTGGGAGAGAAGAGAGAGGAGAGAGAGGGAAGAGATAAGGAAGAGAAAAGTGAGCGGTGGGGGGAATCGCACGAAGGGGGGGGAGAGGAGAGAAGAGAGAGAAAAGAAGAGAGAGAAAAGAGAGAAAAGAAAAGAGAATGGAGAGAGAGAAAAAGAAAAAGTAAATACATTACTCTTCCTATTGAATTTTCTTCTCTTTCCCTTTTTATTTTCTTTCGGCCTTCGATTTTTCCTCCGATAATTTCTTTATCGAAATTTCGAACTCGTCAATAAATTGACGAGCGATGAGACAGGATCCTAAAAATGAATTGTGACACGCCCGAATATTTGATTCCCAAAACCGAATTAAATTTCATGATTAAAATCGACCGGACACGATTTTAGTCCAATCTAACCAATTAGGTAGCTTTTAGGGATTTTACCGCGGTTATATCCCTTAACGGCTTCACCCAATAAGTTAGCTAACTCGTGAGTGATCAGCTCAGAGAAAAAGGACCATAGGCGCGCCGACAATATGCACATTTCACTTTATCGAAACGGGGTCAAATTTCAGGATGTCACACGTATGAATATAAGTTCACACTTGAAGGAGAGTTCAGCATTGGGACCTGCATATTCGACAAATCGAGCTGTTGGATGTGGAAGTCAAGACCATCCCTTGCTAAAGGACTTTTCTAATGCCTGTGCACACAAAAAAAGGTCCTAATTGCTTTAATTGATCCCACCTTCTTGTGGACCACTCCATGATGACTTGCTCGAGACAAGGACGGCATTATTTTAAATCCATGAATTCGAAATTGCTCGATAGATTCGTATGAATTGAAGTTCACTTCAGGATTTGCACTCAAAGCTTTGAACTTAATGTGAGGAATAAAAGTAAAGACATGAAATCACAGAACAAGTTGAATAGCCTTGCTTCATTTTGGTTTCTGATTTAAAACTTCTTTTGTCTTTCGCTTTTATAACTCAGATATATCAATGGACTAGCAAGCTTCGTTCATTTAGATTACCGCCCTCTTGCTCCCATTAGATAAATTCTTGTGAATTATGATCCACACGTCTCACATCACAACTTGTAACATTGTGCATCTAATATCCGTGCCCCTCTATTTGCAAAGACTCATTAATCTTTTCTAGAGCAAGGATCGGATGTAAGTCAACAACGCTGAAAACTTAACATTGGTTAAAGAAAGTTCCCCTCAAAGATCGTAGGAGATCTGATGTGACGGAAGAGAGAGTGACACGAGTTCACATCCCACTCGAATCGATGATATTTATGATGATAAATGGATCGAGCTGGATCATACTCTGTCTCTCATATAAGTAGGGCGTTACATGTCAAATGCAAGATGCAAAATGGGACTTGATTAGTAAAGTGACAATTATGAATAAAGAAAGATATGCTTCTTGTGAATTGTGATCCACACATCTCAAGTCACAACTAGTAACACCATATATATTGTTGGGATATAATACACGAAAACAACAGGATCTTGCAATTTACGTTAACGTAAAATCACCAGAAAAATAAACGAGAAAAATAAGAACACTAGAAATTTACGTGGTTCGGTCCGAGTATCAGTACTTACATTCACACGGAGAGCCAGCAGCAAATAATCCACCATAATCGGAGTATTAGAGTTTACAATCATTCACACGTTCAAGTGTTTCTCACACTTAGATTTAACCAAAATTCTAATTATTTATAAATAAATAACTCATTTCGGTATAAACTCACGGCACAAAATTAACACATTCAAATCGTACGCCAAAAGAAAAGAAAAATCTCCAGCTTAGCTCTCTCTCTCTCGGCGGACGTGCGGCTCCTTTCTTCGTCAAAATTCTGCTTTTATACGCTTGGGCCCCACCTTTCCTTTTGTCTACGTGCAGGGTCTCCACGCCAAAAGGAATTCGGCAACGCAACAGGAGACCGATGAAGCTTCCTTCCTGGCCCTTTTTTTTCTTTCCTTTTATTTTATCTTCATCAGGTAAAACAAGAAAGCCCATGCCGTGGGATTATCCACTTTTGTAAATCTTCAAAAAATCCAGTTAATCGCATTTTTGCAAACGCTCAAACTCAAATTATAATTTAACATATATGATATGCGTGGCCCTTTATTTGCAAATACTCATTAGTCTTCTTTAAAGCAAGGACCAAGATGTAAGTCAACAATGCTAAAAACTTTAAATTGGTTCAAGAATGTTATCCTAAAAAATTGTCGGAGATCCGATGTGACGAGAGAGAGTGAACCAAGAGTTCACATCCCACTTGAATGGATGATATCTATGACGATACATGGTCACCAGTTTTTCCAATTACTTCAGATAGTTTGCTTGGGGCTTGAGCTAGATCATATTCCATCTCTCATCTAAGTATGTGAAATGCGAGATGCATATTGGACTTGACTCATAAACCAACGATTATCAACAAAGAAAGATATTTCTTGGGAATTGTGACTCTTGTGAATTGTGATCCACATGTCTCATATTACAAGTTCTAACACCGTATATCTGATATGTGTGGCCCTCTATTTGCGAAGACTCATTAGGCTTCTTTAGAGCAAGGACCGGGATGCAAGTCAACAATACATAAAACTAGACATTGGTTATGGAAAGTTCTCGAAATTCATACAAGAACTGACGTGATGGAAGAGAGAACGGCTCAAGACTTCACATCCCATTTGAATGGATGGCGGTTTTGGAGAAGGTTCCTCCACTCCGCAAAACACGGTGTAGAAGAATTAATACCCATGACTATAAATAGTCGTCATTTTGTCCGGTGACTTTAGATATTTCATTTGGGGCTTGAGCCACATGGATTGAGCTAGATCATACTCCATCTCTCGTCCAACTAAGGGGTTACATGTGAAATGCAAGATGTAGATGGGACTTGACTAGTAAACTAATGATTATCACCAAAGAAAGATACTTCTTGTGAATTGTGATCCACGTCTCACATCACAAGTTGTAACACCGAACATCTGATACGCATGGCCCTCTTTTTGCGAAGACTCATTAGTCTTCTTTAGAGTCTCTTTTTGCGAAGACTCATTAGTCTTCTTTAGAGTAAGGACCAGGATGCAAGTCAACAACACTAACAGCTTAACATTTGTTATGGAAAGTTCCCTTCAAAGTTCGTACAACATCCGATGTGATGGAAGAGAGAGCGACCCAAGAGTTCACATCCACTTGAATCAATGGTGGTTTTGGAGAAGATTCCTCCACTCCGCAAAACACGGCATAGAAGAAGTAATACCCATGACTATAAATAGTCGTCCTTTTGTCCAGTTACTTCAGGTATTTCATTTGGGGCTTGAGCCACGTGGATTGAGTTAGATCATACTCCATCTCTCGTCTAAGTAAGGTGTTACATGTGCAATGCGAGATGTAGATGGGACTTGACGAGTGAATACCAACACTTATCAACAAAGAAAGATACTTCTTGTGAATTAATTTCATACATCTCACATCACAAGTTGTAACACCGAACATTTGTTATGCGTCGCCCTCTATTTGCAAAGACTCCTTTGTATTCTTTAGAGTAAGGACCAGGATGCAAGTCAACAACATTGAAAACTTAACATTGGTTATGGAAAGTTTCCCTCAAAGTTAAATACGAGATCCGATGTGATGAAAGAGAGAGCTGTTATTTATTTTTATGATCCCACATTTTCGAACCCACATTTTCTCTTAAAGTGGTAGTGTTCCACATGTATTTTTTCCACGTTTCGTACCCTTTCGTGACAACCACCCATTTTGTAACCGTCTTGATGGGAGACGATGTATAAAAGGAACGTACGTTCATTTCTGACAGGCAATCACAAGGTCTAACACAAACCCTCTCATTTGGAATATACCACCAGTATGTGAGGGAATTGGGTTAGTAGAGTGTGCCCAATGTTTTATTGAATTTTCAGGTTTTTCCGACGAACGTGATTACGAACAATGGCTGGAGGTTTGTCTATAATCGATCCTAGCTTCCGCATTATGAATTTTATGTCTTTCAAGAGCAACCCAAGAGTTCACTCCGCAAAACATGGCATAGAAGAATTGATACCCATGACTATAAATAGTCGTCGTTTAGTCCGGTTACTTTAGATATATCATTTGGGGCTTGACTCCGTCGTTGGAGCTAGATTACACGTCATCTCACATCTAAGCAAGACGTTGCATGTGAAATGCGAGATGCATAGATAGGACCATGCCCAACGTCTAATAACCTGTAAGAGGAACGAGCAAAATAGAAAGAGTAAGAGATGAAATAAGGCGTGTCTAATTCTATACTGTGAGATGTCGGGTCAGTTAATATTTTTGGAAAAGGACCAATAATGAATATATAAGATTCCACTTAATAACACGCATGGATGAAAATTAAAGGCGCACAGACCTGACAATGATCATTAATTTTATGTATGCAAACGGCAATGGGTCGAGCTTGTTTTGATCAGTTTAATTTTTCCTCTTTTTAAACTTTCTTTTGGACTTTTGGGTGGTTTGGCATCAACACTTGTTTTGAGTCTCTAGATGCCTTGTTTCGTGGTAATCTAAATTTAATCAAACACATGGCTAACATTATTTGAATATACAAATTCTGAATTGTGGGATAAATTATTTGTACAAATGTAACTACACACAAGATAGAGATTTCTTAAGGGACTGTGTACTCTGCTAATTTGGGGTAAGAGAGCACCCTAAGTGCCACGACTTGGCATGGGAGGACATATAAGTGCCAAAACTTTTAAAATGTACACTTAAATGTCAACGGCGAGCCACATAGATACCGCACATCAGATTTTTGGTAAGCCTTGCCGGAGTTGGCACATAAGTGTCTAATTTTCGAAAAAGGTGATACATAATTATACTTTTTGGAAGTTTTGGCACTTATATGTTCCCCATGCTAAGTTGTGACACATGGGGTGTTCTTTGCCCACTATTGAATGTAGAAGTCAAGATCATACCCATTTGATATTCCTATGCACTCAAGAAATCTCTTCTCGATGTCATCTGGCTTACACTACATGGTCTGCTAAGCATCATTTAGACTACTGGTTATGTGGGCCCTAATGTTAGACCCATCCGATTAATGGTTTTGGTTTGGGTGGAGATTTATCGGTAATTTTAGTGTTTTGTTTCTTAAGCTTGACATAATATAGATATGTGAAGGGGAAAAAAAAGGGGAAAACAGAGAGAAAAGATAATAAAAAAATAATACAAAAATAGAGAAAAAGGAAAATAATAAATGGGGTTAAGTTGAATTTTAGTAAATTCGGGTTTGCTTTGGTTTTAATGAGTTTAGGCTTGATTTAGTTCAGAAACGGTTTGGGTTTGACTTAGTTTATAAATGTTTGGGCTCAGTTTGTTTTTGAGTGGGTTGGATTTAGTTCAATTGAGAGGGCAAGATATAAGAGCCCAACTGTGTCCACGGCCTAGAACCCACGATGTCCAAGTACGATCAATATTTGGACTGGGCCCAAGGGCCCGGGCCCGTGCCCTATTTTTTCATAATATATAATAAAAATGAAAATAAATTTGGAAATAGTTAGAAAAATAGGTCTTACTTAGGTGTTAAATCTTAGTACTCGATTCGGTTTAGTTTCTTTTAGATAGCATGCATGTAGTTCAGGTTTAGTTTAGGTTTAGGCAGATTAAACTCTTAGGAAAGAAACAAAAATTCGATTGAGGATTGTTTTGAAAAGGAGGCCATGACAGCTTGTTTAGGTTATTCAGGGTCGGCTTTTCTTTGCTTTTAGGCTCTTACATGTTTGAATGGACCAAGTACAAACGAGACGTACTTATAAAGAAAAAAAAATCGCGACCATGGAGTAAAGAACCAAGTCAATAACATTGGGGATATTCCTTCCCCGTTGCCTGGGTATTCAATTCATCTGTAAAAGGGTTGTCCCAATGCCCTATGTCAGATAAAATTATCCAATCTATCTTAAATTTATTGTTTGGATGATGATATGATTATAAAATTTTCAATTTTGTTAATATAATCTTAAAATTTTTGTTTGAAATTCCAATGTAATTTTTCCGGTTAATTTTTGCCAGAAATCACTGAAGTGATAGTCTAATTTGGTAATTATACTATGTGACACACCATCACATCAATGATTTTTAGAGAAAATTAATCGAAATGACTGTTCTCTTTCTTTTTGTGTAAATGTTGAGGACGAAATAGGTAAAATTAAAAAATTTAGGATGGAATTGATATTTACGAAATAGATTTAAGATTAATTGGACAATTTCCTTTCGGATAGGACCTCAAGAAGCCATGTTAGGTGATATATGAAATAACACTCCCACCTCTTGTTTATCAATTATCTCAACCTAACGTGGGAATATTTTATATTTATATTTTTATTTTTATAATATTATCACGGTTGTGGGATTGGGAGCCAAACAATTGGACTTTCAAGTGGGAATTGAAAGGTGACGAGTGGATAGATGGAGTTGTTTTATCAAGTCTTCCTCAAATGATTCAGTCTACCGACCCTCTCGCTTTGAATATGCGAATGGACTTATCGATTAACAATGTTTAACTAAGAATAATATACTTACTGGTCCATACAACTCACATCACAACTTGTTTTATTATTTTACAAAGACTTATTGATCATTATGGAGAAATAGATTGCGATGTAATAATGGTCAACAAAGCGGAAAAACTAAACTAACGTAACTACTTTGCCTGGAAAAAAGCATTATTCTTTGATGAAATTCTAGAAATGCGTCAAGAATCACCTTTTCTAGATGTTTCGTTATCGTGGATAACCCCTTGATGTTTGGAGCCATATTGGCTAAACCGTCAAGAAGGTTTACTTTTGCGAAGTTGAATCATGTAATATAAAGAAAATTCTTTCCGCTTGTGAAACACGGCACATCAAAGTGTTAGACCGATTCTCATCCATTTGCAACTTGCCGTCAATGGTAGGGAAAAATGCAAGTAAAAATACTACCTATTCAAATCAGTTAAAAATACGGAATTTTAATTTAGTGCTCTTTTTCCTCAATCTCTAATAAAGAGAAAATTCTGTTTGGCCATTCTCCGGTTGGTGTTGCATACATGTATATAATACTTAACTTCAATAAGCATACGAAAATCTAACTTTTCCCCTCCATCTTTGTCTCCCTTGCCTTTGCATGTCTCCACCACCTTGTTGCCCCATTGCAACCACGAAGTCGCTGTCCTCTACAGGCTTCGATGCTCATCGTTGTTGCAGAGCCAATCACCATGTTGACCATCGCCTCTCTCTCTCTCTCTCTCTCTCTGTGAGAACCACCGGGCCACCATGCCTTTAGATCTAGGTCGACCTAGATGTGGTGCACTTTAAGGACGGGTCATCGAATTGAGATACATATAAGGTCATCGACGTCAGAGATAACAGGATCAGTCCTGCTGACCTGGCCACCATAACCAATACGTTGCGACTTTGGTGACTTTGTTGGGATTTGTTTCAATAAACAAGAATAACCGCATGGCTAAATATGAGTTAAAAAAACGAATTGTAGCAGAAGTTTAAACACTCATACACATATTTCCAAAGTATTGTTCATTCATTTTAATAAAAGCATGTAGAAATGAGAAGGAGGCTAATCACATTACTTTTAGTCCTTGTTCAAAAATTTTGGTTCCAACGTTCTTCAAATTTTGACCACGAACTTTTGATGTCCTCACAGCGTCGGTTCCAAAGTTATTCAGATTCTGACTATGAATGCTTGATCTTCTGGTAACGTTGACTCTGACATTCTTGAAATCTTGACCATGAACGTCAGATGTCTTATGGTAATACTAATTCTGACGTTCTTTAGATCCTGACCACAAACATTTGATCTCTTCGTAATGCAAGTGCTAACGTTCTTCAGATCCAGTCCCACAAGTGTCAAGCCTCTAGTTCAGACACACCACCAATCTCACATTAAACGGTAGAGAGAAATTGAGAGATCTACAACTACAGTTATGCTAGTAATTACTCTCGTGTGTGAATGACTTGGTTGATCACTATCAACACTCTTAATTGTCAATTGTCAATCATCCTATGATCTACTCTCTCAATTGCCTTTTTATAATTGCTCTTAGATCATATTTAAATCGGCTCATTAACTCTAAAACCATTTCATAAAATTAATTCGACCGCAACATCTTTGTAACCATTACAAATATTTAATTCGACCAGTACATCTAGAATCATTTCAGAACAATAATTGATCGTTTGAATTTGAAAGTGTTTCATATTATTAAATTACTCATTGATTCTAAGATTGTTTCAGATCATAAATGTGACCGTTAAATCTAAAACAATTTCAGATCTTTAATTTAGCCGTTAAGTTTGAAACCATTTTGGATCATTAATTTGGCTATTTATTTGGAACTCACTTCAGATCACTAATGATGTCATTGATTCTGATCATTAATGCAGCTATTAATTTTGAACTTACTTTAAATTATTAATTTGAACATTAAATCTAAACTTACTTCAATCTTTGATTCGCTAGTAAAGTTTGAAACTCGCTTCAGATCTTGTAAAGGTTGAAGCTCTATCTTTTATTTTTAGCCCAATTGAATATGATTGGCTTAATTGTAAACTCATTTGCAATATTGTCTCTCTTGTTCAAACGTCATTCTAATTGGTTATGATGTGTGAAATCCCTAGGTTCATCACTGAGCTGACAGTACGACTTGCACTAACACATTAGCACAATTAAGAGAATTGATTATCCAGATCAGTCTCTTGTTCCTACAAACCATGAGTGACACCTAGCAATATGTCATGGCTACACAGATAATGTGAATATGAATATAATGAACCTATTAGCTTTGGCAAGCGTGTAATTTGATCCTTTTGTCATACCATGTCTCAATAGAACAAAGGCCATTGAATTATTTGTCAAGCCACCAATTGGACGCGATTTTAGTGTGACCTAACCTACTAGGTAGCTTTTAGGAATTTTTAGCGCAATTGACCCGTGGTCAATTATTTTTGAACAACATTGTACATCTTCGATACATTGGCGACTCTTAGTTATCATGAAATCTCGAGGTTTCAAATACGAACACAGGGTACCAAAACAACAAAAAGATCGGTCTAGTGCCGATCGACAAGAATTTTGCAATTAGGTGGAATTACCCACACTTGATCACATCGTTCTATCGAATTGACCTATCTCCGGTCTCTAATTGATTTTTAACTATACCGTAATGACCCTTGTAGATTAGCACGGTCAAGTAATCGATTCCTAGTCGAATTCTTAAATCGGTCGTGTTTATATTCCTTAACGGTTTCACCTGATAGGCTAGTTATTTTGTGAGTGGCCAACTTAGAGAAAAGAACTATAGGCGCGTTAATGAAAAGCTCATTTCATTTAATTGAAAATAGGGTTTGGAAATCAGGATGTCACAAATGTAATGGAGGTGAGGTATGGACATCCGAATCTTCTTAAGGCAATTAGTTCCTGCTAATGGTGCTCCGCAAAATCACGAACTATGCCTCTCAAGATACAACACCTAAAACTTGTTTGGATTAGCACTATGCAAACATGACTCAGTCGAACTGTTCAATTGAACCAGCACACCTAGAAAAAAATAAAAGAGTAGAGTAGTATTTCCAATCCCTTTTAGAATCAAGTCCGAAAAGCCTTCTCATGAAGCTCAATGATCATATCTATTTATAGAGCTTTAAAGTTCATGTGCATAAGAGATATATGAATTAAATCGACACATGTATAAAAGACATTCATGACTCAAGGGATACGTGAATCCAAGAGATTCATGAATCCAGAGACACGTCAATTCAAGAGATTCATGAACTCAATAAATGCATGAATTAAAAAGATACGTAAATCTAGGAAATTCATGAATTCAATAGATATGTGAATAGAAAAGTCTAGAAAATTCATGAATTCAATAAATACGTGAACAAAAAAGACATATCTTAATTTGTTGGCTTTCGTTGATCCATTAACCATAATTATAACATCTGTAACCGTGTCAAACAAATATTGACGGAAAGAAAACAAGTGAAATAGAAATAGAAAGAGCTAAAATAAGGAGTTTTAAATCTATAATGGTGACCTTTGTTGGGATATCGGGTCAGACAAATTATCTTTTCTCAAAGACACAAAACTGTTTGGAATTGGACATTCTGTGACATTCTGAAATTCGACCTCGTTTCGATAAAGTGAAATGGGCATTTCGTCGACGTGCCTATGGCTCTTTTTCTCTGAGCTGATCACTCACGAGTTAACTAACCTATTGGGTAAAGCCGTTAAGGGATGTATCAGCTGTAAAATCCCTAAAAGCTACCTAATTGGTTGGATTGAGCTAAAATCACGTCTGATCGATTTTTAACCACGAAATTGAACTCGATTTCGAGAATCGAATTTTAAGCGCGTAATAATTCTTACTTTTAGGATCCTGTCTCATTGTCCATCAAATTGTTGACGAGTCCGAAATTTCAATAAAGAAATTGTCGGAAGAAAATTGAAGACCGAAAGGAAATAAAAAGGGAAAGAGAAAAGAAAAGAAAATAAGAATAATGGTGTTATTTTTATTTTACTTTTTCTCTCTCCCTCTCTCTTTCTTTTCTTTCTTTTTCTTTCTTTCCTCTCTCTCTTTTCTTTTCTCTCGTGCGAATCCCCCCCAGCCGGATGCCGTCTGTCTTCCTCTTTCTTTTTTCCTTATCTCTTTGACTAGTCAAGCCTCATCTCTTTCTCTCTCTCCTCTCTCCTCCTCTCTCGACCTTTCTCCCTCCTTCCCGTGTTTGCTCGACTCTGAACCGAACCAGTAGCAGAAGAAGAGCCGCACGATCGCAGCTCGCCGTCGCCGCCCGTCCCGCCACCCGCACCTGCGACGCCTGCCCGCGCATGCCATGCGCTCCGCCCCGCGTCCGTCGCCGCTACCGCTCCTCCCCCCTGCACGAATCGGCCCCTGCTCAGCTCGGTTCTGCCCCAACTAGCCCCCGTCCGGCCACCTCCGGCCCCCGTTCAACCCCGCCGGACCTCCACGGCATCCCCCTCACCCTCCGCCGGCCTTCCCTCGCCGTTCAGGCCGCCGGAGCAGCCTCAACCAACCCCGTCCAGCAAACCCACGAGTGGGTTTCCAGCGACTTCGGGCTCGTTTTGGGCCGTTTCCGGGCCCCGGATCCGTGAGTCGCTTTGGGAAGACTTGTTCCTCGCGTCGCCGCCGTCGGATTGATCCGATTTGCGCTCGATTTGGTGAGTAATCTCACTAATCCAGGATTAGTTGGCTAATTATGCTTAAGGTTGGTTTAGTTTTAATTAATTACGTTTAGGTTGTTAGATTAGAATAAATTAGCAATTATTAGTCAATTGTGATGCGATTTAGATAAATTAATTGTGCAATTAGCAAGTAGACATGGTCTACTAATTATTGGAAGTGCCTCAGGATTTTTCCCGACCCTTAGTGGGCTCCAATTAGGCCATTCGGGCCTAAGTGGAATTTTTAGTATTTAAATATTAATTTTCGGAATTAAATTAAATAATTATTTATTTTCCGAAAATTCAACTGAGATGGCCAGGAACCGGAAAATTATGCTGATGACCGTAGTGAAGTCCGTTTATTTAATCGGGCTTTATTTTGAGCTAAATTGAATTTTTAATATTAATTATTTAATTTTCAAAATTAATAAATTATTTATTTATTTTTCGGAAATTAAGATTTTGATGGCCGAAGACCAAAATCTCGTGCTGATCGTCATGGCGCAGTCCGTTTATTTATTTGAGCTCCACGTTGTATGGAATTGAATAAATTGTGATATTTTAGGATTTACCCTAAATTGATTGGAATTGATTGAGATTGAATTGTTGATTGGTAAATGGCCAAGTATGTTATTCAGCATTTATAATGCTTTGTTCAGTTGATTTAATTATTTGATTGAGAAATTGTTGGGCATTGGTTGTCGGTATTGAAAGTAGATTGGTAATCATTTGAAAGAGGGCACGTGGGCTCGGTGAATTGGAATATCACCTTGAGAATGCACGTGAGTTCAGTGGTTGAATATGTCACCTTGGCGAAAAGGTCGCCTAAGAGAATGCACGTGACTCGGAGACTCGGTATGTCATCCTGGAGAATGCACGTGGCTCGGTGACAGAGTTTGGCATCTAAAAGGGCACGTAGGCTCGGTGAATTGATGCATCACTTTGGTGAGATAGCACCTAAGAGAATGCACGTGGGCCCAGGCATCTAAAAGGGCACGTGGGCTCGGTGAATTGATGCATCACTTTGGTGAGATAGCACCTAAGAGAAGGCACGTGGGCCCGGGCATCGTAAAAAGGACACGTGGCTCGGTGATCTGATGCGTCACCTTGGCAATTGAGTGCCTTAGAGAATGCACGTGGGTCCAGTATTTGGAAATAACATCTAAAATGGCACGTGGCTCGGTGAATTGATGTACCACCTTGGCGAAGAGGTCGCCTTAGAGAATGCACGTGGGCCCAAGGTTTGAGGCACGTGGCTAGGAGACTTGGAAGGTCATCTTGGAGAATGCACGTGGCCTAGTTTTTAGATATCCCACAGTGGGGATTGAATTATATGACATGTAATCGACTGGTTCAATTTGTTTGAAGTGAATGGGTGTTTATTGTGAATTGTACTGACTTGCAGGTGGGATCTGAGGCCAAGGTAAGTCCTCTGCCCTGTGCGTGTTTAGGCAGCCTTTAGTATAATGGTTTACTAATCGGGCTTAGTGGGGTAGAACTCGCTGAGACGTAGTCTCATCTCAGTTTGGGGAAACCATTTCAGGACCCCGCTGAAGAGCTGAGGAGGAGGAATCCGAGAAGGAGAACTCGGAGGCGAATCTTAAGGAGAAAGATTTTCGGAAGAAGAAGACAATCCTGAGAGTGGCCTTGAGTACGGCCCAGTTCGTCTAAGTTTCTGTCTTCTTTTGAGATCTCCATTTTGATGTGAATAGTTATGAAGTGGTTTGTGTTTTGTACAAAAGTTTGGTTATAAATTTCAATATGAAAAATATGGCCCTGCTTTTCTATCCCATCGTTTTATTGTCTGGGGATTTTAATTGCTTCCGCATATGCTTAAAAATGAAAGGGTCGGCGATACATTGTCCTGGGATATCGTATTATAAAATCGACCAAACAGAAGGATGTGTATGTGCCCGAGGATCGAGGCGTGACACATTCGTGCGAACTGTAATGGCTTCTATCACATATAAGGTCTCAAGTAAGCATTGAGAGCTTTGTTTTAATTAGTTTAGCTTTTTCTTTTTCTTTCTTTCTTTTTACGACTTTTTGGCCTTCTAGGATCCACATATGTCTTGTGTCTCTTATCCCTTGTTTTCATTCATCGATTCACGGTAACGTACCTTTATTACATACAAGGACGACATTATTGTAAATCTATTGATTCGAAATTGCTCGATAGATTGGTATGAATATAAGTTCACACTCGATGGAGAGCTTAGCATTGGGACCCGCATATTCGACAAATCGAGCTGTTGGATGTGGAAGTCAAGAGCATCCATTGCTAAAGGACTTTTCTTACGCCTGTGCACACAAGAAAGGTCCTAGTTGCTTTCATTGATCCCATCTTCCTGTGGACCATTCCATAATGACTTGCTCAATACAAGGACGACATTATTGTAAATTCATGAATTCAAAATTGCTCAATAGATTTGTATGAATTAAGTTCACACTAGATAGAAAGTTCAGTATTCGGACTTGGGTATTCTGCAAATTAAGTCGCTGGACGTGGAAATTGAGGGTTCATTACTGAAGGACTTTCCTTGCACCTGTAGGTACAAGAAAAGTCCGTATTGCTTTAATTGATACCTCCATCTCATGGTGCATTCCATAATGACTTGACTTCATTCTCTTCTAGATGCATTGCATGGTATACCAAGCTCGTTTGGACTATCGATCATGTGTTCTTCCCGACAAATATGGCTAAGGCGAGACGATATGGAGATGATAAGTAGAGTCAAGTTAAATCCGACAAAAGGATGCACACCATGTAAAAGCTATTCCATTGAAAGAGACGATACTGGAACCACTAAGGTCAAGAGCTTATTGGCCAATAAGGGCGGTTTGACATGACATGTCATGAACTAGCTACTTGTCATGACATGCAGCCACCGGTAATAATTAGACTACCACATGTAGATCAACATTTAGTAACAAAAATAATTCACACTTTAAAATACTATGAAAGCAACTAAGGTAAGCATCTCCTTCCTCACATAGTACTTCCCGCCATACACTCTCCTCTCCCGTTACTTAGGCATCGGACGGCCAATCGGATCAAAATCTGAACACCAGAATTTTTGTATGTGGACACATTCCACTTGAAGCGATAGCGATTTTGGAGAAGATTTTTCTGCACGGTGAATCACGGCAAAGGAGAAGACTGGACGATTTGCCAACGTGGATAGACTTTGACGTCAATGGAGGACTTAACCATCTACTCCATTTTCATCGGTGTGCACGGAAGTTGCGTGTTATGTGTAAAACATGACATGCGGTGTCAGGTTAGACATGTTATCTTCTCTTAAAAACTTGACCTGTTTGGAAACGGACCAATGTGAAAATATAGTTGAGAATCTATCTTAATATGCCATTAGCAGTACGGAAGATGGGATGAAAGAGAAAGTGACGCAGGATGCGACGATGAGGGATGATTCAGCGGGAGGTCGAGTGGTTGAAGAAGATGGAGATTGTGTTGAGCTTCATTTGTGGTGAGAAGGCTTGAGGCCAAGCTCGAAACTCGAGCGCTACCCAAAGCTTCAGGTTTGAGGTCAAGCTTCAAGGCAAAAGCAGCCATGGATGAGTGTCGTCCATGGCTGGCCATGGGCATCGTTCATGGTGGATGGGAAAAAACGATACCCATGGATCACTAGTATACACGAACGAATGAATGAACGAATAGACAAGTGAGCGCAATAGAGCAAGAACGGACGAGGACGACACAAGTGATAAAATCGCATTAAATAACGAAACTGAAACCGACCCGATATGCCTACGCATCCATTTACAAAACCCATCTGCCCATTTCCTCCTCCCAGCTCCGCGTCTGACCTCACCTACTGAGATTCTTCTAGAAAGTTTGGGTTTTATTTTACTTTTCATCTCTCCTCGTCCGTTCATCCGTTTGGTTCTCATCCCAGAGACCTTTTGGAAGATGGGTTTGATCTTCTTGAGTGAGTCCCTGCATTCTGTGCCCCTTGCACTGGCGGCGATGGCCATGGACGAGCATTGGCGTGCTCGTGAGCAGGTCGGCATAAGCCGACTCAAGATCCAGCCATGGCAAACACAAGATGAAAGAAAATAGAAGTAGAGAGAGAAGAGGGAGAGAGAGAGTCGCAAACAGAAACAGAGGGGAGGAGAGAGAGTAAAGGTGAGAGATGGAGTGTTAATGGAGAGAGTGGGACTAATAGGTGGGCCCGAATTTGCCATGTATCGATTAGTGTATGGTTAATTGTATCTTCCTCCATGTCATATTAAACACACCCAATATTTTTTCTACAGAGGGACACAGAGGGAGATGAGAGAGAGACGTCGGCACCAAGCAGCATGTAGGCCCATTGGGCCAGATTTGGACAAAATTTTGGGTCCGATTAATGGACCGGCCGAGTCAAGACAAGGGTTTTGGAATCTAGCCCGCCCATACATACGTTCGTTTGAAAAAGGGATAAATACATTGAAAGTCCTAAAACTTGTCATCAAACAATTGAATCCTAAAACATTTAAAAAGTGTAATTAAATCATCAAACTTATTACAAAAATTGTAATAAAGTTTCAAAACTTCTAAAAAGTGCAATCAAATCCTAAAATTTGTCAAATCAAGTCTTTTCATTAATAACTTGTCAAATTTGAAAGTTTTGGGATTCAATTACACTTTTGTGACAAGTTTTAGGACTTTATTGCACCTTCATAACAATTTTTAGAAATTGCACTTTTTGAAAGTTTTAAAATTTCTAGTATGCTTATTCCTTTGCAAAACATAATGCCCCCAACTTCTTTGGCAAAGTTCATGCAAGGGCAGCAGCACTTGCCCCACAGCAACTTTGGTGTTTTATTAATATTTTTCTTTTACTAATTTATTCTTCTTCCTTAATTCTTTTCATTTTGTGATTCATTTTTTTTTTATTAAGGACATGCCTCATAGGTGGGCACGCACATTAAAAAATTACAAAGATCAAACATTACCATTTCCCATTAGGCAAAGTGGAAGGAACTTATGAAGGAAGTTGATTGCCCAATTTTATGACTCAATTGTATTTTTGTGATGAGTTTTAGGAATTCTAAGACACTAATCTCTGAAAATAATTCTTGCTAAAATTGATTCTCTCTTTTTCGAAGGATGTAAAGTTACTCACATAATTTGATCAAAGTAAATCATGCTCCAATCTACACCTCATGTTTTCTTTAACTTATGATGTTGGTACACATTCAACTAAAAATAATTGGACCAAAATTCACAAAACTAGATGCCAACGTACATCAATTGTGGTCATTTGAATTTATCATATTTTTGATGTGAAAAGCTAAATTGTAACAAGCAAATGTAATATTTATAAGAAATATTAATGATCTTGTTATCATTAAAACTATTCTTAAGGATTGATGTTGCAACCGTTCCGGGATGGAAATGCAAATGACAAAAATTCCCAAAAAAGCTTTCAAGTAACTAACGAACCATTACAGAAATGGATAATTGAATTAGCTAAGATAAATAAAGTACAAAATATTTTCAGCAAAAAAAAAAAAATTACAAAAGATGATTTGCTACACAGGCTACAACTGAAAGACCATATTATCTCAAAAAGTGAAGCATGTAGGAGCAACTAGTTCTTCCAATTTGATGTCCTCTAATGCACTTTGCACGATGGAGTTACATGTTGATATCCCCCTAGAAACTTGTTGCATGGTTGGACAATGCTCTGGTTTGGGATTTAAGCATGACAATGCCGTCTTTGTCACTAAAGCCACTTCCCCTAGAACATTACCTTTTGGGTATGAAATTCTTTGATCTAAAACTTCCTTCAGTGGCCAAGAAGTTGTTGAATTGTTCAATGGTGATGAAGATGAGGATGCGAGTGAAGAAATGAGGTCGCCTGGATGGCTTCCCATGATTACTTCCAATGCCACAACTCCGAAGCTATAAACATCACATTTCTCGTTCACTTCCATCATGTATGCGAGTTCTACATAGAGAAAAGAGCAAAAAATTTTCTAGCTTTTATACAATATCTATGCTTTATAAATTTAAATTGATTTTCAGTAAATTATGTGTAGAGAATTAAGAATAAAGTAATACATTCTCTAGATTCCAATGGGCTTTAAAATTTTTGGATGCTTTAGGATAAAGTTTCACTTTTTAAGTTAGTGGCCTACATATCAATTAATATTTAATCGAACTTTCAAATCGCGTAGATAGTGTTGGGCTTGGTATTAGGAATTTGGAAATAGAAAGGAAGGTGGTTGGAGATGAGGATCCCAAGTATGATCACTTTCCTATCCATAAAAATTAAGCAGGTGAAATTTTGAAGAAACCAACTTACTTGGAGCTGCATATCCAAAGGTGCTTGCAAAGGAAGTCCAATTGGATGAATAAGGTTTTAAAACCTTAGCCATGCCAAAATCAGAGATGTGAGCTTCATATTCTTCATCCAATAAAATGTTCTTGCTCGAGACATCTCGATGAATTATGGGAGGAGAGCATTCATGGTGCATGTAGGACAATGCATAAGCCACCCCTTTGACAACATTCACTCTCCTATTCCAGTCAAATGTTGCCATCCTCTCTTCATTGTTCAATACATCCTTCAAGCTGCCCGATTCCAAGAACTCGTATACCAAAAATGAATGTCGAGAACTCGAGCAAAAGCCATAGAGCTTGATGATATTTCGATGTCGAGTTTCGGTCAGAGCATGAATCTCCCGTTCAAATGCTTTTTGATTGGCCATTTCTACGTCCACTGCTTCTTTAAATTTCTTTATAGCAAAAGTTTCACCTGTTTGCAACTAGGCCTTGTAAACACTCCCCTGTCCTCCCACACCGATGCAATATTTGGCATCAAACTCTTCTGTGGCTTCAATGATGCTCTCATAAACCATTCTTCCATCAAAGCTCCATATTACCCAGGGGTTCTCATTGCTTCCATTAGCCAAAGTAGCCTCTGTTTTTCTTATTCTTCGGCATCCAATACTTGAAGCTCCCACAACAAGAAGCAAAGAAAGTAGGCAACCCAAAATAGGAATCAAAACTAGCAGCAACTTTTTGTTTTTGTTTCTTCCTTTCAACATTGGTGTTGTACAGGGGCTAAGACCAGCAATGTCTCCACACAAGCCTTTGTTCCCTCTCACAACTCCAATCGTAGCATTACGAAAGGCTGGAATGTTTGGTAAAGAACCCTCTAACTCATTAAACGATATGTCGATGGATGTCAAGCTTATCATATCTTGAAATGTTGACATAGTTGAACCCGATAATTGATTGTGTGAGAGATTGAGTATTTCTAATCAGTGCAATAGCCTAAGTTGTCTAGGTATTTCTCCTGTGAGGAAATTTTGACTCAGATCGAGATGCTGAAGGGATTGAAGATTCCCAATCTCGATGGGAATACTCTTTTCTAGATTATTCCTACTTAAATTTAAGAATAGAAGGTGGGAGCCCTCCCCAAGTTGGGTAGGAATTGAGCCACTCAAGTTATTTCCTGCAATGTTGAGTGATTCTAGATTGGACAATGCTCCAAGTTCTTGAGGGATGTGGCCTACCAAAAGGTTGCAGTCCAACAAAAGCTGTAGTAGCAACTTCAATTTTCCTAGGTCTTTAGGAATTTCTCCAACAATATAATTTGAAGAGAGGTCAAGTTTCCCCAATTGAGTCATGTTTCCAAGCTGAGGTGGTATGGCACCGGAGATTTTATTGTTGGAGATTGTCAAGCTTGTCAATTTTCTACATTCACTCAATGTCGAGGGTAGCTCACCGTAAAGTTCATTGTCATTCAACTCAAGGTAATCCAAGGAGGGGTACACACCAAGTGCATCAATTATGTTATCCTTGAGCAAGTTGTTTTTGAGCCCAAGTCTAATCAAACTTGAACAATTTTTCAGGCTTCTTGAGATTCCAGTGAGGTGATTGTTTCTTGCACTAAAATTCATAAGAGTTTGGCTACTGCATATTTCTTGCGGCAATTGGCCAACAAGTGATTTTCATCCAGACTTACTCTTGCGAGGGATGTGAGATTATTCATCTCGGTGGGAAGAGAGCCCGACAATAAGTTGGTGGCAATATGAAGGTCTGATAGGTGGGTCAAGTTGCCTGGACGACGGGATAGGACCTGTTAAATTATTGTATCCCAATTGCATTTTTATCAATGAACTCATTCCTCCAACTTCCAAAGGTATGGAGCCAGAAAGCTGGTTGTTAGTGAGGTAAAGATATGCCAAATTACTCATTTTTCCTAAAGTTGTAGGGATGGATCCTTTGAGATAATTGGAAGATAAGTCAAGTCATGGAGAGACCCCAACCTTCCTATTTCCTTTGGAATGGATCCGACAAGTTGATTACCGAAAAGCCATAACTGCCACAAGCTACTCATGTTTCCAATGGAAGAAGGAATAGGACCAGAAATGTTGTTCTCAATAAGACCGAGACTTTTTAAAGATTGCAATGACCCAAGTTCAATTGGAATGGATCCGACAAGTTGATTACCACCAAGCCATAACTCCCCCAAGCTACTCATGTTTCCGATGGAAGAAGGAATAGGACCGGTGATGCTGCTATAAGAAAGATCGAGATATTGTAAAGATCGCAATGACCCAAGTTCAATTGGAATGGATCCTTTGAGATGATTGGAAGATAAGCCAAGTCCAAGGAGAGACCCCAACCTTCCTATTTCCTTTGGAATGGATCCGACAAGTTGATTACCATTGAGCCATAACCCCCCTAAGCTACTCATGTTTCCAATGGAAGAAGGAATAGGACCGGAAATGTTGTTCTCCTTAAGACTGAGACTTTGTAAAGATCGCAATGACCCAAGTTCAATTGGAATGGATCCGACAAGTTGATTACCGAAAAGCAATAAATCCCCCAAGCTACTCATGTTTCTGATGGAAGAAGGAATAGGACCGGTGATGCTGTTCCAAGAAAGATCGAGATATTGTAAAGATCGCAATGACCCAAGTTCAATTGGAATGGATCCTTTGAGATAATTGGAAGATAAGTCAAGTATATGGAGAGACCCCAACCTTCTTATTTCCTTTGGAATGGATCCGACAAGTTGATTACCACCAAGCCATAACTCCCCCAAGCTACTCATGTTTCCGATGGAAGAAGGAATAGGACCAGCGATGCTGTTCCACGAAAGATCGAGATATTGTAAAGATCGCAATGACCCAAGTTCAATTGGAATGTTTCCCGAAAGGTTATGGTGACTTAAATCCAGATGAATAAGCTTGGAAACATGGCCAATGCTCAGAGGGATGTTCCCGAAGAGCTTATTGTATGCAAGGCTTAGAAATGTCAAGTTGCTTAAGCCAAGTATCTCAACGGGAATTGGGCCAGTCAAATCATTACGACTAAGATTGATATATTGTAAAGGTGGCATTCCTATTTCTTTAGGAATGGAACCATAAAGCTTATTAAATGCAAGGCTTAGTACTGTCAAGTTGCTCAAGCCAAGTATCTCAATGGGAATTGGGCCAGTCAAATTATTACTAGCAAGATCGAGATATTGTAAAGATCGCAAAGACCCAAGTTCAATTGGAATGTTTCCCGAAAGGTTATTTCCAATTAACTCCAGACGAATAAGCTTGGAAAGATGGCCAATGCTCATAGGGATGTTCCCGAAGAGCTTATTGTAGGGAAGGCTAAGAGTGACCAAGTTGGGCAAATGGGAGAAATTGAGAGAGTGAAGCGTACCACGTATGGCAGAAGATGAAAGGTTGAAGCTCACAACGCTCCCCAGAGGATCACAATTGATTCCGCGCCATGAGCAAGGGCTGCTTCCATTCCATGAAGACAAATTATAGCGACTCCCGCTGTCTAACTTAGACTTCCATGTTAGGAGTGCCTCCACTTCCTCATTTACCGTATGGTTACTAGCATCAGTAAGGGCAACTAGAGAAGAGCTTCGAGATGAAGCAAGACAAGACATTTGTTGCGGGAATATGAGAAGAAGGTAAGCGAGGAACAACATTGAGAGTTGTTTCTGAGACGAGGGCATGAGAGGTTTGAGGTTTTTTGGGGTGGGCTTTTCTTCGTTTCTTCATTTAGATTACCGTCCCTCTTGCTCTCATTAGATAACTTATTGTGAATTATGATCCACACGTCTCACATCACAACTCGTAACATCGTACATCTAGTATGCGTGCCCCTCTATTTGCAAAGACTCATTAGTCTTTTCTAAAGCAAGGATCGGGATGTAAGTCAACAACGCTGAAAACTTAACATTGGTTAAAGAAAGTTCCCCTCAAAGATCGTAGGACATCTGATGTGACGGAAGAAAGAGTGACCCAAGAGTTCACATCCCACTGAAATCGATGATATTTATGACGATAAATGGTCATCAATTTGTCCGATTACTTCAGATATTTCATTTGGGGCTGGAGCCACATGGATCGAGCTGGATCAAACTTCATCTCTCGTCTAAGTAGGATGTTACACGTGAAATGCAAGATACAAATGGGACTTGATTATGAAACTGACAATTATCAATAAAGAAAGATATGCTTCTTGCGAATTGTGATCCACACATCTCACATCACAACTAGTAACACCCTACATATGATATGCGTGGCCCTTTATTTGCAAATACTCGTTAGTCTTCTTTAAAACAAGGACCAAGATGTAAGTCAACAATGCTAAAAACTTTAAATTGGTTAAAGAATGTTCTCCTCAAAAATCGTAGGAGATCCAATGTGACGAGATTGAGTGACCCAAGAGTTCACATCCCACTTGAATCGATGATATCTATGACGATAAATGGTCACCACTTTTTCCAATTACTTCAGATAGTTTGCTTGGGGCTTGAGCTAGATCATATTCTATCTCTCATCTAAGTAAGGCATTACATGTGAAATGCAAGATGCATAGTGGACTTGACTCACAAATCAATGATTATCAACAAAGAAAGATACTTCTTGTGAATTGTGATTCCTGTGAATTGTGATCCACACGTCTCATATCACAAGTTTTAACACCGTATATTTGATATGTGTGGCCCTCTATTTGTGAAGACTCATTAGGCTTCTTTAGAACAAGGACCGGGATGCAAGTCAACAATACATAAAACTAGACATTGGTTATGGAAAGTTCTCGAAATTCATACAAGATCTGACGTGATGGAAGAGAAAGCTACCCAAGAGTTCACATCCCACTTGAATGAATGGCGGTTTTGGAGAAGGTTCCTCCACTCCGCAAAACACGGTATAGAAGAATTAATACCCATGACTATAAATAGTCGTCCTTTTGTCCGGTGACTTTACATATCTCATTTGGGGCTTGAGCCACGTGGATTGAGCTAGATCATACTCCATCTCTTGTCTAAGTAAGGTGTTACATGTGCAATGCGATATGTAGACGGGACTTGACTAGTAAATACCAACAATTATCAACAAAGAAAGATACTTCTTGTGAATTCTTTTCACACATCTCACATCACAAGTTGTAACACTGACCATCTGTTATGCGTCGCCCTCTATTTGCAAAGACTCATTAGTCTTCTTTAGAGTAAGGACTAGGATGCAAGTCAACAACATTCAAAACTTAACATTGGTTATGGAAATTTCCCTCAAAGTTCGTACGAGATCCAATTGATGAAAGAGAGAGTGACCCAAGAGTTCACATTCACTTGAATCGATGGTGTTTTTGGAGAAGATTCCTCCACTCCGCCAAACACGGCGTAGAAGAATTGATACCCATGACTATAAATAGTCGTCGTTTAGTCCGGTTACTTTAGATATATCATTTGGGGCTCGACTCCGTCGTTGGAGCTAGATTACACGTCATCTCACATCTAAGCAAGACGTTGCATGTGAAATGCGAGATGCATAGATAGGACCATGCCCAACGTCTAATAACCTGTAAGAGGAACGAGCAAAATAGAAAGAGTAAGAGATGAAATAAGGCGTGTCTAATTCTATACTTTTGTGAGATGTCGGGTCAGTTAATATTTTTGGAAAAGGACCAATAATGAATATATAAGATTCCACTTAATAACACGCATGGATGAAAATTAAAGGCGCACTGAGACGACAATGATCATTAATTTTATGTATGCAAACGGCAATGGGTCGAGCTTGTTTTGATCAGTTTAATTTTTCCTCTTTTTAAACTTTCTTTTGGACTTTTGGGTGGTTTGGCATCAACATTTATTTTGAGTCTCTAGATGCCTTGTTTTCATGGTAATCTAAATTTAATCAAACACATGGCTAACATTGTTGGAATATACAAATTCCAAATTGCGGGAAATTTGTACAAATATAACTACACACAAGATAGAGATTTCTTAAGGGACCTGTGTACTCTGCTAATTTGGGGCTAGGAGAACACCCTAAGTGCCACAACTTGGCATGGGGAGACATATTAAGTGTCAAAACTTTCAAAATATACACTTAAGTACCAACGGCAAGCCACATAGATGGCACATCGGATTTTTGGCAAGCCTTGTCAGAGTTGGCATATAAGTGCCCAATTTTCAAAAAATGGTGATACATACATATACATATACATATACATATATATATATATATATATATATACATATACATATACATATACATATACATATACATATACATATATATATATATATATATATATATATATATACTTTTTGGAAGTTTTGGCACTTATATGTCCCCCATGCCAAGTTGTGACACTTGGAGTGTTGTTTGCCCATTATTGAATGTGGAAGTCAAGAGCATACCCATAGGATATCTCTATGCACACAAGAAAAACCCAAACTCCCAAACTGTTTAATTTATCAGACTATCTATTGGGGTAGTGCACAATAACTTGACTTGATTCTGTTGGAGAAATCTTTCCAGAATATTTTGAAGCTGACAAAACGTTTCTATTAGTCTAAGTCTGGATGTTAGGAGACCGACAGTTTAAAGTCTGAAGACTTTGTATTCTCGAGACTCAAGATCCAAGACCCAAGACTCAAGACTTAAGACTCAAGACTCAAGACTTAAGACTCAAGACTCAAGACTTAAGTCTGTTCTCACTGACAGTCTTTCTAATCCAGTGACTAAGGAAATCCAAAGCCGAGGTCTATGGTTGAGGATTCGATCCTATCCTCTGGAAAAGATTCTTTGGTTGGATAATTATTTCGGATTCTTTAATTCTATCTAAGATCGATTGAAGATCCGATGGTCGACGAAGTAATCTTGGAATGTTCTATTCTTGGAAACCGAGATCCCGATTGTATGGGCGAACAGATTGATGGGCTATCATCGATTCCTTAAATAGCTCGGATGATCTTCTTGATTGATTCCGTCCAACGGGTAGATTGGAGGAATTCCTTTGGTAAGTGCCAACGGCTATGATGGCATGAAGGAGTATAAAAGGAAGACGTTCTAGTTGTTTTAAGTGTGTGATTGATAGAAAAATTCCAGAGTCCGAAGACCCTTGATTATTAGTTGAGACTGTTCGAGCAAAATTGTATACGAGAGAGTGTTTGTACTTGGCGAGACCTTGAGTGAGTGTGGTAGATCATCTACACCTAGAATTCAAGGAAGATCAACACTGTAACAGCTCGTGATTATAGTGGAATCCAGCCAATCGGCTGTCGGTGCGAAGAGTGGACGTAGGCTTGAATCAAGCCGAACCACTATAAACCGAGTGTTCAATTCTCTCTTTCCCTTACTCAGTCTCTTGATTGATATTTAATTATTGCAAATTCTTTAACTGTCTAAAGTATTGTGCAATCTTCAAGAAAATTCGTTGTATACCTATTCACCCCCCTCTAGGTACTCATACTAGCAATATCAATTGGTATCAGAGCCCGTGTTCTCATTTTGTTTGAAGTGTTTTTACTTCAGAGTAAAAGATCCATGGCTAGTATGCTAGCACCGGGGCTGATGGAAGGGCAAAGCAATACCAGACCTCCCTACTTCGATGGAAAGGATTACAACATCTGGAAGAACAAGATGAAAGCTTTCCTTCGATCAAAGGATCCTCTGGAATGGGACGTTGTGGAAAGAGGAATCACTCCTGCTGCTGCATCAATCTCTCGAAAGAGGGAAAGACACTATTGAAACCAGCGGAATGTCTCGGGAAGAGATAAACAAGAGACAAGCACTCGATGCAAAAGCAATTTACTCCTTATATTGTGCTTTATCTCCAACTGAATATAATAGAATATCTTCTTGTGTTACAGCAAAAGAAGTATGGGATAGATTACACATCACCTATGAAGGGACGGTCGAGTGAAGGAGACCAGAATTAACATTCTCCTTGGTCAATATGAAGCCTTCAAAATGAAACCAGGGAGAATCTATAACTGACATGTTTAGTCGTTTTACAGATATTGTCAATGGTCTTGAGAACCAAGGACAAAAATTTCTGATCCCATGAAGGTGAACAAGCTTCTGCGTGGACTCTCCAAGGATTGGAATCATATAAAGACTTCAATAAGAGAGACGCAAAGAATCATGCCATTATCTCGTAGACGAAGCTGATTGGAACTCTTGTCTTACGAAGTGGAACGTATTAATGAAGACGAAGATCCAAGAGGTAAGAAATCTATTGCACTAAAATCAAATGACGATTCTGATGATGCAGATTCTGAAGATGATATGGATGATGAGGAGCTCGCTCTCATGATAAGAAGATTCAGAAAACTGAATAGAAAAGGCAGAAGGTTCATCCCAAGGAAACAAAGTTTTCAGAGACAGCAGACTAAGTCTGTTGATGATGAGGAACCAAACAAAGATGTAGTTTGCTTCGAATGTAAAAAGAAGGGACACATCAGACCCAACCGTCCTCTTCGAAAAGAAAAGAGGAAAAGCTGAGAAGTTTCGAAAGGCTCTCAAAGCCGAAACCCGGGAGTGATACGAGAATGTGAAGAGAGTGATAATGAATATGCCAACATATGTTTGATGGCAAACTCGGACTCGGACTCAGATTGGATCGACTGAACAGTGAATTCGAGGTAAGTAATTTTAAAATTCCTGTCAAAGTCTCTAAATATATTAATGAACTGTGTTTCGAGTCTTAAGACTTCTCTCAAAAGAATTTCCGAACTTAAAAAGGAAAATTCAAATCTGAAACAAAAGGAAGTTATTTTAGAAGAAAAAGTTAAAAGTCTAGACCTAAATGTTTATGCTCTTAAAGAAAAAGAAGATGATCTTTTAAAAGAAAATGTTTTCTTAAAAACAGACTTATCAAATATTTCAAAGAAATTTTCGATAGGATCCAAAAGCTTGAAAAAGTGCTTTCGGTTCAAAGACCCTATTTCAATAAGTCCGGGTTAGGCATGACAGCGGAGACAATTCCCTTGATTGATTTTCCTAAAGTTAAAGAAAGAATTAAGAAGAGACCGTCAAGAGAAGCTTACAAAAATCATTTCAAGAAAGTTTTCGTAAAGTCTGTTGGTCGAAATGCTCTAAGGTGTTCAAAATGTAACAGTCTAGATCATTTTGAAAAAGACTGTCCTATGGTTTGGAAACCTGTTAAAAAGCATGGCCCAATAATGCTTATCCTACTAACTCCAAAGGACCCAAGAAAATTTGGGTACCAAAGAAAGCTTGAGACTCTCACTTGACCGGCAGTCTCCGTCAAGAGAAAGATAAAATGGTATCTTGACAGCGGATGCTCAAGACACATGACAGGAGACTCAAAGTGCTTCATAAAGCTTGTTCAAGTAAACGGCGGAAATGTTTCATTTGGAGGAAACGGTAAAGGAAGCATCGTGGGGTTTGGAACTGTGAAAATTGGAAATCTCACAATAAGCAATGTTTCTCTAGTAGAAGGACTCAACTATAACCTTCTCAGCATTAGCCAATTGTGTGATACCGGTTTCAAGATCTCCTTTCAAGAAGGAATTTGTTATGGAATTAGTAAAGATTCTACTGAGTCTTTCATGGGTCGAAGACATGGAAACATCTATCTCTTAGACATGAAATTGAATAAATCTCAATGTCTAATTTCAATCCAAGATGAAGCAAGCATATGGCACAGAAAGCTTGGCCATGTCAATATGAAGCAATTAGCCAAAATCTCATCAAAGCAGCTTGTTCGAGGACTACCCAAATTGCCATACCAAAAGTCGACTCATGCACTCCATGCATTCGGGAAAGCAGGTAAGAAATTCATTTAAGCAAACAAATCATGTCTCTACTAATCATGTACTGCAGTTGCTTCATATGGATCTCTTCGGACCAACAAGAACCCGAGCATTGGAGGTAAGAAGTATTGTCTAGTAATTGTAGACGATTACTCTCGCTTTACCTGGGTATATTTTCTTGCAAGTAAGTCAGAAACCTTTTCGTACTTTGAGAAATTTGCTAAAAAGGTTCAAAATGAAAAAGGATGTGCTATTTCAAGTATAAGAACAGATCATGGAGGTGAATTTGAAAATCAAGATTTCACAAAATTATGTGATGAATCTGGTTTTAAACATGTATTCTCCTCTCCATACACTCCTCAGCAAAATGGAGTTGTGGAAAGAAAGAATAGATCTCTTCAAGAAATGGCTAGAACACTTTTAATTGAAAGCAAAATTTCTTCACGGTTTTGGGCTGAAGCTGTTTCAACAGCATGCTATATCATCAATAGAGTCTTCCTAAGACCTATTCTTGAGAAAACCCCTTATGAACTATTCAAAGGTAAGAAACCTATTGTTTCATACTTTCATGTGTTTGGTTGCAAATGCTTTATTTTGAAAAATGCAAATGATCGAGTTGGTAAGTTTGAAGAAAGATCAGATGAAGGCATCTTCCTTGGATATTCTACATCAAGCAAAGCCTACAGAGTCTATAACAAGAAAAGCCAATCTGTGGAAGAATCAATGAATGTCAAATTCCAAGACTCGCCGCAAGATGAATCCGGCCGGACTCAATATGAAGAGTCTGAAGTCACTCTAGACCTTCCAAAGTCTTCAACTCAAGAAGCATCTCGGACTGGAAGTTCAACATCAAGAAGCAAATGAAGATTCAAATAAAGAAAGAGATCATCAATCAAGCAAATCAACCAAGAATCTTGGAAACACAAATCCGGTCATCCTAAAGATCTCATAATTGGCGAAATCAATGAAGGAATCCGCACTGAGATCAAAAAGACGTGAAGAGTCTAGTGCTGTTGCTCTTATTTCTGAAATTGAACCAAAAAGCATAGAAGAAACTTTATCTGATGAAAGCTGGATTGAAGCTATGCAAGAGGAGCTCAGACAGTTCAACATTAACGATGTATGGGAATTGACATCTAAACCGAAAAGTAAAACTGTCATTGGAGCCAAATGGGTGTTCAGAAACAAGATGAACGAAGAAGGAAAAGTCGTACGCAATAAAGCAAGACTCGTGGCCAAGGGATACACGCAAGAAGAAGGAATAGACTATGACGAGACTTACGCACCGTTGCAAGGTTAAAAGCTATTCGTCTATTACTTGCGTTTGCTTGTTACAAAAATTTCAGGTTATTCCAAATGGACGTCAAAAGTGCTTTCCTGAATGGATTTATCCAAGAGGAAGTTTATGTGGAACAACCGCCTGGATTTGAAGACCCAAAGAAGCCGGACTCGGTCTTCGACCGAAAAGGCTCTGTATGGTCTAAAGCAAGCACCTCGAGCTTGGTACGACAGACTAAGTAAGTTCTTATTACAGAACGGATTTGTCAAAGGTAAAGTAGATACTACTCTGTTCATCAAAAAGGAAAACAAAAGTTTCTTACTCGTTCAAATATATGTTGATGACATTATTTTTGGATCTTCTAATGAAAGTCTTTGCAAGAAATTCTCTAAGTCTATGCAGGACGAATTTGAAATGAGTATGATGGGAGAATTAACATTCTTTCTTGGACTTCAAATAAAGCAATTGAAGGAAGGAACTTTTATCTTCCAAGAAAAATATGCTAATGATCTTGTCAAAAGATTTGGATTGGAAAGGTGCAAAAAGACCGACATACCAATGTCATGTTCTCAGAAGATAGACAAGGATGAAGAAGGGAAGAAAGTAGATCAAAAGCTGTATAGGAGCATGATCGGTTCACTTCTTTATCTTACTGCTTCTAGACCTGATATTTTGTTGAGTGTTTGCATCTGTGCTAGGTTTCAATCAGACCCTAGAGAATCACATCTCATTGCCGTGAAACGTATTATCAAATATGTTGCCTCATCTTTAAGCATCGGTCTTTGGTATCCAAAGAGGGGAGACTTTAATCTTCTAGGATACTCGGATGCAGATCTGGCCGGTTGCGAGTCGATAGAAAGAGCACTTCGGAACTTGTCAACGCTTGGAAACAGAACAGTGTCTTGGTTCTCAAGAAAGCAAAGCACCGTAGCTCTCTCAACGACGTAGCGAGTATGTAGCTCTTGGAAGCTGCTGTTCGCAAATTCTATGGATAAAACAACAGCTACAAGACTTTGGCATTGAAGACTCATGCACGAAATCAGATGTGACAACACCGCGATCAATCTCACCAAAAATCAATTCTTCATTCAAGAGCAAAGCATATTGAGATTCGTCATCACTTCATTAGAGATCATATTCAAAATGGAGAAATCTCGATTCAATTTGTTGATTCGAAGAGTCAACTAGCGGATATATTCACAAAGCCTTTGGAGAAAAATCAATTCGACTTTATCCGCTCAAGACTCAACATTTTGAAGCTTGAAGAAGTTAAAGTCTAGAGACTCACCATCTCTAAGACTCTGATCTCTTAGACTTTGAATCATGAGACTCAATCATTCTTGGCTAAAGACCGTAAGTTGCTATTTTATCTCGAAAAGGTACGATCTTTCACTCGAGATATAATTTGTGTGAAATTTGAAAACTTGTCTTGTTTAAGGAATTAATTTTGGCAGTTATTGATTTTGAAAAGAAGTGTTCGTACACTTTCCTTGTACCGATTAAACTTCTCTTTTCAAATCCGAGGTATATATATATATATACAGTCTTTCTTCGCCCAATTTTCAAAACCCTAAAAAGCTCTCTCCTCCCGATACTGTTTCTATATCTTGTTCATCGTCGAGAAAGTGGTCATTTTTCTTGGGAAAAGCAAGTGAAGGAATCTTCCAATAGACAAAGAAAGATGTCGTCTTCAAGGAAATCATCAAGAATAGCAAGCAGGGGACCACAAAGAATGGAGAAGGGACCGACTCACTTCGATCTTGCGAAGAAGAAGACTTATCAAGTCAGCGACAAAGTCCGATTCGCTCTCCTCCACGTCATTCATCGTCTCCTGCCCCACAAGGTGGAAGTCAACATCTGGAAGAAGAGATAATCGAGGATGCCGACCAAAGAAGAGTCCAAAAACCCTCTGTTATCTATAAACTTTATCGTGCGTTGAAAAGCACCGGTACTTCATTAAAGTATATAGATGACTTCCTTAAGGACAAAAATTATGGGAATGAGTATCTTTTCTGCGGAAGATGGAGGATTTGGGAATTGCTCCTCAAGGAAGGGCGAGAGGAGGCTCGAGCGAACATTCCCAGTGATCCTCGTATGCCAGGACAAAATCTAATTGACGGGAACGATGACGACAAAATGTTCCTTGAATTTAAACCTAGACTGGGTGTGGCAGCAAAGGTGAAAGGAAATCGGATGGATTTGTTTAAATCCAAGGATCAGGAAAAGCGTATCTGGCTGTTGAAAAGAGGGGTGATAAACCCTAGAAGTGTTGATTTTGACTTCTGGACAGCATCAACGTGAACTTAAGAGAAAAGTTGAATTTGCTTCAACTTGAGACTTTTTGCTCGACTCTACGGACGGGTATGCTCAAGCGACCGCTTATTTCTATTCAAATCTTAGCTTTTTGGATGCGAATAGAATTTCATTCGGTGTTCGAGACCAAGTCTACATGGTAGATGTGAATATGTTGGCGGACATAGTTGGAGTTGAACGAGGACGTTATCTTCCAATCAAAGTCTCATCTCGCTCGGATCGCTTCCGGATCTTGTCAAAGATAGGGACGTAGAGAAGAAAATTACCTATTCCAGGATGAATGCCATCAACATTGTGCTTCATAAGATTGTGATCAACTGTCTCGGATCAAGTCTACATCAAAGACTTCGTGTCTCTTCTGAAGCAAAGTTGATGTATGCGATCAACTCGGGACGGAAATTTTCTCTCCCGCACACTATTCTCTTCCATATGTACAGAAGCGGTGTCAAAAGACAAAGGACAATTGCCTTATCCTGGTGCAGTGACCAAGATCTTCAGACATCGAACATTGATCTGCCACATACATTTTGTGTTCGACCGTGTGATAAGATGGTGGTAGGATTGAAAATGTTAATGAAGATGCGTCTGCAAGAACTCTCCAAGGCAATGGAGAAATTCAAAGTGAAATCTCCAGTCCAGTCTGCTTCAAAAAGGAAAGGAAAGGAGGCCATGGGTGCCCCATCGACGAAGAAGAAAAGAACTCTCATCCTTAAGGATGAAGATGAAGATGAAGATGATGAAGATCCTACTATCCAAGCGCTGACAAGAACAAGACGTTCTGTGTCTCAACCGACAGTACTTCAGCAGGAGAGAGAAGAAGAAAAGCAGAAAAGAGAAGAGGAAGAACAGAGAGAGAAGGAGAAAGAAGTTGAAGAAGAAGAAGAAGGAGAAAAAGACAAGTCTCGCTCGACAAATCTGGGAGAGAAGGAAAATGAAGAGCATGATCATCACTCTTCCCCTTTCGATGTCCTAGAGACAGGGGGAGTTAGCGAGCAAGAGAGGTCTACACCTCATGCCGCTGTCGGTGAAGATCTAAGACAATCTCCAGAAGACCAGGAAGAAGTTCGGGTCTCTCAATTGCTGAAGAAGGTGATGCATCGATTCCAAATCTGCCGGACCATACGAAGCGCCATCGTCGAATACACACCATCCGAGAAAGCCAATGCCGGTACGAGACGGATGATTCTGCAGATTTTCGTAGCATCATGAATATTCTTCGGAAATGCGTAGCAGATATATGTTCGGATTTGTGAAATCCAAGCTTTGAAGAATCTTTGGACAAGCATCTTCGAGTCTCTCGGGAGGATAAATTCAAAGACCTTGCTCTGCAACTTCAAGCCAATGCCAAGGGAGAAGAGGTAGCTCATCCGAGAGAAGACTGAAGAAGCTCGAAGGAGTAGTCCAGTCCATTGGGGATTTCCGGATCGTGCGCATTCCCAAGCGACATGACTCCTTTCTCACCCTTTTCAATGCTTGACAAAAAGGGGAGAACCAATTTGAACATATCTTTTAAAAACTTTGACTTTTTGTGGTTATGTTTATGTTGAGTATGAACTTGAGAACTTGAACTTGGGTGTGAATTTGACTGAATTGATTTGTGGATTGTGATGCTTGACTGGTTGCATTTATTCAAGTGTTGTTATATGGTGTGTCTCATGAAAGTCTAACCAATTTTCTGTGGATGCAGAGTCTAGTTGCTTTATTAATCTTTATGAGTTAGCCATATTGCTTGAGAAATGTTTTTGCAGGTCAAAGTTGTTCAAATCTACAAGAAAGTTTTGTCACCATCAAAAAGGGGGAGATTGTTGGAGAAATCTTTCCAGAATATTTTGAAGCTGACAAAACGTTTCTATCGGTCTAAGTCCTGGATGTTAGGAGACCGACGGTTTAAAGTCCGAAGACTTTGTATTCTCGAGACTCAAGATCCAAGACCCAAGACTCAAGACTGAAGACTCAAGACTCAAGACTTAAGACTCAAGACTCAAGACTTAAGTCTGTTCACCGACAGTCTTTCTAATCCAGTGACTAAGGAAATCCAAAGCCGAGGTCTATGGTTGAGGATTCGATCCTATCCTCTCGGAAAAGATTCTTTGGTTGGATAATTATTTCGGATTCTTTAATTCTATCTAAGATCGATTGAAGATCCGATGGTCGGCTAAGTAATCTTGGAATGTTCTATTCTTGGAAACCGAGATCCTGATTGTATGGGCGAACAGGATTGATGGGCTATCATCAGATTCCTTAAATAGCTCGGATGATCTTCTTGATTGATTCCGTCCAACGGGTAGATTGGAGGAATTCCTTTGGTAAGTGCCAACGGCTATGATGGCATGAAGGAGTATAAAAGGAAGACGTTCTAGTTGTTTTAAGTGTGTGATTGATAGAAAAATTCCAGAGTCTGAAGACCCTTGATTATTAGTTGAGACTGTTCGAGCAAAATTGTATACAGAGAGTGTTTGTACTTGGCGAGACCTTGAGTGAGTGTGGTAGATCATCTACACCTAGAATTCAAGGAAGATCAACACTGTAACAGCTCGTGATTATAGTGGAATCCAGCCAATCGGCTGTCGGTGCGAAAAGAGTGGACGTAGGCTTGAATTAAGCCGAACCACTATAAACCGAGTGTTCAATTCTCTCTTTCCCTTACTCAGTCTCTTGATTGATATTTAATTATTGCAAATTCTTTAACTGTCTAAAGTATTGTGCAATCTTCAAGAAAATTCGTTGTATACCTATTCACCCCCCTCTAGGTACTCATACTAGCAATATCAGATTCTCTTCTCGATGTCATCGGACTTTCACTACATGGGCCCTAATGTTAGACCCACCCAATTAACGGTTTTGATTTGGGTGGAGATTTGTCGGTAATTTTAGTGTTTTCTTTCTTAAGCTTGACATAACATAGATCTGTGAAGGGAAAAAAAGGAAACAAAGAGAAAAGAGAATAAAAAATAATATAAAAATAGAGAAAAAGAAAATAATGAATGGGCTTAAGTTGAATTTTAGTAAATTTGGGTTTGCTTTGGTTTTAGTGAGTTTTGGCTTGATTTAGTTCAAAAATAGTTTGGGTTTGACTTAGTTTATAAATGTTTGGGCTCAGTTTGTTTTTGAGTGGGTTGGATTTAGTTCAATTGAGAGGGCCAGATATAAGAGCCCAACTGTGTCCACAGCCTAGAACCCATGATGTCTAAGTACGATCAATATTTGGACCGGGCCCAAGGCTCTGGCCCGTGCCCTTTTTTTCATAATATATAATAAAAATAAAAACAAAAATTAGGAAATAGTTAGAAATAGAAAAATAGGTCTTACTTAGGTGTTAGATCTTACTATCTTAGTACTCGATTCAGTTTAGTTTCTTTTAGATAGCATGCATGTAGTTCAGGTTTAGTTTATGTTTAGGTAGATTAAACTCTCAGGAAAGAAACAAACTTTGATTGAGGATTGTTTTGGAAAGGAAGCCATGACAGCTTGTTTAGGTTATTTAGGGTCGGCTTTTCTTTGCTTTTATGCTCTTATGTGTTTGAATGGACCAAGTACAAACAAGACGTACTTATAGAAAAAAAAAATCTGAGACCATGGAGTAAAGAACCAAGTCAATAATATTGGGGATATTCCTTCCCCCTTGCCTGAGTATTCAATTCATTTGTAAAAGGTGTGAAAGCTAGTACGAGCACCTAGAGGGGGTGAATAGGTGCGAAAACAAATTTTCGTAATGTAAAGAAAATGATTTCGCTTTTAAACCAATTCTGTTTAGTAATAGATTATGAAAAGGAATTAGACTCTAATAATCAAATAGAATTACGATCAAAGTAAAAGAGCTTAGGGAAGAAAATAAGAACACAAGGTTTATAATGGTTCAGCTTGATTCAAGCCTACGTCCACTCTTCCGCACTGATAGCCCACCGGCTGGATTTCACTAAGAATCCAAAGAGTTGTTATAGTATAGCTCTTCCTTGATTCCACAATGTAAAGACTCTGCTACACTTCCTCAAGATCTCACAGAAGTATAAACGCTCTTTTGAGTACAAGTTTTTACTCAATAATTGAATTGACAAAGAACAAGGAGCTTAAAACTTTGGAATTCTTCTATCGCGCACACACTCGAATAACTGGAACATCTTCCTTATATATTCCTTCATGCCATCACACCCGTTAGCACTTACTAAAGGAGTTCTTCCAATCTACCCTTTGGACAGAATCAATTAGGGAGATTTTCGAGTTATTTAAGGAATATGACGATAACCCACAAATCCTGCTCGCCCATACAATTAGGATCTAGGTTTCCATAAGTAGAACCTTCCAAGTATACTTTGGCAATCAACGGATCCAAAATCCCTTAATCAATCTCAAATTGAATAATGGATTCCGACATACTATATCTAGCCAAGAGATCTTCTTCAGTCGATAGAATCAATCCTTAACAAAATACTCAGTTCTGGATAAGTTTTCTTCGGCGGTCTAGAAACTGTCAATGAGGATAGACTTTGAATCTTGAGTGTGGTAGTCCGACGGTCTACAGACTTTGATGAAAGAGTCTTTAAGTCTTCAGACTAGACTGATAAAAACGTTTTGTCAACTTCAAAACACGCAAGTTTTCTCCAACAATCTCCCCCTTTTTTATTGTGACAAAATTTTCCTGCAGATTTGGATATATTTAACCTGCAAAACAATACTCAACCAAACATGGATATCTCACAACAGATAATTAACTTAGTATAGACAGCATTAAATCTACATCCACAGGAAATAAGTTAGTCCTGTAAATAAACAACTATCTTTGCCATGAAATACCAATAGTGCTTAAAATAACCAAACAATCAAACAAACCAAACCAAAAGTAAAGTTGAGAGTTAAATCTCAAATTTCAAATCTGCACAACATCTCTCCCCTTTTTGTCAGCATTAAAAAGGTGGAGACGAAAAGAGAATGGAATTAGGATTGCTTTGGAACATGAACAAGCTGGAAATCTCCCATTGACTGGACAATCCCTTCCAGCTTTTTCAAATCCTCCTTCAGTTGAGCCACATCTTCACCTTTGGCATTTGCTTGAACTTGAAGAGCAAGGGCATGAATTTGATCATGCAAAGAAACTGAAGAGGCTTGATCTGCATTCTGCAAGTTTTGAACTTCGCATCCCAGAGCATAGATTTGGCCTCGCATCTCCATAAGAACATCAAGAATTCTTCGAAAGTCTACTGAATTATCAATCTGAGTATTGGCTTCTGCACGATCAGTAGGTGTATTAGCAGGTGATGGCAAGTTAGCACGATCACTTAGATTTGGTGATGAAACCTCATGGCCTTCCTTAGGGAATTGAGAGGCATGGATGTCTTCTGGATCTGTAGGTGAACGACTCACTCCTTCACTAGAGGCATGGATGTCTTCTGGATCTGTAGGTGAACGACTCACTCCTTCACTAGTAGCAGCAATTGAAGATGAACCTCTTTTTTCAGCAACTCTCCCTGTTTCAATGCCCTCAGGTGGTGAGAAGTACTCTTCATGCTCTGTTTCCTCTTGTTCACCTCTGTCCTCTTCTTCTTCTTTTGCAATCCTTTCTTCCTCTGCTTCTTTCTCCATTGATTCTCTCTCTCCACTCCTCTGTTCGATCTCCTCCTTGTCTTGATCCTGTCTTTCCTCTGTCTTTGGAACAGAACGACTTCAGTTTTTCAATGCAAGAGCAGAAATTGTGATATCAACCTCATCCTTTTCATCCTCCAAGATGAGTGCTCTTCTTTTCTTGGATGGAGCAACCATGGGCTCCTTCCCTTTCTGTTTTGCAGCCGAAGAGTGTGACATCCTGAAATTCAACCCCATTTCGATAAAGTGAAATGGGCATTTCGTCGACGTGCCTATGGCCCTTTTTCTCTGAGATGACCACTCACGAGTTAACTAACCTATTAGGTAAAGCCGTTAAGGGATGTATCAGCTGTAAAATCCCTAAAAGCTACCTAATTGGTTGGATTTAGCTAAAATCACATATGATCGATTTTTAACCACGAAATTGAACTCGATTTCGGGAATCGAATTTTAAGCGCGTCATAATTCTTTTTAGGACATTGTCTCATCGTTCGTCAATTTATTGACGAGTCCAAAATTTCAATAAAGAAATTATCGAAAGAAAAATTGAAGCCCGAAAGGAAATAGAAAGGGAAAGAGAAAAGAAAAAAAAAAGATTAAGGCTATTTCTTTTCTCTCTCTCCCTCTATTTTCTTTTCTTTCTTTTTCTTTCTTTTCTCTCTCTTCCCTCCCCTCTCCCTTTTTCCCCTCGTGCGGATTTCCCCACCGCCTGCCCTCTCTCTCTCTTTCTTTTTCCCTTTTTGACTAGTCAAAACCCCACACCCTTATCTTCTCTCTCTCTTTCTCTCTCATCCCTCCTTCTCTCTCGACACCCTCTCCCTCGCCTTTGTTACAAGCGAAACTAGAAGTAGAAATCGGAGATAGCAGCTCGCCGTCACCGCTCGTCCCGCCACTGCACCGCCGCCTGCGACGCCCGCCCGCGCATGCTGCATGCCCGCCGTTCGCCGCCCATGCGCCGCTCGCGCTTGCTGTCCCTACCGCACGACCCAGCCTCTGTTTGGCCTCTGTTCAGCCACCGAGAGCGGCTGAGCAGGCCGCCGGAGCCGCCGTCCGACCTCACCGGAGCTCCACGCGCTCTCCCGACCTCTTGCCGCCCCCAACCCTCTCTCTTTCTCTCTGTTTTGCAGTTGATCCAGCAAACCCGCGAGTGGGTTTCCAGCCGGTTCGTGGGCTGTTTTGGGCTGTTTCCGGGCCCTGAACCCAAGCCGTGCTTTGGGAAGAATTGTTCCTCGCGTCGCCCCCGTCGGATTGATCCGATTTGCGCGCGATTTGGTCAGTAATCTCACTAATCCAGGATTATTTGGCTAATTATGCTTAAGGTTGGTTTAGTTTTAATTAATTATGTTTAGGTTGTTAGATTAGAATAAATTAGCAATTATTAGTCAATTGTGATGCGATTTAGATAAATTGATTGCGCAATTAGCAAGTAGACGTGGTCTACTAATTATTGGAAATTCCTCGGGATTTTTCCCGACCCTTAGTGGGCTTCAATTAAGCTTTTCGGGCCTAAGTGGAATTTTTAGTATTTAAATATTAATTTTCGGAATTAAATTAAATAATTATTTATTTTCCGAAAATTCAACTGAGATGGTCCGGAACTGGAAAATTATGCTGATGACCGTGGTGGAGTCCATTTATTTAATTGAAGAACTTTATTTTGGGCTAAATTGAATTTTTAATATTAATTATTTAATTTTCAAAATTAATAAATTATTTATTTATTTTTGGAAATTAAGATTTTGATGGCCGACGACCGAAATCTCATGCTGATCGTCGTGGCGCAATCCGTTTATTTATTTGAGCTCCACGTTGTATGGAATTGAATAAATTGTGATATTTTAGGGATTTACCCTAAATTGATTGAAATTGATTGAGATTGAATTGTTGATTGGTAATTGGCCAAGTATGTTATTTAGCATTTATAATGCTTTGTTGAGTTGATTTAATTATTTGATTGAGAAATCGTTGGGCATTGGTTGTCGGTATTGAAAGTAGATTGGTAATCACTTGAAAGAGGACACGTGGGCTCGGTGAATTGGAATATCACCTAGAGAATGCACGTGAATTTAGTGGTTGAATATGTCACCTTGGCGAAAAGGTCACCTGAGAGAATGCACGTGGCTCGGAGACTCGGTATGTCATCCTGGAGAATGCACGTGGCTCGGTGACAGAGTTTGGCATCTAAAAGGGCACGTGGGCTCGGTGAATTGATGCATCACTTTGGTGAGATAGCACCTAAGAGAATGCACGTGGGCCCAGGCATCTAAAAGAGCACGTGGGCTCGGTGAATTGATGCATCACTTTGGTGAGATAGCACCTAAGAAAATGCATATGGGCCCGGTCATCGAAAAAAGAACACGTGGCTCGGTGATTTGATGCGTCACTTTGGTAAGCGAATTACCTTAGAGATTGCACATGGGTCCAGTATTTGAGAATGGCATCTAAAAGGGCACGTGGCTCGGTGACTTGAATTGGTGAAGAGGTCACCTTAGAGAATGCACGTGGGCCCAAGGTTCGAGGCACGTGAACTCGGAGACCTGGAATGTAGTCCTAAAGAATGCACATGGCCTAGCTTTTAAATATCCCACAGTGGGGATTGATTTGTATGACATGTAATCGACTGGTTCGATTTGTGTTGAGTAAATGAGTGCCTATTGTGAATTGCACTGGCTTGCAGGTGGGATCTGAGGCCAAGGTAAGTCCTTTGCCCTATGCGTGTTTAGGCAGCCTATGGTATAATGGTTTTCTAATCGGGCTTAGTGGGGTAGAACTCGCTGAGACGTAGTCTCATCCTAGTTTGGGGAAAACATTTCAGGACCCCACTGAGAAGCTGAAGAGGAGAAGTCTATGAAGGAGAACTCGGAAGTGAGATCTAAGGAGAAGGATTTTTGGAAGAAGAAGATAGTCCCGAGAGGGGCCTTGAGTACGGCCTGGATGGATTGAGATCCTATCTTCTTTTGAGATCTCCATTTTGATGTGAATAGTTATGAAGTGATTTGTGTTGTGTATAAAAGTTTGGTTATAAATTTCAATATGAAAAATATGGCCCTGCTTTTCTATCTCATCGTTTTATTGTCTAGGGATTTTAACTGCTTCCACATGTGCTTAATAAATGAAAGGGTCGGCAATACATAGTCCTAGGATATCGCATTATAAAATCGACCAAGTGTGAAGGATGTGTGCGTGCCCGAGGATCGAGGCGTGACATCCAGTTTAAGTGGTATCAGAGCGAAGTTCAAGATTGGAGTGATAAGGAGCGTTGACCATGGGATAGTTAGTAGGAAAGGCCTTTAAATTCATGTCGGTGCATGTTTGTGTTAGCTGAATGCTAGAATTATTTGTTGTGTGTGGATCACTCACCTTCTAATCCAGTGTGGGTTTGGAAGACGGGTTGAAGTGTAAAGACTGGACCATGAGCAAGAAGGAGCTGAGAACTCCTAGTAAAGGTCAGTACCCGAGGTGGTTGTGCCAGAGCATTGACTTTGGCCAGTTCGAATGTAAGAGTACGACGGCAGGTTTGTACTAGTGTAGTAGCGTCGAATGATCCTAAGTTCGATAGGATTGTTTTGATGCTAGTGTTCCTTGGGAACTGGGTGAGCCAGCAGGCTTAGGATCGAGCCACCGTCAGTGTTGCAACCGTTGTTGTCGCCTCACCTGTTGAGATCCAGAGTGGAGATGTGATTCGGGAGCGAGTCATTGCATTCGAGCCGAGGTATAGATCCAATTTGGGCAGAAATGGAAATCGGTTAGGGAAAAGACCAAGGTCGAGAGAAAAGTATTCTATTCCACTCACGAGGAAGGGTGGGATAGTCAAGTCAGCACCGAGTCAAATAGATCAGGTTGTTTCCAGATGCGATGATGGAGATCAATCTTATGTCCTTCCTAAGACGCGAGATTGTTTGGAGTATAGCCAACAAGGATATCTGGTCAGGAGTGGTCCTAGCAGACCGATGGGACAACCAGAAAGAGTGTGTGCTATCACTTGGCAGGAGATAGAAGACTCACCAGTTAAGTGTTAGAATTGTAGAAGGAAGCATGGATAAATCTAGTGTCCGAGTATGACTAGAACATATTGTGATGATGACCAGCATGGCCATCGGGTGAAGGATTGTCAATGGAAGTCTAAGGTAGCATAGACATCGCTACTACAGCCAGAACGCCACTAGGATGGCGAAATGAATGAGAGTAAAATTGATCTTGCACCGATTAAAGAAAGAATGTGTTGGAGGTGATCTTATCATAATAACGTAGCAAAGTTTGTGCTGAGTTAGTAGAACTTAAATTGTTGAAGTAAAAGTGACAGAGGGGAAATCATTAGCAACAGTTGTGCTTGATTAGTTGCTGAAGTGTGAATTTAATGCCACATGAATAGTGTGGGCTTATGGAGCATCTTGTGATAATGAATCATGGTCATTGAGTAATCCAGTTTAGTCTATTAACATGTGAAAGTGTCGAGGTTATTGGGAGTTGAAAAGAATCTTCAATTTCATTAATCTCATTGACTGGAGGCAACTTGTTTGTTAGGCGGAGGTTGCCAAGGTTGCTTGGCGATTGTCTTGGGTAGGACAGATTGAAGAACTAGAGATGGAGGACATCTTAGTGGTCTAAGAACTTCTAGATGTGTTGTCATAAGAACTGTCAGACTGCCGTAAGAGAAAAAGATAGAAAGTGTGATCGAGCTAGCACCAGGATAGAGCTACTCTCGAAGGCTTCTTACCAACTGTTGTTGTCTGAATTGGTAGAATTGAAGATGCAGATGTGAAGATTGAAGAATGAGGAATTCGTGCATATCAATGCATCACTTTGGGGAAACATCAGTTTTGTTTGTGAGAAGAAGAAAGATGGTTTGTTGCGAGTGTGCATCGACCATCGTCAACTCAATTAGGTGAAGATCAAGGACAAGTGTTCTTTGCCAAAGATCAATGAATGGTGTGACTAGTTATAAAGAGTAACGATGTTTTAAAGGTCGACTTGAGATTATGAAGTCATGAGTTACGAACCAGGAATGAGGTTGTACGAAAGACAGTTGTTCGTACTTTATATGGTCATTACGAGTTTACAGTGATGCCGTTCGAATTGACAAATGCTCCAGCTGCATTCATGGATATGATGAATAGAGTGTTCAAGGAATACTTAGATTAGTTTGTGATTGTGTTCATTGATGACGTCTTGATCTATTCGAGAAGTGATGAAGAGCATGAGAATCATCTGAGAGTAGTACTCCAGACCTTAAGAACTCATCAGCTGTATGCTAAGTTTAGCAAATGCGAGTTTTGGTTGACTCGTGTTGCATTCTTAGGTCATGTGATTTATGGAGAAGGAATCTCCGTCGACCTGAGCAAGATAGAAGCTGTGATCAAGTGGCTGAGACCGACAACAGTGTCAGAGATCAGAAGTTTTCTAAGGTTAGCAGGTTATTATAGACGGTTTGTGGAAGGGTTCTCATCAATAGCGTCGCCTCTGACAAAACTCACGAAGAAAAATGAGAAATTCATATGGACAAACAAGTGCGAGTGTAGTTTTCAAGAGCTGAAGGAAAAGCTGACTACCGTACCTGTGCTGACGATTCCATCTGGTCCTGGAGGATTCAAAATCTATAGTGATGCATCATTCAGGGGATTGGGTTGCGTGTTGATGCAACATGGCAGAGCTGTTGCATACGTTTCCCGGTAGTTGAGATCTCATGAATTGAATTATCTAACGCATGACTTAGAACTCGCAGCCATCATATTTGCATTGAAGATCTGGAGGCACTACTTGTGTGGGGAAAAATTTCAGATCTTCACGGACCATCAGAGTCTCAAGTATTTGTTCTCTCAGAAGGAGTTGAACATGAGACAACTGCGATGGATGAAATTGCTAAAAGACTACGACTGTGACATTCTATAGCACCCGGGAAAGGCGAACAAGGTTGCCGATGCATTGAGTCGGAAGTCTGCAATGGCACGGATCTTAGTTAAGGAGTGGAACTTAATCGAGAGAGCTCGAGATTCGGAATTCAAATTTGAGGTAGGCCACCCCTCAAGTTTTATGGCCACCCTCAGAATTGAGCCAGATGTCCAGGTCAGAATCAAGCAACTTCAACCGACAGATCCGGACGTACAGAAAATTCTTCAAGAGATTACCGATAAAAGAAAGGCTGATTTTCAAGTTTCAGATGATGGGGTACTTAGGCTTCGTGGACGTTTGGTTGTACCTGACGATGTAGAGCTTAGAGAAGAAATTTTACCTGAAGCACATCGTAGCAATTACAGCGTTCATCCTGGAAGCACTAAGATGTATCAGAATTTGTGTCAACACTACTGGTGGTCAGGTATGAAGGCGGACATCGCCAAGCATGTGGCCAAGTGTTTGACTTGTCAGCAAGTAAAAGCCCAGCATTGCAAGCCGGGAGGATTTCTGCAACCTCTTGCGATCCCAGAGTGGAAATGGAAGCATATCACGATGGACTTCGTAACTGGACTACCAAGGAGTCAGAGGGGGAATGATTCGATTTGGGTAGTAGTCGACAGGCTAACAAAGTCAGCTCACTTCATTGCAGTTCGAAAGGACCTGAGTCTGGATAGACACGCAGAACTGTATGTACGTCAGGTGGTTCGTATGCATGGAGTGCTAGATACGATAACATCCAATAGAGACCCAAGATTTACTGCTGCTTTTTGGAAGAGCTTGCAGAGTGCTTTAGGTACAAAGCTTCAGTATAGTACGGCATATCATCCTCAGACGGATGGCCAGTCGGAAAGGACAATTCAGACTCTTGAAGACATGCTGAGAGCGTGTGTAATAGACTTCAAAGGAAGTTGGGAAGATCAACTTCATTTGGTGGAATTCGCCTACAACAACAGTTATCAGCAGAGTATCAAGATGGCTCCTTTTGAAGCGTTGTATGGCAGAGCATGTAGAACTCCAGTGTGTTGGAATGAAGTCGGAGAAAGGAAGATAACAGGCTCAGAGTTGGTTCAGCAATCGGTAGATGCCGTGGGAGTGATTAGAGACAGATTAAAGACAGCGCAGAGCAGGCAGAAAAGTTATGCAGATAAGCGTCAAAGGTCTTTGGAATTCCAAGATGGGAATCACGTTTTTCTGAAAGTGTCACCAATGAGGGGAATTTCGCGCTTTGGTAAGAAAGGCAAGCTGAGTCCGAGGTACGTAGGTCCATTTGAGATTCTTGAAAGAATCGAAAACCTAGCGTATCGTCTTGCGTTGCCGCCAAGATTGGCGCAAGTGCATGACGTCTTTCACGTGTCGATGTTAAGGAAGTACGAGCCTAACCCGACCCATGTGCTCAATTTCGAAGAATTGGACGTGGATGACCGTGTGTCATACGTGGAAAGCTCAGTTCGGATTGTCAATCGTAAAGAGCAAGTTCTGCGTACAAAGACCATTCCGTTGGTCAAAGTGGTCTAGCAACACCACAACACTGAAGGAGCGACTTGGGAGACTGAAGAGTCGATGAGACAGTTGTACCCCTGCCTTTTTGAACAAAGTCTAATGGTTTAAATTTCGAGGATGAAATTTTTATAAGAGGGGAAGAGTTGTGATATCCTAAAATTCGACCCCGTTTCGATAAAGTGAAATGGGCATTTCGTCGACGTGCCTATGGCCCTTTTTCTCTAAGCTGATCACTCACGAGTTAACTAACCTATTAGGTAAAGCCGTTAAGGGATATATCAGCTGTAAAATCCCTAAAAGCTACCTAATTGGTTGGATTGAGCTAAAATCACGTTTGATCGATTTTTAACCACGAAATTGAACTCGATTTCAGGAATCGAATTTTAAGCGCGTCATAATTCCTTTTAGCACATTGTCTCATCGTTCGTCAACCTATTGATGAGTCCGAAATTTCAATAAATTGAAGCCCGAAAGGATATAGAAAGGGAAAGAGAAAAGAGAAAAAAAAAAGATTAAGGCTATTTCTTTTTCTCTCTCCTCTCTTTTCTTTTCTCTCTTTTTCTTTTTTCTCTCTCTTCCTTCCCCTTTCCCTTTTTCCCCTCGTGCGGATTTCCCCACCGCCTGCCCTCTCTCTCTCTCTTTCTTTTTCCCTTTTTGACTAGTCAAAACCCCACACCCTTATCTTCTCTCTCTCTTTCTCTCTCATCCCTCCTTCTCTCTCGACACCCTCTCCCTCGCCTCTGTTACAAGCGAAACCAGAAGTAGAAATCGGAGACAGCAGCTCGCCATCACCGCCCGTTGCGCCACTGCACTGCCGCCTGCGACGCCCGCCCGTGCACGCCGCACGCCCGCCATTCGCCGCCCGTGCGCCGCCCGCACTTGCCGTCCCTACCGCGCGACCCAGCCTCTGTTCGGCCTCTATTCAGCTACCGAGAGCGGCCGAGCAGGCCGCCAGAGCTGCCTTCCAGCCTCACCGGATCTCCGCCCGCTCTCGCGACCTCTTGCCACCCCCAACCCTCTCTCTTTCTCTCTGTTTTGCAGCTGATCCAGCAAACCCACGAGTGGGTTTCCAACCGGTTCGTGGGCTATTTTGGGCCGTTCCCGGGCCCCGAACACGAGCCGTGCTTTGGGAAGAATTGTTGCCCCCGTCGGATTGATCCGATTTGCGCGCAATTTGGTGAGTAATCTCACTGATCCAGGATTAGTTGGCTAATTATGCTTAAGGTTGGTTTAGTTTTAATTAATTATGTTTAGGTTGTTAGATTAGAATAAATTAGCAATTATTAGTCAATTGTGATGCGATTTAGATAAATTGATTGCGCAATTAGCAAGTAGACGTGGTCTACTAATTATTGGAAATGCCTCGGGATTTTTTCCGACCCTTAGTGGGCTTCAATTACGCTTTTCGGGCCTAAGTGGAATTTTTAGTATTTAAATATTAATTTTCGGAATTAAATTAAATAATTATTTATTTTCCAAAAATTCAACTGAGATCCGGAACCGGAAAATTATGCTGATGACCGTGGTGAAGTCCATTTATTTAATCGGGTTTTATTTTGAGCTAAATTGAATTTTTAATATTAATTATTTAATTTTCAAAATTAATAAATTATTTATTTATCTTTCGGAAATTAAGATTTTGATGGCCGACGACCGAAATCTCATGCTGATCGTCGTGGCACAGTCTGTTTATTTATTTGAGCTCCACGTTGTATGGAATTGAATAAATTGTGATATTTTAGGGATTTACCCTAAATTGATTGAAATTAATTGAGATTGAATTGTTGATTGGTAAATGGCCAAGTATGTTATTCAGCATTTATAATGCTTTGTTGAGTTGATTTAATTATTTGATTGAGAAATCGTTGGGCATTGGTTGTCGGTATTGAAAGTAGATTGGTAATCACTTGAAAGAGGACACGTGGGCTCGGTGAATCGGAATATCACCTAGAGAATGCACGTGAATTTAGTGGTTGAATATGTCACCTTGGCGAAAAGGTCGCCTGAGAGAATGCACGTGACTCGGTGACAGAGTTTGGCATCTAAAAGGGCACGTGGGCTTGGTGAATTGATGCATTATGTTGGTGAGATAGCACCTAAGAGAATGCACGTGGGCCCAGGCATCTAAAAGGGCACATGGGCTCGGTGAATCGATGCATCACTTTGGTGAGATAGCACTTAAGAGAATGCACGTGGGCCTAGGCATCTAAAAGGGCACGTGGGCTCGGTGAATTGATGCATCACTTTGGTTGCATCACTTTGGTGAGATAGCACCTAAGAGAATGCATGTGGGCCCAGGCATCTAAAAGGGCACGTGGGCTCGGTGAATTGATGCATCACTTTGGTGAGATAGCACCTAAGAGAATGCACGTGGGCCCAGGCATCGTAAAAAGGACACGTGGCTCGGTGATTTGATGCGTCACTTTGGTAAGCGAGTACCTTAGAGAATGCACGTGGGTCCAGTATTTGAGAATGGCATCTAAAAGGGCACGTGGCTTGGTGACTTGATGTACCACCTTGGCGAAGAGGTCGCCTTAGAGAATGCACGGGGACCCAAGGTTCGAGGCACGTGAACTCGGAGACCTGGAATATCGTCCTGGAGAATGCATGTGGCCTAGCTTTTAAATATCCCACAGTGGGGATTGATTTGTATGACATGTAATCGACTGGTTTGATTTGTGTTGAGTAAATGAGTGCCTATTGTGAATTGTACTGACTTACAGGTGGGATCTGAGGCCAAGGTAAGTCATCTGCCCTGTGCGTGTTTAGGTAGCCTATGGTATAATGGTTTTCTAATTGGGCTTAGTGGGGGTAGAACTCGTTGAGACGTAGTCTCATCCCAGTTTAGGGACAACATTTCAAGACCTCGCTAAAGCTGAGGAGGAGAAGTCTATGAAGGAGAACTCGGAAGTGAGATTTGAGGAGAAGGATTTTTATAAGAAGAAGATAGTCCCGAAAGGGGCCTTGAGTACGGCCTGGATGGATTGAGATCCTATCTTCTTTTGAGATCTCCATTTTGATGTGAATAGTTATGAAGTGATTTGTGTTTTGTATAAAAGTTTGGTTATAAATTTCAATATGAAAAATATGGCCCTACTTTTCTATCACATCGTTTTATTGTCTGGGGATTTTAACTGCTTCCGCATGTGCTTAATAAATGAAAGGGTTGGCGATACATAGTCCTGGGATATCGCATTATAAAATCGACCAAGTGTGAAGGATGTGTGCGTGCCCGAGGATCGGGGCGTGACAAAGAGACTGAGTTAGTCTGCACAGGGGTTTTCTCCTTGAATCCCTCCAAAGCCTTGTTAAGTTCCTTCAGACGCATTTTTGAGACCATTTTTAGTCGTACCACCATTTGATCGCAAGTTCAAACACATAGAATCCTGGGAGGCTGAATGTTAAAATGTCTGAATAACTTAGTGACAAGTGCTGAGTAAGGAAGCTGGCCCTTGCCTTTCACCATCCTTCTGTACATGTGAAACATGATAGTGTGTGGAAGACAGAACTTTTTGCCAGCGTTAATGGCATACATCAACTTTGCCTCCGAGTTTAAAACATCGATCTTTGAAGTTGATTTGGGTCTGAGGCAGTTGATCACTATCTTGTGAAGCAAAATATTTGAGGCATTCATCCTCAAATATAAAATCTTTCCTTCTGTCATTCTATCCCAAACAAGCTCTACCGTTGCACGTCCAATAGACACACTAATTGGTTGGAATTTCCCTCTTTCAACTCCAATCACATCAACTAATGTATCCATGTCAACTACATAGTCCTGATTTCGAACACTGAACGAGAATCTATTCGCATCCAAGAAACTTATATTAGAATAGAAGTAAGCAGTGAGTTCAGCATTAGCCTTTGTCGTTTCAAAACAGAACTGTTCTAGTTGAAGAAGATTGAATTTCTCTTGTAGCTTAAGATTAAGAGAATCAAGAAAATCATAGTCCACACTTTTAGAGTTAATCACACCATGCTCTAGCAACTTAGAGTACAGTCGCTTGAGTTCAACATGTTCCTCTTGGATAAATCCATTCAGGAAAGCACTTTTGACATCCATTTGGAATAACTTGAAATTCTTATAACAAGTAAAAGCAAGTAATAATCTAATTGCTTCTAACATTGCTACTGGTGCGTAAGTCTCATCATAATCTATCCCTTCTTCTTGCGTATATCCTTTGGTCACGAGTCTTGCTTTGTTTCTTACAACTTTTTCTTTCTCGTTCATCTTGTTCCTGAAAACCCATTTAGCTCAAATGGCGGATTTACCTTTTGGTTTAGGAGTCAATTCCCAGACATCATTGATACTGAATTGCCTAAGTTCTTCTTGTATAGCTTCAATCCAACTTTCATCAGTTAAAGCTTCTTCTATGCTCTTGGGTTCTATTTTAGAAATAAGAGCCACAGTACTAGACTCTACACACCTTTTGCATCTTGTTCGAATTCCCTCATTAATGTCACCAATAATGAGTTCTTTAGAATGACTAGACTTGTGCTTCCAGTTATTGGTTGATTTGTCAAACTGTTGATCATTTTCTTCATTTGATTCTTTAATAATCATTTGTTGCTGGTATTCTGAAGTTTGAGCTGCTTTTGGAGATTTAGACTTTGTAAAGTCTGAAGCAAGTTCAGGTTCTTCAAGTTGAGTCTGAATCAGTTGATTTTGCATAAAGTCTTGAAATTTGACATTCATCGATTCATCTATAGATTGAGTCTTTTTGTTGTATACTTTGTAAGCTTTGCTGATGGTTGAATATCTAAGGAAGATGCCTTCGTCTGATTTTTCTTCAAACTTACCAATTCGATCATTTGCATTTTTCAATATAAAACATTTACATCCAAACACATGAAAATAGGAAACAATTGGCTTATTTCCTTTGAACAACTCATAGGGAGTTTTCTCTAGAATAGGCTTTAAGAAGATTCTATTAATAATATAGCATGCTGTAGAAACTACTTCAGCCCAAAAACGAGAAGAAATGTTACTTTCAATTAAAAGAGTTCTAGCAATTTCTTGCAACGATCTATTCTTCCTTTACACAACTCCATTCTGCTTTGGAGTATAAGGAGAGGAGAATATATGCTGAAAACCAGATTCATTACAGAATTTAGCAAAATCTTGATTTCCAAATTCACCTCCATGGTCTATCCGTATACTGGAAATAAAATACCCTTTCTCATTTTGAACTTTCTCCAATGCTCTGAGTTTTGGTTGGTCCAAAGAGATCCATGTGTAATAGCTGCAGTACACGATTAGTGGACACTTGATTTATTGGTTTGAATAAATTTCTTACATGTTTTCCTAATACACATGGTGTACATAGGTCAGACTTTTGGCATGTCAGATTAGGTAGACCACAAACAAGCTTCTTTACTGAGATTTTAGCTATTTGCTTCATGTTGATGTGCCCAAGTTTTTCATGCCATAGATTTGCTTCCTCTTGAATTGAGGTTAGACATTGGGATTTTTTTGGTTTGATATCCAAGAGATAGATATTTTGTGGCACCCCTCGACGGCCCCCGATCCGATTAGGGTCGCCATAGTTCGCTTACCATTCACTTTCCTTATTAACATATCGCTCTGATACCATTACAATTGTAGCGGGTCCATACAACCTGGGGGTTTACATCTTTCTTTTTTTTTTCTTCATCAGTCCCTTGTGCAATTCATATACGGAAGCACATCCAACAACTTCCTTCCTTATATTTAGAAAACAATGCACACCTACTAAACATTTATAGGTAAAAGCCGTACACTTTTTATTTACTTAAATCAGATGGACATCATTCATCGGTACATCAAAATGCCGTAATCTTCTATATTCGGCTACACTCCAAAAGATGACCGACATTTCCTCCAACAGTCATACACTTAAAGTCCATCGATCAGTGTCGGCGTCCAAAAGCTCCTTCCCTTGCTATCCTCCTCCTCACGGTCATATCCAACCGTTCAAACCATCTACTAATCTGAAATGTTGGTCCCCAAAAGGAGTGAGTACAACCATTCAGCAGGTAAAGGAATCCAATAACTACTCAATGCATCATACAAGTCATACATGCATTGCAGGCATTACTTACCTTGAAGCCATGCATATACTATCATGCATCATCACCACAGTCATAACACATACATGTGTATCATCATGTCATACTCATATCATCGTCATCATGACATTATTATATCACACACATGTCATCATCATCATATACATGACGCCATCATACCATACACATGTCATCATCATCATGACATTATCATATCACACATGTCATCATCTTCATGATATCATCATATCACACATGTCATCATCATCATGACATCATTATGTCACACATATATGCATATCATCATGCCATATCATATATCATCATCATATCATCATCATGCATATCATGCATGTCATGCCATGGGTGATAATCATTATTTCACATCACATATCCTCATCATCATCATCATCATCATGCATATCATCATGCATATCATATATCATCATCATTATCATCATCATGCATATCATGCATGTCATGCCATGGTTTAATTTCCACTTTTAGCTTTCAATTTGATCACCACATCACACATTCCTCAAATCATCAATTTCATCATCCCCTCGGGCAAAGACCTCCGAGGCTTCCGGCATTCAGCCATTCCAGGCCACCGGGCATCCGACCCCCCCAACATTCCGGGCATCTCGTATCCCAACTGGCATCACAAGGAACTTCCGGGCATGTATTCAAGATACAACCGGGCATCCAAAGGGCATCGACTCATTCGAACCTCTGGGCATCTCGCACCCCACCTGGCATCACGAGGAATCACTAGGGACCATAGACATGGTTACCCCTAACCTCCGGGCATGCACCATAATACAACCCCTCATCCTCTGGGCATGTATCATAATACAACCGGGCATCCCGACACTCCCAGGGAAAACCTCTGGGCATGTATTTATAATACAACCAGGCATCCAAAGGGCATCGACTCATTCGAACCTTTGGGCATCCCGACTCTCGGGGCATCGTCGGCTCACACCTCCGACGGTATCATCATCACCACGATACATATTCTCATACATCTCATTTCTCATCTTCAATTATAGTTTAATTTTAACATGGCATGTGATGTGATGACAATCAAGATCATACTCATCATTGAATTCATACATGCATCTCAAATCATTGCCATGCATGCACCAAGACCTTATCACACATACTACATGGTGCAACTATTTATAAAATAAAATTCATGGAATTTATGCTAATTAAAATAATCCATTTATCATGCCATTTTTACATTTATTTAAATCCCAGCTTGTGCCATTTTCAAAAATATTAAATTTAATTATTTATATAATCTTAAAAATCATAAAATTAAGGCAAGTAATAAATAAGACAATCGGGTAATGATTTTATGCAAAATACACGGCCAATAGAAATTTCACACAATTTCATAATTCACACAAAACAGCATATACTTTTCGGATGAAACCAGAATGCACAGTCTCCAAAGTAATTCGATTAAAATATCCATATGGCCTCCAAAAATTATGAAATTTTACTGGATTATAGCCAAGACATTTTCGTACAACTTTCATCAAGAACTCCAAGCCAGATTCTTTTTAGATTATTTTATACAGTCTCACGAAGCTTCTGGATCCATTTTCGAAAACGTCCAGTGTACACATCTCCGAAACATTGAGATTTCACCTACCTATTCTCTTTCGTTTTCTCTGAAATTTGGATATGTTCTACATCAAGATGTCCTTTACAAGTTTCATGAGTGATCTAGGTCAAATAACCAGAATATAGTCATCATTTAGGTCCTTGAAGTCTCGGGTGTCTCGGAATACATCACCAGAATCATCATCTTCAAGATCTAGTCGATTTACTAGGCTATACTTGTTCATTTCACTTAAAATTTGAGTATGTTGTAGTTTAAGATGTCCCCTACAACTTTTATGAAGAAATAAAAGAGATATTCTTAGCGCAAATCAACATGGAACCACGAATCCAACAAGAAGTCAGTGAAATCGTTCCAGATCTGAAGTCTCCGTAGGATGAGAGTTTAACCCCTCAAATCTCCATCATTTTCCACGAAATTTCAGTATGTTGTAGTTCAAGATGTTAGATACAACTTCCATGAAGAAATCAAAGTCAAAATCGGACTCTAAACACACATGCAAGCTCAAACAAGTTTCTGACTCACACGGTCCGAGCAAGAACAGTCATGCGATTTAAGAACAAGCCAACCATACCTCGGTTTTTCTCACTTAAACACCCAAAAATCTAACATGCAAACAACATACAAGCATGCAAGAGAAGCTAGAGGACTCCCACTTGCCTCTAGACCGGTCGGTCGACGGCGTAGGCTGGCGAACACGGCGGAGGGACGGCGGTTCCTCCTCCTCTCTCTCTCGGCCGCTCCCCCTCTCTCTCGAAATCTCTCTCTCTCTCTCTCTCACCTTCTCTCTCGGCCAAATGAGAAAATCCAGCCACCCTCTCTCTCTCTTCCCTCTCATACCCCCAAATCCTCATGATTACTTGCCTACAAACCAGCCAATGCATGGCCTTCTTCCCTAAGCCAATGCATGAGAGTCTTGTGCCACTTGTCCAATGGATTTTTGGGCTTGGGCTTGGGCTTCTATTGGGCCAGTCGACCACTCCTTTTGGGCCTCTATTGGGCCGGCCAACTTGGCCCATTAAAAGCTTAGGCCAATGGGCCTAAGGCCCATTAAAACTTTTTTTTTTTTTTTGAATTTCTTCTATAAATATTTTAAACTTTAAATTTTCCACATGGCCAAAGTCTTATGACATTTCATTTATTGAAATTTAATTTATAAAGTGCATGGCCAAGCATAGATTATTAATCTATCAAATTTAAATTCTCACAATCACATACACAAATCATCTAATTATAAAGACTAATGGCTAAAGCATAAGCCATAGGAAAATTTTATCACATAATTAAAGACTTTAACACACCTTATAGCTTGGCTTTGAATTTTTGGGATGCCACATATTCCCATGTCTTCGCCCTGTAAAAGTTTGAAAGGAGTCTTTATTGGTTCCTGAACATATTCCTTCTTGAAAGTTGATTTTGAAACTGGTGTCGCACAGCTAGCTAATACGCAGCAAGTTGTAATTGAATCCCTCTACTAAGGAAACGTTACTGATCGTGAGACTTCCAATCTTTACAATTCCATATCCCACAATTCTTCCTTTGCTATTTCCTCCAAAAGAAACTCTTCCACCATTAACTTGCATAAGCTTTATAAAGTAGTTTGAGTCTCCTGTCATATGTCTCAAGCATCCACTATCCAAGTACCACTTAATCATTTTCTTGATAGTGACCTGCATTTAAAAAAGAAACTCAAGCTTTCTTTGGTACCCATATTTTCTTGGGTCTAGTGGAGTTAGTGTGGTATACAGTCTTTGCCCAAACCTTCCTCACAGGTTTCCAAACCATAGGACATTCTTTCTCAAAATGTTTTGAGTTGTTATACTTAGAACATTTAAGAGAAGCATGTTGGCCTACGGGTCTTACAAAAACTTTTTGGAAATGATTTTTGTAAGAATCTTTTGTAGGTCTTTGTTTAATTCTTTCCGTTACCTTAGGAAAATCAATTAGAGGAATGGTTTCAGCAATCATTCCCAAACCTGATTTGTTGAAGTAAGGTCTTTGCGCTGAAAAATCTTTTCTAATTTCTCGAGATCCTATAGAAAATCTTTTAGAAATACTTGATATATCATTTTTCAAAATTGCATTTTCTTTTGAAAGATTGTCTGTATTTTCTTTCAAGGTAATAACATTTTTATCTAAACTTTCAATCTTTTCTTTTCAAATAATCTCCTGTTGCTTTAATGCAAAATTTTCCCTTTTAAGTTCGGAAATCCTCTTGAAAAAGGTTTTGAGACTAAGACACAATTCATCAATATATTTGGAGACTTTAGCAGGAATTTTTAAATTACTTACCTCTATTTCACATCAGAGTCTGAATCTGATTCTGAGTGTGCCATGAGACAAATATTGGCATAATCATCATCACTTTCTTCATATTCGGTATCACTCCAAGTTTCTGCTTTAAGTGCCTTTTGATATTTCTCAGCTTTTACTTTTTTTCTCTTCAGCAGGGAATAGTTGGGTCTGATGTGTCCATTTTTCTTGCATTCAAAGCAAACTACATCCTTGTTAGATTCATTATCCTCAACTGATTTATTTTGTGGCTTTTGAGAACTTTGTTTCTTTGGATTGAATCTTCTCCCCTTTTTATTCAGTTTTCTGAACCTTCTTATCATGAGAGCAAGCTCTTCATTATCCATATCATCTTTGGAATCTGTGACATCAGAATCATCATTAGGTTTTAGTGCAATGGATTTCTTACCTTTAGGATCTTCATCTTCGTTAATTTGCTTCACTTCATAAGACTGAAGAGTGCCAACCAATTTGTCAATAGATAGTGGCATGATCCTTTGTGTCTCTCTTATTGAAGTCTTTACGTGATTCCAATCTTTGGAAAGTCCACGCAGTAACTTGTTAACCTTCATGGGTTTCGAGATTGGTTGACCTTGATATTCAAGACCATTCACGATTTCTTTAAAACGACTAAACATGTCAGTGATAGATTATCCTGGTTTCATCTTGAATGCTTCATAATGACCAAGCAGAATATTGATTCTGGTTTCTTTTACTCGATCGGTTCCTTCATAGGTGATGTGCAATCTATTCCAAACTTCTTTAGCTGTTTTACAAGAAGATATTCTGTTATATTCAGTAGGAAATAATGCACAATATAAGAAATAAATTGCTTTTGCATCAAGAGCTTGTCTTCTGGTTATCTCTTCTTGAGTCATTTCACTGGACTCAACAGCTTCTTTTCCTCTTTCTAAGACTATTGCAGCTTTAGGAATGATTCCTTTGTCTACCACGTCCCATTCCAGAGGATCCTTTGATCTTAGGGATGCATTCAACTTGTTTTTCCATATGTTGTATTCCTTTCCATCAAAATAAGGCGGTCTAGTATTGCTTTGCCCTTCAACCAAACCTGGAGCCAACATACTAGTAATGGATCTTTAACTCTGAAGTAAAAACACTTTAACTTAAGTGAGTACACAAGCTCTGATACCAATTGTGAAAGCTAGCACGAACACCTAGAAGGGGTGAATAGGTGGGAAAATAAATTTTCGCAATGTAAAGAAAATGATTTCGCTTTTAAACCAATTCTGTTTAGCAATAGATTATGAAAAGCAATTAGACAGTAATAATCAAACAGAATTAGGATCAAAGTAAAAGAGCTTAGGGAAGAGAATAAGAACACAAGGTTTATAGTGGTTCGGCTTTATCCAAACCTACGTCCACTCTTTCGCACTGACAGCCCACCGATTGGATTTCACTAAGAATCAAAAGAATTGTTACAGTATAGCTCTTCCTTGATTCCATGGTGTAGAGACTCTGCTACACTTCCTCAAGGTCTCACAGAAGTATAAATGCTCTTTTGAGTACAAGTTTTTGCTCAACAATTGAATTGACAAAGAATGATGAGCTTCAGACTTTGAAATTCTTCTATCGCGCACACACCCGAATAACTAGAACCACTTCCTTATATACTTTTTCATGACATCACACTCGTTGGCACTTACCAAAGGAGTTCTTCCAATCTACCCGTTGGACAAACAATTAGGGAGATTTTCGAGTTATTTAAGAAATATGACGATAGCCCACCAATCCTGCTCACCCATACAATTAGGATCTAGGTTTCCATAAGTAGAACCTTCCAAGTATACTTTACCAATCAACGGTTCCAAAATCCCTAAATCAATCTCAATTTGAATAATGGATTCCGACATACTATATCCAGCCAAGAAATCTTCTTCAGCCGATAGAATCAAATCCTTAATGAAATACTCAGGTATGGATAAGTCTTCTTCGACGGTCTAGAAACTGTCAATGAGGATAGACTTTGAATCTTAAGGTTGGCGGTTCGGCGATCTTCAGACTTTGATGAAAGAGTCTGCAAGTCTTCAAACTAGACTGATGGAAACGTTTTGTCATCTTCAAAACACGCAAGGAAGTTTTCTCCAACAAAAGGGTTGTCCCAGTGCCCTGTGTCGGATAAAATTATCCAATTTGTCTTAAATTTATTGTTTGGATGATAATATGATTCTAACTTTTCAATTTTGTCAATATAGTCTTAAAATCTTTGTATAAAATTTCAATGTAATTATTCCTATCAATTTTCGCTGAAAGTCGCTGAAGTGAGAGTCTAATTTGCTGGTTATTCTATGTGATACACCATCACATCAATGATTTTCAGAGAAAATTAATCAAAATGACTATATTGAAATTTTGTGTAAATATTGAGGACTAAATTGGTAAAATTAAAAAATTTAGAATAGAATTGGTATCCATGAAATAGATTTAAGATTAATTGGACAATCTCCTTTCGGATAGGACCTCAAGAAGCCATGTTAGGTGATATATGAAATAACACTCCCACCTCTTGTTTATCAATTATCTCGACCTAACGTGGGAATACTTTAAATTTATATTATTATTTTATATTATTATCATGGTTGTGGGATTGGGAGCCAGACAATTGGACTTTCAAGTGGGAATTGAAAGGTGACCAATGGGGATATATGGAGTTGTTTTATGAAGTCTTCCTCAAATGATTCAGTCTACCGAACCTCTCGCTTTGATTATGCAAATGGACTTATTGATTAACAATGTTTAACTAAGAATAATATACTTACTAGTCCATACAACTCACATCACAACTTGTTTTATTATTTTGCAAAGACTTATTGATCATTATGGAGAAATAGATTGCGATGTAATAATGGTCAACAAAGTGGAGAAACTAAACTAACTTAACTACTTTGCTTGGAAAAAAGCATTATTCCTTGATGAAATTCTAGAAATGCGTCAAGAAAGACCTTTTGTAGATGTTTCTTTTTCGTGGATAACTCCTTGATGTTTGGAGCCATGTTGGCTAAACCGTCAAGAAGGTTTACTTTTGCGAAGTTGAATGATGTAATAAAGAGAAAATTCTTTCCGCTTGTGAAACACGGCACATCAAAGTGTTAGACCGATTCTCATCCATTTGCAACTTGCCGTCAATGGTAGGGAAAAATGCAAGTAAAAATACTATCTATTCAAATCAGTTAAAAATATGGAATTTTAATTTAGTGCTCTTTTTCCTCAATCTCTAATAAAGAGAAAATTCTGTTTGGCCATTCTCCGGTTGGTGTTGCATACATGTATATAATCTCTAATTAAACTTAACTTCAATAAGCATACGAAAATCTAACTTAAAGAAGGGCTAGCCTACCGGCCTCCACACCATCTGCCCTCCATCTGTCTCCCTTGCCTTTGCATGTCTCCACCACCTTGTTGCCCCATTTGCATCCACGAAGTCGCTGTCCTCTACAGGCTTCGTTGCTCATCATTGTTGCAAAGCCAATCACCATGTTGACCATCGCCCCCTCTCTCTCTCTCTCTCTCTCTCTCTCTCTCTCTCTCTCTCTCTCTCTCTCTCTCAGCCACAGGGCCACCATGCCCTTAGATGTAGGTCGACCTAGATGTGGTGCACTTTAAGGACTGGGTCATCAAATTGAGATACATATAAGGTCATCGATGTCAGAGATAACAGGGATCAGTCCTCTTGACCTGGCCACCATAACCTTACATATCTAGGTTGTCACGCCCCGATCCTCGGGAACGCACACATCCTTCTCACTTGGTCGATTTTATAATGCGATATCCCCGGACTATGTATCGCCGACCCTTTCTTTTTATTAAGCACATGCGGAAGCAGTTATAATCCCCATACAATAAAATAATGGGATAGGAAAGCAATGCCATATTTTTCATATTGAAATTCACAACCATACTTTTATACATAATATAACTCAAAGTATTTCACAATCTATTCATGGCTTTCTAATTTCACTCTATTCATATCAAAACATGATTCCCATAAGAGGATGGGACCTCAGTCCTCATCCGGTTGTACTCAGGATCCCTTTTCTGGATCATCTTCTTCTTCAAAAATCTTTCTCCTCCTCAGGTTTCACTTTAGTGTTCTCCTTCTCCGATTCCCCCTCCTCGGGTTCATCTACAGGCCTGAAATGTTGTCCCACAAGCGGGATGAGACTACGTCTCAGCAAGTTCTACCCCACTAAGATCAGATTAGTAAACCATTATACTATAGGATGCCTAAACACGCATAAGTCAGAGGACTTACCTTGGCCTCAGATTCCACCTGCAAGTCAGTACAATTCATAATAGGTACCCACTCACTCAAAACAAATCAAACCAGTCGATTACATGTCACCCAAATCATTCCCCACGGTGGAATATCTAAAAGTTAGGTCACGTGCATTTTCCAGGACAACATACCAAGTCTCTGAGCCATGTGCCTCAAACCTTGGGCCCACGTGCCCTTTTAGATGCCATTCTCAAATACTGGACCCACGTGCATTTTTTAAGGCACTAGTTCACCAAAGTGACGCATTAGATCACCGAGCCACGCGTCCTTTTTACGATGCCCGAGCCCATGTGCCTTCTCTTAGGTGCTAACTCACCAAAGTGATGCATCAATTCACTGAGCCCACGTGCCCTTTTTACGATGCCATACACTGTCATCAAGCCACATGCATTCTCCAGGAGAACATACCGAGTCTCCGAGCCACGTGCATTCTCTAAGGTGACCTCTTCGCCAAGGTGACATATTCAACCATTAAACTCACGTGCATTCTCTAGGTGATATTCCAATTCACCGAACCCACGTATTTTCTTTCAAGTGATAACCAACTTACTTTTGATACCGACAACTAATACCCAACGATTTCTCAATCAAATAATTAACAATCAACTCAATATGAATAACTCCTAAAAATTCATAATTAAATCAATTCCATACAAATTGAAGCTCAATTAAATAAATGGACTGCGCCACGATCATCAGCAAAAAATGCCGGTCACTGGCCATCCCAGTTGAATTTCTGGAAAATAAATAATTAAATAATTAATTTCGAAAATTAATATTTAATTCCTAAAATTTCAATTAGGCCCGAATCGCCTAATTAACACCCGATAAGGTTGGAAAAATCCCAAGAAGCATCTAATAAATACTACAGGCAATTCTCTATCTAAGTACACTAATCAAACAACTAATGAGCAATGCAATTAACTAATAATCGCTAATCAATTCTAATCTAACCACCTAATTATACTTAACTAACACTAATCAACCTTTAAGTATAGTTAGCAAACTAAGAATGTATTAGTGAGTAAAACTCACTTGTGCAAAGTGAAGACCGGGGCACTGAGACGACGATGCGACGACGGTTGAATTCCAAAATTTCGGCAGCGTCGATGGACCCTCGGGCCGGGCCCAAAGACCTTGCCTCGCAGGCCCATAGAAATCTCTGGGCTTCACGGGCTGAAACTCTGTTGGACTTTTGGGCTTCAATTGCGATGGGCTTGAAACTTAATTGAACTGGGCTTGTCTTCAATGGAGGTGGGCCGAGAACTCTACTGTGGAGATGGGCTTCATTGGACCAATTGCTGTGCTGAGCTGTTGCTGAGGAAGTTGGGCTGCTCGGTGGGCTGCACCGAAAGCCCGAAGATGAGATGCGATTGAAAATGGAGGAGAATCCGTGGGCTTGATTCTCGCTGGGCTGATTCAATGGGACGCCACTGCTGGAATTCTCGGCCTGCTGTTGTTGACCGAAGAAAGCCAAGAAATTGTCAGGTGGCAGCGGACGGAGAGATCTGCAGCTTGCTGGCTTCGGTCCTCTACTCATGAAGCCGAATTGGCTTATTCGGTGGACGTGTGGGCATGAGCGAAAAAGTAAACGGGGCGGATGATGGGGCGACGGCTGGTTTCACTCGGTGGTCAACAAATCCACCAAGAAGATGCACCGTGGACTGGAACATGGTGGAGCTGGCCGCGTGGAGAGAAGCTGCAGGCGTGGACGCGTGGAGAGCAAGCTGTTTCGGTGGCCTTGCTGGGTCAACAAAAAATGAAAGCTGCTGAGGAAAAAGACCACGTGGCCGCGTGGGTGGAGAAGCGGCAAATAGAATAAGCAGCTTCGGGCGACGCTGGCAGAGGCGTGGGGCTTCGATGGCCAACAAAACTTGGTGGAGGCTTGGACGGCAGGAGGAGTCAACGAAGGGGGAAAGATTTCCTTCGGTTGACCCACAAGTGGTGGCCTGCGGACATGTGGCAAGGCTGAGCAGAAACTAAATGGTGGGATATGGGATGTGCGTGAGTGGAGAAAGGGTTTCAATGGAAGGAGGACGCTTCGACGTGAGAAGAATGAAAGAGAGAGGGCAAAAACAATTGAAGAGAAGTCGAAGCCCTCCGCGACAAGATGGATGCACGCCCGAAGAAAATGATCGGCCAGGACTTGTACAAGAAGATTTGTGGAGAGAGAAAAGCAAAAAGTCCACAACAAATATCTTCATCAATTAAAGCTTGGTCCCCCCTTTGGCCTTCAAGCCTATCTCAAAGTCCCTTAATACTTTCCAGCTTTATATTCCACAAATTAGTCCAACCCCTTCCATAGCTCGAATTTCCACAACTTCGGGTTCAATTCTTCCCGAAATTTTCCAATTCAACGTCCAATTTGAATGAATAAAAAGCCCGTAGAATTTCCACAAGTGCCCCTTGTCAAATAGCTCAACTTGCCAATCCAAATTTCCTTTAATTTGGCCCATCTGAATTTCTACTAATTTTCCGATTCGTCCGAATCGATTTTCCGTAAAAATCTCGGAATCTTTGAAAAATCCTCTGAGATTGAGTTGACGTTCCTGGAATATTTTGTGACATGATAGAATTTTCAATTTCTGAAATCGGACTCGAATTCACGGTTAATTTCCATTCGACATGTTTTTAGCGACTCCAGCCATTTTCTGGGTAGTTTTAGAACTTTTTAAGACAAATGACCCATGGTCGATTTTTTTTTTAGCCACGATGAACCCACTCGACACATTGGCGACTCTCAATTGTCATGAAAATCTAGATGATTCAAATACGGACACAGGGTACCAAAACGACAGTAAAATCAAATTAATGTCAGTTGACGAGAGTTTTCTAATTTAGTGGAGTCACCCATGATCGGTCATTCATCTTAGTCGAACTGACCTATCTCTGATCTTAATTTGATTTTTAACTGTGCCATAATGATCTCTAAATATGAGCACGGTCGAGAAATCGATTTTTGGTCGAATTCTCAAGTCTATCTACCTTAAAGTCCTTAATAGGTTACCCAGCTAGTCTAGTTATCTCGTGAGTGGCCAACTCAGAGAAAAACACCATAGTCGCGTCGATGAAATGCCCAATTTATTTAATCGAAATCAGAACCCGGAAATCTGGATGTCACAACTCTTCCCCTCTTATAAAAATTTCGTCCTCAAAATTTAAACATTTACCAATCTTTATACAAAAGGTGGGAGTGTTGTCGTCTCATCGAGTCTCACTCTTCCTCACGCTAATCATTCGGTCTCGTGGCATTATCCGACCACTTTGACCAAGGAGACCATCTTTGTACACACAATCTGTTCTTTCTAAATCAACAACTGAACTGAGCTTCTCACATATGACACTCTATCGCTCACATCTGATCTCTAATCTGACAACTGCAAACACTGATCATTGAGCTGACTCGGGCCTGTGATCTTTCTTCATTTCACTTTCTTTTCACTGCTGAAATTCTGTACCCTCTGCAATGCACTGCTTAAGAAAGAACCCTCTAAAAAACTCTACCAAACTTGTAACCTCTGATCTAGATTCAAAATATAATTCATCCTCGGCACTCCATGACGGTGAATTATCCGATACTCACACGCTTTGGCATACCCATTCAAAACAAGATTTATTCGTACTATACTGAAGTGAACCGGCTTCGTCTATCGGTCAACCACTATCCTCATATTGAATTAGTACTCCCCGGACTCCTTAGTAAGCCTGTCACAATGTTCCATTGGGATATATTTTCATTTCCACTTGGGACTCTCGAGTGATGGTAAAAGTCCTCCTGGTTCGCATTACCGAACTTCCACTTACTGACATCTCTGGCACTTGCAACCTGCCCGACAGTATCTATCTTCATATCAGTCTACCAATCTAGCTAAAGCCGATTCTGATCTATGTTGAATTGTTTGATAAAAAACCGCAACTTCTACAATGAATTTCTGACAAGATCTTTTCCCTGAGTGCTATACTGTCAAGTGCACTCAATCACTCATGGAATCTGAACGTTCCATCCTCAGAAGTCTTAAAGTCAGATTCTTTCTTACCAGTATCCTCTTATAAGATCTTCTGAACATCTTTGTCTGTAAATTTGGCGTCGTTTCTAACTTGAATATATGGTTCAATTTTAAGGGCGGATATAAAATTCAAAAGGTAGCCTACCTCAAATTTTAAAACCAAGTTTCGAACAATTTTCAAGTAAAGTCTACACTTTAGCCAGTCTATGCACAATTGAAGACTCTCGGCTCAACATATTAATTACTTCTTTCGTTCTCCCAAGGTAATACCAGATAACACCATTATAGTTCTGCCAAAATTCTGATTCACGACACTATTTCGTATTTAACTTGTTGGGTCTCAACTGGCGAGACGTGTATGCAACAATCTTCTCATGTTGTATCAATACGTACCTAGTCCTCTGCAAGACACATCACTAAAGATTTCATGCTTTCCAGAGCCAAATAAAAAGTTTAGCACAAGTGCGGTAGTCAGTTTTTACTTAAGCTCTGGCAATTATTTTTGTACTTGTCTATGTAGATGAATTTCTCTTCTTTCTTAAGAGGTCAAGCCCGCGATGATACCGATACTAAAAATTCTTTCACAAACCTTCTGTAGTAATCTGTCCAATCCCCACGGCTTCTGATCTCTGACACTATTGTCGGTCTCGATTCGCTAACAACTGATTTGATCTTGACTTGGTCCATGAAGATTCCTTTACCTGTAACCACACGACCATTCTTAGGGGCATCTCGTGATTCTCAACACTTAATGAGTATCCTATAATGTCGCTACACCACACGATCACCATTGATCTAGTTATTCTTTGAACACTCGGTTTGTCAAATCTATGAGAGCGGCTAGAGCGTTCGTCAAATCAAATGGCTTTACATTATTCTCTCAAAGGCTAAATCAAGAGTGAAATGTTGTCTTCAGTATAACCTCCTTCCTAGTTCTCAATTGACGATAACCTATCCTCATGTTGATCCTTGAAGACATCAACACTCTTTATAACAAATCACCCAATTCATCGATCTTTGACAATGAACACTTATCATTGATTGTCACTTGATTGAGTCGACTACAGTTGATGCATAATTGCAACGAACCATCTTTCTTTCTTTCTCACTATGAGGCTAATATTTCCCTAGGTAATGCACCGATATGCATGAATTCCTCATTCATCAATCCTCACATCTGCATCATTGGTTCTATCAATTCAAGCAACAACAACCAGTAAGAAACTTTAGAGAATGGTTCCGTTCCGAATGCTAGCTCGTACGTAATTCTATCTCTTTCTTTGGCAACAGTCTAACCACTTTTTTGGCAACACTTCCAAGAATTCTTGGACTATTGAGGAGTCCTCAATTTTCAATTCTTTAATCTGTCTTATTTTTGACAATCGTCAAGTAACCTAGGCAACCTCCGTCTAACAAACGGATTGCCTCAAGTTACGAGATTAAAGAAGTCGAGGACCCTTCTCGACTCTCAATAAAACTTGGCACTTCTACCTTCTCCTGGAATAAACTGGGTTACTCCACTATAACAATTCATCACCACAAAGTGCTCCAGAACCAATTCTTTCCACACTTGACGAATAAGTTGTACACTAACAGCCAATCAAGTACAACTCTAGTCGGTAGTTCTTTTCCTACAACCTTAACACACAACTGAAATTCCACAATTGCATTCCCAACACTCTGAGGCACTATTCTGATAAGAATCACCTCAAAACATTCTTTCATAAATCAAAGCATGGTCAATTCCGTTCCTGATTCTTTGCCATCCTAGTGGCGTCATATTGGTAGTAGCAGTGTTGGTGTTCTTCTTGAACTCCAACTGATAGTCCCTCACCTAATGGCCGTGCTCACTACCATCAAAGCACATTCTAGTCATTCTCAAACACAAGATTAATCCATGCATTCCTTCCATACTTTTGGCACTCACCTAGTGAGTCCTCTATCTCATGTTAGGTGATAGCATACTCTCTCACTTGCACTGGAGGCTTGTTTCAAAAACTCCACTATACAATCTGTGGCTCACTCCTTCCAACCTATCTAATCGACCTTCTAAGATAGTCTCTTGCCAAGTGACCTTATCGGTCACAGTCAGAACAAGCACCCGTCTTAATAGGACACGGGGTTGATCCATGTCAGCTTCCATATCCCACAACGTTCTGATCCGACGTTGACCTGGCTATCCCATCTTTCCTGAGGGGCGGAATAAAATACACTTTTCCGATCATAGGCTCCTTTCCAACTTGATTTCCAACTCTACTGAACTTGAACCTCAACTCAGTTGCAACGGCTTGGTCCCAGATCACGTCTCCTTACTAAACCTCGACAAGTGTGGCAATAACTTTGACTTGATCTCAAACTTACTGGCTCAACAAGCTCCTTGGGAAAACTTGCGCCTAAACGATCCTGCTGGACCTAGGATCACTCGGTGTTGCTACACTCTCAGTACCGACCTACGGCGGTACTCTTACACGCACGCTGGCCTAAACCGACGCTCTGCCACAACCACCTCTAGCATCGATCCTTGTCGGCGTTCATTCCCGAGTCACAGAGGCTACTATCCTCTTACTAGGAGCCCTTAGCTCCTGATCACTCAAACTACAAGATCTTAATAGAAACCTGTTTTCTAATTCTAATACCACATTAAAATTCGAGTGATCCACAAACAAGCTACAAATCAACTATCACAGACATGCATCAGTATGAGTTTAAAGGTCTTTCCTACTACTATCTCATGACTCATCGCATCTTATCACTCCAATCCTTAACCATTGCTCTGATACCACAAAATGATGATGTCACGCCCTGATCCTCAGGCACATGCACATCTCTTACTTTTGATCGATTTTAAAATGCGATATGCCAGGATTTTGTATCGCTGACCCTTTCATTTATATATACACATGCGGAAGCAATTATAAATCCCCAGAAAATAAAACAATGGGATAGAAAAGTAGGCCATATTTTTCATACTGAAAATTCACAACCACACCTTTTTACATGCATCTCATAGTACTTTACAATACTATATAGACGTAAGTCTGATCTAACATCTATTCACATGTAGACAAGGTCTGACAAGACAAGACGGGATCTCAGTCCTCATCCAGGTCGTACTCGGGGTCATCCTCGGGGTCCTCCTCCACGGGCTCCTCTTCGGGTCCCTCATCAGGGTTTTCCTCGTCAGGTTCCTCCTCCTTAAGCTCCTCATCCGGGTCCTGAAATGGTTATTCAATAACCCTGAGACAACGTCTCAGCAAGTTCTACCCCCTAAGACCCGATTAGTAAACTAATACACCTTAAGACTGCCTATGCACCACACGAGTTAGAGGACTTACCTTGGCCTCGGATTCCACCTGCATATTAGCTCTAGATCAAATAGGCATCCAAGCAATCACATCACAGATCAAAGCATTGATCAAATCAACCTAGTCGATTTCACGCCAACAAGACCACTCATGGTCATTCTCATTCAATCAATTGAATCACAACAATCAAGGCAAAGATCAATCGCCTTAGTCAATTACATGCCGGTCAGACCATTTCTAGGTCATTCACTCCATCCCATAAAACCTCCAATAATACAATTAGTCACAGAGCTCCATTAATTCTCTTGGGCGTCGCTTTCGCCAAGGTGACATAAGTAACAGACAGTATACGTGCGTTCTTTAAGGCGCTGTTTTCACACGGTGATATTCCTCATCACCGAACCACGCCCATCACGATTCATAGGCAGTCTACGTGCATTCTTTAAGGCACCGTTTTCGCACAGTGATATCCTTAATCACCGAATCACACTTGCCACAAGTCATAGACAGTCTACGTGAGTTCTTTAGGACGCTGGTTTCGCATAGTGATATCCTTAATCACCGAACCACACCTATCTATACTTCGTACCTGATCGGTCTCAGCCAATAGAGTTCTTAGTTCACTCTCACAATTCTTTCCGCTTTACAACTCATCAAAGCATTGTTAATGCTAAATAGCCATATTTGGCCATCTACCGATCAATCATTTAATTCTATTCAATTTAAATCAATTAAGGAATAATTCCTTAAATTGGACAATCAATTTAATTAATCACAATGTGGAGCTCAAATAAATAAACGGACTGCACCACAACAATCGGCATGAAATTCCGGTCACCGCCATCCCGGTTGAATTTCCGGAAAATAAATATTTAAATAATTAATTTTGAAAATTAAATAAATAAATATAATAAATTCAATTTATCACAACATAAAGCTCAATTAAATAAACGGACTTGCGCCACGATCATTAGCATAAAATTCCGGTCACTAGCAATCCTAGTTGAATTTCCGGAAAATAAATAATTAAATAATTAATTTTGAAAATTAATATTTAATTTCTAAAAATTCCAATTAGGCCCAAATCGCCTAATTAAGACCCGATGAGGGTCGGGAAAAATCCCAAGAAGCATCTAATAAATACTATAGGCAATTCTCTACCTAAGTACACTAATCAAACAACTAATGAGCACTGCAATTAACTAATAATCGCTAATCAATTCTAATCTAACCGCCTAATTATACTTAACTAACACTAATCAACCTTTAAGCATAGTTAGCAAACTAAGAAGGCATTAGTGAGTAAAACTCACTTGCGCAAAGCGAAGACTGGGGCACTGCGACGATGATGCGACGACGGTCGAATTCCAAAATTTCGGCGGTGTCGATGGACCCTCGGGCTGGGCCCAAGGACATGAAAGAATTTTCAATTGAGTTGACGTTCTGGAATTTATTGTGACATAAAAATTTTCAATTTCTGAAATCGGACTCGAATTCACAGTTAATTTCCATTCGACGCATTTTTAGTGTGTCCTAGGCTACCGGGTAGTTTTTAGAACTTTTTAAGACAAATGACCCATGGTCGATTTTTTTCGAGCCACGATGAACCCACTTGACACATTGGCGACTCTCGATTGTTGTGAAAATCTCGATGATTCAAATACGGACACATGGTACCAAAATGACAGTAAAATCAAATTAGTGTCAGTTGACGAGAGTTTTCTAATTTAGTGGAGTCACCCACGATTGGTCATTCACCTCAGTCGAACTGACCTATCTCTAATCTTAATTCGATTTTTAACTGTGCCATAATGATCTCTAAAGATGAGCACGATCGAGAAATCGATTCCTAGTCGAATTCTCAAGTCTATCTACCTTAAAGTCCTTAATAGCTTGCCCAGCTAGTCTAGTTATCTCGTGAGTGGCCAACTCAGAGAAAAAAACCGTAGTCGAGTCGATGAAATGCCCAATTTATTTAATCGAAATCAGAATCCGGAAATCTGGATGTCACACATATCTTATGTTTGGTGCTCGCTCAGGACATAATACAGTTGGATATAAATGGGATATAGGCAGCTTAAAATTATCCCATGTGGGAATGTGGGATAAAGGTGGATATGATTTTTAATGTTCATGTTATGAAAGTTATTTTCTCGAATAACAAACTTATTAAATTAACAAAATTGAAATTATATTTCAATATAAATAATATTTGAATTCTAATTTAAAAAATAAAAATGAAAAATATATATATATTTATTTTAAATTAATCTTATTTTAATTTATATATTCAACTTTAAGTCTATCTCATAATAAACATTCAATCTATAACTTAAATATTTATATTTACTGTATATTTTAGGTATTTTGTATTTTAGGTATGTTAGTATAGTTTACTATTTGATAAGATTTTATTAAAGAATGATGAAAGGGGAAAAGAAAAATAATAAAGCAAATAATATAAAAAAAGAGGAAAATAAAATTTAAAAAATAAAAATAAATTAAGAAATAATGTTACGAGAGATTTTCACCAACTCTATTTATAAACATTTAGGTTCATTTATGATGATATGCCATTTATATAAAAAATATTGTACATAATATGATGTGAATATATGCAACTTTAATACTATTGTTCACCAAACAATTGACTGAATATAAAAAAATCCCAGGATTTCATATCCTATCATATCTATTCCTATCCTGATTAGAAATCCGGACGACCAAACGTAGCCTAACTTTGTAACCATTACAAATATTTAATTTGGCCAATACATCTAAAATCAATTCAAAACATTAATTGATCGTTTGAATCTAAAACTGTTTCATATTATTAAATTACTCATTGATTCTAAGACCATTTCAGATCATTAATAGGATCGTTAAATCTAAAACCGTTTCAGGTCTTAATTTAGCGTTAAGTCTGAAACCACTTTAGATCATTAATTTGGCTATTTATTCTAAACTCACTTCAGATCACTAGTGACGTCATTGATTTAATTATTAATGCAGCTATTAATTTTGAACTTACTTTAAATTATTAATTCAATCGTTAAATCTGAACTTATGAATATAAATATAATGAACCTATTAGCTTTGGCAACCATGTAATTTGATCCTTTTGTCATATCCTGTCCCAATAGAACAAAGGCCATTGAATTTGCCACGTATCGATTAGTGTATGGTTAATTGTATCTTCGTACATGTCATATTAAACACAACCAATATTTTTTCCACAGAGGGACACAGAGGGAGATGAGAGAGAGAGACGTCGGCACCAAGCAGCATGTAGGCCCATTGGGACAGATTTGGACAAAATTTTCGAGTCCGATTAATGGACCGGTTGGGTCAAGACAAAGGTTTTGAAATATAGCTCGCCCATACATATGTTCGTTTGAAAATGGATAAATACATTGAAAGTTCTAAAACTTGTCATGGAAGTACAATTGAATCCTAAAACATTTAAAAAGTGCAATTAAGTCATCAAACTTATTACAAAATTGTAATAAAGTTTCAAAACTTTCAAAAAGAGCAATCAAATCCTGAAACTTGTCAAATCAAATCTTTTCATTGATAACTTGTCAAATTTGAAAGTTTTTGATTCAATTACACTTTTGTGATAAGTTTTAGGACTTGATTGCACTTTCATAACAAATTTTAGAAATTGCACTTTTTGAAAGTTTTAGAATTTCTAGTACACTTATTCCTTTGCAAAACATAATGCCCCCAACTTCTTCGGCAAAGTTCATGCAAGGGCAGCAGCACTTGCCCCACAGCCCAATACCTTGGTTTAGCACCTTTTTAAAAAAAAAGGAATAAACTTTGGTGTTTTATTAATATTTTTTCTTTTACTAATTTATCCTTCTTCCTTAGTTCTTTTCATTTTGTGATTCATTTTTCTTCTTAAGGACATGCCTCATAGGTGGTGCCACACTAGCGCCACGCACATTAAAAAATTACAAAAATCAAACATTACCATTTCCCATTAGGCAAAGTGGAAGGAACTTATGAAGGAAGTTGATTGCCCAATTTTATTACTCAATTGTATTTTTGTGATGAGTTTTAGGAATTCTAAGACACTAATCTCTGAAAATAATTCTTGCTAAAATTGATTCTCTCTTTTTGAAGGATGTAAAGTTACTCACATAATTTGATCAAAGCAAATCATACTCCAATCTGCACCTCATGTTTTCTTTAACTTATGATGTTGGTACACATTCAACTAAAAATAATTGGACAAAAATTCACAAAACTAGATGCCAACGTACATCAATTGTGATCATTTGAATTTATCATATTTTCGACGCGCTTAAAAAAGCTAAATTGTAACAAGCAAATGTAATATTTATAAGAAATATTAATGATCTTGTTATCATTAAAACTATTCTTAAGGATTGGACGTTGCAACCGTTCCGGGATGGAATTGCAAATGACAAAAATTCCCAAAGCTTTCAAGTAACTAACGAACCATTACAGAAATGGATAATGGAATTAGCTAAGATAAATAAAGTACAAAAGATTTTTACCAAAAAAAAAAGTACAAAAGACGATTTGCTACACAGGCTACAACTGAAAGACCAAAATATCTCAAAAAGTGAAGCATGTAGGATCAACTAGTTCTTCCAATTTGATGTCCTCTAATGCACTTCGCACGATGGAGTTACATGTTGATATCGCCCTAGAAACTTGTTGCATAGTTGGACGATGCTCTGGTTTGGGATTTAAGCATGAAAATGCCGTCTTTGTCACTAAAGCCACTTCCCCTAGTACATTACCTTTTGGGTATGGAATTCTTTGATCTAAAACTTCCTTCAGTGGCCAAGAAGTTGTTGAATTGTTTGATGGTGATGAAGATGAGGACGCGAGTGAAGAAATGAGGTCGCCTGGATGGCTTCCCATGATTACTTCCAATGCCACCACTCCAAAGCTATAAACATCACATTTCTCGTTCACTTCCATCGTGTATGCGAGTTCTACATAGAGAAAAGAGCAAATTTTTTCTAGCTTTTATACAATATCTATGCTTTATAAATTTAAATTGAGTTTTAGTAAATCAAGTGTAGAGAATTATAAATATAAATTAATACATTCTTTAGATTCCAATGGGCTTTAAAATTTTCCAATGCTTTAGGAAAAAGTTCCACTTTTTAAATTAGTGGCCTACATATCAATTAATATTTAATCGACCTTTCAAATCGCGTAGATAGTGTTGGACTTGGTATTAGGAATTTGGAAATAGAAAGGAAGGTGGTTGGAGATGAGGATCCCAAGTATGATCACTTTCCTATCCATAAAAATTAAGCGAGGTGAAATTTTGAAGAAACCAACTTACCTGGAGCTGCATATCCAAAGGTGCCTGCAAAGGAAGTCCAATTGGATGAATAAGGTTTTAAAACCTTAGCCATGCCAAAATCAGAGACGTGAGCTTCATATTCTTCATCCAATAAAATGTTCTTGCTCGAGACATCTCGATGAATTATAGGAGGAGAGCATTCATGGTGCATGTAGGACAATGCATAAGCCACCCCTTTGACAACATTCACTCTCCTATTCCAGCCAAATGTTGCCATCCTCTCTTCATTGTTCAATACATCCTTCAAGCTGCCCGATTCCAAGAACTCGTATACCAAAAATGAATGTCGAGAACTCGAGCAAAAGCCACGGAGCCTGATGATATTCCGATGCCGAACTTCGGTCAGAGCATGAATCTCCCGTTCAAATGCTTTTTGATTGGCCATTTCTACGTCCACTGCTTCTTTAAATTTCTTTACAGCAACAGTTTCACCTATTTGCAACTGGGCCTTGTAAACACTCCCCTGTCCTCCCACACCGATACAATATTTGGCATCAAACTCTTCCGTGGCTTCAATGATGCTCTCATAAACCATTCTTCCATCAAAGCTCCATATTACCCAAGGGTTTTCATTGCTTCCATTAGCCGAAGTAGCCTCTGTTTTTCTTATTCTTCGGCATCCAATACTTGAAGCTCCCACAACAAGAAGCAAAGAAAGTAGGCAACCCAAGGTAGGAATCAAAACTAGCAGCAACTTTTTGTTTTTGTTTCTTCCTTTCAACATTGGTGTTGTACAGGGGCTAAGACCAGCAATGTCTCCGCACAAGCCTTTGTTCCCTCTCACAACTCCAATCGTAGCATTACGAAAGGCTGGAATGTTTGGTAAAGAACCCTCTAACTCATTAAATGATATGTCGATGGATGTCAAGCTTATCATATCCTGAAATGTTGACATAATTGAACCCGATAACTGATTGTGTGAGAGATTGAGTATTTCTAATCTGTGCAATAGCCCAAGTTGTCTAGGTATTTCTCCTATGAGCAAATTTTGACTCAGATCGAGATGCTGAAGGGATTGAAGATTCCCAATCTCGATGGGAATACTCTTTTCTAGATTATTCCTACTTAAATTTAAGAATAGAAGGTGGGAGCCCTCCCCAAGTTGGGTAGGAATTGAGCCACTCAAGTTATTTCCTGCAATGTTGAGTGTTTCCAGATTGGACAATGCTCCAAGTTCTTGAGGGATGTGGCCTGCTAGAAGGTTGTAGTCCAACAAAAGTTGTAGTAGCAACTTCAATTTTCCTAGGTCTTTAGGAATTTCTCCAACAATATAATTTGAAGAGAGGTAAAGTTTCCGCAATTGAGTCATGTTTCCAAGCTGAGGTGGTATGGCACCGGAGATTTTATTGTTGGAGATTATCAAGCTTGTCAATGTTCTACATTCACTCAATGTCGACGGTAGCTCACCGTAAAGTTCATTGTTGTTCAACTCAAGGTAATCCAAGGAGGGGTACACACCAAGTGCATCGGTTATGTTATCCTTGAGCAAGTTGTTTTCGAGCCCAAGTCTAATCAAACTTGAACAATTTTTCAGGCTTCTTGAGATTCCAGTGAGGTGATTGTTTCTTGCACTAAAATTCATAAGAGTTTGGCTACTACATATTTCTTGCGGCAATTGGCCAACAAAGTGATTTTCATCCAGACTTACTCTCGCGATGGATGTGAGATTATTCATCTCGGTGGGAAAAGAGCCCGACAATGAGTTGTTGGCAATATGAAGGTCTGATAGGTGGGTCAAGTTGCCTATGGACGACGGGATAGGACCTGTTAAATAATTGTCTGCCAATTGCATTTTTATCAATGAACTCATTCCTCCAACTTCCAAAGGTATGGAGCCAGAAAGCTGGTTGCCGTAAAGGTGAAGATATGCCAAATTACTCAAATTTCCTAAAGTTGTAGGGATGGATCCTTTGAGATAATTGGAAGAAAAGTCAAGTGCATAGAGAGACCCCAACCTTCCTATTTCCTTTGGAATAGGACCGGAAATGTTGTTTTCAAAAAGACCGAGATTTTTTAAAGATCGCAATGACCCAAGTTCAATTGGAATGGATCCGACAAGTTGATTATAATTAAGCCATAATTCCCCCAAGCTACTCATGTTTCCGATGGAAGAAGGAATAGGACCGGCGATGCTGTTCCAAGAAAGATCAAGATATTGTAAAGATCGCAATGACCCAAGTTCAATTGGAATGGATCCTTTGAGATAATTGGAAGGTAAGCCAAGTCCAAGGAGAGACCCCAACCTTCCTATTTCCTTTGGAATGGATCCGACAAGTTGATTACCACCAAGCCATAACTCCCCCAAGCTACTCATGTTTCCAATGAAAGAAGGAATAGGACCGGAAATGTTGTTCTTAGCAAGACCGAGATGTTGTAAAGATCGCAATGACCCAAGTTCAATTGGAATGGATCCGACAAGTTGATTACCAACAAGCCATAAATCCCCCAAGCTACTCATGTTTCCAATGGAAGAAGGAATAGGACCAGCGATGCTGTTCCAAGAAAGATCGAGATATTGTAAAGATCGCAATGACCCAAGTTCAATTGGAATGGATCCATTGAGATGATTGGATTTTAAGTGAAGCTTATGGAGAGACCCCAACGTTCCTATTTCCTTTGGAATGGATCCAACAAGTTGATTACCACCGAGCCATAACTCCCCCAGGCTACTCATGTTTCCGATGGAAGAAGGAATAGGACCAGCGATGCTGTTCCAAGAAAGATCGAGATATTGTAAAGATCGCAATGACCCAAGTTCAATTGGAATGTTTCCCGAAAGGTTATGGTGACTTAAATCCAGATGAATAAGCTTGGAAAGATGGCCAATGCTCAGAGGGATGTTCCCGAAGAGCTTATTATATGCAAGGCTGAGAAATGTCAAGTTGCTCAAGCCAAGTATCTCAACGGGAATTGGGCCAGTCAAATCATTATGACTAAGATTGATATATTGTAAAGGTGGCATTCTTATTTCTTTAGGAATGGAACCATAAAGCTTATTAAATGCAAGGCTTAGTACTGTCAAGTTGCTCAAGCCAAGTATCTCAATGGGAATTGGGCCAGTCAAATTATTACTAGCAAGATCGAGACATTGTAAAGATCGCAATGACCCAACTTCAATTGGAATGTTTCCCGAAAGGTTATTTCCAGTTAACTCTAGACGAATAAGCTTAGAAAGATGGCCAATGCTCATAGGGATGTTTCCGAAGAGCTTATTGTAGGGAAGGCTAAGAGTGACCAAGTTGGGCAAATGGGAGAAATTGAGAGAGTGAAGCGTACCACGTATGGCAGAAGATGAAAGGTTGAAGCTCACAACGCTCCCCAGAGGATCACAATCGATTCCGCGCCATGAGCAAGGGCTGCTTCCATTCCATGAAGACAAATTATAGCGACTCCCGCTGTCTAACTTAGACTTCCATGTTAGGAGTGCCTCCACTTCCTCATTTACCGTATGGTTACTAGCATCAGTAAGGGCAACTAGAGAAGAGCTTCGAGATGAAGCAAGACAAGACATTTGTTGCGGGAATATGAGAAGAAGGTAAGCGAGGAACAACATTGAGAGTTGTTTCTGAGACGAGGCCATGAGAGGTTTGAGGTTTTTTGGGGTGGGCTTTTCTTCGTTTCTAGGTGCGCATGTGTTATAAGGGACTCACTATAACCCACGTATTTATAAAAGAATCGACACCATCAAGTCAACAAACAGGTCAATGATCGCTGCTTCTCAGTGAATGAGAGAAAATATCAAATTTCTTTTTTGGGAGATATTACACAAAACTCTCTTGAAATTTGAGAGGTAATACACATTTTTCCCTAAATTATCAATATTATGCAATTACTTTATGAATTCTCATTTTTGCGGTCGCTATTTCCTTTATATTTTTCGGTAACGTGCGCAATGCACATCGTATATTTAATATGTATGGCCCTTTATTTGCAAAGACTTATAAGTCTTTGGTAGAGTAAGGATTGGAATGTAAGTCCACAAAGCGATAACTTAATACTGCAGAAATATAATCCCAACCTGCTTAAATAAATAATAAATCCGTTGCCAAAAAAGCATGAACTCAACAAATGCACTACGAAGTCTTATTTTTGGTTTTCTTTTTCTTTTCCAGAAATACTAATGAGTGTTTTGAGCTATATTTTCTCTTTGTTTTCGTGTAGAGATCGTTATCAGACATCATCAGGAAAAATATATTTTGGCGTGGTGTGTTATAGGCTCAATTGGGTAAATCTTACCTGATCATAAGATGATCACCATTTCATGTTTTTGGTTGAAAAATGTATTTAGCATGGTCAAGAAATCTTCTGTCGGCAATGATAGATGTGATGTAAGAGAAAGTGACAAAAAAGATCACATCCCACCAGAAGTAATGGTGATTTTGGAGGAGAATCCTCCACGCACTGAGACCGCATTTCGGACCAAAAGAAAGGAAACGCGGTATTGAAGAAGACTGGACAAATTTCCAAGTATGGACCGACGACGTCAATGGAGGAATTAACCGTCTACTCCATTTTCCTTGGTCTCTCACGTGAGTAGCGGGTTACGTAACCGTGTCAAATAGACATCGACGGAAAGAAAACAAGCGAAATAGAAATAGAAAGAGCTAAAATAAGGAGTTTCAAATCTATAATGGTGACCTTTGTTGGGATATCGGGTTAGACAAATTATTTTTTCTCAAAGACACAAGACTGCTTGGAATCGGACCGATATGAATAGGTAGCATGGAGAAACATTAAAGCCGGATGGACACGATAATGATCAAACATTTATGCAAACTGCAATGGCTTCTATCACATATATAATCTCAAGTAAGCATCGAGGGCTTTGTTTTGATTAGTTTACCTTTTTCTTTTTTCTTTCTTTTCTCGACTTTTTGGCCTTTTAGCATCCACATTTGTCTTGCGTCTCTTATCCCTTGTTTTCATTCATCGATTCACGGTAATGTAGCTTTACTACATACAAGGACGACATTATTGTAAATCTATGAATTCGAAATTGCTCAATAGATTAGGATGAATATAATTTCACACTCGATGGAGAGTTCAGCATTGGGACCCGCATATTCGACAAATCAAGCTGTTGGATGTGGAAGTCAAGAGCATCCATTGCTAAAGGACTTTTCGTACGCTTGCACACACAAGAAAAGTCCTAGTTGCTTTAATTGATCCCACGTTCTTGTGGACCATTCCATAATGACTTGCTCGATACAAGGACGAGATTATTGTAAATCCATGAATTCAAAATTGCTCGATAGATTTGTATGAATTTAAGTTCACACTGGATAGAAAGTTCAGTTTTCGGACTTGGTTATTCTGCAAATTGAGTCGTTGGACGTGGAAGTCGAGAGTGTTCATTACTAAAGGACTTTCCTTGCACCTGCAGGCACAAGGAAAGTCGTATTTCTTTAATTGACTCCACCATCTCATGGAGCATTCCATAATGACTTGACTTCATTCTCTTCTAGATGCATTGCATGGTATACCAAGTTCGTTTGGACTATTGATCATGTGTGTTTCCCGACAAATATGGCTAAGGCGAGACAATATGGAGATGATAAGTAGAGTCGGGTTAATCCGACGAAAGGATGCATGCCATGTAAAGCTATTCCATTGAAAGAGACGATACTGGAACCACTAAGGTCAAGAGCTTATTGGCTAGTAAGGGCGGTTTGGCATGACATATCATGAGCTAGCTACTTGTCATGACATGCAGCCCCGGTAATAGTTAGACTACCACATGTAGATCAACATTTAATAATTAAAATAATTCACACTTTAAAATACTATGAAAGCAACTTAGGGAAGCTTGTCCTTCCTCACATAGTACTTCCTGCCATACACTCTCCTCTCCCGTTACTTAGGCATCGACGGCCAATCGGATCAAAATCTGGACACCAGAATTCTTGTATGTGGACACATTCCACTTGAAGCGATAGCGATTTTGGAGAAGATTTTTCCGCACGGTGAAACACGGCAAAGGAGAAGACTGGACGAATTGCCAATGTGGATAGACTTTGACGTCAATGGAGGACTTAACCATCTACTCCATTTCCATCGGTGCACATGGAAGTAGCGTGTTACGTGTAAAACATGACATGCGGTATCAGTTTAGACAAGTTATCTTCTCTCAAAAACTTGACCTGTTTGGAAACGGACCAATGTGAAAATATAGTTGCGAATCTATCTTAATATGCCATTAGCAGTACGGAAGATGGGATGAAAGAAAAAGTGACGCAATAGTTTACATTCCACTTGAAGCATTAGCGATTTTGGAGTAGATTTCTCCGCGCGATGAAAAACGGCATAGGACAAGACTGGACGAATTGCCAATGTGGATAGACTTTGACGTCAATGGACTTCTTAACGATCTACTCCATTTTCCTTGGTCTCCCATGTAAGTAGCGTCTCACGTAACCGTGTCAAATAGATATCGACGGAAAGAAAACAAGCGAAACAGAAATAGCAAGAGCTAAAATAAGGAGTTTCAAATCTATAATGACGACCTTTGTTGTGATATTTGGTTAGAAAAATTTTCTTTTCTCAAAGACTCAAAACTGTTTGGAATCAGACCGATATGAATATATAGCATGGAGAGACATTAAAGCTGGATGGACACGATAATGATCAAACATTTATGCGAACTGCAATGGCTTCTATCGCATATGTGGTCTCAAGTAAGCATCGAGAGCTTTGTCTTGATTATTTACCTTTTTCTTTTTTCTTTCTTTTTTTGACTTTTGGGCCTTTTGGCATCCACATTTGTCTTGCGTCTCTTATCCCTTGTTTTCATTCATCAATTCACGGTAACATAGCTTTATTACATACAAGGATGACATTTTTGTAAATCCATGAATTCGAAATTGCTCAATAGATTCGTATGAATATAAGTTCACACTTGATGGGGAGTTCAGCATTGGGACCTGCATATTTGACAAATTGAGCTGTTGGATGTGGAAGTCAAGAGCATCCATTGCTAAAGGACTTTTCTTATGCCTGCGCACACAAGAAAGGTCCTAATTGCTTAATTGATCCCACCTTCTTGTGGACCATTCCATGATAATTTGCTCGATACAAGGACGACATTATTGTAGATCCATGAATTCAAAATTGCTCGATAGATTCGTATGAATTGAAGTTCACACTGGATAGAAAGTTCAGGTTTGCACTCAAAGCTTTGAACTTAATGCGAGGAATAAAAGTATAAACATGAAATCGCAGAACAAGTTGAATAGCCTTGCTTCATTTTGGTTTCTGATTTAAAACTTCTTTTGTCTTTCGCTTTTATAACTCAGATATATCAATGGACTAGCAAGCCTCGTTCATTTAGATTACCGTCCCTCTTGCTCTCATTAGATAACTTCTTGTGATTTATGATCCACACGTCTCACATCACAACTCGTAACATCGTACATCTAGTATGCGTGCCCCTCTATTTGCAAAGACTCATTAGTCTTTTCTAGAGCAAGGATCGGGATGTAAGTCAACAACGCTGAAAACTTAACATTGGTTAAGAAAAGTTCCCCTCAAAGATCGTAGGAGATCTGATGTGACGGAAGAGAGAGTGACCCAAGAGAGATCCACATATCTCAAATAAAGAAAGACATGCTTCTTGTGAATTGTGATCCACACATCTCAAATCACAACTAGTAACACCGTATATATGATATGCGTGGCCCTTTATTTGCAAATACTCATTAGTCTTCTTTAAAGCAAGGACCAAGATGTAAGTCAACAATGCTAAAAACTTTAAATTGGTTAAAGAATGTTATCCTAAAAAATCGTAGGAGATCCGATGTGACGAGAGAGAGTGACCCAGAAGTTCACATCCCACTTGAATCGATGATATCTATGACGATACATGGTCACCGGTTTTTCCAATTACTTCAGATAGTTTGCTTGGGACTTGAGCTAGATCATATTCCATCTCTCATCTAAGTAAGGCATTACATGTGAAATGCGAGATGCATATTGGACTTGACTCATAAACCAACGATTATCAACAAAGAAAGATATTTCTTGTGAATTGTGATCCACATGTCTCATATCACAAGTTCTAACACCGTATATTTGATATGTGTGGCCCTCTATTTGCGAAGACTCATTAGGCTTCTTTAGAGCAAGGACCGGGATGCAAGTCAACAATACAGAAAACTAGACATTGGTTATGGAAAGTTCTCGAAATTCATACAAGATCTGATGTGATGGAAGAGAGAATGTCCCTAGAGTTCACGTCCCACTTGAATGGATGGCGGTTTTGGAGAAGGTTCCTCCACTCCGCAAAACACGGTGTAGAAGAATTAATACCCATGACTATAAATAGTCATCCTTTTGTCCGGTGACTTTAGATATCTCATTTCGGGCTTGAGCCACGTGGATTGAGCTAGATCATACTCCATCTCTCATCTATTGAAGGCATTACATGTGAAATGCAAGATGTAGATGGGACTTGACTAGTAAACTAATGATTATCAACAAAGAAAGATACTTCTTGTGAATTGTGATCCACACGTCTCACATCACAAGTTGTAACACCGAACATCTGATATGCATGGCCCTCTTTTTGCAAAGACTCATTAGTCTTCTTTAGAGTAAGGACCAGGATGCAAGTCAACAACACTGACAACTTAACATTGGTTATGGAAAGTTCCCTTCAAAGTTCGTACGACATCAGATGTGATGGAAGAGAGTTCACATCCACTATTTTTTCTTTTTCTTTTTGTCAAGAGTTCACATCCACTTGAATCAATGGCGGTTTTGGAGAAAATTCCTCCACTCCGCAAAACACGGTGTAGAAGAAATAATACCCATGACTATAAATAGTCATTCTTTTGTCCAGTTACTTCAGGTATATCATTTGGGGCTTGAGCTGCGTGGGTTGAGTTAGATCATACTCCATCTCTCGTCTAAGTAAGGCGTTACATGTGCAATGTGAGATGTAGATGGGACTTGACGAGTAAATACCAACAATTATCAACAAAGAAATATACTTCTTGTGAATTTTTTTCACACATCTCACATCACAAGTTGTAACACCGAACATTTGTTATGCGTCGCCCTCGATTTGCAAAGACTCCTTAGTCTTCTTTAGAGTAAGGACCAGGATGCAAGTCAACAACATTGAAAACTTAACATTGGTTATGAAAAGTTTCCCTCAAAGTTCGTACGAGATCCGATGTGATGAAAGAGAGAGCTGTTATTTATTTTTATGATCCCACATTTTCAGACCCACATTTTCTCTTAAAGTGGTAGTTATTCCACATGTATTTTTTCCACGCTTCGTACCCTTTCGTGACAACTGCCCATTTGGTAACCATCTTGGTGGAAGACGATGTATAAAAGGAACGTACATTCATTTATGACAGGCGATCACTAGGTCTAACACAAACCCTCTCATTTGGAAGATACCATCAGTATGTGAGGGAATTGGGTTAGTAGAATGTGCCCAATATTTTACTGAATTTTCAGGTTTTTCTGACGAACGTGATTATGAACAACGGCTGGAGGTTTGTCTATAATCGATCCTGGCTTCCGCATTATGAATTTTATGTCTTTCAAGAGCAACCCAAGAGTTCACTCCGCAAAACACGGCGTAGAAGAATTGATACCCATGACTATAAATAGTCAGTCGTTTAGTCCGGTTACTTTAGATATATCATTTGGGGCTTAACTCCGTCGTTGGAGCTAGATTACACGTCATCTCACATCTAAGCAAGACGTTGCATGTGAAATGTGAGATGCATAGATAGGACCATGCCCAACTTCTAATAACCTGCAAGAGGAACGAGCAAAATAGAAAGAGTAAGAGACGAAATAAGGAGAGTCTAATTCTACACCGTGAGATATCGGGTCAGTTAATATTTTGGGAAGCGGACCAATAATGAATATAAAAGATTCCACTTAATAACACGCATAAATGAAAATTAAAGGCGCACGGGCATGACAATGGACATTAATCTTATGTATGCAAACGACAATGGGTCGAGCTTGTTTTGATCAGTTTAATTTTTTCTCTTTTTAAACTTTCTTTTGGACTTTTGGGTGGTTTGGCATCAACACTTGTTTTGAGTCACTAGATGCCTTGTTTTCATGGTAATCTAAATTTAATCAAACACATGGCTAACATTATTTGAATATACAAATTCTGAATTGTGGGATAAATTCGTACAAATGTAACTACACACAAGATAGAGATTTCTTAAGGGACCTGTGTACTCTGCTAATTTGGGGTAGGAGAGCACCCTAAGTGCCACAACTTGGCACGGGGGGACATATAAGTGCCAAAGCTTTCAAAATGTACACTTAAATGCCAATGGCGATCCACGTAGATACGGCACATCACATTTTTGGTAAGCCTTGCTGGAGTTGGCACATAAGTGTCTAATTTTCGAAAAAGGTGATACATAATTATATTTTTTGGAAGTTTTGGCACTTATATGTCCCCCATGCCAAGTTGTGACACGTGGGGTGTTCTTTGCCCACTATTGAATGTGGAAGTCGAGAGCATACCCATTTGATATTCCTATGCACACAAGAAAAGCCCAAACTATTTAATCGATCAGACTTTCTATTGGAGTAGTAAACAATAACTCGACTTGATTCTCTTCTCGATGTCATCTGGCTTGCACTACATGGTCTGCTAAGCGTCATTTAGACTATCGATTATGAGGGCCCTAATGTTAGATCCACCCGATTAACGGTTTTGATTTGGGTGGAGATTTATCAGTAATTTTAGTGTTTTGTTTCTTAAGCTTGACATAATATAGATATGTGAGGGGAAAAAAGGGGAAAACAGAAAGAAAAGAGAATAAAAAAATAATGCAAAAATAGAGAAAAAGAAAATAATAAATGGGCTTAAGTTGAATTTTAGTAAATTTGGGTTTGCTTTGGTTTTAGTGAGTTTAGGCTTGATTTAGTTCAGAAACGGTTTGGGTTTGACTTAGTTTATAAATGTTTGGGCTCAGTTTGTTTTTGAGTGGGTTGGATTTAGTTCAATTGAGAAGGCCAGACATAAGAGCCCAACTGTGTCCACAGCCTAGAACCCGCGATGTCCAAGTACGATCAATATTTGGACTGGGCCCAAGGGCCCCCCGCCCGTGCCCTATTTTTTCATAATATATAATAAAAATAAAAATAAATTAGGAAATAGTTAGAAAAATAGGTCTTACTTAGGTGTTAAATCTTAGTACACGATTCAGTTTAGTTTCTTTTAGATAGCATGCATGTAGTTCAGGTTTAGTTTAGGTTTAGGTAGATTAAACTCTCAGGAAAGATACAAAAATTCAATTGAGGATTGTTTTGGAAAGGAGGCCATGACAGCTTGTCTAGGTTATTCAGGGTCGGCTTTTCTTTGCTTTTAGGCTCTTACGTGTTTGAATGGACCAAGTACAAACGAGACGTACTTATAAAGAAAAAAAATTCGAGACAATGGAGTAAAGAACCAAGTCAATAACATTGGGGATATTCCTTCCCCGTTGCCTGGGTATTAAATTCATCTGTAAAAGGGTTGTCCCAGTGCCCTTGTCGAATAAAATTATCAAGTCTATCTTAAATTTATTGTTTGGATGATGATATGATTATAAAATTTTCAATTTTGTTAATATAATTTTAAAAATTTTGTCTGAAATTCCAATGTAATTATTCTGGTCAATTTTTGCTACAAATCACTGAAGTGATAGTCTAATTTGGTGGGTGTTCCATGTGATGCACCATCACATCAATGATTTTCATAGAAAATTAATCAAAATAACTGTTCTCTTTCATTTATGTAAATGTTGAGGACGAAGTTAGTAAAATTAAAAAGTTTAGGATGGAATTGATATTCACGAAATAGGTTTAACATTAATTGGATAATTTCCTTTTGGATAGGACCTCAAGAAGTCATGTTAGGTGATATATGAAATAACACTCCCATTTGTTTATCAATTATCTTGAGCTAACGTGGGAATATTTTAAATTTATATTTATATTTTTATAATATTGTCATGGTTGTGGGATTGCGAGCCAGACAATTGGACTTTCAAGTGGGAATTGAAAAGTGACGAGTGGATATATGGAGTTGTTTTATCAAGTCTTCCTCAAATGATTCAGTCTACCGACCCTCTCGCTTTGAATATGCGAATGGACTTATCGATTAACAATGTTTAAATAAGAATAATATACTTACTGGTCCATACAACTCACATCACAACTTGTTGTATTATTTTGCAAAGACTTATTGATCATTATGGAGAAATAGATTGCGATGTAATAATGGTCAACAAAGCGGAGAAACTAAACTAACGTAACTACTTTGCCTGGAAAAAAGCATTATTCTTTGATGAAATTCTAGAAATGCGTCAAGAAAGACCTTTTCTAGATGTTTCTTTATCGTGGATAACCCCTTGATGTTTGAAGCCATATTGGCTAAATCGTCAAGAAGGTTTACTTTTGCGAAGTTGAATGATGTAATATAAAGAAAATTCTTTCCGCTTGTGAAACACGGCACATCAAAGTGTTAGACCAATTCTCATCCATTTGCAACTTGCGGTCAATGGTAGGGAAAAATGCAAGTAAGAATACTACCTATTCAAATCAGTTAAAAATACGGAATTTTAATTTAGTGCTCTTTTTCCACAATCTCTAATAAAGAGAAAATTCTGTTTGGCCATTCTCCGGTTGGTGTTGCATACATTTATATAATCTCTAATTAAACTTAACTTCAATAAGCATACGAAAATCTAACTTTTCCCCTCCATCTTTGTCTCCCTTGCCTTTGCATGTCTCCACCACCTTGTTGCCCCATTGCAACCACGAAGTCGCTGTCCTCTAGAGGCTTCGATGCTCATCGTTGTTGCAGAGCCAATCGCCATGTTGACCATCGCCTCTCTCTCTCTCTCTCTCTCTCTCTCTCTCTCTCTCTGTGACAGCCACCGGGCCACCATGCCTTTAGATCTAGGTCGACCTAGATGTGGTGCACTTTAAGGACGGGTCATCAAATTGAGATACATATAAGGTCATCGACGTCAGAGATAACAGGATCAGTCCTCCTGACCTGGCCACCATAACCTTATATATCTAGATCGACCAAATACGTTGCGACTTTGGTGACTTTGTGGGGATTTGTTTCAATAAACAAGAATAACTGCATAGGTAAATATGAATTAAAAAAATGATTTGTAGCAGAAGTTTAAACACTCATACACATTTCCAAAGTATTGTTCGTTCATTTTAATAAAAGCATGTAGAAATGAGAAGGAGGCTAATCACATTTCTTTTAGTCCTTGCTAAAAAATTTTGGTTTCAATGTTCTTCAAATTCTGACCACGAACTTTTGATGTCCTCACAGCGTCGGTTCCAACGTTATTTAGATTCTGACTATGAATGCTTGATCTTCTGGTAACGTTGACTCTGACATTCTTGAAATCCTGACCATGAACGTTAGATGTCTTCTAGTAATACTGATTCTGACGTACTTTAGATCCAGGCCACAAACATCTGATCTCTTCATAATGCAAGTGCTGACATTCTTCAAATCCAGTCCCACAAGTGTCAAGCCTCTAGTTCAAACACACCACCAATCTCACATTAAACGGTAGAGAGAAATTGAGAGATCTACAACTACAATTGTGATAGCAATTACTCTCGTGTGTGAATGACTTGGTTGATCACTATCAACACTCTTAATTGTCGATTGTCAATCATCCTATGATCTGCTCTCTCAATTTCCTTTTTATAATCGGTCTTAGATCATATTTAAATCAGCTCATTAACTCTAAAACCATTTCATAAAATTAATTCGATCGTAACATCTGGTGGATGTAAGTTTTGACACAATTTCAAACACTAATTCAAACATTAATTCTGTAACTATTATAGAATATTATTCCAGGTAATAATTTCTAACCATTATAAGACTTTATTCTAGACATTAACTTTGTAACCATTACAAATATTTAATTCGACCGGTACATCTCAAATCATTACAATAATTGATCGTTTGAATCTAAAACTATTTCATATTATTAAATTACTCATTGATTCTAAGACTCTTTCATATCATAAATGTGACCGTTAAGTCTAAAACTGTTGCAGATCTTTAATTTAGCCATTAAGTTTGAAACCATTTTGGATCATTAATTTGGCTATTTATTTGGAACTCACTTCAGATCACTAATGATGTCATTGATTCTGATCATTAATGTGGCTATTAATTTTGAACTTACTTTAAATTATTAATTCGATCATTAAATCTGAACTTACTTCAAATCTTTGATTCGGTAGTAAAGTTTGAAACCCGCTTCAGATCTATGTAAAGGTTGAAGCTCCTTTCAGATCTTTTATTTTTAGCCCAATTGAATCTGATTGGCTTAATTGCAAACTCATTTGCAATATTGTCTCTCTTGTTCAAATGTCATTCTAGTGGTTATGATGTGTGAAATCCCTAGGTTCATCACTGAGTTGGCAGTATGACTTGCACTAACACATTAGCACAATTAAGAGAATTGATTATCCAGATCGGTCACTCGTTCCTACAAACCATGAGGGACATCTAGCAATATGCCATTGCTACCCAGACAATGTGAGTATGAATATAATGAACCTATTAGCTTTGGCAACCGTGTAATTTGATCCTTTTGTCATACCATGTCCCAATAGAACAAAGGCCATCGAATTATTTGTCAAGCCACCAAATCGATCATATTTCCAAATCCAATTGACATGTATTCTTTGAGACATGAACTATTCATTCTCAGAGACATGAGCCATTCGTTCTTAGTTACAACCCCGATCGAGGATTTCAATAAAATCAATCAAGGATTTCAATACAATATCTTAATTAGATTGCATAGGACATCAATCTTGTATTTGCGAATGTGTGTGCTTTTGTATGTGAACAAACTATGACCATCAAGTATAGAAACGGTTCGACAAAGTGTCAATATGTATACTTATGAACCATAGCTATCCAACATACAAGTTAGCATCATGCCTTAGGTCCAAGAATCTTACACCAAACCAAAGCACAAACTGTAACATCATGAAATTTGACCCCGTTTCAATTATATGAAATGGTTGTTTCGTCGGTGTGCTTTAGTTATTTTACTCAGAGCTGGTCCCTCACGAGTTAACTAATCTATTTGGTGAAGCAATTAAGGAATATAAATGTGACAGACTAGAGAATTCGATTAGAAATCGACTGCTTGTGTGACATCCAGATTTTCGGGTTTTAATTTGACTGGATAATTAAGATCCTGTCTCATTTTCGTCAATTTATTGACGGGTTAGAAATTTCAATAAAGAAATTATCGGAAGAAAATTTGAAGTCTAGAAAAGAAATAGAAAGAAAGGGAAAGAGAAAAGAAAAGAAAATTAAGGCTATTGTTTTATTTCTTTTCTCTCTCTCCCTCTCTTTCCTTTCTTTTCTTTTTTTTCTTTCTTTTCTCTCTCTTCTCTCTCCTCTCCCCTCCCCAACGTGCGGACAGCTTTCTTTTTCCCCACCGCTCACTTTTTTCTCTCTCTTATCTCTTCTCTCCCTTATCTCTTCCCTCTCTCTCCTCTCTCTTCTCTCCCACTTTTTCCCCACGTGACCGAAGGCTTCCCCTTCCCTTCGTTTCTCGCTCGTGAAAACCAGAAATGAGGAAGAAGAAGCCACACGGCTGCAGCTCGACGGAGCAGCTCGTCTCGCCGCCGCACCGCCGCCCGTGCCCGCGTCCGCGCCGCGCCCGAGCGCCCGCCGCTCGCCGTCGTCCCGCCATCCCACGCGATCCAGCCGCGAATCAGCCTTGTTTCGCCCCTGTCCGCACCGACCAGCCACCGTCCGGCCACCTCCGGCCACCGCCCAACTCCGCCCGACCTCCCCGACGTTCCCCTCGCCCTCCGCCGGCCTTGCTCCGCCATCTCAACCACCGGAACAGCCTCGTTTGGCCATGAACAGCAGCTGGAAAAATGGGTTTCCAGCACTGTTCAAAGTCATTTTGGGCCGTTTCCCGGCCCCGAACCCGAGGCCCGCTTTGGGAAGAATTGTTCCTCGCGTCGCCGCCGTCGGATTGATCCGATTTGCGCGCGATTTGGTGAGTAATCTCACTAATCCCGGATTAGTTGGCTAATTATGCTTTAGGTTGGTTTAGTTTTAATTAATTATGTTTAGGTTGTTAGATTAGAATTAATTAACAATTATTAGTAAACTGTGATGTGATTTAAATAAATTGATTTTGATTAGCAAGTAGACGTGGTCTACTATTTATTGGAAGTATCTCGGGAATTTTCTGACCCCTAATCGGGCTTCAATTTGGCGATTCGGGCCTAAGTGAGATTTTGGGCATTTAAATATTAATTTTCGGAATTAAATTAAATAATTATTTATTTTCCGAAAATTCAGGAGAATGGCCCGTGACCAGGAAAATTATGCTGATGATTGTGGTGAAGTCTTTTATTTAATCGGGCTTTATTTTGAGTTAAATTGAATTTTTAATATTAATTATTTAATTTTCGAAATTAATTAATTATTTATTTATTTCCTGAAAATTCAACTGGGATGGCCCATGACCGGAAAATTATGCCGATGACCGTGGTGAAGTCAGTTTATTTAATTGGACCTTATTTTGAGCTAAATGGAATTTCTAATATTAAATAATAATTTTCGAAATTAATTAATTATTTATTTATTTTTCGGAAATTAAGTTTGAGTTGGCCAACGACCGAAATCTCGTGCTGATCCTCGTGGCGCGCAGTCCGTTTATTTAATTAAGTTTTAAATTGTATTGAATTGATTTAATTGTGGATAATTACGAATCATCATGAAATGCATGGGGCTTGATGATTAGATATATCACCTCGGAGAATGCACATGGCTCGGTGACGAAGTATGTCGCCTTGGAGAATGCATGTGGCTCGGTGATTAAGTGTGGCATCTAAAAGGACACGTGGGCTCGGTAATTTGATGCATTACCTCGGAGAAGGCACGTGATCCCAATGAGTACATTTGGCATCTAAAAGGACACGTGGGCTCGGTAATTTGATGCATTACCTCGGAGAAGGCACGTGGTCCCAATGAGTATATTTGGCATCTAAAAGGACACGTGGGCTCGGTAATTTGATGCATTACCTCGGAGAATGCACGTGATCCTAATGAGTACATTTGGCATCTTGAAGAGACACGTGGGCTCGGTGACTTGATGCATCGCCTTGGAGAATGCACGTGGGCTCGCTGATTCAAAATGATATTTTAAAAAAGATGTGGTCGAGTGGGGACCGTAAAGTCATTAAATATTGAATGTTGTCGAGTGGGACTCTGAATAGCAATAGCTTGAATGACCGGAAAATGGTCAGGTTGACGTGTAATCGACTAGGTCGATTGATCATTGCTTGATCTGATGTTGTGAATTGATCGATTGATTGGAAATGACCATGAGATGGCCTGATTGACTTGTAATCGACTAGGTCGATTGATCGATGATTCGATCTGAGTGTGACTTGATGTGATTCATTGCTTTGATTTGATGTTGTTGATTGATTGACTGATTAGAAATAACCGTGAAAAGTGGTCTTTTTGGCATTTAATCGACTAGGTCGATTTGATCGATGCTTCGATCGGTAATATGATTGCTTGAGTGCCTATTGTGAATTGTACTGACTTGCAGGTGGGATCTGATGCTAAGGTACATCTTCTGCCCCATGCGTGTTTAGGCAGCCTATAGTATAATAGTTTACTAATTCGGCTTAGTGGGGTAGAACTCGCTGAGACGTAGTCTCATCCCAGTTTGGGAAAAAACATTTCAGGACCCCGTTGAGGAGCTGAGGAGGAATCTGAGAAGGAGAACTCGGAGGTGAAACCTGAGTAGAAGGACTTTTGGAAGAAGAAGATAATACCGAGAGAGATTTTGAATATGACCTGAAGGGATTGAGATTTCATCTTCTTTTGTGAACTCCAATTGATGTGAATAGTTATGAAGTTCTTTAGTTGATGTCATGTACAAAAGTTTGGTTATAAATTTCAATATGAAAAATATGACCCTGCTTTTCTATCCCATCGTTTTATTGTCTGGGGATTTTAACTACTTCCGCATGCGCTTAAAAATGAAAGGGTCGGCGATACATTGTCCTGGGATATCGCATTATAAAATCGACCAAGTGAGACGGATGTGTGCGTGCCTAAGGATCGGGGCGTGACATCTTGACCATAATAATCGGCAAGGGTCAATACGACACCATTATAATCGAATTGTGATTGGATATAAGTCGATTCGATGGAATTACGTAGTCGAATTACGGGTGATTCTGCACAATTACGGTATTCGCGTCGAATGGCAATAACCCGATTTTCAATCTATATTATACTCATAACAAGTAATTGAAACCTCGCGATTTTTATGACAAATGAGAGTCGTCTACGATTCGGAGATGCACAAACATGAATAAAAAATTATCGACCACGGGTCAAACGTGCTAAAATCCCTAAAAGCTGTCTAATAGATTATGTCATACTAAAATCGCATTCAGTCGATTTTAACACGAAATTGAATTTGTTTTCAGGAATCGGACGTTTGAGCGTGTCATGATTCATTTATAGAACGTCGTATCATCTTCCGACGAATTTTCATTGTCGCGACCTAAATTTCGGGTGCACACCTAAAATTAGGTTAATGGACTACTAAGTTTAACTTAACTCGGGCTCTCCCAAGCCCATACCAATTCGCGACTTAAGATTTAATATTTTGCATGCAAATGAATTTTAACTAGGAGCCACCACTAATCAGTTTATGGTAAGTCGATTAGACACTTAAGTAAAATAATGTGAGAATTATTATACTCCTACGAATCAGAGACTAAGGGTACGGAGACTTGGTTACACTAGATTTCTCTAATGCCCTTTCAGTACCATTTCTTTTTAATTTCAAAAATGCTTTTACAAGCAGCTTGGATTTTTTAACCTAAATCACTATCATGCAATTAGGATGATCACACGGATGTTCAACCATTATTAAACACTCAATAAATAAATTGCATTAAAAGAATTAAACACAAAGCAAACAATTGTTCTTTTTGGGGGTTTTTTTTTTTAATCTCGAAATTAAAATATGTACTCTAACTAAATGACCTAATTTAATGGCAAGCAATTTTCTAGTTAAATAGACCTAACAACAATCACTAAGTGACATGCAATTCGTGAACCTAATTTTACTAACAAACTCTAATTAAATGATCCTATTATGCAAACTAGTTAACATGCTCCTAGTGTTTTTGTATTTTTTATTGAAATTTGAGATTAATAAAAACCCTAACTAATCTAAAAAACGAATAATTTTCTAATTTATTTTAGGGATTAATTTGACTTAAACCCTATCCTATCTTAGAAAACTATTTTTTCAAAGAAAAATGGGATAATTAAAATGTGCCAACATTATCTAAGACCCTATTTAAAAAAGTAATTGTTTAGGTCTAACATGCAACCTTAAGAATGTAATCCTAAAAAATTCTAATTTGCTAAACCTACATGTCTAATTTACTAAACCTACATGTCTAATCTACTAAACCTACATGTCTAATCTACTAAACCTAGATGCTGATGCACGATTTTGATTTTTTTATTCTTTTACTTTTTTAGTGTTTTTCCAAGATAAGTAACTATATCTACACAATCAAGATATTCATCAAATGAGAATTAAAATAACCGAAAAAATAATCCGTTGTCTCACGTGTTAAATTAATGGTTATTTTAACCCTAAACATCACAACATAAAGTTCAAAATAATTAAAATCTGATCCGAAATCTTATGGATCAAATTAATAATTATATTGATTCAATAATTAAAATACTATCAACAAACCCTAAAAATTAATCTAATTAAAAAAATGACCCGACATCTTACGGGTCAAATTAGTAATTATAATAATTTTAGGGAACCTTGCGGATAATGCCTAAGGAAAGGGGGGCAGCAGATTGGTCGATGTTGGGTGGAGGATGACCAGCATCGAAGCTCCGGTGAAGGCTGGCAAATAGCGATAGTGAGGGGCGTCACGGGCAGTGGTGCCACAGCAGCGGGCACAAAGCGGCTGCAGAATCGTCGCACGGAGGAGGGGGCGTTGGACACTGGGCGGTTGCAAACGGAGGTGCTATAGGGGCGTCAGACACTAGGCGGTCGTGGAGTAGCGCAGGTTACTGGCAAAGGGTTTTGGCAACTATTGCAGGTGAGAGACGGCATCCATAGGTCGCGACAGGGACCGGCGAATCTCGGGCAGAGGCATCGTGACGGCAGATTGTTGGGCAAGTGGGGACTCAGATGATAGGGCCGCGAGCAATAGGTTGATCATAGGTCGACGCGGAAGAGGCGTGTCGCGGCAATGATCGGCTGGATCACGAATCGGCGGGTTGCAGACGAGGCAGAGGCATGACAAGCAGTAAGTCACGGGTGAGGTGTGCGACGATGATGCGGGCGAGCAGTGGAGGCAGCAGGTGGAGGTTCGGGCGTTGGGTTGGCTAAGGCGGATCACCGGCGGAGGCGGGGTGGCGTTGTTACTCGGAGGCCGACGGCGCAGGAACCAACGGTACAGGGGTCGGATGCGCAAAACTTCTAGAGAAGATGAACAGTAGGTCTTTTCTCTTTTTTTTTTTACTGCTCTCACCTGTCACTCTCTTTGCTTCTTTCACTTTTCTTTCACTCTGCTTTTCTTCCAAACCCTCACACGTCTCCCTCACCAATCTCTCTTTTTCCCTTTTTACTTTTTGTGTTTTTTTTTTTTACCAAGAGAAGCCCCCCTTTTCCGAAGCCTTGCCCTCCCTATTTATAGACCGAGAACCCAGTTTGTTCTACCTACAAAGATTTGCATATATTGACCCAATCGCTAAGGATCATCCTTTGAAAAGGAGAGATGTGCTCAACAAGAAAATAGCCCCAAATTCTTTATGAAGATTTTTTTAAAGATAATTCACTCAACTTTTGATATGGCTTCATTATCAAAAATCTTTCAAAATCTCCTTCCTCAACAAAATATTTTTTAACAACTTTTAAAAGATAAGTTAAATATTATTGTTACCCTAATATAAAACAAATAAAAATAAAAATTGTTAAAAGTTAGGTGTCAACATTCATCAAGTCCGAAAATTTTGCAGAAAATCGATTTTTGAACAAAAAGGAAATTAAAGGTGAAATTCCGATGGGCTGAACAAAAAGGATTTTCTACCCCTAATTTGGCTTATTTTGGGAAATTAGAGCTAAATTGTGAGTGGTTAGGCATTGACATTGAAGGATGAAGACTTTAGGGGAATGTGATGAGTGTATAGATATTTTCCCTAGGCTTTTCATTGGTTGCTGAATTGACTTTCTTTCTTCCCTTTCTTCTTTTCTTTCCCCCCATGCGTGCGTGAATTTCCCCAGCTACAACCGACCAACAGCTTTTGCTTCTTTTTCTCCATTTTCCCATTTCCCTCAGCTTCTCCTTTTGCCATTTTCCTTTCTATTCTTTCTGTAGCCACCATCATTCCTCACGCCACATCACCCCAGCAACCACACCACCGTCCAATACACCTCCACCGAGCCACCGTCCGCCTCACGCCTCCATCATCGCATCTTCCTAGCACCAGCATCCAGCCGAGGTGCGTCCGCCAACTGCCCCGTGCCCAACTCCTCAGCCCATCGCCAGCTACCACCTATGGCACCACCCAACCTCAACACCACAATCTACGTCCAGCAACCGCTTAGCTCACCGTCTACCCCTACTCACCAGCTCGATCAACAGCTCCATAGAACCGAAACTCCCTCCTTGGCTAAGAGCCTTGTAGGGCCAACCTTACCTCCACCAAGCCTCTATTGGAGACGTGATAGTCTCGGGTTTTCCGGTGAGTTAACTTCCTAATCCTTGATTAGGTTGTTAATTGTGCTTAAGGGGTTAGATTAGTGTAATAGGGATTAGTTAGTTAATCCTAGGTTAGTGTAACTAGCTTGGTTATTGTAATTAGCTTGGTTAGGTTAGTTAGTTTGGTTAGGTTAGTCTACCTTAGTTAGGTATTTTACTTTGATTAGGTTAGTTAACCATGCTTAAGTTAATTAATCATGGTTATGTTAATTAAATTGGATTAGCTTAATTAATTGCAATTAATTTAATTATTCGTAATTAGTGTAATTAGTGACGCATTAGCCGTTTTGTAGAATTTTACTCTTGTTCTTCTGGACGGAATTTTGTGTGATTTTGATGCCTTATATGTGCAATTGATTGCTTGATGGTAGTTGTCAATTATTATTGCAAAACTCGATTTTATGGGCATTTAAATAGAAAAATGCTAGGTGTCGGGTTTCGACGCCAATTTTTATGTACTATATAAAATCGTGGGGTTTTAAAATGGGAGCGTGCTATGTTTAATGGTTCGATTTAAATACGTGATCGCGCACGATTATTTTACTGGGAATTTTTAATACGAAGAAAAAGTGGCCAAGTTCATTTTTTAAAAATGAGGTATTTAAACGCAAAGCATGATATTCTTGGCCAAGTATGCACTCGTATGGTCATTATTAGAACCCGTCACTTGACGAGAGTCGGGAGGGCGATGCCTAATTAAGTTCGGATGCCCCACGTCAACGGATGCCAAGTCGCAGTGGAGGCTGGGCCAATGCTCCTTTATGGAATGCTGTCTAGGCGTGTAGTGTTAGACGTTGCCGTGCCCGATGGAGCGAGACAATGCCTGATTATGCCGGATGACCGCCGACTATTGAGTTGGCCGTGGCCGATGAGTTGTAATAACCGGAACACGCTTGAATGGTTGTGATAGTTGCTCCTAATTATGAGACAAAGTTGTGTGGCATGGTATGGGATATGTCATAACGGTTTCACCTTATAATCGGGACCTATGTGGATGTTTGAAGAGTGAGAACATGTGTTCCGGTTATTAAATTACGCATGTTGCATTGATAATAGCGTGTGTGATGAGCTAACATGCAGGGACGCACCGAGGTGAGAAGAGCTTTGTATGGTGTGTGTTTAAGACCGCCTTCAAGGTGAATTGCTATCCTAATTGAGGTTTAGGGTTTTGACTCACTGAGATTTATCTCACCCTATCGTGGTTAACTTTTTTCAAGTCCTTGATATGATGATACGTCCCGTTTGTTTTGGGTATCTGTGGGAGATTGACTTAAAGTCTACCTTTTTCCCTATTCTCGGGACCACCCAGACTCGCGAGTTAGTGGTGACCACGGTTTGGATCGATGAGGGTCTCTTTCATTTGGTACCTCATTGTTTCAAAGCATGGTTCATTAACAAGCGCAACAGTGCTCGGGAGGGTCCCCTACAGGGTTTTGACGAATCACCCATCGAAACGGACGATGGGGAGGTAGGTCACCCTATGGACATCGATATACCGGATGGCGTCATGGAGGATCCCAAGCCCGAGTCAGAGGGATCCGAGGTGTAGGTTTCTTAGTAGTTCTTTTTGAGACAGACTTGTGTATTTGAACCCGTAGGGTTAACTTGATATGTTTATAAAGCGTAGTTTGTGAAAAATCACTAGCATGTTTTTACTATCCCTATGTTTGTTTATTGGCTAGGGTTTATTTAATTTGCTTCCGCATACGCTTAATTGAAAGATAAAAAGAATGGGTTGACGAAACGTCCTGGAAAGTCACATTTTTAATCGACTGCCAAGGGATGTGCGTGTACCCGGGGTTTAGGGTGTGACATCCTCGCTCGAAGTGGTATCAGAGCCTGGTCAGTGTTTGGAGTGATAAGGTACAATGGGTTATAGGATAGTTAGCTAGGAAAGACTTTCCTTACGCTAATACTTGTCATTGATTGATTGTTTTATGTGGGTCGTTTAGATTTCTAATTCCGTGTTAGAATTGGAAATTAGGTTTCTGTAAGAATTCTGCCAGATGAGCGATCTTGAGTAAAGGACTCCTCGAAAGAAGGCAGTAGCGACTGGTTCTCAGGGTAGGATGCTGACTCGGATCGGTACCCGATGTAGAATGCCGGCTCAGGCTAGTGTGAGAGAATGAGTACCACCGCAAGCTAGTACTAGGGTAGGAGCACCAGGCGGTCCTAGGATATATGAGATTGTTCAGGTGCTAGAGACCCTAGGGAATATGATGGGTCAGCAGGCTCAGAACCAAGTTGCTGCTACCGCCGCTGCCACTGTTCTCGCCAATGCCGTTGCTGCTGTTGCCGCTACACCTGCTGAAGTCCCACTTGGAAATGGGAATAGTGAGTGGCTCATGCATAAGTTGGTGGAAATGTTCCTGAAGTTGAAACTGCCGAGGTTCTTGGGAGCAGGCAATCCTAAGGTTGCAACCCTCTGGATTTGAGAGCTAGAGAAGGTCTTCGCATTGCTGAGGTACTCTGAGGAAACAAGGTAGGCCTATCGATCTACCAGTTGCAAGGGAATGCAAGCACTTGGTGGGAAGCCACCAAAGTGAGAGTGTTTCCTGAAGGTACAGTTCCGGAGTTGAATGCCTTTGTCGAAGTCTTCTACGGGAAGTACTTTTTAGACTGCACTAAAGAGCAGAAAATGGCTGAATTCTAGCGTCTTCATCAGAATCTGATGTTAGTGGACAAAGTGAGGAGGTTTAAAGACGGTTTGAAGCTAGAGATCAAGGATTCGCTAGTGCCGCTGAATCTCAAGGATTACAATGAGCTGTACGAGAGGGCTTAGCTAATTGAGAGGAAAATGAACAAGCGAGCCGCCGCATCTGGGTCGTGATTCGAGCCCAATAGAGATAACAATCGGTTCGGGGAAAAGGCCGATAACAGGAGAAAGGTATTCCATTCTGCCCAACCGGAAGGTATTCCATTCCACCCAATCGGAATGGTGGAATTGGAAAGCCAGCACCAAACTCAAATGGTGTGTGTCGTTTCTATGGGAGAAGACATGGATCAACCTCGTGTTTTACTAGGATGGGAGCTTGTTATGGATGTGGCCAGCGTGGCTACCAGATTAAGGACTATTCAGGCAAGCCCATGGGAGCACAAGTGCCACTACCGCAGATGGGACAACCAAGAGGGAGTGCGTCGCAGAACGCACAATAAGGTGTTTTGAACAGGCCTCCGATGTAAGGAAGGGTGTGTGCTATCACCTAAAGGGAGGCGAAGGACTCACAGGACATGGTTACAGGTACGGTCTCACTGAACGACCATGCTGCTTATGCTTTATTTGATCCTAGAGCCACACATTCATTTATTGCTAAGCAATTTGTTAAATTGGTAGGATTGAGTCTAGAACCGTTGGGGACAATCATTAGTATATCCACCCCGTTAAAGGATAAAGTGTTGTTTGCAATAAGGTATCCCGGTTGCAAGTTAGTGATTGATGAGCGAGCGGAAATGATAGATCTGATTATGATGGCCATGTTTGATTTTGATGTGATCATTGGCATGAATTGGCTCACCAAGCAACGAGTTGCCGTAGACTATTATCATAAAGCGATTCAATTTAACCGGTTAGTAAGTGAAAATTTCAAGTTTATTGAAAGTCGAGGAGAAGCCTCGATTACCTTAATCTCGTCACTTAAGACAACTCGTTTGTTAGAGGTGAGTTGTCAAGGTTATTTAGCAACCGTAGTGGATACGTCAGTTAAGGAGCCAAAGATGGAGAACATCGCCATAGTGCAGGAGTTTTCTGACGTCTTTCCTGAGGAATTACCTGATTTATCCCTAGAAAGGGAAATTGAGTTTGTGATTGAATTGGCACTTGGGACGGAGCCAATTTCTAAGGCTCCTTACCGGTGTTATCATAATTAAAAGAATTGAAGGTGTAGATGTAGGAGTTATTAGACAAGGGATTTATACATCCTAATGCATCACCTTGGGGAGCGCTAGTTCTATTTATAAGGAAGAATGATGGTTCGTTGCGTCTTTGCATCGACTATCAGCAACTTAATCAGGTAACGATCAAGAACAATTATCCATTGCCAAGGATTGATGACTTGTTTGATCAGTTACAGGAAGCGTCGATATTTTCCAAGATCAACCTGAGGATGGGTTACCATCAGCTGAGGATTATAAAGGAAGACATACCAAAGACAGCTTTTTGTACGCGTTACGATCATTATGAGTTCACCATAATGCCATTTGGTTTGACCAACGCCCCAACTGCTTTCATGGATTTAATGAATCGAGTATTCAAAGAGTACCTGGACTAGTTCGTGATTATGTTTATCGACGACATTTTGGTATATTCGAGAAGTCTAGAGGAGAATGAACGACAATTAAGGATGGCACTTCAGACCCTACGAGAACACGGGTTGTACGCCAAGTTCAATAAGTGTGAATTTTGGCTAACTCGTGTAGCTTTCTGAGGTCGTGTGATTTATGGCGAAGGGATTTCCATGGACCTGACTAAGATCGAAGTAGTTATAAACTGGCCGAGACCAACGACGGTGACAGAGATGAGAAGTTTCTTAGGATTGGCAGGCTATTATAGACGGTTCGTGGAAAGATTTTTTGAAATAGCCATGCCTCTGACTCGATTGCTGAAAAATGAAGAGAAGTTCGAGTGAACAAATAAGTGCGAGCGTAGTTTCCAAGAGCTCAAGCAAAAGCTGATTACCGCACTTGTGCTGACAAATCCGTTTAGTCCTGGAGGATATGAGATCTAAAGTAATGCGTCATACCAAGGATTGGACTGCGTTTTAATGCAATATGGGAGAATTGTTGCATACGCATCCTGTCAGTTGAGGTCTCATGAGTTGAATTATTCAATGCATGACTTAGAACTTGCAGTGATCATCTTTGCTCTAAAGATTTGGAGACATTACTTATGTGGGGAAAAGTTCCAAATCTTTACAGACCACCAGAGTCTAAAGTACTTATTCTCTCAGAAGGAGTGGAATATGAGATAGTGTCCATTGGATGGAACTTCTCAAAGACTACAACTATGACATCCTATATCATCCCGGAAAAGCTAACAAGGTCGCGGATGCGTTAAGTCGAAAGTCTTTGATTGCATAGATAATGGTTTAGGAGTGGATTCTACTCGAAGGAGTTCGTGATTCAAATTTCAAGTTTGAGGTAGGCCACATTTCAAGTCTTACGGCCACCCTCAGAATTGAACCAGAAGTGTAGATAAGGATTAGGACATTGCAGTTGACAGACCCTGAGATCCAGAAAATACTGCAAGAGGATGCAGAAAAGAGTAAAGCTGACTTTCAAGTTACTGAGGACAGAACACTAAAGTTTCATGGGCAATTATGTGTACTTGACGATGCAGAGCTTAAGGAGGAGATCTTGTTAGAAGCCCACCATAGTAGTTACAACATTCATCCAGGCAGTACGAAGATGTATCAGAACCTGCGTCAACATTATTGGTGGACTAGTATGAAAGTAGACATCGCTAGACATGTTGCTAAGTGTTTGATGTGCCAGCAAGTGAAAGCATAACATTGTAAGCCTTGAGGACTTTTGCAACCTCTCAAGATTCTCGAGTGGAAGTGGAAACATATCACAATGGATTTTGTGATGGGATTACCAAGGAGTCAGCGAGGAAATGATTCCATATGGCTTGTAGTGGACAAATTGACGAAGTCTGCCCATTTCATCGCCGTACAAAAGGACTTTGCATTGGACATATATGCTGAGTTGTATGTGTGACAGATAGTTCATCTTCATGGAGTGCTAGTGACGATCACGTCAAATTGAGACCCGAAGTTCATAGCAACTTTTTGGAAAAGCTTAAAAACTGCCTTGGGAACAAAGCTGCAGTACAGCACGACCTATCATCCGCAAACGAATGGCCAGTCTAAGAGGACGATTCAAACCCTCGAGGATATGCTGCGAGCTTGCATATTGGATTTTAAAGGAAGCTGGGAGGAAAAGTTTCATCTCGTTGAGTTCGCCTACAACAACAGTTATCGGCAGAGTATCTATGTCACGCCCCAATCCTCGGACACGCGCACATCCTTCTACTTGGTCGATTATTAAAATGCGATATCCCAGGACTATGTATCGCCGACCCTTTCTTTTAATTAAGCACATGCGGAAGCAGTTATAAATCCCCAGACAATAAAACAATGGGATAGGAAAGTAGGTCATATTTTTCATATTGAAATTCATAACCACACTTTCATTAACAGCACAACTCATAGCATATTTACAATACTATTCACAACATACTTGTCTCACACCTATGTATGATAAGACAGGGTGCACAAAAAGGGATGGGATCTCAATCCACATCTGAGTTGTACTCAAGATCCCTCTTTAAATCATCTTCTACTTCAAAATACTTTCTCCCCTTCAGGCTCTTCCTCCTCAGCTTTTCCTCAGGGTCCTGAAATGGTTATTCAATAACCAATGAGACCACGTCTCAGCGAGTCCTACCCCCTAAGACTCGATTAATAAACTAATACGCCATACGGTTGCCTAAGCACAACACGAGTTAGAAGACTTACCTTGGCCTCAGTTCCAACCTGCAATTCAAGGTTAAACACATATATTCAAACAATTCACGACATCCGATCAAGCGTTGGCCAATCGACTAAGTCGATTACATGTCAGTCAGACCCTCTCTAGGTCATTCCCACTCATACCACGATTTCCAGTGGTGTACTCATTCACCAAATCACATGTGTTTCTCGGGCGTCGTTTTCGCCAATGACATACCGATCACCGACACCGTGCGTTCTTTAAGGCGCCGTTTTCACCAGTGATATCCTCGATCACCGAACCACGTGTCCTTTCTAGGGCGCCGTTTTCGCCAATGTGACATCGGCTATAGACAACATTGTGAGTTCTTTAAGGCGTCGTTTTCACCAGTGATATTTCCTTAACCACCGAACCACGCTTGTCTATAAGTCATTTACGTGCGTTCTTTAAGGCGCCGTTTTCGCCAGTGATACTTCCAATCACCGAACCACGTATGTCCAATAACATCGTACCTGATTGGTCTCAGCCAATAACATTCTCAGTTAGCTCTCACCATTCTCCCTACTATATAGCCCATCAACATACTGGCGCTATATATCCATGCTCGGCCATTACCAATCAAATACTCAATAATAAACAATTTGGGACAATTCCTCAAATTTCACAATTTAAATCAATTCCATAAAAATTTAAACTCAATTAAATAAACGGACTGCACCATGACAATCGGCACGAAATTCCGGTCACCGGCCATCCCGGTTGAATTTCCGGAAAAATAATTAATTAAATAATTAATTTCGAAAATTAAATAAATAAATAATAAAATCCAATTTAGGCCCGTAATGCTTGATTGGAGTCCGAAACTGGTCGGGAAAAATCCCGAGATGCATTCAATAAATAACCAAACATTTGTACTTGCTAATAACTAGGTCTAACCACCTAACATGCATCATTAAGTCACTAAATTAATTGTTCTAACCTAATCTAACCACCTAATTGCACTTAATTAAATCTAACCAACCCTAAGCATAATTAGCAAACTAATAAAGCATTAGTGAGTAAAACTCACTTGATTAAAAATGGGGATTGAATCACCGCAACGGCGACGCGACGGCGGCCGAAATCGGGCTTTCAACAACACCGGCGGACTTGGACCGGGCCTTGACCTTGGCCCAACAAATCTCAGCCCAAATGAGATTTGTTCTTGCACTGGGATGGGCTGGACCAAAATGGGACTAGGCCTGCAGAATTTCTGGACTAACTTGGTCTTCAATTTGATGACTGAAATTGGGCCTTAATCCTGCGGGCTTGAAGACTGAAATTGCTGGCCCATTTGTTGAATTCAACTAAGCCGTTGGTGGGCCGAAAGTGCTGGAATTCTGTGGGCTGGAATTTGCGACTGAGATGCTGGGTTTCTACAAATTCGCGTGGGCTGAATCCAAGGAGTAACGGCGGAAAGGAAGCAACTTCGGCCATGGAGCTAGACGAGCGAGGGAGAGACGCACGTTGGGCAGCTGCTTCGTGAAGCCAAACCGAAGATGGTGGTGGCTTCGATCGGCGTCGAGTCAACCTCGGTGTCTTCAACGTAGCTTCGGTTGACTGGGACGTGGCAGGGACGGGGAGCAGCTGTTGGCGGAGCTTCGTCGTGCTGGAGCGGCAGAAACGGTGGAGTCTTCGTTCGGTGCTAGGGATGAGTGGCGTGAGTGGCCGACCAGCTCAGTGGAATCGTGGCTTCAAGTGGTCAACCAAGAACTTCACGTGGTGGGGAAATTGACCAAGACGTGGGCTGATGAAGACACAAAACACGGAGCAGCTCCAGTGAAGATCCCATGAGCTGGCTTCTTGGTGGATCGGTCTTCATGGACGTGTGGTGACGGGGCGATCAGCAACTGGATTGCTCGGTCTTCATGGACTCCACGAGATGCACAGGTTGAAGACGCTGGGTTGCAGTCGTTTACGGGGCAGAGAAGTGGAGTTGAGGAAGACACGCGAAGGAGGCTTTGGACTTCGACCGAAAGAAAATGAAGCAGAAGCTGAGACCGCAGAGTTACAAATGAAGAGGAGCCGTGCGTGAGGAAGAAGATAAGAGAGAGGGTGGGCCATCCTTGCCAATTTTCCACAAGAAATATCTTCAACAATCAATCTAGGCCAAGCATTAAACCGCCTTTCATTAAAGCACACCAACAACTCTCACAAACACTCAATTGGTCGATTTTTGGGGAGGGGATGATACGAATTTCACCATTTCAACTTCAATTTCTCCGATAAATTCCCAAATTGGGTCGATTTCGATGTAGAAAAATCCCAAATGATTTTCTATAAATCCCGACACACAAAATTTCCCGAAAGTCCAATTTCCCATTAGTTTAGCCAATCTGAACTTCTGCCAAATTTCCGCGACGTTCGAACCCAATTTTCGTAAAATTTCCCGAATCACCGAAAATTTTTAAGGCGAGTCGATGCTCCTAAAATTTATTGTGACATGGCCAAAACTTGATTTCTGAAATCGGACTCGAATTGGCGGTTAATTTTCATTCGGCGCGTTTTTAGCGTGACCTGACTATCGGGTAGTTTTCAGAACTTTTAAGGCAAATGACCCGTGGTCGATTTTCTTGAGCCACTATGAACCCACTCGACTCAATGGCAACTCTTGATTGTCGTGAAAATCTCGAGGATTCAATTACGGACACAGGGTACCAAAACAATAAGAAAATCAGTCTAGTGTTGGCCGACGAGAATTTTCTAATTCAGTGGCATCACCCACGATTAGTCACATATCTCTATCGATCCAGTCTATCTTTGATTTCAAATCGATTTTTAACTGTGCCGTAGTGACCTCTAAAGATGGACACGGTCAAGAAGTCGATTCCTGATCGAGTTCTCAAGTCTAATGCCTTAAAATTCCTTAATAATTTTAAAATTTAGTCTAGTTATCTCGAGAGTGATCGACTCTGAGAATAACCCTATAGACGCGTCAATGAAATGCCCGATTTATTCAGTAGAAGACAGGGTTGAAAATTTGGGATGTCACAATCTAGATGACACCGTTTGAAGCGTTGTATGGCAGAGCCTGCAGGACTCTTGTTTGTTGGGATGAAGCTGGAGAGCGTAAGATTACGGGTTCTGAGTTGGTTTGACAATCAGTCGATGCCATCAAAGTCATTTGAGAAAGACTCAAAACCACTTAGAGTCGTCAGAAGAGTTATGCAAATAAGCGGCGTAGACAACTGGAGTTTCAAATTGGTGAACACGTATTCCTCAAAGTGTCACCAATGAGGGGTACTTTGCGCTTTAGCAAGAAAGGAAAGCTAAGTCCGAGGTACGTATGTCCCTTTGAGATTTTGGAGCGAATTGGGACTTTGGCATATTATCTTGTGTTGCCACCGAGACTTACTCAAGTGCATGGCATCTTCTACGTGTCGATGTTGAGGAAGTATGAGCCCGATCCAACCCACGTGCTGAATTTCGAGGAATTAGACATGGACGAGAGAGTGTCCTACGTGGAGAGACCAGTTCGGATAGTGGATCGAAAAGAGCAAGTGCTACGCACCAAGATAATCCCCTTGGTTAAAGTGGATTGACAACACCACAGAACGGAAGGAGCCATGTGGGAAAGCAAAGAATCGATGAGACATCAATACCCCCACCTTTTTAAAGAATGATTGTAATGGTTTAAATTTCAAGGACGAAATTTTTATAAGAGGGGAAGAGTTGTGACATCCTGAAATTTGACCCCATTTTGATTATATGAAATGGTTATTTCGTCGACACACTTATAGTTATTTAACTTAGAGCTGACCCCTCATGAGTTAACTAATCTATTTGGTGAGACCATTAAGGGATATAAACGCGACAGACTAGAGAATTCGATAAAAAATCGACCTACTCGACCATAATAATTGGCACGGGTCAATACAACACCATTATAATCGAATTGTGATCAGATATAAGTCAATTCGATGGAATTACGTAGTCGAATTGCAGGTGGTTCCACACGAATGCAGTATTCGCGTCCAACAACAATAACCCGATCTTCTATCGATATTATACTCAGGACACATAATTGAAATCTCATGATTTATGACAACCGAGAGTTGTCTACAATTTGGAGATGCACAAACGTGAATCGAAAATTATCGACCACGAGTCAAACGCACTAAAATCCCTAAAAGCTACTCGATAGGTTAGGTCATTTTAAAATTGCATTCAATCGATTTTAAGCATGAAATTGAATTCGATTTTGGGAATCAGACATTCGAGCGGGTCACGATTCATTTATAGGATGTCATCTCATCTTTCAGCAAATTTTCGACAAGTCCAAAAATTTTGCAGAAAATCGGTTTTCAAACAAAAAGGAAAGTAAAGGTGAAATTCGGATGGGCTGATTAAAAAGGATTTTCTACCCCTAATTTGGCTTATTTTGGGAAAATTAGAGCTAAATTGTGAGTGGTTGGGCCATTGACATTGAAGGATAAAGACTTTAGGGGAATGTGATGAGTGCATAGATATTTTCCCTAGGTTTTTCATTGGTTGCTGAATTGACTTTCTTTCTTCCCTTTCTTCTTCTCTTTCCCCCCATGCGTGCATGAGTTTCCCTAGCTGCAGTGACCAATAACTTCTACTTCTTCTCCATTTTCCCATTTCCCTCAGCTTCTCCTTCTGCCATTTTCCTTTATGTTCTTGTTGCAGCCACCATTATTCCTCACACCAAATCACCCCAACAACCGCACCACCATCCAACACACCTCCATCAAGTCAACGTCTGCCTCACGCCTCTATCAACGCATCCGCCCACTACCAACGTCCAGCTAAGGTGTGTCCGTCAACCGCCCTGTGCCTAGCTCCTTAGCATGTCACCAGCCACCACCCGCGGCACCACCTAACCTCAGCACCACAACTTGTGTCAAGCAGTCGCCTAGCTCACTGTCCACCCCTACTCACCAGCCCGACCAGCAACTCCACAAAACCGAACCTCCCTCCTTGGCCGAGAGCCTTGTAGGTTCAACCCCGCCTCCACCAAGCCTCCGTTGGAAATGCGGTAGTCTCGGGTTTTCACTGTTGTCGCGTTACCATCGCCGCGAGCCCTCTACCGTCTTAATTCGGTGAGTTATCTCCCTAATCCTTGATTATGTTGTTAATTACGCTTAAGGGGTTAGATTAATGTAATGAAGATTAGTTAGTTAATCCTACGTTAGTGTAACTAGCTTGGTTAGTGTAATTAGCTTGGTTAGATTAGTTAGTTTGGTTAGATTAGTCTACCTTAGTTAGGTTAGTTAACCATGGTTAAGTTAATTAATCATGGTTAGGTTAATTAAGTTGGATTAGCTTAATTAATCTCAATTTATTTAATTATTCGTAATTAGCGTAATTAGTGATAGATTAGTTGTTTTGCAAAATTTTACACTCGTTCTTCTAGACAAAATTTTGTGTGATTTTGATGGCTTTTAGTGACGGATTAGCCATCACTCGATGAGAGTCAGGGTGTCACGCCCCGATCCTCAAGCACGCATACATCCCTTATCTTGGTCGATTTATAGCAACGTCCCAGGACGCATCACCGACCCTTTCTTTTTTTTTTAAGCACATGCGGAAGCATATAAATTATCCCCAGACAATAAAACATTGGGATAACACAGTAGGATTAAATTTCAAACCTTTAAAACGTTCACTCATATATACATTGCAAATCAGTGCACCTTTATATACAAGGTGAACTCTTAAGTCAAATTCAACTTAAGCCAGTGCAAAAATAAGGTCTACAAACAAGAGTGGGGTTCTACAAACTACGGGTCTCTATCCTCCTCTCCATCATCCTTTACACTTCAACTGGAGCCTTCAGCAGACGGCACTAGACTTTCGAGATCTTCAAAATCAAAGTCTACTGCATCCAAGAACCTGAAATGGTTATTCAATAACCAATGAGACCACGTCTCAGCAAGCTCTACCCCCTAATACCCGATTAGTAAACCAATACACCGTCTAGGTTGCCTATGCATAGCACAAGTCAAAGGACTTACCTTGGCCTCAGTTCCAACCTGCAGTTTAAGGTTAAACACAGATATTCAAACAATTCACAACATCCGATCAAGCACTGGTCAATCGACTAAGTCGATTACATGTCAGTCAGACCCTCTCTAGGTCATTCCCACTCATACCATGATTTCCCAGTGGTGTACTCATTCACCAAATCACATGTGTTTCTCGGGCGTCTTTTTCGCCAATGACATACCGATCACCGACACCGTGCGTTCTTTAAGTGCTGTTTTCACCAGTGATATCCTCGATCACCGAACCACGTGTCCTTTCTAGGGCGCCGTTTTCGCCAAGGTGACATCGGCAATAGACAACATTGTGAGTTCTTTAAGGCGTCGTTTTCACCAGTGATATTTCCTTAATCACCGAACCACATTTGTCTATAAGTCATTTACGTGCGTTCTTTAAGGCGCCGTTTTCACCAGTGATACTTCCAATCACCGAACCACGTATGTCCAGTAATATCGTACTTGATTGGTCTCAACCAATAATGTTCTCAGTTAGCTCTCACCATTCTCCCTACTATATAGCCCATCAATGTACTGGCACTATATACCCATGCTCGGCCATTACCAATCAAATATTCTATAACAAACAATTTAGGACAATTCCTCAAATTTCACAATCTAAATCAATTCCATAAAAATTGAAGCTCAATTAAATAAACAGACTACACCACGACAATCGGCACGAAATTCCGGTCACTGGCCATCCCGGTTGAATTTCCGGAAAAATAAATAATTAAATAATTAATTTCGTAAAATAAATAAATAAATAAATAATAAAAATCCAATTTAGGCCCGTATTGCCTGATTGGAGCCCGAAACGGGTCAGGAAAAATCCCGAGATGCATTCAATAAATAGTAATACATCTCTACTTGCTAATGACTAAGTCTAACCATCTAACATACATCATTAAGTCACTAATTTAATTGTTCTAAACTAATTTAACCACCTAATTGCACTTAATTAAATCTAATCAACCCTTAGGCATAATTAGCAAACTAAGAAAGCATTAGTGAGTAAAACTCACTTGGTTAACGAGCCGATTGGACCAAATCGACGAGCACGCGACAAGGGTTAATCCTGTCCAAAGCGGGTCCGCCAACCGGGGTCAAACCAGGGCCGAAATCGGCCTACAAGCTCGCTGCTCGAGCTGGGCTGAGTCCACTGATTCGGTGGGCCTGACTTCGCGGGCTTGGGCCTCAAAAATTCGCTGGGCTTTTGATGGACTGAATTCATTTGGGCTCGTGGGCTTGAATGGAGCTACTGAATTGGGCTGACTTCTTATGGGCTGAAATGGACTGAACTCCAATCAATGGGCTGGATTGCTGAACTTGCGGACTGAATTGGAAGATTTCGTGGGCTACTGAACCTGGCCTAAATTGCTGGATGGGCTAATGGACGTGCTGAAGACGGCTGCTCGAAGACTCGGACAAGGACTGCCTCGGACGATGGAGAGAGAAGACGCGGCTGATTCGGTCTTTTGACGCTGGACGAGCGGAGATCCACGATTAACAAACTAGCGAAAAGGATTACAGGGCTGATCCACGAGTGAAGATGGGAGCTGCTCCGTGGAAGTCTCACGTGAATGGTTGGCCGAGGAAACTCGGGGTCAACAAATCGACAATGGTGACTTCAAAAGTAGAAGCTGTGGACACGTGGGCGTGAGGTGGGCAGGCGCAAACAACGGCAAGAGATGAGAGGTGTTCGGTGGAGGCAGAGATGAGGGACCGAAGGTGCGGGGCTGCTCAGAGGATGGAGACAAACTAAGGTGAGCTTCACTGGCAGGGGAGTCAACACGGCTGGGGGGCGCTTCTTCGGTTGACCGAGCTTGGAGGAAACTCGGACGTGGCAAAGAGGAATCGATGGGGAAATGGGGCAGAAGGCTGTCGGTGGTGATGAGGGAAGCGTGCAGGCTTCATTGACCGAACCCAAAAGAATCAAAAGGAAACGCAGGAAAATGAAAGAGAAGAGTGAGGAAGGGGGTGTCGTTCAAAGGCAGAGGAGACGTGTGAAATTGAAAAGCAAAAGTGAAGATAAGAATGCAATGTACAGTAAAAGAAGATGAGACATTTGAAGACCAAGCAGAGGCTGTCGGTAGGTGGTGGGGCCTTCTCGCGAGGGTCTTTGAGGCTTTGCGAGAAAGAGAGACGAATGAGAGAGAAATGATGAGAGAGGGAATGGGATAAGATCAAACTAAAAATCAAAACTGAAAAGCAATGGAGACCAATTCGCAGGGGATAGTCGGCTAGGGAAGAACGTGTGCGAGAGAGGGAGGGAAAGAGTGCCTGCGGGACCGAAGGAGAGGAAGAAAAATTATATAAAACCTCCTAAACTAATTCAAATTTGGTCTCACTTGCTTTTGTTTAGTCCAATTTGATCTCTGAAAATTCCCAGACTAAGGTACTTGATTCTCACTTGCTTTCTTGCATCAAATTTCCCTCGAACAATAAATTTCGAGCAACAAAACGGCTATTTTCTTCAATTCCGAATTTTAATTCATTTTCTTTTCGGAATCCGATTTTCTGAACAAACAAATCCGGTCGAAGTCCAATTTGAATTCAGAAAAAGTCCAAACAACTTTCATTCACTAATTTACTAACACCAGATGTCAAAAATCCCTTCAAATCGACCAATCTGAATCTCCATTCGTTTTCCACATTGTCCAATCCGGTTTTCCATAAAAATCCTGAACTTGCCGGAATTTCCTCATAAGGTGAGTCGACATTCCCAGAATGACTCGTGACACGACAAGACTTCCAATTTCTGAAATCGAATTCAAATTTGCAGTTATTTTCAATCAAACGCACATTTAGTGTGACCTTACCTATTGGGTAGCTTTTAGGAATTTTTGGTGCAATTAACCCGTGGTCGATTTTCTTCGAACCACAATGAACCCATCCGACACATTGGCGACTCTCGATGATCGTGAAAATCTCAAGGTTTCAAATACAGACACAGGGTACCCAAAACGACAGAAGATCGGTTAGTGTCGTTCGAAGAGAATTTTGCAATCATATGGAATCACCCACACTTTGATCACCATCTTAGTCGAATCGACCTATCTCCGATCTCTGATCGATTTTTAATTGTGCCGCAATGACCCTTGCAGACTAGCACGGTTGAACAGTCGATTCCTGGTCGAATTCTCAAGTCTATTGCATTAGAATTCCTTAACGGCTTCACTTGATCAGTCAGTTATCTCATGAGTGGCCATCTCAGAGATGAACACTATAGTTACGTTGATGAAAGACCCAACTTATCCGATTGAAATCAGAACCTGAAAATTAGGATGTCACACAGGGGGCAATTATCGCACCCCAAAACAGCTCATGAGGTCGCCACAGCTACCAGTCGCTCCTCCTAATGAATACCAGTTGCATCTCTTAGCGGAAGCACCGTGGTTCATAGACATTTTAAAAAAAAAAAAAAGAGATTAGAGCAGCTGATAGCGAAATTTAAAGACGAGTCTCACCATTCCTTTACTCTCTTAATGATGGGACAATGCACACTTACTACACATTGAAGGAACCGAGCCACTTTTATTTACATCTTCAGGATGGACATTTTGGGTCGGTACAACCAAAAAGCCAAGACTTTTAGCTAAAACTAGCTATAGCTCAAAAAGAGATCTCAACCCCCTATATCGATGATGTATAACCCTCCATCTACAAGTGTCGGCTATCCAAAAGATCAGCTCCCTCTCCTCACGTGGGCCATCACACCCATCCAGGTGCATCGGGTGGTGGTGGCAGAAACATCCCCCGCATCACTCCGTCACGGTGGATGTGGATAGACAAGAACTCTTGGACGACCCGGCCCCAAGCCAGACCCACATCATACATAAGCATCACCCGAACTCATACGAACATCAAACCAGGGATGGTGACACTATCTAGCTCCATGCAATAGACCTCCACGTTAGATGGAAGGCCGTAAAAGGTACGCCGCATGACCGAAGCGAGAGGCATCTGTCTAATCTGAAATGTTGGTCCCCAAAATGGGTGAGTACAACTACTCAATGCATCAAACAGTACAATCATCACATCATAGTATAGTACATATCATTATGCATATACCATCATGCCATAGGTGCATATACAACCATGCACTCATCATCAAGCATTCATGCATATCCATGCCTTATGTGCACATACCACCATGCACTTACCCATATTATATCATACGACCATGCATACATATCACCATACCATGCACGATTCAATTTCAACATTTTATCTTTCAATTGGGTCACCATATTTTTCTTTCCCGGGACCAATAATTTGCATCCCACATTTTATCGCTTGTACCCAACCTGGCGTCACAAGGAACCTCTGGCACACACCTCCGAGCATTCGGTACACACCTCTGGGCATCCCAAAACTCCTAAGGACATCCAGCACACACACTCCGGGCATCTGGCACCCACCTCCGGGCATCCCGATACTCCCGGGGCATCATCTACTCACACCTCCGATGGTATCCTCATTTATCATAATTCATATCCACATTTGTGTCTCAATATCAACATGGCACATGATGTAATGGCAACAAGGTCAATTTCGCACAATCCAGCTTGCACAGTTTTAGAAAACATTTTCATTAAATACCCAGAACATGCGATAGTCAAGACATAAAGGCAGATACTTCATGAAGAACACTACACCAAAAGATTCCCATATAGCTCAATACAGAACACGCATCACAGCACTATTAATTCTGTCCGTTCCACTTGCACAGTTTTTGAAACATTTTTGGTTAAATAGGAAAATGAACTTCAAAAATTACGAAATTTGAATATGTTCTAGTCAAGACATAAAAAAATATATTTTATACAGAACACTTTTCCAAAAGAATCTTGTACAAAACGGTATAGACCACGCATTTCAACATTACCAAGTTAGAACACATCAGATTACACAGTTTTAGAAAAATTTTCGATTAAATACCCAAATGACCTTTAAAAATTATGAAATTAAACTATATGGTAGCCAAGACCATAAGGTACATACTTCATGAAGACATCAAAGTCATATTCGTCCTAGGTAATGAAATATAGGCGGTTGAAACTTCTGTTCCTAGTACCGGAATTTCCAGATCTAACCATCTCCAATAGACCACAATTTCACCTACCTATTCTTGGTTTTTTTCTCTAAATTTGTGATATGTTAAATATCAGGATGTCCTTTACATATTTTGTTAAGAAATCAAAGTGAAATTTCAATGAAAAGATAGCCTTACAGTTCATGCATTCATCAAAGGTAGTTACCGAAATCTCCAGATCCAGTCTCCCCAAAGAATAAATATTTCACCCACTTATAATTGTTTTTTTGTCCCAAATTTGAGTATGTTATACTCCAAGAAGTCCTTAACAACTTTTATTTAGAAGTCAAAGCCAAAATCCAACTCGAACATCACATGCAAGCCACTAGAACATCCAAGGTCGAGCTGTTTCTCAAGAACAGTTTACTGGTCTAGAACCACCACACTTAAAACTTCGGTTTTTCACACATTAAACAATCCGAAATTTATCACCACTCACTCACACACTCTAGGAACAACGTGCAAGAGTAGATCAAGGATCCCACTTGCCTCTAAACTGAGCAAACAGCGAGCACAACGGTCCCACTTGCCTCTAAACCGAGCAAACAGCGAGCACAACGGCGACGGAACATGGCGGCCACGGACGGCGGACGCACGGCTTTTCCTCCTTCCTTCTTCTCTTCTTCCTTTCTTCCTTTCTTCCTTTCTTTCTTCTCTTTCTCTCCTCTCTATCTCTCTCAGACGAACCCTTCTCTCTCCCTCTCTTTCTCGCTTAAGCTAGCCATCATTTCCCTTAATTTCCTTCCCCTCATCATTAGCTATCATCACATCTTTGCATGGAGGACACTTGGCCATCTCCATGGGACAAGTGGGGGAAGCATGCAAAACCGGTCTCTTCCCCTCCCCTCTTCGTGCGGTCGACGGCCCCTCATGGGCTCTATGGGCCGGCCATTTCGGCCCATCTTAGGCCCAACACGTTGGGCCTAAGACCCAAGCGTAAATAACCTAAATTAACCCTTTTAAAAGCTAATTAAATCCCTATTAAATCAAAGTACTAATTGCAAATTAAATGGCTATACACTTGCAAATCATAAATCCACAAGTTCCAATTTATAATACATAAGGCCAAAGATAAAACTTTCTTTCCCAAAATTTATCCATTAAAAACTTGGCCATAAATCTCATTTGAATCATGGATCAAAAGGCTACAAAAATACAATAACAGTATTTACATCGCCTATCCATGGCTCATGACATATTTAGGGCTTTTTTATGAAATTCTAGGATGCCACAATTCTTCCCTCCTTAGTGAATTTCGTCCTCGAAATTAGACAACACTCATGTCTCTTGAAACAAGTAAGGATACTTTTCCTTCATCTGATCTTCACTCTCCCATGTGGCTTCTTCCATATCATGATGTCGCCATAATATCTTGACCAAAGGAATCTTCTTAGTCCTAAGAACTTGCTCCTTTCGATCTAGTACTTGCACAGGCTCTTCGATGTACCTCACTTTCTCGTCCACTTTGATGGCTTCATGATCGAGTATGTGACAAGGATCCGGCTGGTACTTTCTCAACATTGACACATGAAACACATCATGTAGTTTTCCCAATTTAAGAGGCAGCGCCAAACGATAAGCTACATCTCTTATTCTTTCAAGTATCTCAAAAGGTCCAACAAATCTAGGGCTCAGTTTACCCTTCATTCCGAATCAAGATATTCCTTTCATAGGGGATACCTTAAGAAATATGTGATCTCTCACATTAAACTCTAAAGGCCTTCTACACTTATCAGCATAATCTCTCTGCCTATTCTGGGCTGTCTTAAGTCTTTTCCTATTCGACCGCTTCTATAGTAACTTGTACTATCTCCGAACCTGTCAATTTTCTTTCACCTACTTCATTCCAATAGATAAGGGTCCTACATCTCCTTCCATATAATGCCTCATACGGAGCCATGCCTATACTTTTTTGAAAACTATTATTGTAGGCGAACTCTATCATATGTAAATTCTCATCCCAATTTCCTTTAAAGTCAATGACACATGCTCTCAGCATGTCTTCTAGAGTTTGAATCACTCTCTATGTTTATCCATCTATTTGAGGATGAAAGGCAGTACTAAATTGAAGCTTTATTCCTAAGGCATCTTGAAGACTTCACCAAAAATTTGAAGTAAACCTAGAGTCCCGATCAGAAGTGATCGTTACTAGAATACCATGCAAGCTTATTACCTGGCTTACATACATCTCAGCAAGTTTACTCATCGAGTAATCTACACGGACAGTTAGGAAATGAGCAGACTTCGTCAAACAATCCACTATTACCCAAATAGAGTCGTGACCATTTGATGTCCTTGGTAGTCCTTGCACAAAGTCCATCGTTACATGTTCCCACTTCCACTCTGGTATATCCAATGGTCTCAACAGTCCTGCGGGTTTACGGTGTTCCGCATTTACTTGCAAACACGTTAAACATTGAGAGACATGCTTAGCTATATCCTTCTTCATGCCGTTCCACCAAAATTGTTGACGCAGATTCCTGTACATCTTTGTACTCCTATGTGCCTCCGACAAAATTTCCTTCTTCACTTCTTCATTGTCGGGAACACAAAGTCGTCCTTGGCATCTTATCACACCATCTTCAGAGATTTGAAATTATGGTCTTTTCCCTAAAGACACTGCATCTTTTACTTTCAGAATCTTCGGGTTAGATTCTTGCAAGATCTTAACTTTCTGAATAACCTTGGGTTCAATCCTTAATGTAGTAAGTATACAAGTAAGGCAATCAATTTCCAATTTAAAATCTGAATCGACAATAGACTTTAACAGATTCCACTCCGTTACTCTTAGACTAGCCATGTCCATAGCCAACTTTCGACTAAGGGCATCTGCCACTTTATTTGCCTTTCCTAGATGATATCGTATCTCACAGTTATAATCTTTCAACAACTCCATCCACCTCCTTTGTCTCATGTTCAATTCCTTTTGTGAAAATAGATACTTTAAGCTATTGTGATCTGTATAGATTTCAAACTTTTCTCCATACAAATAGTGTCTCCATATCTTCAAAGCAAACACTATAGCTGCCAATTCTAAATCATGCGTTGGGTAATTCAACTCATGAGGTTTCAATTGCCTCGATACATAGGCTATGACCTTGCCATGCTACATCAAAACACATCCCAATCCTTTGTGAGATGCATCACTATACACTGCCAAACCATCAAATCCAGACGGTATAGTCAGGATTAGAACTGAAGTCAATTTTCTTTTAAGTTCTCGAAAGCTCCCTTCACATTCCCCACTCCATTCAAACATTTAAACTTCACGTTCTTTCGAGTCAATTTTGTTAAAGGACCTGCCAATCGTGAGAATCCTTCAATAAACCTTCTATGATAACCAGTCAATCCTAAGAAACTCTGTATCTCAATGGGTGTCGTCGGTCTCGGCCAATTTATTACCATCTCAACTTTCGCCGGGTCCACCGAAATTCCTCCTCCTGATACCACGTGTCCCAAAAATGCTATTCGGTTCAACCAAAATTCACATTTGCTAAATTTAGCATACAACTTATGATCCCTCAAAGTTTACAAAACTATACTCAAGTGTTGCTCATGCTCTTCAGGTCCTCTAGAATATACCAGGATATCATTAATGAAAACAATCACAAACTGATCCAAATAAGGCTTAAATACCTATTCAGTAGATCCATAAATGCAGCTGGTGCATTTGTCAATCCAAATGGCATAACTAAGAACTCATAATGTCCATAACGAGTCCTAAATGCAATCTTAGGAATGTCTTCTTTCTTAATCCTTAACTGATGATATCTCGATCTCAAGTCAATCTTAGAAAAGACTGAACTTCCTTGCAATTGATCAAATAAATCATTAATTCTAGGCAAATGATACTTATTCTTTATAGTCACTTGATTCAGCTGTCTATAATCAATACACAGATGCATCGACCCATCCTTCTTTTTCACAAACAAGACTGGTGCACCCCAAGGTGAAGCACTTGACCTAATGAATCCTTTATCAAGCAACTCTTGTAGTTGCACCTTCAATTCCTTCAACTTGACTAAGGCCATCCTATACGGGGCTTTCGATATAGGTCCTGTTCCAAGCATTAGTTCAATTTCAAACTCAATCTCCCGCTCTTGTGGTAATCTAGGCAACTCCTCAGGAAACACATCCTGAAATTCATTAACCACTCGAATTTCATCAAGCTTAGGCTCTTCCTTAATATAATCTTTAACCATGGCCAGGTACCCTTGACATCCTTTGTCAAGTAACGCACAGGCTTCTATTGCTGAAATAAGTGCTATAGATAGGTTGGTCTAACCTCCCAAAAATTTACAACTAGACTGATAAGGCAACATGAACTGGATCACTTTCCTATAGCAATCCACCTTAGCCCTATGCTCATGAAGCCAATCCATTCCTATGATAACATCAAAATCATACATAGCCATTACGACTAAGTCTATTTCCATATCCTTTCCTCCCATTGTTATCTTACATTTTTCACACACCAGCGTAGACAATACCATATTCTTTAAAGGTGTAGAAACACAGAGAGGCGTCTCAAGAGACGTAGTTTCTATTTTACTCAATTGTTTATATCTTTCAAACACAAATGAATGCATAGCACCCATATCAAACAATGCATATGCCTTTTTATCATTTATAAGGATCGTACCTGAGATAACATTTTTGGAAGCTTCCGCTTCCTCTTGGGTGACCGCATATGCCCTTCCTTGTGTTGGTGGCCTCTGAGGATTCCTTGGTAGGTTTGGTCTAACAGCACTCTGTTGTGCCTGTCGCACTGAGCCAACACTCATTTGTGACCTTTCTTGTGGGCAATCTCTCTTAAGGTGTCCCACTTGCCCACAACCATAACATCTCAACCGTCCATTGCAAGGTCTTGGGCCATGTTGCCCATCACACCTTCGACATTCTTCATTTCGATACGGTGCTCTTCCAAAACTTCCAAAATTACTCTTTTTCTTCGCATTCCAAGTCTGACCTTGACCAGAATAGGGTCTCTTACCCTTCTCACATCACTAAAGTTCGACTGTCTCTTAAACTCCGATCGCTCTCTCACCAGCTCTTGCTCCACTAACTATGCCCTTTCATAAATCCCATGATAATCTCTTATACTCAAAGGCACTAGTTGTTTCCTAATATCAGTTCTCAATCCTTTTAGAAATCTCTTAGCTTTCTCCTCATGATCCTCAATCAATCTGAAAGCATACCTAGACAATTCAGAAAATTTTGCCTCATACTGATCCACTGTCAGCTCCTTTTGTTCCAATTGAACAAATTCAGTGATTTTCTTATCTTTAGCACAATCAGATAAATGCTTCCTATTGAAAGCTGTTACAAACTCTTCCCAGTTCACATCAGTACCTGGTGGAAAGATTGTATCCTTCGAAGCTCTCCACCAAAACTTTGCATTTCCCTCTAGTTGGTACTCTGCCAAAACTATTTTCTCAGCTTCACTGCAGTCCAACAACCGGAAAATTCGCTCCATTCCATCAATCCAATGTTCCGCCTCCTCAGGACTTCCCATTCCACTAAACTTAAGTGGCTTCAACTTCAAAAATTGTTCCACCAGTCCTTAAGGGCGACGTTCCATTACAGGTTGTTGTTGCGCTTGCCTATCCATCAGATTTCCAATGTTGGCCAATGCCTGCAGGATGTCTTCCATTTGGGGTTCAGCCCTTACAACAGAGGCTTCAGCCCTCGATGGATGAGCACTTCCAGCTCGCACCATGACTTTCCAGCAATTTCCAAGCATTGCATCAGGAATAATCTTAGACTCATTGTCTCTATTCAAAGCAACTACTACTACATAAGTAACATAAACATGTTACTGGTACCTAAAAGCAACTCATAATAAACTACTAGGGATCTACGAGTGAATACTCATCACCCGTTATTGAAGGTTAACGAATTATTCCATTTAATACCCTATGGTGTGCATTGTCATCATGTTCCTCAATTCCCAAATGAGGCTCCTTATCACTCCAATCTATAACCATTGCTCTGATACCAATAAAACCGACTGTAGCACCCCCAAACAGCTCATGAGGTCACCACAGCTACCTATTGCTCCTCCTAATGAATACTAGTTGCATCTCTTAGCAGAAGCACCATGGTTCATAGACATTTTTTTTTAAAAAGAGATTAGCGCAGCTCATAGCGAAATTTAAAGACGAGTCTCACCATCCCTCTACTCTCTTAATGATGGGACAATGCACACTTACTACACATCGAAGGAAAACATAAGCCGAGCCACTTTTATTTACATCTTTATGATGGACATCTTGGGTCGGTACAACCAAAAAGCCAAGACTTTTAGCTAAACCTGGCTATAGCTCGAAAAGAGATCTCGACCCCCTATATTGATCATGTATAACCCTCCATCCACAAGTGTCGACTATCCAAAAAGATTAGCTCCCTCTCCTCACGCGGGCCATCACACCCATCCAGGTGCATCGAGCGGTAGTGGCGGCAACATTCCCCGCATCACTCCGTCATGGCGGATGTGGATAGACAAGAACTCTTGGACGACCGGGCCCCTGGCCAAGCCCACATCATACATAACCAGCACCCGAACCCGTACGAACGTCAAACCAGGGATGGTGACACTACTAGCTCCATGCAATCGACCTCCACGTCAGATGGAATGCCGTAAAAGGTACCCCGCGTGACCGGAGCGAGAGGCATCTGTCTAATCTGAAATGTTAGTCCCCAAAAGGGGTGAGTATAACCACTCAGCAGGTAAAGATCTATTAAACTACTCAATGCATCAAACAGAACAATCATCACATCATAGTAGAGTACATATCATTCATGCATATACCATCATGCCATAGGTGCATATACAACCATGCACTCATCATCAAGCATTCATGCATATCCATGCCTTATGTGTACATACCACCATGCACTTACCCATATTATATCATACGACCATGCATACATATCACCATACCATGCATGAGTCAATTTCAACATTTTATCTTTCAATTGGGTCACCTCATTTTTCTTTCCCGAGACCAGTAATTTGCATCCCACATTTTATCGCTCGTACCCAACTTGGCGTCACGAGGAACCTCTGGCACACACCTCCGAGCATCCTGAAACTCCCAAGGACATCTGGCACCCACCTCCGAGCATTCCGACACTCCCGGGGCATCGTCAGCTCACACCTCTGGCAGTATCCTCATTTTTCATAATTCATATCCACATTTGTGTCTCAATATCAACATGGCACATGATGTAATGGCAACAAGGTCAATTTCGCACAATCTAGCTTGCACAGTTTTAGAAAATATTTTCATTAAATACCCAAATGACATTCAAAACTTATGAAATTCGAACATGTGATATTCAAGACATAAAGGCAGATACTTCATGAAGAACACTACACCAAAAGATTCCCATATAGCTCAATACATAACACGCATCACAGCACTATTAATTCTGTCCGTTCCACTTGCACAGTTTTTGAAACATTTTTGGTTAAATAGGCAAATGAACTTCAAAAATTACGAAATTTGAATATGTTCTAGTCAAGACATAAACAAATATATTTCATGCAGAACACTTTTCCAAAAGAATCTCGTACAAAACGGTATAGACCACGCATTGAAACATTACCAAGTCAGAACACATCATATTACACAGTTTTAGAAACATTTTCGATTAAATACCCAAATGACCTTCAAAAATTATGAAATTCAACTATGTGATAGCCAAGACCATAAGGTACTGCTTCATGAAGACATCGAAGTCATATTTGTTGGAGAAATCTTCTTTGAGTGTTTTGAAGCTGACAAAACGTTTCTATCAGTCTAGTCTGAAGATTTGCAGACTCTACTATTTAAAGTCTAAAAACCTCCGGACTGCCAGACTCAAGACTCAAAGTCTATTCTCATTGACAGTTTCTAGTCCGTCAAAGAAGGCCTATCCAGGACTGGATGTTTCGTTAAGGATTTGACCTTATCAACTGGAGAATATCTCTTGGCTGGATATGACATAACGTAATCCTTTATTCGAATCAAGATTGATTGAGGATCCGATGATTGGCGAAATATACTGAGACTGTTCTACTTATGGAAATCGAGATCCTGATTGTATGGACGAGTAGGATTGATGGGCTATCGTCATGTTCCTTAAATAGCTCGAATGATCTTCGTAATTGATTCTGTCCAACGGGAAGATTGGAAGAATTCCTTTGGTAAGTGCCAACGGGTATCATGGCATAAATGAGTATATAAGGAAGACGTTCCAGTTGTTTGAGTGCGTGCGCGATAGAAGAATTCCAAAGTCTGAAGCTCTTTGTTCTTAGTCAAATTCATTTGTTGAAAGAAATCTTACACGCAAAAGAGAGTCTATATCTTTGAGAAACCTTGAGGAAGTGTGGTAGAGTATCTACACTGTGGAATCAAGAGAGAGCTTTGCTGTAACAACTCTTTTGTTCATAGCGAAATCCAACCGGTGGGCTATCAATGCGGAAGAGTGGACATAGGCTTGGAATAAGGCGAACCACTATAATTTCTGTGTTCATTTTCTCTTCCCTACTCTCTTTTACTTTTATCATAATTCGTTGTGTTAACAAAAGGCGAACTTCCTTTCTATTGTTTGTTTAGTATTGCTCACTTATCACGAGTAACTATTTTTACACTTATTCACCCCCTCTAGATGCTTATACTAGCTATCTCAATTGGTATCAGAGCGTGTGTACTCACTTAATTTGAAGTGTTTTACTTCAGAGTTAAAGATCCATGGCTAGTATGTTGGCTCCAGGGCTGGTAGAAAGGCAAAGTAATACCAGACCGTCTTACTTTGATGGAAAGGAATACAACATATGGAAAAACAAGATGAAGGCATTCCTAAGATCAAAGGATCCTCTGGAATGGGACGTGGTAGACAAAGGAATCATTTCTAAAGCTGCACCTATCTTAGAGAAAGGAAAAGAAGCTGTTGAGTCTAGTGAAATGACTTAGGAAGAGATAACCAAAAGACAAGCTCTTGATGCAAAAGCAATTTATTCTCTATATTGCGCTTTGTCACCTACTGAATATAACAGAATATCTTCTTATATTACAGCCAAAGAAGTTTGGGATAGATTACACATCATCTATGAAGGAACTGATCGAGTGAAAGAAACCAGAATCAACATTCTCCTCGGTCAATACGAAGCCTTCAAAATGAAATCATGAGAATCTATAACTTACATGTTTAGTCATTTTACAGAAATCGTGAATGGTCTTGAAAATCAAGGTCAACCAATTTCTAATTCCATGAAAGTAAACAAGCTACTGCGTGGACTCTCCAAGGATTGGAATCACATAGAAACCTCAATAAGCGAGACACAAAGAATTATGCCACTATCCGTGGATGAGTTGGTTGGGACTCTTCAGTCTTATGAAGTAGAGCGAATCAATGAAGATGAAGATCCTAAAGGTAAGAAATCCATTGCATTACAATCCAATGATGATTCTGATGTTACAGATTCTGAAGACGATATGATGATGAGGAACTTGCTCTCATGATAAGAAGATTCAGAAAGATGAACAGAAAAGGAAGAAGATTCAATCCAAAGAAACACAGTTTTCAAAAGCAACAGACTAAGTCTGTTGAGGATGATGAATATAATAGAGATGTAGTCTGCTTTGAATGTAAGAAAAAGGGACACATCAGACCCAACTGTCCCCTTCTGAGGAAGAAGAAAGGAAAAGCTGAAAATATCGAAAGGCTCTCAAAGCAGAAACCTGGAATAATACAGAATGTGAAGAAAGTGATGATGATTATGCCAATATATGTCTAATGGCACAATCGGATTCAGATTCAAATTCTGAGACAGACTCAGATTCAGACAATGAATTTGAGGTGAGTAATTTGAAAATCCCTACTAAAGTTTCTAAATACATTGATGAGTTGTGTTTTAGTCTCAAGACTTCTCTTAAAAGGATTTCCGAACTTAAAAAAGAAAATTTTGCACTAAAACAACAGGAAATTGTTTTGAAAGAAAAGGTTAAATATTTAGACATGAGTGTTACTACTCTAAAAGTAAATGAAGACAACCTTTCGAAAAAAAATGCATTTTTAAAAAATGACATATCAAATATTTCCAAAAGATTTTCTATAGGATCTGAGAAACTTGAGAAAATTCTTCCACCACAAAGACCTTATTTCAATACATATGGTTTGGGAATGACTGTGGAAACCATTCCTTTAATTGATTTTCCTAAAGTGAAGGAAAGAATTAAGCAAAGACCCACAAGAGATACTTACAAAAATCATTTCCAAAAAGTTTTTGTAAAACCACTAGGTCGTAATGCTCTCAGATGTTCTAAGTGCAATAGTTTAGATCATTTTGAGAAAGAATGTCCTATGGTTTGGAAACCTATTAAGAAAGTATGGGCAAAGACTGCATATTATACTAACACCAATGGACCCAAGAAAATATGGGTACCAAAGAAAGCTTGAGTCTCTTTTTAAATGCAGGTCACTATCAAGAAGAAGGTAAAATGGTATCTGGATAGTGGATGCTCAAGACATATGATAGGAGATTCAAATTGCTTCATAAAGCTCGTTCAAGTAAATGATGGAAAAGTTTCATTTGGAGGAAACAGCAAAGGAAGAATTGTGGAATTCGGAACTGTAAAGATTGGAAGCCTCACAATCAGTAATGTTTCCTTAGTGGAAGGACTCAACTACAATTTGCTTAGTATCAGTCAATTCTACGATACCGGTTTCAAAATCAACTTTCAATAGGGAATATGTTCAGGAACCAGTAAAGATTCCACTCGGTCATTCATAGGTCGTAGACATGGAAATATCTACCTCTTGGATGTCAAACTAGATGAAACCCAATGTCTAATCTCAATATAAGACGAAGCAAACTTATGGCACAGAAAACTTGGGCACATCAATATGAAGCAAATAGCCAAAATCTCAGCAAAGAAGCTTGTTCGTGGTCTACCCAATCTGTTATACCAAAAAACTTATCTATGTACACCATGTGTATTGGGAAAACAAGTAAGAAACTCATTTAAACCAATAAATCAAGTTTCCACTAAGCGTGTACTACAGTTTCTGCATATGGATCTTTTTGGACCAACCAGAACTCAGAGCATTAGAGGTAAGAAATATTGCCTAGTAATTGTGGATGACTACTCACGATTCACTTGGGTATATTTCCTGGCAAGTAAGTCTGAAACCTTTTCTTACTTTAAAAAGTTTGCTAAAAAGGTCCAAAATGAGAAAGGGTATGTTATTTCAAGTATACGAACATACTATGGAGGTGAATTTGAAAATCAAGATTTTACAAAATTCTGTGATGAATCTGGTTTTCAACATGTGCTCTCCTCTCCATATACTTCAAAGCAAAACGGAGTTGTGGAAAGAAAGTATAGGTCGCTTCAAGAAATGGCTAGAACTCTTTTAATTGAAAGTAATATCTCTTCACATTTTTGGGCTGAAGTAGTTTCTGCATCATGTTATATCATTAATAGAGTTTTTCTAAGGCCTATTCTGGAGAAAACCCCTTATGAGTTATTCAAAGAAAAGAAGCATATTGTTTCATATTTTCATGTGTTTGGATGTAAATGCTTTATATTGAAAAATGCAAATGATCGAGTTGGCAAGTTTGAAGAAAAATCAGACAAAGGCATCTTCTTTGGATATTCAACCACAAGCAAAGCTTACATAGTCTACAACAAGAAGACTCAATCTGTGAAGGAATCAATGAATGTCAAATTCCAAGATTATATGCAAAATGAATCTATTCAGATTCATCTTGAAGAATCTGAACCTGCTCCAGACTCTACAAAGTCTAAATCTCAAAAAACAGCTCAGACTTCAAAAGACCAACAACAAATGATTGTCGAAGATTCAAATGAAGAAAAAGATCAACAATCTGATAGATCAACTAGCGACTGGAAGCATAAGTCCAGTCATCCCAAAGATCTCATTATTAGCGACATTAATGAAGGAATTCGCACATGATCCAAAAGGCACGAAGAGTCTAGTGCTGTGGCTCTTATTTCTGAAATAGAACCAAAACGCATAGAAGAAGCTTTATCTGATGAAAGCTGGATTGAAGCTATGCAAGAAGAACTCAGGCAATTCAGTATTAATGATGTCTGGGAATTGACTCATAAATCGAAAGGTAAATCTATTATTGGAGCTAAATGGGTTTTAAGGAACAAGATGAACGAGAAAGGAACTGTCGTAAGAAACAAAGCAAGACTCGTGGTCAAGGGATATACACAAGAAGAAGGGATAGACTATGATGAGACTTACGTACCAGTAGCGAGGTTAGAAGCAATTAGATTATTACTTACTTTTGATTGTTATAAGAATTTCAGGTTATTCCAAATGGACGTCAAAAGTGCTTTCCTGAATGGATTTATCCATGAGGAAGTTTATGTGGAACAACCACTTGGGTTTGAAAACCCAAGGAAACCAGACTCAATATTCAGACTGAAAAAAGGCTTTATATGGTTTAAAGCAAGCACCTCGAGCTTAGTACGATAGGCTAAGTAAGTTTTTAATACAAAACGGCTTTGTCAAAGGTAAAGTAGACACTACTCTGTTTATCAAAAGAGAAAGCAAAATTTTTCTGCTTGTTCAAATATATGTTGATGATATTATTTTTTGGATCCTCTAATGAAGGTCTGTGCAAAAAATTCTCTAAGTCTATGCGGGATGAATTTGAAATGAGTATGATGGGTGAACTAACCTTCTTTCTCGGGCTTCAAATGAAACAATTGAAGGAATGAACTTTGATTTATCAAGAAAAATATGCTAATGATCTTGTCAAAAAGTTTGGACTGGAAAATTGCAAAAAGACTGATATACCAATGTCAAGTTCCTTGAAGATAGACAAAGATGAAGGAGGAAAGAAAGTTAACCAGAAGCTATACAGGAGTATCATTGGTTCACTTATTTATCTTACTGCTTCTAGACCTGACATTAGTGTTTATATTTGTGCCAGATTTCAAGCAAACCCTAAAGAATCTCATCTAAGTGCTACAAAGCGTATTATCAAATACACTGCATCAACTTCAAACTTTGGTCTTTGGTATCCTAAAAAGGGAGACATTACTATTCTTGGATATTCAGACGCGGACCTAGCCGGATGCAGAGTTGATAGAAAGAGCACCTTGGGTACCTGTTAACTACTTGGAAGCAGGACAGTGTCTTGGTTTTTAAGGAAGCAAAATACAATAGCTCTTTCTACAACAGAAGCAGAGTATGTAGCTCTTGGAAGTTGTTGTTCACAAATTCTGTGGATAAAACAACAGCTAAGAGACTTTGAAATTGAACATTCATGCACGGAGATTAAGTGTAACAACACCAGCGCAATCAATCTCACCAAGAATCCAATTCTTCACTCAAGAGCAAAACATATAGAGATTCGATATCACTTCATTAGATATCATGTTCAAAATGGAGAAGTTTCGATTCAGTTTGTTGACTCAAAGAATCAACTGGCGGATATATTTACAAAGCCTTTGGAGAAAAATCAATTTGAAGTTATTCGTTCCAAACTCAACATCTTAAGGTTTGAAGAAGTAAAAGTCTAGAGACTCTCAGACTCAGACAATCAAGATTTTTGACTGTAAGTTATTTTATTCTCTCTCAGATTAAATCTCGAAAAGGTACTATCATCTATCCATAATTGATTTTTGCTATGTTCAATTTCCATGATTATTGCAATCTTTCTTTTTCGAAAATGGAGTTATTTTTAAATGAAAATTATCTAATTTTTGAAAAAGGCAGTTATTCTTTAAAAGGCATCTTTACACTTTCTTTTACGACGTTTTGTATGCCTCTCTTCGACTGTCCTATATACTGTCGGTTCCTCTTCGTTTTACTCCAAAAACCCTAAAAAGCATCGATCTTCCATTTCTGTCTTCTTCTCTTGTTTAATCTTCAAAAATTTGTCATCTTTCTTGGGAAAAACAAGTTTGGAATCTTTCAAAGACTGTGAAAGATGTCGTCTCAAAGGAAGTCTTCGAGGATCGCAAACAGGGGACCGCAGCAAATGCGTGAGGGGCCTACGCACTTTGTTCTCACCGAGGAAGAAGAGTCTCCTAGACAGCAGCAGAGCCCACAACATTCTCAGCAGCGTCCATCTCCTCCATCTAGACCACAGGATGTTGCTCATCGAGAAGAGAAAGAAATAATCGAAGATGCAGAACCCGTAAGAACTTTTAAGCCCACTTTTACCTACAAGCTTTATCGTACTTTGAAAAGGGGTGGAACTCCTTTGAACTACATTGATAAATTTCTGAAAGACAAAGGGTATAAAAATGAAACCTTCTTTTTACGCACAATAGAACGGTTGGGAATTGCCCCTACTGGGTCGGCGGAAGAGGCAATGGCAAATATCCCAAGCGATCCACGTGTTGGAGGGCTAAATCAGCTAGATGGGAATGAAGATGACAAGTTGTACAATCAGTTTAAACGGAGAATGGATGTTGCGGCAAAAATTCGGAGCAAAAGGACAGACTTGTTTCGATCGGAGGAACACAAGCATCTATACTCTAAGTTGTTGAAGCGTTGGGTGATAAACCCTAGAAGTGTGGATTTTGATTTTCTTGACTCTGTGAACGTTAATTTGCGGGAAAAATCCAGTCTTCTTCAACTTGAACAGTTTTGTTCTGAATCTACAGAAGGCTATGCTGAACTCACTGATTATTTCTATTCGAATATCAGTTTCTTGGATGCGAATAGATTCTCTTTTAGTGTCCGAGATCAGGACTTTGTGGTCGATGTAGATATGTTGACTAATGTGATTGGGGTTGAAAGAGGGAGATATCAACCTATCAATGTGTCTATTGCTCGTCCTACGTTGGAACTTATTAAGGATAGAAGGATAAAGGGAAAGATTTCCTACTTGAGGATGAGTGTGTTCAACATTCTGCTTCACAAAATTGTGATTAACTATCTCAAACCAAAATCTACTTCAAAGACTGATGTTTCAAACTCAGAGGCAAAGCTGATGTATGCCATCAATGCTGGGAAAAAGTTCTCTCTTCCTCACACTATTATGTTCCACATGTACAGAGCAGTGGTGAAGGATAAGGGTCAGCTTCCTTATCAAACTCTTGTGACCAAGTTATTCAGACATTTGAATGTTCAGCCTCCCCAGATTCTCTGTGTTAGAACTTGTGATTAAATGGTAGTGGGACTGAAAATGGTGTCAAAAATGCGTCTAAAGGAACTCAACAAGGCGTTGGAGAAATTCAAGGAGAAAACCCCTGTTAAGACTCATCAAATCTCTTCGGCTGTAAAAAGAAAAGGGAATGAACCCATGGTTGCTCCATCCAATAAAAAAAGAGCTCTCATCATTTAGGATGAAGAAGATGAGGATGGCATCACCATTTCTACAATGGCATTGAAGAACCTGAGTCGTTTTGTTCCAGAATCAACGGTACGACAAGAGAAAGACACATATGAGATAGAACAGAGGACTAGAGAAAGAGAAAATTTGGAAGCAGAGAAGAAAGAAACAGAGGAGAGAGAAGCAGAAGAAAGAAATGCAGAGGAGGAAAGAATTGAAGAAGAAGAAGAAGAGGAGAGAGGAGATCAAGTGGGAGCAGAGCATGAGGAACACTCTTCTCCACCTGAAGGCATGGAAACAGGGGGAGATCATGAGAAAAGAGGAATGTCCTCATACCCTGCCACCAGTGAAGGAGTAAGCCGCTCTCCAGCAGATCCAGAGGACATCTATGCCTCTCAATTTCCTGAGGAGGGACATGATGTTTCATCGCCCAATCTGCGTGTCTATGCTGATTTGCTATCGTCTGCCTTTACTCCATCTGATCGTGCAGAAGCCAGTACGCAGACCAATAATTCAGCAGACTTTGGCAGAATTCTTGATGTTCTCTTAGAGATGCGGGGTCAGATATATGCTTTGGGATACAAAGTACAAAATTTGCAGAATGCAGGTCAAGCTTCTTCAGCTTCTTTGAATCATCAAATCCAAGCCCTTACTCTTCAGGTTCAAGCAAATGCTAAGGGTGAAGATGTGGCTCAACTGAAGGAGGAATTGAAAAAGCTAGAAGGCATTGTCCAATCAATGGGAGATTTTCAGCTTGTTCGTGTTCCCAAACAATCTTAATTCCATTCTCTTTCCATCTCTACCTTCTTAATGATGACAAAAAGGGGGAGAGATGTGATGCAGATTTGAACTTTGAACTTTTTGAACTCTTGATTTGTTTTTGACTTGACTTTTGTGTTTGGCTGTTGGGATTTGGACTGGATTTGGGTTTGACTGTTTGAACATTTGTTTATCTTAAGTACTATTGATATCTTATGGCTTTACTAATCTTCTTTGAGTGTTTTGAAGCTGACAAAACGTTTCCATCAATCTAGTCCGAAGATTTGCAGACTCTATTATTTAAAGTCTGAAGACCTCCAGACTACCAGACTCAAGACTCAAAGTCTATTCTCATTGACAATTTCTAGTCCGTCGAAGAAGGCCTATCCAGGACTAGATGTTTCGTTAAGGATTTGACTTTATCGACTGGAGAACATCTCTTGGCTGGATATGACATAACGGAATCCTTTATTCGAATTAAGATTGATTGAGGATCTGATGATTGGCGAAGTATACTGGGAATGTTCTACTTATGGAAACCGAGACCCTGATTGTATGGGCGACCAGGATTGATGGGCTATCATCATGTTTCTTAAATAGCTGAAATGATCTTCATAATTGATTCTATCCAACGGGAAGATTAGAAGAATTCCTTTGGTAAGTGCCAACGGTTATGATGGCATAAATGAGTATATAAGGAAGACGTTCCAGTTGTTTGAGTGCGTGCACGATAGAAGAATTCCAAAGTCTGAAGCTCTTTGTTCTTAGTCAAATTCATTTGTTGAGCGAAATCTTGTACGCAAAAGAGAGCCTTTATCTTTGAGAAACCTTGAGGAAGTGTGGTAGAGTATCTACACTGTGGAATCAAGGGAGAGCTTTGCTGTAACAACTCTTTTGTTCATAGTGAAATCCAGATAGTGGGCTGTTAGTGCGAAAGAGTGGACGTAGGCTTGGAATAAGCCGAACCACTATAATTTCTGTGTTCATTTTCTCTTCCCTACTCTCTTTTACTTTGATCATAATTCGTTGTGTTAACAAAAGGCGAACTTCCTTTCTATTGTCTGTTTAGTATTACTCACTTATCACGAGTAACTATTTTTACACCTATTCACCCCCCCTCTAGGTGCTTATACTATCTATCTCAATATTCATCCTAGGTAATGAAATATAGGGGGTTGAAACTTTTGTCCCTAGTACTGGAATTTCCAAATCTAATCGTCTCCGAAAGACCACAATTTCACCTACCTATTCTTGTTTTTTTTTTCTCTAAATTTTTTATATGTTAAACCTCAGGATGTCCTTTACATCTTTTGTTAAGAAATCAAAGTGAAATTTCAATGAAAAGATAGCCTTACAGTCCATGAATTCATCAAAGGTAGTTACCAAAATCTCCAGATCCAGTCTCTCCAAAGAATAAAGATTTCACCCACTTATACTTGTTTTTTTTTTGTCCCAAATTTGAGTATGTTGTACGTCAAGAAGTCCTTAACAAATTTCATTTGGAAGTCAAAGCCAAAATCCAACTCGAACATCACATGCAAGCCACTAGAACATCCAAGGTCGAGCTGTTTCTCAAGAACAGTTTACTGGTCTAGAACCACCACACTTAAAACTTCGGTTTTTCACACCTTAAACAATCCGAAATTTATCACCACTCACTCACACACTCTAGGCACAACATGCAAGAGTAGATCAAGGATCCCACTTGCCTCTAAACCGAGCAAACAGCGAGCACAACGGCAACGGAACACGGCGGCGACGGACAGCGGACGCATGGCTCTTCCTCCTTCCTTCTTCTCTTCTTCCTTTCTTCCTTTCTTTCTTCTCCTTCTCTCCTCTCTTTCTCTTTCGGATGAACCCTTCTCTCTCCCTCTCTTTCTCACTTAAGCCAGCCATCATTTCCCTTAATTTCCTTCCCCTCATCATTAGCTATCATCACATCTTTGCATGGAGGACACTTGGCCATCTCCATGGGACAAGTGGGGGAAGCATGCAAAACTGGTCTCTTCCCCTCCCCTCTTCGTGCGGTCGACGGCCCCTCATGGGCTCTATGGGCCGGCCATTTTGGCCCATCTTAGGCCCAACACTCTTGGGCCTAAGACCCAAGCTTAAATAACCTAAATTAACCTTTTTAAAGCTAATTAAATCCCTATTAAATCAAAGTACTAAATTGCAAATTAAATGGCTATACACTTGCAAATCATAAATCCACAAGTTCCAATTTATAATACATAAGGCCAAAGATAGAACTTTCTTTCCCAAAATTTATCCATTAAAAACTTGGCCATAAATCTCATTTGAATCATGGATCAAAAGGCTACAAAAATACAATAATGGTATTTCCATCGCCTATCCATGGCTCATGACATATTTAGGACTTTTTATGAAATTCTGGGATGCCATAACAATGCCTGATTAAGTTTGGATGCCCCATGTCAATGTATGCCAAGTTGCGGTGGAGGCCGGGCCAATACTCCTTTATGGAATACCATCTAGACGTGTAGTGCTAGACGTTGCCGTGCCCGATGGAGTAGGATGATGCCCGGTTACGCCAGATAACCGCCGACTATTGAGTTGGCTATGGCTGATGGATTGTAATAATTGGAACACGCTGAATGATTATGATAGGTACGCCAGATTATGAGGCAAAATTGTGTGGCACGGTATGGGATGTGTCATGACGGTTTTACCTTATAACCGGGACCTATGTGAATGTTTAAAGAGTGAGAACATTTGTTCCAGTTATTAAATTATGCTTGTTGTATTGATAATAGCATGTGTGATGAGCTAATATGCAGGGACACACCAATGAGAGGTGAGTTTTGTATGGTGTGTGTTTAGGATTGCCTTCAAGGCGAATTAGCATCCTAATTGAGGTTTAGGATTTTAACTCACTGAAATTTATCTCACCCCGTCATGGTTAACCTTTTTCAAGTTCTTAGTATGGAGATATGTCCCGTTTGTTTTGGGTATCCGTGGGAGATGGACTTAGAGTCTACCTTTTTCCCTATTCCTGGGACCATCCAGACTCGCGAGTTAGTGGTGACCATAGTTTGGGTCGATGAGGGCCTCCTTCATTTGGTACATCATCGCTTCAAAGCGTGGTTCACCTTGCAAGGTTTTGACGGACCGCCTGTCGGAACGGAGAATGGGGAGGTAGGTCACCGCATGGACATCAATATACCAGATGGTGTCGTGGAGGATCCCGAGCCCAAGTCAGAGGGATCTAAGGTGTAGGTTGCTTAGTAGTTCTTTTTTAGACAGACTTGTGTATATGAACCCGTAGGGTCAACTTGATATGTTTATAAAGCGTAGTTTGTGAAAAATCACTAGCATGTTTTTACTATCCCTATGTTTGTTTATTGGTTGTGGTTTATTTAATTCGCTTTCACATGTGCTTAATTGAAAGGTAAAAAGAATGGGTTGACGACGCATCCTAGGACGTCGCATTTTTAATCGACTACCGATGGATGTGCGCGTACCCAGGATTTGGGGTGTGACATGAACGATTAGTCATTGACCTCACTAAAAGCTCCCATATTGCAAATCATTCTATGCATGTCACCTTCAATGAACTTATTCGAGACAAGCACCTGTGTTCCAGCTCGTATATGATAATACTCAATGACTTGTGACTCATCATCCCCTTGGGTATCCAATATTGAATGGTGAAGCTCAATAACATACTGATCTCAATAGGATTATCAATATCTTTTCAATGATCCATTGATTGGGAAATGTTTAAAGATTCGGTATAATTGTATACATGTCACATATATTATTAACCCCTTAAGAATAGGTTCAGTCCTAACTGATCTTGTGGACTCATTTATATAAATAGAATGATTAATGAATATTTCTTTGCCATTAAATAATCCTTAACATGTAACTATTACATGATTGTTTTAGGGCATTTAGTTAACAATCTTCCACTTGCATTAAAGCCAACCTATGGTACTTTTTAAAAAAAGATTGGGACAACACTTTAGTGAATGGATCTACCATGTTTTCCAATGAGCCTGTTTTCTGCAAAGTGACATCACCTCGTCCAACAATCTCTTTGATGAGATGGAAGCACCTCTGAATGTACTTGGACTTATGGTGAGACCTTGGTTTCTTAGCTTGAGCTATTGCCCAATTGTTATTACAAAACAATATAATCGACTCTTCAATGGAAGGAATCACTGCAAATTAGGAAATGAACTTCTTCATCCAAACCACTTGCTTCACTACTTCAGAAGCAGCTACACTAACTTAGTGGTGAAATCAACAGTTATGCTCTGTTTGGAACTTTTCCATAATTGCACCTCCATTAAGCATAAAGACAAACCCGGACATTGACTTATAGTCATTAGAATCTGATCAAAAATTATAATCGATATATGCTTCAATTTTAAATTCTCATTCTCCATATATTAAGAACAAATCCTTAGTCCTTCTCAAGTTCTTAAGGATAGTCTTGATTGCTATCCAATGTTCTTCATCTGGATTATATTGATATCTACTAGTGATGCCTATAACATGTGCAATATTAGGTATTGTACATAACATCTTATCAAAAATTAGAATCAGTATATGCTTCAACTTTAAAGTCTCATTCTCCATATATTAAGAACGGATCCTTAGTCCTTCTCAAGTTCTTAAGGATAGTCTTGATTGCTATCCAATGTTCTTCACCTGGATTAGATTGATATCTGCTAGTGATGCCTATAAATGTGCAATATTAGGTATTGTACATAGCATAACATGCATTATGCTACCAATAGCAGATGCCATGCACCTTTGCCATCAACTCTCTTTCTTCATAAGTATCTGGACACATATTCTTGGAAGGATGGATTCCATGCCTAAAAGGCAATAATTCTATTTTGGAATATTGCATGTCGATACATGTCAACACTTTGCCACTTTGCCTATGTATATAGATTGTGAGAGGCCAATCATTCATCTTGATCTATCTCTATAGATCTTGATATCTAAAATATAGGTTGCCTCTCATAAATATTTCATGGAGAACTTTTGTGACAAGAATATCTTGATTTCCGGTTAATAATATGTCATCCACATACAAAATAAGAAACACAATTGCACTCTCATTGACCTTTTTGTATGCACAATGTTCAAATGATTTGATTTTATGTATTAGAAGCTCCTATTAAATCTGAGATCCTCGTCTGAATTTGGTCATATTTTACATCTAAACCTCCAATTGAATCTAAGGTTTACATATAAACTTGGTCAAACTTTGCATTAAAACCTCTCATTTAATTCTCCAAAAAGAAGCATGTCTACCGACGTAACCTTTTGGTCAGATTGAAAATAGAAATAGTAATCAAAAGTTTCCTTTGGATATCTAATGAAGCAACCTCATTCAAAAGTTGTCCGTTTTCAGCTCTTTGATATAAGCTAGATAACCCAAAATCTTAACACGATTAAGACTCAATTTCCTACCATGTTGTGACATCCTGATTTTCGACTAACATGGGTCTAGATTATTAGGATATTTTTACTTTGGATCTGATGGGAACTCGGGTATGTTGTTCAATTAGCAAAAATATTATTTTTGTTTTTGTTAATGGAGAAAAATAATGATAAATACAATTATTTTTACTTTTTAAGTTTATCTATTTATTTCCAAGTAATGTCTTAATGCTCCATTAAATTTTTTTCTTCCATATTTTAATTTGGGAATTTTATATTTTGGGCTGTAAATTTTTTAAATTTAAAAATTTTGGTTGGTTTGCAAATTGGTCTTGTTGTGTTGGCACTTAGCTAATGAGCGTGTCACGACCCGATATTTTATCTACATGCAAGACTTTTTATCACGTCTCGATCCTCGGGCACGTGTCCATCCTTAGGCTGGTCGATTACTAGCGATGTCTTAGGACGCATCGCCAACCCATTAATTTCAATATGCACATGCAGAAGCAAATATAAATCCTCAGATAATAAAACAATGGGATAGAAAAGTAGGGCTCCAAATTTTCACTTTAAAAGCAACCACACTTATATATATTGCAACCCATAGTGCAAAATATATACAAGGCGAATTGTTAAGTCAAGTTTTAAACCACAAGTTCATAAAACAAAGTCCACAAAAAGGAATCGACCTCCATCAAAAAGGAAATGTCATATGACTAACTAGGTCAATAGGATTGGCAATCTTTAAGCTTCACCTCCTACACCTCGGGCCTCTGGTTCACCAATGCTATCTAAGGACCTAAAATTGGTTATATAATAACCAGTGAGACTACGTCTTGGCAAATTCTACCCTCCTAAGACTCGATTAGGAAACCAATACACTTTAGGGCTGCTTAAGCACAACACGAGTCAGAGGACTTACCTTAGCCTTAGTTCCATCCTGCAAATCAAGATTATTCACATATGCCTTATATCACATCAATCAGTCAATTCACAACCTCAGATCAAATCATAAATCAATCAACCTAGCTGATTACATGTCATCTCAACCCTTTTCTTGGTCAGCTCATCTCATACTATCTATAAAGTCCGCTCATATCAGGACTATTCACTGCTAAGCTGATAAATAGATAGAATAGCTTGCTTCTGAGATAATCAGGTATACTACTCTCTGCTAAGCTGACATATCACCCTTGGGATGATATAGTATACCGGTATACTGCTCTCTGCTAAGCTGACATATCGTCCTTGGGTCGATATGGGTCGATATAGTATACCATCTCAAACATACATCCCAATAAAATAGCCGTGTGTGGATACACGGTCAGTCTTAGCCAAAATATCATATATTTGCTTTAGAACATCCCATCATTTTCAACAGCCCATAAACATATTTTTGGCGCTATAAACCGACACCCGATAATTACCAATTAATTACCCAAAATTATTTAATTTTAGGAATAAATTCCCAAAATCATAATTAAATCAATTCGACACAATTCAGCACTCAAAAAAAAAAAAAAAATAGATTGCACCATGATGATCAACATAAAATTCCAGTCACCGGCCATTTCGGTTGAATTTTCGGAAAATAAATAAATAATTAATTACAAAAATTAATTATTAAATACTAATAAATCCCATTTAGGCCTGTAATGCTTGATTGGATGCCAAAATGGACCCGAAAAAATCCCGAGGTTCATTCTATAAATACTATAGCCTATCTACTCCCTAATGGCTATAACTAACCACCTAACATGCATCGGTAAGTCACTAATTTAATTACTCTAATCTAATCTAACCACTTATCACACTTAATTAACACTAATCAACCCCTAAGCATCATTAGTCTACTAAGCGAGGATTAGTGAGCTAAACTCATCCGTTTAACAATTCGTTTAGATCGAAACGTCGGGAACGAAGCGAGAGTCTCTTTTCTCCAAAGTAGGCCTAGGATCCAAGGCCCAAAACACCTTAAAACAAGCCTCAAAGTTGCTATGAAAGCCACAAAAATACTAATATGTTCTTGCTTAAACAGATGCCAAACAACTCAACTAAAAGCAAGAATTGACCGGGAAAGAGGAAATAGGCCAAACCGGGCGTTGATGGAGATTTACCGGTGAAGGAATGGTGAAGGACCGCCCTGGCTGAACCCTACAAGTTCTGAAACAGTTGCTGGGATGGAGGGCAGGCAAGAAGGGAGACGGGATCGGGCGGTGGTGCATGTGGGCAAGGCGGCATGGCTCCGGCGGTGTGAACGGTGACATGAGGTGGCGACGGTTGCTCCGATGATGCTGATGGCGTCCGCTGGCTCCTTTGCTGGCTGGTGGCACACAAAATGAAGGGGAGAGGGGGTTTGGACGGCAGCAAGGGGGAGGATGAGGGAAATAGAGGAGTGAGGGTCCACTTGGCCTTGAATTTCCATAAAATTATCCCCCCAAAGACTCATCCTAGGAAAAGCATCTTACTTGGCTGTCCATGAGCCACCAAGGCACACCAACAACTCTTGAAATGGTGCATTTTGGCTAGGCTAAGGGGGGCATACGAATTTTGAAGGGAAATGGTTTCAATTGGTCTTGATCTCCTCTTCCATTCAATCCCAATTGACCTCAATAAATTCAATCAACCCAACATCGGTCATCTCGACATTTTTCCTTACCCATGAATCCATCTTGCTTCCCAAATTTGCAACAAAAAATAATCTCCAATCTTTTCTAAACAAAAACAATCATATGCTGACTTTTTCCCAAAAAGTCTCGGATTGCAGAAAAATCTTCTGAGACTGAGTCGACGTTCCTAGAATTTATTATGACATGACATAATCTTCAATTTCTGAAATCAGACATAAATTGGTGGTTAATTTCACTCTGATGCATTTTTTGCATGACCTAGGCTACTATGTAGTTTTCAAAACTTTTTAGGGCAAATGACCTGTGGTCAATTTTCTTCAAGCCACACCAAACCCACTCGACACATTGGCGACTCTCGATTGTCATGAAAATCTCGAGGATTCAAATACAGACACAAGGTACCAAAACAATAAGAAAATCAATTTAGTGCCGGTTGACAAGAATTTTCCAATTTAATGGACTCACCCACGATCGGCCACACATCTCAGTCGAGCCGACCTATCTCTAATCTCAAATCGGTTTTATACTGTGCCATAGTGGCCTCTAAAGATGAACACGGTCGAGAAGCCGATTCCTGGTCAAATTCTCAAGTTTATTACCTTAAAATTCCTTAAAAGCTTTCCTAGATAGCCTAGTTATCTCGAGAGTGATCAACTCTGAGAACAACCCTATAGGCGCATCAATGAAATGCCCGATTAATTTAGTAGAAAACAGGATTGAAAATCTGGGATGTCAAACTTTTACTTTCCTTTTTGGACCTCGACTTGATCGTGAGGTGTCGGTTAATTGATCCAGTTGGTTTGATTCGCGAAAACCCAAACCAAAATCAAGAATCATGTCAAATGTCAAATTAGAGTTAAATTGCAATTTGATGAAATTCGAAAGCCAATTTGTAAAAATTTAGAAAATTGAAGATGCATAAATGATTTTGACAGAAAAAGGATCCCGAAACTAGTTGTCGGAGGTCCAAACCGGCGACAAACGGCCTGGCGCTGCACCACCAGTAGCCAATTAGACCAGTCAAACTGGTTCTTGACAAGTTTGGTTTGGTTTTTGCTATTTTGTTCACTTGGAACCTCTATGGGTTCAAAATTTATGCAATTTGATTCCTGAAAAGAAAATTTATCCTTTTTTAGAAGAAATTGCCCAATCATTATTCAATTAAGCTAATTAAATATCATGAATGCAATCTAGGGGTCTTCTATTGATTTAATTGAATGATTATTGCGAAAGATAACGGATCAAAACCATAGATGTTTTGAATTGGGCCTAAAGGGCTAAAAAGATCAAATTTGTGATTCGATGAGCAAAATTGCAACTTGATCAAAATTTGAATTCAATTAGTGCATCGATTACCCTATCTAATCAACCACCCATGTATAAGATCACTTATCGTATTCAAAGTGGCCTCTAATTGAAGTGTTCAAGCTTATGTCAAAAATGAATCTAGGTCTAATATCAAAAATGGACCTAAATTTATGAAATTAAATCATAATCTTGAATGGATCAACTTGAATTTTGCCAATTGACGCTTAATTGTTTGGCTTTCTTATGCTTGAAAGAGTAAAATTCTTCAAATCGAGAAGTTCTAATGTAAATTTCCTAAAATCAACTTCAGATTTGGAATTATCTTAAGAAAATGAGTGAACAACAACTATATGTTTGCAATTCATGAATACTTGATTTTGATTCCCTAATCAAAACAGCAATTTTTATTTTGACCAGGCAATTCACAAAACCAAATGCCCGAGCAGATTTAAAATAGTTCCTAAAACAAATGTCTAAAAAGGAACTATACCTAATTATGGCTACAATGAAAGTAATTTGATTTTTGGCCGATTTAGAACCTAAAACCGAAAAATTCAGAAAAATAAGGTTCTTAATTGATTTTTACAAAACTTTTGACACCAAAGTCAAATTGGCATTAAAAGAAATGTATTTGAGCAAAAGTCAACCTTTTAATTGACTTTTGATTTCTTGATTAAATTTTTGAACTTTTTAGAAATTGATATGATAAAAGTGAAATTAAAGCTAAATAGCATCTTTTGGGGTGAAAAGTTAAATTTTGACTTGAGGTTGGCTTTTGGTCAAAGGATTGACCGAAAAGTCAACTATTAGACTTTTCAGATTTTTCTTGAAAATGACTTGTAAATCATATAGTGGTGATAATGCAATGGAAAAAAATGAAAATGAAACTTTTGGCTAAGAAATGGGCTATATCGCGATCAGAAACCCAAATCTCGATTTTTTACCTTTCTTTGACATGTTAACTAAAAATCAGGTGTCAATACTAGATAGAGTAGAATCATATATTAATTTTGTATGGTTTGCTCATATTTGCTTAAGTTATGGCTACTATTGAACTACTAGTGCCATTATCTTTCTCATTTTACTTTTCTTAAGTATGCAAAAGCGTAAAGGACTAAAAAAAATCCTGGGATACACATTATTTTCTATAACTAGGACCACTTCATTTCTTTTTTATTTATATATGTACATTAGATGACAAGTGAGGTGCACTGGGAAATTCAAAAGATCAAGATTACTGATTATATTGGATTGTACATCGATCACCTAGCCCCACCCAGCTATACACGTGTCGCCTAACCCTAGCTGCTAACATCCTCAAAATCCTCTCGGCTCCAAATGATCCACCTTCCCTCCTACGTGAAGTCAACTAGCACCTCGTAACAGACCATCAAGAAGGCAAGTGGGATCAACATTCTATTGATTTAAAAAGATGAAGTCAACATACAATAAGTCACAACCCAACAAGCAAAAGGTCTACCGGTCTATACCGCACAAATCAATCACCGTACTTATAAAGAAAGGCACAATACACAATTCAGTAAATCGCATGCACATCAACCCATTCGGCATCACGAGGATATCTAATGGAACCGCATTACACACCTCAGGCATTTGGAAGAACCCAATTATCACTCCAAGCATTCTTACTATAACTCAGGGCATCATTGTCTCAAGGACCGACAACATTCTCAATCACACATTCACACAATAATGCAGTAATTTCATAATTCAATTAAAAGTATGTTAACGTTACTACCATTTCGAGCCTCATGCATGTATCTAATGAATCAACAATTATTTTCATCCCCTAGACTAATATAAACTCGCCCTGCTGATATTACGTGAACTATCAAAAGACTTGCAGCTTTGGCCCTGAAATAGCCTTATAATGTGTCCTGAGCGCCTTAAGAAACAATAGCTGTTGCCTAAGTAAACAAGTTTAAAAAATTATGAAACTTTAGTACGAGCTAGAGAGGAGCTAAAGGAACATTTTTTGTGAAGGACTCAAAGTCTGATTCAGCTAATACAATTGTAAATAACTTTTTCAATCCAAGCCCAAAACAGTCAAAATTTCCAGAACGAAATTGAGGAGGAAAATAAATATTTTGCCAACCAAATGAAACCGAAAAATTATTAAAATTTCATATGTTGTAGCTTAGAATATACGATGGACATGTGTTAGAATTTTGAACAAAAAAATCTGTGGAAAACGTAAACAAGGAGAGATCGGGGCAGTATGTCCAGAAACAGATTTCGTATCCCAAAGTTTTTCAAATATATTTTTTTCATACAAAGTCCAAAAAATTATGAAATTGAATTATATCATAGAACATTTAATAAGAGATTACTTTTGTGAAGGAACCCCCATGAAATTTGCACCACATAAGTTGGTATAAAATTAGAAATCTTCGGGGTCGGGCTAGAACCGAACCCTCCCTTAGTTTCAGCACAGATTTAATTAAGAATTTCAACTAGCTCAACCCCCACATGTGCTAAATGTCAACCAACCATGCTCCTACGACCCAACCACAAGCTCGACTACTTCAAACATGACAATGTATCTTGGTAACATGATCGAAACTTTTATCTAAATGACAATCTAAATGACATTCAAGAATTTTTTAGGAAACCTTTTTCATCGCATGACAAACGATTGATATACGATATAATGGAGGATATCTACTTGCCTCGGGTCCTCGTGGACGGCGGTCGTGACTGGGCAGGATGAAGGCGAGCTAGCAGTGACGACGCAAGTGTCGAATTGAGAAAAAAACCAATCTTCTTGTGCTGAGGAGGGGTCTCTTCGTTGCTCGCTCCTGCACTTCGTTGGTGGTGTAGCTGAAGTGGTGTAGAGGAACAGGGCGAGTTCTGGGGTGAAAGTGAAAGAACGAGTGGAGTCTCTCTCTCTCTCTCTCTCTCTCTCTCTCTCTCTGTTCTTTTCTCTTCCCATCTCTTCCCATAGTTTGCTCTCTCTCTTTTGGCGGTGATTTTTTTAGTTGACGCAACATCTCACTTCACGCTAGCTGGGATGTGGCATGATGTTGTGCCTAAAGCAGCATCATGGAGAAGATTCAAGAGTCTTTGTGTGTGATGGAGGAAATTCAAGAGTCTTTGGTAATTTTTTTTTTTCTTTAAAGGGCCATTGCGTTGGAAATTCTTGAAATTGCTGGGATATTTAGATCACAATAGTTTATTGATGATGAGGTAGTGGCAGCAACTCAATGATATAGATGCATCCTTAGATGAGGTGAAAATGGCGTTGCTCGGTGATGACGTTGTGAGGATGTGAATGGCATAGTCCGACGGCAAGCTCGCTAACGTAGTGTGGACCGTCAAGCATTTAGGGCTCGCTATTTTATCAAGCAAAAAATTCGGATGTCATAGGCTATGAGGTTTGAGAATAGACAAGAATTTGCTATGTGATCGTTGAGGTTACATGGATTTGTCGTTGTTAATGGATGCAATTTATCTATATGTTATTGTTTATGTTTGGTTACAAGGATTGGTTGTTGTTTGGTGGATGTGGTTTGTCTAAACGTTATTATTGATGCTTGAAAGCACACCCCAAGCCTCCGAAAAGAGATTCACATTGGTTTTAGACATGTTTTGAAGCAAGGCGGGTCAGGTGTCTCTCTTGGTTTGGCAATATTAGGTGTACCGTTTCCAAACTAGGTTTGACTTAGGTCGGTGCTTGAACATAATGGATCAAGCCACAGTTTTTGTTTTGTGCTTGGCATATTTTAATGATGCGATTTCGGTAAGTCACGACATATACTTCGCTTGGCACGCCTTTAAATCAAACTAAAGAAAAGATAAAGAACCGATTGTTTGCTCGTTTGTACATGTGGTCACACGAGAGAAGCCATCCTTGATGGATTTCGTAATGATGTCTGATGGATTTCGGAAGGAAATTTGATGGATTTCGGATGCCATCACCAATGAATTTTAGGACGTTGCCATGCTCAATGGGGCAGGATGATACTTGGTGGATTCCGGATGTCTAATGGATTTCAAATGCTTTTTGCGGATAAATTTTGGAACGAAGTTGTACGGATCTCAAATACTGTCATCAATGGATTTTGTATGCCTTCTGCAGGTAAATTTCGGAATGAAGCTCGATGGATTTTGAAACGTTGCCATATCTGATGGGGTGGGACGACACTCGATGGATTTCGGAAGAACCGATGGATTTTGATTACATGTGTAATAAATGAAAGACATATGATGTGTTGTGGATGCTTGTGTGCATATATCATGGAATATTATGTGGTTTTTGATCGAGATTGCATTTAAAGCATTTGAGAGTCACGTACATATTTTAGAAGCCATTATTTGACACGTGTGTATTTTATATGCCATTATTGGTGACTTGAGAGGTACGTGCATATTTTCTACGCCATTATTTGTGACTTGAGAGGCACGTGAATATTTTAGATGTCATTATTTGAGACTTAAGAGTCACGTGAATATTTTAGGAGCTAAAATTGGCACGTGCGTATTTTATATGCCATTAATTGTGACTTGAGAGGCACATGCACATTTTATGTGTTATTAATTAGGACTTGAGTGTGCATATTGTAGAAGTTATTATTTAGCATGTGTATAATTTTCATGAATATGGAACATTTTAATGGTCCTTGATGGTGTGAGCATTTTAGTTTTCTTTTGAGAACCCCATTTCATGTACATAGTCAAAGCAAAATAAGGACTTCACTATTGATCTACCATCAACATATTAGCATCAAGTATTCATATGATTCCAATACGAGTCATCCCCTATATGAGATGTAGGCAATTTATTTATTGAGTTTTCAACTCATTTGTTGTTATTTCCTTCTTTTTCAAGCTCATAGGTATGGCTACCCCACCCATTCACTTTGGTGTGCCTGTGGAAATGAACATAGTAGATAGCAGTAATGACTTCAGGTATATGAGATGTGGGATGAGAATGTAGGGCACTTGGTTTCTCACCAATTCAAGGCTTGGTATGTCCAGTTCGATGGGGGTTATTTTGGACCTCTCTGAGGGTATGACAGACCCCATAATGGCCTTAATGGATCCTCACCAGATCCCATGGTGTTGAATCCACTGACGAGTATGGTGGCCGACTCCGACCCCAAGCCATGGGGACGCTTGCTTATCTGTGAGGGTACCGCCTTTTGATGCCACCATTGTTAAGGATTTAGGAGTAACCCTCCTATCTCTTTTGGATGTAATCGGAATGGCACAACTAAGCAGGCTTATAAATATAACATTCTGATCCTAATGAAGCATAATATAAGTAGTGTGTCTGTGCTTATGTTTTCATTACTATCTATTTATTGTTTGTTGTTTGGATATTATAGTTGCACACTTCCGCATGCACTTAATTGAAAAATAAAAGTAATAAGATGGTGATGCCTCTTGAGACGTTGCAAATCAATTCCAGATGTCGCATTTCTGCGGCGAGGCGAGGGATAGTATGGGGCTTGACATGGACGGATTCTCATACATTTGTGACTTCACGTCAATGGAGGAAGTTTCTAGTATTCTCATTTTATTATATATTAACAAGAGTCCGTACATTGCACGGGAATAACATTATATATTTTCCTAAAATATTGTTACTTCTAGTTAATTATTCGATACAGTTAACGTTGATTGGTACTTGTCTTCATCGCTTTACAAAATGTGTCTTATCTTTTCTTCGGTGAGTCAGAACAAATACCAATTTATTTGCCATTTCTTGGTGAAGCAGCACTAGCGATGAAAATTCGCATCTTAGTTGTTTATCCCATCCTTCTTGGAGACGTAATACCTAGGCACTGGAAACTTTTTTTAGTTGATTAGCTAATATCATTTATTTTTAAAATATGTTCTAGCAATATTTTGTGATGATGGGTTACGTTCTTATCGATACTTTAGCAGAGACTTAGTATAAATTTGTATATTTATTTATTATACATGGGGGCTATCATGTCAATATAATTTTTAACGAATTTTTATTTGTTATATTTAAATTATCATGTTATAATAAATATTTCTGCACTGTTCAACATTTGCGAGCATGTTATCTATCATAGATTTGAGACATATTAATGTCATTTATTTGTTAAATATGATCTATCGTTATGTAAGTTCTTTATCGATTTGTCAATATCATTTTTCTATGCAATTCCACAAAATATTTTGTCATAATGCGTGTTCATACAACCTTTTAACCATAACAATAATCACTCATTAAACCCTATCCTTATATTACTGCTGAAACATACACAGTCATGTAATAGAACCTTCTAAACGTATACTGTTTTCCCTTCTATGATGGGTGATTAACCATAATTATTTATTTGTAAAGCATGTTACATAAATTGTTCATGATGATTGATATTTATTCAATTGATTTTTTCAATGTTATTTATTTTTTAAATATAAATCCAACATGAGATTGATCTTTTGATAATTTATTTTTCAAATACGAGTATTATTTATTTGTCAAGTATGAGCTTAGTGTGAGATTGATCTTCAGATATTAATAACAATCAAACGTGAGATGGATATCTTGATAATGTTAAACCTTTTAAAACCTAATCTTAAGCAAGTATTCGTAAAGGACATTGCTATTTTCACACCGTGAATAGCTGGAAAAGCATGGATACCACCGCTTTAAATTTAAACTCCTCACATGCCATCAACATCACTCTCCTCGAAACAGCCACTATCATTTACCTGTATCTGAAGCTGCTCCATGGGCCGAAAAAGTAGCCCACATCACAATTGGATTTCCTTTCCTTGATCGAGAATTACAATTACGATCTAATAAGCTAAATCTTAATTGGGTTCGAAACCCCAATTTCCTCAGCCTATCAACTCTAAAAATCACTCCTCAAAACCATGATCGTCGGCCGATTAGCGACGTGTCAGGAGGGGTCAAATGAAAAATCCCTCTTGCAAGATGTTAGAAAGATATGAGAACGCTTCCATAAATATTGGAAGAATATATCTCTAGGTGGCACTAACGAGCTGTAGAAACTAGTCATTATAAAATCTCGTCAAGTGGGTTTTATATCTGGTGAACTAAAATAGTGAGTATATGGAGACGTGATAGGCTAATCACGGAGCTATGCAAATTAGTTCAATTAACAATAAGTTTGTGAACATTATAGTTAGTTTACACCAGAAGTCATTTTGAGGATGGGGAAAGAGAGATTTTGATTAAAATAATAATAATAATAATAATAATAATAATAATAATAATAAGAGATAGAGGAGAAGCAAACTATTATGACTATGAAAAGGTCAAAAGACATCATAAACATTTCAATCGCTTTAGTTGTGTTTTTAAATTAGGGGCGAAATTGGCAAGAGACTTTTCCATATATATATAAAATAGGTATTTCCTTATATAATCTATACATAAATAGTTATTTTAAGAGTTAGAGATTTGCTAGGATTATATATTTACTAAAGTTGTGATTGAGAGCATTATTACTCAAATATGCATAAGAATTGATTAAAGATTATTATTGAAATGCATCAGAATTAGAGATTTGTTAGGATTGTAGGTTTTCTAAAATCAAAATCAAAAGACAAATTATAGAGTAAAGCTCATGCATGAATGTGTCACATGGTACCACGTCAGGTGATAGATGTATGACGCAATGTAATTGTAAAATCCATAACTTGACAGAGATTTCACCGTCAATAATTTGGATTATTGCTTAATTTTTTGGATGTGGAAGTTAAAATCATTTTCTTGGACTTGTCCTTGCTCAAATAGATCACTGGTTTTCTAAGAGATTTCACCGTGTACCTTTCCAGTTGCATCAAACTTACCTATAATGGATTGCAAATTACAAGGGCTTTGGCAATATGCTTGGACTAAGTTACTAATACTAAATAAGAAAACCATGCCAACCCAAACTACATGCGAAGAAAAGTCCCCTAGCGTTGGGAGTGTGACTGGCGACGGTATTGCTCAAGGGCTTGGTCAAACCATCATGTGAAGGTCATGAGAATTCCAAGTGCAGGGGGCTTGACAAGTTCTAGAGAAGAATCTTTCTCTTCCTCTTGGTCCAACAATTCGCTACAAGATGATCCTCTCCACTTTGAGAAGGCACGTGCTCTGCTGACAAGCCCAATTTGATTTGGTGATTGGAGGACAATCATAATAACAACATCGTCTGGCCTGGAACGAAAATATTCTGAAGATTCTACCTGTGGTCATGCCTCACTTCATGTCTCGGGATTGCTCTTGCTTTTGCTCTTGCTCTCGACGGGTAGGGAAACTTTTACTTGTCCATCATCAAGTTGGCGTTCTTTCGGCCATCGGTTTGCTTCCCTGCTTCTTCTTTTTTTTTTTTTCCTTTTTGGGCCCACTCCGACCTTTGAACTTGGAAATCGCCCCTGGAAACCCACCCCCAACGGGCACGCGGCCCGTTGGCACTTCCCTGTCGGGATTTTAATCTGATATGAACCCACGACAGATTAATTGATAAGGCTTCCTTAGGTGTGCTGCGAAATGTTCCATCGCCATTGCATCATGGTCGTGCTTATTGAGATTTGCCTCGCATGAATTTGCGATTAGCAGTTGAATTTCTTGTGGAAGTGGGGATGCGGTGGTGAGCAACTTAAGAGATTGCCATGATACTGCAAAAGCATCTCCAAGACTCTTTGTGAGTGGTTTAATGTTAATACAGATAGTTCAGATAGCATTCGTGCCTGATGGAGGTGTCATAAGAGATAAAAAAACGCAATGCAATCTGTAGTTTCCTACATGAAGCTGAAATGACCCCAAGCATTAAGCCTGATGATTAAGATTCTGCCGCTCGGATGGACATCCTCTGGCAAAACAACACAAACATTTGATGGAGCCATCCTCTTGGCAAAACAACACAAACATTTGATGGATATCCTCCAGCTACTTAATGAACGAAGATTTCAACCTCCGATGCTTATAATATTTGTTCCTCGTCAACTAAAAGGCCATAGCATCAACAGTTTCTGCAGTATCGTTCATTGAATTTGCTAGCACTGGTATAACATGATTGCAAGGAAACCAAGTTCATGGTCAGTTACTAGCAGTCTCGATTAAAGATCAAAATCAAAGACTTCTCAGAAGTACATAAACCAATGCCATGATAAGAAGTGTATTTGCTTCACGTAGGTATAACTGATGACTTTCTGGGGAAGCATGTTGGTAACTATCTGTTACTGGAAAGCAAGGACAAAACAAATGCCTCAAACCACACCAAAAAAAGAGATATTGCCTCCACCGGGATAGCTTCATGAGTACTTGCAAATCAAGCCTCAACGTGGCCAATCAATACCACAAGCATTTGTTCATAGTCTCCAGTAGTGTCCTTGACAATGGCACGATGGAGGGGGACGCTATTCCTCCTCTGGTACTCCTCACTTATAAACTTAATGTCAACCTCTGCCCTGTAGCAACCACTCTAATCAGAGCCCCTTCATCTGTTCCTCGCCTATTGATGGCTAGACAAAGAACCTTCTCAAAATACTCCTCAGGGCAAGTTAGGCACTTTATTGTAGCTCTCTGGATAGCAAGAAACTCATCTTTCGGATCAGTTTTCAAATCCTGCAAACACGAAGGATAAAAAATTATACAATTCTTAATCTAGAACAGAGAAAAGTCAATATGTTCTGATGCATAGTACAAAGGTTATAGTCTGGAAGTGAATGAACAACTCGGAAACAGGTGATATTATTACATCTCAATGTTTTAGAAACAAGACATCTTGAAGTTGCCTCTTCACAACATGACTGCTAACCAAAAAGAATGCTGCCCCTGCGCTCTTCTCCTTGAGAAGCTGTAAGCTTTAGACATATAGGTAAAAGAACATGAAAGGGCCATTTCATACAAATTCCAACTCACCTTGTTGATATCATTTCCAAACTCATTTTTGTAGTGATTCAGCATAGCATTGACCTGTGCTTTGCTCCTAGTAGCCAAAATCCTTATGAGATCCTCGTGGCTGTAAACCTTCTCTGAGATCTTCTCGTGGAGTATCTTAGCCTCTGCTTATTGCCAAAGTCATATTCGCCTCATTTCCATCATAACGGCAGGAGCTCATGAGAGGTACCAGCAACTAGGAGACAGAGAAACCATATCAAATTAAAGTTCATTCGCAACAAGCAAGGAATTTACTTGCATCAATGCCTAATGAAAAATGAAATGATTTAGGATAGATGAGAATTATTTCACGGGTTGTCATAGCACTAATCTTTTGATGATGGACTTGGTTCTTCATTTGACAATGAAGTAGCGTATAGAGTTTCATGAAAACACCTTAAATAAATTGACAAATCAAAATGTGGAGAACTGCTCTAAGCCACTACACCATTCCAACAAGCATTCTCTGCATAACTCCAAAACTGTCTTAAAAATTGAATACCTCCAACTTATATTCCAAAACTTTCTGAATCAGACACATTTGATTTTACTTGCCTTCCTCAACCACAAAGAATATTTCCCAGACAGCAATAAGAAATTGTTCTGAGTATCATATGGCTACATAGATTTCTTTGTACAGAGTACTTATTGCGAAACGTATGAACATAAGTTGCTGAGAAGAACAATCATCAGCATCAGGAAATGTCATGGAACATCTTGAGGCAAGTGTAAAAGCAGTACCTTACGAAAATCTCCAGCTGGGTGGTGAGTGACGTCCTCTTCGAGCGACTTCTTGTATCGAGCATGATATGCTTGTCTTGCCATGAGCAACTGCTGCAGAGACCTTGTGCAGGCTATATCCATGAGAACCTGATCACTTGAAGTCCATCTTTTAGTCGCTTCATTCACCAAGTATGCATCATGTTCAGCTGGATCAAGTGTCCAAAGGACCACCAGTCTCTGAAGGTATGGAAATTACAGGGATGCAAAGAATTTAGAAAATCATGCCATCTTATAGCCACGGCTTTATGAACGGAAGGTACAATCACGTTCATAATCAACGAAAATATAGGAACAAATAACTGAAGAAGATCAGACCTCGAAATCATTGGTAAGTACTCTGTCCAATGACTTGAGGAGGTCCTCGCCGTAAGTCTCGGCATAGTTTGCCTAATCAGCTTCCTCTGTGCCGCATTCCTATGACCCAATATGGATATGATCAACTTATCATTTGTTCCCCATCCTTCAAGATCGTTATATTAGACAATAAAGTTTTACATTTTTTTGAGACCACGCCATATCCGGCGCTCAAGGTAGAGAACAATTTCTTTACTTGTAGCAGCGAACGACATATTGCAGCTACAATGGGAGAATCAGGTCGAGTTCAAAAGGAAATAACAAACCAAGAAATAGTTCGTTCTAACAACCGACCACCCCAAAAAAAGAGAGCACGAGCAGTCTAGAATGGATCGCCACCGAAAGATCACTCCGACCAGATCACGATCTCTACGCAGATCGTAGATCTAAACACAAAAACAGGGCACGATCGTCGACGACCGAACGACATGCGATTAAGAATCCGAGAAGGCAGGACCAAGAAGATAGAGCGAACCTGCAAAGGCTTTACGGAGCTGCTCGCAGTCATCGGCCACGGGGGGCACTGGCTGATGGACGCCGAGAGTCGACAGCGTCGAGGGACAGAAGATCGCCGGGGGTTGTTCGCGAGAGAGAGAGAGAGAGAGAGAGAAGGAGGAGACAAAACGAGGGAGACAGAAAGTCAGCCTCTGCCTTGAAGAAGCGCGCACCGTTAGGAGAAAATATTGGCTGCAGCTCTGACTCAGCGTGTACTCGTCAAAGTCCACTCAACGGGCGACGCATGTCGCCTAGGTGCCATGCTGGAATAAGAGTAAATTTTGGAAAATTGATATATTAGTTTCTCTCTCTTGCTGGCCCATCAGTCCCTCGGTTGAATTTGAAAAAGCCAAGTGCGAAGCACTCTCTCTCTCTACTACACACACTCTCTCTCCTCTCCAATGCATTTATTACGGAAAACTTTTTTCTTTTCTTGTCAAGAAAGAGGGTAGTCGTTCTCTCCATTTCTTTATCCACACGAAGGTTCCGAAATTTTGAATCCCAAATTCTCCCTCCGCGCTCATTGTTGTTTCAGCGTTTGTCAAGCGGCCGTTCTCCCGCCGTCTCCGACGAAGCACATAATGGCTGCCCCTGCTCCGGCGCTCACTTGCTTTTCTGTCTTTGTGCTCGTTGCTGCTCCGGCCAAGGAGGAGGAGATCCAGAAGATCGAGAAGCTCACGCTGGAGGAGCGGGTGAAGTCACCATGCGTGGAAAACCAGATTTGGACGACCTTGCCCTGGCCAACAAGGCCACTGCCAACGCCCTCTGCACCAACCTTGAGCAAGTCCTAGTGTGCGTCAGCAAGGACGACAGCCCTTGCAGCGGGGCCTCTCTGGAGGATGAAGCGGACGATGCTGCGTTGTGCAACAGGAGCAATTACGAAGTCGGGGAGGAGAGTGGGAGGTGGGCGGGAGGGAGGTGCAGGTTGATAAGAGGAGAGGGAGGGCGATGACAACGTGGTCCTGGAAGTGCGGGAAGAAGGAGGCGGGCGTGCTGTTGTTACTGTGCAGGAAGGAGGAGGCAAGCATGCCGTTGTTGCTGTGCAGGCACCTGTGTTTATGCGCGGTGTGTGGGTCTTCCCTCCGTTTTATCAATGGAATTGTAACCTGATTGCCATTCCTTTTTTCATTTCTTGGTCAGATGGTCATACCCATTTTGCGAAGCAATAAAGTTGGAACTCATAAGAGAACTTAAATGCTCAACTCACGGACTTGAAGACGACTGGAAAGAATTCACACATGTCGATGACACCATCCAATTCCTTTTTTCCACCGTGCGAAAACTTGACATTAAAACCAATGAAAGAGATTAAACAAAAAGGACTGCTAACTCGAACCTTAATCGACAATTTCAAGTTTTCACTTTCAAGTGTCCATCTCTTTGGCATCCCCATCGTAATTGTTCTAAGTCGAGCATCATCAAATGAGACGGTTGATCAAAACGAGCTGTAGAAGGACCCTTTTGGGTGCCACTGGCTCAGCCATTGTTCGTTTTCTACGTTGGCATACATGCATGAGGCACGCAGGCAGTCGAGTAGTGAAGAACGGGACAACTCCGACAAGTTCGAAAGGAAGAAAATTTCATTATATCACTGCAGCAAACAAGGTGGAAAAAAAAGAGTACGAGAGTACCTATGGTGATTGCCCTAGGTGATCAAGAAGCACAAATATACAAGAACCATGCTATTGTCACGGGCCGATCGATTGGGATCGTGACCGCGCGGCGACTCGGGCGAATTTGGACTACCCGAGCCAAGCCTTGCTCGATCGAACGCTTACCCGCTCGCTTACCCGAATCGTTGAGAGAGAAAGCTAGAGAGAGAAGCTCTGAAAAGGAAGCGGAAGCTTTGATATTACTGAAATGTTGGGTGATTACAAATGAAGGAGGACACCCCCTTTTATAGGTGAGGGCCTCGGCTTACAACCATTGATCTACTTTTGATCTGACGGGCAGGATCGCACCGCCTCAACTACCGACATAAGTGCCAACTACCGTCTACCAACATAAATAAACGGAACGGAATACCGTAATCTAGCTAAATGACAGGTTCGCCCGCTCTTGTAGTTTGGAGAGAAGGTTTGGTGGGAATCCGAGTGAGAGCAGGAGGTCCACGGGCGAGTTGGGGTCGACCTTGGGGAACCTCTCGGGTCGTCGATCTTTCGGCCCGTGACATTCTCCCCCACTCATTCGAGCGACGTCCTCGTCGCTCTCAGCTCGGCGAGCAGCCTTGCGGGCCTTGGCACGCGCCTTCTTGTTCTTGTTTCTCTTCGCTCGAACGCTCGCGAACGAAGGGCCGCATCCTTCCATGATGAAGTCGGACGCGCGCAGCTCGGTCTTCGGCTTGGACGGAGCACACGGCACACACTCAACTTCGGGGAAGAGCGCTTGGACTGGCATGGCATGAGTCGGAGTAGGATCCATCTCAACCTTCGGCTTCACCTCGGACAATTTGTTGATGCGCATGACGGCCTTCAAGCTCTTGTCGAGGCGTCGGATCGAGGCGATGGTCTTGGTGTCGACCACCCCTTTGATCATGGGGATCATGGACGGGCATTTTTGATCGAGGAGCATCAAACACTTGGTCCTCATGTCGATCATGGCTCCCACACTATCGAAGAATTGCATTCCAAGTATGAGATCATAATCGTCAAGAGGGATTACCTCGAACGCCATTCGGCCCTTCCATCCTCCAATCTTGACGTCCACGTCGGGTGTTGATCCTACGCCATGGAAGTCGCCCGAATTGATCGGCTTGTACGACTTCTCGGATGGCTCGACGGGTAGTCTCAAGGTCTTCGCAACCTCGGTCGACATGAACATGTTGGATGCGCCGGTGTTGACCAAAGCGTAAAGCGTTAGGCCGCCCACTTCGACCTCCACGAAGAACATGTCGGTGTTTGGAGTGATCCCTTCTCCTTTGGTCGGCGATCGGGCTCGGGCCGAGTTGATCATCTTCACAGCCCCAATCCGGATCTGCCTCTTATCTTCTTTGGGCTCCTCCTTCTCTTCCTCGCGGGCAAGGAGGGCGTTGATTCGTCCCTTCTTCGGGCACTTTTGGGTCCAGTGCGGACCTTGGCAAATGAAACAAGGAGAAGGCGGGGGTTGATCAAACCTGCTTGCGTAGTCCGTTGGTGGTCTACCCCTTTGGAAGGCTGGCTTTGAAGACCCTTCTCCCCATGCTTTGGCTCGGCCGCCTTGATCATGCGCGACCCGGGGAGTGTTTCTTCCAGCTTCATCCTCGCAAGGTCGATCATTCCTCCAATCTCTTTGCCGACTCCTTGGTTCGGTCTTGGTAAGGTCGACGAGCGACTCGGCTACGCTCAACGCACGCGCCAGGCTACTCACATCCCGCCGCTTCAACTCGAGCAGCGCCCATGGCTTCAATCCATCCATGAACGCTCCGAGAGCCTCCTCTTCGCTCAGGTTGCGAATCTGGAGTTTGAGCTCGGTGAACTCCTTCACGTACTCTCGGACCGTGCCTCTTTGCTCGAGGCGATGGAGCTTGCTACGGGCCTCATGCTGAGCGAACTCGGGGAAAAAGTAATCCCGGAACTCTCGTACGAAGTCGTCCCATGTACACACGGGATCAGCGCCTCGTCTAACTTCGTCACACCTATTGCGCCACCAAAGCATTGCCGTATCAGACAGGAACATGGACGCGGTTCGTACCTTGATCAACTCGTCGTGTATGTTGACGGCGCCAAAGTATTGCTCCATGCTCCAGACGAAGTTGTCCACCTCCTTGGCGGATCGTTCGCCGTTGAACTCTTTCGGCTTTGGCACCTCGATTTTGGGCACCGCTTGGTTCGGCACAGCACCATTGGTGATGCTTAGTTTGCACAGGGCAAGCTCGGTCTTGAGCTCTTGGATCTCAGCCTTCATGGCTTCGATCTCGTCCCTACGCGGAGCCTCTTCCTCGACGACTTGGACGCGCTCCTTTAGCACATCGATCGATGCTTCAAGGGCTTCGTCCTTGTCGTGTAATGGGGCGGTAGCTTCGTTGATGCATGAAGTGAAGTCTTCACGGAGTGAACTGTCGACCTCCATGATCCGGTCTCGCACGTCGTCAAGACCTTCCATGAGTTCCTGCACAGCGCTCCGGACATTCGAGATCTTCTCATTGAACGCAGCTACGACGTCCCTTGAGGCGTCTCTTCTCTTTCCACGACCGCGATCCTCTTGGACTTGCACGGTCTCTCCAACCATGACAGCTTCTTTGCTCGACATTCCTTCGAACAGTTGGTGCTCCTTGATCTCTCGAACGGATCTCTCTCTTGCTCTGATACCACTTGTCACGGGCCGATCGATTGGGATCGTGACCGCGCGGCGACTCGAGCGAATTTGGACTTCCCGAGCCAAGCCTTGCTCGATCGAACGCTTACCCGCTCGCTTACCCGGATCGTTGAGAGAGAAAGCTAGAGAGAGGAGCTCTGAAAAGGAAGCGGAAGCTTTGATATAACTGAAATGTTGGGTGATTACAAATGAAGGAGGGCACCCCTTTTATAGTTGAGGGCCTCGGATTACAACCATAGATCTTCTTTTCATCTGACGGGCGAGATCGCACCGCCTCAACTACCGACATTAGTATTGAGCTACCATCTACCGACATAAATAAAAGGAACGGAATACCGTAATCTAGCTAAATGACGGGTTCGCCCGCTCTTGTAGTTTGGAGAGAAGGTTTGGTGGGAATCCGAGTGAGAGCAGGAGGTCCACGGGCGAGTTGGGGTCGACCTTGGGGAACCTCTCGGGTCGTCGATCTTTCGGCCCATGACACTATGCTCCTCGAATTGGGAAAAACGAAAAACTTAGACATGTTGCCTTACAAAGACAGATCTCGACAGTTGCAAATTCTAGACATCTTTCTATCTTATTTCCTACATTTTAACTCAGCTCCTGGTTCTGAACTTGGAATCATTGATCGGGATGCCCTTGCGAGCCACCCTTTCTCCGCGGGACTCATTAGTGGTGCTCAGTTCGCCTTGTCCTCCAAGAAGGCCTCGCCATGGGGGCGGTCGTCCTTGCTGACCTACACCAGGACCTGCTTGAAGTTGGTGCAGAGGGTGTTGGCAGTGGCTTGGGCGAGGTACTCCAAATCTGGTTTTCCACGCATGGTGACTTCACCCGCTCCTCCAGCGCCGAGTTGAGCTTCTCGATCTTCTAGATCTCCTCTTCCTTGGCCGGAACAGCAACAAGCACAAAGACAGAAAAGCGAGTGAGTGCCAGAGCAAGGGCGGCCGTTATGTGCTTTGTCGGAGACAGCGGGAGAATGGCTGCTTGACAAACGCTGGAACAACAACGAGCGCGGAGGGAGAATTTGGGATTCAAAATTTAGGAACCTTCGCGTGGAGAAAGAAATGGAGAGAACGACTGCCCTCTTTCTTGACAAGAAAATAAAAAGGTTTTCCATAACAAATGCATTGCAGAGGAGAGAGAGCATGTGCAGTAGAGAGAGTGCGCTTCGCACTTGGCTTTTTCAAATTCAACCGAGGGAATGATGGGCCAGCAAGAGAGAGAAACTAATATATCAATTTTCCAAAATTTACTTTGATTCCAGCATGGCTGCTGGGCGACACGTGTCGCCCGATGAATGGACTCGGAGGAAGACACCGATGAATGGACTCGGAGGAAGACACGCTGGAGTCAGAGCTGCACCTAATATTTTCTCCACCGTTACATGGAAAGCAACAAGCAGGGAGGCGCTGCACGAGCGCCACGTCTCCATGCAACCAGTCCGTCCGCTTTCCAGAAGTGGAAACCGAAGGGACGCGGAGTAAGATGAGAGGGAGAGATGTCGGCACGCGGCAGCGTCCAAGCCCGTTGGGCCGGATTTGGGCAAAATTTTCGGGTCCAGTCAATGGGCCGGGCCGAGTTCAGGACAAGGGTTTTAAAATCTGGCCCGCCCATGCATACGTTCATTTGAAAAACAAAACTAATAACACCCCCAACTTTGGGAAGGTGCATGGGCCACCGACAGGTGTGATTTGATTTAGAGATTGGAGGACAATTAGATTCAAAAATTTGACCGGCCTGGAACAAAATTATTCCGAGGATTCTATCTATGTTCCATGGTGCCGGGGCTTGCTTTCCTGTTGCGATTTTAGTCTGATGCGAACCCCCACTGCATTAATTGATAACTTTTCCTTAATGTTCCAATTGCCTCGCAGCTCTACTTGTCTGAGATTTGCCTCGCACAATTTGGAATTAGGAGCTGAACTTTGGGAAGTTGTGCAGTGCTGAGCAACTGAGAAGATTGCCGTGATACTGCAAAAGCAGCTATAAGGCTCCTAGTGGGTGGTTAATGTTTCATAATGATGGTCCGGATAGTGTTGGAGCCTACAGGGATGTCATAAGAGAATGAGATGAGAGAGGCAAACTGTTACGGTCATAAGGTTCCGTGATTAAAGGACCATGCATGTTCGAGGAAGACCTCCCAAAATCACTCAAGGTTCTCGCAAGAGCTTCCGGAATGTTCTAGGAATGGGCAAGATGATAATTGTTGTGCTGAGGATTTAAAACTCTCTTGGCATAAATGCTGATAGGTGGCAAGTTAGAAGGCACAATCTTGTTCGTCGAATCGAAAGGCGATCAATGGTTATAATTCGATAGCCTCAAGTATAAGAAGGGGTGCCCTCTCCTTAATTGTATCCATCCAACCATTTCGTAATCAAGTTCCTCTCTCTCAAAGCTTCTCTCTCTATGATCTGGGTGAATGAGCGAGTGAAAAAGTGATTGATCTGAGAAAGGCTTAGCTTAAGTGCTCCAACGATCCGAAAAGATCAACTCGTGACACAATGCAATCTATAATTTCCACATAAAATTGAAAACAACAAGCAATATAATAGGGATTTTGGCCCCCCGAGGGACATCATTCTTAAGCCACTGAATAAAAAACAAGACTTTTAACCTCCAATCCTGATAATAATGTTCCTCATCAACTAAAAAGCCATATATCTGCAACTTGCGGGCTAGAATATACGGAGCAAGCACAAAAGATAGCCGCAATGCTAAGCACATCGTAATAGACGAAGTGCCCGACATAGCTTCAAGAGTAGTCATGAATTATGCGTCTGGATGGCCAACCAGCACTTGAAGCATTTCAAACCCTTATAAGTTTCATATCTACCTCAGCCTTAGTAGAAAGCACGTTGACCAAAGCCTCTTCCTCCGGTTTTTGTACATTGAGGGCTACACGAAGAATGTGTTCATTAAATTTAGAAAAATGTTTTTGAAATTGTTTATTTGACCACAATACTAATGTTAACGCATCTTAGTTGTGTTTCCAAATGATATATCCATCTAGATCACCTTTTCAATTCACGACTTCTACTATGGAGATAAAAAATCAAATACTATGAATCCAAGTAGATCTTTTTTAATTATACTCTATTCCCACTGTATTTCAACCATTAAACGCATGTGACAATTGATGCACTATTATTGAACACTTTATTTTCGAAATTTAATGGTTGAAAAGCATTTTTAGGCTTGCTTAGGATTCTTAATTTGATCTAAGAAAATCATACTCTAATCTACACTTTATTTTTTTATTAACTTATGATGTTGATATGCATTCAACAAAAATAATTGGACCAAACTTCACAAAACTAGATGCCAACATACATCAATTGTGCTCGTTTGATTTTATCACATTTTCTACCATTAGTGTTTACGATTCAACAAGACAAACCAACTTGTAACAAGCAAATGTAATAGCTATAAGAAATATCCCGATCTCGTTATCTTTACAGCTTTTTCTGAAGGACCGCCATCACAACTATAGGCCATCTCTTTCGAGATGGAATTGCAAATGACAATAATTCCCAAGTGCCTTCAAGTAACTAATGAACCATTACATAAATGGCTAATGGAATTGGCTAAGATAAATAAAGTACAAAAGACAGTTTTCTACACGCGCTGCAGCTAAAAGATTGAAATATCTCAATAAGTCAAGCATGTAGGATAAATTAGCTCTTCCAATTTGATGTCCTTTGATGCACTTAACATCATGGAGCTATGCACTGATATTGCCCGAGAAACTTGTTGCATGGTTGGACAATGCTCCCATTTGGGATTTAAGCACGAAAATGCCAGCTTTATCACCAAAGTCACCAAAGCCACTTCCCTAGCACATTATCTTTCGGGTAAGGAATTCTTTGATCTCAAACTTCCTTCAACGGCCCAAAAGCTGCTGAATTGCTTGATGGTGATGAAGATGAGGACATGAGAGAAGAAAGGAGATCACATGGATGGCTTCCCATGATTACTTCCAGTGTCACCACTCCACGACTATAAACATCGCATTGTTCACTTTCATTGTGTATGCGAGTTCTACATAGAAAAAATAGCAATTTTTTTCTAACTCTTATGCAATATATATGCTTTGTAAATCTAAACTGATTTTTAATAAATCAAATTTAGATAATTAAGTATAAATCAATAAATTCTTTAGATTCCGATGGGATTTAAAATATTCATTTTCTTTAGGAAAAAGTTTCACCTAAATCGGTGCCCCACATCTCAATTAATATTATCAAAGCTTCAAAATGCGTGGATAGCATGGGAATCGGTTTTAAGAATTTAGAAGTATAAAGGAAGGCAGTTAAGGATGAAGATCTCACGTACGATCATTTTCCTATCTATAAAAATGAAGTGAAGTGAAGTTTTGAAGAAACGAACTTACTTGGAGTTGCATATCCAAAGTTGCTCGCAAAGGAAATCCAGTTGGATGAATAAGGTTGTAGAACCTTAGCCATGCCATGTGAGCTTTGTATTTTTCATCCAATAAAATGTTCTTGCTTGATATGTCTTGATTAACTATAGGAGGAGAGCATGCATGGTACATGTAGGACAAAGCATAGGCCATACCTTTAACAACATTCACTCTCTTGTTCTAGTTAAATATTGTTGTCCCCTCTTCATTTTTCAGTACATCATTCAAGCTGCCACAATCCAAACTCGTACACCAAAAATGAACGTCGAGAACTTGAGCAATTCAATGTTGAGCTTTGGTCAAAGCATGAATCTCCCTTGCAAATGCTTTTCGACTAGCCATTTTCATGTCCACTGCTTCTAAGTTTCTTTACAACAATAGTCTCACCAGTTTGCAACCGGGCCTTGTAAACACTCCGATGTCCTCCCACACTTATGCAATATTTGGCATCAAACTCCTTTGTGGCTTCAATAATGCTCTCATAGACCATTCTTCCATCAAAGCTCCATATTGCCCACAGGTTTTTATTACTTCCATCAATTGAAGTAGCCTCTGTTTTCTCTCTTTTGCGTCCAATACTTGAAGCTCCCACAACAAGAAGCAAAGATAATATGCAGCCCAATGTAGGAACCAAAATTAGCGACAATTTTTTTTTCTACCTTTCAGTGTTGTTGCTGTACATGGGTTGAGACCAGCAATAGCTTCGCACAAGTCTTTCTTCCATCTCACAACTCCAATCGTTGCGTTATGAAATGCTAGAATGTTTGGTAAAGGACCCTCTAACTCATTATACGATATGCCAATGGATGTCAAGCTTGTCATATCATGAAAGGTCAACACAATTGAGCCCGACAGTTGATTATGTGAGAGGTTGAGTATTTCTAATATGTTTTATAGCCCAAGTTGTCCAAGTATTTCTCTCGTAAGTAAATTTTGACTTAGATTGAGATGTTCAAGAGATTGATGGTTGCTGATCTCAATGGGAATACTCTTTTCAAGATTATCCCTCCTTAAATTTAAGAACAGAAGGGTGAGGCATTCCTCAAGTTGCGTAGGAATTGAGCCAGTCAAGTTGTTTCTTGCAATGTTGAGTTTCTGCAGATTGGACAATGCTCCAAATTCTTGAGGGATGTGGCCTACAAGGCAATTGCGGTCCAATGTAAGCTCTAGCAATAACTTCAAGCTGAGGTGGTATGGTACAATTGAAGAGAGGTCGGGTATGTACAGTTGATTCATGTTTCCAAGCTGAGGTGGTATGGCACTAAAGATTTTATTGTAGGAGATTTTCAAGCTCCTAAAATTTCTAAATTTGCCCAATGTTGGTGGTAGCTCACCGAAGAGTTCATTGTTGCTCAACTCAAGATAATCCAAGTAGGGGTGCACACCAAGAACATTGGTTATATTTCCCTCAAGTGAGTTATTGTGAAGCCTAGCTCTATACAAACTGGAACAATTTTTCAGGCATCCTGGGATGGGTCCAATGAATTGATTGTTAAATGTAATTAAATTCATGAGAGCTTGGCTACTGCATACCTCTTTTGGCAATTGGCCAACAAAGTTGTTTTCAGATAGCTCTAGGGATGTAAGGGATGTGAGATTATTTATCTCAATGGGAAGAATGATATAGCTAGAATAAGTACCTAGAGGGGGGTGAATAGGTATATGCAAGATTTTTCTCGATAATTGCATAATACTAGACAGTTGATAGATTTGAGACAAACAATAATTAAAGTAAGATTGAGAGAAGGGAAGAGAAAATTGAACATACGGTTTATAGTGGTTCGGCTTATATCAAGCTTACGCCCACTCTTCTGCACTGACAGCCTATTGGCTGGATTCCACTATGAACAAAGAGATGTTACAGCGATGTTCTCCCTTGATTTCTCGGTGTAGATGATCTACCACATTCGCTCAAGGTATCACTAAGTATAGACACTCTCTGTGTGTACAATTTAGCTCAGAATGTATCGACTAAATAATCAAGGTGCTTCAGACTCTGGAATTTCTCTATCGATCATGCACTAAAGCAACTAGAACGACTTTCTTTTATACTCCTTTATGCCATCATACCCGTTGGCACTTACCAAAGGAATTCCTTCAATCTACCCGTTGGACAGAATCAATCAAGAAGATCATTCGAGCTATTAAAGGAACCTGACGATAGCCCATCAATCCTGTTCGCCCATACAATCAGGATCTTGGTTTCCAAGAATAGAACCTTCCAAGAATATTTCGTCGACCATCGAATCTTGAAACGATCTTGATTACGAATGAAAGAATCCGTTATAATTATCCAGCCAAGAGATCTTCTCTAGAGGATAGGACTAAATCCTCAACCAAATACTTCGGCTCTGGATTGCCTTCGTCACTGGATTAGAAAAACTGTCAATGAGAATAGTCTTGAGTCTTGAGTCTTGAGTGCTGAGTTTGGTGATCTGAAAGTCTTCAGACTCTAAACAGAAGGCTTGCAAATATCCAGACTAGACTAATAGAAACGTTTTGTCAGCTTCAAAATATTCTGGAAAGATTTTTCCAACAATCTCCCCCTTTTGATGGTGACAAAACTTTCCTGTAGATTTGAACAACTTTGACCTGCAAAACATTACTCAAGCAATATGGCTATCTCATAAAGATTAATAAAATCAACAACCAGACTTTGCATCCACAGAAAATCGGTTAGTCTTTCATGAGTAAAATCATATAGCAATACTTGATATAAATGCAAATAGTCAAACATCAAAATCCACATCTAAGTTAGCCAAATTTAAGTTCACACCCAAGTCATACTAAAAAACATTCAAACACACAAAAAGAAATTTAAAGTCAAAGTTTTAAAGAGTTGAGTTCAAATTGCAATTCTCCCCCTTTTTGTCATCATTAAAAAGGTGAGAAAAGAGTCAAGTCTGCTTGGGAATGCGCACGATCTGGAAATCTCCCATCAACTATACGATGCCTTCCAGCCTCTTCAAGTCTTCCCGTAGATGAGCCACCTCTTCTCCTTTGGCATTGGCTTGAATTTGAAGAGCGATGTCTTTCATTTGATCCGCCAGGGTAGCAGAAGATGCTTGTCCAGCATTCTTCAGGACTTGAAGTTCACAGTCCAGAGCATAGATTTGACCTCGCATTTCCAGAAGAACATCAAGGATACGACGAAAATCTGCGGTATTGTCCGTCTGTGTGCTCGCATTTGCTCTCTCAAATGGAGTGAAGGCAGACGATGGAGCTTCGGTGAAATCGAGCAAATTTGGTGTTGACGTATCATGTCCTGCCTCAGGCATTTGAGAAGCCTGAAAATCTTCTGGATTTGCTAGTGAGCGACTTACACCTTCATTGTTAACAGCATGTGGTGTAGTCCTTCCTTGCTCGCCATCTCCCCCTGTCTCTAGGACCTCAATTGGGGAAGAGTGATGGTCATGCTCTTCAACGCCTTGATTCCCTTTCTCTCCGGCTTCATCTGCAGACTTTTCTTTCACTGCTTCTTCTTTTTCTTCAGCTTCTTTCTCTTTCTCTCATTGCTCCTCTACTTCTCTGTTCTTTGCTTGTCCCTCTTCTTCTATCTATTCTGTTGATTCAGGTACAGAACGTTTGGTTCTTTTCAATGCAAGGATAGAGAGATCTTCCTCTTCATCTTCATCCTCCAAGATAAGAGTTCTTTTCTTTTTGGATGGAGCACCCATGGGCTCCTTCCCTTTTCTCTTTGATGCAGAAGATACTGGAGTCTTCACTTTGAACTTCTCCATTGCCTTATTAAGCTCTTTCAGACGCATTTTTGTCAGCATTTTCAAACCCACCACCATTTTGTCGCATGGTCGAACACAAAGAGTATGTGGAGGCTCAATGTTCAAGTGTCTAAAGATCTTGGTCACAAGATTTGGGTAAGGCAATTGGCCCTTGTCCTTCACCATTGCTCTATACATGTGAAAGAGAATGGTGTGAGGAAGAGAGAACTTCTTCCCTGAATTGATTGCGTACATCAATTTCGCCTCGGAGTTAGACACGTCAGTCTTTGATGTAGACTTTGGCCTGAGACAGTTGATCACAATTTTGTGAAGCAAGATGTTGATGGCACGCATCCTTGAGTAGGTAATTCTTCCCTCTGTACTATTGTCTTTGACAAGCTCCAGTGTGGTACGAGCAATCGAAACTTTGATCGGTTGATAGCGTCCTCTTTCAACTCCAATTATATCTGCCAACATGTCCACATCTACCACATAGTCTTGGTCTCGAACACTGAAGGATATTCTATTCGTATCTAAAAAGCTGAGATTCGAATAGAAGCATTCTGTCAATTGTGCATAACCGTCTATGGTATCGGAGCAAAATTGCTCAAGTTGAAGCAGATTTAACTTCTCCCTTAAGTTCACATTGATGGCATCCAGGAAATCGAAATCAACACTCCTAGGGTTTATCACCCCTCTTTTCAACAGTCTGAAAAACAGATTTTCCTGTTCCTTTGATTTAAACAAATCCATCATTTTTCCCTTCACCTTTGCAGCAACACCCATTCTAGGTTGGAATTCAAGGAACATTTTATCATCATCGTTCCCGTCAGTCGGATTCAGTCCCTGTACACGAGGGTCACTTGGAATGTTCGCAAGTGCTTCCTCAGCCTTTCCTTTGGGAGCAATTCCCAAATCCTCCATTTTCTGCAAGAAAATATACTCATTCCCATAATTCTTATCTTTAAGGAACTCATCTATATAGTTCAGCGGAGTACCAGTGCTTTTCAGAGCACGATAGAGCTTGTAAATAAAAGAGGGTTTTTGGACTCTTACAGGGTCTGCATCCTCGATTATTTCTTCCTCTGGTTGTTGACCCGCACCTTGTGGGGTAGATGGTGGAGAGTGACGTAGAGGAGAGTGAATCAGGCTCTGTTGCTGACTCGGTAAATCTTCCTCCTTGGTGAGATCGAAATGGGTAGGCCCCTTCCTCATTCTCTGTGGTCCCCTGTTCGCGATTCTTGATGACTTTCTCGAAGAAGACATCCTTCCTTGTCTTTGAAAGATTCCTTTACTCGCTTTCCCAAGAAAAGTTGACAACTTTCTCGAAGATGAACACGAAGTAGAGACAGGATTGGGAGGAGAATGCCTTTTTAGGGTTTTGAAGTTTAATTGAGAAAAACTGTATATATATATAACCAATCGGCACAAGGAAAATGAACAGACGCCTCTTTTGAAATCGATAACTGCCAAATATAAGTTAATCTTTTTGAAAAGACACGATTCCGTTTTTCACGGAAATTATAAATTAACTGAACTAATGATCGTACCTTTTCGAGATTGAATATAGTAACAACTTACAATCGATAGCCATGTATGTCTGAGTCTGAGGGTTGAAGAGTCTCTAGACTTTAACTTCCTCAAGCTTCAAAATGTTGAGTCTGGAATGGATAAAATCGAATTGAGTTTTCTCCAAAAGCTTTGTGAATATATCCGCTAGTTGGCTCTTTGAATCAACAAATTGAATCAAGATTTCTCCATTTTGAACATGATCTCTAATGAAATGATGTCGAATCTCTATATGCTTTGCTCTTGAGTGAAGAATTGGATTTTTAGTGAGATTGATTGCGCTGGTGTTGTCACATCTAATCTCTGTGCTTGAGTCTTCAATTCCAAAGTCTTGTAGCTGTTGTTTTATCCATAGAATTTGCGAACAGCAACTTCCAAGAGCTACATACTCTGCTTCTATTGTTGAGAGAGCCATAGTGCTTTGTTTCCTTGAAAACCAAGACACTGTCCTGCTTCCAAGCAATTGGCAAGTTCCCGAAGTACTCTTTCTATCAACTCTGCAACCGGCCAGATCTGCGTCTGAATATCCCAGAAGATTAAAGTCTCCCTTCTTAGGATACCAAAGACCGATGCTTGAAGATGAAGCAACGTATTTAATAATATGTTTCGCAGCACTGAGATGAGATTCTCTAGGATCTGATTGAAACCTAGCACAGATGCAAACACTCAACAAAATGTCAGGTTTAGAAGCAGTAAGATAAAGAAGTGAACCAATGATGCTCCTGTACAGCTTTTGATCAACTTTCTTCCCTTCTTCATCTTTGTCTATCTTCAAAGAACTTGACATCGATATGTCGGTCTTTTTGCACTTTTCCAGTCCAAACCTTTTGACAAGATCATTAGCATATTTTTCTTGATAAATAAAAGTTCCTTCCTTCAATTGTTTTATTTGAAGACCAAGAAAGAATGTTAACTCTCCCATGATACTCATTTCAAACTCATCCTGCATAGACTTAGAAAATTTCTTGCACATACTTTCATTAGATGATCCAAAAATAATATCATCCGCATATATTTGAACAAGTAAAAAGCTTTTGTTTTCCTTTTTGATAAATAAAGTAGTATCTACTTTATCTTTGACAAAACCATTCTGTATTAAGAACTTACTTAGCCTGTCATACCAAGCTCGAGGTGCTTGCTTTAAACCATACAAGGCCTTTTTCAGTCTGAAGACTGAGTCTGGTTTCTTTGGGTCTTCAAACCCTAGTGGTTGTTCCACATAAACTTCCTCATGGATAAATCCATTTAGGAAGGCACTTTTGACGTCCATTTGGAATAACCTGAAATTTTTGTAACAAGCAAACGCAAGTAATAATCGAATAGCTTCTAACCTTGCTACTGGAGCGTAGGTCTCATCATAGTCTATTCCTTCTTCTTGCGTATATCCCTTGGCCACGAGTATTGCTTTGTTTCGTACGACTTTTCCTTTCTCATTCATCTTGTTCCTGAACACCCATTTGGCTCCAATAACAGTTTTATCTTTTGGTTTAGATGTCAATTCCCAGACATCATTAATGTTGAACTGTCTGAGCTCTTCTTGCATAGCTTCAATCCAGCTTTCATCAGATAAAGCTTCTTCTATGCTCTTTGGTTCAATTTCAGAAATGAGAGCCACAGCACTAGACTCTTCATGCCTTTTAGATCTGGTGCAAATTCCTTCATTGATGTCGCCAATGATAAGATCTTTGGGATGACTGGACTTATGCTTCCAGTTACTGGTTGATTTGTCTAGTTGATGATCTCTTTCTGTATTTGAATCTTCATGAACAGCTTAATGCTAATCTTCCAGAGTCTAAGATGCTTCTTGAGTTGTAAGCTTTGGAGGGTCTGGAGCAGGTTCAGACTTTTCATGATGAGTCTGACTGGATTCATCTTGCATAGAGTCTTGAAATTTGACATTCATTGACTCCTCCACAGACTGACTCTTCTTGTTGTAGACTCTGTAGGCTTTGCTTGATGAAGAATATCCAAGGAAGATGCCTTCATCTAATCTTCCAATTTGATCTTTAGCATTTTTCAATATAAAGCATTTGCAACCGAACACATGAAAGTATGAAACAATAGGCTTCTTATCTTTGAATAACTCATAAGGGGTTTTCTCTAGAGAAGGTCTTAAGAAGACTCTATTGATTATATAGCATGCTGTTGAAACAACTTCAGCCCAAAATCGTGAAGAAATCTTACTTTCAATTAAAAGAGTTCTAGCCATTTCTTGAAGAGATCTATTCTTCCTTTCCACAACTCCATTTTGCTGAGGAGTATATGGAGAGGAGAACACATGCTTAAAGCCGATTCATCACAAAATTTTGTAAAATCTTGATTTTCAAATTCACCTCCATGATCTGTTCTTATACTTGAGATAACACATCCTTTTTCATTTTGAACCTTTTTAGCAAATTTTTCAAAATACGAGAAGGTTTCGGACTTACTTGCAAGGAAATATACCCAAGTAAAGCGGGAGTAATCATCCACAATTACTAGGCAATATTTCTTACCTCCAATGCTCTGGGTTCTGGTTGGTCCGAAGAGATCCATATGCAACAACTGTAGTACATGATTAGTAGAGACATGATTTATTGATTAAATGAATTTCTTACCTGCTTTCCCAGAATACATGGAGTGCATGGATTAGACTTTTGGTATGATAATTTGGGTAGACCTCGAACAAGCTGCTTTGATGAGATTTTGGCTAATTGCTTCATGTTGACATGACCAAGCTTTCGTGCCATAAGCTTGCTTCGTCTTGAATTGAGATTAGGCATTGCGATTCATCTGGTTTCACATCCGAAGATAGATATTTCCATGTCTTCGACCCATGAAAGAGGCGAGTAGAGTCTTTTGGTTCTAGAACATGTTCCTTCTTGAAAGAAGATCTTAAAACCAGTGTCACACAATTGGCTAATGCTGAGAAGATTGTAATTGAGTCCTTCCACTAAGGAAACATTACTTATTGTGAGATTTCCAATTTTCACAGTTCCAAATCCCACAATACTTCCTTTGCTGTTTCCTCCAAATGAAACTTTTCCACAATTTACTTGCACAAGCTTTATGAAGCAATTTGAGTCTCATGTCATGTGTCTTGAGCATCCACTGTCAAGATACCACTTTACCTTTTTCTTAACGGAGACCTGCATTTAAAAGAGAGTCTCAAGCTTTCTTTGGCACCCAAATTTTCTTGGGTCCTTTGATGTTAGTAAAATGAACAGTATCAGCCCATACTTTCTTAATAGGTTTCCAAACCATAGGACACTTTTTTTCAAAGTGATCCAGACTTTTGCACTTTGAACACCTGAGGGCATTTCGACCTACAGACTTTACAAAAACTTTCTTAAAATGATTTTTTATGCCTCTCTCGAGGGTCTTTTCTTAATTCTTTCTTTTACTTTAGGAAAATCAATTAGGGAATTGTTTCTGCTGTCATACCTAGACCGGACTTATTGAAGTAAGGTCTTTGAGCTGAAAGAATTTTTCAAGTTTTTCGGACCCTATTGAAAATTTCTTTGAAATATTCGATAAGTCAGTTTTTAAAAGGGCATTTTCTTTCAAAAGATTATCTTCATTTTCTTTAAGAGTGGAGACATTTAAGTCTAAACTTTTAACTCTTTCTTCTAAAACGATTTCCTTTTGTTTTAGAGTTGAGTTTTCCTTTTTAAGTTCGGAAATTTTTTTGAGAGAAGTCTTAAGACTAAAACACAATTCATCAATATATTTAGAAACTTTGACAGAAATTTTAAAATCACTTACCTCAAATTCATTGTCTGAGTCTGATCCAGAGTTTGAGTCTGAGTCTGAATGTGCCATTAGACATAGATTGGCATATTCATTATCACTCTCTTCACACTCTGTATCACTCTAGGTTTCGGCTTTGAGAGCTTTTCGAAACTTTTCAGCTTTTCCTCTCTTCTTCTTCAGAAGAGGACAGTTGGGTCTGATGTGTCCCTTTTTCTTACATTCAAAGTAAACTACATCTTTATTTGGTTCCTCATCACCAACAGACTTGGTCTGCTGTTTTTGAAAACTTTGTTTCCTTGAGTTGAACTTTCTTCCTTTTCTATTCAGTTTTCTGAATCTTCTTATCATGAGAGCAAGTTCCTCATCATCCATGTCATCTTCAGAATCTGTATCATCAGAATCATCATTTGATTTTAATGCAATGGATTTCTTACCTTTTGGATCTTCGTCTTCATTGATTCGTTCCACTTCATAAGACTGAAGAGTTCCAATTAGCTCGTCGACAGATAGTGGCATAATTCTTTGCGTCTCTCTGATTGAAGTCTTTATGTGATTCGAATCCCTGGAGAGTCCACGCAGTAGCTTGTTTACCTTCATGGGATCAGAAATTTTTTGTCCTTGATTCTCAAAACCATTGACAATATCTGTAAAACGGCTAAACATGTTAGTTATAGATTCTCCTGGTTTCATTTTGAAGGCTTCATATTGATCGAGGAGAATGTTAATTCTGGTTTCCTTCACTCGATCTGTTCCTTCATAGGTGATATGCAATCTATCCCAAACTTCTTTTATTGTAACACAAGAAGATATTCTGTTATATTCAGTTGGTGACAAAGCACAATATAAAGAGTAAATTGCTTTTGCACCGAGTGCTTGTCTCTTGATTATCTCTTCCTGAGTAATTCCGCTGGTCTTAACAGTTTCTTTCCCTCTTTCTAAGATTGATGCAGCTGTAGGAGTAATTCCTTTTTCTACAACGTCCCATTCCATAGGATCCTTTGATCGAAGAAAGGCTTTCATCTTGTTCTTCCAGATGTTGTAATCCTTTCCATCAAAGTAGGGTGGTCTGGTATTGCTTTGCCCTTCCACCAGCCCTGGTGCTAGCATACTAGCCATGGATCTTTTACTCTGAAGTAAAACACTTCAAATAAAGTGAGTACACGAGCTCTGATACCAATTGATATAGCTAGAATAAGTACCTAGAGGAAGGTGAATAGGTATATGCAAGATTTTTCTCGATAATTGCACAATACTAGACAGTTGATAGATTTGAGATAAACAATAATTAAAGTAAGACTGAGAAAAGGGAAGAGAAAATTGAACACGCGCTTTATAGTGGTTCGGCTTATATCAAGCCTACGTCCACTCTTCTGCACTGACAGCCTATTGGCTGGATTCCACTATGAACAAAGAGATGTTACAGCGATGTTCTCCCTTGATTTCTCGGTGTAGATGATCTACCACACTCGCTCAAGGTATCACTAAGTATAGACACTCTGTGTGTGTACAATTTAGCTCAAAATGTATCGACTAAATAATCAAGGTGCTTTAGACTCTGGAATTTCTCTATCGATCATGCACTAAAGCAACTAGAACGACTTCCTTTTATACTTCTTTATGCCATCATACCCGTTGGCACTTACCAAAGGAATTCCTCCAATCTACCCGTTGGACGGAATCAATCAAGAAGATCATTCGAGCTATTAAAGGAACCTGACGATAGCCCATCAATCCTGTTCGCCCATACAATCAGGATCTTGGTTTCCAAGAATAGAACCTTCCAAGAATATTTCGTCGACCATTGGATCTTCAAACGATCTTGATTACGAATGAAAGAATCCGTTATAATTATCCAGCCAAGAGATCTTCTCCAGAGGATAGGACTAAATCCTCAACCAAATAATTCGGCTCTGGATTGCCTTCGTCACTGGATTAGACAAATTGTCAATGAGAATAGTCTTGAGTCTTGAGTCTTGAGTGCTGAGTCTGGTGATCTAAAAGTCTTCAGACTCTAAATAGAAGGCTTGCAAATATCCAGACTAGACTGATAGAAACGTTTTGTCAGCTTCAAAATATTCTGGAAAGATTTTTCCAACAAAGAAAGCCCCCCAGATTATTCATGTGACATCTCAAAATTTGGCCCTTGATTCAGATATATGAAATGGTTGTTTTGTCGACACGCTTATGGTTAATTTACTCGGAACTGATCACTCACGAGTTAACTAATCTATTAGGTGAGACCATTAAGGGATATAAATGCGACAGACTAGAGAATTCGATCGGAAATCGACCGCTTGACCATAATAATCGGCAAAGGTCAATACAACACCATTATAAATTGATAAGCGAACAGATATAGGTCGATTAAATGGAATCATGTAGTTGAATTGTGGGTGGTTCCGCACGATTATGATATTCGCATCAAACGACAATAACCTGATTTTTTTATCAATATTATACTCAAGACACATAATTGAATCCTCACAATTTTATGGCAACTGAGAGTCGTCTGTGATTCAGAAACGCACAAATGTGGATCGAAAATTATCAACCACGGGTCAAACGCGCTAAAATCCCTAGAAGCTACCCAATATGTTAGCTTGTATTAAAGTCGTGTTTGGTCAATTTTAATCACAAAACTGAATTCGGTTTCAGGAATGGACGTTTGATCGTGCCACGATTTATTTGTTGGATGTTGTCTCATCTTTTGGCAAATTTTCATCGAGTCCAAAAATTTTACGGAAAAATGATTTTTGGACAAAAAGAAAATAAAAAAGAAAATTCGGATGGGTAGAGGAATTATGATTTTTCTACCCCAAAAAGCTCTAAATTGGGAAATTAGAGGAATTTGTAATTGGTTGGGCACATGCCTTTGGGGCATGAAGACTTTGAAGCCATGTGATGATTATTAGATATTTTTCCTAAGCTTTTCATTGGTTATTCCCTTGACTTCTTGCTTCTTTCTCTCTCTCCCATTTCTCTCTATCCCTCATGCATGCATAACCCCCCACCAGCAGATTGCTTATTTCCCCTCTAGCCTTTCCTTCTTCTTTCTTGCTACCACAACCTCCATTCTCCTTTCTACCTTCACGCCATCACCATCAGCCCCTGTTGACATCTAAATTTTACAATTTTATTATGTACAAGATTAGGAATTAGTCACCAAAAAAACAAAAACACAAACAAAAAAAAAAAAAAAAAAAAAACAAAGCAAACCAAAAAAAAAAACAAAAACAAAAGCAAAAACAACAAAAAAAAAGAAAAGAAAAAGAAAAAGAAAACGTGGAAGGGGCCGAGCCCGTTTCCTTCTTGGCCCGGCCCACGTTGGCCTCTGTCCTCCTCCAGCTTGTTTCGCACGCAAAACTTGCAAAAAAGAAAAGCAGCAGCAGGGCAGGAAAAAAAAAAAGAGGGGGAGAGGGAGCTCGGCACAGGGGGGAGAGAGAGAATTTGTAGGAAGAACAGACAAAAGCATAGAGAGCTCGACAGAGAGAAAAAAACAAAGAAGGAATGGAGGGGAGGGGGGTGGCAACGGTGCTGCCCATCGCCGTCCGGGCCGCCGCCCTCTTGCCCGCCGTCATCCGAGCCACCATCCTCTGAGCCCGAAGCCGTTCGAGCCGCCCCGTGTTTGTGACCGCCCAGTGCCGACCCGCTTCTGTTCTGCCTCGCCTTTGACTTGCAGATCCCGCGTTCACCAAGCCCCTCGCCGCGCCGCCAAGACTCCTGCAAGCCCGAGGCCCCGCCTCTTGTCGAGACCCCCTGCTGCTGGGTCCTCGTCGGCTCCGACACCTAGCAGATCCGCTCCGAGCCTCCTCCGAGCGAAGTTGCCTTCTACTCCTTGCCCGCTGCTTCGCCCGTGCCGCTTTGACCAGTAACCCGACGCCGTTGGTCAACCTCATCACCGCACCCTTCTGCTCGAGCACCAGATCCGCGAAGCACCGCGCCACCCACCGCGCGCCTCTGCCGGACATTGCTGCTCCAAGCCCCCTCACTCGTGTCGCTTCCTCGAGTCGTGCCTCCATCGGTAACATCGGTCGCTGCGTGCTTCCTCGGAACCCTGATCTGAAGAAATAGGAGAGGGAGAGAGAACCAGAGAGGAAAAAGGTGGGGGCTCCGACGCCGCCCGAGCCTCCTTGCGCCACCGCCACTCCACCCGAGTCAGCCACCGTCTCGCCAGCCGTTGGAGTTCCTCCTTGCCCGCAAGCTCGCGCCACCGCTTCACCTTCGAGCTCGCGTCGTCGTCCCTGCCGCTGCTACCTCATTGCTCCGTCCTCCTGCCCGACGCCGCCCAAGCCGACGCCGTTGCCGCCCGTCGCATTGCCTCCACCACCTGCCGTGCCGCCGCTGCCGTCAAGCCCGCTGCCGCTGTTGTCAGCGACGCCAGCAAACCCTAGGGAGAGGAGGTACAAGTCGGGTCGCGGCTATCGAGTCAAGCCGTGTCGGGTCTAGTCAATCGGGTAGGGTTTTTGCGTATTGGGTCGAGCATACCTAAGTTGGGTTTGGGCTATTTTAGCACATTGGGCTTGTGGGCTTCATTTTTGAAATGAAAAAAACTTAGACTAGATTGGGCTTGCTGGTTGGGCCTAATCCGAATTTAATTGAAGGCTCGACCAAGGCTAGTTGGGCCGGTTCGGCCGACCCCCCCTTTGGACCGAACCGGGTCGGGTCAAATCGAGACTCAACCCGGTTCTTTTTTTTTTAATAAAATAAAAATTATAGTTTTAAAAAATTAATTAAAAATTATAAAAAAAAAAAAAAAAAAAAATTAAAATTTTTTAAAAAATTTTAAAAAAGTTTTAAAAAATTATTTAATTTTTTTTAATTTTTTGAATAAAAAATAAAAATCTCGAAAATCCAAATATGATGGGGTTTGATTAGGACTTGCCGTGTATTGCCATTTTAGCGTATTAGACCTTTATGTGCTCGTATATTAATTATGTTGTATGTTTAATTTGTGTATTTAATTATGTTTGATTGCATGTGTTTAATCTTATTGCAATTAGGATCTTGGTAGTTATGATTATTACTTTAATAATTGCACGCATGCATGATCACCTCACATGTTAGTGGATAAGTATAAAATCAATCCAAACTGCTTGCCAAAAATCATTTTGTTAAAATGAACAAGATTAGGTACCGAAAGGGCACTAATTGATTAATTAGTGTAATCAAGTCCCCGAACCTAAATTCTCTGGTTGCGTAGGAAGTGATGCACGCTCCCATGCCTCACTTGGTTTCTAGCCAACCCCAATAGGCTAGTGGCGACTCCTTTTGTGCAAAATTCCTAGAAAATATCCCAATGTCACGCGGGGTATGGGCTTGGGAGAAGCTGAGCCTAATCATGCGCCTTAGGCCCGTTCTTTAGGCAATACCCCTAAACCTGTTCCCTCCTCTCGAGGGTAGGTTGCGACAGCTTGGCGACTCAACTGGGGACTTGTTTTTAGACCTTAGAGGACTTAGGCCAAAATTAATCTTGTTCAAAAATATTTTTGTTTGGCAGCAAGGATTCTAGGTACATCCCTAACATTAAAGGTGTTAAATGTTTTTGCATAATGGGAGGTATAAGGGGAAGTGTTTGCTTACCTTTGTCTTGCAGGGAGGTGTAGGAATGTATGGTTTATTTTTTATGTATGGAGTGTTGTTTGCTTATAAATTGTTGTGTATGTATCCTTTGCATTGCACTACACCTTAGCACACATAACCTGCTGCCGGACCTGGGCTGCATAGGATCACTTAGGATGGTGTTGAGGTGGATACCACTCCGACTACAAGCATGTAGTACGAGTCGCCCATCTCAACCCCGAAATTTCTTTCCTGATGTCAAAGGTACCTACCTCAGTTTGTGAGCATGCGACACGGGTCGATTCTTTGACAAAACCGGAGTGATGGGTAACACGTCTAGCCACAAGCATGTTGGTTCAGTCCTGTGATCCCATGGCTTCATTTTGAGCTGGATAGAGTAGAAATCGAACCACATCCCATGCGCATGTCTATGTATTTTAAACGGAGACAAAGGTTGGCACCCATTGTAAGTATCATTTTCCTTTTTATTTGCCCACTTTGTATTGCATTTTCATCTTGAAATTCGCGAAAATCAATCGAATGCCCTCAGTGATGAAAGCTTATGATTGAAAAATTGGCAATCACTTTTGACAAGTGAGCATTTGAATGCAAGTTCTAAACATTTTGATTTGGCCCCGTTGAACACATGGTTTTGTTTAAATTTTTAGTTATGGGCTTAAAATCATTTCGAAAAAAAAAAAAAACTTTCAAGTTGTGATTTTATATTGGGGCATAAAAATTGAAATTGCACTTTTTTATCAAATTCTCTCATTCTCACATTTTGGAACTGAAATGCAAATCACATTTGGTGTACAAATTTCTCAAAATAGAAGTCACTTCTTTCAAAAATCAATGCCACTTTGGCATATGCAAATTTTGGAATAGAGTGGACATTTGATTGATAGCTGTTGATCGATCTTTTAATGATGCCCCTTCTCTCATGATAAAATCTTGGTGAAATACTAAAACCCTGTAATAAACACTATGGGGCATGTGAACGAGTGAAGGATAATAATGTATCGTTTCCAACATTCACGTACTGACATGGTCGTCTTTTTGCAGGTTATGCGTAATGCTCCATGACATTCTTGTGTTTGACCATATAGAGAACTGAATTGAAGAATTAGGACAAGAGTGGTTTTTTTATTTTCATTTGTACAAGAGTTTTTGTATTTTATCATTATTCTTACTCTTGTTAAGAGTCGTGTTTTCTGTCTTGAGTTTTGATTGTGAATCCAGTGACGCCTTTGTAAATCATGCAACTTTTTTTTTTTTGATGGAATTCAACTTCATGAAAATCATCCATTTAAAAAAAAAAAATCGGTTTCTCCGGTAGGACGATGAGTTTATTTGAGATTGACATTTGCTCATTCTAAAAGATAAAAGTGTAGACTCATGGAACTTGAGGAGTAAGCATGCATCGAAGCATAACCGGCACCAATTTTCCATAGAGGTGGAAAGAAGTTGAATTCCATTCTAGGAAGTTTTGTTATTCGCAAATTCCTTAGATCCCAAAACAACCCATCGATCTCATTCACTTTGCATGATGAGACAAATGGAGGTTGCCATGCATCCAAAAGGCGAATTGGAAGGAAGAGTAAATTATATCGATTCTAATTATTCATTTTTGATACCATTTCTGACGTGACTTTCTTTTCATTGTCAAGGAGACATCAAGAGTGCCAAGTTTTATAACATTCCAATAGATGCGATGAAGCATTATTAAGTCCTATTCATCTTAAACAAAGAAGGATTCAAATGAAACAAACGGGCAATACTACCCCTTCCTTCATAAGGGACACCTTGGGATGTTGACTGCCCGACCATGAAAAAGGATGTATCTCGCTCCTAAACTTGATTTCTCTTCAGTATAAAAAATGACATGTCCTTTTCTTTGATACAGGACGGGTTCGAACATAACAAAGGATTGTCAAATAAAGAGTGGCAGAGCAACGTTTGATTTAGAAAAAAATCTCTCATCTCCCCACAAACAAAGTGTGCTGGAACAACATTGTCAAATTCATCAAGAAGGATGTATCATTCCTTAGTTGAACCTAACTAAGAATAGAGATAACTCATTTCATCTCCCTTTCTTACAGGGTGATAAAAAAAAAAAAGGGTTACGCTTGACCGTAGAAGCGGTGCCTTCTACCAAGGAATCAGGAAAACATCAAACACTTAAAGGCGAATGCAAGGGAAGGGTATTGTTGAGTTACCAAATATCCATGAAGGTGAATCCAAGAGATGTTAGTGCCAAAAGGATGAAAGCGAGTGAAGGATAATAATGTATCGTTTCCAACAATTCAATCCCTAAGGATCTTTGCACTAACATATTCTTTTACATTCTTTACAGGATTATCAGGTCGCCATGTTGCAGATAAGTACCCTTCTTCTCAGTCTTTTTTTTTTTAAAGTAAAAAGAAAAAAAAAGAGAAAGAAAGAGATTTTCCATTACAAAAGAGAACTTTTGGGCTTTCCTAGAGACAAAAAAAAAAGAATAATAATGGAGAAAAGAAAAACAAATTACAAACCTTTTGAGCATCCTTTCTATCTCAAAATCATTTTCTTGTCTTGTGGATTATTCATTTTGAATCAAAATTCCCTATGGAGATTGATATACTTGAATGATCTTGGTAGAGTGAAATGGAAATGTTAATCATGCCAAACAAGAAGTGCTTAGGATGAAAAAAGGCAAGCTCATATCCAAACACGTCCTTCAAACACTTTTGAGAGTTAAGTATTATTCAAACACTTTCGAGAGTTGAGTGAAAAGAAAGACCTTCTCTTAGGACGAATGATTCATTCGCATTAAGCACAAAGATCGAAATGATAAAGGCATTTCCTTCATCAATCCCAGCATTGCACTGATCTCTTGTTACCCCTTTGGGCTGAAAAAAAAAATATGAACCTTCAAAGTACCCCTATCGAGAACGACCCTACATTGGGGCAACATAGGAGGTTACGGTTGTGTTGTAAAACGAAAGGTTGAGAAAGATTCTATTACTTTCACTTACATCAATCTTCTTGTGGTAGCTTTAGAGGAATTCTCATCGGAGCTTGACTCATCCCAAGGTGAAGAAGAGCATTTCCTTCTCTACCCAAAAACTGATACCCATTGATATAACCAATTTGGGCCTGATTATTCATTTCTGAATCTCGAGCGGTGATCATCTCCCTTCACTAGGGCAAGGCATAAGAATTGACCAAATTATAATTGACAATCACAAGGAAATGTGAAAAGCATCTCAAAAGTCATAAGAGCTACAAAAGTTTAAAAAGCAAAACGTTTGACAAACTAAGGGACATGAAAAAGCAGTGTGCTTGGTAAAAGTAAGGTCAATGCCCATCAAGAAAAAGAGCCAAAATGTTATATCTTATGTGAAAGAAAAATTATTAAAATCCAAGTGTCGATGAAAAAAAGAAAAAATCATCATCGCAAAGGGCAAAGGAAATTAGAGAAAGGAGCAAAGCTCTCATGTAGAAATGATTAGTCAAGGGACTTTTAAGATGTGCAACGTTTCAAAAGCCAAATGTCTTCGAAAGGTCGAGCGACCCGGTCATGATGCTATGATGATCACTGACTCTTAAAAACCCCCTTGAGAATTTTAAGCCTTTTAAGCCTTTCCTGAGCCAACATTACAACCCTCTTCCGAAGTCTCTTCTGATTGGGATGGTTTGTATGAAAATGAGAATGCCACGAAGAAGCTATTGCTTGAAGAAGTGGAAGTAATCCTATCTTGTCTTATCTTTCAAGTTCTCGACTTGTAAACCCGACAAAGATAGCAACAAGTGTTCCCCTATTGGCCTCAAAGCAATAATTCATTTGTGTAAGCCCTAAACAAGCCTATATTGCGGTGTTTTCAAAAGACCTTTTTGATCCATCATATTGTGCTCATTGCAAATGTTTCTGAAAGCCTTTGATCTAGGGTATGTGAGATACCCTCAGCAATAAGCTATTTCCCACGCGAATGAATGAGATCAAACAGCCATTTTATCGAGAGTGTGTGAGAAGCCATTTCTGACTAAGAGGCTTTAGTTTGGCATGCTTAATGAGCCTTTTTCACAAGTCATAGCTATTCTAATAAGAACTTGACTCCCAGAGAATTTGATAATTAATGATATATTCACAGGCAAGATAACAGTTTTGCGCTACATGATACTAATTGACATCGAATATTTTTTTTTAAGCAGTCGGACTTAGCTTGATTAGCCTGTTCAATTAATGCTGCAATATTGCCAATACGTCTCTTCATGGCATCCTTAATGACATTTGCTCAAGTTGAGTTTCATAGGATTCTTTAGTGAAGCCATGCAGTTTTCAAGGGGTTAGTGGATGCTTCCCTAAAAACCATAAGGTTCATGGTCAGCCTTAAACCATGTCATCTCACACGGTTCGTTGGTCTATCCTTAAACCACACAGTTCGTGAGTCTATCCTTAAACCACAAGGTTCATGGGTTTATTCTTAAACCACACAGTTCGTGGGTCTATCCTTAAACCATAAGGTTCGTGGGTCTATCCTTAAACCACAAGATTTGTGGGTCTATCCTTAAACCACACGGTTGGTGGGTATATCCTTAAACCACAATGGTTTGTGGGTCTATCCTTAAACCACTCTTTTAAAATCTTCATGAGTCTATTTTTAAACTATGATTTTCAAAAGGTTCATGGTCAATCTTAAACCATGTCATTTACAAAGGTTCATTGGTTTTCCTTATATCATGCATTTTCCATTCAGTCGAAACCCGTTCGTACACAGTGAGACCTTCATCCTAGTCGAAACCCGTTCCTACATGGTGAGACTATCATACCCGGTCGAAACCCATTGTTACACGGTGAGACCTCATTTAACCCCCTTCTTATGACCCGGTGGGCTTTCAGTAGCCCGGAGTCCTTCAACCCCTTTTTTATGACCCGGTGAGCTTTCTGTAGCCCGGAGTCCTTCAATCCCCTTCTTATGACCTGGTGGGCTTTCCGTAGCCCAAAGTCCTTCAACCACATTCTTTTGACCCGGTGGGCTTTCCGTAGCCCGGAGTCCTTCAACCCCATTCTTATGACCCGGTGGGCTTTCCGTAGCCCGGAGTCCTTCAATCCCCTTCTTATGACCCGGTAGGCTTTCCGTAGCCGGGAGTCCTTCAACCCCATTCTTATGACCCGGTGGGCTTTTCGTAGCCCGGAGTCATTCAACCCCCTTCTTATGACCCAGTGGGCTTTCCGTAGCCCAGAGTCCTTCAACCTCATTCTTATGACCCGGTGGGCTTTCCGTAGCCCGGAGTCCTTCAATCTCCTTCTTATGACCCGGTGGGCTTTCCGTAACTCGGAGTCCTTCAACCCCATTCTTATGACCCGGTGGGTTTTCCGTAGCCCAGAGTCCTTCAACCTCCTTCTTATGACCCGGTGGGCTTTCCGTAGCCCGGAGTCCTTCAACCCCTTCTTATGATCCGGTGGGCTTTCCGTAGCCCGGAGTCCTTCAACTCCCTTCTTATAACCCGGTGGGCTTCCCGTAGCCCGGAGTCTTTCTTCCTTGTATTGACAAGACGCGCTTTCATAGTTATGAGTCATTTCCATCGACCTGATGCGTGCCTATGCACCCAGGGTTTCTTTATTGCCCAAATAATTTAGGTGTCTTCTGTTTTTGAATGCAACCTCTTTGAGCTCCCATTCAAAGAGGGGCAGCTGTTGACACCTAAATTTTACGATTTTATTATGTATAAGATTAGGAATTAGTCACTAAAAAAAACAAAAACAAAAAAAAGAAAAAAAAACAAAGTAAACAAAAAAAAAGCAATAACAACAAAAAAAGAAAAGAAAAAAAGAAAAAGAAAACGTGGAAGGGGCCGAGCCCGTTTCCTTCTGAGCTCGGCCCACGTTGGCCTCTGTCCTCCTCCAGCTTGTTTCGCACGCGAAACCTACAAAAAAGAAAAGCAGCAGCAGGGTAGAAAAAAAAAAAGGGGGAGAGGGAGCTCGGCAGAGGGGGGAGAGAGAGAATTTGAAGGAAGAACAGAGAAAAGCACAGAGAGCTCGACAAAGAGAAAAAAATAGAGAAGGAATGGAGGGGAGGAGGGCGGCAACGGCGCAGTCCGTCGCCGTTCGAGCCGCCGCCCTCCTGCCTGCCATCGTCCGAGCTGCCATCCTCTGAGCCCAAAGCCGTTCGAATCACCCCGCGTCCGTGATCGCCCAGTGCCAACCCGCTTCTGTTTTGTCTCGCCTTTGACTTGCAGATCCCGCGTGCACCAAGCCCCTCGCCACGCCGCCAAGATTCGTGCAAGCTCGAGGCCCCGCCTCTTGTTGAGACCCCCTGCTGCTGGGTCCTCCTTTGCTCCAACGCCCAGCAGATCCGCTTCGAGCCTCCTCCGAGCGAGCTGCCTTCTACTCCCTACCCACTGCTCCGCCCATGCCGCTCTGACCAGTAACCCGACGCCGCTGCTCAACCTCGTCACTGCACCCTTCTACTCGAGCACCAGATCTGCAAGCACCAGATCTGCGAGCACCGCGCCACCCACTATGCACCTCCGCTGGACACCGCTGCTCCAAGCCCCCTCACCCGTGTCGCTTCCTCGAGTCATGCCTCCATCGGTAACACCGGTCGCCGCGCGCTTCCCTAGAACCCAGATCTGAAGAAACAGGAGAGGGAGAGAGAACCAGAGAGGAAAAAGGTGGGGTCTTTGACGTCGCCCGAGCCTCTTCGCGCCACCGCCACTCCACCCAAGTCGGCCACCGTCTTGCCAGCCGCTAGAGTTCCTCCTTGCCCGCAAGCTCGCGCCACCACTTCGCCTGCGAGCTCGCGTCACCGTCCCTGTCGTTGCTGCCTCACTGCTCTGTCCTCCTGCCTGACGCCGCCCAAGCCGACGCCACCGCCGCCTGCTGCATTACCTCCGCCACCCGCCTCGCCACCGCTGCGGTCAAGCCCGCTACCGTTGTTGTTAGTGACGCTAGCAAACCCTAGGGAGAGGAGGTACAAGTCGGGTTGTGGCTGCCAAGTCAAGCCGAGTCGGGTCCAGTCTATCGGGTAGGGTTTTTGCGTATTGGGCCGAGCATACCTAAGTTGGGTTTGGGCTGTTTTAGCACATTGGGCTTGTGGGCTTCATTTTTGAAATGAAAAAAATTTAAACTAGATTTGGCTTGTTGGTTGGGCCCAATCCGAATTTAATTGAAGGCCCGACCAAGGCTAGTCGGGCCGGTTCGGCTGGCCCCCCCTTTGGACCAAATCGGGTCCGGTTGTGCCGACTGGGTCGGGTCAAATCAAACCGGACCCGGTTCATTTTTTAATAAAATAAAAATTCTAGTTTAAAAAAATTATTTTAAAATTATTTTAAAAAAAAAAATATTAAAAATTTTAAAAATTTTAAAAAATTTTAAAAATCTCGAAAATCCAAATATGATGGGGTTTGATTAGGACTTGCTGTGTATTGCCATTTTAGCGTAATTAGACCTTTATGTGCTCGTATATTAATTATGTTGTATGTTTAATTTGTGTATTTAATTATGTTTGATTGCATGTGTTTAACCTTATTGCAATTAGGATCTTGGTAGTTATGATTATTACTTTAATGATTGCGCGCCTACATGATCACCTCACATGTTAGTGGATAAGTATAAAATCAATCCAAACTGCCTTCCAAAAATCATTTTGTTAAAATGAACAAGATTAGGTACCGAAAGGGCATTAATTGGTTAATTAGTGTAATCAAGTCCCCGAACCTAAATTCCTTAGTTGCATAGGAAGTGATGCACGCTCCCATGCCTTACTTGGTTTCTAGCCGACCCCAATAGGCTAGTGGCGACTCCTTTTGTGCAAAATTCCTAAAAAATATCCCAATGTCATGCGGGGTATAGGCTTGGGAGAAGCCGCGCCTAATCATGGGCCTTAGGCCTGTTCTTTAGGCAATACCCCTAAACCTGTTCCCTCCTCCCAAGGGTAGGTCGCGACAGCCCCCCACCCATCATCCCAACGCCGACTCCTCGACAGCATTATTCCACCGCAGCTTCTTCACGTCACCACCGCATCGCCAGCCTCGCATCTTCCTCTCACGACCAACATCATCCCATAGCTCCATCTCCTTGTGCCAACCCCAATGCCACCCTCCACGTCCAGCATCCCGATCAACAGGACCCTCGCCGCCTCACCGCCTATCCAGTCGGCCAGCAACCTTCGCGACCAGCAACCTTCACGTCCAGCCCGCCAATAGCTGCCATCCACCAGCTCATCATCCAGCTCACCCTAGCAAGCTTAGCCCAAGCCAAGTCGAGCCTCCCCCGTTTGGCCAGGAGTTCATAGGGTTGTATCCACTGTCGTCGAGCCTTCGTGCAAGTTGTGGTTGTCTCGAGTTTTCATCGCCGTCGCATTGTCATCGCCGCAAGCCCGCAGTCGTCAAAAATCATGAATTAACTCCTAATCTTTGATTAGACTGTTAATTGCACTTAGGGGGTGTTTAGATTAGTGCTAATCATAGTTAGATTAGTGCTAAGGTGGATTAGTCTTAATTGAGATTAAGAAGGGTTTAGATTAATTTTAATTGAGATTAGTTTAAGTAATCTCGATTAGTTTAATTAATCACATTTAGATTAATTACTTACGTTTAACTTAATTAATCGTGATTTAATTAATTAATCATAATTAGCGTAATTAGTGACGGATTAGCCGTTTCGTAGAATTTTACTCTTGTTTTCTTAGATGCAATTATGCATGAATTTGAGTGCTGTACGTACAATATTATGTTGTTTTATGAGAATTATCTATTATTGTTGCAAAAGATGGTTTTATGGACATTTAAATAGAAAGAAAATTTAGGTGTCGGGTTTAGACACCAAAATTCATTTGCTCAATAAAACAACGAGGTTTTAAACTAGGTGTGTGCAAAGTTTGACTGATTAATTTTGAGTACCTGAGCATGTACGAATTTCTTTCCAAAAGTTTTAAAGAAAAGAAAAGGGGGTTACCAAAGATTGTTTCCAAAAAGGGTGGTTGGACAAAGAAATAGAAAAGAAATATGGTGTCGGGTTTGGAGGCCAAGTTTTATGTGCTTGATAAAACCGTGAGGTTTCATAGTAAATGTGTGCAAAGTTTGACGGGTTGATTTCAAATACGTGACCCCATACGAATTTATTTCTGAGCGCTTTGAACAAAACAAGAAAGAGTTGCAAGGTTTATTATTTGAAAAGGGATTTTGGTGTTCTTGGCTAACTAATGGTAATAAAAGGTTGGTTTGATTGATGGTGTGCTTGTATGGTCACGTAATGAACCTGTCCTAATGCGTATGATTATGCAGGATGATGCCCTATTAAGTTCAGATGCCCCCAAGTCAACGGGATGCCGAGTCGCGGTTGAGGCCGAACCAATGCTCTTTAATGGAATGTTGTCCTGAGGCATATGCATATGTGGGATGATGCCGTGCCCGATGGGGTGGGACGATGCCCGATTACGCTGGATGACCGCTGACTTTTGAGTTGGCCATAGTCGAAGGGTCATAATAATCGGAACATGTGTGTATGGTTGAGTTATTGTGCTTGATTATGGGGCAAAATTGTTTGGCATGGTATGGGACGTATCAAAACGGTTTTACTTTATAATCGAGACCCATGTGAATGTTTGGAGGGTGAGAATTATGTGTTCTGGTTATTAATTATGCTTGTTGTATTTATAATGGCATATGTGATGAGCTAATATGCAAGGACATACCAAGGTGAGGTGAGTTTGTGTGTGGGGCATGTTTAAGCTGCCTTTGAGGCGAATTTGCATCCTAGTCGAGGCTTAAGATTTAACTCATTGAGATTTATCTCACCCCGTTGTGGTTAAACTTTTTCAGGTCCTTAGTATGGAGACCCGTCCAGTCCGTTTCGGGGTTTCGTGGGATATGGAGGTATATAATACCTTCTACCCTATCCCCGGGACCAACCGATTTCGTGAGTTGGTTGTCACTACAGTTTGGGTTGATGAGAGTTTGGGCTACGACGTGCCCTACCGTTTCCAAGCTTGGTATATTACAAAATCCAACGGTGATCGGGAGGGTCCCATGCACTGTTTTGATGGTTTGGGTCGACAAGAGTGGGGTTGAGCAGGACACCGACCCCATGGATATAGACATCTGGAAGGTATCATGGTAGATCCAGGTACCGAGCCGGAAGGGCCTAGGGAACCGTGTTCATCTAGTGACTTGCCTGACATCTTGGCAGGAGTTGGGTTTGGATATTAGAGCGGAGATTGTAGGAACTTGTAGTAGCGGTATAAATGGAAGTTGGCCCCGACATGGACCCTTTTTGTTAGTCGGTCATGCAGGAGTTCACTTTTGGTAGACTTGTAAATATGAACTTGTAGGGTTAACTTAGTATATATATAAAGCGTAGTTTGTGAAAAAAAGTTTGCTGTCCTATTTTTACTATCCCTATATGTTGTACTTTAGCTAGTATGTCCATGATGGGGTGCGATTGGATTGCACCGTATCATCTTGATACGTTACGATGAAAAGATATCCTTTCAAAGGGTACGAAGGGAGATGTATAAGAGTCTTTCGAACACAACCATTGGAATGGTTGGCAGAGCGTACGATCTGAAAATCCTCTCATTTGTTTGTTCCATTTCCATCAAAGGGAGAAAGCATTCCATTTCGCCTTTACAAGAACAGTTTGTATTTACACCGTGGAAATAGGATGCTTTCCTTGTGATTACATTCAGACCAATGTGAAGTATTATTGTTCGTGATTCATCCGCAATTTAGTGTTCGTTCCGAGGTTAGTTGTTGTTTGCTCATCGGATAAAGGTAAGTCATCTTCTGTCGACTTGAATTCCAACATTTGCATCAGAGTCACGTTGTGATTTCTGCCTTGTTTTTTTATTGAATTCTCTCGTTTACCATTTAATATCGAGATCAAGAGTATGAAATCTACACTGTTTGCAAATTTATTGCTCAGAATTGCAATCTGAATCGTCGAAAACGAACCGAAGTGAAGAGCGGGTTTTGGTCAATTTTCGAAATAATTTTTCGGCCAAAATAAATTTTTAAATATACAGGGTGAAAGTACTCGTTGAGATGAGTCTGATGATGGGTCGAGCATTGCCGGAGGATGCCGGATGCGCCCACACGTGCGGCCAGAAGCCGCTGCGCGTGGGAGCCACGCGCCTGAAGCATTGGGAATGCCAGCGCGTGCGCCACACATGTCGATCAGCGAACTGGCAGGTGCGCGTCACACGCCGATCGGTGAACCGGCGCGTGATGACGTCACCGTGATGTCACCCAACGATTAGTAACCATTAGGATGACGTCATCGATGACGTCACTGTCGGCGGCAATTGGCCGACTAGTCACTAGCCAGTGACCCGACCCGACTCGACCCTTGACCCAACCTGACTCAAAGTTGACCCAATCGTTGACCGATCAACGATTAGATGGGTCAACTAGACCAGCGGTCGGACCGGCTAGGAGCCCTTTGGGCTCGCTGGCGCGTGCGCTACACGCGCCGCGCATTCAAGCAATGCGTGTGGGCGCGTGCGACCTCCGATTGGAACGTGGTCGGTGGCGTTTGATTCGTATGGATGTGCTCAACATTGTGGCATAATTATTTTTCATGTTTGAATTTTATAAATGTATTAAATTGTGTATGAAACCCTAAGTACGCATATTTTTAGGGTATAAATGTATAGTTTATTCATTTTTTAGCCTGTATTTCTTGTGGTTTTGGAAATACAGTAGCTATCCTATATGAAAATGATGTTATATATGCTGAGTAGAGCTTGGTTTGATGGTAGCATATATTTAGTTTAATATACTTGCAATTTTCTAGTTTCTTGAAAATTCGAACAATGGTAGGAAATCCTTATTTTTCCGTTACATGTTGAATTGTAGTTGTGATTGTTGTTTTAGCATGATTATTTATTGTACGTTGGTTCACGTCATACTATTTTTTTGAGTTAATAGAAAAATGTAGAAATTACATGAGGTCATGTAATTATTTTTCCTAGTGGGAGTTCGTAAGTTAGTAGAATTCGAAAGAGTTCTCACCTAGAATTTAAAATTTGCGCAAATTAAATTAATTAATGATAATAGAACAATTGTACATAGAAGTTGATTGGGAACATAGTGAACTTTTGTTTCTGTGTCTTTTGTTGAATTTTCATTAATTTAGTTTGTCTTTCCTGCAAATTAAATATGTGTGTTACTCTGAAAAGTGTGCTAGTATTGATTCTACGTTTATTATGTCAATGCGTTATAATAATTGACTATGGCATCGACATCTAAGACCATTGTGGCTGACCTCAATAATGGTGAGAAGATGAACGGTGATAATTATGATATTTGACACCGAAATGTTTAGTATATCATTGAGGAGCAAGAGGTTTTGGAAACTCTCAACCACACCATGGATGAACCTGAGCATGGAACTTTAGCTCAACAGAAGAGAGATCTAGAAGCTTATCAAGCTTGGAAAAATAATAATAGCGTTGCTCACATCACGTTGCTAAGCTGTATGCAAGATGATTTCATGTATGAGTTTGAAAGTTATGATAAAGCTCAGACAATGTGGGTTGCCTTAAAAGATAAGTTTGGGGGTACATCTGCCACTAAGCTAAGGAGACTCACCATCAAGTTTGGCACATACCGAAAGTGCCTAAATGTAACGATGAGGCAGCATCTTCAGCAGATGTCAAACATGATTTGTGAGCTGAAGTCGGCAGGTCACTCCCTTACTAATTAACAACAAGTTCAGGCTATTATAAGGTCTCTTCCTGACAAATTCGAGCATATGAAGATCAATATGACGCATAATGAGAATATTGTCACTTTTGATGATATAACACGTCATTTGGAATTAGAGGATGAGTGCCTAGAGGCTATGAGATCTTCTACCCATGCTTATGTTGTTGAATCGAGTTCGCGTAAAGTTTTGGGCTTCAAGCGCAAAAGGAATTCTCAATTCAACAACAAAGGGAAGAAGATCGATCAGGTACCTAAGAGGGCTAAGACCTTCCAACGCAAGAAGTGTGGTGGGAAGAAGGATAAGGCCAAGATGAAGTGCTACAATTATGGCAAGATGGATCACTTTGCTCATGAATGCACTAAGCCAAAAGAGGTACTCTATTACTCCATTACTTTAAATAATGCTTTTGTTTCTAGTACTGTAATGCTTGCTGAATCACATCCAATGTAGACTTAGGATTAATAGACCATATAGCTAGAGACCGAGAAGTATTTGTGGAGTATCGTCGGATACAACTTGGAAGAAGATGGATATATGTTGGGAATAATTCAAGAGTTGAAGTGAAGGGAATTGTGGCATCCCAAAATTCAAAATCAAATTATAAGGTGTGTTAAAGTCTCTAATTAGGTGATAAATTTCCCATGACTTATGCTTTAGCCATTAGTTTTTAATTAGATTATTTGTGCATATGATTGTGAGAATTTAAATTTGATAGATTAATAACCTATGCTTGGCCATATGTTTTATAAATTGAATTTCAATAAACAAAATGTCACAAGACTTTGGCCAAGATGAAAATTGGAATTTAAAAATATTTATAAAAGAATTTTAAAAAAAAGGGGGAAAAGGTTAATTTTTAGGATGGGCTTTAGGCCCATTGGCCTAAGCTTTTAATGGGCCAAGTTGGCCGGCCCAATAGAGGCCCAAAAGGAGTGGTCGACCGGCCCAATAGAAGCTCAAGCCCAAATTCAAAAAAATCCATAGGACAAGTGGCACAAGACTCTCATGCACTGGCTTAGGGAAGAAGGCCATGCATTGGCTGGTTTGTAGGCAAGTAATCATGAGGAATTGGGGGTATAAGAGGGAAGGGAGAGAGAGGGTGGCCGGATTTCCCTCATTCAGCCAAGAGAGTGAGAGAGAGAGAGAGAGGAGGAGGAACCGCCACCCGTCCGCCGTGTGCCGCCGTGTTCGCTGCCTTACGCCGTCGTCTGTCCGGTCTAGAGGCAAGTGGGAGTCCTCTAGCTTCTCTTGCATGTTTGTATGTTGCTTGCATGTTGAATTTTTGGGTGTTTAAGTGAGAAAAACCGAGGTATGGTTGGCTTATTCTTGGATCGCATGACTGTTTTCACTCGAACGGTTTGAGTCAGAATGTTGTGTGAGATTGCATTCATGTTTGGTGTCCGATTTTGGCTTCGATTTCTTCATGAAAGTTGTATCTAACATCTTTAAATACAACATACTGAAATTTCGTGGAAAATGATGGAGATTTAAGGGGTTAAACTCTCATTCTACGGAGACCTCAGATCTGGAAAGTTTTTACTGACCTCTTGCTGGATTCGTGATTGCATGTTGGTTTTTGTTGAGAATCTCACTTCAATGTCTTCATAAAAGTTGTAGGGGACATCTTAAAATACAACATACTCAAATTTTAACTGAAATGAACAAGTATAGCCTAGTAAATCGACTAGATCTTAAAGATGGTGATTCTGGAGATGTATTTTGGGACAGCCGAGACTTCATGGACCTAAATGACGACTATACTCTGGTTATTTGACTTAGGTTTCTTCATGAAACTTGTAGAGGACATATTTATGTAGAACATATCCAAATATGAGAGGGAACGAAGAAGAATAAGTAGGTGAAAACTCAGTATTTCGGAGAAGCATGTACTGGACGATTTGGTATTGGATCCAGAAGCTTCGTGAGACTGTAGAAACTAATATGGAAAGAATCTGGCTTGGAAGTCTTCATGAAAGATGTACGAAAATGTCTTGGCTGTAACTCGGTAAAATTTCGTAATTTTGGAGGCCGTATGGATATTTTAATTGAATTTCTTCGGAAACCGCGCATTCTGGTTTCATCCGAAAATTATATGATGTTTTGTGAGAATTGTGAAATTGTATGAAATTCTATTTGGCCGTGTATTTTGCATGAAATTATTATTGTATTGTCTTGTATATGACTTGCCTTAATTTTTATAATTTTTGTGAATTTATAGATATTAAATTTAATATTTTTGAAAATGACAAAAGCTGGAATTTTGTATGGATTGGATGATGATGTATTGATGCATGCATGACTATGAATTTAGATGCATGTATGAATTGAATGCTGCATATGATCTTGTTGGTCATTATATTGTGTGCCATGATGAGTTGAGAACTAAATTGGTGGCCATGGATGAGGAAGCCATTTGTGGCGGATGATTTGTGGCATCCCAGAAATTCAAAGCCGAGCCTTAAGGTGTGTTAAATGTCTTTAATTAGGTGATAGAATTTTATGGCTTATGCTTTGGCCAATTTGTCTTTTAATTTGATGAATTTTGCTTGTGTTGTGGAAATTTAAATTTAAATGCTTGGCCATATGATTTAAAATTTCAATGATTAAAAATATCCCAAGGTTTTGGCCAAGTTGAAATTTGAATTTAGAAATATTTATAAAAAAGGAATTCAAAAAAAAAAAAGGAGAAAATAGGGTTATTTTCGAAATGGGCCTTGGACCCATTAGCCTAGAGCTTGGTGGGCAAAGCTAGTCGGCCCATTGGGCCCAAGAGGGGAGTTCGACCAGCCCAAGAAGGAATGGCCGGTTGGGCCTAAGCCCAAGCCCATTAACCCAAATCAAATTTCAAAAATAGAAATGACAAGTGACAAGACAAGTCCTCGTGCATTGGTTGGTCATTAGGTGGATTAATCATTGCAATTGATGGGATATAAAAGGGGATTAGGAGAGAGAGTGGCCGGTTCCTCTAGCTCATTCGGCCAAGAGAAGTGAGAGGGAGAGAGAGATTTCGAGAGAAAGGGAGAGGAGAGACCGAGAGAGAGGAGGTGGAGCCGAGAGTTGCCGCCGCCGTGTCTCGCCGTCGCCGCCTTGTCCGACCGTCCTACGCCGCCTTGTGCTTGCTGTTCGTTCATTTTGGAGGCAAGTGGGGGGTCCTTTACTTCTCTTGCATGTTGTTTTGATGGTTGCATGTTCGGTTTTAAGGGTGATTTGGGCGAAATACCGAAGTAAGGGTCGAATGTGTTCATGTTATGTGGCTGTTTCCGTTCGGTTGGTGGTAGACAGTATCTTATTCGAGCTTGCATGTGTACTTGGAGTGCGATTTTGGCTTCGGTGTCTTCATGGAAGTTGAAGCTAACATCTTGTATTATGACATACTCGAATTTCATGGAAAACGATGGTAATATGTGGGGTCAAAAGCTCTGTTATACGGAGACTTAGATCTACGAAATTTTCACTGACCTTTTGTTGATTTCTTGGTTGCATGTTGATTTCTGTTGGAGATCTCACCTTGTTGTCTTCTTGAAAGTTGTAGGAAACACCTTAAGCTACAACATACTCGAATATGAGGCAAAAAGAACAAGTATAACTTGGTGAATCGGTTAGATCTTGGAGATGGTTGATTCTGGTGAGGTGTACCGAGACACCCGAGACTTCATGGGTTAAAATGGTGACCATAATCTGGTTATTTGACCTAGATCCCTTCATAAAGATTGTAAAGGACACATTGTTACATAATATACTTAAATTTCAGGAGAAACGAAAGAGATTTGATGGGTCAAACCTAAGTTTTTCGGTGATGTACGTTCTGGACGAAACGGTAGAGGTTCCAGAAGCTTCGTGGAGTTATATAAATTAATCTATAAAGAATTTGGCTTAGAGTTCTCATGAAAAATGCACGAAAATGTGTCGGCCATCATCCTGTAAAATTTGGGAATTTTCGCAGGTCATATGAGTATTTTAATTTAATTAATTCGAAAACTGTGCAATCTGGCCATGATCCGAATGTTGTGTGTATTTTGTGGAAATTTGGGAAATTATGTAAAATGCAAATTAGCCATGGATTTTATGCGAAATTTGATTCTAATTGTTTGTTTAATGATTGGTTGAAGATTATGATTTTGGAAAATCATAAATATTAAATATAATATTTATTTATGAAAATAAATAAATATAATAATATAATAATATAATAATATAATAATATAATAATATAATAATATAATAATATAATAAATAATATAATAAAATAATAAAATAATAATAAAATAAGAGGTGGATTATTTTATTGGCCATGAGTCCTATGGAATTATGATGCATTGCTATAAGACATTGATGCATGTATGATCATTAATTATGATGTATTGTTATATGGCACTGATGTATGAATGATTATGGAATTATGATGCATTGCTATATGACATTGATGCATGTATGATCATTAATTATGATGTATTGTTATATGGCATTGATGCATGAATGATCATGAATTGTGATGCATGTATGTAAATCATATGCCATGAAATAACAAGATGAAAAGGATGATAAAAAATGGAAAATGGTATGTGAGTAAGAGGTTGTGGAGGAGGATGATATCTGGTGGCCGAGTGGCATAATTCCAGAGATTCCCTTGGAGTTTCAGGATGCCCGGAATGTGGGGGGCCGGAAGCCCTGTCGGAGGTTTCTGCCCGAAGGGAGTGACTCGCGATGCCAGGATTAGGGTGCGAGATCCCCGGTTAGAAGGGTAAAGGCCGGAAGCCCCATCGGAGGTTTCGCCCGAAGGGGAATGCCTTGTGATGCTAGTTGAGATGCGAGATGCCCGAATGTGGGGGGCCGGAAGCCCGGTGGCCATGAGATGGGCTGGGATCGGGATCCCTATCGGAGGTTTCTGCCCGAAGGGATGGTGATGATGGTGAATTTGATGATTTGAGAAAAGATAATGTGGGGATCAATTGATAAATAAAAATGGAAATTGATCTATGATGTGATATGCATGGTGATGCATGGCTAATGATGATATGATGTGATATGCATGGTGATGCATGGTTAATGATGATGTGATATGCATGGTGATGCATGGTTAATGATGATATGATGTGATATGCATGGTGATGCATGGCTAATGATGATATGATGTGATATGCATGGTGATGCATGGTTAAGGATGATGTGATATGCATGGTGATGCATGGTTAATGATGATGTGATATGCATGGTGATGCATGGCTAATGATGATGTGATATGCATGGTGATGCATGGCTAATGATGATGTGATATGCATGGTGATGCATGGATTATGATGATATGATGCGATATGCATGGTGATGCATGCCTAATGATGATATATATGATGATGCATGAATACGCTTGACATAAAAAAGGTAAGCAATGCCTGCATTGTATGATGGTATGCATGGTGCACTGAGTTGTTATTAGATTTCCCTATTTGCTGAGTGGTTGTACTCACCCCTTTTGGGGATAACATTTCAGATTAGCACTATGTCGCTACCTGCTGTTTCGCGTGGGGTATTTTACGGTCTACCGTCTGATGTTGAGGTGGAGTGTACGGAGTTAGATTGTCCCTCTATGCCTGGATTGACGTTTATCCGAGTGCGATGCTTAGTTATGTATGATATCGGCCTGGCTGGGGGCCCTGTCATACAAGAGTTCATTTCTGTTCACGTCCGTCGAGATGGTGCTATGCGAGGATGCCGCCGCCACCCACGATGCACCGGGTTGGGTGTGAGACTCACGCGCGACGAGTAGGAGCCGAGCTTTTGATGTAGATAATCGACACCTTTGATGGGAGCTTGTGCGCTTGATGTAGAGGGTTGATAGTTTCTTTTGAGATTTTAGGCAGGACATGGCAGAGTCCTCGCTTTTCTTGTTTTGTATCGACCCAAGAAAGGAGGAGTCCCATCTTAAAAGAATATGTAAATAAAGTGTCGATGTTCGTATATAAAATCCTGATGTGTAGCTGGTGTGTATTTGTATCATGGGTTAGAAGGGAGATAGATGACGATGTAAATTTTGCTTCCGCTATGAGTCGCGCATTGGGACCGATTCATTTAAAAAAAAAAAAATATGCCTGTAATCTGGCAAGGCTTTATTTAGCCAAGAGATAGAGATGGTAAAAGATGTAACATCGGCACTGTTAACGACCTGCGAAGGGTTCGGGGTGTTACATGATTATTCCCCGGGAGTTTCGGGATGCCCGGTGGTATACGGTACGTAAATCCAGGGGGGGCCTGGTGGTATGTTGGTACGTAATTCCGGAGGGCAGGGGAAACCATTTTCATGGCGAGCCCCTGAGATTCCCCGGGAGTGTCGGGATGCCCGGTGGTATACGGTACGTAATTCCAGGGGAGGCCTGGTGGTATGTCAGTACGTAATTCCGGAAGCCCTGTCGGAGGTTTCTGTCCGAAGGGAATGCCTCGCGATGCTAGTTGGGATGCGAGATGCCCGGCTAGGGAGTGTAAATGCCGGAAGCCTCGTCGGAGGTCTTTGCCTAAGAGGATACCTCGTGATGCTAGTTGGGATACGAGATGCCCGGAATGTGGGGGTGTCGGATGCCCGGTTGTATCTTGGATACATGCCCGGATGGTTCTCGCGATGCCAAGATTTGGTGCGAGTGATGAATGTGGGACGTAAACATTGATCCCGAGAATGAGAAATGTGGCGGTTCAAGATAAAATTGGAATTAAATCATATATGATGATATGCATGATGATATGCATGATGATGATAGATGATGATATGCATGATAATATGCATGATGATATGCATGATGATGATGATATATGATATGGCAAGATGACATGTGTGATATGATGATGCCACGATAATGATGACATGTGTGATATGATGATGCCACGATGATGATGACATGTGGCATCCCAAAATTCATAATGACCTCTAGTTACATTAAAGTCTATGAATAGGTGATGGAAGTACCATCAAGTTATTTTATGACCATTTAATCCATAATTTTTAATAAGATTTATGGCCAAGCTTTTAAGGGATAATTATGTGATAGGAAAGAAAATCCTATCATTGGCCATGTGTTTTATAAATTGGGATTTATGGAATTATGATTTCAAGATTTTGGCCATGTGGAATTTAGTAATTAAATTCTTAAAAGAAAAATTAAAGATGAATAATTGAAAGGTGAAATTAGGATTTAAATTAGGTTTGGGCCTTAAGCCCAAAAGGTGGATTTTAATGGGCCAAGTTGGCCGGCCCATTGAAGCCCACAAGTGGGCTGCCGTCAACCAAGAAAGGGGGAGGAGTGGCCGGCCCAAGCCCAAGCCCAAAAGCCCAAGCCCATCTTGCATGTGTTGTGACAAGTGGCAAGAAGTCTTCATGCATTGGCTTAGAGAGGGATGGCATGCATTGGTCAATTGGGGTGGCAAACAATGATGAGGAAATGGGGGGATAAAAGGGAAGAAGAGGAGAGAGAATGGCCGGTTAGCCATTCGGCCAAGTGAGGGAGAGAGAGAGGGAATCGTGCGAGAGAGAGAGGAAGCCGAGAGGGAGAGAAAGGAGCCCGTTCGCTGCCGTGTGCCGTCCGCTCATGCTGTTCGTGAGGTCTAGAGGCAAGTTGGGAATCCACTTTCTACTCTTGCACCAATGTTTTCGCATGAACTGTTTGGAGTCAGAAAATTGTTTGAGCTTGCATGTGTGTTTAGAGTCCGATTTTGGCTTCTATTTCTTCATGAAAGTTGTAGCTAACATCTTGAAATATAACATACTGAAATTTCGTGGAAAATGATGGAGATTTGAGGGGTCAAACCCTCATCCTACGGAGATGCTAGATCTGGAATATTTTCGTATGAACTGTTTGAGTCAGAATGTTGTGAGAGCTTGTATGCATTTTTAGAGTTCGATTTTGGCTGTGATATCTTCATGAGAGTTGTAGCTAACATCTTGAACTACAAAATACTGAAATTTCGTGGAAAATGATGGAGATTTGTGGGGTTAAACTCTCATTCTACGGAGACCTCAGATCTGGAAAGATTTTACTGACATCTTGTTGGATCTGTGCTTGCATGTTGATTTTTACTAAGAATCTCTCTTTGATTTCTTCATGAAAGTTTTAGGGAACATTTTAAACTACAACATACCCAAATTTGAAGCAAAATGAACAAGTATAACCTAGTAAATCGACTAGATCTTGAAGACGGTGATTCTGGTGATGTATTTTGAGACATCCGAGATTTCATGGACCTAAATGACGACTATAATTTGGTTATTTGGCTTAGGTTTCTTCATGAAACTTGTAGAGAACATCTTTATGTGTAACATATCCAAATTTCAGAGGAAACTAAAGAGAATAGGTAGGCTAAAACTCAATATTTCGGAGATGTATGCACTGGACGTTGCGGTAACGGATCCAGAAGCTTCGTGAGGTTGTATAAAATAATATAAAAATAATATGGCTTGGAGTTCTTCATGAAATTTGTACGAAAATGTCTTGGCTATATCCCAGTAAAATTTCATAATTTTTGGAGGCCATATGAGTATTTTAATTGAATTTATTCGGAAACTGTGCATTCTGCTTCTATCCGAATTTACATGCTGTTTTGTGTGAATTGTACCTTCTTGTGTGGAATTCGATTGGGCATGTATCTTTCATGAAATTGCTATCTTATTGACTTGTCTACCACTAGCCTTAATTTCATGATTTTTGAGAATCACATGAATATTTAAGTTCAATATTTTCTGAAAGTGGTATTTGCTGGAATTTTGTATGGATTGGATGATGATGTATTGATGCATGCATGACTATGAATTGAGATGCATGTATGAATTGAATGCTGCATATGATCTTGTTGGTCATTATATTGTGTGCCATGATGAGTTGAGAACTAAATTGGTGACCATGGATAATGACGAATGAGGAAGCCGTTTGTGGCAGATGATTATTCCCCGGTGGTTTCGGGATGCCCGGTGGTATACGGTACGTAATTCCAGGGGAGGCCTGGTGGTATGTCGGTACGTAATTCCGGAGGGTAGGGGAAACCATTTTCATGGTGAGCCCTGACGATTTCCCCAGGAGTGTTGGGATGCCCGGTGGTATATGGTACGTAATTCCAGAGGAGGGGGGATCCTGGTGGTATGTCGGTACGTAATTCCGGAAGCCCTGTCGGAGGTTTCCGCCTGAAGGGAATGCCTCGCGATGCTAGTTGAGATGCGAGATGCCCGGCCAGGGAGTGTAAATGCCGGATGCCCGGTTGTATCTTGGATACATGCCCGGATGCCTCGTGATGCCAGTTAAGATACGAGATGCCCGGAATGTGGGGGTGCCGGATGCCCGGTTGTATCTTGGATACATGCCCAGACGGTTCTCGCGATGCCAAGATTGGGCGCGAGTGATGAATGTGGGATGCAAACATTGGTCCCGGGAATAAGAAATGTGGCGGTCCAAGATGAAATTGGAATTAAATTATGCATGATGATGGTGATGATGATATATGACGACATGCATGATGATGACGATGATGATGATGATGATGATGATGATATGCATGATGATGATGATGATGATGATGATGATATGCATGATGATGGTGATGATGATATATGATGAAATGCAGGATGATATGCATGATGATATACATGATGACATGCATAATGATGATGATGATATGCATGATGATGATGATGATGATGATGATGATGATGATGATATGCATGATGATGATGATATGCATAATAATATGCATGGTGATGATGATGATGGTGATATGTATGATGATATGCATGATGATGATGATATATGATATGGCATGATAACATGTGTAATGTGATAATGTCATGATGAAGATGACATGTATGATATGATGATGCATGATAGTATGCACATGACTTCAAGGTAAGTAACGCCTACAATGCATGTATGATTTGTATGATGCATTGAGTTGTTATTGGATTCATTTACCTGCTGAGTGGTTGTACTCACCCCTTTTGGGGACCAACATTTCATATTAGTAGATGGATCGAGTGATTGGATATGACCGTGAGGAGGAGGATAGCAAAGGAAGGAGCTTTTAGACGCCGACACTGATCGATGGACTTTAAGTATATGACTGTTGGAGGAGATGTCGGTCATCTTTTGAAGTATAGCCATGTATAGGAAACTATGGCATTTCGATGTACTGACTAAAGGTGTCCATCTGATTTAAGTAAATAAAAAGTGTACGGCTTTTACTTATAAATATTTAGTAGGTGTGCATCGTTTTCTGAATATAGGGAAGGGAGTTTGTTGGATGTACTTCCGTATTTAAATTGCGCAAGGGACCGATCTAAAAGATGTAAACCCCCAGGTTGTATGGACCCACTACAATTGAAATGGTATTAGAGTGATATGTTAATAATCAAAGTGAATGGTAAGCGAACTGTGGCGACCCTAATCGGATCGGGGGCCGTCGAGGGGTGTCACATGACATGTGTGATATGATGATGCCACGATGATGATGACATGTGTATGGTATGATGGTGTCATGTGTATGATGACGATGACATGTGTGTGATATAATAATGTCATGATGACGATGATATGAGTATGACATAATGATACATATGTACGTGTTATGATTGTGGTGATGATGCATGATAGTATATGCATGGCTTCAAGGTAAGTAATGCCTGTAATGCATGTATGATTTGCATGATGCATTGAGTTGTTATTGGATTCCTTTACCTGCTGAGTGGTTGTACTCACCCCTTTTGGGGACCAACATTTCAGATTAGTAGATGGATCGAGTGATTGGATATGACCGTGAGGAGGAGGATAGCAAAGGAAGGAGCTTTTAGACGTCGACACTGATCGATGGACTTTAAGTATATGACTGTTGGAGGAGATGTCGGTCATCTTTTGAAGTATAGCCATGTATAGGAAACTATGGCATTTCGATGTACCGACTAAAGGTGTCCATCTGCTTTATGTAAATAAAAGTGTACGGCTTTAACTTGTATAAGATGTTTAGTAGGTGTGCATCGTTTTCTGAATATAGGGAAGGGAGTTTGTTGGATGTGCTTCCGTATATGGATTGCGCAAGGGACCTATCAAAAAAAAAATGTGTAAACCCCCATGGTTGTATGGACCCGCTACAATTGAAAAGGTATCAGAGTGACATGTCAATAGGAAAACTGAATGGTAAGCGATGTGGCGACCCTAATCGGATCGGGGGCCGTCGAGGGGTGCCACGATATCGGCACATGTAAATTAATTTTACATGGTTGTCGAAGCCTATTCCTACATGATGTCCTCTATGCTCCGGATATTTCACAAAACTTGGTCTCAGTAGTCGTTCTTCTTAACTTAGGTTATGTATTGAATTTTCATGGTGATTGTGTTGACATTTTGTATAGAATAGTTTATTATGGTTCAGGTCATGTATCGAGTGATTTTATAGTGTTAGACATTGACTATGATCAGTACAATATTAATGTCGATGATTGTTTTTCTTTAATTGCATATTTTAGTAATGTTGAGATTGATGCAAGTACTTGGCATGCTAAATTAGGTCACATTGGGTTGCAAAGAATGCAAAGATTAGCTAGAGAATGCCTTTTAGGGTCACTCACTAATGTTAATCTACCTGTATGTGAACATTGTCTAGCGGGAAAAACAACTAGAAAATCATTTGGTAAATGGACTAAAGCCGAAATTTTATTGCAACTCATACATTCTGACATTTGTGGTCCTTTGAATGTGAGGGTGAGGCATGAAGCCTCATATTTCATCACTTTCATAGATGACTTCACACATTTTGATTATGTTTTTCTGATCTCCCTTAAGTCATAAGCATTAGATTGCTTTAGAAGATATATAACAATGGTAGAGAATTAGTTGAACAAAACAATAAAGGCATTGAGAACCAATAGTAGACGTGAGTATCTATCGGAGCAATTCAAAGTTCTTTGTGATGAAAAGGGAATTGTACCACAATTAACTATTCCTAGTACTCCACAACAAAATGGGGTGGCTGAGAAAATGAATAGAACCCTATTTAAAATGGTTAGGTTTATGATGGTGCAAGCAAATTTACCTATCTCCTATTAGGGAGATGCATTATTGATTGCTGCCTATGTACTTAACAGAATGCCCTTAAAATCAGTCACTTCCACCTCTTATGAATTATGGACTGGTAGGATACCAGACTTGAGTATTCAACGTCCATGGGGATGTGCAGCTTATGTTCATGAATTTTCCCATAAATATGGCAAATTAGGCCATAGAGAGAAGAAATGTATCTTTATAAGATATTCTGAACACTCCAAAGGGTACGTGTTCCTAGGTGAACAAATAGATGGAAGTGTAACTGAAATGGAATCACGAGATGTCACATTCTTGGAGAACAATTTTTCTAGTAGAGGTGAGATTGATAAGGACTTCCAATTATATGAGATGGAAGATCATAATAACACACCCACTAATATTGTAGAGGGAAATGAAGATTTATCTCAACATGCAAGACCTAGTGGGAGTGTTGCATCGTTTGGCAAATTGAATTCAAGAGAAATTTAGTTGCGTAAAAGTAATCATAAAAGCATTTCTCGTCATCGTTTTGAGATTGAAAGGGAAGCATTTATGATTGTTCAGAAAAACGATGCTGAACCTAAAACTGTTCAAGAAGCTCTCTCAATGAGGGCAAATTATGTCTGGGACTTGGTTGATCTACCACCCAGTTGTAAGGCCATTAGAAACAAATGGGTCTTTAAGATTAAGCGAAGGGCGGATGGATCCGTTAAAAAGTATAAGACTCGCATTGTGGTGAAAGGTTATACTCAATAATAGGGTATAGACTATGAGGAAACCTTTTCACCAGTTGTAAGGTTTGCCTTAATACGCCTTATTCTAGTCATCGTTGCATATTTGGACCTAGAATTACATCAAATGGATATAAAGACGGCATTTCTCAATGAAGAACTAGATGAGGAAATCTATATAAAACAACTAATAGGTTTCATAGTTAAAGGTCAAGAGAATAAAGTTTGCAAACTTCATCGCTCAATATATGACCTTAAGCAATCATCTAGACAGTGGTATCTTCGTTTTCATAGAGCCATAACAACTTTTGGTTTCATAATGATCAAAAAATATTACTGTGTATATGTCAAGCGGTTCGAAGAAAAATTTGTGATTTTATCATTTTATGTGGACGATATTCTATTGGCTGGAAATGACAAGATTTTGGTTATTACCATAGAAGAATGGTTGTCCTCCAATTTTGAAATGAAGGACATGGGAGAAATTGCTTATATATTATGAGTTAAGATTGAAAGAGATCAATCAAGAAACTCCTTACTTTATCACAAGAGTCTTATATTATGAAGATTCTTGACCATTTCAATATGCAGCACTATAATCCCATCGATACCCCTGTCATGCAAGGTGAAGGCTTAAGTACTGAGATGTGTCCTAAGACTCCAGAAGAAATTAAAGTAATGAAAATTGTTCTTTACGCTAGTACGGTCGGAAGTTTGATGTATGTTATGATGTATACTCGACCCGACATATGTTATGCCGTGTGATTGGTGAGTCGATATCAATTAAATTTCGATCAAGCACACTGGAAAGTAGTGAAGAGGATCCTGAGATACTTGAAGGGCACTATGGACTATCGACTTTGTTACCAAGGGAATGATATACGTTTATTAGGCTATTCAGATGCTGATGGGGGTGGAGACCTGGATGAGCGTAAATCGACTTCTGGATATGCATTCTTGCTCAATGGAGGTGCAATTTCTTAGAATAGCAAGAAACAGACATGCACGGCCTTGTCTATGATGAAAGCAGAATTTATTGCATGTTCTGTCGCAGTGTAAGAAGCAGTATGGCTAAAACGTTTCTTGGAAAAATTAGCCACTGTCACTGAAGTTCCAAGACCAATGACAGTTTATTGCGATAGTTAAGTAGCCATTGCCTATGTGAAAGATCCTAAGTATCGTGAAAGGACAAAGCATATTGACATAAAGAACAACTTCATCAGAGAAATTATAGCTTAGAAAGAAGTGATCCTACAATGCATTTCAACTAATAAAATGGTTGCTGATCCATTTACAAAGGCTATTTAGAGACATATTCTTGACCCATAGGATGTCACTAAGATTGCGTAGAATGTGATATGTGTTATTGTAGAGGATCATTGATTTATATATATGTGGGCATATATATTGTACTTATTTTTCTATTAGTGACTTTGATGTTTTATTAATAAGTACAAATCCATCATGAGACTAGCACAAGCACACATATATTACTGGAAAGTATGTCAGCAGGCAATGATTGGCTCACTCACATGAGCAATCACCTCAAGTGCTATAGTTAGCACGTTGAGATGAAACGTTATGTACAAATAAATGCTGAGATGAGACGTTATGTACAAATAAATACTGAAGAGCAAGTATATTACATAAAATATGTCACCTTGATTTGAGTCACGATGAGGTTTGTGATTTGTTTATAATAAGACCAAACATGATAGTCCCACAATTATGTATGCCTGTAAGATGTCGGATGTAAGTACTTAATTGGACGCTATAGAAAGCGAGTTGATATAACACTCAAGTTAAACATGAGTACGTGAAAGGCATGTGACTATGTTTAGGCTAAAATCTGTATAGTGGATATATTTAATAAATGACATACACTCTCATAAAAAGAAAAATCCACTATAGCATGTAATTCATACTACATGTGCATTGTACTACCAACAATGGAAGGTGAGTAAAATTATCCCTATTTACTTATCGTGTGAGCCCTTGAGGTAATTTATAATTTACCTCATTTTGTGCTCTATGTTACTTCTGACTATGTTCTCGAAGTGAAAGATCAATATTGTTACTTTAGCATGTTACTGGTGGTCATGAATAGATATGGCTTTATGGGACGTGTCTAGGAAAGTAGTTGTTCTGAAATGGAGAGAGACATGAGTGCGAAGGAAGACTATTCTTGTTTTGCATTTATCACACATATTTACTGGTTGACCAATTATATCGCCTTATGTGGTTGCAGATATAATTGTAAATACATGGTGTTTTGAGAATAATCAAGTATAGCCTTTAAGGGATAGGTATACTTAGATTGATGTAACAAAATATGTCTGGGGCACTGTGAGACATTGATTATTATTATTATTTTTTTTTAGGGTTGTAGCCATTTTGTCATCCCTAACAAGTGCATAATTTGAACTCCCAAGTGCAAGTGTATTCACTGGTCGCACGGCTTACTTGCTAGTATGAATTGTTTTGTAAAGTTGATGAATGTTGAATGTCTTATATTCTTGATAGAGCGCTATCAAGCCCATCATGTCCGAGTGGGAGATGTTGTACTTTAACTAGTACGTCCATGATCGGGTGCGATTGGATCGCACCGTATCATCTTGATACGTTACGATGAAAAGATATCCCTTCAAAGGGTACGAAGGGATATGTATAAGAGTCTCCTGAAGACAACCATTGGAACGGTTGGTAGAGCATATGATCTGAAAATCCTCTCATTTGTTTGTTCCATTTCCATCAAAGGGAGAAAGCATTCCATTTCGCTTTTACAAGAACAGTTTGCATTTACGCCGTTGAAATTGGGTGTTTTCCTTGTGATTACATTCAAACCAACATGAAGTATTATTGTTCGTGATTCATCTGCAATTTAGCATTCGTTTCGGGGTTAGTTGTTGTTTGCACATCGGATAAAGGTAAGTCATCTTCTGCTGACTTGAATTCCGATATATATTTGTTTGTTGATTGGGGGTTTATTTAATTTGCTTCCGCATGTATTTAATTGAAAGATAAAAAAAGAATGTGTTGGCGACGCGTCCTGAGATGTAGCATTTTTAATCGACCGCCGAGGGATGTGTGCGTACCCGGGGTTCGAGGCGTGACAATTCACATAAAGACTTAGTCGCGTGAGGAGTCCTAGTTTTCTAATCCCTCTTGGAATAGATACTAGCAACTCATTATGGAAAAGGACAATAGCACTCAGATTGGTCAAGTTCCCTATGGGTATAGGATAGGACCTGACAACTTATTTATATATAGAAATAGTACACTGAGGAGTTGTAGCTTTCCAATCTCTTTTGGAATAGACCCTGACAACTCATTTTGGCTAACGGAAAGAACTTTTAGCTTGACCAAATTACCTAAGGAGGATGGGATGTGACCTGACAATTTATTCATGAAAATGTCAAGGTTAGATAGATTGGTCAAGTTCCCTCTGGATGGTGGAATAGGACCTGTTAATCATTAGCTTGCAGTTGGAAATGTACGAGGGATCTCATTGCTCCAATTTCCGAAGGTAAGGGGCCAAAAAGTTAATTGCCATAGACATAAAGAAATACCAAATTACTAAGATTTCCTAGAATTGTAGGGATGGATTTGTTAAGATACTTACTTGATATACCTAGGAAACGAAGAGATCCCAACATTCCTATTTCTTTTGGAATTGGCCCAATCAGTAGATTATCGCTAAGATTTATTTGCCACAAGCTGCTCATCTTTCCAATGGAAGAAGGAATTGGACCGGGTGAAATTATTACCTGAAATAATGAGAACTTGTAAAGATTGCGACGACCCAAGTCGAGTTGCAATATTTCCAGAAAGTTGGTTGTCAGACAGGTAAAGAAATGCTAAATTACGTAAGAGCTCCCAGAGTTGTAGAAATGGGTCCATTGAAATAATTTTTTGATATATCAAGGTAACTAATAGACCCCAACATTCCTATTTCCTTTGGAATGGGTCCCATGAGTTGATTACTGCTAAGATTTTCTGCCACAAGCTACTCACATTTCCAATGGAAGAAGGAATTGAACCGGTGAAATTATTACCCCAAAGAATGAGAACTTCTAGAGATCACAGTGACCCGAGTGGAGTTGGAATGTTTCCCAAAGGGTTATTTTGAGAGCAATTAATATGAGTAAGCTTGGAGAGATTGCCAATGCTCAGAGGGGTGTTCCCAAAGAGCAAGTTGTTGGCAAGGTTAAGGGTGACTAGGAGAAATTGAGATGTCGAAGCATACCGTGTACGGCAGAATTTGACAGATTCAAGCTAGTGATGCTCCCGAAAGGATCACAATCGATTCTATGCCACAAAGAAGGGTTGCTTCCTTTCCACAAAGACAAAGTATAGCGACTCCCACTGTCTAGTTTAGAATTCCATGTTAGGAGTGCCTCTAGTTCCTCATTTCTGGTTTGGTTACTCGCACCAGATGCGACCACTAGAGAATGGCTTCGAGATGAACCAAAACAAGGCATTTCTTGCACGAGGATGAGGAGGACGTAAGACAGGAACAACATTGAGAGTTGTTTTTTCTCGTAGGCCACGAAAGTTTAAGTTATTTCGGGTGGGCTTTTCTACGTTTATAGGTGCATATGTGTTGAAATAGAAAAAGTTGGACCATCAAGTCAACGACCAAGTCAATAATCACTTTTCCTAGTGAGGGCGAGAACATTTCAAATTTCATTTTAGGAGAAATTACACAAGACTTCGGAATCTGAGGGAGTAATTGTTTGCTCCTAAACTTATAATGTTACCCAATTATCTTTTGAACTTTTATTGGTTACCGCCATTAATCTTTCGTTATATTTTCTGAGGCAATCCTTTGGGACAAACACTATGTAAGCTACAAAAATTACAGAGGCGCTTGTGTTTCAAAAAGTTGTAGACAAATATCCCTTGGCAATGACAAGGTGACTTGTCCAACGATTATTTGGTATATTCTCAATTAACACTGTCAGAAAAAAAGTTCGGTAATATTACCAATTATGAATCATTATATCCCCTCGTGCGAATAATATGATCTTTAGTCTCCTTCCGTTTAAGAATTCAAGAAATAGAGAAATGACTTAAGGCAAAGGTCATAGTCAAGAAGCCAATTCAATTATTGCGGATCCTATCTCACATGGAAGGCACAGGCCATATGCAATCCACTTTTTTGGACCCATGTTCTCTTTCTTTTGTAGTCTTCAGTGACAGTGACCCTATAACATATACTGTGTTATGTCTAACTTTCATTTACGATTTTTGGCCCTTCATTTTTTTATTTAAATATTCATACTTTTTTTTCGTTGTAATTAGTTGCCCATTTCAACTAAATATCAATCGAAGTCGTTGTTCCATTGGCTTGTCCTATGGATATTTAAGTGATTTTCATGATCCATTCATAATCATCAATTTTGGCGATAGATGCCTAACAATTGCTCTTTTAAACATTTTCATAACTGGGTTTTTGTAATCGTAAATGAATCAAACGAATAAAGGCAAAAAGCATAATCAATATATTGCTAACATAAAATGACACTTGAAAGAAACGAAATTGTATGTGTAGGAAATTAAATTTCATAACCTGTTGGAGATCATATACATTGCTTATCCACTTTCATTTTATTATAATTGTTAACCTTCCATTATATTTTTCGTTAATATATGTGACATCCTGAAATTTGACCCCATTTCAATATATAAGAAATGATTATTTCGTCGACGCGCTTATGGTTAATTTATTCGAACTGATCACTCGTGAGTTAACTAATCTATTAGGTGAGGCCGTTAAGAGATATAAACGCGATAGACTAAAGAATTCAATCAGAAATCGACTGCTCCACCATAATAATTGGTAAGGGTCAATACGACACCATTATAAATCGATTAGCGAATGGATATAAGTCGATTCGATGGAAGTACATAGTCAAATTACGGATGGTTCCACACGATTATGATATTCGCGTCGAACGACAATAACCCGATTTTCTATCGATATTATATTTAGGAAACGTAATTGAACCATTGCGATTATATGACAACCGAGGGTCGTCTACAATTCGAAGATGCACAAACGTGGATCGAAAATTATCGACCACGGGTCAAACGCACTAAAACCCCTAAAAGCTACCCGATAGGTTAGGTCGTATTAAAGTTACGTTCGGTCAATTTTAACCATGAAATTTAATTCGGTTTCAGGAACCAAACGTTCAAGCGTGTCACGATTTGTTTATTGGACGTCGTCTCATAAACGTGCTTTTTAACAAAATGACTTGATTTCACCATCAAACAAATTCTAATTAAATGCACCTATTATGCAAATTAATTAACATGCAGCTAATATTTTTGTATTTTTATTGAAATTCGGAAATAATAAAAACACTAATTAAACTATCTAAAATGAATAATTTTCTAATTTATTTTAGGGATTAATTTGATTTAAATCCTATCCTATCTTAGAAAAACTATTTTAGAAAAATTATCAAGATATGCCAACATTATTTAAAAGTCTGTCTATATATATATATATATATAAATTAACCCTAATTTATTACAAAAAAATCAATCTAAAAGTGCAATCCTAAAAATGCAATTCTAATTTACTAAACCTACGCATTCCTATGCAAGATTTAATCTTTTGATTTTTTTTTCTATTTTTATGTTTTTTAGGATTTTTTTTTCAAGACAAGCAATTATGAAATTACATCTAAAATAATCAAGATAGTCAACAAATAAATGATTAAAATAATTGAAAAAATAACCTGTTGTCGCACATGTTAAATTAACGATTACTCTAACCCTAAGTATCACGACATATAAAAAGATTCAAAATAATTAAAATCTGATCCGAAGTCTTACGGATCAAATTAATAATTACAATGATTTGACAATTAAAATACTATCAAAATTCCCAAGAATTAATATAATAAAAAATTGATCCGATGTCTTATGGATCAAATTAATAATTACAAAAATCTTGGGCAAAGCCTTGAGGGTAATTCCTAAACTATACAAATAATTAACATTGATATATCATGTTCTAACTTAAGCAATAATAATAAAACTTAATAAATAAATGAATGAATAAAAATAGAATAAAAAAATAAATAAACCACCTAGGACTCAAAGGAGGACACCGGCAAGCGGCAGCTGAGCGTCAAGGATGGGCGGAGGGTGGCTGGCGTCGAAGCTCTAGTGAGGGCTGGTCGACGGGAAGGTGATGTGGAGGCAGTTTTGCTGTTGCATCGAACGGACGCGACAACTGGCTGCTAGTTGCATCGGCGGTGGTGTAGCGAGGGGGGCTAAGGCACAGAGGTGCAGGGGAACTCGGAGCAATGGTGGCTGGCAACAGTGGCGTCACACGGCGTGTGGTGGCTCAGCATTTGGTTCCGGAGTCACGAGTCAGCAGGCAAAGCGGTAACAGCGAGCGAGCAGAGGTGCTATTGCAATGGCGTCGATTGAGTGGAAACAGACCACCGGGTTGCTGAGTGCGAGTTGCAGAGGCACAATGGCGTCGAGCTTCAGCGAAGGGGGAAACCGGCGTTGCAACGGGTTTGGGTTTTGGCTCATGGACGAAGGCGATCGGTGACCAGATCAGCGGGTTGCAGTGAGCGTTGGCAAGCAAGATTGGCACGACGAGCTTCGCGGGGGAGACCGACGATGTGGCGGTGGAGGAAACGCAACAGTGGAGGCGTGTGGCACTTGGGTTGTCGCAGGTTGCTGGTACGGGTCGTTGGATGAAAGTCTGCTACAGTTAGGAGCGGCGGAGGGGGCGTTGGCCGAGAGCATTGCAGTAGCGGAGGGTCGTGGTGCTGCAGCGATGGTGTTGAGTCACAACGAGCGACGATGGCGAGGTGGAACGAAGAACGAGTCGGCGAGCGGAGAAGTGGTGAATCGTGAAGGCGGCTGGTGTTGTGGTGGCACGATGGTGGTCGGCGCGGCTTGGGCTGGCACTACCGAAGGGTCCTCGCGAGGAAGACGACGATGCAATGCTTTTCCTCTTTCATTTTTTTTTTATTACCTGTCTCACGTCTCTTACGTTGCTTCTCTCTAATCACTTTTTGACTTTGACCTTGTATGGGAGTGCAGGCTCTTTTTTTTCTCTCTTTTTTTTACTCTTTTTTCCCCACACGATTTCTTTTCCCTCAATTTTTTTCGAACCTCCTCTCTCTTGGTCACAAAAAATTGTGGCCTTTTTATAGTGTTTCTAAACGGTCGTTTTTTTATGGTATTTTCCGAGTTTCCATCTTTTGTTGCATTGATTTATGGCTGCAGATCGAGCGTGATTTCGCAATCAGCTCAATTTTGCTTTGATTCCTTCCCTTTTATCAAAATCCTTGCCCTTTACTCACTTGATTTTTTAATTGCTTTTGCATTTATCAAAATATGAATATTCATTAGAATTTCGAACTTCCATGCATAATCAATCAAATTACTTTTCCCCTATTTTTTTTCCTTTTATTTGTCTTGATGCGATTTTTATTTTCCTAAATTTGCCAAAATTAGGTGTCAACAACTACCCCTCTTTGAAGGTGAGCTCATAGTGGTTTCTTTTAAAGACAAATTAAGACCTAAATTTTGATCATGCACATACACTGAATGACCTTTTTCTTTTTTGGGGAAATTGAATCCTGTTTCGAAATGCAATAGTGTATGACAATGCTAATGTAAATGTATGGTGCAAAAAGAGAGCATACCTGTAGTTACTTACCAATCAGTGCGGTATAGCATCTTGAGGTACAAGATTTACTCCACAAGTGCCCAGTCTTCATTAAGGTTCCTTGAAGAGTCTAGTGTTTATCGAAATACCTAGATTCAGACTAAGGTATAATGAGAAAGATCAAAAAACATTCATATCCAGAGTGAAATGTTCAATGAAAAGAATTATGACATTCAAATCCAAACTGAAATGTCAAGATTTTGGGACTCAAAACACCTAGATCTAGACTAAGGTATAACGAGAAAGATCGAAAAACATTCACATCTAGAGTGAAATGTTCAATGGGAAGAGTTAAGACATCCAGATCTAGACTAAGATGTCAAGATTTTGAAATTCAAAATACCTAGATCCGAACTAAGGTATAACGAGAAAGATCGAAAAACATTCACATCCAAAGTGAAATGTTTAACGAAAGGAATTATGACATTCAGATCCAGACTGAAATGTTAAGATTTTGGGACTTGAAACACCTAGATCTAGACTAAGGTATAACGAGAAAGATCGAAAAACATTCACATCCAGAGTGAAATGTTCAACGAGAAGAGTTAAGATATCTAGATCCAAACTAAGATGTCAAGATTTTGAAATTCGAAATACCTAAATCTAGACTAAGGTATAATGAGAAAGATCGAAAGACATTCACATCTAGAGTGAAATGTTTAACGAAAAGAATTATGACATTCAATCCAGACTGAAATGTCAAGATTTTGGAACTCGAAATACCTAGATCCAAACAAAGGTATGACGAGAAAGATTGAAAAACATTCACATCCAGAGTAAAATAATTAATGAAAAGAATTAAGACATCTAGATTCGGACTGAGATGTCAAGAACGGATTGAAAGATTTTGGTGAGATTCACCGACTCTCAATTTCTGAAGATTGAAGGAGATGCTCAAACTTTCCTTTAAGCATTTAAATCTAAATTAGAAGACGAATTACCTAAGTCTTACCTCGAGTAGTTCAAAATAATTTGATACTTACCCAAGGCTCCCTTCATGAAGGCTTGATTGATTGGGTTACCAGACAGTTTGGACAAATCTCAATGCTCTAGGGCAAATTGCTGCTTGGCCTTCATGAGAACTTCACCTGTCAAACATGGTCAGTAATAATAAGTAAATGCATTCATCACTCATTTCCATTATTACCAGAATTCCATGTGGAGTGTCGTAACCAAGACAATCCACTCTTGTAATGAAGATATCCTGAGAATGTCAAATGAGAAACTTTTGATTTGAATGGACTTTCACTCACTCTCATTGAAAATGCTGTTTCACCCCAACAATTGATGCGAGCATATAAGAATCACTCTACCTCATCGTTGTTGTGTGAAGCAAAGGTCTGAGTATTCTCACAAGTGATACAACCTTACCAATCTGAGAGGTCTTCAATGGGGGTCCTAATGTGGGCTTGGTCAATGGCTTAACAAAAGGGACTATTTGAGTCAAAGCTATTGAAAGAATGATATTCTGTAATTATCTTGGGGTTTATAGGTTAAGAAATATACGAAATGAGGTAGAAATTGCCTTACTCGCACTTCTTCAAGGGATGCTTTCAAACATATAAACTTTTACGTTAATTCAAGTGCCCTAATTTGAAGAGACTTTGCAAGGGACGTAACGTAGGCTTGGTTCATTGGTGAGAAACAACAGGATTATTAGGCTCAAAAAGTGTTTAGGGGGGTCAAAGTTGGTGATCATCTTGACATCTTCAATTTTCTTCTTCACAATCGAGGATTCTCTTCAGATCAACTCTCCACTGATGGCAACATCTCAGCATTTGAGTTTTTCATACCACCTTGTCAGGGATATGAATTCAACCAATGTTTGATTTTGTTTTTTTGTTTTTTTTATGGCATTGGCCTTGCTTTTACCAGGCACACTACTTTTTCATGCCCCTTACTTTCTTTGGACTTGCACAGTCTCCATCTTTTTCAGCATTCTAAACCATGCTACTTGTGATTCCCCCCCTTTTTTGCCTTACCCTGGTGTGGGGGATGATCACCAACTGGGTTTAATATGAAATGAATTCATAGGCTCAAATGGGCTACGCAATGGATGAAAGTGTATAGGATAGAGAAAAAACTGCTCTTCATCACCCTAAGGCACTCCAAATTATCGTACAAGTTACATTGCAAAAGCAATTCTCGAAGATCGATGCAAGTGTGAGTCCGAAAATTCCTACCATTCATTTCAAATTTTGTCCTAGCATGGGATGATCCTTGGCAGGGATAATTTAAAAAGAATCTCCATAAGTGTATGGGGCTCAAAGGGGTTAAACATTGGATCACTTGTAGTGATTGGGGATAGAGAAAATAATGCCTCTCATCACCTTGATTGACGTATCTTTTGCGAGATAACCTTTTTCCTTGTGGGCATCAGATTTTTCACTCAACTCACTAGGGGTTGGTGTATAAAATAAGGTTCACCTTTCATCATCCAAAAGTTTCCCATTTGACAAATTCGATTTATCTCACACAATTCATCATGGAAAACATGCAAGATTTGCAACAAATTTGAACAATTCATCTCATTGAGACAATTTATTCATCATAAAAATGCTTGCAGTTCAAAACATAATATGGCAAATTCTATCATGAATAATACTTCCTGACAGCATCAAAATTAACTAGAGTGGAAAACTCACAACCATCCATTTCTGCTAGGATCAAGGCACCTCCAGATAGCACCTTCTTCACCACATATGGCCCACAATAATTCGGAGCAAACTTGCCCCGAGGATCCGAAAAAATTGGCAATAGCTTCCTTAAGACTAGGTCATTTACCTCGAAATGTCTTGGCCGCAGCTTCCGGTTGAAAGACCTGACTACTCTCTGTTGATATGTTTGGCCATGACAAAGAGCTTTCAGCCTTTTCTCATCAATCAGGTTCAACTACTCAAATCTTTGCTACGACCATTTCTCCTCAGACAATTCCACTTGGGATAAAACTCTCAGGGAAGGAATCTCCATCTCCACAGGTAGAACTACCTCCATTCCGTACACCAAAGTAAAAGGGGTTGCCCCAGTAGAAGTACGAATCGATATTCGGTACGCCATTAGTGCGGAAGGTAACCTATCATGCCAATCTAAATAATTCTTGGCCCCATTCATTTAAGGGCAATAAAGAGATGAATTCAGATGTTTGATCTTGAACTTGCTAACCAACTCATCAATAAGCTTGTTGTTCAAATTTGTCCCGTTGTCAATGACAATTACTTTGGGGATGCCATAGCGAGCAATTATGTCTCGCCTAATGAATTTCATGACATTGCGGGCGGTGACACTTGCAAAGGATGAAGCTTCGATCCAGTTGGAAAAATAGTCTATTGCCACCAAGATGAATCGATGCCCGTTTGAAGCCTTAGGATTTATTGGGCCGATCACATCAATGCCCCACATTGAGACGGGCCATGGCTCAGAAAACTGGTGTAGCTCAGTTGGCAGAACATTTATCTTATCATCATGAATCTGGCAGCGGTGACAACTTCATACATGCTTGATATAGTCATTTTCTAGTGTAAGCTAGTAGTAGCCCAATCTCATAATCTTCTTAGCCATCATGTGCCCGTTCATATGAGGGCCACATATTCCTTTGTGCACTTCCTACATGATTTAAGTGGCTTCGGCTACATTCACACACCGCAACAAGACTGAATCATAAGATCTCTTGTACAAATTCTCACCACTAACGAAGAATTTTGAGGCCATCTTTATGATGTACTTCCTATTAGCCGGAGTGCTCCATTCAGGAAATTTCTGCTTTTTAATGTAGTTCATGATATCGTAATACCATGGTTTTTTGTTAGGTTCTTCAATCACGATCAAACAATAAGCCGGCTTCGGTAGAACCTCTATTCTCAATGGCTTGACTTCTAATCTGTTAGTGACTTGCAACATAAATGACAAAGTCGTGAGTGCATCCGCAAATTGATTATGAGACCTTGGCAAGTATTCAAATGAAATTTTCTTGAACTCCTTTACCAGATCTTCTAAATACTCGTGGTACAGGAGCAACTTGGCATCTTTGGTCTTCCATTCACCTACGGTCTATAGTATGATTAGTGCGGAATCTCCAAACACTTTCAACTTAGCCACACCCATCTCAATTGCAGCTTGAAGCCCGAGGATGCAAGTTTCATACTCGGCCACATTGTTAGTGCACGGGAATATCAATTTTGCAGCTATCGGATGGTGTTGTTCATCTGGGGATATCATAACTGGCCCAGTGCTTGAACCAAACAACTTCACAGCTCCATCAAAGAACATTGTCCATGAGTCTTCATTTACGCTCAAGACACGGTCTTCTAGGTAACGGTCATCATCATTTGAGACTCCTGAATTCTTGACCAATAGATTAGCAATCACTCGACCCTCAACCGACTTTTGTGGCACAAATTGCACATCAAATTCTGAGATTAAAATTTGCCACTTCGCCAACTTACCCACCAAAGCTAGCCGATCAAGCAAATACTTGATAGGATTGTTGTCCATCATGAGAAACGTCTGATGATGTAGTGTGTACTGTTGCAATCTATACAATACCCACACTAATGCCGCACAAGTCCTTTCATCATCAAAATATTTCTGCTCTGATATAGTGAACTTTTTGCTCAGGTAATAAATGGCTCGCTCTCTTCTGTCGACAGGACTTTCCTGAGCCAGCATTGCACCTAATGATTCACTGTGAATGGTGAGGTAAAGAGTCAGGGGGTGCCTTAGCAATAATGGGACAAGCACCGGTGGATTCATCAAGTATTGCTTCAACTTGTTGAACGCTTCTTCACACCCATCATCTCACTTGACTTGCACATTCTTCTTTAGGAGCTTGAAAAACGGCTTCGCAGTTTCAGAAAGTTGGGAAATGAATCAGGCGACGTAATTCAATCTCCCCAAAAGGCTCTGGACTTCTTTCACCGTTGACGGAGGTCACAGCTCACATATGGCCTTAGCCTTAGATGGGTCGATCTCAATCCTTTTGCTGCTCAAAATGAATTAGAGTAATTTACCAGATATTGCACCAAACACGCACTTAGCGGGATATAGCCAAAGCTTGAACTCATAAAGTCGATCGAACAATTTCTTCAAGGTTTCAACATGGCTTTTTTTGGGTCAGGTCTTTGCAATCATATCATTAACATAGGCCTTAATCTTTTGGTGCATCATGTCATGAAATAAAGCTACCATGGCTCGTTGGTAGGTTGCCCCTGCATTCCTGAGTCCGGAGGGCATGACCTTATAATGGAAGGTTCCCCATGAGGTGATAAATGCAGTCTTCTCCCTGTCTTCCTCCTTCGTCCTTATCTGATTGTATCCGGAAAAACCATCCATAAACGAGAACAATTCAAATCGACAGTACTATCCACAAGAACATCTATGTGAGGTAACGGGAAATCATCCTTTGGGCTAGCCTTGTTCAAATCTCGATAATCGACACAAACTCAAACTCGACCATCCTTCTTCATTACTAGCACAATGTTAGCCACCCATTCTGAGTATTGTGAGACTTCAATGAATCCCACCTTCGAAAGTTTCATCACTTCTTCCTCTATCTTCTTCGAGAGCTCGAGTTTAGTTCTTCGCAGCCTCTACTTCTTAGGTGGCACGTTCATATTAGTAGGCAAGCAGTGCTCCATGATTGACGGGTCTAACCCAGGCATGTCAGCGTAGGTCCATGCAAAAACATCCTAGTATTCCTTCAGTAGTTGAATTAGGTGCTCGGCCTCATCTTTGGGGAGATTCGCCCCAATTTTCACCTCCTTGGCTTCTTCAGTGTCACCTAAATTAATAATGACGGTCTGCTCGGATGTAAGAGCCTTGGCTTTTTCATGTTGTTCCTAGCTACGCTGCACTTTGATCGAGTCTTTGGGATCATCATTATTAGCACTTGTTGCATTGGATTGGACCATTTCCATACCTCTGCATGCCGTGAGATTGCCCCTGAAACAATGAATAGATAAATCAAAAAGACAAACAGAGTAAAATACTTTTTCTCTCTTTTTGTTTTTTTGTTTGCCCTTTTTTGTTTTGTTTTGTTTTTTTTTTTTTGAAATTCTTTTACAAAAACATTTTCAAAACATTTTGACACAAGGAAGCATGATGAAGCCCAGGCCTCAGAATTCTCCTTGGAATTTTTTTTTTTTTATCGGCTAGGTATCATTACCGAGCTAGTTTAGTGTACCTCATTATGCTCTCAAAATAAAATATGTAATTTCATTGAAATTCATCAATCAATTACATTTATTGAATGGAAAAGTGCAACACTTAATCACTAAAAGAAAAAAAAAACTGAAAACATCTCTTAGAAAGCAATAAAAATTCCCATGCAGGGGAACGTGTAAAAGTAGTAAAAAAGGTTACTCTTGTGGGCTAGGGCCCATCTATTATGGGGGTCCTTCATCAATGGCTCTTATGATGAGGTCATCAAACAAGCTTGTAACTCCTTCCAAAGCATCATCAGGGTTCTCTATTTTCGAGGCTGTCGGATCATCCATACCACCCCATCCATCAAAGACTACGTCGCGGGGATCAATGTAAAAGTCGGGAGGAGCCGAATACTTCACCAAATAGTCGAATTTGCCACTTGGCTGCCCCAGGGTGTCCATCACTTCTTCTTCTTCTTGCATCATTATCGGAGGACCAGGGAATGTCTTGCGAATGTTTGGAGGTAGTGAGTTTTGCCTCTCTCGCCCTTGCTCGGGTGGCGTGTGACATCCTGAATTTCACCGACCTTTATTAGTGTAATTAGATCATTAAAGACTCGAATTACTTTAGATTGGGCTAGAAAGCAAACCCAATGGACCATGAGGAATGTGTGGGCTTGAGAAGTAGGCGGGCCACACAAGTTTTCATATTGGGCTTGATAAGCCGAATGGAAGATCTGGGCTTGGGCTTAGCTTAGAGCAGGCCAATATTTAGAATTGTTAGATTGGTAAATTTAGTTTGATGGACCGTGATTGTTGTAGATTGAGCCTGTTGGGCTAGAGATGGATATTTAGGCCTAAGTAATTTTATTTCTATCAAGTCTATAGATTATAGTTATTATAAATTGGTTTAGTGATTGTAATGCTAATGTCAATTTCTAACTTTAGCATTTCTTGTGATAAATTCTCTATTGACTAACACTAACTAGTCAATATGTCATATAATTTCATAACTTTTTATAATTACAAGAGGATTGAAATCAAGTGGAATCAAAAGGGAATTAAGTGAAAAACATTAGAAACAAATGAATTGACTAATGATATGGATTAAAGGTTAATGGATGGCGAACGACAGATGGCGAAAGTATCATGCATGAAGGCCACGGTTTCTCTCTCTTTTCTCTTTGTTCTCTCTCTCTTCTCCCACGGTTTTCTCTCCAAAACCGAAACCAAGCAACAAGAGACGTAATCTGTGAAATCCGGATTTTCGGGTTTTAATTTCGACTGGATAAATAGGGCTGTCTTCGTTCAATTGAAGCCAGAGATTGTGAAATTGGGATGCAAGTATGCCACAATGGTAAGGAAAAATACCAATTTGATTGATGAGGTGTTGAATGAATTAATGGGGGTCAATTTGATTTAATTCAAGTGGGATTAAGGTTTAATTGGAAGAGAATTAAGTGGAATTGAAGACATTGTTGCACAAGTTTTAGGCCCCGGCGGAAAATGGAATTGCACCCATTGGAAGAGGTTGTGGGAGATAGTGGAGTGTGATGTCATCCTAGGTCATGGTGGGCCATTTTTGTTGAATAAAAGAAAGAGAAAAAGAAAAGAAAAAGCCCCCCTTCTTCTCTCTCCTCCCTCTCTTCTTCCTCCCAACCGTGCGACTCCTTCATCTCCATCTTCTTCATCTCCTTCTTCTTTGAAAACCCAGCAACCAGCAAGCTGGAGAAGCCGCCGCCCCTCCGTTGCTCGTCGCCGCCTCGCGCGACTGCGCGACGCCCCGCGCCCGCGCGCGCACCTCGCCTCGCCGTCCCGCTCGACCCCGCCTCGCCGCACCAGCCGCACGCCGCCGCCCCTTCGCTATTTGCTCGGCCTCTCGTCGCCGTCGCTGCCCGCATGCCGTCGTCGCCGTCGCCATCGCTGCTGCCGTACGTCTGCCCCGTGCCGCTCGCACGTCTGCCCCGTGCCGCTCGCACGTCTCCGCCCCTTGCTGCCGTCGTCCCTGATTCAGCCAAGTTCCAGCAGCCATTTTCAGATCTGGTGGACCTCCGTCGGAGCCGTCTAGCCCACCTCCGGCCATTGTGAAGCCTCGCCTAAGTCCGGTTCAGCTCCTCCGCCATTCCTCCGCCCATTCCGGCGCTGGATCTACCCTTCCTCGGCCTCAAACCGCCATGGACAGCAGCTAAAAAAAAATGGGTATGCAGCGGACGTTTGGCCCGTTTTGGCCGCCTTCCCGAGCCCGGATGCTCGGCCCGCTTTGAGGAAAGTTGATCCTCGCGTCGTCCCCGTCGTTTTGGTCCGCTCGGCTCGCTAATCCGGTGAGTTTAACTCACTAAATCTTGATTAGACGGTTAATTATGCCCTAAGTGTGCTTAGTCTAAGTTAAGCAAGTTTAGGTGGATATTTTAGTTTATTTAATTATGATTTGGATTAAAAGGTTTATTTAATTTAAAGTGTGTTTAATTAAAGGCTAAGATAGTTTATTTGATAATAAACCTTGATGGGACATAATAGGGTTTTACTTTTGAATTATTTAATTGTTTCGAAATTATGGAAATTATAATATTATATTATATTCCGAAATTATTAAAATATTATTATTTATAAAAAAAAACGGAAAAATTATTTTTGACCCCGGTTGCTCAGATTTTCGTGCGATCGCTGCTGTGTGTTCGGATTTTGAAATTGATGGTTGGATATTATAAATTGAGCGTGGTTGATGAAAAATATGAATATTATTATTTAATTAATTTTCGGAATAAATTTAATTATTTATTAAAATTCAAAATTTCGTCGGGACCCTAAACTCTCAGAATTTCGTGCCGATCGTTGCTGTGTATGTAGAATTTGAATTTAATAATTGATTGTGGCAAATTGAGTATTGATTGTGATAAATATTGATTTTATTCATAAAATCCCAAGTGTCGAGTTCGGCATTAAAATTGGATTGTTAATGGCTAATATCGTAATTGGATTATATGAGTGAAATGTATAATATCCAATGATCGGTATCGAATTGTGGTGTGCTAGTTGAAAGGCTCGGGTCGCAGTAGTGGCTAGGCCGACTGGATCCTTATTCTTCTAGAATGCCGTCAAGAGAATGACGTGGCTTGGTCGCAGTAGTGGCAAGACCGACTGGGCCTTTATTCTTCTAGAAATGCCGTCAAGAGAATGACGTGGCTTGGTTGCAGTAGTGGCGAGACCGACTGGACCTTTATTCTTCTAGAAATGCCGTCAAGAGAATGACGTGGCTTGGTGGCAGTAGTGGGGAGACCGACTGGACCTTTATTCTTCTAGAAATGCCGTCAAGAGAATGACGTGGCTTGGTGGCAGTAGTGGGGAGACCGACTGGACCTTTATTCTTCTAGAAATGCCGTCAAGAGAATGACGTGGCTTGGTCGCAGTAGTGGCGAGACCGACTGGACCTTTATTTTTCTAGAAATGCCGTAATGTTAGTAGATATCTGACCTACGAGTAGGCTATGCTATTGTGTGGAAGTGAATAATAATTGGGATGCGTGCTAAGTGCGATCGTGATTTATATGAAAGTGATGACGTTCCAATTGTTTGAATTATTATTACTACCTGAAATTGTGTGATACAAATTGTGCTAACCTGCATGAAGGAATTGAGGCGAGGTAAGTTCTCTGTGTGATGTGGTTAGGCCATCCTTGGGCGTATTTTCTTTCTAATAGGGGTTTAGGGGGTTGAACTTGCTGAGACGTTGTCTCAGTGGTTATTGAATAACCATTTCAGGTCCCTGGTGGACGGAGCGGCCAGATAGCTTTGGTTGGCCTTGAAGAGTTGGAGAAGTGAAGTCATAAGGATTGGAGATCGTGTACGACTTGTAGGTCGTAGGATAACCCTTTTTTTTAAAGCCAGTCTTTTGTAGACTTTTGGCTCTAGGCTTTTGTCTGTAACTCCGTTGGTTTATGTAAGTGATTGGTTGTGAAATTGTTTCCTGCTTTTCTATCCCGTATTTCATTGTCAGGAGTTTATAATACGTTCCGCTTGCGCAATAATAAATGAATGGGGTCGATGACACTACCTGGGAATGTCGCATTTGCATGACCATGGTGGGATGTTGGCGCGCTCGGGGTTCGGGGCATGACATAATCATTAGATTTGCTAAAGATTAGCCTAGCTTTTTATTTTGTGTCGCCTTGATTTCTAATGATGAAGATAAGGAAAAGAAAAATTTTACTTAAGAGAACATCCATTAGATTGAGTTCGACTTTTAGTTATATTCATATGAATGTAAAAACATGTAGGTAGAAGTAATTCTTTTTTAACAGTAAGCTGTTTTGTAGGAAACAGCAAGACCTTTGATGATTCCACGAATTTTCTGTAATTATCTAGATAGAATTGAACTTTAAACCCTGAACAAAATTTGTAGGAAATATCCTTAGGAATAACATATTAAAATTTGAGAACAAATGGATAAGTTTTGGTTATTAAAACTATTTTCTCTATAGATGTTAAATCTGGAAGGTATGACGGAATGTTAGTAAAGAATATAGCAATTACTGCTCTTAATAAAGTGAGATATAGACTTAGTTTTCTTCACAGAAAATGTCAATCTATGTCTCTAATTTAACATACTAAAATTTCGTAGTATTCCAACAAGAATTGATATATTTTTCGTGTCTGTGATCAAAACTGCTCATTTTAGTTAATAATTGTTTTGACCCGAGAATGAGAATTAGTTGTAATACCTCTTATGTGGCATCCCAAAATTCATGGCGACCTCTAGATACATTAAAGTCTATGAATAGGTGATGGAAGTACCATCAAGTTATATTGTAGCTATTTGATCCATAATTTGCAATGAGATTTATGGCCAAGCTTTTAATGGACAATTATTTAATAGGAAAGAAAATTCTATCATTGGCCATGTGTTTTATAAATTGGAATTTATGGATTTGTGATTACAAGTTTTATGGCCATATGAAATTATATTTTGATATTTATATAAGAGAGAATTAAGGTAAATTATTAAAAGTAAACATGGACTCAATTAAGAAAATTTTGGGCCATTTAAGTTTGAATTTTGGGCCACTTTAGGCTCAAGAGTGTTGAGCCTAAAGTGGGCCAAAAGGCCGGCCCATGAAGCCCCATTGGGCCGTCGACCAAGCTGGCCCTAAGCCCAGCTGGATGAAGCCCTCTTGCATGGAAAAATGCCAAGTGTCCCTTCCTAGTAGCCAAGTGTAGCAAGCCATGCATAATCAAATGATGGCTAATGATGATTGGAAGGAAATTAAAGAGGAAAAGGGGGGTGGATTAAGTGAGAAGGGGAGAGAGAGAGAGGGCTTCGCACAAGAGAAAGAGAAAGGGAGAGAGTGGTCGTCCGAGAGAAAGAAAGGAAGAGAGAAAGAGACCGTGCGTGCGAGAGGAAGGAGGAGGTCTATTCACTGCCGTTTGTTCGCCACCTTGCCCGCCGTTTGTTGCTGTTTTGTGCTTAAATTCGAGGCAAGTAAAATCCTAAAACCTACCTTTTGCTTGCTGTGATGTGTGTGTAGAAAATGGTGAATTTTGGTTGTGGTGGAAGTGATGAAATTTCGGAGCTTCAAGGAGAGATTTGTTGACCTAGCATGCTATTTTTGGAAAAACCAGTCCGACCCTTCATGAGTTTGTGAGTTGCATGCGACTTTTTAGTTGGAATCTCGTTTTTATTTCTTCATGAAAGTTGTAGAGAACATCTTGAGGAATAACATACTGAAATTTAAGATAAAAAGAACAAATATTTCTTGGTGAAACGATTTTCCTTTGGAGAAATTAGATCTGGAATTTGTTGTGCTAACCTTCAGTGATTTCGTGGACAGTAAAGTAGTTTTCTTGTGGAAATCTCACTTTTATTTCTTAATAAAATATGTATAGAACTTCTTGAGGTAAATAATATAAAAAATCCAGAGGAAATGAACAAAAATATGTCGGTAAAATCATCATTCTTTGAAGAAACTGGATCTGGGAAAATGCTACTTCGACCTAGTATGATTCTGTGATTTTTTTATAAAATAATCCAGTTAAACTTTGATCATGTGTTCTAAATGAAAGTTGTAGGTAATATTCTGAATTATAACATACTGAAAATTTAGAAGGAACGGACATATGTAGGTCGGTGAAACAAGTTTCCTTTGAAAGAAGATAATCTGGAAAAAAAAAAACAACACCGAGAACAGGGGGAATTAATCATCTATATCTATCAATCTAGAACGATTTGGGTTTTAATTTCTTCATGAGAAATTTACTTTTAGGACTTTTCCATAACATATAAAAATTCCAGAATTTTTGGAGTTCAATTGAATACTTAATTTAAATTTCTTCCAAAACTGTGCAAGCTGAAGTGTTGAAATTTTGAAAACTGTGATGCATGGACCGTACTGTTTTGTGTGAGGTTTTTTTGGTATGGTGTTTTTCATGAGATATCTGCCTTTAGGTCTCGTCTATAATGTGTGAAGTTTTTAGAATTTATTAATACCATTTACTAATTTTTCTAGAGTTTTAACTAAAGGAGTGCATTCTGTTTTATCTGAAAATCGATGCATTTTCAAAAATAAATGGATTTTTTCCATGAGATGTAATGCTTTGAACAGTTGATTTTGCTGCATATTTGATGGCATATGGCGTGTTATATGGCATCAAAAGCTGGTTGAGACTCTTGATATTGATGCATCAAATGCCATGTTGAAATTGAGATATATGTGTGAATATAAATTGAGATAATAACAAGACCGTCGGAGGTGTGAGCCGACAATGCCTCGGGAGTTTCGAGATGCCCGGAGTGTGTGTGCCGAATGCCCGTAGGTATGTGCCAGAGGTTCCTCGCCATGCTAGGTTGGATGCCAGCGATAAATTGTGGGATGTGAACATTGGTCCTTGGAAAGAAAAATGATATGAATCTTGGTGATATACGTTTGGCATGCTTGATGATACATGTATAAGTGTATGATGGTACATGCACGTTGCATGATAATATGCATGGCTATTCATATAAGTACAAATGCATGGTGATATATGCATGGTTGCAAGGTAAGGTATGCTTGAATGCATGAATGATATGTGTTTTATTCATGATACCTTGATTGTTCTGTTTGATGCACTGTGTAGTTTGGCGGATCTTTACTATTGAGTGGTTGTACTCACGCCTTTTAGGGATTAACATTTCAGATTAGAAAGATGCCTCTTTCACCAGTTGTGCGTGGTACCTTCTATGGCATATCTACTGGCGTGAAGGTGGAGTGCATCGAGCATTCTTGTATTAGTATACCTAGTCTGGAGTATGTTCAAGTTCGAGTATTGGTGATGTACGATGTGGGTTCAGCTGATGGCCCTATCATCCAAGAGTTTTTGTCCGTTCACATTTGACACAATGGGGTGATGCTAGGGATGTTACTGCCGCCGCCGCCGGATTCACCGGGGTGGGTGTGATGGCATGTAGGACTAGTGGGAGCTGACGCTTTCTTTTTGGGGATAGCCAACACTTGTCAATGGAGGGATGTACATGTTTCATATAGGGTCGAGTTCTCTTTTGGGTATAGCCAAGTATAGTTAAAAATCTTGACCTTTTTGTTGTATCGACTTGAAATGTCCATCATGAAAATATAAATAAAGGTGAATTGGCTTTATCTTTTCTTCTGGTGCATAGTTGGTGTGCATTGCATTATTGTTATTGGAGGGAGAGATGGTGAGACTTGTTTATGCTTTCGCTGATGAACTACGCTGGGACCTTTACAAAAAAAAAAAATGGTAAGGAATTCCATTGATCAACCCCTATGAACTGTGGTTTCATTTTAATCATAAAAGTCATTAGATTGGCATGTAATAGGATGAGAGGCAAGTAATATGTGGCGACCCTAAAGGATTAGGGGCCGTCGAGGGGTTTCACATCTTATATTTGACTTGTACGATACATATGGAGTCTAGTGACCTTATGATAGATGTTAGTTTGTATAAGAGTAAGCCTCATCTATCAATTGAAGTATAAGTACCAATAGCATCATGCGTGTGCAGTGAGTGTGATGCATAGTGCTTGATTCTGGGGTAAAAATCTATTTGGCATGGTATGGGACATGTCGTAATGGGTTTTATCTTATAATTTGGACACGCACGTGTGTTTCATACATAAGAGCTAAGTGTATAGATTATACTTGAGGTAGTTATATACTTTGAAGTCTTTTCTTTTGCATACGGTGAATGCATTAATCAAAGGTGTGATGTGTGAAATGTGTGCTTGAATGAGTGAAAGAATCCATTGGTACTAAGATGCCGGTGATGCCCCTCGGAAGTTGGGATGCCCATGCTGTGTGATCTTGGATGCCTCAGTCCCATGTTACTAAGATGCCTCTGAGTGAGATGCCCTTGTGTGTGATCAAGGATGCCCTGATTGTGTGATACTAGGATGTCTCAAAGTGAGATGCCCCATACTGAGTGATCTTGGGAGGACCTTGGTTGTGTGATACTGGGATGCCTCGGAGTGAGATGCCCATAATAGAAATATTGTGGAAATTCGGATAGGGAAATCTGGAAGTGACTCGATCGGGCCGGCAGAGTTCCGGTGGGTAAACTGATCGAGGGTGGACTTGATATTCACACTAAATTATAATTCTACTTGGCGAGTGAGTTCATTCATATTGTTGCATTTCATCTTGATATAAATTGATTTTGTGATGGATATTCACATATATATATAGATGTATTTAGGATGTTTCATTTAAGATGGTTATACATACGGTGCATTAGTATTCATTTGATTATACTCGTGACAATCCTATCTTAGTATCTTAAGTTGTTTGGTCATGATTCCCTCGTAAACTTGATAGCCATGGATTGTCTAAGTTAGGATCTTATTATTTTTCAGATTGATAGTATGGACGTGCCACCGATAGCTCATTATGGGGTGGTAGCACGCCTTGAGGTTTCTTTTCACGATGTGTATGACCCATACGTTGACATGACTTTTGTGACATCCTGAAATTCGACCCCGTTTCGATAAAGTGAAATGGGCATTTCGTCGGCGTGCCTATGGCCTTTTTCTCTGAGCTGATCACTCACGAGTTAACTAACCTATTGGGTGAAGCCGTTAAGGGATGTAGCGGCCGTAAAATCCCTAAAAGCTACCTAATTGGTTGGATTGAGCTAAAATCACGTCTGATCGATTTTTAACCACGAAATTGAACTCGATTTCGGGAATCGAATTTTAAGCGCGTCATAATTCTTATTTTTAGGATCCTGTCTCATCGCTCGTCAATTTATTGACGAGTCCGAAATTTCAATAAAGAAATTATCGGAAGAAAATTTGAAGTTCGACAAGAAATTAGAAAGGAAAAGGAAAAGAGAAAAAAAAAATTAGGTATTTCCTTTTTCCTTTTTCCTTTTTCCTCTCTCTCCCCCTCTCTTTTCTTTTCTTTCTTTTTCTCTCTTTTCTTCTCTCTCCTCTCCCCTTTTTCCCCTCCCCCTCGTGCGAGTCCCCCACCGCCCACTTTCTTTCTCTCTTCCTTTGACTAGTCAATCCTCATCCTCTCTCCCTCTCTTTTCTCTCTCTCTCTCTCTCTCTCTCTCTCTCTCTCTTCTTTCTTCCCCTGCACGATAGAACCAGCTTCTCCTTCTTTCTTCTTTCTTCTTTTCTCGCGTGCGAACCAGGAGCTCGGAGATCGCAGCTCGCCGAGGACCGCTCGCCGTTCGTCCCACCGCCGCGCAGCCGCACCGCCGCCCGCGCCCTCGCGCCCGCCGCCGTCCGCGCATGCCCAGGCCGCGCGATCCAGCTTGGCCCAGCTGCTGTTCGCTTCTGTTCCAGCTCCGTCCAACCATCCCCGGCCACCTCCGGCCACCGCCAACCCCGCCGGACCACCCCGTACCCCCTCGCCCTCCGCCGGTCCTCCCCCGCCGCCCTAGCCGCCGGAGTTGCTCCGTTCAGCCGCGACCAGCAAGACCCACGAAGTGGGTTTCAGCATCTTCGGGCCCGCTTTTGGGCCATTTCCCGGCCCCGGATCCGCGAGTCGCTTTGGGAACAATCGTTCCTCGCGTCGCCGCCGTCGGATTGATCCGATTTGCGCGCGATTTGGTGAGTAATCTCACTAATCCATGATTAGTGGCTAATTTATGCTTAAGGTTGGTTTAGATTTAATTAATTATGTTTAGGTTGTTAGATTAGATTAAATTAGCAATTATTAGTCAATTGTGTTGCGAATTAGATAAATTGAATGTGTAATTAGCAAGTAGACGCGGTCTACTAATTATTGGAAGTGCCTCGGGATTTTTCCCGACCCAGTGGGCTCAATTAGGCTTTTCGGGCCTAAGTGGATTTTTTTGTATTTAAATATTAATATTCGGAATTAAATTAAATAATTATTTATTTTCAGAAAAATCAACTGAGATGGCCTGGAACCGGAAAATTATGCTGATGACCGTGGCGAAGTCCGTTTATTTAATCGGGCTGTAATTTGAGCTAAATTGAATTTTTAGTAATTAATAATTAATTTTTAAAATTAATTAATTAATTAATTATTTTTCGGAAATTAAGATTTTGATGGCCGACGACCGAAATCTCGTGCTGATCGTCGTGGCGCAGTCCGTTTATTTATTTGAGCTCCACGTTGGATGGAATTGAATAAATTGTGATATTTTAGGATTTACCCTAAATTGATTGGAATTGATTGAGATTGAGTTGGCCAAGTGGGTTATTTAGCATTTATAATGCTTTGTTGAGTTGATTTAATTAATTGATTGAGAAATCGTTGGGTATTGGTTATCACCTGAAAGGAAGTATGTTGGCTCGTGATCAGTATCACCTTGGCGAAAAAGACGCCCGAGAGCATATTGAATTGTTTATGTTGGCTCTGTGATCAGTGTATCACCTTGGCGAAAAAGACGCCCGAGAGCATATTGAATTGTTTACGTTGGCTCTGTGATCAGTGTATCACCTTGGCGAAAAAGACGCCCGAGAGCATATTGAATTGTTTACGTTGGCTCTGTGATCAGTGTATCACCTTGGCGAAAAAGACGCCCGAGAGCATAGTAAAGCATTCACTGTACGTCACCTTGGCGAATCGACGCCCGAGAGCATTGATGGAGCTCTGTGACTAAGTGCAGGCATCGTAAAAAGGGCACGTGGGCTCGGTGACTTGATGCATCACTTTGGCGAAAAGGTCGCCTGAGAGAATGCACGTGGGCCCAAGGTTCGAGGCACGTGAACTCGGAGACTTGGAAGGTCATCCTGGAGAATGCACGTGGCCTAGCTTTTAAATATCCCACAGTGGGGATTGATTCGTATGACATGTAATCGACTGGTTCGATTTGTTTGAAGTGAATGGATGTTTATTGTGAATTGTACTGACTTGCAGGTGGGATCGGTGGCTAAGGTAAGTCCTATGCCCCGTGCGTGTTTAGGCAGCCTTTAGTATAATAGTTTACTAATCGGGCTTAGTGGGTAGAACTCGCTGAGACGTAGTCTCATCCCAGTTTGGGGAAAACCATTTCAGGACCCCGCTGAAGAGCTAAGGAGGAGAAATCCGAGGAGGAGAACTCGGAGGTGAGATATGAAGAGAAGGATTTTTTGGAAGAAGAAGATAGTCCTGAGAGGAGCCGTGAGTACGGTCTGGATGGATTGAGATCCTATCTTCTTTTGAGATCTCATTTTTGATGTGAATAGTTTTGAAAGGATTTGTGGTTTGTATAAAAGTTTGGTTATAAATTTCAATATGAAAAATATGGCCCTGCTTTTCTATCCCATCGTTTTATTGTCTGGGGATTTTAACTGCTTCCGCATGTGCTTAAAACTGAAAGGGTCGGCGATACATTGTCTTGGGATATCGCATTATAAAATCGACCAAGTTAGACGGATGTGTGCGTGCCTGAGGATCGGGGTGTGACATCCTGTTTAAGTGGTATCAGAGCGAAGTTGAAGATTGGAGTGATAAGGAGCGATGGTTAATGGGATAGTTAGTAGGATGGCCTTTAAATTCATGCTGGTGCATGTCTGTGTTAGCTGTGTGCTAAAATTGTTTGTTGTTTGGATCGCTCTGTTTCTAATTCGGTGTTGAATTGGAAACAGGTGTTAGTTGTGTAAAGCTACACCATGAGCGATCAGGAGCCAAGAACTCCTGCAAAAAGGACCAGTAGGGCCGTTATTCGGGGTAGAGCTCCGACTCGTGTCGGAACCCGAGGCGGACGTGGTCGAGCGCCAGCACAGGCTAGCGCGAGTGGAGTGAATCCACCTATCGTAGATGTCGGGGTAGCAGCCCCTAATGATCCCAGAGTGGATGGGATCTTGCGTGTTTTAGAAGCGATGGGTAATAGAATGGATCAGCAAGCCGCTGCTGTCGAAGCTACTGCTCAGGCCGCTGCAACTGCCGCCGCTGTCGCCGCTACCGGAGTTGCCCCTGCAGCCGCACCTGCTGCCGCGCCTGTAGTTGAACCTGCCGTTGCTCCAGCCGCCGTGAATGTTGAAAACCCACCGGAGATAGTGGTCGCTGCAAGACCAATCCATAAGTTGGTGGAGCATTTCCTAAGGTTAAATCCGCCAGTTTTTACCGGGTCTGGAGACCCCGAAGGTGCTTCTTCATGGATTCAGAAGCTCGAGAAAGCGTTTGCACTGCTGATGTGCAACGAGGCTGAGAAAGTAATGTTAGCAACTTACCAGCTGGAGGGAGTTGCCGACACTTGGTGGATGACTACTCGAGAAATGATCTTTCCGGAAGGTGCTGTTCAGGATTGGAACACTTTCCGCGAAGCTTTCAATGATAAGTTCTTCTCTGAGACTGCCAGAGAGGTGAAGATGGCTGAATTTCAACGTCTTCGCCAGGGTTCCCTATCTGTTGATGAGTACGAGGCGAAGTTTGCTGAACTTTCGCGATACGCCCCTGAGTTAATTGAGAACCCTGTGAATCGAGCGAGGAGGTTCAGAGATGGATTCAGACAGGATTTGAGAAGTGCCTTAGTCCTTCTGGATCTGAAGACTTATAACGACATATACCGGAGAGCTCAGAAGATTGAAAAAGATCAGAACGATAAAGCTGCCTCATCTGGATCAAGGTTTAGCTCTCATAGAGACAACATCCGCCAAGGAAAGAGGCCGATGTTTGGAAATAGATTCCAAAGCCCGCCTAGCAAGAAGAGTGGATTTAATAGGTCAGGACCTATTAAGAATGATGCATGTCGCTTGTGTGGGAGAAGACATGAGACAGCACCGTGCCCAGTTAGGACGGGTGCATGCTTTGAATGTGGCCAGCAGGGCCACATGGCCAGATTTTGTCCTAAGAAGCAAAGAGGACAACCTCTGTTGCCGCTGCCGCCGCCACCGATGAGACAGATAGGAGGGTATGCCCCTCAGAATGCACTGCAAGGAGGACCGCAGAGAACTCCAGCTCAGGGCACTGTGTACGCGATTACCCAAGGTCAGGCAGAAGCTGCGCCTGGCGTGATTACAGGTACGGTCTCGCTCAACGACCAACCTACTTATGCTTTGTTTGATTCGGGAGCAACCTATTCTTTCATTGCCGAGCAATATGTTAGGATGCTAGGATTGAATCCTGTATTGTTGGAATCGGCAATTTGAATATCTACACCCTTGAAAGATAAAGTTATTGCTGCTTTGGGTTGTTCGGGGTGCAAGTTAGAGATTGGTGAGCGAGTGGGGAAAAATTGACTTGTTAGTCCTAGCCATGTATGATTTTGATTTGATAATTGGCATGGACTGGCTCACCAATCAACGAGCTAAAATGGACTGCTATCGCAAGGCGATTCAGTTTGACCCATTAGGAGGTAAGAGCTTCGAGTTTGTCGGGAATCGAGGAGGACCTTCGATTTCCTTAATCTCGTCGCCGGAAGCAGCTCGTTTGTTAGACGAGGGTTGCCGAGGGTACTTAGCGACTGTCGTGGATACGACAGTTGAAGAGTTGAAAATGGAAAATATTACAGTGGTACAAGAGTTTCCAGATGTCTTTCCAAAAGAACTGCCAGGGTTGCCGCCAGAAAGAGAGATTGAATTTGTAATCGAGCTAGCACCAGGGATAGAACCGATCTCAAAGGCACCTTACCGAATGGCGTTATCTGAGTTGAAGGAACTGAAGGTGCAGATGCAAGAGTTACTGGATAAAGGATTTATTCGTCCTAGTGCATCGCCTTGGGGAGCACCAGTTCTATTTGTTAAGAAGAAAGATGGTTCGTTGCGTTTGTGCATCGACTATCGGCAACTCAATCAGGCAACGATCAAAAACAAGTATCCATTGCCGAGGATAGATGACTTGTTTGATCAACTGCAAGGAGCGTCAATATTCTCGAAGATCGATTTGAGGACAGGATATCATCAGTTGAGGATTCGGAAAGAGGATATTCCTAAGTCAGCATTTCGTACCCGGTATGGTCATTACGAGTTCACAGTGATGCCGTTCGGATTGACGAATGCTCCAGCTGCCTTCATGGATTTGATGAATAGAGTGTTCAAGGAATATCTAGATCAGTTTGTAATCGTGTTCATAGATGATATCTTGGTCTATTCGAGAAGTAATGAAGAGCACGAGAATCATCTGAGATTAGTGCTGCAGACCTTGAGAACACATCAGCTATATGCTAAGTTTAGCAAATGCGAGTTTTGGCTGACTCGTGTTGCGTTCTTAGGTCATGTGATTTCCGGAGAAGGAATCTCCGTCGACTCGAGCAAGATAGAAGCCGTGATCAAGTGGCCGAGACCGACATCAGTGACAGAGATTAGAAGTTTTCTAGGGTTAGCAGGTTATTACAGACGGTTTGTGGAAGGATTTTCATCGATAGCGTTGCCTCTGACAAAGCTCACAAAGAAAAATGAGAAGTTTATATGGACAGACAAGTGCGAGCGTAGTTTCCAAGAGCTGAAGGAAAAGCTGACTACCGCACCTGTGCTGACGATTCCATCTGGTCCTGGAGGATTCGAGATCTATAGTGATGCGTCATTTAGGGGATTGGGTTGCGTGCTGATGCAACATGGCAGAGTTGTTGCATACGCTTCCCGGCAGTTGAGACCTCATGAATTGAATTACCCGACGCATGACTTGGAACTCGCAGCCATCATATTTGCGTTGAAGATTTGGAGGCATTACTTGTGTGGGGAAAAGTTTCAGATCTTCACGGACCATCAGAGTCTCAAGTATTTGTTCTCTCAGAAAGAGTTGAACATGAGACAACGGCGATGGATGGAATTGCTGAAAGACTACGACTGTGACATTCTGTATCACCCGGGAAAGGCGAACAAGGTCGCCGATGCATTGAGTCGGAAGTCTTCAGTGGCACGGATCTTGGTTAAGGAGTGGAACTTAATCGAGAAAGCTCGAGATTCGGAATTCAAATTTGAGGTAGGCCACCTTTCAAGTTTTATGGCCACCCTCAGAATTGAGCCGATGTCGATTCGAGAATCAAGCAACTCCAACCGACAGATCCAGACGTACAGAAAATTCTTCAAGAGGATACCGATAAAAGAAAAGCTGATTTTCAAGTTTCTGATGATGGGGTACTGAGGTTTCGTGGACGTTTGGTTGTACCTAGCGATGTAGAGCTTAGAGAAGAAATTTTATCTGAAGCACATCGTAGCAATTATAGCGTTCATCCTGGAAGCACTAAGATGTATCAGAATTTGCGTCAACACTACTGGTGGTCGGGTATGAAGGCGGACATCGCCAAGCATGTGGCCAAGTGTTTGACTTGTCAGCAAGTAAAAGCCCAGCATTGCAAGCCGGGAGGACTTTTGCAACCTCTCGCGATCCCAGAGTGGAAATGGGAGCATATCACGATGGACTTCGTGACTGGACTACCAAGGAGTCAAAGGGGAAATGATTCGATTTGGGTAGTAGTCGACAGGCTGACAAAGTCGGCTCACTTCATTGCAGTTCGAAAGGACCTGAGTCTGGATAGACATGCAGACCTGTATGTGCGTCAGGTGGTTCGTATGCATGGAGTGCCGGTTACGATAACATCTGATAGAGACCTGAGATTTACTGCTGCTTTTTGGAAGAGCTTGCAGAGTGCTTTGGGTACAAAGCTTCAATACAGTACGGCATATCATCCTCAGACGGATGGCCAGTCTGAAAGGACAATTCAGACTCTTGAAGATATGCTGAGGGCGTGTGTAATAGACTTCAAAGGAAGTTGGGAGGATCAGCTTCATCTAGTGGAATTCGCCTACAACAACAGTTATCAGCAGAGCATCAAGATGGCTCCATTCGAAGCGTTGTATGGTAGAGCATGCAGAACACCAGTGTGTTGGGATGAAATTGGGGAAAGAAAGATAACAGGCCCAGAGTTGGTTCAACAGTCAGTAGATGCCGTGGCAGTGATCAGAGACAGATTGAAGACAGCGCAGAGCAGGCAGAAAAGTTATGCAGATAAGCGTCGAAGGTCTTTGGAATTCCAAGTTGGTGATCACGTTTTTCTAAAAGTGTCACCAATGAGGGGAACTTCGCGCTTTGGTAAGAAAGGCAAACTGAGTCCGAGGTACGTAGGCCCGTTTGAGATTCTTGAAAGAATCGGGAACCTAGCGTATCATCTTGCGTTGCCGCCAAGATTGGCGCAAGTGCATGACGTCTTTCATGTGTCGATGTTAAGGAAGTACGAGCCTGACCCGACCCACGTGCTCAATTTCGAGGGATTGGACGTGGATGACCGTGTGTCATACGTTGAAAGCCCGGTTCAGATTGTCGATCGTAAAGAGCAAGTTCTGCGTACAAAGACCATTCCGTTGGTCAAAGTGGTCTGGCAACACCACGGTACTGAAGGAGCGACTTGGGAGACTGAAGAATCGATGAGACAGTTGTACCCCCGCCTTTTTGAACAAAGTGTAATGGTTTAAATTTCGAGGACGAAATTTTTATAACAGGGGAAGAGTTGTGACATCCTGAAATTCGACCCCGTTTCGATAAAGTGAAATGGGCATTTCGTCGGCGTGCCTATGGCCTTTTTCTCTGAGCTGATCACTCACGAGTTAACTAACCTATTGGGTGAAGCCGTTAAGGGATGTAGCGGCCGTAAAATCCCTAAAAGCTACCTAATTGGTTGGATTGAGCTAAAATCACATCTCGATCGATTTTTAACCACGAAATTGAACTCGATTTCGGGAATCGAATTTTAAGCGCGTCATAATTCTTATTTTTAGGATCCTGTCTCATCGCTCGTCAATTTATTGACGAGTCCGAAATTTCAATAAAGAAATTATCGGAAGAAAATTTGAAGTTCGACAAGAAATTAGAAAGGAAAAGGAAAAAGAAAAAAAAAATTAGGTATTTCCTTTTCCTTTTTCCTTTTCCTCTCTCTCCCCTCTCTTTTCTTTTCTTTCTTTTTCTCTCTTTTCTTCTCTCTCCTCTCCCCTTTTTCCCCTCCCCCTCGTGCGAGTCCCCCACCGCCCACTTTCTTTCTCTCTTCCTTTGACTAGTCAATCCTCATCCTCTCTCCCTCTCTTTTCTCTCTCTCTCTCTCTCTCTTCTCTCTCCTCTCTCTTCTTTCTTCCCCTGCACGATAGAATCAGCTTCTCCTTCTTTCTTCTTTCTTCTTTTCTCGCGTGCGAACCAGGAGCTCGGAGATCGCAGCTCGCCGAGGACCGCTCGCCGTTCGTCCCACCGCCGCGCAGCCGCACCGCCGCCCGCGCCCTCGCGCCCGCCGCCGTCCGCGCATGCCCAGGCCGCGCGATCCAGCTTAGCCCAGCTGCTGTTCGCTTCTGTTCCAGCTCCGTCCAGCCATCCCCGGCCACCTCCGGCCACCGCCAACCCCGCCGGACCACCCCCGTACCCCCTCGCCCTCCGCCGGTCCTCCCCCGCCGCCCTAGCCGCCGGAGTTGCTCCGTTCAGCCGCGACCAGCAAGACCCACGAAGTGGGTTTCAGCATCTTCGGGCCCGCTTTTGGGCCATTTCTCGGCCCCGGATCCGCGAGTCGCTTTGGGAACAATCGTTCCTCGCGTCGCCGCCGTCGGATTGATCCGATTTGCGCGCGATTTGGTGAGTAATCTCACTAATCCAGGATTAGTGGCTAATTTATGCTTAAGGTTGGTTTAGATTTAATTAATTATGTTTAGGTTGTTAGATTAGATTAAATTAGCAATTATTAGTCAATTGTGTTGCGAATTAGATAAATTGAATGTGTAATTAGCAAGTAGACGCGGTCTACTAATTATTGGAAGTGCCTCGGGATTTTTCCCGACCCTTGGTGGGCTCCAATTAGGCTTTTCGGGCCTAAGTGGATTTTTTTGTATTTAAATATTAATATTCGGAATTAAATTAAATAATTATTTATTTTCAGAAAAATCAACTGAGATGGCCTGGAACCGGAAAATTATGCTGATGACCGTGGCGAAGTCCGTTTATTTAATCGGGCTGTAATTTGAGCTAAATTGAATTTTTAGTAATTAATAATTAATTTTTAAAATTAATTAATTAATTAATTATTTTTCGGAAATTAAGATTTTGATGGCCGACGACCGAAATCTCGTGCTGATCGTCGTGGCGCAGTCCGTTTATTTATTTGAGCTCCACGTTGGATGGAATTGAATAAATTGTGATATTTTAGGGATTTACCCTAAATTGATTGGAATTGATTGAGATTGAATTGGCCAAGTGTGTTATTTAGCATTTATAATGCTTTGTTGAGTTGATTTAATTAATTGATTGAGAAATCGTTGGGTATTGGTTATCACCGGAAAGGAAGCATGTTGGCTCTGTGATCAGTGTATCACCTTGGCGAAAAAGACGCCCGAGAGCATATTGAATTGTTTATGTTGGCTCTGTGATCAGTGTATCACCTTGGCGAAAAAGACGCCCGAGAGCATATTGAATTGTTTACGTTGGCTCTGTGATCAGTGTATCACCTTGGCGAAAAAGACGCCCGAGAGCATATTGAATTGTTTACGTTGGCTCGTGATCGTGTATCACCTTGGCGAAAAAAGACGCCGAGAGCATAGTAAAGCATTCACTGTACGTCACCTTGGCGAATCGACGCCCGAGAGCATTGATGGAGCTCTGTGACTAAGTGCAGGCATCGTAAAAAGGGCACGTGGGCTCGGTGACTTGATGCATCACTTTGGCGAAAAGGTCGCCTGAGAGAATGCACGTGGGCCCAAGGTTCGAGGCACATGAACTCGGAGACTTGGAAGGTCATCCTGGAGAATGCACGTGGCCTAGCTTTTAAATATCCCACAGTGGGGATTGATTCGTATGACATGTAATCGACTGGTTCGATTTGTTTGAAGTGAATGGATGTTTATTGTGAATTGTACTGACTTGCAGGTGGGATCAGTGGCTAAGGTAAGTCCTATGCCCTGTGCGTGTTTAGGCAGCCTTTAGTATAATAGTTTACTAATCGGGCTTAGTGGGGTAGAACTCGCTGAGACGTAGTCTCATCCCAGTTTGGGGAAAACCATTTCAGGACCCCGCTGAAGAGCTAAGGAGGAGAAATCCGAGGAGGAGAACTCGGAGGTGAGATATGAAGAGAAGGATTTTTTGGAAGAAGAAGATAGTCCTGAGAGGAGCCGTGAGTACGGTCTGGATGGATTGAGATCCTATCTTCTTTTGAGATCTCATTTTTGATGTGAATAGTTTTGAAAGGATTTGTGGTTTGTATAAAAGTTTGGTTATAAATTTCAATATGAAAAATATGGCCCTGCTTTTCTATCCCATCGTTTTATTGTCGGGGATTTTAACCGCTTCCGCATGTGCTTAAAACTGAAAGGGTCGGCGATACATTGTCTTGGGATATCGCATTATAAAATCGACCAAGTTAGACGGATGTGTGCGTGCCTGAGGATCGGGGTGTGACAACTTTCTCCAAGTATGAGGCTACCCTATAGATGGATGATGGTAGAGCTGAGATGATTTTGATGAGGTTCGTTACGTGGTTTGTCAACCACGAAGGGGAGATGTTTGGCCATCTTCCTTATGGTGCTGGAGGACCTGGAGTTGGGATGGACGGTGCCTAGACGCCTGTGATTGTGTAGAAGCTAAAGGGATGCCTTTTGTTTTTTTTTTTTGTTAGACATGGGCTTGTGTGGGACTAGTGGAGTTAGATAGCCCTCACCCTTATCCCTGGCTGTTTGGTTGTGTCTTTACTTTTGTACTTGTATATATGATGTAAATAGGCAATGAACATGTAAGAAGTCCAGGTCGATATTTTTGTAGGCCTTAATGCTAGTAAGAAAGGAAATGAAGCTTCTCGTGATCTTTGACTATAATCATGAATAAATTATCTAATATTAATAATTGGTAGGATTATTGGAGGATAACCTTATAATACAAAGTTTAAATTTTGAATAATCCATGTTTTACATGCTAACCTTCAAAGGTGAACACTATAGACTAACAAATGGAATTCATAAGTCCGATAAGATAATAACAATTGTAATTTTTGCTTGTGCTTAGTACATGATGCTACTGGGATGTCACATGGCGGGTTCTACCTTTCATGTTTTCACCCTCCAGAATTTTCTCCACCTTTTCCATGGTACCCTAGTCCAGCGGAACGGGACCTCCGAGGGGCTTCAATGGGGTTTCGAATGCCCTGACCATTTCTTCCAAGACCGTTGCCAGGAACAAAGCCATTCCCAACCATTACTCTTCCAACCATGAGGGCAGCATTTGAAACTTCAGGAGTGGGTGGTAACGAATCTCGGAAAGCATGTATAGTAGACACTAGCTCAAATGAGTGGTAACTTGATTCGAACTCGACATCTAGTTCCACATAGGGGATAGCCATCTCATGATAGATCCGATGGTCTTCTTCGCCATACATAGTGACTAGCTTCCTTTTGATCATGAACTTCACAGCTTGATGTAGACTTGAAGGCACCGCTCCAGCAGTATGTATCTAGGGATGACCTAGCAAGAAATTAAATGCGGTCGGGATGTCCAATACTTAAAAGGGAATGTTGAAGATGATTGCCCCTGTTTGCACATCGAGATGGATTTCCCCAATCACCTTCTTTTTTGTCCCATCAAAAGCTCGCACCGAAGTCTTCACAGCATGTATCTTGGACAGGTCTATCTTGAGGCGGTAAACATATATTTAGGGTGAACCCATTATCAATAAGCACTCGGGACACATGGGAAGCCTTGTGTTTAACCGATATGTATAGTGCCTTGTTGTGCCCCCTACCTTCAAGAGGGAATTCTTCATAAGAAAAAGCGATCAAGTCCTTGAGAAGGACCGATCCTACAAACTCCTCCAGCTTGTCTGCCTCAATCTTTTCCGGTACATGGATTTCACCCAGTACCTTCATCAAAGACTTTTGATGCACAGGGGATGTAAGTAAGAGTTCAAGCAAAGAGATCTGAGCGGGCATCTTTTGCAACTGGTCGACCACATTATACTTGCAAAGAGATCTAGGCGAGCATCTTAGCCTCTTCATTAATGACAGGCTTTGCAAGTTGGGCGCTAGTCTAAGCATAAGTCTGACCAGACCTTATGATCGGGTCAACATCTAGATTGTAGGAGCAAGGCATCGCCCTATTGTTGACATACTCATAGGGCTGAGGCATCTCAATCACTATCTCCTCATTGGACACATCTTCTAGTGGGGGCATGTCTATGAGCGAAGGATCAACTTCTTCCTTGTTGGCATCAAGCACAGCTTGCTCCTCCTCCTAATCGATAATGATATGGGAAATAGTGGAAACTATGCATTATAGTTAGCATGCACGATGATACCATCATCCACCATCTTGGCAACTCTATCTTTCATCAGTGATAAGGGAATGTCCTCATCATCTGGATAATATCCAGCTCTCACTAGTCCATTATAGGCATCCGCCACATGCACCTTCAAGTTCTTGGTTTGGTTGGCATTAAGTCCCAGAATGGCGTTCACCCTTTCTTCATGCTTCGGTAATGGATTATTCTAGACATTTGGCCGAGCAATATTGAAGGCAAATGCCTTAGTATCTAGCAGGTTTTGGACTTTATACTTCAAGGTCATGCATTCATCAGTTGAATATCCTACTTCCCCCATATGGTATTCACATTTTTTGGAAGGGTTGTAGTTAGCAAACTTTTCAGAATTAGGTCACTTTGGCTCATAGGACAGCAACCCCTTCTTCTGAAGGACCTTTAAAACTTGAGACAGAGGGCCAGGAAGAGGAGTGAACTGCCTTCTAGTGAATTGTCGAGGTGCGGTCAGACGGATTCCGCCTTGTTGATTCTTAGGGACATGAACAATTGGAGGCTTGCTAGCTTGTGCCTACGCAACATTAACTTCTGTGCTTGATTCTTTGTCTTTCTTCATGGTGAACCTTTTGCCTTGATGGGTTAGTTTGTTGAACCATCCATCTCTTAACCCAATCTTGATATGCTCACCCACTGGATAAGTTGGTTAAAGTTCTCAATGTAGGTGTTGGCCATCCAATTACGGAACTCAAATGGGAGTCTTGATGAACAACTTCATCAACTCCTTGTTAGTGGGTTCAGGAGTGATTTGAGCTACCAGATTTTGCCACCTTATAGCATACTCCTTAAATGACTCGCTTTTCTTCTTTTCCATCCTCTCAAGATCTTCTCGGGAAGGTGTGATGTCCATGTTGAACTTATACTGCTTGATAAATGCATCAGCCACTTCATTCCAAGTGTCGAGGAGGTTCACATTCTTCATGACGTACCAGTTTAGTGTGGGTTTGGTCAAACTCACATGAAACGATTGAATCATGAGGGGCTCATTTTTGACATGTTGGGCCATGCGTACATGGTACATTTGCAAATGAAATTTTGGGCGAGAAGTACCATCGTACTTCTCGAACTCTGGCATTTTGAACTTGCTTGGTATCTTGACCTTCTCATAAACCAAGAGGTCAAACGAGAGTGAGCTCTGTGACTCCTACAGTTGTTTCACTTTCTCTTCTAGTTTCGCAAAGCACTCATCCTGCTCTATCTTGGGAACACTATCAGGCTTGACTTTCCCAACAGGGGCTAGCAACAAGTCATCTTCTAGCTCGGGCATGTCATTATCACTCATTTGGGCCCCATTTGCTGCCTCGGGACTATTATCTCAGGGAGAGCGGGTGGAGGATTTGGATTCACATGGAGGAATTGAAGTTGAGCTATTATAAATTGCATATAGGTGACTAACTATCGGAGTTGATCCTCCATGGTGAACATACGATCACGCACTTCATTTTGGTCAGCCATTTTAGCTCTTGATCATGTAACAATAGGCGAATGTGGCGGATCCGTTGTCACCTAAGGGTAAAAGAAATAATGTAAGAACCAATTGCGCGATAGGAAAATGGCCCATGACAATGGTCTAATCGCCTCATTTTATTCAAAATTTATTTGAAATTTGAACCAAGTTCCCTAACAATAAACTAAGAATTGAAATGAAAGTCCTTAAACATTGAATTTAAAAACTGAAAACATTGAACTAGAATTTGAAATCAAAACATCTCATTTTATATGCTTTTGGGATCCCAACGCCTTACGAAGCTTCTTATTTTCAACTTTAATCATTTTCATTTTCTACTTAAGGTGCTCATTGAGTAGATTTCTCAGTCACATCAGGGACCATTGGATGCAAGGCGACAGGAATCCAGTGTTGCTGGATGTAGAACGCCGATGCATGGTGAATCTCCTCCTCGCCCTTTAGTCTCTTGGGCACCAAAATCTTCTCTGGGTGGCATTCACTCCACGCAGCAATGACCATCCGAATCTCGTTGAAGTAGTCATAATCCGTACAAATAAAATGAATTTGGAACAACTCTGTCTTGAGAGGTGGAGGAACTTCCCAAAGAGCTTTGTATTGATGGGCTACCTTATGTGGGTAATAGGAAGTAGCACCAGAAAGGCCAAGCAACGGGATTGGCTCATCATGCTTGTGAGAGAAATGAGTCTCCTCAACACAGAACCATTTAGTATGCCATATGAATGCCTTAGGATTAGAATTTTTCAAGAAATTAATCCAACGGGCGAACTGTTTATTTGGGGAAAAACGTTCCAGGACTGCAAATTTTTGTATGGGGTGCAAAAATCGTCGATCCTAAATTGCTTCATAACATGCCCAAACCCTCTTATGTGGGAGAAAAACCATATTTGCAAAAGTTCAGGAGGGCATGCATAGTCCTATCCTCATTTTGTTTGAAACGGGTTAATGACAAAAATGTTTCAGCTAAAACCATATTGACATAATTTAACTCGTCGCAAACACGATTAACCACCCATGAAATTGAAGGACTAATGACATTTTTTCGATAAGGAAAAAAGATTAGTCCAAAAAATGCTAACATGAAAATATTAGCTTTTGAAATCATTGGTTGATTTGCAAAACACTTCCAAAAATGAAAATGGGCATGCATAGCAATTGGCTTTAACAATCTTCCTTACCGCTTCGGCCTCAATTTTTAAAAATTATGATAATTCAAAAATAGAATCTATACCGATAGGCAATCTAACAAGTTCCATTTCCAGAGGCATTCTAATGGCAACACTATACTCTTCTAGTGTTGGAGTTAGTTCGAACTCACCAAACATGAAGGTGGAAGTCTGTGGACACCAGAAGTGAGACAACACCTGTATAACACCAGAGTGGATGTTGATTTCTAACAATAGAAGAAGTTGGGTGATCCTAGCTTTCACATATCTCTTACCTTCTTAATCTAACTGGTCCAACCACATTTAAAGCTCTTTTTTGGGAGTGGAAATGAATTGCATATCGGTTTTCCCCATCACATATAAAACGAGACTAACGACAAAACCTATTGTCATGGACCAACAAAATCGCAGAAGTGAGAATTTAAACAACTTGCTTTCACCGGAAAGGGATGACAGTCACATAGACATACGCATGAAATGTGAGACTCGATTTCTACCTAGACGGCTTAACAAAGTGGAGCTAAGAGGATGATCTAACTGCCGTAGTCTCGCATAACGTGTCGGGTCCCTCTAACTCTGGCTCAGTCAAATGAAATGCCTAATAGTCACGCAGTCTCGCGGATTTGGACAAACACATTGAACACCATGAAAAACTTTCGGAGAAGAGAAGGTCAATCTCTACATAACAATCTCGTTTTGAAGGAAGTATTCTTCTCAACACTATCATAAGAATCCTATCGTAGCCTAGGTCTGACAGCAAGTTGTGTGTGCAATAGTGTACTTCTAAAAGCAGTAAAACATGCATGACAGTTTAAATGCAAACAACATTTCTATAGTTTAAATTCAAACATCCATCCCTAACTCCAACTTGCAAGACAAGGGTTAGGAAAGACTTACTCCCGTTATACCTTCCACCTGCAAGAACATTTAACACCTTAGAAATGTTACGGACATACCTAGTATCCTCGCTGCCAAACAAAAACATTTTTAAAAGAAAATGAAAAATTAGCCTATGTCCACTAAGTGTTTTAATACAAGTCCCTAGCGGAGTCGCCAAGCTGTCATGACCTTAATTTCGATACACCACCTAGAGTTTAGGTTAATGGACTACGAAGTTTTAAACTTAGCTCAGGCCCTCCTAGGCCCATACCAATTCGCGACTTAGGTTCAAGTTTTTTAACATGCAAATGTGTTTTATCTAGGAGTCGCCACTAATCAATTTACGACAGGTCGATTAGACACCTAAGTAAAATAATTGGAGAATAATTTTACTCCTACGAACCAGAGACTATGCGTACGGGGACTTGGTGTGGCATCCCAAAATTCATAATAACCTCTAGTTACATTAAAGTCTATGAATAGGTGATGGAAGTACCATCAAGTTATTTTATGACCATTTAATCCATAATTTGTAATAAGATTTATGGCCAAGCTTTTAAGGGATAATTATGTGATAGGAAAGAAAATCCTATCATTGGCCATGTGTTTTATAAATTGGGATTTATGGAATTATGATTTCAAGATTTTGGCCATGTGGAATTTAGTAATTAAATTCTTAAAAGAAAGAATTAAAGATGAATAATTGAAAGGTGAAATTAGGATTTAAATTAGGTTTGGGCCTTAAGCCCAAAAGGTGGATTTTAATAGGCCAAGTTGGCCGGCCCATTGAAGCCCACAAGTGGGCTGCTGTCGACCAAGAAAGGGGAAGGAGTGGCCGGCCCAAGCCCAAGCCCAAAAGCCCAAGCCCATCTTCCATGTGTTGTGACAAGTGGCAAGAAGTCTTCATGCATTGGCTTAGAGAGGGATGGCATGCATTGGTCAATTGGGGTGGCAAACAATGATGAGGAAATGGGGGGATAAAAGGGAAGAAGAGGAGAGAGAATGGCCGGTTAGCCATTCGGCCAAGTGAGGGAGAGAGAGAGAATCGTGCGAGAGAGAGAGAGGAAGCCGAGAGGGGGAGAAAGGAGCCCGTTCGCCGCCGTGTGCCGTCCGCTCGTGCTGTTCATGAGGTCTAGAGGCAAGTTGGGAATCCACTTTCTACTCTTGCACCAATGTTTTCGCATGAACTGTTTGGAGTCAGAAAATTGTTTGAGCTTGCATGTGTGTTTAGAGTCCGATTTTGGCTTCGATTTCTTCATGAAAGTTGTATCTAACATCTTGAACTATAACATACTGAAATTTCGTGGAAAATTATGGAGATCTTAGGGGTCAAACCCTCATCCTACGAAGATGCTAGATCTGGAATATTTTCGTATGAACTGTTTGAGTCAGAATGTTGTGAGAGCTTACATGCATGTTTAGAGTTCGATTTTGGCTGTAATAACTTCATGAGAGTTGTAGTTAACATCTTGAACTACAACATACTGAAATTTCGTGGAAAATGATGGAGATTTGTGGGGTTAAACTCTCATTCTACGGAGACCTCAGATCTGGAAAGATTTTACTGACATCTTGTTGGATCTGTGCTTGCATGTTGATTTTTACTATGAATCTCTCTTCGATTTCTTCATGAAAGTTATAGGGAACATCATAAAATACAACATACCCATATTTGAAGCAAAATGAACAAGTATAACCTAGTAAATCGACTAGATCTTGAAGACGGTGATTCTGGTGATGTATTTTGAGACATCCGAGACTTCATGGACCTAAATGACGACTATAATTTGGTTATTTGGCTTAGGTTTCTTCATAAAAATTGTAGAGAACATCTTGGTGTGTAACATATCCAAATTTCAGAGGAAACGAAAGAGAATAGGTAGGTTAAAACTCAATATTTCGGAGATGTATGCACTGGACGTTGCGGTAACGGATCCAGAAGCTTCGTAAGGTTGTATAAAATAATCTAAAAATAATCTGGCTTGGAGTTCTGCATGAAAGTTGTACGAAAATGTCTTGGCTATATTCCAGTAAAATTTCATAATTTTTGGAGGCCATATGAGTATTTTAATTGAATTTATTCGGAAACTGTGCATTCTGCTTCTATCCGAATTTACATGCTGTTTTTGTGAATTGTACCTTCTTGTGTGGAATTCGATTGGGCATGTATCTTTCATGAAATTGCTATCTTATTGACTTGTCTACCACTAGCCTTAATTTCATGATTTTTGAGAATCGCATGAATATTTAAGTTCAATATTTTCTGAAAGTGGTATTTGCTGGAATTTTGTATGGATTGGATGATGATGTATTGATGCATGGATGACTATGAATTGAGATGCATGTATGAATTGAATGCTGCATATGATCTTGTTGGTCATTATATTGTGTGCCATGATGAGTTGAGAACTAAATTGGTGACCATGGATAATGATGAATGAGGAAGCCGTTTGTGGCGGATGATTATTCCCCGGGAGTTTCGGGATGCCCAGTGGTATACGGTACGTAATTCCAAGGGAGGCCTGGTGGTATGGCGGTACGTAATTCCGGAGGGTAGGGGAAACCATTTTCATGGTGAGCCCCGACGATTTCCCCAGGAGTGTTGGGATGCCTGGTGGTATACGGTACGTAATCCCAGAGGGGTGGTATGTCGGTACGTAATTCCGAAAGCCCTGTCGGAGGTTTCTGCCCGAAGAGAATGCCTCGCGATGCTAGTTGGGATGCGAGATGCCTGGCCAGGGAGTGTAAATGCCGGATGCCCGGTTGTATCTTGAATACATGCCCGGATGCCTCGTGATGCCAGTTGGGATACGAGATGCCCGGAATGTGGGGGTGCCGGATGCCCGGTTGTATCTTGGATACATGCTCGGATGGTTCTCGCGATGCCAAGATTGGGCACGAGTGATGAATGTGCGATGCAAACATTGGTCCCGGGAATGAGAAATGTGGCGGTCCAAGATGAAATTGGAATTAAATCATGCATGGTGATATATGTATGACATAATGCATGATGGTGATATGCATGATGATATGCATGATGATGGTGATGATGATATATGACGACATGCATGATGATGATGATGATGATGATGATGATATGCATGATGATGATGATGATGATATGCATGATGATGGTGATGATGATATATGATGATATGCATGATGATATGCATGATGACATGCATGATGATGATGATGATGATGATGATATGCATAATAATATGCATGGTGATGATGATGATGGTGATATGTATGATGATATGCATGATGATGATGATATATGATATGGCATGATAACATGTGTAATGTGATGATGTCATGATGAAGATGACATGTATAATATGATGATGCATGATAGTATGCGCATGACTTCAAGGTAAGTAACGCTTGCAATGCATGTATGATTTGTATGATGCATTGAGTTGTTATTGGATTCCTTTACCTGGTGAGTGGTTGTACTCACCCCTTTTTGGGGACCAACATTTCAGATTAGTAGATGGATCGAGTGTTTGGATATGACCGTGAGGAGGAGGATAGCAAAGGAAGGAGCTTTTAGACGCCGACACTGATCGATGGACTTTAAGTATATGACTGTTGGAGGAGATGTCGGTCATCTTTTGAAGTATAGCCATGTACAGGAAACTATGGCATTTCGATGTACCGACTAAAGGTGTCCATTTGATTTAGGTAAATAAAAAGTGTACGGCTTTTACTTATAAATATTTAGTAGGTGTGCATCGTTTTCTGAATATAGGGAAGGGAGTTTGTTGGATGTGCTTCCGTATTTAAATTGCGCAAAGGACCGATCTAAAAGATGTAAACCCCCAGGTTGTATGGACCTGCTACAATTGAAATGGTATTAGAGTGATATGTTAATAATCAAAGTGAATGGTAAGCGAACTGTGGCGACCCTAATCGAATCGGGGGCCGTCGAGGGGTCACACTTGGTTACACTAAATTTCTCTAATACCCTTTTGGTACAATTTATTGTTATTAAAAAAAAAATGTTTTTGCAGGCAAGTAAGATTTATTTTAATCTAAATTACTATCATGCAAATATGGTGACCACATGGGTGCTAATCCACTATTAAAAATTCAATAAAAATAAATAAATAAATAAATAAATTGCATCAGAAGAAATAAAAACACAATACAAGCAATTTTTTTTTTGGGCTTTCTTGAAATTTGAAATTTATCATAAAACATGCTTTTTAACTAAATGACTTGATTTCACTATCAAACGGATTCTAATTAAATGCACCTATTATGCAAACTAATTAACATGCAGCTAGTATTTTTTGTATTTTTGTTGAAATTCGGAATTAATAAAAACACTAACTAAACTATCTAAAATGAATAATTTTCTAATCTATTTTAGGGATTAATTTGATTTAAACCCTATCTTATCTTAGAAAAACTATTTAAAAAAAAAAAAATTATCAAGATATGCCAACATTATTTAAAAGTTTGTCTCTCTCTCTCTCTCTCTCTCTCTCTCTCCCTCTCTCTCTCCCTATATATATCTATATATATAAAGTTAACCCTAATTTATTACAAAAATATCTATCTAAACATGCAATTCTAAAAAATGCAATCCTAAAAATACAATTCTAATTTACTAAACCTACGCATTCCTATGCAAGATTTAATCTTTTGATTTTTTGATTTTTTATGGTTTTTAGTGTTTTTTTTTTCAAGACAAGCAATTATGAAATTACATCTAAACTAATCAAGATATTCAACAAATAAAGGATTAAAATAATCAAAAAACTAACATGTTTTCTCATAGGTTAAATTAATGATTACTCGAACCCTAAGTATCACGACATATAAAAAGATTCAAAATAATTAAAAATCTAATCCGAAATCTTACAGATCAAATTAATAATTACAATTATTTGACAATTAAAATACTATCAAAATGCCCAAGAATTAATATAATAAAAAAATAGATCCAATGTTTTACGGATCAAATTAATAATTACAAAAATCTTGAGCACAGCCTTGAGGGTAATGCCTAAACTATACAAATAATTAACATTGACATATCATGTTCTAACTTAAGCAATAAAAATAATAAATAAATAATAAAAAAATTAATAAACCACCTAGGACTCAAAGGAGGACACCGGCAGTGGCAGTGAGCATCGAGGATGGGCGGAGGGTGGCCGGAGTCAGAGCTTCGACGAGGGCTGGGTAACGGGCAGGTGCACAGAGGCAGTGCTACTGTTTCGTCGGACGGAGGTGGCAGCTGGTTGCTGGTTACATCGCGCGGAGGTGCGGCGAGGGGGGCTAAGGCATGGAGGCGCAAGGGAACTTGGAGCAATGGTGATCGGTAACGGTGGCGTCGCATGACATGTGGTGGCTCAACGTTTGGTTCCGACGTCACGAGTCAGTAGGCGGAGCAGTAATGGCGAGCGAGCACAGGTGCTGGTGTAGTGGCGTTGGCTGAGTGGAAGCAAACCACCGGGTTGCTGAGCACGAGTTGCGGAGGCACGATGGTGTCAGGCTCCGGCGAAGGGAGAAACCGGTGTTGCAGTGGGTTCAAGTTTTGGCTCGCGGGAGAAGGCGATTTGTGGCCGAATCAACGGGTTGTAGCAAGAGTCGGTGAGCAAGATTGGCGCATCGAGCAGTGTTGGGGAGACCAACAATGCGGCGGTGGTGGAAACGCAATAGTGGAGGCGTGCGGCGCTCAAGCTATCACACGTTGCCAGTATGGGGTGTCGAATGAAGGTTTGCTATAGTTGGGAGCGATGGAGGGGGAGTCGGCCGAGAGCGTTGCAACAGCAGGGGGTCACGGTGCTGCAGCGTTAGTGTTGGGTCGCAGCGAGCGACGACGGCGAGGTGGCGTGGAGAACGAGCCGGCGAGCGGAGAAGTGGCGAATCGCGAAGGCAGCTGGTGTCATGGTGGCGCGATGGTGGTCAGCGCGGGGAGGGCTAGCGCGGGGAGGGTCCTCGTGAGGAAGACAACAATACAATCCTTTTCCACTATTTTTTCATTTTTTTTATTACCTATCTCATGTCACTTACGTTGCTTCTCTCTATTCACTTTTGACTTTGACTTCGTATAGGAGTGGAGGCTCTTTTTTTTTTTTCTCTTTTTTTTTACTCTTTTTTCCCCGCACGAATTCTTTTCCCTCAATTTTTTTCGAACCTCCTCTCTCTTGGTCACGGAAATTGTGGCCTTTTTATAGTGTTTCCAGACGGCCGCTTTCTATGGTATTTTCCGAGTTTCCATCTTCTATTGCATTGATTTATGGCTGCAAATCGAGCATGATTTGGCAATCAGCTCGATTTTGCTTCGATTCCTTCCCATTTATCAAAATCATTGCCCTTTATTCACCTAATTTTTTAATTGCTTCTGCATTTATCAAAATCTGAATATTCATAAGAATTTCGAATTTCCATGCATAATAAATCAAATCGCTTTTCCCCTGTTTTTTTTTTTCCTTTTATTTGTCTTGATGCGATTTTTATTTTCCTAGATTTGCCAAAATTAGGTGTTAACAACTCCTTAAATATACTAGGATATCATCGATGAACACGATCACGAATTGATCTAGATATTCCTTGAATACTCGGTTTGTCAAATCCATGAAAGCAGTTGGAGCATTCGTCAACCCAAATGGCATTACAATGAACTCGTAATGGCCATACTGAGTACGAAATGCTAACTTAGGAATGTCCTCTTTCCTGATCCTCAGCTGATGATATTCCGTCCTTAGGTCGATTTTCGAAAATATCAATGCTCCCTGTAACTAATCAAACAAGTCATCAATCATCGACAATGGATACTTGTTCTTGATTGTTACTTGATTGAGTTGTCGATAGTCGATGCACAAACGCAATGAACCATCTTTATTCTTGACAAAGAGAACCAGTGCTCCCCAAGGTGATGCACTAGGACGTATAAATCCCTTATCAAATAATTCCTGCATTTGCACCTTCAATTCTTTTAACTTTGATAAAGCCATCCGATAAGGAGCCTTAGGATTGGCTCTGTCCCAGGTGCTAACTCAATTACGAACTCAATTTCTCTCTCGGGTGGCAATCTGGCAATTCCTTCAGGAAACATTGGGAAATTCTTGCACAACTGAAATATCTTCAATTTTCAGCTCCTCAACTGTCGTATCCACGACAGTTGCTAGGTAACCTTGACAACCCTCGTCTAATAAACGGGTTGCCTCTTGCGACAAGATTAGGAAATCGAGAGTCTTCCTCGATTCCCGCCAAACTCGAAGCTCTCACTCTTTAATGAGTAAAATTGAATCGACTTGCAATAGCAATCCATTTTAGCTTGTTGCTTGGTGAGCCAGTTCATGCCAATTACCAAGTCGAAATCATACATGGTTAGGACTAATAGATCTATTTTCCCCTCTTGCTCACCAATCTCTAACTTGCAACCAGAACAACCTAAGGTAGATAACACCTTATCTTTCAATGGTGTAGATATGCTAACAACATATTCCAATAATTCCATATTCAATCCTATCAACTTAACATATTGCTCAGCAATAAAGGAATGCGTTGCTCCTGGATCGAATAAAGCATAGGCAGGATGGTTGTTCAGCGAAACCATACCTGTGATCATGTCAGGCGTAGCATCTGCCTGACCTTAAGAATTGGCATACACCATGCCTTGAACAAGGGATTAGAGTTGTCCTCCTTGTAATGTGTTTTGAGGCGCATACCCTCTGATTTGTCCCATCGATGGTGGTGGCAGCAACTGTGGTTTTCCCCTTATCCTTCTCGGATAATTTCTAGCTATGTGGCTCGGCTGGCAACATTAAAAACAAGTGTTCGACCTAAATTGGCATGGGGCAGATCCATGTCGCCTTCCACACAAGCAACATACGTCATTCTGGTTAGTCCCAAACTTGCCAACTCCACCTTCATATTAGACGAGATCTGGAATATAACTCTTGTCATGGGTTTCTTTCTCTGACAGATTCCTTCTCTGTGGAAGCTAAACCTCGACCCAGACGAGGCAACTCACTCGTTCAATCCTCTTTTTATCGTCTGAGCTCGACGATAGACTTCTCAATAATCAGTCAAATCCAATGGCAACTGGGGTTGTTTCAGCTCAGAACGAAGACTGTTCCTGAACCTTCGGGCTTTTTCCTCAAGGTCCTTTATGAACCTCGGAGTATGCTGTGAAAGCTCCATAAACTTGACCCATATTGGTCAACGGTAATACTCCCTTGGCGGAGACGTTGGAACTCCTCCACTTTTGTTCCCAGGCAGTACTCGAGAAGTACTAATCATTAAATGCTCCAAGGAAGGTGTCCCATACCTGGACTACGCCTTCCAAAAATACTATATCCTTGACGACTCTCCACCAGATGTTTGCATTGCCTTGAAGTTGGTACACAGCCTGTTGATACCCGAAATTTTCGTCGACATTTTAATCATCCATTTTGCAAAAATAAAAAATAAAGAGCCAAAAAAATAAATAAAAGAAAACGAAAAAAAGAAGAAAAAAAAGAAAAGAAAAGAAAAAAAAATGAAATGAAATGAAAAGAAAAAAAATTAGAAATAAGGAAAACGAAAAAGAAAACGGAGAGAAAAAGGAAAAAAATAAAAGAAAGAAAAATAATAGAAAAGGGGATCGGGGTTCTCACTCGGGGGGCCATTCATGATCATTTTGGGATTCTCTCTCTTGAGAGGATTCTCTCTCTCTGAACGGTTTTCTCTCGCTCTCTCACGCTCTCTCTCTCAGGGGGAGAAAAACAGACTGTCTTCATCTCTTGCTCGACTCAGAGCTCACGAGCAAAAAAGGGGAATCGAGGAGAGGAAAATCGATCGATCGCCATCGCTCCCTTCCCCTGCCTCGCGTGCGATTCGAGTCGATTGGAACCATCGTCGGCGGCGACGACGACGACGACGACGACAACAACAACGACAGCGGTGCTGATAGAGGGCTCGGAGAGATTTGGCTCTCGATTGGGTTGGGCTCTCCGATCGGTGGCTCAACGTCTAGGGTTTTTGGGGGATTTCGATCGATCGGAAGCGGCAGCGACGACAACCAGTGATGATAGCCTCTCCCGATCTGTACCTCTCTTTGTTCTAGTTCGGCGGATTGTTCTCGCTCGCTCGATCAAAGACGGAATGGCCTGACAAAGAGCTCAACAGGGATTCGGTTTTCGAGAATCAACAGCAACGGCTTCTGATCTTTTCTTCATTCTGTTTCTTAGGTAACTCTCCCGCGGCTGCGAGGCTCATATCCGTGTAGTCAGTAGTAGTGGCAACAGAGTTGACAGAGGAGTACAGGTGCGGTGATGTTTACTGATGTTGTATTTTGGCTTATTCTATATCCCTTTCTGACCTTAGCAGATTATAGGCTAAATCTTCTGATTGTTTGTTTGCACTCGATCAATGCTTTATTCCTCCTTGGTGACCATTTTGAATTGTTTGTTGTTCCTTATGTTTCGCTTTGCATATTTCATTCTATGGACGGGCCTATATGTCATTTTCCAATAGATCTTCCACGCTCGTGTTTTCAATTTGGTAGCCATATCTGTTTCTGGACTTGTCATCATCATATGCTCCTCTTTGGTACCTCGGAGTGGCAGTCATGCATATTCGATGCTACGGCATCTTTGATTTGATAATTAGGCTCAAACACATATTGTCGTTGAGATGATTCCCAAAATCTCATCAAAGTCCGAAACAAGGAATATCTAGATGAAGATTTTAGCATAGTAGTTCTGCTTTATTAGACGAATTCTCACCACCGTTTCTAGTGGCTGCTATAGTTCCCATGGTCCACAAAAGATAAAGTAATCATTCATTCGTTGTTTGTAGAAGAATAGTGGCTGGAGTTGTGTATTGCATTTCCATTAATGAAATGTACAAATTGTTGATGGACTAGCGTTGAATTAACTCTTGCTGAGTTCATTTTTTTGTACTGAATTCTTTGTGGGTTTATGAAAACCTTCCTTTCTGGCTTTTTGTATTGTAATGTGGCTATCAGTTTTCCTTGGCATGTATTGGCATTTAGCACCAGTTTCTGGAAATTCGTTCTTTATTGTGTTCTGTGTTTTGAATGACCTTCTGTGCAAATGACTTGATATGAGCTAGTTGTATGGTTTTCTATTTTTGAAGTCTACATGAAAGTCGAAGATGGTTCGGATATCTTTCCAATGAGCTATAGAATGCCCTGATTGAATCTCATTTGATATGGTTTTCACATGTTCAAAGTTTAGTCCCGAATATGTCCTGTTTGAGACTTGATGCGTGTGTTCAAATTTGAGCTAGTAAACATGCTTTGCTGGAGTTGAATCTTTCATGAGAGTCATTAGAAATTTCATAAGCTTTCTAACAAGGTATAGATAGAATCAAATGGTCATCAGATAGAATCAAATGGTCATCGTTAGCAAGGTCAATGGCTTTCATAAAGTCATGTTTGAGTTACTGCAATCTATAATGTTGGATTTTTCACTCTGTTTCTTTTCTGTTTTCATATAGACTTTTGTGAACAAAGTAAGACTTCGAGGTCTCATGATAGATGATCAGGACATTTCCTTCTATATACTTGAACTTTCATAGATTTTCTTTGTGTCCTTATTTCAATAAATATAATCCATGTTTTTGTGCAATCCCTACTGTGATTTTAATCGATTGCGTTTCTATGAAAATGTCTTCAATCAAGTTCCTTAAGAGCATACTTGATGCTTAGTGTTTTCTAGACATACTTAGAGCATATCATATTCGAATCTCATTTGATGAGAATATCATGCATCCATTTGGCTAATTACAATTGAAATTTGTCAAGCATGACATTCTTAGTTCCAAGTCACTTTGCAATGTTAATGACTTATGTGACTTCTTTGTATTCTAATTTGGGGTTAAATGTTTACCCAAACCTTTTTCGCATTCAACCTTATGTCATGTGCAAGTTTCACATTTTTGTACATTGTCTAGGTGGTCTTACGAACCTTTAAACATGCATTGTATTTTGTCCTGTTTGTGACTTGAATTTGCTAGACTCATGTTCATATAATAATGATTTCTATGCGTTGTCTTAGTCATATAAGATGAGGCAAGGGATCCTTGTTTCTTAGATTAGGTTTAGATTAGGACCCTAAAGATAGAGAAGGCGTGAAGGTGATGGAGGTCGATGTCAATTCCGACCGTTGTCATGTACTATTTATTTTCCCGACATATGTCTCGGGTTCCATGTATTGTATAAAACCCAATGAGTTGCGGGTTTCCTTTCTTTCCCAATTGTTTTCTCTTTTATATTTTTAGAATTGCATGATTAGGTTTAACTGCTTTTCTTGATTGTTTACTTCATGTATTGCAATTTCATTTTCATTGTTTGTTTTCCTTTCATTTTTTAGGAATAGAATAGAATGAAAGTAATCCACCGTGCATGATCACTCAGTCTAGAATTGACGATCCTGAAAATATAAAAAGAAATGCATGAACATGTTAGGAAAAACACAACATACTGTTTAGGTACCGAAAGGGCACTAATAGCAATATTAGCGTAACCCAAGTCCCAAAACCTAGATATCTGGTTGCATAGGAATTGAGGGAACACTCCCGTCCCTCGATTGGGTTTCTAGCTAACCTCCAAAATGAGGCTAGTGGCGACTCCTGTATATTCTTAGGTTGTTAAACAATTAGACCGTATAAATAAATCCACTGTCACGCGAGGTACGATTTTGGGAGAGCTCGCGATCTCGTGAGGAAACTCTCGTGATCAAAGTATCCCTAAACCCTTCGTTTCCCACCTTGGACATTTTGAGGGGCGGCGAGATCGGGTCGCGACAATAGCTAGTACCACCTTCTCCTCTTCGTTGCACATCAGTAGTGCAAATGCTTTCTCCAAATCTTGAATCCAAAGTGATGTGACTTCAAGGTCTCCTTCACCAATGAACCTCGAAGGGTTCAGCTTCAAGAACTATTCTACTAACTTGTGAATTGGCCTCCCAGCGGCCGCATTCCCAAGCGAAACTTTAGTAGGGGCGACAATAGGTGTAGCAATAGGTGCGGCAGCAGGAGTGGCCTCAGCAACGGCAGCAACAGTAGTAGTAGTGGTGGCCTGAGCGATGGTTCAACAGCAGCGACTTGATTCTGCGCCTACTAATCCATTCAGTTACCCATAACCTCTAGCACTCGCATGATCCCTTCAATTCTGGGATCACTAGGGGCTGCAACCCCAGCATCAACTTGAGGTGGTGCTACTCCACTAGCGCTAGCCTATGCTTATGCCCTACCTCTGCCTCCTCGGGTATCGACCCTAGTTAGTGACCTAACCCGAGCTATAGGCCTAATTGTTCTCTTACTTGGAGTTCTTTGCTCCAACTCACTCATGGTTTAGTCTTTTCTACTGAAACCTACCTTCCAAATCCACACTAGATTAGAAGATGAGCGATTCACACACAACAAACAATTCTACCACATAACTACCATCAACATGCACCAATCATGTATTTAAAGACCTTTCCTACGTACTATCCCATATCCATCACACCTTATCACTCCAATTTCTAACAACCAGGCCCCGATACCACTAAACTTGGACGTCACATCCTGATCCTCCGAGCATGTGTCCATCCCTGCTTGAGCGATATAATAGCGATGTCCCAGGACACATCGCCGACCCATTCATTTTAATTTACGCATGCGGAAGCATATAAATAAATCCCTAGATAATAAAATAATGGGATAGGAAAGCAGGGCCATAAAATTTCGACTCATCAAAAGGAACTATCCTATGACTAACTAGTCAAACAGGTTCGCTGATTATGCTTCTTGCACCTTTCCAAACTCCGAGACTTTTGACTCTCCACAGCCATCACCTAGGGACTTGAAAATGTTATCCCACAATGGGGTGAGACTACGTCTCAGTAAGTTCAACCCCCTAAGACCCGATTAGGAAGAAAATTATGCCTCAAGGCTGCCTAAACACAATCAGGCATCAAAGGACTTACCTTAGCCTTAGTTCCTTCCTGCAAGTCAGTTGAATTCGTAAATACTGACAGGCACATCATCTACTCAATTCAATTAGATTGAATCATCGATCAATCGGCTTAGTCAATTACATGTCATCGAGACCATTACACGGTCATTTCGACTATTCATTCTCAATTCTTAGCCACGACCTAACAGGCACAACCTAGATTAAGTGGTCATCATGGCCCCACTGGCAACTTTTCTAGGTTTAGTGGTAATCACGGCTCCACCTGACAATTTTGTAAGATTTAGTAGTATCACGACCCCATTCGGCAATTTTCTTAGATTTAGTGGCATCACGGCCCCACTCAGCAATTTTCAATATTTAGTGGCATCACAGCTCCACTCGGCAAATTTTAGATTTTTAGTGACATCACGGCCCCACTTGGCAATTTTCAATATTTAGTGGCATCACGGCCCCACTGGGCAAATTTCTTATATGTAGTGGCATCATAGCCCCACTCGGCAATCCTTAGATTTGGCGAGATTTAGTGGTATCACAGCCTTACTCGGCAAATTTTAGATTTCTACCCACATTAATCAATTTTTGGGATAAATACTCATAATCACCAAATTTCATTCAATTATCACAATCTGGTAAACATAAAGCACCACTACAATCAGCATGAAATTTCGGTTACCGACCATCCCGGTTGAATTTCCAAAAAAATAAATAATTATTTAAATAATTACGAAAATTAATAAATAAATACAATAAATCCAACTTAGGTCCGTTATAGCCTAATTGGAAGTTGAGACGAGCTCGGAAAATTACCGAACCAATCTAGTTAAATACTAGAAATTGTCTAAGCTCTAACTATACTAACTAACCACCTAATATGCATTGGCAAGTAATTAAAATTACTAATCTAATCTAATCTAACCACCTAATCCATCTTAACTTAGACTAATCCAATCCTAAGCACAATTAACCTACTAAGCGAGGATTAGTGAGTTAAACTCACTAGATCTGCAAGCCGGTGAGTCCATGGCAACCACGACGCGAAGGTGAGTGACAATCCTCCAAGCGGCGATACCAATAGAGGCCAAGAATGGCTCGAAAATGGGCCACGAAGTCTGAAAACTTTGCTAGTTCAGTTTCTACTTCTACTTTTGTTGGACAGAGGAGAACTAAGGCTAAACGACAAAGAAATAGGCAAATCGGAGCTCCGACAAGCGGGTGGTCGGCAACCGGTGGCTCCTGGGGGTCTACGGGTCTTGTTGGAGGTTGGGATGGGCAAATGAGGGGCTGGAATGGGAGAAAAATGAAGAAAAACGAAGAAAAACGTGAAACAGGTGGACCAACAGACTGGCGACCGATGGCTTGCGGTGGCCATATGAGACGACTAGCAGCTACGTTCGAGGCGAGGTCGGGCTCTTTGGAACGGTTTGGATGTGCTGGTCACAGTGATGGGTGGATCGTTGGCTAATTTGTCCAGAAAGACCACTTTCAACTCAAATCTTTGACGAAAGGTTAGCTAGAGCAGAAACTTGAATAAAGGAAAACAAAGGTAGAAAACGGTTTGGTGGGCATGCGGCTTGGTCGAACGGCAAGGGAGCTTGCTTCTCTAGTTTTCTCAAGTTTCTAAGTACCCTCAACAATGGAGAAAGCATGTGGATTGATGAAGAAGAAGGCTGCTGCAAGAGGGGGGCCACTTGGCTTGTTTTTCCACCAAATTGTCCCATTGACTCAATCACAGCTATGTCTAGCTTCCTTGGCGACAATCCAGCCACCCATGCTCCCCATCTAGAAGCTTGAAATAGCCCAAAAGTTGTGGGGATGGGGGACATACGAATTTCATGGGTTTTGGCATCAAATGAGCACTAATTGCTTCTCAATTCAATCCAATCTGGCCCTCATAATTTCAATTAGCACCTCAAAGATCAAATCGATATTTTTTTCTCACCAATTGATCCCACTTGCTTCCCAATTTCACAATAAAAAACGATCCTTGGCATTTTCCCAAAAAGTATCGGGTTGCAGAAAAATCTTCTGAGATTGAGACGACGTTCCTAGAATTTATTGTGACATGACAAAACCTTCAATTTCTGAAATCGGATTCAAATTCGCGATTAATTTCAATCCGGTACATTTTTAGCATGACTTAGGCTACTAGGTAGCTTTCAAAATTTTTTAATGCAAATGACCCACGATCGATTTTCTTAGAGCCACAATGAACCCCTTCGACACATTGGTGACTCTTGGTGGTCATGAAAATCTCGAGATTTAAAATACGGATATAGGGTACCAAAATGATAGAAAAATCAAACTAGTGCCGATCGATGAGAATTTTGCAATTTAGTGAGGTCACTCACGTTTAATTACTCATTTCAGTCAAACCGACCTATCTTTGATCTCTAATCAATTTACATCTATGCCGTAATGATCCGGGCATATAAACACAGTCGAGCAACCAATTTTTAGTTGAATCCTCAAGTTTATTTGCCTTAAAATCCTTAATGGCTTCTCTAGATAGTCTAGTTATCTTAAGAGTAATCAGCTCTGAGAACAGCCCTATAGGCATGTCGATGAAATGCCCAATTAATTTAATTGAAAGCAGAAGTGAAAAATCTAGAATGTCACACATTAAATGATATGTCGATGGATATCAAGCTTATCATATCCTGAATTCTCAATATTACACAAAACTCTCTTGAAATTTGAGAGGTAATACACATTTTCCCCTAAATTATCAATATTATGTAATTACTTTTTGAATTCTCATTTGTTACGGTCACTATTTCCTTTATACTTTTCAGTAATATGCGCAATGCACATCATATATTTAATACGTATGCCCCTTTATTTGCAAAGACTTATAAGTCTTTGGTAGAGTAAGGAATGGGATGTAAGTCCACAAAGCGATAACTTAATACTGCAGAAATATAATCCCAACCTGCTTTAATAAATAATGAATCCGTTGCCAAAAAAGCATGAAATTCAACAAATGCACAACGAAGTCTTATTTTTGGTTTTCTTTTTCTTTTCTAGAAATACTAATGAGTGTTTTTAGCTATATTTTCTCTTGGTTTTCGTGTAGAGATTGTTATCAGACATCATCAAGAAAATATATTTTGCGTGGTGTGTTATAGGCTCAATTGGGTAAATCTTACTTGACCATAAAATGGTCACCATTACATGTTTTCGGTTGAAAAATGTAATTAACATGGTCAAGTAAATTTCTGTCGGCAATGAAAGATGTGATGTAATAGAAAATGACAAAAAAGTTCACATCCCACCTGAAGTAATGGTGATTTTGGAGGAGAATCCTCCACGCACTGAGAGCGCATTTTGGACCAAAAGATTGGACAAATTCCCAAGCATGGACCGACGACGTCAATGGAATATAATCCAGAGAAAAGTAAACTGTTTGTTGTAATTAGGATATCAATGTTGTCACGTCTCGAATCTCGAGCATGCGCACATCCTCGGTGGTCGATAAAATTGCGATGTTCCCAGATCGCGTCACCGACCTAATCAATTATGCACAAGCAGAAGTGAATTAATTAATCCCTTGACAACAACAGACATGGAATAGAAAAGCAATACAACCATATAAAACAAATCACACTTTTATAGACAAACTAGTTTATACATAGAGGCCAACTCTAAGGTCTAAGTACAGGAGGTCTGTCTCCAAAAATGACTACTGAGCCACACATGCTTCTGACCCTTCCGCTTCAAGCTCTAGGTTTTTCATAATAGGGATCTGAAAATGGTAACTAACGATGGGATGAGATATAAATCTTAGCGAGTTCACGCCCTAAACCTAGATTAGGAGGATAATACACCTAAAGGCAGCCTATTCACACATCGAAGAATACTTACCTCGCCTCAACACCTCCCTACACATCAGCACAGCTCATAAAACCATGCATATGATCATTGTACTCATCAAACAATTCATAAGAGTCCTGATTATAAGGCCAAATTATTATGACACGTTACATTTCGTGTCACACAATTTCGTTACATAATCAAGCGGGGGTAACTCATATCGGTGGTTCAATCCACACTTGATATTCACTCTCAATATTCAAACTTCAAATTCAAACTCAACATCCCAACTCAATATTCAACACCAGACTCAAGGTTTTAAAGCTGCACTCTCCCATGAAGTTCTGATATTGTGTGGCACTTAGTCTCTGACCACAATCAGTAATAGCTTGAGGTACTAGAGGTAGCTCCCATGAAATCACATTGTCGTGTAGCACTTAGTTCTCGACTATCATAAGCAATAGCTTAAGGTACTAGAAGTGGCCTACGAAGCACCGACACTCTCCAAGAGCCTTTGTGTCGTGTAAGATACTTCGACACATGTCCGACACTTTCGAACACTCTCTGACACTCGGTCAACACTTGTCGATAAATCCGACACTTGGTAAACTTTCTCGACACTCTCCGATACTCGAGTCAGAATTCTGACATATGAGTTTCCGACACGTTATTCTAATATCGACGTCAATTTTAAAAATTCAATAAATGAGAGGTCAATATATATATATGTGAAAAAAATAAAACACAATAATAAAAATAATAAATGGAGAAAGAAGAAAACATAATCTTCTCTTCTCTTCTTGCTCCCACTTCCTGTGATACACAATTCACCCCTAAGTTTTTTTTTTTCTCCTCTTTCAACATATCTAACATGCAAGTCCAAAATATGAATTGCTTGTTTTTTCTCCAAATTTTATGAATTATCAAAATAAAGTTGAATTTGTTACATTAAAACATTAAATGATATTAATAAATGGCGGATTAATGTTTTTAGTATAAATTCATTCTAGGCTTTTTTTAATTATTTATTTATTTATGAATTTGATTCAAATTGATTTGATTGAAATAATCATAAAAGGATCATTTATTATGTATATATAAAAATTATATATTTAATATGCAACGTGTCCCAACATGTCGAAATTCTCTGTTTTTTGAGAAACAATGTGTCGGCATGTCGTGTTGTGTAGTGTCGCGTCACGTGTCGGTGCTACTTAGGAGATGGCTCCCATGAAATCACGCTGTCGTGTAACACTTAGTTCTTAGCCACGAAAAACACTAGTACAAGGTTCTAGAGATAACTCACACAAAGTCTCGCTGTCATGTAGCACTTAGTTCTTGACTATGCATGACAATATTGCAAGTCTTCTAGGGGTGGTTCCCATGTGACTCAAGTCGTCATGTAGCACTTAGACATTGATTACAATAAATAACGGTATAAGGTACTAGAGGTGGCTCACACGAGGTTATATTATCATGTAGCACTTAGTTCTTTACCGACTCACAACTCATTTGGTTTCCTCATCTTTCAATAGTCATCTTGCGATGGCTATAAACCATAACATGATCATTCAATCACGGTCAAGGGTATTGCGCTTTGCACTTAACTACCTCAATTAAGATAACGAACTTGGCATATTTTCTTCATATTAAAAACATACAGTAAAATAATCGTGTGTGAATACACGGTCAATTTGAGCTAGAAAAATCGATATCCTTCCTTTTAAATATCCCACTATTTTTCCATTACCTTTACCAAAAAAAAAATAAAAATATCCCACTATTTTATATAGTACTTAAAAACATTTTTGGTGTCAAAATCGACACCCAGTATTTTTTAATTAAATACCTAAATTTCATAATTTTGAATTAAATACTTAAAATCATAATCATTACTCAATTTGCGTAAATTAACATTCAATTGCATAAACTAAGCACGCCATTCTAATTAGTGCGAAATTCGGTCACCGGCTATCACGATATAATTTTCGAAAAATATTAAATAATTGAATAAGTAGTAAAAAATAATTAATTAAATGCAATTTAATCCGTAAATGCAAACTTAGACCGAAAATACTAATTTAACCACCTAAACGGGCCTCGAAAATTAATGCACCTATCTAGATAAATAGTACAATCTTTTCAACCCATAATCAATCCATTCTAACCACCTAACATGCATAATTAAGTAATTAAATCTCTAATTTAAACTAACTAACCACATAATCTCAACTTAAGCTAAGCTAATAAACCCTTAAGCATAATTAACCTCCTAAGCAATGTTTAGTGAGTAAACTCACTGGTTTAGCAAGTCGGTGAGTCCACGACGACAAAACTCACTGGTTTAGCAGGCCGGTGAGTCCACAACGACAATTGTGGTCATTTGAATTTATCATATTTTCGACGTGAAAAGCTAAATCATAACAAGCAAATGTAATATTTATAAGAAATATTAATGATCTTTTTATCATTAAAACTATTCTTAAGGATTGGACGTGGCAACCGTTCGATGATGGAATTGCAAATGACAAAAATTCCCAAAAGCTTTCAAGTAACTAACGAACCATTACAGAAATGGATAATGGAATTAGCTTAGATAAATAAAGTACAAAAGACGATTTGCTACACAGGCTACAACTGAAAGACCGAAATATTTCAAAAAGTGAAGCATGTAGGATCAACTAGTTCTTCCAATTTTATGTCCTCTAATGCACTTCGCACGATGGAGTTACATGTTGATATTGCCCTAGAAACTTGTTGCATGGTTGGACGATGCTCTGGTTTGGGATTTAAGCATGAAAATGCCGTCTTTGTCACTAAAGCCACTTCCCCTAGCACATTACCTTTCGGGTATGGAATTCTTTGATCTAAAACTTCCTTCAGTGGCCAAGAAGTTGTTGAATTGTTCGATGGTGATGAAGATGAGGACGCGAGTGAAGAAATGAGGTCGCCTGGATGGCTTCCCATGATTACTTCCAATGCCACCACTCCATAGCTATAAACATCGCATTTCTCGTTCACTTCCATTGTGTATGCGAGTTCTACATAGAGAAAAGAACAAATTTTTTCTAGCTTTTATACAATGTCTATGCTTTATAAATTTAAATTGATTTTCAGTAAATCAAGTGTAGAGAATTAATAATAAACTAATACATTCTTTAGATTCCAATGGGCTTTAAAATTTTCCAATGCTTTAGGAAAAAGTTTCACTTTTCAAATTAGTGGCCTACATATCAATTAATATTTAATCGAACTTTCAAATCATGTAGATAGTGTTGGACTTGGTATTAGGAATTTGGAAATAGAAAGGAAGATGGTTAGAGATGAGGATCCCAAGTATGATCACTTTCCTATCCATAAAAATTAAGTGAGGTGAAATTTTGAAATTTTGAAGAAACAAACTTACCTGGAGCTGCATATCCAAAGGTGCCTGCAAAGGAAGTCCAATTGGATGAATAAGGTTTTAAAACCTTAGCCATGCCAAAATCAGAGACGTGAGCTTCATATTCTTCATCCAATAAAATATTCTTGCTCGAGACATCTCGATGAATTATAGGAGGAGAGCATTCATGGTGCATGTAGGACAATGCATAAGCCACCCCTTTGACAACATTCACTCTCTTATTCCAGTCAAATGTTGCCATCCTCTCTTCATTGTTCAATACATCCTTCAAGCTGCCCGATTCGAAGAACTCGTATACCAAAAATGAATGTTGAGAACTCGAGCAAAAGCCATAGAGCTTGATGATATTCCGATGCCGAGCTTCGGTCAAAGCATGAATTTCCCTTTCAAATGCTTTTCGATTGCCCATTTCTATGTCCACTACTTCCTTAAATTTCTTTACAGCAACAATTTCACCTGATTGCAACTGGGCCTTGTAAACACTCCCCTGTCCTCCCACACCGATGCAATATTTGGCATCAAACTCTTCTGTGGCTTCAATGATGCTCTCATAAACCATTCTTCCATTAAAGCTCCATATTAGCCAGGGGTTTTCATTGCTTCCATTAGCCGAAGTTGCCTCTGTTCTTCTTATTCTTCGGCATCCAATACTTGAAGCTCCCACAACAAGAAGCAAAGAAAGTAGGCAACCCAAAGTAGGAATCAAAACTAGCAACAACTTTTTGTTTTTGTTTCTTCCTTTCAACGTTGGTCTAGTACAAGGCCTAAGACCAGCAATGTCTCCACACAAGCCTTTGTTCCCTCTCACAACTGCAATTGTAGCATTACGAAAGGCTGAAATGTTTGGTAAAGAACCCTCTAACTCATTAAATGATATGTCGATGGATGTCAAGCTTGCCATATCTTGAAATGTCAACATAATTGAACCCGATAACTGATTGTGTGAGAGATTGAGTATTTCTAATCTGTGCAATAGCCCAAGTTGTCTAGGTATTTCTCTCATGAGCAAATTTTGACTCAGATCGAGAAGTTGAAGGGATTGCATATTCCTAATCTCGATGGGAATACTCTTTTCTAGATTGTTCCTACTTAAATTTAAGAATAGAAGTTTGGAGCACCCCCCAAGTTGGGTAGGAATTGAGCCACTCATGTTATTTCCTGCAATGTTGAGTCTTTCCAATTCGGAGAATGCTCCAAGTTCTTGAGGGATGTGGCCTGCCAAAAGGTTGCAGTCCAACAAAAGATATAGTAGTGACTTCAATTTTCCTAGGTCTTTAGGAATTTCTCCAACAATATAATTTGAAGAGAGATCAAGTTTCCTCAATTGAGTCATGTTTCCAAGCTGAGGTGGTATGGCACCGGAGATATTATTGTTGGAGATTATCAAGCTTGTCAATTTTCTACATTCACTCAATGTCGAGGGTAGCTCACCGTAAAGTTCATTGTTGCTCAACTCAAGGTAATACAAGGAGGGGTACACACCAAGTGCATTCGTTATGTTTCCCTTGAGCAAGTTGTTTTGGAGCCTAAGTCTGATCAAACCTGAACAATTTCTCAAGCTTCTTGGGATTCCATTGAGGTGATTGTTAAATGCACTAAAATAAACAAGAGTTTGGCTACTGCATATTTCTTGTGGCAATTGGCCAACAAAGTGATTATCATTTAGCTGTAAGCTTGTGAGGGATGTGAGATTATTCATCTCAGTGGGAAGAGAGCCCAACAATGAGTTGTTGCCAATATAAAGGGACGATAGATGGGTCAAGTTGCCTATGGACGACGGGATAGGACCTGTTAAATTATTGTTTTCCAATAGCATCATTATCAATGAACTCATTCCTCCAACTTCCAAAGGTATGGAGCCAGAAAGCTGGTTAGAAGATAAGCCAAGTAGACGGAGAGATCCCAACCTTCCTATTTCCTTTGGAATGGATCCGACAAGTTGATTACGACCAAGCCATAACTCCCCCAAGCTATTCATGTTTCCGATGAAAGAAGGAATAGGACCAGCGATGCTGTTCCCAGAAAGATCGAGATATTGTAAAGATGGCAATGACCCAACTTCAATTGGAATGGATCCTTTGAGATAATTGGATTTTAAGCTAAGTACATTGAGAGACTCCAACCTTCCTATTTCCTTTGGAATGGATCCGACAAGTTGATTACCACCAAGCCATAACTCCCCCAAGCTACTCATGTTTCCGATGGAAGAAGGAATAGGACCGGCGATGCTGTTCTCAGAAAGATCGAGATATTGTAAAGATTGCAATGACCCAAGTTCAATTGGAATGTTTCCCGAAATATTATGGTGACTTAAATCCAGATGAATAAGCTTGGAAAGATGGCCAATGCTCAAAGGGATGTTCCCGAAGAGCTTATTATATGCAAGGCTTAGAAATGTCAAGTTGCTCAAGCCAAGTATCTCAACGGGAAGCGGGCCAGTCAAATTATTACTAGTAAGATCGAGATGATGTAAAGATCGCAATGACCCAAGTTCAATTGGAATGAATCCTTTGAGATAATTGGATTTTAAGTCAAGTACATTGAGAGACTTCAACCTTCCTATTTCCTTTGGAATGGATCCGACAAGTTGATTACCACCAAGCCATAACTCCCCCAAGCTATTCATGTTTCCGATGGAAGAAGGAATAGGACCGGCGATGCTGTTCTCAGAAAGATCGAGATATTGTAAAGATCGCAATGACCCAAGTTCAATTGGAATGTTTCCCGAAAGGTTATTTCCAGTTAACTCTAGACGAATAAGCTTGGAAAGATGGCCAATGCTCAGAGGGATCTTCCCGAAGAGCTTATTGTAGGGAAGGCTAAGAGTGACCAAGTTGGGCAAATGGGAGAAATTGAGAGAGTGAAGCGTACCAAGTATGGCAGAAGATGAAAGGTTCAAGCTCACAACGCTCCCCAGAGGATCACAATCGATTCCGCGCCATGAGCAAGGGCTGCTTCCATTCCATGAAGACAAATTATAGCGACTCCCGCTGTCTAACTCAGACTTCCAAGTTAGGAGTGCCTCCACTTCCTCATTTACCGTATGGCTACTAGCATCAGTAAGGGCAACTATAGAAGAGCTTCGAGATGAAGCAAGACAAGACATTAGTTGCGCGAATATGAGAAGAAGGTAAGCGGGGAACAACATTGAGAGTTGTTTCTGAGACGAGGCCATGAGAGGTTTGAGGTTTTTTGGGGTGGGCTTTTCTTCGTTTCTAGGTGCGCATGTGTTATAATGGACTAACTATAACCCACGTATTTATAAAAGAATCGACTCCATCTAGTCAACAAACAGGTCAATGATCGCTGCTTCTCAGTGAATGAGAGAAAATATCAAATTTCTTTTCTGGGAGATATTACAAAAAACTCTCTTGAAAATTGACAGGCAAATACACATTTTTCCCTAAATTATCAATATTATCCAATTACTTTATGAATTCTCATTTGTTACGGTCGCAATTTCCTTTATATTTTTAAGTAATATGCGCAATGCACATCGTATATTTAATATGTATGGCCCTTTATTTGCAAAAACTTATAAGTCTTTGGTAGAGTAAGGATGGGATGTAAATCCACAAAACGAGAACTTAATACAGCAGAAATATAATCAACCTGCTTTAATAAATAATGAATCAGTTGCCAAAAAAGCACGAAATTCAACAAATGCACCACGAAGCCCTATTTTCAGTTTTCCGTTTCTTTTCCAGAAATACTAATCACTGTTTTGAGCGGTTCCTAATTTAGACACGTATCAAACTGCACTTAATGGTGGAAAATGGAGAAAGAGATAGAGAAGCTATTGCTCACTTTCTCTAAAAGCCTAAAAGCAATGCTTTCTCACACTTTCTCCGATCTTTTTCAAAAAAAAAAAAAAAACTGATTTTGACACATCATAGCCTTTTCCCCTCCACCATCGTCTTCTTGAATGACTGCCAATTTCTTGTTGCTCTCTCTCGACGTACCAAACGTCTCTGCTTTAATGCCAAGCACGCTCAATTCTTTTCTCGCTTCATGCTACCGAACTCGTATATACTTTTATTATGTTTTTCTTTTGGGCAATGTACCTTGGTTCAATTAATGAGGACAGGTGAACAGGAAAATTGTTCGTGATTGGGATTCTTACTTCGGCTAAAGAAGCAAATATGAGTTCCTCCAGCTACATACATCATGCCATGTTCTTAACAGGGAAAACAAGACGAGAATACTTCTCAAAGGTGGGGTACAATTTCTGAAAACTGACCTCCCTGAAGAAAGTCAAGATTTTCATACAAAAGTAATATTGAATGAATCAATATGGCAGGAGCCCTCTCTTGTACCGAATACACTTACCAGTATGTATGCCCTATCATGTTAACACAGAGGAGCAAAGCAATGCCAAATGTAACTTTACTCTCCTTGTGACCTTTGGGGATACGAATCTTGAGTGGGCTATCCTCAATTCCACCAATAATTGCTTATCTCTCACCATTCCGCAGATCCTTAGATCTCTTTACCGTCCTCTTAGGAAAACCACCTCCACGCCAATTCGACCCACACCCATCTTTGTATCCACACCAGTACCCGTATCTAAGTTTGAAAGTTTGGCCACAATTCTGTGCAAGTAAAGAATTTAGTAGTTCTAGTAGTTCTTTCTTTAACTACTAAAAGCACCTATTGGTTTTGACCCCAAAAAAAAAAAAAAAGAAGCACCCGCTGGTTTTTGCAACAACAATAATATGATCTACCTTAAAGTCATTCGACAAATGCACAACGAACCCCTATTTTCGGTTATCATTTTCTTTTCCAGAAATACTAATGAGCATGCTGAACAATTCATAATTTCGACACGTATCAATCTGCACAGGATGGTGGAAAAGGGAGAAAGAGATAGAGAAGCTATTCATCACTTTCTCTAAAAACCTAAAAGCAATGCTTTCTCACACTTTCTCTGATCTTTTTCAGAAAATGAACAAAAAAAAAAACAACCGATTTTGACCCATCATAGGCTTTTCACCTCCACCAACGTCTTCTTGAATGACTGCCAATTTCTTGTTGCTCTATCTCAATGTACCAAACGTCTCTGCTTTAAAGCCAAGCACGCGCAATTCTTTTCTCGCTTCATGCTACTCAACTCGTATATACTTTTATTATGTTTTTCTTTTGGGGAATGTACCTCGGTTCAATTAACGAGGACAGGTGAAGAGGAAAATCGTTCGTGATCGAGTTTCTTAGTTCAGCTAAAGAAGCAAATATGAGTTCCTCCAGCTACATACATCATGCCATGTTCTTAGCGGCGAAAGCAAGACGAGAATACTTCTCACAAGTGGAGTAGAATCTCTAAAAACTGACCTCCCTGAAGAAAGTCAAGATTTTCATACAGAAGTAAAATTGAATGAATCAATGTGGCGGGAGCCCTCTCTCGTACCGAATACACTTGCGAGTATGTATGCCCTATCATGTTAACACTGAGGAGCAAAGCAATGCCAAATGTAACTTTGCTCTTCTTGAGACCTTTGGGGATACGAATCTTGAGTGGGTTATCCCCAATTCCACCAATAATTTCTTACCTCTCAACATTCCGCAGATCCTTAGATTTATTTACCATCCTCTTAGGAAAACCACCTCCACCCCAATTCGACCCATACCCATCTTTGTATCCACACCCGTACCCGTATCTAAGTTTGAAAGTTTGGCCACAATTCCGTGCAAGTAAACAATTTAGTAGTTCTAGTAGTTCTTTCTTTAATTACTCAAAGCACCTATTGGTTTTGACCCCCCCCCAAAAAAAAAAAAAAAAAAAAGAAGCACCCATTGGTTTTTGCAACAACAATAATATGATCTACCTTAAAGTGATTCGACAAATGCACAACGAAGCCCTGTTTTCGGTTTTCCTTTTCTTTTCCAGAAATAATAATGAGTTTTTTGAGCGATTCATAATTTAGACGCTATCAATCTGCACTTGATGGTTGAAAAGGGAGAAAGAGATAGAGAAGCTGTTGATCACTTTCTCTAAAAGCCTAAAAGCAATGCCTTCTCACCCTATCTCTGATCTTTTTCAGAAAAAAAAAATGATTTTGACCCAGCATAGCCTCTTCCCCTCCACCATCGTGTTCTTGAAGGACTGCCAATTTCTTGTTGCTCTCTCTCAACGTAGCAAACGTCTCTGCTTTAATGCCAAGCACGCGCAATTCTTTTCTCGCTTCATGCTACTAAACTTGTATATACTTTTATTATGTTTTTTTTTTCGGGCAATGTACCTCGGTTCAATTAATGAGGACAGGTGAACAGGAAAATTGTTCGTGATCGGGTTTCTTAGTTCGGCTAAAGAAGCAAATATGAGTTCCTCCACCTACATACATCATACCATGTTTTTAACGGGGAAAAGAAGACGAGAATACTTCTCACAGGTGGAGTAGAATCTCTGAAAAGTGACCTCCCTGAAGAAAGTCCAGATTTTCATACAGAAGTAATATTGAATGAATCAATGTGGCGGGAGCCCTCTCTTGTACCGAATACACTTACGAGTATGTATGCCCTATCATGTTAAAACGGAGGAGCAAAGCAATCCCGAATGTAACTTTGCTCTCCTTGTGACTTTTGGGGATACAAACTTTAGTGGGCTATCCCCAATTCCACCAATAATTACTTATCTCTCAGCATTCCGCAGATCCTTAGATTTCTTTCCCGTCATCTTAGGAAAACCACCTCCACCCCAATTCGAACCATGCCCATCTTTGCATCCACACCCGTACCCGTATCTAAGTTTGAAAGTTTGGCCACAATGCCGTGCAAGTAAAGAATTAAGTAGTTCTAGTAGTTCTTTCTTTAATTACTCAAAGCACCTATTGGTTTTCACCCCAAACAAAAAAGAAGCACCCGTTGGTTTTGCAACAACAATAATATGATCTACCTTAAAGTGATTGGACAAATGCACAACGAAGCTCTATTTTCGGTTTTCCTTTTCTTTTCCCCAAATAATAATGAGTTTTTGAGCAATTCATAATTTAGACACGTATCAATCTACACTTGATGGTGAAAAAGGAGAAAGAGATAAAGAAGCTATTGATCACTTTCTCTAAAAGCCTAAAAGCAATGCCTTCTCACCCTTTCTCTGATCTTTTCAGACAAAAAAAAAAAAATACTGATTTTGACCCATCATAGCCTTTTCCACTCCACCATCGTCTTCTTGAAGGACTGCCAATTTCCTGTTGCTCTCTCAACGTACCAAACGTCTCTGCTTTAATGCCAAGCACGCGCAATTCTTTCTCGCTTCATGCTACTGAACTCGTATATACTTTTATTATGTTTTTCTTTTGGGCAATGTACCTCGGTTCAATTAATGAGGACAGGTGAACAGGAAAATTGTTCGTGATCGGGTTTCTTAGTTCGGCTAAAGAAGCAAATATGATTTCCTCCAGCTACATACATCATGCCATGTTCTTAGCGGGGAAAACAAGATGACAATACTTCTCACGGGTGGAGTAGAATCTCTAAAGCTGACCTCCCTGAAAAACTCAAGATTTTCATACAGAAGTAATGTTGAAAGAATCACTATGGCGGGAGCCCTCTCTCTTACCGAATACGCTTACGAGTATGCATGCCCTATCATGTTAACACGGAGGAGCAAAGCAATGCCAAATGTAACTTTGCTCTCCTTGTGAACTTTGGGGATACAAATCTTGAGTGGGCTATCCCCAATTCCACCAATAATTGCTTATCTCTCACCATTCCGTAGATCCTTACATTTATTTACCGTCCTCTTAGGAAAACCACCTCCACCCCAATTTGACCCACACCCATCTTTGTATCCACACCCGTACCCACATCTAAGTTTGAAAGTTTGGCCACAATTCCGTGCAAGTAAAGAATTTAGTAGTTCTAGTAGTTCTTTCTTTAATTATTGAAAGCGCCTATTGGTTTTGAACCAAAAAAAAAAAAAAAAGTAGCACCCATTGGTTTTTGGAACAACAATAATATGATCTACCTTAAAGTCATTCTACAAATGCACAACGAAGCCTTATTTTCGGTTTTCCTTTTCTTTTCCAGGAATACTAATGAGCGTTTTGAGCGATTCGTAATTTTGACACAAATCAATCTGCACTTGATGGTGGAAAAGGGCGTAAGAGATAAGAAGCTATTGATCACTTTCTCTAAAAGCCTAAAAGTAATGCTTTCTCACACTTTCTCTGATCTTTTTCAGAAAAAAAGAAAAAGAAATGAAAAACTGATTTTGACCCATCATAGCCTTTTCCCCTCCACCATCGTCTTCTTGAATGACTGCCAATTTGTTGTTGCTCTCTCTCAACGTACCAAACGTCTCTGCTTTATTGCCAAGCACGCGCAATTCTTTTCTCCCTTCATGCTACTGAACTCGTATATACTTTTATTATGTTTTTTTTTTTTTGGGCAATGTACCTCGGTTCAATTAATGAGGACAGGTGAAAAGGAAAATTGTTCGTGATCGGGTTTCTTCGTTCGGCTAAAGAAGCCAATATGATTTCCTCCAGCTACATAAATCATGCCATGTTCTTAGCGGGGAAAATAAGATGACAATACTTCTCACAGGTGGAGTAGAATCTCTAAAACTGACCTCCCTGAAAAACTCAAGATTTTCATACAGAAGTAATGTTGAAAGAATCACTGTGGCGGGAGACCTCACTCTTACCAAATACGCTTACGAGTATGCATGCCCTATCATGTTAACACCGGGGAGCAAAGCAATGCCAAATGTAACTTTGCTCTCCTTGTGAACTTTGGGGATACAAATCTTGAGTGAGCTATCCCCAATTCCACCAGTAATTGCTTATCTCTCACCATTCCGTAGATCCTTAGATTTCTTTACCGTCCTCTTAGGAATACCACCTCCACCCCAATTTGACCCATACCCATCTTTGTATCCACACCCGTACCCACATCTAAGTTTGAAAGTTTGGCCACAATTCCGTGCAAGTAAAGAATTTAGTAGTTATAGTAGTTCTTTCTTTAATTACTGAAAGCGCCTATTGGTTTTGAACCAAAAAAAAAAAAAAATGGTAGCACCCATTGGTTTTTGCAACAACAATAATATGATCTACCTTAAAGTCATTCTACAAATGCACAACGAAGCCTTATTTTCGGTTTTCCTTTTCTTTTCCAGGAACACTAATGAGCGTTTTGAGTGATTCGTAATTTTGACACAAATCAATCTGCACTTGATGGTGGAAAAGGGCGTAAGAGATAAGAAGCTATTGATCACTTTCTCTAAAAGTCTAAAAGTAATGCTTTCTCACACTTTCTCTGATCTTTTTCAGAAAAAAAGAAAAAAAAGAAAAACTGATTTTGACCCATCATAGCCTTTTCCCCTCCACCATCGTCTTCTTGAATGACTGCCAATTTGTTGTTGCTCTCTCTCAACGTACAAAACGTCTCTGCTTTAATGCCAAGCACGCGCAATTCTTTTCTCACTTCATGCTACTGAACTCGTATATACTTTTATTATGTTTTTTTTTTTTTTGGCAATGCACCTCGGTTCAATTAATGAGGACAGGTTTACAGGAAAATTGTTCGTGATCGGGTTTCTTAGTTCGGCTAAAGAAGCAAATATGAGTTCCTCCACCTACATAAATCATACCATGTTTTTAACGGGGAAAAGAAGACGAGAATACTTCTCACAGGTGGAGTAGAATCTCTGAAAAGTGACCTCCCTGAAGAAAGTCCAGATTTTCATACAGAAGTAATATTGAATGAATCATAGTGGCGGGAGCCCTCTCTTGTACCGAACACACTTACGAGTATGTATGCCCTATCATGTTAAAACGGAGGAGCAAAGCAATCCCGAATGTAACTTTGCTCTCCTTGTGAACTTTGGGGATACAAATCTTGAGTGGGCTATCCCCAATTCCACCAATAATTACTTATCTCTCAGCATTCCGCAGATCCTTAGATTTCTTTCCCGTCATCTTAGGAAAACCACCTCCACCCCAATTCGAACCATGCCCATCTTTGCATCCACACCCGTACCCGTATCTAAGTTTGAAAGTTTGGCCACAATGCCGTGCAAGTAAAGAATTAAGTAGTTCTAGTAGTTCTTTCTTTAATTACTCAAAGCACCTTTTGGTTTTCACCCCAAACAAAAAAAGAAGCACCCGTTGGTTTTTGCAACAACAATAATATGATCTACCTTAAAGTGATTGGACAAATGCACAACGAAGCTCTATTTTCGGTTTTCCTTTTCTTTTCCCCAAATAATAATGAGTTTTTTGAGCAATTCATAATTAAGACACGTATCAATCTACACTTGATGGTGAAAAAGGGAGAAAGAGATAAAGAAGCTATTGATCACTTTCTCTAAAAGCCTAAAAGCAATGCCTTCTCACCCTTTCTCTGATCTTTTTCAGACAAAAAAAAAAATACTGATTTTGACCCATCATAGCCTTTTCCACTCCACCATCGTCTTCTTGAAGGACTGCCAATTTCCTGTTGCTCTCTCTCAACGTACCAAACGTCTCTGCTTTAATGCCAAGCACGCGCAATTCTTTTCTCGCTTCATGCTACTGAACTCGTATATACTTTTATTATGTTTTTCTTTTGGGCAATGTACCTCGGTTCAATTAATGAGGACAGGTGAACAGGAAATTTGTTCGTGATCGGGTTTCTTAGTTCGGCTAAGGAAGCAAATATGATTTCCTCCAGCTACATACATCATGCCATGTTCTTAGCGGGGAAAACAAGATGACAATACTTCTCACGGGTGGAGTAGAATCTCTAAAACTGACCTCCCTGAAAAACTCAAGATTTTCATACAGAAGTAATGTTGAAAGAATAACTATGGCGGGAGCCCTCTCTCTTACCGAATACGCTTACGAGTATGCAAGCCCTATCATGTTAACACGGAGGAGCAAAGCAATGCCAAATGTAACTTTGCTCTCCTTGTGAACTTTGGGGATACAAATCTTGAGTGGGCTATCCCCAATTCCACCAATAATTGCTTATCTCTCACCATTCCGTAGATCCTTACATTTCTTTACCGTCCTCTTAGGAAAACAACCTCCACCCCAATTTGACCCATACCCATCTTTGTATCCACACCCGTTCCCACATCTAAGTTTGAAAGTTTGGCCACAATTCCGTGCAAGTAAAGAATTTAGTAGTTCTAGTAGTTCTTTCTTTAATTATTGAAAGCGCCTATTGGTTTTGAACCCAAAAAAAAAAAAGTAGCACCGATTGGTTTTTGGAACAACAATAATATGATCTACCTTAAAGTCATTCTACAAATGCACAACGAAGCCTTATTTCCGGTTTTCCTTTTCTTTTCCAGGAATACTAATGAGCGTTTTGAGCGATTCGTAATTTTGACACAAATCAATCTGCACTTGATGGTGGAAAAGGGCGTAAGAGATAAGAAGCAATTGATCACTTTCTCTCAAAGCCTAAAAGTAATGCTTTCTCACCCTTTCTCTGATCATTTTCAGAAAAAAAGAAAAAAAAGAAAAACTGATTTTGACCCATCATAGCCTTTTCCCCTCCACCATCGTCTTCTTGAATGACTGCCAATTTGTTGTTGCTCTCTCTCAACGTACCAAATGTCTCTGCTTTAATGCCAAGCACGCGCAATTCTTTTCTCACTTCATGCTACTGAACTCGTATATACTTTTATTATGTTTTTTTTTTGGGCAATGTACCTCGGTTCAATTAATGAGGACAGGTGAACGGGAAAATTGTTCGTGATCGGGTTTCTTAGTTCGGCTAAAGAAGCAAATATGAGTTCCTCCACCTACATACATCATACCATGTTTTTAACGGGGAAAAAAAGACGAGAATACTTCTCACAGGTGGAGTAGAATCTCTGAAAAGTGACCTCCCTGAAGAAAGTCAAGATTTTCATACAGAAGTAATATTGAATGAATCAATGTGGCCGGAGCCCTCTCTTGTACCGAATACACTTACGAGTATGTATTCCCTATCATGTTAAAACGGAGGAGCAAAGCAATCCCGAATGTAACTTTGCTCTCCTTGTGACCTTTGGGGATACAAACTTTAGTGGGCTATCCCCAATTCCACCAATAATTACTTATCTCTCAGCATTCCGCAGATCCTTAGATTTCTTTCCCGTCATCTTAGGAAAACCACCTCCACCCCAATTCGAACCATGCCCATCTTTGCATCCACACCCGTACCCACATCTAAGTTTGAAAGTTTGGCCGCAATTCTGTGCAAGTAAAGAATTTAGTAGTTATAGTAGTTCCTTCTTTAATGACTGAAAGCGCCTATTGGTTTTGAACCAAAAAAAAAAAAAAAATGGTAGCACCCATTGGTTTTTGTAACAACAATAATATGATCTACCTTAAAGTCATTCTACAAATGCACAACGAAGCCTTATTTTCGGTTTTCCTTTTCTTTTCCAGAAATACTAATGAGTGTTTTGAGCGATTCGTAATTTTGACACGGATCAATCTGCACTTGATGGTGGAAAAGGGAGAAAGAGATAAGAAGCTATTGATCACTTTCTCTAAAAGCCTAAAAGTAATGCTTTCTCACACATTCTCTGATCTTTTCAGAAAAAAAAAAAAAAAAGAAAAACTGATTTTGACCCATTATAGCCTTTTCCCTCCACCATCGTCTTCTTGAATGACTGCCAATTTGCTGTTGCTCTCTCAACGTACCAAACGTCTCTGCTTTAATGCCAAGCACGCGCAATTCTTTTCTCGCTTCATGCTACTGAACTCGTATATACTTTTATTATGTTTTTTTTTTTTGGGGGCAATGTACCTCGGTTCAATTAATGAGGACAAGTGAACAGGAAAATTGTTCGTGATCGGGTTTCTTAGTTCGGCTAAAGAAGCAAATATGATTTCCTCCCGCTACATAAATCATGCCATGTTCTTAGCGGGGAAAACAAGATGACAATACTTCTCACCGGTGGAGTAGAATCTCAAAAACTGACCTCCCTGAAAAACTCTCTCTTACCAAATACGCTTACGAGTATGCATGCCCTATCATGTTAACACTGGGGAGCAAAGCAATGCCAATTGTAACTTTGCTCTCCCTGTGAACTTTGGGGATACAAATCTTGAGTGAGCTATCCCCAATTCCACCAATAATTGCTTATCTCTCACCATTCCGTAGATCCTTAGATTTCTTTACCGTCCTCTTAGGAATACCACCTCCACCCCAATTTGACCCATACCCATCTTTGTATCCACACCCGTACCCACATCTAAGTTTGAAAGTTTGGCCACAATTCCGTGCAAGTAAAGAATTTAGTAGTTATAGTAGTTCCTTCTTTAATGACTGAAAGCGCCTATTGGTTTTGAACCAAAAAAAAAAAAAAAATGGTAGCACCCATTGGTTTTTGTAACAACAATAATATGATCTACCTTAAAGTCATTCTACAAATGCACAACGAAGCCTTATTTTCGGTTTTCCTTTTCTTTTCCAGAAATACTAATGAGTGTTTTGAGCGATTCGTAATTTTGACACGGATCAATCTGCACTTGATGGTGGAAAAGGGAGAAAGAGGTAAGATGCTATTGATCACTTTCTCTAAAAGCCTAAAAGTAATGCTTTCTCACACTTTCTCAGATCTTTTTCAGAAAAAAAGAAAAAAAAAAACCGATTTTGACCCATCATAGCCTTTTCCACTCCACCATCGTCTTCTTGAATGACTGCCAATTTGTTGTTGCTCTCTCTCAACGTACCAAACGTCTCTGCTTTAATGCCAAGCACGCGCAATTCTTTTCTCACTTCATGCTACTGAACTCGTATATACTTTTATTATGTTTTTTTTTTTGGGCAATGTACCTCGGTTCAATTAATGAGGACAGGTGAACAGGAAAATTGTTCGTGATCGGGTTTCTTAGTTCGGCTAAAGAAGCAAATATGAGTTCCTCCACCTACATACATCATTCCATGTTTTTAACGGGGAAAAGAAGACGAGAATACTTTTCACACGTGGAGTAGAATCTCTGAAAGGTGACCTCCCTGAAGAAAGTCAAGATTTTCATACAGAAGTAATATTGAATGAATCAATGTGGCGGGACCCCTCTCTTGTACCGAATACACTTACGAGTATGTATGCCCTATCATGTTAAAACGGAGGAGCAAAGCAATCCTGAATGTAACTTTGCTCTCCTTGTGACCTTTGGGGATACAAACTTTAGTGGGCTATCCCCAATTCCACCAATAATTACTTATCTCTCAGCATTCCGCAGATCCTTAGATTTCTTTACCGTCATCTTAGGAAAACCACCTCCACCCCAATTTGAACCATGCCCATCTTTGCATCCACACCCGTACCCATATCTAAGTTTGAAAGTTTGGCCACAATGCCGTGCAAGTAAAGAATTAAGTAGTTCTAGTAGTTCTTTCTTTAATTACTCAAAGCACCTATTGGATTTCACCCCAAACAAAAATAAGAAGCACCCGTTGGTTTTTGCAACAACAATAATATGACCTACCTTAAAGTGATTGGACAAATGCACAACAAAGCTCTATTTTGGGTTTTCCTTTTCTTTTCCCCAAATAATAATGACTTTTTTTTAGCAATTCATAATTTAGACACGTATCAATCTACACTTGATGGTGAAAAAAGGAGAAAGAGATAAAGAAGCTATTGATCACTTTCTCCAAAAGCCTAAAAGCAATGCCTTCTCACCCTTTCTCTGATCTTTTTCAGACAAAAAAAAAATACCGATTTTGACCCATCATAGCCTTTTCCACTCCACCATCGTCTTCTTGAATGACTGCCAATTTGTTGTTGCTCTCTCTCAACGTACCAAACGTCTCTGCTTTAATGCCAAGCACGCGCAATTCTTTTCTCACTTCATGCTACTCAACTCGTATATACTTTTATTATGTTTTTCTTTTGGGCAATGTACCTCGGTTCAATTAATGAGGACAGGTGAACAGGAAAATTGTTCGTGATCGGGTTTCTTAGGTCGGCTAAAGAACCAAATATGATTTCCTCCAGCTACATACATCATGCCATGTTCTTAGCGGGAAAAACAAGATGACAATACTTCTCACAGGTGGAGTAGAATCTCTAAAACTGACCTCCCTGAAAAAGTTAAGATTTTCATACAGAAGTAATGTTGAAAGAATCTCTGTGGCGGGAGCCCTCTCTCTTACCGAATACGCTTACGAGTATGCATGCCCTATCATGTTAACATGGAGGAGCAAAGCAATGCCAAATGTAACTTTGCTCTCCTTGTGAACTTTGGGGATACAAATCTTGAGTGGGCTATCCCAAATTCCACCAATAATTGCTTATCTCTCACCATTCCGTAGATCCTTACATTTCTTTACCGTCCTCTTAGGAAAACCACCTCCACCCCAATTTGACCCATACCCATCTTTGTATCCACACCCGTACCCACATCTAAGTTTGAAAGTTTGGCCACAATTCCGTGCAAGTAAAGAATTTAGTAGTTCTAGTAGTTCTTTCTTTATTTACTGAAAGCGCCTATTGGTTTTGAACCAAAAAAAAAAAAAAGTAGCACCCATTGGTTTTTGGAACAACAATAATATGATCTACCTTAAAGTCATTCTACAAATGCACAACGAAGCCTTATTTTTGGTTTTCCTTTTCTTTTCCAGGAATACTAATGAGCGTTTTGAGCGATTCGTAATTTTGACACAGATCAATCTGCACTTGATGGTGGAAAAGGGAGAAAGAGATAAGAAGCTATTGATCACTTTCTCTAAAAGCCTAAAAGTAATGCTTTCTCACACTTTCTCTGATCTTTTTCATAAAAAAAGAAAAAAAGAAAAACCGATTTTGACCCATCATAGCCTTTTCCCCTCCACCATCGTCTTCTTGAATGACTGCCAATTTGTTGTTGCTCTCTCTCAACGTACCAAACGTCTCTGCTTTAATGCCAAGCACGCGCAATTCTTTTCTCACTTCATGCTACTCAACTCGTATATACTTTTATTATGTTTTTCTTTTGGGCAATGTACCTCGGTTCAATTAATGAGGACAGGTGAACAGGAAAATTGTTCGTGATCGGGTTTCTTAATTTGGGTAAAGAAGCAAATATGATTTCCTCCAGCTACATACATCATGCCATGTTCTTAGCGGGAAAACAAGATGACAATACTTCTCACAGGTGGAGTAGAATCTCTAAAACTGACCTCCTTGAAAAAGTCAAGATTTTCATACAGAAGTAATGTTGAAAGAATCACTGTGGCGGGAGACCTCTCTCTTACCAAATACGCTTACGAGTATGCATGCCCTATCATGTTAACACCGGGGAGGAAAGCAATGCCAAATGTAACTTTGCTCTCCTTGTGAACTTTGGGGATACAAATCTTGAGTGAGCTATCCCCAATTCCACCAATAATTGCTTATCTCTCACCATTCCGTAGATCCTGACATTTCTTTACCGTCCTCTTAGGGAAACCACCTCCACCCCAATTTGACCCATACCCATCTGTGTATCCACACCCGTACCCACATCTAAGTTTGAAAGTTTGGCCACGATTCCGTGCAAGTAAAGAATTTTGTAGTTATTGTAGTTCTTTCTTTACTTACTGAAAGCGCCTATTGGTTTTGAACCCAAAAAAAAAAAAAATGGTAGCACCCATTGGTTTTTGTAACAACAATAATATGATCTACCTTAAAGTCATTCTACAAATGCACAATGAAGCCTTATTTCGGTTTTCCTTTTCTTTTCCAGAAATACTAATGAGTGTTTTGAGCGATTCGTAATTTTGACAAGGATCAATCTGCACTTGATGGTGGAAAAGGGAGAAAGAGATAAGAAGCTATTGATCACTTTCTCTAAAAGCCTAAAAGTAATGCTTCTCACACTTTCTCTGATCTTTTTCAGAAAAAAGAAAAAAAGAAAAACCGATTTTGACCCATCATAGCCTTTTCCCCTCCACCATCGTCTTCTTGAATGACTGCCAATTTGTTGTTGCTCTCTCTCAACGTACCAAACGTCTCTGTTTTAATGCCAAGCACACGCAATTCTTTTCTCACTTCATGCTACTGAACTCGTATATACTTTTATTGTGTTTTTTTTTTTTGGGCAATGTACCTCAGTTCAATTAATGAGGACAGGTTTACAGGAAAATTGTTCGTGATCGGGTTTCTTAGTTCGGCTAAAGAAGCAAATATGAGTTCCTCCACCTACATACATCATACCATGTTTTTAACGGGGAAAAGAAGACGAGAATACTTCTCACAGGTGGAGTAGAATCTCTGAAAAGTTACCTCCCTGAAGAAAGTCAAGATTTTCATACAGAAGTAATATTGAATGAATCAATGTGGCGGGAGCCCTCTCTTGTACCGAATACACTTACAAGTATGTATGCCCTATCATGTTAAAACGGAGGAGCAAAGCAATCCCGAATGTAACTTTGCTCTCCTTGTGACCTTTGGGGATACAAACTTTAGTGGGCTATCCCCAATTCCACCAATAATTACTTATCTCTTAGCATTCCGCAGATCCTTAGATTTCTTTACCGTCATCTTAGGAAAACCACCTCCACCCCAATTCGAACCATGCCCATCTTTGCATCCACACCCGTACCCGTATCTAAGTTTGAAAGTTTGGCCACAATGTCGTGCAAGTAAAGAATTAAGTAGTTCTAGTAGTTCTTTCTTTAATTACTCAAAGCACCTGTCACGCCCCGATCCTTGGGCACGCACACATCCTTCTCTTGGTCGATTTTAATATGCGATATCCCAGGACTATATATCGCCGACCATTTCATTCATTAAGCACATGCGGAAGTAATTATAAATCCCCAGACAATAAAACAATGGGATATAAAAGCAGGCTATATTTTTCATATTGAAATTTACAACCAAACCTTTATACATGGCATTAGACAGAGCACTTCATAAACTATGCGCAACTTGAAAGTCTCACTCTATCTACACATATACAAAAGGGTTCACAAAGAGATGGGATTTCAATCCTCGTCTAAGTCATACTCGAGATCATCCTGATCCTCCTCTGATTCCTCTTCACTCAGATCATTCTCTTCCTCAATTTCACCTGCGAGTTCTCATTCACAAATTCCTCCTCCTCAGCTCCTCGTCGGGATCCTGAAATGTTTTCCCCAAACTGGGATGAGACTACGTCTCAGCGAGTTCTACCCCACTAAGCCCGATTAGTAAACTATTATACTAAAGGCTGCCTAAACACGCATGGGTAAGAAGACGTACCTTAGCATCAGATCCCACCTACAAGTCAGTACAATTCACAATAGGTACTCAAGCAATCATATCACCGATCGAAATATCGATCAAATCGACCTAGTCGATTACATGCCAACAAGACCACTCACGGTCATTTCCATTCAGTCAATCAATTTACAATATCAGAATCAAGACAAATATCAATCGACTTAGTCGATTACATGTCAGCCGGACCATCTTTAGGTCATTCCAGTCATTGCTATACAGTCTCAACTGATAAAACCAATCACCGAGCCACGTGCATTCTCTGAGGTGATGGGACCGATCATCGAGCCACGATACACATGACCAAATTTCTAAATGACATGCCAAGTCATCAGGTCAGCATACATCTTACATACTCACTTTCATTTCCACAATTTCCAGTATGATCGGTAGTCTACCACAATACCTTTGTCACTGGCAATCGATACTCGATACACAGAAATACAGCCACGCAGGCACAATCTACGCCACACTTGCATGATCAACTATCGCCACACAGTCATAATCAACTACCGCCACACTTGCATGATCAACTATCGCCACACAGGCATGATCAACTACCGCCACACAGGCATGATCAACTATCCAACAATTTACGTGCATTCTCTAAGGCATCCTACATGCCAAAGCGATGTAATAATCGCCGAGCCACATCACACGGCATTTCTCCACACAGCATTTCTTTTCATCTTTTATCATCATTAATAAAATATTGTGCATTAGTACACAATTGGCCTTAGCCAAAATATGATGATTTCGATTCCACAATTCCCACCATTATTAGCGTCCACCAAAACACTTTTGGTGCTGTCAACCGACACCCGGTTATTTTCCAATTAATTTTCCAAATTAATTAACCCCGGAAAATAATCTAGTAATCACAATTAATTCACTTCAGCACAAAATAAAGCTCAATTACATAAATGAACTGCGCCACGATGATCAGCACGAAATTTCGATCGTCGGCCATCAAATTCTTAATTTCCGAAAAATAAATAATTATTTAATTAATTTCGAAAATTAATTAATAAGTATTAAAAATTCCATTTAGCTCAAAATAAAGCCAATTTAAATAAACGGGCTGCACCACGATCATCAGCATAATATTCCGGTCACTGGCCATCTCAACCTTAATTTCTGAAAAATAAATAATTAAATAATAAATTTAGAAAATTAAACAATTAACATTAAAATTCAATTTAGCTCAAATTAAAGCCCGATTAAATAAACAGACTTCACCACGGTCATCAGCATAATTTTCCGGTTCCGGACCATCTCCCTTGAATTTTCGGAAAATAAATAATTATTTAATTTAATTCCGAAAATTAATATTAAAATGCCAAAAATCCCACTTAGGCCCGAATCGCCAAATTGAAGCTCGATTAGGGTCGGAAAATTCCGATATGCTTCCAATAATTAGTAGACCACGTCTACTTGTTAATTGCGCAATCAATTTAATTAAACCACATCACAATTGACTAATAATTGCTAATTTATTCTAATCTAACAACTTAAACATAATTAATTAAAACTAAACCAACCTTAAGCATAATTAGCCAACTAATCCTGGATTAGTGAGATTACTCACCAAATCGCGCGCAAATGGGATCAATCCGACCGTGACGACGCAAGGAATGATTGTTCCCAAAGCACGGCTCGGGTTCGGGGCCAGGAAATGGCCCAAAACGAGCCCAAAAGAGCTGGATACCCACTTCGTGGGTCTGTTGGACGGAGCCGATCGGGGCTGCTCCGGCGGCTAGGGTGGCGAGGGGAGGCCGGCGGAGGGTGAGGAGGTCGTGGGGGAGGTTCGGCGGGGCTAGGCGGTGGCCAGAGGTGGCCGAACGGTGGCTGGTCGGTGCGGAACAGGGGCGAACAGCGGCTGGTTCGCGCAGCCTGGGCCTGCGCAGACGGCGGGATGGCGGCGAGTGCGCGGGCGCGGCGCGGGCGACGGTGCGGCGGTGCGACGGCGCGACGGCGGGACGAGCGGCGAGCGGCTGAGGGGCGAGCTGGTTCTGGTTCGAGCTTCTGGGTTTCGCTTGCTGGACGTGCGGAGGAAGGAAGAAGAAGAAGAAAGAGAAGGAGAGAGAGAGAGAGAGAGAGAGAGAGAGAGAGAGAGAGAGAGAGAGAAGGATAAGGGTTGAACCGGTCAAAGAAAGAGAGAGAGAGAATGGGCGGTGGGGAATTCGCACGAGGGGGAGGGGAGAGGAGAGAGGAGAGAGAAAGAAAAGAGAGAAAGAGAGAAAAAGGAAAGGAAAAAGAGAGAGAAAGAAAAAGGGGGAGAGAGAGAAAAAGGAAAAATAAAAATGCATAATACCTTTATGCAATTTTCCTTTTCTCTTTTCCTTTTCCTTTCTATTTTCTTTTTGGTCCTCGATTTTCTTCCGATAATTTCTTTATTGAAATTTCGGACTCATCAATAAATTGACGAGCGATGAGACAGGATCCTAAAAATGAATTGTGACACGCCCGAATATTTGATTCCCAAAATTGAATTAAATTTCATGATTAAAATCGACCGGACACGATTTTAGTCCAATCTAACCAATTAGGTAGCTTTTAGGGATTTTACCGCGGTTATATCCCTTAACGGCTTCACCCAATAAGTTAGCTAACTCGTGAGTGATCAGCTCAGAGAAAAAGGACCATAGGCGCGCCGACGATATGCACATTTCACTTTATCGAAACTGGGTCAAATTTCAGAATGTCACAGCACCTATTGGTTTTCACCCCAAACAAAAAAAGAAGCACCCGTCCGTTTTTGCAACAACAATAATATGATCTACCTTAGAGTGATTGGACAAATGCACAACGAAGCTCTATTTTCGGTTTTCCTTTTCTTTTCCACAAATAATAATGAGTTTTTTGAGCAATTCATAATTTAGGCACGTATCAATCTACACTTGATGGTGAAAAAGGGAGAAAGAGATAAAGAAGCTATTGATCACTTTCTCTAAAAGCCTAAAAGCAATGCCTTCTCACCCTTTCTCTGATCTTTTCAGACAAAAAAAAAAAAAATACTGATTTTGACCCATCATAGCCTTTTCCACTCCACCATCGTCTTCTTGAAGGACTGCCAATTTCCTGTTGCTCTCTCTCAACGTACTAAACGTCTCTGCTTTAATGCCAAGCACGCGCAATTCTTTTCTCGCTTCATGCTTCTGAACTCGTATATACTTTTATTATGTTTTTCTTTTGGGCAATGTACCTCGGTTCAATTAATGAGGACATGTGAACAGGAAAATTGTTCGTGATCGGGTTTCTTAGTTCGGCTAAACAAGCAAATATGAGTTCCTCCAGCTACAATTCCATGCCAGTAAAGAATTTAGTAGTTCTATTAGTTCTTTCTTTAACTACTGAAAGCAGCCTAATGGTTTTGAACCCAAAAAAAAATGTAGAACCCATTGGTTTTTGGAACAACAATAATATGATCTACCTTAAAGTCATTCAAAAAATGCAGAACGAAGCCTTATTTTCGGTTTTCCTTTTCTTTTCCAGGAATACTAATGAGCGTTTTGAGCGATTCGTAATTTTGACACGGATCAATATGCACTTGATGGTGGAAAAGGGAGAAAGAGATAAGAAGCTATTGATCACTTTCTCTAAAAGCCTAAAAGTAATGCTTTCTCACACTTTCTCTGATCTTTTTCAGAAAAAAAGAAAAAAAAGAAAAACTGATTTTGACCCATCATAGCCTTTTCCCCTCCACCATCGTCATCTTGAATGACTGCCAATTTGTTGTTGCTCTCTCTCAACGTACCAAACGTCTCTGCTTTAATGCCAAGCACGCGCAATTCTTTTCTCACTTCATGCTACTGAACTCGTATATACTTTTATTATGTTTTTTTTTTTTTTGGGCGATGTACCTCGGTTCAATTAATGAGGATAGGTGAACAGGAAAATTGTTCGTGATCGGGTTTCTTAGTTCGGCTAAAGAAGCAAATATGAGTTCCTCCACCTACATACATCATATCATGTTTTTAACGGGGAAAAGAAGACGAGAATACTTCTCACAGGTGGAGTAGAATCTCTGAAAAGTGACCTCCCTGAAGAAAGTCAAGATTTTCATACAAAAGTAATATTGAATGAATCAATGTGGTGGGAGCCCTCTCTTGTACCGAATACACTTACGAGTATGTATGCCCTATCATGTTAAAACGGAGGATCAAAGCAATCCCGAATGTAACTTTGCTCTCCTTGTGACCTTTGGGGATACAAACTTTAGTGGGCTATCCCCAATTCCACCAATAATTACTTATCTCTCAGCATTCCGCAGATCCTTAGATTTCTTTACCGTCATCTTAGGAAAACCACCTCCACCCCAATTCGAACCATGCCCATCTTTGCATCCACACCCGTACCCGTATCTAAGTTTGAAAGTTTGGCCACAATGCCGTGCAAGTAAAGAATTAAGTAGTTCTAGTAGTTCTTTCTTTAATTACTCAAAGCACCTATTGGTTTTCACCCCAAACAAAAAAAAGAAGCACCCGTTGGTTTTTGCAACAACAATAATATGATCTACCTTAAAGTGATTGGACAAATGCACAACGAAGCTCTATTTTCGGTTTTCCTTTTCTTTTCCACAAATAATAATGAGTTTTTTGAGCAATTCATAATTTAGTCACGTATCAATCTACACTTGATGGTGAAAAAGGGAGAAAGAGATAAAGAAGCTATTGATCACTTTCTCTAAAAGCCTAAAAACAATGCCTTCTCACCCTTTCTCTGATCTTTTTCAGACAAAAAAAAAAAAATACTGATTTTGACCCATCATAGCCTTTTCCACTCCACCATCGTCTTCTTGAAGGACTGCCAATTTCCTGTTGCTCTCTCTCAACGTACCAAACGTCTCTGCTTTAATGCCAAGCACGCGCAATTCTTTTCTCACTTCATGCTACTCAACTCGTATATACTTTTATTATGTTTTTCTTTTGGGCAATGTACCTCGGTTCAATTAATGAGGACAGGTGAACAGGAAAATTGTTCGTGATCGGGTTTCTTAGTTCGGCTAAAGAAGCAAATATGATTTCCTCCAGCTACATAAATCATGCCATGTTCTTAGCGGGGAAAACAAGATGACAATACTTCTCACAGGTGGAGTAGAATCTCTAAAACTGACCTCCCTGAAAAACTCAAGATTTTCATACAGAAGTAATGTTGAAAGAATCACTGTGGCGGGAGACCTCTCTCTTACCGAATAGGCTTACGAGTATGCATGCCCTATCATGTTAACACGGAGGAGCAAAGCAATGCCAAATGTAACTTTGCTCTCCTTGTGAACTTTGGGGATACAAATCTTGAGTGGGCTATCCCCAATTCCACCAATAATTGCTTATCTCTCACCATTCCGTAGATCCTTAGATTTCTTTACCGTCCTCTTAGGAAAACCACCTCCACCCCAATTTGACCCATACCCATCTTTGTAACCACACCCGTACCCACATCTAAGTTTGAAAGTTTGGCCACAATTCCGTGCAAGTAAAGAATTTAGTAGTTCTAGTAGTTCTTTCTTTAATTACTGAAAGCGCCTATTGGTTTTGAAAAAAAAAAAAAGTAGCACCCATTGGTTTTTGCAACAACAATAATATGATCTACCTTAAAGTCATTCTACAAATGCAGAACGAAGCCTTATTTTCGGTTTTCCTTTTCTTTTCCAGGAATACTAATGAGCGTTTTGAGCGATTCGTAATTTTGACACGGATCAATCTGCACTTGATGGTGGAAAAGGGAGAAAGAGATAAGAAGCTATTGATCGCTTTCTCTAAAAGCCTAAAAGTAATGCTTTCTCGCACTTTCTCTGATCTTTTCAGAAAATAAAAAAGAAAAAACTGATTTTGACCCATCATAGCCTTTTGCCCTCCACTATTGTCTTCTTGAATGACTGCCAATTTGTTGTTGCTCTCTCTCAACGTACCAAACGTCTCTGCTTTAATGCCAAGCACGTGCAATTCTTTTCTCACTTCATGGTACTGAACTCGTATATACTTTTATTATGTTTTTCTTTTGGGCAATGTACCTCGGTTCAATTAATGAGGACAGGTGAACAGGAATATTGTTCGTGATAGGGTTTCTTAGTTCGGCTAAAGAAGCAACTATGAGTTCCTCCAGCTACATACATCATGCCATGTTCTTAGCGGGGGAAAGAAGATGAGAATACTTCTCACAGGTGCAGTAGAATTGCTGAAAACTGACCCCCCTGAAGAAAGTCAAGATTTTGATGCAAAAGTAATGTTCAAAGAATCAATGTGGCGGGAGCCCTCTCTTGTACCGAATGCACTTACGAGTATTTATGCCCTATCATGTTAACACCAAGGAGCAAAGCAATGCCAAATGTAACTTTGCTCTCCTTGTGACCTTTGGCCATACGAATCTTGAGTGGGCTATCCCCAATTCCACCAATAATTGCTTATCTCTCACCATTCTGCGGATCCTTAGATTTCCTTCCCGTACTCTTAGGAAAAACACCTCCACCGCAATTCGACCAATACCCATCTTTGTATCCACACCAGTACCCGTATCTAAGTTTGAAAGTTTGGCCACAATTCCATGCAAGTAAAGAATTTAGTAGTTCTAGTATTTCTTTATTTAATTACTCAAAGCACCTATTGGTTTTGACCCAAAAAAAAAGAAAAAAAGAAAAAAGAAGCACCCTTTGGTTTTGCAACAACAATAATATGATCTACCTTAAAGTCAATCGACATATGCACAACGAAGCCCTATTTTCGGTTTTCCTTTTCTTTTCCAGAAATACTAATGAGTGCTTTGAGCGATTCATAATTTAGACATGTATCAATCTACACTTAACGGTGGAAAAGGGAGAAAGAGATAGAGAAGCTATTGATCACTTTCTCTAAAAGCCTAAAAGCAATGCTTTCTCCCACTTTCTCTGATCTTTTTAAAAAAAAAAAAAAACTGATTTTGACCCATCATTGCCTTTTCCACTCCACCATCGTCTTCTTGAATGACTGCCAATTTCTTGTTGGTCTCTCTCAACGTACCAAACGTCTTTGCTTTAATGCAAAGCACGTGCAATTCTTTTCTCACTTCATGCTACTGAACTCGTGTATACTTTTATTATGTTTTTCTATTGGACAATGTACCTCGGTTCAATTAATCAGGACAGATGAACAGGAAAATTCTTTGTGATCGGGTTTCTTAGTTCGGCAAAAGAAGCAAATATGAGTTCCTCCAGCTACATACATCATGCCATGTTCTTAGCGGGGAAAACAAGACAAGAATACTTCTCACAGGTGGAGTAGAATCTCTGAAAACTGACCTCCTTGAAGAAAGTCAAGATTTTCAGCCAGAAGTAATGTTGAAAGAATCAATGTGGCGGGTGCCCTCTCTTGTAACGAAAACACTTACAAGTATGTATGCCTTATCATGTTAACACCGAGGAGCAAAGCAATGCCAAATGTAACTTTGCTCTGCTTGTGACCTTTGGGGATACGAATCTTGAGTGGGCTATCCCCAATTCCACCAATAATTGCTTATCTCTCACCATTCCGCGGATCCTTAGATTTCCTTACCGTCCTCTTAGGAAAAACACCTCCACCCCAATTTGACCCATACCCACCCTTGTATCCACGCCTGTACCCGTATCTAAGTTTGAAAGTTTGGCCACAATTCCTTGCGAGTAAAGAATTTAGTAGTTCTAGTACTTCTTTCTTTAATTACTTAAAGCACCTTTTGGTTTTGACCCAAAAAAAAAGAAAAAGAAAAAAAAAGAACCCGTTGGTTTTCGCAACAACAATAACATGATCTACCTTAAAGTGATTCAACAAACGCACAACGAGGCCCTATTTTCGGTTTTCCTTTTCTTTTCCCGAAATACTAATGAGTGCTTTGAGCGATTCATAATTTAGACACATATCAATCTGCACTTGATGGTGGAAAAGGGAGAAAGGGATAGAAAAGCGATTGATCACTTTCTCTAAAAGCCTAAAAGCAATGCTTTCTCCCACTTTCTCCGATCTTTTTTGCAAAAAAAAAAAAAAAACTGATTTTGACCCATCATAGCCTTTTCCCCTCCACCATCGTCCTCTTGAATGACTGCCAATTTCTTGTTGCTCTCTATCAACGTACCAAACGTCTTTGCTTTAATGCAAAGCACGCGCAATTCTTTTCTCGCTTCATGCTACTGAACTCATATATACTTTTATTTTGTTTTTCTATTGGACAATGTACGTCGGTTCAATTAATGAGCATAGATGAACAGGAAAATTCTTTGTGATCGGGATTCCTAGTTCGGCGAAAGAAGCAAATATGAGTTCCTCCAGCTACATACATCATGCCATGTTCTTAGCGAGGCAAACAATACGAGAATACTTCTCACAGGTGGAGTAGAATCTCTGAAAATTGACCTCCCGGAAGAAAGTCAGGATTTTCATACAAAAGTAATGTTGAAAGAAACAATGTGGCAGGAGCCCTCGGTTGTACCGAATACACTTACGAGTATGTATGCCCTATCATTTTAACACCGAGGAGCAAAGCAATGCCAAATGTAACTTTGCTCTCCTTCTGACCTTTGGGGATACGAATCTTGAGTGGGCTATCCCCAATTCCACCAATAATTGCTTATCTCTCACCATTCCGTGAATCCTTAGATTTCTTTACCATCCTATTAGGAAAATCACCTTCAGCCCAATTCGACCCATACCCATCTTTGTACCAACACCCGTACATGTATCTAAGTTTGAAAGTTTGGCCACAATTCCATGCAAGTAAAGAATTTTGTAGTTCTAGTAGTTCTTTCTTTAATTACTCAAACCGCCTATTGGTTTTGAACCCAAAAAAAAAAAGTAGCCCCAGTGGGTTTTCGCAACAACAATAATATCATCTACCTTAAAGTGATTCGACAAATGCACAATGAAGCGCTATTTTTGGTTTTCCTGTTCTTTTCCAGAAATACTAATCAGTGTTTAGAGCGATTCATAAGTTAGACATGTATCAATCTGCGCTTGATGGTGGAAAAGGGAGAAAGAGATAAAGAAGCTATTGATCACATTCTCTAAAAGCCTAAAAGCAATGCTTTCTCACACTTTCTCTGATTTTTTAGAAAAAAAAAAAAACTGATTTTGACCCATCATAGCCTTTTCCCCTCCACCATCGTCTTCTTGAATGACTGCCAATTTCTTCTAGCTCTCTCTCAACGTAACAAACGTCTCTGCTTTAATGCCAAGCATGTTCAATTCTTTTCTCCCTTCATGCTACTAAACTCGTATATACTCTTATTATGTTTTCTTTTGGGCAATGTACCTCGGTTCAATTAATGAGTACAGGTGAACAGGAATATTGTTCGTGATAGGGTTTCTTAGTTTGGCTAAAGAAGCAAATATGAGTTCCTCCAGCTACATACATCATGCCTTGTTCTTAGCGGGGAAAAAAAGACGAGAATACTTCTCACAGGTGGAGTAGAATCTCTGAAAACTGACCTCCCTGAAGAAAGTCAAGATTTTCATACAGAAGTAATATTGAACGAATCAATCTGGCTGGTGCCCTTTCTTGTACCGAATGCACTTACGGGTATGTATGCCCTATCATGTTAACACCGAGGAGCAAAGCAATGCCAAATGTAACTTTGCTCTCCTTGTGACCTTTGGGGATACGAATCTTGAGAGGGTATCCCCAATTCCACCAATAATTGCTTATCTCTCGCCATTCTGCGGATCATTAGATTTCTTTACCCTCCTCTTAGGAAAACCACCTCCACCACAATTTGACCCATACCCATCTTTGTATCCACACCCGTACCTGAATCTAAGTTTGAAAGTTTGACCACAATTCCGTGCAAGTAAAGAATTTAGTAGTTCTAGTATTTCTTTCCTTAGTTACTCAAAGCACCTATTAGTTTTGAACCAAGAAAAACAATGAAAAAAAAAAAGTAACACCCGTTGGTTTTTGGAACAACAAGAATATGATCTACCCTAATGTGATTCGACAGATGCACAACGAAGCCTTATTTTCGGTTTTCCTTTTCTTTTCAAGAAATACCGATGAGTGTTTTGAGTGATTCATAATTTTCACATGTATCAATCTGCACTTGATGGTGGAAAATGTGACATCCCAGATTTTCGACCCTATTTTCTACTAAATCAATCGGGCATTTCATTGACGCGTCCATAGAGCTGTTCTCAGAGCTGATCACTCTCGAGATAACTAGACTATCTGGAGAAGCCATTAAGAATTTTAAGGCAAATGCAAGGAATGAGACCGATCACGAATCGATTTCAAATCGTACTCATGTTGAGACCATTACGGGACAGATATAAATCGATTTGAGATCAGATACATGTTGGTTCGATTGAGATGTGTGGCTAATCGTGAGTGACACCACTAAATTGGAAAATTCTCGTCGACCAACACTAGACTGATTTTCTTATCGTTTTGGTACCCTGTGTCCGTACTTGAATTCTCGAGATTTTCACGACAATCGAAAGTCGCCAATGAGTCGAGTGGGTTCATAGTGGCTCGAAGAAAATCGACCATGGGTCATTTACACGGAAAGGTTCTGAAAGTTATCCGGTAGTCTAGGTCACGCTAAAAACGCGTCGAATGGAAATTAACCATGAATTCGAACCCGATTTCAGAAATTGAAAGTTCTGTGGTGTCACGAGCTAATTTAAGAACGTCGACTCAGTCTCAGAAGATTTTTCAGAGATTCTGAGATTTTTGCGGAAAATCGAATCGGACGTCGTGGAAAATTAACGGAAATTCATACGGGCCGAATTTTAAGAAGTTTTGACTTTCAAGCCGAGCTTTCTGGCAATGGGCACTTACAGAAAATCATATGGGCTTTTTCCTTAGCTAAATTGGATGTCGAACGGAGAATTAGTCGACGATATTGAAGTCCGGAAATTGAAAATTCGGAGCTTTAAATAGAGCTGGAATTTTGGCTTCAAATTAAGTTAATTAGTGGACTTATATTTGTTGGAAAGTATTATTCGGTAAGGGGATAAGTATGAGGAGATAAGGGGACCAAGCATTTAAGACATTGGGTAAGATTTTGGACTTTTTGGCCTTTCTCTCTCTCATCCAGCTTGTTGGACAAGCTCTGCCGGTCTTCATCTCTTCGTGCACGACTCCTCCTCCTTCACACACTTGCTTCTTCTTTCCTTTTTCATGCACTCAACACCATCATTTTATTTCTTTCCACCGAGCAGTCCAGTAGTTTTATTTTCGTGCGATCCCATCTCCACCGAACTCCCTTCTTGCCACACGTCCCATTACCTAGCTTCCTTGGTCAATCAAAGAAAAGAAAACCCCAGTAAAGTTGACTCCTCTGCATCTCCACGCCCACGAAGCCCAACGCCAGCTGCCCTTCTTTTTCTTTCGGGGTTGTGCGTGTCCAGCAACGATCGAAGATTCCCCAGCAGCAACAGCGTCCGCGTGTTCCTCCATCCGCGCGAAGTCTTCCATCGAGACTGACTCCATGTTCTGTTGACCGAAGCCATCACCTGCAGCTCCACCGCTTCGCTGCTCTGCAGCCCACGCCCATCCTCCACTAAGCTTTGTTTCCTGCCGAGTCAACCAGCAAGTGAGCTCCCTCAGCCACGTTGACTCCTCCGTATCTAGCTTCATCGAAGCAAGTCAACCGAAGCTGCCCCTTCTGTCGGTTGTTGACCAGCAAACCGCTCGAAGCTCCCACCTCTGCTCGTCTCTGCGCACGTCTCTCACTCCCCCACCGATCTTCACTCCACGCGGCCAAGAATCCAGCTGCTTTCCTCGTCGTTGACCCCGTATCCGTGGATTTCCTTGCCGAAGTAAGCTGCCAGCGAAACCGCCTTCTCCAGCAACGTTGGTCTTCAATTTTCGTGGCCCAACAGCAGCCTTTGCTGCTTCTTCGATCGGTCATCTCGTCCGAGTCCATCTCATCCGAAGACAAGCGTACAGCAGCCCACACGAAATTGTCGTGGCCCAGCTTGATTCAAGCCCGTGTCTTCAGCCTAATTGTAGTCCACATCGTAGCCCAAGTGAACAGCAGCTTCATTGAGCCCACGCCATTTGAAGCCCAAACAAAGTCAGGCCCACAAGAAATCAGCCCAACAGTTTCTTTAAAGCAAGATCAGCCCAGTAATTTGAGGCCCAATTTAGCAGCCCAATCTTGAAGCACAAGCCCGCGAAGCAAGTCAGCCCAAGCTCAGGCCCAAGTTCAGTCCAAGCCCAGAATTTTCTGTGGGCTTGCGAGGCTTTTAGGCCCGGTCCGTGTGCCCGTCGACGTCGACGAAAACCCGAGTTTCGACTGCCGTTGTGTTGCCATCGCGGTGATTCGGTCCCCACTTGTACCAAGTGAGTTTTACTCACTAATGCTTTCTTAGTTTGCTAATTATGCTTAGGGTTTGTTAGATTTAATTAAGTGCAATTAGGTGGTTATATTAGTCTAGAACAATTAAATTAGTGACTTAATAATGCATGATAGGTGGTTAGACTTAGTCATTAGCTAGAGAGTTTAATATTTATTGAATGTATCTCGGATTTTTCCCGATCCATTCTAGCGTCCAATCGAGCAAGGCCTAAATTGGATTTTTAGTATTTATTTATTTATTTATTTATTTATTTTCCAGAAATTCAACCGAGATGGCGGTGACCATAATTTTACGCCGATTGTTGTGGTGCAGTTCGTTTATTTAATTGAGCTTTATTTTTGTGCGAAAATGATTTATTTGGGAATTATTTTAAATAATCTTGGAAAATTAATTGAAATTAACCAAAAGCATCGATTAATGATACCAAAAATGTTTTAGTGGAATACAGAAAATGGTGGGTTTTATAAAAATGAGATTATTATATTTTGGCTAGGGCTGATCGTGTACCCACACACGTCATTTTATCGGAAAGGATAAAATTAGTTATTTGATTGTTTGCTTGGAATGGCATGTATACCGGCTCGATGACTCCACGGAGCATCTTGAGACAGGACGGTATGATCTACCGGCTCGATGACTCTACGGAGCATCTTGAGACAGTACGGTATGATAAATTGTATGATCTACCGGCTCGATGACTCTACGGAGCATCTGGAGACAGTACGGTATGATAACTTGTGTGTATACCGGCTCGGTGACTTTATATGTCATCTTGAGACAGGACGGTATGATATACCAGCTCAGTGGCTCTACAGACGATATGACATACCGGCTCGATATTCCTACAGATCATCTTGAGACAGTATGGTATGATTTGACAGTTCGATGACTTTATATGTCGTCTGGAGATAAGATAACATACTATCTATATATCACCTAGGGTGAGTAGTCTTGGATGTTGATCAGACTTATAGAAAGTATGGAAGGGGTCGATCAAGAGATAATTTGGACGACATGTAATCGACTAAGTCGATTGATCAATGATTCGATCTGATTGGGTGATGTGATGTGATGATGTATAATTTATATATATATACTAACTTGCAGGAAGGAGCTGAGGCCAAGGTAAGTCTTCTGAGTGATGTGCTTAGGCAGCCTAAGGTGTATTAGTTTACTAATCGGGTATTAGGGGGTAGAATTCGCTGAGACGTGGTCTCATTGGTTATTGAATAACCATTTCAAGACCTTGAGGAGAAGCTGAGGGGGAGGAACCTGAAGGGGAGAAAGACTTTTGAAGAAGCAGATGATCCAGAGAGGGATCTTGAGTATAACTCGGATGTAGATTAAGATCCCATCCCTTTTGTAAACCCTATCATAGTGTAGATAGGTATGAGACAAGTATGCTGTGAATGGTATTGTAAATATACTATGAGTTGTGCTGTTACTGAAAGTGTGGTTGTGAATTTCAATATGAAAAATATGGCATGCTTTTCTATCCCATTGTTTTATTATCTGGGGATTTATAATTGCTTACGCCTGCGTAATAAAATGAAAGGGTCGGCGATACTTAGTCTTGGAATATCGCACTTTAAAATCGACCAAATTGAAGGATGGGCGCGTCCCTGAGGATTGGGGCGTGACAGAAAAGGGAGAAAGAGCTAGAGAAGCTGTTGATCACTTTCTCTAAAAGCCTAAAAGCAATGCTTTCTCACATTTTCTTTGATCTTTTTCAGAGAGAAAAAAAACTGATTTTGACCCATCATAGCCTTTTCGCCTCCACCGTCATCTTCTTGAAGGACGGCCAATTTCTTGTTGCTCTCTGTGAACGTAACAAATGTCTCTACTTTAATGCCAAGCGTGCGCAATTCTTTTCTTGCTTCATGCTACTGTACTCGTATATACTTTTATTATGTTTTTCTTTTGGGCAAAGTACCTCGGTTCAATTAATGAGGACAGGTCAACAGGAAAATTGTTCATGATCGGGTCTCTTAGTTCGACTAAAGAAGCAAATATGAGCTCCTCCAGCTACATACATCATGGCATGTTCTTAGCGGGGAAAACAAGACAAGAATACTTCTCACAGGTTGAGTAGAATCTCTGAAAACTGACCTCCCTGAAGAAAGTCAAGATTTCCATACAGAAGTATTATTGAATGAATCAATGTGGCGGGAGCTCTCTCTTGTATTGAATACACTTACGAGTATGTATGCCCTATCATTTTAACACCGAGGAGCAAAGCAATCCCAAATGTAACTTTGCTCTCCTTTTGACCGTTGGGGGTAGGAATCTTGAGTGGGCTATCCCCAATTCCACCAATAATTGCCTATCTCTCGCATTCCGCAGATCCTTAGATTTCTTTACCGTCCTCTTAGGAAAACCACCTCCACCCCAATTCGACCCATACCCATCTTTGTATCGACACGTGTACCCAGATCTAAGTTTGAAAGTTTGGCCACGATTCCGTGCAACTAAAGAATTTAGTAGTTCTAGTAGTTCTTTCTTTAATTACTGAAAACACCTATTGGTTGTGACCCCAAAAAAGAAAAAAGAAAAAGAAGCACCCTTTGGTTTTTGCAACAACAATGAAATGATCTAGCTTAAAGTGATTCGACAAATGCACAACGAAGCCCTATTTTCGGTTTTCCTTTTCTTTTCTGGAAATACTAATGAGTGTTTTGAGCGATTCATAATTTAGACACGTATCAATCTGCACTTAATGGTGGAAAAGGGCGAAAGAGATGGTGAAGCTATTGATCACTTTCTCTAAAAGCATAAAAGCAAAGCTTTCTCACACTTTCTATGATCATTTTCAGAAAAAAAAATGATTTTGACCCATCATAGCCTTTTCCCCTCCTCCATCGTCTTCTTGAATGACTGCCAATTTCTTGTTACTCCCTCTCAACGTAACAAACGTCTCTGCTTTAATGCCAAGCACGCGCAATTCTTTTCTCACTTCATGCCACTGAACTCGTATATACTTTTATTATGTTTTTCTTTCGGGCAATGTACCTCGGTTCAATTAATGAGGACAGGTGCATAGGAATATTGTTCGTGATCGGGTTTCTTAGTTCGGCTAAAGAAGCAAATATGAGTTCCTCTAGCTACATACATCATGCCATGTTCTTAGCGGGGAAAACAAGACGAGAATACTTCTCACAGGTGGAGTAGAATCTCTGAAAACGGACCACCCTGAAGAAAGTCAAGATTTCCATACACAAGTAATATTGAATGAATCAATGTAGCGAGAGCCCTCTCTTGTACCGAATACACTTACGAGTATGTATGCCCTATCATGTTAACACCAAGGAGCAAAGCAATCCCAAATGTAACTTTGCTCTCCTTGTGACCTTTGGGGATAGGAATCTTGAGTTGGCTATCCCCAACTCCACCAATAATTGCTTATCTCTTGCATTCCGTAGATCCTTAGATTAATTTACCGTCCTCTTAGGAAAACCACCTCTACCCCAATTCGACCCATACCCATCTTTGTATCCACACCTGTACCCGCAACTAAGTTTGATAGTTTGGCCACAATTCCGTGCAAGTAAAGAATTTAGTAGTTCTAGTAGTTCTTTCTTTATTTACTCAAAGCACCTATTGGTTTTCACCCAAAAAAAAAAAAAAAAAAAGAGAAAGAAGCACCCGTTCATTTTTGCAACAACAATAATATCATCTACTTTAAAGTGATTCGACAAATGCACAACGAAGCCCTATTTTCGGTTTTCCTTTTCTTTTCCAGAAATACTAATGAGTGTTTTGAGCGATTCATAATTTAGACACGTATCAATTTGCACTTGATGGTGGAAAAGGGAGAAAGAGATAGAGAAGCTAGTGATCACTTTCTCTAAAAGCCTAAAAGCAACGCTTTCTCACACTTTCTGTGATCTTTTTTACAAAAAAAAAAAAACTAATTTTGAATGATCACAGCCTTTTCCCCTCCACCATCATCTTCTTGAATGATTGCCAATTTCTTGTTGCTCTCTCTCAACGTAACAAATGTCTCTGCTTTATTGCCAAGCTCGCCAATTCTTTTCTCCCTTCATGCTAGTGAACTCGTATATACTTTTATTATGTTTTTCTTTCGGGCAATGTACCTCGGTTCAATTAATGAGGACAGGTGCATAGGAATATTGTTCGTGATCGGGTTTCTTAGTTCGGCTAAAGAAGCAAATATGAGTTCCTCCAGCTACATACATCATGCCATGTTCTTAGTGGGGAAAACAAGACGAGAATACTTCTCACAGGTGGAGTAGAATCTCTGAAAACTGACCTCCCTGGAGAAAGTCAAGATTTTCATACAAAAGTAATATTGAATGAATCAATGTGGCGGGAACCCTCTCTTGTACCGAATACACTTATGAGTATGTATGCCCTACAATGTTAACACCAAGGAGCAAAGCAATGCCCAATGTGACTTTGCTCTCCTTGTGAACTAGGGGGATACGAATCTTGAGAGGGCTATCCCCAATTCCACCAATAATTGCTTATCTCTCACCATTTAGTAGATCCTTAGATTTCTTTACCGTCCTCTTAGGAAAACCACCTCCACCCCAATTCGACCCATACCCATCTGTGTATATACACCCGTACCCACATCTAAGTTTTAAAGTTTGGCCACAATTCTGTGCAAGTAAATAATTTAGTAGTTCTAGTAGTTCTTTCTTTATTTACTCAAAGCACCTATTGGTTTTCACCCAAAAAAAAAGAAAAAGAAAAAAGAAAGAAGCACCCGTTCGTTTTTGCAACATCAATAATATCATATACCTTAAAGTGATTCGACAAATGCACAACGAAGCTCTATTTTCGGTTTTCCTTTTCTTTTCCAAAATACTAATGAGTGTGTTGAGCGATTCATAATTTAGACACGTATCAATCTGTAATTGATGGTGGAAAAGGGAGAAAGAGATAGAGAAGCTAATGATCACTTTCTCTAAAAGCCTAAAAACAATGCTTTCTCACACTTTCTCTGATCTTTTTTACCAAAAAAAAAAAAAAAACTAAACTAATTTTGACCCATCATAGCCTTTTCCCCTCCACCATCGTCTTCTTGAATGACTGCCATTTTCTTGTTGCTCGCTCTCAACGTAACAAACGTCTCAGCTTCAATGCTAAGCTCGCCAATTCCTTTCTCCCTTCATGCTACTGAACTCGTATATACTTTTATTATGTTTTTCTTTCGGGCAATGTACCTCGGTTCAATTAATGAGGACCTGTGCATTGGAATATTGTTCGTGATCGGGTTTCTTAGTTTGGCTGAAAAAGCAAATATGAGTTCCTCCAGCTACATACATCATGTCATGTTCTTAGCGGGGAAAACAAGACGAGAAGACTTCTCACCGGTGGAGTAGAATCTCTGAAAACTGAGCTTCCTGGAGAAAGTCAAGATTTTCATACAGAAGTAATATTGAATGAATCAATGTGGCGGGAGCCCTCTCTTGTACCGAATACACTTATGAGTATGTATGCCCTACAATGTTAACACCGAGGAGCAAAGCAATGCCAAATGTAACTTTGCTCTCCTTGTGAACTTCGGGGATATGAATCTTGAGTGTGCTATCCACAATTCCACCAATAATTGCTTATATCTCACCATTCCGTTGATCCTTAGATTTCTTTACTGTCCTCTTAGGAAAACCACCTCCACCCCAATTCGATCCATACCCATCTTTGTATCCACACCCGTACCAGTATCTAAGTTTGAAAGTTTGGCCACAATTCCGTGCAAGTAAAGAATTTAGTAGTTCTAGTAGTTGTTTCTTTAATTACTCAAAGCACCTATTGGTTTTGACCCAAAAAAAAAAAAAAAATGAAAGACGCACCCGTTCGTTTTTGCAACATCAATAATATCATATACCTTAAAGTGATTCGACAAATGCACAACGAATCCCTAGAAAAGGGAGAAAGAGATAGAGAAGCTATTGACCACACTCTCTCAAAGCCGTAAAGCAATGCTTTCTCACACTTTCTCTGATTTTTTTCAGAAAAAAAAAAAAAATTTGATTTTGACCCATCATAGCCTTTTCCCCTCCATCATCGTCTTCTTGAAGGTAACAATTTCTTGTTGCTCTCTCTGAACGTAACAAACGTCTCTGCTTTAATGCCAAGCGTGCGCAATTCTTTTCTCGCTTCATGCTACTGAACTTGTATATACTTTTATTATGTTTTTTTTTTTTCGGGCAATGTACCTCGGTTCAATTAGTGAGGACAGGTGCATAGGAATATTGTTCGTGATCGGGTTTCTTAGTTTGGCTAAAGAAGCAAATATGAGTTCCTCCAACTACATACATCACGCCATGTTCTTAGCGGGGAAAACAAGACGAGAATACTTCTCACAGGCCGAGTAGAATCTCTGAAAACGGACCTCCCTGAAGAAAGTCAAGATTTCCATACAAAAGTAATATTGAATGAATCAATGTGGCGAGAGCCCTCTATTGTACCGAATACACTTGCGAGTATGTCTGCCCTATCATGTTAACACTGAGGAGGAAAGCAATCCCAAATGTAACTTTGCTCTCCTTGTGACCTTTGGGGATAGGAATCTTGAGTGGGCTATCCCCGATTCCACCAATAATTGCTTATCTCTTGCATTCCGCAGATCCTTAGATTACTTTACCGTCCTCCTAGGAAAACAACCACCTCCACCCCAATTCGACCCATACCCATCTTTGTATCCACACCTGTACCTGCATCTAAGTTTGATAGTTTGGCCACAATTCCGTGCAAGTAAAGAATTTAGTAGTTCTAGTAGTTCTTTCTTTAATTACTCAAAGCACCTATTGGTTTTGACCACAAAAAAAAAAAAAAAAAAAAAAAAAAAAAAAAAAGAGAAAGAAGCACCCGTTCATTTTTGCAACAACAATAATATCATCTACCTTAAAGTGATTCGACAAGTGCACAACGAAGCCCTATTTTCGGTTTTCCTTTTCTTTTCCAGAAATACTAATGAGTGTTTTGAGTGATTCATAATTTAGACACATATCAATCTGCACTTGATTGTAGAAAAGGGAGAAAGAGATAGAGAAGCTATTGATCACTTTCTCTAAAAGCCTAAAAGCGATGCTCTCACACTTTCTCTGATCTTTTCAACAAAAAAAAAAAAAAAACTGATTTTAACCCATCATAGCCTTTTCCCCTCCACCATCGTCTTCTTGAAGGACTAGCAATTTCTTGTTGCTCTCTCTCAATGTACCAAACGTCTCTGCTTTAATGCCCAGCACGCGCAATTCTTTTCTCGCTTCTTGCTACTGAACTCGTATATACTTTTATTATGTTTTTCTTTTGGCCAATGTACCTCGGTTCAATTAATGAAGACAAGTGAACCGGAAAATTGTTCGTGATGGGGTTTCTTAGTTCGGCTAAAGAAGCAAATATGAGTTCCTCTAGCTACATACATCATGCCATGTTCTTAGCGGGGAAAACAAGACGAGAATGCTTCTCACAAGTGGAGTAGAATCTCTGAAAACTGACCTCCCTAAAGAAAGTCAAGATTTTCATACTGAAGTAATATTGAATGAATCAATGTGGCGGGAGCCCTCTCTTGTACCGAATACACTTACGAGTATGTATGCCCTATCATGTTAACACCGAGGAGAAAAGCAATGCCAAATGTAACTTTGCTCTCCTTGTGAACTTGGGGGATACGAATCATGAGTGGGCTATCCCCAATTCCACCAATAATTGCCTATCTCTCCCCATTCCGCAAATCCTTAGATTTCTTTACCATCCTCTTAGGAAAACCACCTCCACCCCAATTCGACCCATACCCATCTTTGTATCCACACCCGTACCTACATCTAAGTTTGAAAGTTTTGCCACAATTTAGTGCAAGTAAAGAATTTAGTAGTTCTAGTAGTTTTTTCTTTAATTACTCAAAGCGCCTATTGGTTTTGATACCAAAAAAAAAAAAAAAGTTGAAGCACCCGTTGGTTTTTGCAACACCAATAATATGATCTACCTTAAAGTGATTCGACAAATGCACAACGAAGCCCTATTTTCGGTTTTCCTTTTCTTGTGCAGAAATACTAATGAGTGTTTTAAGCGAGTCATAATTTAGACACGTCTCAATCTGCACTTGATGGTGGAAAATGGAGAAAGAGATAGAGAAGCTATTGATCACTTTCTCTAATAGCCTAAAAGCGATGCTTTCTCACACTTTCTCTTATCTTTTTCACAAAAAAAAAAAAAAACCGATTTTGACCCTTCATAGCCTTTTCCCCTCCACCATTGTCTTCTTGAAATACTAATGAGGCCACATGTGCCCCCACGCGTGCCCACACACCTCTAGGGCATCAAAGACGCGCCCCCACGCGCGGGGCACAGCTCGTGTGTGACACGCATGTGCCGTGCTAACATCAAGATGACGTTAGTGACTTGGCCTGAACTGACCCGTTGACCCGACCCAACCTGACCGAGGATCCGACTTGATCCGTTGACCGACCCGACCCGATCAATTGTTGACTAGTCCGATCAACTAGTTGGGCTGGACGGCTAGACCGGTCATGCCGGTTTTGACGGTGGAGATACGTAGGCACATGAGCTCCACGTTCTGCGCCCTCAGGCAGCGCATGGAGACTTCGATCGGCTCATGGCTTGCAGCGTTAGGTTCGTATGTTCATCCTCTACGTTGTGGTGTATTTTTTTTTACATGTTTGATGATTTTATGGATGTGAAAATACATACGAAACCCTAAATACGTTATTTTTAGTGTATTTTTGTGTATTTTTCTTGTAATTTTCTATAATTTTGGAAATACAAGTGTTGGGTTACATGTATGTTATCACATAAATATTATAAATGTGTGATTCATTAATAAAACTTAAATTTTATTGTAAACTAAAGCTGGCTTAATGAGATACGACCATTATAGGATAGTAATTGAGCTATGTATTGAGGCGATGAGAAACAGTAAAGAAAATGAAACTTTTGTTGCTCAAGCATATTCCTTTACACGATGGTAACTTTTGAATGATGGACGTCTTAAGAACTCATGACGAAATTGATTGTACTGTTTAACACATCTACTGAATGTGGGTAATGCATGTCAGTTAAGTTATTGCATATTGTACCTAAACACATATGGTCACTGGTTAATGTCCATCAAGTTGAATATTTTTTTTATGGTTGAGGAGTATGACAACACTTACGCAAAGCAATAGTATCTACTGTTATAGTTTAGATATTTGGTTTTATGATTTGACTCAATTTATAGGCTACTGGTTGATGCACTAATATTTGTTACTTAAAATTGGTTAAAAAATCGGTTGTTGGCATTGAAGTCATGTTTGCCTTATGAAACTCATGAGCGATAGTGGATCGGCTGTCAGGCTTATCGATCTAGCGTACCCTATAGTACTATTGATGTTAACTTGTGATAGATCCTTTAGATCAGCATTCTTTTTATGTTGTTCTCGTAATCTATAATCAAGGTACATAAGAGATGCTTTCTTCTCTGTTATGAGAAATTTCTTGTGTTGCTATGATCGGTGATCTCATTGAAGTCTAACTTTCAAGTTCTTTATATATATATATATGTATGATTAATTTTTATCAATAAATAAAGTAATGTAATTAGCATGATATGTGATTTTAGTGATTTATTGCCCCTATCACTAAAGTTAAAATCACATGTATATGATGTATGTAAGAAGTAAAGTTCATACCCTAGTATAAGAGAGTTTCAAGGATTCAATTGAATAGTGATCACCAAAGTGGCACTCTTGATTGGGTTTAAGAAATTTCAGTCTCGCATGCTGATTGTGATGTCTCTTGGTCTAATGTGCGGTCATACTCCTAAATGAGGTGATTGTGTATTAGTTCATGGAGGGATACATGATGGTGTGGTGGAGGAGTGATTGATCCTAGTGGTTCATATGCCCAAAGGTGATAAATTACAAAGATTGGAATATATTCTCATAACCATTATCATGTGGGGAGTGAACAACTGCATGTCATGTATTCTGCCAAAATGTGGTTATATAATTATGCATGTAACTTTCTGGATTTGTACTTATTCGTCAAGTTACACAGCGCTCACATAATGCTAATTATATACATTATTTGTTTTTAGTCTCATTTTCAGTAATTAATAACTCTACTATTATTAAGGTTTTTACTGTCTCAAATGTTAAGTTGTGGACATATGATTTGTTACTTGGGAAAAGAGCAATAGAATTTGCATACTGTCCATGAAGCGTTCCATTCTGGAGCACTTGAAAGTGGTTTATCAACTGACTGCACTGCTAAAAGATGATGAAAGCCTTAGTGGCTTGTAATTATGTATTGTCTAATACTGAAATTAGAACACATCTGTAAAAATTGTGTTTAAGACGTAATGATATATACGTCTCGTATACGGTTGAAAATGTTGTTTTCAAAAGTTTTCTATTTAAGGAAAATGACCAAGATAAAAAATAAAACAGTTACAATTAGTCTTAAAGGTTGTTAGGGCTAATAGTAGCGGTGAGTATTTTGGCAAGTATGATAATGCTGAATTGCGTGAAGGGTCATTTGTCAAATACTTAGTAGATTCTATGGTGGTAACTTAATTACTGTGCCTGAAAATCATGACAAAAAGATTTGGTCGGGCAATAAATGCACCATAATGAACATGGTGATGAGCATGATTGATAAGACTAATTTATTAAGTTTTCTATGGGCTGATATTTTGAAAACAACCTTTTCACATACAAAACGTGTTTCTTATCAAATTTGTTTCATAAACTTCTTTTCAGTTATGAACTGAACGTAAATTACTTGAATCTTATTAAATTTAGAGGTGGTTATCTAATCTAATATTAAGTGCATTACAATTTAGATCCACTCGGAATTATTTTATATCTTACCTAGATTGTTCAAAAGGGTATTGATTTAAGACCCTAAAGAAGGTACAAGAATTATGGAATCACATACTGTAAAGTTTCTACAGTTCGACGTAATTGTAGAAGATAGCTGCTCTCAGACTATTAATGATAATAGTACGATGGAAAATCACTATGTCTTTGTCTTTACCTATACAAATAATTGTAGTACAAACAATTATGAAATCTTCTGTACCATAGACTAAACTTGTTGGGGTTTAAGATACTATTCTTGATATAGTTTATAACGAAATTTTTTCAAACCTCTCAAGTTTAGAACGAAGTGGTTGTAGCTTTACTCAGGAGGTTTATTAGGAAAAGACGATCAATTATTCCATTAAACTATATAGTTTTTTGTGAGAGCATGACTGTAATATCTACTACACGGTTGATTTAGCGACACAAATAAATGTTGTTTCTTATCCTCAATTAAATATGTGATTAGATGCCATAAAAAACCAATATACAATCTATGAAACATCATAGTCTTTGGAAACTTACTGACTTGCCTAAAGATCATAAGTTCATTAGTTGCAAATTGGTGTACAAAACTAAAATGATTTCAAAGAAAGAATATGGAATCTAAAGCCAAACTGGATAGTTTTCACTCTGAAAGAGGAGTGGATTGTTAATAGTGAATAAATAATTATTTCTTTAAAAGATTCTTTCATAGTGAACGTGGCATTAATAACTCTTTTTGATTTGGAGTTACGTTAAATAGATATAGATACAAAATCTATATAGTGCAATTGGAGAATTTTGTAATAAATTGAAGTAAACTTGTGTGTAGAATGAAAAGTCTTATTCATAGTTTTAAGCAAGTTTCCAGACAATAATATTAAAGTTCCATGGTATTGTTATTTTGTTTAATTGGAAACAAAATAATTCAATATACTGCAAGGTCAGTGGGAGGAAATTTCATTTTCTCATACTCTATGTACATGATATTTTGTTTACAAGTAGTGACCTTGCGACATCTTTTGTCCTTTGCACTAAGGCCCGTAAGGATTATTCTTGCCGTATATATTGGATTTATCTCAGAGGACATTTATCGATTGTATTTTGGAAATATTTAATATACATCATTGGAAGCTAGGAATTCTTCCTGTCATTAAGACTGATGGACTAAATCCATTATATTGTCCTTATTTAGATATTGAGAAAATCTAGTTAAAGGGTGTATCTTGTGTTAGTGTACTTAAAAGTATAATGTATGCTTGGATTTGCACTAGACTAAATATCGTCTTTGCAACGGAACTTCTAGGCAGAAATTAATCAAATCCAGGATGCGATCACTGGGTTGATACCAAGAAGGTTTTAAGGTATTTAAAGAGGACAATAGATTATATGTTAATATACATATATGTTCAATTCCTGCAGCTAGTAGGATATTTAGATGTAAACTTTGCTGGTTGTTAGGATGACATAATATCAATAACACAATACATATTTATGTTAGCAGGAAGTGCAGTAAATAAAGTTCTATATCATCTTCTACTATGTAAGCAAAGTTTGTAACATTCTTTTAGACTGTTACTTGGGCTATTAGGCTCCAGAACCTCATGAAAGAGTTGACCTTTTTTCAACTTTATGGATTGACCCATACAATTATATTGAGACAATAAATTTACAGTATTATTAATAACAGAGGTCTCAATGGGTCTAAAAATATATGGCGGTCAAATATTTTTTACCATAAAGAAACGATACAGAAATGTGACGTTATAATATAGCATAATTTCATATATGATATGGTTGCAGATCCACTAACTAAAGCCCTATGCTCATGTGTATTTGAGCGACATGACACTAGCATGGACTTAGGAGTATCTTGGGATACTGTTGTTTAGTGGGAGTTATTTTGGCTTTACTCTGATAAAGTTCACATCCATGTTCGTTACTTTTAGTAACGGTTTGATATGTATCAACTTTTGCATTCAATAAAATATTTTTGAATGTGTTGTTATTATGTTGAATACATACTAATAAAGTCTCACAGTACTATATAAATCTTGAGTGAAGGCTAGGGGCATCTAGTTATTGACCTTGTGCATATGCCTTGTTATACATAAAGAAAGGTTAACTGTAAGGATAAAGCATATGTGGGTTCATTGGAACCATAAAGACATTCTTTAGTGGCACAAGTTTTTTTGTGTCGCATAAGTTAAGAGAATAGTGATTGACAAATGGGATCTCTCTATGAGAGATGTTATCCATTTGCCACATTACAATATTGAATCCATATCAATAAAGTTGAGAACATTTGTGACCGTGGAAGGCTCTGTGTGTATACATGCAATTACCGCCATGATTCGGTGTTTGAAACTTTATAGGATAGGATTGACTATTGAGAATTATCTTTAAACCAATGTGCACACATACAGTACAATTTAAATTAATATAGCCAAAGTGAGAGAATGTAAGAGTTTTCCTGATGTGAGCTACATTAATTGATATTGTAATTTACCATTTTACGGTTATTGTGAAACGGGGTTAGTCTAAGGTGAGATAGAAGGTTTCTTAATTAGTCTAATATGAGACTGACTAGTGTGGGCCAAGTTGAGCCTGGCCCATAATGAAGGGGCCTAGTTGGAAACTCTATAAATAGTGCTCAAGTCTCTCATCAAACCATAATTCTCACATGTATCATCACATAAAGAGCGTTAACCTAACGCTAAAGGTGAGGGGGCCGTCTCGTTGAGCCAGTGATACGGAGGGCAATAGAGGAGAAGGACTTGATGCGTGGGTAATCCCCTTGATGTGTGGGTAATCTCTTTTCTGCTTCCACTTTAAGTATGATGGATCCCAAAATAAATGCGTTAATCTTTCTACCAAATTGTGCATGTTCTTGTTCTAGTTATGGAGATCTTGGGATTGCGTAATTTGCGTCCAACATAGACATCATGCCATCTTCTTACAAGGGAAAACAATATGAGAATACTTCTCACAGGTGGAGTAGAATCTTTGAAAATTGACGTCCTTGAAGAAAGTCAAGATTTTGGTATAGAAGTAATATTGAATGAATCAATTCTTGAGTGGGCTATCCCCAATTCCTCCAATGATTGCTTAACTCTCACCATTCCGCAGATCCTTAGATTTCTTTACCGTCCTCTCAGAAAAACCACCTCCACCCCAATTCGACCCATATCCATCTTTGTATCCACACCCGTACCCATATCTACGTTTGGAATTTTGGCCACAATTCCATGCAAGTAAAGAATTTAGTAGTTTTAGTAGTTCTTTCTTTAATTACTCAAAGCACCAATTGGTTTTGACCCAAAAAAGAAAAGCACCCGTTGGTTTTTGCAACAACAATAATATGATCTACCTTAAAGTGATTCAGTCTTCCTTCCCTCTCGTTCTGATTGAGTGAATGGACTTATAAATCCGCAATCATCAGCTTAGAAAAATATCACTTACTGGTCTATACAACTCGCGTCACAACTTGTTTTGTTAATTTGGAAAGACTTATAGGTCATTTTAGAGTAACGACTGGGATGTAAGAATGGTCAAAAAGCGGGGAAAACTAAACTAATGTATTTACGCCCAAGAAACAAAAAGCACTATTTCTAAAGGTTTACCTCACTAAAATTGAATATTCTTGTGATATCCCAAATTTCACCGACCTTTGTTAGTGTAATCAGATCATTAAAAGCTTAGATTATTTTAGATTGGGCCAGAAAGTTAACCCAATGGACTGTAAGGAATATGTGGGCTTGAGAAGTAAGTAGGCTACATGAGTTTTTCGAATTGGGCTTGATAAGCTGAATAGGAGAACTGGGCTTGGACTTAATTTAGAGCAGGCCGAGACTCGGATTTGTTAGATTGATAGATTTAGTTTAGTGGACTGAATTGTTATAGATTGAGCTTGTTGAGCGAAAAACGGGTATTTAGGCCTGAGTAATCTTATTTTCAATCAAGTCTATAGATTATAATTATGATAATTGTATTAGTGATTGTAATGCTAATATTAATTTCTAACTTTAGCATTTCTCATGATAAATTCTCCATAGACTAACACTAAATAGTTAATATGTCGTATAATTTCATAACTTTGTATAATTACAAGAGGATTGAAATCTAGTGGAATCAAAAGGGAATTAAGTGAAAAACATTAGAAAAAAACGAACTGACTAACGACATGGATTAAGAGTTAATTGATGGCGAACGACAGATGGCGAAAGAAGCCATGCATGGAGGCCACGACTTCTCTCTCTCATTTCTCTTTGTGCTCTCTCTTTTCCGACGGTTTTCTCCCCAAAACCGAAACCAATCAAATGAGACATGATCATTAGATTTGCTAATGATTAGCCTAGCCTAGGGATTAGTCTATAGCCCCATTTCCCCTCTTAAACTCTCGCTGCCTCTCTCTCTCCAAAGCCACCGAAACCCATCTTCTTCTTCTCCTCTCTCTCTCTCTCTCTCTCTCTCTCTCTCTCAGTCGAACAGCAAAGGAAACCAGTAGCAAGTCCAGCGATTTTCTTCTTCTTGCATGTGAGTTTAGGTGCTGATCTTTGAAGCTTTTTGAGTCATCTAGTAGCTGAACCAAGGTAAGGAAAGATAAGTCTCTAAACTAGAAGTTATCCATTGATTTTGTCAAGGAACATGCGGATCTAGTTGAATGGTGGAGGGTTAGATGTGATGTTGTTTTGTGATGATTTGAGCTTGATAAGCACTAGATTGAAGTTATAAGTCATTGCATGCTGCATTAGAGTGTTGCATGCTTCGAAAATTTAGTGGAAGTTAGCTGTGCTGGTCGAGCAAAGTGAAGTGATGCTTGCCGAGTGATTAAGAATGAAGTATGTTGCGGTAGGTGAGCCGTGGTGTTCACATTTGCTTTGTACCGAGTTGTGGAATGTCTCTATGTAAGTAAAGATCTATTGTGATTATCTTTAGATGCTGTGGAAGAGTCTTGAGGTGTTGTAAAAGAGATTGGTAGAAAAATTTACGGTTTGGTTGAGCTAGAAACGAAGAAAACGGTATAAGATGTTTCTATTCTAGAGAAATATAAATGGAAAGCTTTTTATTTTGTGTCGCCTTGATTTCTAATGATAAAGATAGGGAAAAGAATAATTTACTTAAGAGAACATCCATTAGATTGAGTTCAACTTCTAGTTATAGCTATACGAATGCAAAAACATGTAGGTAGAAGTAATTCTTTTTGAAACAATAAGTTGTTTTGTAGAAAATAGCAAGACCTTCGATAACTCTATGAATTTTCTGTAATTATCTAGATATAATTGAACTTCGAATCCTTAATGAAAGTTGTAGGATACACCCTTAGGAATAACATATCAAAATTTGAGAACAAATGGACGAGGTTTGGTTAGTAAAACAATTTTTCTCTGTAGATACTAAATACTGAGATTATTATAGAATGTTAGGAAAGAAGATAGTAATTACTGCTTGTAATATAGCGAGATATATACTTAGGTTTCTTCATGAAAAATGTTAATCTATGTCTCTAATTTAACATACTAAAATTTCATAGCATGCCGATAAGATTTGATACACTTTCTGTGTCTGTGATCAAAACTGCTCATTTTAGTTCATAAACTGTTTTGACCCGAGAATGATAAATAGTTGTTATGCCTCTTATGTTTGAATTGCATGACACACATGGAGTCTAGTGACATTATAATAGTTGTTAGTTTGTATATGAGTAAGCTTCATCTATCATTTGAGGTGTAGGCACCAATAGTGGCATGCGTGTGAGTGCGATGAATATTGCTTGATTATGGGGTAAAAATCTGTTTGGCATGGTATAAGACAATGTCAAAATGGGTTTTATCTTATAATTTGGACACGTACTTGCATTTCATACATGAGAGTCAAGTGTATAGATTATCCTTGAGATAGTTATGTATTTTTGAAGTCTTTTGCATACGATGATTACATTAATCAAAGGTGTGAGGTGTGAAATGTGTACTTGAATGAGTAAGAGATTCCATCGGTACTGAGATACCAGTGATGCCCCTCGGAAGTTGGGATGCTCATGCCATTTGATCTTGGATGCCTCGGTCCCGTGTTACTGAGATGCCTCGGAGTGAGATGCCTTTGTGTGTGATCAATGATGCCCCGATTGTGTGATACTGCGATGCCTCGAAGTGAGATGCCCCATCTTGAGTAATCTTGGGAGGACCTCGGTTGTGTGATACCGGGATGCCTTGGAGTGAGATGCCCATAATAGAAATATTGTGGAAGTTCGGATAGGGAATTCTGGAAGTGACTCGATCGGGCCGGCAGAGTTCCGATGGGTAAACTGATCGAGGGTGGACTTGATATACACACTAAATTATAATTCTACTTGGCGAGTGAGTTCATCCATTATTATTGCATTTCATCTTGATATAGATTCATTCTGTGATATATATATATATATATATATATATGGATGCATTTAGGGTGTTTCATATAAAGTGGTTATACATATGGTGCATCAATATTCTTTTAGTTATACCTATGACAATCCTATCATTGTATCTTAAGTTATTTGGTCATGATTCTCTTGTAAACTTGATAGCTATGGATTGTCTAGGTTAGAGTCTCATTATTTCTTTACTGGGCATAGTTTGTGACATCCTAGATTTTCGATTCTGCTTTCAATTCAATAAATTGGGCATTTCATTGACGCGCTTATAGGGCTGTTTTCAGAGCTGATCACTCTTGAGATAATTAGACTATCTAGGGAAGCCATTAAGGATTTTAAGGCAAATAGACTTGAGGATTCAACCAGGAATCGGTTGCTCAATCGTGCTCATCTACCGAGATCATTACGGCAAAGATATAAATCGATTAAAATTAGAGATAGGTCAGCTCGATTGAGATGAGTGGTTAAATGTGGGTATTGAAGGTTCTATCATGTCACAATAAGTTCTAGGAACGTCGGCTCAGTCTCAAAAGATTTTTTTGACAACCGGGACTTTTTGGGAAAAAGTCGGTTTATGACCGTTTTCTTTCAATTAAGGTGGGGGATTATTTTTTATCATAAATTTAGGATTCAAGATAGATTCTTGGGTGAGGAAAATTATCAATGAAGGTATTGAAATGTCAATTGAATTTTTAAATGCCAAATGAGATTGAATTAAGTGAGGAATGATGTCCAATTGAAAGGGCTTTGTGGCACCCCGAACCACCTTAGGTCACCACAGGCACCTAATGCTACGCCTAATGGAACACTAGTTACATCTCCTAAAAGAAGCGTTGTAAATCATAGACATTTTTTTTTTTTTAAAACGGTCCCAACGCGACTCATTAGCGGAAGCAAAATATAATATCGCCATCTCTCCCTGCATCAACCATGATACAATTGCACACCACTAAACATCATAAGAAAAGATAAAGCCACAACACTTTATTTACATATTTTCCAAGATGGGTTTCCTTGGGTCAGTACATCAAAAGAAAGGCCAGGACATGTAGCCACACTCGGCCATAAACCCAAAAAGAAACACTCAACCCACTATGTCTATCATGCAAGATCCCCCATCAACTAGTGTTGGCTAATCATCCCAAAAAGTTACAACTCCTACTTCTCACGCACGGGCCCTCACACCCATCCCGGTGCATCAGGCGGTGGCGGCGGCAACATCCCACGCATCACTCCGTTCCGACGAACATGAATGGATATGAACTCCTGAATGATAGGGCCCCCAGCCAAGCCCACGTCATACATCACTAAGGCGCGAACTCGAATAAATGTCAGATCAGGAATGGTGGGACAGTCGATCTCCACACACTCGACCTCTACATCCAAAGGAAGGCTGTAATAGACGCCCCGCATGACGGTAGGGAGCGGCATCCTGCTAATCTAAAATGTTGGTCCCCGAAGGGGTGAGTACAACCACTCAGCAGGTAAAGGACCAATAAATCATTCAATGCATCATGCTACACAATCATCACAATCATAGCATCACATGTCATTAAAGCATCCATGCACAACTTACCTTGGTATCATGCACATGTCATCGTACCTCATGTACATACATCATCATATAGTCATCACCATCATATCATACACTTACCATCATCATGTCACATGTATCATCATCATTACCATGCATCCATGCACATATCATCATCATATCACATGTACCATCATCATGTCACATGTATCGTCATCATTACCATGCATCCATGCACATATCATCATCATATCACTTGTACCATCATCATGTCATGCATATATCATCATGCATAATTCAATTTCAATTTCATTTTGGACCGCCACATTTCTCTTTCCCGGGACCAATGTTTGCATCCCACATGTATCCAAAATACAATCAGACATCTGGCTCCCACACTCTCCGGGCATCTCAATGCCTCTCGGTACTCCCACGGACCCTCCAGTATCCAGCCATTCAAGGCCACCGAGCAACCGGCCGTACCCTTCTAGCCAGGCATCCCGACACTCCCAGGGTATCGTCAGCTCACACCTCCGACGGCCTTCTCATTTATCTCAATTCTCATCTTCAATTATAGTTCAATTTTAACATAGCATGTGATGTGATGGCAATCAAGATCATATTCATCCTTGAATTCATACATGCATCTCAAATCATCATCATACATGCAGTAAGACACAATCATCCATAACAATACAATTCATGGAGTCCATACAATTTAACATAGTCCATTTTTCATGCCTTTTTGAAGTTTACAAAATTCCAGCTTGTACCATTTTAGAAAATATTTAAATTAAATATCCATATGATTCTCAAAAATCATGAAATCAAGACATGTGATAAACAAGTCAATAAGATAATAATTTCATGAAAAACACATGCCCAATAGAGTTCCACACAAGAAGATATAATTCACACAAATACAGCATGCAATTTCGGATAGAAACACAATGTGCAGTTGAAATAATTCGATTAAAATACCCGAACGACCTCTGAAAATTATGAAATTTCACCAGGTTATAGTTAAGACACTAAAGTATATGTTTCATGCAGACATCTAGGCCGGATTCGTTCTAGATAATTTTCTATAGTCATCTGAAGCTTCTGATTCTAGCACCGAAACGTCCAGTGTAGTTATCTCCGAAATATCAAGTTTTCACCCATTTATTCTTCTTCGTTTCCTCTGAAATTTGGATATGTTTTACTTCAAGAGATCCCCTAAAACTTTCATTAAGGGATCTAAGCCAAATTTTCAAAGAATAGTCATCATATGGGTCCATGAAGTCTCGAGTGTCCAGTACCGTGTTTCCAGATTAACCGTCTTCAAGAGTAAGTCGATTCACTAGGCTACACTTGCTCATTTTACTTAAAATTTGAGTAGGTTAGTCTTTAGGATGTTCTCTACAAGTTTCTTGAAGAAGTCGAAAAGAGATTCTTGGTAAAAATCGACATGCAGCTCACAAAACTACCAAAAGGTCAGCAAAACAGTTCCAGATCTAGTGTCTTCGTAGGAAGAGGGTTTGACCCCTTAAATATCCACTATTTTGTCCCAAATTTTATTATGTTGTAGTTTAAGATGTTTGCTACAACTTTCATGAAGGAATAGAAGTCAAAATCCAAGTCGAAACATGCATGCAAGCCTCCACAAGATTCTGGGTCGAGCGGTTTACACGAAATCAACAAGCATTTTCAAGAACAAGTCACATTCTAGCTTCGATTTTACCTACCCTAACCTCCAAAATCTACCACCAACAAATCACACGTGCAAGACACACATGCAAGAGTGGAAATTGATCCCAACTTGCCTCTAAGATCAAGCGGACGACAGCAAACGGACGGCACACCGGCAATGGACGGACGGCGTGCGGGCGGCGACGGGTGAGCCCCTCCTCCTCCTTGGTTCCCCTCTCTCGCAACTCCCTCTCTCTCTCTTTGGCTTGGCCGAATTCAACCGGTCACTCTCTCTCTCTCTCTCCCTTTTATTTCCCCAAAACTCCATCATTGGCAATGATTATTTGCCTCCCTCAATGGCCAATGCATGTAATCCTCTTTTTGCCACTTGGCCAAGCTCATGCAAGATGGGCTTGGGCTTGGATTGGGCTTGGAAGAAGTGGGCCGGCCACTCCTCCCCCCCTTGGTCGATGGTCACACTTCATGGGCCTCAATTGGGCCGGCCATTCGGCCGACCAAGAGCTCAAGCCTTTGGGCCTAAGGCCCAACCTAATTAAAATCAATTTTAATCTCCTTTTTAAATACTAATTAAATCTTATTAAACTAAAGTACTATAGGGTAAAATTAAATAACTAAACACTTAGAATTTACAAACCTATGGATTCTAATTCACGATGCACATGGCCAGAGATAAGCCATCCTCTTCCAAGATCTATCCATTTAAACTCGGCCATAGATTTCAATGCAAGACATTAATTGGAGCACCCCTAATGGCTAGCAAAGAATTTTAGGATGCCACAGGATTTCTGCCAAATTCGTAACTCCCCCCATGGCCTAACAAAATGGACCATTTGAGAGGTTGTAAGAGGTGTGTTGATGGATAAATGATAGCCATGGATTATTGACTTGATGGGCAAGTATTTGGGAGACAACTTGGTGGAAAAAATTGGCCAAAGGACCCACCAAGGCCAAGATTGCTCCACACTCCTTTGCTTCTCTCCTTCTTCTTGCCATCCACTCCATTCTCTCTCCATTTTGGGCCAAACCAGCAGCTAGAGGAGAAGTTGAAGCCGCACGTCGCCTGGACGTCGGATCGCCGCCTCACTGTCGCCGATTCGGACATCGCCCCTTGCCCGCCTCCCTCACGCCGTCTAGCCCTCTGTCCAGCCGTCCAACCCTCTATTCAGCTACTACAAGTGGCTAAGGAAGCCCCCGGAGCCACCAGTTTGGACCCAAGACCATCCCCGTTGCTTCCCCCGAGCCTTGCCACCCTAGCTAAGGTTGTTTCCTTCTGTTTTCAGCCAAGAATAGCAAGCCAAGAAGTGGGTATCACAACAACTTCAAGGCTTGTTTTGAGGAGGTTCCAAGCCTCGGATCCTAGGCCCGCTTTGGAGAGAAAGGACCCCCGAGACGTTCCCGTCGTTTGAAACCTCTCGGCCCGTTAACAAGTGAGTTTTACTCACTAATGCTTAATTTGTAGGTTAATTATGTTTAGGGGTTGTTTATATTAGCTTAAGTATGGATTAGTGATAAGCAAAGATAATTAGATTAGCCTTGGAATGGATTAGTGTAACTTAATTAGTGAGATTTGTGCAATAGATAATGGATTAGTTGAATCCAGTGGAATTACTGCAGTTCAGATTTCTGGACCCTTGCCATTTGCCATTTTTGTAGTTCAAAATGAGTTACGAATTTGAGGTTGATTCTTCTTGAGATATGTTTTAGACATCTTCAGCTATAACATATATTTTTCTCGAGATTTTTTAGGACTTAAAAGGAGGAGATATCAGCACCGTCATTTTCGAACAAAATCTCAGTTTTTGCTGGAATTGGTGACCTTTTAGGATTCTAGGAGTTTTCATCAACTCTTAGGGTTCGAATTTTAAAATGGTTTCTTCACAAAAGTTGTATTTCATATGGTTTAGTTTAACATATTCAAATTTCAGATCAAATGGACATGTTTTATGCCTCGAACCAAACTGATTTGGAAAAACAAACTTTCTGAAAACAGACCCAGTTTTGGTGCTAGATTGAGCAATTTAATAGGCCATATCTAGAAGGATTTGGGTTAATGTGTCTTCATTAAAAATGTTCTTTTATGTATCTATTACAACATATCAAATTTGGATATTTTCTGAACTCGTTTGTTTAGGTTTCTGGATTTAAAATTGGAAACGCGAGAGTAGGTCGTTTCTGCTTGTTATGACCGATAGTAGCTTGTAGTTGTTCTTGATATTTTGCTTACTAGAAATTGCATATTTGGTGATGTGGCTAACTTGTGATATGCTTGGAACTTGCGCATTATGAGATGTGAATGGTTGTGCTTTGGTATTAGTTTGTGGTCACGGCAAAGGATGGCCTTTGATGGGCGATATGTGATATTGATTGCATAATTGTGCAATGGTTGATAATTTATGTAATTGAGTGTGAAGCACAGTGTTCTTGGCCAATTATAATTGTGCATGTATGGGTTGTGAGCAGGTAAATGGTTAAGTACTACACAGTAGCGAGACTACATGTAAGTCACTTCTAGAGCATTATACTATTGCTTATTGTTATCAAGGGCTAAGTATTACATGACGACATGAGTTGCATGGGAATTACCTCTAGCGCCTTATAGTATTGTCATGCATGGTCAAGGGCTAAGTACTACACAACAGTAGAATTCGTGTGAGCCACCTCTAGAGCCTTGCACTTTTGCTATATGTAGTCAAGGGCTACTACATGATATTGGAACTCATGTGAGTTACCTCTAGAGCCTTGCACTCTTGCTATATGTGGTCAAGGACTAAGTACGACACGGTGGCGAGACTTCATGTGGGTCACCTCTAGAGCCTTAGACTATTGTTTATTGTAATCAAGGGCTAAGTGTTACATGGCAACTTGAGTCGCATGAGAACTACCTCTAGAGCTTTGAGTTTGTTTATTGAGTTGGAATGATGAGTGGAAAAATTATCAAGTATGATAAAAGGTGAGAAAGAATGCTGTAGCACATGGCTCGGTGACTAAGTATATCGCCTTAAAAAATGCACATGGCTGGGTGACTAGATATATACCATCTGGGAAAATGAATAGTATGAATTAATATGGCCGGGAAATGGTCTGAATGACATGTAATTGACTAGATCGATTGATCGATGATTCGATTTGATTGGGTGATGTGATGTGATCGTGTATATTGGATTTATATACTGACTTACAAGAAAGAACTAAAGCCAAGGTAAGTTTTCTGACTCGTGTTATGCTTAGGTGGCCTTTTGGACATAATTGATTTCCTAATCGAGTCTTAGGGAGTAGAACTTGCTTAGACAATGTCTCACTAGTTATTGAATAACCATTTTCAGGTCCGTAGAGGAAGTTAGTGGAGGACCGGAAGCCCCGAATTCTGGGAAGGTGGAGATCGAAAAAATGGCAAACCTATCTGATTAGGGAGTCATAGAAAAGTTTCCATTTTGTAAATAGCTCGGCGTTGTATATAAACATGTTTGTTTTAAAAAAAAGGCTTGTTTGATTTGGAAAATGTTGGCCCTGCTTTTCTATCACATTGTATTGTTGTTTGGGGATTTTATATATGCTTCCGCATGCATATTTAAATGAATGTGTCGGTGATGCGTCCTGGGATATCGCTATGTAATCGACGCAAGGAGGGATGGTCACATGCTCGGAGGATCGGGGCGTGACATCCCCTTTTTGTGGTATCAGAGTGTGGTTGCTAGAATTTGGAGTGATAAGATGCAATGGATATGGGATAGTAAGTAGGAAGGCCTTTGAAATTATGTTTGGTGCATGTCAATGGTAGTTGACTGGTCAAATTATTTGTCATGTGTGAATTGCTCATCTTCTAATCCAATATGGATTTGGAAGTCCGGTTTCAATATAAAGGCTAAACTATGATCAAGCAGGAGTAAAGAACTCCGAGTAAGAGAATTGTTAGGCCTACAACTCGGGTTAGGACGCCAACTAGGGTCGGTACCCAAGGAGGCTACGGTAAAGCGCTACCTCAGGCTAGTGCTAGTGGCAAAGCACCACTTCCTGTTGGTGCTGGGGTAGTAGCTCTTGGTGATCCCAAGATCGAATGGATCATGCGAGTGTTAGAAGTCATGGGAAATCGAGTGGATCAGTAGGCTCAGAATCAAGCCACCGCTGTTGAAGCTGTTGCTCAAGCCAATGCTATTGCTGCTATTACCGTCACTGCTGAGGCCGCCCCTACTGCAGCACCTGCCGCTTTACCTGTCGAAGGTTCGCCAGGAATAGTGATCACTAAAAGACCAATCCACAAGCTAGTGGAGCAGTTCTTAAAATTGAACCCACCTCAGTTTACTGGGATAAAAGATCCCAAAGCTGCTACTTCATGGGTTCAGAAATCTGAAAAAGCTATTGCACTGCTAATGTGCAATGAAACTGAAATGGTAGTCCATGCAACTTACCAATCGAAGAGAGTTGCAAAAACTTGGTGGAGGACTACCTAAGGAACAGTATTGCCAAAAGGTGTTGTTTCAGAGTGGACCACCTTCCTAGAGGCCTTTAATGGCAAATATTTCTCAGAGACTACTACAGATCTGAAGATGGTTGAGTTTCCGCGTCTTCGCCAGGGTTCCATGACAGTCGACCAATATGAAGCGAAGTTCGCTGAACTTTCACAATATGCTCAAGAACTTATTGAAAACCTAGCAAACTGAGTGAGAAGGTTTAGGGATGGATTTAGACCAGACTTGAGAAGCATACTAGTCTCCCTAGATCTGAGAACTTACAATGACATTTATGGGAGAGCCTAGAAGATCGAGAAAGATCATAATGAGAGAGCCATCACATTTGGATCGCGGTTTGGGTCTAACCGAGATGGGAATCAGTTTGGGAAGAAACCCATGACTGAAGGAAGATATCCCGTACCTCCCAACAAAAAGGATGGGATTGGAAAATCAACGCCAAGCTTGGAAGACGTGTGTTGTTTTGGTGGGAAAAGACATGGTCCTGCTTCATGTTATACTAGGATGGGAGCTTGTTTTAAATGTGGCCAGCACGGCCACTAGTTCAAGGATTGTCCACATAGACAAATAGGACCACTGCTGCTATTACAATCGTAGCCGCAGATGGGTCAGATTAGAAGTTTCGTGCTGCAAAACACACCACAAGGTGGACTAAATAGACCTCTAGAACAAGGAGTGTACACCATCACCAGAGGACAAGACAGAGGGAAAGCACTGCTGATAGAACAGCACTAGGATGGTAAAGGGGATAAGAACGAACCGATCATGCACTGATAAGAGGAAGAACATTTTTAGGGTGATCTTATCAAAGTAGCGTAGTGGAATTTTGGTTAAGGTTGTAGAATTTTAGTTGTTGTAATAAAGCTGTAGAAAGAAGAATCACTAGCTATAGTTGTACTGGACTAGTTGCTTATGTATAACTTTGCCATCATATATGAAAAGAGTTGACTCAAGGAGGATCTCGTGGTAATGAATTGTTGGCGTAAGGTAATAGAGTTTGAATCGTTGACGAATGCTCCTGCTGCTTTTATGGATTGAGGAATCAAGTATTCAAAGAATATCTAGAGTGGTTTGTAGTCGTGTTTATCAATGATATTCTGGCGTATTCGATGGGTGTTAGGGATCACAAGAGTCATTTGAGAATGGTCACGAGATTTCAAGTGAAGAAATCTCTGTGGACCGAGCCAAGATCGAAACAGTTATTAATGGACCATGATCGACAACAATAATTTTTGCTCTAACAATTTAGAGACATCATTGGTATAAAGAAAAATTTAAGATCTTCGTCGACTAATAAATTCTCAAATATTTATTCTCTTAGGAGGAGTTGAATATGAGACGGTGTTGTAAATCAGAACCTTGGAAGGACTAGGATGGTAATATCTGGTATCATCCTGGAAGAACGAAAGAAGTTACTGAAGTGTTGAGTCGAGAGTTTTAGTTGTGCATAGGCTGGTTAAGGTATAGACCTTACTTGAAAAGGGTTCGAAATTCAGTTTTCAAATTTGTGGTAGGCCACCTTTTTAATTTGAAGGCCACCCTCAAAATTGAACCGGATATTTATGTTAAAATCAGATGCTTCAGTTGACAGATCGGGATGTTCAAAAGATCCTGCAAAAGGGTACTGATAAGAAAGAATCTGACTATCAGGTTTCTGAAGACGGAACACTCAAGTTCCGAGAGTGATTGGGAGTACTTGATGTTGTAGTACTCAGGTAAGAGACCTTGTCAGAAATTCACTATAGTAGTTGCAGTATTCAACCAGGTAGTATAAAGTAGGTTAGAATCAGCATCAATTTGTTTGGTAAACCGATATCTAGTCAGATATTGCTGGACAGGTTGCAAGTGTTAAATGTGCTAATAAGTAAAAGTCCAATAATGCAAGCCAGGAGGACTTTTACAATTATTCGAGAGTCCCGAGTGGGAATAGAAGTATATCACGATAGACCTTGTGATGAGCTTGTCAAAAGAATCAAAGAGGTAATGTTTCCAATTAGGATAATGGTCAACAAATGGATGAAGCTGACTCACTTTATTGTTGTATGAAGGGATCTTGATTTGAACAGACACGAAGAAGTGTACATGAGTCAATTAGTTTGTCTTCGTGGAGTACCAATGGCAGATTTATATCAGATTTTGAAACTGAGGATTTCTAGTTTCAGTAGAACAATCATATGGTTCCTTCTGAAGCACTGCATAGCAGAGTATGCAGAACCTTAGTTGTGGGGAGAAAAATAGGTGAAGAAAGATCACAAGTCCAAAGTCAGTTCAGTAGTTAGTGAGTGCAGTTGTCGTGATTATAATCAAATTGTGAACCACTCAGAGCCGTCTGAAGGGTTGTATCGTTGAGCATTAAAGACCCTTAGAGTTCCAAATTTGGTGATTGCATCTTTCTGAAGGTGTCGCCAATGAGGAATGCCTTACGCTTTAATAAGGAGGGAAAACTGAAACCAAGGTATGTAGGTCCCTTTGAGATTCTAGAGAGAGAATCGGGATCCTAACATATCGTCTTGCATTACCGCCGACGTAAGGGTGAGTGCATGACGTCTTTCATGTGTCGAGGTTGAGGTAGTATGAGCTTGACCCAACCAACGCATTAAATTTTAAAGAATTAGACGTGGACGACCAAATATCATACGTGAAAAGCCCGGTTCAGATTGGGTATTAGAAAGATCGGATTTAGTGAAGCAAGATAGTCCCCTTGGTCGAAGTGGTCTATCAACACCACGAAGAAGTAACTGGGAAAAAGTGATATTCGATGTGACGACGATATCCCCACATTTTTGTTTAGGGATTGGTAAATGTTTAAATTTCGAGGATGAAATTTTTATAAGAGGGAAAGTTTTGACATCCTAGATTTTTTATTCTTCTTTCAATTCAATAAATCAAGCATTTCATCGACACGCCTATAGGGCTGTTCTCAGAGCTGATCACTCTTGAGATAACTAGACTATCTAGGAAAGTCATTAAGGATTTTAAGGCAAATAGACTTGAGGATTCGACCAGGAATTGGCTGCTCGACCATGCTCATCTGCCAAGATCATTACGGCACATATATAAATCGATTTAAAATCAGAGATAGGTCAGTTCGACTGAGATGAGTGGTTAAACGTGGGTGATTCCACTAAATTGCAAAATTCTTATCAACTGGCACTAGTCCGATTTTTCTATCATTTTGGTACCCTGTGTCCGATTTTCCACGACAACCGAGTCGCCAATATGTCGAGTGGGTTCATTATGACTCAAAGAAAATCGATCATGGGTCAATTACCCTAAAAAGTTATGAAAACTACCTGGTAGCGTCGGTCACACTAAAAACGCATCGAAGTGAAACTAACCACCAATTTGAGTCCGAGTGTTCTGTCATGTCACAATAAATTCTGGGAATGTCGACTCAGTCTCAGAAGATTTTTCTAACAACCGAGACTTTTTGGGAAAAAGTCAGTTTAGTACCGTTTTCGTTCAATTAAGGCCGGGGATTATTTTTAATCGTAAATTTGGGAAGCAAGATAGATTATTGGGTGAGGAAAATTATCAATGAAGGCATTGAAATGTCAATTGAATTTTTAAAGGCCAAATGAGATTGAATCAAATGAGGAATGTTGTCCAATTAAGAGGGATTTATGCCAAATTCGTAACTCCTCCCATGGCCTAACAAAATGGACCATTTGAGAGGTTGTAAGAGGTGTGTTGGTGGATAAATGACAGCCATGGATTATTGGCTTGATGGGCAAGTATTTGGGAGACAACTTGGTGGAAAAAATTGGCCAAAGGACCCACTAAGGCCAAGATTGCTCTACACTCATTTCCTTCTCTCCTTCTTCTTGCCATCCACTCCATTCTCTCTCCATTTTGGGCCAAACCAGCAGCTAGAGGAGAAGTTGAAGCCGCATGTTGCCTGGACATCGGATCACCGCCTCACTATCATCGATTCGCGCGCCACCGCCTGTGCGTACTTCGCCGGCGCACACCACCCCTTGCCCGCCTCCCTCACGCCATCCAGCCCTCTGTCCAGCCGTCCAACCCTCCATTTAGCTGCTGCAAGTGGTTGAGGATGCCCTCAGAGCCGCTATTTTGGACCCCAGACCATCCCCGTTGCTTCCCCTGAGCCTTGCCGCCCTAGTCGAGGTTGTTTCCTTCTGTTTTCAGCCAAGAATAGCAAGTCAGAAGTGGGTATCACAACAACTTCATGGCCCGTTTTGAGGAGGTTCCAAGCCTTGGATCCTAGGCCTACTTTGGAGAAAAAGGACCCCTGTGACGTTCCCATCGTTTGGAACTGCTTGGCCTCTTAACAAGTAAGTTTTACTTACTAATGCTCAATTAGTAGGTTAATTATGCTTAAGGGTTGTTTAGATTAGCTTAATTATGGATCAGTGATAAGATAAGATGGTTAGATTATGGATCGTGCTATATGTGGTCAAGGACTAAGTATGACACGATGGCGAGAATTCGTGTGGGTCACCTTTAGAGCCTTAGACTATCGCTTATCGTAATCAAGGGCATAGTGTTACATGACAACTTGAGTCACATGAGAATTATCTCTAGAGCATTTAGTGTGTTTATTGAGTTGGAATGATGAGTGGAAAATTATCAAGTATGATAAAAGGTGAGAAAGAATGCTATAGCAAGTGGCTCGATGACTAAGTATGTTGCCTTAGAGAATGCACGTGGCTCAGTGACTAAGTATGTTGCCTTAGAGAATGCACGTGGCTCAGTGACTAGATATATACCGTATGGGAAAATGAATAGCATGAATTAATATGACCAGGAAATGGTTTGAATGACATGTAATCGACTAGATCAATTGATCAATGATTCGATCTGATTGGGTGATGCGATGTGATCGTGTATATTGGATTTATATACTAACTTACGGGAAGGAACTGAGGCCAAGGTAAGCTCTTTGACTCGTGTTGTGCTTAGGTAGCCTTTAGGGTGTAATTGATTTCCTAATCGAGTCTTAGGGAGTAGAACTTGGTGAGACATTGTCTCACTAGTTATTGAATAACAATTTTCAGGTCCATAGAGGAAGTTAGTGGAGGACTGGGCGCCGAAGTCTGGGAAGGTGAAGATCGAAGAATTGGTGAACCTGTTTGATTAGGGGGTCACAGAACAGTTCCCTTTTGTTAAGCCGATATTTTTGTAAATAGCTTGGTGTTGTACATAAACATGTTTGTTTAAAAAAAGGCTCGTTTGATTTGGAAAAAGTTGGCCCTACTTTTTTATCCCATTGTATTGTTGTCTGGGGATTTTATATATGCTTCTGCATGCGTATTTAAATGAATGGGTCAGCGATGTGTCCTAGGATATCGCTATGTAATCAATGCAAGGAGGGATGGGCACATGCTCGGAGGATCAGGGCGTAACATAGTTGTTACTCATTCCTTATATTTTTAAGATTTATAGTATGGACATGCCACCGATAGCTCGTTACGGGGTGGTAGCACGCCTCGAGGTTTTTCTTCACAATGTGTATGACCTTGACGTTGACATGACTTTCTCCAAGTATGAGGCTACGCTATGAATGGATGATGGTAGAGCTGAGATGATTCCGATGAAGTTCGTCGTGTGTTTGTCAATCACGAAGGAGAGATGTTCGGCCCTCTTCCTTCTGGTGCTAGAGGACCTGGAGCTAGGACGGATGGCACCTAGATGCCTATGATCGTGCATAAGTTGAAGGGATGTCTTTTGTTTTTTGTTGGACGTGGGCTTGTGTGGGATTAGTGGAGTTAGATACCCCCTCACCCTTATCCCTGGCTGTTTACTTGCGCCTTTACTTTTGAACTTGTATATATGATGTAAATAGGCAATGAACATGTAAGGAGTCTAGGTTGATTTTTGTAGGCCTGAATGCTGGTAAGGAAGGAAACGAAGCTTCTCATGATCTTTATCTATAAACTTGAATGGATTGTCTAATATTATGAATTGGTAGGATTATTGTAGGATAACCTTACAATACAAAGTTTAAATTTTAAATAATCCATGTTATACATGCTAACCTTCAAAGGTGAACACCATAGGTTAACAAATGGAATTTATAAGTCTGGTAAGATAATAATAACTGTAATTTCCGCTTGCGCTTAGGACGTGACGCTACTAGTACGTCACAAAAAGCACTAAATTTAATTTGGAAAGACTTATAGGTCATTTTAGAGTAACAACTAGGATGTAACAATGGTCAAAAAGCAGGGAAAACTAAACTAATGTATTTACGCCCAAAACAAAAAGCACTATTTCTGAAGGGTTACCTCACTGAAATTGAATATCGAATTTTTAGAGAAGATTCTCTCCACTTGGAAAAACACGGCACGTAAACAAAAAAGCACTAAATTTAATTTGGAAAGACTTATGGGTCATTTTAGAGTAACGACTGGGATGTAACAATGGTAAAAAAGCGGGGAAAACTAAAGTAATGTATTCACGCCCAATAAACAAAAAGCACTATTTCTGAAGGGTTACCTCACTGAAATTGAATATTGTATTTTTAGAGAATATTCTCTCCACTTGGAAAAACACGGCACGTAAAGGATTTCGACCGGTTCCCTTACCTTTGCAACTTGATGTCAATGCAAGATGGCCGTGCGTTGCACGGGTCTAACACTATATGTTTTGTATTTTCTTAAGAATTGGTTCCCAATTTGTTACTTCAAGTTAATTATTAGATACACTTAATATTGACTAATATTTATCCTCATCACTTCACAAAATGTTCTTTTTTTTTTCCTTCAAAAAGTCTGACCAAATACCAATTATTTGATATTTCTTGGCAAAGCAACATTTGTGATGAAAATTGACGTTATAGTTATTTATCGTATCTTTCTTGAAGAAATACTTCGTGGCACCCCTTGACACGGCCCCCGATCCGCTAGGGTCGCCACAATTTGCTTCCCTTTCACTTGTCCTAATGACATGTCACTCTGATACCATTTGAATTGTAGTGGGTCCATAAAACCTGGGGGTTTGTGTCATCTCAATCGGTCCCAGTGCAGTTCATATAACGGAAGCATACTTGGCATCTCCCAAACCCATACTCAAACTAAATAATACAATGCAATGCACACCAACTACACTTTTCATATATATAAAAGCTAATGCCGAACCACTTTTATTTACATACTTTGATGGACATCACGAGTCGGTACAACAAAAGGTCTAGGCTTTAACTAAGCTCGGCTATAACTCAAAAGAACACGACTCTACATCATACATGTACATCAATCCATCATCCCAATGTCGGCCATCCAAAAAGTGTCAACCTCCACTAGTCACACGCTCTAATCACACCCAGCTCGGTGTGGCGGCAGCATTCACATCATCCTCCTGTCGCGACGAACATGGACGAACAGGAACTCCTAGACTACAGGGCCATCAGGTAGACCCACGTCATACATAACCAAAACACGAACACAGATAAACACTAGACCGTGAACGCCAACGTAGGGGTGCTCCGAGCACTCGACCTCAACATCAAACGGTAGGCCATAAAATGTACCACGCGTGACCGGTGACAGAGGCATCTCTGAATCTAAAATGTTAGTCCCCAAAAGGGGTGAGTACAATTACTCAGCAGTAAAGATCCATCAAACTATATAATGCAACAGACAAGACAACCACAATTTCATGTGAAATGCACATATCATCCATGTAATTATGCTTGTATTTCAATGAGATTCATTCATTAAAGTAATTCATGTTCCATGCCATATACACCTACATGTGCAAGATTTATAACATCCATACAATCATGTATATATCCCCATGAGATCCGTTCAATACCTTCATGATCGCATGATTCAATTCCCATTTTAATTTTCAAAAGGATCTCATTTTTCTTCTAGGGACCAGTGTTTGCATCCCTCATATATCGCTCGCACCCAACCTGGGATCGTGAGGAACCTCCGGCACACACCTTTGGGCATCCGGCACACACCTCCGGGCATCTCGCACCCCAATCGGCACACACCTTCGGGCATCTCGAAACTCCCGAAGACATCCGGCACACACCTCCGGGCATCCAACGGCGTCAACTCACTCGACCTTTGGCATCCCGACACTCCCGGGGCATCGTCGGCCCACACCTCTGACAGTATTATCATCATCACAATGCATATTCACATGTATATCTCATTTTCAAATTAGTATTTGATGCAATAATGTCAGAGGTTTAAACCAGCCTTTTTGATGTCATATGATATGCCAAATGTCATCACATATGCAGTACAAATAACACCCAAGATATCACATCTCATAAAGCAATTCATTTGTTCTTGAAAATGAAGCAAATTTTCGGAAAAAGTAGAATGCACTCCTTTAATTAAAATTCTGGAAAAATTAGTAAAAGAACTTACAAAATTCTGAAAATTTAACATGTTATAAATGAGATCCAGAGAAGAAGGTTTCATGAAGAACACCATGTCAAAAGAGCTTCATACAAGTCGCTACGGTCCATATATCACGGCTTAAAGTTTCAGAACATCACCATTGCACAGATTTAGTCATAAATTCGGTATAAACCCTAAATAAACTCAGAAAATTCTGAAATTTTAATATGTCATATTCAAGACCTAGAGGTAAAAGTTTCATCAAGAAATTGAAATCGAATTCATTTTGGATTAAAAGCTATAGTCGATTTAATTCTCCCTACTCTTGGTACAGTTTTCCAGATTAATCCCTTTCAAAGAAAATTCGTTTCCCCTACCAATACTTGTTCATTTATTCTAAAATTTTAGTATGTTACTCTTCAAGGTGTCATCTACAACTTTTATCCAGGACACAAAGTCAAATTCCAACTGGATAATTTTATAAAATTCATGGAATCACAAGGGGTCAGACTGTTCCTACATGCAACAGCTTGCTTGTTCTAGGAAGACTACTACCATTCACTCGAATTTCAGCATCTAACATCACAACTCAAGCATCTCCGACACTCATTACACTTCACACAAACCACAACAAGCAAAATGTAGGCTAACGGACTTTACCTACCTCAAGTTCGATGAAAATGAGCAAGCAACGGCGACTTGGGGCTTTGGCGGGCTCGATCGACGGCGGTACTAGGCGGCGTTGATAGTGGCTGCTGGTGCATGCATGGTAGGGCCGGTCCTCTTCTCCCTTCGCCGAAGCACCCACACGAACAACCCTCTCTCTCTCTCTCCTTTCTCTCTTTCTCTCGGCTTCCCCTCTTTCTCTCTTTCTCTCTTTCTCTCCCTCGCACGACAACTCCCCCCCCCCTCGCTCACTCCACCCCTCCTCTTTTCTTCCACATTAATGATGAGTAATCATTAGCTTGCATGCAAGAGCCACTTGTATAATCCCTTTCGCCACTTTTAATTCTTCATGCAAGGCTAATGGGCCTCATTTGGGCCGGGCTTGGTCGACCGAATGGGGAGAAAACGGTGGGGCTATGGGCTGGTTTTGGGGCTGGTTCAGCCTTAAGAAAATCAGCCCACACCTTCTCCTATTTTTTTTATTTAATCCCCACTTATATAAATAACTAATTACAATTCATATGGCCATAAAACTTTGTAACATAAATCAATAAAAATCCAACTTATAAAATGCATGACCAAGAATAAAATTTTTCCTTATCAATTTATCCTTTTAATACAATCCTTAATCACTTATGGACATAGGATACATTTCCAACAAAATAATTGTTCATTAAATGCTCGGCCTTGATTAATTGAAATCCATTAGTCTAATGACCATAATATAGTCCGATGGCGCTTCCATCACCTATTCATGAGTTGTAGTGTGTCTAGGGATCGCTATGAAATTTTAGGATGCCACAATTCTCCCCTCCTTAGAGAATTTCATCCTCGAAATTAGACATTACCTACGTCTCTTTAAACAAGTGAGGGTACCTTTCCCTCATTTCATTTTCACTTTCCCATGTGGCTTCCTCCACATCATGATGTCGCCATGTGGCGCCCCTGTGGCACCTGAATCACCTTAGGTCGCCACAGGCACCAACGTTACACCTGATTACATCTCTTAGAATAAGCGTCGTAAATCATGGACACACATTTTTTTTTTTCAAAATGGTCCCAACGCGACTCATTAGTGGAAGCAGAATATAATATCGCCATCTCTCCCTCCATCAACCATGATACAATTGCACATGACTAAACATCATAATAAAAGACAAAGCCATGACACTTTATTTACATATTTTCAAGATAGGTTTCCTTGAGTCGGTACATCAAAAGAAAGGCCAGGACATGAAGCCACACTCGGCCTAAACCCCAAAAAGAAACTCTCGACCCACTACGACTAACGTGAAAGATCCCCCATCACTAGTGTCGGCTAACCATTCCAAAAAGTTTCAACTCCTACTTGTCATGCACGGGCCCTTACACCCATCCCAATGCATCAGGCGGTGGCGGTGGCAACATCCCACGCATCACTCCGTTGGGACGAATGTGGACGGATATGAACTCCTGGACAACAGGGCCCCCAGCCAGGCCCACATCATACATAACTAAACAGCACACTTGAATATACGTCAGTTCAGGGATAGAGGGATAATCAAACTCCTCGCACTCGACCTCTACATCAAAAGATAGGCCGTAAAACACGCCCCGCGTGACAACAGGGAGCGGCATTATGCTAATCTGAAATATTAGTCCCCGAAGGGGTGAGTACAACCACTCAGCAGGTAAAGGAATCCAATAACCACAATACAATAATAACATCATACATGCCATTCATGCATCCAAGCATATCTTACCTTGCAGCCATGCATATACAATCACACTATATATACGTACATCTTCTTATACTCATCACAATCATATCACATACATGTCATCATGCCATAGGTGATCATCCTCATATCGTCTATGCATGTCATAATGCCATAGGTTATCATCATCATGTCTCACACATATCATCATGCCATAGGTTATCATTTTCGCATCATATATGCATGTCTCAATTTTCACTTTTAACTTTCAATTCGATCACCACATCTGGCATCGCAAGATAAACCTCCGCCACACACCGCCGAGCATCCGGCACCCCCACATTCCGAGCATCTCGCATCCCAACTAGCATCACGAGGCATCCCCTCGAGCAAAAACCTCCGAGGCTTCCAACGTTTACACTCCTTGGCCGGGCATCTCGCACCCCAACTGACATCACAAGGCATCCCCCTTGGCACAAACCTCCAGGGCTTCCGGCACCCCCACTTCCCAGGCATCTCGACACTCCCGAGGACAATCCGGCCTTGTATCTCAATACAATCCGGCATCCGGTACCCCCCATCCTGGGCATCCTGACACTCCCAGGGCATTATCATCCGCCACAAAACAGTCTCCTCTTTTCTCATTATTCATGTTCACCAATTTATGTCTCAACTCAGCATAGCACATGATGCAATGGTAACAAGATCACTTTCATCCTTTGATTCATACATGCATCTCTAATCATCATCATGGATGCAGCAAGACACAATCACTCACAACAATACAATTCATGGAGTCCATATAATTTGGAATAGTCCATTTATCATGCCTTTTGAAGTTTACCAAAATTCTAGCTTGTACCATTTTAGAAAATATTTAAATTAAATGTTCATATGATTCTCAAAAATCATGAAATTAAAGCATGTGATAACCAAGAAAATAAGATAATGATTTCATGAAAAACACATGGCCAATAAAGTTCCACACAAAAGATATCATTCACACAATCACAGCATGCAATTTCGGATAAAAACAGAATGTGCAGTTTTTGAAATAATTCGATTAAAATACCCGAACGACCTCCGAAAATTATGAAATTTTACCAGGTTCTAGTTAAGACACTAAAGTATATTTTTCATGAAGATTTCTAGGCCAGATTCGTTTTATATAATTTCATATAGTCATCCGAAGCTTCTGGTTCCCATACCGAAACGTCCAGTGTAGTCATCTCCGAAATACCGAGTTTTTACCCACTTATTCTTCTTCGTTTCCTCTGAAATTTGGATATGTTTTACTTCAAGAGGTCCCCTACAACTTTCATTAAGGGATCTAAGTCAAATATCCAAAGAATAGTCATCATATGTCCATGAAGTCTCGGGTGTCCAGTACCACGTCTCCAGATTTACCGTCTTCAAGAGTAAGTCGATTCACTAGGCTATACTTGTTCATTTTACTTCAAATTTGAGTATGTTAATCTTTAAGATGTTCTATACAATTTTCATGAATAAGTCGAAGAGATATTCTTGACAAAAATCAACATGCAACCACAAATCTACCAAAAGGTCAGCGAAATCGTTCCAGATCTGGTGTCTCCGTAGGATGAGAGTTTGACCCCTTAAATCTCCATCATTTTGTACCAAATTTCAGTATGTTGTATTTTAAGATGTTAGCTACAACTTTCATGAAGGAATCAGAGTCAAAATCGAACTCAAAACATGCATGCAAGCTCTCACAAGATTCTGGCTCAGGCGGTTCATGCGAAAACAGCAACATCACTCAAGAACAAGTCATTCTAGCTTCGGTTTCTCCCTCCTAGTCACCCAAAATTCGACACTACTCCAAACATACATGCAACACACACATGCAAGAGTAGTAAGAGGATCCTAACTTGCCTCTAAACCAAGCTAGCAACGAGCACACGGGGGACGAACGAGCGGCACATGGGCGGCGACGGGCAAGCTCCTCCTCCTCTCGGTTCCTCTCCTCTTGGCCTCACTCTCCCTTTCTTGCAACTCACTCTCTCTCTTTCTCACTTGGCCGAACAACCCAACCGGCCACCCTCTCTCTCTCCTCTTCCTTTTATTTCCCCAAATCTTCATCATTGGCAATGATTACTTGCCACTTCAATGGCCAATGCATGCAGTCCTCCTTTTTGCCACTTGTCATAACACATGCATAATGGGCTTTGGGCTTGGGCTTGGAGGCATTTGGGCCAGCAATGGGCTGGCCACTCCTCCCCCCTTTCATGGTCAATGGCAGCCCTCTTGCGGGCTTCAATTGGGCTGGCCATTCGGCCCACCAAAAATCCCCCCCTTTTGGGCCTAAGGCCCAAACCTAAATAAAATCAAATTTTACCCTTTCTTATTATTTCTTTTAGGAATTTAATTACTAAATTCCACATGGCCAAAATCTTGTAACATTTTATTTATAGGAATTTAGTCTATAAAGTGCATAGCCAATCATAGATTATTCTCATTAATTTATCTAACCATGAGCGCAAGCATATATAGCCTTAAGAGAAAACTAATGACTAAAACATAAATCATAGGTAATTTCATTACCTAATTAGGGGTTTTAATTCCTCTAGGACTATCTTGAATTTTTGGGATGCCACACGCCATAATATCTTAACCAATGGAATTTTCTTGGTCTGGAGAATTTGTTCCTTTCGATCCAATACCTGCACAAGCTCTTCAATGTACGTCACTTTCTCATCCACTTTGATGGCTTTATGATCGAGTATGTGACCAAGATTCGGCTGATACTTTCTCAGCATCGACACATGGAATACGTCATGCAAGTTCTCTAGCTTAGGAGGTAAAGGTAATCGATAAGCTACATTCCCTATTCTTTCTAATATCTCAAAGGGTCCAACAAAATTTAGGGCTCAACTTACCCTTCATTCCGAATCAAGATATTCCTTTCATAAGGGATACTTTAAGGAACACATGATCCCCCACATTAAACTCTAAAGGTCTTCTACGCTTATTTGAGCAATCTCGCTGCCTACTCTGGGCTATTTTAAGTCTTTTCCTGATAATTTTAACAGCCTCAGTAGTAATTTGTATCAATTCAGGTCCTGTCAATTTCCTTTCACTTACTTCATTCCAACAAATAGGGGTCCTGCACCTTTTTCCATATAATGCTTTATACGGAGCCATGCCTATACTTTTCTAAAAACTATTGTTATAGGCGAACTCTATCAAGTGCAACTTTTTATCCCAACTTCCCTTAAAATCAATAATACAGCCCTTAGCATATTTTCCAAAGTTTGGATGACTCTTTTTATTTGTCCATCTGTTTGAGGATGAAAAATAGTACTAAATTGAAGCTTTGTCCCTAAAGCATTTTGGAGACTTTGTCAAAAATTTGAAGTGAATCTTGAGTCTCGATCAGATGTGATTGTTACAGGAATACCATGTAAGCGTATCACTTGGCTTACATATATCTTAGCGAGTTTATCTATCGAATAGTCTACACGTACTGCTAGGAAATGAGCAGACTTAGTCAAGCGATCTACTATTACCCAGATTGAATCGTGACCACTTGATGTCCTTGGCAGTCTTTGCACAAAGTCCATTGTCACATCCTCCCATTTCCATTATGGTACGTCCAATGGTCTTAATAATCTTGCGGGTTTGCAATGTTCTGCTTTCATTTGCTGGTATGTTAAACATTGAGAAACATGTTTAGCTACATCCTTCTTCATGCCATTCCACCAAAATTGCTGGCGTAGGTTTCTATACATTTTTGTACTCCCCGGATAAATACTATAATTACTCTTATGAGCTTCTGATAGAATCTCCCTTCTTACTTCTTCATTATCAGGAAGACAGAGCCATCCTTTGCATCTTACTACTCCATGTTCAGAGACTTGAAACTTTGGTCTTTTCCCTAAAGACACGGCGTTTCGTATCTTCATAATCTTTGGATCAGATTCCTGTAGAATCTTAACCTTTTGAATAATTTCGGGCTCAATCCTTAAGGTAGTGAGCTTACCAGTAAGGTGGTCTATTTCCAACTTGAAGTCTGAATCCACAATTGACTTTAATAGATTCCACTCTGTTATTCTTAGACTAACCATGTCCATAGCCGACTTTCGACTAAGGTCATCTGCCACCTTATTTGCCTTTCCTAGATGGTATCATATTTCACAGTCATAATCTTTTAATAATTCCATCCACCTTCTCTGTCTCATGTTCAACTCTTTTTGCGAAAAATAGATACTTCAAACTCTTATGATCTGTATAGATTTCAAACTTCTCTCCATACAGATAATGTCTCCATATTTTCAGAGCAAATACTATAGTTGCCAATTCCAAATCATGGGTTGGGTAATTTAACTCATGAGGTTTCAACTGCCTCGATGTATAGGCTATGACCTTGCCATGTTGCATCAGAACACATCCCAATCCTTTATGAGATGCATCACTATACACCGTGAATTCATCAGATCCAGATGGTATAGTTAGAATTGGGGTTGTAGTTAGCTTCCTTTTAAGTTCCTGAAAACTTCTTTCACATTCTCCACTCCATTCAAACCTCATATTCTTTCGAGTCAATTTCGTTAAAGGGCCTGCCAATTGTGAAAATCCTTCGATAAACCTCCTATAATAGCCAGCCAACCCTAGGAAACTCCGTATCTCAATCGGCATTGTAGGTCTCGGCTAATTCACTACCATCTCAACCTTTGCAGGGTCTACTACAATTCCATTACCCAACACCACATGCCCTAAAAATATTATCTGGTCTAGTCAAAATTCACACTTACTGAATTTGGCGAATAACTTATGATCTCTTAGCGTTTGCACCGCTATCCTTAGGTGTCGTCATGCTCTTCAGGTCCTTTAGAATATATCAGGATATCATCAATGAAGACAATTACAAACTGATCCAAATAAGGCTCAAATATCCTATTCATTAAATCCATGAATGCGGCTAGTGCATTCGTTAATCCAAAAGGCATAACTAGGAACTCATAATGTCCATAACAATTCCTAAATGCAGTCTTAAGAATATCTTCTTTCTTTATCCTTAACTGATGGTATCCTGACCTTAAGTCAATTTTAGAAAAGACTGAACTTCCTTGTAATTGATCAAATAAGTCATCAATTCTAGGCAAGGGATATTTATTCTTTATAGTCACTTTGTTCAGTTGGCTATAGTCAATACATAAACGCATTGACCCATCTTTCTTTTTCACAAATAGAACTGGTGCACCCCAAGGTGAAGCACCCCAAGGTGAAGCACTTGGTCTAATAAATCCCTTATCAAACAACTCTTGTAGTTGCACTTTCAATTCCTTCAGCTCCACCAAGGCCATTCTATATCGGGCTTTTGATATTGGTCCTGTTCCAGGCATTAGTTCAATTTCAAATTCGATCTCTTGTTCCGGTGGTAATCCAGGCAACTCCTCAAGAAACACATCCTGAAATTCCCTGACTATTCGAATCTCGTCGATTTTAGCCTCTTTCTTGGTGAGATCTCTTACTACTACTAGGTATCCTTGACATCCTTCATCAAGTAGTTCACAAGCTTCTACCATTGAGATGATGGCTATAGAGGGGTTTGTCTGACCTCCAAAAGATTCAAAACTAGACTGATCAGGTAACATTAAATGGATCACTTTCCTATAGCAATCCACTTTAGCCCAATACTTATGGAGCCAGTCCATTCCTATGATAACATCAAAGTCATACATAGCCATCACGATTAGATCTATTTCCATATCTCGTCCTTCTATAGTTATCTTACATTTTGCACACATCATTTTAGATAACACCATATTCTTTAAAGGCGTGGAAACACAAAGAGGCGTCTCGAGAGGCGTAGTTTCTATTTTACTCAATTGCCTATATCTTTCAAATATAAATGAATGCGTAGCACCCATGTCAATCAATGCATATGCCTTCTTGCCATTTATAAAAATCATACCTGAGATAACATTTTTGGAAGCTTCCACTTCCTCTTGGGTGACCGCATACACCCTTCCTTGTGCTGGTGGCCTTTGTGAATTCCTTGGTAGATTTGTTCTAACAGCACTTTGTTGTACTTGTTGCATCGAGCCAACACTCAGCTATGACCTCTCCTGTGGACAATCTTTCTTGAGGTGACCTACTTGTCCACAACCATAGCATTTCAGTCGTCCATTACAAGGTCCTGGGCCATGTTGCCCATCACATCTTTGACAAGCATCATGCTGATAGGGTGATTTCCCTATATTCAAGCCATCCCTGGCTTTTCCAAAATTTCCAAAATTACTCTTTTTCTTAGAATCCCAGGTCTGACTTTGACCAAGATAGGGTCTCTTGCCCTGTTTGATATCACTAAAGGTCAATTGTCTCTTAGACTCTGATTGCTCTCTCACTATTTTTTGCTCTACCAACTGTGTCTTTTCATAAATTTCATTACAATCTCTTATATTCAAAGGCACTAGTTGTTTCCTGATATTAGTCCTCAACCCTTTCAGAAATCTCTTAGCTTTTTCCTCTCGATCCTCAATCAGCTTGGGAGCATACCTAGACAATTTAGAAAATTTTGCCTCATATTGGTCTATAGTCAACTCCCTTTGTTCCAACTGAACAAATTCAGTAATCTTCTTATCTCTGGCACAATTAGAAAAATGCTTCCTATTGAAAGCTCTAACAAATTTGTCCCAATTTATATCAGTAACTGGTGGAAAGATTGTATCTCTTGAAGCTCTCCACCAAAATTTTGCATTTCCCTCCAGCCGGTATTCTACCAAAGTTATTTTCTCAGTATCATTGTAGTCCAACAACCGGAAAATTCGTTCCATTCCATCAATCCATTGTTTTGCCTCCTCAGGACTTCCTATTCCACTAAACTTAGGAGGCTTCAGCTTTAGAAATTGTTTCACTAGTCCTTGAGGGCGACATTCCACTCCGAGTTGTTGCTGCGCTTGTCTTTCCATCGGATTTCCTATATTGGCCAATGCCTGCAGGATATCTTCCATTCGAGGTTCAGCCTTTGCAGCAGAGGCTTCAGCCCTCGATGGATGAGAACTTCTAGCTCGTACCATGATTTTCCTACAGTTTCCAAGCATTTGCCTCAGAAATAATCTGTGACTCAATGTCTTCATTTAAAAGCAACTACAACTATATATAAGTAACATAAACATGTTATTGGCACCTAAAAGCAACTCATAATAAACTACTAGGGATCTACGAGTGAATACTCGTCACCCGTTGTTCAAAGTTAGTCAACTATCCCAGTTAATATCCTATGGTGCGCATTGTCATCATATTCCTCAATTTCCAAATGAGGCTCCTTATCACTCCACATATAACCATTGCTTTGATACCAACTCCAGCTGTGGCACCCCTCGACACGGCCCTCGTTCCGTTAGGGTCGCCACAGTTCGCTTACCTTTCACTTGTCCTAATGACATGTCACTCTAATACCATTTGAATTGTAGTAGGTCCATAAATCCTGGGGGTTTGTGTCATCTCAATTGGTCCCAGCACAGTTCATATAACAGAAGCATACTCGACATCTCCCTAACCCATACTCAAATTAAATAATACAATGCAATGCACACCAACTGCACTTTTCATATATATAGAAGCTAATGCCAAACCACTTTTATTTAAATACTTTGATGGACATCACGAGTTGATATAACAAAAGACAAGGCTTTAATTAAGCTCGGTTATAACCCAAAAGAACCCAACTCTATATTAGAGATGTACATCAATCCATCATCCCAGTGTTAGTCATGTAAAAAGTGTCAACCTCTACCAGTCACACACTCTAATCACACCCAGCTCAGTGCATCAGCCGGTGGCGGCGGCAGCATCCCCATCATCCTCCCATCACAACGAACATGGGCGAATAGAAACTCCTGGACTACAGGGCCATCAGGTAGACCCACATCATACATAACCAAAACACAAACACGGATAAACACCAAACCATGAACACCAACGCAGGGGTGCTCCAAGCACTCGACCTTAACATCAAATGGTAGGCCATAAAATGTACCACGTGTGATGGGTGATAGAGGTATCTCTCAATCTGAAATGTTAGTCCCCAAAAGGGGTGAGTACAACCACTCAGCAGTAAAGATCCATCAAACTACATAATGCAACATGCAAGACAACCACAATTTCGTGTGAAATGCACATATCATCCATGTAATTATGCTTGTATTTCCATGAGATTCATTCATTAAAGTAATTCATGTTCCATGCCATATACACCTACATGCGCATGATTTATAACATCCATACAATCATGTATATATCCCCATGAGATCCATTCAATACCTTCATGATCTTATTCTCAAGGCCATATAGTATCAACTCAATTTCATAGGCAATTATATCCCATGCCATATGCACAAACACATGCGCATGATTCAATTCCCATTTTAATTTTCAAAATGATCTCGTTTTTATTCCAAGGACTAATGTTTGCATCCCTCATATATCGCTCGTACCCAACCTGGCATCGCGAGAAACCTCTGGCACACACCTCTGGGCATCTCACACCCCAACTGGCATCACGAGGCCATCCGGCACACACCTCTGAGCATCTTAAAACTCCCAAGGACATCTGGCGCACACCTCTGGGCATCCAACGGCATCGAGTCACTCAACCCTTGGGTATCCCGACACTCCCGGGGCATCGTCGGCTCACACCTTCGACGGTATTATCATCATCACAATGCAATATTCACATATATATCTCATTTTCAAATTAGTATTTGATGCAATAATGTCAGAGGTTTAACCAGCCTTTTTGATGTCATATGATATGCCAAATGTCACCACATATGCAGTACAAATAACACCCAAGATATCCCATCTCATAAAGCAATTCATTTGTTCTTGAAAATGAAGCAAATTTTCGGATAAAGCAGAATGCACTCCTTTAATTAAAATTCTAGAAAAGTTAGTAAACGAACTTAATAAGTTCTGAAAATTTAACATGTTACAAATAAGTTCTAGAGAAAAAGGTTTCATGAAGAACACCATGTCAAAAGAGCTTCATACGAGTCACTACAGTCCATACATCACAGCTTAAAGTTTCAGAACATCACCATTGCACAGTTTTATTCATAAATTCGGTATAAACACTAAATAAACTCAGAAAATACTGAAATTTTAATATGTCATATTCAAGACCTAGAGGTAAAATTTTCGTGAAGAAATAAAAATCGAATTCGCTCTGGATTAAAATATATAGTAGATTTAATTCGCCCTACTCTCGGTACCGTTTTCCAGATTAATCCCTTTCAAAGAAAATTCGTTTCCCCTATCAATACTTGTTCATTTATTCTCAAATTTTAATATGTTGCTCCTCAAGATGTCATCTAAAACTTTCATTAAGGATACAGAGTCAAATTCCAACTGAATAATTTTATAAAATTCACGAAATCACAAGGGGTCGGACTGTTCCTACATGCAAAAGCGTGCTTGTTCTAGGTAGACTACTACCATTCACTCGTATTTCAGCATCTAACATCACAACTCAAGCATCTCTGACACCCATTACACTTCACACACAATCACAACAAGCAAAATGTAGGCTAACGGACTTTACTTGCCTCATGTTCAACGAAAACAAGCAAGAAACGGTGACTTGGGGCTTTGGCGGGCTCAATTGATGGCGGTACTAGGCGGCATCGACGGTGGCTGCTGGTGCATGCACGGCGGGGCTGGTCCTCTTCTCCCTTCGCTGAAGCACCCACACGAACAACCCTCTCTCTCTCTCCTTTCTCTCTTTCTCTCGGCTTCCTCTCTTTCTCTCTTTCTCTCTTTCTCTCCCTCGCGCGACAACTCCCCCCCCCCTCAATCACTCCACCCCTCCTCTTTTCTTCCACCTTAATGATTAGTAATCATTAGCTTGCATGCAAGAGCCACTTGTATAATCTCTTTCGCCACTTGTCATTCTTCATGCAAGGCTAATGGGCCTCATTTGGGCCGGGCTTGGTCGACCGAATGGGGGGAAACGATGGGGGCTGTGGGCTTGTTTTTGGGCTGCTTCGGCCTTAAGAAAATCAGGCCACACCTTCTCCTATTTTTCCATTTAATCCCCACTTATATAAATACCTAATTACAATTCATATGACCATAAAACTTTGTAACATAAATCAATAAAAGTCCAACTTATAAAGTGCACGGCTAAGAATACTTGTCAATTTATCCTTTAAATACAATCCTTAATCACTTATGGACATAGGATACATTTCCAACAAAATAATTGTCCATTAAATGCTCGGCCTTGATTTATTGAAATCCATTAGTGTAATGACCATAATATAGTCTGATGGCGCTTCCATCACCTATTTATTGGTCGTGGTGTGTCTAGGGATCGCTATGAAATTTTAGGATGCCACATACTTTGGCACAGGTAATTTCTTAGCAATCCTCTAATATTATTTATTCATCAAATATGGGCTATCATTTTATATCAAGTTCTTTTTTATAATCGCTTGACAACATTTATTTGCAGATATATATATATATATATATATATATATATTTATTGTGTATCTACATAGTATTCAACTCTCTTTCACAATTATACTAATTGCGAAGTGATAAGAGTTATCACTAATTATGCATTTACCCATAATGGTAATTGACCTTTCATTCATGTTTATTCATCAAATATGCACAATCATGTAACATGACGCTGTGACATTATACAATAAGTTATTTTTGTAAAGATAGGTTCTTTTTCTTTTTCTTTTTTTAACTTGATAGCATTTATTTTATTGATCTCATAACATAAAAAGTTATGCATAATCAAAATTTTCTATTAGTCCTCTAATATTACGTTTTTACTAAATGAAATGTATCATGTTATATAACTTTTTTTTTTTTTTAAATTATCCTCTAACATCCTATATTTAGGGAACATGCACTATCATGTTATAAAGCCCTTCTAAGTTAACTATTTTCTTCAAATGATTGTTTGTGTTAATAGATAATTTATTATTAATTTTCTAATTTCCATTTGCATATAAAATATGTGTTATGATCTAATTTTTATCATTTCATATAGCTCCTTTGCTTTATATGGGGCTATCATGTCATGTAATATTTTTTAAAATTTTTTTTACTATAATTTATTTGTGAAATAGGGCAAAAAAGGCTTTTTCAAATGGATATCATATGTTATTCATGATAGGAATGATACCAAATATAGGACTTTATACTCATCAACTACAAAATAAATGGAATTATATTATTTTTAAGGTTTTGATAATACGAATTGTGAATACTTATGCATTTTAACATAATAGTGCAATATATCCCTACTAATAGAGGTCACTAGAGATGAAGTCCGACTTGTAGCTTTTCAATTAGGCGAAGCTAAAGCCCCAGGCCCTAATGGTTTGAACGGTCAGTTTTATCAATCTCATTGGGATATAGTACATGATGATATTTACATGGTTATGCAACAATTTTTTCAGACAGGGGTGATGCAACTTGAATATAATAGGACTTATATCTCTCTTATCCCTAAAATATGTCACCCAGAAAGGCTAGATCAGCTCCGATCAATCAGCCTTTGCAATTTTATCTACAAAATTATTTCCAAGGTCCTAACTAATCGTCTCAAGCCATTGCTAACAGAGCTGATAGTGCCAAAACAAAGCACTTTCGTCAATGGGTGGCAAATTCAAGACAACATCATAGTGGTTCAAGAGGTGCTTCACCACATTAGGACCAAGAAAAGGATCAAACATTTTAAAGCGGTGTTTAAGTTAGATATGCAAAAGGCTTATGACAAGGTGGAGTGGGATTTTCTCAGAGACTACCTACTACAACTCAGATTTCACACTCAATGGGTTCACTGGATATTATAATGTATTTCAACGGTCTCTTTGAGTGTCAAATTTAACGTAGAATCTCTACCCTATTTTCATCCGACTAGGGGTCTGAGGCATGGTGACCCTCTATCTCCGTTCCTGTTTATATTGATGGTCAATGCCTTATCTACTCTCATCAACGAGGCAGTGGACATGGGAAATCTCAAAGGTTTCAAATTAAACCGATGGTGCCCTACCCTATCTCACATATTTTTTGCAGATGATGTTATCTTCTTTGTGGAAGGGAAAGTCCCAGAATGTCAGAATTTAGCTAATGTGCTGAACGAATATTTTTTAGCCACAGGACAAACAGCAAATCGCAACAAGTCAAGCATGTTTTTTAGTAAGGACTGCCCTATCAACCTGCAAGAGAATTTGGCTAGAGAACTTACAGTCCCAATGCTAGACAAAACCGGTAAGTATCTTGGAATACCTTCAGACTGGGGAAAATCTAAAAGGGAAATGTTTGCGTGGATCTTGGGTGGTGTACAATCCAAGCTAGAAGGATGGAAAGAGAAGCTCATTTCAAAAGGGGGTAAGGAAGTTTTGATAAAATTAGTCATTCAAGCAATCCCACATTATGCAATGTCTATTTTTAAAATCCCAATGTCATTGTGTAAAATAATAGAATAGAAAATCGCAAGATTCTGGTGGAAATCTAGTAACAACATATTTGGTATACATTAGATGAAGTGAGATGCGCTTAAAAGCAGGAAGATGAGGGGGGATTGGGTTTTCGTGACGTTATTGCTTTCAATAAAGCCTTACTAGGCAAATAGGCATGGCGGCTATCTCAGCAACCTTCATCTTTGTATAGCAGATTATTTAAAGGCTTGTATTTTCACTCTTAAGACTTTTGAAATGCATCAAAGGGAACTAGACCCTCCTGGGGATGGCAGAGCATATTGATAGGCCGGGATTCTATTGTAGAAAATACACAATGGTCTGTGGGGGATGGGACACATATTAAAATTCGAGAGGATAGATGGTTGGCTAAGGGAGTTATTGGCGGGACCTGCACCTAGAGGAGAACCTAAAAGAGTAGCAAATTTTATAATTTCGAACATAAATGATTGGAATACTCCCCTCCTATGGTAAAGCTTCCATAGTCAAACAGTGGAAGAGATTACATCTATCCCAATTTGGCCACAGTGCACTAAAGATAGGCTCATTTGGAGAGGCAAGCAAAATGGTTCATTTACAGTCAAAAGCTACTATAACAGTATAAGAACGCAACAAATCAGAAACAGCCAAAATCATGCATCCTCCTCTTTTTAGGTACCTCACAAACTTTGGAATGCAATTTGGAAAATGAATTCGATGCCTAAACTTTGATATTTCCTTTGGTTAGTTTGTAATAACGCTTTGGCAACTAGAGAAAATCTCTACCACCGACACATCCTATCAAATCCAACATGCTGTTTGAGCAAAGATAAGGTCCTAGAAACACCAGAACATTTGTTCTTGCTATGTTAATGGACACAAAATATATGGGTTCACCCAGTAATCAACATCAAGCAACAGGCTAGTGGAGTTCATCGGATAGAATCATGGTTGGTTGAATTAATAGAACACAGAGACAACTCACCAAATTTGGAAACAACTGCATCCATCCTCTGGCAAATTTGGAAAGCCTGCAATAATTTCATCTTCCACTAGATAGCCTTAGCAAACGCCAAATCCAATAGAAGCCCAAATTGGGAGAAACCAAGACGAAGCGTGCAACAAACATAACAAGATCAGTGTTTGTGTCCATCGGATCAAGGAGTGATAAAAATCAATATTGATGTAGCTTACCAGCCTGATTACAATGAAGTTTTGGTGGCCTGCGTGTGTCAAAATTCCTCCGGCATCGTCACCAATGGATTTGCACAATCAGTTGCTGCCTCCTCAGCCCTACAAGTAGAGGCGATGGTGTTGAATATCACATTGCACTTCTTGATATAGAAAGGAAAAGACACATATCGAATGAGTCTAGAAACCGATTGCTTATCTCTCGTCGATGCCTTTCGAAACCCTAACCCGTTGCCTTGGAGATCAGACCTTTGATCGAAGAATCCACGGCGCTACTCCTCCGGTGCCCTAATCTTCAGATAGCTCATTGCAAGAGGGAAGTGAATATGGTAGCAGATTAGTCCACAAAGGCCCATCGGGCATCATTACTTCCTTCCAATTGGGTTTACAACCCTCCTTTGTTTTTGTGAGATTTGTTGTATTTTGACATTATGCAAAACGCTACCTCTAATTTGCATTAGTAATATATTATCCGTTTTTAGACCCAAAAAAAAAAAAAACATAAATAGACTTTTCCCAATAGTGGATTTTTTTTTCTTTTCATTATTTAGGGTGGGATTTTCTCTGTTTCTAGGTATCTACGTGTTGGAACGGACCAAGTACAACCAACTTATGGAAGACAAATTGACACAAAAGTTCACGTCCCACTTGAAGGGATGGTGATTTTGGAGAATATTCCTCCATTTGGTGAAACACCGCATTGAAGAGGAGGGCAAATTCCCAGTGTGGATAGACCCTTGACGTCAACAGAGGTCTGGACCATTGATTCCATTCTCCTCGGCCAACTACCGTTATATTTTACATTAATATGTGCAATGCAGATGATATATTTCATTTGTGCGGTCCTTTATTTGCAAAGACTTGTTACTTTCTTATAGAGCAAGGACCGGGATGGAAGTCAACTACACAAAAACATAATAATGCCAAAATATAATCCCAACCTGCATTAGAAAACTATGAATTCATTGCCAAAAAAGCATGAAATTCAAGAAATGCACAAGGAAGACCTATTTTTGATTTTATTCTTCTTTTTGGAAATGCTGATGTTGTTTTGAGCTATTCTTCCTTTCTGCATTTATTTGGAAATCGTTATTTAAATCAGAAAGCCATCATCAAGAAAATTTCTTTGAAGGATTGTACAAAATCTGTCAAGGACGGAAGATGTGATGGAAGAGAAAGTGACCCTAAAGTTCCCATTCCTACATGAAATGATAGTGATTTGTAAAAAGACTCCTCCACTCAGATGAAACACGACAACAGAAGAAGAGTGGACAAATTCCCCATGTACATGTACCATGAAGCACGATTCCAAAGCTACAAGAAAACTGATCAACTTGACTTGATTTTTCATTAGTACGGCATGTTAGAGAAAACTCCCTTATTGTTTTAAAGTTGACAAAACGTTTCCATCAATCTAGTCTGAAGACTTCCAGACTCAAGTGTTAAAGTCTGAAGAACTCTATATTCTACCATCAAAGTCTGAAGACCGCCGGACTTAAGATTCAAAGTTTGCCCTCACTGACAGTTTCCAAACAAAGAAAGAAGACTTATTTAGATGACGGATTATCTTCAAGGGTTCGATTCATATGGATTTGGAAGACCTTATGGCTAGATACAACATCAACATGATTGATTATTCTTATTGGAATCTACTTCGATTTGAAGATTGTTTGAAAGGTGAGCAAACTTGGAAGGTTCTACTTATGGAAACCAAAGATCCTGATTGTATGGACGAACAGGATTGACGGGCTTTCATCACCAATTATTCAGCAACTCGAGATCACCTTAATTGATTCTGTCTAACGGGTAGATTAGAAGAATTCCTTTGGAAAGTGCCAATGGTTGTGAAGGCATGAAGGAGCATTTAAGGTGGACTCTCTAGTTGTTCGAAGTAGTGTGTGAAAGAAGAATTTCAAAGTCTGAATCTCTCTAGTTACTTGTTCTTTCATTCTTCGAGCTCAAATTGTACACAAAAGAGAGAAGCACATAGTGAGACTTTATGAAGAGACTAGCTGAGACTCTCCACTGAGGAAGTCGAAGATCATAAGCTGTATAATCTCTTTTGATTCATAGTGGAATCCAGCCAGTGGGCTGTCAGCATGGGAGAGTGGACGTAGGCTTGGATTAAGCCGAACCACTATAAACCTTGTGTTTCGATTCACTTTCCTTAACTCCTTATTTCATTGCTTTATATAATTGTCTTATAGAATTATTTAAAGCAGTTTACATCCTTAGTCATTCGTTTTTCAAAGGCAATCTATTTTATTAAGTCGTGCAAGAAAATTTTTATATACACCTATGCACCCCCTCTAGGTGTGCATACTAGCCCTTTCACTTAGTATCAGAGCATGTGTGCTTATGTATTGAAGTGTTTATACTTCTTAAGCTAAAAATCTATGGCTAGTATTTTGGCTCTATGATTGGTTGAGGACACAGCAACACCAAACCTCCCTACTTTGATGGGAAGGAATACAGCGTTTGGAAAAACAAGATGAAGGCATTCCTAAGATCGAAAGATCCCCTGGAATGGGATGTGGTAAAAAAAGGAATCATTCCTAAAGCTACATCAACATTTGGGAAGAAAATTGCAGATGCTGGAGAATTGACACAAGCAAAGATAACCAAGAGACAATCTCTTGATGTAAAAGCAATTTATTCATTATATTATGCTTTATCTCTTACTAAGTATAACAGAATTTCATCTTGTGAAACAGCCAAAGAAGTCTGGGATAGGTTGCACGTCACCTATGAAGGAACTGATCGAGTTGAAGAAACAAAGATCAATATTCTATTTGGACCAATTGAAGCCTTCAAGATGAAACTAAGAGAATCCATCACTGACATGTTTAGTCGTTTTACAGAAATTGTAAACGGTCTAGCATATCAGGGATAGCCAATCTCAGGACCAATGAAGGTTGATAAATTACTAAGAGAACTCTCCAAAGACTGAAACCACATGAAGACTTCTATAAGAGAAACATAAAGGATTATGCCTCTTTCTGTAGATGAATTGGTTGGCACACTTTAATCATATGAAGTAGAGTAAATCAATGAGGAAGAAGATCTCAAAGGTAAGAAGTCAATTGCCTTAAAATCTAACGATGATTCTGATGATACAAACTCAGAAGACAACTTGGATGATGAAGAGCTAGCACTCATGATAAGGAAGTTCAGGAAGTTAAACAGGAAAGGAAAAATGTTTAACTGGAAGAAGCAAGGCACTCAAAGATTTCAAAAGAAATCAAATGAGGATAATGAGACAAACAAAGATGTGATTTGTAACAAATGTAAGAAAAAAGGGGCACATTAGACCCAACTACCCTTCGCTAAAGAAAAAGAAAGGTAAAACAGAGAAATTCAAGAAGGCTCTTAAAGCAGAGAATTGAGCGATACAGAATGCGAGGAAAGTGATGAAGAGTATGCCAATATTTGTCTAATGGCGAATTCAGAATTAGACTTAGATTTTGAGATAGACTCAAATTCAAACTCAGACTCAGACAATGAAGCCAAGGTTAGTAATTTAAATATTCCTATTAAAGTTTCAAAATATATAGATGAACTTTGTCTTAGCTTCAAAACATCTCTTAAGAGGATTTTCGAGCTAAAGAAGGAGAATTCCAAACTAAAGCAATAGGAAACTTCTTGAAAGAAAAGTTTGAAGATCTAGATACAAGTTTTGTTGATTTGAAAGAAAATGTAAATTCTCTTTTGAAGGAAAATACCTTTTTAAAAGAGAACTTTTCAAATATCACAAAAAGATTTTCAATAGGATCTGAGAAGTTGTAAAAGATTCTCTCAATCCAAAGACCTTATTTCAACAAATTTGGATTGGGAATGACATCATAAATGGGCCAATTCCAAAAAAATGCACGAACTTTAGGTGTTGTCCCAAATCTGGCCAAAACTTTATTTTGTCTAAAAAAAGAAAGCATGAACTTTAGGAGTTGTCCCAAATCTGGCCCGAACTTTATTTTGTCTAAAAAAAAAGCACAAACTTTAGGTATTGTCCCGAATCGGCCCAAACTTCATTTGAGACAAAATAAAGTAATTCTATTACAAACAGGCTTCATATCTCTATTTAACTACACGATGCACACACTTTTAATATCTCGCTTTAAGGCAATGTAATCTTTTGCTTTCAACCTAGCTTCTGACATTGCAAACAGTTTGCCAATTGTTAATTGATCTAATGGCCTTAGCTATGTTCCTCTTCCCCTAGAATTGAGGCTGCTGAATTATTTTTCCCATGAGAATCATCTGTAAAGTTCACCTCATTGGAAGGCATACTTAAATTTAATACTTCCTCCAAACACTCGAATGCAACATCGTTTTGCTATGTTGGATATTATTGCTATTGTGGAAATGCCATGTCGGATGACTGTGGAATGAGGGTTAATGGATGGCCAAATTTGGGACATAAGTGAAAATTTGTGCCTTTTTTTAGACAAAATAAATTTCGGGCCAGATTTGGGACAATACTTAAAATTTGTGCTTTTTTTTAGACAAAATAAAGTTTGGGCCAGATTGGGACAACACCTAAAGTTCGTGCTTTTTATGGAATTAGCCCCATCATAAACTATTCCTTTAATTGATTTTCCAAAAGTGAATGAAAGAATCAAACAAAGACCTACAAAAACCATTTTCAAATGCTTTTGTAAAACCTGTTGGCCGAAATGCTCTCAAATGTTCAAAGTGTAATAGCTCAGAACATTTCGAGAAGGAATGTCCTAAGGGTTAGAGACCTATTAAGAGAGAGTGGGCAAAGACTGTGTTTCGTACTAGCTCCCTTGGACCCAAGAAAGTGTGGGTACCAAAGAAAGCTTGAGTTCTGTATATGATTACAGGTCACTATCGTGAAAAAGATTAAATGGTATTTGGATAGTAGCTGCTCAAAGCACATGACAGGAGATTCAAGTTGTTTTATAAAACTCGTGCAAGTGAATGGAGGAAATGTTTCTTTTGGTGGAAACAGCAAAGGAAGGATTGTTGGATGTGGAACTATGAGGATTGGAAGTCTCACGATCAACAATATCTCCTTGGTTGAAGGTTTAAATTATAATCTTCTTAGTATTAGTCAACTATGCAACACTAGATTCAAGATTAATTTCCAAGAAGGCACTTGTTCGAGAAGTAGTAAAGATCTCTCTCAATCTTTCACTAGACGAAAACGTGGGAATATCTATCTGCTGGATATAAAACCTGAAAGTTCTCAGTGTCTAATATCCATTCAAGACGGAGCAAACCTTTGGCATAGAAAGCTTGGCCACATCAACATGAAGCAAATTGCCAAGATCTTCTCCAAGAAGCTTGTTCGTGGACTGCCCAACTTGATGTATCAAAAGTTTAAATTATGCATACCATGTGTATTGGGAAAATAGATAAAAAGTTCTTTTAAACCTATAAATCAGGTTTCTACTAATCGTGTTTTGCAGCTTTTGCATATGGATCTCTTTAGACCAACCATAACTCAAAGCATTTGTGGAAAAAGATACTGGCTATTGATCATTAATGATTACTCTCATTTTACATGGGTACACTTCCTGGCAAGTAAGTTTGAAGCATTCTTTTACTTTTCAAAATTTACCAAGAAGGTTCAAAATGAAAAAGGTTATGCTATTACAAGCATACGTACAGACCATGGAGGTGAGTTTGAAAACAAAAAATTTGCAAAATTCTGTGATGACGCTAGTCTTCAGCATGTTTTCTCTTCTCCATATACTCTAAAGCAAAATGGGGTTATGGAAAGGAAGAATGGATCTTTGCGGGAGATGGCAAGAACACTTTTAATTGAGAGTAATATTTCTTCTCGATTTTGGGCTGAAGCAGTTTCAACATCTTTTTATATTATTAACAGAGTATTCTTAAGGCCCATTTTGAAGAAAACTTCTTATGAGTTATTCAAAGGAAAGAGCAAATTGTTTCTTATTTCCATATGTTTGGTTGTAAGTGTTTTATTTTAAAGAATGCAAATAATCGATTTGGTAAGTTTGAAGAAATATTAGACGAAGGATTTTTCCTTGGCTACTCAACTTCAAGCAAAGCCTACAAAGTATTCAGCAAAAAGACTTAGTCTGTAGAAGAATCCATGAATGTCAAGTTTCAAGATTGAATGTGAAATCAACTGGATCAGACTCAACTTAAAAAACCTGAACCTACTGTAGATTTTGCAAAATCTACTTCCCCCGGAGTGGTTCAGACTCCTGAAGTTCAACAACAAGATGAACTAGAAGATTCAACTAAAGTAGAGGATCAGCAGACTAACAAACCAACTAGCAACTGGAAGCAGAAGTCAAGCCATCCTAAGAAACTCATCATTGGCAACATTAATGAATGAATTCGTACTAGATCCAAAAGACATGAAGAGTCTAGTGCTTTAGCACTTGTTTTTGAGATTGAACCCAAAGCAGTAGATGAAGCCTTGGCTGATGAAAGCTGGATTGAAGCTATGTAAGAAGAGCTCAGACAGTTCAGCATTAATAATGTTTGGGAATTAATTCCTAAACCTAAAGGTAAATCTATTATTTGAACTAAATGGGTTTTTAGGAATAAGGTGGACGGGAAAGGAAAAGTGATAAAAAACAAAGCAAGACTCATGGCCAAAGGATATACGTAAGAATAAGGGATAGACTATAACGAGACCTATGCACTAGTAGTGAGGTTATAATCAATTAGATTATTACTTGTTTTTGCTTGCTATAAAAATTTCAGGTTATTCCAAATGGATGTGAAAAGTGCATTCCTAAATAGATTGTTCCAAGAAGAAGTCTATCTGGAACAACCACCTGGTTTTGAAGATCCAAGAAAGCTAGACTTAGTCTATAGACTGAAAAAGACCTTATATGGATTGAAGCAGGCACCTCGAACTTAGGATGAAACGTTAAATAAATTCTTAACTCAAAATGGTTTTGTTAAAGAAAAAGTAGACACTATTTTGTTTATCAAAAGAGAAGGTAAAGATTTTCTACTTGTTCAGATTTATGTTAACGATATTATATTTGGTTCACCTAATGAAAATCCTTGCAAGAAATTCTCTAGATGCATGCAAGATGACGGGTGAGTTAACATTCTTTCTCAGTTTACAAGTAAAACAATCAAAGGAAGGAATTTTCATTCATCAAGAGAAGTATGCATAGGATCTCACTAAGAAGTTTGGATTGGAGAATTGCAAAAAAATAGAGACGCCTATGTCAAGTTCTTCGAAGCTGGATAAAGATGAAGAAGGAAAGAGTGTAGATTAGAAGCTATACAGGAGCATTATTGGTTCATTTCTTTACCTCACTGCATCTAGACCTGACATTTTGTTTAGTGTTTGTATCTGTGCTAAATTCTAATCAAATCCTAAAGAATCTCCCTTTACTACTACAAAGCGCTTCATCAAATACGTTAAAATAACTCCAAAGTTAGGTCTGTGGTATCCCAAATAAAGAGACTTTACTCTCCATGGATATTCATACGCAGATTTAGTTGGATGTAAAGTGGATAGAAAGAATACTTCGGGTACATGTCAACTGCTTGGTAACAATCTGGTATCATGGTTTTCGAGGAAACAGAGTACCGTAGCTCTTTCAATAGCTGAAGCGGAATATGTGGCTCTTGGAAGTTGCTACTCTTAAATCTTGTGGATACGACAACAACTAAGAGACTTTGGAATTGAAGAATTGTGCACTAAGATCAAATGTGACAACACCAGTGCCATTAATCTCACAAAGAATCCAATTCTTCATTCAATGGCAAAGCATATAGAGATTCAACATCACTTTATTAGAGATCATGTTTAGAATAGAGAAGTTATGATTCAATTCATTGACTAAAAAAATCAGCTAGCAGACATATTTACAAAGTCATTGGAGACTGAACATCATATCTTCTATCGGGTAAAGTCTGAAGGTGTTCAGACTCAAAGGTAAAGTCTACAAGAGTTCAGACTCAGATTAACCAAATGTTACAACAGTAAGTCAATTCTTTCAAAATGCATGTGATTTTATTTTTGAATGAATTTTTGAAAAGGTACATTGATTTTCGAATTGTCTCTTGCCTATTTTATTTTTAGAATTTATCTTTTCGAGATTTGAATTTATAACAAATTTTCTTTTTCAAAAAGGCAGTTTTTACTTTTTCCTTTGTGACGATTCGTTTACCCCACTTTACCTACTATATATACCATTAATTGTCTTCTTCTTCGTTTTCACACTCAAACCCTAGAATATAAAATTCCCACTTGCTCTCATTTTCACTCTAGTTTGATCCAAAAGATTTCACATTTTTTAAGCAAGTTTGAGAATTTCTCCCATAAAGCAACAATGTCTTCAAGAAAGTCTTCTAGAATCGCAAGCAGGGGACCACAGCACATGCCTGAGGGTCCTACACACTTTGGTCTGACCGAGGAAGATGACTCTCCTCAACATCAGCAGCAAAGTCAACAACATTATTCTCAATCGCGATAGTCTTCTCAATAGAGAACACAAGATCCTCCACCGCCTCAACCAAAAGAAGAAATAGTAGAAGATATTGAACTTATAAGAACACTGAGACCTCTGTTGGAGAAATCTTCGTGAAGTGTTTTGAAGCTGACAAAACGTTTCCATCAGTCTAGTCTAAAGATTTGCAGACTCTACTATTTAAAGTCTGAAGACCTCCGGACTGTCAGACTTAAGACTCAAAGTCCATTCTCATTGACAGTTTCTAATCCATTGAAGAAAGGCTATCCAGAACTGGGTGTTTCATTAAGGATGTGACCTTATCGACTAAAGAAGATCTCTTGGCTGGATATGACATAACGGAATCCTCTATTTGATCATGATTGATTCGAAGATTAAGGATCCGATGATTGGCGAAGTATACTTGGAAGGTTCTACTTATGGAAACCGAGATCCTGATTGTATGGGCAAGTAGGATTGATGGGCTATCGACATGTTCCTTTAATAGCTCGAATGATCTTCCTAATTGAGTCCGTCCAACGGGTAGATTGGAGGAATTCCTTTGGTAAGTGCTAACAGCTACGATGGCATAAAGGAGTATATAAGGAAGATGTTCCTGTTGTTCGAGTGTGTGCGCGATAGAAGAATTCCAAAGTCTGAAGTTCTTTGTTTTTTGTCAAATTCATTTTGTTGAGCGAAACCTTGTATGCAAAAAAGAGTCTATATTCATGAGAAATCTTAAGGAAGTGTGGTAGAATATCTACACTATGGAATCAAGGAAGAGCTTTGCTTTAACATCTCTTTTGTTCATAGTGAAATCCAGCCGATGGGCTGTCAATGCAGAAGAGTGGACGTAGGCTTAGAATAAGTCGAACCACTATAAACCTTGTGTTCAATTTTCTCTTCCCTACTATCTGCTTTACTTTGATCATAATTCGTTTTGTTAACCAAATGAGAACTTCCTTTCTATTGTCTGCTTAGTATTGCTTTCTTATATCGAGAAATTATTATACACCTATTCACTCCCCCTCTAGGTGCTTATACTAGCTATCTCAATTGGTATCAGAGCTTGTGTACTCACTTTGTTTGAAGTGTTTTATTTCAGAGTTAAAGATCCATGGCTAGTATGTTAGCTCCAGGGCTGGTAGAAGGGCAAAGCAATACCAAACCGCCTTACTTTGATGGAAATGATTACAACATATGGAAAAACAAGATGAAAGCATTCCTAAGATCAAAGGATCCTCTAGAATGGGACGTTGTAGACAAATGAATCATTCCTAAAGCTGCACCTGTCTTAGAGAGAGGAAAATATACTGTTGAGTCTAGTGAAATGACTTAGGAAGAGATAATCAAGAGACAAGCTCTTGATACAAAAGCAATTTATTCTTTATATTGTGCTTTGTTACCTACTGAATATAATAGAATATCTTCTTGTGTTACAGCGAAAGAAGTCTGGGATAGATTACATATTACCTATGAAGGAATCGATCGAGTGAAAGAGACCAGAATCAACATTCTCCTCGGTCAATACGAAACCTTCAAAATGAAATCAGCAGAATCTATAACTGACATGTTTAGTCGTTTTACAGAAATTGTGAATGGTCTTGAAAATCAAGGTCAACCAATTTCTGATCCCATGAAGGTAAACAAGCTACTGCGTGGACTTTCCAAGAATTGGAATCACATAAAGACCTCAATAAGAGAGACACAAAGAATCATGCCACTATTTGTTGATGAGTTGATTGGGACTCTTTAGTCTTATGAAGTGGAATGAATCAATGTAGACAAAAATCCTAAAGGTAAGAAATACATTGCATTAAAATCCAATGATGATTTTAATGTTACAGATTCTGAAGACGATATGGATGATGAGGAGCTTGCTCTCATGATAAGAAGATTCAGAAAGCTGAACAGAAAAGAAAGAAGATTCAATCCAAAGAAACAGAGTTTTTAAAAGCAACAGACTAAGTCTGTTGAGGATGATGAATCAAACAAAGATGTAGTCTGCTTTGAATGTAAGAAAAAGGGACACATCAGACCCAACTGTCCTCTTCTAAGGAAGAAGAAAGGAAAAACTAAAAAGTATCGAAAGGCTTTTAAAGCAGAAACCTGGAGTGATACAGAGTGTGAAGAAAGAAGAAATATGTTTAGGAACTAGTAAAGATCCTACTTAATCATTCATGGGTCGAAGACATGGAAATATCTATCTCTTGGATGTGAAACCAGATGAATCGCAATGTCTAATTTCAATTCAAGACGAAGGGAACTTATGGCACAGAAAGCTTGGGCACATCAATATGAAGCAGATAGCCAAAATTATAGCAAAGACGCTTGCTCGTAATCTACCCAATCTATCATACCAAAAGTCTGATTTATGTACACCATGCATATTGGGAAAGCAGGTAAGAAATTCCTTTAAACCAATAAATTAAGTTTCCACTAATCATGTATTGCAGCTTCTGCATGTGGATCTTTTTGGACCAACCAGAACTCAGAGCATTGGAGGTAAGAAATATTGCCTAGTAATTGTGGATGACTACTCACGATTTACTTGGGTATATTTCTTGGCAAGTAAGTATGAAACCTTCTCTTACTTTGAAAAATTTGCTAAAAAGGTTCAAAACGAAAAATGGTATGTTTTTTCAAGAATAAGAACAGACCATGGAGGTGAATTTGAAAATCAAGATTTTACAAAATTTTGTGATGAATCTGGTTTTCAGCATTTGTTCTCATCTCCATATACTCCAGAACAAAATGAAGTCGTGGAAAGAAAGAATAGGTCACTTCAAGAAGTGGCTAGAACTCTTTTAATAGAAACCAACATCTCTTCACGTTTTTGGGCTGAAACAGTTTCTACAGCATGTTATATTGTTAATAAAGTTTTTCGAAGGCCTATTCTGGAAAAAACCCCCTATGAGTCATTCAAAAAAAAGAAGCCCATTGTTTCATATTTTTATGTGTTTGGATGTAAATGTTGTATATTGAAAAATGCAAATGATCGAGTTGGCAAGTTTGAAGAAAAGTTAGATGAAGGCATCTTCCTTGGATATTCAACCTCAAGCAAAGCCTATAGAGTCTACAACAAGAAGACTCAATCTGTGGAGGAATCAATGAATGTCAAATTCCAAGATTCTATGCAAAATGAATCTATTAAGATTCATCTTGAAGAATCTGAACCTGCTCCAGACTCTACAAAGTCTAAATCTCAAGAAGCAGCTCAAATTTTGAAAGACCAGCAACAAATGATTGTTGAAGATTCAAATGAAGGAAGTGATCATCAACCTGACAAATTAACCAACAACTGGAAGCATAAGTCCAGTCATCCCAAAGATCTTATTATTGGTGACATTAATGAAGGAATTCGCACAAGATCCAAAAGGCGAGAAGAGTCTAGTGTTGTGGCTCTTATTTCTGAAATAGAACCCAAAAGCATAGAAGAAGCTTTATCTGATGAAAGCTGGATTGAAGCTATGCAAGAAGAACTTAGGCAATTCAGCATTATTGATGTCTGGGAGTTGACTCCTAAACCAAAAGGTAAATCTATTATTCGAGTTAAATGGGTTTTCAGGAACAAGATGGACGAGAAAGGAAAGGTTGTAAGAAACAAAGCAAGACTCATGGCCAAGGGATATACGCAAGAAGAAGGGATAGAAGCAATTAGATTATTACTTGCTTTTGCTTGCTATAAGAATTTCAGGTTATTTCAAATGGACGTCAAAAGTGCTTTCCTAAATGGATTTATCCATGAGGAAGTCTATGTGGAACAACCACCTGGGTTTGAAGACCCAAGGAAACCATACTCAGTATTCAAACTCAAAAAGGCCTTATATGGTTTAAAGCAAGAACCTCGAGCTTGGTACGACAGGCTGAGTAAGTTTTTAATTCAAAATGGCTTTGTTAAAGGTAAAGTAGACACTACTCTATTTATAAAAGAGAAAACAAAAGTTTTCTGCTTGTTCAAATATATGTAGATGATATTATTTTGGATCCTCTAATGAAAGTTTATGCAAGAAATTCTCTAAGTCTATGCGGGGATGAATTTGAAATGAGCATGATGGGTGAACTAACCTTCTTTCTTGGACTTGAAGTGAAACAATTGAAGGAAGGAATTTTTATTCATCAAGAAAAATATGCTAATGATCTTGTCAAAAAGTTTGGACTGAAAAATTGCAAAAAGACTGACATACCAATGTCAAGTTCTTTGAAGATAGACAAAGATGAAGGAGGAAAGAAAGTTGACCAAAAGCTATACAAGAGTATCATTGGCTCACTTCTTTATCTTACTGCTTCTAGACCTGACATTTTGTTTAGTGTTTGCATTTGTGCCAGATTTCAAGCAGACCCTAAAGAATCTCATTTAAGTGTTGCAAAGCGTATTATCAAATACATTGCTTCAACTTCAAGTGTAGGTCTTTGGTATCCTAAAAAGGGAGACTTTACCCTTCTTGGATACTCAGACGCAGATCTAGCTGGTTGTAGAGTTGATAGAAAGAGCACCTCGGGTACCTATCAACTACTTGGAAGTAGGACAGTGTCTTGGCTTTCAAGGAAGCAAAATACAGTAGCTCTTTCTACAGTAGAAGCAGAGTAAGTAGCTCTTAGAAGTTGTTGTTCACAAATTTTGTAGATAAAACAATAGCTAAGAGACTTTGGAATTGAAGATTCAAGCACGGAGATTAACTGTGACAACACTAGCGCAATCAATCTCACCAAAAATCCAATTCTTCACTCAAGAGCAAAACATATAGAGATTCGACATCACTTCATTAGAGATCATATTCAAAATGGAGAAGTTTCGACTCAGTTTGTTGACTCAAAGAACCAACTGGCAGATATATTCACGAAGCCTTTGGAGAAAAATTAATTTGAAATCATTCGTTCCAGACTCAACATTTTGAGGTTTGAAGAAGTTAAAGTCTAGAGACTCTCAGACTCAGACAAACAAGATTTTGACTGTAAATTATTCTCTCTCATATTGAATCTCGGAAAGGTACGATCATCTATCAATAATCGATTTTTGCTACTTTCAAATTTCCGTGATAAGTGCAATCCTTCTTTTTAAAAAATGAGTTAATTTTTAAAATGGCAGTTATCTATTTCTTTTTAAAAGGCATTTATTTTTAAAGGGCATGTTTTTACTTTCCATTACGACACTTTGCATGCCTCTCTTCAACTGACTTATATACTGTCTGTTCCTCTTTATTTTACTCCAAAAACCCTAAAAAGCATCGATCTTCCACTCATGTCTTCTTCTCTTGTTTAATCTTCGAAAAAGTTGTTATTTTTCTTGGGAAAGTCAAGTTTGGAATCTTTCAAAGATTGTGAAAGATGTCGTCTCAAAGGAAGTCTTCGAGGATTGCAAGTAGGGGACCGCAAATGCGTGAGGGGCTTATGCACTTTGATCTCACCGAGGAAGAAGAGTCTCCCAGTCAGCAGCAAAGCCCACAACATTCTCAGCAGCGTCATTCTCCTCCATCTAGTCCATAAGATGTTGCTCATCGAGAAAATGAAGAAATCATCGAAGCCGCAGATCCTGTAAGAATTCAAAAGCCCTCTTTTATTTATAAGCTTTATCGTGCTTTAAAGAGGACCGGTACTCCATTGAACTACATCGATGAGTTTCTTAAGGACAAAGGGTATGGAAATGAGTACATCTTTTTACGAAATATGAAACGTTTGGGAATTGCCCCTGCGGGGTTGGCAGAAGAAACCCTTGCTAATATCCCAAGTGATCCGCGTGTTGGAGGGCTGAATCAGCCAGATGGGAATGATGATGATAAGTTGTACAGTTAGTTTCAACCGAGAATGGGTGTTGCGGCAAAAATTCGGGGAAAAATGACCAACTTGTTTCGATCGGAGGAACAAAAGCTCTTATACTCTAAGTTGTTGAAGCGTGGGGTGATAAACCCTGGAAGTGTAGATTTTGATTTCCTTGATACTGTGAATGTTAATTTGAGGGAAAAATTTAGTATTCTTCAACTTGAATAGTTCTGTTCTGACTCTACAGAAGCCTATGCTGAACTCACTGCATATTTCTATTCGAATCTCAGTTTCTTGGATGCGAATAGATTCTCTTTTAGTGTCCGAGATCAGGACTATGTAGTTGATGTAGATATGTTGGCTGATGTCATTGGGGTTGAGAGAGGGAGATATCAACCTATCAATGTCTTTATTGCTTGAGCTACGTTGGAAATTGTTTAGGATAGAATGATAGAGGAAAAGATTTCCTACTTGAGAATGAGCGCATTTAACATTCTGCTTCACAAGATTGTTATTAATTGCCTCAGACCAAAATCTACTTCAAAGACTGATGTTTCAAACTCAGAGACGAAGCTGATGTATGCCATCATTGCTGGGAAAAAGTTTTCTCTTCCTCACACTATTATGTTCCACATGTATAGAGCAGTGGTGAAGGACAAAGGTCAACTTCCTTATTCAGGTCTTGTAACAAAGTTATTCAGACATTTGAATATTCAGCCTCCGCGAATTCTATGTACTCGATCTTGTGATCAAATGGTGGTATGACTGAAAATTGTGACTAAAATGCACCTGAAGGAACTCAGCAAGGCGTTGGAGAAATTCAAGGAGAAAACCCCTGTCAAAACTCGTCAAACCTCTTCGGCTGCAAAGAGAAAAGGGAAGGAGCCCATGGTTGTTCCATCCAAGAAAAGAAGAGCTCTCATCGTTGAGGATGAAGATGATGAGGAAGACATCACCATTATGCTATGGCATTGAAGAATCTAAGTCGTTTTGTTCTAGAATCAATGGAATGGCAAGAGAAAGACTTAGAATAGAGGACTGGAGAAAGAGAAGATTTGGAAGCAGAGGAGAAAGAAACAGAGGAAAAAGAAGAAGAAAGGGATGCTGAGGACGAAAGAATTGAAAAAGAAGAAGAAGAGAAAAGAGATCAAGAGGAAGGAGAGCATGAGGAACACTCTTCTCTACTTGAAGGCGTGGAAACAGGGGGAGACCATGAGAAAAGAGGAATGTCCTCATACCTTGCTACCAATGAAGGAGTCAGTCACTCTCCAGCAGATCTAGAGGACATTTATGCCTCTCAATTTCTTGAGGAGGGACATGATGTTTCATCGCCCAATCTGCATGACTATGCTGATTTGCCATCGTCTGCCTTTACTTCATCTGATCGTGCAGAAGCTAGTACGGAGACTGATAATTCCACAGATTTTCACAGAATTCTTGATGTTCTCTTGGAAATGTGAGGTCAGATATATGCTCTGGGATGCGAAGTTTAGAATTTGCAGAATGCAGGTCAAGCTTCTTCAGTTTCTTTGAATGATCAAATGCAAAGCCCTTGCTCTTCAGATTCAAGCAAATGCTAAGGGTGAAGATATAGCTCAACTAAAGGAAGAATTGAAAAAGCTGGAAGGCATCGTCCAGTTAATGGGAGATTTCCAGCTTGTTCATGTTCCCAAGAAATCTTGACTCTATTCTATTTCCATCTCAACCTTTTTTATGATGACAAAAAGGGGAAGAGATGCGAGATTTGAAATCATTGAACCTTAAACTTTTTGAACTTTTGGACTGTTTTGATGTTTGATTTGACTTTTGTGTCTGGCTGTGGACTGAATTTGGGATTTGGATTTGACTGCTTATATTAAGTACTTTTAATATCTTATGAATGGCTTTACTCACATGAAAGACTAACCTATTTTCTGTGGTTGCAAATTTTAGTGTTATCATTAAGCCATTTATCTTTATGAGATATCCATTTTTACTTGAGTAATGTTTTGCAGGTCAAAGTTATCCAAATCTGCAGGAAAGTTTTGTTACCATAAAAAATGAGGAGATTGATGGAGAAATCTTCATAAAGTGTTTTGAAGCTAACAAAACATTTCTATCAGTCTAGTCTATAGATTTGCAGACTCTACTATTTAAATTCTGAAGACCTCCAGACTGTCAGACTCAAGACTCAAAGTCTATTCTCATTGATAGTTTCTAATCCGTTGAAGAAAGGCTATCCAGAATTGGGTGTTTCATTAAGGATGTGACTTTATCGACTGGAGAAGATCTCTTGGCTGTATATGACATAACAGAATCCTCTATTCGAAGATTAAGGATCCGATGATTGGCGAAGTATACTTGGAAGGTTCTACTTATGGAAACCGAGATCCTGATTGTATGGGCGAGCAGGATTGATGGGCCATCGACATGTTCCTTCAATAGCTCGAATGATCTTCCTAATTGATTCCATCCAATGGGTAGATTAGAGGAATTCCTTTGGTAAGTGCCAACGGATATGATGGCATAAAGGAGTATATAAAGAAGACGTTCTAGTTGTTCGAGTGTGTGCGCAATAGAAGAATTCCAAAGTCTGAAGCTCTTTGTTCTTTGTCAAATTCATTTTGTTGAGCAAAACCTTGTACGCAAAAAATAGCCTATATTCGTGAGAAACCTTGAGGAAGTGTGGTAGAATATATACACTGTGGAATCAAGGAAGAGCTTTGCTGTAACATCTCTTTTGTTCATAATGAAATCCAGCCGGTGGGCTGTCAGTGCAGAAGAGTGGAAGTAAGCTTGGAATAAGTCGAACCACTATAAACCTTGTGTTTAATTTTCTCTTCCCTACTCTCTGCTTTACTTTGATCATAATTCATTTTGTTAACCAAAGGAGAACTTCCTTTCTATTGTCTATTTAATATTGCTTTCTTATATCGAGAAATTATTATACACCTATTCACCCCCTATAGGTGCTTATACTAGCTATCTCAACCTCAAGTTGGTTTCAAACTTTATTCTAAATTGAAAGAAGGAGGTACTGCTATGTCTTTGATTGATGAGTTTTTGAGAGAGAGAGAGAGAGAGGTTACAAGAATGAAACTTTACTCTTGCGAGATATGGAAGTGTTGCGTGTTACGAAAAAAGGGTTGGTTGAAAAGACTTTTGCCAACTTTCCTTATGATCCGCGAATGAGTATGTCTAATCAACCAGAAGGAAAATACGACGACGAAAGAATGTTCACACAGTTTCAACCTAGGATGGGAGTGGCTACTAATGTTGGTGGTGATGGAGCGAGTCTATTCCACTCTAAGGACCACAAGAAAGTTGACTCAAAATTGCTGAAGAGAGGGGTTATGAACCCTAAAAGCGTTGATTTTGATTTTCTTGACTTTGTGAAAGTGAATCTAAGGGAGAAGTTTGCACTTTTTCAATTGGAGCATCTTTGTTCTGAGACAATAGTTGCTTATCCAGAACTTATAGCCTACTTCTATTCGAATCTATCTTTCTTAGATGCGAATAGATTCTCTTTCACTGTTAGGGATAAGGAATTTTGTGGCACCCCGAACCATCTTAGGTCACCACAGGCACCTAATGTTACACCTAATTACATCTCTTAGAAGAAGCGTCGTAAATCATAGACATTTATTTTTTTTAAATGGTCCCATCACGATTCATTAGCGGAAGCAAAATATAATATCGCCATCTCCCCCCTCCAACAACCATGATACAATTGCACACCGTTAAATACCATAGGAAAAGATAGAGCCATGCCACTTTTATTTACATATTTTTGTGATGGATTTTTCGCGGGTCAATACAACAAAAGAAGGCCAAGATTTTCAGCTACACTCGGCCACATCCCAAAAAGATACTACGACCCCTAAAGTAATCACATGACGTCCTCCATCTAACAGCGGCGGCTACTCTAAAAAAGAAACACCAACTCTCTCTACCCCTCACGCAACCATCACACCCATCCTGGCGCATTGGGTGGTGGTGGCGGCAACATCCCCCTAATCACTCCGTCTCGATGGACATGAACCGATAGAAACTCCTAGATGACTGGGCCCCCAGCCAGGCCCACATTGTACATAACCAGCACTCGCACTCGCACAAAAGTCAGTCCAGGGATGGTGACGCAGTCGATCTCTGTACATTCTACTTCTACATCCGATGGGAGGCCATAAAAGGTACCTCGCGTGATGGTAGGGAGCGGCATCTTTCTAATCTAAAATGTTGGTCCGTGAAGGGGTGAGTACAACCACTCAGCAGGTAAAAATCAAATAACCACTCAATGCATCACACAATACAATCATAACAAACATACTACGGGTACACACATCTTCATATACTCCTCACAATTATATCACATACATGTCATCATGCCATAGGTGATCATCATCATATCATATATGCACGTCATCATGTCATAGGTTATCATCATCACGTCTCACACATATCATCATGCCAGAGATGATCATCATCATGTCACACACATATATCATCATGCCATAGTTGATCATCATCACATCATATATGCATGTCATCATGCCATAGGTTATCATCATCATGTCTTATATGCATGCCATCATGCCATAGGTTATCATCTTCACATCATATATGCATGTCTCAATTTCCACTGTTATCTTTCAATTCGATCACCACATCCTGGCATAACGAAATAAACCTCTAGCACACACCACCAGGCATCCGGCACCCCCACATTCCGGGCATCTCGCATCCCAACTGGCATCACGAGGCATCCCCTCAGGCAAAACCTCCGAGGCTTCCGGCATTTACACTCCCTGGTCGGGCATCTCGTACCCCAACTGACATCACGAGGCATCCCCCTAGGCACAAACCTCCAGGGCTTCCGGCACCCTCACTCTCCAAGCATCTCGAAACTCGCGAGGACAATCCGGCCTTGTATCTCAATACAATCCGGGCATCCGGCACCCCCCATCTCGGGCATCCTGACACTCCTAGGGCATTATCATCCGCCACAAACAGTCTCCTCTTTTATCATTATTCATGTTCACCAATTTATTTCTCAACTCAGCATAGCACATGATGCAATGGTAACAAGATCACTTTCATCCTTTGATTCATACATGCATCTCTAATCATCATCATGCATGCAGCAAGACACAATCACTCATAACAATACAATTCATGAAGTCCATACAATTTGGAATAGTCCATTTATCATGCCTTTTTTGAAGTTTACCAAAATTCCAGCTTTTACCATTTTAGAAAAAATTTAAATTAAATATTCGTATGATTCTCAAAAATCATGAAATCAAGACATGTGATAGACAAGTCAATAAGATAATAATTTCATGAAGAACACATGCCCAATAAAGTTCCACAAGATAAGATATAATTCACACAAATATAGCATGCAATTTTGGATAGAACAGAATGTGTAGTTTTTGAAATAATTCGATTAAAATACGCGAACGACCTCCGAAAATTATGAAACTTACCAGGTTATAGTTAAGATACTGAAGTAGATTTTTCATGAAGACATCTAGGCCAGATTCATTTTAGATAATTTTCCATAGGCGTACGAAACTCCTGATTCTAGCCACGAAACGTCCAGTATAACTATCTTCGAAATATCGAGTTTTCACTCACTTATTCTTCTTTTCTTCCTCTGAAATTTTTATATGTTTCATTTCAAGAGGTCCCCTACAACTTTCGTTAAGGGATCTAAGTCAAAATTCCAAAGAATAGTCATCATATGGGTCCATGAAGTCTCGGGTGTCCACTACCGTGTTTCCAGAGTTACCGTCTTCAAGAGTAAGTTTGATTCACTAGTCTAAACTTGCTCATTTTACCCCAAATTTGAGTATGTTAGTATTTAGGATGTTCTATACAAGTTTCATGGAGAAGTCGAAGTGAGATTCTCGGTAAAATTCAACATGCAACCCACGAACTACCAAAAGGTCAGCAAAATAGTTCCAGATCTAGGGTCTTCGTAGGAAGAGGGTTTCCCCTCTCAAAACTCAGTATTTTTCTCTCAAATTTTAGTATGTTATATTTTAAGATGTTGGCTACAACTTTCATGAAGGAGTTGAAGTCAAAATCAAACTCGAAACATACATGCAAGCCTCCACAAGATTCTGGGTCGGACGGTTCACACGAGATCAGCAAGCATTTTCAAGAACAAACCACATTAGCTTTGGTTCCTTCCCTCTAAACATCCTAGACTTCAACCACACGTGCAAGATAAACATGCAAGAGTAGAAAGTGGATCCTAACTTGCCTCTAAGACCAAGCGAACGAATGGGCGGCGTGCGGGTGGCGACGGGCGGACGAACGGTGAGCTCCTTCCTCTCCTCCCTCTCGGTTCCTCTCTCTCGCAACTCACTCTCTCTCTTTCTCACTTGGACGGAAACCCGACCGGCCATCTCTCTCTCCCTTTTTGTTTCCCCAAACCTCCATCGTTGGCAATCATCACTTGCCTCTCCACAAGCCAATGCATGCAATCCTCCTTTTTGCCACTTGGCATGCCACATGCATGGTGGGCTTGGGAGCAATTGGGCCAGCAAATGGGCCGGCCTCCTTTGTGGCCGACGACAGCCCATTCGTGGGCTTCAATGGGCCGGCCAACTTGGCCCATCAAAAGTCCACTTTTGGGCCTAAGGCCCAAACCTAATTAAAATCCTAAATTTTACCTTTTATTCTTTCTTTTATAGATTTAAATTTTTAAAATTCACATGGCCAAGAATAAATCATCCTCATTGATTTATCCTATGGTACTAATTTAAAAACTCATGGACACAAGTATAAATCACTTAGTCTTAAGAGAAAACTAATGGCTAAAACATAAACCATAGGTAATTTCATTACCTAATTACGGGCTTTAATTCCTCTAAGATTGTCTTGAATTTTTAGGATGCCACAATTCTCCCCTCCTTAGAGAATTTTGTCCTCGAAATTAGACACCACTCATGCCTTCTTGAAACAAGTAGGGGTACTTTTCCTTCATCTGATCTTCACTTTCCCATGTGGCTTCCTCCAAATCATGATGTCGCCATAATACCTTAACCAGAGGAATCTTATTAGTCCTAAGAATTTGTTCCTTTCGATCCAATATATGCATAGGCTCTTCGATGTACCTCACTTTCTCATCTACTTTGATGGCTTCATGATCGAGTATGTGACCAGGATCCGACTGGTACTTTCTTAGCATCGATACATGAAACATATCATGCAAATTTCCCAACTTAGGAGGCAGTGCCAAACAATAAGCTACATCCCCTATTCTTTCAAGTATCTCAAAAAGTCCGACAATTCTAGGGCTTAACTTACCCTTCATCCCAAATCAAGATATTCCTTTCATTAGAGATACTTTCAAGAATACATGATCTCCCACGCTAAATTCCAAAGGCCTCCTATGCTTATCTGCGTAGTCTTTTTGTCTACTCCGAGCTGTTTTAAGCCTTTTTCTAATAATTTCAACAGCCTCAGTGGTAACTTGTACCAGTTCAGGTCCTGTCAATTTCCTTTCACTTATTTCATTCCAACAAACAGGAGTCCTACATTTCCTTCCATATAATGCTTCATAGGGAGCCATGCCTATACTTTTTTGGAAACTATTATTATAGGCAAACTCCACCAAATGCAATCTTTCATCCTAATTTTTTTTTTAAAATCAATTACACAAGCCCTCAACATATCCTCTAATGTATGGATTACTCTTTCTGTTTGTCCATCTGTCTGAGGATGAAAAGCAGTACTAAACTGAAGTTTAGTCCCTAATGTAATTTGAAGACTTCGCCAAAAGTTCGAAGTGAATCTTGAATCCCGGTCCGAGGTAATAGTTACCAGAACACCATGTAAGCGTACCACTTGACTCACATATAGATCCGCATATTTGTCCATTGGGTAGTCCATGCGAACGGCTAGGAAATGAGCCGATTTAGTCAAACGGTCCACTATAACCCAAATAGAGTCATGACTGCTTGACGTCCTTGGTAATCCTTGTATGAAGTCCATCGTTATATGCTCCCATTTCCATTCCGGTATGTCTAAGGGTCTCAAGAGTCCTGCGGGTTTACGATGCTCCGCTTTTACTTGCTGGCACGTCAAACATTGAGAAACGTGTTTAGTCGTGTTTGCCTTCATACCATTCCACCAAAACTGCTGACGTAAGTTCCTGTACATCTTTGTACTACCTAGATGGATACTATAATTACTCTTATGCGCCTCCGACAGAATTTCCTTCTTTAATTCTTTGTTGTCGGGAACACAAAGTCGTCCTTGGCATCTTACTATTCCATCATCAGAGACTTGAAATTCTGGTCTTTTTCTTAAAGACACAGCGTCATTCATTTTCAAAATCTCCGGGTCAGATCCTTGTAATGTCTTAACTTTCTGTATAATTTCAAGCTCAATCCTTAATGCACTAAGCATACCAGTAAGACAATCCATTTCCAATTTAAACTCTGAGTCTACTACAGACTCTAATACGCTCCATTCCGCCATTCTTAAACTGGCCATCTCCATCGCCAACTTACGACTAAGAGCATCCGCTACCTTATTCGCCTTTCCTGGATGGTATTTTATCACAATCATAATCCTCTAACAATTCCATCCATCTCCTTTGTCTCATGTTCAACTCCTTTTGTGAGAACAAATATTTCAAACTCTTATGATCCGTATAAATCTCAAACTTTTCCCCATACAAATAGTGTCTCCATATCTTCAAGGCAAACACTATAGCTGCTAGTTCTAAATCATGCATTTGGTAGTTCAGCTCATGGAGTTTTAATTGTCTAGATGATAGGCTATGACATTGTCATGCTGCATCAAAACACATCCCAGTCCTTTGTGAGATGCATCACTATACACTGTAAAACCATCAAGTCCAGTCGGTATAGTTAGGATTGGAGTCGAGGTCAACTTCCTTTTAAGCTCCTGGAAACTCCTTTCACATTCCCCATTCCACTCAAACTTCACGTTCTTTCGGGTCAATTTAGTTAAAGGACCTGCCAATCGTGAGAATCCTTCAATAAATCTCCTATAATAACCAGCCAATCTTAAGAAACTCCATATTTCAGGAGGTGTTGTCGGTCTCGGCCAATTTACTACCATCTCAACTTTTGCAGGGTCTACTGCAATTCCTCCTCCTGATACCACATACCCTAAAAATATTATCTAGTCCAGCCATAATTCACACTTACTAAACTTGGCATACAGCTTATGCTCTCTCATGGTTTCAAGACTATCCTCAAGTGTCGCTCATGCTCTTTAGGTCCTCTCGAATATATCAGGATGTTATCAATAAAAACAATCACAAACTGGTCTAAATAAGGTTTAAATACCCTATTCATTAGATCCATAAATGCAGCCGGCGCGTTAGTCAATCCAAATGGCATAACAAGGAACTCGTAGTGTCCATAACAAGTCCTAAACGCAGTCTTAGGAATGTCCTCTTTTTTAATTCTCAGCTGATAGTATTCCGACCTTAAGTCAATTTTAGAGAAGACCGAACTTCCCTGAAGTTGGTCAAACAGGTCATCAATCCTAGGCAAAGGATATTTATTTTTAATGGTCACTTGGTTCAGCTACCTATAATCAATGCACAAGAGCATTGATCCGTCTTTCTTCTTCACAAACAAGACCAGTGCACCGGAAGGTGAAGCACTTGGTCTAATAAATCCTTTATCAAGCAACTCTTGTAGTTGCACTTTCAATTCCTTCAATTCGACTAAGGCCATCCTATACGGGGCTTTAGATATTGGTCCTATTCTAGGCATTAATTCAATTTCAAACTCAATTTCTCGCTCTGGCGGTAATCCAGGCAATTCCTTAGGGAATACATCTTGAAATTCGTTAACTACCCGAATTTCATCAATCTTAGGTCCTTCCTTAGTATAATCTCTAACCATGGCCAAGTACCCTTGACATCCTTTGTCAAGTAATGCACAGGCTTCTACTGTTGAAATAAGTGCTACAGGTAGATGGGTTTGACCTCCTAAAAATTCACAACTAGATTGATCAGGCAAGGTAAATTGGATCACTTTCCTATAACAATCCATCTGGGCCTGATACTTACGAAGCCAGTCCATTCCTATGATAACATCAAAATCATACATGGCCATTACAACTAGGTCTATTTCCATATCCTTTCCCCCCATTGTTATCTTACAATTTCCACACACCAGCGTAGACAATAACATATCCTTTAAAGGCGTGGAAACACAAAGAAGCGTCTCAAGAGGCATAACTTTTATTTTACACAAACGTCTATATCTTTCAGACACAAACGAATGCATTGCACCCGTATCAAACAATACATATGCCTTTTCACCATTGATAAAGATCGTACCTGATATGACATTTTTGGAAGCTTCTGCTTCCTCTTGGGTGATCGCATACACCCTTCCTTGTGCTGGTGGCCTCTGAGGATTCCTTTGTAAGTTTGATCTAACAGCACTCAGATATCCCTGTCGCATCGAGCCAACACTCACTTGCGACCTTTCTTGTGGGCAACTTCTCCTAAGGTGACCCACTTGTCCACAACCAAAACATTTCAATCGTCCATTGCAAGGTCCTGGGCCATGTCGCCCATCACACCTTTGACAAACATCAGGCTGATAGGGTGCTTTCCCTACATTCAGGCTATTTCTTGCTCCCCCAAAACTTCCAAAATTGCTCTTTTTCTTCACATTCCAAGTCTGACCTTGACCAGAATAGGGTCTCTTACCCCTTTTCACATCATTAAAGTTCAGCTGTCTCTTAAACTCTGATCGCTCTCTCAACAGCTCCTGCTCCACCAACTATGCCCTTTCGTAGATCTCATTGTAATCTCTTATGTTCAAAGGCACTAGTTGTTTCCTGATATCAGTTCTCAACCCTTTCAGAAATCTCTTAGCCTTTTCTTCCTGATCCTCAATCAGCCTAGGAGCATATCTAGACAGTTCAGAAAACTTAGCCTCATATCGGTCCACTGTCAGCTCCTTTTGTTCTAATTGAACAAATTCAGTAATCTTCCTATCCTTAGCACAGTCAGAAAAATGCTTTCTATTAAAAGCTCTCACAAACTCTTCCCAGTTAACCTCAGTACCTAGTGGGAAGATTGTGTCCCTCGATGCTCTCCACCCAAAACTTTGCATTTCCCTCCAGTTGGTACTCTGCCAAAGTTATTTTCTCAACAGCAGTGTAGTCCAACAACCTGAAAATTTGCTTCATTCCATCAATCCAATGCTTCGCCTCCTCAGGACTTCCCATTCCACTGAACTTAGGTGGCTTCAGCTTCAAAAATTGTTCCACCAGTCCTTGAGTACGGCGTTCTGCTCCAAGTTGCTGCTGCGCCTACCTTTCCATCAGATTTTCAATAATGGCCAATGCCTGCAGGATGTCTTCCATTCGGGGTTCAACCCTTGCAGCAGAGGCTTCAGCCCTCGATGGATGAGCACTTCTAGCTCACACCATGACTTTCCTGCAATTTTCAAGCATTGCCTCAGGAATAATTTGAGACTCACTATCTCCATTCAAAGTAACTACTACTACTACATAAGTAACATATACATGTTACTAGTATCTAAAGACAACTCAAAACTAACTACTAGGGATCTACGAGTGAATACTCATCACCCGTTATTCAATTATTCCATTTTATATCCTATGGTGTGCATTGTAATCATGTTCCTCAATTTCCAAATGAGGCTCCTTATCACTCCAACCTATAACCATTGCTCTGATACCAAAAATGGCGGCTGTGGCACCCCGAACCACCTTAGGTCGCCACAGGCACCTAATGTTACACCTAATTACATCTCTTAGAAGAAGCGTCATAAATCATAGACATTTTTCTTTTTGAAAACGGTCCCAGCACGATTCATTAGCGGAAGCAAAATATAATTTCACCATCTCCCCCCTCCAACAACCATGATACAATTGCACACCACTAAATACCATAGGAAAAGATAGAGCCACGCCACTTTTATTTACATATTTTTGTGCTGGATTTTTCCCGGGTCGATACAACAAAAGAAGACCAAGATTTTCAGCTACACTCGGCCACATCCCAAAAAGATACTACGACCCCTAAATTAATCACATGACGTCCTCCATCTAACAGCGGCGGCTACTCCCAAAAAGAAACACCAGCTCTCTTTACCCCTCACGCAACCATCACACCCATCCTGGCACGTCGGGTGGTGGCGGCGGCAACATCCCCCTAATCACTTCGTCTCGACGGACATGAACTGACAGAAACTCCTAGATGACTGGGCCCTCAGCTAGGCCCACATCGTACATAACTAGCACTCGTACTCGCACAAAAGTTAGTCTAGGGATGGTGACGCAGTCGATCTCTATACATTCTACTTCTACATCCGATGGGAGGCCATAGAAGGTACCTCGCGTGACGGTAAGGAGCGGCATCTTTCTAATCTAAAATGTTGGTCCCCGAAGGGGTGAGTATAGCCACTCAGCAGGTAAAAGATCTAATAACCACTCAATGCATCACACAATACAATCATAACATAATACATGCCATTCATGCATCCAAGCATATCTTACCTTGCAGCCATGCATATACAAACATACTATGGGTACACACATCTTCATATACTCGTCACAATTATATCACATACATGTCATCATACCATAGGTAATCATCATCATATCATATATGCATGTCATCATGCCATAGGTTATCATCATCATGTCTCACACATATCATCATGCCATAGGTGATCATCATCATGTCGCACACATATATCATCATGCCATAGGTGATCATCATCATATCATATATGCATGTCATCATGCCATAGATTATCATCATCATGTCATATATGCATGCCATCATGCCATAGGTTATCATCATCATGTCTTATATACATGCCATCATGCCATAGGTTATCATCTTCACATCATATATGCATGTCTCAATTTCCAGTTTTACCTTTCAATTCGATCACCACATCCTAGCATCGTGAAATAAACCTCCAGCACACACCACCAGGCATCCGGCACCCCCACATTCTGAGCATCTCGCATCCCAACTGGCATCACAAGGCATCCCCTCAGGCAAAAACCTCCGAGGCTTTCGGCATTTATACTCCCTGGCCGGGCATCTCGTACCCCAACTGGCATTATGAGGCATCCCCCTGGGCACAAACCTTTAGGGCTTCCGGCACCCCCACTCTCCAGGCATCTCGAAACTCCCGAGGATAATCCGGCCTTGTATCTCAATACAATCCGAGCATCTGGCACCCCCCATACCGGGCATCCTGACACTCCCAGGGCATTATCATCCGCCACAAACAGTCTCCTCTTTTATCATTATTCATGTTCACCAATTTATGTCTCAACTCAGTATAGCACATGATGCGATGGTAAAAAGATCACTTTCACCCTTTGATTCATACATGCATCTCTAATCATCATCATGCATGCAACAAGACACAATCACTCATAACAATACAATTCATGAAGTCCATACAATTTGGAATAGTCCATTTATCATGCCTTTTTGAAGTTTAGCAAAATTCCAGCTTGTACCATTTTAGAAAAAAATTAAATTAAATATTCATATGATTCTCAAAAATCATGAAATCAAGACATGTGATAGACAAGTCAATAAGATAATAATTTCATGAAGAACACATGCCCAATAAAGTTCCACACGAGAAGATATAATTCACACAAATACAGCATGCAATTTCGGATAGAAACAGAATGTGCAGTTTTTGAAATAATTCAATTAAAATACCCGAACGACCTCCAAAAATTATGAAATTTTACCAGGTTATATTTAAGATACTAAAGTATATTTTTTATGAAGACATCTAGGCCAGATTCGCTCTAGATTATTTTCCATAGGCGTACGAAGCTGCTGATTCTAGCACCGAAACGTCCAGTATAACTATCTCTGAAATATCGAGTTTTCACTCACTTATTCTTCTTCGTTTCCTCTGAAATTTGGATATGTTTCATTTCAAGAGGTCCCCTACAACTTTTGTTAAGGGATCTAAGTCAAAATTCTAAAGAATAGTCATCATATGGGTCCATGAAGTCTCGGGTGTCCACTACCGTGTTTCCAGAGTTACCGTCTTCAAGAGTAAGTTGATTCACTTGGCTACACTTGCTCATTTTACTCCAAATTTGAGTATGTTAGTCTTTAGGATGTTCTCTACAAGTTTTATGGAGAAGTCGAAGTGAGAGTCTCGGTAAAATTCGACATGCAACCCACAAACTACCAAAAGGTCAGCAAAATAGTTCCAGATCTAGGGTCTTCGTAGGAAGAGGGTTTCACCTCTCAAAACTCAGTCTTTTTCTCTCAAATTTTAGTATGTTATGGTTTAGGATGTTGGATACAACTTTCATGAAGGAGTCGAAGTCAAAATCGAATTCGAAACATGCATGCAAGCCTCCACAAGATTCTGGGTCGGACGGTTCACACGAGATCAGCAAGCCTCCATCATTGGCAATCATCACTTGCCTCTCCACAAGCCAATGCATGCAATCCTCCTTTTTGTCACTTGGCATGCCACATGCATGGTGGGCTTGGGAGTAATTGGGCCAGCAAATGGGCCGGCCTCCTTTGTGGCCGACGACAGCCCATCCGTGGGCTTCAATGGGCTAGCCAACTTGGCCCATCAAAAGTCCACTTTTGGGCCTAAGGCCCAAACCTAATTAAAATCCTAAATTTTACCTTTTATTCTTCCTTTTATAGATTTAAATTTTTAAAATTCACATGGCCAAGAATAAATCATCCTCATTGATTTATCCTATGGTACTAATTTAAAAACTCATGGACACAAGTATAAATCACTTAGCCTTAAGAGAAAACTAATGGCTAAAACATAAACCATAGGTAACTTCATTACCTAATTACGGGCTTGAATTCCTCTAGGACTATCTTAAATTTTTGGGATGCCACAAATTTTTGGTGGATGTGGACACTTTGGCTGACTTTATTGGGGGTGGAAAGACGGTGTTTCCAACCAATCAGTATGTCCGTTGCTCACGATACACTAGAATTGGTATGATATAGACATGTTGATGGCAAGATTTCTTACACTGGGATGAATGCCTTCAACATCTTGCTACATATGATCGCGATCAACTACATCTATCCAAAATCAATATCAAAGACCGATGTCTCTCATTCTAAAGCGAAGCTGATGTACCATCAAAATTGGCTACAAGTTTTCTCTGCCTCACACCATCCTGATGCACATGTACAGAACAGTGGTGAAAGACAAGGAACAACTCCCTTACTCTGCTTTTATCACAAGAATCTTCAGACATTTCAAAATTCACATTCCTGGACTTTTGTGTTTGAAAGACAAGGAACAACTCACTTACTCTGCTCTTATCACAAGAATCTTCAGACATTTCAAAATTCACGTTCCCGCACTTTTGTGTTCGTGAAGCATTGCTCCAATGGTGATTGGACTGAAGATGGTCACTAAGATGCATCTGAAGGAACTCAATAAGGTGTTAGAGCACATAGAGGAGAAATCCTTTGTCAAGGCAAAGCAAAACTCTATAGCATCAAAACGGAAAGGCAAGGAACCAATGTCAGAACCAATCAAGAAGAGGAGAGCCCTTATCTTGAAAGATGAAGATGAGGATGACATCACTCTCTCCACTTTTGCCTTTTGAAATTTACAGAGTTTTGTTAGCTTTCAAGAGACAGAAGAAAGAGAGACCAGGGAAGAAGAAGAGACTGAGAAGAGAGAAGAAGGAAGAGAAGGAAGAAGAAGTGAACAAGAGAAGAGTACAGAGGAAGAGGAAGAGGAAGAGGAAGGAAAGACAAAGGAAGGAAGAATAGAAGAAGAGGAAGAAGAGGCTCGAGATGACTCCTTTGAGCCTACCTTGGCTGTACCCTCGTTGAGTGACTCTAAAAAGACAAGGTGTGGAACTACTGGAGCGAAAGGAAAAGAAAAACATCACTCCGATGCTGAAGCTGAAGTAGAACAGGAAGAATAAATCACTTCTTAACTTATAGGCACATAAACAGGGGGAGTTGCTGAGAAACGAGGTATTTCTTCACCTATTCTTACTAGTGATGTTAGTCGATCCGCAGCAGATCCAGAGGATGTGCATGCCTCTCACTATCCAGAAGCAGACATTAAGGCATCCACTCCTAGTCATGGTGGATGAACTGCTGAAAATCCCTCTAATCTCAAGACTCCTAGAACAAATTCAACTGGACCCAGTGCTACACCAGAATAAACAATAGACTTTTCAAGACTGTTGGACATCCTATTGGATTTAAGGAGACAGCAATATTGTCACATCCCGATCCTCAAGCATGCGCCCATCCCTTAAGCGGTTGATTAATTTACGACGTCCTAAGAAGGTTGCCGACCTATTCATTTATATACGCATGCGGAAGCTTAATAAAATCCCCAGACAATCAAACAATGGGATAGAAAAGTAGGATCATATTTTTCAAACCAAGACGAGTCTTTATAGACAAACTGGTTAATTACAAACTTAGGCTGTTTACAAAATTGACGGCTATCAAAAAGGGGACTGTCTTAATATCCACTAGTCAGACCCATTTGCCGATTTTTCAGCCTCCACCTTCCAAAATCCAGGACTTCCGGTCCTCCACAATCGTAATCTAGGGACTTGAAATATTGTCTCACAACTGGGATGAGACTAGGTCTCAGCAAGTTCTACCCCACTAAGACCTGACTAGGAAGCCAATACGCCATAAGGGCTGCCTAAGCACAACATAGGTCAAAGGGCTTACCTTGGCATCAGTTCCTTTTAGTTCAATCAATAATATTGATAGCTACAGCAATCAATCACATTCCACCAATCAGATCGACTCATCGATCAATCGACTTAATCGATTACATGTCACCATGACATTTCCCTGGTCGGTAATTTCAATACTATTTATAAAGTCCAACCATAGTCTAAGAGTGCTCACCCAAAGCTGAAAATAGATAGTATAGCTCACCCAAAGCTGATAATATAGTATACTATGTATATGCTCGCCCAAAGCTGATATTATGGTATACCATTTATATGCTTGCCCAAAGCTGATAATTTAGGGCCCCATGGCCATTATAGTATACCACTCTCTCATACAATCAATTCCATCTTTTTATCATTCTTGATAAATAGCCATGTGTGGGTACACAGTTGGCCTTAGCCAAAATACTAGAATTTCCTTCCACAAATCCCACCATTTTCTGTAGTCCACCAAAATATTTTTGGCGTTGTCAACCGACGCCCGGTTATTTTTCCATTAATAACCAAAATCAAATAATTTAGGAATAAATCCTAAATTCACAATTAATTCAATTTAGCACAAATTAATGCTCAAATAAATAAAAAGACTACGCCATGATAATCGGCATAAAATTCCAGTCACTAGCTATCCCGGTAAAATTTTTTGGAAAATAATAAATAATTAAATTTATTCCGAAAATTAAATAAAATAATATTATAATAATATAATATAATAAATAATAATATAAATTGAAATAATTATGTAATCTAAAATTATTAATCAAGGCTTAAACAAGATTACTTTAATCCAAACATTTACTTAGCCTTAATTAATTATTCACTAAACTAATCACATCCTTTAATCTACTTAACATTTAAATAAACTAATCTAATCACCTAAACCTACTTAGTCTAATCTAAACCACCTATTAAGCGTGATTAACCTACTAAGCGGGGATTAGTGAGTTAAACTCACCCGATTAGCAATCTGAGCGGCTCAAATCGTCGAGGACGCCAAGGCGATCGATTCACTCCAAAGTGGGCCTAGCTTCCAGGGTCGGGAAGCCAGCCAAAATGGGCCAAATAGTCGTTGCCATACCCATTTTTGCTTGCTGCGGTTAAGATCGAAGGAGTGGAAATTGGTGGCTGATTTAAGCGAGTAAGGGCGGCAAGGGGCTAGGTGGAGCTTCAACGGTTGAGGCGAGGATGCACGGTGGCCGAAGGGAGCTTCGACGACTCCTAATAGGGACCAAGACGAACGGCGATGCAAGGATGACGTGGCTAGAGGCGGACGACAGGCAGTGCTGTGGCATGCAGCGAACAGCGTGCGCACGCGAGGAGGGCGACGAACAGTGACGGCGTGCAGCGTGAGGCGGCGACGGCTACCCTGGCTTCACTGGTCTTCGGTTGCTGGGTGTCGAGTAGAAAGAAGAGGGAGGAGAAGGGAAGGAGGAGGGAACCGGTTCTCTCTCTTCCTCTCTCTTTCTCTCTCTCTTTGGCCCCACAAACATGGCCCACCAACCCAGCTGCCATCCACCCACAATTTCTTGACCAAAAATGCCCCTTCTAAAAGCTTTAATAGGTCCAAATGCTGGGTCCAATGGGGTGTTACGAATTTGGAAGGGAGATGGTACAATTTGGACATCAATTCTTCTTGAAACAATTTAATCCGGCCTTTGAAATTAATATTTTTCATCTTCGTATACCCCACTTGTATCCCAATTTTGCAATTAAAAACAATCTCTGACAATTTCTGAATAAAGACAGCCATAGGATGACTTTTTCCCAAAAGTCTCGGGTTGTAGAAAAATCTTCTGAAATTGAGTCGTGAATCATAGAATTTATTGTGACTTGAAAAAACCTTTAATTTCTGAAATAAGACTTGAATCGGCGATTAATTTCCATTTGGCGCGTTTTTAGCGTGACCTAGGCTACTGGGTAATTTTCGGAACCTTTTAAGGCAAATGACCCGTGGTCGATTTTCTTCGAACCACTATGAACCCATTCGACTCAATGGTGACTCTCGATTGTTGTGAAAATCCGAGAATTCAATTATGGGTACAGGGTACCAAAACAACAATAAAATCATATTAGTGTTAGTCGATGAGAATTTTTCCAATTTAATGGAGTCACCCACAATCGGCCACACATCTCAATGGAATAGACCTATCTCTGATCATAAAAAGATTTTTAACTGTGCCGCAATGACCTCTAAAGATGAGAATGGTCGAGGAGCTGATTCCTAATCAAATTCTCAAGTTTATTGCCTTAAAATTCCTTAATTGCTTACCCAGACATTCTAGTTATCTTAAGAGTGATCAACTCTATGAATATCCCTATAAACACGTCAATGAAATACCGAATTAATTCAGTAGAAGACAAGTTGAAAAATCTAGATGTCACAAATATGGTTTGGAGTATGAGATAAAGGATCTCAAAAAGGCTTTCTTAACTACTTCAATTTCATTGCAAGAATAGTTACTCGCCTTGAAGACTCAAGTGCAAGATAATGTGAAGGGTGAAGATTTACAGCCACTGAAGGAGACTCTTGGAAAGCTTGAGAAGACAATGAATTCAATGGGTGAATTCCTGCTTGTTCGTTCGCCAAAACAGCCATGATTTTCACACCACCCTTTTCACTTAACTCTTTTTATTCTCCACTTTTTGCTGTTGACAAAAAGGGGGATAAGTTGTGCAGATTTGGATTGACCTGACTTTATCTTTTTGAGCACAGCATTTCTTTCTACTTTAGATTTTGATGACTTTTTGACTTGGACTTTGGTTTTCTTTGTTTGTTTGGTTGTGCATTTTGGACCTTGACCGCTTGACTGCTATTTGAATCTTTGATGCTTGCAATAACTTAGTTTTTGATACTGATTGTGGATGGATAGTTATCTTATCTTATAGGATTAACATATTTAAATGGTTGCAGAATTGATCCTCTCAGGTCCCAATCAACTTATTTTCATAAGTTATCATGTATTGTCAAGTGTTGTTTTGCAGGACAAAAAATTTTCAAAACTGCAAGAAAGTTTTGTTACCATAAAAAATGGGGAGATTATTGGAGAAAACTCCCTTTTTGTTTTGAAATTGACAAAACGTTTCCATCAGTCTAGTCTGAAGACTTCCAGACTCAAGTGTTAAAGCCTGAAGAACTCCAGATTCTACCGTCAAAGTCTGAAGACCACTAGACTTAAGACTCAAAGTCTGCCCTCACTGACAGTTTCCAGACAAAGAAAGAAGACTTATCCAGATGACGGATTATCTTCAAGGATTTGATTTGTATGGACTTGGAAGACCTTACGGCTGGATACAACATCAACATGATTGATTATTCTTATTGGAATCTACTTCGATTTGAAGATTGTTTGAAAAGTGAGCAAACTTGGAAGGTTCTACTTATGGAAACCAAAGATCCTAATTGTATGGGTAAACAGGATTGATGGGCTTTCATCACCAATCATTCAACGACTCAAGATCACCTTAATTGATTCTATCCAATTGGTAGATTGGAAGAATTCCTTTGGAAAGTGTCAACAATTGTGAATGCATGAAGGAGTATTTAAGGCGGACTCTCTAGTTGTTCGAAGTAGTGCGTGAAAGAAGAATTTCAAAGTCTGAATCTCTATAGTTACTTGTTCTTTCATTCTTCGAGCTCAAATTGTACACAAAAGAGAGAAGCACATAGTGAGACTTTGTGAAGAGACTAGCTGAGACTCTCCACTGAGGAAGTCAAAGATCATAAGCTGTATAACCTCTTTTGACTCATAGTGAAATCCAACCAATGGGCTGTCAGCGTGGAAGAGTGGACGTAGGCTTGGATTAAGCTGAACCACTATAAACCTTGTGTTCCGATTCTCTTTCCTTAACTCCTTATTTCATTGCTTTTATATAATTGTCTTATAGAATTATTTAAAGCAGTTTACATCCTTAGTCAATCATTTTTCAAAGACAATCTATTTTATTAAGTCATGTGAGAAAATTTTTATATACACCTATTCACTCCCCTCTAGGTGTGCATACTAGCCCTTTTTAGGGCGTTATCTTTTTTTCTTTTTTTGTTTGTATTAGGTCTTCCAGCATCAACCTTTGTTTTTCGTCTCTAGGTCCCTTGTTTTCGTTGATTGATTCATGGTAATGTAACTTTATTACATGCATGGACCGTATTATCCTAAAATATGAATTCTATTAATAAAGAATTCACCACTATGGACCTGCGTATTCTGTTAATTGAGTTGTTGGATGTAGAAGTCTAGCATCTTCTGAGGACTTTTTGTGACATCCTAGATTTTCAATCCTATTTTCTACTGAATAAATCAGGCATTTCATTGACACACTTATAGGGCTGTTCTTAGAGCTGATCACTCTCGAGATAACTAGACTATCTGAGCAAACCATTAAGGAATTTTAAAGCAATAGACTTGAGAATTCGACCAAGAATCGGCTTTTTGACCGTGTTCATCTTTATAGGCCATTACAGCACAGTTAAAAATCGATTTCAGATCAGATATAGGTTGGTTCAACTAAGATGTGTGGCTAATCGTAGGTGACACCACTAAATTGGAAAATTCTCGTCGACCGGCATTAGACTGATTTTCTTATTATTTTGATACCCTGTATCCGTATTTGAACCCTCAAGATCTTCATGCACAACCACGAGTTGCCAATGAGTCGAGTGGGTTCATTATGGCTCGAAGAAAATTGATCACGGGTCATTTGCATTATAAAATTCTAAAAGTTACTCGGTAGTCTAGGTTACGCTAAAAACGCGCCAAATGGAAATTAACCGTGAATTTGTGTGGCATCCCGGAAATTCAAAGCGAGCCTTAAGGTGTGTTAAATGTTTTTAATTAGGTGATAGAATTTTATGGCTTATGCTTTAGCCAATTTGTCTTTTAATTTGATGAATTTTGCTTGTGATTGTGGAAATTCAAAATTAATAGATTAATGCTTGGCCATATGATTTAAATTTCAATAATTAAAATATCCCAAGACTTTGGCCAAGATGAAATTTGAATTTAGAAATATTTATAAAAAGGAATTCAAAAAAAAAAAAGGGGAGAAAATAGGGTTATTTTCGAAATGGGCCTTGGACCCATTAGCCTAAAGCTTGGTGGGCCAAGCTAGTCGGCCCATTGGGCCCAAGAAGGATTTTTGACCAGCCCAAGAAGGAGTGGCCGGTTGGGCCTAAGCCCAAGCCCATTAACCCAAATCAAATTCAAAAAAATTGAAATTACAAGTGGCCAAAGGGAGAGCATGTATTGGCCATGGGTGTGGTGGATCAATCATTACCTATGATGAGCCTAGGGGAGTATAAAAAGGGGATTTGGAGAGAGAGTGGCCGGTTGCTTCTCCATTTTCATCCAAGAGAAGTGAGAGAGAGAGAGAGAGATTTCGAGAGAAAGGGAGAGGAGAGACCGAGAGGGAGGAAGTGGAGCCGAGAGTTCCCGCCGCCCGTTCGCCGTACGTCCGCCTAGTCCGACCGTCCTACGCCGCCGTTCATTGCTGTTGGCTCATCTTTGAGGCAAGTGCGGGTTCCTTTACTTCTCTTGCATGTTGTTTGATGGTTGCATGTTCGGTTTGAGGGGTGATTTGGGCGAAATACCGAAGTAAGGGTTGAATGTGTTCATGATATGTGACTGTTTTCGTTCGGATGGTGGTAGACAGTATCTTATTCGAGCTTGCATGTGTACTTGGAGTGCGATTTTGGCTTCGGTGTCTTCATGGAAGTTGAATCTAACATCTTGTAGTATGACATACTCGAATTTCATGGAAAACGATGGTGATATGTGGGGTCAAAAGCTCTGTTATACGGAGGCTTAGATCTACGAAATTTTTACTGACCTTTTGTTGATTTCTTGGTTGCATGTCGATTTCTGTTGGAGATCTCACCTTGTTGTCTTCTTTAAAGTTGTAGGAAACACCCTAAGCTACAACATACTCGAAAATGAGGCAAAAATAACAAGTATAACTTGGTGAATCGGCTAGATCTTTGAGACGGGTGGTTCTGTTGAAGTGAACCGAGATACCCGAGACTTCATGGGTTAAAATGGTGACCATAATCTGGTTATTTGACCTAGATCCCTTCATGAAGATTGTAAAGGACACATTGTTACATAACATACTCGAATTTCAGGAGAAACGAAAGAGATTTGATGGGTCAAACCTAAGTTTTTCGGTGATGTACGTTCTGGACGAAACGGTAGAGGTTCCAGAAGCTTCGCGGAGTTATATAAATTAATCTATAAAGAATTTGGTTAAGAGTTCTTCATGAAAAATTCACGAAAATGTGTTGGCTACTGTCCTGTAAAATTTGGGAATTTTCGGAGGTCATATGAGTATTTTAATTGAATTAACTCGAAAACTGTGCAATCTGGCCGTGATCCGAATGTTGTGTGTGTTTTGTGGAAATTTGGGAAATTATGTAAAATGCGAATTAGCCATGGATTTTATGTGAAATCTGATTCTAATTGTTTGTTTAAGGATTGATCGAAGATTATGATTTTGGAAAATCATAAATATTAAATACAATATTCATTTATGAAAATAAATAAAATAATAATATAATAATATAATAATATAATAATATAATAATATAATAATAAAATAATAAAATAATAAAATAATAATAAAATAAGAGGTGGATTATTTTATTGGCCATAAGTCCTATGGAATTATGATGCATTGTTATATAACATTGATGGATGCATGATCGTGAACTATGATGTGTTGTTATATGACATTGATGCACGTATGATCGTGAATTATGATGCATTGTTATATGACATTGATGCATGTATGATCATGAATTATGATGTATTGTTATATGGCATTGATGTGTGAATGATCATGAATTGTGATGCATGTATGTAAATCATATGCCATGAAATAACAAGATGAAAAGGATGATAAAAAGTGGAAAATGGTATGTGAGTAAAAGGTTGTGGCGGAGGATGATATCTGGTGGCCGAGTGGCATAATTCCAGAGATTCCCGGGAGTTTTAGGATGCCCGGAATGTGGGGGCCGGAAGCCCCGTCGGAGGTTTTCGCCCGAAGGGAGTGACTCGCGATGCCGTGGATTAGGTGCGAGATCCCCGGTTAGAAGGGTAAAGGCCGGAAGCCCCGTCGGAGGTTTCTCGCCCGAAGGGAATGCCTCGTGATGCTAGTTGAGATGCGAGATGCCCGGAATGTGGGGGGCCGGAAGCCCAGTGGCCATGAGATGGCTGGGATACTGGGATCCCTGTCGGAGGTTTCTGCCCGAAGGGATGGTGATGATGGTGAATTCGATGATTTGAGAAAAGATAATATGGGGATCAATTAATAAGTAAAAGTGGAAATTGATCTATGATGTGATATGCATGGTGATGCATGGCTAATGATGATGTGATATGCATGGGGATGCATGGCTAATGATGATGTGATATGCATGGCGATGCATGGCTAATGATGATGTCATATGCATGGCGATGCATGGCTAATGATGATGTGATATGCATGGCGATGCATGGCTAATGATGATGTGATATGCATGGGGATGCATGGCTAATGATGATGTGATATGCATGGGGATGCATGGCTAATGATGATGTGATATGCATGGTGATGCATGGCTAATGATGATGTGATATGCATGGCGATGCATGGCTAATGATGATGTGATATGCATGGCGATGCATGGCTAATGATGATGTGATATGCATGGTGATGCATGGTTAATGATGATGTGATGATAATGATATATGAGATGCCATGATGATGATGATATATATATGCTATGATGATGCATGAATACGCTTGACATTAAAAAGGTAAGCAATGCCTGCATTGTATGATGGTATGCATGGTGCACTGAGTTGTTATTGGATTTCCCTATCTGCTGAGTGGTTGTACTCACCCCTTTTGGGGATAACATTTCAGATTAGCACTATGCCGCTACCTGCTGTTTCGCGTGGGGTATTTTACGGTCTACCGTCTGATGTTGAGGTGGAGTGTACGGAGATAGATTGTCCCTCTGTGCCCGGATTGACGTTTATCCGAGTGCGATGCTTAGTTATGTATGATATCGGCCTGGCTGGGGGCCCTGTCATACAAGAGTTCCTGTCTATGCACGTCCATCGAGATGGTGCTATGCGAGGGATGCTGCCGCCGCCACCACCTGACGCACCGGGTTGGGTGTGAGACCTACGCGCGAGGAGTGGGAGCTAGATCACTTTTTGATGTAGATAGTTGATGCTGGTGATGGGAGGGTTTTGTGTTCATGTGATGTTAGGGGTCGGAGTTCCTTTTTGAGATTTTAGGTGGGACATGGCAGAGTCTTAACCTTTCTGGTTTTTGTACCGACCCGAAGGAAACCCCATCTCGCTACATGTATGTATGTAAGCAAAGCGTCAACGTTATTTATAAAATCCTGATGTGTAGCTGGTGTGTATTTGTATCATGGGTTAGAAGGGAGATAGATGACGATGTAAATTTTGCTTCCGCTATGAGTTGCGCATGGGACCGCTTTAAAAAAAAAATGCCTGTAATCTGGCAAGGCTTAATTTAGCCAAGAGATAGAGATGGTAGAAGATGTAACATCGGCACTGTTAACGACCTGCGAATGGTTCGGGGTGTTACAATTTGAGTCCGATTTTAGAAATTGAAGATTCTGTCATGTCGCAATAAATTCTAGAAGCGTCGACTCAGTCTCAAAAGATTTTTCTGCAACCCGAGGCTTTTTGGGAAAAAGTCGTCCTAGGGCCATTTTTGTTCAGAAAAAGGTCATGACCGTTTTTTATCGCAAAATTAGGAATCAAGTGGCTTGTATTGGTGAGGAAAAATATCAAATTGGTCAAGGACTTGACAACAGAATTTATTGCAGTAGAATTGGGTTGATTTAAGCAAGGTCAAGTGTACAATTGAAGCCAAATTTGCTTGAAATTCGTATGCCCCATTGCCTAGCCTTTTTTGGACCTATTCAAAGGTTGCAAAGAGAAGCTTGGTGGCTGAATTACAGCCAAGGAAGGCAGCTGTGGCTAGAAAATGGTCAAGGGGACAAAAATGTGGATAATAAGGCTTTGTAGGCCCCCTCAGAACCTCATCTCATTCCCCTCTCTTCCTCACCAAGGCAACCAGCCATCACCTCCTCCTCCTTGCCTTGTTCGACACCCCAGCCAGCAAAGAAGCCGCCGGAAGTAGCCACGCCACCACCAGGATCGCGCGCCGCTGTTGTTCACCATTTGCGCGCCTTGCTGCCCACACGTGTGTGCCCGCCATGCCGCACCCAGCTTGCCGTTGTTCTTGCCAGTGCACGAGTCCAGCCGTGCCTTGCCGCCTAGCAAACCACCATCGGAGCCCTTGCCGTCGCCGTGAGCTGTAGTCTCCGCCCATCCGAGCAACACAAGCCTCCGGCGGTCCACCGTTAGTCTCGCCTCACCAAACCAGCCTCCATTTCATTGTTTTTAGCCCCAAAACAGAGAGCAAGTTAGTGGTTTTCTAGCTCAGGATTGGCTCATTTTGGTGGAGTTCCGAGCCTCAATTGCTAGGCCTGTATTGAGGAAAGTTGGTCCCCGTTGCATTCCCGACGTTTTGAACTGGACGGATCGCTAAACAAGTGAGTTTAACTCACTAATCCTCACTTAATAGGATAATGATACATAGGGGTTGATTAGATTTAATTAAGTGTCATTAGGTGGATAGATTAGATTAGAGTAATTAAATTAGATATTTACCGATGCATGTTAGGTGATTAGTTGTAGCCATTAGCAAGTATATAGACTCTAGTATATATTGAACGAACCTCGGGAATTTTCCGGTCTGTTTATGCATACAATTAGGCATTATGGGCCTAAGTTGGATTTATTGCTATTTAACAATATTTTTTTTTTGTAATTTATAAATTAATTAATTATTTTTCAAAAATTAGACTGGGTAGCCGGTGACCGAAATTTTATGCTGATTATCATGGTGCAGTCTGTTTATATGTTTGAGTGCTAAATTGTGTTGAATCGATTTATTTGTGATTTTAGAATTCATTCCTAAATTAATTAATTTTGGTAATTAATTGAAAAATAGCCAAGCGTCAGCAGACAACGCCAAAAATATTTTGGTGGACTATAGAAAATAGTGGGATTTGTGAAAATGAAATTATAGTATTTTGGCTAAAGCCGACTGTGTACCCACACACGGCTATTTTATCGGAATTGGTTGTATGTTTGGAAAGGTATACTATATCAGCTTATGGGTGATATGTCAGCTTAGCAGAGAGCAGTATACTGATATACTATATCAACCTACGGGCTCTGATATGACAGCTTAGCAGAGAGCAGTATACCTTATCAGGTTAGATTGAGCGATGTTGGTATGTTATATCAACCTAAGGGTGATATGGCAGCTTAGATAGAGAGTCCTGATATTAACGGACTTAGTAGATAGTATGAAATGAGCGGACCAAGAAAGGGGTTGTGGTGACATGTAATCGACTAGGTCGATTGATCAATGATTTGATCTATGGTGGTGAATTGCTTGATTGGGTGCCTATTTGAACTATATTGAATTGCAAGTGGAATTTGAGGCCAAGGTAAGTTCTATGAGACCATGTTTTGCATAAGCAGCCCTTATGGTGTATTGGCTTTCTAATCAAGTCTTATGTGGTAGAACTCACTGAGACATCGTCTCACCCCGTTGTGAGATAGTATTTCAGGCCCTTAGATGGCAGCACCTCCACCTCCTCGTCCTCCCATGCATTTTGGCATCCTTGAAGAGATTACAAATATAGGATATCGCATCCCTATACACCACCACCCCGAGGGACTGGAGTACGTACTGGTTAAGTCCACCGTATGGGTTGACGTGGGTAAAGACAACTTGACGCCCCACGAGTATTGATCATGGTATCACCATTATGATGATGGGCAAAGAGAAGGTCCCATGCCCAAAGGTGATATGCCCCTACATGTACTGGAAGTGGCATTCGGGAAGGGGACGGAAAATCCTAAGGATGGGTCGGTAGTGGATGCAAAGGATCCTAAGCTTGAGGACGATTCTTACACTCCCGTGTACTCAGCCGAGGGCGTTAACTGGAGTGAATAATAAGGGGAGATCGTTGAGCCAAAGGAGGGATAAGAGGATAAACTTGAAGAGGAGCTTGAGGATGAGCCTGAGGATGAACTTAAGGTGGAACTTGAGAGGAAGAGCCCGAAGAGGACCCTGAAGAAGACCTTGAAGAAGAGGAATCAGAGGAGGATCCAAAGTATGACCCGGATGAGGACTAAGACCCCATCCTGTTTTGCAAACCCCAAGTTGTGGACTAATGTATGATAAATAAGACTTTTGTGAATAGTATTGTATTATAAACTATGAGATTTATATTGTATAAAATTGTGGTTATGGTTTTTCATGTTTGAAAAATATGGCCCTACTTTTCTATCTCACTGTTTTATTGTCTAAGGATTTTATTTTGTGCTTCCGCTTGCGTATTAAAATGAAAGGGTTGACAATACATCCTAGGAGGTTGCTACTAATCAACCATGTGAGGGATGGACGCGCGTTTGAGGATCGGGGCGTGACATCCTGTTTTGGTGGTATCAGAGCGGAGTTACAGATTGTAGTGATAATGTGCGATGGTTCATGGAATAGTAGTAGGAAAGACCTTTAAATTCATGCTGGTGCATGTCTGTGGTAGTTAAATGATAGACTTGCTTATGTTTTAGATCACTCTGTTTCTAATTCGATGTGGAATTGGAAGCAGGTGCCAGTAGATAAAGCTGAACTATGAGCAATCAGCAGCAAAGAACTCCTAGCAAAAGGACTATTCGTGCCATGACTCGGAGTAGAACGCCGACCAGGGTCGGTACCCGAGGAGGCTAAGGTCGAGCGCCAACTTAAGCTAGTGCGAGTGGAGTGGCACCACCTGCAATGGGTGCCGTGGTAACAACCCCTAGTGATCCTAGAATAGAAGGGATTATACAAGTGCTAGAGGCCATGAGAGATGTCATGGCACGGCAAACTCCAAATTAAGCCGCTGCTGCTGCTGCACCTGCCGCCGCACCTGTTGCCGCACCTGCTAAGGTACAACCTAAAAATATTGTGGCACAAAGAGAAAGGCCAATTCACAAGCTCGTGGAACAATTCTTGAGGTTGAATCTGCCTTAGTTCACTGGGTTAGGAGATCCCGAAACTGTTGCTTTGTGGATTCAAAAATTGGAGAAGACTTTTGCACTACTGATATGCAATGAAACTGAAAAAGTAATCCTTGCAACTTACCAACTAGAGGGAGTTGCAAATACTTGGTGGAGAACCACCCAAGGAGCAATGTTCCCAGAAGGTGTCGTCTCTAAATGGAACGCCTTCCTTAAGGCTTTCAATGACAAATACTTTTCAAAGACTACTAGGGAGATGAATATGGTAGAGCTCTAATGTCTTTGCGAAGGCTCAATGGATGTAGACCAATATGAGGCGAAGTTTGTTGAACTTTCACAATATGCTCCTAAGCTAATTGAGAATCCGGCGAACCGAGTGAGAAAATTTAGGGACAAGTTCAAGCTGGACTTGAGGAGTGTATTGATTTTGTTGAATCTGAGAAGTTATAATAACCTATACCAGAGAGCCTAGATGATCGAGAAAGATCATAATGAGAAAGCCGCCATATCTGGGTCAAGATTTGATGCAAATTGAGATGTATTTTGGCAGGGAAAGAGACCCATGACTGGAGGTAGATTCCAAATCCCGCCCAACAGGAAGGGTGGGGTAGGAAAGTCTGGACCAAGTAGGATCAAGATGTGTCATCTTTGTAGAAGGCGACATGCCATGAATCAATGCCCTCAAAGGATGGGTGCCTATTTTGAATATGGCTAGCAGGGTCACAGGGCCAGAGATTGTCTTAACAGACCAAGAGGACAATTGCAGTTACTGCCACCGCCGCAAATGGGACAAATAAGAGGGTATGCCCCTCAGAACATGTCATAGGGAGGACAGTTGAGACCTCCAGTTCAGGGCACAGTTTATGCTATCACCCAGGGTCAGGCAGAAGCTGCACCTGATGTGATCACAGGTATGGTTTCACTGAACGACCATCCTGCTTATACTTTATTCGATCCAAGAGTGACCCATTCCTTCATTGGCAAGCAATATGTTAAGTTGTTAGGATTGAGTCCTATATTGCTGGAGTTGGCAGTTTGCATATCTACACCATTGAAGGATAAAGTAATAGCTACTTTGTGTTGTTCTGGTTGCAAGTTAGAGATTGGTGAGCAAGTGGGGAAAATTGATCTGTTAGTGCTTGCCATGTATGATTTTGATTTAATTATTGGCATGGACTGGCTCACCAAGCAACGAGCTAAAATGGCCTGCTATCGCAAGGCAATTCAGTTTGACCCGTTAGAGGGTGAGAGCTTCGAGTTTGTAGGAAGTCGAGGAGGACCCTTGATTGTCTTGATCTTGTCACCAGAGGCAACTCGTTTGCTAGACGAGGGTTGTCAAGGGTACTTGGCAACTATCGTGGACACGACAGTTAAGGAACTGAAAATGGAAGACATTTCAGTTGTGCAAGAATATCCAAATGTCTTTCCAAAAGAATTGCCAGAACTACTGCCAGAGAGAGAAATTGAATTTGTGATTGAGCTAGCACTTGGGATAGAGCCAATCTCTAAGGCTCCTTACCGGATAGGGTTATCTGAGTTGAAGGAACTGAAGGTGCAAATGCAAGAGTTACTGGTTAAAGGATTTATTCAACCTAGTGCATCACCTTGGGGAGCACCAGTTCTGTTTGTAAAGAAAAAAGATGATTTGTTGCACTTGTGCATCGACTATCGACAACTGAATCAGGTAACGATCAAGAATAAGTATCCACTCCCGAGGATCGATGACTTGTTCGATCAATTGCAAGGAGCATCGACATTCTCGAAGATCAACTTAAGGATGGGATATCATGAGCTGAGAATTAGGAAGGAAGACATTCCTAAGTCAACATTTCGTACTTGGTATGGTCATTACGAATTCATAGTGATGCCATTTGGGTTGACGAATCTCCATATGCCTTCATGGATTTGATGAACAGAGTATTCAAAGAATATTTGGATCGGTTTGTGATCGTGTTCGTCGATGATATTATAGTATATTTGAGAAGTGACGAAGAGCACGAGAATCATTTGGGATTAGTGCTATAGAAGTTGAGAGTCCATCAGTTGTATGCCAAGTTTAGCAAGGTGAGTTTTGGTTGACTCGTGTTGCTTTCTTAGGGCATGTTATTTCAAGCGAAGGAATTTCAATGGAACCCAAACAAGATAGAAGCCATGATCAATTGGCCAAGACCGACTATAGTGACTAAAATCAGAAGTTTTCCAGGTTTGTCAAGTTATTTTAGATGGTTTGTGAAAGGGTTCTCATTTTTAGCATCGCCTCTGACAAGACTCCTAAAGAGGGAAGAAAAATTTGTGTGGACGAACAAGTGTAAGCGTAGTTTCCAAGAGCTGAAGGAAAAGTTGATTACCGCACTTGTGTTGACCATTCCATCTGGTCTTGGAGGATTCGAAATCTATAGTAATGCGTCATTCAGAGGATTGGGTTGTGTGTTGATGCAACATGGCAAAGTTGTTGCATACGCTTCCCGTCAGTTGAGACCTCATGAACAGAACTATCCGATGCATGATTTAGAGCTCGCAGCAATTATTTTTGCTTTGAAAATTTGGAAACATTATCTATGCGGGGAAGAATTCCAGATCTTCACGGACCATCAAAGCCTCAAGTACTTGTTCTCTCAGAATTAGTTGAACATGAGACAACGCAAATGGATGGATTTGTTGAAAGACTACGATTGTGATATCCTATATCACCTAGGAAAGGCAAACAAGGTCACCGATGCTTTGAGTCGAAAGTCTTCAATTGCTCACATATTGATACAGGAGTGGAACTTAATCGAGAGAGCTCGACATTCGGTATTCAGTTTGAGGTGGGCCACCTTTTAAGTCTTATGGCCACCCTCAAAATTGAACCGGATGTCCAGATCATAATCAAGCTACTCCAACCAACCGATCTAGATGTACAAAAAATTCTTCAAAACGACACTAAGAAAAGAAAGGCTAACTTTCAGATTTCTGATGATGGAATGCTAAGGTTCCGAGGATGTTTGGTTGTACCTGACGATGTGGAGCTTAGAGAAGATAATTTATCTGAAGCACATCGTAGCAGTTATAACATTCATCTTGAAAGTACCAAGATGTATCAGAATCTACGTTAACATTATTGGTGGTCAGGTATGAAGGTAGACATCGCCAAGCATGTCGCTAAATGTTTGACATGTCGGCAAGTAAAAGCTTAGCATTGCAAGCTGTGAGGACTTCTACAACCTTTGAAGATCCCAGAATGAAAATGGGAGTATATCACGATGGATTTCGTGATGGGACTACTGAGGAGTCAAAGAGTAAATGATTTGATATGGGTAGTAGTCAAAAAACTGACAAAGTCGGCTCACTTTATTGCAGTTCGAAAGGACCTCAGTTTGGATAGGCACGCAGACCTGTACGTGCGTCATGTGGTTTGAATGCATGGAGTGCCGATTATGATAATCTCAGATAGAGACCCAAGATTTACTGCTACTTTTCGAAAGAGCTTGCAAAGTGCTTTAGGTACCAAGCTGCAGTACAGTACGGCATATCATCCTCAAACGGATGGCCAGTCTGAGAGGATAATTCAGACCCTCGAGGACAGGCTGAGAGCTTGTGTACTGGATTTCAAAGAAAGTTGGAAAGATTAGCTTCACTCGGTGGAATTTGCCTACAATAACAGTTATTAACAGAGCATCTAGATGGCTTCATTTGAAGCATTGTATGGCAGAGTGTGCAAAACACCATTGTGTTGGGATGAAGTTGGGTAAAAGAAGATCACAGGCCCAGAGTTGGTTCATCAATTAGTGGATGCCGTGGCATTAATCAGAGGCATATTAAAGACCACTCAAAGCGGACATAAAATTTATGTAGACAATTGCCGAAGATTATTAGAATTCCAAATTGGTGATCATGTTTTTCTAAAAGTGTCACCAATGAAGGGAACTTCGCGCTTTGGAAAGAAATGAAAACTGAGTTCAAGGTATGTAGGTCCATTTGAAATTCTTGAGAAAATTGGGAACCTAGCTATCGTCTTGCATTGCCACCGAGATTGGCGCAAGCACATGATGTCTTTCATATGTCAATGTTAAGGAAGTACGAGCCTAACTTGACCCACGTGCTCGATTTTGAAAAGTTGAACGTAAATGACCGAGTGTCATACATTGAAAGCCCGGTTCATATAATGGATAAAAAGGAACAAGTTCTGCATACAAAGACCATTCCGTTGGTTCAAAGTGGTCTGGCAACACCACGATACTGAAGGAGCAACATGGGAGATTGAAGAGTCGATGAGACAATTGTACTCCCACCATTTTGCTTAAGTTTTGTAATGGTTTAAATTTCGAGGACGAAATTTTTATAAGAAGGGAAATAATTGTGACATCTCAAATTTTCAATCATGTTTCTACTAAATAATTCGAGCATTTCATTGACACGCTTATAGAGCTGTTTTCAAAGTTGATCACTTTTGAGATAACTAGACTATCTGGGGAAACCATCAAAGAATTTTAAAGTAATAGACTCGAGAATCCAACCAGGTTTAGGGCTCGAAGATCGAGGCGTGACATCCCGTTTTGGGATTGTGAGCTGATCTTATTTTCACTCAAGATAATTCTCAAAACTAATCACTCTCAAGATAACTAGACTATTTTGGGAAACCATTAAGGAATTTTAAGGCAATAATAATCTTGAGAATTCGATTAGGAATCGGCTTCTCAACTGTGTCCATCTTTAGAGATCATTATGACATGGTTAAAAATCGATTTGAAATCAAAGATAGGTTGCTTCGACTGAGATATGTGGCTAATCGTGGGTGACACCATTAAATTGGAAAATTCTCGTCATCCGGCACTAGACTAGTTTTCTTATTATTTTGGTAACCTATGTCCGTATTTGAATCATCGAGATTTTTACAACAACCGAGAGTCACCAATGAGTCGAGTGGGTTCATTGTGGCTTGAAGAAAATTGACCACAGGTCATTTGCACTAAAAAATTTCTTAAAGTTACCTAGTAGCCTAGTTCACGCTAAAAAAGCGTCAAATGAAAATTAATTGTGAATTTGAGTCCGATTTTATAAATTGAAGATTATATCTTGTCACAATAAATTCTAGGAGCATCGCTCAACCTCAGAAAATTTTGCTGCAAACCGAGACTTTTTGGGAAAAAATCTTCCTAAGGCCATTTTTGTTCAGAAAAAGGCCGGGACCGTTTTTGATCTCAAAATTGGGAATCAAGTGAGTTGTATTAGTGAGGAAAAAAATCGAATTGATTGAGGATTTTACAACAGAATTTATTGCGGCCGAATTGGGTTGATTTAAGCAAGGTCAAGTGTCCAATTGAAGCGAAATTTGCTTAAAATTCGTATGCCCCATTGCCTAGCCATTTTTGGACCACTTCAAAGGTTGCAAAGTGAAGCTTGGTGGCTAAATTACAGCCAAGGAAGGCAGCAGTGGCTGTAAAATGGTCAAGGGGACCAAAATGTGGAAAATAAGGCTTGGTAGGCCCCTTCCAACCTCATCTCTTTCCCCTCTCTTCCTCACCAAGGCAACCGGCCATCACCTCCTCCTCCTTGCCTTGTTCGACACCCTAGCCAATAGAGAAGCTACCGGAAGCAGCCACGTCACTACCGGGATCGCGTGCCCCCACTGTCCACCATTTGCACACCTCCCGCACGCATGTGCCCGCCTTGCCACGCCTAGCTTGCCGTCATTCTTGCTAGTCCATGAGTCCAATCACGTCTCACTGCTCAGCAAACCATCGTCGGAGCCCTTGCGCCGTGGAGCCCCCTCCGACTTGGTCCGTCTCCAAGCCTCACCTCGGTCCATTGTTAGTCTCACCTCACCGAACCAGCCTCCATTTTGTCGTTTCCAACCCCAAAACAAAGAGCAAGTTAGTGGTTTTCCAGCTTAGGTTTGGCTTGTTTTGGTGGAGTTCTAAGCCTCGGTTACTAGGCCCACCTTGAGGAAAGTCGGCCTCCATTGCATTCCCAACGTTTTGAACTGGACGGATCGCTAAACAAGTGAGTTTAACTCACTAATCCTCGCTTAGTAGGTTAATAATGCTTATGGGTTGATTAGATTTAATTAAGCGTGATTAGGTGGATAGATTAGATTGGAGTAATTAAATTAGAGATTTTCATGATGCATGTTAGATGGTTAGTTGTAATTAGCAAGTATATAGACTCCAATATTTATTGAATGAATCTCGGGAATTTGCAGAGTTTGTTTTGGCGTCCAATTAGGCATTACGGGCCTAAGTTGGATTTATTACTATTTAATAATAATTTTTTTGTAATTAATTAATTAATTAATTATATTCTAGAAATTAGGCCGGGATAACTCGGTGACTAGAATTTTATGCTGATTATCGTGGTGCAGTCTGTTTATTTATTTGAGCGCTAAATTGTGTTGAATCGATTTATTTGTGATTTTAGGATTTATTCCTAAATTAATTAATTTTGGTAATTAATTGAAAAATAACCGGGCATTGGTAGACAGTGCCAAAAATATTTTGGTGGACTACAAAAAATGGTGGAATTTGTGGAAAGAAAATTATAGTGTTTTGGCTAACGCCGACCGTATATCCACACACGACTATTTTATCGGAATTGGTTGTATGTTTTGAAGGATATATTATATCAACCTATGGGTGATATGTCAGCTTAGCAAAAAGAAGTATACAAGTATACCATATTAACCTACGAGCTCTGATATGGCAGCTTAGCAAAGAGGAGTATACCTTATGAACTTAGATTGAGCAATATCAGTATAGTATATCAGCCTAAAGGCAATATGGCAACTTAGATAGAGAGTAATATACCCGATCATTTCATAAGTGAGCTATACTATCTATTTATCAACTTAGCAGTGAGCAGTCCTGATATTAGCGAACTTAATAGATAGTATGAAATGAGCCGACCAAGAAAGGGGTCGTGGTGACACGTAATCGACTAGGTCGATTGATCAATAATTTGATCTATGGTGGTGAATTGGTTGATTGGGTGCCTTTTTGAATTGTATTGAATTGCAGGTGGAATTTGAGGCCAAGGGAAGTCCTCTAATCCGTGTTGTGCATAGGCAGCCCTTATGGCATATTGGCCTTCTTATCAAGTCTTAGGGGGTAGAACTTGCTGAGACATCATCTCACCTCATTGTGGGATAACATTTCAGGCCCTTAGATGGCAACACCTCTACCTCCTCGTCCTCCCATGCATTTTGGCATCCTAAAAAGATTACAAAGATAGGATATCACATCCCTATAGACCACCACTTCAAGGGACTAGAGTACGTACTGGTTAAGTCCACCGTTTGGGTTGACGTGGGTAAAGACGACTTGAGGCCCCACGAGTATCGGTCGTGGTATCGCCATTATAACAATGGGTGAAGAGAGGGTCCGATACCTGAAGGTGATGTGCCCCTGTGTGTACTGGAAGTGGCATTCAGGAAGGGGACGGCAGATCCTAAGGATGGATTGGTGGTGGATGCAAAGGAGCCTAAGCTCGAGGACGATATTCACAGTCTCGTGTACTTAGCTGAGGGTGCTAATTGGAGCGAAGAAGAAGGGGAGATCGTTAAGCCGGATGAGGGATAGAAGGATGAACCTAAAGAGGATCCTGAGGATGAGCTTAAGGATGAACCTAAGGTGGAACCTGAAGAGGAAGAGCCTGAAGAGGAGGACCCCAAAGAAGACCCCGAAGAAGAGGAATCGAAGGAGGATCTAGAGGAGGATCCAAAGTATGACCCGGATGAGGACTGAGACCCCACCCTGTTTTGCAAACCCTAAGTTATGGACTGATGTATGATAGATAAGACTTCTGTGAATAGTATTGTATTATTTACTATGTGGTTTGTATTGTATAAAAGTGTGGTTATGGTTTTTCATGTTCGAAAAATATGGTTCTATTTTTCTATCACATTGTTTTATTATCTTGGGATTTTTTTTTTTATTCTTTCACTTGTGTATTAAAATGAAAGGGTCCGTGATGCGTCCTAGGACATTACTTTTAATCGACCAAGTGAGAGATGGGCGCGCGTTCGAGGACGGGGCGTGACAGTTTTCTTGTTATGCTTGCATGCACAAGGAAAGTTTGCTCTGCTTTAATTGATCTCACTTTTTGATTGACCATTCCACAATGGCTAACCTTATTTTTCTTCCCAATGTCTTACATAGCACGCCAAGCTTGTCTAGACAGTTGATCATATGTGCTTCTCAACAGGAGTGGCTAGAGATTGTTAATATATAGGTGAGTGTATTGAACAAATATAATTCAATCGTGTAATGAGTTGGGTAAATCCAACAAGAAAAGCATTGAAAATACCTCTATTGTAAGGGTGATCGAGTCTAGGGTGGATAGGTACCAAACCTAGATCTTGTACTCGACCCTATTATAACTAGTTCCCTCCGGACCCTATACTTGACCCTGTTTGCACTTGATCTTGCATCCGAACCACCCTATTTTTCTAGTCCGATTCCAAGGTCAACCTTGTTTCCAATAGAACCTATTTTGCAACTGTTCGATATCCAATGTAACTTCAAATTTTACATTATTACGTGAGAAAACAACATAATCCTCCTAATTTGTATTGAAACATTTTTTGACTAAATGAAAACTAAGGATCCACAAGGTTAATTATCATAAATAAAATCATAAGGTAAAGCAAAGATTGTAACATTGCACAAACATTAGCAACGAACGTGGGTCTAATATTAGTCTCTTTCCCACAACTACTATATGAAGCTGTTCATTTATCTAAAATGGTTAATAAATCTCTACTACAAGCATAACTCCTCCTCCAAAAGAGAAATTAGGCAAGTCAATCCATGTGGTAAATAGGAATTTGGTGACAACAAACGTCGTTTGTCCGTTGGACGGTGTGAGAGGGAGTCGGTGAGGGAGGGAAGCGAGCAAGGAAGAGGAACAACAAAGGAGGAGCGTTGTGCATGTTTGAGAAAGTTGAAAGGAAAAATGTAATGCAACTGTGGGAGTAAGAATATAAATCGGGGGAAAAAATAGGATTTTGGACCTCTACTTACAAAACCGGTTCCTAGGTGAGTAGTCACTTGGAACCAATTCCCAAACGGGTTCAAACCGGTTTCGAATTTTGGGAACTAGTTCCCAGATTGATTTCAACATGAACTGGTTCCTAACCCTAGTTTCCGGGTGGGCCTATCTGATTCCTGAGTATACCTAATCTAGTTGCACACCCCTACTTTATTGGGAGAGCCAGTCTTTAAGAAATTTATTGTAAATTAGGTGAATTCAAAGTTTACAACCTTCAAGTATTTTCCAATTTTAAATTAAACCCAAGACAAAACTTACAAGTGTTACCTCACAATATCGGATTCTCAATGCATATTGCACCAAATAATTCTTCCACAACTTTTCCCTCTTGTCATACTCTCGACATCTAATTATTCTACTTCTCTTCTTATTTTTTCCTTTTCATCCATTTTAACTTTTACGTGGTACATGCTTCTCTTAGAGTCCAGGAGCAATGCTTAGCTTCGTCGAAATTTCTGCATGCTTAGCATAATCCGTTGCATTTGGACATTGGACTGTAACATTGGAATTGAAAGGAAAAGTGTGAAATCATGGAAAGGACTTTTGTCATGGTCGCTGGAATTCTAGTAGATTTCTTTAATTACTCAAAGTTTTATAAGGTTTTTGCAACAAAATAATCTAGTCTACGTTAGATAATTCAGTCTTCCTCCCCTCTTGTTTTTATAATGCTAATGAACTTATCAATTAACAATCATCAACTATCAATTATATAATTATTGGTCCACACAACTCATGGTGTGAAACAACATGGAAATTGATGAATCTTGCCATTCAAATCCAACACAAGAAGAAGGAATTACTAGAGACATCGATGAGAAATGATAAAGAATATCAGAGATTTAAGTGGTTTGATCCAAGTGTCGATACTATTCAATAGAAAGAGTTAGCCTTTAAGAAATCTAATATAAATCTGGAAGATACAAAACCTACAATCGCTTGAGTTTTTCTCAATCCTATATTATATAGAGCAAAACCGCAAATGTTATCTCATACTATTTGTTCCAACACGGCTACAATTGGAAATTCCCGCATGGATTTTCCCTTTAAGTGTGGATGTAGAAAACTTTCCAACATCTAGCTATTCTACTTCTCTTCCTTTTTTTGGCCTTTTATCCTTAAAGAAAATGGATTCCTAATACTAAAAACAAACGTGGAAACGGGCACGATGATACATGTAATACCAATTGAAAGGCATATCACTAAGACGGATGTACCTTATTTGCCACATATTAAATACTTGTTGCAATCTTAGAGGAATTGAACAAAAGCCTTGGAATTTCGTTCTTATGAGAGAATTCACTATTGTCAAAAAGAGCATAAGGATGTATTACTGTTTCATATTTTTTTCAACATTCCTCTTTTTTTTTTCCTTTTATACAACAGTTTATGTTTACTTAAAAAAAAAATTAATTGCCCTCTCTCTCTTATAGACCCTTCTCTTATGGGCTGAGTTTGGCCCAACATGAATAGACATGCCTCACTTGGCACATCATGTTTTATAAAAACTCATAATCTCTCACTCACACATGACGGGTTGAACATAACTCTTTTTTCTCCTCTCTGCAATGTTCATACTAGTAAATAATTCGTCTGACCAGCATATTTCAAGAACTCATTGCCATACATCTATTAGGAATATATAGCAGCTCAAAATGGGCATTATATTTTTAAATAGATATAATATGCAGTATCATAGATCAATCGACCACAGTTATATCTCTCTTGATCTCTTTTTAATTATGATATATTGTATTCACAATTATAATTATCCCAAAACAATCGTATTTGGTCGACTAGTGAACACAAAAATAGAATGTGATATCCCAAACTCGATCTTTCTCTTTCCTTAAAACTCTCAATTTTAGTTCAACTTACTTTACTAAAAATGTTCTATTAGATCGAATTAATTCATTATCATTGGCAATATTCTTAGATGGCAAACATTAAATAAAAATCTTCAAAACAAGTGAGAGTCATGAAGGCACTTAATTGAGGAACTCTTCTTTTCAAGAGTCTCACACAATATAAAAATTGAGATAAAAAATTTTGCTACTCTTATTGGTCATCTCATACATACATAGTATGAAATATATACATGGTATTAACTTATTTTTCATAGAGCGTATGACTCCACTTTCAATACTGTACAGATGATAGTTCAGATGTACTTAATGTCGGATTTGAGTTCACATATCTACTTTTTCAAACTATTCATTAGAACTCACATCTAGCATTAAAGATAAATAAAGTAAAATATGTGAATTATTTTACTTTAGAACATAATAAATATTATGTCATCATTTTAACACTCAGTTAAGGCAGCATTTATATTTTAAGCTTGAGTTCTCAATTATCTCCCGGATAATAAGTTTAAAAATTGTCTCATCTCTATTTATCATATAGTAAATAAAGGCAATTATCTATGTGAATAAGTTAATCTATTATTTGTTCGACATACTTTGTCAATTTTATAATACACTAAGCATTAAGATGTATAAATGTCAAACAAAAAACTCATAGGCATTAAAAATGAAAGATAACTTCATTAAATGTGAATACTTAGGAAATCTTAGAGATTTTACATGACTATAGAAAACATCTATAAGTATTGGTTTCATCATAGGATCTGTTATTGTTCTATGTATAGATATGTACTGCAAGTTTATATCTTTTTGTGCAACCATATCTTTGACAAAGTTATATCATTATTTATCATTCGGTCTTGCCATAATATTTTGAATCATTGGTGTATGCTATCGTTGCTTGGCTATCATAGTTAACTAATAATGAGTTTGCAGCATTCTTAATGTGGCATCCTAAAATTTCATAGCGATCCATAGACACACTACGACCCATGAATAGGTGATGGAAGCGCCATCGGACTATATTATGGTCATTAGACTAACGGATTTCAATTAATCAAGGCCGAGCATTTAATGGACAATTATTTTGTTGGAAATGTATCCTATGTCCATAAGTGATTAAGGATTGTATTAAAAGGATAAATTGATAAGGAAAATTTTTATTCTTGGCCGTGCACTTTATAAGTTGGATTTTTATTGATTTATGTTACAAAGCTTTATGGCCATATGAATTGTAATTAGGTATTTATATAAGTGGGGATTAAATGGAAAAATAGGAGAGGGTGTGGGCTGATTTTCTTAAGGTCGAACCAGCCCAAAAGCCAGCCCACAGCCCCCACCATTTCCCCCCATTCGGTCGACCAAGCCCAGCCCAAATGAGGCCCATTAGCCTTGCATGAAGAATGACAAATGGCAAAAGGGATTATACAAGTGGCTCTTGCATGCAAGCTAATGATTACTAATCATGAAGGTGGAAGAAAAGAGGAGGGGTGGAGTGAGCGAAGGGGGGGGGGGAGTTGTTGCGTGAGGGAGAGAAAGAGAGAAAGAGAGAGAGAGGAAGTCAAGAGAAAGAGATAAAGGAGAGAGAGGGTTGTTTGTGTGGGTGCTTTGGCGAAGGGAGAAGAGGACCGGCCCTGCCGTGCATGCACCAGCAGCCACTGTCGACGCCACCTAGTACCGCCGTTGGTCGAGCCCGCCAAAGCCCCAAGTCGCCGTTGCTTGCTTGTTTTTGTTGAACTTGAGGCAAGTAAAGTCTGTTAGCCTACATTTTGCTTGTTGTGGTTGTGTGTGAAGTGTAATTGGTGTCAGAGATGCTTGAGTTGTGATGTTAGATGCTGAAATTCGAGTGAATGGTAGTAGTCTTCCTAGAACAAGCAAGCTGTTGCATGTAGGAACAGTCCACGCCCTTGTGATTCCGTGAATTTTATAAAATTATCCAGTTGGAATTTGACTTTCTGTCCTTGATGAAAGTTGTATATGACATCTTGAGAAGTAACATACTAAAATTTGAGAATATATGAACAAGTATTGGTAGGGGAAACGAATTTTCTTTGAAATGGATTAATCTGGAAAACTGTACCGAGAGTAGGGAGAATTAAATCGACTATAGCTTTTAATCCAGAACGAATTCGATTTCAATTTCTTCACGAAAATTTTACCTCTAGGTTTGACTATGATATATTAAAATTTCATAATTTTTTGAGTTGATTTAGGGTTTATATCGAATTTATGAATAAAACTGTGCAATGGTGATGTTCTGAAACTTTAAGCTGTGATGTATAGACCGTAGTGACACATATGAAGCTCTTTTGACATGGTGTTCTTCATGAAACCTTTTTCTCTAGACCTCATTTATAACATGTTAAATTTTCAGAATTTATTAAGTTTTTTTAGTAATTTTTCCAGAATTTTAATTAAATGAGTGCATTCTGCTTTATCCGAAAATTTGCTTCATTTTCAAGAACAAATGAATTGCTTTATGAGATGTGATATCTTGGGTGTTATTTGTACTGCATATGTGGTGACATTTGGCATATCATATGACATCAAAAGGCTGATTTAAACCTCCGACATTATTGCATCAAATACTAATTTGAAATTGAGATATATATATATATATATATATATATATATATATATATATGAATATGCAATGTGATAATGATATTACCGTCGGAGGTGTGAGCCGACGATGCCCTGAGGTGTGTGTCGGATGCTTGGAGGTGTGTGCCAGTTGGGGTGCGAGATGTCCGAAGGTGTGTGCCGAATGCCCGAAGGTGTGTGCCGGAGGTTCCTCGCGATGCCGGGTTGGGTGCGAGCGATATATGAGGGATGTAAACACTGGTCCCTAGAAGAAAAATGAGATCCTTTTGAAAATAAATGGGAATTGAATCATGTGCATGTGTGTGTGCATATGGCATGTGATATAATTGCCTATGAAATTGAGTTGATACTATATGCCATTAAGAATGCAATAATGAAGGTATTGAATGGATCTCATGAGGATATATACATGATTGTATGGATGTTATGAATCATGCGCATGTAGGTGTATATGGCATGGAACATGAATTGCTTTAATGAATGAATCTCATGGAAACACAAGCATAATTACATGGATGATATGTGCATTTCACATGAAATTGTGGTTGTCTTGCCCGTTGCATTATGTTGTTTGATGGATCTTTACTATTAAGTGGTTGTTCTCACCCCTTTTGGGGACTAACATTTCAAATTGAGAGATGCCTCTGTCACCTATCATGTGTGGTACAATTTATGGCCTACTATCTGATGTTGAGGTTGAGTGCTTGGAGCACCCCTACGTTGGTGTTCATGTTCTGGTGTTTATCCGTGTTCGTGTTTTGGTTATGTATGATGTGGGTCTACCTGATGGCCCTGTAGTCGAGGAGTTCCTGTCTGTCCATGTTTGTCGCTGCATCGGGCTGGGTGTAATTAGAGCGTGTGACTGGTGGAGGTTGACACTTTTTGGATGGCCGACACTGGGATGATGGAATTATATACATGTCTAATGTAGAGTCGGGTTCTTTTGGGTTATAGCCAAGCTTAGTTAAAGCCTTGGCCTTTTGTTGTACCGACTCGTGATGTCCATCAAAGTATGTAAATAAAAGTAGTTCGGCATTAGCATTGTATTATATATGAAAAGTGTAGTTGGTGTGCATTGCATTGTATTATTTAGTTTGAGTATGGGTTAGGGAGATGTCGAGTATGGTTCCGTTATATGAACTACGCTGGGACTGATTGAGATGACACAAACCCCCAGGATTTATGGACCCACTACAATTCAAATGGTATCAAAGTAATATGTCATTAGGACGAGTGAAAGGTAAGTGAACTATGGCGACCCTCGCGGATCAAGGGCCGTGTCGAGGGGCCGTGTTGAGGACAGTGCTATATATGTTTGTTTCTTACTACTCCAAGATATGTTGCTATTATTCAGTAAGAAAACAAATCCAGATGTGGATTTCTTTTTATCTAAATCTCCTTCCTAATTAGCATATGATAGCTTTCTAGTCGCAGATCTTTTCCTTGATAACTTAGTGCATAATCAGTAGTTCCCTTCAAATACCTCAGTATTCTTTTAACGGCTATCCAATGTATTTGACCTGAATTGGATTGGTACCTATTTACCATTCCAAATGCAAAACCTATGTCAAGTCTCATATACATCATAGTGTATATTAAGCTTCCAACAGCATTAACATAAGGAACACGTCATATTTGTTCCTTCTCTTGTGGAGTCTGTGACAACCTAATTTTCCAATTCTGTTTTCGATCGAATGAGTCAAGCATTTCATCTACGCGCTTGTAGTTCTTTTCTTTGAGTTGACCACTCATGAGATAACTAGTCTATCGGGTGAAACTGTTAAGGAATTCTAATGCAATAGACTTAAGAATTCGACAAGGAAACGACTTCTCGACCGAGCTAATTTGCAAGGGTCATTACGACATAGTTAAAAATCGATTAGAAATCGAAGATAGGTGGACTCAACAAAGGTATGTGATTAAATGTGGGTGATTCCACCTAATTGCACAATTCTTATCGACCGGCACTAGACTAATTCTTTTGTCGTTTTGGTACCTTGTGTTCGCATCTGAAACCTTGAGATTTTCATGACAACCGAGAGTCGTCAATGTGTCGAAGATGTACATTGTAGCTTGAAAATAATCAAACCACAGGTCAAATGCACAAAAATTCCTAAAAGCTAATCAGTAGATTATGACGCGCTAGGATCATGCCAGAATAAAATTAATCGTGAAATTGAAACATAATTCAGAAATTGGAATTCCTGTAGTGTCACAAATCATTTTAGGAACGTCGACTCATATTCAGAAGATTTTTCTGCAAACTGAGTTTTTTGGCGAAAAATCAATGGTTATTTTGGTTCGAGAAAATTGCTAGGCCCGCTTTTGGTCGCACTTTTGGCATCGAAGATGGTTCTGTGGTAAAGGGAAAATGTGGATTTAAGTGTGGTTACATTGGTGGATTTTATGGACTTCAATTTGAGCTCAAGTGGATTTAATTGGAAGAGAATTGAAGGAATTTGATGTACAAATGTACCAAATTCGTATGCCAAGGGGCACACCACATTTTGGACCTATTAACAAGTTTGTGGAGGAAGCTTGAGGAGAGAGAATGGCTGAGGTCATATGATGTCATGGTGGGGGCAAAGCCAAGCAGAGAATGACAAGTGTTGAGCTCTAAAGAGCCCAAGGAGACCCCCCTCTCTTCAGCAGCTTCTTCTCCCTCAATTCTAGGCTTTCTCCATTGTTGTTGAAGAGGAAAAGCTCAGTAAAACCAGAGGAAACCCAACAACACTGGCCAGCCCTCCTCCTTCAATGTCGCATGCCCGCAAGGCCATTGAACCATCGCCCATGCGCCTGGCTTGCTCGTGCGCTGCTCAGCCTTCGTCCACACGTCCCTGGCAGTCCAATACCATCGTTCGTCGTTGCTCTTGGCTGCTTAGTCACCGTCAAAGCCAGCCAATCGCCGTACGGCCCGCCAGAGCCCTCGCCTGCACCACCTGGACTGTTGCTACTCCTCCTTTGTTGTTTCGGCCTCATCCAGCAAACCTAGCAGCCTTCTTCCAGCAAGAACAGAAGCCAAGTTCTAGCAAGGCCGTGGAAGCTTCAAGGCCCATTTTAGGTGCCTTCTGAACCTCGCTTGGTGTCGTAGTGAGCTAGTATATCGCTTGCCTTCGCGTCCTCGTCACGGTGAACTCATCGACGTGCAATTCCGGTGAGTTTACCCTCTAAACCTCACTTAGGAGATTAATTATGCTTAAGAGGTGTTAGGTAGTTAGATTAGTTTAGTTAAGTGTGGATTAGATTAAGGGTTGTAATTTAGTGGATAATTAATTAGGGCTAATGAGATGTTTAGATTAATGTAATCTAAATTAGACCTTAATTAATTATTTTATATTAATTAATTATTTCGAATTTATAAATATTATTTTATTAAATTCAATTAATATAATATAATTTTATTTATTTATTTTTGGAATAAATTTAATTATTTATTATTTCTCGGGAATTATATAGGGAGAGCCGTTCATTAGAATTTCATACTGACCGTAGTGATGTGGTTAATTTTTGCTATTGATTACTTAAATTGTGAAATTGGTTGATGATTGAAATGTATGGGTGTTTATTGGAAAATATCAAGTGTCGGGTGTTGATACTAATAGGGGTTTGTAAAGTAACCTGGCAGCTTAGGCGAGCATTAATTAGCTTGTGTGGGCATTATTGTCAACTTGTGTGAGCATTTGTATGTCAGCTTGTGTAAGCATCATTATTAGCTTGAGAGAGCCATGATTGTTTATCAGCTTATGAAAGCAACGATCCATTATCAACTTGTGTGAGCTATCATCTATTTATCAACTTGTGTGAGCTACCATCTATATCAGCTTGTTAGAGCATTGCATCCATTTCAAATTGTGTGAGCTATGATTGTATTAATGGATGAATAGATGGTATGAATTAATAGATGTGTGGATCGTATGATATCAATTGGATTGATCGAATTGATAGATCGATGGGTGTGTTGGCAGTTTTAGCTTGTGCAAGCATTGTTTGAATATGAATTATACTGACGTGTAGGAAAGATTGGGGCGAGGTAAGTCCTCTGTGTTGTGTGGTTAGGCCACCTCTTAGTGTATTTCCTTCCTAATAGAGGTTTAGGGGTGGATTTGCTGAGATATTATTTCACTGGTCATTGTATAACCATTTCTAGGTCCGTAGATGGCGATACCCTTGGAGCATTATGGTATTCCTTTGCAAATTACCAAGCAGGTGCATAGTTTTCCCGATCCTGTAAGTCATTGGATTTATGAGCTTGTGAGGACCATTGTTTGGGTCAAAGAGGACATGCTAGTTAGGGTGCCTCATCAATACAGAGCGTGGTTTCGCTTTGGAATCAATGGTTTCAGAATTGATCATCTTAGAGGTTTTGATATTCCACCTGTTGTTGTTGAGGCCATTCTAGGAGAGGATGTAGTTGACCCTCCCAATGGCATGATAGAGGACCCGACGTCCCTAGAGGATGAGGAGTCAGAAGTGGGATCGACGAACGAGTTTGACTAGTAGTCTTAGGACTGTTCCTTTTGGTAGACCAATCTTTTTGTTGGCTAACTTTTTATGTATATATACTCTGGTGTGTATGTATATATATGAAAGTACGTTTGGTTGTGAATGAGTTGGTTCCTGCTTTCCTATCCCATATTTTATTGTCAGGAGTTTTATAATACACTTCTGCGTGTACATTTAAAATGAATGGGTCGGCGATGAGTGCTTGGGAACGTCGCATAATTGATCGACTACAGTGGGATGTGCGCGCGCTCAGGGTTCATGATGTGATAGAGTCTCTTGACACAGTTTATAACTCGGTTTTTCATCTTTTGCAATAGGAGTATTTATGAGTTTATAGTCTTGCATACGAAATCGTGCAAGAGCCATGTTTATAAAGGTCTCTTGCAAAAGAGATAATGATATCTTCTAACGATCTTTTAAAATCTTGACTCCAATAATATATGCATCCTCACCCATATCTTTCATCTCAAAGTTGAAAGATAACCAACTCTTAATAGTATTAAGAAACTCTATATTGCTTATGGCAATTAGTATATCATCAATATGTAATGATATGATCACAAATTGATCTTTGGATTTTTTGATATATACATAATGATCCTCATCAATCATTGTAAAATCAAATGCCATTATGGCATTATGAAAACATACATACCATTGTCTCGATGACTGTGTAAGGCCTAAAAATATACATATCTTTTGTTATTGGCCTTTCGAAATGAAACCAGCAAGTTACTCCATACAAATTTCTTCTTCTAATTCTCTATTGTGAAAAATAGTCTTTAAATCCATTTGATGTAATTCAAGATCCACACTAGCGACTATTATTAGAATAAGGCGAATAGAGATAAATCTCACTATAGAAGAAAATATTTCCTTATAATCAATTATTTCCTATTGATTAATTCATTTCGCCATAAGGTGAGCCTTATATCTCTCTATTAAACCATCAACTATCGCTTTATTTTGAGAATCCATTTGTTTCCAATGGCTTTGTGTCCTTTTCAAATGTCAACTAGTTCTTAAACATTGTTTGATTTCATTGACTCAATTTTCTCTTCCATTGCATGCATCATTTTTTCTTATTAGGGTAATTTAATGTCTCATTTATATTCTTTCGCTCATCTTCATCTTGTGAAGCAATCATGAAAGTTTCTCATTTAATGTCAAAATGTCAATGGAGAACACTTTTGTGACTTGCTCACTGTACGGGAGATTATACACTTTGCACATTTTTCTCCTTTATGCTATTACCCAAATTAGATAATGTTGATATTGTTTCATCAGGTGATAGTAACTAGGGCTGAGTCAAATTAATTGCTCGCTTCTCACATTGCTTCCATTTAGACGAATCCCATTAAGTTCATTATTTTGATCCAAGGTTTCAAATAGGGAGTAGTCCTTACCTATTTCCCACTTTTTAGGAAATTTATTCTCTAAGAATCTAATATCATGTGATTCAAATTCAATTATAGTCTCATTTTTCTACTCACTTATAAACACATACCCTTTCGAGTTCTAAGTATCTTATGAAAATACTCTTCTTGCCTCTAAGATCCAATTTCTCATACTTGTAAAAGGCTTCATGAGAATAGGCAGCATAACCCTATGGTTTAAGAAAACTTAAGTCAAGTTTTCTACCTGTCCATAACTTAAATTTAGAAAACATATGGTTAAATATACAGGTAGCAGTTAACAAAGCAGTTAACAAAAGGTAATAGGTAAGTTAGCATATACCATCATAGACTTAACCATTTCCAATAAGGTTGTATTTCTCTTTTCCGCAACACCATTTTGTTGAGGAGTATGGGTAATAGATAATTGTCTTTCTATTTCTTTTTAATCACATAAATTTTTAAACTCATCATATAGATATTATTGACCTCAATCAGATCTTAATGCTTTTATTTTCTTATTTAGTTTATTTTCTACCAAACTCATAAACTTCTTGGAACAACGTAATGTCTCAGATTTATGAGAAATCAAATAGACATATCTAAATCGAGTATATTCATCTATAAACGTGATGAAATAAATAGCCAAATGTCATGCTCTCACATTCGTTGGACTACAAATGTCAAAATGGATTAAATGCAAATGAAATTATTCTCTTGTACTTTTTCCAAATGGTTTCTTTGTTGTTTTCCCTATTAGGTAATGCTTGCATATGGACGAATCGACCTTCTTAATATTACCCAATAAGCCATCTTTAGTTAGTCTATTCATTTGTCGTTGGCCAATATGACCAAGTCTAGGATGCCATACATTCGCATCATTAGCATATGAATTAGACAACATGAAAAAGGAATAACAAACATTGACATTACTCTAGTAAATATCTAACACCATAAAATCATCTAGAAAATAACCACAACCATAGTAATTTGTACCCAAAATCCACATTACTATTATGGAAGCTTATACTAAAACCAAGTGTAACCAACACTAATACAAACACTAAATTCCGACAAATCTCTGGAGCACATAGTACATCATGTAGGAACAAAGTGCTTCTACTATGCATATTTAATTGGCAAGTGCCAATTTTTTTTACTTTAGCTCTCGAGTAGTTTCCTACATAGATCCATTTAATTCCAGTCAGAACTAGTCGGTGAAAATGCTAGCACTAACACCTAGAGGCGGGTGAATAGGTATTTAAAATAAATCTTGACAAACAAATGTGAAATAAAATACGTTGCGAGCAAAGTCTATAAAAGAGTCAGAGTCTGATTAAAAGAGCCACCAAACTTCTGGTGAAAAATTAGAATTAGATAAGAGATGTAATAGATTTTTGCAAAACTTAAAACATTGCAACAAATAAAGTTGAAAAGAGTTAAGGGAAGAGAAAATTGCACATGAGATTTAAAGTAGTTCGGCTTAAATTAAGCCTACGTTCACTCTTCTATGCCAGCAACCTTCTGGCTGAAATTCACTAAAGTATCAAAAGAGAAATACAATATTTTGAGTACAAACACTTAGTGGAAGATTTCTATTTCCCATACTAAGTCACTTTTCTTATGATGTTCTCTCTTGAATGCAATTTGTAAGAGTGGTTGTTGAAGAACAAGTGGTTGAAAAGGCTTCACACTTTGAAATTTCAATTTTCACGCACTATCTCAAATAGATTGAATGACCTCCTCGAATACTCATATATGCCTTACTAATCATTGGCATTCTCCAGAGGAATTTCTTTCAATCAATATGTTAGACATAATCGATTAAGGAAATCTTATAGCTGTTTGAAGATTGAGATGAAAATCCGTTGACTCTAGTCGCCCATACAATGAAAATCTAAGTTTCCATAAATAGATATTTCCCAAAAAGGAACTTATCTTCAAAATTGATTTCATCAATTTGTGATTGATTCCATTGATGTATTTATAAAATGTAAGTGAGATTCATCGCAAAAAAGCTAGATATTAAGGAATAAATCTCTATTATGTTCATATTGAATCATTGTCGCAAGATCAATAAATCTAAGTCTGATTATATCTTCATTCTGGACTTAGTTTTAGTCTAGATTGCGTCAGAGTGGGAAAGACTTCTGGAACAAATAGACTTTGACAAGAGTTTGCGATATGTCTTTAAAAGTCTACTATTCTTTAGAATAAGAAAAAGAACAAGAAAGTTTTGTCAACTTCATAACCTGGTAGAAGTTTTCTTAACAATTTCCCCATTTTTGATAGTGACAAAACTTTCATGTAGATTTAAACATAATATGAAACTTATCCTACAAAACAACACTTTAGTAGCACATGATAATTGATAACTAACAGTAAGCAAAATAAAGTTTGCATAAGTATGCACAAAATACACCTAGTCTATCATGCCCCGAACCTCCGAGCGCATGCCCATCCTGGCTTGGTCGATAAAATAGCGACGTCCTAGGACGCATTTGTGGCATCCTAGAATTTCTTGCCAATCTTTAGGGGTGCTCTAATTCATGTATTTGCATTGAGATTTTGGCCAAGCTTTTAATGGATAAATTTTGGGAAAGAAAGTTCTATCTTTGGCCCTATGTATTATAAATTGGAACTTATGGATTTATGATTTGCAAGTGTATAGCCATTTAATTTGCAATTTAGTACTTTGATTTAATAGGGATTTAATTAGTTTTAAAAAGGGGTCAAATTGTGATTTATTTAAGCTTGGGACTTAGGCCCAAGAGTGTTGGGCGTAAGATGGGCCTTAATGGCCGGCCCATAAGCCCATGAAGGGGGCCGTCGATTGCACGAAGGAAGTGGGGGCGGGGAAGTCCAGTTGCATGCCTCCCCCATTTGTCCCAAGAGAATTACCAAGTGTCCTCCATGCCCACCTAATGATGGCTAATGATGGAGGGGAAGAAATTAAGGGAAAATGATGGCTGGCTTAAGTGAGAGAGAGGGAGAGAGAGAGGGTTCGTCCAAGAGAGAGAGGGAGGAGAGAAAGAGAAGAAAGAAAAGAAGAAAGGAAGAAGAGAAGAAAGAAGGAGGAGAGGCCGTGCATTCGTGCGTCCATCGCTGTGTCCCGTCGCCATTGTGCTTGTTGCTTGCTCGGTTTAGAGGCAAGTGGGATCCTTGATCTACTCTTGCATGTTGTGCCTAGTATGTGTGATTGAATGGTGATAAATTTTGGATGTCTAGGATGTGAAAGATTGAAGTTTTGAGAGTGGTGTTCTAGGCTAGTAAACTGTTCTTGAGAAAACAGCTCGACCTTGGATGTTCTAGTGACTTGCATGTGATGTTTGAGTCGAATTTTGGCTTTGACTTCTAAATGAAAGTTGTTAGGGACTTCTTGGAGTATAACATACTCAAATTTGAGACAAAAAAAACAAGTATAAGTAGGTGAAATCTTCATTCTTCGGAGAGACTAGATCTGGAATTCGTTGTGCCAACTTTCAATGGTTTCGTGGTCTGTAAAGTAACTTTCTTGTGAAAATCTCACCTTGATATCTTAATGAAAGTTGTAAAGAACATCTTGAGGTTTAACATATAAAACATTTAGAGAAACCAACAAGAATAGGTAGGTGAAATTGTGGTTTTTGGAGGTAGTTAGATCTGGAAATTTCGGTACTAGGAACAGAGGTTTTAACCGGCTATATTTAATTACCTAGGATGAATCTGACTTTGATTCCTTCATGAAAAATATACCTTAGGGTCTTGATTACCACATAGTTAGTTGAAGGTCATTTGGGTATTTAATTGGAAATGTTTCTAAAACCATGTAATCTGATGCGTTCGGACTTGGTCAGTTGCAATGCGTGGACTATATCATTTTGTATAAGGTTCTTTCGGCAATGTGTTCTTCATGAAATACCTCTCTTTATGTCTTCCCTACAACATATTCAAATTTTGTAATTTTGGAAGTTTATTTACCTATTTAATCAAAAATGTTTTAAAAACTGTACAAGTTGGATTGTTAGAATAGTAGAGCTGTGATGCATGGTCTATATCGTTTTGAATGAGGGTCTTTCGGTGTAGTGTTCTTTATAGAATATTTGCCTTTATTTCTTGACTATCACATGTTAAAATTTCATAATTTTTTAAGGTCAATTGGGCATTTAATTAAAATATTGTCAAAAACTGTGTAAGCTAGATTGTGCGAATTTCAAAAGCTGTATCATATGGACTATTCTATTTTGTATGAGCCCCATGAATTACACTATTTTAAGTGATTGAATCTTGCTGCACATGTGACCCCATGAATTATATTATTTTAAGTGATTGAATCTTGTTGCACATGTGATGATATTTGGCATTACATATAAGATCAAAAGTTGAACTGACTTTGTTACCATTACATCACATGCCACGTTGATATTGAGACATAAATTGTGAATATAAGTTGTGATAAATGAGGATGCCGTCGGAGGTGTGAGCCGACAATGCCCTGGGAGTGTCAGGATGCCCAGAATGTGGGGGTGCCGGATGCCCGGGATGTTAGGGTGTCCTCAGGAGTTTCAAGATGCCCAGGATGTGGGGGTGCCGGAAGCCTCGGAGGTATGTACCGAGGGGATACCTCATGAGGCCAATTGGGATACGAGATGCCCGGAATGTGGGGGTGCCGGATGCCCGGTGGTGTGTGCCGGAGGTTACTCGCGATGCTAGGTTGGGTGCGAGCGATAAAATATGGGATGCAATTGTTGGTCCCGGGAAAGAAAAATGTGATGATCTAATTGAAAGAGAAAAGGTTGAAATTGAATCATGCATGGTAGGGTGACATGTATGCATGGCTATATGATATGATATGTATGATGGCATGATGGTATATGCATGAATGATTGATGACAAATGCATGATGATGTATGCACATATGGTATGATGACATATGCATGGCTATAAGGTAAGTAATGCCTGGATGCATGAGTGATATGTACTCTACTATGATGTCATGATTGTCCTGTTTGATGCATGGAGTAGTTTAATGGATCTTTTACCTACTGAGTGACTATACTCACTCCTTTGGGGACCAATATTTCAGATTAGAAAGATGCCTCTCCCTCTGGTCACGTGGGGTACCTTTTACGGCCTTACTTCTGACGTGGAGGTCGAGTATTCGGAGATTGATTGTATTACCATCCCTGGTCTGACTTTTATACGAGTTCGTGTACTGGTGATGTATGAGGTGGGCCTGGCTGGGGGCTCGGCCATCCAGGAGTTCTTGTCGGTCCATGTCCGCCATGGCGGAGTGATACGGGGGATGTTGCCGCCGCCACTGCCCGATGCGCTAGGATGGGTGTGATGGCTCGTGTGAGGAGTGGGAGCTGACTTTTTTTTTTTGGAGTAGCCGACACTTGTAGATGGAGGATGACACGTGATCGATATAGGGGTCGAGATCTCTCTTTTTGAGCTATGGCCAAGTTTAGCTAAAAGTCTTGGCTTTTCTTTTTGGTTGTACCGACCCGAGAAATATGTTATGATCATATAAATAAAAGTGGTTCGGCTTTATCTTTTCTTATGGTGCGTAGTTGGTGTGCATGACATTATGGTTATTGGAGGGAAAAATGATGAGACTTGTTCATGCTTCCGCTAATAATTTGCTCTAGGACTGTTTTTTAAATATATATATATATATATATATATATATATATATATATATATATATATCTATGAACTAAATATGCCTATGAACTATGGTGCCAAAGCTAAGAGTGTGACTGGCATTCATTAGGTAGAGCGATAGGTAGCTGTGGCGACCTTAGCTGTTTGGGGGTGCCACAGCATCGTTGACCCATTCGTTTTAATGCACATGTGGAAGCAATTAATAATCCCCATACAATAACACAATAGGATAGAAAAGTAGGGCCATAATTCATAGCCAAAATAAGCCTTTTATAAAGAAACAGGGTTATTTACAATACCAAGTTGTTTACAAAAATATCGACTCAACAAAAAGGGAACTGTCCTATGACCCACTAATTAGACATATTCGCTTATCCTTCGATCTCCACCTTCCCCAACTCCAGGGCTCCAGTCCTCCACGACCGCCATCTAGGGACTTGAAATGTTATCCACAACAGGGTGAGACGATGTCTCAGCGAGTTCAACCCCTTAAGACTCGATTAGGAAGAAAATATGCCCAAGGGCTGCCTAAGCACAAACACAAGTTAGAGGGCTTACCTTTGCCTCAATCCCTTCCTACAAGTCAGCCTATCTCATAGATACACGAATCACATCAACTAATCAAATGAATTCACCAAATCAGATCGAATCATCGATCAATTGACTCAGTCGATTACATGTCATCGCGAACTCCTCCCTAGTCAGCCAAATCAATACTATCTAATAAGTCCGATCATATCAAGATTGCTCCCTCTAAGTTGATAAATAGATAGTATATCTCGCACTAAGCTGGAAAATAGGATACTGCTTTCAATCTAATCTAAAATATCGCCCGCAAGCTGATATAATATATTAATAATGCTCACTCTAAGCTGATAATAATATTGCTCACTCTAAGTTGATAAGGCAAATTGTTTGCAATTTAATCTGACATATCAAAGCTCGTAGGTTGATATAGTATACCAGTATACTGCTCTCAATCTAAGTTGACATATCAAAGCCCGTAGGTTGATATAGTATACCATTCCAATCATCTATTCAATTGATCATTTTTATTATACCCGATAAAAATACTCGTGTATGGGTACACGGTCGGCCTTAACCAAAATACAATATTTTCACTTTTGAACATCCCACCAGTTTCAGCAGTCCTAAAATAGATTTTTGGCGCTGTAGACTGATGCTCGGTAATTTTCTGATTAATTACAATTTTGGGATAAAACCCAAAATCACAAATCACTTGCAATCAGCACAAATTAGAATTCAATTAAATCAATAGAGCACACCATTGCAATCAACATAAAATTTAGATTACTGACTATCCCGGTCTAATTTCCAAAAATAATTAATTAATTAATTAATTACGGAAAATAATTATTAAATGCCAATAAATAGAACTTAGGCCTATAAAACCTAATTAAAAGCCGAGACGAGCCTGAAAAATTTCCAAACCACTCTAGATATATACTAGAGCTTGTCTAGGTCCTAATTGCACTAAACTACCCACCTAACATGCATGGATAATTAATCAATTCGCTAATCCAATCTAATTATCCACATAATCCAAGCTTAATTTAAATTAATCAACACTTAAGCATCATTAATATACTAAGCGAGAATTAGTGAGTTAAACTCACTTGTTTAATGATTCGCTCGGATCAAAACGGCGGGGATGACGAGATGCTCAAGAAACTTCAAAGCAGGACCGACTTTTGAGGTTAGGAATGGCTTGAAATTGGGCCAATAGCGGTTGGAAATACCCACTAGCTTCAGCTTTTGTGGTTGGACCGACCTTGGTTGAGAGAGGAGGCTCGGTCGGCTCGCTAAGGTAAAGACTGGCGAAGGTGAGACGAACGGCTTGGTGAGGGCAAGGGGCGGATGAACGGCAGTCCATGACGGCTCAGGCGGTAGGGGCAGCTTGCGACTGTTCCAGGGGTGTCTCGGGCTCACGGTGGAGGCTAAACGGTGGGTTGGAAGTGTGGCACCCCTCGACTCACCTGAGGTCGCCACAAGCGCCCTTTCTCTAATTACTCGATCTCATGTGACTATGACTAGGGATTTTTTTTTTTTTAAAAACGGTCCCAATGCAGCTTATTAGCGGAAGCATAAACAAGTCTCACCATTTCTCCCTCCAATAACCATAATGCAATGCACACCAACTATGCACCATAAGAAAAGATAAAGTCGAGCCACTTTTATTTATATTTTCATGATGGACTTCTCGGGTCGGTACAACCAAAAAGAAAAGCCAAGAATTTTAGCTAAACTTGGCCACAGCTCAAAAGAGAGATCTCGACCCCTTATATCGATCACGTGTAACCTTCCATCTACAAGTGTCGGCTATCCTCAAAAAGTGTCAGCTCTCACTCCTCACGCGAGCTATCACACCCACCCTGGTGCGTCGGGCGTTGGCAGCGGCAACATCCCCCACATCACTCCGTCTCGGCTGACGTGGACCGACAAGAACTCCTGGATGACCAGGCCCCCAGCCAGGCCCACATCATACATCACTAGCACACGAACCCATATGAACGTCAGACTAGGGATGGTGACACAATCAAGCTCCATACAATCAACCTCCATGTCAGATGGAAGGCTGTAAAAGGTATCCTGCGTGACCGGAGGGAGAGGCATCTTTCTAATATGAAATGTTAGTCCCCAAAGGGGTGAGTACAACTACTCAGTTGGTAAAAGATCAATTAAACTATTCAATGCATCAAACAAAACAATCATGACATCATAGTAGAGTGCATATCATTCATGCATACAAGCATAACTTATCTTGCAGCCATGTATATGTCATTATACCATATGTGCATACACCATCATGCACTCATCATCAATCATTCATGCATATACCATCATGCCATAGGTGCATATACAACCATGCACTCATCATCAAGCATTTATGCATATCCATGCCTTATGTGCACGTACCACCATGCACTCATACATATCACATCATACAGCTAGGCATACATGTCACCATACCATGCATGATTCAATTTCAACTTTTTATCTTTCAATTAGATCACCACATTTTTCTTTCCCGGGACCAGTAATTGCATCCCACATTTTATCGCTCGCACCCAACCTAGCATCGCAAGGAACCTCCGGCACACACCTTCGGGCATTTGGCACCCCCACATTCCGGGCATCTCATATCCCAACTGGCATCACGAGGTATCCCATCGGCACACACCTCCAAGGCTTCCAGCACCCCCACATCCCGGGCATCTCGAAACTCCCGAGGACATCCGCCACCCCCACATTGTGGGCATCCGCCACTCCCCTGTCTGGGCATCCCAACACTCCCAGGGCATCGTCGGCTCACCCTCCGACGGTATCCTCATTTATCATAATTCAAATTCACAAATTTATGTCTCAATATCAACATGGCACATGATGTGATGGCAACAACGTCAATTTCAGCTTTTGATTTTATATGTAATGCCAAATATCATCACATGTGCAACAAGATTCAATCGCTTAAAACAATATAATTCATGGGGCTCATACAAAATAGAATAGTCCATGCATTACAGCCTTTGAAATTTGCACAATCCAGCTTGCACAGTTTTAGAAAATATTTTAATTAAATACCCAAATGACTTTCAAAAATTATGAAATTCGAGCATGTAATAGTCAAAACATAAAGACAGATATTTCATGAAGAACACTACACCAAAAGACCCTCATACAATTCGTTATAGACCATGCATCACAGCACTACTATTCTAACAGTTCAACTTGCACAGTTTTTGGAACATTTTTGGTTAAATAGGCAAATAAACTTCAAAATTTACAAAATTTGAATATGTTGTAGGGAATACATAAAGAGATATATTTCATGCAGAACACATTTCCGAAAGAATCTCATACAAAAAAATATAGTCCATGCATTGCAACTTACCAAGTCCGAACACATCAGATTGCACAGTTTTAGAAACATTTCTGATTAAATACCCAAATGACCTAAAAAAACTATGAAATTCGACTATGTGATAGTCAATACCCTAAGGCAGATATTTCATGAAGACATCAAAGTCAGATTCGTCCTAGGCAATTAAATATAGGCGGTTAAATATTCTGTTCCTAGTACCTAAATTTCCAGATCTAACTACCTCCGAAAAACCTCGATTTCACCTACCTATTCTTGTTTTTTTTTTTTCTCTAAATTTTTGTTATGTTAAACCTCAGGATGTCCTTTACATCTTTTGTTAAGAAATCGAAGTGAAATTTCAACAAAAAGATTGCCTTACAGTCCATGCATTCATCAAAGGTGGGTACCGAAATCTCCAGATCCAGTCTTTCCAAAGAGTAACAATTTCACCCACTTATACTTGTTTGTTTTGTCCCAAATTTGAGTATTTTATAATCCAAGAATTCCTTATAAACTTTCATTTAGAAGTCAGCCAAAATCCAACTCGAACATCACATGCAAGTCACTAGAACATCCAAGGTCGAGCTGTTTTCTCAAGAACAGTACACTAGCATAGAACACAACTCTTAAAACTTCAAATTTTCACATCCTAGACATCCAAAATTTGTCACCATTCAATCACACACACAAGGCACAACATGCAAGAGTAGATCAAGGATCCCACTTGCCTCTAGACCAAGCAAATAGCGAGCACAACGGCAAGATAAGGCGGCGACGAACGGTGGTGCACGACAGATGATCGACGGACGGTCCTCCTCCTTCCTCTTTTCCCTTCTTCCTTTCTTCCTTCTCTTTCTCTCTTCTCTCTCTCTCAGACGAACCCTCCTCTCTCTCTCCCTCTCTCTCGCTTAAATCGGCCACTCCCCCTCTAGTTTTCCTCCCCTCCATCATTAGCCATCATTACTATTTGAATGGAGGACACTTGGCCATCACCATGGGACAAATGGGGGCGGCATGCAACCAGACTCCCCCCCTCCTTCGCGTGACAACAGCCCCTCATGGGCTTGGGCTAGCCTTGGGTCGGGCAGCTTCTCCTCCTTGGGCTTCGTGGGTCGGTCGAGAAAGGGGTGAGGCTATGGGCTAGTTTGGTCTTTAAATGTCCAGCCCACCCTCATCCTAATAATCCACCTTAAACCTTAATTATATAAACACCTAATTGAAATTTATAATTCACAAAAATTTGTGACCTTATTTAATAAATTTCAACCCATAAATCACATGGCCAAAACTAGAATTTTCCTATCAAATAATTACCCACCAAAAGCTTGGCCAAAATCTCAATGCAAAACATGAATTAAAGCACCTCTAAGGATTGACAAGAAATTCTAGGATGCCACAGGAAGGCATGGGCCTGGTGCGCGAGCAAGTGAGCACGCGGGGGCAACGAGCGGCGTTGTGGTGGTTGGACGGATGCCTGGGCTACTCCAGCGGCTTCGGCTGGCTTCCTCTAGGTTTGCTAGTGTTCAAACAGCATAGGGGAAGAGAGGATCGACGGAGAGAGAGGAAAGGGAAGGAGAGGGGACTAGTTTGGCTAAGGGGGCCACCAAGGCTTCTTCCTCATCTCTCTGTCTCCCCACCTTGAACCACCAAGCCTAGCTGTCTTCCACAGCAAGTTTTCAGCTCATAATGCCCCTTCTAGAAGGCTTGAGGAGGTCCAATTGTCATGGGTGAGAGGGCATACGAATTTGTACATATTTTCCCTCAATTGGACATAAAATGCTTCTTGAAACAATACCAATTGGCCCTCAAAAATTCAAATTGTCGAACCCTCGATCATCTTGGCATTTTTCCTCACCACTAGGACCCACTTGCATCCAATTTTGCGATAAAAAATGGTCCTCTGAATTTTCTGAACAAAAACGAACCTACCTCAACTTTTTCCCAAAAAGTCTTGGTTTGCAGAAATATCTTTGGAGATTGAGTCAACGCTCCTAAAATGATTTGTGACATGATACAAATTTGTAATTAATTCAAATTCGATGCGATTTTAGCATTACCTAGGCTACCAGGTAACTTTCAGATTTTTTTAGTGCAAATGACCCGTGGTCAATTTTCTTCAAGCCACAATGAACCCATTCGACACATTATTGACTCTCGGTGGTCGTGAAAATCTTGAGAATTCAAATACGGACACGGGGTACGAAAACGATAGAAAAATCAACTTGGTGTCGGTCAACGAGAATTTTGTAATTTAGTGGAATCACCCACATTTAGCCACACATCTCAGTCAAATTTGTCACGCCCCAATCCTCGAGCGCACACCCATCCCTCACTTGGTTGATTAAATAGCGACGTCCCAGGACGCATCGCCGACCCTTTCATTTTAATACGCAAGCGGAAACATATAAATAAATCCCTGGACAATAAAATAATGGGATAGAAAAGTAGGGCCATATTTTTCAAACCTGAAAAACCACAACCGCACTTTTATACAAAGTAAACCTCATAATATATATCACAATACTATTAACAAAGTCAGATCTATCACACATAGGTTCACAACTCAAGGTTTGTAAAACAGAGTGGGATCTTAGTCTTCATCGGGGTCATGCTCCGGATCCTCCTCAGGGTCTTCCTCTGGGTCCATCTCATCCGGGTCTTCCTCCGGTTCCTCTTCTGTCTCCTCTTCAAGGTCTTGCTCTTCAAGTTCCTCCTCCTACTCAACAATCTCTCATTCCTCCTCACTCCAGCTGGAGCCTAGGACTGAGTACACAGGAGTGTTAGAATCTTCCTTGAGCTTAAGGTCTTTTGCATCATCCACCGATCCTCCTTTGGGATCTGCTGTCCCATTTTCTAACGTTATCTAAGCTGTACAAAGGTACATCACCCTTTGGTATAGGACCCTTCCTTCGCCCATCATTATAATAGCGATACCACGACTGGTATCTATGTGGCACATGTTGGGATGTGCCCACATCAACCCAGACAGTAGACTTAACGAGTACGTACTCCAGTCCTTCAGGGTGGTTATGTATAGGGATGTGGTAACCTATCTCTATGATCTCCTCAGGTATACCAAAATACATGGGAGGAGGTAGAGGTGCTGTCATCTATGGACTTGAAATATTATCCCACAACGAGGTGAGACAACGTCTCAATGAGTTCTACCCCCTTAAGACTCTATTAGAAGGCCAATACGCCATAAGAGCTGCCTATGTACAACACGGGTCAGAGGACTTACCTTGGCCTTAGATTCCACCTACAATTCAACACAGTTCGAATAGGCACCCAATCATTCACCACATATTGAAACATCGATCAATCAAATTAGTCGATCACATGTTACTATGACCTTCCTCTAGTCGGTATATTCAATATTACCTATTCTACGAGATAACTTATCGACTCACTAAGCTAATGCGATACAATGTCTTTCTCCGAGATGACAGATTGAATCATCGAGCCGACAACATATATTATTTATTCTCCAAGATGACATATCACGTCACCGAGCCGATATAACGCAATGCCTTTCTCTAAGGCGACATACCGATTCACCGAGCCAAGAAAATATAATGTCTTTCTTCGAAACGACATGCTTAGTCATCAAGCTGACATAATATAATGCCTTTCTCTGAGATGACATCCTTAGTCATCGAGCCAGCGTGATATATTGCATAATCAATTTCTCATTTTTATCATGCCCGATAAAAATACACGTGTGTGGGTACACGGCCAACCTTAGCCAAAATACAACTTTTTCACTTTTGAACCTCTCACTATTTTCAGTAGTCCCAAAATAGATTTTTGGTATTGTAGACCGATGTCCGGAAATTCTTCAATTAATTACTAAAATTATCCATTTTTGGAATAATTACCCACAACCACTAATTACAACCAATTTGCACAATCATGTACTCAATTAAATAAACAGAGGGCATCACTGTAATTAGCACGAAATTCCGATCACCAACTATCCTAGTCTAATTTTCGAAAAATAAATAATTAATCAAATAATTACGAAAAATATTAAATGCCCATAAATGCAACTTAGCCCCGTAATGCCTAATTGGAAGCTGAAATGGACCCGAAAAAATTCTGAGGTTCGTTTAATAAATACTAGAACCTATTTACTTGCTAATTGCCACAACTAACCTCCTAACATGCATCAAATAAAGCACTAATTTAATTACTCTAATATAATCTATCCACCTAATCACACTTAATTAAATCTAATCAACCCATAAGCATCATTAACCTACTAAGCGAGGATTAGTGAGTTAAACTCACTTGTTCGACGAACGGGTTGGTGCAAATCAACAGGAACGTCATGGGAACAACTTTCCTAAAGGCAGGCCAAGCTTTTGAGGTCTGGAACCACCTCAAAACGGGCCTTGAAGCTGCTAGAAAACCCACTCTTTTGCTCTCTGTTTTGGGTTGGTTGAGGACTGAACGATGGCTAGGTGGGTGAGCAAGGATTGGCAAAGGCAGGCGGACGGCTTGGTGAGACAACCGGCAGCTGAACAGGGGTCCACGGCGGTCCGATAGCTTCCAACGGTGACCAGAAAGAATGGAGATGCAGGGACGGTGGCCTGGAACGACGGAACAACGGGTGTGGACATGGTAGTAAATGAGGGGTGCACGTGGGCGAGCGGCATGCGGCATCGTCGTGCGGCTCCTATGACAGCTGTTGGTTCTTCTATAGGTTGCTAGACGTTCAAACCACAAAGAGGGAAGGTGAGGAGGGGGGTCGACAGTAGGGATGGGGGAGGAAGAAGAGAGGGAACCAAGGGGGGCAACTTTGCCTTGATTTTCCATCAACTTGTCCCCTTGACTCAACCACAGCCAAGGCTGTCTTCCATGGATCATATTCAGCCACCAAGGTCCATCTTTGAACACTTGAAATGGTCCAAAATGGCTAGGCAAGGGGGAGCTACGAATTTCACATAAATCTCTCTCAATTGGACACTTATTCCCACTTGATTCAATCTCAATTGACCCTTATAAATCAATTAGCACCTCAATGATCAAATTTGTATTTTTCTTCACCAATTGATCCCACTTGCTTCTCGATTGCGCGATAAAAAACAGTCCCCAACTTTTTCTAAACAAAAATGACCCTAGGACGAAATTTTCCCAAAAAGTTCAGGTTGCAAAAAAATCTTCTATGATTGAGTCGACGCTCCTAGAATTTATTGTGACATGAGAGAATCTTCAATTTATGAAATCGGGCTCAAATTTGCGGTTAATTTCCATTTGGCACGATTTTAGCGTGACCTAGGCTACCAGGTAATGTGGCATCCCAAAATTCATAATGACCTCTAGTTATATTAAAGTCTATGAATAGGTGATGGAAGTACCATCAAGTTATTTTATGGCCATTTAATCCATAATTTGCAATAAGATTTATGGCCAAGCTTTTAATGGGCAAGTATTTGATAGGAAAGAAAATCCTATCATTGGCCATGTGTTTGATAAATTGGGATTTATGGAATCATGATTTCAAGATTTCGGCCATGTGGAATTTAGTAATTAAATTCTTAAAAGAAAGAATTAAAGATGAATAATTGAAAGGGAAATTGTGGGTTTAATTAGGTTGGGCTTTAGGCCCAAGAGTATGGATTTTGGAGGGCCAAATGGTCGGCCCATTGGAGCCAAGGAGGGGCTGTCAACCAGCCCATTTGCTGGCCCAAGGTTGGCCCAAGAAGAAGGCCCATCAGCCTTGCATGTAACCGGACAAGTGGCATGAAGGAGGTGAAGCATGGTGGACACTTGTCTTCCTCCACAATTACACTTGTCCCCCATGCAAAAAGAGAATACATGCAATATATATATACAACAAAAAGGAAGAGAGAGAGGGAGTGGCTGATGGTGAGGGCTACCGTCCAAGTGAGAGTGCGAGAGAGAGAGTGAGATGCGAGACAGAGGGAGGCCGAGAGAGGAGGAGAGGGAGCCGTCGCCGCCCGCACGCCATTCGTCCGTCGCCGGTGTGCCGCCGTTCGTGTGGTCTAGAGGCAAGTGGGAGTCCTCTAGCTTCTCTTGCATATTTCTATGTTGTTTGCATGTTGAATTTTTGGGTGTTTAAGTGAGAAAAACCGAGGTATGGTTGGCTTATTCTTGAATGGCTTGACTGTTCTTGCTCGTACCGTGTGAGTCAGAAATTTGTTTGAGTTTTCATGCATGTTTAGAGTCTGCTTTTGGCTTCTATTTCTTCATCAGAGTTGTAGCCAACATCTTGAACTACAACATACTAAAATTTCGTAGAAAATGATGGAGATTTGAGGGGTTAAAGTCTCATCCTAGGGAGACCCCAGATCTGGAAAGTTTTTACTGACCTCTTGCTGGATTTGTGGTTGAATGTTGGTTTGTGTTGAGAATCTCTTTTCGATTTCTTCATGAAAGTTTTAGGAGACATCTTAGAATACAACATACTCAAATTTGAAGTGAAATGAACAAGTATAGCCTAGTAATTCTGGAGATGTGTCCCGAGATACCCGAGAATTCATGGACTTAAAAGATGACTATACTCTGGTTATTTGACTTAGATCTCTTCATGAAACTTTAGAGGATATCTTGATGTATAACATGCCTAAATTTCAGAGGAAACGAAAGAGAAGAGGTAGGTGAAATCTCAATATTTCGGAGGTGTGTACACTAGACGATGTGGTAACGGATCCAGAAACTTCGTGAGGTTGTATAAAATAATATGAAAAGAATCTGGCTTAGAAGTCTTCATGAAAGTTGTACGAAAATGTCTTGGCTATATTTCACTAAAATTTCATAATTTTTGGAGGCCATATGTATATTTTAATCGAATTTCTTCGGAAACCGTGCATTCTGGTTTCATCCGAAAATTATATGATGTTTTGTGAGAATTGTGAAATTGTGTGAAATTCTATTTGGCTATGTATTTTACATGTAATTATTATTCTATTGTCTTGTATATGACTTGCCTTAATTTTTATAATTTTTCGGAATTTATAGATATTAAATTTAATATTTTGAAAATGACAAAAGCTGGAATTTTGTATGGATTGGATGATGATGTATTGATGCATGCATGACTATGAATTGAGATGCATGTATGAATTGAGTGCTACATATGATCTTTGTTGGTCATTATATTGTGTGCCATGATGAGTTGAGAACTAAATTGGTGGCCATGGATAATGATGAATGAGGAAACCGTTTGTGGCGGATGATTATTCCCCGGGAGTGTCGGGATGCCCGGTGGTATACGGTACGTAATTCCAGGGGAGGCCTGGTGGTATGTCGGTACGTAATTCCGAAGGGCAGGGAAACCATTTTCATGGCGAGCCCCTGAGATTCCCCGGGAGTGTCGAGATGCCCGGTGGTATATGGTACATAATTCCAGGGGAGGCCTGGTGGTATGTCGGTACGTAATTCCGGAAGCCCTGTCGAAGGTTTTTGCACGAAGGGAATGCCTCGCGATGCTAGTTGGGATGCGAGATGCCCAGCCAGGGAGTATAAATGCCGGATGCCGGGTTGTATCTTGGATACATGCCCGGATGCCTCGTGATGCTAGTTGGGATACGAGATGCCCGAAATGTGGGGGTGCCGAATGCCCGGTTGTATCTTGGATACATGCCCGGATGGTTCTCGCGATGCCATGATTTGGCGCGAGTGATGAATGTGGGATGCAAACATTGATCCCGGGAAAGAGAAATGTGGCGGTCTAAAATGAAATTGAAATTGAATTATGCATGATGATATGCATGATACGATGATGATATATGGCACGATGACATACATATATGTTGTGATATGAGGATGTCATGATGATGATGACATGTGTGATATGATGATGCCACGATGATGATGACATGTGTATTGTATGATGGTGTCATGTATATGATGATGATGACATGTGTGATATGATGACGATGGTATGAGTATGACATGATGATACACATGTATGTGTTATGATTGTGGTAATGATGCATGATAGTATATGCATGGCTTTAAAGTAAGTAATGCCTACAATGCATGTATGACTTGTATGATGCATTAAGTGGTTATTGGATTCCTTTACCTGCTAAGTGGTTGTACTCACCCCTTTTGGGGACCAACATTTCAGATTAGTAGATGAATCGAGTGATTGGATATGACCGTGAGGAGGAGGATAGCAAAGGAAGGAGCTTTTAGACGTCGACACTGATCGATGGACTTTAAGTAAATGACTGTTGGAGGAGATGTCGGTCATCTTTTGAAGTATAGCCATGTATAGGAAACTATGGCATTTCGATGTACCGACTAAAGATGTCCATCTGCTTTATGTAGATAAACGTGTTCGGCTTTAACTTTTATAAGATGTTTAGTAGGTGTGCATCGTTTCTGTATATAGGGAGGGGAGTTAATGGATGTGCTTCTATTATATGGATTGCGCAAGGGACCGATCAAAAAAGAAAATGTGTAAACCCCCATGGTTGTATGGACCCGCTGCAATTGAAAAGGTATCAGAGTGACATGTCAATAGGGAAAGTGAAAGGTAAGTGAACTGTGGCGACCCTAACGGATCAGGGGGCGTCGAGGGGTGCCACATCCGTGTTTTGGTATCAGAGCTATGGTCTATTTGGAGTGATAAGGAGCCTCAGATGGAAATGAGGATTGAATGATGCACACCATAGGATACTAACTTGAATGGTTGACTAACTTTAAACAACGGGTGATGGGTATTCACTTGTAGATCCCTAGTGTGATGTTGCTTTTGTGTGTCAGTAACATTCTAAGTTACTTATATGACTTTAGTAACTATGAACATTAGTTCTCCTTCTTAGCAAATTTGTGACACTGAGTTGCAAATTGTTCCTAAAGCGAAACTTTTTGAGCTATCAGGGTATGCCCCTATATTGATAGAGGATTAGGAGGAAAAGGTTAAGAGATTCCTTAAGGGCTTGAGGACAGATAATAGGAGATAACTAGTGCTCCTGAACGTGAGGGATTATAATGAAATTTATGAAAGAGCCTAGCTTGGAGAGCAAGAAATGTTAAGAGAATGAATGGAATCAAGGAGACAAGTGACATTGAGTGATGCGTGATAAGGTAAGAGACTCTATTCAAATGAAGAGCTACCTAAGATAATGCTTGCCCATGCGCCAAGGATGAAACCATGAGGCCTAGTATGGGATAGGCCAAAACGGATAATAACTCTATAAGTTAATCCCTGTTGAAACGAGACCCTTTAGTAGATGTGTAGTTTGGGTTCAAGCCATGAGTTTGAGTGGTCATATGAGACATGAAATTACTTGTGGTTTATATGTCAGAATAATAGGTTTAATTGATAGTGGTCAACTTTTAATTTTAGGTGATGATCTCAGTTTGAAAAAGGTCTGGTGGAATTAGTGAACATGATCACTTGTGGTTATAGTCTTTCCAAGGTGAAATGGTGAAAGTTCATATTGTGGATTTGATGGATGATTAGTCTAAGTGATGATTCTTTAGGATGAGATATGAGATATATTCGGTGGAAACTAGACAAGTTTTATTTTGGTGGATTGTCGATCTTTGAATTAAATAAGTCTTGGTGGACTATAGATATTTGAATCGAAGGGATGATGCTATATTTTAGGCTTGAATTCATGTTGCAATGAAGGTGTAGTGAATGTCTTTGTTGGACTGAACCAAATGAATTATTGGTGGTGCTGATTTTGATGGTTCTAGGCTTGAATTGATGGTGACTAAGGTATAGAAATGATTCGGCTAAATGGTGTGTTAGATTGGAAATACTTGAGTTTGGATGTTTTCAAAGCTCTAAGATTTTACATGCAAACTACTTTGAAAATCTTAAGGTCGGAACTGAGTTTGATGACTCGCCGATGTGTTGATTTCAGTATTTCAAGAAAGGCTTAGGATTTTGGTATTTCAAAGTTTTTAGTTTCAAAAATCTTTACGACGGGACCAATATTATCAACTCACCGAACTGTGATCTTCAATACTTCAAGAAATGCTTATGGTTTTTGGAGAAGATTTTCATTTGTACATTCCAAGTTTTGAACTTCAATCGAAGACTAGATTTTGATTGTGAATTGTTTTAGAAAATCTCTTGAATTTCGTCAAAATTTATGAGTACTAAGACACCGTACCCAAATGTTTTTTAAAAAAATGTTTTCTATTTCAAAGATTTCTAAATTTTTTATAGAAAACATTCCAACCCATTGGAGTTGGGATTGAAATTGGAATTTTTGCCAACGTACTGATTTAAATTTACTAAGAGTTTTGATAAAGTATTTTATTTTGCACCGTGATGCAAGTACGACTCAAGGCTTTACATGTGGATCCCGAAAAAAACATTTGAAATTTAAACGTGATCATGGATTTTATGGAATTGGTATCATGCTTTGATTTTGTGAGAGAGCAATCAGAATCTAAGAGGCAGATGACCTTTAGTGATGTTCGAAGGGGTAAGAGACCCTATGTAGGTCAAGGTCAGACCTGGGAATCTAAGAAAGAGAGAAACTTTGGAAATTTTAGAAGAGCTTGGAGTGGCTCGACTTTTGGAAAAGCACCCTATCAGCCTGATATTTGTCGAAAGTGTGATGGGAGGCATGGGCCAGGACCCTATAATAGCCAACTGAGATGTAATGGATGTGGGCAAATAGGACACTTTAAGAAAGACTGTCCACAAAAGAGGTTGCAACCGAATGTTAGCTCGGTGCAACAGGTACAACAAAGTACTGTTGAGCCAAATCCACCAAGGAATCCACAGAGGCCACCACCCCAAGGAAGGGTGTATGTGGTCACTCAAGAGGAAGTGGGAGCTTCCAAAAGTGTTATCTCAGGTATGATTCCGATAAAGGGATAAGAAGGTATATGCGTTATTTGATGTGAGTGACACGCATTTATTTGTGTCCGAAAAATATAGATGATTGTGAGGAATAGGAACAAATCTCTAGATATGCCTCTTCGTATTTCTACATCGCTGAAAGACATGTTGTTATCTACGTTGGCATGTGAGATGAGTGAGATAACCCTAAGGGAATGACATCTGGAAATGGACTTAATAGTGATAGTTATGTATGACTTTGATGTCATCATAGGAATGGACTAGCTCCGTAAGCAATGGACTAGGATGAATGATCTCATGAGATAGTACTTACCCATGCGCTAAGGATGAAACCATGAGGCCTAGTATGGGATAGGCCAAAATGGATAATAACTCTGTAAGTTAATCCCTATTAAAACGAGACCCTTCAGTAGATGTGTAGTTCGGGTTCGAACTAGGTGAAAGCTGGTGTACCTGTAACGTCCCGGTTTGATGAGGGCGGGGAGTGGACGCCGAGGTCAGAGGACATAAACAAGGAGCGGCTCCTGGCAAGCTTCTAGAATGGCAAAAGGGGGCAGGAGTGAACCGAACTATGAACTGAACTGGAAAGGTTATGTTTCTGGGATAATTTTGTCAGAGTGGCGCAGCAGAAGCATGGTTAAGCTTGTGGAACTCATGTTTGTGAGAAAGAAGGATAGGTCGATGTGTTTGTGCATTGATAATAGGCAATTGAATCATGTAATTGTTAAGAGTAAGTACTCATTTCCTAGAATTGATGACCTATTTGACCAACTGAAAGGAAGTTCGGTCTTTTCTAAACCTAACTTGAGATCAGGATATCGACTAAGGATTGAGAAGGAAGACATTCCTAAGATTGCATTTAGGACTCGCTATGGATATTATGAGTTCCTAGTTATGCTATTTGGATTGACGAATGCCTTAACTGCATTCATGGACTTAATGGATAAGATACTTAAGCCTTATCTGGATCAACAGTGATTATCTTCATTTGATGATGTCCTGATGTATTCTAAAGGATCTAAAGAGCATGCGTAGCATCTAAGCGTAGTGTTGCAAGCAAGGCTTAAGAAGTGAATTATGGAGAGTAAGTCATGAATTTGAGGATTAAGTTATGATCATTTGAGCTAAGTAGTAACTTTCTATTTGAGGATTTCATTGGAAATCTTGATGCATTACATGGAGGCATTTAGTATGTATAGATTGATCTTGGAAGCCATGAGTTTAAGTGGTCATATGAGACATGAAATTACTTGTGGTTTATATGTCAGAATAATAGGTTTAATTGATAGTGGTCAACTTTTAATTTTAGGTGATGATCTCAGTTTGAAAAAGGTCTGGTGGAATTAGTGAACATGATCACTTGTGGTTATAGTCTTTCCAAGGTGAAATGGTGAAAGTTCATATTGTGGATTTGATGGATGATTAGTCTAAGTGATGATTCTTTAGGATGAGATATGAGATATATTCGGTGGAAACTAGACAAGTTTTATTTTGGTGGATTGTCGATCTTTGAATTAAATAAGTCTTGGTGGACTATAGATATTTGAATCGAAGGGATGATGCTATATTTTAGGCTTGAATTCATGTTGCAATGAAGGTGTAGTGAATGTCTTTGTTGGACTGAACCAAATGAATTATTGGTGGTGCTGATTTTGATGGTTCTAGGCTTGAATTGATGGTGACTAAGGTATAGAAATGATTCGGCTAAATGGTGTGTTAGATTGGAAATACTTGAGTTTGGATGTTTTCAAAGCTCTAAGATTTTACATGCAAACTACTTTGAAAATCTTAAGGTCGGAACTGAGTTTGATGACTCGCCGATGTGTTGATTTCAGTATTTCAAGAAAGGCTTAGGATTTTGGTATTTCAAAGTTTTTAGTTTCAAAAATCTTTACGACGGGACCAATATTATCAACTCACCGAACTGTGATCTTCAATACTTCAAGAAATGCTTATGGTTTTGGAGAAGATTTTCATTTGTACATTCCAAGTTTTGAACTTCAATCGAAGACTAGATTTTGATTGTGAATTGTTTTAGAAAATCTCTTGAATTTCGTCAAAATTTATGAGTACTAAGACACCGTACCCAAATGTTTTTTAAAAAAAAAATGTTTTCTATTTCAAAGATTTCTAAATTTTTATAGAAAACATTCCAACCCATTGGAGTTGGGATTGAAATTGGAATTTTTGCCAACGTACTGATTTAAATTTACTAAGAGTTTTGATAAAGTATTTTATTTCGCACCATGATGCAAGTACGACTCAAGGCTTTACATGTGGATCCCGAAAAAAACATTTGAAATTTAAACGTGATCATGGATTTTATGGAATTGGTATCATGCTTTGATTTTGTGAATTGGTTTCAACGATATGAGATTTACCTATTCTCAAATACTATTAATGTTATATTGATGTGTCTTTGAAATCCCTATTTTGCATTATTTGATATCATAAAGTGGGATTTTGAAGAACTCAAAGGATTTTCCACATTAGTGATTTGAAAACGTTTGACATGGAAATGGCATATGATTTCAAAGCCTGCTATTGTAGTATTGATATGCTTTTGAAAACCTCAATTTGTATTGTTTGATTTCATGAACGAAGATTTTCAAGCGTTCAAAAGAAATTTCAGATGTGGTTATTATTTTAAAACTGTTTATGGTGTTGAGATAAATTAAGATATGTTAAGAGCTTGCATCCTTAGAGGAAGTATCAGCCCGATCCAAGACACATACTCAATCATGAAGCCATCAAAATGGATGAGAAAGTAAGGTACATCGAAGAGCCTGTGCAAGTATTGGATTGAAAGGAACAAATTCTCAGGACCAAGAGAATTCCTTTGGTTAAGATATTATGGTGATATCATGATGTGGAGGAAGCCACATGGGAAATAAAAATGAGATGAGGGAAATGTACCCTCATTTGTTTAAGGAGACATAGGAAATGTCTAATTTCGAGAACGAAATTCTCTAAGGAGGGGAGAATTGTGGCATCCCAAAATTCATAATGACCTCTAGTTATGTTAAAGTCTATGAATAGGTGATGGAAGTACCATCAAGTTATTTTATGGCCATTTAATCCATAATTTGCAATAAGATTTATGGTCAAGCTTTTAATGGACAATTATTTGATAGGAAAGAAAATCCTATCATTGGCCATGTGTTTTATAAATTGGGATTTATGGAATTATGATTTCAAGATTTTGGCCATGTGGAATTCAGTAATTAAATTCTTAAAAGAAAGAATTAAAGATGAATAATTGAAAGGGAAATTGTGGGTTTAATTAGGTTGGACTTTAGGCCCAAGAGTATGGATTTTGGAGGGCCAAATGGTCGGCCCATTGAAGCCCACAAGTGGGCTGCCGTCGACCAAGAAAGGGGGAGGAGTGGCCGGCCCAAGCCCAAGGCCAAAAGCCCAAGCCCATCTTGCATGTGTTGTGACAAGTGGCACAAGACTTTCACGCATTGGCTTAGGGAAGAAGGCCATGCATTGGCTGGTTTGTAGGCAAGTAATCATGAGGAATTGGTGGTATAAGAGGGAAGAGAGAGAGAGGGTGGCCGGATTTCCCTCATTCAGCAAAGAGAGTGAGAGAGAGAGAGAGAGAGAGAGAGAGATTTCGAGTGAGAGAGGAGGAGGAATCGCCGTTCGTCCGTCGCCGATGTGCCGCTGTTCGTGAGGTCTAGAGGCAAGTTGGGAATCCACTTTCTACTCTTGCACCAATGTTTTCGGATGAACTGTTTGGAGTCAGAAATTTGTGAGAACTTGCATGCATCTTTAGAGCTCGATTTTGGCTTCGATCTCTCCATGAAAGTTGTAGCTAACATCTTAAAATACAACATAATAAAATTTGGTGGAAAATGATGGAGATTTGGGGGGTCAAACTCTCATCTTACGGAGATGTCAAATCTGGAATGTTTTCGCATGAATCCGCTCGAGTCAGAATGTTGTGTGAGCTTGCATGTATGTTTAAAGTCCACTTTTGGCTTCAATTTCTTCATGATAGTTGTAGCTAACATCTTGAACTAAAACATAATGAAATTTCGTGGAAAATGATGGAGATTTGAGGGGTTAAAGTCTCATCCTACGGAGACCTCAGATCTGGAAAGTTTTTACTGACCTTTTGCTGGATTCGTGGTTGCATGTTGGTTTGTGTTGAAAATTTCTCTTCAATTTCTTCATGAAACTTGTAGAGAATGTCTTGATGTATAACATATCTAAATTTCAGAGAAAACGAAAGAGAATAGGTAGGTGAAATCTCAATATTTCGGAGGTGTGTACACTGGACGATGTGGTAACGGATCCAGAAGCTTCGTGAGTTTGTATAAAATAATCCAAAATGAATCTGGCTTAGAAGTCTTCATGAACGTTGTACGAAAATGTCTTGGCTATATCCCAATAAATTTTATAATTTTTGGAGGCCATATGGATATTTTAATCGAATTTCTTCGGAAATCGTGCATTCTGGTTTCATCCGAAAATTATATGATGTTTTGTGAGAATTGTGAAATTGTGTGAAATTCTATTTGGCCATGTATTTTGCATGAAATTATTATTCTATTGTCATGTTTATGACTTGCCTTAATTTTTATAATTTTTGGGGATTTATAGATATTAAATTTAATATTTTTGAAAATGACAAAAGCTGGAATTTTGTATGGATTGGATGATGATGTTTTGATACATGCATGACTATGAATTGAGATGCATGTATGAATTGAATGCTGCATATGATCTTGTTGGTCATTATATTGTGTGCCATGATGAGTTGAGAACTAAATTGGTGGCCATGGATAATGATGAATGAGGAAGCCGTTTGGGGTGGATGATTATTCCCCGGGAGTTTCAGGATGCCCGGTGGTATACGGTACGTAATTCTAGGGGAGGCCTGGTGGTATGTCGGTACATAATTCCGGAGGGCAGGGGAAACCATTTTCATGGCGAGCCCCGGAGATTTCCCCGGGAGTTTCGGGATGCCCGGTGGTATACGGTACGTAATTCCAAGGGAGGCCTGGTGGTATGTCGGTACGTAATTCCGGAAGCCCTGTCGGAGGTTTCTACCTGAAGGGAAAGCCTCGCGATGCTAGTTGGGATGCGAGATGCCCGGCCAAGGAGTGTAAATGCCGGAAGCCTCGTCGAAGGTCTTTGCTCGAGAGGTTACCTCGTGATGCCAGTTGGGATGCGAGATGCCTGGAATGTGGGGGTGCCGGATGCCCGGTTGTATCTTGGATACATGCCTGGATGGTTCTCGCGATGCCAAGATTGGGCGTGAGTGATGAATGTGGGATGCAAACATTAATCCCGGGAAAGAGAAGTGTAGCGGTCCAAAATAAAATTGAAATTGAATTATGCATGATGATATGCATGATATGATGATGATATGTGGCACGATGACATGCATATATGTTGTGATATGATGATGTCATGATGATGATGACATGTGTGATATGATGATGCCACGATGATGATGACATGTGTATGGTATGATGGTGACATGTATATGATGACAATGACATGTGTGATATGATGATGTCATGGTGATGATGACATGTGTGATATGATGATGTCATGATGATGATGACATGTGTGTGATATAATAATGTCATGATGACGATGATATGAGTACGACATGATGATACACATGTATGTGTTATGATTGTGGTGATGATGCATGATAGTATATGCATGGCTTCAAGGTAAGTAATGCCTGCAATGCATGTATGACTTGTATGATGCATTGAGTGGTTATTGGATTCCTTTACCTGCGGAGTGGTTGTACTCACCCCTTTTGGGGACCAACATTTCAGATTAGTAGATGGATCGAGTGATTGGATATAACCGTGAGGAGGAGGACAGTAAAGGAAGGAGCCTTTCGACGCTGACACTGATCGATGGACTTTAAGTATACGACTGTTGGAGGAGATGTCGGTCATCTTTTGAAGTATAGCCATGTATAGAAAACTATGGCATTTCGATGTACCGACTAAAGGTGTCCATCTGCTTTATGTAAATAAAAGTGTACGGCTTTAACTTTTATAAGATGTTTAGTAGGTGTGCATCATTTTCTGAATATAAGGAAGGGAGTTTGTTGGATGTGCTTCCATATATGGATTGCGCAAGGGACCTATCAAAAAAAAAAATGTAAACCCCCATGGTTGTATGGACCCGCTGCAATTAAAAAGGTATTAGAGTGACATGTCAATAGGAAAAGTGAAAGGTAAGCGAACTGTGGCGACCCTAACGGATCAGGGGCTGTCGAGGGGCGCCACAGCTAATCCAACTGTACACCAAAAAGAACCCTCAAGTTTAGCATTACAGTCACTCGGACCTAGAGCACTCAGATCCTGTCGAGTCATAGCCGAAGGCGAACGGGTCAATCTCTAGCGGAGCGGGGACAGCATCCTCCACAGCACCATTAGGAGAGTCCAGCTCCATGGGATCCCAGTCTGCATCCTTGGGGCCCCTAACGAGCGACTCATCAACACCTCTCAAAGGACCTATCAGCATGTCACCATTCCAAATGAACCACGCCTGGAACCTATGGGGTATCCATTGCCTCGTTCCCTCACCACCTGGATGGTTGTGAGATACTTCTCATACAAAGATGCCCCACCTAGGAAACTGTGCTGCGTCACAACAGTATCCCAGTCCTTAGGGATACCAAACCTCATTGGTAAAGTGCCATCTTAAAGACTTGGAAGTGGTTATACAATAACCAGTGAGATATAAATCTTAGCGAGTCCTCCTCTAAGCCCTCGATTAGAACACCAACTGAACTTAGGGTATCTCATCAGAACCACCCCACAACAAGCAATAACCAACAGTCAATTCGCATACAACCTTACCTAGTATGCCATACCCTACATGATATCACTTAGCATGATACATACTAAGCACATGGCTACTAGAAGATGCAGTTCATCAATCATACACGAATCCCATCACAAGCGATCTTTCTTGACAATTGTTACACCCTACATGTTGTCGATTCATGTGTGCGTGGCATAAACAATGTGCTTAACTCATGCATGACCAAAATCAACAATGTAATGATTCTCATGCATTCTTGCACATTAGTGTGCCACTCATCGCGCATCAATCGGTCATACGAGTCCATCAATTCAATCAATCTAATTGATATCATACAATTGACGCGATCTATCAATTCATACCATCTTTTCAACCATACCATCTATTCATTCATCGATACAATCACTGTTCACACAAGTTGAAATGGATGCAATGCTCTCACAAGCTGATATAGATGGTAGCTCGCACAAGCTGATAAATGAATCGTTGCTCTCACAAGCTAATAAACAATCATTGCTCTCACAAGCTAACATACAGTGCTCACACAAGTTGACAATAATGCTCACACAAGTTGATATTGATGCTCACATAAGCTACTATGATATTTAAAAACCACACTCGGTATCAAAACCCGACATCCCGTATTTTCAAGTTAAATGCCAAAACTTCACAATCACCACATAATTGTACAATTTAATAATCAATTTATACAAACTAACCACACCATTGTGATCATTACTAAATTTTAACGACCGGCACTCCTAGCATAATTTCCGGAAAATATACAATTCATGCGGATGTTTAAGCAATAACACATCCATTCACTTTATAGAATCAACATACATGAATTTTCGACACACTTTTCGTATTCTAGATGAACAGTACGCGTGAAAAGCGTTTTGTGAACAGTAACTCGTGAAACAGTGCACTTGAACAGTTTTTTGTGAATAGTGTCGCGTGAACAGTAAATTTCCATAATTTAATAAAACATAAATTAAATTCAGTAATCACTAAAACAATAATTAACATAAGGAATATAATCAATTAAACTAAACATGCTTAATTAATCTCATAAGCATCATTAAGCTAATACAGTAAAATTAAGCTAAACTAATCCTAGCCATTAATCTAACCACCTATCTTAGGATTAATATAACTTAATTAAATCACCTAAACTAGAATTAACACTAATTAAACTAACCCTAAGCAAGTTTAGGCTCTAATCAAAGGATTAGTAGCTAAACTCACCCGTTAAGCAAGCCGGAGACACCGACGCGGCAGCGACGATGATGGCTACGCACCGGGACCTCTACCACAACAATCCAAGGTGGTCCTAAGCTCAGCACAGCAACCACATCTCGACTCCCTCTAAAAATCTAAAAAATAGGCCTGCCGAAGGAGAAAAAAGTTGGACGGCTTGGTTGGAGCTCCGGTGAGGGGGTTGGTTGGCAACCGGCGACTCCCTAGGGTCAGGGAGGACTCATGTTTTCACCAAAAGGTCAGTTGGAGCAGAAACTGAAGGAAGAGGAAAATGAAGGTGTCCCAAATTGCTTTCTTTTTCCATTTAAAGCCAAAATCCTTATTTGAAGCCAAATCTCACAAGATCCCAACATATAAACAGTTTGGGCTTTCCTTTCTTAACAATTCCAAATGTCCCTATCATAGGCAACATCCAAGGAAAACATGTTTCCCTATTTGAAATTTCAAAGGTCTTCGATGCTTATCCGTGTAGCTTTTTTGGTGGCTCTACGCGGTCTTTAATTTGTCCTTGATGACTGCAACTGAATCCACTAATTGCTGAACTAACTTTGGATCTATAAACTTCTACACTCTGACTTCATCCCAACAAACTAGAGTTCTGAACTCTCTGATATACCACGCTTAAAATGGTGCCATCTGAGCGGTCTACTGACTACTATAGTGTGCTTCTGACAAGATCTCTTCCTCATACTCCACATCGTCAGGTACACACAATCGTTCACAAAATTTTAGTGTTCCCTCCTCGGTAGCTTGAAAATGTGCCTTTCTCAATCCTATATCTTCGTATAAAATTCTCTGGATATAAGGATCGGTCAACTGCAACATCAAATTTTAGCTGTACTTCTGGTTCAATTCTGAGAATGGCCATAAGACTTAAAAGGCGGCCTACCTTAGATTTGAAACTGAATCACCAACTTCTTCGAGTAAAATCCACTCCCGAGTCACCATTTGCGCAATCGATCACTTTCAATTCAATGCATCTATAACTTCACTAGCTTTTCCGAGGTGATACAGGAGATTGCAATCATAGTCCTTGAGACTTTCCATCCGATGACACTGTCTCTTGTTTAATTCTTTCTTAATCCTCAACTAATGATGACCCATACTCAGGTTGACCTATGAGAACATTAGAGCTCCCTGTAACCAATCAAACAGATTGTCAATTCTTGGCAACTGATACTTGTTCTTGATTGTCACCCGGTTGAGTTGTCGGTAGCCGATGCAAAGGCACAACGACCCATCTTTCCTTCTCACAAACCGAACTGGTTCGCCCCTAAGGTGATGCACTAGGATGTATAAATCCTTTATCCAACAATTCCTGCATCTACATCATCAGTTCTTTCAAAGTTCCACGCGTGAGTGGGGTTCGGTTCATACTTTCTCGAATGACTATCGTGACCCGATCTCGTCGCCCCTCGAAAAGTCCAAGGAGGGGAAGGTTGGATTTAGGGGTACTTGATTACGAGAGTTTTCTCACGAGATCGCGAGCTCTCCCAAGCTCGTACCCCGCGTGACAGTGAGTTTATTTATGCGGTCTAATTGTTTATAACAACCTAAAAATATACAGGAGTCGCCACTAGCCTCATTTTTTTAGGGTCGAGAGTGTTCCCTCGATTTCTATGCAACCGGATATCTAGGTTCGGGGACTTGGGTTACGTTAATATTGCTATTAGCGCACTTTCGCTACATAAATAGTATGTTGTGTTTTTCCTAACATGTTCATGCGTTTCTTTTTACATTTTCGGGATCATCAATTCCTAGACTAAGTGATCATGCGTAGTTGATCATTTTCATGCTATTCTATTTCTAAAAAGAAAGGAAAACAAACAATGAAAATGAAATTGCAAGACATGAAGTAAACAATCAAGAAAATTAGTAAATCTATCATGCAAACCTAAAAGAAAGTATAAAAGAGAAATATATATGGGAAAAAGAGAGAAAAACCCGCAACTTGTCAAGTTTTATACAACAAATGAAGCCCGAGACATATGTCGGGAAAATGGGTATTACATGAAAATGGTCGGAATGGACATCGACCTCCACCATCTTCACGCCTTCTCCATCTTCAAGGTCCTAATCTAAACCTAATCTAAGAAATTTATGACTAGGTGCATACAAGTTAAAGAAACAATCATCACAACTATGATCAAAGCAATTGGGGTAGAACCCATGTATGATTGGCTCTAAGAAAAAAGCACAGAAATCAAGCACTTTATAAAGAGCAACTTTCCTGAATGGAATTTCCTGAGGCATATCAAGTTCAAGTAAAGTTAAATTCATGGCCGAAAAGCAACAATCTCTAAAGCATGCAAATCAATCATAAGCAAATCAGAGAATGATGCATGATAACTGATTTGTTAAGCCACCTAATCAATGCACGAAAATCATGAAATTTGAACACGACGTAGGGTTAAATGTGAAGAAAAAGTTTGATTTAGACATTTAACCCTAAATCCATGTGCAAAAGGCCACACAAATCCATTAACATTGATATGTGACTTGTCATTAGGAGCAAAATGCATAACAATTTAAATTGCTACATGTCAACTTGAATTCTAAGGTTACTTGACCTTAAAAATTCTCAAATTTTAGCATGGGATGGATATGGATATTATGGACAGCTTTAATTGAGAATTTATCCTCAAGATCATTATGTATAAGATCACACAAAATTGGTAAACAGTCAGATTCATAGAGACAAGACAGCACTGCAAGTCAAGACAAATTCAGACTTCAAAACTTGATCTAAAAAAAGAAAAAGAAAAGCAGAGCAAATGATGGGCAAATTGGACGAACTAGGAATCGTTAGAAAGCTCAAGGTGTCCTTTACAAATTCCTATTAGGTGACAATTGCAATTTAGGTCTTTTTCTAGCTCAAGCAAAGCTATTTGTATAAGTGGTCAGATCAGATCATAACAAGCAGAACACATCAGCAGATTAGTGCTCTTTGCAAGAAGCATCAGGCAGGGCAAATGATGGCCAAATCACACATATGATATGCCTATGGAAAGCTTGAGAAGTATATTACAAATCTCTAGAAGACATTAAGTCCTAATAACATCATCTGCCAGCTCATTCCAAGGACCGAAGCATATCAGTCAAAACAGGCATACGAATTTCCACATCAGAGTAGAACACAACAATTTCCCAGAATTACTTCCTGACTTTTAAAGAAGATTTCATGTGGCTAATGATATTGGATAAGGGTGTATTATAGCTCGTTGGAAAGCTAGTCGAACCATCTTCAACTCTCATGCAGGCATCAAACATAGAAAACCACAGCAATCAACTCGTATCAGGTCATTTGTACAAAAGGTCATCCAAAACAGAGAAACAATCAGAACAGCAAAATTTCAAACAAAGTCAGGGATATTCTAGACATATTCGACCTGTGTAAATGATCTTCAATTATCACGAAATTTTTATTTGATATAGATTGGAACCTAATGAACAACTTTCATTTAGGCATCAACTTTAGAATCTAATCACAAAAAAAATCACGTGAAAATGGCAAACAACACAGGTCATTAAAGGCATGAAAATAGAACACTCAATCATTTACAAATTGTAGCTCCGAATTTCTAGAGAATACAAATGATCACAATCAACATATTGATCATCTATTATCCATTGCGACATCTATGCAATCAGAATTGTGACAGAGCACGCGAGACTACAAATTGTGATTGTTTGATGACAAATTGCCATGAAATTGAAGCCATATATTCTCACAAATACATATAAGTTTACTTAATCAAAATGACATCAATCCATAATCAAACTAACCTCAAGTTGGAATCAAATGCACACCCACTCATGGGATATCAAGACATGGTCAGCATTTGGTATATGTAAGCTCATAACTACTACAATTGTAAAATTGCCAAGAACAGCCGAGGGCAATCCCAACATTAGCATTTGCTTAAAAAACATTCAAACACAATATGAAGGGCAGACTAAATCAAAAGTTATGACCATTAAAATCTGCTGCCAGAGTATCTACATCAGGAAAGGTCAGATGCAAAAGGGCCAGCAACCTTTTTTTGTTTACCTATGTATGTTGCATAGAGAGCTATGTATTGCTAACTAATATATATATATACTCATGGAGTTCACCATCATGATCAGCATGTTATTACTCGATATAGAGAGCATATATATGAGGCAGCCCAGAGAATTATTCTGTTGATTGATGTTCGATGATTCTTCTAAATGTTAGTATGGGAGATAAAAATAGGCCAATAGCGAAGATGTTATCCAATCGAACCAAAGATAGGGCCGAGAGAAAAAATGCGACAGATCATGACAAGGTAAAGCGACCGAGCCACAGAGAACAATCCAAGAGGGAGAAATAGAGAGAAAAAGAAATTAACCTAAAATAGAGCAAAAATATACTCAAAACAAGACCTCCACTCACAGACTTTTTTGTCATTTATCAGCAGAGCACTTCTCAACAGATCGTTTCACAAGTTGCATGTAACTAGATACACCATAGAAGACAACTAATGACGAAAACGAAAAGGGACAGATCAAGCATGCCAAGAATGTCGATTCACGTAGAGCTAGAGAGGGTGATCAGTTCACTCACCAGTCCGTACTACCGGGAAGGAGAGATCACTGAACCGCGGTGAGTAATTGGGCAAACGAAACAAAGAAAAGATCGGAAGCTGTTGTCGACGCCGTTGTCGCTGCAGCTGTCACTACCACCGTCGCCGCGATCGAGCAAACCAGAGAGAGAATAAAAGAGAGAGGGAGTCCAAGAGAGAAAACCCCCAGCGAATCCCCGACCGCCGGCCTTCAATCTCTAAGAGCAATCCGCCGAATCAGGAAACCTAGAGAAAGAATCTCCAATCGAGCACTGTTACTACAGGTTGGCTTCGGCGAATCAGATCTAGCGAAGCCAGAATCGCTGGCGTCCTTGTCGCCGTGACCATCGTCACCTCTGATCAAGCTCAGATCGATCGAACCTTTGGTGATAATCCTAACTGATCGAGCTCAGATCCATCAAAATCCCTTGAACCAAAGGCGATCAAGAAGGAGAAACCGACTTGCCAGAGAGAATCTACTTTCGAGAGAGAATGCGAGCGTCCTCAGATCTAGAGAGAGAGTCTCCGAGGAGAGAGAGAACGAGTGGGCACCGAGAGCCTCTGAGGGAGAGAGGGGGTTGTTACCGCTGAACAACCGAAGAGAGATCGAGATCCAGAGAGCCAGAGAAAGAATCCATGTCCGAGCATTTGAGAGCCCCAGAGAGCATGAGAGAGCAAGAGAGAAAAAAAAAAAGCAAGCCCCAAGAGAGAGCGGGAGAGAGAGACCCCTTTCATAGAGAGTCGCGAGAGCGTTTTAAGAGAGAACTCGTGAGAGAGAATCCGTGCGCCTCCCTTCTTCCTTTTCTATTATTTTTTCTTTTTCTCTCCTTTTTCTTTTTCGTTTTCCTTATTTCTAATTTTTTTTCTCTTTTCATTTTATTTCATTTTTTTGTTTTCTTTTTATTTATTTTTTGGCTCTTTATTTTTTTTATATTTTTGCAAAATGGATGATTAAATTGTCGACGAAAATTTGGTGTCAACAATGACCTTGATGGCGTCAACTGACTTCTCGATAATCCCATCACAAGGCCCATCGGGATGTGTTCCCACTTTCACTCGGGAAACTCCAAAGGTTGCAAAAGTCTTCCAAAACCAGATGCAATCATTAGCATTAATGCGGTAGTCAACTTGTGCTTAAGTTCTTGAAAACTACACTCGCACCTATTTGTCCCTACGAACTTCTTTGCCTTCTTCGGCAATCTAGTCAGAGGTACATCTATTGCTAAAATTCTCCTTACAAACCTGTCTGTAAAACTTATCAACCCAAAGAAACTTCTGATCTTTGTCACTATCATCGATGTTGGCCAATTCATCACGGCTTTAGTCTTGGTTAGGTTCACGGAAATCCCATCCATGTTCTTGCAAGGTCTGAAGCACTGCCCTTTAAACGTCTTTCATACTCTTTTGGACTTCTAGAGTATACCCAGATGTCGTTGATAAACATTATCACGACTCGATCTTCTTTTCAAAGAGCAAACCGAATGATTCCTCAGGAAACGTGTCAAAAAACTTCCATACCATAGCAATGTTCTCCACTTTCGGTTCCTCAACTGTCATATCCACTACACTGGCCAAATAACCTCGGCAACCCACATCCAGTCACCGAGTTGTCTTAAATGACGACATTAAACAAATGAGGATCCTTTAAGATTTTTGACAAACTCGAAGTCATGTTTTCACCGAAAGGTCAGCTGGAGCAAAAACTAAAGGAAGAGGAAAATGAAGGGGAGAGAGAGCTGCAACGGTTTCGAGTTAAAGAGGGGGAGAGAGAGTGATGTGAGGGCTGGTGTCACACCTCCTTTAGGGCCATTGAAGGCTTGCTTCAATTCTCCAAGCACATGACCTCATCTTATCTCTCTTCTTTTGCCCTTATCCACTAGCTTATAGGGGCAATTTGGTCATTTCCACTTGCACAAATTACAAATCTAACCTTGGGCTGAAATTGCTGCATGGGCCTAAGAAATGGGCTAGGCCATGAATAGGAATTGGCTTGGGAATTGGTTGGGCTTGAAATGGCTAAGGATTGGCTCATGGGCTTTGAACATGAATGATTGGTTTGGGCCCAATGGGCTCATTTACTAGTCTTAGGCCCACTATGGTGTCTGTCCCACCTTGGGCCTAAGGCCCACACTGACTTGGCCAGGCCCACGTCTTCATGGGCTCACTTCCTCGGTCTGAAAATCCATTTTTCCAATTGCTCGGCTTAACTGGCGCTATCGACTATTGAAGTAACTTCATCCAAAGTCCGTCCCGAACGTTCCTAATAATTCAAAATCCAATCTTTAGTTCTCATACCATGTCAATTTTGCCCAATGCCATTTCGGGTACAACTCAAATTGACGGGCGGCTCCGAGGATTCTCACGTAATCGACTCATGTCACATCACGTTCAAGATATCTCAACGCATGGACATCCTTGACTACATGAAATTACAGAGGATAGATTCTTATTTCAAAGTGCACAATTACTGAGGATCAACATAGGGTCATTCATGGATTCGATAACAGTAAACGAAATCACACATCGTTCAATTATGTTATGTCCGTGAATCGACTTCTAGTCGTCCCTAGAATCAGCCTGCCTTTCTACAGGATCGTCCTCACGCAAGTTTCACAGTCAAGTCATTTTCCTAGGTCGAGTCCTTTAGTCGTACGAGTTCTATCCTCATTAGCCTTTCCCCTCAACGTTAGTATCTCAGGAGTGATCAATCCCGAGTAAGATCAACCAATAATGCATTGACAAACTTCACATTCATTCATCCCTCAGAGGGCTCAAATTTTAGAATGCCCCAACTTGCTCTTTTCTATCCACTATCTAAACCAGGCTTTCAACGTATGACACTCGGTCATCCATGTCCAATTCTTCAAAATTAAGCATGTGGGTCGGGTTAGGCTCACACTTCCTCAACATCGACATGTGAAAGACGTCATGCACTTGCACCAATCTCGGCAGCAACGTAAGATGATACGCTAGGGCCCCAATTCTGTCTAAAATTTCAAATGGACCTACGTACCTCGAACTCAATTTTCCTTTCTTTCCAAAGCACAAACTTGGAATTCCGATAATCTCTCATTGGTGACACTTTCAGAAAAACGTGATCACCAACTTGGAATTCCAATAATCTCTGGCGCTTGTCTATGTAAATTTTTTGCCTTCTTTGTGTGGTCTTTAATTTGCCTCTGATTATTGCCACGGCATCTACTGACTGCTGGACCAACTCTGGCCCTGTGATCTTCCTTTCCCAAACTTCATCCCAACACACTAGTATTCTGCACACTCTGTCATACAACTTTTTAAATGGAGCCATCTGGATGCTCTGTTGATAACTGTTGTTGTAGGCAAATTCCACCAAGTGTAGCTTATCTTCCCAACTTCCATTGAAGTCTAGTACATAAGCTCTCAGCATGTCCTCGAGGGTTTGAATTGTCCTCTCAGACTAGCCATCCGCCTGAGGATGATATGTCATACTGTACTGCAGCTTTGTAACTAAAAGCACTTTACAAGTTCTTCTAAAAAGCGGCAGTAAATCTCGGATCTCAATCTGAGGTTGTCGTAACCAGCACTCCATGCATTCGAACTACTTGACACACATATAGGTCAGCGTGTCTATCCAGACTGAGGTCTTTTTAAACTACAATAAAATGAGCCGACTTTGTTAGTATGTTGACTACCACCCAAATCAAATCATTTCCTCTCTGACTCCTTAGTAGTCCGATCACGAAATCTATTGTGCTATGCTCCCATTTCCATTTTTGGATTTTGAGAGGTTGCAGAAGTCCTCCCAGCTTGTAATGTTGGCATTTTACCTGCTAACACATCAAACACTTGGTGACATACTTGGCGATGTCCGCCTTCATACCTGACCACCAATAGTGTTAATGCAGATTTTGATACATCTTAGTACTTCCAGGATCAATGCTGTTGCTACTACAATGTGCTTCAAATAAAATATCCTCTCTAAACTCCACATCGTCAAGCATAACCAAACGTCCTCGGAACCTCAGTGTTCCATCATCAAAAATTTGAAAGTTAGCATTTCTTTTCTCAGTGTCTTCTTGTAGAATCTTCTGTACATCTGGATCTGTTGGTTGGAGTAGCTTGATTCTGATCTAAACATTCGGTTTAAGGGTGGCCATAAGACTTGAAAGGTGCCCTACCTTGAACTTGAATATCGAATCTCAAGCTCTCTTGATTAGGTTCCACTTCTTAATCAATATATGAGCAACTGAAGACTTTCGAATCACGCATCGACGACCTTATTCGCTTTTCCTGGGTGATATAGAATATTACAGTTGTAGTCTTTCAGTAATTCCATCCATCTGCATTGTCTCATGTTCAACTCCTTTTGAGAGAATAGGTACTTGAAGCTTTGATGGTCCGTGAAGATCTGGAATCTTTCTCCACACAGATAATGTCTCCAAATCTTCAAGGCAAAAATAATTGCCGTGAGCTCTAAGTCATGCGTCGAATAGTCCTACTCATGAGGCCTCAACTGTCGGGAGGCGTATCTAACTCTACCATGTTGCATCAACACGCAACCCAATCCTCTTAATGACGCATCGTTGTAGATCTCGAATCCTTCAAGACCGGATGAAATAGTCAGCATATGTGTGGTAATCAGCTTCTCCTTTAGCTCTTGAAAACTACGCTCGCACTTGTTTGTCCACACAAATTTCTCTTATTTCTTCAGGAGTTTTGTCAGTAGAGATGCTAAAAATGAGAACCCTTCCACAAACCGTCTATAATAACCTGCCAAACCCATAAAACTTCTAATTTCTGTCAGTGTAGTCAGTCTTGGCCAATTGATTATGGCTTCTATCTTGCTTGGGTTCACAGAAATTCCTTCACCTAAGATAACATGTTCTAAGAAAGCAACACGAGTCAACCAAAACTCGCACTTGCTAAATTTAGCGTACAACTAATGGACTCTCAGCTTTTGTAGCACTAATCTCAGATGACTCTCGTGCTCCTCATTAATCCTTGAATATACGAGAATATCATCGATGAACACAATCACAAACTGATCCAGATATTCCTTGAATATTACGTTCATCAAATTGATGAAGGCAGTTGGAGCATTTGTCAACCCGAATGGCATCACTATGAACTCATAATGACTATACTGAGTACAAAATGCTGATTTAGGAATGTCCTCCTTCCTAATTCTCAGTTGATGATATCTCGTCCTCAAATTGATTTTCAAGAATATTGACACTCCTTGCAATTGATCGAACAAATCATCGATCCTCGGGAGTGGATACTTATTCTTGATCATTACCTGATTGAGTTGCCGATAGTTGATATACAGATGCAACGAACCATCTTTCTTCTTTATAAACAAAACTGGTGCTCCCCAAGGTGATGTACTGGGACAAATAAATCCTTTGTCCAGTAACTCTTGCATCTGGACCTTCAGTTCCTTTAACTTAGATAACGCCATCCGATAAGGAGTCTTAGACATCGGCTCTATCCTGAGTGCTAACTCGATCACAAACTCGATTGCTCTCTCTAGCGGTAGTCCTGGCAATTCTTTTGGAAAGACATCTCGAAATTCTTGCACGACTAAAATGTCTTCCATCTTCAACTTCCCATCCATGACAGTTGCCAGGTACCCTTGACAACCCTCGTCTAACAAACGAGTTACCTCTAACGATGAGATCAAGACAATCGAGGGACCTCCTTGACTTTCGACAAACTCAGAGCTCTCACCCTCTATCAGGTCAAACCGAATCGCTTTGCGATAACAGTCCATCTTAGCTCGTTGCTTGGTGAGCCGGTCCATACCAATAATTAAATCAAAGTCATACATGACTAGGACTAATAAGTCTATTTTCCCCACTCCTCCATCTTTTGTTCTTGGGCCATACCTGAAAAATACTGATCCTTGAAAGCTCCGAGGAAGGCATCCCACATCAAGATCACACCTTTAGGAAATACTGTATCCTTGGCAGCTCTCCACTAGATGTTGGCATTGCCCTGCAATTGGTAGATGGCAAGGGTTACCTTCTCCGCTTCAGTGCACATCAGAAGTGCAAAGGTTTTCTCCAAATCTCAGATCCTTAATGAAGCAGCCTCAAGGTCTCCAATACTCGTGAATCTTGGCAGACTCAGCTTCAGGAATTGCTCCACCATCTTATGGATCGGCCTTTCTCTCTATGCCACGATGTTCTCAAGTTGAACCTTAGTAGATGCAGCAACAAGTGTGGTAGCCGGTGTAGCAGCAGCAACGGCTTGATTCTATGCCTGCGGTGCCATCACATCTTTCATGGCCTTTAGCGCTTGCATAATCCCCTCTATTATGGAATCACCAAGGGCTGCTATTTTAGCACCTACTACAGGTGGTGCCATTCCACTCGCGTTAGCCTAAGTTGGCACTCAACTTCAGCCTCCTCCCGTACCAACCCTTGTTGGTGTTCTACCCTGAATCATGGCCCGAACGGTCCCCTTGGAAGGAGTTCTTTGCTCCTGATCACCCATGGCTTAGATTTATCTACTAACACCTGCTTCCAATTCCACACCGAATTAGAAACAGAGCAATCTAAAATACAAGCAAGTCAACCACTCAGCTACCACAAACATGCACCAGTATGAATTTAAAGGTCCTTCCAACTACTATCACATAATCCATCGCACCTTATCACTTCAATCTTAACCGTTGCTCTAATACCACCAAAACGGGGATATCACGCCCCGATCCTCGAGCGCGTGCCCATCCCTCACCTAGTCGATTAAATAGCGACGTCCCAGGACACATCGCTGACCCTTTCATTTAATATGCAAATGGAAGCATATAAATAAATCCCCAGGCAATATAACAATGGGATAGAAAAGTAGGGCCATATTTTTCAAACTTGAAAAACCATAACCACATTTTCTTACAAAGCAAACCTTATAGTATATATTACAATACTATTAACAAAGTCAAATCTATCACACAAATTTATCTTCTTTCTTTAGGAGTTTTATCAGTGGCGATGCTAAAGATGAGAACCCTTCCACAAACCGTCTATAATAACCTGCCAAACCCAAAAAAACTTCTAATTTCTATCACTATAGTCAATCTTGGCCAATTGAGCCCAGCTTTTATCTTGCTCAAGTCCACAGAAATCCCTTCACCTGAGATAACATGTCTTAAGAAAGCAACACGAGTCAATCAAAACTCGCACTTGCTAAACTTAGCATACAGCCTTCAAGGCTGTAGATATGCAAATTACCGACTCCAATAATATAGGACTGACTCCTATCATCTTAACGTATTGCTCGGCAATGAAGGAATGGGTTGTTCTCGGATCAAACAAAGCAAAAGCCGGATGGTCGTTCAACGAAACCATACCTATGATCACATCAAGCGCCGCTTCTGCCTAACCTTGTGTGATGACGTACATGGTGCCTTGCACTAGAGGTCTCAACAGCCCTCCCTATGGCGCATTCTGAGTGGCATACCTTATGATCTGATTGATCTGCATTGGCAGCGGTAGCTCTAGTTGCCATCTTGGCCTTCTACCACAATTTCTAGCTATGTGGCCCTGTTGGCCACATTCAAAACATGTTCCCAGCCGAGCTTGGCATGGGGTTGACCTGTGTCGTCTTCCACAAAAATGACACACTTCTTTCCTGTTTGGCACTGGTCTGCCAATTCCACCCTTCTTGTTGGGTGGTGTATGGAATCTACCTCCGGTCATGGGTCTCTTCCCATGGTGGATTCCTTCTCGATGAGAGCTGAACCTCGATCCAGATGAGGCAACTTGCTCGTTCAAACTTGTCTCTATCATCTAAGCTCGACGATAGACCTCTCGAGAACTTGTTAGATCTGACGGTAGAAGAGGTTGTTTTAGTTTAGAACGAAGACCACTTCTGAATCTTTGGGCTTTCTCTTCTAGGTCGTTGTCCAATCTTGGCGCATATTGTGAAAGTTCCGCAAACTTGACCACATACTGGTCGACAGACATCGATCCCTAACGAAGGCGCTGGAACTCCTCCATCTTTTGTTCTCGAGCCATACCCAAAAAATACTGATCATTGAAATCTCTGAGAAAGGCATCCCACACTTGGATCACACCTTTAGGAAATACTGTATTCTTGGAGGCTCTTCACCAAATGTTGGCATTGCCCTGCAACTGGTAGACATCCAGGGTTACCTTCTCAACCTCAATGCACATCAGAAGTGCAAACGTTTTCTCCAAATCCTGGATCCAAAGTGAAGCGGCCTCAGGGTCTCCAGTACCCGTGAGTCTTGGCGGACTCATCTTCAGGAACTACTCCACCATCTTATGGATTGGCCTTTCTCATTGTGCCACGATGTTCTTAGGTTGAACCTCAGCAGGTGGCGGCGGCCGGTGCAACAGCAACAGCGGCTTAAATCTATGCCCATTGTGCCATCACATCTCTCATGGCCTCTAGCGCCTATATAATCCCCTCTATTCTGGGATCACCAGGGGTTGCTACCTTAGCACCCACTGCAGATGGTGCCATTCCACTCGCGCTAGCCTGAGTTGGCGCTCGACCTCGGTAAGCTCAGGTACTGACCAGGGTCGGTGTTCTACTCCGAGTCATGGCCCGAACGGTCCTCTTGGAAGGAGTTCTTTGCTCCTAATCGCTCATGGCTTAGCTTTATTTATTGAAACCTGCTTCCAATTCCACACCGAATTAGAAATACAGCGATATAAGGTACTGGCAAGTCTACCACTCAGCTACCACAGACATGCACCGGTATGAATTTAAAGGTCTTTCCTACTACTATCCCATAATCCATCGCACCTTATCACTCCAATCTTAACCATTGCTCTGATACCACCAAAACGGGAATGTCACGCCCTGATCCTTAAGCTCGCTATGACACCCCTCGACGGCCCCCGATCCATTAGGGTCGCCACTGTTTGCTTCTCTTTCACTTGACTTGATAATGTAATACTCTGATACTAAGGAATTTCATTATAATTCATGAATCATTGGGGTTTACATCTTTTAGATCGGTCCCTGCGCAATTTATATGGCGGAAGCACATCCATTAACTCCCTTCCTTATTTTTAGAAAACGATGCCCACCCACTAAACATTTATAGATAAAAGCCGAACACTTTTATTTACTTAAACTAGATGGACATCATTCATCAATACATCAAAAATGTCATAGTCTTCTATACTTAGCTATACTTCAAAAGATGACTGACATCTCTTCCAATAGTCGTATACTTAAAGTCCATCGATCAGTGTTGGCGTCCAAAAGTTCCTTCATTTGCTATCCTCCTCCTCTCGGTCATATCCAACCACTTGATCCATCTACCGGTGGTAGTGGCAGTAGAGGTATCTTATCTAGTCTGAAATGTTAGTCCCCAAACGGGGTGAGTACAACCATTCAGCAGTAAAGATCCACCAAACTACACAAAGCACATATCATTCATGCTATCAACCATACATTTCCATGCAGTTGTGCATATATTACCATGCAATCATGCATATCTTGCCATGCCATCGTGCATATACCACCATGATTCATATCATCCATGTTATCAAGCATACATCGCCATGAGATCCATTGATGCTTTCATGATCACATTTTCAATATCAAATAACATAAATTTACTTTCATAAGCAAATCATGCATCATGTCATATGCATACACCTATGCACATGATTCAATTTCAGTTCTTATCTTTCATAAGGATCTCATCATTTTTCATTAAGGGACCAATGTTTGGATCCCACAATTTTTCGCTCGCACTTTATTTGGCATCGCGAGGGCCTCCGACACACACCTCTGGGCATTCGGCACACACACTCCAGGCATCTCGTATCCCAACTAGCATCACAAGGTATCTCCGGGGCTCGCCATGAAAATGGTTACCCCTACCGTTCGGGCATGTATCATAATACAACCGGGCATCTCGACACTCTCAGGGAAAACCTCTAGGCATGTATTTATAATACAATTAGGCATTCGGCACAAACTTCCGGGCATCCCAACACTCCTGGGGCATCGTCAGCTCACACCTCCGACGATCTCGTTATTATCACAATATATAATCTCATATATATCTCATTTTCATCATGGCATTTGATGCAACAATATCAAAGATCTAAACCATCTTTTGATGTCACATGATATGCCAAACATCACCATATATGTAGCATATATATCCACTCAAGACATAATATTTCGTAGGGCAGTCCATTTATTCTTGAAAATACAGCAAATTTCGGATAAAGCATAATGCACTTCTTTAATAAAAATTCTGGGAAAATTAGTAAACGATCTCAATAAATTCTGAAAATTTAACACGATATAAACAAGATCATGAGGAAGATATTTCATGTAGAACACTATGTCAAGAAAGTTTCACATCAATCACATAAATCCATACATCACAACAAAAGAAATTCCAGTACCACTTTTGCACAGTTTCGGAAATAATTTCGATTAAACCCTTAAATGAACTCCGAAAATTCTGAGATTTAATATGTTATAACTGAGATCTAAAGGTAAAAGTCTCATGAAGAAATCGAAGTTTAATAATTTTTATAATTCTTCCTATCTCTTGGTTCACTATCTAGATTCATCCTTTTCAAAGAAAATTGTTTTCCCCGATCATTACTTGTCCATTTATCCTCAAATTTTAGTATGTTACTCCTCAAGATGTCTTTTACAATGATCATCAAGAACACGAGATCAAATTCGAACTAGATAATTTCACAAAATTCACGGAATCACAACAGATCAACATAACAGTTTCCAGATCTAGCTTCATCAAAGAAAAATGGTTTCATCAAACTATACTTGTCCGTTTCCTTTCAAATTTTGATATGTTATTCTCCAAGAAGTTCTTTACAACTTTTATCCAAAAGTCGAAGTCAGATTCCAACTAGAACATCGCACGCAACTCACGAAATCACCAAAGGTCGACATAACAGTTTCTAGATCTAGTTTTTTCAAAGGAAAATCATTTCACCAACCAATACTTGTCCGTTTCATCTCAATTTTAAGTATGTTAATCTTTAAGAAGTCCTCTAAAACTTTTATCAAGAAGTCAAAGTCAGATTCCAACTAGAACATTGCATGCAACTCACGAAATCATCAGAGGTCGGACTGTTTTTCCAAAAACAGAATACTAGGCTAGAAGTCAACTCCTATAACTTCGAAATTTCACACTTCATCCACATCCGAGATTCACCATTCACCACACAGAAAACACAGCAAGCAAGGGATAGATAAATGGACTCTACTTGCCTCTAATTCAAGCAAAACACAGCAAGAAAATGGCGGCTTGACGGCGGGACTCGGTGGCTTGACGGTGGCGACAAACCTCCTCCTTCATCCTCACATGCTCGCTCTCCCTCTCTCTCTCTCTCTCTCTCTCAATCCACCCACTCTCCCTCTCTTTCTTTCCCCTTCATCAATTGAAATCATTTGGTTTGCATGGTTAACGCCACTTGCCTCTAGGGGAAAAACACTTGGCAAGCTTCTCTTGCCACTTGTGGATTTTCATGCAAAGAAGATGGGCCTCATTTGGCTAGGCTTGGGCCAGCCTTGGTCGACTACTTCATGGGCTCCTTGGGCCAGGCCTCTTGGCCCACTTTGGATCCAACACTTTTGGGTCTAAAGTCCAACTTTTAAATAACCCAAAACAATACTAAATAAGCCCATAATTGCTCTTAACAATTTACTTTAATCCCCACTTAATTTCATAATCTCAAATACTCACATGGCCATAAAATTTTGTAATATAAATCAATAAAAATCTAGCTTATAAAGTACATGTCCAAGAATAAAAATTTGCTATCAATTTATGCTTTAATACAAATCCTTAATCACTCATGGACATAGGATATATTTCCAACCAAATAATTGTCCATTAAAATGCTCGGCCTTAATCTATTACAATTTTTCGGTCTAGTGGCCACAACATACTTCAACGACACAACCATTCACTTTTCCATAGGTCGTAACGCCTCTAGAAATTGCCATGATATTTTGGGATGCCACACACGCGCCTATCCCTCACCTAGTTGATTAAATAGCGACATCCCATGACACATTGCCGACCCTTCCATTTTAATATACAAGCGGAAGCATATAAGTAAATCCCAGATAATAAAATAATGGGATAGAAAAGTAAGGCCATATTTTTCAAACCTAAAAAGCTACAACCACACTTGTATTCAAAGCAAACCTTATAGTATATATTACAATCCTATTAACAAAGTCAGATCTATCACACAAATTTCTCTTCTTCTTTTTTTTTCAGGAGTTTTGTCAGTGGCAATGCTAAAGATGAGAACCCTTCCACAAACCGTCTATAATAACATACTAAACCTAGAAAACTTCTAATTTCTATAACTGTAGTCGGTCTTGCCCAATTGATCATGGCTTCTATCTTACTCGGGTTCACAGAAATTCCTTCACCTGAGATAACTTGTCCTAAGAAAGAAACACAAGTCAACCAAAACTCATACTTGCTAAACTTAGTGTACAACTGATGGACTCTCAGCTTTTGTAGCACTAATCTCATATGACTCTTGTGCTCCTCATCACTCCTCCAATATACCAGAATATCATCGATTAACACGATCACAAACTGATCAACATATTCCTTGAATATTTTGTTCATCAAATCCATGAAGGCAACTAAAGCATTCGTCAACACAAATGGCATTACTGTGAACTTGTAATGACCATACAGAGTACGAAATGCTGATGTAGGAATTTCCTCCTTCCTAATTCTCAGCTGATGATATCCCATCCTCAAGTCGATCTTCGAGAATATTGACACTCCTTGCAACTGATTGAACAAATCATCGGTCCTCGCGAGTGGATACTTATTCTTAATCGTTACTTGATTGAGTTACTGATAGTTGATGCACAGATGCTATGAACCATCTTTCTTATTTACAAACAGAACTAGTGTTCCCCATGGTGATGCACTAGGATGAATAAATCCTTTATCCAGTAACTCTTGCATCTGTACCTTCAATTCCTTCAACTCAGATAACGTCATGCGGTAAAGAGCCTTAGAGATTAGCTTTGTCTCGGGTGCTAACTTGATCATGAACTCGATTTCTCTCTTTGACGGTAGTCCTGGCAATTCTTTTGGAAAGACATCTGGAAATTCTTGCACGACTAAAATGTCTTCCATCTTTAACTCTTCAACTATCATATCCACGACGGTTGCCAGGTACCCTTGACAACCCTTGTCTAACAAACGAGTTGCCTCTAGCGACGAGATCAAGACAATCGAGGGACCTCTTCGACTTTCGACAAACTCGAAGCTCTCACCCTCTATCGGGTCAAATTGAATCGCCTTGCAATAATAGTCCATATTAGCTCATTGTTTGGTGAGCCATTCCATACCAATAATTAAATCAAAGTCATGCATGGATAGGACTAATAAGTCTATTTTCCCCACTCACTCACCAACCACTAACTTGCAACCAGAACAACCCAAAGCAACAATAACTTTATCCTTCAAGGGTGTAGATATGCAAATTTTCGACTCCAATAATATATGACTAACCCTTATCAACTTAACATATTGCTCGGTAACGAAGGAATGGATTGCTCCCAGATCAAACAAAGCATAAGTAGGATGGTCGTTTAGAGAAACCATACCTATGATCACGTCAAGCACAACTTCTGCCTAACCTTGTTTGATGGCATACATAGCGCCTTACACTGGACGTCTCAACTGCCCTCCCCGTGGCACATTATGAGGGGCATACCCTTTTTGTTTGACCTATCTATGGTGGCGGCAACAGCTATGGTTATCCTCTTGGCCTTCTAAGACAATTTCTGGCTATGTGGCCCTGTTGGCCACATTCAAAAGGCACTCCTTGTGGCACCCCTCGACGACCCCCAATCCGTTGGGGTCGCCACAGCTCACTTACCTATAGCTTGTCCTAATAACATGTCACTCTGATACTATTTGAATTGTAGTGGGTCCATAAATCCTGAGGGTTCATATCATCTCAATCGGTCCCAGGGCAATTTAAATAACGGAAGCATACTCGACATCCCTCTAACCTGTACTCAAACTAAATAATATAATACAATGCACACCAACTACACTTTATATATATATATATATAAGCCAATGCTGAACCACTTTTATTTACATACTTGGATGGACATCACGAGTCAGTACAACAAAAAGCCAAGGCTTTAACTAAGCTCGGCTATAACCCAAAAGAACCCGACTCTACATCAGACATATACATTAATCCATCATCCCAGTGTTGGCCATCCAAAAAGTGTCAACCTCCACCAGTCACATGCTCCTATCACACCCAACCCAGTGCATTGGCCGATGGCGGCAGCAGCATCCCCATCATCCTCCAATCTCGATGAACATGGATAGACAGGAACTCTTAGATTATGGGGCCATCAGGTAGGCCCACATCGTATATAACCAAAACACGTTCGCAGATAAACACCACACCATGAACACCAACGCAGGGGTGCTCCGAGCACTTGACCTCAACATCAGACGGTAAGCCATAAAATGTACCATGTGTGACAGGTGTTAGAGGCATCTCTCAATCTGAAATGTTAGTCTCCAAAAGGGGTGAGTACAACCACTCAGCAGTAAAGATCCATCAAACTACACAATGCAACAAGCAAGACAACCGCAATTTCATGTGAAATGCACATATCATTCATGTAATCATGCTTGCATTTCCATGAGATTCATGCACTCAAGCAATTCATGTTCCACGCCATATACACATACATGCACATGATTCATATCATCCATACCATTATGTATCTATCCCCATGAGATCCATTCCATACCATCATGATCGCATTCTCAATGCCATATAATATCAACTCAATTTCATAGGCAATTATATCACATGCCATATGCACACACACATATGCGCATGATTCAATTTCCATTTTAACTTTTAAAGGATCTCATATTTTTTCTTTTTGGGACCAGTGTTTGCATCCCTCATATATCGCTTGCACCTAATCCTGGCATCACGAGGAACCTCCGGCACACACCTCTAGGCATCTGGCACAAACCTCCGGGCATCTTGCACCCCAACTGGCATCACAAGGAATCCCCTGGCACACACCTCCGGGCATCTCGAAACTCCCGAGGACATCCGACACACACACCCTAGGCATCCCGACACTTCCGGGGCATCGTTGGCTTACACCTCCGACGGTATCATTATTATCACAATATATTTTCATATAAATGTCTCATCTTCAACATGGCATTTGATGCAACAATGTCAGAGGTCTAAATCAGCTTTTTGATGTTACATGACATGTTAAGTGTCACCACATATGCAACATGATTAACCACTCAAGAAATTATATCTCATAAAACAATTCATTTATTTTCGAAAATACAGCAATTTTCTGATAAAACATAATGCACTCCTTTAATAAAATTTTTTGGAAAATTAGTAAAAAATCTCAATAAATTCTGGAAATTTAGCATAATGTAGACAAGACCTAGAAAAAGAGATTTTATGAAGAACACCATGTCAAGAAAGTTTCACATCGATTACATAGGTCCATACATTACAGCAAAAGAATTTCCAACACCACTTTTGCACAGTTTCGGGAATAATTTCAATTAATACCTTAAATGAACTCCGAAAATTCTGAGATTTCAATCTATTATAGATAAGACCTAGAGTTAAAAGTCCCATGATAAATCAAAATCTAATTCTTTCTGGATTAAAATCTCTAATTTTTATAACTCTCATTAACTATCGGTTCACTGTCCAGATTCATCCTCTTCAAAGAAAATCGTTTTCCACGATCAATACTTGTCCGTTTATTCTCAAATTTTAGTATGTTGCTCCTCAAGATGTCTCCTACAACTTTTATCAAGGACATGAGATTAAATTCAGACTGGATACTTGCACAAAATTCATAGAATCACAATAGATCAACATAACAGTTTCCAGATATAGTATCTTTGAAGAATAACGGTTTCACCAACAAATACTTGTTCGTTTCATTTCAAATTTTTATATGTTACTCTCCAAGAAGTTTTCTACAACTTTCATTAAGAAGTCGAAGTGAAATTCCAACTAGAACATTGCATGCAGCTCACAAAATCACCAAAGATCGGATTGTTTTTCCAGAAAATAGAATGCTAGACTAAGGATCTACTCCCATAACTTCGGAAATCCTCACCTCTACCACATCCAAAACTCACCATTCATCACACACAATCACAACAAGCAAAGTGTAGATCAAAGGACTCTACTTGCGTCTAATCCAAGCAAAATCACGGCAAGCACAATGGCGGGAGCAAGGCGGGCTCGATGATGGGACTAAGCGGGTGCACGGTGGCCAATCTTCTCCTCCTCTTTCTCTCTCGCATGCCCGCTTTCTCCCTTTCTCTCTTCCTCTCTTCCTCGCGCGTGACACCTCCTCTCTCTCTCAGCTCAAAACCCTCGAGCAATCCACCCCTCTCTCCCCCATTTTCTTCCTTCCACTCATGATTAGCAATCATTAGCTTTGCATGCCGGCGCCACTTGGTAAGTCCCTCTCGCCACTTGGCATTTTTCCCATGCAGGTTGATGGGCCAAATGGGCCGGGCCTCTCCCTCTCCTCCTTCAGTCGACGGCATCTCCTTTGGGCTTTGTGGGCTAGGCTTCTTGGTCCACTTTGGGTCCAACACTTTTGGGTCTAAAGTCCAACTTTTAAATGGCCCAAAAATAATACTAAATAAGCCCATAATTGCTCTTAACAATTTACTTTAAATCCCCACTTAATTTCATAATCTCAAATACTCACATGGCCATAACATTGCAACAATAATCAATAAAATCCAACGTATAAGATTCATGGTATATTCAAGGGTTGTCATGAAATTTTAAGATGCCACACTCCTGGCCTAGCTTGGCATGAGGCTGACCCATGTCGTCTTCCACAAAAATGACACACTTTATTCCTATTTGGCACTGGTCTGCCAATTCCACCCTTCTTGTTGAGTGGTGTATGGAATCTACCTCCGGCCATGGGTCTTTTCCCATAGTGGATTCCTTCTCAATGAGAGCTAAATCTCGATCCAGATGAGGCAGCTTGCTCGTTCAAACCTGTCTCTATCATATGAGCTCGAGGATAGACCTCTCGATAACTTGTCAGATCTAACAATAGCAGAGGTTGTTTCAGTTCAGAACGAAGACCATTTCTGAATCTTCGAGCTTTCTCTTCTGAATCCTCGACCAATCTTGGCGCATATTCTGAAAGTTTAGCGAACTTTACCCCCATACTGGTCAACAAACATCGATCCTTGATGAAGGCGTTGGAACTCCTCTATCTTTTGTTCTTGAGCCATACTCGAAAAATACTGATCGTCGAAAGCTCTGAGGAAGGAGTCCCACACCGGGATCACACCTCAGGAAATATTGTATCCTTGGCGGCTCTCCATCAAATGTTGGCATTGCCCTGCATCTGGTAGATGGACAGGGTTACCTTCTCAACCTCAGTGCACATCAGAAGTGCAAAGGTTTTCTCTAGATCCTAGATCCATAGTGAAGTGGCCTCAAGGTCTCCAGCACCCGTGAGTCTTAGCAGACTCAGCTTCAGGAACTACTCCACCAGCTTATGGATCGGCCTTTCTCTCTGTGCAAGATGTTCTTAGGTTGAACCTCAGCAGGTGTAGCAACAGGTGCAACGGCTAGTGCAACAGCAACAGCAGCTTGATTTTGTGCCTGCTGTCCCATCACATCTCTCATGGCCTCTAGCGCCTACATAATCCCCTTTATTCTGGGATCACCAGGGGCTGCTACCCCGGCACCCACTGTAGGTGGTGCCATTCCACTCGCGCCAGCCTAAGCTAGTGCTCGACCTTGGCCTCCTCAGGTACCGACCTTGGTCGGTGTTTTGCCCTAAGTCACTGCCAGAATGGTCCTCTTAGAGGGAGTTCTCTGATCTTGATCGCTCATTACTCAATTTTTTCTACTGAAACCTGCTTCCAATTTCACACCGAATTAGAAACAAGGCGATCTAAAATACAAGCAAGTTTACCACTCAGCTACCACAGACATGCACCAGCATGAATTTAAAGATCCTTCCTACTACTATCGCATAATCCATCGCACTTTATCACTCCAATCTTAACCGTTCCTCTTATACCACCAAAACGGGGATGTCATGCCCCGATCCTCGAGCATGCGCTCATCCCTCACCCAGTCAATTAAATAGCGACGTCCAAGGACGCATCGCCGACCCTTTCATTTTAATACGCAAGTGGAAGCATATAAATAAATCCCTAAACAATAAAACAATGGGATAGAAAAGTAGGGTCATATTTTTCAAACCTAAAAAACCACAACCACACTTTTATACAAAGCAAATATCATAGTATATATTACAATACTATTAACAAAGTCAGATCTATCACACATAGGTTCACAACTTAGGGTTTGCAAAACAGGGTGGGGTCTTAGTCTTCATCCAGGTCATACTCCGAATCCTCCTCGGGGTCCTCCTTTGGGTCCATCTCATTCGGGTCCTCTTCCGGTTCCTCTTCTAGCTCCTCTTCAAGGTCCTGTTCAGGTTACTCCTCAAGTTCCTCCTCCTGCTCAACAATCTCTCCATCCTCCTCACTCTAGCTGGAGCCTACGGTTGAGTACACATGACTGTCAGAATCTCCCTCGAGCTCAGGGTCTTTCGCATCATCTTATCCTCCTTTGGGATCCGTTGTCCCCTTCCCGAATGCTACCTCTAAAACGTACAAAGGTACATCACTCTCCGGTATGGGACCCTCCCTTTGCCCATCATTGTAATGGCGATACCACGACCGGTACTTATATGGCACATGTTGGGATGTGCCCACATCAACCCAGACAGTGGACTTAACTAGCACGTACTTCGGTCCTTCGGGGTGGTGGTGTATAGGGATGTGGTAACCTATCTCTATGATCTCCTGAGGTATACCAAAATGCATGGGAGGAGGTGGAGGTGCTGCCATCTATGGACTTGAAATGTTATCCTACAACGGGATGAGACAACGTCTCAATGAGTTCTACCCCCGATAAACTAGGAGGCCAATACACCATAAGAGCTACCTATGCACAACATGGCTCAGAGGACTTACCTTGGTCTCATATTCCACCTGCAATTTAACACAGTTCGACTAGGCACCCAATCAATCACCACAGATCGAAACATTGATCAATCCACCTAGTCGATTACATGTCACCATGACCTTCCCCTAGTTAGTACATTCAATATTACCTATTCTACAAGATGACCTATCAAGTCACCGAGCTAATGCGATACAGTGTCTTTCTCTAGGATGACATACCGAATCATCGAACTGATAACGTATATTATTTATTCTCCAAGATAACATATCAAGTCACCGAGCCAGTATAACACAATGTCTTTCTCCGATGCAACATACCGAGTCACTAAGCCAAGAAAATATAATGTCTTTCTTTGAGACGACATGCTTAGTCATCGAGTCGACATAATATAACGCCTTTCTCCGAGATGACATCCTTAGTCATCGAGCTAGCGTGATATATTGCATAATCAATTTCTCATTTTTATCATGCTCGATAAAAATACAAGTGTGTGGGTACACGGCCGGCTTTAACCAAAATACAAGGTTTTCACTTTTGAACCTCTCACTATTTTCAGCAATCCCAAAAATAGATTTTTGGCGCTGTAAACCAACGCCTGGTAATTTTCCAATTAATTACCAAAATTATCCATTTTGGAATAATTACTCACAACCACTAATTACAACCAATTTGTACAATCATGTACTCAATTAAATAAATAGAGAGCACCACTACAATCGCATACGAAATTCCAGATACCGACTATTGCGGTCTAATTTCCGGAAATTAATTAATTAATTAATTACGAAAAATATTAAATAAATATCAATAAATCCAACTTAGGCCCAGAATGCCTAATTGGAAGCCAAAACGAACCCGAAAAAATTCTAAGGTTCGTCCAATAAATACTAGAATCTATTTACTTGCTAATTACCACAGTTAACCACGTAACACACATTAGTAAATCACTAATTTAATTATTCTAATCTAATCTATCCACCATACTTAATTAAATCTAATCAACCCCTAAGCTTCATTAACCTATTAAACGAGGATTAGTGAGTTAATCTCACTTGTTCGACGAATGGGTCGGTGCAAATCGACGGGAACATCACAGGGAACAACTTTCCTCAAAGCAGGCCAAGCTTTTGAGGTCCGAAACCACCTCAAAACAGGCCTTAAAGCTATTGGAAAACCCACTCTTTTGCTCTTTATTTTGGGCTGGTTGAGGGCTAAACAACAGCTGGGTGAGCGAGCAAGGATTGGCAAAGGCGGGTGGACGGCTCGGCAAGACAACCGACAGCTGAACGGGGGTCCATAGCGATTCGGCAGCTTCCAAGGGCAACCAAGAAGAGCAAAGATGTTGGGATGGCGGCTTAGAATGATGGAATGATGGGTGTGGACATGGCAGGGACGGAGAGGTGCACGCGGGTGAGCAGTGGTTACGAGAGACGTGCGGCGGCATCATGCGGCTCCTCCGGCAGCTTGCTAGTTCTTCTATAGGTTGCTAAACATTCAAACCACAAAGAAGGAAGGTGAGGATGGGGGTTGACGGTAGGGATGGGGGAGGAAGAAGAGAGGCAACCAAGAGGGGCCACTTTGTCTTGATTTTCCACCAACTTGTCCCTTGACTCAACCATAGCCATGGCTATCTTCCATGGCTCATATTCAGCCACCAAGGTCCATCTTTGGACACTTGAAATGGTCCAAAATGGTTAGGCAAGGAGGGAGCTACGAATTTCACATAAATATCTCTCAATTGGACACTTGTTCCCACTTGATTCAATCCCAATTGACCCTCATAAATCAATTAGCACCTCAATGATCAAATTGGTATTTTTCTTCACAAATTGATCCCACTCACTTCCCAATTGCGCGATAAAAAACGGTCCTCGGCTTTTTCTGGACAAAAACGGCCCTAGGAGGACTTTTTCCCAAAAAGTCTTGGGTTGCAAAAAAATCTTTTGAAACTAAGTCGACGCTCCTAGAATTTATTGTAACATGACAGAATCTTCAATTTCTGAAATCGGACTCAAATTCGTAGTTAATTTTCATTTGGCGCAATTTTAGCATGACCTAGACTATCGAGTAACTTTCAAAAAAATTCAATGCAAATGACCCATGGTTGATTTTCTTTGAGCCATAATGAACCCACTCAACACATTGGCAACTCTCAATTGTCGTGAAAATCTCGAGAATTCAAATAGGGACACAGGGTACCAAAATAATAAGCAAATCAATCTAGTGTCGGCCGACGAGAATTTTCCAATTTAGTGGTGTCATCCACGATTAGCCACACATCTCAGTTGAACCAACATATCTCTGATCTCAAATCGATTTTTAACTATGCTGTAATGGCCTCTAAAGATGGACACAATCGAATAGCTGATTTATAGTCGAATTCTCAAGTCTATTGCATAAAAATTGATTAATGGTTTCTCTAGATGGTCTAGTTATCTCAAGAGTGATCAATTCTGAGAACAGCTCTATAAGCACGTCAATGAAATGCCCGATTTATTCAATGGAAAACAGGATCGAAAATCTGGGATGTCATAGAACCAACCTATTTCTAATCCCTAATCGATTTTTAACTGTGTCATAATGACCTCTAAAGATGAGCACGGTCGAGCAGCTAATTCCTGATCAAATTCTCAAGTCTATTGCATTAAAATTCCTTAATGGCTTTCCTTGACAGTCTAGTTATCTCGAAAGTGATCAGCTTTAAGAACAACCCTTTATGTGCGTCAATGAAAGGCCTGATTAATTTAATTGAAAACGGAAGTGAAAAATTCATGATGTCACATAGTCTACACTCATAAAACACACCAATCAATACTCTGCATAAATGAAACCACACTAGCATAGAAAAACTCAATCAGCATCAACCAAACCAACCAAAGCTTCAAATCTGTGAAACTCTCCCCTTTAGTGTCAACAGCAGAAAAAGAGAATCAAACAAGCACAAAGAAAATAAGAAAAAGAATTTTGTTCTAAAAGGATCAGGGTTGTCTATGAACATGAACAAGTCAGAAATCCTCCAAAGCATGCACAGTCTCCTCAAGCTTAGTTAGGCACTGATGAAAGATAGTCTCAATCTTCGCTAAATTTTGAGATGCCTATTGATTTATGGTTTAGACTTTATCATCAAAAGACTGTACCTTTTGCTATGAGAGATTCGAGGTAGTACCGAGAGCAACATGTAACTTCTAGATGTCAACTTCCATCCTATGTTGCTATGTCTTAATATCCAAAAAAATCTTTACTATCCGAGGATAGTTTGATTATGGTTCAGTTTAGTACTAGCTTATGCAAAATGTACTAGTGGAGTATCCAGAGGTGAAGGAACATCAATCTGAACATGTGAAATTTGTTGCTCCCCATGAACATTAGCTTCTTTGTCTTGACCCTCAGGAGAAATTTCACGCACATGAGATGCATAAATATCTTCAACATCTGGAGGAGATCGACTTATGCCATCATTAGCAATTAGTTTGATAGTTTGGTCATTAAGAGGAGTTTTCTCACCTACTCCCCCTGTCACGATGCCTTCAGTCTGAGGAAGAACTCCTTCTCCTTCCTACGCTCCTTCTCTTCCAGCACTGGTTTATTGACCAATTCCCTTCTCTCCAGCATCTCTTACATCAACTTCCCTCGTATCTTCTCCTTCCTTGTTAGAATGCTCTTGTCCCCTATTTATGTTGGCATCTCCCTCTTCATCATCTAAGTCATCATCCTCACTCTCTTTGACTCCAATTTCTTCTCCTTCACTTTCTTCTTCCAGTTCTTTCTCACTCTCATCCTCTTCTTCTTCCTTAGAATCGACTATACCACCAAGAGGATCTCACATGGCAATATTTGCCACAATATTAGAGACGGTCTCGTCTTCATCATCTTCCTCTTCTTCATCTTGGAGAAGAAGAACATGTCATTTTCTCTTTGGATTTCACAAGACAACGCTCTTCCCTTTGCGCTTCTCCTCAGCCATATATCCTAACTTAGCTTTGCTAGCATATTCTTTCTTCAAAAGTTTCAAGGCTCTAAATAGATCTTTTAATCTCATTTTTGAGATCATTTTATGTCCAATTTGCATGGGAACAATAGTTCTAGAGCAAAAATTAGATGGCGATTGAATCCGAAAGTGTTGAAAAAGTTTAGTTACCAATGTTGTATATGGAAGTTGTCCTTTTCCTTCATGACAATTTTGTACTTGTGCAGTAGGATTGTGTGAGGGAGTGAGAAAGCAACACTATTGCAGATGGCTCACATCATTTTTGTCTCGAATCTAGAAACATTTGTTTTTGAAGTAGCCTTAGGTTTGATGCAGTTAATGACGATCTTGTGGAGTAAAATATTAGAAGCAAACATCCTAGAGTAAGTAATGCTTCCCTAGGAATCCTATCCTGAAAACTTAGTGACCTCTTCATTGGACACATTGATGGGCAAGAATTCACTCCTTTCTACTCCCAGAACATTAGCCAACAAATTAACATCAACATCAAACACTTTATCACTCACAATAAATTGAACATGAGTGGGATCCAAAACCGATAAGTTCAAATAAAAGTAAGCGATCAATTCAGGGTAAGCATCATATGACTCCACACATAACCTCTCCATCTGAAGCTTGACAAATTTTTCTCGTAAAGTCACCTTGATGAAATCTAGGAAATCAAAATCTATGCTTTGAGGGTTGATGACCCCCCTATTCAGCATATGTGAGTAGACTTTCTTATGGTCTTATAACCGAAACAACTTCCCTTTTGTTATAGCCATTTTTGCAACAACACCCATTTTGGGTTGGAAATTTTTTAACACCCTTTTATCATCATCTTCCCTTTTGCTCTTAGTCTGACCCTCTATCCCAAAGCGATGATCAACAGGAAAGTTTAAAAGTTCCTTTTCTACTCTTCCAGCCTCTACTAGCCCTAATTTTTCCATGGCTCTCAAGAACAAGGTTTCATTTCCATAGCCATTTTCTTTCAAGAACAAACTTATGAAATCCATGGGACTTCCTCCATTTTTCAAAAACTCATAATGTTTGAGAAGTACCTTGACCTTTCTTATTGAAATATGTGTCATTTCCTAAGTAACCTCTTCTTCCATTGATCATCGATTTGTGCTTCGAGGCGATTCATCCCCAATGATATTAAAATGCGTCGGACTTTCAAGGACAAACCGAGGCCCGCAACTAGCAATGCGAGAGGATTTCCTCTGATAAGACATCAAAATAAACTTAGAGGATTTTGATGACATGTTTTTTTTTTTTTTTTTTTTAGAAGATAAGAATATATTTAGCTTTAACCAAACTATACAAAAGAGATCACAACACCAAGAACTTACTCTCAAAATGGCAAAGAGACATTATGAGTGGAAGGGTGCCGAGATGAAAAAGAGCCAAATAGAGGCACTATAAACCAAACGGCTAAAAATAGCACAATCGATAACAGCCAACAGTGCACACCAAACCAAATAGCTACAAACAGCACAGCCAAAGCACCCAACCCAAAAGAAAACAAGCAAAATACCAGCCAATGAGGGAACCGGAGAGGTCACAACCTTAAGGAGGAGTTGATCGAATGTAGCAGGTGCACGATGGCTTAACCTCTAAGGTAGAGGTTCAGCCCACCTCGAAGAGAAGATGATTGGGTCAATACCCCAGCTATGCTGAAGCCTCCTATTCCTTGCATTATCCTCTACATCTCTGAAGGTCAAAGCCTTATCTCTAACAACTTTAAAGAGGTGGTTCTTCATGGTTGGAATCACCAAGGGTTGTTCTCTAAACATAATACTATTCCTGTATTTTCAGACGATATGACAGAGGGCACCAAAAGAGAAACGGGCAACGCACTTGTAAAACCCTTTGCTCGGGAGCAAGGTTATGGCTCAACGGAGGTTTTCCGTCCAAGATCTGTTGCGCCATGGGAGATTACACCTAGTAGCACAAAAGAAAGCAATGCCGGCAGTAATGCGACAATCAAAGAAAAGATGATCAATGGAATCCAACAATAAGTTGCAAAAGGCAGGGGAACTACTATCTATTCAGCCATAAGATAATAAAAGAGCTTGGGTAGAAAGTCTACGCTTGACAATAAGCCAAAGATTAAATTGATACCAAGGAGAAATCGAGTTGTTCCAGATGAACGCATGTTAATGAACTCGAGTCTTCTTACACCTAATGGCTTCCCAAGCCGAACCAACAGAGAAACAGCCCGTCAAGCTCTCCATCCATAGGAAACAATATGGGTTCTGAGAAAGGACCAGGAGGGGATGCTCCCAAGATTCCAAGATAGTCTTGATAGCCTGGCCCGAAAAAGAGAAGAGATCAATTACCGTCGCCTCCCTAGACAAACTAAAGCTGTAGATGAGTGAATCCAAAAAAAAAGGTTTAGGGGGCCCCTAGGATGCCGGTTGTTGAACCAAAGAGACACTGAAAGGCTGTCCCCTATCCTCAAAAGGAAGGATTTGCGAAAATCCTTCCTAAGTTGTAGGATTTCCTTCTAGGCCCACGAATAGATGGTAGGCTTTTTAGCAACCCAGAAGTTTTTTTCCTTTCAAAAAGTCGAATGGATCCACTTGCACTAGAGATACTCCTTGTCCAAACAAGATCCAGATATGCTTGAGCATAGCTGCTTTGTTACAATCCTGAAGTCTACAGATGCCAAGCCCTCCTTCCTCTTTAGGAAGGCAAACATCTTCCCAGGCTACTTTAGCACCACCTCTACCCAGGTCTACGCCTTTCCATAGAAATTACTTTAGGGTTTGCTCAATTTGATTGAAAATAGCTATAGGCAAAATGAAAACACTTGCCAAAAAGCTTGAATCGCATGAATGACGAATCTAATCAATTGAAGCCGGCCACTAAAAAACAAGAAACGATGGGTCCAAGATTGTACTCTAGTTGTAATGCAATTAATGAGAGCACGACAATCCGCCTTACCAAGCCTTGATGTTATGATGGGAACCCCCAGATAATGGGCTGGAAGGCTCCCTTCTTGAAAACCAAAAGCAAGAAGGATTTGATTCCTTGAAGACGCCAAACCTCCTGCAAGAAATACCTCATTTTTGTTTGAGTTTGGGTACAAACCACTCCAAGCCAATAAGGTTTCAAGACCTTCCTTAAGGAGAGAAATGGAGGGCATGTCTACTTCATAGAAAAGGAAAACATCGTCCGCAAAGAATAAATGTGAAAGGTTTGTTGACTTACATCTCCAAAAAATCTGAAGTTCGGCTTCATAGAGCGAAGATGGAGAATTCCTGAGAAAACCTCCATGACTAAGTTAAAAAGATAAGGATATATAGGATCGCCTTGCCGAAGGCCTCGACCACTAGCAAAGAAACCATGCAACTCCCCATTTAACGCAATGGAAAATCTAGGAGTGTGGGCACAAACCATGTTAAGGTAAGTCAGATGGTCAGGGAAACCGAAGGCTTGGAGAACCAACTCAAGGAAGTCCTAGTCCACTGTGTCATAGGCTTTTCAGATGTCTACTTTAACTGCACACTTAGGAGAGTAAGGATCAAGATGGAAACTAGCAAAAAGCTCTTGAGCCAAAAGGATATTATCTCTGATCTGACGACCCTTGACAAAGCCACTTTGGAAGGGGCTTATTACATCTTGAAGGACTGTAGCTACTCGGTTGGCCAACACTTTAGTGATACATTTGTAGATGGTATTACAACAAGCAATAGGCCTGTAGTCAGCCACAATCGATGCATTAGGGATTTTGGGTACCAAAACCAAGATGGTGTTGTTAATCTCTCTTAAAATCCTCCTCGTAATGAAGAAGTCCTTCACCGCTTTGGTGACCAACTATCCTATCGTCTCCCAGTTGTGCTTGAAGAACTCGACAGTAAAGCCATTAGGACCAGGAGCCTTCCCTAAGGCTAAGAAAAATAAAGTATCCCTAATTTCTAAATAAGAGACAAGTCAAGCCAGAAAACTAACCTGGTCCTCCTTTAATGGGCTCCGTATAACCTCTTGGATCCCCTTAACTGAAGGCCTCCTCCACACTGTCCACGGTGTCAAGAGATCTTGGAAGTAAGTAATGAATTGTTGCTGCACCAATGCTAGTTCAGTGACTAGATCACCAAAGGTATCCATGACCGAAAGAATTATGTTCCTCATCTGTCTTTTATTAACATAATGATGAAATAATTTGGTATTCCGGTCACCTTCTTGAAGCCACCTAATTCAGGACTTCTGCTTGTAAAAGGACCCCTCCTGACCACGAAAGTCCAAGAAGCTCCGCTGATGTTCCTTCTCCAAATCTGCCAGTACTACATTTGTCGGATCCTAAGTGATCCTAAGTGCAATCATCACCTCCAAAGTTCGAGCAGAGATCTTAGAGAATGACTCTCTATTAAGTTTCTTAAGACAAGCTTTAAGGGACTTGAGCTTGCACACAAGCCTATACATAGGAACACCATCTCCTGGCTTCTCCCAAACATGGGTGATGATTGAGCTGAAATTCGGATGCTTCATCCAATAATCAAAAAACTTGAAAGGCTTCCTCCGGAGAATAGTGTTCATGACTTTAACTACCATAGGGGTATGATCAGAAATACCCGAGGCTAGGAAGGGAGCTTCCAAGTAAGAGAAATCTTGGTTCCATTTAGTATTTACAAGGACCTTGTCAATCTTCCTTGACTTTTGATTGATTCCGGAAGAAATGGCCTAGGTGAATCGAAAGCCAACATACCTCAGATTGTCAAGCTCTACCTATTCCAAGCACTGACCAAACTCATCAAAACACGGTAACCATGAGTCCATGCCACCTAATCTATCTAATGGTTCTTTTATGGCATTGAAGTCACCCGACACCAGCCAAGGCAAGTCCTGCAAAGTGGCACTCTTAAGTACAAAGTCTGCCCATAGTGGTCTTCGGGAGGGGAAGGAATGCTCGGCATAGATAGCTAAAATACAACAGATCGCACCAGACATCAAGAATTTCAACTCACCATGGATCGCCTGATCATTGATCGAAATGGCTTCAAAATTAACAAGGAGAGGGTTCCAGCCAACCCAAATCCTTCCTCTAAGAGGGTACTGATAGTTAGCTATCCAGCAACAATCCCTCAATAGCCCCAAGGAAATGGAAGTGAAAAGAGACTCTGGGACTTTAGTCTCCAATAACCCCACAAAACACAACTTATTTGAGAACACTAGGTTACGGACCTCTGCCTGCCTAGAAGGGGCAACAAGGCCCCTAATGTTCCAAAAACCTATGTACATGTAGTATATATAAATAGGAGAGGAGGGAGAGGCTTACCTCCGTTTGCTTATCCTACACTGACTAGCTGCCGGAGCAGGGATGGTAGAAGGGGGCAGAGGAGGATAGATATTCAACATTTTCTCCTACATAGATTCCACCTTCAAAGAAGTAGGAGGAGCTTTCAGAGAAACGGGACAAGGAGATAGCAAATCATCCTCACTATAGTTGCTAATTGAGCTAGCGGAGCCATCAGAATCTTCTCTGGAGTTTGATAGAAGAAGGGAGAGACCGGTTGGGTTGGCCCTTTCCTCGGACAGGATGGATTAACCCTCATCAGACTTAGACAGGTTTACAAAACCCCTCTAGGCCTTTCTAGTTGAGGTAGATGGCATAACTTTCTCAGAGGCTGAGTCCTTCAACTTCAGGGCCCGCCCTTCTTCTCTGGAGGGAACCGGAAGGAATTGAGCTCCTTCATTTAATAGGGGAGGCTTTTTCTTCTTGCTCTTAACCTGTTCACATTCTTGTTCAGGCCTAGGGGGATCTGCCATTGTCGAAGCAGGGGCAAGAGCCAACATAGGAACGTCGGACGTAGCAGATGCACCATTAGTCTGGACTTGTTGCGGGGTCTCTTTCGGAGTGGTTGGGGCAGGAGGATTCGCACACTTGTGGCCGAAAATGCCACAGCTGGGACATGAAAGGGCTAGTGCAAACACCTAGAGGGGGTGAATTGGTGTAAATAAAATTTTCGCAAGACTTAGTAGAAGTAATTTGCCTTTAGGAAATAATAGACTAAGGACATAATTAGCTTTAAATAATTATATAATTATACAAATAAAAGTTAGGAGTTCAGGGAAAGAGAATTAGAACATAAGGTTTATAGTGGTTCGGCTTAGATCAAGTCTACGTCCACTCTCCTGCGCTGATAGCCCACTAGTTGGATTCTACTATGAATCAAAAGAGAGTTTACAACTTGTGATCTTCAACTTTCTTAGTGAAGAGTCTCAACTGATCTCTCACAAAGTCTCACTAAGAGTTTCTCTCTTTTGCATACAACTTTGAGTTCAATAAGTGAAAGAGCAAAGAACTAGAAAGCTTCAGATTTTGAATTTTTTTCTTTCACGCACTATATCAAACAACTGGAGAGTTTGCCTTAAATACTCCTTCATGCCTTCACAACTGTTGGCACTTACCAAGGGAATTCTTCCAACATACCCATTGGACAGAATCAATCAAGGAGATCTCGAGTCGTTAGATGATTGTGATGAAAGCCCGTCAATCCCGTTCGCCCATACAATCAAGATCTTTGATTTCCATAAGTAGAACCTTCCAAGTTTGCTTACCTTTCAAAAGATCTTCATATCGGAGTAGATTCCAATAAGAATAATCAATCAAGTAGATGCTATATCCAACCATAAGGTCTTCCAAAAACTATACGAAGAGAATCCTTGAAAATAATCCCGCATCTAGATAAGTCTTCATTTTTCGGTCTGGAGACTGTCAATGAGGGCAGACTTTGAGATTAAGGTCTAGTAGTCTTCAGACTTTGATAAAAGAGCTTGGAGTTCTTCAAACTATAACATTTGAGTCTACAATTCTTCAGACTAGACTTTTGGAAATGTTTTGTCAACTTCAAAACAGTAGAGAAGTTTTCTCTAACAATCTTCCCCTTTTGATAGTGACAAAACTTTCTTGCAGATTTGAAAACTTTTGACCTACAAAACAATACTTAAACAATACATGATATCTTATAAAAAAAAGTTGATTAGGACCTAGATAGTATCGATTCTGTAACCACAGAAAACATGTTAATCTTGAATAACAATCCAGCCACAATTAATATCACAAACTTAGTTACTACAAGCATCAAAAGGATTCAAAGTCAAACAGTAGTCAAAAGTCCAAAGTATACTAGTCAGTTCAAAACAAAACCAAAATACCAAACAAAAAGTCATCAGAATCAAACCAAGCAAAAAGTACCAAATAGTACCAAGTACCCAATCAAATCTGCACAAATTCTCCTCATTTTTGTCAATAGCAAAAAGTGGAGAAAAACTTTAAAAAGAGTAGGGTAAAATCATGGCTGTTTGGGGATGTGAACGATTTGAAAATCCCCCATAGACTTGACAGTCTCCTCTAGCTTCTTTAGAGTCTCCTTTAGCTGTTGAATATCCTCACCCTTTGCAGTCTCTTGCACTTGAAGCTTTAGGGTTTGTATCTACTCTTGTAGAGAGTTTGAAGTCGTCTTGAAGGCTGTCATCAGGTTCTTCATCTCAAACTCTAAACCATATTGCTGACCCTTTAAATGCAAAAGGATAACCAACAGTCTTTGAAAGTCTGCTATTGAATCTGTTGTAGCACTAGGTCTAGGCGAATCAGTTCCAAGAGTCTTGAGATTTGAGGGACCATAGGTAGTTCGATCACTAGGACTAGGAGTGGATGCCTCAACATTTGCTTCAAGGTATTGAGAGGCTTAGACATCCTCTGGATCTATTGGAAATTTACTAACATCACTAGTAAAAATAGGTGAAGAAGTACCTCTTTTGTTAGAAGCTTCCGCTGTTTCTGTGCCTTCAGGTGGAGAAAATAATTCCTCTTCCTGTTCTTCTCTACTTCAGCACCCAAGTGATGTTTTCTCTTTCCTCTCTTACAGTTCCACTCCTTGTCTTTTTTGAGTCATCTGACAAGGATACAACAAATGTTGGCTCAGAAGAGTCATCTTGACTCTCTTCTTATTCTTCTCCTCTTCCTCTTTCTTCTTTCTCTATTCTTCTTTCTTTTCTTTCTTCACCTCTCTTCTCTTTCTCAGTTCTCTTTGTCCTCTGGCTCCTTGAAGCGCACAAAACTCTGCAAATTTCTTAAGGTAAAAGCGGAGAGAGTGATATCATTCTCATCTTCTTCGTCCTGCAAGATAAGGGCTCTCCTCTTCTTGATTGGTGCGCTCATGGACTCCTTGCCTTTTATCTTCCTCACTACAGAGTCTTGTTTTGCCTTGACAGGGGACTTCTCCTTTAGGCGCTCCAATTCCTTATTCAACTCCTTCAGTCACATATTTGAAATCATTTTCAGTCCAATCACCATTGGAGCAATGGTTCTAACACATACAGAAGTAGGTAACTAAATTTTGAAGAGTCTGAAGAGTCGAGTGACAAGTGTAGAGTAAGGTAGTTACCCCTTGTCCTTCACAATTGTCCTATATATGTGCATTAGGATAGTGTGAGGTAGTGAGAACTTAAAGCCAATATTGATAGCATACATCAACTTTGCTTTAGAGTGAGAGACATCAGTCTTTGAAGTGGATTTGGGTCTGATGCAATTAATCACGATCTTGTGAAGTAAGATACTGGAGGCAGTCATTCTAGTGTAAGAAATCTTGCCTTCAGCAAATCTGTCACAAACAAGAGCCAAGGTTGCATGATCAATAGACACACTAATTGGTTGGAAACCCCCTCTTTCCACACCAATCACATCCGCCAATGTGTCCACATCAACCACAAATTCTTTGTCTCTAACTGTAAAACAAAATCTATTCGCATCTAGAAAAGACAAATTTGAATAGAAATAAGCAGTTAGTTCAGGGTAGGTGATAGTGGTTTCTGAGCAAAAGTGTTCAAGTTGAAGGAGTGCAAACTTCTCCCTCAATTTCACTTTCAAAGAATCAAGAAAATCAAAGTCCACACTTATAGGGTTCATAACCCCTCTCTTCAGCAGTTTTGAAAATTTTTTCCTATGGTCCTTAGAACGGAATAAACTCATTCCTTCTCCACGAATATTTGTAGCAATGCCCATCCTAGGCTGAAAATGCATATACATCCTATCATCATCATCCTTTCCTTCTAGCTGATTAAAACCACCAAACCGCAAATCACTTGGAAAGTTGGCAAAAGTTCTTGCTGCCAAACCTTTAGGTGCAATACCTAACCATTCCATGGTATTTAAGAACAAAGTTTCGTTCTTATAACCATTTGCTTGCAAAAATTCATCGATCAAATTCACCGTAGAAATTGGGGTTTCTGCGTGCTTACTAGCTCAACATCTTCAATGATCTCTTATTCTGCTTGTTGCTATGGAGGATTTTGAGTCACTTGCTATGCAAAGTGATGCTATTGAGAATGTTGTTGTTGTTGTTGAGGAGAATCTTCTTCTTCAGTTAAATCAAAGTGGGTAGGACCCTCTGACATATGTTGTGGTCCCCTGCTCACAATTTTAGAAGATTTCCTCTGGAAAGACATTCTCACAGTCTTGGAGGATTTCCTGAACTCACTCGATGAAAAAGGTGAAAGCTTTTTGGATCAAATTCGAGAGAAAATGACAGAAAGTAGGATCTCTGTATTCTAGGGTTTGAGTAAGCGTAAACAGAGAAGAAGAATTTCGACGGTATATAAAGTAGGTGAAACGGGGTATACAAAATGTCACAAAGGAAAAAGTAAAAACCACATTTTTCAAAAATGAAAAACTGCCATAAATTCAAAACTTGAAAAAGATAATTTCTAAACATAAAATAGGCAAGTAGCGAAAAAGAAAAATCAACGTATCATTTCAAAATTTCATCCTAAGATAAAATCACTTGCATTTAGAAAGCATTAACTTACGGTTGCATGATGTTCTGAGTTTGAACACGTTCAGACTTTACCCGATAGAAGATATGATGTTCAGTCTTGCACGAATAGACTCAAATAGGCCTTTCTCCAATGGCTTTGTAAATATGTCTACCAATTGATTTTTAGAGTCGATGAATTGGATCATAACTTCTCCATTATGAATATGATCTCTAACGAAGTAGTGTCAAATCTCTATATGCTTTGCCTTTAAATGAAGAATTGGATTCTTTGTGAGATTGATGGCATTGGTGTTGTCACATTTGATCTCAGTGCACGATTCTTGAATACCAAAGTCTCTTAACTGTTGTCTTATCCACAGGATTTGAGAGCAACAACTCCCAAGAGCCACATATTCTGCTTGAATTGTTGAAAGAACTACAGTACTCTATTTTCTTGAAAACCAAGATACCAGCTCGTTCCTCAATAGTTGACATGTACTAGAAGAACTCTTTCTATCAACTTTGCATTATGCTAAATCTGCGTTTGAATATCCAAGGAGAGTAAAGTCTCATTCTTTGGGATACCACAGACCTAGCTTTGGAGTAGTTGCAACGTATTTGATGATGCGCTTTGCAGCATTTAAGTGAGATTCTTTGGAATTTGATTGGAATCTAGCACATATACAAACACTAAACAAAATGTTAGGTCTAGATACAGTAAGGTAAAGAAGCGAACCAATAATGCTCCTATATAACTCTGGTCTACACTATTTCCTCCTTCGTCTTTATCCAACTTTGGAGAACTTGACATAGGTGTCTCTGTCTTTTTGCAATTCTCTAATCCAAACTTCTTGATGAGATCTTTTGCATACTTCTCTTGGTGAATGAGAATACATTCTTTTGATTGTTTAACTTATAATCCCAGAAAGAAAGTTAACTCACCCATCATACTCATCTCGAATTCATCCTACATGCATCTAGAAAACTTCTTGCATAGATTATCATTAGGTGATCCAAAGATAATATCATCAACATAAATTTGAACAAGTAGAAAATCTTTACCTTCTCTTTTAATGAACAAAGTAGTATCTACATTTCCTTTAAGAAAACCATTTTGAGTTAGGAATTTACTTAACCTTTCATACCAGGCTCGAGGTGCATACTTCAATCCATATAGGGCCTTTTTTAGTCTGTAGACTGAATATGGCTTTCTTGGATCTTTAAAACCGGGTGGTTGTTCCACATAGATTTCTTCTTGGATGAATCCATTTAGGAATGCACTTTTTACATCAATTTGGAATAACCTAAAAAATTTTATAGCAAGCAAAAGCAAGTAATAATCTAATTGCTTCTAACCTCGCTACTGGTACATAGGTATCGTCATAATCTATCCCTTCTTCTTGCGTAGATCCTTTGACCATGAGTCTTGCTTTGTTCCTAACCACTTTTCCTTTTTCATCCATCTTGTTTTTGAAAACCCATTTAGTTCCAATATTAGATTTACCTTTAGGTTTAGAAATTAGTTCCCAAACATCGTTGATGCTGAATTGTCTGAGTTCTTCTTGCATAGCTTCAATCCAGCTTTCATCAGCCAAGGCTTCTTCTATACTTTTGGGTTCAATCTTAGAAACGAGTGCTAAAGCACTAGACTCTTCTCACCTTTTGGATCTAGTGCGAATTCCTTTGTTAATGTTGCCAATGATGAATTCCTTAGGATGACTTGACTTATGCTTCTAGTTGCTAGTTGATTTATGAGTCTCTCGATCCTCTACTCTAGTTGAGTTTTCTAGTTCTTCTTGTTGTTGATCTTCGGAAGTCTGAACCACTTTGGGGGAAGTAGACTTTATAATGTTTAGAGCAAGTTTAGATTCTTCAAGTTGAGTCTGGTCTACTTGATTCTACATAGACTCTTGAAACTTGACGTTCATAGATTCTTCCACAAACTGAGTCTTTTTGCTGAATACTCTGTAGGCTTTGCTTGAGGTTGAGTAGCCAAGAAAAATTCTTTCATTTGATTTTTCTTCAAACTTACAAATTTGATTATTTGCATTTTTCAATACAAAACACTTACAACCAAACACATGAAAATAAGAAACATTTGGCTTCTTTCTTGAAACACTTCATAATGAGTTTTCTCTAGAATAAGCTTCAAGAATACTCTATTAATGATATAGTAAGCTGTAGAAACTGCTTCAGCCTAACATCGAGAGAAAATATCACTCTCAATTAAGAGGGTTCTTGTCATCTCTTACAAGGATTTATTCTTTTTTCCACAACCCCATTTTGTTTTGGAGTATATGAAGAAGAGAAAACATGTTGGAAACCAGATTCATCACAAAAATTTGTAAAGTCTTGATTTTCAAACTCACCTCCATGATCTGTTTGTATGCTTGAAATAGCATATCATTTCATTCTGAACCTTTTTGGCAAATTTTGAAAAGTAAGTGAATGTTTTAGATTTACTTTCCAGGAAGAATACCCAAGTAAAGCGAGAGTAATCATCCACGATTACTAGGCAGCATCTCTTTGCATCAATGCTTTGAGTTATGGTTGGTCCAAAGAGGTCCATATGTGGAAGCTGTAAAACTCAATTAGTAGAAACTTGATTTATAGGTTTAAAAGAACTTCTAACATTTTTTTCCCAAAACACATGGCGTGCATAATTCGGACTTCGATAAGCCAAGTTGGGAAGACCACGAACAAGCTTATTAGAAGAATTCTTGGCAATATGCTTCATGTTAACATGACCAAGCTTTCGATGCCAAAGATTTGCTTCATCTTGAATGGAAATTAGACACTAAGAGCTCTCTGATTTTATATCCATAAGGTAAATATTTTCATGTCTTCGTCTAGTGAAAGATTGAGATAAATCTTTACTGTTGGAGAAAACTTCCTTGTGTGTTTTGAAGCTGACAAAACGTCTCCATCAGCCTAATTTGAAGATTGTAGACTCTTTAGTCAAAGTCTGAAGATCGCCAAACCGTCAGACTCAAGATTCAAAATCTATCCTTATTAACAGTTTCCAGACCGTCGAAGAAGTCTTATTTAGAATTGAGTATTTTATTAAGGATTTGATTCTATTAATTGAAGAAGATCTCTCGGCTAGAGATAGCATCTCGGAATCCATTATTCAAATTGAGATTGATTAAGGGATTTTGGATTCGTTAATTGGCGAAACATACTTGGAAGGTTCTACGTATGGAAACTTAGATCCTGATTATAAGGGCGAGCATGATTAGTATGCTATCGTCATATTCCTTAAATAACTCGAAATCTCCCTAATTGATTCTGTCCAACGGGTAAATTGGAAGAACTCCTTTGGTAAGTGCCAACGGGTATGAAGGCATGGAGGAGTATATAAGGAAGACGTTCCAGTTATTCGAGTGTGTGCACGATAGAAGAATTCTAAAGTCTGAAACTCCTCGTTCTTTGTCAATTAAAATTGTTGAGCGAAAACTTGTACTCAAAAGAGAGTTTGTATTTCTATGAGACCTTGAGGAAGTGTAGCAGAGTCTCTACACCATGAAATCAAGGAAAAGCTATATTGTAACAACTCTTTTGATTCTTAGTGAAATCCAGCCGGTGGGCTGTCAGTGTGGAAGAGTAGACGTAGACTTGGATTAAGCCGAACCACTATAAACCTTGTGTTCTTATTCTCTTCCCTAAGCTCTTTTACTTTAATCGTAACTCTATTTGATTATTAGAGTCTAATTTCCTTTTCATAATCTATTGTTAAACAAAGTTGGTTTAAAACCAAAATTATATACTTTACTCTGCAAAATTTGTTTTCGCACCTATTCACCCCCTCTGGGTGCTCGTACTAGCTTTCACAATTGGTATCAGAGCTTGTGTACTCACTTAAATTGAAGTGTTTTTATTTCAGAGTTAATGATCCATGGCTAGTATGTTGGCTCCAAGTTTGGTTGAAGGGCAGAGCAATACCAGACTGCCTTATTTTGATGGAAAGGAACATAACATATGGGAAAACAAGATGAAGGCATTCTTAAGATTAAAGGATCCTCTAGAATGGGACGCGGTAGACAAAGGAATCATTCCTAAAGCTACAATAATCTCAGAAAGAGGAAAAGAAGCTGTTGAGTCCAGTAAAATGACTCAAGAAGAGATAACCAAGAAACGAGATCTTGATGCAAATGTAATTTATTCCTTATATTGTACATTAGCTCCTACTAAATATAATAGAATATCTTCTTGTGAAACAGCTAAAGAAGTCTGGGATCGATTGCACATCACATATGAAGGAACCGATTGAGTGAAAGAAACCAAAATCAATATTCTGCTCGATTAATATGAAGCATTCAAGATGAAACTAGGAGAATCTATTACTGACATGTTTAGTCGTTTTATAGAAATCGTGAATGGTCTTGAGTATCAAGGTCAACCAATCTTTGGATCCATGAAGGTTAACAAGTTACTACGTGGGCTTTCCAAAGATTGGAACCACATAAAGAGCTTAATAAGGGAGACACAAATAATCATGCCACTCTCTATTAACGAATTGGTTGGCACTCTTCAATCTTATGAAGTGGAGCAAATTAACAGAGATGAAGATCTTAAAGGTAAGAAATCCATTGCATTAAAATCTAATGATGATTCTGATGTCACAGATTCTGAAGACGATATGGACGATGAAGAGCTTGCTCTCATGATAAGAAGGTTCAGAAAACTGAATAGAAAGGGAAGAAGATTCAATCCGAAGAAAAAGAGACACATCAGACCCAACTGTCCTCTGCTGAAGAGAAAGAAAGGAAAAGCTGAGAAATATCAAAATGCACTTAAAGTAGAAATCTGCAATGATACCGAATGTGAGGAAAGTGATGATGATTATGCCAATATTTGTCTTATGGCACAATTAGACTTAAATTCAGACTTTGAGACAGACTCAGACTCAGATAGTGAAATCGAGGTAAGTAATTTAAAAATTCCTACTAAAGTCTCTAAATATATTGATGAGTTGTGTCTTAGTCTCAAAACCTTTCTCAAGAGGATTTCTAAACTTAAAAAGGAAAATTCTGCACTTAAGCAACAGGAAATTATTTGGAAAGAAAAGTTCGAAAGTTTAGATAAAAGTATCATTACTTTAAAAGAAAATGAAAACAACATTTCAAAAGAAAATGTATTCTTGAAAAATGATATCTCGAGGCATTTCTAAAAGGTTTTCTATAGGATCTAAGAAACTGGAAAAAATTCTTTCAGCACAAAGACCTTACTTCAACAAATCAGGGTTGGGAATAACTACCGAAACCATTCTTCTAATTGATTTTCCTAAGATAAATGAAAGAATTAAACAAAGATCTACAAAAGATTCTTACAAAAATCATTTCCAAAAAGTTTTTGTAAAACCTGTAGGTAGTAGTGCTCTTAAATGTTCTAAGTGTAACAGCTCAAAATACTTTGAGAAAGAATGTCCTATGGTTTGGAAACCTGTGAGGAAGGTTTGGGCAAAGACTCTATATCACACTAACTCCACTGTACCTAAGAAAATATAGGTGCCAAAGAAAGCTTTAGTTTCTTTTTTAAATGCAGGTCACTATCAAGAAAAGGGTTCAATGGTACTTGGATAATGGATGCTCAAGACATATGACAGGAGACTCAAACTGCTTTATAAAGCTTGTGCAAGTTAATGGCGGAAAAGTTTCTTTTGGAAGAAATAGCAAAGAAAGAATTCTGGGATATGGAACTGTAAAGATTGGAAGTCTCACGATCATTAACGTTTCCTTAGTAGAAGGACTCAACTACAACTTGCTGAGTATTAGCCAGCTATGTGACACCGCTTTCAAAATCAACTTTCAAGAAGGAATATGTTCAGGAACCAGTAAAGACTCCTCTCAGACTTTCACGGGGCGAAGACATGGGAATATCTATATTTTGGATATCAAACTAGAAAAATCCCAGTGTCTAATCTCAATTCAAGAGGAAGCAAATCTATGGCATAAAAAACTTGGGCATATCAACATGAAGCAAATAGCCAACATCTCTTCAAAGAAGCTTGTTCGTGGACTACCCAATCTCACATACCAAAAGTCAGATCTATGCACACCATGCGTATTAAGAAAATAGAACTTAGAGCATTGGAGATGAAGGTATCTTCCTTGGATATTTAACTACAAGCAAAGCTTATAGAGTATATAACAAAAAGACTCATTCAGTGGAAGAATCGATGAATGTCAAATTTCAAGACTTTATGCAAAACCAATTAATTCAGACTCAACCTGAAGAATCTGAACCTACTTCAGACTTTACAAAGTCTAAATCACCTGAAGCTGCTCAAACTTCATAAAACCAGCAACGAATGATCGTTGAAGATTCAAATGTAGAAAAAGACCAACAGTTTGACAAATCAACCAGCAATTGGAAGCATAAGTCTAGTCATCCTAAATAACTCATTATTGGTGACATTAATGAGGGAATTCGTATAAGATCCAAAAGGCATGAAGAGTCTAGTGCTGTTGCTCTTATTTCTGAAATAAAACCCAAGAGCATAAAAGAAGCTTTAACTGATAAAAGATGGATTGAAGCTATGCAAAAAGAGCTCAAACAATTCAGTATCAATGATGTCTAGGAATTGACTACTAAACCGAAAGGTAAATCTATCATTGGAGCTAAATGGGTTTTCAAGAACAAAATGAATGAGAAAGGAAAAGTTGTAAGGAACAAAGCAAGACTCGTGGCCAAAGGATATATGCAAGAAGAATTGATAGACTATGATGAGACCTACGCACCAGTAGCAAGGTTAGAAGCAATTAGATTATTACTTGCTTTTGCTTGTTATAAGAATTTCAGATTATTCCAAATGGACGTCAAAAGTGCATTCCTAAATGGATTTATCCAAGAAGAAATCTATGTGGAACAACCTCCCGGTTTTGAAGACCCAAGGACCAGACTCTATATTCAAACTAAAAAAGACACTATATGGCTTAAAGCAAGCACCTCGAGCTTGGTACGATAGGTTAAGTTTTTAATCCAAAATGGCTTTGTTAAAGGTAAAGTAGATACTACACTATTTGTTAAAAGAGAAAGCAAAAACTTCTTGCTTGTTCAAATTTATATTGATGATATTATTTTTGGATCTCCTAATAAAAATCTGTGCAAGAAATTTTCTAAGACTATGCAGGATGAGTTTGAAATGAGCATGATGGGTAAACTATCATTCTTTCTCGGACTTCAAGTAAAACAATTGAAGGAAGGGATTTTCCATTCACCAAGAAAAATATACTAAAGAACTTGTTAAAAAGTTTGGCTTGGAGAATTGCAAAAAGATAGAGATACCAATGTCAAGTTCCTTGAAGCTAGACAAAGATGAAGGAGGAAAAAAAGTTGACCAGAAGCTATACAGGAGTATCATTGGTTCACTTATTTATCTTACTGCCTCTAGACCTGATATTCTATTTAGTGTTTGTATTTGTACTAGATTTCAATCAGATCCCAAGGAATCTCACGTAAGTGCTGTAAAACGCATCATCAAATTCGTTGCATCTACTTCTAATCTCGGTCTCTGGTATCCTAAAGAAGGAGACTTTACTATTCTTGGATATTCAGACGCAGATCTAGTAGGATGCAGAGTTGATAGAAAGAGCACCTCGGGCACTTGTCAACTACTTGGTAACAGGACATTATCTTGGTTTTCTAGGAAGCAAAGTACCATAGTTCTTTCTACGGCAGAAGCTAAATATGTGGCTCTTGGAAGTTATTGTTCACAAATTCTGTAGATAAAATAACAGTTAGGAGACTTTGGAATTGAAGATTCATGCACTGAGATCAAATATAACAACACCAGCACAATCAATCTCACCAAGAATCCAATTCTTCATTCAAGAGCAAAGCATATAGAGATTCGACATCATTTCATTAGAGATCATGTTCAAAATGGAGAAATCTCGATTCATATCATTAACTTAAAGAATCAACTAGCGGACATCTTCACAAAGCCTTTGAAGAAAAGTCAATTTAAGCTTATTCGTTCCAGACTCAATATCTTAAAGTCTGAAGAAGTTCAGACTCAGGGATAAAAGTCTAATGATATTCAAACTCAGAAGATAAAAATCAACGACTGTAAGTTATTTTTCATTTTTAGAAATTTATCTCTTGGATAAAATCTCGAAAAGGTATGATTATTTAGTAATCTGTAATTAATTGATCTCGAAAAGATTCGATCATTCCCCAGTTTTCGTGATTATTGCAATCATTCATTTTCGAAAAAGAGGTTATTTTTCAAAAGACAATTATCTATTTTTTAAAAGGTAGTTATTTTTGAAAATGCATTTTCTATTTTTTTCATTTTTACGTCGTTCCGTATGCCTCTTTTCGACTGCTTTATATACTGATCGTCTTCCTCAAAACCCTAAAAGCACAGACCTTTGTTTTCTTACTTTTACTCTCTAGTTTAATCTTCAAAGTTCTCACCTTTTTCACGAATCGAGTTTGGAATCTCTCAAAAACTGTGAGAATGGCATCCTAGAGAAAGTCTTCAAGGATTGCGAACATGGGACCATAGTAAATGTGTGAGGGTCCTACACTTTTTGACCTCACCGAGGAAAAAGAATCTCCAAGACAAGAGTAGAGCCCACAACATTCTCAACAGCGTCAATCTCCTCAAGCTAGACCTCAAGGCAGTGTTCGTAGATCGGAGGAAGACATCATTGACGGCGCAGAACCCATAAGATCTCAAAAGCCCGCTTTTATCTATAAGCTTTACTCTGCTTTGAAAAGGGGAGGGACTCCCTTGAAATATATCAATGAATTTTTTAAAACTAAAGGGTATCGAAATGAAACCCACTTTTTGCGAACAATGGAACAATTGGAGATTGCTCCTGCAGGGTCGGCCGATCGAGCATTTATGAATATTCCTAATGATCCACGTGTTGGAGGTCTTAGTCAACCTGATGGGAATGATGATGAAAAATTGTGGTAAATATTCGAAGCAAAAGGACAAATTTGTTTCACTCGGATGAACACGGGCGACTTTACTCTAAGTTGCTAAAAAGAGGGGTGATCAATCTGATGAGTGTAGACTTTGATTTTCTTGATTCTATGAACGTGAAGCTGCGAGAGAAATTCTCTAAACTTTAGCTTGAGCAATTTTATTCTGAGACGACTGAGGCATATCCAGAACTTACTACTTACTTCTATTCTAATCTCAGTTTCCTGGATGCGAATAGATTTTCGTTTAGTGTTCGAGACCAGGACTATGTTGTTGACATGGACACATTGGCAGATGTGATTGGAGTAGAGCGAGGGGCTTTCCAATCGATTAGTGTGTCTGTTGGTCGTGCGATAGTAAAGCTTGTTCGGGATGGAATGAGAATTTCGTATTTAAGGATGAATGCCTCTAACATTTTGCTTCACAAGATTGTGATTAATTGCCTTAGACCCAAGTCAACCTCGAAGAAAGACGTATCCAACTCAAAAGCAAAATTGATGTATGCCATTAACGTTGGAAAGAAATTCTCTCTACCTCACATAATCATGTTTCACATGTACAGAACGATGGCAAAAGACAGAGGGCAACTTCCTTACTCAGGGCTTGTTTCAAAGCTTTTCAAACGTTTGAATATTTAGCTTCCCAGGATTTTATGCGTTCGATCATGTGATCAAATGGTAGTGGGAGTGAAAATGGTTTCCAAATGCATTTGAAAGAGCTAGACAAAGCTTTGGAGCAATTGAAAGAGAAAACCTCTGTCAAGTCACACCAAGGTTCTTCAGTGGCAAAGCGGAAAGGGAAGGAGCCCATGACAGCTCCATCCAAAAAAAAAGAAGAGCACTCGTTCTGGAGGATGAAGAGGATGAGGAAGATGTTACCATTTCTGCTCTTGCACTGAAAAATCTTCAAAGTGTTGTTCTAGAGACTAAGGAGAGAGAGGATCAAGACAGAGATGAAGAAGAGGAAAGGAGTGGAGAGAGAGAATCATTACGAAAAGAAGTAGAGGAAGAAAGAATTGCAGAAGAAGAAGAAGGTAGAGGTGAACAAGCAAAAACAGAGCATGAAGCGTACTTCTCACCTCCTAAGGGTATTGAAACAGGGGGAGTTGCTGAGAAAAGAGATACATCTTCAACTGCTGTTACTAATGAAGGTGTTAGTCGCTCACCTGCAGATCCATAAGACATCTATGCTTCTTAATTCCCAGAGGAAGGTCATGAGGTTTCATTACCAAATCTGAGTGATCATGCTGGCTTGCTGTGGCACCCCTTGACTCACCTGAGGTCGCCACAGACACTCTTTCTCTAATTACCCAAACTCATGTAAACTATGAGTAGAGATTTTTTTTTTTTTTTTGAAAACGGTCCAAGCGCAGCTCTTTAGCTAAAGCATAAACAAGTCTCACCATTTCTTCCTCCAATAACAATATTGCAATGCACACCAACTACGTGCCATAAGAAACGATAAAGCCGAGCCACTTTTTATTTATATTTTCATGATGGACATCTCGGGACGGTACAACCAAAAAGAAAAGCTAAGACTTTTAGCTAAACTTGGCCACAGCTCAAAAGAGAGATCTCGACCCCCTATATCGATCACGTGTAATCCTCCATCTCTAAGTGTCGGCTATCTTAAAAAAGTGTCAGCTCCCACTCCTCACGCGGACCATCACACCTACCCCGGTGCGTCAGGCAGTGGTGGCAGCTACATCCCCTGCATCACACCATCACGACGGACGTGGACCGACAAGAACTCCTAGATGACCAGGCCCCCAGCCAGGCCCACATCATACATCACCAGCACACAAACTCGTATGAACGTCAGACTAGGGATGGTGACACTATCAAGCTCCATACAATCGACCTCCACGTTAGATGGAAGGCCGTAAAAGGTACCCCGCGTGACCAGAGGGAAAGGCATATTTCTAATATGAAATGTTAGGGTGCGTTTGGAATCAACTTTGCACAGGACTTTGGGCTTCTAAAGATACTTAGGCTAAAGCTGGAGTGTTTGGGAACAACTTTAGAATTTCCATTAGGCTAAAGCTGGCCTTCTCAAGGCTAAAAGCCCAAGGCAGGTGAAGGGGTGCCTTGGGCTTTCAGCTTTCTCGGCATACAAGTGGCAATGTTCACTTTTTTTTTTTTAATTTTCTTCCAAAACTGTCCTCACCTACTCTCGATTTTTCCGGTTTTGCCGTCGTTATTGTACTGTTCATCTTCTTCTCCGTTGAAGGCCGACGACGTGTTCCTCGAAGCTGTGAGGGAGCGACTGCCGACGGCTCGGCATGGTTGTGGTGGCCCAAGCGACCGTCGCCAGGGAGTGGTGCAACCGCCACCCTGTCTGGGTCGCAGCAATCGCCGTGGGTCACGGCGACGTTTGGGTCGCCGACCTCGCCGCGACCCAGATCCGAGGGCGGCGAGGTCCTCCCGCGACCTCGTCGCCCCAGATCTTGGTCGCGGTGGTCGCCGGAGGTCGCGCGACCTTGCCGCAACCCAGATCCGGGGGCGGTGAGGTCGCGTGACCCCGCCGCGACCTAGATCTGGGGCTGCGAGGTCGCAGGGACCTTGCCGCCCCAGATTTGGGTCGCGATAGGGTTGCCCGATGTCCGGAGACCCTTGCTGATGGCTTTCGGTGGTTACCCGATGTCCAGCGACCCTCTGTGATGGTCTTCACTGGTCGCCCGACGTCCGGCGACCCTCACCGGTGGTCTTCAATGGTCGCCCGACGTCTGGCGACCCTCACCGATGGTCTTCAGTGGACGTCCGGCGGCCACCTGCCCTTCTCGGCCATCTGGCCTTCTGGTCAATTTTTTATTTATTTTTCTTTTAATAATTTTTTTTATCACCAAAGCGCTTTGTAAATATAATTCTCCCAAACACCATTTTACTCAAAGGTACTTCAAATGGGCTTTCAAACTACCATTTTACCAAACACACTTTACATTTTGGAAAATACATTTAACTCAAAAGTCTTTGCATTTTCCTAAAAACTTTCCCCAAAAGCGTTCTCAAATGCACCCTTAGTCTCCAAAGGGGTGAGTACAACCACTCAACAGGTAAAAGATCCATTAAACTACTCAATGCATCAAACAGAACAATCATGACATCATAGTAGAGTACATATCATTCATGCATCCAAGCATAACTTACCTTGCAGCCATGCATATGTCATCATACCATATGTGCATACACCATCATGCACTCATCATCAATCATTCATGTATATACCATCATGCCATAGGTGCATATACAACCATGCACTCATACATATCATATCATATAGCCATGCATACATGTCACCATACCATGCATGATTCAATTTTAACTTTTTATCTTTCAATTGGGTCACCACATTTTTCTTTCCCGGGACCAGTAATTGCATCCCACATTTTATCACTCGCACCCAACCTGGCATCACGAGGAACCTCCGGCACACACCTCCGGGCTTCCGGCATCCCCATATTCCAAGCATCTCGTATCCCAACTGACATCACAAGGTATCCCCTCGGCACACACCTCTGAGGCTTCCGGCACCCCCACATCCTAGGCATCTCAAAACTCCCGAGGACATCTTGCACCCCCACATTCCGGGTATCTAGCACTCCCCTCCGGGCATCCCAACACTACCGGGGCATCGTCCGCTTACACTTCTTGTGGCATCCCGGAAATTCAAAGCCGAGCCTTAAGGTGTGTTAAATGTCTTTAATTAGGTGATAGAATTTTATGGCTTATGCTTTGGCCAATTTGTCTTTTCATTTGATGAATTTTGCTTGTGTTGTGGAAATTTAAATTTAAATGCTTGGCCATAAGATTTAAAATTTCAATGATTAAAAATATCCCAAGGTTTTGGCCAAGATGAAATTTGAATTTAGAAATATTTATAAAAAAGGAATTCAAAAAAAAAAAAAAGAGGAGAAAATAGGGTTATTTTCGAAATGGGCCTTGGACCCATTAGCCTAGAGCTTGGTGGGCCAAGCTAGTCGGCCCATTGGGCCCAAGAGGGGAGTTCGACCAGCCCAAGAAGGAGTGGCCGGTTGGGCCTAAGCCCAAGCCCATTAACCCAAATCAAATTTCAAAAATAGAAATGACAAGTGGCAAGACAAGTCCTCATGCATTGGTTGGTCATTAGGTGGATTAATCATTGCAATTGATGGGATATAAAAGGGGATTAGGAGAGAGAGTGGCCGGTTCCTCTAGCTCATTCGGCCAAGAGAAGTGAGAGGGAGAGAGAGATTTCGAGAGAAAGGGAGAGGAGAGACCGAGAGAGAGGAGGTGGAGCCGAGAGTTGCCGCCGCCGTGTCTCGCCGTCGCCGCCTTGTCCGACCGTCCTACGCCGCCTTGTGCTTGCTGTTCGTTCATTTTGGAGGCAAGTGGGGGGTCCTTTACTTCTCTTGCATGTTGTTTTGATGGTTGCATGTTCGGTTTTAAGGGTGATTTGGGCGAAATACCGAAGTAAGGGTTGAATGTGTTCATGTTATGTGGCTGTTTCCGTTCGGTTGGTGGTAGACAGTATCTTATTCGAGCTTGCATGTGTACTTGGAGTGCGATATTGGCTTCGGTGTCTTCATGGAAGTTGAAGCTAACATCTTGTAGTATGACATACTCGAATTTCATGGAAAACGATGGTAATATGTGGGGTCAAAAGCTCTGTTATACGGAGACTTAGATCTACGAAATTTTCACTGACCTTTTGTTGATTTCTTGGTTGCATGTTGATTTCTGTTGGAGATCTCACCTTGTTGTCTTCTTGAAAGTTGTAGGAAACACCTTAAGCTAAAACATACTCGAATATGAGGCAAAAAGAACAAGTATAACTTGGTGAATCGGTTAGATCTTGGAGATGGTTGATTCTGGTGAGGTGTACCGAGACACCCGAGACTTCATGGGTTAAAATGGTGACCATAATCTGGTTATTTGACCTAGATCCCTTCATGAAGATTGTAAAGGACACATTGTTACATAACATACTTAAATTTTAGGAGAAACGAAAGAGATTTGATGGGTCAAACCTAAGTTTTTCGGTTATGTACGTTCTGGACGAAACGGTAGAGGTTCCAGAAGCTTCGTGGAGTTATATAAATTAATATATAAAGAATTTGGCTTAGAGTTCTTCATGACAAATGCACGAAAATGTGTCGGCCATCATCCTGTAAAATTTGGGAATTTTCGGAGGTCATATGAGTATTTTAATTGAATTAATTCGAAAACTGTGCAATCTGGCCATGATCCGAATGTTGTTTGTATTTTGTGGAAATTTGGGAAATTATGTAAAATGCAAATTAGCCATGGATTTTATGCGAAATTTGATTCTAATTGTTTGTTTAATGATTGGTTGAAGATTATGATTTTGGAAAATCATAAATATTAAATATAATATTTATTTATGAAAATAAATAAATATAATAATATAATAATATAATAATATAATAAAATAATAATAAAATAATAATATAATAAAATAATAAACTAATAATAAAATAATAAAATAATAAAATAATAATAAAATAAGAGGTGGATTATTTTATTGGCCATGAGTCCTATGGAATTATGATGCATTGCTATATGACATTGATACATGTATGATCATTAATTATGATGTATTGTTATATGACACTGATGTATGAATGATTATGGAATTATGATGCATTGCTATATGACATTGATGCATGTATGATCATTAATTATGATGTATTGTTATATGGCACTGATGTATGAATGATTATGGAATTATGATGCATTGCTATATGACATTGATGCATGTATGATCATTAATTATGATGTATTGTTATATGGCATTGATGTATGAATGATCATGAATTATGATGTATTGTTATATGGCATTGATGTATGAATGATCATGAATTATGATGCATTGCTATATGACATTGATGCATGTATGATCATTAATTATGATGTATTGTTATATGGCATTGATGCATGAATGATCATGAATTGTGATGCATGTATGTAAATCATATGCCATGAAATAACAAGATGAAAAGGATGATAAAAAATGGAAAATGGTATGTGAGTAAGAGGTTGTGGCGGAGGATGATATATGGTGGCCGAGTGGCATAATTCTAGAGATTCCCTGGGAGTTTCAGGATGCCCGGAATGTGGGGGCCGGAAGCCCTGTCGGAGGTTTCGCTCGAAGGGAGTGACTCGCGATGCCGGGATTAGGGTGCGAGATCCCGGTTAGAAGGGTAAAGGCCGGAAGCCCTGTCGGAGGTTTTACGCCCGAAGGGAATGCCTCGTGATGCTAGTTGAGATGCGAGATGCGCGGAATGTGGGGGGCCGGAAGCCCAGTGGCCATGAGATGGCTGGGATACTAGGATCCCTGTCGGAGGTTTCTGCCCGAAGGGATGGTGATGATGGTGAATTTGATGATTTGAGAAAAGATAATGTGGGGATCAATTGATAAATAAAAATGGAAATTGATCTATGATGTGATATGCATGGTGATGCATGGCTAATGATGATATGATGTGATATGCATGGTGATGCATGGTTAATGATGATGTGATATGCATGGTGATGCATGGTTAATGATGATGTGATATGCATGGTGATGCATGGCTAATGATGATATGATGTGATATGCATGGTGATGCATGGGTAATGATGATGTGATATGCATGGTGATGCATGGCTAATGATGATGTGATATGCATGGTGATGCATGGCTAATGATGATATGATGTGATATGCATGGTGATGCATGGCTAATGATGATGTGATATGCATGGTGATGCATGGCTAATGATGATGTGATATGCATGGTGATGCATGGCTAATGATGATGTGATATGCATGGTGATGCATGGCTAATGATGATGTGATATGCATGGTGATGCATGGCTAATGATGATATGATGTGATATGCATGGTGATGCATGGTTAATGATGATGTGATATGCATGGTGATGCATGGTTAATGATGATATGATGTGATATGCATGGTGATGCATGGCTAATGATGATGTGATATGCATGGTGATGCATGGCTAATGATGATATGATGTGATATGCATGGTGATGCATGGATTATGATGATATGATGCGATATGCATGGTGATGCATGCCTAATGATGATATATATGATGATGCATGAATACGCTTGACATCAAAAAGGTAAGCAATGCCTGCATTGTATGATGGTATGCATGGTGCGCTGAATTGTTATTGGATTTCCCTATCTGCTGAGTGGTTGTACTCACTCCTTTTGGGGATAACATTTCAGATTAGCACTATGCTGCTACCTGCTGTTTCGCGTGGGGTATTTTACGGTCTACCATCTAATGTTGAGGTGGAGTGTACGGAGTTAGATTGTCCCTCTGTGCCTGGATTGACGTTTATCCAAGTGCGATGCTTAGTTATGTATGATATCGGCCTGGCTGGGGGCCCTGTCATACAAGAGTTCATTTCTGTTCACGTTCGTCGAGATGGTGCTATGCGAGGGATGCTGCCGCCGCCACCACCTGATGCACCAGGTTGGGTGTGAGACTCACGCGCGACGAGTAGGAGCCGAGCTTTTTGATGTAGATAATCGACACCTTTGATGGGAGCTTGTGTGCTTCATGTAGAGGGTTGATAGTTTCTTTTTGAGATTTTAGGCAGGACATGGCAGAGTCCTCGCTTTTCTTGTTTTGTATCGACCCGAGAAAGGAAGAGTCCCATCTTAAAAGAATATGTAAATAAAGTGTCGATGTTCATATATAAAATCCTGATGTGTAGCTGGTGTGTATTTGTATCATGGGTTAGAAGGGAGATAGATGACGATGTAAATTTTGCTTCCGCTATGAGTCGCGCATTGGGACCGATTCGTTTTAAAAAAAAAAAAATATGCCTGTAATCTAGCAAGGCTTTATTTAGCCAAGAGATAGAGATGGTAAAAGATGTAACATCGGCACTGTTAACGACCTGCGAAGGGTTCGGGGTGTTACAGTCGCCCTTTTTGGTATCAGAGCGAATGGTTATAGGTGGAGTGATAAGGAGCCTCATTTGGAATTGAGGAACATGATGACAATACACACCATAGGATGTAAAATGAAATAATTGAATAACGGGTGATGAGAATTCACTCGTAGATCCCCAGTAGTCTGTCTTGAATTTCCAGTAACATGTATATGTTACTTATATGATAGTAGTAATTGCTTTGAGTGGAGGCAGTGAGTCTTAGATTATTCCTGAGGCAATGCTTGGAAATTGCAGGAGAGTCATGGTGCGAGCTGGAAGTGCTCATCCATCGAGGGCTGAAGCCTCTGCTGCAAGGGCTGAACCCCGAATGGAAGATATCCTGCAGGCATTAGCCAATATTGGAAATCTGATGGAGAGGCAGGCGCAGCAACAGCCCGGAGCAGAACGCCGTACTCAAGGACTAGTGGAGCAGTTTTTAAAGCTGAAGCCACTTAAGTTTAATGGAATGGGAAGTCCTGAGGAGGCAGAGCAATGGATTGATGGAATGGAACAAATTTTCCGGTTGTTAGACTGCACTAATGCTGAGAAAATAGTCTTAGCAGAGTACCAATTGGAGGGAAATGCGAAGTTTTGGTGGAGAGCTTCGATGGATATAATCTTTCCACCAGGTACTGATGTTAGCTGGGAAGAGTTTGTTAGAGCTTTTAATAGGAAGCATTTCTCTGACTGTGCTAAGGATAGGAAGATTACGAATTTGTTCAGCTAGAACAAAAGGGTTGACTATAGATCGGTATGAGGCTAGATTTTCTGAATTGTCTAGATATGCTCCTAGATTGATTGAGGATCGGAAGAGAAGGCTAAGAGATTCTGAAAGGGTGAGGACCGACATTAGGAAGCGTTGGTGCCTTTGAACATAAGAGATTATAATGAGATTTATGAAAAGGCGCGAGTTAGTGGAGCAGGAGCTGTTGAGGGAAAGGTCGGAATTTAAGAAACCGTTTAATTTTAGTGATGTGAAAAAGGGGAAGAGACCTTATTCTGGTCAAGGTCAGACCTGGAATGTGAAGAAGAAGGGTAATTTTGGAAATTTTGGAGGAGCAAGGAGTGGTCTGAACATAGGGAAAGCACCCTATCAGCCTGGACAACAGAAATGTTTTAGCTGTGGACAAGTGGGACATCTTAGGAGGAATTGCCCGCGAGAGAGGTCGCAAGTGAGTGTTGGCTCAGTGCGACAGGGATATCAGAGTGCTGTTAGGTCAAATCCGCAAGGAAATCCTCAGAGACCACCTGCTCAAGGAAGGGTGTATGCGATTACCCAGGAGGAAGCGGAAGCTTCCAAAAATGTTATCTCAGGTACGATTCTTATTAATGGTGAAAAGGCATATGCATTGTTTGACACGGGTGCAACGCATTCGTTTGTGTCTGAAAGATATAGATGTTTGAATAAGATAGAAGTTATGCCGCTTGAGACGCCTCTTTGTGTTTCCACGCCTTTAAAGGATATGGTGTTGTCTACATTGGTGTGTGAAAATTGTAAGATCTCAATGGGAGGAAAGGACATGGAAATAGATTTGGTTGTAATGGCTATGTATGATTTTGATGTTATTATAGGAATGGATTGGCTTCGTAAGTATCGGGCTAGAATGGATTGTTATAGAAGAGTGGTGCAATTTGTTTTACCTGATCAGTCTAGTTGTGAATTTCTAGGAGGTCAAACCTGTTTTCCTGTAGCTCTTATTTCGGCAGTAGAAGCATGTAAGTTGCTTGACGGAGGATGTCAAGGGTACCTAGCCATAGTTAGAGATTATGCCAGGGAGGAGCCTAATCTCGAGGAAGTTCGCGTAGTTAACGAATTTCAAGATGTATTTCCTGAGGAATTGCCTGGATTGCCGCCCGAGCGGGAGATTGAATTTGAAATTGAATTAATGCCTGGAATAGGACCAATATCAAAAGCCCCGTATAGAATGGCCTTAGTTGAATTGAAGGAGTTGAAAGTGCAACTGCAAGAATTGCTTGATAAAGGATTTATTAGACCAAGTGCTTCACCTTGGGGTGCACCGGTCTTGTTTGTGAAAAAGAAAGATGGATCAATGCGCTTGTGTATTGACTATAGGCAGTTGAATCAAGTGACCATTAAGAATAAGTATCCTTTGCCTAGAATTGATGATTTATTTGATCAACTTCAGGGAAGTTCGGTCTTCTCTAAGATTGATTTGAGATCGGGATATCATCAGTTAAGAATTAAGAAGGAGGACATTCCTAAGACTGCGTTTAGAACTCGTTATGGGCACTATGAGTTCCTTGTTATGCCATTTGGATTGACTAACGCCCCTGCTGCATTTATGGATTTGATGAATAGAATATTTCAGCCTTATTTAGACCAGTTTGTGATTGTCTTTATTGATGATATTTTGGTATATTCAAAAGGACCTAAAGAGCATGAGCAGCATTTGAGGATAGTTTTGCAGACTCTGAGAGAGCATAAGTTGTATGCTAAGTTCAGTAAGTGTGAATTCTGGTTGGATCGGATAGTATTTTTAGGACATGTGGTGTCAGGAAAAGGAATTGCAGTAGACCCGGCAAAAGTTGAAATGGTAGTAAATTGGCCGAGAACGACAACACCTACTGAGATACGAAGTTTCTTAGGATTGGCTGGCTATTATAGGAGATTCATTGAAGGATTTTCAAGGCTAGCAGGACCTTTAACTAAATTGACCCGAAAGAATGTGAAGTTTGAGTGGAATGGAGAATGTGAAAGGAGTTTCCAAGAGCTCAAAAGGGAATTGACTTCAGCTCCAATTCTGACTATACCTACTGGACCTGATGGTTTCACGGTGTATAGTGATGCATCTCACAAAGGACTAGTATGTGTTTTGATGCAGCATGGCAAGGTTGTAGCCTATGCATCCAGACAATTGAAACCTCATGAGCTAAATTACCCGACGTATGATTTAGAGCTAGCAGCTATAGTGTTTGCCTTGAAGATATGGAGACACTATTTGTATGGGGAAAAGTTTAAGATTTATACGGATCATAAGAGTTTGAAGTATCTGTTCTCACAAAAGGAGTTGAACATGAGACAAAGGAGGTGGATGGAGTTGTTGAAGGATTATGACTGTGAGATAAGATATCATCCAGGAAAAGCGAATAGAGTAGCAGATGCTCTTAGTCGAAAGTCGGCCGTAGAGATAGCTAGTTTGAGGATGGCAGAACGGAAAATGTTGGAATCTGTGGCAAATTCCGAATTTAAATTGGAAGTGGATTGTCTTACTGGTATGCTTAGTGCATTAAGGATTGAGCCAGAGATTATCCAGAAAATTAAAATTCTGCAAGAATCTGACCCAGAGATTTTGAAAGTGAACGATGCTGTACCTTTAGGGAAAAGATCAGAATTTCAGATCTCTGATGATGGAATAGTAAGATGTCAAGGACGACTTTGTGTTCCCGACAATGAGGAATTAAGGAAGGAAATTCTGTCGGAGGCACATAAGAGTAATTATAGTATCCACCCAGGTAGTACAAAGATGTACAGAAATTTGCGTCAGCAATTTTGGTGGAATGGTATGAAGGCAGATACGGCTAAGTACGTTTCTCAATGTTTGACGTGTCAGCAAGTAAAAGCAGAGCATTGAAAACCCGCAGGACTTTTGAGACCATTAGACATTCCTGAATGGAAATGGGAACATATAACGATGGACTTTGTGCAAGGATTGCCAAGGACATCAAGTAGTCACGATTCAATTTGGGTTATAGTGGATCGATTGACTAAGTCGGCACATTTCTTAGCGATTCGCATGGATTACCCAATGGATAAGTATGCGGACATGTATGTAAGTCAAGTGGTACACTTACATGGTGTTCCAGTGACCATTACTTCAGATCGAGACCCGAGGTTTACGTCGAATTTTTGGAGAAGTCTCCAAATTGCATTAGGGTCTAAGCTTCGGTTTAGTACAGCTTTTCATCCCCAGACAGATGGTCAATCAGAAAGAGTAATCCAGATATTAGAGGATATGTTAAGGGCTTGTGCAATCAATTTAAAAGGAAATTGGGATGAGAGATTGCATTTGGTAGAGTTCGCCTATAATAATAGTTTTCAGAAGAGTATAGGTATGGCACCTTATGAAGCATTGTATGGACGGAGATGTAGGACTCCTGTCTGTTGGAATGAAGTAGGTGAAAGGAAATTGACAGGACCTGAACTGGTACAAGTTACCACTGAGGTTGTTGATATTATCAGGGAAAGGCTTAGAACAGCTCAGAGTAGACAGAAAGATTCCGCTGATAGACGTAGGAGGCCTTTGGAATTTAGTGTAGGAGACCATGTATTCCTTAAGGTATCTCCAATGAAAGGAATATCTCGATTTGGGAAGAAGGGTAAGTTAAGCCCCAGATTTGTAGGACCTTTTGAAATACTTGAGAAAATAGGTGACGTGGCTTATCGTTTAGCGTTATCTCCTAAGTTAGGAAATCTACATGATGTGTTTCATGTATCGATGTTGAGGAAGTACCAGCCGGGTCCTGGTCACATACTCGATCATGAAGCCATCAAAATGGATGAGAAAGTAAGGTATATTGAGGAGCCAGTGCAGATACTAGATCGAAAGGAGCAAATTCTTAGGACCAAAAAAATCCCATTGGTTAAGGTGTTATGGCGACATCATGATGTGGAGGAAGCCACATGGGAAAGTGAGGATCAGATGAGGGAAAAGTATCCCTATTTATTTCAAGAAGGCGCGAGTAGTGCTTGAATTTCGAGGACGAAATTCAATAAAGGAGGGGAGAATTGTGGCATCCCGGAAATTCAAAGCCGAGCCTTAAGGTGTGTTAAATGTCTTTAATTAGGTGATAGAATTTTATGGCTTATGCTTTGGCCAATTTGTCTTTTAATTTGATGAATTTTGCTTGTGTTGTGGAAATTTAAATTTAAATGCTTGGCCATATGATTTAAAATTTCAATGATTAAAAATATCCCAAGGTTTTGGCCAAGATGAAATTTGAATTTAGAAATATTTATAAAAAGAAATTCAAAAAAAAAAAAAGGAGAAAATAGGGTTATTTTTGAAATGGGCCTTGGACCCATTAGCCTAGAGCTTGGTGGGCCAAGCTAGTCGGCCCATTGGGCCCAAGAGGGGAGTTCGACCAGCCCAAGAAGGAGTGGCCGGTTGGGCCTAAGCCCAAGCCCATTAACCCAAATCAAATTTTAAAAATAGAAATGACAAGTGGCAAGACAAGTCCTCATGCATTGGTTGGTCATTAGGTGGATTAATCATTGCAATTGATGGGATATAAAAGGGGATTAGGAGAGAGTGGCCGGTTCCTCTAGCTCATTCGGCCAAGAGAAGTGAGAGGGAGAGAGAGATTTCGAGAGAAAGGGAGAGGAGAGACCGAGAGAGAGGAGGTGGAGCCGAGAGTTGCCGCCGCCGTGTCTCGCCGTCGCCGCCTTGTCCGACCGTCCTACGCCGCCTTGTGCTTGCTGTTCGTTCATTTTGGAGGCAAGTGGGGGGTCCTTTACTTCTCTTGCATGTTGTTTTGATGGTTGCATGTTCGGTTTTAAGGGTGATTTGGGCGAAATACCGAAGTAAGGGTTGAATGTGTTCATGTTATGTGGCTGTTTCCGTTCGGTTGGTGGTAGACAGTATCTTATTCGAGCTTGCATGTGTACTTGGAGTGCGATTTTGGCTTCGGTGTCTTCATGGAAGTTGAAGCTAACATCTTGTAGTATGACATACTCGAATTTCATGGAAAACGATGGTAATATGTGGGGTCAAAAGCTCTGTTATACGGAGACTTAGATCTACGAAATTTTCACTGACCTTTTGTTGATTTCTTGGTTGCATGTTGATTTCTGTTGGAGATCTCACCTTGTTGTCTTCTTGAAAGTTGTAGGAAACACCTTAAGATACAACATACTCGGATATGAGGCAAAACTAACAAGTATAACTTGGTGAATCGGTTAGATCTTGGAGATGGTTGATTCTGGTGAGGTGTACCGAGACACCCGAGACTTCATGGGTTAAAATGGTGACCATAATCTGGTTATTTGACCTAGATCCCTTCATTAAGATTGTAAAGGACACATTGTTACATAACATAATTAAATTTCAGGAGAAACGAAAGAGATTTGATGGGTCAAACCTAAGTTTTTCGGTTATGTACGTTCTGGACGAAACGGTAGAGGTTCCAGAAGCTTCGTGGAGTTATATAAATTAATCTATAAAGAATTTGGCTTAGAGTTCTTCATAAAAAATTCACGAAAATGTGTCGTCCATCATCCTGTAAAATTTGGGAATTTTCGGAGGTCATATGAGTATTTTAATTGAATTAATTCGAAAACTGTGCAATCTGGCCATGATCCGAATGTTGTGTGTATTTTGTGGAAATTTGGGAAATTATGTAAAATGCAAATTAGCCATGGATTTTATGCGAAATTTGATTCTAATTGTTTGTTTAATGATTGGTTGAAGATTATGATTTTTGGAAAATCATAAATATTAAATATAATATTTATATATGAAAATAAATAAATATAATAATGTAATAATATAATAAAATAATAATAAAATAATAAAATAATAAAATAATAAAATAATAATAAAATAAGAGGTGGATTATTTTATTGGCCATGAGTCCTATGGAATTATGATGCATTGCTATATGACATTGATGCATGTATGATCATTAATTATGATGTATTGTTATATGGCGATGTATGAATGATTATGGAATTATGATGCATTGCTATATGACATTGATGCATGTATGATCATTAATTATGATGTATTGTTATATGGCACTGATGTATGAATGATTATGGAATTATGATGCATTGCTATATGACATTGATGCATGTATGATCATTAATTATGATGTATTGTTATATGGCACTGATGTATGAATGATTATGGAATTATGATGCATTGCTATATAACATTGATGCATGTATGATCATTAATTATGATGTATTGTTATATGGCATTGATGTATGAATGATCATGAATTATGATGCATTGCTATATGACATTGATGCATGTATGATCATTAATTATGATGTATTGTTATATGGCATTGATGCATGAATGATCATGAATTGTGATGCATGAATGTAAATCATATGCCATGAAATAACAAGATGAAAAGGATGATAAAAAATGGAAAATGGTATGTGAGTAAGAGGTTGTGGCGGAGGATGATATCTGGTGGCCGAGTGGCATAATTCTAGAGATTCCCTGGGAGTTTCAGGATGCCCGGAATGTGGGGGGCCGGAAGCCCTGTCGGAGGTTTCTGCTCGAAGGGAGTGACTCGCGATGCCAGGATTAGGGTGCGAGATCCCCGGTTAGAAGGGTAAAGGCCGGAAGCCCTGTCGGAGGTTTCTGCCCGAAGGGAATGCCTCGTGATGCTAGTTGAGATGCGAGATGCCCGGAATGTGGGGGGCCGGAAGCCCAGTGGCCATGAGATGGCCGGGATTTTGGGATCCCCGTCGGAGGTTTCTGCCCGAAGGGATGGTGATGATGGTGAATTTGATGATTTGAGAAAAGATAATGTGGGGATCAATTGATAAATAAAAATGGAAATTGATCTATGATGTGATATGCATGGTGATGCATGGCTAATGATGATATGATGTGATATGCATGGTGATGCATGGTTAATGATGATGTGATATGCATGGTGATGCATGGTTAATGATGATGTGATATGCATGGTGATGCATGGCTAATGATGATGTGATACGCATGGTGATGCATGGCTAATGATGATGTGATATGCATGGTGATGCATGGCTAATGATGATATGATGTGATATGCATGGTGATGCATGGTTAATGATGATGTGATATGCATGGTGATGCATGGCTAATGATGATGATATGCATGGTGATGCATGGATTATGATGATATGATGCGATATGCATGGGGATGCACGCCTAATGATGATATATATGGTGATGCATGAATACGCTTGACATCAAAAAGGTAAGCAATGCCTGCATTGTATGATGGTATGCATGGTGCACTGAGTTGTTATTGGATTTCCCTATCTGCTGAGTGGTTGTACTCACCCCTTTTGGGGATAACATTTCAGATTAGCACTATGCCGCTACCTTCTGTTTCGCGTGGGGTATTTTACGGTCTACCGTCTGATGTTGAGGTGGAGTGTACGGAGTTAGATTGTCCCTCTGTGCCTAGATTGACGTTTATCCGAGTGCGATGCTTAGTTATGTATGATATCGGCCTGGCTGGGGGCCCTGTCATACAAGAGTTCATTTCTGTTCACGTCCGTCGAGATGGTGCTATGCGAGGGATGCTGCCACCGCCACCACCTGATGCACCGGGTTGGGTGTGAGACTCACGCGCGACGAGTAGGAGCCGAGCTTTTTGATGTAGATAATCGACACCTTTGATGGGAGCTTGTGCGCTTCATGTAGAGGGTTGATAGTTTCTTTTTGAGATTTTAGGCAGGACATGGCAGAGTCCTCGCTTTTCTTGTTTTGTATCGACCCGAGAAAGGAGGAGTCCCATCTTAAAAGAATATGTAAATAAAGTGTCGATGTTCATATATAAAATCCTGATGTGTAGCTGGTGTGTATTTGTATCATGGGTTAGAAGGGAGATAGATGACGATGTAAATTTTACTTCCGCTATGAGTCGCGCATTGGGACCGATTCGTTTAAAAAAAAAAAAAATATGCCTGTAATCTGGCAAGGCTTTATTTAGCCAAGAGATAGAGATGGTAAAAGATGTAACATCGGCACTGTTAACGACCTGCGAAGGGTTCGGGGTGTTACACTTCCGACGGTATCCTCATTTATCATAATTCATATTCACAATTTGTGTCCCAATATCAACATAACACATGATGTGATAGCAACAAGGTCAATTTCAGCTTTTGATTTTATATGTAATGCCAAATATCATCACATGTGCAGCAAGATTCAATCACTTAAAACAATATAATTCATGGGGCTCATACAAAACAGAATAGTCCATGCATTACAGCTTTTGAAATTTGCACAATCCAGCTTGCACAATTTTAGAAATTTTTTTAATTAAATACCCAAATGACCTTAAAAAGTTATGAAATTTGGAAATGTAATAGTCAAGACATAAAGGCATATATTTTATGCCGAACACTACACCAAAAGACCCTCATACAATTCGGTATAGACCATGCATCACAGCACTACTATTCTAACAATTCAACTTGCACAGTTTTTGAAACATTTTTGGTTAAATAGGCAAATGAACTTAAAAATTACGAAATTTGAATATGTTGTAGGGAAGACATGAAGAGAGATATTTCATGCAGAAAATATTTCCAAAAGAACCTCATAAAAAATGATATAGTCAACGCATTGCAACTTCACAAGTCCGAACACATCAGATTGCACGGTTTTAGAAACATTTCCGATTAAGTACCTAAATGACCTTCAAAAATTATGAAATTTGACTATGTGATATTCAAGACCCTAAGGTATATATTTTAAGAAGAGAGAAAAGTCTGATTCGTCCTAGGTAATTAAATATAGGCGGTTAAAACTTCTGTTCTTAGTACCAAAATTTCCAGATCTAACTATCTTCGAAAGACCACGATTTCACATATCTATTCTTGTTTGTTTTCTAGAAATTTTTGATATGTTAAACCTTAGGATGTCTTTTACATCTTTTGTTAAGAAATTGAAGTGAAATTTCAACAAAAAGATTTCCTTACAGTCCATGCATTCATCAAAGGTGGGTACCAAAATCTCCAGATCCAGTCTTTCCAAAGAATAATGATTTCACCAACTTATACTTGTTTTTCTTGTCCTAAATTTGAGTATGTTGTACTCCAAGAAGTCCTTAAAAACTTTCATTTGGAAGTCAAAGCCAAAATCCAACTCGAACATCACATGCAAGTCACTAGAACATCCAAGGTCGAGCTGTTTTCTCAAAAACAGTATAGTAGACCAGAGCACCACCCTTATAACTTCAATTTTTCACTTTCTAAACCTCCGAAATTTTTACCATTCAATCACACACACACGAGGCACAACATGCAAGAGTAGATCAAGGATCCCACTTGCCTCTAGACCGAGCAAACCGCGAGCACAATGGCGAGACACGGCGGCGACGAACGGTGGTGCACGGCAAATGATCGACGGACGGTCCTCCTCCTTCCTCTCTTCCCTACTTCCTTTCTTCCTTCTCTTTCTCTCTTCTTTCTCTCTCGGACAAACCCTCCTCTCTCTCTCTCCCTCTCTCTTGCTTATACCAGCCACTGTCCCTCTAATTTTCCTCCCCTCCATCATTAGCCATCATTACCATTTGCATGGAGGACATTTGGCCATCACCATGGGACAAATGGGGGAGGCATGCAACCGGACTTCCCCCCCCCCCTCTTCACACGACAACAGCCTCTCATGGGCTTGGGCCAGCCTTGGGTCGGGCAGCTTCTCCTCCTTGGGCTTCGTGGGCCGGTTGAGAAAAGGGTGAGGCTATGGGCTGGTTTGGTCTTTAAATGTCCAACCCACCCTCATCCTAATAATCCACCTTAAACCTTAATTATATAAACACCTAATTGAAATTTATAATTCATAAAACTTTGTGACCTAATTTAATAAATTCCAACCCATAAATCACATTGCGAAAATCTCAATGCAAAACATGGATTAAAGCACCTCTAAGGATTGACAAGAAATTCTAGGAGGCCACAATTCTCCCCTCCTTAGAGAATTTCGTCCTCGAAATTAGACATCACTCATGCCTTTTGAAACAAGTGGGGGTAGTTTTCCTTCATTTGATCTTCACTCTCCCATGTGGCTTCCTCCATATCATGATGTCGCCATAATATCTTAACCAGTGGAATTGTCTTGGTCCTAAGGACTTGCTCCTTTCGATCCAATACTTGCATAGGCTCTTCGATGTACCTCAGTTTCTCATCTAATTTAATGGCTTCATGATCGAGTATGTGACTAGGATTGGGTTGGTACTTTCTCAGCATCGACACATGAAACACATCATGTAAATTTCCCAATCTAGGAGGATGCGCCAAACGATAAGCTACATCTCCTATTCTTTCAAGTATCTCAAAAGGTCCAACAAATCTAGGGCTTAACTTACCCTTCATTCCAAATCGAGATATTCCTTTCATTGGGGATACTTTAAGGAATACATGATCTCCTACACTAAACTCCAAGGGCCTTCTATGCCTCTTTGCATAGTCTTTCTGTCTACTCTGAGCTATTTTAAGTTTTTTTTTTATAGTGTCGACAGCTTCAGTGGTAACTTGTACTAGTTCAGGTTCTGTCAATTTCTTTTCACCTACTTCATTCCAACAGACAGGAGTCCTACATCTCCTTCCATATAATGCTTCATAAGGAGCCATGCCTATACTTTTCTGAAAACTATTATTATAAGCAAACTCCACCAAATGCAATCTTTCATCCCAATTCCCTGTAAAGTCAATCACAAAAGCCCTTAACATATCCTCTAATGTCTGGATTACTCTTTCTATTTGTCCATCTGTTTGAGGATGAAAAGCAGTACTAAACAGGAGTTTAGTTCCTAAGGCAATTTGAAGACTCCGTCAAAAGTTCGAAGTAAATCTCGAATCCCGATCTGAAGTAATAGTTACTAGAACACCATGTAAGCGTACTACTTGACTTACATATATATCCGCATATTTGTCCATTGGGTAGTCTATGCGAACTGCTAGGAAATGAGCAGACTTAGTTAAACGGTCTACTATTACCCAGATAGAGTCATGACCACTCGATGTCCTTGGCAATCATTGTATAAAGTCCATTATTATATGCTCCCATTTCCAATCTGGTATGTCTAACGGTCTCAAGAGTCCTGCAAGTTTGCGATGTTCCGCTTTTACTTGTTGGCACGTCAAACATTGAGAAACGTGCTTAGCCATATCTGCTGTCATACCATTCCACCAAAATCGCTGAAGCAAATTCCTATATATCTTTGTACTACTCGGATGAACACTGTAATTACCCCTATGTGCCTCCGACAGAATTTCCTTCTTTAATTCTTCGTTGTCGGGAACACAGACTCATCCCTAGCATCTTGCCACTCCATCTTCAGAGACTTGAAATTCCGATATTTTTCCTAAAGACACTGAATCTTTCACTTTCATTATTTCTGAGTCAGACTCTTGCAAGATCTTAATTTTCTGAATAATTTCAGGTTCAATCCTTAATGCACTAAGCATACCCGTAAGACAATCCACTTTTAATTTAAACTCTAAGTCCATTACAGACTTTAACAAGCTACATTCCCCCATTCTTAAACTGGCCATCTCCATAGCTAACTTACGACTAAGAGCATCCGCTACCTTATTCGCCTTCCCTGGATGGTATCGTATCTCACAATCATAATCCTTTAACAACTCCATCCACCTCATTTGTCTCATGTTCAACTCCTTTTGTGAGAATAGATATTTAAAGCTCTTATGATCTGTATAAATCTCAAAATTTTCCCCATATAAATAATGCCTCCATATCTTCAAAGCGAACACTATAGCTGCTAATTCTAAATCATGCGTTGGGTAGTTCAGTTCATGGGGTTTCAATTATCTAGACGCATAGGCTATAACATTGCCATGCTGTATCAAAACACATCCCAGTCCTTTGTGAGATGCATCACTATACATCGTAAAACCATAAGATCCTATTGGTATAGTCAGGATTGGAGCTTAGGTCAATTTTCTTCTAAGCTCCTGGAAACTCCTTTCGCATTCCCCATTCCATTCAAACTTCATGTTCTTTTGAGTCAATTTTGTTAAAGGACCTGCCAATCGTGAAAACCCTTCAATAAACCTTCTATAATAACTACCCAATCCTAAGAAACTCCGTATTTTAGTAGGCGTTATTGGTCTCGGCCAATTTATTACCATCTCAACTTTCGCTGGGTCCACTGCAATTCCTCCTCCTGATACTACGTGCCCTAAAAATATTATCTGGTCCAACCATAATTCACACTTGCTAAATTTGGCATACAGCTTATGATCTCGCAGAGTTTGCAAAACTATTATCAAGTGTTGTTCATGCTCTTTAGGCTCTCTCGAATATATCAGGATATCATCAATAAAAACAATCACAAACTGGTCTAGATAAGGCTTAAATACCCTATTCATTAGATCCATAAATGTAGCTGGTGCATTTGTTAATCCAAATAGCATGACAAGGAACTCGTACTGTCCATAACGAGTCTTAAACGCAGTCTTAGGAATGTCTTCTTTCTTAATTCTTAGCTGATGGTATCTCGACCTTAAGTCAATCTTAGAGAAAACCGAACTTCCCTGGAGTTGGTCAAATAAGTCATCAATTCTAGGCAAAGGATACTTATTTTTAATGGTCACTTGATTCAGTTGCCTATAGTCAATGCACAAGCGCATTGACCGATCTTTCTTTTTCACAAACAAGACTGGTGCACCCCAAGGTGAAGCACTTGGCCTAATGAATCCTTTATCAAGCAACTCATTTAGTTGCACTTTCAATTCCTTCAACTTGACTAAGGCCATCATATACGGGGCTTTTGATATAGGTCCTATTCCAGGCATTAATTCAATTTCAAACTCAATTTCTCGTTCTGGCGGCAATCCAGGCAACTCCTTAGGAAATACATCTTGAAATTCATTAAATACTCGAAGTTCATCAAGCTTAGGTTCTTCCTTAGTATAATCTTTAACTATGGCCAAGTACCCTTGACATCCTTTGTCAAGTAACGCACGGGTTTCTATTGCTGAAATAAGTGCTATAGATAGGTTGGTCTGACCTCCCAAAAATTCACAACTAGATTGATCAGGTAAAATAAATTGGATCACCTTTCTATAACAATCTATTTTTGGCCCGATACTCATGAAGCCAATCCATTCCTATGATAATATTAAAATCATACATAGCCATTACGACCAAGTCTATTTCCATATCCTTTCCTCCCATTGTTATCTTACAATTTCCACACACCAGCGTAGACAATACTATATTCTTTAAAGGCATAGAAACACAAAGAGGCGTCTCAAGAGACGTAGTTTCTATCTTATTCAACTGTTTATATCTTTCAGACACAAATGAATGCATAGCACCCATATCAAACAATGCATATGCCTTTATTATCATTTATAAGGATCGTACCTAAGCTAACATTCTTGCAAGCTTTCGCTTCCTCTTGGGTGATTGCATACACCCTTCTTTGTGCCGGTGGCCTTTGAGGATTCCTTGATAGGTTTGATCTAACAGCACTCTGCTGTGTCTGTCGCATCGAGCCAACACTCACTTGTGACCTTTCTTGTGGGCAGTTTCTCTTAAGATGACCTATTTGTCCATAACCATAACATCTCATCCGTCCATTGCAAGGTCCTGGGCCATGTCGCCCATCACACCTTCGACATTCTTCATTGCGATAAGGTGCTCTTCGACATTCCCAAAATTGCCGTTCTTGTTAGACTCCTAGGTTTGACTTTGACCTGTATAGGGTCTCTTACCCATCTCACATCACTAAAAGAGGATTGTCTCTTATTCTCCGACTGTTCCCTTACTAACTCCTACTCCACCAACTGCACCCTTTCATAGATCTCATTATAATCTCTTATGTTCAAAGGCACCAGTTGTTTCCTAATATCGGTTCTCAACCCTTTTAGAAACCTCTTAGCTTTCTCTTCTTGATCCCCAATTAGTCTAGGAGCATATCTAGACAGTTCAGAAAATCTTGCCTCATATTGATCCACTATTAGCTCCTTTTGTTCTAATTGAACAAATTCTGTAATTTTCTTGTCCTTAGCACAGTCAGAAAAATGCTTTCTATTGAAACCTCTAACAAACTCGTCCCAATTAACATTAGTACCTTGTGGAAAGATTGTGTCCCTCGAAGCTCTCCATCAAAACTTTGCATTTCCCTCTAGCTGGTACTTTGCCAAAGTTATTTTCTTAGCACCATTGCATTCCAACAACTGGAAAATTCGTTCCATCCCATCAATCCAATGCTCCGCCTCCTCAGGACTTCCAATTCCACTGAACTTAGGTGGTTTCAACTTCAAAAATTGCTCCACCAGTCCTTGAGTACGGCATTCTGCTTCGGGTTGTTGCCGCGTTTGTCTTTCCATCAGATTTCCTATATTGGCCAATGCCTACAAGATATCTTCCATCCGGGGTTCAAACCTTGCTACATAGGCTTCAGCCCTTAACAGATGATGACTTCCATATCGTACCGTGATTTTCCTCCAATTTCCAAGCATTTGCCTCAAGAAATATCTATGACTCAATGTCTTCATTAAAAACAACAGCAACTAAGGAAAAATAAGTAACATAGCCATCTTATCAGTACCTAAAAGCAACTCATAATAACTACTAGGGATCTACGGGTGGATACTCATCACCCGTTATTCAAAGTTACCCAATTATTCCACTTATTATCCTATGGTGTGCATTGTCATCATGTTCCTCAATTTCCATATGAAACTCCTTATAACTCCAATCTATAACCATTATTCTAATACCAAAAACGCGCTGTGGCACCCCTCGACTCACCTGAGGTCACCACAGGCACTCTTTCTCTAATCACTCGATCTCATGTAAACTATGAGTAGAGATTCTTTTTTTTTTTTTTTGAAAATGGTCCCAGCGCATCTCTTTAGCGAAAGCATAAACAAGTCTCACCATTTGTCCCTCCAATAACCATAATGCAATGCACACCAACTACGCTGTGGCATCAAAAAATTTCATAATAACTCATGGATATACCATGAACCATGAATAGGTGATGGAAGTGTTATTGACTTATGTTATGGCCTTTAGACCAAAGAATTGTAATAGATTAAGGCCGAGCATTCTAATGGACAATTATTTGGTTGAAAATATATCCTATGCCCATGAGAGATTAAGGATTTGTATTAAAAGGTAAATTGATAGGGAAAATTTTTATTCTTGGCCATGTACTTCATAAGTTGGATTTTTAACGATTAATGTTGCAAAATTTTATGGCCATGTGAATAATTGAAATTAAGTTATTATAAGTGGAGATTAAGGTGGATTATTAAGAAAAGGTGTGGGCTAATTTCTTAAGGGCCAACACCCCCCAAAAACCAACCCACCATTTCCCCCATTTGGTCGACCAAAGGCCTGGCCCAAGCCTGGCCCATTGAAGGCCCATCATGTGCATGGAAAAAATGCCAAGTGGCAAGAAAAGCTTGCCAAGTGTTGCCCCTTGGTAACCAAGTTTCCCTCCATGCAAAAGTGGGAGCATGCAACGGTTTTATTCAACCCAAAAGGAAAAGGGGAAGTGGGCAGATAGAGAGAAAGGGAGGTGAGCCGAGGGAGAGAGAGAGGGAAATCGAGAGAGGGAGAGGGAGCGTGCGAGAGAAGAAGAGGAGGTCCGTTCACCGCCGCTCGTTTGCCACCGTTCCTTCGCTGCATTGCCCGCCATTTTGTCGCTGTTTGTGCTTGAGTTTAAGACAAGTGAAGTCCTAAAACCTACCCTTTGCATTGCTGTGTGTATGTGTAGTAGATGGTAAGTCTTGGTTGTGATAGATGGGATGAAATTTTGGAGCTTTGAAGAGAAATTCGTTGGCCATGCATGTTGTTTCTGGAAAGACCAGTCCGACCATCCATGAGATTGTGTGTTGCATGTGACTTATTAGTCAGAATCTTGTTTTTATTTCTTCATGAAAGTTGTAGATAACACCTTGAAGAAAAAAATACTAAAATTTGAGACAAAAATAACAAGAAATGGTTAGTGAAATGATTTTTCTTTGGAGAGACTAGATCTGGAATTCGTTGTGCTGACCTTCAGTGGTTTCGTGGTCTGTAAAATAACCTTCTTGTGAAAATATCACCTTGATCTCTTAATGAAAGTTGTATTTTACTTCATTAGGTAGAACATATCAAAAATTTAAGTAAAACAAACAAGAGTAAGTAGGTAAAATCGTGGTCTTTCGGAGATGGTTAGATCTGGAAATTTCGGTACTAGGAACATAAGTTTTAACTGCCTATATTTAATTACCTAGGACGAATTTGACTTCGATGTCTTTATGAAGTATTTACCTTATGGTCTCACATAGTCAAATTTCATAAATTTTAAATGTCATTTCGGTATTTAATCGAAAATGTTTTTAAAACTGTGCAATCTGATCTGTTCGGACTTGGTAATGTTGCAATGCGTGGTCTGCACCGTTTTGTATGAGATTCTTTTGGTAAAGTGTTCTGCATGAAATACCTTTATTTAGGTCTTACCAACAATATATTGAAATTTCGTAATTTTTGAAGTTCATTTTCCTATTTAACTAAAAATGTTTCAAAAACTGTGCAAGTCGAATTGTTAGAATAGTAGTGCTGTGTTGCATGGTCTGTACCGAATTATATGGGAATTTTTTTGGTGTAGTGTTCTGCATGAAATATCTGCCTTTATGTCTTGACTAGCACATGTTCGAATTTCATAATTTTTTAAGGTCATTTGGGTATTTAATGAAAATTTTTCTAAAAAAAATTTCAAAAGCTGATGCATGGAAGCTGGATTGTGCTGTGTTTTCAAAGAATGTAATGTCATGACTATTCTTGTTTTGTATGAGCCCCATAAATTAAAAAGAATGTATTGTTTTAAGTGATTGAATCTTGATGCACATGTGATGATATTTGGCATTACATATAAAATCAAAAGCTGAAATTGACTTTGTTGCCAACACATCATGTGCCATGTTGATATTGAGACATAAATTGTGAATATGAATTATGATAAATGAGGATACCATCGGAGGTGTGAGCCGACGATGCCCCGGGAGTGTTGGGATGCCCGGAATGGGGGTCGGATGCCCTGGATGTGTCGGGAGTTTCGAGATGCCCGTGGTGTTATACGGAGTAATTCCAAGGGGAATTCCTAGTGGTATGTGGGGTAATCCCGGAAGCCCAAGAGGTGTTTGCTGAGGGGATACCTCGTGATGCCAGTTGGGATACGAGATACCCGAAATGTGGGAGTGCTGGATGCTTGGTTGTATTTTGAATACATGCCCGGAGGTTCCTCGCGATGCCTAGTTGGATGCGAGCGATAAATTGTGGGATGCAAACATTGATCCCTGAAAAGAAAAACTGATGAGATCCTTGTGAAAGATAAGAATTGAAAATGAATCATGTGCATGAGTGTATGCATATGGCATGATGCATGATCTATTTATGAAAGTAAATTAATGCTATTTGATATTGAAAATGCGATCATGAAGGCATGAATGGATCTCATGGTGATGTATGCTTGATAGCATGGATGATATAAATCATGGTGGTATATGCACGATGGCATGGTGTGAAATGCATGACTGCATGGTGGTATATGCACCTATGGCATGGATATATGCATGAATGATTGATGATGAGTGCATGGTGGTATATGCACATATGGCATGGTGATATATGCATGAATGCTTCATGATGGAGTGCATGATGGTATATGCACATATGGTATGATGACGTTTGCATGGCTGCAAGGTAAGTTATGCTTGAATGCATGAATGATATGTGTTTTGTTATGATGCCTTGACTGTTTTGTTTGATGTAATGAGTAGTTTGGTAGATCTTTACTCCTAAGTGGTTGTACTCACCCCTTTTGAGGATTAACATTTCAAACTAGATAAGATTCCTCTGCTGCCAATGCCACTAGTAGATAGATCAAGTGGTTGGATATGACCGCGAGGAGGAGGATAGCAAAGGAAGGAACTTTTGGACGCCGACGCTGATCGATGGACTTTAAGTATACGACTGTTAGAGGAGATGTCGGTCACCTTTTGAAGTATAGCCAAATATATAAAACATTGGCATTTCGATGTACCGACTAAAGATGTCCATCTACTTTATATAAATAAAAGTGTTCAACTTTAACTTATATAAGATGTTTAGTTAGTGTGCACTGTTTTCTGAATATATGAAAAGGAGTAGTTGGATATGATTCCATTATATGAATTGCGCAAGGGACCGATCTAAAAGATGTAAACCTCCAGGTTGTATGGACCCATTGCAATTGAAATGGTATCAAAGTGACATGTTATTAGGGAAAGTGAAAGGTAAATGAACTATGGCGACCCTAACGGATCGGGGGCCATCGAGGGGTGCCACATCTTTTATTGGTATCAAAGCTATGGTCTATTTGGAGTGATAAGGTGCCTCATATGGAAATGAGGATAGAATGATGCACACCATAGAATACTAACTGGGATGGTTGACCAACTTTGAACAACGGGTGATGGATATTCACTTGTAGATCCCTGGTAACTAGTGTGATGTTGCTTTTGTGTGTCAGTAACATTTTATGTTGCTTATGTGACTTTAGTAATAACCTTAATTAATGATCTGACTAGTGACACCGAGTTGCAAATTATTCTTGAGGCAACTGCTTGGAAAACTACAGGAAAATCATGGTGCGAGCTGGAAGTGCTTATCCATCGAGGGTTGAAGCCTCTGCTGCAATGGTTGAACCTCGAATCAAAGATATCCTACAGGCATTGGCCAATATTGGAAATCTAATGAAAAGGCAAGCACAGCAACAACCCGGAGTGGAACATCGCCCTCAAGGACTGGCGGAACAATTTATTAAGTTGAAGCCACTTAAGTTTAGTGGAATGGGAAGTCATGAGGAGGCGGAGCAATGGATTAATGGGATAGAACAAATTTTTCAGTTGTTGGACTGCAGTGATGCTGAGAAAATAGTTTTGGCAGAGTACCAGCTGGAGGGAAATGCAAAGTTTTGGTGAAGAGTTTCAAAAAAATACGATCTTTCCACCAGGTACTAATGTGAACTGGGATGAGCTTGTTAGAGCTTTCAATAGGAAGCATTTCTCTGATTGTGCTAAGGATAAGAAAATCACCGAATTTGTTCAGTTAGAACAAAGGGAGCTGATAGTAGACCGGTATGAGGCAAAATTTTCTGAATTGTCTAGGTATGCTCCTAGGTTGGTTGAGGATCGAGAGGAAAAGGCTAAGAGATTCTTGAAAGGATTAAGGACTAATATTAGAAAACAATTAGTGCCTCTGAATATAAAAGATTATAATGAGATTTATGAGAGGGCACAATTGGTGGAGCAAGAGTTAGTGAGAGAGCAATCGGAATCTAAGAGGTAGATGACCTTTAATGATGTTCGAAGGGTAAGAGACCTTATCCTGATCAAGGTCAGCCCTGGGAATCTAAGAAGAGGAATAATTTTGGGAATTCTGGAAAAGTCAAGAGTGGCCCGGTTCTAGGGAGAGTACCTTACCAAAGTAATATTTGCCAGAGATGTGGTAGACAACATGGGCTAGGACCTTGTAATAGCCAACTGAGATGTAATGGATGTGGGCAAATAGGACACTTTAAGAGAAATTGTCCACGCAATGGGTCGTAGGCGAATGTTAGCTCGGTGCGACAAGTGCAACAATGCACTGTTGAACCAAATCCACCAAGGAATCCACATAGGCCACCAACACAAGGAATGATGTATGCGATCACTCAAGAGGAAGCGGGAACTTCCGAAAATGTTATCTCAGGTACGATTTCAATAGACGTTAAGAAGGTATATGTGTTATTTGACATGAGTGACACGCATTCATTTGTGTCTAAGAAATATAGATGATTGTGAGAAGTAGGAGCCAAATCTTTAGATATGCCTCTTCGTATTTCTACATCATTGAAAGGACATGTTGTTATCTATGTTAACATGTGAGATGTGTGAGATAACCCTAAGGGAATGAGATCTGGAAATGGACTTGATAGTGATAGTTATGTATGACTTTGACGTCATCGTAGGAATGAACTAGCTCCGTAAGCAATGGACTAGGATGAATGATCTCCTGAGATAATGCTTGCCTATGCACCAAGGATAAAACCGTGAGGCTAAGAATGGGATAAGCCAAAGTGGATAATATCTCTATAAGTTAGTCCCTATCGAAACGAGACCCTCCAATGGATGTGTATTTTGGGTTCGAACCAGGTGAAAGTTGGTGTACCTGTAACGACCCAATCCGATGAGGGCGAGGAGTGGACGCCGAGGTTTGAGGACCTGAACAAGGAGCGACTCCTGGCAGGCTTCTAGGATGGCAAAAGGGGGTAGGAATGAACCAAACTATGAACTGAACTGGGAAGGCAGTGTTTCTGGGATAATTTTATCAGAGTGGTGCAGCGGAAGCATGGTTAAGCTTATGGAATTCTTGTTTGTGAAAAGAGGGACAAGTTGATGTGTTTGTGCATTAATTATAGGCAATTGAATCATGCAATTGTTAAAAGTAAGTGCCCATTACCTAGAATTGATGACATATTCAACCAATTGCAAGGAAGTTCGGTCTTTTCTAAAATTGACTTAAGGTCAGGACAGCATCAGTTAAGGATTAAGAAAGAAGACATTCCTAAGACCGCATTTAGGAATCGCTATGGACACTATGAGTTCCTAGTTATGCTATTTGGATTGATGAATACCTTAGCTGCATTCATGGATTTAATGAATAGGATATTTAAGCCTTATTTGGATCAGGTTGTGATTATCTTCATTTGATGATATCTTGATATATTCTAAAGGTCCTGAAGAGCACGCACAGCATCTAAGCGTAGTGCTACAAAACAAGGCTTAAGAAGTGAATTATGGAGAGTGAGTTATGAATTTGAGGATTAAGTTATGATCATTTGAGCTAAGTAGTAACTTCCTATTAGAGGATCTCATTGGAAGTCTTCATGCATTACATGGAAGCATTCAGTATGTATAGATTGATCTTGGAAGTCATGAGTTTGAGTGGCCATATGATACATGAAATTATTTGTGGTTTATACGTCGAAATAATAGGTTTAATTGATGATGGTCAACTTTTAATTTTGGCGTTGATCTTAGTTTGAGAAAGGTTTGGTGGAATTAGTGGATATGATCAATTGTGGTTATAGTCTTTCCAAGGTGAAATGGAGAAAGTTCAAGTTATGGATTTGATAAGTGATTAGACCAAGTGATGATCCTTTAGGGTGAGACATGAGATATACTTGATGGAAACTAGACAAGTTCTTATCTTGGTGGATTGTCGATATTTGAATTGAATAAGTCTTGGTGGACTATCGATATTTGAATCGAAGGAATGATGCTATATTTTAGGCTTGAATCTATGTTGCAATGAAAGCGTAGTGAATGTCTTTGTTGGACTGAACCAAATGAGTTATTGGTGGTGTTGATTTTCATGGTTCTAGGCTTGAATTGATGGTGACAAAGGTATAGGAATAATTTGGCTAAATGGTGTGTTGAATTGAGACCGTTAGATATACCAGAATGGAAATGAGATCGTGTGATGATGGATTTTGTGCGAGGATTACCAAGGACATCAAGTGGCCACGACTCTATCTAGGTGATAGTAGATCGCTTGACTAAGTCTACCCATTTCTTAATAGTTCGCGTAGATTATCCGATGGATAAAGTTGCTAAAATATGTGTAAGCCAAGTGGTACGCTTACATGATATTCCTATAACGATTACATCAAATCGAGACTCTAAGTTTACTTTTTTTGGAAGTCCAAGATTTTAGGGAGAACTTCAATTTAGTACTATTTTTCAGGAGATGATGGACAAACGAAAATAGTGATCCAAGCATTAGAGGACATGTTAAGAGCTTGCATCCTTGACTTTAAAGGAAGTTGGGATGAAAAGTTATACATGATGAATTTGGGTATAACATTAGCTTTCAGAAAATATATGCATGGCTAAGGAAGTATCAGCCGGACCCTAGTCACATACTCGATCATGAAGCCATCAAAGTGGATGAGAAAGTGAGATACATTGAAGAGCTGTGCAAGTACTAGATTGAAAGGAACAAATTCTTAGGACCAAGACAATTCCATTAGTTAAGATATTATGGTGATATCATGATGTGAAGAAGCCACATGGGAGAGTGAAGATGAGATGAGGAAAGGTACCTCACTTATTCAAAAGACATGAAGTGATGTCTAATTTCGAGGACAAAATTCTTTAAGGAGGGAGATTTGTGGCATCCTAAAATTTCATAATAACCCTTGGATATACCATGAACCATCAATAGGTGATGGAAGTGTTATTGATTTATGAATCAGCCATTTTAGACCAATGAATTCAATAGATTTAAGACCGAGCATTATAATGGACAATTATTTGGTTGGAAATATATCCTATGCCCATGAGTGACCCAAGGATTTATTAAAGGATAAATTGATATAAAAATCTTATTCTTCACCATGCATTTTATAAATTGGAATTTTATTGAATTAAACGTTACAAAGTTTATGGCCTTATAATTGAAATTAGGTTTTATTTAAGTGGGGATTAAATGGATTAGGAAAGAAAAGGTGTGGGCTGATTTTTAGGCCCAAAACTCCCAAAAAACCAGCCCACCATTTCCCCCATTTGGACCGCCCATAAAGGCCTGGCCCAAGCCCGGCCCAAAAATTGAAGCCCATCATTGCATGTCCTCCAAACTTGTCTGGCAATTTTGTCACTTGTTCTCCCTTTTTGCCAAGTTTCGTTCTCCTGCAAAATGGGAGAACACTTGTTTACATGCAAAAAAGAGATAAATTGTTAATGGGCAAAGAGAGAAAGGGAGGTGAGCTGAGGGAGAGAGAGAGGGAAATCGAGAGAGGGAGAGGGAGCGTGCGAGAGAAGAGGAGGAAGTCCGTTCACCGCCGCTCATTCGCCGCCAGGGGGAAGAGGCCGCGTTGCCCGCCATTCTTGTTGCTGTTTGTGCTTGAAATTAGGGCAAGTGAAGTCCTAAAACCTATCCTTTGCATTGTTGTGTGTATGTGTAGTAGATGGTGAGTCTTGGTTGTGGTAGATGGGATGAAATTTCGGAGCTTTGGAGAGTGATTCGTTGACCATGCATACTGTTTCTAGAAAGACCAGTTTGACCATCCTTGAGTTTGTGTGTTGTATGTAACTTTTTAGTCAAAATCTTGCTTCTATTTCTTCATGAAAGTTGTAGAGAATACCTTGAAGAAAAACATAATAAAATTTGAGACAAAACGAACAAGAAATGGTTGGTGAAATGATTTTTCTTTGGAGAGACTAGATCTGGAATTCGTCGTGCTGACCTTCAGTGGTTTCGTGGTCTGTAAAGTAACCTTCTTGTTGAAAATATCACCTTGATCTCTTAATTAAAGTTGTATTGTACATCTTGAGGTTTAACATATCAAAAATTTAGAGAAAACAAACAAGAATAGGTAGGTGAAATCGTGGTTTTCGGAGATGGTTAGATCTGGAAATTTCGGTACTAGGAACAAAGTTTTAACCCCTATATTTAATTACCTAGGACGAATCTGACTTTATGTCTTCATGAAATATTTACCTTATGGTCTTGACTATCACTATCAAATTTCATAATTTTTAAAGGTCCATTGGGTATTTAATCAAAAATGTTTTTAAAACTGTGCGATCTGATGTGTTCGGACTTGGTAATGTTGCAATGCATGGTCTATACCGTTTTGTATGAGATTCTTTTGGAAAAGTGTTCTGCATGAAATATCTTTATTTATGTCTTGCCTACAACATATTCAAATCTCGTAATTTTTGAAGTTCATTTTCCTATTTAACCAAAAATGTTTCAAAAACTGTGCAAGTGGAATTGCTAGAATAGTAGTGCTGTGTTGCATGGTCTGTATTGAATTATATGGGATCTTTTGGTGTAGTGTTCTTCATGAAATATCTGCCTTTATGTCTTGACTATCACATGTTTGAATTTCATAATTTTTAAGGTCATTTGGGTATTTAATTAAAATGTTTTCTAAAACTATGCAAGTTGGATTGTGCAAATTTCAAAAGCTGTGATGCATGGACTATTCTGTTTTGTATGAGCCCCATAAATTGTAGACAATTACTAAATTTTAAGTGATTAAAAAGAATCTTTCTGCTAAAATAATGTGATCTTGATATTTGGCATTACATATAAAATCAAAAGCTGAAATTGACTTTGTTGCCTTCACATCATGTGCCATGTTGATTTTGAGACATAAATTGTGAATATGAATTATGATAAATGAGGATACTATCGGAGAGGTGACCCAACGATGCCCTGGGAGTGTCGGGATGCCGAAAATGGATGCCCGATGTCCTCGGGAGGAGATGCCGGTGATGCGTAATTCCAAGGGGAATTCCTGGTGGTATGTCGGTACAGCCCCGGGAGGTGTGTGCCCGGGGATTCCTCGTGATGCCAGTTGGGATACGAGATGCCCGGAATGTGGGGGTGCCGAATGCCTGGTTGTATTTTGAATACATGCCCGGAGGTTCCTTGCGATGCCCGGTTGGATGCGAGCGATAAATTGTGGGATGCAAACATTGGTCCTTGGAAAGAAAAACTGATGAGATCCTTGTGAAAGATAAGAATTGAAAATGAATCATGTGCATGGGTGTATGCATATGGCATGATGCATGATCTGCTTATGAAAGTAAATTAATGCTATTTGATATTGAAAATGCGATCATGAAGGCATGAATGGATCTCATGGTGATGTATGCTTGATAGCATGGATGATATGAATCATGGTGGTATATATGGCATGGTGAGATATGCATGATTGCATGGTGGTATATGCACATATGGCATGATATATGCATGAATGCTTGATGATGAGTGCATGGTGGTATATGCACATATGGCATGGTGATATATGCATGAATGCTTGATGATGAGTGCATGATGGTATATGCACATATGGTATAATAACATATGCATGGTTGCAAGGTAAGTTATGCTTGAATGCATGAATGATACGTGCTTTGTTATGATGCCTTGATTGTTCGGTTTGATGCAATGAGTAGCTTGGTGGATCTTTACTGCTGAGTGGTTGTACTCACCCCTTTTGGGGATTAACATTTCAGACTAGATAAGATTCCTCTGCTGCCACTACCACTAGTAGATGGATCAAGTGGTTGGATATGACCGCGAGGAGGAGGATAGCAAAGGAAAGAACTTTTGAATGCGGACACTGATCGATGGACTTTAAGTATACGACTGTTGGAGGAGACGTCGGTCATCTTTTGAAGTATAGCCAAGTATAGAAAACTATGGCATTTTGATATACCGATGAATGATGTCAATCTGGTTTAAGTAAATAAAAGTGTTTGGCTTTTACCTATAAATGTTTAGTAGGTATGCATCGTTTTCTGAATATAGGGAAGGGAGTTGTTGGATGTGCTTCTGTATATGATCTGCGCAAGGGACCGATCTAAGAGATGTAAACCCCCATGGTCGTATGGACCCGCTGCAATTGAAATGGTATCAGAGTGACATGTTATTAGGAAAAGTGAAAGGTAAGGGCGCATAAGAAAAGATAAGGCCTAGCCACTTTTTCTTTATATTTTCATGATGGACCTCTCGGGTCGGTACAACCAAAAAGAAAAGCCAAGACTTTTAGCTAAACTTGGCCACAGCTAAAAAGAGAGATCTCGACCCCCTATATCAATCACATGTAATCCTACATCTCTAAGTGTCGGCTATCCTCAAAAAGTGTCAGCTCCCACTCCTCATGTCACACCTTGATCCTTAGGCACGCACACATCCTTATACTTGGTCAATTTTAGAATGCGATATTCAAGACTATGTATCGCCGACCCTTTCATTTATTCAGCACATACGGAAGTAGTTATAAATCCCTAGACAATAAAACAATGGAATAGAAAAACAGGCCAAAATTTTTCATATTGAAACTTATAACCAAACTTTTATACAAGACACAAACCAGAGTACTTCATAACTATTCACATCAAAATAGAGATCTCAAAAGAAGATAGAATCTCAGTCCATTCGGGCCGTACTTAAGGCCCATCTCGGGATTATCTTCTTCTTCCAAAATTCTTCCCCTCAGGTTTCACCTCAGAGTTCTCCAACTCAGATTCCTCCTCCTCAGCTTCTCATCGGGGTCTTGAAATGTTTTCCCCAAACCAGGATGAGACTACGTCTCAGCGAGTTCTACCTCACTAAGGCCCGATTAGTAAACTAAGACACCTTACAGTTGCCTATGCACCACATGAGTCGGAGGACTTACCTTGGCCTCAAATTCCACCTGCATATTAGCACAATTCAAATAGACACCCAAGCAATCACATCACTGATCGAAGCATCAATCAAATCGACCCAGTCGATTACACGTCAACAAGACCACTCCGGTCATTTCCATTCAATCAAGCAATTCACAACATCAAATCAAAACAATGATCAATTGATCCAGTCGATTACATGTCAATGATGACCATTCCCCAGCCAATTCAGTTCAGTCAGTCAATCCATGACAAACGAATCAAATCATATCCGATGACTTCATCTATACTCGACAATTAATCTCAACATTCCAATTCAACATTCCCACTCAAATATAGGCTCAAGGCGCTAGAGGTGACCTCAACACAAAGTCTCGTCATTGTGTGGTACTTAGTCCTTGACCACAAATAACAATAGTATAAGGTACTAGAGGTAACTCACACGAAATCTCACTATTGTGTAATACTTAGTCCTTCACTACAAAATACAATAGGGTAACGCGCTAGAGGTGACTCACACGAGATCTTACCATCGTGTAGCACTTAGCCCTTCACTATGCATAACAATGCTGCAAGGCACTAGAGGTAATTCCCATCCAACTCAGGTCACCATGTAACACTTAGCCCTTAACTACAATAAGCAATGGTATAAGGCGATAAAGGTAACTCACACGAAGTCTTCTACTTGTGTAGTACTTAGTCCATTACCTGCTCATGATCCATTGTTTTCCCTCAACACAACACACATCACATCAACTTCCAATAATCATCTTGCTTCAACTATAAGCCAACACACGATTAATCCCTCACGACCCAATGACATTGTGCCTCACACTTAACTTCATCGATTAAAGTAATGTTTTGGCCTCATTTCTTTGTATTAAAAATACTCGATAAAATATCGTGCGTGGGCACACGGCTGGCCTTAGCCAAAATCTAATATTTTCCTTTCCATAACTCCCACATTTTCTATAGTCCGTTCAAATAGTTTTGGCATTATCAGCGATGCCCGGTTATTTTTTAATTAATAATCAATGATTTTCCAATTAAAGAATAATTCACATCCTTTGCAAATAATTCAATTCAACACAAAATAAAGCTCCATTAAATAAACGGACTTCACCGTGACGATCATCACGAAATTTCGGTCATCGGCTAACCCAACCTTAATTTCCAAAAGATAAATAAATAATTAATTAATTTCGATAATTAATAGTTAATTACAATAAATAAATCCAATTTAGCTCAAAATAAAGCTCAATTAAATAAACGGGCTGCACCACGATCATTAGCATAAAAATTCAGCCACTAGCCATCCAAATTGAATTTCCAGAAAATAAATAATTAATTAATTAATTTCGAGAATTAATAATAATTACAATAAATCCAATTTAGCTCAAATTGGTGCTCAATTAAATAAACGGACTTCACCACGATCATCAGCATAAAAATTTGATCACAGGCCATCCCAATTAAATTTCCGGAAAATAAATAAATAATTAATTTAATTCCGAAAAATAATATTTAAATACCAAAAATTCCACTTAGGCCCGAATTGCCTAATTGAAGCCCGATTAAGGTCGGGAAAAATCCCGGGCTACCCTCAATAAATAGTAGACCATGTCTACTTGCTAAATACACAATCAATTTGTCTAATTCGCATCACAATTGACTAATAAATACCAATTTATACTAATCTAACCACCTAAACCTAATTAATTAAAACTAAACAACCTTAAGTGTAATTAATCCACTAAGCAAGGATTAGTGAGATTACTCACTAGAATCGCGTGCAAATCGGATCAATCCGATAGGGATGGTGCGAGGAACGATAAACCCCAAAGCACGGCTCAGGTTTGGGGCTCGGAAACGGCCCAAAAGCGAGCCTAAAGCTTCTGGAAACCCACTTGCTGGGTTGTTGCCCTTGGCTGGCCGAAGCTGTTCCGGTGGCCAAGACGGCGAGGGGAGGCTAGCGAAGGGTGAGGGGGACGTCGAGGAGGCTGCGAGGTGGCCGGACGAAGGTAAGCGGTGGCTAGAGGTGGCCAAATTAAGCTGGACAGAGGCCGAATGGCCTGGACAGCGCACGGTAGCAATGGCGAGGCGTGAAGGGGATGGTGGTGGAGCGCACAGCGAGCGGCGAACACGCAGGCGCGAGCGCGGGCGATGACAGCAACTGGCTAGTTGTCTTTGTGCGGCTGCAACTCCCGCTCGCTTCTATTTTTCATAAACAAGAAGAGAAGAAAGAGGGGGGGTTTCGGTCATGTGGGGAAGAAGAGAGAAGAGAGAGGAGAGAGAGAGAGAAGGGATAAGGGTTGACCGGTCAAAGAGGGAAAAAAGAAAAGAGAAAAGAAGAGAAGGGGGTAGGCGGTTGGGGAAAATCGCACGAGGGGGAGGGGAGAGGAGAGAGAAGAGAGAGAAAAAAGAGAGAAGAGGGAGAGAGAGAAAAAGGAAATAAGATAATAACATTATCCTTATTTTTCTTTTCTCTTTCCCTTTCCCTTTCTATTTTATTTTGGTCTACGATTTTTTTCCGATAATTTCTTTCTTGAAATTTCAAGCTTGTCAATAATTTGACGGACGATGAGACGAGGTCCTAAAAATGAATTGTGACACGCTCGAATATTCGATTCCCAAAACCAAATCAAATTCTATGGTTAAAATCGACCGGATGCAATTTTAGTCCAATCCAACAAATTAGGTAGCTTTTAGGGATTTTACTGCGGATGTATCCCTTAATGGCTTCACCCGATAAGTCAGTTAACTCGTGAGTGATCAGTTTAGAGAAAAAGGACCATAGGCGCACCAATGATATGCGCATTTCATTTTATCGAAACATGGTCGAATTTCAGGATGTCACACCTCACACGGACCATCACACCCACCCCGGTGCGTCGAGCGGTGGCGGCGGCAACATCCCCCACATCACACTGTCACGGCAAACGTCGACCGACAAGAACTCCTGGATGACCGAGCCCCCAGCAGGCCCACATCATACATCACCAGCACACAAACTCGTATGAACATTAGACCAGGGATGGTGACACTATCAAGCTCCATACAATGGACCTCCACGTCAGATGGAAGGCCGTAAAAGGTACCTCGCGTGACCGAAGGGAAAGGCATCTTTCTAATATGAAATGTTAGTCCCCAAAGGGATGAGTACAACCACTCAACAGGTAAAAGATCCATTAAACTACTCAATGCATCAAACAGAACAATCATGACATCATAGTAGAGTACATATCATTCATGCATCCAAGCATAACTTACCTTTCAGCCATGCATATGTCATCATACCATAAATGCATACACCATCATGCACTCATCATCAATCATTCATGTATATACCATCATGCCATAGGTGCATATACAACCATGCACTCATCATCAAGAATTTATGCATATCCATGCCTTATGTGCACATACCACCATGCACCCAAACATATCATATCATACAGCCATGCATACATGTCACCATACCATGTATGATTCAATTTCAACTTTTTATCTTTCAATTGGGTCACCAAATTTTTCTTTCCCGGGACCAGTAATTGCATCCCATATTTTATCGCTCGCACCCAATCTGGTATCGTGAGGAACCTCCGGCACACAACTCTAGGCATCCGACACCCTCACATTCCGTGCATCTCGTATCCCAATTGGCATCACGAGGTATCCCCTCGGCATTCACCTCCGAGGCTTTCGGCACCCCCACATCCCGAGCATCTCGAAACACCCGAGGACATCCGGCACCTCCACATTCTAGGCATCTGGCACTCCCCTCTGGGCATCTTGACACTCACGGGGCATCGTCGGCTCACACCTCCGACGGTATCCTCATTTATCATAATTCATATTCACAATTTGTGTCCCAATATCAACATGGCACATGATGTGATGGCAACAAGGTCTTCAGCTTTTGATTTTATGTGCAACAATATTCAATCACTTAAAACAATACAATTCATGGGGTTCATACAAAACAGAATAGTCCATGCATTACAGCTTTTGAAATTTGCACAATCCAGCTTGCACAATTTTGGAAAATATTTTAATTAAATACCCAAATGACCTTCAAAAGTTATGAAATTCGGACATGTAGTAGTCAAGACATAAAGACAGATATTTCATGCACAACACTACACCAAAAGACCCTCATAAAATTCGGTATAGACCATGCATCACAGCACTACTATTCTAACAATTCAACTTGCACATTTTTTGAAACATTTTTGGTTAAATAGGCAAATGAACTTCAAAAATTACGAAATTTGAATATGTTGTAGGGAAGACATGAAGAGAGATATTTCATGCAGAAAACATTTCCAAAAAAACCTCATACAAAACGATATGGTCCACGCATTGCAACTTACCAAGTCCGAACACATCAGATTGCATGGTTTTAGAAACATTTCCGATTAAATACCCAAATGACCTTCAAAAATTATGAAATTCGACTATGTGATAGTCAAGACCCTAAGGTAGATATTTCATGAAGAAAGAAAAGTCGATTCGTCCTAGGTAATTAAATATATGCAGTTAAAACTTCTGTTCCTAGTACCGAAATTTCCAGATCTAACTATCTTCGAAAGACCACGATTTCACCTATCTATTCTTGTTTTTTTTTCTATAAATTTTAGATATGTTAAACCTCAGGATGTCCTTTACATCTTTTGTTAAGAAATTGAAGCGAAATTTCAACAAAAAGATTGCCTTACAGTCCATGCATTCATCAAAGGTGGGTAACAAAATCTCCAGATCCAGTCTTTCCAAAGAATAATGATTTCACCCACTTATACTTGTTTTTTTTGTCCCTAATTTGAGTATGTTATATTCCAAGAAGTCCTTAAAAACTTTCATTTAGAAGTCAAAGCCAAAATCCAACTCGAACATCACATCCAAGTCACTAGAACATCCAAGGTCGAGCTGTTTTCTCAAAAACAGTACACTAGACTAGAGCACCACCCTTATAAATTCAATTTTTCACATTCTAAACCTCCAAAAATTTTACCATTCAATCACACACGCACTAGGCACAACATTCAAGAGTAGATCAAGGATCCCACTTGCCTCTAGACTGAGCAAACAGCGAGCACAATGGCAAGACACGGCGGCGACGAACGGTGGCGCATGGCGAACAATCGATGGACAGTCCTCCTCCTTCCTCTCTTCCCTTCTTCCTTTCTTCCTTCTCTTTCTCTCTTCTTTCTCTCTCAGATGAACCCTCCTCTCTCTCTCCCTCTCTCTTGCTTATACCGGCCACTGTCCCTCTAATTTTCCTCCCCTCCATCATTAGCCATCATTACCATTTGCATGGAGGACACTTGGCCATCACCATGGGACAAATGGGGGAGGCATGCAACCGGACTCCCCCCCCCTCTTCGTGTGACAACAGCCCCTCATGGGCTTGGGCCAGCCTTGGGTCATGCAGCTTCCCCTCCTTGGGCTTCGTGGGTCGGTCGAGAAAGGGGTGAGGCTATGGGCTGGTTTGGTCTTTAATTGTCCAGCCCACCCTCATCCTAATAATCCACCTTAAACCTTAATTATATAAACACCTAATTGAAATTTATAATTCACAAAAATTTGTGACCTAATTTAATAAATTCCAACCCATAAATCACATGGCCAAAATCTCAATGCAAAACATGGATTAAAGCACCTCTAAGGATTGACAAGAAATTCTAGGATGCCACACTTGCCATCATCTATAAATACTCCTACTGATCATGCAGAAGCCAGTACTTAGACTAAAAATTCAGGAGGTCTTCGCAGAATTTTTGATGTTCTTATGGAGATGCGAGGACAGATTTATGCTCTAGGATACGAAGTTCATAACTTGCAGAATGCAGGTCAAGCCTCTTCAGTTTCCTTGCATGATCAAGTTAACACCCTTGCTCTTCAAGTTCAAGCAAATGTCAAGGGTGAAGATGTGGCTCAATTGAAGGAGGATTTGAAGAAGCTGGAAGGGATTGTCTACTCAATGGGTCATTTCCAGCTCATTCATGTTCCTAGGCAACCATGATTCCATTATCTTTTTATCTCTACCATTTTTTAATGATGACAAAAAAGGGGAGAGATGGTGTAGATTTGAGACTTGACTCGTTTGACTTTACTTTTTGAATGACTTTTTACTTTTGTTTGGTTGTTTGGTTGTGACTGGATTTGGATTGTTTGATCGTTTGTTTGTTTAAGCACTATTGGTATTTCATGGCAAAGATAGAAGTTTATATACAAGACTAACTTTTTCCTATGGATGCATATTCAATGCTTTCTTTACTAAGTCAATTATCTTTGTGAGATATCCATGTTTGCTTAAGTACTGTTTTGCAGGTCAAAAATATCTAAATCTGCAAGAAAGTTTTATCACCATCAAAAAGGGGGAGATTGTTGGAGAAAACTTCCTTATGTGTTTTGAAGCTGACAAAACGTCTCCATCAGTTTAGTCTGAAAACTTGCAGACTCTTTAGTCAAAGTCTGAAGATCGCCAAACCACCAGACTCAAGATTCAAAATCTATCCTCATTGACAGTTTCTAGACCGTCGAAGAAGTCTTATACAGAATTGAGTATTTTATTAAGGATTTGATTCTATCGACTAAAGAAGATCTCTCAGCTGGAGATAGCATCTCGGAATCCATTATTCAAATTGAGATTGATTCAGGAATTTTGGATCCGTTGATTGGCGAAGCATACTTGGAAGGTTCTACTTATAGAAACCTAGATCATGATTGTATAGGCGAGTAGGATTGGTGAGCTATCATCATATTCCAACGGGTAGATTGGAAGAACTCCTTTGGTAAGTGCCAAAGGGTATGAAGGCATGGAGGAGTATATAAGGAAGACGTTTCAGTTATTCGAGTGTGTACACAATAAAAGAATTCCAAAGTCTAAAGCTTCTCGTTCTTTATCAATTAAAATTGTTGAGTGAAAACTTGCACTAGAGAGTTCGTATTTCTATGAGACCTTGAGGAAATGTAGCAGAGTCTCTACTCCGTGAAATCAAGGGAAAGCTATACTGTAACAACTCTTTTAATCCTTAATGAAATCTAGGCGGTGGGCTGTTAGTGCGGAAGAGTGGACGTAGGCTTAGATTAAGCCGAACCACTATAAACCTTGTGTTATTATTCTCTTCTCTAAGCTCTTTTACTTTGATCGGAATTCTATTTGATTATTAGAGCCTAATTTCCATTTCATAATCTATTGATAAACAGAGTTGGTTTAAAAGTAAAATTATTCTCTTTACTCTGCAAAATTTATTTTCGCACCTATTCACCCCTTCTAGGTGCTCGTACTAGCTTTCACATTTACTATTTTCCAAGCAAATGCCTTGAAATTTAATTTTGAATTCAATGTCACATAGTTGACTTATGCTGAGTAGATTGTAATTCAATCCTTCCACCGAGACATCGTTGATTGTGAGACTTATAATCTTTACAGTTCCACATCCAACAATTCTTCATTTGCTGTTTCCACCAAAAGAAATTTTTCCACCATTTATTTGCACAAGTTTTATAAAACAACATAAATCTCCTGTCATGTGTCTCGAACAACCACTATCCAAATACCATTTGATCTTTTTCTTAATAATGACCTGCAATCATAAAAAGAACTCAAGTTTTATTTGGTACCCACATTTTCTTGGGTCTAGGGGAGTTAGTACTCAATACAATCTTTGCACAATCCCTCTTAATAGGTCTCCAAACCTTGGGACATTCCTTCTCGAAATGTTCTGAACTGTTACATTTTGAACATTTGAAAGCACTTCGGCCAATAGGTTTTACAAAAGCTTTTTGAAAATGGTTTTTGTAAAATGTTTATGTAAGTCTTTGTTTGATTCTTTCCTTCACTTTTGGAAAATCAATTAAAGGAATGGTTTCTAGTGTCATTCCCAAACCAAATTTGTTGAAATAAGATCTTTCTATTGAAAGAATCATTTCCAACTTCTCAGATTCTTTTGAAAACCTTTTGTGATATTTGAAATGTCCTCTTTCAAAAAAGTGTTTTCCTTCGAAAGAGAATCTACATTTTCTTTCAAATCAACAAAACTTTTGTCTAGATTTTCACACTTTTCTTTCTAAGAAGTTTCCTGTTGCTTTAGTTTAGAATTCTCCATTTTCAGCTCGAAAATCCTTTTAAGAGATGTTTTGAGACTAAGACAGAGTTCATCGTATACTTTGAAACTTTAGCGGGAATCTTTAAATTACTAACCTCGACTTCTGAGTTTGAGTCCGAATATGTTTCAAAGTCTGAATCTGATTATGAATTTGTCATTAAACATATATTGGCATATTCTTCATCACTTTCTTTACATACAGTATTGCTCCATGTCTCTGCTTTGAGAGCCTTTTTGAATTTCTTTATTTTTCCTTTCTTTTTCTTCAACAGAGGGCAATTGGGTCTGATATGCCCTTTTTTCTTGCATTCGAAGCAAATCACGTCTTTGTTGGTCTCATTGTCCTCAGTTGATTTCTTCTGAAATCTTTGAGTGCTCTGCTTCTTCTAGTTAAACCTTTTTCCTTTCCTATTCAACTTCCTAAACTTCCTTATCATGAGTGCTAGCTCTTCATCATCCAAGTCATCTTTTAAATCTGTATCATCAGAATTATTGTTAGATTTTAAGGCAATTGACTTCTTACCTTTGGGATATTCTTCCTCATCGATTTGCTCCACTTCATATAATTGAAGTGTGCCAACTAATTCGTCTACTAAAAGAGGCATGATCCTCTGGGTTTCTCTTATTGAAGCCTTCACGTGATTCCAGTTTTTGGAGAGTCCATGCAGCAATTTATTGACCTTCATTGATCCCAAGATTAGCTGTCCTTGATATGCTAGACCATTTACAATCTCCACGAAACGACTAAACATGTCAATGATGGATTTTCCTGACTTCATCTTGAAGGCTTCATACTGTCCAAGTAGGATATTAATTTTTGTTATCAGTTCCTTCATAGGTAACGTGCAACCTATCCCAGATTTCTTTGGCTATTTCACAAGATGAAATTCTATTATATTGTAGGAGATAAAGCACAATATAAGGAATAGATGGCTTTAGCATCAAGAGCTTATCTCTTGATTATTTCTACTTGTGTCATTTCGCCAGCATTCGCAACTTCCTTTCATCTTTCTGAGGTTGATGTGGCTTTGGGAATAATCCCTTTTTCTACCAAATCCCATTCCAGGAGATCTTTTGATCTCAAAAATGCCTTCATCTTATTTTTCCAAACATTGTATTCCTTCCTATCAAAGTAAGGAGGTCTGGTGTTGCTTTGGCCTTCAATCAAACCCAGAGCTAAAATATAAGCCATAGATCTTTAGCTTAAGAAGTAAAAACACTTCAATAAATAAGCACACAAGCTCTGATACAGATTGAAAAGGCTAGTGCAAACACCTAGAGGGGGGTGAATAGGTGTAAATAAAAATTTTTGCAAGACTTAGTAGAAGTAATTTGCCTTTGAAAATAATAGACTAAGGACATAATCATCTTTAAATAATTATATAATTCTTCGAATAAAAGTTAGGAGTTCAAGGAAAGAGAATTAGAACACAAGGTTTATAGTGGTTCGACTTAGATCAAGCCTACGTCCACTCTCTCGCGCTGACAACCCATTGGCTGGATTCCACTATGAATCAAAAGAGATTTTACAACTTATGCTCTTCGACTTTCTCAGTGAAGAGTCTCAACTGATCTCTCACAAAGTCTCACTAAAAGTTTCTCTCTTTTGTATACAACTTTGAGCTCGATGACTGAAAGAGCAAAGAACTAGAAAGCTTTAGACTTTGAAATTTTTTTCTTTCACACACTACATCAAACAACTGGAGAATCCACCTTAAATACTCCTTCATGCCTTCACAACCGTTGGCACTTACCAAAGGAATTCTTCCAATCTACCTGTTGGACAGAATCAATCAAGGAGATCTCGAGTTGTTAGATGATTGTGATGAAAGCCCGTCAATCCTATTCGCCCATATAATCAAGATTTTTGGTTTCCATAAGTAAAACCTTCCAAGTTTGCTCGCCTTTCAAAAGATCTTCATATCGGAGTAGATGCCAATAAAAATAATCAATCAAGTAGATGCTATAACTAGCCATAAGGTCTTCTAAATACCATACGAATCGAATCCTTGAAGATAATCCTGCATCTGGATAAGTCTTCATCTTCGGTCTGGAAACTGTCAATGATGGTAGACTTTGAGATTAAGGTCTGGCGGTCTTCAGACTTTGACAAAAGAGTCTGAAGTTCTTCAAACTATAACATTTGAGTCTGCAAGTCTTCATACTAGACTTTTGGAAATGTTTTGTCAACTTCAAAACAGTAAATGAGTTTTCTCTAACAGGACATTCCACTGGCCTCCATTCAAATTCAATATCAATCGTGCGTGACACTCCATTGAGGTTAACAACAATTGAGGTACACATTGGCTCGTTAGCATAAATCTCAACGCAAACCCTAGCGAAGGAAATCATTTTCATTTGTTCCATTTGCTGATCAACATAGAGAGGCTTCACAACAGCACTTGCAATAGCGCTTATCGCAGATGCCAACTAGAGGTCATACGAAAGATTCTTCAACCTTATCCAAACCAAAACCGAGGTTTGCCTATCCTTCTTCAATTCCATCAATGGTTTCCATTGTTGTAGGATCAAGAGCATTCTTGCAATTGTTAACGGACCATCTTCAAGTACCTTCCTTCTAAACTTCAGATTGGGAACATGAAAAAAGAAAAAGCCTTGATCGTTGGCCAGGACCTCAGCAAGTTTCGGACCCCAGGCTTGTTTCAAAGTTGATTCCGTGAGCTTGAAGGGAAGCTTCTTCCCAACGTAGTATCCGACCAGGCACTCGTGCCATTTTGGGTCAGTGGCCTCAAGCACTTCCTCTGATAAGTTAACAACAGGCTTGCAGTCTACAAAGGAGGGGGGACATAGGATAAGTCATACCCTTTAGACGCAAGCCGAGTGACGTTGGCCTAGGTACGTGTAGGAGGAGGCCTAGAGTTTCTGCCTTGCTGAACACTGGATTGCTGATTCTTGGAGGCTCACCTGGGTCGGGATCAACCCCTAGATCTATCCAAATGCTTGGCAACCCAAAACGAGCCCCTCTGGTCCTCCATCGAAGAAGAAGGGCCTAGATTCAGAGTACCCGATCCCAAATGCACAGAGGGGGGAAGGATTTGGGGAACGATTAAGGGGGTTTGTCTAAGAGACCTATCCTTGTCTTGGGCCTTTCCAACTGGTCCAATAGCCTCAGCAGCTAAAGAGGCCATGGGAGCAATAGAAATCCACAATAGACCGAAGAAACCCTAACACGAGGAGTGCATCGCAAAGGATATGGGACATACCAGGGCAAACCTGTCGGTGAGACTTTGGAGCAAGGTCAATGTGGCATCCCAAAATTCATGGCAACCTCTAGTTACATTAAAGTCTATGAATAGGTGATGGAAGTACCATCAAGTTATTTTATGGCCATTTAATCCATAATTTGTAATAAGATTTATGGTCAAGCTTTTAAGGGATAATTATGTGATAGGAAAGAAAATCCTATCATTGGCCATGTGTTTTATAAATTGGGATTTATGGAATTATGATTTCAAGATTTTGGCCATGTGAAATTAAAATTTAAAATCTATAAAAGAAAGAATTAAAAGTGTTTAAAGGTGAAATTAGGATTTAAATTAGGTTTGGGCCTTAAGCCCAAAAGATGGATTTTAATGGGCCAAGTTGGCCGGCCCATTGAAGCCCCCAAGTGGGTTGCCGTCGACCAAGAAAGGGGGGAGGAGTGGCCGGCCCAAGCCCAAGCCCAAAAGCCCAAGCCCATCTTGCATGTGTTGTGACAAGTGGCAAGAAGTCTTCATGCATTGGCTTAGAGAGGGATGGCATGCATTGGTCAATTGGGGTGGCAAACAATGATGAGGAAATGGGGGGATAAAAGGGAAGAAGAGGAGAGAGAATGGCCGGTTAGCCATTCGGCCAAGTGAGGGAGAGAGAGAGAGGAAGAGGGTGCGGCCAAGAGAGGGAGGCCGAGAGAGAAAGGAGCCCATGTCGCCGCCGTGTGCCATCCACTTGTTTTGTTCGTGAGGTCTAGAGGCAAGTTGGGAATCCACTTTCTACTCTTGCACCAATGTTTTCGCATGAACTGTTTGGAGTCAGAAACTTGTTTGAGCTTGCATGTGTGTTTAGAGTCCGATTTTGGCTTCAATTTCTTCAATGAAAGTTGTAGCTAACATCTTGAACTATAACATAATGAAATTTCATGAAAAATGATGGAGATTTGAGGGGTCAAACCCTCATCCTACGGAGATGCTAGATCTGGAATATTTTCGTATGAACTGTTTGAGTCAGAATGTTGTGAGAGCTTGCATGCATGTTTAGAGTTCAATTTTGGCTGTGATATCTTCATGAGAGTTGTATCTAACATCTTGAAATACAACATACTGAAATTTCGTGGAAAATGATGGAGATTTAAGGGGTTAAAATCTTATTTTACGGAGACCTCAGATCTGGAAAGATTTCACTGACATCTCGTTGGATTTGTGGTTTCATGCTGGTTTGTGTTGAGAATATCTTTTCGATTTCTTCATGAAAGTTGTAGGGGATATCTTAAAATACAACATACTCAAATTTGAAGTGAAATGAACAAGTATAGCCTAGTAAATCGACTAGATCTTAAAGACGGTAATTCTGGTGATGTGTCCCGAGATACCCGAGAATTCATGGACTTAAAAGATGACTATACTCTGGTTATTTGACTTAGCTCTCTTCATGAAACTTGTAGAGGATATCTTGATGTATAACATACCTAAGTTTCAGAGAAAATGAAAGAGAATAGGTAGGTGAAATCTCAATATTTCGGAGGTGTGTACACTGGACGATGTGGTAACGGATCCAGAAGCTTCGTGAGGTTGTGTAAAATAATATAAAAAGAATCTAGCTTGGAGTTCTTCATGAAAGTTGTACGAAAATGTCTTGGCTATATCCCAGTAAAATTTCATAATTTTTGGAGGTCATATGGATATTTTAATCGAATTATTTTGGAAACTGTGCATTCTGGTTTCATCCGAAAATTATATGATGTTTCGTGAGAATTGTGAAATTGTGTGAAATTCTATTTGGCCATGTATTTTGCATGAAAGTATTATTCTATTGTCTTGTTTATGACTTGCCTTAATTTTATAATTTTTTTGGATTTAATATATTTTTTTTGAAAATGACAAAAGCTGGAATTTTGTATTGATTGGATGATGATGTTTTGATACATGCATGACTATTGACTGAGATGCATGTATGAATTGAATGCTGCCTATGATCTTGTTGGTCATTATATTGTGTGCCATGATGAGTTGAGAACTAAATTGGTGATCATGGATAATGATGAATGAGGAAGCCGTTTGTGGCGGATGATTATTCCCCGGGAGTTTCGGGATGCCCGGTGGTATACGGTACGTAATTCCAGGAGAGGCCTGGTGGTATGTCGGTATGTAATTCCGGAGGGCAGGGGAAACCATTTTCATGGCGAGCCCCGGAGATTTCCCCGGGAGTGTCGGGATGCCCGGTGGTATACGGTACGTAATTCCAGGGGAGGCCTGGTAGTATGTCGGTACGTAATTCCGGAAGCCCTGTCGGAGGTTTTTGTTCGAAGGGAATGCCTCGCGATGCTAGTTGGGATGCGAGATGCGAGATGCCCGGCCAGGGAGTGTAAATGCCAGAAGCCTCGTCGGAGGTCTTTGCCCGAGAGGATACCTCGTGATGCTAGTTGGGACACGAGATGCCCGGAACGTGGGGGCGCCAGATGCCCGGTTGTATCTTGGATACATGCCCGGATGGTTCTCGCAATGCCAAGATTGGGCGCGAGTGATGAATGTGGGATGCAAACATTGATCCCGGGAATGAGAAATGTGGCGGTCCAAGATGAAATTGGAATTAAATCATACATGGTGATATATGTATGACATGATGCATGATGGTGATATGCATATGATATGCATGATGATGATGATATATGATATGGCAAGATGACATGTATGATGTGATGATACTATGATAATGATGACATGCGTAATGTGATGAGGTCACGATGGTGATGATGATGATGATATGCATGATGATATGCATGATGTTATGCATGATGATATGCATGATGATGATGATGATACATGATATGGCATGATAACATGTGTAATGTAATGATGTCATGATGAAGATGACATGTATGATATGATGATGCATGATAGTATGCGCATGGCTTCAAGGTAAGTAATGCCTGCAATTCATGTATGACTTGTATGATGCATTGAGTGGTTATTTGATTCCTTTACCTGCTGAGTGGTTGTACTCACCCCTTTTGGGGACCAACATTTCAGATTAGTAGATGGATCGAGTGATTGGATATGACCGTGAGGAGGAGGATAGCAAAGGAAGGAGCTTTTAGACGCCAACACTGATCGATGGACTTTAAGTGTATGACTGTTGGAGGAAATGTCGGTCATCTTTTGGAGTGTAGCTGAATATAGAAACATTGGCATTTCGATGTACCGACTAAAAATGTCCATCTGCTTTATGTAAATAAAAGTGTACGGCTTTAACTTTTATAAGATGTTTAGTAGGTGTGCATCGTTTTCTGAATGTAGGGAAGGGAGTTTGTTGGATGTGCTTCCGTATATGAATTGCGCAAGGGACCTATCCAAAAAAAAAAAATGTAAACCCCTAGGTTGTATGGACCCGTTGCAATTGAAAAGGTATCAGAGTAATATATTAATAAGGAAAGTGAATGGTAAGTGATGTGGCGACCCTAATCGGATCGGGGGCCGTTGAGGGGTGTCACAGTCAAATGATCCTTCCCTCCAAATTTCAGCCTTAATGGATGGCTAGAAACCCCGAGAGGAACGAAACACCAGAACGGCAGCACAATAGATCGATTGCATCCTAGGGAGGAGGTAGTGAACAGTATAGCAAAAAGGTGCAAATGGCCAAAGCTTATTTTGATGACATGTTCGTGAGTGATCGAGTGAGAAATTTTACAAAGAATATGAGAGTAGATCAAGAGAAGCGAGAGTTTGAGAGAAAAATTAGTGTTTGTAAAGAGTTTGGTTATCAAGGAAAAAGGGTCAAAGATTTTATTTAAAGAAAATGAACCAAGGCAACCGAACAGGTACAAAAGGAAATCTATTTTTAAAAAAATTTTAAAATATAATTATCAACAATTTTTGAAACACTAATTCCAAAAAATCAGTAGATATATAGCAATTTCCAAAAATATAAAAGGCAAGTAATAATTTGAGAATAATCATACCTATTCCAAAATGAAAGAAATTTACGTGCCAAAATTTGAAATATAACTACTTGAGTCTAGAAGGCTTTCAGAAGGATGTTTTTACCATAGGTTGAACTAATGAGTCTGCTCGCCATAGAGTTTAGCCAGATGCAAGAGTAATATTCAACTTTTCACGAATGAGCTCGAATAATCCTTTCTCCAAAGTGGCTTGATGAAGATATTTACCAGTTGATTCTTCAAATCAATAAATTGAACATTGATTTCGCCATTTTGCACATGGTCTCTTATGAAATGATGACGAATTTCAATATACTTTGCCCTTGAATGGAGAATATGATTTTTGGTGAGGTTGATCGCACTTGTGTTGTCACATCTGATTTCAGTGCAAGATTCTTCTATTCCAAAGTCCTTTAGTTGTTAATTCCAAAGAATTTGTGAACAGCAACTTCCAAGAGCAACATATTCTACCTCTACCATTGAAAATGCCATAGTGTTTTGCTTTCTTGAAAACCAAGATACTAACATTTGTCCCAAGAGTTGGCACATTTCCAAAGTACTTTTCCTGTCAACTTTATAACCAGCTAGATCAGCATCTGAGCATTTAAATGATATAAATTCTCCTCCTTTTGGTTACCATAGACCTAGCTTTGGATTCGTTGCAATATATTTGATAATACGTTTAACAATATTAAGATGATATTATGTAGGATCGGCTTGGAATCTAACACAAATACACACACTGAATAGAATATTAGGTCGAGAAGTAGTAAGGTAGAGAAGAGAATCAATCACGCTTCTGTATGTCTTTCGGTCAACTTTCTTTTCATCTACATCCTTGTCAAGTTCTTCTAAACTTGACATGGGAGTCTTAGTGTTCTTGCATTTTTCCATCCCAAATTTCTTGATAACATCTCTAGCATATTTCTCTTGATAAATGAAAGTTCATTTCTTTGATTGTTTGACTTGTAAACCCAAAAGGAATGTTAACTCATCCATCACTCATTTTGAATTCTTCCTACATAGATTTTGAAAATTTCTTAAATAAATTTTCGTTAGAAGACCCAAATATTATATTATCTACATATATTTGAACAAGTAGAAAGTCTTTTACTTCCCTTTTGATAAACAATGTTGTGTCAATCATTCCTTTCTTAAAACCAGTGCTTACCAAAAATTTACTCAGTCTCTCATACCAAGCTCGAGGTGCTTGTCTCAAACCATACAAAACATTTTTTAGTCTGTAGAGAAAGTTTAGTTTTTTGGGATCTGCAAATCCTGGTGGTTATTCTACATAGACTTCTTCTTGTATGAACCCATTTAGGAATGCATTCTTGACATCTATTTGGAATAACTTGAAATTATGAAAATATGCATATGCTAACAATAATCTTATGGCCTCTAACCTGGCTATAGGTGCATATGTCTTATCATAATCTATTCATTCCTCTTACGTATAACCTTTTGCAATAAGCCTTACTTTGTTCCTGGTTACTTTACCCGTTTCATCCTTCTTATTTTTGAACACCCACTTTGTGCCAATCACAGATTTTTCTTTTGGTTTTGGAACTAACTATCGACATCATTAATACTAAGTTGTCTAAGTTCTTCTTGCATTGCTTCTATCTAGCTTTCATTAGATAGAGTTTCTTCTACTTCCTTTGGTTCTATTTCAAAAATAAAAGTTAAGGCACTTGAGTTTCCTTTTACTTTGGATCTGGTACGGATCCTTTCTTCTATATTGCCAATAATGAGCTCTTTCAGATGGCTTGATTTGTGCTTTCAGATACTTTTAGATTTGTCACTTTCTACAAAAGTTTGCTGAATGCCAGTTTTCCTTGATTCTTCTGACTTTTCTTCTGCTTGACTTTGATCACCAGAAGACTGAGGTTCCTTGAGGGAATCAAACTTTATTAAGTCTGAAACTAGTTCAAACTCTTCAAGTTGAGTATGATCTTGTTGGTTCTAAACACTTTCTTGAAATCTGGCATTCATGGATTCTTTGATAATTTGTGTATTCTTGTTGAAGACCCTGTAAGCTTTGCTTGAAATAGAGTAGCTAAGAAATATACCTTCATTCGATCTTTCTTCAAATTTCCTAGGCTAATCATTTTCATTCTTCAAAATGAAACACTTACAACAAACACATGAAAATAAGAGATATTTGGCATTTTTCCTCGGTACACTTCATAGGGTGTTTTGTGACGTCCCAGTAGCGTCACATACTAAGCGCAAGTGGAAATTACAATTGTTATTATCTTTCTAGACTTATGAATTCCATTTGTTAGTCTATAGTGTTCACCTTTGAAGGTTAGCATGTATAACATGAATTATTCAAAATTTAAACTTTGTATTATAAGGTTATCCTGCAATAATTCTACCAGTTATTAATGTTAGACAATTCATTCATGAATATAGTTAAAGATCATGAGAAGCTTCATTTCCTTTCTTACCAGCATTAGGGCCTACAAAAATATCAACTTGGACTTCTTACATGTTCATCGCCTATTTACATTATATATACAAGTACAAAAGTAAAGGCGTAACCAAACAGCCAGGGATAAGGGTGAGGGGTATCTAACTCCACTAGTCCCACACAAGCCCATGTCTAACAAAAAAACAAAAGACATCCCTTTAGCTTCTACACGATCACAGGCGTCTAGGCGCCGTTCTTCCCAACTCTAGGTCCTCCAGCACCATAAGGAAGTGGGCCGAACATCTCTCCTTCTTGGTTAACAAAACCACGCAACGAACCTCATCGGAATCATCTCAGCTCTACCATCATCCATCCATAGGATAGTCTCATACTTGGAGAAAGTCATTTCAACGTTTGGGTCATACACATCATGACAAGAAACCTCGAGGCGTGCTACCACCCCGTAACAAGCTATCGATGGCACGTCCATACTATCAATCTGAAAAATATAAGGAATGAGCAACAACTATGCCCAGTAAAGAAATAATAAGACCCTAACTTAGACAATCCATAGCTATCAAGTTTACAAGGGAATCATGACCAAACAGCTTAAGATACTAAGATAGGATTCTCACAAGTATAACTAAATGAATACTAATGCACCATATGTACAACCACCTTATATGAACATCCTAAATGCATCCATATCTATAAATATCCATCACATAATCAATCTATATCAAGATGAAATGCAACAATACTGGATGAACTCACTCACCAAGTAGAATTATAATTTAGTATGAATATCAAGTCCACCCTCGATCAATTTACCCACCGAAACTCTGCCGACCCGATCGAGTCACTTCCGAAATTCCCTATCCGGACTTCCACAATATTTCTATTATGAGCATCTCACTCCAAGGCATCTTGATATCACACAACCAAGTTCCTCCCAAGATCACTCAGCATAGGGCATCTTACTCTGAGGCATCCCAATATCACACAACCGGGGCATCCTTGATCGCACACAAGGGCATCTCACTCCAAAGCATCTCAGTAACACGAGACCGAGGCATCCAAGATCACATAGCATGGGCATCCCAACTTCCAAGGGGCATCACCGGCATCTCAGTACTGATGGATTCTTTCACTCATTTAAGCACACATTTTACACATCACACCTTTAATTAATGCATTCACCATATGCAAAAGAAAAGATTTCAAAGTATATAATTACCGCAAGTATAATCCATACACTTGGCTCTTATGTATGTAACACACATGCATGTCCAAGTTATAAGATAAAATCCATTACGACATGTCCCATACCATGCCAAACAGATTTTTACCCCATAATCAAGCACTATGCATCACACTCACTGCACACGCATGATGCTATTGGTACCTATACTTCAATTGATAGATGAGGCTTACTCTTATAGAAACTAACATCTATCATAAGGTCACTAGAATCCATATGTGTCGTACAAGTCAAATATAAGAGGTATAACAACTAATTCTCATTCTCGGGTCAAAACAGATTATTAACTAAAATAAGCAGTTTTGATCACAGACGTGAAAAGTTTAACAATTCTTATTAGAATATTACGAAATTTTAGTATGTTAAATTAGAGACCATATATTGACATTTTCTGTGAAGAAATCTATGTCTATATCTTGCTGTATTAAGAGAAGTAATTGCTATATTCTTTACTAACATTCTGTCATAACTTCCAGATTTAACATCTACAAAGAAAATCGTTTCACTAACCAAACCTTGTCCTTTTGTTCTCATATTTTAATATGTTATTTCTAAGGATGTGTTACAACTTTTATTAAGGGTTCGAAGTTCAATTCTATCTAGACAATTACAGAAAATTCGTGGAATCGTCAAAGGTCTTGCTGTTTCCTACAAAACAGCTTACTGTTTCAAAAAGAATTACTTCTACCTACATGTTTTTACATTCATATGGCTATAACTAAAAGTCGAACTCAATCTAATGGATGTTCTCTTAAGTAAAATTGTTCTTTTCTTTTTCTTCAACATTAGAAATCAAGGCGACACAAAATAAAAAACTTTCCATCTATATTCCTCTAGAACAGAATCATCATATACCGTTTTCTTCGTTTCTAGCTCAACCAAACTATTAATTTCTCTACCAATCTCTTTTACAACACCTTAAGACTCTTCCATAGCATCTAAAGATAATCACAGTTGGTCTTTACTTACATAGTAACCTTCCACAGCTCGGTACAAAGTAAATTTTCACACTTTGGCTGACCTACCACAACATACATCATTCTTATTCACTAGGCAACCATCACTTCACCTTGCTCGACCAACACAGCCAACTTCCACTAAATTTTTGAGACATGCAAGATACTAATGCAACATGCAATGACTTATAACTTCAATCTAGTGCTCAACAAGCTCAAATCAACACAAAACAGCAACATCACAACTAATCCTCCACCGTTCAGCTAGATCCTCAAGTTCCTTGACAAAAACAATGGATAAATTCTAGTTTAGAGACTTATCTTTCCCTACCTTGTTTCAGCTACTACATGACTTAAAGATTCTTCAAAAATCAACATCAAAACTCGCATGCAAGAAGAAGAAAATCACGGGACTTGCCACAGGTTTCCTTCGCTGTTCGACCGAGAGAGAAGAGAAGAAGAAGACGGGTTTCGGTGGCTTGGAGAGAGAGAGAGAGAGGGAGGGAGATTACGAGAGTTAAGAGGGGAAATGGGGGTATGGTCTAATCCCTAGGGTAGGCTAATCATTAGCAAATCTAATGATTATGTCTCTTGTTGCTTGGTTTCAGTTTTGGAGAGAAAACCGTGGGAGAAGAGAGAGAGAACAAAGGGAAAAGAGAGAGAAGTCGTGGCCTTCATGCACGACACTTTCACCATCTGTCGTTCGCCATCCATTAACATTTAATCCATATCGTTAGTCAGTTCATTTGTTTCTAATGTTTTTCACTTAATCCCCTTTTGTTTCTACTAGATTTCAATCCCCTTGTAATTATACAAAGTTATGAAATTATATGACATATTAACTATTTAGTGTTAGTTTATAGAGAATTCATCACAAGAAATGCTAAAGTTAAAAATTGACATTAGCATTACAATCACTAATCCCATTTATAATAACTATAATCTATAGACTTGATAGAAATAAAATTACTCGGGCCTAAATATCCGGCTTTGGCCCAACAAGCTTAATCTACAATGATCACAGTCCATCAAACTAAATTTACCAATCTAACAATTCTAAATCTTGGCCTGCTCTAAGCTAAGCCCAAGCCCAGATCTTCCATTCGGCTTATCAAGCCCAATTCAAAAACTCGTGTGGCCTGCCTACTTCTCAAGCCCACACATTCCTCATGGTCCATTGGGTTTGCTTTCTAGCTCAATCTAAATTAATCCGAGTCCTTAATGATCTAATTACACTAATAAAGGTCAGTGAAATTCGGGATGCACATGTTTTCTCTAGGATGGGCCTTAAAAATACTGTGTTAACTATATAACATGCAATTGAAACTGCTTCTATCCAAAAACAAGAAGAGACTCTACTTTCAATTAGTAGAGTTCTGGCCATCTCCTGTAACGATCTATTTTTCCTTTCTACAACTTCATTTGTTCTGGAGTGTACGGAGAGGAGAAAAAATGTTGAAGACCATTCTCATCATAAAAATTTGCAAAGTCTTGATTTTCAAATTATCCCCCATGATTAGTCCTTATGCTTGAAATGGCAAAACCTTTCTCATTATGAACATTCTTAGCAAACTTTGAAAAATATGAGAATGTTTCTGTTTTATTTGCCAAGAAGAAAACCCACGTGAATCTTGAATAATCATCAACAACTACTAAACAATATTTTTTACCACCAATGCTTTGTGTTCTAGTTGGTCCAAAAAGATCCATGTTAAAAAGCCGCAAGATACAATTAGTGGAAATATAATTTATAGGTTTAAATGAGCTTCTAGCCTGTTTTCCCAAGATATATGGAGTACACAACTAAGACTTTTGGTACACCATTCTAGGAAGACCTCGAACCAGCTTCTTAAACGATAGTTTAGCAATCTATTTCATACTCACATGTCCAAGCTTACAATGCCAGAGATATATTTCATCTTGAATTGAGATAAGACATTGAAAGCTCTCTAGACTTATGTCCGGAAGATAAATATTACCATGTCTTCACAAAGTGAAAGATTGAGAGAAGTCTTGACTAACTCTAGAATAACCATTTTCTTGGAAATTGATTCTTAATTTTGTATCACATAGCTGGCTTATGCTCAGAAGATTGTAATTCAAACCTTTCATTAGAGAAACATTGTTGATAATCAAATTTCCAATCATCATTATTTCACGTCCAATAATTTTTCCTTTGTTGTTCCCCCAAACGAAACATTTCCTCCTTTTTTGTTTTTCTAGTTTTATGAGACTACTTGAATCTCCAATCATATGTCTAAAACAACCACTGTCTAAGTACCATTTGCTTTTTCTTTTAACAGTAACCTGCAGTAAAAAAGAAATCTCAAACTTTCTTTGGCACCCAAATTTTCTTGGGTCCTAGCAAGTTACTTTTAAAAACAGTCTTTGCCCAATCCTTCTTAGCAAGTCTTCAAACTTTAGGACATTCATTTTCAAACTGTTATGAGCTATTACACTTAGAAAATTTAAGATCACTCTAGCCAACAGGTTTTACACACACAAAAAATTTGAAAATGATTTTTGTAAAAAGATTTTAAAGGTCTTTGTCCAAGTCTCTTCTTGACTTTAGGAAAATCAATCAAAATAGTACTTTCTTTACTCAGACCCAAACCAAATTTGTTATAATAGAGTATTTGAGTTGAAAGGATTTTCTCTAAAGTTTTTGATCCTTTGAGAATTTTATAATGAAAATCTCCTTTTTCAAACATTCATTTTCTTTTGAAAGAGAAAAAGCATTTTCTTTCAAATCATCAAAATCATTTTTCAGATTTTCAAACTTTTCTCTCTAAGAATTATCCTGTTACCTGAGTTTTGAATTTTCATTATTTAATTCGGAGATCCTTTTAAGAGAAGATTTGAGATTCAAACAAAGTTCATCTATATACTTAAAAACTTTAATAGGAATTTCTATATAACTTACCTTGATTTCCTTGTCAGATTCTGAGTTTGGATCAAAGTCTGACTCTGATTCTAAGTGAGCCATCAGACAGATATTTTCAAACTCCTCTTCACTTTTCTCACATTCTGTGTCACTCCAGGTTTCTGCTTTTAGAGCTTTCTTATATTTTTCATACTTCCCTTTCTTCTTTTTCAGCAAGGGACAGTTAGGCTTGATGTGTCCCGTCTTCTTGCACTCAAAGCATATCACATTCTTGCTAGTTTCAATATCTTCCGTCGATCTTTTTTAGAAATTTTGCTTGCTTTGCTTTTTCCAGTTTAATCTTCTTCCTAGACCTATTTAATTTCTTGAATTTATTTATCATGAGAACCAACTCCTCCTCGTCCATATCATCATCTGTGTCTATATCATTAGAATCAGCATTAGACTTAAGCGCAATTGACTTCTCACCTTTTGGATCCTCTTCATCATTGATTTGTTTCACTTCATACAATTAAAGAGTACCTATCAGCTTGTTAATAGAAAGAGGCATGATTCTTTGTGTCTCCCGAATTGATGTTTCCACAAGGTTACAATTCTTTGAAAGTCCTCGTAGAAGTTTGTTGACCTTCATTAGAGTAGAAATTGGTTGACCTTGATATGCCGACCCATTTATAATTTCTATAAATCAAATGGACATATCTCCAATAAACTCTCCAGACTTCATTCTAAAGGATTCATATTGACCAAGTAAGATATTAATTTTTGTCTCATTTACATGATCTGTTCATTCATAGATGACATGAAGTTTATCCTAGACTTTTTTAGCTGTTTCACATGAATAAATTCTGTTATATTTAGTAAGAGACGAGGTACAGTATAAAGAATATATGGCTTTTGCATCAAGAGTTTGTCTCTTGGTAATTTCTGCTTGGTTGGATTCCTTAGCATTCTTATCTAAGACTTATTTTCCTTTGTGTAAAGCTAAAGTTGTCTTCGAGTTGATTCCTCTATCTACAACTTCCCATTCCAAAGGATCTTTGATTCTCAAGAACACCTTCATTTTATTCTTCCACATACTGTATTATTTTCCATCAAAATAAGATGGACTTGTAGGCTTGGTATTGCTCTGCCCCTCTACAAGTCTTAGTGCTAAACAACTAATCATAGAAGCTCTTTAACTCAGAAGTATAAACACTTTAATAGAATAGCACATGGCTTCGATACCAATTGAAAATGATAGTACTAACACCTAGAGGGGGTGAATAGGTGTTTAAAATAAGTCTTGACAAATAAATGTGAAATAAAATAAGTTGCGAGCAAAGTCTGAAAAAGAGTTAGAGTTTGATTAAAAGAGCAACCAAACTTCTAGTGAAAAATCATAATCATATAAGAGATTGAATAAATTTTTGTGAAACTTAAAATGTTGCAACAATTAAAGCCAAAAAGAGTTCAGGGAAGAGAAAATTGTACATAAGATTTATAATGGTTCAGCTTAAATCAAGCCTACGTCTATCTCCCATGCTAGTAGCCTTTTGGCTGAAATTCACTAAAGTATTAACAGTGAAGTACAATATTTCGAGTGCAAACACTCAATGGAAGATCTCTTTTTCCCACACTAAGTCAATCTTCTTGTGATTTCCTCTCTTGAATACAATTGGTAATAGCTATCATTGAAGAACAAGTTGTTGGAAAGGCTTCAAACTTTGGAATTTCAATTTTCACGCACCATCTCAATTAGATCGAATGACCTCCTTAAATACTCCTCTACGTCTTACTAGCCATTAGCATTCTTCAGAGGAATTTCTTCCAATGAATCTGTTGGATAGAATCAATTAAGAAAATCTTGAGTGCGGGACACCTGGAGTGCCATAACTTGGCACGCCGGGACACTTAAGTGCCATAACTTTAAAATGGTACACTTAAGTGCCATCATCGGAGTAAAATGGGACACTTAAGTGCCACTCCGGCGAAAATCCGGCCAAATGGCTGACGTGGCGACTTTCCGGCGAGCTCGGTCCAAAACGGCGTCGTTTTGCACGCTGACGTGGCGGAGAAAATGCAAAAACGACGCCGTTTCGCGTCTACGTGTAAATAATAGTATATAAATTAATTAAATTAGATTTAAAATATTCAAAAAATTTAAAAAAATTAAGAAAATTTTAAAAATTTTAAAAATTTTAAAAATTTTAAAAATAAGAAAATTTTAAAAAATTTTAAAAATTAAGAAAATTTTAAAAATTTTAAAAATTTTAAAAATTAAGAAAATTTTAAAAATTTTAAAAATTTTAAAAGTTAAGAAAATTTTAAAAAATTTTAAAAATTAAGAAAATTTTAAAAATTTTAAAAAATTTTAAAAATTAAGAAAATTTTTAAAAATTTTAAAAAAATTAAGAAAATTTTAAATTTTTTTAAATTAAGAAAATTTTAAAATTTTTTAAAAATTATAAAAAAATTTTAAAAAATTAATAAAATTTTAATTTTTTTTTTAAATTAAGAAAATTTTAAAATTTTTAAAAATTAAGAAAAATTAAAAAAATTAAAATTAGAAAAAAATTATAAAAAGGGGGTGGGAGGCCGAACGGGGCGGCTCCCTTGCCGCCGCCGCCGGCTCCCTCACCGCCACCATCTCCACCGCCGCCTCCCCCACCCCCCTTTTTTTAAATTTTTAAATTTTTTAAAATTAAAATTTTTAAATTTTCTTATTTTATAATTTTTTTAATTTTTAAAATTAAAATTTTTAAATTTTCTTATTTTATAATTTGTTTAAAATTTTTAAAATTAAAATTTTTAAAATTTTCTTATTTTTTAAATTTTTTAAAATTTTTTAAAATTTTAAAATTTTTAAAATTTTTTAAATTTTTTAAATTATTTAAATTTTTTAAATTTTTTTAAATTTTTAAAATTTTAAAATTTTCTAAATTTTTTTACTTTTTTTAATTTTTTTTTAATTTTTTAAATTTTTTAAATTTTCTAATTTTTTTAATTTTTTAAAATTTTCTTTTTTATAAAAATTTTTTAAAATTTTTAAAATTAAAATTTTTTAAATTTTCTTATTTTTTTAATTTTTTAAAATTAAAATTTTTAAATTTTACTTTTTTAAAAAAATTTTATTTTTTTTTTAAATTTTTATGCTGATTTGGAGCTCCCGCGAGCCACGTAGGCAAAAATAATAATAAAATATCACACGTAGGATTTCCAGAAGGGTCGCTGGGAGGTGGCACTTAAGTGTCCCACTCGAAAAAAAAAAAGTGGCACTTAAGTGTACCGTTTTGAAGTTATGGCAGCTAAGTGTGGGCGTGCCACATTAATATGACTTGTGGTGTTCTTCTACCAGAAAATCTTATAGCCGTTTAAAAATTGAGATGAAAATCTGTTGATTTTGGTTGCCCGTACAATTAGAATCTAAGTTTCCATAAGTAAATGTTTCTCAAAAAGGAACTTGTCTTTATGATTGATTTCATCAATTTGTGATTGATTCCAACAATATATTTATAAATGGTAAGTGAGATTCTTCACTGGAAAGCTAGATATTAAGGAATAAATCTCTATTATGATCATACTAAATCCTTGCTGCAAGATCAATAAATCTGAGTTTGATTATATCTTCGTTCTAGACTTGATTTTAGTCAGGATTGCATCAAAGTGGAAAAGACTTATGGAATAAATAGACTTTGACAAGAGTCTGTGATATGTCTTCAGAAGTCTACTATTATTTAGAACAAGAACAATAACAAAAAAGTTTTGTTAATTTCAAAACCTAGCAGGAGTTTTCTCAATAGTCAAAACTCCACGAAGGCATCTCTATCATGTTCGCTACCTAGTCTGTTGCTCTTGAATTTATAGTCCACAAAGGACTAGATTTAGTTAAAAATACAAAGCTTGATATATAAGCAAAGCTTTCAAGAATACATTGGGTGTTTAATTTCTTTGGCTTGCCACAGTTGCGAGCATAATGACCCTTCTTGTTATAATTGTAACATTTCACCCTTAACATTCTCTTTACATGAGGATATTTTCCTCTCTCATGTTAGTCAACTCTTAATTTCTTGCTTATAAGGCTCACTCTTTTGCTTTTCCACCTTTTAAACGAATTAAGACGCTTGCGCTTGAAGCTTGAAGCCCCTTGTGAGCTAAAACCAACATGATAAATATCTATTTCCAACTTAGCCACTAAGAGCTAGTCCTCTGCCAGCTCAAGGTGGGGCACAACGTCCTCAAGTTCTTCCATAACTTGGCTAAGAGCTTCTAGTGTTTCTTGCTTTTCTAGCACTTATTGAATTTTCATATTCAATATCTCATAGTTCTTGCCATTCAATATCTCTCCTTTGTCTAGTTCAACCACTATATTCTGAAGCTAAAGCCATTGTAAACATTTCAAACATATTTGCATGAATTATTAATGCCTAACATTTATGCATTTATTTTGCACAAACTAGCCATATTAATGAATAAGATCAAATAAGGTCTTAGAGTCGAAATGTCACTTTATTTCCAATCATTATCCAAAAAATCTTAACTTGAAATTATCATTAATATAATCATTATGCCAAAATAAGTTTACCAAAGTCACTTAAACTTTCTTGAATTTCCCACAAATAATTGTAAATTAAATTAATAATTTGGCAAACATGCCATTTACACTAAGTAATATGTCCAGTAAAAAACTAACCAATGTCGGCATGAAAAGAATTATATATACCTAAGATTTCTCAAACAAATTTAAGAAAAATAATACATAAATAAATTCAAAAATACTCAACTATCTCATAAACAATGAAAGAATTTTCTAAATTCTTAGTAAATTCCTTTGGGAATCGAAGGTACATTGGGCAACCACGGAAAGACCGTCGAAGATCCCTTATGGCTCCTCCAATGTGCATTTATTCTACGTTAAGTTACGCTCAACCCAAGGGTTGAAGTCTTCATTGCCTCAATCCTATAATATTCCCTCACAAAAGCCATTGTAAGTTTTTTATAATCCAGAACCACGTTGACTTCCTATAGGCGATCTAACACTGCTTGCTATTTAGATGGAAAAGTGTTCAGGTACCTTCTTAAAATCTAGCATAAGGTAACCATTTCAAATTATTCATTGTATCACCTCGTTGACCTTGACCACATGTGACATTATATCATTGTCACTACACCGATAATTAGCTAATTCTGCTATTAGGCCTTCAAGTCTTGCATTATGTTCATCCGTTCTTGCGAATATAGGCATGCATATGAAATGCATCATTATTTCTACAACAAATGCAAAAAAAAAAAAAAAAAAAAGGATTAGATGTAATCCATAGTGAAAACAACTGAAAAACACATTTCTTCTTTTTCGATCAATGCTGATCAACGGAATTTAGCATCAATCAACAGATGACCAAGTCGGGTCAACAATTTTCTGGGTCAGGTCAACGGGGGGTAAAACAACAATATCAGCAAAAAAACAAAGGACATAATCGTAAAATCAACTAATAGGAGCGAAGTCGTAATTTTTCGAAAACTAAGGGGCAAAACTGTAATTGCAAGGCAGGCACGTGCCACACACGCACCTGCGATTACCACGCATGCAACGCACTTGCCTAAGGGAGTTCCTTGTGTGTGGCACCAGCGTGCCATGCACACACCTCCGATGGCGTGCCGCCGCTCGTTTTTCTTGTCTTGACGAGAACTATGATCTTGCACTATCAAAAACAAATTTTGATGTATTGAAAATCGAAAAGGGGGGCAAGCAGTGTGTCAAGTATAGGGATTTTCACCGTCAAACGTTCGTCGACTTCGATTCTCGAATTCTAACCAAAAAACCAATAATAAACTACAACAACGATAAGGAGACAAAAACCCTGTGCTCTGATACTAATGAAGGAAACAGATTTCTAAAAAGAACGAATACATGAAGTAATACACAAAGTATCAAATACTAAAGACAAACTCGAAAACGGGCTTGAGGATACATGTAACACCGATTGAAAAGCACATCATTAAGATGAACGTATCTTATTTTCCATAGATTAAATACTTATTGCATTTATTGCAATCTTAGAGGAATTGATTAAAACCTTGGAATTTTGTTCTTGAGAGAGAATTCACAACTATCAAAAAGAGCGGAAGAGCGTACATACTGTTTCATATTTTTTTCAATGTTCCTCTTTTTTTCTTTTTCTACAGCAATTTATTTTTACTTTAAAAAATAATTGCACTCTCTCTCTCTCTCTCTCTTATGGGCCATTCTCTTATAGGTTGGGTTTGGCCTAACATGAGTAAACAAGCATGGCTTGACCCATCTTGTTTTACAAAAACCCATCAATCCTTTTGTTTAGCAACCCGGTGGAGGATTCATAATTATCCCTTAAGACACATTTCAATCTACAGTTGATGGTGGAAAAGAGGGAAATAGATAGAGAAGCTATTGAAGACTTTCTCTTAAAGTCTATAAGCAATGCTTAGATTTTTGGAAGTTTCTGTGATCTTATCCGGAAAAACCTGATTTTGACCCATCATAGTCTTTCCACCTCCGTCATCGTCTACTCGGAATGATTGCCAATTTCTTTTTGATGATACAAACTAAGAGATGCCTTGGGTTGAACAAGATTTGACGCTAATTAATGATCATTATTTTTTATTTATTGAAAAATTTGGATTTATTATAAAAATTAACCACAGACTATTCATAAAGGGATTACGATTATTTATGACTTATTCAATTATGAATTTTTTTTATGTCTTTTCAGTGTAATTTTTTAGAATGTACTTGTTCATTTTTGTAACTTTTTCAAAGGGTTGCCTTTGTTAAAAAACTTAGATAAGTACATCGATTTTTGGGATCAATAATGATCAAGTCTTTTTGAACTATCTTTCCAAAATAATGCAGCCATTATTTCTAATTGTTTCCCTAGAAAAACCCTGAAGAAATACTTAAATTGCTATACAGTATTCTCAATCAAGATTTTGTCGTATCTTGAGACAAGTTGCCAGTGACTATTAACAATGTTCTGGGTAAATAATTCCTTAAAAAAAGTGATATCACGTCTCAAAGTCTAATTTCATTATTCTTCCTAATTGTTTGTCATATTTCTCCAACACTTATTGCTTTCTTTCTTTTAACGTAACAAACATCTCCGCTCTAATGCCATGCCCACGCAATTCTCTTCTCTGTTCATGCTACTGAACTATTATATACCTATATTACATTTTTCTTTGGGGCAATATACCTTGGTTCAATAAATAAGGATGGGTGAAAAAGAAAATTGCTCATGATAGGGTTTCTTAGTTCAGCTAAAGGGGCAAATATGAATTCCTCTTGCTACGTACATCATGCCTTGTTCTTACCGTGGAAAACAAGATGAGAATACTTCTCACAAGTCTAGCAGAATCTATGAAAATTGACCTCCCTAAAGAAAGTACAAAATTTTCATACAGAAGCAGTCTTGAATGAATCAATTTGGTGGGAGCCCTCTCTTGTACCAAATATACTCACAAGTACACATGAGCTATCATGTAACACAAAGGAGCAATGCAGTACCAAAAGTAATTTTTCTCTCTATGGTTTTTGGGGATACAAATCTTGAGAAGGCTTGCCTAAATTCCTCCAATGAATGCTTAATCCTCACCATTTCACATATCCTTATATTTCTTCACCGCCCTCTTTGAAAAATCACCTCCACTCCAATTCGACCTGGATCCATATTCATATCAACACCCCTATATATATCTAAGTTTGAAAACTTGGGCACAGTTCTTGTCACACTCCCATTCCATCCCTGGTACGAGAGCATGACCCGATGGGTTAGCATTGATGCCTCAGGCAACGTTGAACGTCCTGAAAGTCTTTTAGTTTTAATTAAGCACATGTGGAAGCGATTATAAACAATCCCGGTACAAACAAACATAAAAGCTAGACAAGACATATGCAAGCCAAGCAAATAAAAGCAACATATAGTCAAACACCTATACACATATAAAAAAACTATTTCAATATATGTCCATCCTAGTCCTGGGTTACTTATTTTCATTTAAATACATAATCGATCAAAAAAAGGCTAGGGTAGCCTAGCTCCTGTACTGAGCTTCTCCTAAAAATGGCCCCCATCCTAGGTTCATTCCCTTACGACGTTCCCGTGAGATCTACCAAAGGGATGAATCCACGAATGGGACCTATCAAAAATGAGGCACCAGGCTTCGTACATGTGGGGAACCAATGTGTCTACTCCCTCTTGAACCCAACCAGTGGTGGTCTATGTCCAGTAGGTGGCATCCTCTTCTACGTTTACTATGTCTGTCATGGTGGTAAGTATATCAATGCGAGGCCGGGACGAACGGGCAATGAGGTTGGTTTATCCATCACACACTTGAAATGGTGAAAACAACAAGAATGAATTGATGACTCAGTAAGTAGAAATTCCTAATTCTCTTATAAAAGGACGTCTTGCTGTTGATCCTTGGATACAAAATCACCATCCACCCGTTAATGGCAAATCAATAGCACTTGCCTTGCTTATGCATAGGAACAGCTCTCAATCATCTATGTGTTTTCCAACATCAAGATAAGGAGTTAGTACATAAGAACAAGTCTTCCCAAAAATCCATGGCTTATAATCATTTCGGTCACTAAGAGACATGTGTGCATCACATAAGACCCGTCCAAGCACTAAGCGACCCAATGAAACATATGCTCAAATCGATGCAAAGACTTAATAGTACCTATCAAAATAAACCCAGCCTTTAAAAGCATCAACTCAAGCCTCACACATGGACCTTCATTTTTCTTTTTCAGTATCATATTAGTCAAAATTAATCGACTCTTCCAATAATAACTGAGCATTGGTCTCTCCCTTGGCAATCAGTATCATCTTGATCTCATTATCAAAGCGGCATCCAAGGCGACCTCTAGGCATTGGCCTCACCTAGGTAGGCATCGTCCACAATCTCAATATCGGGACGGCATCTAGGCTTACCCCAGGCAACGACCCAACAACCGCCAACATTGGCATATAAGTCCATCATGTGTCCATGCGTTTCAAGCATCACCGATTCATTTTATGTTTAAACTTTTAGCCAAATAAAAGGCCCGAAGGCGTGCCATGCAAGGTGAACTAATGAACAACTCTTATGTCTTACTAAATTAAACTCATGCCGGATGCGACTTGGGTTCGTGGTTTGCACTTGGAACCGTTCGCTCCAGTTTTGGCATTGACCCGTAACTTGTCTTGAGTAACAACATGTCTCGATGTTGTCCCGAAATCAAATGTGGGTCGTGCACCCACCTCTGCGCACATCCAAAGTCACATGAGACATTTCCTTGACATCCAGGTGTGCTCGACATCTATGCGAGACCATGAACTTACTTGATGTAACAATAAATGAATAGAACACAACAAGTATAACAATGAAAAACCAACACAAACAAACGATGACATGATCCTAAAATTGATACACGTAGCACATCGTCTTATCAAAGAGTTAGGAAAGTATACTCACAACTTTTTGAACCTAGCTCCAAGATGCTTCTTTGGTGATCAGACAGCTCCTAAAGCGGCTTGGTGAGGAAGGCATGAAAGGGAGGAGAGAAAGGGAGAGGAAAGGAGAGAATGGTTAACTCTTAAAAATGTGAGGATGACTTATCCTATTTATAGGCCTCTTTCTCTTAGATTTTTATGCAAACTCATGATTAAGCCTAAGAGATGGGTTTGCCTACCTAGCCTCCTTAGTTGGTGCCTATGCTTATTTGTGTTTAATTATGATTGGTCCACCTATTTGCTTATCCTCCAAGGCTCACTTTAGGCTTATTATTGCCTATGGTGCCTAAGGGACACATAAGCCATTTTAATGCCTAATGTCTTCTTCTATTCTTCTAATTGGTTGATCCTTGTCTTGTTCACCAAGGCTACAATCTAGGGCCATCATAACCTAAGATTCACCTAAGATTCTAAAGGACACCTAAGAAAGTGATTCATCCATGCCATTAATGAACTAAAGTCCAAAATCATTAATTGAGGCATAGATATTTTTTCCAACTACTTGGCATGCAAGTTTTCTCCTTCTTCTTGCAAATAGCATGTGGCGCATAATAGATAAAGATGGACTAAGTCAAAAGGTTAAGGAAGATTCTAGAACCCCAATCACCTCTTGACACTTGTCCAATGATTTATCCCCACATTAATTAATTCATGTTTAAAATTCATTCAAGGCATTTATAAGACTAACATAGGGTGTCGCCTAATTGGATTAGTCATTCATATTTACACACAATCGATGGTTCTATGAGAGTCGAGGTTCATGCCAAAATTTACTAAACTTTAACTAAATGAGGGCGACTAAGTGGGTAGCCTTCTTAAACTTGTCAATGACCATTTTTAATTAGAATTGGTCCATTGGATGTCTTAAAATAAACCTCTTGGTTGGTCGTGGTTATTTGCCTTAACTAGGTTTCAGTTGGGTGGACCGGGCCACGGCTGAGTATGCCATGTCTTGGTCTATTCAAGGTTTATGTCATTAATTTCCTGTCTCATATTTTCTTCACTCTCCCCGGTTGCTTCTTCTACCCCCATGATGTTTCTATATTACTTTAACTAAGGGAATGGCCTTAATACTCAAAACTTGTTCCTTTTGATCCACGATCCGCACTGACTCCTCAGTATAGGATACTTCATCATCTACTTCGATTTCCTCGAAGTTTAGCATGTGTGCCAAATTGGGTTCGTACTTTCTTAACATTGAAACATGGAAAACACTATGGACCTGAGCAAGCTTTGGTGGCAAAGCCAACCGATAGGCTAAATTCCCTACCCGTTCTAGTATCTTAAAAGGTCCTATAATTTTAGGACTCAATTTTCCTTTCCTACCAAAACGGGACATACCTTTCATGGGAAATACTTTAAAAAAAACATGGTCACCAACCCGAAATTCTATGGGTTTCTGTGTATAATCAACATAACTCTTTTGACGACTTCGGGCGACTCTCATTCTATCTCAAATAGTCTGAACAGCATCTATAGTAAGTGGAACTAGCTCTGGACTAGTGATTTTCTTTTCCCTAACTTCATCCTAGCACACTGGAGTCTTACAAGCTCAACCATATAGTGCTTCGAATGGTGCCATACTAATGCTTTGTTGGTAACTGTTATTATATGCAAATTCAATGAGATGCAATTGTTCATCCCAACTTCCCTTGAAATCTATAACACACACCCAAAGCATATCTTCTAAGGTCCGGATGGTTCTTTCAGTTTGGCCATCCATTTGTGGATAATAAGCGGTACTATACTACAGTTTCATTCCCAAGGCAGATTGTAAACTTCTCCAATATATAATAGTAAATTTAGGATCTCGATCTAAAGTAATAGTCACTGGCACCCCATGCAAGCGAACTATTTGCCATACATATAACTTGGCATATTCTACTAATGTGAAATTCTTCTGCACTATTAGAAAATGAGCGAACTTTATAAGTCTATCAATTATCAACCAAATGGAATCGTTCTCTCTCTAACTTCTCGGTAAACCCAAAACAAAATCCATGGTACTATGTTCCCATTTCCATTCCGAAATTTCCAATGGTTGTAATAGTCCTCCCAGCTTACAATGTTGCGCCTTTATTTGTGACAAGTCAAACATTTTGCAACATGCTTAGCAATATCCGACTTTATGTCATTCCACCAATAATGTTGCCGAAGATTTCGATACATCTTCGTGCTACCGGGATTGTCACGACCTACCCCTCGAAGGGAGGGGATAGGTTTAGGAATAAAGCCCATGATTAGGCACAGGCTCTCCCAAGCCCATACCTTGCACGACATTAGGATATTCTTAAGAATTTCACAATAAGGAGTCGCCACCAGCCTATTGGAGTGGACTAAAAACCAAGTGAAGCATGGGAGTATGCCTCGTTTCCTACGCAACCAAAGAATCTAGGGTCGGGGACTTGATTACACTAATTAACCAATTAGTGCCCTTTCGGTATATAATCTTATTCATTTTAAAAGAAAAGATTTTTCTCAAGTAGTTTGGATTGATTTCATACCTATCTACTAACGTGCAAGGTAATCATGCAGGTATGCAACCATTAAAATGACAATCAGCAACTAAGATCCTTATTGTAATAAAATTTAGCACATGCAATTAAACATTCGCAAATGTAATTAAATATGCAAATTAAACATGTGATATAATCAATGTGTAAGCAAATAAAGGCCTAATTACACTAAAAGGCCAAACATGACAATTCCTAACAAAACCCTACATTTTTTCAATTTTCAAAAATTTTAAAAATATATATACTTGTTTCGAATTTTCATTTTCATTTTTTTTTTTTTTTTGGCTAGGATGGGTCTGGTCCAGTCCAACCAAATCGGGTCCGACCCAGCTGGGGGGGTTGGTGAGACCCACATTGGTCCGACCCGCTTAGGGGCAGGCCAGTTAGCCCGCTCGTAAAGAGGCCAGGCCCGACCAACCCTGGTGGGGCCTTCGCTAGGCTGGGATTAGGCCTCAACCAGAGGGCCCAATCCCCCGCAACATGGCAACCAACAGGCCCACAGCCCAGACCAATTATGGGCTATTGGCCTACGGAAGAAAGAGGCAAAGTAGGCCAGAAAGATCTAGTCCAACTCGGCCTACTCCCTCTAGGCGGCGACTATTAGTCGTGACTAGAGGAACCATGATGGCGCCGTCCAGGCGGTTTTCCAGCCAAGGCATGGTGGCACTGTCCTGGTTAGGTGGGGGGTGAGCAGCTCAACCCCCGGCTCAACCCCCTAAGGTTGAGCGTCTCGGCGGCGGTAGTAGGGTGCCGGTCAGGGACAGTGTTCCGCCGGCCTACGGCCCCTACTCAGTGATCCACTCGGTTGCGACAAGGAGGACGACGATGGCAAGCGACGCTGGTGGCCTCTGGCTAAACGGCAATGCCTCTTCAGTGTCAGGTCAACCTAGCCAAGGCTCTAAAAGACGGAGTTAGGTGCAGGTTTCGTCTGGGCATTTTGACAAACAGGTGGCACGCACTAATGGAGCTATGGATTTTTGGCTTGGCTAAGGCCCGAGGGCAAACCCAGAGAACTAACTAAGCAAGCCTAAACATCAGGGATCGCGATGAGGGACAAACGGGGATCAGAGCTCGCCCGAACTAGTCAAGATGAGCTCTGGCCAACTCAATTCCAAAGACGCACACCAAATACTTGAGTAAATGCTTACCTGAGTTCCAGCGGAAGTGGTGGATTGCAATGACCAGGCGACGCGTCGGCGATGGTGGCAATGGCCCAAAGACTCCTCTTCTCCTCCGCTTCACTCTCCTTAGTCTATTCTCTGTCTCTCTCTCCCTTCCACTCTCCCCAGACCCTCCTCCTCTCTTTTCGTTTCCCTCATTTTCTATCCCCTTGTGTTTTGTCCCCTCTGTTCTTCTTTGTTCCTCCTCTCTGCCCCTATCTTCTCCTACTCTACTACCGTCTTTTCTCCTGCTCTTTGCTCCTATCTTCTCCTGCTTTACTGCTATCTTTTTTGCTTTGCTGCAGGTTCACGTGCGAAGATAGGCAGGAGGAGGAAGATAGGTTGGGGCATAGGCCGGGCTGAAAGGAAGAGGAGGCTGGGCCACCTAGGGGAAAAGAGAAGGCCGGGCCTAATGTTGGGGAAAGAAAAAAGAAAGAGGGGAGGGCCGGGCCAAGGCCAGATCCTGCCCGACCCGACCCCTAAGCCCTTTTTCTCAAATTAATTTTTTAATTAATTTTTTATATGTACTTGAAAATACAAATTATGTATCAACAAATGCCCCTCTTTGAATGTAGCCTCAAAGAGGTTGCATTCAAAGACAGAAGACACCTAAATTATTTCGGCGGTAGAGAGACCCTTAGTGTGTAGGCTCGTGCCAAGTCGACCAAAGGGACTCCGGGTTATGAAACGTGTGATGAATAAGAAGAAAAGAAGACCCTGAGCTATAGAAGCACTCCATGTCATAGGAAAAGAGAGAGATCCAAGGTTACAGAAGCACACCGTGTCATAAGAAGAAAGAAACGACCCTGAGCTATAGAAGCATGACGTGTCATAGGAAAGAGATACCCCAGGCTACAGAAGCACACAGTGTCATAAAAAAAAAAGAGAGAGAGAAAAGACCCCAAGCTACAGAAGCATGCTGTGTCATAAGAAGAAAGAGAGACCCCGGGCTATAGAAGCACACAGTGTCATAGGAAAAAAGAGAGACCCCGGGCTACAGAAGCACACCGTGTCATAAGAAGAAAGAGAAAAGAGACCCCGAGATATAGAAGCACTCCATGTCATTAAAAAAAAAAAAGAAACCCTAAGTTATAGAAACACACCGTGTCATAGGAAAGAGAGAGGCACTCTGGGCTACAAAAGCACATCGTGTCATAAGAAGAAAAAAGAAATGAAGTCTCACCATGTAACAACGGGTTTCGACCCGGTTAAAAATGGATGATTTAAGGAAAACCAATGAACCTTTATAGATGACATGGTTTAAGGTTGACCATGAACCTTTGGAGATGACATGATTTAAAGCTAACCATGAACCTTTGGAGACAGCATGGTTTAAGGCTAACCATGAACCTTATAGATGGCATGGTTTTAAGGCTGACCATGAACCTTTATGGATGACATGATTTAAGGTTGACCATGAACCTTATAGATGACATGGTTTTAAGGTTGACCATGAACCTTTGTAGATGACATGATTTTAAGGCTGATCATGAACCTTTATAGATGACATGGTTTAAAGTTGACCATGAACCTTGTGGTTTTTAGGGAAGCACCCGCTAACCCCTTGGAAACTACATCACTTCACTGGAGAAATCTGTCAAACTCAACTTGAGCAAATGTCATTAGGGATGGCATCAAGAGATGTACTAGCAATATTTTAGTATTAATTGAACAAGCTAATCAAGCTAAGTTTGATTGCCTTAAGAAACATGTCGATTAACATCATGTGGCACAGAATTGTCATCTTGCTCGAGGATGTATCATTAATCATCAAATTCTCTGGGAGTCAAGCTCTTATCAAAATGATTTTTTACTCGTGAAAAAGGCTTATTAAGTATGCCAAACTAGAGCTTCTTAGTCAGAATAGATTTCTCACATGCTCTCAACAAAGTGGCTGCTTGATCCCATCCATTCGCGTGGGAAATAAGTGATTGCTGAGGGTATCTCACATAACCTATGTCAAAGGCTTTCAAAAACATTCGTAATGAGCACAATTTGATCGATCAAGAAGGTCTTTTGAAAGGACCACAATATAGGTTTGGTCATGGGCTTACACAAAGGGATTATTGCTTTGAGGCCAATAAATGAACATTTGTCACTATCTTCATTAGGTTAACAAGTCAAGAACTTGAAAGATAAGACAAGATAGAATTGCTTCCACTCCATCAAGCGGTAGCTTCTTTGTGGCATTCTCATTTTCACTCGAACAATCCCAATAAGAAAGGACTTCGGTGATCATCATGGCATCGTGACCAAGTCACTCAATCTTTCGAAATCATTTGGCTTTTCAAACACAGCACATCTCGAAAGTCCCTTGACTATTTTGCATGGGAGTTTCTCTAATTTCCTTTGTTTTTGCAATGATTTTTTTACGCAGGCACTTAGACTTTGATAATTTTTCTTTCACATAAGATGCAGCCTTTTGGCTCTTTTTCTTGACGGGCATTAGTCTTGCTTTTACTGTGCACACCGCTTTTTACATACCCCATAATTTTGTTGAACTTTTTACTCTTTGAACTTTTGAAGCTCTTATGACTTTCAAGATGCTTTTCACATTTTCTCGTAAATGTCAATTGTATGTGGTCAATCTTTATGCCTTGCCCCAGTGAAGGGAGATGATCATCGCTTAGGATTCAGAAATGAACAATCAAGCCCAAATTGGTTAAAGCAACGGGTATCAGTGTTTGGATAGAGAAGGAAATGCTCTTCTTCACCTTGGGATGAGTCAAGCTCTGATGAGAATTCCTCTGAAACTATCATCAGAAGATTGATGCAAGTGAAAGTAATAGAATATTTTTCAATCTTTCGCTCTACATCTCAATTGAAACTTCCTATGCTGCCCCAGTGTAGGGTCATTCTTGACAGGAGCCAAAAGGGTTAGCAAAAGATTAGTGCAGTGTTTGGGATTGATAAAGGAAACGTCATTATCATTTCGATCTTTGCGTTCAATGCGAATGAATCCTTAGTCTTAAAAGAATATTGCTTTTCACTTAACTCTTAAAAATGTCTGAAGGATGTGTTTGGAAATGGCTTGCCTTTCTTCATCCTAAATACTTCTTGTTTGGCATGGTAAACATTTTACATTTTTGCTCGAATAAAGTCATTTTTATGAGACCCTTTTTTCGAGGGTTACAGACATGAAGCATGCATAGTGACACTAGAAATAAGTCATGCGAATGATGCCATGCATTTTTTGTTCTTTTTGTTGTTTATTGTCTTTTTTTTTGTTTTTTTTTTAAATTATCGTTCATTTTTATCATCTCGATTTACCTCTCATTTAAGAAAAGGAGATATTCAACCATTTGTGCAAAGACTCAATGGGTCCTTGAATCGAGTCCTTCCTCCGTCATTTCTTCATCGAACAGTAGGGTGCCTGAAACACAAATAGATATGCGTGTATGTAACATATGCATGATATCTACGGTGCTATGCATGAAGCTATGCGACTCGGATTGTGCATGAAGTGGCTCCGTGGCCTTGATTTCATTCATGGAAAAAATTTCTTGACTGCATCAGTGTTTACTCATGTTGATTACATTCACGCTCAATCCCCTTCTGATCATCGTCGGTGTCATCAGAACCTGAGAGACTTTCTTCATGCATATCCGAGTCACATGAGTCCTTCTTATGATTATGCATAATGAAATGCCTTGGATGCAATGAGATAAGTTAGAGCATGTCAACAATAAAGATCATGCATGTTGTTTTCGAAGAATTTTTTTAAGTATTTTTTGTAAAAAGTTTCAAGAACTCATCCTCATATCCTTGGATTTCCTTGTCCTTGCAAAACAGTCAAACTTGGGAGCATATGGACACCCAGGCCTCAGCGACCATCATAGGACTAGTTTAATATGCTTCCACATGTCCTTAATAAAACATGCGTCTACTTTATCGAATGAGGAAAGATAATGCCGTATTTTAACACACACCACCCTCAACCAACGGCTCAAGTTCAAGGCTGACCATAGTTCACGCTACAAACGACATAGACAAGAAAGAAATAACAACAAGATCCCATGCAGGGGATTTGACATAAGACAGAAGACTAAGCTGAATGAGAGCACTACTCTAGAGGGACAGCTACGACTTCGGAGGACTCAGCTTCCTTGCACGTCAGGATGGTGCATATGATGTCCTCCTCGAAAATTGAGCTTACTCTCTCTGCATGATTTGGTAAGGGGTTCTGTTGCACGTTAGGTTGAACTTCCTTAAAAGTCAAAATGCCCCCATCTAGCAGTTGCTGGACTTTGTGCTTCAACACATAGCAATTATCCATGTCATGCCCCCTCTCCTTCATGTGATACTCGCATGTTTTGGTTACATCGAATCCGATAAACTTCGTGGGGTTATCTCTAGGCACCTCCTTCGCAACCATCCTCTTTTTGAGAAGCATGGGCAACAATTTCGACAACAGGTGCTGTAACAGGGAAAATTCCCTTCGAATGGGTCTCTTGCCCTTGTCATATGCTCGAGATGAGTTCCCTTGAGCCATTACAGGCTTATGCATGGGTGTTGAAGGTAGCCTAAAGAGAAACGGCTCTTGTACCAGTGCTACTTCAACCGCAGTTTCCTTATCTTTCCTCGTCGGGAATTTCTTAACGCTTCCGGCAGATATCCTTCCCTCAATGATTGCCCACTCAACTCCTTCACCCACATTTACCAATTGTGAAAACATCTGGCATCCTGAGTACCCTAATCCTTGGAAGTATTTAGAGGGTAATATCTTGAGAAATAGCTGCTTCATTTCCCTCTCATTCAAGGCCGGCTTCACCTGTGAGGCCATGGTTCTCCTCCTTTGCGTGAAGGCCTTAAATGATTCATTACTCTTCTTTTCTACACGGGTCAACTCTTCCCTCGTGGAGACGAGCTCGGTGTTGAACCTGTATTGCTGCAAGAATTCATTGGCCAAGTCCTCCCAACTAGTGAACTCTTCGATGTCCAGCACGATGAACCATGTCAAGGTGATACCTTTTAAGCTATCTTTGAATGTGTGAATGAGGGAGAGCATGTTGTCAGCATAGCGAGTCATTTTCCTCAAGTAGTACCTAAGGTGAGTCTTAGGGCATCCTATTCCGTCATATTTCCTCATGAATTCAAGCTCTTGGAAAGTCTCAGGGAAGTTCATTTTGGTATACGAGGATTGACATATAATCGAAACAATAGGTTATGATGTGTGAAATCCGTAGGTTCATCACCCCTAGTAGTGAGATTTGTACTAACACATTAGCATAATTAAGAGAACTGATTGTCCAAATCAGTCTCTTGTTCCTACAAACCATGAGTGACATCTAACAATATGTCATGGCTACCCAAACAGTGTGAATATGAATATAATGAACCTATCAATTTTGGCAACCGTGTAATTTGATCATTTTGTCATACCATGTCCCAATAGAACAAATGCCATGAAATTATTTGTCAAGCCACCAATTTGATCATATGCCCAAATCTAATTGACATATATTTTTCGAGACATGAACCATTCATTCTCAGAGACATGAACCCTTCATTCTTAGAGACATAAGCCATTCATTCTCAGTTATAACCCTGTGACATTCCAGATTTTCGATCTTGTTTTCTATTAATTAAATCGGGCATTTCATTTATGCGCCTATAGAGCTGTTCTCAGAGTTGATCACTCTCGACATAACTAAACTATCTATGGAAGCCATTATGGAATTTTAAGGCAATAGACTTGAGAACTCGAACAGGAATCGGCTTCTCGACCGTGTTCATTTTTTGAGGCTATTACGGCACAGTTAAAAATTGATTTGAGATCAAAGATAGGTTGGTTCGACAGAAATGTATGGCTAATCATGGGTGACACCATTAAATTGGAAAATTCTCGTCAACCGGCACTAGACTAATTTCTCTATCGTTTTGGTACCTTATGTCCATATTTGAATCCTCGGGATTTTCATGACAACCGAGAGTCGCCAATGTGTCGAGTGGGTTCATTGTAACTTGAAGAAAATCAACCTCGGATCATTTGCACTGAAAATTTTTTGAAAGTTACCCGGTAACCTGGGTTACACTAAAAACACGCCAAATGGAAATTAACCCCAAATTTGAGTCCGATTTCAGAAATTGAAGATTCTGTCATGTCACAATAAATTCTAGGAGCGTCAACTAAGTCTTAGAAAATTTTTCTACAACCAAAGACTTTTTGGGAAAAAGTCGTCCTAGGGTTGTTTTTGTCTAAAAAAAGCCAGGGATCGTTTTTTTGATCGCGCAATTGGGAAGCACGTGTGATCAATTGGTGAGGAAAAATACCAATTTGATCATTGAGGTGCCAATTGAATTTATGAGGGCCAAATTGGATTGAATCAAGTGAGAATAAGAGTCCAATTGAGGGAGAAACTTAGCAAATTCGTATGCCCCCCTTTGCCTAACTATTTTGGACCAAGTCAAGGGTTGTAGGATGGGCATGGGTGGCTGAATTGCAGCCAATGAGATGCTAGTGGCTGAGGATGAAGTCTAGGGAACGAGTTGGGAGAAAATAAGGCCAAGTGGTCCCCTCCTCCTTTCCTTTTCTCCCTTATCCGTAGAGAGCCTCCCCCTTCTTCTCCATTTTCAGTTTTTCACCTCAGCAAACCAAAACCAGTGGAACTAGCCAGTCGTGGGAGCCTCTCGCCGTCACACGCCACCACTAGACTGCCATTCACGCCACTCGCTGCCCACCAAAGTCGCGCATAAGCCGCGCAAGCTACACCCTCCTCCGCCGCCCTATTTGTCTCATTAAGCCCTGCTCGCTGTCCTTCGAAGCTCGTGGACCACCGCCAGAGCTCCTGCCACCACTGTGAGCCGCTGCTACCGCCCCTCCAAGCCGCCAAAGCCCCCACCAGTCCACTACTGCCCTTGTTTCATCGAACTAGCCTTGTTTCCTCTCTTTTGCAGCTCAAAATAGAGGTTAAGGAAGTGGGTATTCTAGCAGCTTGTAGGCCCGTTTTGGCCCACTTTCCGACCCCGAAAGCTTGGCCCTCCTTGGAAATTGCGTCTCCGTCGATTTGAATCGACCGGCTAGCTAAACAAGTGAGTTTAACTCACTACTCCTCGCTTAGTATCTTAATGATGCTTAGGATTTGATTAGATTTAATTAAGTGGATTATGTAGATAGATTAGATTAGAGTAATTAAATTAGTGCTTTACCAATGCATGTTTGGTGGTTAGTTGTGACAATTAGCAAGTAAATAGATTCTATTATTTATTGAATGAACCTCGGAAATTTTCCAGTCCATTTCGGGTCAATTAGGCATTACGGGCCTAAGTTGGATTTATTGGCATTCATTTAATGTTTTTCGTAATTATTTAATTATTTATTTATTTTTCAGAAATTAGATTAGGATAGTCAATGAATGGAATTTCATGTTGATCGTAGTGGTGCTCTCTATTTATTTAATTGAGTACCTGATTGTGCAAATTGAGTGAAATTGTGTTGGTGGGCGTTTTATTCCAAAAATTGGACAATTTTGGTAATTAAATGGGGTAGCGCCAAAAATCTATTTTGGGGCTGCTAAAAATAGTAGGAGGTTCAAAAGTGAAAACCTTGTATTTTGGTTAAGGCCAGTCGTTTACCCACATATGTGTATTTTTATCGGGAATGACAAAAATGGCAAATTGACTGCACGATCTAAATGTTATATTATACCGGATCAGTGACTCTATATGTCATCTTAGAGAAAGAATGGTGTGCAATATTGGCTCGGTGACTCTATATATCATCTTGGAGAAAGGACGATATACTATACCGGCTCGGTGACTCTATATGTCATTTTGGAGATAGAACGGTATGCCATAACAGCTCGGTGACTCTAAGGACGTTATGCTTTATATGCTCAGTGACTCTATATGTCATCTTGGAGAATAAATATTATAATATACCGGCTTGGTAACTCAATAGGTTATCTTGAAGAATGGACAGTATTGAATGGAATGACCGAGGAATGGTCTGATTGACATGTAATCGACTAGGTCAATTGAAGAATATTCGATCTGTGATGATTGATTGGGTGCCTATTCGAACTGTGTTGAATTGCAAGTGGAATCTGAGGCCAAGATAAGTCATCTAACCAGTGGTGTGCATAGGTAGACTTTATGGCATGTTGGTTTTCTAATCGAGTCTTAGAGGGTAGCACTCACTAAGACATCGTCTCACCCTGTTGTGAGATAACATTTCAGGTCCTTAAATGGCAGCACCCCTACCTCCTCCCATACATTTTGGCATACCTGAGGAGATGACTGAGATAGGATATCACATCCCGATACACCACCACCCTGAGGGACTAGAGTATGTCCTGGTGAAATCAACCGCCTGGGTTGATGTGGGTAAACCCCAAAAGAGGCCCCACAAATATTGGTCGTGGTATCACCATTACGATGATGGGCGAGGGGATGTGCCTTTGTATGTGTTGGGAAGTAGCATTCGGGAAGAGGACTGCAGATCCCAAGGATAGAGCAGTGATCGATGCCAAGGACCCCAAGTTGGAAGGCGATTATGACACTCCTATGTACTCGGCCATGGACTCCAGTTGGAGCTAGAAGGAAGGGGAGATTGTCAAGCAAGAGGAGGAACTAGAAGTGGATCCGGAGTTGGAGGACCCTGAAGAGGACCCTGAAGAAGAACCTGAAGAGGAACCGGAGGAGGAGCCAGAGGAGGATCCAGAGTATGACCCCAACGAAGACTAAGACCCCACCTTGTTTTGCAAACCTTGAGTTGTGAACTTATGTGCGATACAACTGACTTTGGTTAATAGTATTGTAATGTATACTATGTGGTTTGTATTATATAAAAGTGTAGTTCTGGTTTTTCAGGTTTGAAAAATATGGCACTGCTTTCCTATCCCATTATTTTATTGTCTAGGGATTATTTATATGCTTCCACATGCATATTAATATGAATGGGTCGGCGATGCATCATAAGATGTCGCTATTTAATCGACCAGGTAAGGAATGGGCGCGTGCTCAAGGATCGGGACGTGACAAACCCTAACCAAGGATTTCAATACAATATCTCAATTAGATCACAAAGGACATCAATCATGTATGTGCGCATGCGTGTGCCTTTGTATGTGAACAAACTATGACCATCATGTATAGAGACAGTTTGACGAAGCATCAATATGCACACTTATGAACCACAACAATCCACCATACAAGTCAGCATCATGCCTTAGGTCCAAGAATCTTACACCAAACCAAAGCACGAACGATTAGTCATTGACCTCGCTAAAAGCTTTTATATTGCAAATCGTTCTATGCATGTCACATTTAGTGAACTTATTTGAGACAAGCACCTATGTTCTAGCTCTAATATGATAATACTCAATAACTTGTGACTCATCATCTCCTCGGGTATCCAATATTTAATAATGAAGCTCAAGAACATACCAATCTCAATAGGATCATCAATATTCTCTTAATAATCCTGTGGCACCCCGAAACACCTAAGGTCACCACAGGTACCTATCGCTCCACCTAATGAACATTAGTTACATCTCTTAGTAGAAGCATTGTAATTCATAGGCATTTTTTTTTCAAAACAGTCCCAACGCAACTTATTAGCGGAAGCATAAACAAGTTTCACCATTCCTCCCTCCAATAACCATAATGCAATACACACCAACTATGCACCATAAGAAAAGATAAAACCAATACACTTTTATTTATATATTTTTATGATGGATTTCTTGGGTCGGTACAACCAAAAAGAAAAGTCAAGACTTTTAGCTAAACTTGGCCATAGCTCAAAAGGAGATTTTGACCCCAATATCGATCACGTGTCATCCTCCATCTACAAGTGTCGGCTATCCTCAAAAAGTGGCAGCTCTCCACTCCTCACGCGGCCATCACACCCATCCTGGTGCATCGGCCGGTGGCGGCGGCAACATCCCTCGTATCACTCTGCCACAGCGAACGTGGATCGACAAGAACTCCTGGATGACCAGGCCCCTAGCCAGGCCCACATCATACATCACCAGCACGCGAACCTAAATAAAAGTCAGACCAGGGATGGTAACGTAATCAATCTTTGGACACTCGACCTCCACGTCAGAGGGAAGGCCATAAAAGGTACCCCGCATGACCGGAGGGAGTGGCATCTTTCTAATTTGAACTGTTGGTCCCCAGAGGGGTGAGTACAGCCACTCAGCTAGTAAAGGATCCATTAAACTACTTAATGTATCACACAGAACAATCGAAACATCACAAACAAAGCACATATCATTCATGCATCCAAGCATAACTTACTTTGCAGACATGCATATGTCATCATACCATATGTGCATACACCATCATGCACTCATCATCAAGCATCCATGCATGTCCCATCATGCCATAGGTGAATACACAACCATGCACTCATCATCAAGCATTCATGCATGTCTATGCCTCATGTGCATATGTTCCTTGCATATTATAACATACAGTCACGCATACATGTCAGATTTTTTATGAAGGAATCAAAGTCAGATTCGTCCTAGATAATTAAATATAGGCAGTTAAAACTTCTGTTCATAGTACCGAAATTTCCAGATTCAACACCCTCCGAAAAAACCACAGTTTCACCTACCTATTCTTGTTGGTTTTCTCTAAATTTTCGATATGTTAAATCTCAGGATTTCCTTTACATCTTTTGTTAGGAAATCAAAGTAAAATTTCAACAAAAAGTTGGCCTTACAGTCCATGCATTCATCAAAGGTAGTTACCGAAATTTCCAGATTTAGGCTTTCCAAAGAATAAAGATTTCACCCACTTATACTTGTTCGTTTTGTCCCAAATTTGAGTATGTTATATTTCAAAAAGTCCTTAATAACTTTCATTTAGAAGTCACGGCCAAAATCCAACTCAAACAACACATGCAAGCCAATAGAACACCCAAGGTCGAACTGTTTTTACAAGAACAGTTTACTAGTCTCAAACATCCCTCTTAAAACTTCAACTTTTAACACCCTAAACATCCGAAATCTATCACCATTCAAGCACACATACTAGGCACAACATGCAAGAGCAGATCAAGGATCCCACTTGCCTCTAAACCCAGCAAGCAACGAGCACAACGGCGGTGGGACACAGCGACGGACGACAGACGGCGAACGCACAGCCTCTCCTCCTTTCCTCTTCTCTTCTTCCTTTCTTCCTTTCTTTCTTCTCTTTCTCTCCTCTCTTTCTCTCTTCAGACGAACCCCTCTCTCTCCCTCTCTTTCTCACTTAAGCTGGCCATCATTTCCCTTAATTTTTTCTTCCCCTCAATGATGAGCAATCATTGGATGTGCATGGGGAACACTTGGCAACTAGGAGGGACAAATGGCCTTCTTCATGCAAGATGGGCCTCCATTTTTTGGCTAGGCTTGGGCCAGCCATGGGCCGATGGCTGCTTCCTCTCCTTGGGCTTCGTGGGCCGGCCGAAGATGGGGTGAGGTAATGAGTTGGTTTGGGCTTTTAATTGTCCAGCCCATCCTCATCCTATTAATTTACCTAATCCTTAATTATATATATATATATATATATATATATATATACACACACATACCTAATTGAGATTTATTTTTCACCAAAACTTTGTGACCCAACTTAATAAATTCCAATCCATAATCCACATGGCCAAAATAGAATTTTTTTCTATCAAATAATTATTCACCAAAAGCTTGGCCAAAGTCTTAATGCAAGACATGAATTAGAGCACCCCTAAAGATTGGCAAGGAATTATAGGATACGACAATTCTCCCCTCCTTAGAGAATTTCGTCCCCGAAATTAGACAGTCACTCATGTCTTTTGAAACAAGTAGGGGTACTTTTCCTTCATCTGATCTTCACTTTCCCATGTGGCTTCTTCCATATCATGATGTCGCCACAATACCTTAACCAATGGGATTGTTTTGGTCCTAAGGACTTGCTCCTTTCGATCCAATACTTGCACAGGCTCTTTGATGTACCTCACCTTCTGATCTACTTTGACTGCTTCATGATCGAATATGTGACCAGGATCCGGTTGGTACTTTCTCAGCATCGATACATGAAACACATCATGCAAATTTCCCAATTTAGGAGGCAGCACCAAACGATAAGCTACATCTTCTATTCTTTCAAGTATCTCAAAATGTCCGACAAATCTAGGGTTTAATTTACCCTTCATTCCAAATCGAGATATTCCTTTCATTGGAGATACTTTAAGGAATACTTTATCTCCCACACTAAATTCCAAAGGCCTTCTACGCCTATCTGCATAGTCTTTCTGTCTACTCTTAGCTGTTTTAAGTCTCTTTCTGATAATTTTGACAGCTTCAGTGGTAACTTGTACCAGTTCAAGTCCTGTCAATTTCTTTTCTCCTACCTCATTCCAACAGACAGGAATCCTACATCTTCTTCCATATAATGCTTCATAAGGAGCCATACCTATACTTTTCTGAAAACTCTTATTATAAGCAAACTCCACCAAATGCAATCTTTCATCCCAATTCCCTTTAAAGTCAATCACACAAGCCTTTAACATATCCTCTAATGTCTAGATTACTCTTTTTGTTTGTCCATCTGTTTGAGGGTGAAAGGCAGTACTAAACTGGAGTTTTTTTCCTAAGGCAATTTGAAGACTTCGCCAAAAGTTCGAAGTAAATCTCGAATCCTGGTTTGAGGTAATAGTTACCGGAACACCATGTAAGTGTATTACTTGACTTACATATATATCCGCATATTTGTCCATTGGGTAATCTATGCAAGCTGCTAGGAAATGAGCAAACTTAGTCAAACGGTCCACTATTACCCAGATAGAGTCATGTCCACTTGATGTCCTTGGCAATCCTTGTACAAAGTCCATTGTTATATGTTCCCATTTCCATTCTGGTATGTCTAACGGTCTCAAGAGTCCTGCAGGTTTGCGATGTTCCACTTTTACTTGTTAACACGTCAAACATTGAGAAACGTGCTTAGTCGTATATGCTTTCATACCATTCCACCAAAATTACTGACGCAAATTTATGTACATCTTTGTACTACCTAAATGAACATTGTAATTACTCCTATGTGCCTCCGACAGAATTTCCTTCTTTACCTCTTCGTTGTCGGGAACACAGAGTCGTCCTTAGCATCTTACCACTCCATCTTCAGAGATTTGAAATTCTGGTCTTTTTCCTAAAGACACTGCATCTTTCACTTTCATAATTTCCGGGTCAAATTCTTGCAAAATCTTAACTTTCTAAATAATTCCAGGTTCAATCCTTAATGTACTACGCATACTGGTAAAACAATCCACTTTGAACTTAAACTCTGAATCCGTTACGGATTTTAACAAGCTCCATTCCACCATCCTTAAACTGGCCATCTCCATAGCTGACTTACGACTAAGAGCATCCGCTACCTTATTCGCCTTCCCTGGATGGTATCGTATCTCACAATTCCATCCACCTCCTTTGTCTCATGTTCATCTCCTTTTGTGAGAACAGATATTTCAAGCTCTTATGGTCCGTATAAATCTCAAACTTTTCCCCATATAAGTAATGCCTCCATATCTTTAAAGCGAACACTATAGCTACTAGTTCTAAGTCATGTGTTGGATAGTTCAATTCATGAGGTTTTAATTGTCTAGACGCATAGGCTATGACCTTGCCATGTTGCATCAAAACACATCACAATCCTTTGTGAGATGCATCACTATACACTGTAAAACCATTAGATCTAGTTGGTATAGTCAAGATTGGAGCCAAGGTCAATTTTCTTTTAAGCTCCTGGAAACTCCTTTCGCATTCCCCATTCCATTCAAACTTCACATTCTTTCGAGTCAATTTAGTTAAAGGACCCGCCAATCGTGAAAATCCTTCAATAAACCTTCTATAGTAACCAGCCAGTCCTAAGAAACTCTGTATTTCAGTAGGTGTTGTCGGTCTTGGCCAATTTATTACCATCTCAACCTTCGTTGGGTCCACTGCAATTCCTCCTCCCGATACTACATGCCCTAAAATATTATCTAGTCTAGCTAGAACTCACACTTGCTAAATTTGGCATACAGCTCATGCTCTCTCAGAGTTTGCAAAACTATCCTCAAGTGTTGTTCATGCTCTTTAGGCCCTCTTGAATATATCAGGATGTCATCAACAAAAACAATCACAAACTGGTCTAAATAAGGCTTAAATATCCTATTCATTATATCCATAAATGCAGCCAGTGCATTGGTTAGTCCAAATGGCATAACAAGGAACTCGGAGTGTCCATAACGAGTCCTAAACGCAGTCTAAGGAATGTCTTCTTTCTTAGTTCTTAGCTAATGGTATCCCGACCTTAAGTCAATCTTAGAGAAGACCAAACTTCCCTGGAGTTGGTCAAATAAGTCATCAATTCTAGGCAAAGGATATTTATATTTAATGGTCATTTGATTCAATTGCCTATAGTCAATGCACAAGCGCATCGACCCATCTTTCTTTTTCACAAACAAGACTGGTGCACCCCAAGGTGAAGCACTTGGCCTAATGAATCCTTTATCAAGCAACTTTGTTGCACTTTCAATTCCTTCGATTCAACTAAGGCCATCCTATACAGGGCTTTCGATATAGGTCCTGTTCCAAGCATCAATTCAATTTCAAACTCAATCTCTCACTCTGGCGGTAATCCAGGCAATTCCTCAAGAAATACATCTTGAAATTCGTTAACCACTCGAATTTCATCAAGCTTAGGTTTTTCCTTAGTATAATCTTTAACCATAGCCAGGTATCCTTGACATCCTTTGTCAAGTAACGCACGGGCTTCTATTCCTGAAATAAGTGCTATAGATAGGTTGGTCTGACCTCCCAAAAATTCACAACTAGACTAATCAGGTAAAATAAATTGGATCACTTTTCTATAACAATCCATTTCGGCCTGATACTTATGAAGCCAATCCATTCTTATGATAAAATCAAAATCATATATAGCCATTATGACCAAATCTATTTCCATATCCTTTTCTCCCATTGTTATCTTACAATTTCCATACATCACCGTAGATAATACCATATTCCTTAAAGGCGTAGAAACACAAAGAGGCGTCTCAAGAAATGTAGTTTCTATCTTATTCAATTGTTTATATCTTTCAGACACAAATAAATGCGTAGCACCCGTATCAAATAATGCATATGCCTTCTTGCCATTTATGAAAATCGTACCTGAGATAACGTTTTTGGAAGCTTCCGCTTCCTCTTGGGTGATTGCATACACCCTTCCTTGTGCTGGTGTCCTCTGAGGATTCCTTGGTAAGTTTAGTCTAACAGCACTCTAACGTCCCTGTCACACCGAGCCAACACTCATTTGCGACCTTACTTGTGGGCAATTCCTCCTAAGGTGTCCCACTTGTCCACAACCATAACATTGCAGTCGTCCATTGCAAGGTCCTGGGCCATGACTCCCATCACACTTTTGACAAACATCAGACTGATAGGGTGCTTTCCCTATATTCAGGCCATCTTTAGCTCTCCCAAAATTTCCAAAATTGCTCTTTTTCTTCGCATTCCAAGTCTGACCTTGACTAGGATAGGGTCTCTTACCCCTTCTCACATCACTAAAATTTAGCGGTCTCTTAAACTCTGATCACTCTCTCACCAGCTCTTGCTCCACTAACTGTGCCATTTCATAAATCTCATGATAATCCCTTATATTCAAAGGCACCAGTTGTTTCCTAATATCAGTTCTCAACCCTTTCAGAAACCTCTTAGCTTTCTCTTCTTGATCCTCGATTAGCCTAGGAGCATATCTAGATAGTTCAGAAAATCTTGCCTCATATTGATCCACTGTCAGCTCATTTTGTTCTAACTGAACAAATTCTAAAATTTTCTTATCCTTAGCACAGTCAGAAAAATGTTTTCTATTGAAGGCTCTGGCAAACTCATCCCAATTAACATCAGTACCTGATAGAAAGATTGTGTCTCTTGAAGCTCTCCACCAAAACTTTGCATTTCCCTCCAGCTGGTACTCTGCCAAAGTTATTTTCTCAGCATCATTGTAGTCCAACAACCGGAAAATTCGTTCCATCCCATCAATCCAATGCTCCGCCTCCTCAGGACTTCCCATTCCACTGAACTTAGGTGGTTTCAACTTCAAAAATTGCTCCACCAGTCCTTGAGTACGGCGTTCTACTCCGAGTTGTTGTTGCGCTTGTCTTTCCATCAGATTTCCTATATGGGCCAATGCCTGCAAGATATCTTCCATCCGGGGTTCAGCCCTTGCCGTAGAGGCTTCAACCCTCGATGGATGATGACTTCCATATCGTACCATGATTTTCCTGTAGTTTCCAAGCATTTGCCTCAGGAAATATCTGTGACTCAATGTCTTCATTAAAAACAACAGCAACTAACGAAAATAAGTAACATACCCATGTTACTAGTACCTAAAAGCAGCTCATAATAACTACTAGGGATCTACGAGTGAATACCCATCACACGTTATTCGAAGTTACCCAACTATTCCAGTTAGTATCCTATGGTGTGCATTGTCATCATGTTCCTCAAATTCCAAATGAGGCTCCTTATCACTCCAATTTATAATCATGGCTCTGATACCAAAAAGGAGGCTGTGGCACCCCGAAACACCTAAGGTCGCCACAGGTACCTATCGCTCCACCTAATGAACATTAGTTACATCTCTTAGTAGAAGCATCATAATTCATAGGCTTTTTTTTTTTTTAAAACGGTCCCCGCGCAACTTATTAGCGGAAGCATAAACAAGTCTCACAATTCCTCCCTCCAATAACCATAATGCAATGCACACCAACTACGCACCATAAGAAAAGATAAAGCCAAGACACTTTTATTTATATATTTTCATGATGGATTTCTTGGGTCGGTACAACCACAAAGAAAAGCCAAGATTTTTAGCTAAACTTGGCCATAGCTCAAAAAGAGATTTCGACCCCTATATTGATCACGTGTCATCCTCCATCTACAAGTGTTGGCTCTCCTCAAAAAGTGTCAGCTCTCCACTCCTCACGCGGCCATCACACCCATCCTGGCGCATCGGGCGGTGGCAGCGGCAACATCCCTCGAATCACTTCGCCACGACGAACATGGATCGACAAGAACTCCTAAATGACCGGGCCCCCAGCCAGGCCCACATCATACATCACCAGCACGCGAACCCTAATAAAAGTCAGACCAGGGATGGTAACACAATCAATCTCTGAACACTCGACCTCCACGTCAGAGGGAAGGCCGTAAAAGGTACCCCGCATAACCGGAGGGAGCGGCATCTTTCTAATCTGAAATGTTGGTCCCCAGAGGACTGAGTACAGCCACTCAGCAGGTAAATGATCCATTAAACTACTCAATGTATCACACAGAACAATCAAAACATCACAAACAAAGCACATATCATTCATGCATCCAAGCATAACTTACCTTGCAGACATGCATATGTCATCATACCATATGTGCATACACCATCATGCACTCATCATCAAGCATCCATGCATGTCCCATCATGCCATAGGTGCATACACAACCATGCACTCATCAACAAGCATCCACGCATGTCCCATCATGCCACAGGTGCATACACAACCATGCACTCATCATCAAGCATTCATGCATGTCTATGCCTCATGTGCATATGTTCCTTGTATATCATATCATACAGTCATGCATATATGTCACCACACCATGCATGATTCAATTTCAACTTTTTATCTTCCAATTGGGTCACCACATTTCTCTTTCCTAGGACCAATGATTGCATCCCACATTTTATCGCTCGCACCGCACCTGGCATCGCGCGTAACCTCCTGCACACACCACCGAGCATCCGGCACCCCCACATCCCGGGCATCTCGTATCCCAACTGGCATCACGAGGTATCCCCTCGGCACACACTACCGAGGCTTTCGGCACCCCCATATTCTGGACATCTCGAAACTCCGGAGGACATCCGGCACCCCCACATTCCGAGCATCCGGCACCCCCACATCCCGGGCATCCTGACACTCCCAAGGCATTGTTGACTCACACTCCCAACAGCATCCTCATTTATCACAACTCATATTCATAATTTATGTCTCAATATCAACATGGCACATGATGTAATGGCAACGAAGTCAATTCAGCTTTTGATCTTATATGTAATGCCAAATATCATCACATGTGCAACAAGATTCAATCCATTTACAACAATACAATTTGTGGGGCTCATGCAAAACAGAATAGTCGATACATTACAGCCAATGAAATTCGCACAATTCAGCTTACACAGTTTTAGAAAATATTTCCATTAAATGCCCAAATGACCTTTAAAAATTATGAAATTTGAACATGTAATAGTCAAGACATAAGGGCAGATATTTCATGAAGAGCACCACACCAAAAGACCCTCATACAAAACGATATAGACCATGCATCACAGCTTCACTATTCTAATAATCCAACTTGCACAGTTTTTAAAACATTTTTGGTTAAATAGGCAAATGAACTTCAAAAATTACGAAATTTGAATATGTTGTAGGGAAGACATAAAGAGATACATTTCATGAAGAACACATTGCCGAAATAACCTTATACAAAATGATATGGCCCACACATTGAAACTGACTAAGTCCGAACGCGTCAGATTACACGGTTTTTTGAAATATTTCCGATTAAATACTCTAACGACCTTAAAAAATTATGAAATTCAACTATGTGGTAGTAAGGACCCTAAAGTAGATTTTTGATGAAGGATTCAAAGTCAGATTCGCCCTAGATAATTAAATATAGGCGGTTAAAACTTCTGTTCCTAGTACCGAAATTTCCAGATTTAACACCCTCCGAAAAAACCATGGTTTCACCTACCTATTCTTGTTGGTTTTCTCTAAATTTTTTATATGTTAAACCTCAGGATTTCCTTTACATATTTTGTTAAGAAATTGAAGTGAAATTTCAACAAAAAGTTGGCCTTACAGTCCATGCATTCATCAAAGGTAGTTACCGAAATTTCCAGATTTAGTCTTTCCAAAGAATAAAGATTTCACCCATTTATACTTGTTCATTTTGTCCCAAATTTGAGTATGTTATATTTCAAGAAGTCCTTAACAACTTTCATTGAGAAGTCACGGCCAAAATCCAACTCAAACAACACAGCAAGCCAATAGAACATCTAAGGTCAAACTGTTTTCTCAAGCACACATACTAGGCACAACATGCAAGAGCAGATCAAGGATCCCACTTGCCTCTAAACCCAGCAAGCAATGAGCACAACGGTGGCGGGACACGGCGACGGACGATGGACGGCAAATGCACGGCCTCTCCTCCTTTCCTCTTCTCTTCTTCATTTCTTCCTTTCTTTCATCTCTTTCTCTCCTCTCTTTCTCTCTTCAGACGAACCCCTCTCTCTCCCTCTCTTTCTCGCTTAAGCCGGCCATCATTTCCCCTAATTTTTTCTTCCCCTCAGTGATGAGCAATCATTGGATGTGCATGGGGAACACTTGGCAGCTAGGAGGGACAAATGGCCTTCTTCATGCAAGATGGGCCTCCATTTTTCAGCTAGGCTTGGGCCAGCCATGGACCGACGGCTGCTTCCTCTCCTTGGGCTTCGTGGGCTGGCCGAAGATGGGGTGAGGTAATGGGCTGGTTTGGGCTTTTAATTGTCTAGCCCATCCTCATCCTATTAATTTACCTAATCCTTAATTATAAATATAAATATATATATATATAAACACACACCTAATTGAGATTTATTTTTCACCAAAACTTTGGGACCTAAATTAATAAATTCCAATCCATAATCCACATGGCCAAAATAGAATTTTTTCTATCAAATAATTATTCACCAAAAGCTTGGCCAAAGTCTTAATGCAAGACATGAATTAGAGCACCCCTAAAGATTGGCAAGGAATTCTAGGATGCCACAAATCCATTGATTGGGAAATGTTTAAAGATTTAGTATAATTGTATACATGTCACACATATTCTTAACCCCTTAAGAATAGGTTTAGTCCTAATTGATCTTATGGACTCATTTATATCAATAGAATGATGAACGAATATTTCTTTGCCATTAAATAATCCTTAACATGTAACTATTATATGGTTGCTTTAGGGCATTTAGTTAACAATCTCCCACTTGCATTAAAGCCAACCTATCTTAGGCATCAAACCCATCTTGTTAAGGTATTTTTCAAAAGAAGACTGAGACAACGCTTTAGTGAAGGGATCTGCCATGTTTTCCGATGAGCCTGTTTTATGCATATTGACATCACCTCTCCCAACAATCTCTCTGAAAAGATGGAAGCACCTCTAAATGTACTTGGATTTCTAGTGAGACCTTAGTTTCTTAGCCTGAGCTATTGCTTAATTGTTGTCACAAAACAATATAATCGGCTCTTCAATGGAGGGAACCACTCCAAGTTATGAAATGAACTTCTTCATCCAAACCACTTCCTTCACTACTTCAGAAGCAACTACACTGCGTTAGTGATGGAATCAACAATTATGCTCCGTTTGGAACTTTTCCAATAATTGCACCTCCATTAAGCATAAGACCAAACCGAACATTGACTTATAGTCATTAGAATCTGATAAAAAATTAGAATTAGTATATGCTTCAACTTTAAAATCTCCTTCTCCATATATCAAGAATAGATCCTTAGTCCTTCTCAAGTACTTAAGGATAGTCTTGATTGTTATCCAATGTTCTTCACCTGGATTAGACTGATATCTGCTAGTGATGCCTATATCATACGCAATATTAGGTCTTGTACATAGCATAACATACATTATGCTACAATAGCGGATGCCATGCACCTTTGCCATCCACTCTCTTTCTTCATGAGTATTTCGACACATATTCTTGGAAAGACGGATTCCATGCCTAAAAGGCAATAATCCTCTTTTGGAATATTGCATGTTGAAACATGTCAATACTTTGCCTATGTACATAGATTGTGAGAGGTCAATCATTCATATTGATCTATCTCTATAGATCATGATACCTAAAATGTAGGTTGCCTCTCCTAAATCTTTCATGGAGAACTTTTGTGACAAGAATATCTTGATTTCCGGTCAATAGTATGTCATCCACATACAAAATAAGAAACATAATTTCACTCCCGCTAACATTTTTGTATACACAATGTTCAAATGATTTGATTTTGTGTATTAGAAACTCCTACTGAATCTGAGATCCTCATATGAATTTGGTCATATTTTACATCTGTACCGCCCACTAAATATGAGGTTTACGTATAAACCTGGTCAAACTTTGCATTGAAACCTCTCATTGAATCTGAGGTTTGCATTTGAACTTGGTCAGATTTTGCATCTCCATTGGTTTCTAATTGCAAGTTTATTTTCTGCTCAGCTTGACTTTTTGGAAGAATTGATTCTCCATAAAGAAGCATGTCTATTGACTATAACCTTCTGGTCATACTGAAAATAGAAATAGTATCCAAAATTTTCCTTTGGATATCTAATGAAGCAACCTCATTTAGAAGTTGTATGTTTCCAGCTCTTTGATATAAACCGGATAACCCAAAATCTTAACACGATTAAGACTCAGTTTCCTACCATGCTATGACATCTTGATTTTCGACTAACATGGGTCTAGATTATTAGAATATTTTAACTTTTGAATCTTATGGGAATTCAGGTATGTTGTTCAATTAGCAAAAATATTATTTTTGTTTTCATTAATGGAGAAAAAATAATGATAACTACGATTATTTTACTTTTTAAAGGTATCTATTTATTTCCAAGTAATGTCTTAATGCTCCATTATATTTTTTTCTTTTGTATTTTAATTTGGGAATTCTATATTTTGGGTCATAAATTTAAAAATTTTGGTTGGTTTGCAAGTAGGTCTCGTTGTGTCAGCACTGAGCTAACGCGCGCGTCATGACACGATATTTTATCTCCACACAAGACTTTTACTTTCCTTTTTGGAACTTGACTTGATTCTCGTCCGCTTTATCGCAAGCCACCACCACTTATCATGTAGTTGAATTCGCAGACAAATTTTTTAGTTCTTGCTAAAACAGCTGTTAGGATTGTCAGATCCCCAAAAACCGGATTCGACACTAAATCGAACCCCTAAACTTGTGCTGAAGACGAGCCCGGGAAAAACACATGCATCACCGATCCTAAAGCACACCACAGAATCGAGCGTACCTTGTTAGCCATAAATTAAACACTGATATGCCGATATGAGGAAGAGAAAACCGATCCCATTCGATCCGATGACGTCAATTGGCCTTGAAGAGAAGATGGCATCGCCTTGTCTTTACTGTTTTCTTTTGGAGCATTTTTTAGGGAAACAGGAAGGAGGAACGTACGTAAAAAATGCCAAAAGGTACGTTCCTCCCTCTCTCTTTCCCCTTATATACATCCCCTCCAAAAAAAAAAAAAAAATGTGCCTCTTCATCATATCCCTCCATCCATGGGCCTTAATCTTGTGGGCCAGGCTTTTAGGCCCAACATGGGCGAACGGGCCAACTTAGGCCCATCACTTTAATAAAACCATCATCTCCCACTCGCACATGGTGGGCCGAACAAGATTTTCTTTATCTCTTTTCAACATTCATACCGGTGAATAATTCGTGCGACCAGCATACTTTGAGAGCTCGTTGCTATACATCTATTAGAAATATATAGCAGCTCATAATGGGCATCACACTCGAGTAGATTTTGTATGCAGTACCCTAGATCGATCGATCACATTTATATCTCTCTTGATCTCTTTTTAAACAATATATATATATATATATATATATATATATATATATATATATATATATATATATATTGCATTCACAATTATGATTATCCCAAAGACAGTCATAATTGGTCGACCAGTGAATACAAAACTACAATGTGATTCTCCAAAATCGATGTTCCTCTTTCCTTCAAACTTTCAATTTCAGTTCAGCTTGCTTTTCTAGAAATGTCCCATTAGATCGAATCAACTCATGACCATTGGCAACATCCTAAGATAGCAAACGCTAAATAGAAATCTTGAGAATAAGTAAAAGTCATGAGGGCACTAAAATTGAGGAACTCTTTTCCTCGAGAGTCTCACACGGCATAAAAGTTGAGATCAAACTTTTGCCACTCTTATTGGTCGTCTCATGCATACGTAATATGAAATACGTATTGCGGTATTAACTCATTTCCCATGGAGCGTATGTCTACACATTCAATACCGTACAGATGATAGTTCAGATATACCCAATGTCTAACTTGAGTTCACGTATCTACTCATTCACAAAATTTATCAGAACTCACATCTGGCATCATAGACAGATAAAGTAAAATATGTGGGTTATTTTACTTTCGGACATAGTAAGTATTATGTCATCATCTTAACACTCAATTAAGGCGACATATATATTTTAAGCTTCAGCTCTCGATTATCACCTAGATAATAAGCTTAAAAACAGTCTCATTTCTATTTATCACACAGTAAATAGAGACGATTACCCGTGTGAGTGGGCCAATCTTATATCTGTCCGACATACTTTCTCAACTTAAAGTAATGCATTGAGCATTAAGATGCATAAAGATCAAACAAAGATTCATAGGCATTAACAATGAAAAAATACAAGTTCATTAATGTGAACAACTCAAGGAAATTACAATATCTAATATATCAGACTCTACGCAATCATAGAGATTTTACATGACTACAAAACACATCTCTAGGTATTGGCTTTGTTATAAGATCTGTTACCATTCTATGCGTAGATATGTACTGTAAGTTCACATCCTTTCGTGCAACCATATCTTTGACAAAGTTATACTTGGTATCTATATGTTTGGTCTTGCCATGATATTTTGGATCTTTGGTGTACGCTATAACTGCTTGGCTATCACGGTTAACCAATAATGGATTTGCAGCTTTCTCAATAACACATAAATGATCCAAAAATCTTTTAAGCCAAACTCCTTCTTGTACCGCTACTGATAATGCCACGAACTCAGCTTCCATCATGGACAAGGCTATACACATTTGCTTCTTACTGCTCCATGATATGGCGCCATTGTTCAGTAAGAAAGCAAATCCAGAGGTAGATTTTCTTTCATCTAAATCTCCTCCCTAATCAGCATCTGAATAGCCTTCAAATCGCAGATCCTTTCCTTGGTAATTCAACTTGTAATCAGCAATTCCCTTCAGATACCTCAGTATTCTCTTAACGGCCTTCCAATGTGCTTGACCTGGGTTGGATTGGTATCTACTCACCATTCCAATTGCAAAACATATGTCAAGTCTTGTACACATCATAGCGTACATCAAGCTCCCAATAGCACTAGCATAAGAAACATGTTTCATTTGTTCCTTCTCTTGTTGAGTCCTTGGACATAGTCTATGGCTCAATCCTTCACCTTTTACAATAGGAGTGTCTATGGGTTTATAATCTTGCATACGAAATTGTTCAAGAACCTTATTTATATATATATTTCTTGTGAAAGAGATAACGATCTCTTCGAACGATCTCTTGAAATCTTAACTCCAAGAATGTGTGCAACCTCACCCATATCCTTCATCTCAAAGTTGGAAGACAACCAACTCTTGACAGTATTAACAAACTCCATATTGCTTCCGACAATTAGTATATCATCAACATATAATGATATGATCACAAATTGATCCTTGGATCTTTTGATATATACACAATGATCATCATCAATCATTATAAAATCATATGCCATTATAATATCATGAAAACGTATATACCATTGTCTCGATGACTGCTTAAGGCCATATATCGACCTCAAAAGTCAACATACCTTTTCTTCTTGGCCTTTCATTATGAAACCAGCAGGTTGTTCCATATATATTTCTTCCTCTAATTCTCCATTGAGGAAAGCAGTATTTACATCCATTTGATGTAACTCAAGATCCATACTAGCCACTATTGCCAGAATAATGCGAATCGAGATAAATCTCACTACAGGAGAAAATGTTTCTTCATAGTCAATTCCTTCCTGATGGTTATACCCCTTCACCAAAAGGCGAGCCTTATGCCTTTCTATTGAGCCATCAGCTTTTCGCTTTATTTTGAGAACCCACTTGCTCCCAATAGCTTTGCGTCCCTTTGGAAGATCAACCAGTTCCTAAACTTGGTTTAACTTCATTAACTCCATTTCCTCTTCCATTGCATGAATCCATTTTTCCTTACTAGGGCAACTTAGAGCCTCATGTATATTTCTTGGCTCATCCTCATCTTGTGGAGCAATCACAAAAGTTTCCCCTTCAATGTCAAAATGTCGACGGGGAACACTTTGATGACTTGTTCGCCGTATGGGAGATTGTACACTTTGCACATCATTCCTCGTTATACTCCCACTAGGATTAGATAATGATGACGTCGTCTCATCATGTGGTTGCAATTGAGAATGAGTTGAATTCAATTCATCACTTCTCATATTACTCCCACTTGGATGAACTCCATTAATATCATTATCTTGATCCAAGGTTTCGAATAGGGAGTAATATTCCCCTATTTCGCCCTTCTTAGGAAATTCATCCTCTAAGAATGTGACATCTCGTGATTCAAATTCAGTTATACTCCCACTTTCCTACTCACCTATGAACATATACCATTTCGAGTATTCGGAGTATCTTATGAAAATACTCTTCTTTCCTCTAGGACTTAATTTCCCAAACGTGTGAGAGGACTCATGAGTATAGGCAGCACAACCCCATGGCTTAAGAAAACTTAAGTCCGATTTTCTACCTTTTCATAATTCATATGGAATGGAAGTAACTGATTTGGAAGGCACCCGGTTAAGTATATAGGTAGCAGTTAACAACGCATCACTCCAAAAAGTGATAGGTAAGTTAGAATGTGCCATCATGGACCTAACCATTTCCAGTAGGGTTCTGTTTCTTCTTTCCGCAACACCATTTTGTTGAGGAGTATATGGAATAGACAATTGTCTTTCTATTCCTTTTTCATCACATAATTTTCTAAACTCATCAGATAAATATTCTCAACCTCGATCGGATCTCAATGCTTTTATTTTCTTGTCTAATTGATTTTCTACCAAGTTCATAAATCTTTTGAAACAACTCAATCCTTCAAATTTATGAGAAATCAAATAGACATATCCAAATCGAGTATAGTCATCTATAAAAGTGATGAAATAAATAGCCCCATGCCTTCTTCTCACATTTATTGGACCACAGACGTCAGAATGGATTAAATGCAGAGGAAATTCAACTCTTTTACCTTTTCCAAATGGTTTCCTTATTGTTTTCCCTTCTAGGCAATGCTTATATATGGGCAAATCGACTTTTTCAATATTGCCCAACAAGCCCTCTTTGGCTAGTCTATTCATACGTTGTTGGCCAATATGACCAAGTCTAGCATGCCACACATTCACATCATTATCATATGAATTAGGAGACGTGAGAAGGGAATAACAAACATTTGCATTAATATAGTCAATATCTAATACAATGAAACCATTTAGAAAATAACCACAACCATAGTAGATTGTATCTAAATACAAATCCACACCTCTATTATGGAAGTTCATATTAAAACCTAACTTGACCAACACTAAAATAGACACTAAATTCCAACGAATCTCCGGAGCATACAATACATCATGTAGGAATAAAGTGCGTTCACCACGCATGTTCAGTTGGCAAGTGCCAATTCCTTTTCCTTCAGCTCTAGAGTTGTTTCCCACATAGACCCACTTAGTTCCAGTTGGTACTCATCGGAATTCCACAAAGGATCCTCTATCCTTCGCTACATGGTCAATCGCTCCTGAATCTACGATCCACAAAGAATTAGACTCGGTTAATAATACAGAACTCGACACAAAAGCAAAGTTCTGAAAAATGCAAGGGGTGTATACCTTCTTTGGCTCATGACAGTCGCGAGCATAGTGACCCTTCTTGTCACAATTGTAACACTTCACCCTTGTAAGCTTCTTCATTCAAGGACGCTTTCCTCTTTCATGTTGGTTAAGCTTAGGTTTCTTCCTTGAAGAACTTGCTTCCTTGCCTTTCCCTTTATCAAACCAGTTAGGACGTTTGCACTTGGAGCTCGAAGCTCCATATGAGCTAGAACCAGCATAATAGATTTCAGCTTCCGGCTTAGCCGCCAAGAGGCGATCCTCTTCCAGCTCAAGATGACGCACTGCATCCTCAAAGGTTTTGATATTTTCATTATGGGTCAGGTGCACCTTCATATGCTCCCAACTCTGAGGCAAGGAACGAATCACTGCTTGCACTTACTGCTCATCAGTGAGGACATGGCTAGCATCTTTCAGCTCATTAATCATGTCTGACATATTTCTAAGATATTGCTTCATGGTCTGACCATGAGGCTTCTTATAAGAGTCAAATCTAATAGTGAGCTGCCTCAGTCTGGTCACCGAAGTATGACCAAATCTTGCTGCCAATACTTCCCACATTTCCTTGGCATTATCAAAACGCCTGAACTCTCGCATGACGTCATTGTCCATGCTGCTCAGCAACGTAATGCGAGCAAGAGAATTCTTTCTTTTCCATGCAGCAAATGCTTCCTTATCTCTCTTGTGCTGTGCAGTGTTTCCTTCTTCAGGTTCTACCATGGTCAGGTTAAGAGCCTCTAGTACCTCTTGCTCTTCCAACACATATTGGATTTTGATGTGCCATTGGATTTTAATGTACCAGATTTCATAGTTGTCGCCATTGAGCTTTCACCTTTGTTTAGCTCGGCAACTATGCTCTTTGTGGCTAAAGTCATTGATCTGAACACATCAGACATATATGCACGAATTATTAATGCCTATCATTTATGCATCCATTTTGCACAGACACATAATATTAATGAACAATTTCAAGTAAGGTTTCAGAATCAAAAGGTCACTATGTTTCCAATCATCCTCCAAAAATCATAACTTAAAACTATCATTAATATAATTGTCTTATGCAAAATAAATTTTATGAAGCTACAAAAACTTCCATGAACTACCTACATCAATCAATAATAACAGAAAGCAAATAATATTTGACATCCTATAGAATAATAATGCTTTCATATAATACAACTAACATATCAGTTGCTACATCAACAACAATCAGGTAATAAACATTATATAAGATGTCCACAAAGCACACTAAACAAAAACCAGCCAATACATCTAACACCAAGTCAATACACGGACTGGGAAAGATCCTCTTTTATTCAATTTATTGATCTTTTCCCTAGTAACAATCTAGCAATATTCATCTATAAAATCCATCACAATTTTCCTATATGAAGCGGCTCTATTGACATCCCATATGCAATTCAACACTCCTTGCCATTCTGGTGGAAGAGTGTTCATGAAAAATCGCACCATCTCAGACTATGGCAAGGGACAACCATTCCATATGACCTTTTGAATTTTCTTGTTAACTTTAAGGACGTGATCAATTAAGTCATTACTCTCACATCGATGATCAGTCAGCTCAGCTATCAACTTAGAAAGCCTTTCCTTTTGTTCATCTATAATTGCACGAATAGGTGTGCGCAACCTAAGGGGAGGCATTGTTCCTGCAACAAATGCAGAACAAATAAGGGATCACATATAATCCACATAGACTTAATTGGAAAAAGAAACACATTATTTTCCTCTTTTTTTTTGGTCAATGGTCAAAGTCAACGGTCAACGGTGGCCAACTGTCAACAATCAACGGTCGTCAACAGTCAACGGTTGTCAGGCGGGACGATCGGACTGGTCGAACCGGATGGACCGGTCGGATCGGTCGGACCGAACGGACCAGTCGGATCGGTCGGACCGAACGAACCAGTCGGATCGGTCGGGCCAAGTCGGACGAACTGACCCGGCACGTGCCTTGCACACGTGAGCGACTGCGCACACACATGTGCGCACATCGGCCGCGAGCGCGCGTGCGACGCACACGCCTTCCCCAGCGAATTGGCGAGTGCAACGCCAATTCGTTCCGGCTGCGCGTGGGGGTGTGTCCGACGGCCATTGGCGGCGTTCCACCACTTGCCATGCTCGTCTCGATGAGACCTTCCATCCAATGTCATCAGAAATCGATTTCGACTTACAAAAACTCGGAAAAATGGATGAACAGTGCTCAGGTGTCGGGATTTTTGCCCGATCGATGTCGGCCGATTATTTTCACGAAAAAATCAATAAGAAATCATCCATAAATATGAAAGGGGTCAGGAATAACATGGAAAAGGATCGGGAAACAAGAACTACGGCTCTAATACCAATGTTGGGATTGTCGGATCCCCAAAAAACTGGATTTGACACTAAATCGAACCCCTAAACTTGTGCGGAAGACGAGCCTAGGAAAAACACATGCATCACCGATCCTAAAGTACACCACGAAATCGAGCGTACCTTATTAGCCACAGATTAAACACCGATGTCGATATGAAGAAGAGAAAACCGATCCCGTTCGATCCGATGACGTCAATTGGCCTTGAAGAGAAGATAGCGTCGCCTTGTCCTTACTGTTTTCTTTTGGAGCGTTTTTGAGGGAAACAGGAAGGAGGAACTTATGTAAAAAATGCCAAAAGGTATGTTCCTCCCCCTCTCTTCTCCCTTATATACGTCCCTCCCAAAAAAAAAAAAAAACGTGCCTCTTCATCATATCCCTCCATCCATGGGCCCTAATCTTGCAGGCCGGGCTTTTAGGCCCAACATGGGCGAACGGGCCAACTTAGGCCCATCACTTTAATAAAACCATCAACAGCAAATTATAATTGGCTAAGCAAAATATTTTCACTCATGGACTACCGCTTCCGAATATTGGTTAATCCACTCCGCCCTTAGAATAAAAAGAAACTACCATAATTTTTTGTTAAAAAACCACTCCACTATCACCCCCTTCCATCTTCACCAACGCCCCCAACTTTGTACTGTCTTGTTTGGCACATCCACCAGGAAGTCTTCAGCTCAGCCGGCACCTCCTCTCTCTTTGTCCGTAAACGCAAGCCAAGCAAGTGGAGCTCTTACTAACTTTGTATATGTCTAAAACTACTATTAAGGTCCTGAGTACACAGATTAGCCCCCCTAGCTGTGCATGTCGAAATCTAGGCTTAGTTTCGCGATTTAGGTGCAAGAGTTGAGTGTTGAAGCTCTGTCCAGAGATGGGTCGAGGACGATTAGGCTCTCTATTGTTTGGATGTGACTGTGGAGCTGTCCATGGGGTCTAGGGTGCACAGATAGGCTTCTCGTAGCCTTGCATGTGTGATCCATGGATTGTGGTTGTTGTTGAGTCTGAAATTGAGCGCCGAAATGCCTGCTCCTAGACAGGGTGGACTTCTAATGTTGTTGACTACTATTGGTGAGTTGTGGGTGTCGAGATTCGCTTGTTCGATAGCCTATAGACTCCAGTTCTATTATTGGGTTCAATTACACTAAATCCCGGTTTGGGGTCACACGGGTCGGGGAGATTGAGAAGCTCAGGAAGCATTGGAATCCTATCCAAACTTCCTCAAACCAATTTCTTGGCCTGGACAGTTTAGTGTGCGATTAGTGGTCATCTAGGAACAGCTTGGTGCTGCTAAGGAGTCTCGGTAGTAATGGGACTTCGAAATTCCACACGAATGGAGGCCGAGGGTGTCATACGTTGAAAGCCCGAACGACAGAGTGTCGTATGTTGAAAACCCAATTCATATTATAGATCGAAAAGAGCAAGTTCTACGTACAAAGACCATCCTGTTGGTCACAGTGATCTGGCAACACCACGGCACTGAAAAGGCGACCTGAGAGAGTGAAGAGTCAATGAGACAATTGTACCCCCCACCTTTTTGCCTAAAGATTGTAATGGTTTAAATTTCGAGAACAAAATTTTTATAAGAGAGAAAGAGTTGTACAATCCTGAAATTTTCACTTCTGCTTTCAATTAAATTAATTGGGTCTTTCATCAACACGCTTATAGTGCTGTTCTCAAAGCTGATCACTCTTGAGATAACTAGACTATTTAGGGAAGTCAATAAGATATTTTAATGCAATAAACTTGGAAATTCGACTAGGAATCGGCTACTCAGTCGTGTTCATCTATAGAGGCCATTACGAAACAGTTAAAAAAATCGATCATGGATCATAGATAGGTCAGTTCAACTAAGATGTGTGACTAAACGTGGGTGATTATACTAAATTGCAAAAATTTTGATACCCTGTGTCCATATTTGAAACCTCAAGATTTTCACGACCACCGAGAGTCACCAATGTGTCGAAAAAGTTCATTGTGGCTCAAAGAAAATCAACCACGAGTCATTTGCACTAAAAATTTCTGAAAGCTACTCAGTAGCCGAGGTCACACTGAAATCGCGCCATATTGAAATTAACCGCGAATTTGAATCCGATTTCAGAAATTGAAAGTTTTCTCATGTCACAAGTTATCTTAGGAACATCGACTCAATCTCCGAAAATTTTTCTGCAAACCGAGATTTTGACGGAAAAAGTTAATATAGGGTCGTTTTTAACGGGGAAATGCAAAGGACCATTTTTTATCGCAAAATTGGGATACAAGTGGATTCTATTGGCAAGGAAAAATGCTAATTTGATCGATGATATGATAGTTGAATTTTTAGAAGCCAAATTGAGTTGATTCAAGGAGGATTGAAGTCCAATTTAAGTCAAATGTGTACAAAATTCGTATGCCCCCCTTGCCGACAACAATTAGACCACTTCAAGGCTTCTAGAAGGGAGATGGCTGCTAGAAATTGGCTATGGGAGACAGCAAGTGTGGTGGTGCCAAGTCAAAGAGGACAAAAAGATGAGAGAAGACCAAAGGTGGCCCCCTCCAAGCCAAATGGTCTCCTCCCCTTTCCTTCTCCCTCCCACCGTCGACTAGCCCCCCATACCAGCCTTGAAGACTTCAAAAATTTCCAGAGAACCAAGCTGCAGTCCCTTAAGCCGCCGAGTAGCCCATTTGACCGCCTGAACACCGCCGGACCACCCTTCACGCGCCGTTGCTCGCCATTATGCCCCACGCGCGTCCTTGTCGTCCCTGGCCGTCGTCCACCTTTGCTCCTACATCTAGATTGCTCCTCAGGCCACGTCAGGCTTAGCCAAAGCCCGTCCAGCCCGCCTCCGCCACCAAGAGGCCTCGCCTGGACCTGCGCCTACCTCCATTGCCCGTCTCAACTCGTTTCCAGCTCAACCAGCCCCGAAGCAGCCCTTCTTGGCCCTAGATCAACACCAGACACAATGGGTATCACCAGCACTATTTGGCCCATTTTTTGTGGCTTTCCCGACCCCACTTGGCGGTCCCACTTTGGAGTTTCTCAACCAGATGCGTGATGGGTTGAGTGATTCAAGAACCGAGATTTTTCAAAGGGGATTCTTTTTGTGGTTAAGTGTATGGAGTAGTGTATACGGTGAAGAAATGAAAAGGAATTAGAAAAGATAAAACGATCTCCTCCAAAGGTATAAAGGCCACGCCACTGACTGGAAGAGGATCGAGATCTACGAAGCTCACCACCAAGGCCTAAAGCTTCCACCAGCCAAGGATAAAGGACTTCGGGATAGGAGAAGCTCACCACCAAGGCCTAAAGCTTCCACCAGCCAAGGATAAAGGACTTCGAGATAAGAGAAGCTCACCACCAAGGCCTAAAGATTCCACCAGCCAAGGATAAAAGGCTTCTCGGCTCACCACCAAGGAGTGATCTACGCTCCAAGTATAAAGAAACCGAAAGGAGTTATCCACTCTCCAAAGGAGTTTACTCGAGTTGAGGAAAATCTCACCATTCTCATTCATGAAATTCGAGTGTCTCCTACATTGGATAGTTTCCCCTATTTATAAGAGGATTTTAGCCTTAGGAAATATTAAAAACAAACTTTAATGACTTAGGAACTAAAACGTTTGACTCTTGAGCTACATAAAAAATAAAAACGGCTAGGAACTTAATAAAATGCCTTTACTATCACAGGAACTAAATGCCATTTAATCTTCGGCCTTCCACATTCTCGAGCCGTTAGCTTTCCATGTTCTTGAACCGTTTTCGTGAACCTCTAGCCTTACCAAAATTCGAGCTCCTCCCTTGACCAAAAAATAATCCTTCTGAAGCTTCTTCAATTGGTCATACAAGACATCTAAAATGGCCTCCCATTGATACCTATTCATATACCACAAAGTAATTAACATTATTCATTTAAAATGATCCATCGAAGCACATAATGCCCAACTTCTTTATTGGCTTGGATAAGCACCAATGGTTCTGAGTTGGTCCATGGAGCTACGTTGGATGCTCCCGCATCATCCTCCCCGAGTTGTTTGAGATTTGTCCTCAAATCTAGAAGGTTTTCATCCTCCAAGTAAGGAGAAAGGTCTCCCACGTTGAATGTTGCCGAAACTGCAAACTCTCCCGAAAGGTCAATCTTGTAAGCTTTGTCACCAATTCGCTCAATAACTTTAAAGGGACCATCAGCTCTAGGCATGAGCTTGTTCTTTCGTCGAAATGAAAATCTCTCCTTCCTCAAGTGAAGCCACACAAGATCGCCCGGTTGAAATTGAGTCTTCTTGCGATGTTGATTAGCTTTCTTCTTGTAAGATTCGTTGGCCTTTTCAATCTTAGATCGAATTTGCTCATGGAGCTTCTTCATTGATTCAGCTCTTTTCTTGCCATCAAAGCTCACTTGAGAGTTAGACGGAATTGGAATCAAATCAATGGGTGTGAGAGGATTAATTCCATACACAACTTCAAATGGCGATCGACCAGTAGTATAACTTGGTGATCGATTGTAAGCAAATTCAGCATGCGCAAGCTTTAAATCCCAATCTTTCAACAATTTACTCACCATACCATGAAGAAGAGTGGTTAGAGTACGATTTGTTACCTCCGTTTGGCCATCCGTTTGGGGATGACAAGCTGTACTGAATAAGAGCCTTGTACCAAGCATTCTCCATAGAGTCCTCCAAAAGTGGCTTAAGAGCTTGGAATCACGATACGACACAATGGTCTTTGGTACTCCATGAATGCGGATAATCTCTTTGAAATATAATTCAGCAATATGAGATGCATCATTGGTCTTGTGACATGGCACGAAATGTGCCATTTTAGAGAACCGATCGACGACCACCATGATAGCATCTTTTCCTCTTTGAGTTCTTGGTAGAGCCACGATGAAATCCATGCTAACATCTTCCCAGGGCTGCAATGGTACCGGAAGTGGAGTATACAAACCTTGATGGAAATGGCTTTTGATCTTTGACAAGTTGCACACCTTGAGATGATAGCATGCACATCTCCACTCATCTTTGGCCAATAGAAATGCTCTTGAAGAACCTCAAGAGTTTTGTTAATACCAAAATGACCAGCCAATCCTCCACCATGCGCTTCTCGAATTAGCAATTCGCGAAAAGAACTCTTCGGCACACATAATTGATTTCCTTTAAAAAGAAACCCATTTTGCAAAGAATATATACCTTGAACTCCCTGCTTGCAGTTGTTGATGATAGGGGAGAATTCCGCATCTTCAGAATAAAGTTCTTTCATTGATTGAAATCCGAGAATCCTAGAGTCCAGAACCGCAAGCATAGAATATCTTCTCGATAAAGCATCTGCTACAACATTAGTGTGCCTCGGTTTATATTTTGAGACGAAAGAAAAGGATTGAAGAAATTCTACTCATTTTGCATGTCTCGAATTAAGCTTGCGTTGGCCACTAATAAACTTAAGTGCCTCATGATCAGAATGAAGGACAAATTGCTTTGTCCTCAAATAATGACTCCAATGATCAAGAGCTCGAACAATGGCATAGAACTCTGTGTCATAAGTTGAATAATTCCTCTTGGAATCAGATAACTTCTCGCTGAAATATGCCAATGGTTTTTGTGCTTGCACCAGAACAGCACCAATACCAACTCCGCTTGCATCACACTCGACTTCAAATACTTTATCAAAATCAGGAAGTGCAAGAATAGGGGACTCACAAAGTTTCTGCTTGATTATGTTAAAGGCGTTTTGAGCAGCCTTTGTCCATTCAAAAGCACCATTCTTCATGCATTCAGTTATAGGAGCCATGATGGTACTAAAGTTTTTAACAAAACATCAATAGAAAGAAACAAGTCCATGAAAGCTTCTTACATCAAAAATGGACGTCGGAACTGGCCAAGTCTTCATAGCTTCCACCTTGGTTTGATCAACAGAGATTCCATCTTTGGAAACCACATAACCAAGAAACACAATACTCGGAGAGAAGAACTCACATTTCTCCATTTTAGCATACAGTTTTTGATCTCTCAAGACATTGAAGACTTGTTTTAAATGAGAGATATGCTCCTCCTCGTTCCTGCTATAAACAAGAATATCATCGAAATAAACAACGACAAATCGACCAATAAAGGAACGAAGAACCTCATTCATAAGTCTCATGAAGGTACTTGGAGCATTAGATAATCCGAATGGCATAACCAACCACTCATAAAGGCCTCCCTTGGTCTTGAAAGCCGTCTTCCATTCATCACCTTCTCGCATTTTGATTTGATGATAACCACTTCGCAAATCTATCTTTGAAAACACAGAAGAACCGTATAATTCGTCAAGCATATCATCAAGTCTAGGTATAGGGTACCTATACTTAATGGTTATGTTGTTGATGGCCCGACTATCTACACACATTCGATATGTACCATCCTTCTTAGGCACAAGTAGTGCCGGAACAGAACAAGGACTCATGCTTTCTCGAACATATCCTTTGAGGATAAGTTCGTCGACTTGTCTTTGCAACTCCTTTGTATCCTCCGGATTGCATCAATAAGCTGGCTTGTTTGGTAGCGGAGCACCAGGGATCAAATCAATTTGATGCTCAATACCTCTTATGGGAGGTAATCCAAGTGGCAAATCCTCCAGAAACACATCTGCAAATTCTTTCAACAAGCAATGCATTTTTGGATGTATGGGTTGCTCTATCTCACTCTTTTTCTCGACCACAAGCAAAGCAAATACATTCTTTTGTTTTCTAATGGCTCTCTCAACCCGTATCTCACTCAAGAACAGATTTTCCTTACAAGTGTTTCCCTCCCCAGGTTGATTATTATGTATCGAATAAGGACTCAATGGTAAAAGAGTAATGCATTTTTGTTCGTTATGAAAAGAGTATGTGTTTTTCCAACCATCATGTATAGCATTTATATCAAATTGTCACGATCTACCCAATAACAAGTGGCATGCCTCCATAGGAATCACATCACATACAACCTCATCTCGATAGTTCTGCCCAATCGAAAATGCTATAAGAACGCGTTTGGTTACCTTGAGTTCATTCCCTTGATTGAGTCATTGGAGCTTGTATGGTTGAGTATGTTTCGTTGTTGGAAGCTTCAACTTGTCGACAAGAGTTGTCAAAGCAACATTGGTGCAGCTCCCACCATCGATGATCACCGAACACACCTTTCCATTAATAGTGCAACGTGTGTGAAATATATTCTCCCTTTGCTCTTTATTAGGAGAAACTTCAACATGCAATGCTCTTCGGATGATCAACAGCTCACCATCATCGGCTTCCTCCACAACTTCTTCTTCCCGATCAGATTCGAAAATATTTTGGTCTTCATTGTCATCAGCCTCTTGAAGCGCCGAATTGATCTCCTCAATATCTTGAAGAGTCATAATTCTCCAATTTGGACAATTTGCTTGTAAATGCCCAAAACCATGGCACTTAAAGCATTTCCTTGCATCACCTTCAAACTTCTTTTGGACTTCTTTAGAAGGCTCTGCATTCTTTCCCTTACCTCTGTCTTTTGTCGACGTACTCTCGCCCTTGCTTGAGGAAGCACCCTTAAAATAGGATGTCGCCTTTGTTGAGGTTCTGGAGGAAAACTTCTTGCTCTTCAATTGTTTCTCGACTTTTATGGCTAACTTGCATACGTCTTCAAAGGACCAATACGGTTGAAGTTCAACCATATCAGCAATTTCTCGATTCATGTCGCCAAGAAAACGAGCGATGGTTTGCTCGGGAACTTCTGGAACTTCACTCCTTATTTTGAGTTGTTCAAACTCACGAATGTATTCTTCAACGCTCATCCCATGTTGTCTTAGGGAGTTCAATTTGAGGAAGAGATCTTGCTTATAGTTGTCAGGCAAGAACCTCTTCTTCATCAACTTCTTGAGTTTTTACCAAGACTTGATTCGGCCTTTTCCTTCCCTTGCTCGTTGATGCTTTAGATTCTCCCACCATAGAGAAGCATATTTGGTCAACTTTAGGACACCAACCTTACATTTCTTCTCATCCGAATAGGATTTGAAGTCCAAGATTCGTTCGGTTTTGTGTAGCCAATCTACAAAGTCATCGGGATTAAGATTACCGTCAAACTCGGGGACCTCCACTTTAATGTCTCTTTCATCCTCCTTATGCCTCCCTCTCCGTCTTCGTCTTCGAATTGGAGATTCAGAATCACTAGAGTGCAGAATCGTTCCATTGTCTCCAGTGGACTCGGAATCACCATCAGAATTTTGACGAGATTCAGAATCGTCACGCCGATGCTGTTCATTGGGACGCCTTGCCGGTTGTCCTTGTCTCACCGGGTTCTCTAGAAGATTGAGGACTCGCTCCATTTGTTGATTTTGGATTGCACGATCTCACCTTTCATTGTGCGCTTGCTCCAGAGTCAAGCCTCTAGGAACTTGTTCATCCATAAGGAATTTGTAACAAAAGAAAGAAAGGAATCACTCAAATGAGTTGAACCTTGAGCTCTGATACCAATATTTTGATGCGTGATGGGTTGAGTGATTCAAGAACCGAGATTTTTGAGGGGGATTCTTTTGTGGTTAAGTGTATGGAGTAGTGTATACGGTGAAGAAACAAAAAGGAATTAGACAAGATAAAACGATCTCCTCCCAAGGTATAAAGGCCACGCCACCGACTGGAAGAGGATCGAGATCTACGAAGCTCACCACCAAGGCCTAAAGCTTCCACCAGCCAAGGATAAAGGACTTCGGGATAGGAGAAGCTCACCACCAAGGCCTAAAGCTTCCACCAGCCAAGGATAAAGAACTTCGGGATAAGAGAAGCTCACCACCAAGGCCTAAAGATTCCACCAGCCAAGGATAAAGGGCTTCTCGGCTCACCACCAAGGATGATCTATGCTCCAAGGATAAAGAAACCGAAAGGAGTTATCCACTCTCCGAAGGAGTTTACTCGAGTTGAGGAAAATCTCACCATTCTCATTCATGAAATTTGTGTGTCTCCTACATTGGATAGTTTCCCCTATTTATAAGAGGATTTTAGCCTTAGGAAATATTAAAAACAAACTTTAATGACCAGGAACTGAAACGTTCGACTCTTGAGCTACATAAAAAATAAAAACAGCTAGGAACTTAATAAAATGCCTTTACTATCACAGGAACTAAATGCCATTTAATCTTTGGCCTTCCACATTCTCGAGCCGTTAGCTTTCCATGTTCTTGATCCGCTTTTGTGAACATCTAGCCTTACCAAAATTCGAGCTCCTCCCTTGACCAGAAAATAATCCTTCTGAAGCTTCTTCAATTGGTCATACAAGACATCTAAAATGGCCTCCCATTGATACCTATTCATATACCACAAAGTAATTAACATTATTCATTTAAAATGATCCATCGAAGCACATAATGCCCAACTTCTTTATTAGCTTGGATAAGCATCAATGGTTCTGAGTTGGTCCATGGAGCTACGTTGGATGCTCCTGCATCACAACCCCCTCCACGTCCCTGTCGTTGTGGTGCGATCGAATCACAAATCAAGTGAGTTTAACTCTATAATTCCCGCTTAGTAAGTTAATGACATTTAAGTGTTTATTAGTTTAAGTTAAGCATGGATTAGGTGGATAGTTATAATAGCTTAGCAATTTAATTAATCATTATTGCATATTAGGTGGTTAGAGTAGTGCAATTAGCGAGTAGATAAGCTCTAGTATTTAATTAACGAGTCTCAGAATTTTTTTGGGCCCGTCTCAGCTTTTAATTAGGCTTTTCCAACCTAAGTATGCATTTTTAGCATTTATTGATTAATTTTTGTAATTATTTATTTATTTATTTATTTTCCGGAAATTAGACCGAGATAGCTGGTGATCGGAATTTTATGCTGATTACAAAGTGATGTGATCTATTTATTTAATTGACTGTTATCTTGTGCAAATTAAGTGTCATTTGCAATTTTTGGTATTTCTCCCAGAATTTATTTAATTTTAGTATTTAATTAAAAAATCATCAATCGTCGGTTTACAGCGCCAAAAATATTTTTGTGCACTATAATAAATAGTGGGATTTTCAAGTGAGGGAAAATTATATTTTTGGCCGAGGCCGACCGTGTACCCACACACGATTATTTTTATTAGGTATCTTTAACACGAGGAAAATAGGCCAAGATATTATGTTAGCTGAGGAATTTAAGGGTAGAATACCATGTTCTTGGCCGTGGGTGAATAATCGTGTGGTGGTTTATAGTTGTAGGAAGATGACTATGGAAAGCTGAGATGACGCATGTTGTGCGTGATGTTGGGTTAGATCAAGAAAACCGTCAAAATATGGTTGTGCCCATTAGGCCGTAATTAACTACCAAAGTATGGCCGTGCCCATTGGGCCATAATTAACCGCCGAAGTATGGTTGTGTCCATTGGGCCATAATTAACCGCCAAGATATGGTTGTGCCCATTGGGCCGTAATTTACCGCCAAAATTGGAACAAGCTGTGCCCGTTGGGCCATAATTCTCCGTCGAACATTTAGTAGGTCGTGCCCAAGTGTGGCCATAATTAATAGTTGGAATGAGTAATTGAAATGACCGTGTTATGGTCCTGTTGACATTAGTTGATTGATCGATGAGTCAATCGGGTGTGATGATTTGACTTATTGATGTGATTTGATGAATTGTACTAACTTGTAGGAAGGAAATCGAGGCAAAAGTAAGTCATCTGACTCGTGTTGTGCTTAGGCAACCCTCATGACGTATTTTCTTTCTAGTCGGGCCTTAAGGGGTAAACTCACTGAAACATCATCTCACCCTGTTGTGGGAAAACATTTCAGGTTCACAGATGGCAACTCATCTTGAGCATTTTGGTTAGCCAAAGAAGGTGACAAAACAAAAGTGCTTCATCCCGATTCATGGAGACCCAAGGGGACAGGTATATGAGTTGGTGAAATCCATAGTCTGGGTCGATGTGGGTTTACCCAAAAAGGTGCCCCATCAATACAAATCATGGTATCGCCAAGAGCAAAATGGCTAGAGAGAAGGGCCCATACCGGAGTCTAAGATTCCTTTTTATGTCCTGGAGGTTGCTTTTGGGAAAGGTACGGCAAATCCTCCAGAAGGTTAGTAGTGGATGTACAACCGGACATGTCAGAGCCAGAGTCCCTGGTGTACTCAGCTGAAGGCTCTAATTGGGATGAGGATGAGGATGAAAAGGAGGACGAGGAGCCGTAGTTTTGTGAACCCCCCCCCCGGCCCGTTTTGTGGACATTGTGAATAGATCGGCTTGTATTATATATATATATATATAAGAGTTGTGAACTTCAGGTTGAAAAATTATAATCCTACTTTCCTATCCCATCATGTTGTTGTCTGGGGATTATTTATTCGCTTCCACATACATATTAAAATGAATGGGCTGGCAATGCATTCTAGGACGTCGCTATTTAATCGACTGTAAAGAGATAGGCACGCGTTCGGAGGATCAGGACGTGACATGTGTGGTGGCATACCTGATGGCATATGTGCATATAGTCGTTTGTATTAATGTTTGTGATGTTGCATGTGTGTATTGTACTCTTTGGTAATGAGGTGATACTATCAGCATTCATCATTGTTTCGTGAGAGCCTAGTAAAGGCCATACATATAGGTAGAAAGGTTCTCAAGCAAGTTGTGATTATGTATTTCTGATCTCAAGATGAATCAATGGTTAGAGAGTCCCTTGCTGATCATGTATAAGTTCTCGAGCAAGTTGTGACATCCTCCTAATTAGTGGCTTTATGCTTGTATCCTAGTTCATGGATCCTCTACTTGTTGAGTTTTACTCACTCTAGTTGACTTTACATCTTTTGCAGGTTGAGCCATGTCGATCCCACTTGCCTCCCACCAGATTTTGTATAGGACGCCCATGGATTTCTCCTGGTACTGTGATGAGGTTAAAGACCCTCACGTGTTTAAAGCCACTTTCCTTCGAGTTGCTTGCTTGATGATCATGGTCATAAGGGGTGCCTGTAGGCCCTATTGCTCTTTAATCTACGGCCCTATATGGTCGCATCGGTGGATGCTTAGTGGGGCTTCTCCCACTACACAGTGGCGGCCATGGTGGAGGTAGTCATGCACAATAGGCAGGTCAGGGAAGGGGTGGCTAGAAGCCAGGATGAAGGTGGATGGATGGCATGACAAGCATATAGCTTGAGAGAGTTCTTCGAGACGGGGCTAGGGGAGGGCAATAGTGTAGAACTCTCTGTATATAAATAAGCCTGTCGTTGGAAAGAAATGAAGCTTAATGGTTGCTCACAATTATATGCTTGTTTTCTTTCCTCTACTGTCTTTTTTGCTTCCGCTGATTTATTTTAAGTTTAGAAAAGATGATTTGGGTCGAAAGGAGCTGTTGTGTGTGCTAGGGGTGACGGGCACGACACATGCCATATCTCATAGGGTTTAGATGAAACGAACTTGGTCAAGATTCTTTTTCAGTATATATGTAGCTGGATCAAGGGCAGATCCCCAAAGGGATATAAGCAAATTGATGTAACCGATCATAAATCGCACAATATCTAATAAAGTGCAATTTCTTCTCTCAAACACACCATTGTGTTCTGGAGTTCCCGAAGGTGTCCATTGCGATTAAATGTCATTAATCTACCTTTAATTCTAAAACCATTTCAGAACAATTATATGACCTTTGAATATGAAACCATTTCAAACCATTAATATGACCTTTGAATCTAAAACCATTTTAGAACTTTAAGCATTGAGTTTGAAACCGTTTCAAAACATTAGACATTGATTTCGAAACTATTTCAGAACATTAATCTTATGCACAATTGGTGCTGATTGGATATGGCATTTACATTAATTTGCTTATTGATGTTGGTAATCACATTAACATATATTATAATGGTAAAAAGATTATTGTTCTACAAATTAGAACCAACAAATCTTTCATCATGACAAATGGAACATACATCATCAACAAAAGAAAATTCATAATTCTTTTTACTCAAGCAAAGTATAGAGATGAGGTTTCAAACTGCATTATTATAATGAGAAATTATTTCAAAACCAATACATGTCCTAAAGGCTAAGGTAAACGAAAAGTTTGTATAGCTAATGCAACAACTCTTTCTCCATTTGCAAACATCAAGACTATCTCATTTTGCCTTGGCATCTTGCTTATATCTAGATTCTGCAAAAATATATGATTACGCAAAGCAACAACTGAATCTACCTATAAGTTGGATTCGGAACCAACCCTAAGGTTAATTTCAATAAACATAAACACCATACCTTCATAAGATTAGTCCTTTGGCTTGACCTTCAAGCTCATAAAGTATTTCTTGCAGTTTCTCTTCAAGTGCCCCTTGACATCACAATAGTGACATTTCCGCTTTTTAGTCTTGGGCTATGGACGTATAATAGACTTTTTGGGCTTCTTCCATTTCCTTTTCTTCAAAGTAGTCTTACTCTCTGAAGAAGAAGTCTTAACCATAGCCATTACAGTCGGCCTTGTATTGTGCATTTCCTTCTCATAAACCACCAGCATACCTTGGAACTAAGCAAGGGTTTTCCCCATCTTATGCACGTGGAAGTTCTGTACAAATCCAGAGAAGGAATAGGGCAATGTTCACTCCTGACTAAAAAATCGAGATTAAGATTTCCAATCATGACGGAGCTTGCTTATTGATCAAAAAGTGTCATTTTTCATTTCTTTCTTTTGTTTTGTCACTTTTAAACAGTTTCCCATTCATTTCCATTGAAAACTCAAAAGTCGAAACAGTTGGCTTTTAAATTGACTTTTAACCAAAAAGTCAATCATGGGTCAAAAGTTAGCTTTTTGCACAAAAAGAGGCTAAATGGTCTTAATTTCACTTTAGCAAAGTTAATTTTCAAAAAATTCAAAGATTTAACACAAAAATCAACCTTTTAGAAAGAGTCAACTACAAAATTAACTTTTCATCAAACCTTTGATAAAAAAATAAAAAAAATATCAAAAATCCACGAAACACTTCATTTTAGTGCCAATTTGATTTCGGCATTGAATCCGAAAATCGATTAAAAATCTTGTTTCCAAAATTTTTTGGTTTTAAGCTCAAAATTGACGAAAAATAAAAATTACTTGCATCCTAATTATAATTAGGTCTAGGTCTTTTCACGACATTTGGTCTAGGGACTATTTCTCATCCACTTGTTCAGTCCATTTCGAGAACGATAATGTCGAAATGCAAATAACCATTTTTAGCCCCGATTAGGGGTTCGAACCAATCCTTCATGATTTATGATTGGATGCTTTCGTTTCACTTATTTTCTTGAGATAAGTCCGAATTCGGGGTTTGTTTTGAGAAATTCACTTGAGAACTTTTTGATTTGAGGAATTTCACCTTCTTGAATATAGGAAAACCAAACTAATGGGCTTCAATTAAAAAAATCAAGTTGAACCATTTGAGATTTTTAGCATAAGATTCGTTATGTCAATTCAAGGTCTATTTGGATGTAACATATTATCCAAAGCACAATTAGTTGAATAGTTGTATCGCAATATTAATTGAATTCAATTTCAATTGATTTGTAATTTCGATCAAAAATTTTGAAATTGTCCGATTTGGCCTTTAATGTCTAAATATGTGTACTAATGGTATAGTGTTGACACCTGATTTTTAGTCGACGCATCATAAAAAGGTAAAAACCGAGATTAGGGTTTCCAATCGCGATAGAGCCTATTTCTTGACCAAAAGATGTCGTTTTTCATTTCTTGCTTTTCCATTGCACTTTTAAGGAATTTCCCATGCATTTCCAAGAAAAATCAAAAAGTCAAATAGTTGATTTTTGGATTGACTTTTCGATCAAACCCTTTGACCAAAAGTCAACCCCAAGTCAAAAATTAACTTTGCCCCCAAAAAGATGTCAAACGGTTTTAATTTCACTCTAGTAAAATCAATTTTTCAAAAATTCAAGGATTTGACTAAAATCAATATTTTGGGAAAAGTCAACTAAATTATTGATTTTTGGTCAAACTTTTGACCAAAAATTAAAAATAAAAATCAGAATTCTTCAAAATTCTTTGTGTTAGTGTCAAATTGACTTTTGTGTCAAAAATTCTACAAAATTCGATTAAGAATCTTGTTTTCCGAATTTTCGGTTTCGGGTTCTAAATCGACCAAAAATAAAATTAGTTTTCTTTTAGTCATAATTAGGTATAATTCCTTGTATGACATTTGGTCCAGGATTATTTTTAATCCGTACATTCATTTAATTTCGAGATTTCAATTGATTTGTAATTTTGAATAAATAATTGTAAAATTGCTCATCTTAGCCTATAATGCTCAATTACATCTACCCTTGGTTTAGGTCCATTGTTTTTCGTAATAATAATTCAATTAAGTTAACCAAAAGCCCATAGGTCGCATTTGCGGAGTTTGATTGGCTTAATTGGATCAAAATCAGACAGTTTCTTCTTAAATCAAGCAAGTTTTCTTTTTAAATGACCGAATTGCATAAATTTTAAACCCACAGTGATTGTTTGGTGATGAATTAACCAAAACCGATTAGATTTGGTCAAGAACTACTCGAACTGGCATGAATCGACTCGATTGGTTCGACTGATCATCGGCGACATAGGCTAGTTCAACCATTTGCCAATCAGTTGTAGACCTCTAGTGATCGGTTCTAGGATCCTCGTGGTATGTGCTTTGTCCTCATGCCCTTACTTTTCCTAGATTTTGCAGATTAACCCCTGACTTTCAAAAATTTGTGATTTATCCCCATATTAGGCCCTTAAGTGTAATTCTCATTTTAAATCTCAATTTTTGCAAATCGGACCCATCCAATCGGGCATGGGACACATCTTAAGTTTGATTAGCCTTTTACAAATTCAATTTGGCCATTAAATCAAGTTTTTGACTATCGGATTGAATCGACGGCCAAGATTCGCCAATTTGAACCTAGTATAAAAGCCATTTTCCCTCCAATTTTTAAAGGGGAGCTCATTTTCTACATATTTTCTCTCACTAAATATAGATTTCTCTCTCATCTCTCTCTCCTCTCTTTATAACCAAATAAGCCCTTTGCGGGTCTAGACTTGTCGACCTCATGCTGGCGGCTCGCCATCCACTACCCAGCCCCCGACAGTCTTCCTCTTCTTTTTTTAGAGCCCTCAGTGATTGGAACTCAGCTGTGCAATGATTGGAATCATCCCGATCTAGCCAATTCCTACAGGCGCTTGAATTGGTCCGATTTCGACCGGTTCCTTTTATCACCTAAACCAGTGGCCGACGGTGGCCCTTGCCAATGCTGCTTACTATTGATCCCCACTCCGGTGAGTCCTCAACCTTGTTGTGGTCAGGGATTAGCTGGCTTGTCGTCGGATCATTTTCGGTGATTGTTTTTCCACCGGCGACTTGAAAGCCGGTCCATTCGATTGGACCAGTTATGTCAAAAGTGGTTTGGTCGCCCAATCCAATCTCTTGGCAGTCCACAGCAGTTCAATCTGATCCTCGAAGGCTTGATTGTGTTTGGGCAACATCTTTTACATCTGATTGCATCAAAAATCAAAGAAACGCAAAAAAGTCGGTATTCTCGAACTCGAATTCGATGAAGCGAGATCAACGTATCTAATCGGGGCTAGGATTATATGTTTAGATTTGATGATGATGAATTTTTTTGATGATTTGCAAAATTTTTTTGTGGATTGATCATGAGTTTGTGGTTTATTGAACTTGTTTTTCGATAATCTACAATTTTCGTACCTCTGTAAGTAGCTTACTATTTTGGCTTGGTTGAGGTCTTAGATGAGCTTTTTTGATTTCGATCCCTTCTAGGCTTAGAAAATAAACTTCAAGACCTTCGATTTGACAAATTGTACGTCTCAGACAGAGATCGTTTGACTCTCTAAAAGCACCTCGGAAACTGGTCAATTCTGAAGTTCTTTAGGTTGATTTGTGATTCTACTCTTACCCTATTTTTTATTTTTCCGTTTTCATGTTGATTTTTGAGGTCAGATTTTAGAAAAGTTTTCTTCACGATATTTGTTTCAAATCATCTTTAGTATGTCATATATTTTTTATGGATTTTTTCAAAGGTGTTTTGGTCAATCAAAATCACTTAAAACTTAATCTAAGTTGATTTGCCCTACACTGATTCGAGTTGCATTTTTGTGAAACTAAGCTTGTATATGAGTCCATCTGGCTTCATGATCTCCATAAGACATGAAATACACATCGTGTGCATTCTAACGATGTATGATCGCATGATTTGATCATTGTTTGGCATGCTAATTGCATGCTCAATTAGGTTTCGATGTCTTAAAAAAAAATATTCGTCATTTTATATTCCTCCTATAAAAATTTTCGTTAGATTTTCTAACATTATTAGATATTCAAAATTAAGCATGTTATGCGATGTTAAGGCTAGATCATAAACTTATCATAAAGTCACTAAAACACACTTGTTTGGGTCACTAAATCTTGCATTAATTCCTTCTCAACTTTTGAAATGTTCATTACTAGCTTCACATTCATATATGGTATGTCATAATTGAACATCATTTGGTATATGAACATCATGCCTCAATTAGACTAATTGCAATTGAAAATCGTCAAGTACGTCATTTTAGTTTTAAGTCATTTTGCGATGTCGATAACTCGTATGTCTCTTTTGCATCTTGCCTTGGGGTTAGATGTTTTATCCAAATCATTGTCACATCCAATTCTTTGTCATATACGAATTTCATGCCATTCATGCATTGTTCAAATGACCTTTTGAAGTTCTAAACATAAACAATGTTCTGTTTTTGTAAGTGGCTGAGATGCACACTTTTACAAACATCAATCTTCGAACATCGAATTGACTCCAATTGAACTCAAGCCCTTCTAGGAAGTCATGAGACTCATTTAGATCTTTAAAATGCCATTGATTTTGTGCAGTTTACTTACCATTTGGCCATTTTTCCTTTTTTTTTTTTTTTTTTTAAGTTAGGTTAGAATTCTAACTTAGGTTAAATTCGGAAGTCCTATTTTACCCTTGTTTAGTCAATCTTCTGCCATTTTTATTTGATTTTTTTGGTTAGGGATTCTTGAGCTGAACCCCAACGAATTTTGATTGTCACTCTTTGGACTATGTTGTGTTGAACTTTTATATTTTTTACACCCTTTTTACTAGGTCAAATTTCATTTGCAATGGCATGTTACCCTACTAATTGATGAAATTTCAAAAGCAACATTGAATGTATTGAATTTTTATAAATTCTTGCGTGGCCCAATTCAGAAAACTTTCTTAACTAAGTTTGTTTCTTGTGATGTCATGTGCATTGTGTAATTTTTCTAAGGACAAATCATCAATGGTTCCTTTTCAATTTTGATGATTATGTTTGTCTTGCTTGTGATGTTCTATTGTAAATCCTTGTTGTGATTACCTTTTAGGATTTTTTTAGAATGACTTTCACGTGAAATTAGGGTTCTTCATCTTCATGAAATCTACTCCAAATTCCTTGATCTTCATTGTCAAAAATTTTCAATAAATGGTCTTTTGATCGCATTTTCTTCAAAGTTGATTGAAATGTCGATTTTTTACATGTCAAAATGGCTTTGGTACATGTAATGCTTCCGACATTAAATGTTTTAGAATCTTTCAAAGGACTAGATTTTGTAAAAGCTAGTACAAGCACCTAAAGAGGTGAATAAGTGCGAAAACAAATTTTGCAGAGTAAAGTATATAATTTTGATTTTAAACCAACTCTGTTTAGTAATAGATTATGAAAAGGAAATTGGACTCTAATAATCAAATAGAGTTACAATCAAAGTAAAAAAGCTTATGAAAGAGAATAAGAACACAAGGTTTATAGTGGTTTGGCTTAATCTAAGCCTACTTCTATTCTTCCACACTGACAACCCACCGGCTGAATTTCACTAAGAATCAAAAGAGTTGTTACAGTATAGCTCTTCCTTGATTCTACAGTGTAAAGACTCTGCTACACTTCATCAAGGTCTCACGGAAGTATAAACTCTCTTTTGTGTACAAGTTTACGCTCAACAATTGAATTGACAAAGAACAAGGAGCTTTAGACTTTGGAATTTTTCTATCGTGCACACTCTCGAATAACTGGGACATCTTCCTTATATACTCCTCCATGCCTTCATACCCGTTGGCACTTACCAAAGGAGCTCTTTAATCTACCCGTTGGACAAAATCAATTAGGGAGATTTCGAGTTATTTAAGGAATATGACGATAGCCCACCAATCCTACTCACCCATACAATTAGGATCTAGGTTTCCATAAGTAGAACCTTCCAAATATGCTTCGTCAATCAACAGATCTAAATTACCCGAATTGAAATCAAAACAAATAATAGATTCCAAGATGCTATATCCAGCCGAGAGATCTTCTTCAGTCGATAAAATCAAATCATTAACGAAATACTCAGTTCTTGATAAGTCTTCTTCAACGGTCTATAAACTGTCAATGAGGATAGACTTTGAATCTTGAGTCTGGCGATTCGGCGGTCTTTAGACTTTGACTAAAGAGTCTGCAAGTCTTCAGACTAGACTGATGGAAACGTTTTGTTAGCTTCAAAACACACAAGGAAGTTTTCTCCAACAATCTCCCCATTTTTTATTGTGACAAAACTTTCCTGCAGATTTGGATATTTTTTATCTGCAAAACAATACTCAAGCAAACATGGATATCTCACAAAAGATAATTGGTTTAGTAAAGATAGCATTAAATCTGCATACATAGGAAATAAGTTAGTCCTATAAATAAACAATTATATTTGCCATGAAATACCTATAGTGCTTAAAATAAACAAACGATCAAACAATCCAAATCCAAATTCAATCACAATCAAACAACCAAACAAAAGTAAAGTAAAAAAGTCAAGAGTTAAATCTCAAATCTGCACCATCTCTCCCCCTTTTTGTCAGCATTTAAAAAGGTAGAGATAAAAAGATAATGGAATTATGGTTGCCTTGGAACGCGAACAAGCTGGAAATCTCCCATTGACTAAACAATCCCTTCCAGTTTTTTTCAAATCCTCATTCAGTTGAGCCACATCTTCACCCTTGACATTTGCTTGAACTTAAAGAGCAAGGGCATGAATTTGATCATGCAAGGAAACTAAAGAGGCTTGACCTGCATTCTGCAAGTTCTGAACTTCGCATCCCAGGGCATAAATTTGGCCTCGCATCTCCATAAGAACATCAAGCACTCTGCGAAAGTCTGCTGAATTTTGAATCTGAGTGCTAGCTTCTGCATGATCAGTATGAGTATTTGCAGATGATGGCAAGCCAGCATGATCACTCAGATTTGGCGATGAAACCTCATGACCTTCCTCTGGAAATTAAGAGGCATAGATGTCTTTTGGATCTGCAGGTCAACAACTAACACCTTCACTAGTAACAGCAATTGAAGATGTACCTCTTTTCTCAGCAACTCCCCCCGTTTCAATGCCCTTAGGAGGTGAGAAGTTCGCTTCATGCTCTGTTTCCTCCTATTCACCTCTACCTTATTCTTCTTCTACAATATTTTCTTCCTCTGCTTCTTTTCGCATTGTTTCTCTCTCTCCACTCCTTTCCTCTTCTTCATCTCTATCTTGATCCTCTCTCTCCTCAGTCTCTGGAACAGCACTTTGTAGATTTGTCAGTGCAAGAGCGGAAATGGTAATATCATCCTCATCCTCTTCATCCTCCAGAACGAGTGCTCTTCTTTTCTTGGATGGAGCTATCGCGGGCTTCTTCCCTTTCCGTTTTGCAGCTGAAGAACCTTGGTGAGACCTGACAAGGGTTTTCTCTTTCAATTGTTCCAAAGCCTTGTCCAGCTCTTTCAAACGCATTTTGGAAACCATTTTCAGTCCCACCACCATTTGATTACATGATCGAACACATAGAATCCTAGGAGGCTGAATATCGAAACATTTGAAAAGCTTTGTAACAAGCGCTAAGTGTAGAAATTGCCCTTTGTCTTTCGCCATCGTTCTGTACATGTGAAACATGATTGTGTGAGGCACAGAGAACTTCTTGCCAAGATTGATGGCGTACATCAGCTTTGCTTCTGAGTTAGAGACGTCAGTCTTTGAAGTTGACTTGGGTTTGAGGTAACTAATCACAATTTTGTGAAGCAAAATGTTAGAGGCATTCATCCTCAAGTACGAAATTCTTCCTTCAGCCATTCCATCCTGAACAAGCTCTACCGTCGTACGACCAACAAACACACTAATCGATTGGAATGCCCCTCGCTCTACTCCAATCACAACCGCCAATGTGTCCATGTCAACAATATAGTCCTGGTCTTGAATACTAAAAGAAAATCTATTCACATCCAAGAAACTTGGATTAGAATAGAAGTAAGCAGTAAGTTCTGAATATGCCTCTGTCATCTCAGAACAAAATCACTCAAGTTGAAGTTGAGTGAATTTCTATTGCAGCTTCACATTCAAAGAATGAAGAAAATCAAAGTCTACACTTCTTAGATTGATCACCCCTATTTTTAGCAACTTGGAGTAAAGTCGCTTGTGTTCCTCCGAGCGAAACAAATATGTCCTTTTGTTTCGAATATTCGCCCCAACACCCATTCTAGGCTTAAAATGAGTGTACATTTTGTCATCATCATTCACATCAGGCTGACTAAGACCTCCAACACGTGGATCACTAGAATATTCTCAAATGCTTGATCTGCCGACCCCGCAGGAGCAATCTTCAATCGTTCCATTGTTCGCAAAAAGTGGGTTTCATTTCGATAGCCTTTCTATTTCAAAAATTCATCAATATATTTCAAGGGAGTGCCTCCCCTCTTCAAGGCAGAGTAAAGCTCAAAGATAAAAGTAGGCTTTTGAGATCTTACGGGTTCTGCACCTTCAATGATTTCTTCCTCCACTCTACAATCAATCAATTACATATTAATAGATAATCGTATCTTTTTGAGATTTTATCTGTGAGATAAATTTCTAAAAACGAGAATAACTTACAGTCGTAAATCTTGATCTTCTTAGTCAAAGTATCATTAGACTTTTATCCTTAAGTCTGAACTTCTTCAGACTTTAAGATATTGAGTCTAGAATGAATAAGCTCGAATTGACTTTTCTCAAAAGGCTTTGTGAAAATGTCCACTAGTTGATTCTTTGAGTCAATGAATTGAATCGAGACTTCTCCATTTTGAACATGATCTATAATGAAATGATATCGAATCTCTATATACTTTGCTCTTAAATGAAGAATTGGATTTTTAGTGAGGTTAATCGCACTGGTGTTGTCATATTTGATTTGAGTGTATAAGTCTTCGATTCAAAAGTCTCTTAACTGTTGCTTTATCCACAAAATTTGTGAACAACAACTTCCAAAAGCCACGTATTCTGCTTCTTCTATAGAAAAAGCTACGGTACTTTGTTTCCTCGAAAACCAAAATGTTGTCATGTTCCCAAGTAATTAACAAGTGCCCAAGGTGCTCTTCCTATCAACTCTGCATCCTGCTAGGTCTGCGTCTGAATATCTAAGAAGAGTAAAGTCACTTTCTTTAGGATACCAGAGACTGAAATTAGAGGTAGATGCAATGTATTTAATGATGCGTTTTGCAGCACTTAAATGAGATTCTTTGAGATCTGATTGAAATCTGGCACAAATACAAACACTAAACAGAATGTCAAGTCTAGAAGTAGTAAAATAAAGAAGTAAACTAATAATACTCCTGTATAGCTTCTGGTCAACTTTATTTCCTCCTCCATCTTTGTCCAACTTCGAGGAACTTGACATTGGTATTTTTGTCTTTTTGCAATTCTCCAAGCCAAACTCTTTAACAAGTTCTTTAGTATATTTTTCTTGGTGAATGAAAATTCTTTCCTTCAATTGTTTTACTTAAAATCCAAGAAAGAAGGATAGTTCACCCATCATGCTCATTTCAAACTCATCCTGCATAGTCTTAGAAAATTTATTGCACAAATTTTCATTAGATGATCCAAAAATAATATCATCAACATAAATTTGAACAAGCAAGAAGTTTTTGCTTTTCCTTTTGATAAACAGTGTAGTATCTACTTTACCTTTAACAAAGCCATTTGGATTAAAAACTTACTTAGTCTATCGTACCAAGCTCAAGGTGCTTGCTTTAGACCATATAGCGCCTTTTTTAGTTTTAATACAAAGTCTGGTTTCCTTGGGTATTCAAAACTGGGAGGTTGTTCCACATAGACTTCCTCTTTGATAAATCCATTTAGGAAAGCATTTTTGACGTCCATTTGGAATAACCTGAAATTCTTATAACAAGTAAAAGCAAGTAATAATCTCAATTGCTTCTAACCTTGCTACTAATGCGTAAGTCTCATCATAATCTATCACTTATTCTTGCGTATATCCTTTGGCCACGAGCCTTACTTTGCTCCTTACAGCTTTTCCTTTCTCGTTCATCTTGTTCCTGAAAACTCATTTAGCTCCAATGACAAATTTACCTTTCGGTTTAGGAGTCAATTCCCAGACATCATTGATACTAAATTGCCTGAGTTCTTCTTATATAGCTTCAATCCAACTTTCATTAGTTAAAGCTTTTTCTATACTCTTGGGTTCTATTTCAGAAATAAGAGCCACAGCACTAGACTCTTCACGTATTTTGGATCTTGTACAAATTCCCTCATTAATGTCACCAATAATGAGTTCTTTAGGATGACTAAACTTGTGCTTCCAGTTGCTGGTTAATTTGTCAGGCTGTTAGTCTTTTTCTTCATTTGATTCTTCAACGATCATTCGTTGCTGGTTTTTTTAAGTCTGAGCTGCTTCTGGAGATTTAGACTTTGTAGAGTCTGGAGCAGGTTCAGAATCTTCAGGTTGAGTCTGAATTAATTGATTTTGCATAAAGTCTTAGAATTTGACATTCATCGATTCCTCCAAAGATTGAGTCTTTTTTGTTGTATACTCTGTAAGCTTTGCTGGTGGTTGAATATCCAAGGAAGATACCTTCATCTGATTTTTTTTCAAACTTACCAATTCGATCATTTGTATTTTTCAATATAAAACATTTGCAACCAAACACATGAAAATATGAGACAATTGGCTTCTTTCTTTTGAACAACTCATAGGGAGTTTTCTCCAAAATAGGCCTTAAGAAAACTCTATTAATAATATAGCACACTGTAGAAACTACTTCAGCCCAAAAACGAGAAGAAATGTTACTTTCAATTAAAAGAGTTATAGCCATTTCTTACAACGATCTATTCTTTCTTTCCACAACTCCATTCTGCTCTGAAGTATAAGGTGAGGAGAATACATGCTGAAAATCAGATTCATCACAGAATTTAGCAAAATCTTGATTTTCAAATCCACACCCATGGTTTGTCCGTATACTTGAAATAACATACCCTTTCTCATTTTAAACTTTCTTAGCAAATTTTATAAAATAAGAAAAGATTTCAGACTTACTTGCCAAGAAATATACCCAAGTGAATCGTGAATAATCATCCACAATTACAATGCAATATTTCTTACCTCCAATACTCTGAGTTCTAGTTGGTCCAAAGAGATCCATATGCAAAAGCTGGAGTACACGATTAGTGAACACTTGATTTATTGATTTGAATGAATTTCTTACTTGTTTTCCCAATACACATGGTGTACATAGGTCAAACTTTTGGTATGTCAGATTGGGTAATCCACGAACAAGCTTCTTTGCTGATATTTTGGCTATTTGCTTCATGTTGATGTGCCCAAGTTTTATGTGCCATAGATTTGCTTCCTCTTGAATTGAGATTAGACATTGGGATTTTTTTGGTTTGATATCCAAGAAATAGATATTCCCATGTCTTTGCCCTGTGAAAGTCTAAGAGGAGTCTTTACAGATTCCTGAACATATCCCTTCTTGAAAGTTAATTTTGAAACCGGTGTCGTACAGCTGGCTGATACTCAACAAGTTGTAGTTGAGTCCTTCTACTAAAGAAACATTACTGATCGTGAGACTTCCAATCTTTACAGTTCCGTAACCCACAATTCTGCCTTTGCTATTTCCGCCAAAAGAAACTTTACCACCATTAACTTGCACAAGTTTTATGAAGCAACTTGAGTCTCCTGTCATATGTCTTAAGCATCCACTATCCAAGTACAATTTAAAATTTTTCTTGATAGTTACCTGCATGAGATATCATTTTTCAAAAATGCATTTTCTTTTGAAAGATTGTCTGCATTTTCTTTCAAAGTAATAACACTTTTATCCAAATTTTCTACATTTTCTTTCCAAATTATCTCATGTTGCTTCAGTGCAAAATTTTCCCTTTTAAGTTCGGAAATCCTCTTAAGAGAGGTTTTGAGATTAAGACACAATTCATCAATATTTTAGAGACTTTAGTAGAAATTTTTAAATTACTCACCTCGATTTCACTGTCTGAGTCCGAGTCTGTCTCGAGTCCGACCCGATTCCGAGTGTGCCATGAAACAAATATTGGCATAATCATCATCACTTTCTTCACACTCAGTATCACTCCAAGTTTCTACTTTAAGTGCTTTTCGATATTTCTCAGCTTTTCCTTTCTTCTCTTCAACAAGCGACAGTTGGGTCTGATGTGTCTATTTTTCTTGCATTCAAAGCAAATTACATCCTTGTTGGATTTATCATCCTCAGCTGATTTATTTTGTAACTTTTGAGAACTTTATCTCTTCAGATTGAATATTCTTCCCTTTCTATTCAGTTTTCTGAATCTTCTTATCATGAGAGCAAGCTCTTCATCATCCATATCGTCTTCAAAATCTGTGACATCAGAATCATCATTAGATTTTAATGCAATGGATTTCTTACCTTTGGGATCTTCATCTTCGTTGATTTGCTCTATTTCATACAACTGAAGAATGCCAACCAATTCGTCAACAAATAGTGGCATGATTATTTGTGTCTCCCTTATTGAGGTCTTTATGTGATTCCAATCTTTGGAAAGTCCACGTAGTAACTTGTTAACCTTCATGGGTCCAGAGATTGGTTGACCCTGATACTCAAGATCATTCACGATTTCTGTAAAACAACTAAACATGTCAATGATAGATTATCCTAGCTTCATCTTGAATGCTTCATATTGACCGAGCAGAATATTGATTCTGGTTTCTTTCACTCGATCGGTTCCTTCATAGGTGATGTGCAATCCATTCCAGACTTATTTAGCTGTTTCATAAGAAGATATTCTGTTATATTCAGTAGGTGATAATACACAATATAAGGAATAAATTGCTTTTGCATCAAGAGCTTGTCTCTTGGTTATCTCTTCTTAAGTCATTTCACTGGACTCAACGGCTTCTTTTCCTCTTTCTGAGACTGTTGCAGCTTTAGAAATGATTCCTTTGTCTACCACGTCCTATTCCAGAGGATTTTTTTATCTTAGGAATGCCTTTATCTTGTTTTTCCATATATTGTATTCCTTTCTAACAAAATAAGGTGGTCTGGTGTTACTTTGCCCTTCAACTAGACCTGGAGCCAACATACTAGCCATGAATCGTTAACTCTGAAGTAAAAACACTTCAATTTAAATGAGTACACAAGCTCTGATACCAATTGTGAAAGCTAGTACAAGCACCTAGAGGGGGTGAATAGGTGCGAAAACAAATTTTGCAGAGTAAAGTATATAATTTTGCTTTTAAACCAACTCTATTTAGCAATAGATTATGAAAAGGAAATTAGACTCTGATAATCAAATAGAGTTACTATTAAAGTAAAAGAGTTTAGGGAAGAGAATAAGAACACAAGGTTTATAGTGGTTCGGCTTAATTTAAGCCTACGTCCACTCTTCCGCACTGACAGCCTACCGGTTGGATTTCACTAAGAATCAAAAGAGTTGTTACAGTATAGCTCTTCATTGATTCCACGGTGTAAAGACTCTACTAGAGTTCCTCAAGGTCTCACAGAAGTATAAACTCTCTTTTGTGTACAAGTTTACGCTCAACAATTGAATTGACAAAGAACAAGGAGCTTCAGACTTTGGAATTTCTCTATTGTGCACACTCTCGAATAACTAGAACATCTCCTTATATACTCCTCCATGCCTTCATACCCGTTGGCACTTACCAAAGAAGCTCTTCCAATCTACCGGTTGGACAAAATCAATTAGGGAGATTTTGAGTTATTTAAAGAATATGACGATTCGCCCATACAATCAGGATCTAGGTTTTCATAAGTAGAACCTTCCAAGTATACTTCACCAATCAACGGATCTAAATCACCCGAATTGAAATCGAAATGAATAATAGATTCCAATATGCTATATCTAGCCGAGAGATCTTCTTCAGTCGATAGAATCAAATCCTTAACGAAATACTCAATTCTGGATAAGTCTTCTTCGACAGTCTAGAAACTATTAATGAGGATAGACTTTGAATCTTGAGTCTGGCGGTCTGGCGGTCTTCAAACTTTGACTAAAGAGTTTACAAATCTTCAAACTAGACTGATGGAAACGTTTTGTCAACTTCAAAACACGAAAGGAAGTTTTCTCCAACAGATTTGACATTGGAATGGCTAAGGTTTGGATCGTATTTAAAATGTCTACAACGTCTGTGAGTGCATGATATGCGAGCCCCAAACTAGTCTTAGCAATTAAATGTGTTGCATAGCCAAGGTGGTCCTTTGTCCAAATGTTGTAAAATCTTTAAAATCCTTGATTTGACATCAAGATCATCAAGGTTTGGATCATATTTAAAATGCTTGCGATGTCTGTGTGTGGCACCCCTCGACGGCCCCCGATCCGATTAGGGTCGCCACATCGCTTACCATTCACTTTCCTTATTAACATATCACTCTGATACCATTTCAATTGTAGCAGGTCCATATAACCATGGGGGTTTACATCTTCTTTTTTGATAGGTCCCTTGCGCAATTCATATAGCAGAAGCACATCCATTAACTCCCTTCCCTATATACAGAAACGATGCACACCTACTAAACATCTTATAAAAGTTAAAGCCGTACACTTTTATTTACATAAAGCAGATGGACACCTTTAGTCGGTACATCGAAATGCCATAGTTTCCTATACATGGCTATACTTCAAAAGATGACCGACATCTCCTCCAACAGTTGTATACTTAAAGTCCATCGATCATTGTCGACGTCTAAAAGCTCATTCCTTTGCTATCCTCCTCCTCACAGTCATATCCAATCACTCGATCCATCTACTAATCTGAAATGTTGGTCCCTAAAAGGGGTGAGTACAACCACTCAGCAGATAAGGAATCCAATAACAACTCAATGCATCATACAAATCATACATGCATTGCAGGCGTTACTTACCTTGAAGTCATGCGCATACTATCATGCATCATCATATCATACATGTCATCTTCATCATGACATCATCACATTACACATGTTATCATGCCATATCATGTATCATTATCATTATCATCAACATCATGCATATCATCATGCATATCATATCTCATCATCATATCATGTCGTATATCATCATTATCATGCACGTCATCATGCGTATCATACCATGGGTGATCATCATATCACATCACATATCATCATCATCATCATCATCATCATCATGCATATCATCATGCATCTCATACCATGGGTGATCATCATATCACATCACATATCATCATCATCATCATGCATATCATCATGCATCTCATACCATGGGTGATCATCATATCACATCACATATCATCATCATCATCATCATCATCATGCATATCATGCCATGGGTTAATTTTCATCTTTATCTTTAAATTTGATCACCACATCACTCATTTCTCAAATCATCAATTTCATCATCCCCTCGGGCAAAGACCTCCGACAGGGCTTCCGGCATTCAGCCATTCCAGGCCACCGGGCATTCGGCCCCCCACATTCCGAGCATCTCACATCCCAACTGGCATCATGAGGCATTCCCTTCAGGCAGAAACCTCCGACAGGGCTTCCGGCATTTACACTCCCTGGCCGGGCATCTCGCATCCCAACTAGCATCGCGAGGCATTCCCTTTAGGCGGAAACCTCCGACAGGGCTTCCGGAATTACGTACCGACATACCACCAGGATCCCCCCCTCCTCTGGAATTACGTACCGTATACCACCAGGCATCCCGAAACTCCCGAGGAAATCGCCGAGGCTCATCATGAAAATGGTTTCCCCTACCCTCCGGAGTTACGTACCGACATACCACCAGGCCTCCCCTGGAATTACGTACCGTATACCACCGGGCATCCCGAAACTCCCGGGGAATAATCATCCGCCACAAACGGCTTCCTCATTCATCATTATCCATGGCCACCAATTTAGTTCTCAACTCATCATGGCACACAATATGACCAACAAGATCATATGCAGCATTCAATTCATACATGCATCTAAATTCATAGTCATGCATGCATCAATACATCATCATCCAATCCATACAAAATTCCAGCTTTTGTCATTTTCAAAAATATTAAATTTAATATCTATAAATTCCCAAAAATTATAAAAATTAAGGCAAGTCATATACAAGACAATAGAATAATAATTTCATGCAAAATACATGGCCAAATAAAATTTCACACAATTTCACAATTCTCACAAAACATCATATAATTTTCGGATGAAACCAGAATGCGCGGTTTCCGAAGAAATTCGATTAAAATATCCATACGGCCTCCAAAAATTATGAAATTTTACCGAGTTATAGCCAAGACATTTTCCTACATCTTTCATGAAGACTTCCAAGCCAGATTCTTTCTATATTAGTTTCTACAGTCTCACGAAGCTTCTGAATCCAATACCAAATTGTCCAGTACATGCTTCTCCAAAATACTGAGTTTTTACCTACCTATTCTTCTTCGTTCCCTCTGAAATTTGGATATGTTCTACAGCAATATGTCCTCTACAAGTTTCATGAAAAAACCTAAGTCAAATAACCAGAGTATAGTCATCATTTAGGTCCATGAAGTCTCGGGTGTCCCAAAATACATCTCCAAAATCACCATCTTCAAGATCTAGTCGATTTACTAGGCTATACTTGTTCATTTCACTTAAAATTTGAGTATGTTGTATTTTAAGATGTCCCCTACAACTTTTATGAAGACATCGAAGTGAGATTCTCAACAAAAACCAACATGCAATCACGAATCCAGCAAGAGGTCAGTAAAAACTTTCCAGATCTGAGGTCTCCGTAGAATGAGAGTTTAACCCCTTAAATCTCCATCATTTTCCACGAAATTTCAGTATGTTGTAGTTAAAGATCTTAGCTACAAATTTCATGAAGAAATCAAAGCCAAAATCGGACACCAAACATGCATGCAAGCTCACACAACATTCTGACTCAAACCGTTCGAGTGAAAACAGTCATGCGATCCAAGAATAAGCCAACCATACCTCGGTTTTTCTCACTTAAACACCCAAAAATTCAACATACAAGCAACATACAAACATGCAAGAGAAGCTAGAGGACTCCCACTTGCCTCTAGACCGGATGGACGACGGCGTAGGGCGGCGAACACGGCAGCACACAGCGGACAGACGGCGGTTCCTCCTCCTCTCTCTCTCGGCCGCACCTTCTTCCTCTCTCTTGCACAGTTCACTCTCTCTCTCTCCCTTTCTCTCTTGGCCGAATGGCTAACCGGCCATTCTCTCTCTCTCTCTTTCTTCTTATACCTCCAATTCCTCATGATTACTTGCCTACAAACCAGCCAATGCATGGCCTTCTTCCCTAAGCTAATGCATAAGAGTCTTGTGCCACTTGTCACAACACATGCAAGATGGGCTTGGGCTTTTGGGCTTGGGCTTGGACCGGCCACTCCTCCCCCTTTCTTGGTCGACAGCAGCCCACTTGTGGGCTTCAATGGGCCGGCCAACTTGGCCCATTAAAATCCACCTTTTGGGCTTAAGGCCCAAACCTAATTTAAATCCTAATTTCACCTTTAAATTATTCATCTTTAATTCTTTCTTTTAAGAATTTAATTACTAAATTCCACATGGCCAAAATCTTGAAATCATAATTCCATAAATCCCAATTTATGAAACACATGGCCAATGATAGGATTTTCTTTCCTATCAAATACTTGTCCATTAAAAGCTTGGCCATAAATCTTATTGCAAATTATGGATTAAATGGCCATAAAATAACTTGATGGTACTTCCATCACCTATTCATAGACTTTAATATAACTAGAGGTCATTATGAATTTTGGGATGCCACACTGTGAATGCATGATATGCGAGTCTCAAACTAGCCTTAACAATTAAATGCATTCCATAAACGAGATACTCCTTTGTCCAAATGTCTCGTCTTCCTTTATCGATGTTTCAAACACATTGGAACCTTTTGAAGTATCACATGAACCGCGCCCATGCATGAAAGCATCCCATTTGTTAGAAATCCTTGTGATTGTGATTAGCGCCTGTCCATTGAATAAGTTCTCACGCCCTGAACCCCGAGTACGCGCACATCCTTCGGCGGTCGATTAAAATGCAACGTCTCAGGACGCGTCGCCAACCCATTCTTTTTATCTTTCAATTAAGCACATGCAGAAGCGAATCAAACACAGCACCCAGTCAACAAAAAAAAAACATAGGGATAGTAAAAACATGCCAACGATTTTTCAAAAACTACTATTTATATATATCCCAGGTTAGCCCTACGAGTTCATATATACAAGTCCGTCTCAAAAAGAAACTCCAATGTAACCTACACCTCGGACCCCTCCAACCCAGGCTCCAGATCCTCCACAACATCGTCTGGGATGTCAATGTCTATGGGGTGACCTACCTCCCCATCCTCTGTTCTGATGGGCAATCCATCAAAACCCTACAGGGAACCCTCTCTAGCACCGTTGCACTCATTAATGAACAACGCCTTGAAGCAATGAGGCACTAAATGAAGGAGGCCCTCATCGACCTAAATCGTAGTCACCACTAACTTGCAGATCCAAGTGGTCCCAGGGATAAGGAAGAAGGTAGACTCTGATTCCATGTCCCATGAAACCCCAAAACGGATGGGACATATCTCCATACTAAGGACCTGAAAAAGGTTAATCACGACAGGGTGAGATAAATCTCAGTGAGTCAAAATTCTAAACCCCAATTAGGACGCAAATTCACCTCGAAGGTGGTCCTAAACACGCACCATACAAAACTCACCTCGCCTCGGCACGTCCCAACATATTAGTGTGTCACATATGCATTTATGGATACAACAAGCGTAATTAATAACCGGAACACATAATTCTCATCTTCAAACATTCACATGGGTCCCGATTATAAGGTAAAACCGTTATAACATGTCCCATACTATGCCACACAATTTTGCCCCATAATCAAGTGCAAACTATCACAACAATTCATCGACCAAGGCCAACTCAATAGTCGGCGATCATTCGGCGTAACCAAGCATCGTCTCGCCCCATCAGGCACGGCAACGTCTAACATCCTCTGCCTAGACAGTATTCCACAAAGGAGCTTCGTTCCGAAATCCATCCACAAATGGCAACGTCTAGCATCCTCCGCCAAGGCAGCATTCTACAAAGGAGTATCATCTCGTGTAAACGATCAGGATGGATTCACTTAGTGACCATACAAGCAAATGATTAGCCAAGAACACCATGCTTTGCGTTCAAATGCCTCGCTTTCAAATAATGAACTTGACCAATTTTTCTTCTTATTAAAAATCCCGGTAAAATAATAACACATGGTCACGTATTCAAAATTGAATCATCAAACATAGTACACTCCCATTTTAAAACTCCATGGTTTTATAAAGTACATAAAAGTTGGCATCCAAAACCGACACCTAGCATTTTTGTATTTAAATGCCCATAAAACCGAGTTTTATACTAAAAATCATTAACTACCATCAAGCAATCAATTGCACATCATAGCACATATAAGCTATCAAAATTACGCAAATTTCCATCCACAAAAACGAGCATAAAATTCTACGAAACGGCTAATCCATCACTAATTACGCTAATTGCGATTAATTAAGTAAATCATGTGATAACTCTATAAAAATAGTCATTTTACCTATTTTAGGTAACAATTAATGCAATATCTATGAGAAAATATTTGGATTTTCTTCTGATTATTTGAATTTTCCTTGTTTATGCAGAATAATGAGATATAGAGAGGATAAGGAAAAAAATGGCAACTATCAGGAATTCAAATAAAAGTAGCAGTGGAAGATGGATATCAAATCAGGAAATTCTTGATTTTGTTCCCTAATGTTATCTACAAGCGTTGGAAGAGAGATATTTTGGATCTCCTATAAATAGGAGAACACAGAGAGAGCACTGAGGTTTTCTTTGTTATATCGTTTTTCATTCTTCTGAGAGTTTTTTTTTTCAAGTATTTTGAAGAGAAGACAAAAGTGGTGATAGAATTCTTGTCCTTTGATTCAAGATGCTGGGTTTGATCTATATTTTTATTTTTTTCTTCTACTATGTTCTAATTTTTTTTTATTAGGACTATGATGTAGCATAACCATGAGTATGTGAATTTCATGATTTTTATGTTTTACAATTGATTTCATTCATGTGAGTTATATATTATTGTGCTTAATGCTTTTGAGTGACTGGCCACCTCTTGAATGATCTGATGTGCATGTTTGAGACTGAGAAGTGATAATATGTAATTGTTCATTATAATGTATAACCATGAATTAAACATGGATAGAGATATACCGCATTATTTGTGTAACTTTCGGTGATAAAATGATCCAAAAGACTTATTATAAGCCGGAAATATTCATAGGTTTTAATGCACTTATGCTTATTTTAATTCACATAGAGATATAGTGGATTAATAAGCTGAGTAGGTTTGCTATATCTAGAGATAGGATAATAAATAGATTAGGAAATTCTGCTATCACATGTTTGATATCGTTCTTATATTCACAACAATATGAAATTCATATCTAGTGGTTATGGTGAAATCGGATGCTATAACATATTTATCCAATCAATTTACTGTATTTAGTCTACAAATTTCATTTTTAATTTATTCTTAAGTATATTTTGATATGTTAGATAAATTTTCGAATTAGTCTGTTTTAGTATTTAATTGATTTATTAATCATCGATCTTCGTGGGACGATACTTTTTCTCATCATTATATTACTTGTTCGACACGTGTACTTGCGTATATAATTTTATGAACAAGTTTTTGGCGCCGTTGCCAAGGATCGTTTGTTTAATACTAATTAATATTGATACTAGATAATTCTAAGTTTAATCTAGCTTTTGTTTTGTTTTATTTTTCAGGGTGTACATCGGTTTATGACACATAGCCAACAAGAGAAACTTGTTGAGCTTAATCCAGAAATTGAGCGTACATTCAAAAGGCGACTAAGAGAATAGAGAAATCATGCTAAGAAGATGGCAGACAGTGAGAATGAAAATCCACATAGACTTTTAAGAGATTATGCTGCACCAACAGTTCAAGGCACCACATCAAGTATCAGAAGACTTGCAATTCAAGCAAACAACTTTGAGATCAAGCCGTCACTCATTCAAATGCTTCAACAATCAATGCAATTCAGTGGGCTACCAAGCGATGGTCCAAACGCTCACACCGATACTTTTCTTGAAATATGTGACACCATTAAATATAATGGAGTTACAGATGATGCTATTAGACTGAGATTATTTCCATTCTCTCTTAGAGACAAAGCTAAGAGTTGGTTTTCTTCTCTTCCTACAGGATCAATTACTACATGGAATGATATGGCTCAGAAATTTCTTGGTAAATTCTTTCCACCTACAAAGTCTATGAAGATGCGTAACGATATTACTAATTTTATGTAGATGGATAATGAATCATTATATGAAGCATGGGAAAGATTCAAAGAATTTCTTAGGAGATGCCCATATCACGGGCTACCCGTATGGATGCAGGTACAAACTTTTTATAATGGCTCTAATACAAATTTACGTTCTATGATTGATGCAGCTGCAAGAAGAACTCTAATTAATAAAACACCAGAAGAAGCCTACAATTTATTAGAGGAGATGGCGTTCAATAGTTATCAGTGGCCTACTGAGAGACTACCAATGCGAAAAGTTAGTGGAGTTCATGAAGTGGATGCTTTTGCTGCAATTGCTACACAATTTGAAGCAATCAACAAAAAGCTAGATAATATGAGTGTTTCAGCCATGAAGATTCAAAATTTGATATGTGATTTTTGCGGTGGAGGACATGTTAGCACAGAGTGTCAGGTAGGTAATACTTTCAAACAATCTAGTGAAAATTCTAATTTTGTTTGGAATTTTAACAGGTCACAGAATAATCCCTACTCCAACACGTACAATCCGGAATGGCGTAATTATCCAAATTTTTCATGGAATAATCAGAATGTGATGAGACCACAGGGATTCAAACAATCAGAAGAGACAAAGTCAAATTTGGAAGATATAATCACTAAACTTGCTAATACGACTCATAACTTCATCAAAAGCATGAATGTGAGATTTCAAAACCAAGAGGCTTCAATCAAAAATTTGGAGATGCAAGTGGATCAGTTAGCAAGCATGATGTCAGGTAGACAACAGGGTTCTTTGCTGAGCAACACAGAAAAATCCAATTGAAAACATAAAGACTATTACCCTGAGAAGTGGTAAACAAGTGGGAGAAGAAGAGGTTTTCAAAGACAAGGAAGGGGTAATCAATAAACAATCAAAGAAGACAAGTAAGAGTAAACTTTTTCCAGATAATCCCAAGCCATATGTGCCGCAAATTCCATTCCCTCAGTGACTCCAGCAGCATAAAATAGATAAGCAATTTTCTAAATTTCTTGATGTATTTAAAAAAATTACACATTAACATTCCTATTGCAGACACTTTAGCGCAAATGCCTAATTATGCAAAAAAATTTAAGGAGATTTTGGCAAAAAAAAAGGAAACTGGAGGATTATGAAACTGTGAAGTTAAACGAGGAGTGTTCAGCCATTCTACAAAACAAATTACCTCCGAGATTAAAAGATCCAGGGAGTTTTACTATTCCTTGCACTATTGGGGATTCTTACTTTGAAAAAGCATTATGTGATTTAGGTGCAAGTATCAATCTGATGCCTTATTCAGTTTTCAAGAAATTAGGATTGAGCAAGGTAAAAGCAACCACAGTGTCACTTCAACTGGCTAATCGATCAATTAAATATCCGAGAGGTATTATGGACGATGTTTTGGTAAAAGTTGACAAATTTACTTTTCCTGCAGATTTCATAGTTCTTGACATGGAGGAAGATTTTGAGATACCACTTATCTTAGGTCAACTTTTTCTAGCAACAGGAAGAGCTCTTATTGATGTACAACAAGGGAAGTTAATTCTTAGAGTTCAAGATGATCTCGTTTCATTTAATGTTTTTAAAGCAATGAATTATCCATATGATTATAAGTTGAGACAGTTGACAAGTTGGTGGATAAGGTTTTTCAGGAAAATATTTTTAAAGATCCACATGAAACATGTCCGATTCAACGAAAGGATAAAGATATTCAGAATGAGGAGATAACGGAGTACGCAAATTTTATGGAGGCAATTCCACCATATTCAAGGCAAAAGGCAATTAAATTTGAGAAGTTGGGACAACACATTACAAAGCCTAAATCATCAATTGAAGAGCCTCCAATTCTTAAACTCAAACCCTTACCTTCTCGTTTGAAATATGCTTATTTAGATTGAGTTTCTTCTTTACCGGTAATTATATCTTCTTCTTTAACAGATTTGATGGAGGAGAAACTGCTCCGAGTATTAAGAGAGAATAAATGTGCAATTGGATGGAAAATAACTGATATCAAGGGAATTAGTCCTTCAATTTGCATGTACAAAATTTTGATGGAGGAACAATATTAACCCACTATCCAACCTCAGAGACATTTGAACCCAAAGATGCAAGAAGTAGTGAAAACTAAGGTAATTAAGCTACTTGATGCAGGTATTATCTATCCTATCTCTGATAGTTCTTGGGTAAGTCCTGTACAAATTGTGCCAAAGAAATGTGGTATGACTATTCAGAAAAATGACAACAATGAATTGATTCCAACAAGAACAGTTACTGGGTGGCATGTGTGTATGGATTATAGAAAATTGAATGATGCCACTAGAAAAGATCACTTTCCTTTACCATTTATTAATCAGATATTAGAAAGACTTGCAGGGCATGAGTTTTATTGCTTTCTTGATAGATATTCGGGGTATAATCAGATTCCTATTACACTAGAAGATCAAGAGAAAACGACTTTCACTTGTCCTTATGGTACTTTTGCTTTTAGAAAAATGCCATTTGGTCTTTGTAATGCACCAGCTACTTTTCAAAGATGCATGATGGCTATTTTTTCTAATATGGTTGAAAAATATAATGAGATTTTCATGGATGATTTTTCCGTTTTTGGCTTATCATTTGATTCTTGTTTAAATAATTTGGTTTTCGTCTTACAAAGATGTAAGGAGACTAACCTTATTTTGAATTGGGAGAAGTGTCACTTTGTGGTGCAGGAAGGAATAGTGCTCGGGCATAAAATTTCTCAAAACGGAATAGAAGTCAATCGAGCCAAAGTGGAAATCATTGCAAAATTACCTCCGCTAACATCTGTGAAACTTGTCAAAGGATTTTTGGGGCATGCGGAATTTTACAGGTGATTTATAAAAGATTTTTCAAAAATTGCTAAATCTCTTTCTAATCTTTTGGAAAAAGATGATCCTTTTAATTTTTCTGTTGAATGCATGCAGGCTTTTAACACTTCAAAGGAAAAGTTAATATTAGCATCAATTATGGCAGCACCAAATTGGAATTTACCTTTTGAGTTGATGTCTGATGCCAGCGATTCTGCAGTAGGAGCTATTTTGGGATAAAGGAAGAATAAAATTTTTCAAACCATATACTATGCCAGTCGAACCTTGTCGATGCACAATTGAATTATTCAACAACAGAAAATGAACTTTTGGTGGTAGTATTTGCTTTTGATAAATTTCGTTCTTATTTAATTGGTTCAAAAGTTATAGTTTATTCTGACCACTCTGCTCTTAAGTATTTGCTTGAAAAGAAAGAATCAAAACCCAGGTTGATCAGGTGAATTCTATTGCTGCAAGAATTTGATTTGGAAATCAAAGATAAGAAAAGAACTGAAAATCTAATTGCATACCACTTATCAAGAATTCCAAATTCAAAGGAAGAGGTAAGACCAATTTTGGAAGAGTTCCCTAATGAGAAAAACTTTTCTATCAAGTCCACAAAAATTCCTTATTACGCCGACTTTGTAAATTATTTGGTAAGTAATGTTCTTCCTCCTAAATTATCGTATCAACAGAAGAAAAAATTCTTTTCTAATGTTAAAAATTATTTTGGGAAGAACATTTCTTATTTAAAGTATGCGCAAACCAAGTCATAAGGAGATGTGTTCCAGACGAAGAGAAGGCAAACACTCTACATCATTGTCATGATAGAGTGGTAGGTGGCCATTTTGGTTCCACCAAAACTGTAGCTAAGATTTTACAATTTGGATTTTATTGGCCTACACTTTTTAAAGATGCATACTCCTATGTAACTTCATGTGATAGGTGTCAGAGAATTGGAAATATTTCAAGAAACAATTAGATGCCTTTAAATAACATTATTGTGCGTGAATTATTTGATGTTTGGGGTATTGATTTCATGGGACCCTTTACACCTTCTTATGGAAATTTATACATTTTAATGGTTGTGGAGTATGTGTCTAAGTGGGTAGAAGCTGTAGCATTGACAACTAAAAATGCTAAGGTTGTGGTCAAATTTTTAAAGAAAAATATTTTTACCCGATTCAACACTCCTAAGGCAATCATAAGTGATACGAGGACACATTTTTACAACAAACAATTTGAGGCACTTTTGAGTAAGTATGGAGTCACGCATAAGGTTACAACCCCTTATCATCCTCAGACTAGTGGTCAAGTAGAGATTTCAAATAAGGAAATCAAGAGAATTCTAGAAAAAAAACAGTGAATGCCTTTAGGAAAAATTGGTCAATAAAACTTGATAATGCACTTTGGGCCTATAAGACAACATTCAAAACTCTAATTGGGATGTTTCCTTTTAGGCTAATGTTTGGGAAAGCTTGTCACTTACCAGTGGAATTAGAGCATAAAGCATATTGGGCTTTGAAATTTCCGAATTTTGACATGCAGTCTGCAGGTGAAGAAAGATTATTGCAACTGAATGAATTGGAGAAATTTTGCAATGAGGCCTATGAAAATTCTAAGTTGTACAAGGAGCGTACAAAAAGATGGCATGACAAGCACATATTCATAAGAGAGTTTAAAATTGGTTAAAAAGTCTTACTTTATAACTCTCGTCTTAAACTTTTTCTAGGAAAGTTGCGGTCTCAATGATCTGGTCCTTTTACAGTTACACAGGTATTCCTATATGGAACAATTGAAGTTGCGCATGACACTGAGGGCACATTTAAAGTGAACGGTCAACGTTTGAAGCCCTACGTTGAAGGTGGTTACAACAAGCAGAAGACCACTATTGAACTTCATCCTCCAAAATAGTGACATCGAGATAGTTTAGCTGAAAACTATAAAGCAAGCGCTTCTTGGGAGGCAACCCAAGCATTTTAATTATGTTTTTATTTATTTATTATTGAGTTTATGTTTTAAAAAAAAAAAGATTAACTTTTCTCTATTTTATCCAAGTTAATTTTTAGAGATCACATTTCAAGAGTTTAATCATCAAGATCATCTATGGACTTATTCTACAACCAAGGGAGTTTTCTTCTTCCTATTCTATTTTTCACATTGAGGACAATGCTTCATTTAAGTTTGGGGGAGACAAATTTTTTGCTAAATTTTTTTTTTTTATCATGATTGCATTCCGGGTTGTGAATTTTTATGATTCTTAGGAAAATTTAAATTTTATTTAAACTTGCAATTGATGTGTGAGTTAATCTTAATTCTAATTATGTTGATCCACTTATTGAGCCCTAAAAGTCCTTAATTTTTTAATTATGTCTAAATCTAGAGAACATTCATGTGAAGTATGTGATTTTCTTAAATCTCACACAAATCTTAAAATTTGTTTGATTTTCTCTTGAGGCGAAATCCTAAGCTAAATATAACTGAGAAAATGATTTAAGCAATTTTTATTTATCCCTAATCACCCCGTTGAGCCTTAATTATTACCCAATTTTTCATTGGCACCCATATATGTTTCGCCTAGCCGTTATCAAACTATATCCTTATCACATGCCCTATGAACACGTTGATTTTTTTTGTTCTAAAAAATTATTTGAGCTTGATAGAAATTTGGGAGGAATAATGGAGTAAAAAAAAAAAAAAAAAAGAAAGTGATTGCAATGGTTGTTTGGGGTGTATTGAAACAAAAAAAAAAAAATTGCTTTTTATGGTTCCCTATCCAACTTTCAATTGAGTGAGCCTTTTGGATACTCAATGGGTTGGAAATTTTCATGCTATATTAGGAGGGACTTTGGGAGAAACTCCACCATAAAGTAATTCAAAAAAAAAAAGGGAATGATGATATATGGTGGCAGAAAAATTATTTTGAAAGAGTGAAATTGGATAGTGACATTAGCTCTAATTAGATTCTAGAAATCAACGTGTTGGTGGGTGATTTGAGCTTAAAATTACCGTTATCTCACCTTTAGCCTAGCCTTACATTACAACCCGAGAAAAGTCCTATTGATTTTTGGTTTGATAATTAGCTTACATTAGTGGAGAGAGGAATAAAAAGCAAACCTATGAGATTTGATCATAATTATTGAGAATTTTTGAGAGGTTGCATATCAATGTGAATTTATCTGGGTTGCATATAATTCGAAAAAGATGAGGACTCTCACACACACACTTGGATCACATAGTTAGAATTGGTCTGAACTTATAAATTGATTTCAATATTTGGATGAAATTTGTATTTTTATTTAAATTGTGAATTTGAGCAATTATGGAAAGATGTCATGGAGAAGGTTGTTAGCTTGAGTATGTATTGTATCTTGATTTTGCTCGAGAACTAGCAAAATGTTAAGTTTGGGGGTTTGATAACTCTATAAAAATAGAGTCATTTTACCTATTTTATGCAATAATTAATGCAATATCTATGAGAAAATATTTGGATTTTCTTCTGATTATTTGAATTTTCCTTGTTTATGCAGAATAATGAGATATGGAGAAGATAAAGAAAAGAATGGCAACTATCGGAATTCAAATAAAAGCAGCAGTGGAAGATGGACATCAAATCAGGAAATTCTTGATTTTGTTCCCTAATGTTATCTGCAAGCGTTGGAAGATAGATATTTTGGATCTCCTATAAATAGGAGAACACAAAAAGAGCACTGAGGGTTTTTTTGTTAAATCGTTTTTCATTCTTCCGAGAGTTTTTTTCAAGTATTTTGAAGAGAAGACAAAAATAGTGACAAAATTCTTGTCATTTGATTCAAGATGCTGGGTTTGATCTATATTTTTATTTTTTCTTCTACTATATTCTAATTTTTTTGTTGTTAGGCTACGATGTAGCCTAACCATGATGATGTGAATTTCATGATTTTTATGTTTTACAATTGATCATTCATGTGAGTTATATATTATTGTGCTTAATGCTTTTGAGTGACTAGCCACCACTTGAATGATCTGATGTGCATGTTTGAGACTAAGAAGTGATAATATGCAATTGCTCATTATAATGTATAACCATGAATTAAACGTGAATAGATAAATACCGCGTTATTTGTGTAGCTTTCGATGATAAAGTGAACCAAAAGACTCATTATAAGTCGGGAATATTCATAGTTTTTAATACACTTATGCTTATTTTAATTCACATAGAGATATGGTGGATTAATAAGCTGAGTAGGTTTGTTATACCTAGAGATAGGATAGTAAATAGATTATGAAATTCCGCTATCACATGTTTGATATTGTTCTTATATTCACAACAATATGAAATTCATATCTAGTAGTTATGGTGAAATCGGATACTCTAACATATTTATCCAATCGATTTACTGCATTTAATCTACAAATTTCGTTTTTAATTTATTCTTAATTATATTTTGATATGTTAGATAAATTTTAGAATTAGTCTATTTTAGTATTTAATTGGTTTATTAATCATCGATCTTCATGGGACGATACTTTTTCTCATCATTATATTACTTGTTCGACATGTGCACTTGCGTTTATAATTTTATGAACATCGTGGTTAATTAAGCTAATCCAACTTAATTAACCTAACCATGGTTAACTAATCTAACCAAGGCTAACTAACCTAACCAAGCTAGTTAACACTAATCTAGGATTAACTAAACTAATCCTCATTAGCACTAATCTAACCCCCTAAGCGTAATTAATAGCCTAATCTAGGATTAGGAAGTTAACTCACTGGATTAAGACGGCGGCGGGCTCACAGCGACGGCAATGCGATGGTGGCGAAAACTCGAGACAACTGCAGCTTGCACGGAGGCTCAACGGCGACTATGGCTGCCCTATAAGGTTCTTGGCCTAGGGTGGGGACTTGGCTGCTGGAAGGCTGGTTAGTGGAGGTGAGGATAGCGGCTAGACGATGTGGCGATGTTGGAGTGGAGACGTGGCCGCTCGGTGCTAGTGGTGCAACTGGGTGGCTGAAGCTAACGGTTGACTGAGGTTGCGGGAGGAGCCGCTAGACTACTCGATGGGGGCTGCGGCTGGTGTTGGTGGACTAGCTAGAGCTACTGGGTGGACGAACGGGTGGTGAGGGCTAAATGGTGGAGGGCTGCGGTCGGTGTTGTTGGTGGAGGCGTGAGGGATGGCACAACAAGATGAAGGGAAAAGCTGGAGTTGGATGGTGCGGCAGCAAGGGAGAAATGAAGAAGAAGAAGAAGAAGAAGCTAGAGGAAAAGGAAGGAAGGAAAAGGGGTTGGTCGGCTGAGGCAATGGAGTTCACGCATGCATGAGGGGGAGGGAAAGAGAAGAAGAAAGGAAGAAAGAGAGAAATTAGGGAAAGAAAGTCAAGTGGACCACCAATAGGAAGCTTAGCCAAATATCTAAGTACTCATTGCAAATGCCCCAAAGTCTTCATGCCCATAAGTCAACAGCCCACCCAATTAGAAATTAGCTCTAATTTCTCACAAATAAACCATTTTTGGGCAACAAAATCCCTTTTTTCCTCTTGATCCGAATTTCCCTTAATTTTCTTGTTTGTCCGAAAATCGATTTTCCGCAAAATTTTCAGACTGGATGAAAATTCTTTGAAAGATGAGACAACGTCCTATAAATGAATCATGACACGCTCAAACATCTGACACCAAATTCAATTTCGTGGTTAAAATCGACCGAATGCGATTTTAGCGTGACTTAACATATTGGGTAACTTTTAGGGATTTTAGTACATTTGATCCATGGTTAATAATTTTCAATCCACGTTTGTACATCTCCAAATCGTAGATGACCCTCGGTTGTCATAAAATCACTAGATTTCAATTATGTGTCTCGAGTATAATATCGATAGAAAATTAGGTTATTGCTATTCGACGCGAATTTTGCAATCATGCGGAACCACCCATAATTTGACTACGTGATTCCATCGAATCGACTTATACTCATTCTCTAATGATTTATAACGGTGTCGTATTGACTCTTACCGATTTTTATGGTCAAGCATTCAATTTCCAATTGAATTCTCTAGTCTGTTGTGTTTATATGCCTTAACGGCCTCACCTAATAGATTAGTTAACTCATGAGTGGCCAGCTCTAAATAAAATAACCATAAGCACATCGACGAAATAATCATTTCATATATCAAAATCATGGGCCAAATTTCAAGATGTCACATAAATGACCCGCCGACGGTTCACTCAAATTGATTAATTGTTTGCGAAATAAGGGCCGAAGGCCTGCCTGCATGTTTAATTCTTGCTAATGCTTGTGGATGTTAGATATATGTTAGGTGTGATGCCTAATTCCATGGGTAGATCTTGGGATTCACCTAGAATACATCCTAGGGACTTATAAATGTTAGTGGCTATGCGAGAACACATATGGTCACTAATAACTATAAGTCATAAAAATGAATTAGGTAGGTATCTAGAAGGACCAATACATGAATTACAAAAGCCGACCACGAGGCCCTATTTGTTCATTTGTGTACATGATTCCCTTATTTCATTTGATTGATTGATTCTCATGCTTTTTGTTTGTTATGTCGTGAACGATTATTTCTTTCTATTGTATGTACTTAGTTTTAGCTCTTAGTTTAGAATTAGACTAGGCCCTTAGAAGTGGAAGCTCATCAAGACATGAAGATGGCGAAGGTCGATGTCCATTCTAACCATCATTGTTGGCTCCTACAATTCCCTGGTGGTGTAGCTAAAGTGGTGTAGAGGAACAGGGTAAGTTATGGGGTGAAAGTGAAAGAACAAGTGGAGCCTTTCTCTTTCTCTCTGTTCTTTTCTCTTCCCCCAGTCAAAGTTACTCTCTCTCTTTGGCGGTGATTTTTTTTTTTTTTGTTGACTCAACATCTCACTTCATGCTAGCTGGGATGTGGCATGATGTTGTGCCTAAAGCAACATCATGGAGAAGATTCAAGAGTCTTCGTGTGTGATGGAGGAAATTCAAGAGTCTTTGGTTTTTTTTTGGTTATTTCTTTAAAGGGCCATTACCTTGGAAATTCTTGAAATTACTGGGATATTTAGATCATAATAGTTTGTTGATGATGAGGTAGTGGCAATAACTCGGTGATATAGATGCATCCTCGGATGAGGTGAAAATGGCGTTGCTTGGTGATGACGTTGTGAGGATGCGAACAGCATAGTCCGATGGCAAGCTCACTAACGTAGCATGGACCATCAAGCATTCAAGGCTCGCTATTTTATCGAGCGAAAAATGCGGATGTCATAGGGTATGAGGTTCGAGAATAAGCAAGAACTTGCTATGTGATCGTCGAGGTTCCATGGATTTGTCGTTGTTAATGGATGCGATTTGTCTAAATGATGGGTAGGCCTCTGGCAATGGCCAGACTCTGGGTGCGTTTGGGAACGCTTTTGGAGAAAGTCCTTAGGAAAATGCAAAGACCTTTGAGTTAAATGTATTTTCAAAAATGCAAAGTGTGTTTGGTAAAATGGTAGTTTGAAAGCCCATTTGAAGTACCTTTGAGTAAAATGGTGTTTTGGAGAATTATATTTACAAAGCGCTTTGGTGATAAAAAAAATTATTAAAAGAAAAATAAATAAAAAATTGACCGGAAGGGCAGATGGACGGGAAGGGCAGGTGGCCGCTAGATGTCCACTAAAGACCATCGGCAAGGATCGCCGGACGTTGGGCGACCATTGAAGACCACCGGTGAGGGTCCCCAGACGTCGAGCGACCAGTGAAGACTATCACAGAGGGTTGTCGGACGTCGGGCGACCACCGAAAACCATCGGCAAGGGTCTCCGGACATCGGGCGACCTCGCCGCCCCCGGATCTGGGTCGCGGTGAGGTCGCGCGACCTCCGCAACCAAGATCCGGGTGTGGCGAGGTCGCGGGAGGACCTCGCCGCACTTGAATCTAGGTCGCGGCAAGGTCGGCGACCCAAACCTCTCCGCGACCCACGGCGATCGCCGCGACCCAGACAGGGCGACGGTTGCACCACTCCCCAACGACGGTCGCCTGGGCCACCGCAACCATGCCAAGCCGTCGGCGATCGCTCCCTCACAGCTTCGAGGAATACGTCGTCGGCCTTCAACGGAGAAGAAGATGAACAGTACAATAAGGAGGGCAAAACCAGAAAAATTGAGAGTAGGTAAGAATAGTTTTGGAAGAAAATAAAATAAAATAAAATAAAATAAAATAAAATAAAATAAAATAAAAAAAGTGAACAGTGCCACTTGTATGCCGAGAAAGCTGAAAGCCCAAGGCACCCCTTCACCTGCCTTAGGCTTTCAGCCTTGAGAAGGCCAGCTTTGGCCTAATGGAAATTCTAAAGTTGTTCCCAAACACTCCAGCTTTAGTCCAAGTACCTTTAGAAGCCCAAAGTCCTTTGCAAAGTTGATTCCAAACGCACCCTCTCTCTCTCTCTCTCTCTCTCTCTCTCTCGGCCAAGCCAGCAAAACAACCACTCTCCCAAGCTGCCTCTCTCCCTTTTATCTACTCTCCCTCTCTCCAAGGACAACGCTAGCTGGTGCTGGCGGAGCTGTACTGACCGATGTTGCCCGACATTCTCCACAACTCATCCTCGTCACACCGTCCTTCCCCAGCCAACGTTTCTCATCCTTATCTTTGAGCTGTCATCCAAAGTGAGAGAGGAGAAAAAAGAGAAACGTGTCACGCAAGGGGGGGAGGAGGAAAAGAAGCAAAAAGGAGAAGGGACCGGGCAGGCCCAGCCTCTACCGGCCTCTATTCGATTCTCTTCTCTTTTTAAAATCATTTTTTAATAATAATTTTTTGATTTTTTTAAAATGTTCCATAATTAACACTAGTGGTGTATTCCTGAATTCTATATGTGATCCAATTTTAATGAAAATTATTTTGGTTTAGAGGTTAAAATTAATCCCTAATTCTCTATACGATTAAATCTTAAATAAAAGGCAAAATTTAGGTTTCAACGATTGCTAATTGTTCTAAAAGTTTAAGGTGTTAGATAAAGACACATGTTATTCTTTAAATCTTCTAATAACGCTAAAGGACAAAACCCTGAGACTCTCAATATGGGATAAGCTAAAGTGAGTAATATCTTGAATTGGTGAGTTTAGAGGTGTCACTAAAACACAGCACATAAAAAAACTTGCTGGAGTCCTCACAGATTTGCACCTTGAAGTTGAAATCAATGGAGGAGAGAGAGGGTATTGGCATAGTGCTTGAACTTTGAAGAGAAAAAAAGGAAGCAAAACAAAAAGCAAAAATAAAAAAAATAAAATAAAAAACACCTATTCAACTTACTTATTTATAAATAATTTAAATTTAACGCTCTCTTTTCTCCTCATAAAGAGGAAATTCTCTTCGACTAGATTAGGTTGGTGTTGCATACATGTATGTAATCTCTAATTAAACTTAAATAAACATACAAGAAAATCCAACCAAAATAAGGGCTAGTCTACCAGCCTCTCTCCTCCGTCTCTCCCTCACCTCCATTTTTCCATCGCGTTGCTGCCCCATGGTAACCAAGTAGTCAACGTCATATGCAGGCTTAGATAGTAATTGCCATTACAGAGCCTATAACCTAATAGTACCAACATAGACATGCGACACGACACACCAACACGTCGCTTATCAAAAAATAGAAAATTCCAACACATTAAGATATGTTATATATTAAATTATTGTTTTTATGATTATTTCAATTAAATTAATCTGATTCAAATTCACAAGTAATTAAATAATCAAAAAGGCCTAGAATGAATTTACACTAAAAACATTAATTCATCATTTATTAATATCTTTCATTATTTCAATTTAACAAATTCAACTCTATTCCAATAATGAAAAAAAATAAGTAATTCACATTCTAGACTCGTGTGTCAAACATGACGGAAGAGGAGAAAAAAAAAACTTGGGCAGTAAATTATGTATCACAGGAAGTAAGAGTGAGAAGAGAAGAGAATATTAGGATTTTCTTCTTTCCCCATTCATTATTTTTATTTTTATTTTTACATAACTACAGTTTAACTCCTCATCTATTCAAAATTTTTAAAATTGACCACACGTGTCAGAATCTCGTGTCGAAATCTCGACTTGAGTGTCGGAGATGGTGTCAAATTTCTTAACACGTGTTGATTGAGTGTCGAAGAGTGTCCAGAGTGTTGAAAAGTGTTGGACATGTGTCAAAATGTCCAATATAACATGAAAGCTCTCAAAGAGTATCATTGCTTCCTAACTTATAACTATATTCACCATCACCTCACTTGGTTGCCATATCCTTAGATCTAGCTCGACCTAAATGTGGTGCACCTCCAATGGCTCAGTCTTCAAATCGAGATATATCTGAGGTTATCGATGTCGGGAATATCAGGGATCAACCCACGTGGCTTGGCCACCATGGCCTCATATCTAGGAAACCAGATATAGTGCTCCTTTGGTGATTCAGCCTCCAATTGAGGTCAATATGAGGTTATCGATGCCTAGATAAAAGGAGGATTAGTGAAGTAGCAGAGATGAACACTCCGATAGTATGCTGGGGCTAGCGATGACACCGATGGATGAGGAAGGTGTGGTGGCATGGAGGGATTGGCGTCGGGGTTTGCTATTTCTCAGAGAATAGAATTGCAGAGAAGTTTTCTCCTTTTTTTCTTTTTCTTTTTTTTTATAGACAAATTAAACACGAGTCCGTATTGTGAAGAAAAACTTCTACAAGGTAGACATATCTACTCTTGTTTTGATGGTTAGCGGGAAAGCGGGTTGTTACAACCTTCATATCAAGAGTAAATAAGACCGTTTGTGCAAAATTTTGTCTACACTAATTGTTTATGTTATAATTACTCTTTTTTAAGTGAGACTCCTGTTTAAAACGTACGGGAATTTCCTATACCTAAAAAATTCCAAAATCACTGACGAGAGACTGAGAGGACAATTTCTTCCAATCAAATAAGAGAAAATTATGGCAAAAGACTTTTTTTTTTTTTTTGTGTTGCATTAGTGATGTCTCGGCTCTTATTACTTATTTATTGATACCATAGGCTCAAGGTATTCCAACTTTATTAATACTAGCAAGATGTCAGTGCGCTGCACATTTTTAAGATTGTATTCTTTTATGATTTTGTAAAAGTTGGTCGGTCAATCTTTTTGCGTTGATGGTTATTTCAACTTAATTATTGAATACACTGAATATTGATTGGTATTTGTCCTCATCACTTTGCAAAAAGTTCCTTACGTTTCTTTAAATGAGCCCGAACACATATACATTTATTTGATATTTCCTGGCAAAACAACACTTGTGATGAAAATTGACAACATGAAGTCTTAGCTATTTATCCCAACTTTCTTATGATGCAATACCCCAAAACATATTTTTCTTTTATAAATTTTCTGAATTCATAGGTCAACTTTTTCGTGGATTTGCTTGTATTTATTTTTTATCACTTTATGATGTTTATTCATTTGTAAATATGAACTATTGATATTTTGTGGCAATGGATAACATTATTATCGATACTTCAGTACAAATTAAAAATATATTAAACATTATCTCATTAGAATTATTTGTGATTATGCATTTGAACATAAAATTATCATTTATTATGGATTCTGTCATATTTAATGAAATACGAAAAATTGTGTAATATATTAAAAACATATATTTTCCTAATGACATTATGAAATGATGGATTTTTAGTCAATAAATTTCTTTTGTTGATATCCTAATATTTCATTTGTATGTAAAATCACCGAGTGATTTCAAAAATTCCTCTAATGTCATTTATTCGTCAAATATGAGCTATTGTTATATATATATGTTTCTCTTTTATGATAGTCTAGCATCATTTATTTATGAAATCATCCTGTTGTATTGTGTTCCATATTCTATTCGACTTTCTTTCACAATTAGACCAATTGCAAAATGATAAGAGTTATCTCAAATTATGCATTTAGTTATATGGGTCATCAAATTTTGGTTTATATTTAGTCATCATATATTGCACAATCATGTGATATGACCCATTAAGTTTATACTACCTAGTTTTGTGATGATATGTTCTTTTCTTTTATTAGATAGCATATATTTTGTCGGTTTGATGGTATCCATTTATCTGTAAGAGATGAGCTATAATTTTTCAGTGATGAATATTTTTCATAAATACTCTAACATCATTTGTTTAGTAAATAGAAGATATCATGTTATATAACTTTTTTTATTATCCTCTAACCTCTTATATTTATGAAACATGCACTATCATGTTATAGAGCTCTTTAAAAGGTTTAAAATTGAATTGGTATAAGTGCCATAAATTTAGGACTTTTTTTGTAATTTTTCCTTTTACATTATGTACTCTAAATTGTCATGAAATTGATCTTCCAAAGTTATGGAGCACCTATGTGACATCCCAAATTTTCAACCCTGTCTTCTGCTGAATAAATCGGGCATTTCATTAACGCGTCTATAGGGTTATTCTCAGAGCCGATCACTCTCGAGATAACTAGACTACCTGGGGAAATTATTAAGGAATTTTAAGGCAATAGACTTGAGAACTCGATCAGGAATCGACTTCTTGACCGTGTCCATCTTTAGAGGTCACTACGGCACAGTTAAAAATCGATTTGAAATCGGAGATAGACTGGATCGATAGAGATATGTGACTAATCGTGGGTGACACCACTGAATTAGAAAATTCTCGTCGGCCAACACTAGACTGATTTTCTTATTGTTTTGGTACCCTGTGTCCGTAATTGAATCCTCGAGATTTTCACGACAATCAAGAGTCGCCATTGAGTCGAGTGGGTTCATAGTGGCTCGAAGAAAATCGACCACGGGTCATTTGCCTTAAAAAGTTTTGAAAACTACCCGATAGTCTAGGTCACGCTAAAAACGCGCCGAATGAAAATTAACCGCCAATTCGAGTCCGATTTCAGAAATTGAAGTTTTGGCCATGTCACAATAAATTTTAGGAGCATCAACTCAGTCTCAGAAGATTTTTCGGAGATTCGGGAAATTTTACGGAAATTAGGTTCGGACGTCGCGGAAATCGGCAAAAGTTCAGATTGGCTAAATTAATGGGAAATTGGACTTTTAGACTGAGCCGTTGTGTGTCGGGGATTTATAGAAAATCATTTGGGATTTTTCTACATCGAAATTGGATCTCAATTTGGGAATTTATTGGAGAAATTGAAGTTCAAATGGTGAAATTCGTATCACCCCCTCACCCTAGCATTATTGGACTAGTTGAGAGGTTATGGGGGTCATTTGGATGGTCTAATGAAGGCCAAGTGTTTTTACTTGGCTAAGAGTGATTCATGGAAGATATTATTGCAAAATATCAAGCTAAGGCCCACCTCTCCCTCATCCTCTCCATCTTGTTGCCGTGAGCTGCTTCTCTTCCTTTCCATCTTCTTCTTCACGCGAGCTCTCTCTCCACCAGCTTTTTTCCTTCATTTTCGGTGGACGAGCTGCTATGATCTTCCTCTCAATTTGTTGTTTTGAAGACCGCACGCCCCTGCTCCACTACACTTTGTCTTCCACGGTCAATTCCCTAAGAAGTCTTCAACTGATGCAATTTGGTTGACCCCGCAAGCCAACGAAGCCCACGTCTCCCTCTCTCGCTGCCATCCTCGTCCAGGCGTCTTCGGTAGTCAACCAACGGAGCCATCTTTGGCCAAAGCAGCATCCCATCTCCACTACTTCTTGTCGCCAGCAGCAGAGTCTCCCGAAACCAGCGTTCTTCACTCCGCGCGGCAAGAATTTTTGCTGCCAGCTCGTGTCTCCTTCGTGCGCAGCTCCATCATCCACCGAAGAAGAAATCTCCACGCCAGCTTCCATCTTCAGTCTTCCCCAGTGCATGCCCTCAGCTCCACGCTAGCACACCAGTCAACGGTGCCCTCTCCTCCACCGTTTGTTGACCGAAGTCTGCACGCCTCAGCCGCCCATGAAGACGAAACCTAGTTGCTAGCCTCGCCAAAGCTGCCACGTTCCAGTCCACGCTGCATCTCTCGGTCAATTTGCTGACTGTGAACTCCATGTTTAGTCGTCCATGAAGCCACCGACTGAAGCAACTCTCTCCAGCGAAGCCTCAAGCCAGCTGCCGTCCAAGCCGCACGTTCCCCTCGTCCGTGTATTTTCAGCCCAAGACCAGGTTCCACGCCCAGCGAAGCCCATCTCCAGTCGAACTTGCTTCAGCCCATCTTCAGAGGCACTTCCAGCCCAGCATCAATTGGATTGGAAGCCCAGCAATTTCAAATTTTTGGGCCCAGCAAAGACAGGCCCAATTCAGTTTTATTTCAAGCCCATTTTCAGCAATTGTAGTCTTCAAACCCAGTTTTTGAAGCCCAATTGCAGCTAGGCCCAAGTCCAAGAGCAAGCCCATTTCAGTGCAAGGACAAATCTCATTTGGGCTGAGATTTGTCGGGCCAAGGTCAAGGCCCGGTCCAAGTTTGCCGGTGTCGTCGAAAGTTCGATTTCGGCCGCCGTCGCCGTCGCAGTGATCCGGTCTTTGCTCATATCAAGTGAGTTTTACTCACTAATGCTTTATTAATTTGCTAATTATGCCTTAGGGTTGGTTAGATGTAATTACATGCACTTAGGTGGTTAGATTAGGTTAGAGTAATTAAATTAGTGACTTGAGGATGCATGTTAGGTGGTTAGCTATAGCTATTAGGGAGTAGAAATGCTCTATTATTTATTGAATGTATATCGGGATTTTTCCCGACCGTTTCGGGCTCCAATAAGGCAATATGGGCCTAAATTGGATTTTTAATATTTATTTATTTATTTTTCGAAATTAATTATTTAATTATTTATTTTTCCGGAAATTCAACCGGGATGGCCGGTGACCGGAATTTCGTCCGATTGTCGTGGTGCAGTCCGTTTATTTAATTGAGCTTCAATTTTTATGGAATTGATTTAAATTGTGAAATTTAAGGAATTGTCCTAAATTGTTTGTTATTCAGTATTTGATTGGTAATGGCCGAGCATGGGTATATAGCGCCAGTACGTTGATGGGCTATATAGTAGAGAGAATGGTGAGAGCTAACTGAGAATGTTATTGGCTAAGACCAATCAGGTACGATGTTATTGGACATACGTGGTTCGGTGATTGGAAGTATCACTAGCGAAAACGGCGCCTTAAAGAACGCACGTAAATGACTTATAGACAAACGTGGTTCGGTGATTAAGGAAATATCACTGGTGAAAATGACGCCTTAAAGAACTCACGATGTTGTCTATTGCCGATGTCACCTTGGCGAAAACGGCGCCCTAGAAAGGACACGTGGTTCGGTGATCGAGGATATCATTGGTGAAAACGGCGCCTTAAAGAACGCACGGTGTCGGTGATCGGTATGTCATTGGCGAAAACGACGCCCGAGAAACACATGTGATTTGATGAAATAGTACACCACTGGGAAATCATGGTATGAGTGGGAATGACCGAGAGAGGGTCTGATTGACATGTAATCGACTTAGTCGATTGACTAGTGCTTGATCGGAGATCGTGAATTGTTTGAATATCTGTGTTTAACCCTGAATTGCAGGTTGGAACGGAGGCCAAGGTAAGTCTTCTGACTGGTGTTGTGCTTAGGCAACCGTATGGCATATTAGTTTATTAATCGAGTCTTAGGGGGTAGGACTCGCTGAGACGTGGTCTCATTGGTTATTGAATAACCATTTCAGGACCCTGAGGAAAAGCTGAGGAGGAAGAACCTGAAGGGGAGAAAGTATTTTGAAGTAGAAGATGATCCAGAGAAGGATCTTGAGTACAACCCAGATGCGGATTGAGATCCCATCCCTTTTGTGAACCCTGTCTTAGTGTAGATAGGTGCTGAGACTTTTATGCTGTAAATAGTATTGTAATTATATTATGAGTTGTGCTGTTAATGAAAGTGTGGTTATGAATTTCAATATGAAAAATATGGCCTACTTTCCTATCCCATTGTTTTTTATCAGGGGATTTATAATCGCTTCCGCATGTGCTTAAAAAAAAAAAAAAAAAGAAAGGGTCGGCGATACATAGTCCCGGGATATCGCATTCTAAAATCGACCAAGTAGAAGGATGTGCGCGCGTCCGAGGATCGGGGCGTGACAACCTATGTCTGGTTGTGCGAGAATTTCCATATGGCATGCATAATTTAAAAAAAAAAAAAAGAATTTTCCTTTTTAATTTCACAGAGTTAATTATTTAGATGTGGTTTTTGTTTGGAAAGTGTAATTTCAAATAACAAATTTGATTTATATGTCAGTGCTGATTTTCCTAAAGCAATGAACGGCTTTATTTTTCACTAGAAGCAACAAACGGCTTGACTTACAGAGTTCATGAATCTTGGCTTCATTCAGACAACACACATTCGAGTGCAATACCAATGCTATCACCGCCACATCCACAATGGTGCCACCACCTTGATGCCGATGAAAAATTTAGCAAATCTAATAATTCATTCTAAAGATTTTAGCAAATTACAAAAAGAAGAAACAAAAAGAAGATTTTTCATGGGTAAAAAGAAGGGAACAAACAACTAGCATTGGAGATTCCATCATTTTGGGAGTTTTATCGTGCAGTTAGAATGTTAGATTTGACTAATAACTATTATTTATTTGAGTGAGTCCATCATTGCCACCCACCCATAGTGCTAGTGGGAGTGAAGCTTGGGGTAATTCTACATGTGGCGGATGAAGCAAGGCTGTCTAAGATCAAGAAGTGATTGAGGGATTTCGAATATGTGGCCAAAAAGTGTCCAGCTATATTAAGGGTGCACTACCACTCATTAGCCCATATAATCTAACATGCTATGCAAATATTTGGACGAGTCAAACCACAACTAGTGGTTCCACATTAGAACAGTTTATGCATCAATCAAATGCTTGTCTCATCAAGAAATTTGAAATTTAAACCATGGTTGCAAGATTGATTTTGGATGATTCATAATCTTTTATGGGGGGGAAGGGGGGGGGGTTGGTTTGTTCAATAAGCTTTGTCAAAATTTGGCCAACCAAAGGTTTTTGAAAAAAGGCACCTTGATCAACGGCTCCTCCAGCAACTATTGTCAAGCCTTTGCTGCAAACAGAGATCAAGATCACCCCCAATTATTTGTTGAATCGGACCTCATACTAGAATTTGACTGTCTTGTGCTTGTGGAGACGGTGAACAATCCTTCCTCAACGCCATGGGAGATACATGCTCTGATCGCTGAGGCTGCGGTGCTCCTCCGAGGGTTCCCAAACCTGTGACTCCAGCACTGCAGGTGCGAAGCAAACTCCATAGCTGATTGGACCACCAAGGCCCATGACCGCAACACTCTCTTCCCAAATTGGGCTTTTGCTCCTCCCCAAATCCTCTTGGATTTGCTATGTACCGAGGCCCTAACCAAGGGTTGTAGTTTTTTACCTACTTGAATGCAATACATTTGCCTTTTACGATAAAAAAAAAAAAAGGTTTTTGTAAAAGAAAACTATCAAGAAAGGAAAATTGCATTGCTGTCGTTTGTTTCTCTTTTTCATTTTCGATTGGCTACATAGCTGTAATTATGTTGGTTTTTTTTTTTTATGATGGGGAGAATAATAATAATCTGGGGCACAGTGATTGACAAATAGGCGGCAGAATGATCCACGAGAGAGAGAGAGATATGAGCAAGAGAAAATTCTGAATTGGGCCACGGAAGGCCTTTTAAACCCAAGGTCCATCACTATAATGAGGCCTGAAACTGTACATGTAATAGTAACAAAAGAAGAATTTAATTTTGCCTCCACCCTTCCCCCCCTTCCTTCGATCGGACCATGCGATTGTGATTGTCGGTCCGTCGCCGTCCTCGAGTAACACCGATGTGCTGGTCATCATTATAAGGGAACAACCATCACCACCATCGTCATTCTTGGGTTGGCGTTTCTTAATTCTTGTTTTCCTTTGTGCCCATTTGATTAAAATGATTAGAAACTAGGTATATCCAAGTTCATTAAGATTCATACAGGATTAGACTTAATTTTTTACACCTACTTCGATCAATTCGGTGAAGCTGGCACATATGTGTTGAAGATCCATAACACAAAATCCTCGGAATACACTCGCAAGGGAATTATAAGTCTGATGTGGGAAAGTAGATTATAAAAGGATTAGATATTCTTTTTATACTAGATTTTTCTACATTGACTCTGATATTTATGAAGCAGTAATGACCGTGATGTGATTTCCATTTTATTTCCGAAGCAAATGATGTGATTTGATGAGTCGAGTCGATGCCAAACCAGAGAATCACTCTTCTTCCTACTTGATTTTTTTTTTTCGGGTACAAAATTTGATTAGAACTACTTAACTTTGACTTTATAAAATTTTACAATAAGAAATAAAATCATGGATGAAACTTATGTAGATAGTTAGCTATAATTAAAAGTCAAATAAGATTTTTAGGGAAAATTACTAAAAAGTCATAAATCTATTGCAATTGTGTCAATTCAGTCCTAAACTTATTTTTTTGACAAATTGGGTCATAAATCATTTTACAATTATTCTCGATCAATCCATTTAGCCAAAATTGGCCGGCCGGCACTGACGTGGCAACCGACCAGCACTAGCGAGCTTTTTTAATAATATTTTTTTATTAATTTTTATTAATTTTTTCCTTTTTCCTCTTTTTTTTTTTCCCTCCTCCCCCTCCCCTCCTTCCTTTGGCTCCCGAAAAAAAACTCGCTAATGCCGATCGGCTACCACGTCAGTGCCAGCCAGTCAATTTTGGCTTGATGGACTGATCGAGAATAATTGTAAAAGGTTTATGACTCAACTGGTAAAAAAAAATAAGTTTATAACTAAATTGACACAATTGCAATAAGTTTAGGACTTTTTTGGTAATTTTCCCAAGATTTTTATGATCGTTACAATCAAGATATAATTATGTTCTTGATCCTTCTAACTTACGCTTGCTGTGCAATTAAGTCTTCGAGATTCTAATTTATGTGATTGAGTTGCTTGGTTACAATCAAGATATAATTATGTTCTTGATCCTTCTAACTTACGCTTGCTGTGCAATTAAGTCTTCGACATTCTAATTTATGTGATTGAGTTGCTTGGTTATTAATACACTTTAATTACATCAATTTGGCGAACTCCGCATTTATTAGGGTCTTTTAACAAGTGTCCACGGCAAGGAAAATGCTTGATTTCCATGCAGTGATTACACGCCACACTAGAGAAAGTGTGAAAAAAATGAGGTAAATTGGTTTTGCAAAAATAAAGTATGTAAGTGTCATTGAATAAAAATGAGATATGTCTTAGGTATTTTCCAAAAGGGACGCACTAATTTCACTCTTAAATTGGCTCTTACAGCCTAATGAAGTCAACGATAAAATACCCAAACAATGATATTGTTCATCCTCTTCCTTCGTTTTCTAGATTCTCCCTTGTTCATCGTTTTTTTTCTTTGTAACATTCATTAAAAAAAACAACTAGTTTTGGCTTCAGGTATATGCTTTCTGGTATTTCTACTATTCTTAGTAGAGTATGAACTAATGATGGCCGAAGTGCATGAATCGTTTTACAGCACATTGAACCCTTTGAAGTAGATCTATTTGTAGGACTTAATCAATTTTTATCTAATCTTTTTTCACTCATCTTACATCCATGAGAAAACTTTACAGGCCCCTTCGGAAACTATCTTTTGGAAACCCTAATTATTGCGAGTCTATTTTGCACACAAGCAAATCATTCATTACAATACCAGCGGCCACGTATCCCCTTATCTCTCTTGAGATCCTTGTGGCAATTATCTTAACTTCGCACCAAGTTCATCATCTAAGTCAACACCATAGGTGCACCGTGCTATCATATGAGCAAATCCAGAGACACCACTTAATTGGCAAGATCTCCATGACTAGCAAGCATCATTGTCCGTGCCGAGCCACGAGTCGCTAGTTGTTGCAGTCTGCTTTTCCATTGATTTCAATTAGTTGATTGCAATTGATAACCAATTTCTCACTCCCTCTGCTTGCACTGCCCTATGCTCGATGATGGAGGTTGTGGTCAAGTCAAAACCTCAATCCTAGGTTGATATGAGATTGCCCATCTCAAACAACCTCAATCCGAGCAATCGAGGCAACATGCACTTGGAGCCTGAAGCAGTGAGGGGTGACGGTCGAGGGAAAAGGTGCACACAAGTGGTGAGGAGAGCGAGAGAATGAATTAGATTTGAGGGCGAACATGTGAGCTGGGAGAGGCAAGTGACAAGTGATGTATGACGGCAACAATGTGCAAAGGCCAGCAATGGCAGCGTCCAGTGACCAAGAGGCAAGTCTGAGCAAGCCAAGTAATAGAGAAATGGGTCACAAGGATACTTTCATAACCTAATTTTCTACGGTGTATATGGAACCTATTTTGGGGTGGAATTAGCACAATAGTTTCCCGAAATATTATTTCTGCAAATTATTGCTCAATGCGTTGACGGTTGATATCTGTTAAAACGTGAAAGGAGATGGTACGGGATAGAGTACCACAATTTCCAGTCTCTCCCCACTAAACAAGTTTTCTTCTCGTCTTCTTTGTTTTTCATTTATTTAATTAAAGTTTTAGAAGAAGTTTTATTTTTGCCATAAGTTTCTTTTGACTTAAAATAGTCATGAGGGCAATTTCATCAACGTAGCTAAGTGTGTCAGTGACAAAAAGATTTCATTGCCCAAATAATTCAAGTCAAAGGGCTCAATCTCACAAACTAAAAATTCACGTAATCAATTGCACATAAGACATTAATTAGAAGAAAAATTAGAATTATCCCTTAAGTAATGATCTCATTTGATCTATTGAGATCACGAGACTCTGAAAACTCGTCCTGAGTCTCGCAATTTCTGTCACTAAATCATGATTTGGATCATTCTCCCACATACTCCTCATAAAGAAAAGTTCCATGAATCCTCCAGTTTCCTCAACTCTGCATGGGTGCAACAGTGTCTCTCCGCATGCTGACTGGAAATAAAGAAATAGTCAATTCCCAGAACTGTCCCCAACGTATCGGAGTAAATGAGACATTGAATATATTGGCAAGAAAGGAAATCAGAAGCTCATAGACACAAACTAAAAGGCATAAATGAAGGGAGGAGAAGAAGGTGGGGATTGATGTAGCATTTAACAGAAGCAACGCGATGGATGCTGAAAGAGCGAGGATGAAAAACAAGTTGGAGAGAGAGAGAGAGAGGGCTCTTTCAATTGAGTCCACCTGCCTCCTTTAATTCTTTCTTGAATTCAATTGAATGCTTTGAATTCAAGAACGAGCATTGAAGTTCTCTCTCTCTCTCTCTCTCTCTCTCTCTCTCTCTCTCTCTCTCTCTCTCTCTCGCTCTATTAAATGGGGTTGGTCCGTTTAGGATGTTGAAAGGAGGGATGCCTTGCGAATAACCCTAGATTATGTATAGATTCTTCGAGTCATTCTCTGTTAATCACGTACAAAGCAGAAACAACGGTGGTTAATTATGACCGGGCCAAGAGAAAAGTTATAAATTGTGTCATTAAGGGGTGTATCCATTTATTATCAAGGGACCCTCAACCATATTCCATTAGTCGGTGAAGAAGGAAGATTTCACTCTTCATAGTGAAAATCTCTTGTGAGTATGCTGGATCCATTTTCGAGTGTTGATTATTAACTTGATGAGCTCCTTTAGATTCTGATCTAATTGCGTTCATTTGATGTCTTTTTTTTTTTTTTTTTGCTTTGCTTAAGTCAAAGCTATTCATATCAATCAATCCTAGATAATTCTAATGTCTAGATAAATGTTGTCAGTTGTTTGTGAAAAATCAAAACAATTTTACTCTTGATGGATTATGATATATGGATCTTCATTTGATCCACTTCTAGTAAAGGATTAGTTTACACTTCCGCTATTGGCTATCTGACATGTCAGTAACTTCGGTCACACAATAATCTCTTAGTAAAATTTGACATTCTCATATCATTATTTAGAAATACGTGTCCTAAAAGAAGTCAGATACATTACGAAAGATCTATCTGACATGTCAGTAACTTCGGTCACACAATAATCTCTTAGTAAAATTTGACATTCTCATATCATTATTTAGAAATACGTGTCCTAAAAGAAGTCAGATACATTACGAAAGATCTAAAAGTATGTATTGACTTTTTGGGGAATTTTAGTTACTAATTACATAACAGCTCATGTAGCATTTGCCATGTTATCATAGTGTTCATAGTCAGAGGCGAAAATATGAATTGAAGAAAAGGAAAGAAATCATAAACGGGGCAAGATCAATCGATGAAAATCTATGTTTCACATTGCAGTGTTCATTCTTTCTGAAGATGAACTAGCTGCGATAGAAGTCCCACCAGAGTACTTCAAGCTCTTCACTCATTAGGACGACAAGGAAAGCACAGCGATACTTTCAACTTTGATCTTGATCATTTCTTTTTATTAAGCGGTCAAGTGGCACCTGGGCAATCTTAATCATTTCATCCGTAGCGTTCCTGTGGTTTACTTGCTCTGCTTGAATTCAAACGATGCAAAAGAGCTTCTGAGCATTGTGGTTGGATTTCCACACCAGCCGTGATAATGTTTGAGGGTGGACATTTATCCAAACTCGGAAGAAGGAACAGTTGAAAAAATATATATAAATCGATGTGCTTTAATTGATCTTGCCTCATTTTATGGTTTCTACGATCTTTGTTTTTATTGCTAACTATGAACATTTTTTATGACATGGCAGATGTCTCAAGGGTTGCCCAACATGTAGACAGATTGGGCAAAAAATAATTTCGGCCTAGATGGACAAATTGAATGTATGAGTAGTGAGTACTACTGCATGGTTGGTTGGGCATTAAGGACCTCATTTTTTCCATTTTAATTAGACATTTCTTTGTCGGAGTAAAAAGACCACTTAATTTAAAAATAAAAAGCTTGGCAGATTGAGGTGATTTTGATTTATATATTTTGAAAGAATTGACCTAAGTGGGGATGCCGGAAAATTTTGGTCAGTTAAAACAGGCCGAGGAGGAGATGGAATTCGTTCTTAAAATGTCTTCAGAAAAAAAAAATATGCACAAAATATTTTTAAAAATGCTAAGAAACATAAATTAGAAGCCGAAAATTGCTCCAAACAATTACTCATTTTATTTATAAGAAAATATTCTCGAGTGAACCAATCTACATAAAGATATCATAGTCAAGTACCCATTGAAGAACTATGTATTTTCGACAAGTCATTATCATCTAAAAATCTTGACAAAATTTGGTATGCAATAGCCTTTTCCATCTAAGATAATTGAGAAACTAGGAAAAAAGGGAATAAAATAAAAAGATTTCTTGACGAATGCCCCATGTGCATTAATTGATCAACCAATTCCGGCAATTTGCTGATTTCATCACACTAAATTTTCTTGTATTATGTACAATCAATGATTTGAAAACTAATATATTTCATATATTTCATCATATGATCTCGTTTTACTTTGATAGGAACATCGAGATACAATTTGCTACTCCGGGAAGATCAAATGGGGGGGAAAATTAATAGCCGAAGGGAAAGTTGGTATGTTGAGGAATGAAATGCAGTTGACTCGAGTATGGCTTCGGCCGGATCAATCAAGCAGAAACCGGAAAGCCGCATTAACTGTTCAGATCATGGGAAGTTGGATTCAATAGCCTGAGAGGGTGGTGTTGTGGGGCGCTTTTAAAAGCCTTTACATATCATTGTCCTTGGTCTCTCCGAGCAGTTATTATTAGGGTTTTGTTGATGAATGCTCTCGGGACGCTTGCTTGACACGTTTGGTGAGAAAATAATGTTCAACATTCGATTTGATTGTGCATATCACGAGAACAATCAATGCATTGAAATTTCATGATATTTTCTTATTCGGTTATCTTAACAGGTGTTCCGAAGCGGTCTTTCAACAAAATTTATTATAATTCATAGGAGCATGGGCAGTGTAGGGTTTTTCCTTAATCTTTTTTCAATTTTTTATTTTCTCTTTTGCCTAAGTAGCCGAGAGGGGTGTGGGAGTGGGCTCTTGAAAAGGTGGAGTGCTTGGAGTGACCCAATTGTGGAAGTTGGAGTTATTGTGGTATTAAAGATGGATTGGCAGTCAGGACCCTTCGTCAACTGTAATGCAGTCTCCCCTCATTTAATGACCCCCATTAGCTCCCCTCTCTCTCTCTCTCTAACACACACAAAACCTCACCATCTCTCATAAAAGCCTTCAACTCTCACCTGGCCCTTTTGGCTTTGGCAGAAGTTGGAGGTTCTTCATTGGCTTCGAATGGAGGTCGGTCATGGCTTCAAATTCATATCAAGGATTGCGACGAGTAAATAGCTCGAACCTGTCCCAATCTCGAGTCGGGCTCTTGAAATTTTGACACAAATCTGCCCCCAACTCCCAGTTCATTTTGCGATAATTTTGAATAAAAAAAAAATACATCAAAAATCAAGCATGAGATAGTACAATTGCATAAATAACCTCGTGCTCCTAGGGGGAAATTTTAGTTATACAATTAACCGGGTATGAGTTATAGGATACCTACCAACCAACCAAAATTGAAGGGCACCTATCGTCCTTGAATTCATAACAATCTAATGTGAATTTGACATAAGATGAAAATATTTCAATTTCGAATTTATATATATGTATATATATATAGAGAGAGAGAGAGAGAATATTCTATAATGAAAAAAGTTCCATCATATATAATAGTGCAGTAATACTCTACGTTCTCACAAAACAAAAGAAAATCTTTTTTTTTTCAATACTCATTCCTTATTTTATTAGTTAACCAACCGAATGCCAAACTTATTCCAAACCCTATAGAGATGTCTAAATGGATACCAAGATCCATCTTGTAAATTGAATCCCGACCCAATACAAACTTACTAATTCTTCCATTGAACTGTGAGAATGTAGTTTTCCAAGTTATTGCGAGTAAGTATCCACTCACGTGTGCCTTTCAATCTCGCAAGCTTGCATCATTTGCTTTTCTTTGTGAAACAATTCTTTTTTGTATTTTGGACTGATTGTCACGCACGAAACTTAGTCAAATTTTCCAGGCTTGCCATTCATGTTGAAGATAAGCATCACACTATAACTTCTTTAATAATAGCAATTATAGCTATCTTCTCTAGTGCTCCAAGGGCAATTAACAAGATTGATTCTGTATCTTGTTTACGAAAGCTCGCCCCTAGAGCCCTAACTTGTAACCCAAAAACAATTTTGAAATTGTACTAGTTAAAAAACAGGAGAAATTTCTAACCTCAAATAAAAACAAGATTAGCAATACAGGTAAAAAAAAAAAAAACTTTGAGACAAGTGTATTAAAAATCCTAAAATTTGTCAATAAAGAATAATTTAAGTCTCAAAACTTTCAAAAAGTGTAATCGAGTCTTAAAACTTATAAAAAAAATATAATCAACGAAAAGACCTAGTTGGACTAATTTAATAAATTTTAAGATTTGATTGCATTCTTTGAAAGTATTAGGATTTAATTACACTTTTAAAAAGTGTAAGTTAATTACATTTTCATGATAGGTTTTAGGACTTAATTGTACTTTTTTAAAAATTTAGGACTCATTTGCATTTTCGTAATAAGTTTTAGAATTTCTAGTACACTTAAAAAAAAAAAAAAAAAATTGCACGTTTACCTTTAAATGATTGACATGTGAATAGATTCAATTACAGAGCTGTCTTTACGTACACTTGTTAACAGTGAATGTGTATGAAATTCTTTACACTGATGATGGATCTAATGAAAATCCATAATAGTAATTTCAAAGCATATTTAATTAGTTTTAGGAGGCGTCTTCAGACATTCTTTCTTAACATTTTTCAGAGATATGTACCAAGGGAATTAATACGTGAGCAAAGGAGATCTTATGCATTGGGATTTGGGTGATTGTGGCGCCCTCAAGGTCAGATGATTTCCCTCGAATGCATAATCGTCCTACGTTTGACTTGGCCTAAAGAAATTGGACGCGCACGGGACCAAGAACTTCGACTATGTCACTTAATGGGTACATAATTGAAATATCTTTTCAAGAAGATCCAACAGAGCCAAGCATAGGAAAAAATTGATGCAAGTGTCTCTAAGAAATTATTTTTTCTGAATTATAATAGTTTCTGGTCAAAATGTTCGATATTGTTAACCGCAACGTAAATTAGAGGTACTACGCAATCCTTGCATGAAAGCCGGAGCAGAAATTTTAATTGGGAGAGCTTGGCCATTTGATATAGAACTTGAATTTAATTGTAAGTTACACAGTCGGTGCAAAATGTCTTTTACAAATAATCATGAAATGAAATTATCATCTATTGAAGGAATGAATTCGATTATTGAAATTCAAAATAGATAGGCAACTTAAGTATGTTTTGTAGGTAACGGACTATAGTCTCCAGCGATTAAATTGAGTCAAACCCTTGAAACAATTACGACTGATGTCCCACGTACAATTTCTTCAGATTTCTTTCAGAAGTGCTCTTGAGATAATTGTTAGACAATTAAAAGAGAAATATTACAATCTTCTATGCACCGACTTTTCTCATAATACGTGCAATTGACGCTTTGAGAACTGAATCTTTTCTTGTATAGTATGCTTAACTAATGTACGGAGAGCTCTCACCGATACAATCATGTTTCTCACGCTGATATAGATCTAGGTTTCTGCACTGGAATATGTATCTTCTAGTGGGAAGAGTACAGATCCTGCAGATCTTTAAATGTCATGGGCTTGATCTATTAGATTTCAGAAGTTGCAATAAGTATTGTGCCTCCCATGTCAGTTAAGCAGGGATTGAATGAGCAATTAATTTATATCCTCGGTCACTAGCTAGACATTGGAAGCTAGAGAGAGAGAGAGAGAGAGAGAGCAGCTTAGAGCTGAAGAAATTGATGAGAAGAGCCAACTGAACGCACATCATGCAGATGTGGGCTCTCTCTTAAAGCCGACCCCTTCACACTTCCAGCTATTGATCGAAGAAGTGTAGCCTCTCCCTCCCTTGCAGTTGTCAGGTCCCTCTCCTGTAACCCTCCTATAAAACATTTTTACTTGCCTGTCTGCTCTCTCTCACACACAATCCACAGAGAGAGAGAGTCTTTCGTGGTGAAGTAATAATGGTTTCTTTGCAAAATTCAACACCCCATTCTCCGAAACAGAGGGGGCCGATCATTCGAGGTCTGGAGAGTCTGTCCAAAAAGAGAAAGTGGGAAGAGATGCTACAACCACGGCGAGGGCAACGGCAAGTTGAAGCTGAAGAAGCCCAAGGGAAACGATCATCCCAGTCATCAGAGACAACGGAAGCCACGAGGACAGTGCTCGACATCGAGCTCCACCTCGAAACTCCTTTGCCTTTGGAGTGGCAACAACACCTTGATATTCAGGTATATTAGTCTCACGTAACATACTTGTTAAGATCGTGCGGATTCATTAGTCTCGAAAAGCAGTGCAAGACGTGTTTGATCCATGTAACTAAATCGACTCATAGAAAGTCAGTATTTGACAAAGATTTTTGCTTCCTTTCTAAGAAATGATGCTTTCAGAAAAAAGAAAGAGAAGTCATAATCGATGTAGATCATCTCTATTCTTTAATAATCTGTGCGACATGCATAAAATCTCGATGCTTGATTTGGATCATCTCTATTCCATCTTTGATTTGAGTGATGATCTTCTACATCCTGATGCAACTTTTACCGAGACAGAACGAGTACAACGTGATATATTTCGCTTGTTTTGGCAATCGAGCGAACATTACATTGATGGCCAAAAGAAACTCGATATTACATTAAACTATTGATGGATATTCATGCTTCATCTTCGTATAACATTTAGAGGTCAGTGTTTATTTATAAAGTCCTCTTATCCTAGCCTTTGGCCGGTTTGCCTGATGGGCGATTTTTATGTGAAAAGTACGTTTTATTTGCACACATGTAATCACCAAGAATAGGGCAGAGCAGCAGACAGTTGTAGAAAAATACAGACATTAATTGAGCAACTTCCGTGCCTCGGTTCTATTACAGTCCGGACAGATACACTTCTACAACACAAGAACGCACAAAAGAACGTCAAAAGATCCTAGAGAAACCTCGGACACAGGTCACGCAGCTAGTCCTGGTAATCACGTGAGCCTAGAGCTCGAGCTCAACCTCCCTTATAACCACGACCAGCAAGACGATCATGAGGTCCTATCCTCAGGAACAATGCGTGACTCCCGGAATCTCTCAGAGAAGAAATCAGGGCGACAACTGAAGAAGGTGCGGCCGTGGTTGGGATTAGAGACGAGAAACGAAACCAAAGGAGAAGAAGAAGACGAGGAGGAGGAGGAGGAGGAGGAGGAGGAGGAGGAGGAGGATCAAATGGTCGCAACAGTTTGCGGGAGGTGTCACATGCTGGTGATGCTATGCAAGTCGTCTCCGACGTGCCCCAACTGCAAGTTCTTGCACTTCCCAGACCAGAGCCATCGGAGACTCTTCAACGGTCGGCGTAGCCTCCTATGTTAATAGTGATAGTTTGAGACATATGTATAACCCTAAGCTTTGCATATTAATTAGTACAAGGTTTACCGGGATGATGAATATATACATAACCCAAGAAGTTTGTCCTGTGGTTGTCCCTTCGAGAGAGAAACAGAGAGACTGAGAGAGTGAAGGAGGGAAGTGGGACTAACGCAGATGACTGTAATGATAGGTAGTCCGATATAATATGGTATGATGTATATTTGCAAGGACAAATTTATGTGCTTCCTCTCCCTAGGTCCCAGGCAAATGGATCATGAATGGACTCAATTGAAATGGGGAATTGATTACGGATGGATGGTTGTGTGGATGGGTGACCACCCCCATGCTTTTTGGGCGGGTTTCGTGGCGCGGATGGAGACTATCCAAATCGACATTTGATGACACGCCTTGGATGGACAAATCCAGATATATCCAGATAACTATCCAAATGATATGTTCTGACTCCGGGGCGAGATGATTGTACTCGGCCTAGACTAGTTATCAGATTTTTATTTATTTTTTAAAAGCAAATGAAAATAATGAGACGTGAACAATAGTTGTTCATTTTGTCCTCGGGACTCGCTTTTGACAACCACTGCGCCGTTAAAACAATTTTAAAGCCGTCACAAGATGGTGGTTGCTTCTCTCTCTCTCTCTCTCTCTCTCTCTCTCTAGGTTTACGAAACACGTTGTTGAATAGGATACAATCGTCCCCAGTTGTTAAATCTAATTGTCTATCAAACAAGGCAATGTAAGAAATACCCCCATATTGAACCATATATAAGGGCCATCAAACAGGTGGATTAAGTTGAGTTTAGGTTAGATAATAAATGATCCGACCTCAATTGACCAATTTGATCCATTTTGACTTATTTATTTGCAATGTAAATTTATAGAATCATATCTGCTCTGTGATCTATTTTTAGCAATTTTTCTCCTTATATTGTTGTATTTGAATAATTGCTAGAATTTTCTAGGCCTCTTTCTATTTTAATATTTTCCCAATTTTATTATCAAAGAACTGCCGACAGGATCCCCGCGAATCATGGCGTGAAACAATTCGCACTCGTCATCCGACTGAGGCCAAAATAAAGACCAAACTCTTTGGTGTGCTAAGCAATCTCAACCTAATAACATCTCATGCGCAATCGTTACTCTTGCCTTTTCTTTTTCTTTTAGTGCTGTGAACATTCGCTTATAAGAGTTACGTGGAATTGTGGATGCAGTAAGCTAGGATGCAAAACCTGCACTATTCTGCAACTTGTGTGACCACATATAAACCGTACGTATTCTTAACGTAATCGCCGTATCTTGTATATAAATGCTGGAACAGCGCGATCACAAGGCTCGTGAACGCGGCAGAAGCCTGCATGAAACAAACACCAACTCCAGTCCTGACCTCACTGCAAACTTCAGATAAAAAGCAACGCAGTTGTGCAATAAATTCAAAAGTTTCAGCTAAAAAAATAACCCAGAAAAGGAATAAAGAACAATTACAGTGCAAGCAATGAAGGCCAAGAGAAAGACAGCCCGATCGCTCAAGCTCAACTTGGCAACAGGCGATGGAGGAGCGATTTTGGGGCTCCAAACTGGCACGTTCCATTTGCTTTGCGGACTCTGATGTTGGGTTTTATCCAATCAGAGACGACATTGGGAATTTTTGCTGTGGCTGATTGGGCAGAACCGAATCGATTTTGAGAGTAGTAAGCGAGGGCAAGATGGAGTTTGATCGTGATACGATTTGTAATAGCTTCTTAAATCCACGGAATCGAAGTATATAATAGTATACCCTCAGGTCGCATGATAATTGGCCCAAAATTATTTATGTTCATGATGTTGTGTTGGGCAAATCACCACATTTGAGAGTGGAAAGAGAGATATTCTAGGGAAAATTCATTTTACCCCCATTCAACTTTAAGGTTGGTGCCCCGTAAACTCTAAACATTAAGAAGCTGCATTTTTGCTTCTTAAAGATGATATTTCCGAGGATGAGAGGGTTCAAGGGCTGAGATTAGAAAGTTTGTTGCTTCTAATAGTCTTAGTTTTGTTGGCCTTTTTGAGACTAAAGTCCCCGAGCCGCTGTTTGGTCGGCAGGAAAATGCGAAAAATCGACCGGGTGCTGGTCAACACTAAATGGAGAATGGATTTCTCCTTTTCGGAGGCGTCTTTTCTTAATCCCAAAATTTTAGACCACACCCCTATGGTAGTTAGGGTTGTTGATCCGAGTACAAGAAGGAAGCCCTTTAAATATTTTGATTTATGGGCTGATCACTTTAACTTCCGTGATACAATCCGTCAAGCGTGGGATAGCCATGTTTGGGGGAGGCCCATGTATAAGCTGGTTTCCAAGATGAAGATCCTAAAGTGCCGCCTAAAAGCACTCAACCTTGAAGCCTTTTCAGACATCTCGATGAGGACTCTGGAAGTAAGGGAGGCCTTGCGTTCTACCCAGCTTCTTTTGCACTCGGATCCCAATAATATCACTCTTGCTGAATTGGAGAAAGGCCAGCGTCGGACTTTTGTAGATCTTCGAGGCCAAGAAGAATCCTTCTATAAGCAGAAATCCAGAGTTAGATGGTTGAAAGAGGGTGATCGAAACACGAAATTCTTCCACAACTTTGTCAAAGCCAGACATCTAAACAACCGGATTCTCTCTGTTAAAGACAATTCAGGTTTGGTTGTTCCGGACCCCAACTTGGTGCCGCAAGTTTTTGTATCTTTTTTCTCAGATCTCTTTGCTTCGCATTCGAGTTTGACGAAGCCTGCGTTGCATGAATTGACATCACTTATTCGGAAGCCTCTTTCGGATGACCAAGTATGTTTTCTTGCTTCACCAGTCTCGGATTATGAGATTAAGAATACTTTGTTTTCGCTTGCTAAGGGCAAAGCCCTTGGCCCTGATGGGTTCATAGCCGAATTCTTCAAAAATAACTGGGACATAGTAGGGTCCTCAGTCCTTGAAGCTGTTAAAGACTTCTTCTACTCGGGTTGCCTCCTTAAGGAAGTGAATGCAACTATTCTGGCTCTTGTTCCCAAAGTGCCGAATGCCTGTGAGGTTAATGACTTTAGACCAATTCATTGATGCAACATTGTCTATAAGATTATCACTAAAATTTTGGCCAACCGAATTGCAACAGTCCTTCAGGATCTTGTCAGCCCGTCCTAAAATGCGTTTGTCAAGGGAAGGAGGATCAGAGATAACATTTTGCTTGCTCAAGAACTGTTTGTCGGATTCCACCTTGACCCATATCTTCCAAAATGTGCGATCAAAGTAGATTTTCGCGAGGCTTATGATACAGTTAATTGGGATTTCTTGGAACTTACTCTTGAAGCTTTTCGTTTTCCTCAATGGATTATCCGATTGATTATGGTCTGCATGCGTACACCCAGATTCTCGATCTCCATTAATGGAGAGCTCCACGGATTCTTTCCTGGAGGTAGAGATCTTTAGTAGGGAGACCCGATGTCACCATATCTCTTTACCTTAGTTATGGAAATCTTCTCTGGGATTTTGAACCTAAAGACTTCTGTCAAGGAGTTCAAGTTCTATTGGAGGTGCAAGGCTCTTAAGCTTTCTCATCTGTTTTTTGCTGATGATGTTTTCCTTTTTTGCCAAGCGGATTGGAATTCAATAGTAATTCTCAAGAGAAGCTTGGACATTTTTTCATCATGGAGTGGACTGATTCCCAACAAGAGTAAATCTGATATCTTCTTATCGGGTGGGACGCCATTGTTGCAGAATAGTATCCTTTTAGAGTTTGGTTTTCGAGAAGGCAAACTTCCGGTTTGTTACCTAGGGGTGCCGATAATCTCATCAAGGTTGGGAAAGGCGGATTGCCTTCAGTTGATTAACCGTATTATAGCTAGAGTTCATTCTTAGGCTCATAGATTTTTATCGTTTGCCAGGAGGCTCCAGCTTATAAGGTCAGTTCTCCACTCGATTCAAGCCTTTTGGGCTAGTGTGTTTACTTTGCCGTCCTCGATCATTTTAGGTATTGAAAGCATTCTTCGTCGGTTTCTATGGAAGGGCTCCTCCCTTGCTAGGGGGGGGGGGCTAAAGTTTCTTGGTTGGATGTTTGTGTGCCTAAGGATGAGGGAGGATTGGGTATACGGTCTGTGAAGGACTGCAATAAAACCTCTATGCTTAAATATATTTGGATCCTCTTTACAGACAAAAAATCTTTGTGGTGTCGGTGGATCCATTCGAATTTCTTAAAGAAACATAATTTTTGGGTAGCCCCTCAACCGTCTGTTTGCTCCTGGGGCTAGAAGAAAATTCTTCAACTTCGTAGTGGGTTTAGGTAGTCGTTTGGCTAGGAAGTTGGGAATGGGCAGTCAATCTCATTATGGTTCGACAATTGGATGCCTTGTGGCCCTCTCTATTCACTAGTCCCTGACTCCTTCTTGAATGACCCAGACCTTCCTGTGCATGCGGTTGTGGCGACTCTCTACTCTCATGCAGCTACTTCCACCAAATTACGACTAGAGGAATGGGGTCTCTCATTTCCGACCCTCTCTTCAGCCTATGACCGATTTGTTTGGCGCGTAGACCCTTCGGGATCGTTCTCTGTGGCCTCTACTTGGAACTCCATCAGAGTTAGGAAGATTCGAGTCCCCTGGGCTCCTCTTGTCTGGGATGGGGCCTTGGCCCCTAGTTTTCAATTTTTGATGTGGCTCATCATCAAGAACCGATTGCCGACACAAGTGCATCTTCTTGCGTTTAGTAGGATTGATCACTCTATCTGTATCTTCTGCAAGTCCTAGCCGGACTCTATTAACCACATTTTCTTCGAATGCAACACCTCAGCTACTCTAGTTTACTTCTGGGCTTCTAGATGCAATTTGCCATGGAGAAATGGTACTTGGGTGGACAACCTTTACTAGGCTATGAAGTTTCTTGCGGGTAAGGATTTCTTTCATAGCATCGCTCGGTTTTCCTTTGGAGCTTTGTGTCATCTAATCTGGAAGAAAATGAATGACATGATATTTCGAGGAGATACCTTAGCTATTTATGCCCTCAAGAACCACATGTTTAAGGTGGTCAAAGATAAGGCCATTACATATAAGAATGTCCCTAACACTCCAAGGAATCGTCGCCTTTAGAGAGGATGGGGTTTTGACCTGTCAGTATTCATTAATCCTCCGGTGTTTTGAGCTGTCGGGTGTTGCACTTTTCAGCGGTCTTCCCCTAGTGTGCGTGGAGGTTCAATTGGAGTTGTTGTGCCTGTTGCTTTGTGGTTTTCTTTTCTTGTACTGCCGTCTGGCTTGTATGCGGCCCCCTTCCACTCTTCCTATTTTTTATGCAGCTAGAGTGTAAGTTTTTGGGGTCGTTTGTACATTTGTCCTAAGCTCAATAATATATTCTTACCATTACCAAAAAAAAAAAAAAAAACTTAGTGATGGCGATGACGGAGACAGGGCTATCGGAGTATATAATAGCTCCACCAATGGTTTTGTATATTTTCCTATGCATTCCAAGGAATGCAAAACCATGACGATTGGAATGTAAAATAGAAACGTTTAGAGAAACTTCAAATTGCAAGAAATGTTTCTTGGCCATCAAAATTGACCTGGAAAAGGCTTCTGCGAGGCTTGAACAGGACTGCTCTGAAAAACTCTCCATCATTTTCACTTTCCCAAGGAATGGATTCAACTTGTTATGAATTGCTTCACCACTTCTCTCACATCTATTGTCCTTGACTGGGGTTTGGTGGAACCTTTTGCTCAAGCCGTGGGCTTAAACAAGGAGACCCCATTTCCCCCTTTGCCAGGAAATTCTGTCTTTACTCATTGAACAGGAGCGTGTTGAAGGACATTGGGAACCTGTGAGAGCCTCTTTGTGAATGATTTACTTCTTTTTGGAGAAGCAGACGATCGGGTGTGTGAATATACTGTTCGCACTCTTGCAGTATTTTGTAATGTCTCCTGCCAGAAGACTAATGCAGATAAGACCAAAGTCGTTTTCTCTGCTAATATGGATGAGGACGAAAGAATCTCTTTGCTAGTAAACCAGGCTTTAAGGCATCTAGGGAAACTAGAAAAGTATCTTTTTCAATCTTATTGCTAGAGGGATGCTAGCCTAAGATTCCAAGGAGACCATTAAATGGACCAGAAGCATGTTGACTGGAGAAGAGAAAAAAAGTGCATTTGGTTAATTGGAACAAAGTGACTCAGAGAAAGGAAAATTCGGGATTAGGTCTATTAGATTTCGTAATATACGTCCCCAGGAAATCTGAGAGGACACCAGTTGATGGAAAGACCGGTGCTTTTAGTGTCGGAAGTGTGAAGATGATGCATTCATACAGAAGATTCAACAATGCCGAAGCTTCTGTTTCAGAAGAGTTGAAGAACACAGAAATAGGAAAGTATAGATGTAGGGATCGAGATTGATCAATGAAAATCTCTGTATATACTCTTCTGTATTTGATCTCAATGTACTTCAAGATCTTTACATCAATTGAAAGAAAAACTCTCTATACTCTCATCAATCTTTCTCTCTAGCTTTCTGCAGTAACGGAAGAAAATGAATCTCTCAAGAATGATGACTACTTTCCTTACTTCTCTCTTTCTCATTACGAAGCTATATAAGGAAGGTGAAGACTTAACAGAAACAACTAACTTCTGTTTTTACTTTATAACTAACCAATGACCTCATGTATCTTAATAGAGGTAATCCGAATCCGCATCCGCAATCCTTGTTTATCCTCTTTGACTGCTTTTCCATCGTTGATCATCAACTTCATTACTCTTTATCTTAGCCATTCATTTCTACTGATTTTCTTCTTGCTTTATCAGCCTTTGCAGCATCCTCTGTTCTAATATCAGCAACAGTTTCAGCAGCACCATCTGCTGTACCAGCACCATCTGCTCTCTGGTGATATATGTTCTTAACAGGAAGGGCACTGGTGGGCTGGGGACAAGGTCTCTCTAGAGGGAATAAGCCATTTGATCACCTGAACTCATGTTGACTTTTAGAAAAAAATTTGGTGTGGCTTGAGCTTAAGGCATTGTACTGAAGGACCGCCAACAAGAAATGAAGATCTCTTGATTAGTGAATCCCTTCGTGAGGATGGGAGTTGGGACTCTTCCGAGGTTTCCTTTGATACTGCTGAAGCTTTTTAAGATATGATTTCTAATATTACTATTCGAGGGATATCGAGGGAGAAGACCAGGTAACTTGGAATATCTCGGATGATGGGCATACATACTTGCTAGAGGTTGAAGTCCTGGCACCAGAATTGGGGAATGTTTTGCGTGGATCTAAAAGACTGAAACGACACCACTGATTCAGCATTTCATTTGGCTAGTCGTTAATGATAGCATTGCTGCGAAAATGGTGCTAGCGGAACGCTGTGTGTGCTCAATGTAACGGGGAAGAGGATAGTCGTGCGGCTCAGCTGCACAACAGATGTATCAGAATCAGGGAATCCCTAATTCAGTTAGATCTTCATTCTAGCTTCTATAAGGACTGGATTCCAACTGATGTTTGATCCTGGTGCGGTCACAGTAATTCATCTGTCCCTTAGCATGTTCTATTCCTTATGGTAATATGGTCAATCTGATTGAACAATAATGACACTGTTTTTCAAAGCTCGAAACAAATGCGCAGCCTGGCCTCAAATGCCAAGGCGAAAAAAACTGCTGAATTCCTTGCCATTAGGGCAGCAAAACTAAACTCCAAACCTCTATTGCAAAATGCAAATTGTGTTTGGTAAATTGTATTTGTGAAAGTTCATTGTAAAGTATCTTTAAACAAAATAGTGTTTGGACAAATTAAATTTACAAAAGACTTTTGTTATTTAAAAAAAAAAAAAAAAAAAAAAGGAAAAAAAAGGAGAGTTGGCCGGCCAAGGGCTTGGCCAGTTACCACCAGTGAAGAGTTAACAATTGTCGATGAAGGGTAGGCGGTCTAACAAGAGGCAGGCGATGCGGCGAAGGGCAAGTGTCCAGCTAGGGTCGCCGTGCGGAGGACACGGCACGGCAACCCTTGCCGAATGATCGCATGACCCACCACGCACCGCAACCTCCGTGGAGGTAGTCAGGGCCCGTGATCTGGTCTTGAGACCCAGGTCGCACAACCAAATTTGCGCACGATCTAGGTCACCGTGACCCTTGCCGCACCGCATCCTCTAAATGGCAACCCTCGTCGAAGGGTCACGAGAACCTAGCCAGACCACCTGTCCTTCGCCACATCCCCTGCCCTTCGCTAGACCACCTACCTTCACCGGTGACCACGTGTAGATGCTGGTCATGTTCAATAGAGAGAAGGAATGAAGATGAAGATGATGAACAATTATCAAGGTAAAACCGGAAAAATGAAAAATTAACAAGGACAATTTCATATGGAAATTTTTACTAGCTTGAAAGCCAGCATGCCGAGAAAGCCCAAGGAAGCACTAAACCTACCTTGGCTTTCAACCTTTTGAAGGCTTGCCTTTGGCAAAGGCAAGTTAAAAAAAGGAAAAAAAATTGCCAAACACCAAATATTTTGCCCAGAGGCCTTTACATGCCCAAGGGACTTTGGGAAGGTAGGAAGGCAGTTCCCAAACGCACCCTAAGCCAGCTCTACTTACTGATATCATCTCCTTGATATTGATTGCAAGCTTCATCTCCTTGATATTGAATCATAAAGCTTGCATGTGGTGCAAGCCTGTACCTATAGAACAGTAGAGAATCCTATACTAAAACCCATTTTCGATGAATGTTAGGACAACCGGAAGAGATGCAGCGCAATCGAATCTGCCACATTAATAGAGAAGCGAATAACTGCGTGGAAGGGCTTGTAAGGCTAGGAAGAGAGCAGGATCGGTGCTTACCTCTCAGACCGCAAAGGAGTTCACACTTCTTTTTGTCTTAGCCAATGCTAAATCGATGACCTAGTAACATATATTTGATATATGGAAAGGAAAAATCGCCATCGCCAACCCTAAAAATACCAAGTTGATGTGTTATATTGGTTTATTTGTACTTATCAAAAGTCAAAGTAACTTCTTTGATTTCTCACTAATATCTAAAGTGTCAATTAACATTAAAAAATTATAATATAGTTATACATGGATTTACCGGTTGAATTTGAGCTGTTTTTTAATGAAAAAGAAAAATCAAAGCGCATGTTTCACAAGATATGAGCAAAGTGAAAATGGTAAAATTCACTCCAAACAATCGTTGGAGATAGTTGTTGATTATCTGATTTATTTTATTAAATTTAAAACTAGGACATATTCCAAAAATAGTGGCGCTCGGAAGAGAGAGAGAAGTGAATTCATCAATTGTATAAACTTGTCAACAAGTCAAAGTACAACCAATTAGGCAATTACCATCAATTGTAAAAACTTGCTCACATTTGAAGTTACAAGCTTCTCCTTCCTCATTCTTCAATATTCAATCTCTCCGAACATCTTATCATCTTGTTAATATTCAGAATGAATTCTCCAACATTTCTTCTTCGATGATCACACAACAGATTTCGCTTCATCTCTAGTTCCACCACAAAATAACCACTGTCTCTGGGTTCAGGAGGTTTCATGCTACTGAACAAGAGTTGATATTTTATTATTTAGGATGAAAAACATTCATAAAACCTTTATACAATATTGTTGTACCTGATATTGACATCTACAAATTTAAGCTCACAAAATATATGGTGTTTGCCATTTTCTCCTCTCATCTATGGTTAATTTGTGTGAATACACTCTTCATGCTGTATGGTTTTAGGATCTCATCCTCCATTTTTATTGTTTATGGGGAGATATGACACTAATTTGGCTTTAAAAGGCCACTTGAAATTTTGGAAGACCCAAATTTGTAGATGTCGATTCCAGGAACAACATTAATGTATAAAGGCTTACAACGTTTTGCTGAATGTTTTTTTGGTCCTAAATAATAAAAATCAACCCTTGTTCGATAGAATGAAACCCCAACGCCGGAGCTATGTGATGATGACTATTTTGTGGTGGCCCTAGAGACGAGGCAAAATCTGTTGTGAGATCGAAGAATATGATGTTTAAGAATTCATTTTGAATGTGAACTAAGATTGTGTTTGATAATCCAAATAGGATTGGGGATCAAAGCCAGGGTGGTCTGGAATCTACATCTACCTAATAAACCCTACCCCGAAGCCTATCCTGTTTTTCTAATCTACTTCCAAAATCTACCTCAAACCTATTTTTTCTTCTTCTTTTTTTCATTATTTAGGCTAAACATAAGGTATATAGTTTTGCTATACAAACTACGCCAGGAAGAACTAGAACGAACAGCACGTTGACCACAATCCAAAGGAGATGTCTTGATGAACCAAAGCGCAGTAGCAGCAACAAGCAACGTAGCCCCTCCAATCCATTCCACAGAAGCAAATCAACAACTGACCAGACAACAGGAGCAACTAACCCAACATCGGCTTCATTATATCCAACGAAAATCAACGATTGAGAAAGACAGGAATCTCAGGCGATTTACCTCTCTATGATTGTTGTCCGAGACGAAAATCAATTGGAGCAGCTGGTGGACAAGAGAGACGGAGAGAGCAACAAATGAGAAAGCAAGCGTCAACCGAGAGGGAGTCGCGACTCGCGAGAGGAGCGGGAGAGAGGCTCGTGAGCGACCGAGATGCGGCCAGGAGAGGAGAGGGGCAGAGTAAAACTTGGAAGGGAAAGAGAGAATGAAAACACAGCCCTAGCAACCACTGGAAAATAAAAAAAAAAATTAGGATTTGCTTGAATGGATCCCCAATTCAGCCCAATTCTAGGTGATTCTTTTCCAAAATTGGAAGTGGGATCACATCCCTATTTCGAAAATGTGACAGGAACGGGATATGTTTTCATGATTGGTGCAATCTAATCCGATTTCCAGATAGAAATGCAGTGACTGCATTTGCTTAAATAGGATTTATCCAATTTAATGTTTGGTAATGTCCTCTAAGCCATATAAATCCAAACATATCCGAATAAGAAATCCGGGACAGAAGTGAGATAAATCCAAATTTAATAAAAAAATTAAAAATAATTTAACAAACATAATTTCTTCCAATGATGGAGTGATGCATCCAAATATTGCTTCACCAGCCACCACACAAGGACTATAACCACAATAGTCGATCGTTGTTATTTCTGAACACCACGCAATTGCCATCGTCTCCGACCATCACGATCATCTTCGTCGGCCAACCAATCGTGTTCCAAGGACCGAAAGTGAAGAGGAGTCTGAACTCGTGCCCATAATTGAATATTGTGCATGCATAGTGTACTTATTGGGCAAATCTAGATTCCTCGTGAAACCTTCGTATAATATTCTTGGTTCCAAATTTAAAATGGATTCCAAGATTGTTAATTAATCAATCGCCCGGATTAAAGGTCTTCGGTATAATGATGGAAAAAATATGGTGGATTCATTTATAAATTCGAACCGATATTTTTTTACTTTTTTTAATGTAATCTAATAAATCTCACAATTTTCACCATATGTAGTTGAAACAGATAAATACAATATTTGATTCCAAACATAAAACAAATAATGTTTGCTCCAGCACAAAAAAAATATTCCTTAGTCTTATAAGCACCTTTGATTAAGAAACTATTAGACTTCAACTGGCAATATAAATAGGGATCGCGACCCTTGCGTGCGGTTTGCATAGACAATGGTGACAAATGGGATCGAGAAGTTGACAAATGGGACGGCAGACTCAGACACTACAAAGAGAGTTGAAAGTGATAAGCGAAGGTCGAAAAAATTAATAGCTAGATATGAAGGATAAAAAACTTTTAATCTTATTATAATGAAATTTCTTATTATCATACAGATACTTGAAAGATTTCTAATCCCACCTTATCAATCTTATCCGAATTTGAATACCGAACGCAGCATAAGAGGATACGGTCTTCGTAAGGATTCAACATTGAAGAATGAGGAACAAGTAATGTGACTCCAAATGCTGTTATTCACTTTTTCATCGGGAAATACAAGGGGCATACCTGCAAAATCCAAAACATTCCGTACCGGGAACCGGTAAGAACGAAAAAAATAATATATAAGAGGAAGAGAAGTTCTTCGTTTCCCGGAGCTTCTCCCTATGCGCAGCGCGGCGACGGAAGCGAGGCCGAACCGCCATTTTCCCTCTCCCGCCGCTTCTTCGGCCCCGAATCTTATCCTTTCGCTTCTTCGCCACTGACCCACGACGCCTGCACTCGAATTTCTCCATTTTCTTCTTGAGCCAGCTCGTGCAACAAGACGCTCCCTTCCAATCTTCAATTCTTGGTTCTTGGTTTTCTTGCTTTCACCTGCAATGCCGGGTCTGCAGCTGTTCTTGCCGAACGTACAGATACAATCCGATAATGGGTCTCGAGGCCCGTCGGATGGAGACCTGGATTCGAGCCCGGTCGTTTCGGCAAACGGGGGGTTGTTTCTGGACCCCGATTTGCCTTCTTCGTTTGTTCGTTTGATTTCGGTGGGTAGTAATTGTAGCATTGGGGCGCGTCGGCGGGAGAAGAGGGTTTCTCGCTGCGAGTTTTTGTCGGTGAGCTTGAGGGGCGGCGATGGGATTGTGGAGGAGCCTGGGGTGGCCTTGTCGCAGAGAAATGGAGGCAAGATTTCAAGCTCCAAGGAGCTTGTGGCCTCGGAGAATGTCGTTTCCGCCGCGAGGAATAGGAGGAGATTGACGGTGCGGGGGAGAGGCGGAGCTGCTGTGAACACCACTAAGCACTTGTGGGCCGGTGCTATTGCGGCCATGGTTTCGAGGTCGGTGGTTTCTTTTCATGCTTTCCTAAATTCTATCTTTTGTTCTCAATTAAAGGAAGTGCCACTGTCGTTATGTAAGTTTATGTCGGTTAATGGGGAATTTACATACCTACCATTAGCAAAACAATTGGTTGAACAGATATGAGATGAGATGTCCATCAACTAATGCATTTTCTTGCTTATTGTAATTTGAGCTAAACCCACCGTATGCATAAATCTTTCTTGTGTTCTGTCCAAAACAACGGAAATTCCTTTTCATGGATGATAATAACTGTCCCATGTGACTGATGCGGAGAACCGATGTCTTGATTTTAGGAGGCATCTGCCCCTGTTCAACATATTTATGTAGGTATATTTTGACTACTTTAGGGAATTGGTATACTTAGTGATGGAGCCGACTCTTATTGGGCATTGAACATGGCGCTTTGACTTGAATGCCCGCTTACAATCCGTCACTCAAGTTTGTCGACCGGTTTGGTCCACTGTTATAGGTTACCTAGCATCACTACTAAAAACCAAATATAGGAATGTTTGCTTTTCACACATTATTGACAATTGCCATCGGTCCCCTCCTATGAAGCTTGAATCTTGATGTAGAACTATCATTTTCAAGTAACACTTAAAACAAGTTGAAACTTGACCTCTTTCTTCTTAACAGCTAATTAATTTTCTTGTGCTAAATCAATTGAATCATGCGATGTGAAGTAATGCATAGAGGAAGATGTCATTATGTTTTTAAGCATATGCTTATTTAGGCAGAGACTAACTTTTGGAAAAGCAAGACCTTTTGTACACTGATAACAATGTTGTGATCATGTAGGCCAGCAATTTGTTATGATTAAAGAGAGATGGTTTAGATGGAGCTGCAGATCTTTTGTTCTATATGGGAGGTTCTGAATACTGTTTATTGAATAATACTGTTAGGGGTTGCATTACCATGTCTTTTGTTCTTTCACGCTAAATTCTCCACTGTGGCTGATTCTGGTGAATGTCAATTTTTCAGAACTTTTGTTGCTCCACTTGAAAGACTGAAGCTGGAGTATATAGTCCGTGGAGAACAGAAAAATATTGTTGAGCTCGTCAGGACAATTGCAGCTTCACAAGGTTTACGTGGCTTTTGGAAGGGAAATTTAGTCAACATTCTCCGGACAGCTCCATTTAAAGCTATCAATTTTTGTGCTTATGATACTTACAGAAAGCAATTGCTTAGATTTTCTGGAAATGATGAAACTACAAATTTTGAGAGGTTTGTTGCTGGTGCTGCAGCTGGCATCACTGCTACTGTCCTTTGCCTACCACTAGACACTGTATCTCTCTCTCTCTCTCTCTCTCAGTTTTAGCTTTTGGACTCACTTTACCCCTCAGAAGTATTTATACTTATGGCATTGCACAAGCATTCTAGTGTAAGAAGTATCATTTTTCTTGGTTGTTGAGTCTACTGCACCAGTAGATATAAAAAGGAAGAAGTGAATGGAGGCTGTGTGAGATTGATAGTAGCCACTCCTCAATCTTCGAAATCTAGTCTATTCCAGATATGCTGGGTTGGCAACAAATAAGAGCCTTCTAAAAATTGTCAAAAAGTAAACAGAAGCTCATTTATGAAATTATGATACACACGCTGGAGTATGTCCTGCCACAATAGACTTGAGGACATGTTTTCTCTACATTTCTTTATTTTATTTGATAAATAAGAAAACTCAAGAAGAAAAGAAAAAGAAAGAATAGGTTGATGTATCATGCAGAAAGAAGGTAAAGAAAAGCTAAAAGGTCCAGCATACTTTTAATGCTTCTTAGTTGTCTGCTGAAGAAAGCAAAAACCAGCGACCAAACATTTTGTTTTGATTCACTTCACTGGAAAATTTTGATTTCTTTAGCAATAGCTGTGCCAATCTATTGAAACATCTGCAGCTGATCAAGTTGTAGGTGATACCTATATGACTTATCTAGAATTAAGCACATAGGTTCAAGCTTAGCGTCTTCAGGAATTATGGAATACTTGGAGATTCTAATTCTTCACAAAATTTTCAATTTTTACCATAGTCTTCCACAATCAGCTCTCATTCTCCTCCTATCCTGGGCTTTTCAAACATAGGCTTAAGCTTGATTTACACAGTCGACATCGACTGATGGAAGCTCCTGCAGTGCACGAAGTGGGTATTTTAACATAAGAAAAAAAAAAAGACCTTCTTTCTGTTAGACTCCATCACTTAATCATAATATCTCAAGGCCGCCATATTTTAACCTCAGTAGACAAAATGCATGAGCAATGTAGAAAATGAAATATCACATAGCAAATGGTTAGAAGCTTACCATGATGGTACTAGTCACAGCAAACCAAGTCTACCTTCATGTACCATTTAATATACTAGATGGTGTACAGTCTTTCTGTACTTGTAAGATTGTAGTATAAATGGACCCAAGCAAATGGCTAGAAGCTTACCATGATTGGTATTACTCACAGCAAACCAAGTCTACCCCTCATGTACCATTTAATATCAAGATGGTGTACGGTGTATCCATCCTTATAAGGTTGTAGTATGACTGATGAGGTGCTGCTCTCCAGGATAGTATTGGTATATCCTCATTTTCATTCAACACTATTAGATTTGAGTGGACTGGAATAGCTTGTCAGCTAACAAGAGTAACGCTATCTTTCTTCTACAAGTTTATGATCGGGGTTCACTGTTGACAATAGCAAATTGGCAATATTTTCCTCTGTTTCTCCTCTCCAGTCCTTCTAAATTGACTAGGTTTGGATTATGAACCATGGCAATTAGGAAAGCTTAATGTTTACTCTTCATTAGAAGAATCAGCTGTTGAGATATTCAATCCTTACAAATTTATACTGAACTTTCAGTGTTTAATAATCTCACCCATATTGCTGTTAACGTTCTTAAGCTTGAGAACCCTATGATCTCCTGTTTCTCTTGTAGATTAGAACTAAGCTGGTGGCACCTGGTGGAGAAGTCTTGGGTGGCGTGATTGGTGCTTTCCGTTACATGGTTCAAACCGAAGGATTCTTTTCCCTTTACAAGGGCTTGGTACCTTCCATACTAAGCATGGCTCCTTCAAGTGCAGTTTTCTATGGAGTATATGATATGTTGAAATCAGCTTATCTGCATTCACCGGAGGGAAGAAGACGGATCCAGAATCTGAGAGAACAAGGGGAGGAACTGAATGCTCTGGACCAGCTGGAGTTGGGGCCTATAAGGACATTGTTTTATGGTGCTATATCTGGTGCCTGTGCTGAAGCAGCTACATACCCATTTGAAGTGGTTAGGAGACGGCTCCAATTGCAAGTGCAGGCAACCAGATTGAGTGCCGTTGCAACTTGTGCCCAGATTATCGAGCACGGAGGAGTTCCAGCTCTTTATGCTGGACTTATTCCCAGCTTGTTACAGGTACATATATCTAGCTCACTGGACTTGTACCCTTCTTTTATAACTAGTTCTGCCAACCCAGTTTGCTTTCCTGGTGCTTCTAGTAGTTAAATATTTGATATTACATTTGGCTTTACATGATTAACTGGTGTCAATTTATTGTATTGTTGTCATTTAATTGCCTCTTTTTTGTTTTTTTTTTTTCCTTTTTTGAGATTGGAGATTTTTGTCGATTTGATGATGTGAAACATAATAGTGAGACAATTTTGTATGTTGAAAATTTCGAAGCAAATGGAGTCAGCAGATGTCACAGTTCATGTCAAATTGTTGAACTGGCCTGAAATTTTATGTTTTGCTGATTGCTATATACTATTGTCTGCATCAAGAATAGCATATGCGTGTGGAATCTCAAATTATTTAATCAATGAGAAGGGGACAAAAGGAAGTGAGGAGATGTGGGGTCTTCTACTCTTTTCTTAGCAAGATGATTATTGTGTATTGGAAAGGAAATCAATATGATTAAGTTGGGAGGTAAGTGAGTTCTATTGTTCATGCCAGTTGTTGTCATATCATACGTGTCCTCATCAAATCAAGCAAGAGAAAGAAATGTTCTAGCTTTGTCCTCGTAGCTCGTTGATGCCCATAGTGATTCTACTAACCTAATAACGTTCCTTGTATCAGTTTTTTCATAAAAGGTCTGATGCTTGCGTTGTCTTCTTCAGGTGCTTCCCTCTGCTGCAATTAGTTACTTTGTATATGAATTCATGAAGATTGTTCTGAAAGTGGATTGAACAGAACTCTACACCTTTGGCCGTCCGATGAACCTGGCATATGAGCTGTACAATGAATTGCCAGTGTTGGACTGCCTGATTGGTGGGAGTTTGTCAGTTGAATTGACAGATTGTTTCGTCAAAACACTTATCTGCTGTCGAAAGAGAGATGGAAAAAAAAAAAAAAAAAAACCTTAATTCGTCAGCTGCCATGAAGTTCTTCTAATGTCTACATACAAGAGTTGATTTAGTCAATGAGTTGCGATTTACCAGTAGAATGAAACATTGATGGTTAAATTGCTGACGGAAAAAGGAAAAAAAAGTAACAGGTTTCCTACCAGATAGAGCTGTACTGGGGAATAATTGGGAGGCTTCTGTATCTTCTTCATTTTTACCTTGGAATGATTCTTAGGCAGCGTTGTTGCTGTCCTGGGTTATTTACCACTGGAGCATGAAAGAGCTTTGTAGTTGAGGTTTTTTTCCAGATTTGCTCTGATGTTCAAATTTTCAAGCCTACCCAAGAAGCTGATATCAGCTTCAATCATTCGTGCCACACATATAAGCCGTGTTCTTAAAGGTACGCCTGGCGTGCTCTTCTTTGAATGAATGACGCATATCATGTGATACATGTCGAGTCAGAACAGAGAGTCAGAAGAGCCGGGGTTTAGTAATTCGATCGTGGCCAGCGAAATCTATCGTGATCACGTCATTTGTATCAGATTTAATGAAATGCGCGTTTGATGACGAGTGATTTGAGGGTGTACTGATGATGGGACAAAGTGGAAACTAGATAGACGTTGCAGACATTTCTGAACATTTAGAAAGTCAAGTTAGAAACTGAAGTTTTTAGTATGAGCTTTGAAGCTTGGTAAGTAATTACGCCAGCATAAATTGAAGGGAAGATTTTCCATAATTTGACCTCAATCCACTGCATTGGCCAAGCATTCCTTTACTATTTGTTTCTGTGGACTCCATCACTATTGAATTATGCACGCTCTGGGATTTGCAAATATGTTATTAAAGAAAAGATCTGTTTATCTTGTAGAAAAATGTTTTAAAAATAATCATTTCTATCTTTCAAAATAATTAATTAATGAAAAGTATTTTTATTATCTATTATAATATTCTTTGGACCAAAAACAAGCAAGGGGGAATACCACAAAGAGAAAGTATACCTACTAAAGAAGCAGTTTTTGTAATTGGTACATGCTCTAAATATTTTTGTTGACGATAAAAACAAGAGATAATTTTTAGGAAAATGAGTTTATCATTTTTCGCAAAACAAATATCAACTAGATTTTTTAGATTTATTATGCTTATTGGAAAACTAAAGCTTGCAAGATTGCTTGGTAACCTTTTAAATAGCAAAGAACGATTAATCAAGTCCGACAATAGGTTTAGCAAAGAGTGATTAATCAAGTTTGACAATAGGTTTTCCAACAAGCCTTGCAAGGAGCTCTACCACGATTTACTATGGTATGATAGGGAGATTTAACAAACTAGCGAGGTTGTGAAGCTCATTTAATGTGTTGGTTGAGGGCTGCCCACTCTATTTGCACTAAGAATTTTGTCGTACATAGAAATGTCATCAAACCATGCCTCACTCGGAATAACTTCACGTGCCACTTTGACCATCTATTGCGCTAAAATCCTTATTCAACACATAAATATAATGCGATTTAAAAAAAAAAAAAAACAAACAAACAAAAAAAATCACGAGACTGAGTCTAATAAGACATTTAGAGGTGTCGTGCTATCCTTCGTGCACTTCGCTGCTTGGCTATTGTCTCCCCCATCTCCCTGATTTTTCTTGCAGCGTTGGAAGGAGAGCACAAAAATAGGTAAATTGCGAGGCGTATTCCATTTTAATCGGTGCTTTAGCCGTAGTTTACTCGCGCGCGAAGAAAGTCTCTTCGTTCACCTGACCGTGCCCATATAAACCTTTCCCCGTCGGGTTTTAGCGATCTCAGCCTGGACGGTCGTGATTTCATTTATTAGTATCACTACTTTTCAATCCGACAGTGAGAGAAGCCCAGAAGGCGCGGTATCCCAGACCGTAGAATTTACCTAATTATTCAGGTCATGATTTCTTGCAGTGGGGGGACACGCGAAACGTACTGAGTCGACCAAACGTGCGTGGACACCGGGATCATAGTCCTTTCCTCTTTTTAGTCAATACATCCGAAACTGTCCCCCTTCCGCTCCGCCCACTTCCTCCCCGTTTCATAATAAGATCCTGGAAATACCATTTATTGCGCTCGAAATTCAAAAAAACGAAAGATATAAATAAAAACAAAAAAAATCGAATATAGCAACGGAAACTCGCACGAGCTGCCCTCCGCACACGTGTGCCGCGATGATTCGCTTTCCTCGCTACACTCTTGTTCTTCTTCTTCTTCTTCGTTGTTTCTGCATAGCTTAGCTTTCTCCGTCTCCGTTCCCTTCCCCTCCGCAGCAGTGACACGCGCCGTCGCAACCTCCTCCCGCGCCCCCGGCGAACCCGCCCCCGCCGCCATGCCGCCGCCGCCTCCCGGCGACGTCGCCGTCCCCGACGGCGGCCGCTGCGCCTCCGCCGGCGAGGACGGCGCCCCCGACTGCTCGCATTGCGCGGACGTCCGCCCTCCTCCTCCGCCTCCTCGCCCCAGCTCGTCTTACGGCGATTTGCTGGGATTCGATAAGGTCCCGCTGACGGGCTCCGAGAAGGTGCGGAGGATCGTCACTGCCTCGGCCAAGGGGTTCACGATCGGAGCTGGCCTCAAGGGTGGGCTGGGGCTCTTCTCGGTTCTCGTCAGGCTGCGACGGAGGAGATTGTCGGCGTCCTTGAGGTGACATAAAATTTTGCTCGGATTTTGCTTTCCTCTGTTCGACCGCGCGGTCGATGGGATCTGCATTTGAACTCATTTGTTGTTCGCTCTGTCGAGTTTGATAGGAAAGCTGAGCTCTTTTCGAATAGAGAAGCCATTGTAATAGCCTTGAAGGAGACTTTGAGATACGGACTTTTTCTAGGAACCTTCGCCGGCACGTTTGTTTCCGTGGACGAAATTATTGCTGCTTTGGGAGGGCACCGCAGGCGCGTTCCCTACTTTGGGTTTCTGAATTTTTCTTCTCTCCCTAAATTCGAATTTCTCTGAAATTATTGCTATGCGGCTCGTTGGTGAGATTATTCTTGTATTAATTAGGACCAGGAAGTGGAGGGCCTTGTTGGCAGGGGCGATAGCTGGGCCTTCGATGCTGCTCACGGGACCGAACACGCAGCATACGAGCTTGGCCATCTACATACTGATGCGTGCCGCCGTGTTGGCTTCCCGGTGCGGAATTAAAAGCAAGAGATTCGGGAAAATCTGCAGGCCTCTTACTTGGAAGCACGGAGACATATTCCTTATGTGTCTATCTTCGTCGCAGATTCTGTAAGATCGATATGGAGTGCTGTGCCTTTTTCTTATCGATGGTTTGCTCTACATTAACTGCAGATTGGGATGATGTTGAAATGCTCCAAAATTCAAACCTTTTTCCTTGGGCAGGATTTTGGTGCAATGCATTCTATCCTTCTGAACTTGTAACATGGCTAATATGTGAAATTGTTACCACTTGTGGTTTTCCGATAGATTGTATGTGACATGTCCATTATCATTCTATCAGCATGAGCTGACTTATCTCTGTGAGGACATTCTAAGGATGCCAAATAGCAGATCACACGTAGAACCATTGTTAGGTTGCCAGAATCCACATAGAGCCACTTGGTGGAATAATGCCAGTGTAGACCATCATGTGTCGGTTTTTTTTTTTTTTTTTTTCCTGCAATAGCTAGTGGATCCCATTACGTATTTGTCAAATCTGTCCTCATCCATACGGTGATGTCCGAGAAACTCTAAATTGACTTTCCTTGGTTTTTAATGTCTAGTCAGCACTGTTCCACATCAGAGTAGTGGTTGTTGTGTGATCATGAAAAGTTTTGATTATTTGATCACTTCCAGTGAGGGAGCTGGCCATAGAATTTTGCTTGTATGGTTGAAAAAGCTGGTCATCAATTTTGGTTTCTGGACAGTCAAGTACTGAGAATGGTTTATAAATTTTTTGATTAATTACAGAACCTTAAAATTATTGTCCTTTTCTTATGGGAGGTACTTTTTCATACTTCAGGTCTGCTTACATATTAAAGCAAGAAAGTTTGCCTCCATCTTATAAGTCCTTCCTCAACAAACATGGTGGAAAAGATGTTACCATTTTGCAAGGGGTGAAAGAGATTGCTTCTGGCTTACCGTTTACAAATTTGCAGGCGATAGAAAAGTATTATAAATCTACCGGAGTTGATATCAAACTTGATCCTGAGATGAAGATTCCCTGCTCGGTATGATTCTTCTATATATGTGAACCGTGTTGGTGATTACTTTAATAACTCTCTGACATCGATCTAAATCCTTTATATCATTTAACATGAATGAAATGTCATGTAGGCAGATATGCCCTTTGAATTCTTTGTTGTTGCTGAAGATATCCTGCTGTTCTTCTATCTCTGTTTCTCTTTTGCTTAAACATTAATCTATTAAACTGTCATCCTTTTGGAGCTTAATACTGAAAACAAAAGGGGGTTATGAGTATATCGGCATATAGTTCATGCCATTGAAGGTAATGAGATAGACCCAATATCTGTGTATGAACGATTTTTTTAAATGCAAAATATCCATAATCAGTGGATCAATTTGGAACCAGGGCTTGTTTCCCCAATGGAACATGCTCCAAGCTTGCAATATTGCAGCAGATTATGCCTCTCTATTTAGCTTATGCAGATTTCTTGGGTAGATTTGATTGATCTCACCCCAGTTGCTCCACAAGTAGTTTGTCTTTAGACTCTGTAGCCTGATGATATTAGTTATAATACATCATGTGTAAAATAATTGGATTTCTAGTGTTCTTGAGCTTTTCCTTGAGGCAGCTACTTAGAGTAGATCCTGGGGGAACTCAGTAGATATTCAAGCATTGCAGTGTTCAGAACTTTCTCCGCCTCAACACCATTTTGTCTATATTGACTTTGAGATATAATCTTGGAACAGATGGTACACGGAAATCAGTCATGCAGTGGACATGCTATTTCTTTTCTGATTGAAGCCTATAAAAGAGCATTGCCAGTTTATCTTCCAGTTTATCTCATTCCTGCATTGATAGTTCATCGGAAAGGTCTTTTAAAAAGGTTGGCTTCCTTTTCCTTTTCTACAGTTGATCTCTTTTAGTGTCTATTACTCTGGAAAAATAATGAAAAGAGAAATCTTAACTTAAAGGAAGTTGTTATTTACATTGATTTGTCTTTGAAAAGCAGTAGATGTGGATACTTTTTTTGAGGCACTATGGCAGTCACTTTGTTCCTTTCTTTCCTTGGGTGAGATTTGTTAATCCAGCTGTTTCAAGTAACTCTGCAGAAAATAATAATGATTAAAACTCTGGTTGCTTGCACAACCATGTGGCAAATTCTCACATTTTTGCACACACATATTTAAGTTCAACCTTTTGTGGTGAGTGTTAGGTGTCCGATTCAACTCTTTAGCTTGACTATCAACATTTTGATTTAGCTTGATCATCAACATTTTGGTTTGAATACCCACATTGTATTGACTAATTCTGCCTTTTCATCATCTTTATCGCATTCTATCTTACTGGTGTTGTTGCCTATATGTAACATGCATGGAATATGCATGTATCAGTTTCCTGCTGTTTGTCTAGTTGACAATCTCTCTAGCATGCTGTATCTCTTGCACATTCTAACGTAATCTCTTTCCAGTTATGAGACATGAGAGATCCTTGTAGTATTTTTCAAATGCTTGCTTATTGTGACCATTATGCTTTTTAAATCTCATGCAGGCCTTACACTATACTGGGAAAGGGTCTCATTGGAACTGCAAGATCAAGCTTGTTTCTGTCAGTTTATTGTGCATCTGCCTGGTTAGTGATCCTATCTTTTGTTGTTTCCTCCTATCAGTTGATGCAAGAGAATTTTATCAATTTAGGAGCACTTTTTCTGCCATCTGTTAGTGGAGGATTTTATCAATTTTGGTTTTGTTAAAAAAATTGTTCACTACCTTTCTTTGATTATAATTGATGATAATCATAGCTAGCTACTGATATTAGAAATCATGGTGTATCTAATATCTGGTTGGAGTCGTTTTAGTTTGTGGAAAATAATGATTTTGAATGACTTCATAATATTGTCATTACTGTAATTCTGGTAAAATCTACTCTGTAAGAAAAGAGATATTGCCTGTCGAGTATACGAGTATAGCGATTCTATATTAGGATGCTATCTTGCCAATCGATGCTTCAATTCTGGCTGTTCCAACACTCTGATTGGATGTATCTCGAGCAATAATTTCTGTTGTGCTCCAAGTTAGATGGTCCAATAATCAGCAAGAAAGAATTCGATATTTCATTTCATAATTGTTAAACGTATGACAAAGGACTTGTAACTTGGTGCTGTATCAAAAGCGGCATTCTTCTGTGATTAATGTATGAGAAAGTAAAGTATTATTTACAGTGTTTTTCCATGACCAAATATGGGAAAAGCACATTTTCTGTGTTCATAGAGCCATTTGCAGAATACGATTATTAAATAAAGGGTAATAGAGATTCAAGGGTGTTGAAAGTAGTCTGTGACTCTGTGATACCATCCAGGAGAATGTTGTTGTCATGATGAATGAGAGAATTTCTGTTATGGTGGAGTTCGAGTAATTACATATTAAGTGTTGGAGTGCATGTCATTCTTTTGCCTGAAATGGTTAACTAAGCTATGAACAATGTTCATATAGAAACAGTTCCCAGATTACATGCATGAACAAGAGCAGCGTCTAATGCTTGAACAGGTTAAGATCAGCAGTGAGTTCTGTTGGGTCTAAGAGTTAATTTTTGACAGGGTGAATTATCAGAGAAACATGCCTCCTATATCTTAACCACATTTAATTTAAATACGTTTCAGGGGTTAATTTGCACATAATACTGCTAGAAGAATGTGATATCTAAAGCAAAGTACATATGTTTTTTTGGCCAATGTTTCTTAAAGTAATGTTTGTCTTGTAATATATGGCGACAACTTTAGATATTCATTCTCAATCACTTTCTATGTTTGAACCCAGAAGATGTAGGTTTAAAACTTTGTATTCACACTCAGTGATGTTACTTTTGAAATGGAATGTGTCATCAACTTTGATGGAGATATATGAAAAACAATGAGTAGAAGACAGTAAGTTTTCATTGTCTTATTTACTTTATGAATCTTTTCCTCCAACTCGTGTTTGCATTATTGATTATTTAAAAATGATTGCCAAGTTCAAAACTTACATGTGGGTCTCTATAACTGCCATTCCAGACTCATTGACTGGGATATTAGAGGGATTGTTGTCCCATGTCAATTTCAGTGGTCTAGAAAGAGTGGCATCTTGGGTGAGAAAATTGGATGAGCTGAACTTTCCTAATCAACAAAACCCCCATGCTCCTAGCATACTGTGGATACTTGGCTTTTTTTTTTCTGAGTGACCACTCAGTTGATCTCACTTCAAGATGATAAAGCGCTATTCCATTGTCATGGGCATAATAAAAAAAGAAGGGTCAAGAGGATGCCTCTAAGCCACCTTCTCAGGATTCAGTGTACATGGTGAGATTACCTTAGATCAAACCTGGAAGAGTTAAAGTTACTATGAACCATGCATGTCTCTAACAAGCTTCATCTACTGTTGTATCAGTGGTTCTATAGTCATAGTGTTCATGAGGGAATAATTAATGTCCTAAGACAGAGCTTTTGTCTATCCTGAAAGTGAAGAACTTGTTTTTGATGCTTTGATATTATCTTCCTCCCAAATCTCACAGTACTCAAAAAAGAATCTATCACAAACCCATTTTACCCTTTATTCTGCCAAATAGTTTTCCTCAGATTGACATGGTCATTGTGGAGGTAAAATGGTGTTTAAAAAGATGGGTATTTTGGGATAGAAATATTTAACATGAATGGCAGTATTTTGTTCCAAAAAAGACGGCAGTATGATGACTGTATCAAGTAACTTATTTTTGGAAGAAGGATTTAATTGCTGGCAGGAGCTAGGTGAAAAGCTGAAGTTGTGGATGGGTTCCCTTAAATGGTGAATGCTCATCTTCTCTTCTGGACGAGAAGATTCTCAACCTTAAACAAATTTCAATTGTACGAACTCTCTAGTGGGTTAACCAAAAGTCTAGGCCTAATACAACTTTAATTTGCATGCTGGACACTGTTGCTGATATCTGACTTGGTCTGTAGAATTTAGTGCAGTACTTGATCAAACTGCATCTAGATGCATTATCGTCCCCATTGTATATTAATGAAAGCTGTTAAGAGATGTAGATTGCCGATACATCTAAGTCTTTCAATGCGTTTGAACTTTAATTTGAGGGTGAAAAAATAAAATAAAAAAATGAATTAAAAAGATCATTTAAACTCTTTGCAGGATGTGGACATGCATTCTTTTCAGGATTTTCAAGAAATGTAACATTCCCATGGTGGCCATGGGCACGGTAATGCTCTTTCTTGACTCCATCAATTGTACTACTAAGAATGCATTTCTGCCCTTTTAACATTTTACCTGTGTTCACGGCAGTTCCCTACTGGTCTGGCCTTGGCTATCGAAAAGAAAAGCAGGCGCATTGAGATATCACTGTACTGTCTCGCACGGGCTATTGAGAGCTTCTTTACATGCATGGCTGATGTCGGATATTTGCCGAAGTCAAGGCGTCTTACAAGAGTTGATGTGGTTGTTTTTAGCATATCAACAGCCATTATTATGCACTGCTATGCACAGGAGAGGGAAGTATTCCGTTCAAAGTACTTGAATGTTCTCGATTGGGTGTTCGGCATACCCCCTCCTCCCTGTGAAACACCAAGGTGCAAACAATCATCTGAAAATTCATCTTTTACTCTGACTTGATAACAGAACATGACTTATTCTTTAGATTTCCTCTCACTTACTGCCTGCTTGAGGTAGCTTGTAATTTATGTATTCTTGTGCTCGAATTGAGCTGTGGCTCAGGATGCCGATATTTAACCTGTGTTAACTTTTGTCATAGAGTTATTAATCAGGCTATGGGGTAGCAAATGACAACAAGTTTTGTCTTGTACATGTAACTTCTCCGAACCAATGGAAATTTCTTTCATAGCTGTTACAAGTTACAACCATCAGACAGTGCTTTCATAGAGTTCTCAGACATCACCAACCTTTTGCCTGAAGTAACTTCTGTAATACTAGGTCTTCCCAATGCAAATGACTTATCTTTGATATATCAGTAACTTGACTTATCTGAAGACATTCTAATGCAAACAAAGATAAATCAAAATTTTGCATTGTTTTAGGTATATGCATTTATCTTATGCTCTATATTTGTTTAATAAACAGCTAAGCACTTAAACCTTTTAGTTGAAGTTACTTCGGCAATACCTTTATGTTAATTTAGATAATTCCTCTTTTATTTAACAATAGTTATATGGATGTTAAAATAAGAGTAAAAGACAGCAAATTTGCCTAATCTTAGTAAAAGACAGATATAACCCAGACCCCTTTTAGGCTGTTAAACCTTGGGACGGGAAATGCCTCACTGATATCTTACTGACATAAGTTTCTTCACCTTGAATGGGATTAAATACACGAAATGTATTTGCGCCATCACCGTCTTCAACCAACGCATTTTCCAGAGTGGTAACATGATTAGCAAATATGATCCAGTAGTAACATGATTGGCGCATACGAGAGCAGCGCTCAATACACCAGCAACTCCGATCATATTAAATGGGTTCAATGTCAGACTAAATTCAATGCAAGGACTTAGGTCCAAATGTATTTGCGCCATCACCATCTTCAACCAACGCATTTTCCAGAGTGGTAACATGATTAGCAGATATGATCCAGTAGTAACATGATTGGTGCATACGAGAGCAGTGCTCAATACACCAGCAACTCCCATCATATTAAATGGGTTCAATGTCAGACTAAATTCAATGTAAGGACTTAGGTGCAAATAATTTGTTCGAGTGCCAAAGCTATAAAATTTGGACCCCAGTGACGCAGTGGTTGTGCACGTTTTAATAGCATTAAATTACCCACTTGATGCTGCTTCATCAAACATCCATATTGCATTCATCGCAAAATAAGAATCAATGAATAAGTCAAGGGAATCCACTGGCTGAGTTAGGACGCCTTGCTGATCAGTGGAACCTAGAAGCATATCTTTTCGCTGCGTCATTCTGCAATTGAATTGAAGGAATCTTTTGGGAATCATTCCGTCGGCAGTCCGCCTCAATCGCATCCAAATTGGACTACTTTTTAATGGTTTTGGGAACGAAGGAATCTACCAAGGCCAGTAAATTTGCCTGAATAAATGACATTTGGAGTTCGTCTGTTTGAAGGAAAGCTATTTTCCATAAATTATTTTCTGATTTTTTTAATGTTTAGACGATGGAAAACTAATCAATTTACATAAATCAACAATTTTAGATAGAAAGAAAACGACTTCTTGTTGTAGCAAATAGGAAATCACTTTCTCTAAATTATCAAACTGGTGAAAGCTAACTATTTTTTTTGAAAATATACTCATAAAAATATTTCCTTTTATTATGAATTTTTCAATGAAACAAAAACACCCTTAGATTACTATAGTGAAGAAGAATATGCACCCACTTGTGTGCATGACTTATTTGCTCATCTAAAAGAAAGATTATCTAACATCTAGTGTCATGCGTATGCATGGACATCAGGGTATCGCCATGCGTACGTTTAACTACGAACGGATCTGCATGAAGCATTTATTAATGAAATATCGATTCTTAAATTAACCGAGTTGTCCTTAGATACACGGTGAATATTAATAATTGATATGTTAGACTTGTATCGATCTCAAGACCACTTCTTTGTAGGAGTGAAGGGCTACACACACTTTTTACATGCATTATCTTCATTCACTACTCTATTTACCATGCCTCCATCTAGGAACTAATCACAGAGAACCCTAACTCTCTACCTTGCACAAAAAATACATCCCAATCAGCTACGGCCACTGACACACGCAACCACCATCGTCCGACGTCGCATGTGTCATGTTGTCCGACACAGCCGAATTGCCGAAACCTCAGATTAGGGCAGATTAAAGGTGGTCCATCTCAAAATGGGCCTCGATCCAAAGTTGACAATCTCTCTAATTGAGAGTGGTAATTTCTGAAGCAAACTGATATTTTTAGTGGGTTGGTAAGTAAGTAAATAACAATTGGTAACTAAATACAAAAGTTATCAAATTTCGAAAAAGAAAACCAAATAGATATTGATAAGCAAATCAAATGAGGGTCAGTCAACCAAAAATATATGGAAATCCAATAAGATTGGTAAATTCATGTAGTAATACATAAGTTTAAGACATTTGCAAGAAGGAAACAAAAGTTGGTAAAAGATATTAAACGTCGATAAACTGAACATAATAAAATAAATATTTGTAAATAACTCAACAAGAGTTGATAATCCAAAAGTAATTAGTTAATGTAAGAGTTTTTTTTTTTTTTTGGTCAAAACTGTAAGAGTAATTTACCTTGACTATAAATAACAGTGAATACCTCAAACTTTCCAAATCAATCAGTAGTAATTTGGTGGAAATGCAATTGTACTTTTGGAGGGTTCTTAAGTTATCTTGAACTCATCTCGCCAGCAATAAAGAGAAGACCTTCACATGTCCTCGAACCACTTACAGTCTCACGAACACAAAGAAAGGTCAATTAGCTCAATCTTTCATTAATAATTTAAGAAACGAGTAATCACATCATTATGTTTCAAAGTATCGACTAATATCGCATCCACATTGTAATTAGGTTAGGGAAGTTGACAAAATGTGCATTGATTAACAAGGAAAAATATAGTTTATGCTGTCATGTTGCCTTTATATACACCATTATCATAAGTTTAAGTGTTTAACATCATAATCCCACCTAAACAAAACAAAAATCAGCTATTAAATACACACGTAGACCTTAGATTTAAGGAGAGGTTGACTTCAATCTACTGTAGAATGATTTTGGAAAGGTTGAACAATTTGCATGTCAAGATCAACTGGCTGGCGTACTGATATTATTTTACTCCCATGATTTTATGTTGGGCATCTAAATGCACGTTGTCCACCAAATAAAAGATCGAATTTCCTTCAGTCAACTGGATCTCGAGGATCTAATTTCATATGTTAATATCTGCTGCCTTCATCAATGCAGCTAATTGGCGTGTATAATTCAATAAATTCAGTGCCTACATCGCTTTGCTTAACGGGATATAGTATAAAAGTATCGAATAGTAATGGAAGTTTGCATGCTGCCACTTGCCACTACAATAGTACGGGTTGGATGGGTATAAAATGGACAAGCCAAGAACAGCCATGAAATAAGAGACGGCAGGGCAGGTCCGGGATGGCGGATCTCATTCCAAATTCATTCCTGTAAATTTCGATTCTTCCCTAAGCTTGTTCCAAACCCTATAAGGTTTTTAAATGAAACATCAAACTCGTCTCACTTAAGTTACTCGGTTCAGTCGAGCTCCTAGAGGGTTTGTGATATTTAAAAATTATTGTTTTATGAAAAAAAGTTACCTAACACCAAATAAATAGTACATTATATCGATTAAACATTTATAGTCATGGAATTCGATGGGGAAAATGACCAAAAATGACCTAAACCTATTTTACAATGCTGATTCAATGTTAAACTTTTTTATTTGATCAATTTAATCCTAAATATTTTAATTATTTGACCATGTGGTTTTTCTGGCCAATTTTGGCAGGTAATTGCTAAAGTAAACATTGACCTTCTTATGTCGCACGATTAAAGCTGACGTAAATAATTTTTTAAATTTATTAAAATTTTCAGAATTTTTTTCTTCTTTTCCTTTTTCCCTTTTCTTTTGTCTTTTTTTTTTTTTTTCTTTTACCCCTTCACACGGCCTTGGTGAAGGCCGATGGGGTCGTTGGCCATAGGTGAGGGCTAATCCTAGCACAAGTCTCAAGCCCTCATCAAATTTGGGCTAGGTGAGAGCATCACTACCCTCGTTGGATCTAGGCAAAGGCCATAAAATGAAGGGAAATAAGAAAAAGAAAAGGAAGAAAAATACATAATAAAAAGGAAAAATTAGAAAATTAATAAAAAAATGCAAAAAATTATTCACATCAATGCCGACTATGCCAATAGGATGGTTAACACCCATGTCAGCGATACCTAACTAATTTTAGCTGAAAGTACTACACCAACAAGTAAATAATATGATTAACACTAAATTGAACAAATTAAAAAGTTTAGGATTGAATTATCATTAGTACAATAGGTTTATAACATTTTTGGTAATTACCCTAAAATTAAGATTATACAACCAACTCAAATTCACATTCTTGCTTAAGATCTAACAATTATGAGGAATAGAAAAATAAGAACATTGCACAAAAATATAGTAGGGGAAATTACAAAAATGGTCACTGTACAGTAATCCAAATTCACTATTCATCCATATCTTTTACTAGAGGAAAAGTACCAAAAAGTCTAAAACCTATTGTATTAGTACCAATTCAGTCATAAATATTTTAATTAAATCAATTTAGTTTTAAACTTTTTCACGGTAGTATCAATTATGTCCATTCAACCAATTTATCTAGGAAATTGCCGAATGGGGACATTGGTCATCCTATGTGGCACGACAAGCGCTAACATGGATAATTTTATATAATTTTTAATTATTTTTTGAATTTTTATTAAATTTTTCCCTTTTTTTTTTTTTTTTTTCCTTCTCCTTTCCTTCTTTTCTTGTTTTCTTTTCTTTTTTTTTTTTTTCTTTCTTCCTTATTTTCCTCCCTTGGCCTTCCGCCGACAAGGGTGATGGCCAGCTATGGCTGGCAAGGTCGCCCTCCCTAGATCTAACGAGAGGACCCATGCCTAGCCCTCACTAGAGGCCAACAACGGCTGGCCTCGCCTAGATGAGGCCCCTCGCCATCCAAGCAAGGCTACCTTTGCCAAAGGGTCCCCTTGCCAGATTTGGGGAGGGGGGTTGGCCTTGCAAGTTGCGTTGGTGAGGGGCTTTGTCTAAGCGAGGCTAGTGAGGGTTGGTCTCACCTATGGAAGGTGGGGCCAGTCTTGCTTGTGGTCGACAAGGGCATCTAGGCCATCACCCTCACCCTCACCTTTGTCGACGACCTTTGCCGGCCATCATGGAGGCTAGCGAAGGAAAATAAGGAAGAAAGGGAAAAAAAAAAAAAAAAAAAAAAAAAGGAGAGAGAGGGAAAAAGAAAAGATGGAAAGAAGGAGAAGAGAAAAAAAAAGACAAATGAAAAAATTAATAAAAATTCAAAAAAATTGAAAAAAAATTAAATGTCATATAAAAACATCCACATCAGTGTCAGCCATGCCACGTATGACAATGGGCGTTCATGTTAGCAATTCCCAATATAAATAGCCGAATAGACTCAATTGGCACTAATAAGAAAATGTTTTAAGATTAAAGTGATCTAATAGGTTTAAGGCTTTTTTGGTACTTTTCCCCTTTTATTTGTATCAACCATGATCGCCATGGCACTCACCGGTGACAAATTAATATTCTCCTACCAAAACCAAGGAGAAATGCTTACAATGTAAGGATCTCGGGGCCATCACTATGTAATATTGTCCGCTTTGGACCTCTAGCCCATGCGTCCAATACAAAATCTGGAAAGCTGCAGGGATGACAAAAAAAGGACCTAAGAAAAGACAATAAGCTCTTCTCTTGGGTTTCTTCCTCCCGCGCCCGCCGCCTCCCGGCCCGTCTTAGAGGGGAAGATTAGCAAAGCGAGAAAAGACAGAGGGAGTGGGAGCAGCATCTTATTCTCTTCGCGAGAACTTCCGGATCGGAGAAGCATTCGGAACGGGCTCCGCGTTCATTTCGTTGGCAGAAAGGATCTAATCCATTCGGGGCTTTCGGGGAACCCAAAAACGAAGTCTTTTGACTTTTTTCATAGATAGAATCTATGCACTTAGCCTTGCCCGCTTTTTGGTCATAGTCGCCCCCCATTTCTCTTTGTGAGAACTTCTAGATCAGAGAAGCATTTGGGTTCATTTAGTTGGCAGAAAGGATCTAATCCATTTGGGGCTTTCAGGGAACCCAAAAACAAAGTCTTTTGACTTTTTTCATAGATAGAATCTATGCACTTAGCCTTGCCTACTTTTTGGTCATAGTTGCCTCCCAGCACAGCAAAGTCGGCTCTGATACCACCTATAAGGACCTAGGGGTTACCACTGTGTAATATTGTTTGCTTTAGGCCTCTGGCCCTCATGGCTTTAAAACGTATTACACAAAGTAGAAAACCTAAGCCTTATCAATTAGCCGAGGATTCTCCCTCTTGTCAATGTGGGACAAAAAACATGCGCTTTGCCTCGCTCATTTTTGGGTCACAATCGCCCACCGCCACAACATCCCCTGCCATCCCAGTCACACTGCCCACCCTCAGCGCCTAGGTCATCACAAATAGAGACAACGAAGCTACTGCCTTGTGCTAATTATGTCAAAAGAGGTGGGAAAAATGTATGAGTTAGCTTAATTAGGATTTTTTTTTTTTTTTAACAAGGAAACTACTTTGGGACTTAGAGAGAGAGGAGTATCAAGTGACCGCACAAACAAGCAGCGGAGTAAATCTGCATCGTCACATAGCTGCAATGGTGTACATATTCTATTTTATGTAATATGCTGAGAAGTTAGTACATAAACTCAGATAAACTCAGTCAAGGTAGATTGACACCATCATAGCCATTGATCATATGATCCCACTATGAAGCTCACACATTTAATTGCTATGATGGTGTTGTCTACATATGTTAAATCCACATAATAGTTTTCCTAATTTTCGAACGCTTGTGTATTTCTTATGCAACGTGGGATAAATTTCACTCCCCAAGAGCGTGGGTGCTAGGCCTTGTAATAGACATGGCGGTAGGCTCACCCAAGCTCAACGACCCACAAGGGTCCGAAGACAAAATTGAAGGCATCTCGGTACCGGGACTTAGACCAATCAAATGTGTGAGTTGAGTCAGGTTTGGGTAGGATCAAGAATGATTTGACTTAAATAGATTCATTTAACCCATTTTAACTCATTTCCATGCAATGCATATCTAATGACTTATAGCTGACCTAAATGCATATTGCTAAAACACTTTCATTTTAAATCCAATCTAAGAAAACCTATACCCAAATTGAGGTGAAAGTGCAAAGTGAACAAGTGCAAAATCGAGTAAAAGTAAGAGAGAATTAAGAGAGAGTCATAGAAATCAGTTGAATCTAAAAAAGTTATAAGCCCATTAGAGATCATATTATGTTGAGCTTTACTCTACTAAATACATTTATGACTCATTATCGAATATAACTAACTTATGTAATGACCTAGCCCATCAACTTTGACAAGTCTACCGATATTTGGTCACCTCAAGCTAGGCCTACCCATAACCTACATACTATCGTAGGTGCTCTTAATCATGAGCGGGCCAAGACAACGAAGGGCGATGTAGTGTCACTGATCACCCGTGCATAGAAACTTCGGATTCTTGTTTAGCCTAAGAAGGATTTATGTGGTAGACAATGTGCTCCTGAATACCGGGTAGGATGCATTTGATCTTAATCACTCTAGTACCCAAGCCAGCAAATGCGCCAAAAGTGGGAAGAAGAGGCTTTCACGACAAGCGGCATTGAAGTCAAGACAGATTTCTTGCATCCGCTTAGTCTTGATTTGGTTAACTGTGATGGAATTCGATCTGCACAAGTTACTTATTTGTCCTTTACCTTGTTGGACAAGGATCTCCAGTGTTCCCCACCTCATGTCATCAAATCTGCATCTCACCTTAAATATCTTATTTTCCTGATCCGTACACACTAATTAAAGTTAGATAATGGTTTTCACTTTCATATTTGAGAACCCATTTACTATACATGGCAAGGAAAATGATACAAATATTTTTTAAACTTTAGTCCAACGTGCAATGTCATCCCTAAACTTTCAATTCATTCAATGAGATTTCCAATATATCGGTTGATATTCAATTTAACCCCTAAATTATATAAAAATATCCAATACTGTCATTCCATTTGAACTAACAATATTTGCTGATGTGACTTCTAATCCATTCAATTTAAACGGTGGACAAAAAAAAAAAGTTACATGTTGATTATCCACGTGAGATATGCATTTTAAATCAGGATATAATAATCCACATCATTAAAAAAAAAATGATGGATATGTTAATGCCTGATTTGTCGTTTGAGCAATAGAATAACCATATTAAGCATTTACCAATACTTCACGAATCACTGTTGAATCAGTTAAAAGTCTATGAATGACATTACATGTCAATCCAAAATTTAAGGATCATTTTTGTCATTGTCCTTAACAAAAGCCCATACACGCTTTGGTAACTCGATACTTGGACATAACAAGAGAGCAACTGATAAGTTTTTCTAGGATTTTATCATACGGAAAACTCACATTTGGATGGTTCCTCCAGTTTTGCAGGAGCACCGGACCGTCGTTAGTTGTGACATTATCTGCATGGATTCGAACAGGCACGTGCGGGGAAATGGAGGTCAATGAGCAAATGGCCACGAAATCTGGTTTTGGATTCATTTGTTGGATGGTTGGAAACCCGGAGATTAAGCAAACCAGTTGTTTATCTGACAAACTGTCTCCATAGACAGACAACGCATATTTAATATGCACACTCTTAACGCTGTATGACATCACCACCTCTTCGAATCCAATTTGCATACGTATAACAATAGTAGCTAGTCTAATTTGCACACGTCCGTCTGCCTTGTTATCTAAAATATGATGTAACCGAGATAAATACTGATGTTATCACTCCTTAAATTTGTGTGAGTCGCCTCTTGAATCCAATCTGTTCTTGAGATTCTGCATCGACCGTTAATGCTAAAAGTCTGGGAGAGTGTGATGAACCTTCAGAAATTATCGGGCAGAATTCTCCGGCATCGAGGTCTTTTGACATTGTGCCTAATTAGGACACTCTCTTTGGCCAACTACAGATATTCTGAGAGGAAAACTATGACAAGTTGCATCGCTTTGGCATAAGAAACAGGGTCAAAACAGTGGTCGAAATCGATTTGAAGGTCGAACGAGTGGCTCTGATATATGCATCAGTCTGGACTCGAAACAATTATAGGTCAGGTTCAGGTTTCAGGATCAAGAACTGGATTGGTTCTTCTTGGAACCGGCCAGGGACCAATTGATAAGACTAGGTTAGTCTAACTCCAAGGTTGAATTGGCCAGTTGTTCACCTCTACTCCTTTCGTGGAGATTTTTGGTAAATTCATTGATTACCACTTACACGCATTTCCTGTCAACAAATTTAGCTAAATTAGTCATGACAGTCAATGGCAATCAGGAGGTATCAAATGTGGTTTGGTAAATCAACATGTGTGTGTCTATAATTTACACTTAGTTAAGTATTAGAACTGTCCATGTTTAAAAGAGAGCTCTGTATAACATAAGATAATAGCTCTGGCCAGTTGCTTGAGGTGTTAAGGGATTTTGAGTTCAAACTGGAGGTTGCGCGTTCAAATCTCACTACTTCCATGCAAACTACTCTAGGTAAATGCCACCTGCACAGGTCAAAGGCATAAACTTAACCAATTCATAACTGTTACACAGGGTATTTTACAAGCCTTCAATAAGTTAGAACCCCATGTCCATACCCCCTTGATGAAAAGAAAAAGAAAAAGAAAAAGATGTTAGGGATTTTGTTCTATGTCATATTGAGACCATTAATTTAATGGGGTCCAGGGGACAAGGAAACCTTGAGTGCAGGAGCAAAATGTTGTGTGTGCCTTCTTCTCTGCCTTTGGGTCGGATGAACCGTTTACTAACTACCCCCAGAGGAGGTGAGAAAAAGTGGGTGTTCCGAGAGAAGAAGTTTAGCTTCCTCAAATTGTTGGGCATAGCTAATAGTCATTTTCGGTTCTCTGGCTGCTCCAAAGTTTATATGCTGACGCTGGTTTTAAATTGATTCTCAGGTATTAAAATAATAATAATAATAATTAAGGGCTTACGTCTTACAAGGGCGACCTTGAAAAATATTGCAACCTGCAGCTTTGGTCAAACAAAAGCTGACAAGAAGAATTTGAAAACCTACTTGTCTTTAATTTGCTGTACTGAATAGGTACATACGGGCAAAAATCTTGTCTGAGCGGTCCCAAGTCAATGGTCATGTTATGTTGTGGGATTTGAAGCAGAAATACTTTGTCTAAACATCGAATCAATACACGAAACTATCTTGCTTGCGAGGGAGAGAAAAGGTTCTAGTTGAGGAAGATGTTGTAAGTGCATTCATCCAGCTTGACGTCCAAACCCACAAATGGAAGACAATAACGCAACTGCACTTCACTATTCATTTTGACATTATATCAGAGCTAATCGGGATATTTCCATTTTCTCCATATCTATCATGATTGTGCGTATTTGATTATCTCTAACAAATTTGTTGTCCATAAATAAATTGCAAGGTTACATTGGCTATGATCCCATGATTTTACTCAATATTAATGCGACAATACTATGTTTGACTCCTACAATCTAATTGAATTCCACATTTCATTTTCGATCATTCAAGTTTTATTCTTTGGCGAAATCTCTAGTAGAGTACATAAAGATTGAATTACAACTTCATTTACCAATTTGAACTATGTTCAACCTTTCCACATCTTCAAGAAAACGAATTCAATTAGTAATACGACTTCTGCTATCTCTACGGATTAGTTAATGAAGTATTGTCATAAGACTTCACCGGTCAACACAGCAAGAATCACGTTTTGTGTATAGAATTGCAGTCACTATATAATTGCAATGACTAAAAGTAAAACCTTTAGCGAGGAATTTCTATTAGTCATTAAATGTGATTTTACAAAATAAAAATTACTGTAGAAAGTGATTATTTTTCACGATTCTTTCTACATTTCATGATTTCTCATAGGAAAACATGAAGGTCAGATAGAGAGCTTTGCTCACGAAGGTTCCTCGGTCAACGATCGTGGTGTGAATTGCTGCTGAGCAATACATATACGTATCTAAGAACAAATCCATGTGTGTACCAAGATTCTGTTCATCTTACGTCCCTAAGTATAACATCCCTTCATTTTATTCTCATCGTATGTAGAATATCAATGATTAAATATAACAAATATTGTCTTAAAACCCGTGCTCGCTAATAGTTTATAGTAATAGTATGCAAATTTGGGGGGTGTTTGCTGCACCAACTTTCCCTCCAACTGCACCACACCCATCCAACTTAGGTCATCATACATCCGGTTGTGAATCCATCCTTGAACCCTCTTGAAGTCTTAATCACATGTTCAATTATATAGTAAGTAATTTTATGAGTCTTCCCTAGATTTCTTTTTCGGGCACATAATCAAATCTAATTAGGTGCTGAAAGTGTTGTTAAGGATGATATTAATCCACCCAGCAATACTAGGGATTTGAACAGAAGCTTGAGCAGACCGAATTTCAACCATTTGATCAGTCCAGAAAATGGGCTACTAGATAATTTCTTTATTCTTTTCTTCTTGCCCGTCGATATTGAATCATACATGTCGATCAAACAGAAAGTATTTTGAAATCCAATGAACATTTTACTTTATTCAGCCGTCTCCTTCCATCGAAAGATTCTCTACCCCGCAACGTCCCCCCAACAAAATTGAATAATACCAACTTGGATAATTATATTCTAAGTCCTTGCTAATAAATGAAGTACGAATTGATTATAAAATGGAAACACATGCAAGTGAGACCTGACCGAGATATGGGTGCGTGAACAGGTCATATGTATTGCGCAGACCAAGAACCTACTCTGCGTAGAATCGGGTCGCGAATGAATAATTAAGAAAAGAAAATACTCGTTGATGCGTAAGGGAGTTTACATGCTGACCCTGACTAAAGAAAGCCTTCTTTATGTTGCGTGCATGGGCGAGACGAGAGCTTCTTTTGACCAACACTGACCTGCCACGATCACAAAATATTGAAATTATGACCTGAGCCAGAAAAGAAGAAGCAAATTCTCAACTTGATCCATTAGACGGAGCTTTGAAAGGACGGGGCTCCTTTTTTATCTACTATGTCCGATGACAGTTGACGACCGACTAAACTCTTATTGAGTACGACAATATTGGATAATATAATGACAAATTTGTGTATATGTACAGCTCTTATCATAGCCCTTGAGCGACGAATCTGGTTGATTTTCTATCGTTTTATTTGGTTGGAACAGAACCTGAACTATGATATGACACATTACTAAAGGAAATGCCATGTTGAGCATAACTTAAATAAGTTGAGGTACTTGATCGGAAAAATATATATATGTACTTGATTAAAAATCAGCGGAAGTTTAAGTAGTTGAGACATTATTATTCTAATCTTTAATGTACAATAGATAATATTTTTTTGAAATAATTACTAAATTTTAGCTTGAATTTAGTTCTTCTTTAAAGATCCTAGCACCATCCCTACAATATTCTTCTGTGGCAATTGACGCGGTGGAGACAATAAATACAAGTCGTAGCTCCCAAGCACGCACAAACTGTATTTGTACAAAGAGAAATCTCTCAATCTGCTCTATTTCTGAAAGAAAAAAAAAAGGTAAGAGGGTTTATACCACAAAACACCTCAAATGATGGGCATTGTAATACAAATATCTTGAACATTTTTTGGATCAGTAAAAAATTCTAAATTTGCCTATTATGATATAAATACCCCAAAATTTTTTGTATTATATAAAATCCTAAACTTATGCCACTGTAACAAACATTTCTTGGATGGAATTAAAAGCACATTTATAAGTCTAGGAATTTTTATTACACAAAAATATATATATTTGGGTATTTGTATTATAGAGGGTAAGTTTAGGGTTTTTTATGATGAAAAATAACATAAGTATTTATATTATAGTGAGCATAATTTGGAATTTTTGTAGTAGTTGCCTAAGGTAAAACTAAATGTTTCTACCGGACATGATAAATAAATTTAGATGCAACCCTAACCCTAAGAAATTCTAAACAGTTCAGTAATAAATAATATAAAAAGATATAACAAGAAAATAATAAAATGGATAAAAGCAATGCAAAAATTCCTGAAAATAGAAAGGTGCTTGTAACGCGCCTAAATGATGAAATTTGAAAGCTGAAGCTATTGCGTAAAGCGAAATCTATTCAACCATAATATAACATATGAACGAGCTTTTTTAATTGATTTATAAAACCCTATTTCCTGTTGAATTAAAAGTTAAGGTCATTATATTTTGAGACGTGCAAATCCATTTTTAGGGTCTGGCTATTGAACTTCTGCTTATCTGAACACTCAAGAAAGTTTCTAGCTACGTCGACATCATCACTAGATAGAACAATTATTTATTTGATCAACCATTTCTCCAACAGTTCAAACCAAGGAGAGGGCTTAGCTAGCGAGGACTCGGAAACAGCACCAGATAGATTGAAAGACTTGCATTTATACATACACAAGTACTTTCATTTAAACGTATATTAAATGATGCATGACCGAGTCTCGCTCCGCGATGTTTCGCCCATGGAATGAAAAGACAAAGCATTTATTAGACCTTCGGGCTTCTCTCTATACATGAGATGAGGGACAAATTCGTCAATCTAACACCTGTCAACATCTCTACAGTGTTTGGCAAGGTGGAATATGGATTCCAGTTAGTATCTCACCAAAATAAAAAGTGTCAACCATGGGTTTGTGCCCATTAAAAATATTCAAGGACTGAAAACTGTGATCCTATATAAACAAGGCGGTACCACGGAGAAGCAACCAAAGCAACCAAAGCAACCAAAGCAGAGCCATAAGATCATTAGAGAAGCAGACTCACTGCCAGTAGTAGAGAGAGGGAACATGGGAAGGTCTCCATGTTGTGATGAGAATGGCCTCAAGAAAGGACCTTGGACTCCTGAGGAAGATCAGAAGCTCGTTGATCACATCAAGATCCATGGCCATGGAAGTTGGAGAGCCCTCCCCAAGCTTGCAGGTCTCTCTCTCTCTCTCTCTCTCTCTCTCTCTCTCTCGCTCTATAAAAGCTTGGCCATTTAACTTCTTTTTTTGCAGGTCTAAACAGATGTGGCAAGAGCTGTAGATTGAGATGGACCAATTACCTGAGGCCAGACATCAAAAGAGGCAAATTCTCTCAGGAAGAGGAGCAAACAATTCTTCATCTCCATTCCATCCTGGGAAACAAGTAATACACAAATGCCATTTTCCTAATTGTTATTGGCATCCATTATAATTGGAGTGCCTGTAATCTCGACTAAGCATTTCTATGCGACAGCATCTTTTAATTTGAATAAATAGTTAATAAACGCAATTCTAAACTCTTTGTCCTTAGGTGGTCTGCGATTGCCACACACCTCCCAGGCCGGACCGACAACGAGATTAAGAACTTCTGGAATACCCATTTGAAGAAGAAGCTGATCCAGATGGGCTTCGACCCCATGACTCACAAACCGAGGACAGACATTTTCTCGAGCTTGCCACATCTAATAGCCTTAGCCAACCTGAGGGACCTCCTAAGCAACCACCACCCCAACCCACTAGATGAGCATGCAATGAGACTGCAAACTGAGGCTGTTCAGTTAGCCAGACTCCAATACTTGCAGCATTTCCTCCAATCTGCAACATCACCACCTTCTGTGACCAGCACCAGTCCATATGGCCAAACTGGCTTTTCAGAAATGATGCCCTCAACATGTTCAGTTCTCTCCCCCCCATGAAAGAGATCAATCACAATCTAGTGCTCAGTTCGGCACAAATGGAGAACCTGTCCTCGTTTTCTCTCGAATGCGCAGGCTCTACAGTCGTTCCAAACCTATTGAGCAATTTGCCAGACCAACAAGTGCCTTTCGATTTTAATATGACCTCGTCAGACGGTGATCACCAGATAAGCCAATACAATATTGTCAACCAAGGTGATCACCAAAACCAGTCATCTGATGTTCAACATCATCAATGGGGTTTTCTATCTCCATCATCCGTTCCTCAGGCCGTGACCGAGACTTCGATGAGCAATAACAATCCGGGAGAAGCGAGCAGCACAACTTCTAGCTATGGAGGATCCACTACATCTTGGCCTGAGTATTTGTTTGATGAGTCCCTCCTAAATGAGATTTCTTAGTTAAGAATTTAAGTTCCCTAGGCATCGGATTGGTTTGTGATTTCTTTTCTCATCACCTTTTTTTCTTCCCTTTCTTCTTTCGTTCTTACTTTTTCTGGGGCCCGCTTAAATGCTTGTTTAGTTCAACTTTTATAGTGGTATAAGTTGCACATATAAGCATATTTTTTTCAGGCTCACACGTGAGTATTATGTGCTTATTTTCGTCATATACTTAAATGTTGATGTACAAAATCTGGAGACAATTGACTTTGAAGATTTCCATTTTCATCCAGCAGTAAATTATATATATTGGCTTTTCCTCGGAGAGACCAATGAAGAAAGGCAAAGAAAAGAAAAGAAAGGAAAAGAAAAGAGAAAGAAGGAAAACCATGATAAGATATTCATGTGTATGTCATTACTTTGGTCGGTTTCGAAGTAATTATCCTTTCCAGCCAGATTGCAATTCTATGTTTATAACCTCTTACTCAGTTTTGAACGGTGACCAATTTTCCAATGTTAGAAACGTGAGAAAGTAAAAGTATGTTACTTTAAAGGAATTTGAAACTTGAGTATAGTTGAGCCTGTTCTTTTTCATTTTTAAGCATAAACTTCTTATGGCATAATTCCTTTTGGAAGTTTATATAGCACAAAAACAGTCTAGCAATCAACTTGACATGTGAAAATAGTTTCACACGTTCTAATAGCTTGATTTCTCCTATTTCTTCTCTAAAAGTTATGCGGAATCCCCCAAAAAAAAAAAAAAAATCGCCAGGTGGACCGTTTCTATTTAAGCAACTTTGTCTTTTTCTCCATTTTCTTTCAAGGTATCTTTGTCATCAAAGAAATGTAACTTCATGAGTGCCGAACGAAGAATTTTAGTTTGTTGAGAGCAAGTACTTGAATTTGGCACCTACATATTTTAGATCAAAATGTTGATGAATACAGCAACTTATTAATCAGGATTACATCGAACACTTTGTTCAGTGTCTTTGCATTTCACATAATTATTAATATAATTAACTATGCATATTAGACTAAAATATACTTTTAGCAAGGACGCAAAATACATTGAATTTAGGATTGCAGAAAAAATACTGAATTTGAAGAAGACGACCACGGGATAGATTTCATTGACAAAACATTTCTCTCCATTATGAGAAATCTCTTTTCGTGGAATTTCCTGAACAGCCGATCGATCCCTCCACTTCCAGAAATTCCCATCGCAATAATTATTACTTATTTCCGTCACAGGCGACGTGGATGCTCGCGGACATTAGTTATTGGACTTTTGCCTAATTTCTGGTAGACATTAAGATCAACGAATTTGCGATTAATCAACTCTTTAATTGGGAATTATCACCGGTAACTAATCAGGCGACCTGCCAAGAAAATTGGAAATGCTATATAACTAGCGGAAGAACGAGATGCTAAAGCGTACACTCCAAAGATTTACTGTCCGAATGTAGGTAAGCAGTTCTTGAATATAAGAAGGAAATTGAGCAGGAGATGCCTTGGTTCATACTCTTTATCTTGAGTTGCGTCTCTTTTGTTTCTTTTCCTGCAAGCGACTGACTCTATACTTCCTCCGAATTCCCACGCACAGCATCGTCGACAAAGGTCGCGACTTAAATCGGATCATCTACGCACGCCAAAATATTCATGGGCTTCAGTGAAACTCGAGGACAAATCTAGGTGGATATAGAGATGATTAGGTCAAGGCAACATGGAAAACAATGAGAGACACACGTATGCTTAGGTTTCTTCCCAACCCTTGTCTCCTATATTAAATGAGAAATTAAGTTTGTTTAGTCACCTAATACGACCCCATTTCTGAGGTCATTTGGCAATTATGTTAGACCAAAGCCCTTCATCAAATAATTAGTAATCAACTCGCTCTTTAACCTTGACAACGACCTTTGAATCCGGTTAGGGCATCAAAATATATAGTTGGTGGCAACGACATGGAAAGGGCAGATAGCAAGTGGAAACATCAAGATGGAGACGTTTTGTCTTTTGATGAAGTAGAGTAGCAATCGAAAATTACATTCATGTTTTGTTTCTTTTGTTTTATCAATAGGACGATGTAATAGTTTTAAACGATTCATTCCGCTTACTAAAAACACTTATTTTAAGAAGATTTTGCCATGGTTTCATATCAATTTGGAGATAATTGTGCATATTTGGGTTTGTAACCATTCGAAACCTGATATATATAGACCATCGATATAGACCTAAGTCGCTCTCAAGGTTCCTAATGTGTCCTCTCCCCATGTGCAAGTGATTAGTAATTAACTATGTAATTACTTGTTTTCAAGGCAACTAATCTATATATAAAAAAATAAAAAAAAATAAAATCAGTCTTAGATCCGAGAACTCAGATATCCATGGAGAAGGGCTGGCATCCGATGATGCCTTTTTGGAGATGACGAGCATGTCTAATTCCAGTAGGTAAATCTCGGATTCTCGTTCTTTGATGTAGTATGTGCACATTGCATTTGTCAGGTCGTGATTTTATTAAATGAGATGCATTGGTATTAGGATGCTATATGATTGCTGTAACATCATACGTGGTTTCTTGATTTGATCTCAATGAACAAATCGAAACCCATGGACTTGATTTACCTGCGCTTGGACATTGGGTGAATGTGTACGAACGTAATGCACAATTTACTTCCCAACGTAGTACTCATTATGTTACGAATGTAATGAGTGAGCGTGCTTGCGAATTGAGAATGCATGAATGCTACTTCGAAATGTCAATGACTCACTATTTATTTCATTCTGGGGTAAAAGTACTTGGAGTCACTTGTGAAGGAGTGGTATCTTGTACTTTGCTTTTGACAACCATATTATCCCATGTAATATTGTCCAAAAAGTTCTAGATTTATTTTAGGCAGTCAATTCAATTATAAATTTTTAATTTTACCAATTTAGTCCTATACATTTTGATGATTCGTCAATTTAGTTTTTCCAACCGATTTTGGCCGGTACGGATCCACATCGTACTGATTGGTTGTGTCATGTAAAACAGCCTACGTCCACATAAACTATTTCTGCTCAAAATTGGCAAGAATAACTATTTTGGTAAACCATCAAATGGTTTAGAACCAAACTGGTAAAATTGAAAAATTTAGAGTTTTGTTTGTTTCATGGAAAATATTTTATCGCCCAAAAAATATTTAAATATAAATTATTGCCAATAGTGAGAACATTTTTCATAAGTTAATTATTTTAAAAGATGCAAGCGATCAATTTTTTAAAATACTCATTTTTCGCAAAATAAATGGAGCCTAAGATTGAATTGGCTGCCGTTCAATGGATTTTTTTAGATAATTTTCTCACTTTTTTAGGTCGATAAAAGATATATTTGTCCAAAGTTTCAATCCATATTCTATCAATCACTGTTCACAAGAGATTGTCATCACTCTAGGCATGAATGGTCTTGAGAAAATTCCAAATAATGACTTAAAGTGAATATTATGTCAAATAAGGGCGTGAAGTGCCATCATTTTCTCAAATAAGGGCTTGAAGTGATTATGACTTTTTTAAATAAGAGCCTAATGTCACCGACCGACAAAATATTCGTATTTTTGTCCAAACATATTTTTAATTTAGATTTAATTAATTTTTTTTAAAAAAGGCAAATGTTTTTTTAAGAAAGAAAGCATCCTCCCACTCGTGGCCACCATCCCATTACCGGTGAGGCAGCGGCGATGTCTAGTGGGGTCATCGGCGCCTAGGCAAGGGTTGTGATCCTCATTAGAAACAGGAGAGGGTCATCTCCCAAATATAGGCAAGGGTTGCTGAACATGTGCAAGGGCTTATGACCCTCGTCCAAATCTAGGAGAGAAAAAATTTAAAAATTTAAAAGATGAAATTGCCCTCCACCAGATGGTGTGCCCTTCTTAAAGTTACTTCAAACTCTTATTTGATAAGCCTGCCTTCCACGCTATCACCGTGTACGTTGATAAGCCTTTGGGAGATTCACCGCACCGATCGCTCCTTTGCCTCCCATCGCACATTGGTTACCATTTTGTGCTGCTTTCTCCATTTTCGTCCTGTTGTTTGGGTTGGGCTTGCTCATGTTGTTGCCATGGGCTTCTCAACGCCCTTCTTCTTTTGAGAAAAGTTATTGGGCAAGCAAGTCCTTTCTTTATCTAAAATCTTCGTGATTTCTTGCCAAAATTCGAACAAACAAGTCTGCTGGATTGATTAGCTTGGTGATTTGCATATTTGTGTTGGGCGTTCTTCTATCATGTGACTATTCGAGCTATAAAATCTGTGCTTGCCATTTGTTTAAGACAGGTTGATTAAATACACATTTTTTTCGTGCCATTAAATTCTAACAAGTATTGGTGTTTCTCTAAGAAGGTTCTCAAGCAAAATATCTTTCACCATGGTTTTTCGATTTTTGGTTTGTATTTTTGCCTGTTTTGGAAATGAAGCTACAAATTCTACTGTAACTATGATACATAAAGAATAAGTCCGAAGAGATTGAAAAGTAAATGCTAAATGAAGAAAAATAAATAAAGATAGTCGAAACTGAGTATATTGAGGTTTCTTGTTCAATTGTGCAATCTTTATACAATGGTGTCTACTTGGTTATTTTTAGTCAGGAGTTTTGAATAACTGTCCTCTGGCAATTATCATTCCAATTGCAAATTTTCAAAAATCTTCGATACCGCGCCAATAACCGCATTGTTTTATCCATGAAGTCATCAGTACCGAGTGCTTCAGTAATTGCCTTTATTCTTATCCTCCTGTTTTTGAGTGATAATCAATATCGAACCATCAGTACCTGTGATGGCAGTCTCACTTGGACCCTTGCAGGCCTGTTTTACATATCTTGGGCTTATTAGACCTTATTATTCACCCATGGCCTGCCGAGCCATTTTTAGCGTTAGTAATTGGTAAGTATAAAATAAATAAATATATATATAGTTAGAAAAATGACCGGTGATCTTTTTTTTGGGTAACTTAATTGTAATTTGCCAACGCTTTTGTGAAACTACTAACTTTATGTATTTGCAAATTAACAATTTTGTACTAACTTACAAATCTTTATTTGCATAACTTACCAATGCTTTGAATATACTTAACTCGTGTATGAAAAAAAAAAAATCCATTTCTTTCTGCCCGTCGCGTAGGTTTTTGCTCCTTCACGAGTGTCTTCCGTTTGAGATGATGGTTTGGTTGGAATATCAGAGAGCATAGTCCGAAAAAGGGAAACACTGAAGAACATGTCTGAGTTATCTAGTTGTTAAATTGTGTAGAATCTGAACTTATATTGGCATGGGTAACTTTAGCGCAACTACATATGCTGATTAACGGACAAGCGCGTTTCCTAGCTGATCAGGAATATCGGATACACACTACACAGTATCTCGAAGTACGATTCAGTTTTTTTATAGGAATTCTCGTTTGCTGTTGGGCTGAGATGAACTGGATAGAAGCTCCTTTTAGTTTTCAACTTCTCAGGCGCAGTGCCACCATCCATGCTAGTCCAGGACTGCACCGAGTAGTCTATGACGAAGCTCAGAGACAATTTCACTTTCTAGCACAGGCATGATCAGTTTGAACCTTTGTCTAAGGATCGTAAGCATCATTATAAACGTTTCTGGTGATTCCCACAGATTTTTCTGATTTGGGTATTCTGAGGACACCGTACACCATTGCTGCTGCGCATGCTCCGAAAACAGGTGCCGCAATGAAGACCCAGAGATTCTTGTAAACACCAGAGGTGATTGCAGGGCCTATGCTCCCGCAGGATTCATCGAAGCGCCCGTGATCGGCCTACAAAATCCAAAAGTTCTTCGTAAGCTCGTGTGGAGAAAGACAAAACAAAAAATGAAGATAATAATTGGTCTAATTTCTTTTACCCTGCAATCATAACATTGAACAGCAACGTAGCACCGATGGCAATTCCGCCAATGTCTTTGTTCTGCATTTTTCAGTCAGTAAAAGAAGTTAGCTCTTTTAGAAGAAGAGAACCATTGCGTAGTGAGAAAGGAAGAAGCCTCAAGTCAAGGCATTGAAGAATTTCTTACAAAAAAGAATGATAGAAAGCTGTAGGGAATCGCAAAACGGCGAGCTTTGGAATCTTACCACTCTGTGATCAGTTGCGACAGCGCAGATCGTGAACATCAGAGTGAAAGTGATTATGAACTCCCATGCAATAGCCTCTAGATCAGAAGTTGTGTCCTTGTATTGAGTCATGGTGGCTTGGATATTGTCCAGGTCATGGAACAACAATTTTAATGTCAGGCTTGCGAGTGTTGCACCGATTAACTGGGAAAACGCATACACTGGCAACTGCCATAGAAAGTGCTATTGTCAGCTTTTTTCTTACCAGAAACAAAAGGAAATGGTTTCACAAGGAATTTTCTTACGTGTTTCCAGGGAAACTTAGTGGAAACAGCCAGCGCACACGTGACCGCGGGGTTAAAATGCGCGCCAGAGATGTGTCCGACCGCGTATATCATCACCATCAGAACTAAGCCCCACACGATGGCTATACCCACAATGTTGAGTGTCTGCACTTGGTTTACAAGAGCAGCACCACATCCAAAAAATATTAGAATGTATGTACCCAGGAGCTCGGCGATGACCTGCACCGACCGAAATGCCATTTAGAAAAAGCTAACTCCAGATATAAGAGCATAGTAATGATGGAATAATACTTCGGGCTTATTAACAAATTGGCACGTTGGACTCTTAATGAACATTGAATATGACCCTCTCAAATGCTCACTAACTGGCCACCTCAATTTGTTTATCAACTTTGCAAGTGAGACTTAATAGACTAAAAGGTAAAATGCAACCCTTATTTCCTCTTCTTGGTTTAGTATATTGGAGAGACCTTTTGGAAAATAGACGCAGAAACAGTAGCATCATCGGTTCCGAAATCTTGGGCACCACTGGCCTTGACCTCCTCTGAGATGGAGTGCTTGGTCGGTAGCCCAACTTCGGAGAGGCTGCATGAATGCTTGCGGGTGTGGAGGCCATTGCTGCAGAACAAAAACAAGAGACAATACTTCACCGCAGTTCTATCGGTGTTCTCGGGAACTCACTTGTCTTGACAAGGTGTATATATATATATTCTAGTTATGAAATGTTGGCTTCTTATGTACCGAACACTCGACTAATTCAACGATCACTCGCATGGAATGTATTTGCGGAATCTATGACCAGGTACCTGCAATGATGCTGAATGGAGAAGTTCCAATTGTCGTCTAGGCAAATCCCTGCCAGTAGAATACAGAGGTCAAGGAATGAAAATACTCTTAACAGATCTTTACGCATGATACGAATTTCTCGTTGTCGGGTTATCTTAGTCGGCAAATTCGTTGTTTCAGCGGTGCAATTCTTTTGTTCCTTTTTGCTGGCCCAAGTAGTATGATTCCATAAGCCGAAAAGGCAAAAACAGATCGCATTGACTGCTTCTTCGTTTGATGGAACATGTTTCACGATGAAATTAAGACATAAGAGGACATGTTTCTCGTGAGTTATTCTCCAATATTGGAGAGTGTAAGAGAACCAAAGTCCATATCTATAATCTTCATAAAAAGAAAAAATTATCTGAGGCATTAGGAAGGACCTTATGAGGAGTTTGACATGTGTGTTAAATTATGTCTCAAGTTTGAGTTCGTACATGAAATCTGAGGGGGAAATTACGAAGAAAGTATTAAATTTATTGTAATTGTGCCAATTTAATCATAAACTTTTTTTTTACCAATACTAAACATTTTGCATTTGTATCAGTTCAATCCATCTGGCCAATTTTCGCCAGCCAACATTGATGTGGCGCTACCAACGCTAACATGGCAATTTTAAAATAATATTTTAATATTTTTTCTTTTTTATAATTTTTTCCCCTTCCCCTACCCTAAGTGCCGGCGAGGGTCGCCGGCCGACCCTCGCCAGCCATAAGCAAGGGCTATGACACCCTAACTCACCTAGATTTGGTGAGGGCGTCAAGGCCACGACGCCCTCGCCAAATCTAGCTAAGTGAGGACCCGTGGCCCTTGCCTAGGCTACAACGGCCTCACCCCGAGTCAACGCTAAGGCTAGGGGAAGGGATAGGGAATAAAAATAAAGAATATAAAAGAAAACATCATAAAAGAATTCAAAAAAATATTAAAATATTATTTTAAAAATGCCACATTAGCACCAATAGGGCCACGTCAACGTTGGCTGGCCAAAATTAGTCGGATAGATTAAACTGGTATAAATACAAAAGGTTTATGACTAAATTTATCAAAAAAAGTTTATGACTGAATAGGCACAATAAATTTATGGTTTTTTTGATCATTTTCATGAAATCTGAACCAATTAGAAAATATTGATTGGTTAGTTAGATCATACTTGTTAGGAAATGAATTTTGATGTCACTTTCCTATTTAAATTAGGATTTATCTTGAAGGGGTTATTCACGTGACATGTTTAGAAACGCGCTTTCGGTCTTTGGAAGACTTTTTTTTTTTTTCTTTCTTTCTTTTTGGGTGGTCAGATTTGGAAGTCTCTGTTTGTTGGTAAAGAAAAGTGCAAATATATATATTAATCGAGATTTGACCGTATAAGAGTGGACCTCTTCAAAGACGAAAGGTAAGGGGCCGAATGTTGTTTATTCCTTCAAGCCGCACGATGACTACTAAGGACGAACCGCAAAGAAAGAAAGGTGACGCACGCTCTTTGATCGCACGGAGGAATCCCAAATACTGTGAATTTTATTCCGTGAGTTTTACATCTGTTTATATGTAAAGAATGCGGGTTTGAGCTTAATTTAAGTGCGATAAATAGTGAAGCATGTGAACTACTATAACTCTTATTGTCCGATTATTGGCGAATGATTTGCTATTGACTCTTTCCGTTGAGTATGTTTCGATATTCAAACCAAATCATGTAAATCTTAATATTTTTTATTGTTCCTTATTTATTTATCTGATGATTTTGTGTCGATTAATTGACAACAAGAAGAACAACTTTGGGTTGTGCGCTATATTGACAACTCAAGATTTGGCAAATACATTGAATGTCACAGCTAGGTTGTTGGAAATGACAAAAGATGCCAGTAAAGATGAGTTGATGGAGAGGGTGAAAAGTATAATTCTATTGGACCTATTGGATGAGATGTTAATAGAAGTGGTCGAGGAGAAGAATGCCACAAGGTTGTGAGCAAAATTTGAGGCCTAGATGAGATGTTTTAGTTTCGATTTGCTGAAGGTAATTCTATTAGAGCCTAGCCTAGATGAGTTTAGCAAATTCATGATAGACTCAAAGAACAATGAAGAGGCATTAGATGATGAAAAATAGGGCATGACATGGTTAGCTTCTTATCAAAGTCATGAGAGCACTTTATCAATTCACTATTATAGAAATGCACTACAATTACCTCAAAAGATGTCAAACCCGCCTTGTCTTGTGAGGAGTGGCTGAGAAAATCACAAGATGGTGATCTAACACATGATGTAGTGCAAGAACTAATATTTGAGTAATAAATCAATATCCAAGGTCTAGTAGCAGCAACAAATATAAAATAAAATTGAAGTCACGCCATAGAAAGTCCAAGGGACACATGAAGTATTTTCAGTGTCACAATGAGAGACATCAAAAGAGATTATTTGAAATTGAGAAACAAAGGTGATGGGCAGAATGCCACAAGCAATGTGGCTAATGTTGCCAAGAAGAGAACCAATGATGTAGAGGTTGCCTTGTGTATGACTATTAGTTCGTCAAGAGACGAATGAGTGTTAGATTTGAGGTGTTCTTTTCATATGATGCCTAATAGGAATTGGTTCAACACTTTCAATAATGACGATAGAGTTCTAACGAGGAATAATGCAGCCTACAAGGTTTTAGGGAAAGTGACAATTAGGATTCAAATGCATGATGGGGTAATGTGTACAGTGAGAGACATGAGGCATATACCTAAGCTCAAAAAGAATCTTATTTCTAGGGACAATCAATGATATCTGGTGTAGGCACAACATTGAAGGGGAAGAAAACAAATACTACCTATCATATATTGGCAGAGATTGTGATGGGAACCATGCAATTTCATCATATGAGTCAAAACTCTTATTTGATTCAATTATGGCCTGTGCAATTAAGGCACATGATTGAGGCCAATACGACAATGTCGAGTGAGAATGAGTTGCTAAAGATGCCGAAGATAAGGAAGTTGTACTTATATGAGCATTGCATCTTTGGGTAGCAATGCCAAATTGAATATATACAAATGTTCATTTGACCAAGTAACTAATTGAATATATTTATTTAGATGTTTATGGCCCATCTCTAATTCCTTCAAAAGGAAGTACCCAATATATGCTAATATTCATCAATGATCATTTAGAAAGGTATGTGTATACTTCCAGAAGATCAAATTTGATGTTTTCAATCAATTCAAGAAGTTTACAGCATTCTTTGAGAAGCAATTAGAAAAACAAATTAAATGCCTAAGAACTAAAATGGCATGGAGTTCTATGGGAAAGATTTTACCGAGGTTCTACCATAAAAAAATATTTGTGAAACATCGCACAATGCTCGGGATAGTACAATAGAAAAGCATTGCATAATGTAAGAAAAGAACTTTATTAAGCAAGCTCAATGCTTGCTTTCACAAGTCGGACTAAGGAATTTTAGGCCGAAGTAATAAACATGATGTGTAACTATGTTAATCTTCATCATATGCCACCCAATGGAAGACTTGAGAAAGCATAGTCAAGAAAACCTATTATTACTCTAGATTACAAGTATTCTAATGTCTTGCACCGAGTGATGATAAGCTTGAGCCAAGGACAAAGAAATACATATTGCAGAGTTATGCACAAGGGATGAAAGGCCATCAATTATGGTGCATTGATCCTAGATCACTAGATTTTCTAATTAGTAGAGTTGCAATATTTGATGAGATTGTTATGCTTCAATAGAGGAGTCTTGAGCACAACTAGCAAAGCAAACAAATCACAATGTTAGTAGCTAGGTGGAGCTTTGGTGGAAACTTCGAAACCTCAAAAGTAAGAGAGGTTGAGACTGTAGACAACTCTGTAGTTCCTAAAGTGAGTGATTCAAAATAATCACCAAAGCCACAGCACACTATAGCCGCAAGCAAATAGAGAAGGCAAATTAAACCACCAAGTACGTTATAGTTATATAGATATTGCTTATATGTTAACTACAGGTGACATGATGAAGACAAATGAACCTTCATCTTGCCCTAAGGCAATGGCTAGTATTGAGTCGTCTTAGTGGCTGGGAGCTATAAGCGAAGAGATGGAATCACTCCATTGGAATCAAATATAGGAGCTGGTCAAGATTTCAAAGAGCTAGAAGATTGTCCAATGCAAATGGGTGGTCTATTAATGAAAGGATGGCATTTCAGTGTTAAGATAGCAAGTATAAGGCAAGACTTGTTGTGAAGGGTTATACACAAGTGGAAGAGACTAGGATGAAGGTGGGCATTGTGGCATATCAACACGATCCTAATAGTAGCATTCATGGCTAGGTCTAGCAGAAGAGACCAAGGGTGAAAATGGGCATTGGAGATTCAAGTTGAGATAACGTTGGTATGGAAGGATAACTCAATTAAGGCGCAACTAGACCTAACAATAAGCTCACATGTGAGAGGGACATTGTTGCACGTGTGAGTTGTGTGAGAAAAATCTTGTACCAAATAATTTGTGTGGTGTGGAATAGTTAATATACATAATTCATTGTGTTAAACTTTTGAGTAAATGTGGATTCAATTAAATATATTGACTGACTCAAATTCAAGATCTCTCTAACAATCTCCCCAATTGAAAGTATGGAGCTTCTATTATGAGTTCACAACAATGTAACCCTCTCCTACCAATTGATTTGCCTTTTTCCCCCTTTTCTTCCTAAACCATGTCATTTTTCTTATTACTTCGTTTAAAATTTCGCAAAAACTAATATAAGTAAAACCACTTGGTTAAAAAAAAATCATAAAGTATATGAGAGTCCCTTAGTCAATTTTTGGGAATCCACCCAAAACTACTTATACATACTTCTCCTTTTAAAAATGCCAAACATACTTGAGATTATTGCAAGATTCTTTTTTCAATAATGTGTACTCCTTTTGTATACAACCATAATGGCTGTTGAGAGAACAAGATTTAGATCAGTATACATATAAGATGATCACATTAATTTTTGCTGGAAATTAGAGTTGAGTTACATCTGTACTCCAAGGTTTTAAAAGTGATTTCTCTTATCTGAAACTTACCAACAGAGACAATTGTAAGTTCCATACCACTATAAGTACTCCACGTTAATTGGAAATTTACAATTTGTTGAGATTCAAACTATTTAGTATCTACAAAGATCACTATAATTGAATTAACATTGATGTTACATAGGAAGAGTTCAAAATCAAAATACAAAACACAGTAAAGGGATTGTGAAAAGCGTCAATTTCTTTTTTGACGTCATTATACTTTATTATCTTGTACTTTAGGAGATTAACAACAAAATCCGATGCATAACATGGGGAAAAAGTCTATTTAATGCATAAGAGTAGAGAAGCCAATGAAAGCGTATGGAACTACCATTACCCTGTTCCTCATCATATTCATAGCTTTATAATCCGCCTTTCTTTGTCTTTGTTGGGTCTAGTGGAGGAAAAAGAAGGGAAGTCCCATCATTAATACGAAGAAAGTAAAATCATCCCACAATTTGCAATCAAGACTTATCCAACGAAAGATGCAGACTAAAGACAGCAGGAATCAGCCAAGTCAACGGCATGGAAGTCGCCTCGGGCTATTCCTCTGATTCTTTTTCTCCCTTTCTCTTTGCCGTCACGTTGAAGACTCTATAAAAAAAACCATGAATTGTCAAACAGAAAACAGAGCAGCTTTCATTGCTTCCTCTGACTTTTTTTCTTTCTTTTCTATAGAATAATTAGTTTATGTGTCCGCTTTTCTTTGCATATTTTTAGCTTTACAAAAGTTCAGACTTGTTTTCTCGTTCTCTTTTCATCATATTTCTCTCCACCGATTCTTGTGCAAACTGACAAAGAAGAATCCCTCGGATGGCTTTCCTGGTTGTGAGCAGAAGGGGTTAATTTCGATTCCGGGGTGGTTGTGTTTCTGCTTTTGAAGCTTTTCATCTTGCAGTTTCATAATTCTGAGACGTGGGTTTCCAGGTGGATTACGGTCTGGAGTTTGTGTGGATGACGAAAAGTCAGCTTAAGAAGTTGTAGTTGTTGCTTGTTGTTGGCTTTTTCCCATGGATAGGCTTTGCTGCTTCAATTCTCCTACCCCTCAGGTAACAGATATTAGTTGATAATCTCTATTTCTAATTTTGATGGCTTATCTTCTCAAATCCCAATTGTATTGGTGGAAACTAACACAAAAGGGTACTGATTCTATTAGATCACCCTTAATTCCTATATGATGGCATGGTGTTAAGTGCCTTTGATTTATAAGCTCTGGGAGATTTCACTTGACTTGTGAATGAAATCCATCTTAACAAATTGTATACAAGAAGTCGCCCGCTTTAATTTCTCAGGGTGCATTCAACTAGATTTTGGTTTTTCATTTGGGCAGCAGCACCTCAAAGTGGTTAGTTGCAACCTACCATTTGATACTTTTGGTAATTTGGATTTATGACGCGGTTTTATAGGCAAGACTTTTTCTCTTTTTTTTTCCGTATTAATAAGTTGTGGTTTGGCTTCTGTGTACTTCTCAGACAGATATGTAGTCTGAACTGGTCGACTCTCAACTTTCGAGTTCCTTGTACCGAAGCTGCTTGCTTCTGTTCTGTTTTTGTTGTCTTGTCTGTATGAGGCAACCTTCAGTGGCAATGCCTTCCTTCAAAGTCACCATTTGTAGCGCTTCCTGAAAGCTTAGTCTGCATTTCTATCTGTACTGATGATGAGCATGAATCAAGAACCTGTTTTGGAACGTGTCCTCTAGTCTATCTTCGGACATGAAAAACTGATCGTGTTAACCAGGTCCAAGCAGTAAGAAATGCAGGAATCATCATTTGGCTATTCCAGGTCGATGCTTTACTTGGTGGGACTGACATTGTTAGTCATTAGTCTGTTTATTCTTTTGCTTCTGGATTAATAAACTGTCAACCACGTTGGTCTTCTGAAAGTAGTTTGCTTGCCTTTTTCGTCTTTATGTTAAGTTATACCTAGTCGGGTACGATGTGACTTAGGATTTTGAACCTGCTTTAGCTTGCTTTCTGTTTTAGTTTAGTTTTGTGCTTGCTTTTCAGGTCTTCACTCCTCAATGAGATGATTTTCTCTTTCTTAATTTTCGTTCATTATCTCAAAATTAGCATGTAGGAGAACAAGCATCCTCTTTCTCTGGTAAGGGAAGAAACGACGATGGGATTGTCAAGTATGGTTTCAGCCTGGTTAAAGGGAGAGCTGATCATCCGATGGAGGATTATCATGTTGCTAAGTTTGTGAAGGCTGAAGGCAGTGAATTGGGATTGTTTGCTATCTATGATGGTCATCTGGGACATCGTGTTCCAGCATACCTACAGAAACATCTGTTCTTGAATATACTGAAGGAGGTGCGATTTATTCAAAGACGATTGAAAGTCTTATGCTTCTGTTAACATTTTATCTCCAAGGGAGTTGTCCTTACATTATTTCCTCTCTCTCTCTCTCTCTCTCTCTCTCTCGCTCGCTCTCTCTCTCTCTCTCTCTCTCTCTCTCTCTCTCTCTCGGTGTTAATCAATGTAGGAAGAATTCTGGGTGGACCCAAATCGATCAATTTCAAAAGCCTATGAGACAACAGACCAAGCAATTCTCTCAAATAGTTCAGAGTTGGGTCACGGTGGATCAACTGCCGTGACAGCAATTCTGTTAAACAATCAAAAGCTGTGGGTTGCTAATGTTGGAGATTCAAGAGCAGTCCTCTCGAAAAAGGGCAAGGCAATACAAATGACTACGGATCACGAGCCTAGTAAAGAGCGAGACAGCATTGAGAACCTAGGTGGCTTCGTCACGAAGATGCCAGGTTCTTTCTCCAAGCCATAACATTTGTAATCTCCAATGTAAGTGCAAAGATCCCTACTTGTACATTACCAACATTACTGTTGTTAACACAGGCGACGTCGCAAGAGTAAATGGACAGCTTGCCGTATCCCGTGCTTTTGGAGATAAGGGCCTCAAGTCTCATGTACGTTCTGACCCTGACGTAAGGAGCACTGATGTAGATGCATATACTGATGTATTGATCCTGGCTAGTGATGGTCTTTGGAAGGTAATATATGATTCTCTAGTAATGTTTATCAAAATCCAGTTTCTGTAAATATGGGAATAGGAAGACTCTCTTGACAAATCATTTCCTTTCTCCTTGGGATTAACTCAGGTGGTGAAAAATCAGGAGGCAGTTGATATTGCAAGATCAGTGAGGGATCCACAAAAGGCTGCCAGGCGTTTGACCAACGAAGCCTTGAGAAGAAACAGCAAAGATGACATCTCTTGCATCGTTGTTAGACTTAGAGGATAGCGTCGTGTCTCTTTCCCGGAATTCTTGTTTGTGTCATGATAATAAGGCTACTTAAGCCATAGGGACAAATAAAAGGTTTCTGATGTAAATTTGTGCTGCTTCTTTTTTCCCTTCTCCTTTGTTGTTATTACGGTTGTACTTTTTCATTTGATCTTAGTTTTTTGGCTATGCTGTGCTGAAACTAAATCGAAAGCTATGTGCCCCAAGACCACTTGTTTGTCAATCTCATCAATTGCGCCGAAAAATCTGTCATAAGGCTTTCGGATTTTCAGCTTATCTCATTCTTATTCGCTTCGCCTGGTCGGAAACTTCTCGTCAATCTCATTCATGTGTGCAATGGCTACAAACTACGTAACTTCGGAGAGCTAGAACACTTCCAATCTTTTAACTTATTCTGCAGAAAGCTTTCAGGGAGACTAGAAATGGGCAAAACCATGCTTAAGCTCAGATCTTAGCCATCGAGTCAGTGGCCTCATCTGAGACTGAGCAACTCATCAGCTCAGATTACCCAAATTTCACCATAATGTCTTATAAACACAATCAACAACACCGACCATGTCTGGCCCTCCTAACAAGTTCTCCTCTTTCAGTATATACTGATGTAACCCGACTCGGTGAGGACCAAATCCTGCAATCTTGGCCGAGGGTCGAAGAACCCTTTTGATTTTAAGGGGGAGAACAACGTTTTTTTGTTTTTCTTTTTCATTTTCCCTAACTTGGTCCCAATTAGATAATGAAGCAGAGAGAGAGAGAGAGAGAAGGGAACAGAAAAAGATGTACTGCAGAGAGGGGAATCCAGAAGAGCAAGAGAGATTTGGCTAATCTGGACATAAAAAGAAACCCCCCAACAGAGAACGTTGCTTTGTGCCTCCAGAACAAAGCCGCCAAGAAATCGATCCATTACAGATCTCGTACCTTGCAGCCGAAAGGAGAGGCAAATTCTTGATTAACACCCAAACAGAACACATCATTCACACAAACAAACGCAGAGAGGGAGAAGCAGAGGCAACTTCTCCATTACACGCCGCGCGTAACATCATCCACACAGACAAACGCACGCAGAGACACAGAGACAGAGAGAGAGAGAGAGAGAGAGAGGTCACGGAAGCAGACGGGCACGGCTATGGACCTGGAGCGTGCAGAGAGGAGCTGATGTATGCGGTATTTATAGGGGACGTTGGAGCTGCGAACCCTAGCATAATCGCCGGCATGAGACGGCGGGGGCTTATTTTGAATATCCCCATGATTTTTGGGGGTAAATTGCATTTTGCCGTGCAAGATTTGGGCATTTTGTCACAACTTTTGCTCCTCGATTTTTTTCTTTTTTTCCGATGTGCCCCTCAAGTCTTCAAATCGGTTTACATAATCTCTAGCCGCGTGCTTGTCGCGTGACTAATTAGCTCCTTTTACAGACAGCAAATCTGTCCAACAAAAAAATGAATTGCAACTTTGTCCTCTAAGTTTTGGCACCAGTCATAAGTGGTCCCTTGACTTTTTTATTTTTTGCAATTTCCACCCTAAAATCTCAAAATCAATTGCGATGCTCCCCTACCTTGGACTTTCGCCAATTTTCATAATGAGTCGATATTTTAATCATTTCTCAATTCTACCAAACCAAAATTTGTATTTTGTTTCCACTATGGCCTCTAAATCTCATCCAAATTTTCGAAACAATCAATTAAAATTTCTATACAATTTTCAGAGAAATGACATTTAGGGCTTTCAATAGGGTAAGACATGAAAGCAAACTTACAAAATGAAGAGAATACAAGGCACCAAACAATAAGGCCATTTCGTTTCTTAGCACAAACTAACACGTTTAGTTTATAGCTCTGTTTGTTGTGTGAAAAATAAAATGTTTTGAAAAACACTTTCTTAAAAATAATTCATTATATTGCTTGAAATAGTTAGTCGATAAAAAATATTTTTCATTATTAATAATAATTTATTTTTAAATATTTTCATGAACGATGAAAATATATTTCATTCATTCATTTTTGTAAACAATATAAGTTATTATTTTTGGGGTTGACACTACAAAAAAACCCCAAACTAGTACACCCCTCCATTAATTTCAATTAAATTTTACCATCAAATTGTCGAATTCAATGACACATAATAATTAACGGGTGTACCAACTTGGAGTGTACTAGTTTGTGATTTTTGTGATATTAATCTAATTTAACCGAAACTAATTGAGGATAAAGGATAAATTAGTCACAAATGTACTAGTTTTAGATTTTTTGTGACTAAAAATTAGTTTAAGATAAATTTCAAATTTGTCACAAATGTACCGATTTGGGGTTCTTCATAATATCAACCCTTATTTTAAGAAAGTATTTTCTAAATTATTCATTTTTCATGAAAGAAACACATCACAAGAAATCAAATCAAATAATTTTCTTTTCATTTATAATTCTTAATATAAGAAATAACATCAACAGAAAAATATAGTTTAATAACTCAATTAAACAAAAGAAAGCTTAGACATTATTATGATGGCGAAAGAAAATTTCGTGATTAGTGGCACCAAAATATGGGCATGTATGATCATTTAAGATTATATATGAGTACTAAGGTTAAAGATTTTCTTCATGTTCAAAATTTTAAAAGGGAAGATTTCCTGAAACCGCCAAAATATGGGCATGTATGGTCACGGACTCTAGAGTTTAAATTCCCAGGATCAGAAGAACCCTAAAATTCAAGCAAATCCCACTTCTCGTTGATAAACAGGGAAATACTTCGTTCTGAATCGACAGAGGAAATCCAGAAATTGCAAGAGACGACGTGTAGTCATCATTTACTGTATCTAACATGATGTTCAACGTGGTATTCCGTTGAAGTAACATGTAGTTCACATGATGTGGTTAGTGCCCTCCCTTCACAAATTTGTAAAGGAAACAGCAAAGACTTAGTGGCAGAAGAGAGGGGATTAATACATATTTTCAGCACTAGTTCTCAGCAGTAGCATGAAAATGGCTGGAAGAGAAATTGATACATTCATGAAACTATCAGATAACAAAATAGCTCTTATGGAAACTCAAATTTCCCAGCATTGTAGTGATTTTTGGAAGTGTGAATGGCAAGCCTGGTGAATAATAAGAGCACTGATTAGATTCTGACGTCCGAGGCGATAGCCTTAGTAAGGATCACTGTGACTCATGCAGTGTAAGCAGGCTAAATATATTCATGCTCAAGTTAAAAGATCCAAATTCTAGTAATGAACTCTTGTTAACTCAATTCACCAAGACGAGACCTTTAAGTTCTTATGGCCCAAAGATCTCATGAACGGTGCATCTACAAATAGCCTTTCAATTTTTCTTTTCTCCATTTTATGCTAAGTAGCTAACAAGTGGTATCAGCAGATCAAGATGGGGGATTACTTGGCACCTCTGGAGGCGATTAATGCTTCCCAGTAGATGTACGAATCAGATTTATGCAGGAATTGAACTGAATAGATTCAAACTGAAACTTCCAATTTGTTACCTTAACTGGTTCAAGTTCTGCTCAGACAATTCTGATGGTTGGGTAATTGGTTAGTTCAATTCCTGCATAAACCGGTACTCGGTTGATCAAAATAAATCAGTATAATTCAACTGGCACAACTTGCAGTCATTGGGGATTTTCATCTATCTTTTCATAAACATTGAATTTCAAATCTCGACAAGCCAACATTTCCCACATAGAGCTGATAGTAATTTTCTCTTGTTTCTCCTTATCTACTCACTACCAACTCCTTGTCAACGTCGTCATCTTTACGAATCTATAACACATTTTAGGGTGAAAGTAACCATAAAACAGACATTGTTGTACTTCAGGATCATTTGGAAAGTGAAATCATGTCCTTGGTACTTTATTAATTGGGATCCACGTACCGCCCATATCAAGGGGTTAGCTTTTGAACTTCCTCAAGGGTGTATCTTGGAGGTGAGATCCGTCAAATTTTACTGGTTAATTCTCAATTTATTCACAGTTCATGGACATTATTGCCCTTGACAAGAAATAAATAAAGGCTGATATATTTGTGGAAATAATTTGCATTGAAATGAGTTATTGATTCTGGGAATTAACAATCACTGACAAGATCCGATTACAATAGACTGTATGCTTTCAGTTGCATGACATAACCTCCTGGTCGAACAACATATCCACAAAATGCAATGTTGTCAAGAACAACAGGCAAACTGTTTTGAGTAAATTATGAAATAAATGAGGTCTAGTAATTTTAATCGGTGGAATATGTCTGAACGTCCATGACCTTATAATGTTTCTGCTGTTGGAGTTTCTAGTGATGTTGGTCTTGGGAGTTAGGGTAACGACAACACGTAGTATAATGAGACAAAAGAACTATGAAAGTTTTCTACATATACGTACCAAGATCGTATCCATGTTTCTATTGTATTTACTCTAGTTTGCAACCTGTACATAGGGCATGTGTTATTTCCAATGTACTCGTAAGGTGAATCGCTTGTGCTCTGAAATACAGCGAAGATAAATTCTAGTTTATACCAGTTGTTTCGTCTCTTTTCACTTGAGAAGAGCTTTCCAAGTACATCTTGGCACCAATCTTAGTAAAGTGCACATGCAACCGTGGGACTTTAAAGTGATGGAATTATGGATCAGTTGGACCAGTGCACCGGCTAAGGCCCTCTAATCCATGCTCAGCTTGCGTCCTTCTGATTCCCGGGTTAACAAGGACCCCACTGGGATAGCAAATGTAAATAGCAGCGCGTCACTTGTGTTGAACTCCTTATTTTATCTCCTGTACGGAGGTCTATAATTGCTGCTAACGCTTGTCTTTGTTAATTGACATCCTGAACTCATCAAGGTGAGAAATAGAAAGCTACAAATAGCATTGATCTAGAGCAAGACAGGCTTAACAGAAAGGGGTTTTGAAGGATGAAGAAAAGCCAAAACTAGTAAGCCATCAAAGCTTGATTTAGCAGGAAGCCTCGCGTAGATCATACATTAATTGGCTGGACATATGCTTGGACAAGCAACTCACTCTCTAATCTTGTGATCTTACTATGTCGGTGCTGTAAAAGCATCAAAGTCGTCATTATCACCAACGCCACAAAGTTGAGTGATCAAAATCTTATGTATCAAATCAGTAGAAAACAGGTTTGGGGTGATTCACAACTGAAGCAGCAAATATTAATTTCAATGGGAGCTACAAAATTAAATCTTCGGTTAAGGCAATTAAGGCTTCACAGAAAAATGAAAAAATTGGATTTATGCAGGAATTGAACTGAATATATTCGAACTAAAACTTATAAATTTTTACTTTAGCCGGTTTGAATTCTGCTCGGGCCATTCTCATTGTTGGTTTATGTGTTAGTTTACTTTTTCTTAGTTTTGCAAATTGATCATCCCATCAGGCCTCTACTAATACTCGGTTGATCAAAACCTAGTTAAATAGTTTAGCCAGCAAAACCGCCGTTCATCAGGGATTTTCACCCATCATATCAAAATATTGAATTCAAAATCTTGACAAGCCAACCCCTTCTTCTCACAAGGAGCCGATGGCAATTCTATCTGGTTTCTCCTTGTTTACTCACTACTTAGTCCTTATCACTATTGTCTATTTTATGAATATTTACTCATTTTATGGTAAAAATAGATGTCGTGTGTAATTTTGGATCATTTGGAAAGCGAAATCATGTCTGCTGTGTTATGTTAATTGGGATCGATGCACTGCCCATAGCCGCAGGTTCATGGAAATTATTGCCATTGATAAAAAAGAAAGAATAAATGGTCGGCATAAATGTGGAAATAATCTGCATTGAAATGAGCTACCGACATCAGTCACTAACAAGATCCGGCTTTCATTAAACTGTATGCTTTCAGTTGCATGACGCGGCCTCCTGATCGAAGAGTACAGCCACAGAATGCCATGTTGTTTAGAAATATAGGCAAACTGTTTTGAGTTAAGTAGAAAATAAATGAGGTCTTTTGATTATAATTGACAGAATATGTCTGGACTTCCATGACCTTATGATGTTTCTGCTGTTGGAGTTTCTTATTGATGGCAGTCTTGGGAGTTAGAATTACACCACAGAAAGTATATTGCACGTGAGAATTAAGACTTACGAAAATTTTCCACATATACGCACCAAGATTGTGTTGTGCTCAAAATTTTGACTTCAATTCACTTCATGTAAATAGTGGTCGATCTACTGAAGTTGGCAGCCTGTATAGAGGACTTGTGTTTATTCCGAGGTTCTCTAGTACATTGAATGACTTGTACTCTGAATTACATTGATTATAGATTCTAGTTTCATCCAGCTCTTTCTTCTCGTTACTCTTAGAAGTGCTTTCCAAGCAAACTTAGAGCGCCAAGCTCAGCAACATGGGCTTTTAACTCATCAGATCGACCAACCCATCAGATCGACCAAGGCCCTTCAGGCTGTACTCACCTTCCATACTTTTGATCCTCGTGTTAAAAGAGACCGCCGATCACCGTGACTTGGCTACCAAAAGTATATCTTGGCACGCCATTCGCGTTGAATTGTTAGTTTATCACCTGCATGGAATTCAATAAATACTTCTCTGAAGCCCATAAAAAAAGATTCATTGTCATCCGGGAATCCTTCCCCTTCTGGTTCTAATCCTTTATATTCCTCGATCTTCTTTTTTTCTTGTTCAAAGTTTCACAATACTGGGAGTTGCTTTCACCGTTAAGAGAGGCCAGATGATCTCTTCGAATGGATCACATGTTAATTGAGTCTAGTTAAGAATTAATCATTTAACAAGAAGTATTTCAAATTGTTACGCTAAAGAATATATATCGAAATAGTCCAACATGGACTTTATAAAAAGAAAGGTTTCTAACTGAGAAGACATCCTGAAACGACACAGAAATCCAGAAATTGCAGGAGACGATGTGTAGTCATCATCTACTGTAACTTTACCATCTTGAACTCGGTAGTGTGCTAAAAGTAAGATGCAGTTCGCATGCTATGGTTAGTGCCCTCCCGTTACAAAATTGTGAAGATAAAAAGGTTAGTGGCCGATGAGAGCGGATGGATGTATATTCCACACGAGTTCTCGACAGTATTACGAGAATGGCCAGAAGAGAAATTGATACATTCATGAAACTTTCAGATAACGAATAGCTCATCTTAAAACTCAGATTTCGGACACTTAGAGGGTTAAAACTTTCCCAGCTAACTGTAGTGATTTCGCATGTGAACATGCTTGTGAGGCAAGCCTTGTGTATAATAAGAACACTAGTTCTATCCCAACAACCGATGGCGATTGCCTAAGTGAAGATCACCTGAGTTACCAAGTGTAAGCGGGGTAAACATAATCGTGCTCATGTTAAAAGATCCAAATACAAAAAAATATGCTTGTTGCGAGGGATAATACTGGTTACAAGGTAATCAAGAGGAGACTATGACGCTCTTGTGGCCAAAGATCTTGCGAACGGTCGACCTGTAAAAAGCCTTTCGATTTTTTCTATTCTTCATTTACGCTAAGTAGTCAACGAGTGGTTATCAGCAGACAAAGATGAGAAATACTTGGTACCTCTTGAGGAGATTAGTGATTCCCAAAAGATGAATGGACTGGATTTATGCAGGAATTGAATTGAATAGATTTGAACTGAACTTACGATGATTACTTTAGCCAGTTTAAAGTTCTGCTTGGGCAATTCTCATTATTGGGCAACGTGATTAGTTCCCATTTTCTTGGTTTTCCATAATGATAATCCCACCCTGTCTTTAATAATATTCAGTTGATAAAATAAAAAAAAAAATACATCAGTTTAGCTGGGTAAAACCATTGTTCATTGGAAATTTTCAACTATTATATCATAAACATCAAATTTCAAATTTCAACAAGCCAAACATTTCTTTTCATGTGGAGCTAATATCAATTTACTCTGGTTTTTTTTTATCTACTCACTCCTGAGTCCTTATCGACACTGTCTATTTTATGAATATTTTATCTATTTTAAGGTAAAAGTTGCTACTAGGTAGGCATTTTTGTACTTCTGGATCATTTTGGAAAGCGAAAACAAGTACTTTTTGTTCTGTTAATGGGGATCCGCGTCCTGCTCATTTTTGGGGGGAAGGCTTTCCTTTGAACTTCCTCAAGGGTGTGAGGGAGCCGTGATCGATATAAACGTGGAAATAACTTGCATGGAAATGAGGTACTGATACTATCAATTGACAGCCACTATCAAGATCCGGCTTTCATGGAGCTGGATGCTTTCAGTATGACAAGACTTCATGATGGAACATTATGCATCCACAAAATGCCATCATGTCAAGAAAGACAAACTGTTTCGAGTTAACTATGAAATGAATGAGGTCTTGCAATATTAGTTGGCTGAACATGTCTGGTCGTCCATGACCTTAGTATTGTTTCTGCTGCTGGATTTTCTTATTGATGTCGATCTTGGTTACTAGAATAACACAACACATAGTACAACGCACATGAGAATTAGATCTCTGAAAAATTTCTGCATATATGTGCTGAGATTGTATTACTTCCATAATTTAGACTTCGATCCACTTCATATGTATTGGGATCATTCCGCTGTAGTTTGCGACCTATATAGAGGGTTTTTGATTTTCAGAGTTACTTGGCACAGAGAATCACTTGTGCTCTGAATTATCTTGATTATGGATTATAGTTTTGTTCATTATTTCTTCTAGTTTCTCCTAAATAAGAGCTTTCCAAGCAAATCTTGGCATGCCGAGTTCAGTAACGTGTGCTTGTAACCTAGTGGGATGTTAAGGCTCTTAAATCCATACTCACGTTGGGTGCGCCCAAGTTAACAGGGAACCCTTTCCCATGCCACGACGACTGGGGTAACAAAAGTAAATCTTGATGCAAAGCTGGTGTTGAATTCCATTGTTGCTGCTAATGTTTGGCTTTGCTAATTGACGTCCTGAACTCATCAAGGTGAGAAACGAAAAGCTAGAAATGTCATTGATTTAGAGAAAGGCAGGCTTAACAGAGGGCGTTTCAAAGGATGAAGAAAAACAAACAGAAAAAGAGCAAACACACAAGCTTGATTTAGCAGGAAGCCTTGCGTAGATCACACACTAGTTGGCTTGACATATATGCCTAAATAAGCAACTCACTCTCTTTAATCATGTGATCATTTTTCACTATGTCGCTGCCATAAAAGCACCTAACTCGTCATTGTCGTCAACATTGCAAAGTCAAGCAATCAAAATGTCATATATCAATGCAATGCAACTCGACTAGCAAATACTAATTACAGTGTGAGCTACAGAACATGATCTTTTCTGATTCCAAATCTTAACCAACGTGAAGGCCCCCAAAAATCGAATTTACATCCTGAAAACAGAAGGCAGAAGAAGAAATTAACTAGGAACAATTTTTCCAAACTTGTCCTGTGAAGAACCCCAGAGTCCAAAATTGAGTGAATCCCTATATGAACTGAAGTAACTTCATATCAATAAATCTTGAAGATTGTTCTTATGATGGACTCGACCGAATCCATGATGGATCAAGTCTAGTCAAGAATTTATTTCACAAGTAGTATAAAGATTCTCGTGCTAATGAAAATATATCGAAATTGTCTTCCAACCCCACATGGACTCTACAGTTCAAATCCTCCCATGATTTGGAGAACCATTAAATTCAAGCAAGTCTCAGCTTCTCGGTTGATAAGTAGGGAAAATATTTCTTGTGGAGAAAAGAATTTACTGTTAAAAATAGATTTCCAGGTGAGAAGACATTCTAAAACGACAGAAAATCCAGAAATTGCAAGAGACGAGGTGGTTGTCCTCATCTACTACTATATCTACATAACCTTTAACATCGTATTGTGTTGAAGTGAGATGCTCATGTCGAAAGATCCAATGCTGGTTGCAAGGAATGATACCAGTCACTAGACAGTAATCTTGTCAACTCAATAAAGTAAACAAGACGATACTTTTGAGTTCTTATGAACGGTCTATCTCTGTTAGCCTTTCTATTTCTCTTCTCTCCATTTATGCTAAGTAGATAAACATGTGGCTATCAGCAGACAAAGATGAGGGAATACTTGGTACCTGTTGAGGCAATTGATGCTTCCAGAAAATGTATGAATTAGATTTACGAGACAAGCCTTGTGTATAATAAAAACACCGATTCGATCCCAACAAACGATGGCGATAGCCTTAGGGAAGATTGCATGAGTTATTAAGTGAAAGAAGGGTAAATATATTCATGCTCCAGTTAATAGATCCAAATGCCAGAAATATGCTGGTTGCGAGGGATAATTCTCATTACAAAGTAATCAAGAGGAGACTTTGACGTTTTTATGGCCGAAGATCTTATGAACAGTAGTGCCTTTCAATTTTTCTGTTCTCCATTTATGCCAAGTAGCTAACTAGCATTTATCAGCAGACAAAGTTGAGGAATACTTGGTACCTCGTGAGGTGATTAGTGATTCTCAAAAGATGTATGGACTGAATTTATGCAGGAATTGAATAGAATAGATTTGAACTGAAACTTACAATTGATGTCTTTAGCCGGTTTTGAGTTCTACTCATGAAAATGTCAGGAAACATGGTTAGTTCACATCCTCTTGGTTTTCCACAGTGATAATCCCACCAGGTCTCTTCTAATATTCGGTTGATAAATAAATAAATGCATCAGTTTAGTTGGCAAAACCACCTTTTGTCGGAAATTTTAATATATCATATCATAAGCATCGGATTTCAAATTTCAACAAGGCAAACCTTTCTTTCCACATGGAGCTCATATCAATTTTCTCTGTTTCCTTTTATATATTCACTCATGAATCCTTATCGATATGTCTATTTTATGAATATTGTACCTTTTAAGGCAAAAGTAGACACTAGATAGGCATTGTTTCTACTTTTGGATCATTTTGGAAAGCGAAATCAGGTACTTTTTCCTCTGTTAATGGGGATCGATGTGCTTCTCATTTTAGGAGGTAAAGCTTTCCTTCGAACCTTCTCAAGGGTGTGGCTGGGACATGTGATCGAAGTAAAAAGCAACTGCATTGAAACGAATTACTGGTACTGTGAATTGACAGCCACCAACAAGATCCGGCTTTCATGGAACAGGATGCTTTCAGTTGCATGACATGACCTCCTGATCGAACAATATATATCCACAAAATGCCATGTTAAGAAAGACAAGCAAACTGCTTTCGAGTCAACTATGAAATTAAAAAAAAAAAATGAGGTCTTGCAAGTATTAATTGGCAGTGTATGTCTGGTTGTCCATGACCTTAGTAATGTTTCTGCTGTTGTAGTTTCTTATAAATCTCAGTCTTGTTTGCTAGAATAACACAACACATAGTACAACGTGCCTGAGAATTAGATCTATAGAAATTTTCTGCACATACCTACTGAGACTGTATTATATCTATAATTTAGACTTTAATCCACTTCATGTATATTGGGATTGATCCGCTGTAGTTTGCAACCTATATGGAAGGCTTTTGATTTTTCAGAGTTACTCGGCATGGTGAATCACTTGTCTTCTGGATTACCTTGATTATGGGCTCTAGTTTTGTGCAGTTATTTCTTCTCGTTTCCTTGAAAAGAGCTTTTCAAACGAATCTTAGCATACCGAGTTCAGTAATGTGTGCTCGTTACTTAGTGGAACATCAACGTGATGAAATTGTTGATCCACAGGACCAGTGGATTGGCTAAAGCCCTTTCATCCATAGTCACATCGGGTGCTCTCATCAAGTCGAGAAGCAACTGGGGTACCAAAAGTAAATCTTGGCGCGAGGCTGGCGTTGAATTCCTTTGATGCTGCTAATGTTTGGCTTTGTTAGTTGACATCCTGAACTCATCAAGGTTAGAAACGAAAAGCTAGAAATATCATTGATTTAGAGCAAGACAGGCTTAACAGAGAGTGTTATGAAGGTCGAAGAGAAGACGAAAAAAGAGCAAACGTTCAGGGCTTGATTTAGCAGGAAGCCTTGCATGGATCACACGCTAACTGGCTTGACATATATGCCAAAATAAGCAATTCACTCTCTCCGATCATGTGATCCTTCTTCACTGACTATGTCGCTGCTGTAAAAGCACCTAACTCCTCGTTGTCGTCAACATCACAAAGTCAAGAGATCAAAATGTCATATATCAAAGCAATACAACTCGAGTAGCAAATACTAATTTCAATGTGAGTTTCTGATTCCAAATCTTAATCATCACAAAGGAACCCCAAAAATCGAATTTATATCCTGAAAAAGGAAGGCAAAAAAAGAAATGAAATGGGAACAATTTTTTTCCAATTCTGTCCTGTGAAGAACCCAAGAGTCCAAATTTGAGTGAATCCCTATATGAACTGAAGTAACTCCATATCCATAAATCTCGAAGAGTGTTTCCACGATGGACTCGACCGAGTTCCATGATGGATCAAGTCAAGTGAAGAATTTTAGCATTTCACAAGTAGTATAAAAGATTGTCGCGCCAATGGAAAGATATCGAAATTGTCTTCCAACCACCGCATGGACTCTACAGTTCAAATCCTCCCAAGATTTGGAGAACCATTAAATTCAAGCAAGTCTCAGCTTCTCGGTTGATCAATAGGGAAAATACTTCTTGTGGAGAACAGAACTTACTGTGAAAAATAGATTTCCAGATGAGAAGACGTTTCTGAAACGACAGAGGAAATCCAAAAATTGCAATAGACGACGTGTAGTCATCATCTAATACTGTATCTGCATGACCTTCAACGTGGTAGTGAGTTGAAGTGAGATGCTCATGTTGAAAGATCCAACGCCGGCAACTCAATAAAGTAACTCTTGTCAACTCAGGAAAGTAAACAAGAAGAGACTTTTGAGTTCTCATGGCCAAACATCTTATGAATGGTGTATCTCTGAACGGCCTTTCCTATTTTTCTTCTCTCCATTTATGCTAAGTAGCTAACCAGTGGTTATCAGCAGACAAAAAATGAGGAAATATTTGGTACCTCTTGAGGGAATTAATGCTTCAGGAAAAATGTTTGAATTAGATTTTATGCAGGACCCAAACTGAATAAATCTGGGCCGAAATTTAAGACTGGTTACTTTAGCTGGTTCGAGTTCTACTCGGGACATTCTCATCGTTGGATTATCACGTAGTTCGCATTTTCTTGATTTTCCAAATTGATCATCCCAACAAGACTCGACCAACACTCAGTTGATCAAAACACAATTATATAGTTCAGCAGGTAAAACTGATTCGTCAAAAATCTTGGTCTATCATATCAGAAACATCGAATTTCACATCAACACATGTCGCCCTCTTCTTCCCACTCAGAACTGATAATAATTTTCTCCAATATCCCTTGTCTGCTCACTACTGGGTCCTTATCGACATCATCTATTTCATTGATATTTTACCCATTTTAAGAGAAACGTAACCACTACATAGACATTGTATGTACATTCGGATCATTTGGAAAGCAAAGCCATGTACTTTGTTTGCATTTTGATGTACTGCTCATACTAGAGGGGAAAAGGCTTTCCTCTGAACTTCCTCAAGGCTGTATCTTAAAGGAAAAAAAAATGGAAGGTAGATATAAAAGTGGAAATAATTTGCATAGGATTGAGCAACTGATGCTGCGAAATTGACAATCACCAATGAGAGAGAACCGTCTTTCATGGAAGCGTATTCTTTTCAGTTGCATGACAATGACCTCCTGATCGAACAATGTTTCCCACAGCATGCCATGTTTGTTGAGAAAAACAGGCAAACTGTTTTTGAGTTGATTGTGAAATGAATGAGGGGTCCTGTAATCTTAATTTGCGGAATATGTCTAGTCGTCCATGATCGTAATGTTTCCTGCTGTCGGAATTTCGTATAGATGCCTGTCTTGGGAGTTACAGTAACACCAACACACGAGAAAAAATATCTGTGAATATTTTCTGCATGTACCTAACAAGATTCTGTCATATTCAAACTTTAGGCTATAATTTACTCGGTGTATATCATTTATCAATCCATTCTAGTTCGCAACCTGTACAAGGGGCTTGTGTCTTTTTCGAGATACTCGGTACAGGAATCATTTATACTCTAAATAACGTTGATCATAGATTCCAATTTCGTCCTGTCGTTTCTTCTCGTTTCTCTTGAAAAGGGTTTTTTAAGTAAATCTTGGCACATCGAGCTTAGTAAAGTAAGCGGGCCTGTAATCAAGTAGAGCTTTGAAGTGATATGAATTATGGATCGATTGGACCAGTGGACCAACTAAGACCCTTTTATCCATATTCCCCTCCCTCCTCCCGGGGTCACAATGGCCTGCCGATCACCATGACTGGGGTAGCAGAAGTAAATCTTGGCGCATCGAATTCTTATTCCATCACCAGCATGGAGGCCTATTGCCTGCTGGTAATGCTTGGCTTTGTTTAATTTGACATCCTGAACTCATCACGATGGGGAAACAAGGAGCTACAAATATCATTTGATCTAGGAGCAAAAGACACGCTAAACAGAGTGTTTCCAAGGATGAAGAAAAGCAAGAAAGAGCAAGCCATTAAAACTTCACACATTGATAAATCGCTGCGGCTGCTGCTGCTGCTGCTGCAAGTGCACCTTGATCGAAATGTCAACCAAAGCAGTACACAACCCAGATTTTGGTGGCGACTTTCCACTGAAGAAGTACCAAATACTAATTTCAATTTGAGCTACAAAACATGATCGTTTCTGATGCAATCTTAATCATCAAAAAGGACCCCCACCCAAAATCGAATATTTCCTGAAAAAACAAAAGACCCAAAAGAAAAGGAAAAAAAAAGAAAAAAAGAAATTGGGAACAATTTTTTCAATTTTGTCCTGTAACTACATCTACACGACCTTCATGGAGTCCTCCATTCGAATCGAATCTTCACTCCAGTTCGTCTCCGTCGCCATCCCCGCGTCTTCCTCGCCGTCGTTCTCGCAAAACACGCTCTTGTATTTTCTTGGCCGGCCGCGCTTCCGCTTCATCGGCCCGAGGTCCACGACCTCGATCGGCACGCTCTGCACCGCCGTCTTGGAACAATCGGCGACACATTCGTCGTATTCGATCCGAACCTGAATTAGGTCAGCGTCGCCGCGCTGACCGGCGGCCGCAATGAGGGGGAGACCGGCCCCGGCGGCCGGATCGATCGAGGGGACGCCGCCGTCGTCCTTCGCGAAGAGGTGCTGGAGGAGCGAGATGATGCGGGAGTTGTCCTCGTCGAGCGGCTCGTCGGGCGGCGGCGGCGGCGGCTTCTTTTGGCGGGAAAGGGAGGAGGAGGAGGAGGAGGAGGCGGCGGCGGCGGCGGTGCCGCGGGGGACGAGGCGGAGGCGGGAGAAAGTCTGCTTGCGGCTGCCGGCGGACTCGTTGAAGACGGAGCGGTCGATCTTGGGGGTGAGGACGCCGTCGTCGAGGGCGGAGGAGGCGGAGGAGGAGGAGGAGGAGAGGGAGAGGGAGTAGAGCTCGGATTGGCTCAGGAGGCGGAGGTCGATGAGGGGGAGGGAGTCGGAGTGGAGGCGGGGACGGCCGGCGTCGGCGGCGGCGGCGGCGGCGGCGGCGGCGGCGGAGGAGGAGGAGGAGGATGCGGCGGCGGAGTCCATGGCGACGAGGGATTTGGGGATTTTTTTCGGGGCGGTTGCGATGCGGTGCGGAGGAGGGGATGTGATTTTTGATTGCGTGGCCTATTTATAAACTTTGTGAAACTTCGAAAAGGCTCGAATTGCGATTCGCCGATTAGACATTTTCTTAATTGGAAATTCGTCTCGCCATGTTAATCCCTTTTTGATTGATTCCTAAATTGGTATGATAAATCTAATTTCGTGAATGTTTTAATTGAGGATCTAGCTCTTGGACTAGAGTCTATGAAAAATCTCATATCTATTATTGAATTTAATTTTGAATTGGATCTTTGAGTAATGTATGGTCTTATATTTATATAATAGCGTACTAAGTAAGAAGTACTACATTGGTAATTACAACTTTTCTTTAGCTAAATGCGTAGAATGCTAAGTTACAAATCTGTAACATCGGAATCTTTTGGATGATTCAACTTTTCTTTAGCTAAGTGCATAGAACGCCAAGTTATAAATCTGTAACATCAGACTCTTTGAGATGATTCAACTTTTCTTTAGTTGAGTGCATAGAGCACTAAGTTTTAAATTTGTAACATCCAACTCTTTTTGGATGATTCAATTTTTCAAACTAGGAAGGTAGTTCTTTGCTCTTTTTTTTTTTTTCCTTTTCCACATCAATGGGTGTGTTCATTTGCCTAGCATGAATGAAGAATGAAATTGATTGAAAAAGTAGGTATAAATCATTCTAATGGCCACTAACATTTTGGATGATGAATCGTCAAGCCTATGAAGTCATGTGATAGTTTTAGTTTCAAAACAATTTGCAAAACATCCCGATTACTTTAATCTTGATAACTCAATGGAAGAAATCTAGCACGCTCTAGTGTTCCTACTAATATCTTGCTCACTGAGGGTGAGTGATAACATAACTGATGCAAGTTCCATTTGGAGCTTGCAACCTACTCTACGAGACTGGTTTTCAAATTTTGCAATCTGAAATTTATCCCACATACTTTGAAACTTAAAACCTATCATGTTAATCAATTCTACGGTCGTTTTCAAGATCTACTCGAAAACCAACCAATATATTTTCTTCTCTTTTTTTCCCTTTTTTAATTAAACAAAATGAAGGTAAACCTAATAATAAAAATTCATATTTGTCAATTGCAATGATCCATAAAAGATAAAACGTAAAATAAAATAAACAATGAAAAATTCATAACATGTAATATAAAATCTGAATTATTTCCCAATCATCCATGGAAAAATTGCTCCAAAACACGTTACATATAACCTTATCCAATTGCTCCATCTTCTTTTGACCTCTTACACTGGGCGAGCAAGCTCCGCGGATTTCTTGATCCTATGTGCTTGGACAGCTAAGTATCTTCTTGAAAGATGGCAAAATACAGAGGCCGAAACAAACCCAACCCAGATTCAAGGTACAGGGCACAAGGCAACCCACTTTTTCTCTGAACTAAAATAAAAACCTTTGCTTTCTTGTCTGAGGGAGACAATTTTTCAAGATGTGAATATGTGTACAGACGAAGTTATCATCAACAGCTTTAATTCTGAGTATGTGCAAATCTTGACATTTGAGCACTCCTAGTTGACCATGCATATATGAATTTAGACAGTAACTAGTTCTTCAAGGCTATATCGTAGTTCTACTGGGAATCTTGACAATGCAGAGTAAAAGGAAAAGGACAAATGTAAAAAAGAAGTCCACTTCGATCTTTAGAATTCCTAATTATTGGCAATCAACATTCATAATTTTTCTTTTGTTGCGTGAGCTTTTTTAGGAAATTACTTATTCCAAAGTTCTCGTATAATTAGTTTTCAATAAGTTTCTCGATGTTAAAGCTTATTGAGCATTGTTCTCAATTTATCATGTATAATCCTGACGGTGGTCTTTTATTGTCTGTCATTTTATCCTGAGGAATATCAATGAAATAGTCTGCTCTCATTTGATGGAGACACGAATGGGTGACTCTCCTGTTTATAAGACGGAAAGGAGATTGGGAAAAGGTGGCTCTGGCCAAGTGTATGTTGGCAGAAGGTTAAGTGGTGGAACTGATGGAACAAGACCAGGTGCAGTAGAGGCATGGCAAGACACCAAATGTACACCTTTTTTTCTCTTTGCTATGTCTTAGAGACATCATATTTTATGGCTTTGTGGTTCATTCATTTCAGGTTGCTTTGAAGTTTGAGCATCGTAACAACAAAGGTTGCAAGAGTAAAAAGAAAATTTAGGATTAACTCGGGTTCGGTTTATTGGTTTCTTAGTTTGGTCCAATATCCAATTCTACCATGAATCTATACTCACTCTTATTGTTCATTTGATATTATAAATGTGCTAATATTATGTCGCTTACATATTATCTACTAATGATTGGTTCATTATTGAGTTATTGAATTGAAGAAGGCAACTTGCAATCTAAATTCTTTTTCTTTCTTTTGGCCAAAGGAAGAATGTTATTCATTCCTCCAAGACTTAAACATGACAGCTTGCAAAAGGGCTTCAAAAAACAAAACAAATCCCAGAAAGCTTGAGGGGATGGTACACCCAATTTGATGAAATGGCGTTTTTTTCCTTTGAAATATAGCTGCTCAGTTCGTTATTTCATTGGCCTCTCTACCGCAGTGTGCTAGATGCAAATCTAGAAATTGGACCAATAAATCACTGCTATCAATAATAAGCACCTGCTCTTCCCATGAGAACTGATCTAGACACTCCATGGCCCTTATGAGAAGAAGCAAACCCTCCAACCCCAACACCAAGCATTCGTGCTTTCTATTTGTCGAACAAATAGCTGCTGCGACAGCGAGCTTGCCAGCTCACAATGAGCTCGCGCTCGTGCATTTAGCTCAAGACCTCGCAGCAAGGTCGCCCGCAAGCGCTAAGCTTGCCATATCACATCAAGTTCACCCTTGTTCTAGACAGAGTGCATGCAATGAGGAGCAGAAACTACTAGGGAGCTCAAGTCCCCGGTGCTAGGTGAGGAGTGCCAGAGTGTGGGGTTTCTGAGAGGGGAGAACAGTCGCCTTCGAAGCGGCCTCTGCAGCAATGTGGGTTTCGAATCAACAGACTGTATGCCGCCGTTTGTCGTGGAGACATGTGGATCAAGATAAGTGGCACTTGTCATGGACGCAAGCCAGCATCAAGCCCTGCAGAAAGGATCAGAGGGTAGATCTAGCCAGACATTTCCTAACAATCCATACTCCGAAAACTACTTACAACATCCCTATAAACGAGGGTTTAGGATATTGTCGCTAATCTAAAGTTAACCGAGTCATGGAAGGGGCCTTGCAGTGCGGTTTATATGTGACAAATCTCAGGGTCAGCGCCCTTGTTTTGAAGACCACGCTTCATCCAATGCCCAGATTAAATCGGGCATAGGTCAGGATCGCTCAATCATGCTCATAGAATCAAGTTCTGTCATTGATTTTAGAGTTTCATGTTCAGTAATTTACACGACAAGACTTGAGGAAGAACGAGTGTAGTGCTTCGTGGGTAGATGGCCACCATGGACGACTTTTCATAGAGAAAGGTCGTGATATTTTCGTAATGCTAGAGACACCTGTGAGAAGACATTTTGCGCGGAGAACTTTGCGGGAGAGAAGGTCGTGAGGTGAATTGTGTCTCGAAATTGAATTGAGCTCAGACAAACACATAAGCGATGAACTCCCAAAACTAATCTCGCCAGGTTGACTGTTATAGGATGCCAACGAATGAATAAGGAAAATGTTCTCCAAAGGAACAAAACAAAATTCCAAAGAACTAAAGTAGCAAGTTGTGATGAGAAAAGGTGGAATGTCGGTACATCACAAAAGATAGCAAAGAATATCCCACATCAAATGACAGTCACCATATCTAAGTCCATATCGAACAGGCAAAGCTTGTGTGATTACTCAAATTAATCCTTTAGGGGGCTAGGCCCATATGGAGAGCCAGATTGTTACAAAAAGTCCCAGAGCAAACCCCTCTTTAGCAAGCATGTGATTTATGGATGGACTAGATCTATAGAAAAATCCAAGGGGCGTGGAATGACTATTGGGGTGGGAGGACTTGGAGAAGGTGCAGCTCCTAAAGAGACTTCTAAGATGGTGGAGGAGGCATGAATTGACCGAACCACACATTGCATAGAGGAGAAAATATTCCATAATATCAATGCGTCACATCATCCGTTAACACATGTCCATGAGTAGTACCCACTGGAGGATAGAAAGGCTTTGTTTTTCTCTTTCCCCAGCTAGTTCTTAGCTAGCAGGCTTGGCTCAATGGCGGAAAAAGGACAAGGCAACAAATGCCAAGCTTCTGCTTAAAAATTTCTCTCTTCTCACTTCAATTTTCAGGACTTTTTTCTCTTTCTCTCTCAAAGAAGAACGACCAACCCAAACAACACTTCCTCTATTTCTTTCTTTGTGCGTCCCACCACCTCCACCTCCGCCTCTCCAAAAGCCTCGTCAGTCATCTGCCTCTAGCACATCGCCTCCCCCAAGACCCCTATCAGTTGTGGCTGGGTCCTGAGCCCTCTCCACCTCCCCGATAGCAATTGGGCTCAAGCCCCCTCTACCTCCACGTCCACCTCCAATAGTCTCCAACGCGGAGATCAATTGCACCCCTCCGACAAAGTCGCCGTCACACCTCCCCCTGTCACAATTCTCTCCATCATTTCCCGTTAGAGCCCCGCCTCACGTCCTCATCTTCTTATAGCTTCAAAAGGTTGCTCTCTCTCTCTCTCTCTCTCTCTCTCTCTCTCTAAATATATATAGGGATAAGTGTTCCAGAAGTCCTACAACTTGTCACGACAATATATTTCAATCCTCTCTGCAAAAGTGCATTTAAGTTCTAAAACTTGTCGAATTGTTTCAAACGAGTCTTAAGATCGACGTCATTAGCCTTTTCCGTTAAAAATGCTGACGTGGCATTTTAAATAATTTTTATTTTCCAGGTGTATTTTTAATTAATTTTTATCCATTTTTTTTAAATTAGATTTAAAAACAAAAAAAATAAATAAATTTATTCTTATCTTATTTTCAACAAAAACTAAAAAGAAAAGTTAAAATTTTTATTTTTAAAATTGTTATAAAAAAAAATCAGCGCAGCTCCTCTTCGCCGCCGCCCATTGCCGGAGGGGCCGAGCACGGTCGCCGGCCCTAGGCGGGGGTGGCCGGGCCTCGCCGACCCCAGGCGAGGGCCAGCGACCATCACCCGCCCGGGCGAGGCCTCGTCGGGGGAGAGGAGCCGCAATTTTTTTTTTAATAAATATTTTAACTTTTTTAAAATTTTTGGTGAAAATAAGATAAAATGAATAAATTTTATTTTTTAGTTTTAAATCTAATTTTTTTAAAAACTAATTAACAAAATTAAAAATTCACGTGAAAAATAAAAAATTATTTAAATGCCACATCAGCATTTTTAACGAAAAGCTAACAGCGTCGATCTTAGGACTCGTTTGAAACAATTCGACAAGTTTTATTATTTAAATGCACTTTTTGCAAGTTTTAAAACTGAAATGCATTTTCGTGACAAGTTATAAGATTTCTGGAACACTTATCCCATATATATATAAACCTCATCAAATTTGAGAGATGATTGCTCTATTCTATTGAAAGATTAGGTTTTGATGGATTGAAACGATAGCAATATTGAATTTTTCTTTATGTCATCAAGATTCCTTTCCTCAAGAAATCGAACATTGCCTCATGAGACTACCAATCTGTAAAAAGAGATACTCCTTTTCAGCCGACAATTATTGACAAATGCGTAGTTCATGAACCGAATTCCTAAAATATGCTGAATTTGTTGGAAGTAGGAATCGATGAATAAATAAATTATTTGTGCAATCATAGTTGTCTTAGTTTGACTAGTAAAGTTAAAGGAAGTTGCCATAAACTAGTTGAAATAGCTTAGTTAGAAAACAATTTAGTGATCCGGTCCTTTACTAAAGAATTTCATAGTGTATGCATGTATCTTGATCAGAAAATTTTTGTGGGGAGGAAAGCATGGACTAGATTGGTTACTGACATTATGCTATCACCTTTTACTGATTATGTGGTCTTCTCTATGGGGGCCTCTTTTTGCTAGAGAAATCGAACTATTCTTACACATCATGAAACTATGAATTGCTGGCTTAAACCAAAGATGATTTCTTTTTTAGCTGATTTAGTGATGACAATTGTGTTGTAGAGATTGCATGTTCTATTGAATGGGATGGGATAGGGATGATAATCACATGCCTTGTTATGATGTAGTGTTTATTAGTTTGACAATCATAGTCATCCTACCTTGGCTAGTGATTTGCAAATGGAAGAAAGCGTGACCAAGTTGAAATAGTTTAGTTGGGAAAATAAGTCATTAGGCATTTTGCTTTTAGAATCTAATGATATTTTCATATATCTTAAACCTGATCGGACAATTATTTGGGAAGAAAAAGCATAAAATTGCTTGCCAACATTGCACTATAGCCTTTTGCCTGATTATACGGTGTTTCAAGTTGAATGAATATTATAAATGTTGTGTTTGCATACTTAGGTTGTTTTCAATGAAGTGAGAAAAGAATGAGATACACTTATGAACGATGCATGAGGTTTCTAATTATCAAGTCCTAACCTTCTATTGATTCCCGTTCAAGATTCATAATGGATATCTTAATTGTGACATTTTCTTTTAATCTTTGGTATGGGTTTTTGTTTTCTTGATTTGGTGGATGCAGACCATAGGACATGGAAGGGTGGATAGCATATTTAGGCATAACTTTGAAGAGTGGTGAAAATAATAAGCTAGTAACTAGACTTTTAAAAAAGAAAATGATTATGTTGGTCATGAAAATTAACATGCACTAACTCTACATATATGTCATAAAAGAAGCCAATGCCTCATTTTACTCAATTCCATTATTATTTACAAGTGTTCGTACTCTAGTATAAACAACGACTACTTTACAAGATATTCTTCCAACTATTGAATCCCAATCAACACTTTTGAAATATGAATTTTCGAAATATGAATATGGCAGCTAACCCCTCCTAGTTTGTCATGCTTGATTTGCAATTGGTGTTATTATGTCCATGTAATGCGTTTTCTGCTTATTATTGGTCCTCCAAGCATTGTGAGGTACACTTTTTCTTGAATACGTTAGGTAAATTTTGTCTCTTCGCTTCATAATCCAACCTTTCGATGTGAACAAATGAGTCATTTATGATGGACTCCTCCTTTCAAAGTTCAACTAGAATACATTTGGAATGGATTTTAGAGTTGCCATTTGAGCCCTTCTAGGAAATGTTTAAATTTTTTGTAGTTTATAATCTGACTTTGGTTTCCATATATACTTGATGATATTCGTCTACCATTGAACAGGTTCTCAAAGCATAGGAAACAAGCTTGTGAAACAAGAAAGGGAAGAGATTCTCGTGAAGGTCATATCCCCTTTGATCATGCATATGTCTAGTGGCTTGCAAGAGATCTAGAAAGGATTTGTGGCTTCACTCCAAGGAAACCCCATGCCATGAGGCCGCAAGGATTGCTACATCAAGTACATGCGTAGAACAAGTGGCTGGATGTAAGCTTTGTTGATCATGATTTAGCACACTTGTTTATATAAATAGATCAAATTTTCAAGGTTTCACAATAGAAAATTGTTGCATTAACAACTGGATATACTTTTAAAAGTGCGACAAGTGCAATGCTCATCATCTTGTAGGGTTATTTCTTGTGCAAATGGATCACGAGCATTCATTCAGATAATTTCCCAACACTTGAGCTCTCTTCTTTCAATCGTGTATTCTAGGGTGGGGAAAGAAGAAAAGATTGACTTTTGGCTGGGTTTTACACAAACAAATGAGATATTATGTTCAAAAGATGATTGTCTGAAAAGGAAATTATGAATATAGCAATTTGTTATATCCAAATTATTCAATGTATGTTAGATTTTGATGTTTGCTCTATGTCGTCCCCGCTTTTTCTTTCTCTTAGTGTCATAAATGTTATGAGTTAGTGATGAGGTTACTTATTATTTACTTTCTTGTGACAACATATGGCAAGTGCAAATAACTAGCTTGTTGTTTGCCACTATTGAGTTGCAGTTGACATGTTTATATTTTAATTACACTGGTCATAACTAGCATGTTGCTTGCCACTATGGAGTTGCAATGGAGATGCTTGTATTTTGGTTCCTTAGAAATTGTTGTGGGAATAACCTGTTGAGGCGGAATTGCAATTTACCACACAAGTTGTAATCTAGATAGTCTAGCAAATGAATTTTTCATTCAATTTTGAGAATGTTATATTGATTTATAATTTTTCTCAACCTCATATATTAATATGTAATTCAAATTGACGTAATCCATTAGTTTTCTTAGCATGAACGATGCGGAGTAAATATGACGATGATGATGATACATCATGAAATGATTTTATAATGACATTTCCTTGGATTTGATGTGGTTCTAGTTCGTTGCAACATCAAACAATAAATCGCAAGATATTTTATCACTCAAAGCAAGTTATGACGAGTTGTATCGTGATACAACAAAATGGATGGTGTTGCTTATCACCCTTGGATAACAATTTCCTAATGTAATACAAAAGAGGTCGAATGCGAGGGTTTTCTATTGAAACTTTAAGAGCGTTTGTGCTATAACAATTGGTTAAAAAGCTTGTATAGACACGATATCGACACAAGAAAATGCCACAAAAAATGCCTTATCCTCCAAACCAAAGTTGATTAGTTAAGATTCAACCAGTTGAAGCATCTTGCTTCCTCTATCATTGCCAACATTAAGTTGGTATTCCATTCAAAATCATTTTCTCTTTCGAAAAATGGCAAGTCTGTCACTATAACATACATTCATGAAAAATTTGAAGAAAAATATCAACTCTAGCCCTCTAGCACTTCACAATGTAATGATATTAGCTGATAAGACGATATTACTCATGATTCAAAAGAGCGGGACTAGTATGAGAAGCACATTGCCATACATGGTCAAGATACATTGGCATTCTTCAGAGATTTGCATACTACTACATCTAGAGATGTCAGCATAAAGCAATCTCTAAGCACGACATATAGGAAGTATTGACTGTTATGATCAGCATAATTTGACTAAATATCCGATGTCATAAAAACGTCTCAAACAATTTAATGCTAGTTATGCATGATGTGAACATGGTAATAGTTCAAAAACAAGTGGAAAACATGCATTTTTCATAGAAAAAATTAACAATCATGTCTTATTTCAAGTTAAGTTTTAGTCCTTCAATGCTCTTGTCTTTAACCATGAAATCTTAATTAATAAATATTCAATACCTTTTTTCTTTTCCATTTTGGCTACTATTGTTGGCAAAGACTATTCTTGAGATAGATTTATAAAATAGCTGTACTTTTCCATGTTCTCCCGGTTAAGTCCATAGTAATGAATGTTAAAATGCAGTTTGCACCCAAAAATTTGCTTAGTCAATTTGTCATAGAAATGAAAATTAAAAAAAAAAAAATCACCACACTAAATACTAAACACATCCAAATATGAATATTTAGTTATATTAGAATGTGTCAATAGTAGCTCAATAGATATAATACTCGTGATGTAATTTCACAAATAATCACTTATACCCAAAAGTAGATGTATGCATTCAACATCAAAATTCAACATTCAAAATATGTCAAAAATTGTTTCAAATTTTATTATACCCTATATAGAAGTGCAACTAATACAAAAAGACCAAAATTGTTTGCAAATCAATTATACCCTATATAGAAGTGCATGCTAATAGCAAAAAGACTCAAAAGTGCATATCGATCCTACCATATGCAGAAGTGCATACTCATAATAAAAAGACCCAAAAGCCGCACATCAATTATATCCTATAGAAAAAAAAAATTTAAAAGTTGCACATCAATCCTACCCATGTAGAAATGCATGCTCATGGCAAAAAAAAAAAAAAAAAAAAAAAAAAAAAAAAAAAAAAAAACCTAGAAGCTACACTAACTAAAGTTAGTTAACTACTACACTTTCAGGAGAACCTATCTCATCATTTCAAAGTCAAAACCATATTTCATCTTACTCATTTTGCCGTGTGCCCTCCTCCAACTTTCTTTTATTACACAAACATTTTTTCTATCAACTTGTCAATGACAATTGGCTTCTCGCGACAATCAATTGTACAAAATGCCCTCAAGCTGAACATGGCAAACATTTCTTATCATTACTTCAACTTACAATTTTGAAGTTAAAATCATGCTCCAAAATGACAAATTTAATCTTGAACAAGTCAAACATGTTCACTAGCATAACTAGAATGAAAATAAAATAATCTAAACAATGATAACACCACAGTATAGAAACCTAAGAAAAAGCTATCTCATCATTTCAAAGTCAAAAGTTATATTTCATTTTACTCATTTTGCTGTGTGCCCTCCTCCAACTTTCTTTGATTACACAAACCTTTTTCTATCAACTTGTCAATGACAATCAGCTTCTCACGGCAGTCAATTGTACAAAATGCCCTCAAGCTGAACATGTTGCAAACATTTCTTATCATTACTTCAACTTACAATTTTGAAGTTAAAATCATGCTCCAAAATGATGAATTTAATCACAAACAAGTCAAACATGTTCACTAGCATAACCAGAGTGAAAATAAAATAATCTAAACAATGACAACATCACAATATAGAAATCTAAGAAAAAAAATGGTCATTCAAGACTATGTAGGTAACTTAAATTACCTTATGGCAGAGATTACATCAACCCTGTAATCATAGTCTAATAAAGTCCATCAAATTAGTATTTATGAACCAGCAAAAGCCATTTCTCAACATTATCATGAATGATGGATTAAGTTTTAAACAGATTCCCCTATAAATTATACTTGATTTACTTTAAATAGCGAATTAAGAAGAAATTGAGATAATGCAGATGTTGCTTGTACATTGAGAAAGATCACTAATTAAATACTGCAAACCATCATTAAGGTCAATCTTGCAAAAAAAAAAAAATGTGAGCATTAGAATGACTTTATGCAATTATAAACTAAGATAATTGATGAAATCATTTTGCCACATTTTTTTTGTCAAAGATGACTTATTTGATTACTAACTCAAAATGAATTACAACCAATTCCAAATTCAAAATATAAAATTAATCAAAGGAAATGAATGGGACAAGCAACCCAATTAGGTGGAGAATTCCAGCTTAATGGGCCTTAACTACCTAATCTACAGCTACATTTGTTTCTTGGGACTCAAATTTTAAATCAATTCCTTCTAGGTGGGTCAATAATACGACACAATCCTATATAATGATTCGGGAAGCCCAAGGAGTCTATGTCTAGCCAAAAATGTAATTAACTATTAATAAGCTATCAAATACAAGCTCCACGTGCAGATCAAGTTCAAAATGTTTTATAAATCTCAACTCATGGCATTACTTTATCCACAACAAAACTTCTCTTATCGTTAGGGTTTTTGTTACAAACGTAGAAGGGTTGCAGATGTTCTTTGCAAACCCATTTATAAAAATTCTATATTCATTTATATAAATCCCCATGATAGAGCCTTCCTACGCTTTTCTCTATCCCTTCTTCGTGGCACCTTTGATCTAAGTATTTGATGCACATTTTGGCATTCTCTAGGAGAGATTAAGTACTTGAATTCCATGATTTTCTGCATATTTAGATTAATCACATTCCATCGAGAAATCAACATAATATTTACCTGTTAAAGATTGCATTTTGTTTAAAATTTGAAAATAAATGCACCATAAGGTCATAGTTGTAAGCTTTTTTTTAGAGATAAATGTAATAGAAGTCTTAAAACTTGTTATAAAAATGCAATTGAGTCCTCAAACTTATAAAATGTGCAATCAAGTCCTAAAACTTATCAAATTGATTCAATTGAGTCCTAAAGTTAATATCGTCAAACTTACCAACGGAAAATGCTAACGTGGCGTGGACATAACATTTTAAATGATTTTTACTTTCCACGTGACTTTTCAAATTATTTTTTATTTAATTTTAAAAATATATATTTAAAAATAAAATTTACTTTTAAAAAAAACTGTTAAAACAAAAAAAGAAAATGGCGGCTCCTCCGCCATTGTCACCCATCGCCGGCCCCTTTGGCGATGGGGGGCGGCAACGACGGAGGAGCCACCATTTTCTCTATTTTTTAACAGTTTTTAAAATAAATTTTAGCTTTTCTTTTTAGTTTTTAAATCTAATTTTGAATAAAAATAATAATTTTAAAAAGCCTCGTGGAAAATAAAAATCATTTAAAATGTCACGTCAGTATTTCCGTTAGTAAGTCTATCGATGTTAACTTTAGAACTCAATTAAATGAATACGACAAGTTTTAACTGATGCACTTTTTAAGTTTTGGAACTCACCGCATTTCCGTCACAAGTTTTAGGACTTCTATCAGACTTATCCCTTTTCTTTAACATCATAATTGGCACTATCATTCATAAAATCAAAACTAACCGCATCAACCTCTTCAAATGCAATGTTTTTTATTCAACTGCATGATGAGAGCTATGTGTGATATCTTCACAATATATTCTTTGTTTTGCAACTTTCGTCCAACTCTTTAAGATATATTATGGTGGAATACTTGTAATATTTGCAACATTTTGCAAGACATACCATCCTTACATTTCAAATAACTTGCCAATGTATGAAATGGTAAAATTTTTCATATTAAAATGCACAATATGCTTATTTTCATTACTTTCGATTCTCATTATAAAAGTATGCAACGGTTAATTAGTTTCTAATCAAAAATATTTAAATAAAACATGCAAGAGCTCAGTCTGAAAATTTCTGTAAATGACATGAGTATATACTTTTGCAGCATGTTGCAAAATTCCATTATTTTTAACCATGATATGTAGCTTTTCTTGAGCACAATCAAAATCATTAACAACTCCAGTGTTATGCATTTTTTCAATTTTCTTATTCAAAAATGACTGATTTTGACATATTTTGAAATATATTGGACTTCTTTGTGATTGGATAATATATATCACTTACATCATAAATGTTTTTCTACATTTCTCTACATTCTCAAAATCATCAACAATTTCAGCGTTGCGCATTTTTTTTAGTGTTTGCTTATTATAATGACTAACAAATTTAAATAAAGTCACAGTCTTATATGTTATATCTTGAGATACATTACTTATGATCTCACTTTTCTATATAGAAATAATTCCCGCAGAGAAAAAATCACACTAAAATGTAAGATAATATCTATAACGTATATGTTGTAAGCAATATATTTTATCCAACCACTTGTTGTCACCCAAGCTCTACTCCTAACGTATAATTTTTCAAATATATTTCAATTTCCATTTCAATTTCAATTTTACAATGATATAGAAACTTATGACAATATTTATTGTGAAAACCTGACTTTTCAAGAAGATGTGCAATATGATGCGTAACATTTTTCCCAATATTCCATACATAAAAACGATTATTAGTTTTCAGAAAACAGTTATAGTGATATTTGTCATAGCATGACCTTGATCAATGAAAATAGTTTTTAGTACTTCATTACCCATTACATCTAAAAAAGATCGAAATATCCAAACAAAAGAAGTAATAACTTCATTCAAAAAAATGCACAACCAAATAAAACATTTATCTAATGATAATTCAAGCCAACAAAAAATACAAACAATAGTAAATAATATCAAATACTACCACATGTCCAAAATTTCATAGTCTAACTTGGATACACCATCAAACTAAAAAGTATTGGTCAGTCTCTATTCATCATCTAATTGAAATGTATAATAAAAATTGTTTTCAATTTGATTGTGAACAATTAAAATAGTAGATGAGCTTTTGACAATTACCTGCACTAATCAAATTCCTTTTTTTTTTTTTTACTGTATGAAATTTTGACAATCACGTAATGTAAAGTTAATGTTATTTAGTCCACCCGCTTCATTATAGAGATAAGATTATGCTTTTGTAGTTCTTATACCGACCATGGACATAAAATCAAAATACATTTACTAATATCCATAATATGTTAATATGATCATATAAAATGTTCTTGTTTTTCATCAATATCTTCAAACTTAGTAACTTCTCATAGATTTTATCTTCAATTTTAAATTTAATACAAGTTTGACATTCGATTCTCTTCATTTTCCTATAAACATATCTTTGTTCATGAGGTGAGATTGGTATGAGAATGTCTTTCATAATTACATGCAAAGTACATTTTACAATACTCATTTACTATTGTTCGTTTTTTTTGTCATTTTCATACTTCAAATCATTTACAAATTGCATATGCATTGTCTCATTAGCAAACACCATGCAAATTCTAAATTCAAATTATTCATTAACATTATGCACGATGATAATATCTTTTGAAATCTACAATTTGAGGAAAATATATAATCATTTAAAGAAGAAAAATGAAGTAAATATAAATTTAATTTTCAAACACAAGTTTTGGTGTCCATCAATATTAGGTTTTTATAATTATAACCTTATAATCATTCCCACCATCCAAAAACATTTTAGCTAACATATTATGATAATATAAATAACAATTACCTATTAACAAATAATAACTAAAATTGAAAACAAAATAACAATAAAAGTAATGATTATCAATTTAGATTGCTAACAACAGGAGCACTACTTGGTCTTACCAAAAACAAGGCAACATAGAAACTAAATTATCGAACATGTTTGGTGAATTTTAAGAACAAATGTAAACAGAAAAGCCCCGAGTTTTTCTCATTCAAAACCTATGTATGAACAATAATAATAACCAAAATCATCAAAAATCAGTTTAGATTTAAATTAATAACATTACCGTCATCCATCACTTATTTCCATAAAGATAAGACACACAACAAAATAACTTAAAGAAACAAGCATTTTTGGGTCCTTTTAGATTTTAGGTTCAAATCTCTCAAAACAAAAATGACATAAATGGATCAAATATTCTCAAATTCATTAAGTGATCATTTTAACAAGATATATCGACTAGACACTAAATAAAGACATTAGATAAAGAGAAAAAAATAGCAGCTTTTTATTCATTTTTTTATAGCTCAAAATGTCATTTAAGCACTTCAACAATTAAATCATATAAATGAAAACTATATATATGATTAATTGTTCTACCCTACAATCAATCAATAATTATAGAAACTGAAGATCGGTATCTTTTTTTCACATGTATCCTCCCCCAACTACTAGTATGAATCACTACATGAGACATATGTACAAGAAAGTGACTATAACATAAATTTAGTATGCAAACACATATTTTTGTCATCATATGAGATTAAATTATAATAAAATTAAGAATTAAATCTTTTCCGATACTTGCTTTTTGCCAAGCTCAATATACAATCCATGAAAATACACTTATATTCTAACATTTTCCCATAACCAGCAATAGCATAAGCATAATAACCTAAAAAAAGTATTAATATTCTTAATGCCAACGCAACATTTTCAATCTTATCTCTTTAAAACGCCTACAAAAAATTGTACATAGCCATTTGCAAATAAAAACTGGTTGGTTACATGGAAGTTTTTGTAAAAGCAAATGAAATAAAATGAAATTCATTGAATCAAAATGCATTAAAATAGCCAATACCAACAAAAAATAAATATAAAATGCTAGACATATAAAATAAAATCTATTGATTCAAAAATATACATTGCAATGCTTGAAATATCAATAATAAGCAAGAAAATGTATTACATGAACATAACAACACCAATTGCAAATCAAACATGACAAATTAAGAGGGACAAATTACCATATTCATATTCCAAAAATGCTGATTAGCATTTAATACTTATTTGAAGAACATCTTGTAAGGTAATCATTGCCTAGAATAGAGCACAAGCACTAATAAATAACAACAGAATTAAGTAAAACAAGGCATTGGCCTCTTCCATGACATACATACATACGTATAGAGTCAAGTACATATTAATCTTCACAACTAACATAATCATTTTTTTTTCTTAAAAATCTAGTTACCAACTTAACTATTTCCATCACTCTTCAAAGTCACGCCTAAACATGTTATTCGCATTTCCATGTCCTATGGTCTACATGCGCCCAATGAAAAAAGACAATAACCCATACTAAAAATTGAAAAGAAAATGTCACAATTAAAATTTTCATTATGAATCATAAATAGTAAGTAATAGAAATACTGAACTTGATAATTGGAAACCTCATGCATCACTCATACATGTATTCTCTTCTTTTTTCACTTCAATAAAATCAACATAAGTATGCAAACACAACATTTATGATAGCCATTCAACTAGAAATATCGTATAATTAGGCAAAAGACTTAGTGCAATGTTGAAAAGTAATTAATGATTTTTCTTTCCAAATAATTGTTTGACTAGGTTTAAGATATATGAAAATGCCATTAGATTCTAAAAACAAAATGCTTGATGACTTATTCTTCCAACTAAACTACTCCATTTGGCCACGCTTTCTTCCACATGCAAATCACTAGCCAAGGTAAAATGATTACCAAACTAATAAATAGTACATTATAATAAAGAATGTATTATCATCCCTATCACATCCCATTCAACAAAACAAACAATCTTTACAACACAATCATCATCACTAAATCAGCTAAAAAATGAATCAACTTTGGTTTAGGTTAGTAATTTACAATTTCATGATCTGCAAAAATAGTTCGATTCTTCCAGCAAAATGAAGCCCACACGGGGAAGACCATAAAATCAACCAAAGATGATGTGCCATGTTAATAAACAATTCAATCCATACTTTTTCTTCCCACAAAAATGTTCAGATCAAGATACATGTATACTCTATCAAATTCTATCAAATTCTACAACAAATGGCCAAATCACTAAAATGTCTTTTGACTAAGCTACTACAACCAATTTAATGGTAACTTCCCTCCAAACTTTACTAGCCAAAGCAAAACAACCGTGATTGCACAAACAATCTATCTATTTATTGATTCCTACTTCCAACAAATTCAACAGACCTAGGAATTCAGTACATGAACCACATATTTGTCAATACTTATTGGTTGAAATTGAGTGTCTCTTGCTACAAATTAATAGTTTCATGGGGCAATAATTCGATTTATTGATGAAAGGAATCTCGACGATGCAAAGGAAAATTCGATACCGCTTTAATCCATTCATTATTCAAGGTTTCCATTGAGACAAAGGGACCAACCTTTTGAAGCTGTCAGAAGACGATGATGTGAGGCAAGGCTCCTCGGAGAGATGATTGAGAGAATTGTGGACAAGGCAAGGTGTGACATCGAGTTTCAGAGGGAGCAATTAATCTCCCGTTAAAGACAATTGGAGGTGGAGGTAGAGGGGGCCTAGGACCTAGATGCGACTGGGAAGGTGGAGGGGGCTCGGGACCCCACTGCGACCAACAAGGCTCTCAGTGGAGGTGATGTGCCAAAGGCAAATGACTGGCAAGGCTTTTGGGGAGCCGAAGGTAGAGGCAATGGGACGCACAAAGAAAGAAACAAAGGTGGTTGGGGTGTTCTTCTCTGAGAGAGAGAGAGAAAAAAAAAAAAAAAAAAAAAAAAAACCCTGAAAATTGAAGTAAGGAGAGAGAAATTTTTAAATTGGAGTTTGGCATTTACTGCTCTATCCTTTTTTCTACCACCAAGCTGAGCCAACCAGCCAAGAACCAACCAAAGGAAAGAGAAAAACAAAACTCTTCTTTTTCCAGTAGGTTCCACTCATAAGATACGTGTCAATATCTAAGTAGCACATACGCACCACATTAATGGATGACATGGCGCGATGATACTATGGAATATTTTCTCCACATAGAGGGAGTATCATTGGACAATATGAGCAAAAGCTAGATTGAGAAACCTACAAAGCTTTTAGAATGCAAAAGAAACATGAATCGGTTGGAGCATGCATCAAATAAGAGGAGATCAATGGGCAATATAGGCCAAAGCTAATAAGAATCAAAGTGATCACCTTATATATAAGGAAAGTCCAATCTCAAACAGTGATCACCTTATAAAATTAGCCATAGTACTTCTCTCCGAAGGCTTGGCCCACAGGAATAGGCCTAGTCATTACAAGGTGGTATTGCAATTTTGCAGGTCGACCAAATATATAAATGCTTAAAGTGCTTGTTGTTGAAATTTCCACATTATCTACTTTAAATCCAATCCGCACACCATTTGCTTTCCGACACTTTCATGTTACCTAGTGACTGGAAAGTTGATCTCCAAAAGCGATATCGTCATTGACACCATCTAATCTCAAAGTCTGGAAAAATCCATGAATTATCAACATATAAATGCTTAAAGTGCTTCTTGTTGAAATTTCCAGTTTATCTACCTCAAATCTAATCCGCACCCCATATGCTTCTGACACTTCCCATGTTATCTAGCTACATGAAAGTTGATCTTCAAAAGCGATATCGTCACGGACATTGTCTAATCTGAAAGCTGGCAAGTCCAAGGATTTGCAATCAATAGGGATCTCTTCTTGATCTCTTTGTTATTATCTTTTCACTTCTTCCACCTGTTAATATCATTTTGAATGGTCCATATGAACCAATTACTTCCACTGCCACAAATTGGTTAGGGTCGAATACATATCAGATCGCAGCACAGAATCGGATATATAATCAGGAATAATTAACTTAAACAACCGTTTACAATTTGCCACGAGATTTAGTAAACCCATTAATTATATGTTGTATTAATTATCCCTAGCTTTATAAGCTGGGTGAAGCTGTCGCATTACATAATTATCCATCTTGGCTGCAATGAAATGGTTCAATTGATTTAGCCCAATAATAAGGACAAGTCCAATTCATTAGATCCATTCGTACGCAGATCACTACACATGTCAGGCCCATCTTTGCTTGATGAGGTGAAACGTCCATTCATGCTAAAGTGCCATTCATTTTGCTTAAACTACAACAGAATCTCATAGCCACTTCTTTAAGAAATTGCCTGAGACGTCTGTATAGCTTTTAATGCACTGATTGACCTCCTATTGAGTATAATTCATACTTTAAAAGTTGAACCATTCTAAATTGAATATGCTTAACAATTGCGCCAAGCATAATCATTCACACGACGATAGAATATTAAGGTATAACAAATTTGTTGTGATGTCCATTCTCGTATATTTGGCGGGACATTAGGAATGAATAAAAAAGGGGAAGATTGTGAGAGTGGATTCTGTGTCACCATCCATATTCAACTTTGGTCGTAGAATATGTAAATTGAGTCTTTTGCAGTTCAAGAATGCCGAATTTTATCTCAATCGTTATTTATCAAAACTACTCACCGTAAGTATTTTGGCTTGGACAGGACATTTGGTAAACTTGGCTCTTCTCAGATTTAGGGGAAAATACATGCAAGGGTCCAGACTCTTTTAATAGGTCAATAGACTCCTTATGTCAAAAAATCCCGATTCAAGTAGTCATTTATCTAATGTCTCCCAAGAATCAGGTTTGTCATCGCTGAAAGATGTAGTCCCTGAACTAATTTTGCGGTATAAATATCGATTCAGTGTTGGAGATCAACGCATGGCTTTCATGTCGTTACTTGAGTACTAGAGGATGCAAATTACGGTGTAGAGTCTTTGAAATTTAGAAAAGCTAAGTCTACATGATATGAAACCAGATGATGCATAGGGTAACTACAAAGAAACTCGAGGATGATTCATGTGAATTTCTCGATTATTTAAGGAGATGTCATTGTGGAAAAAATTGGGATTCTTTGTGGCCAAGCTAAAATATAAATTATCAATTAACAAATGATTTATCAAATTTGCCCATGCGCCATGCACTGTCCTTCGCAGAAAATCTGTTCTTATGTAAAAGGAATTCGAATTTTCACCCTTCTTAATTGGAGGGAAGTCAGCCTAATCTTTTTTTTTTTTTTTTGGCATATGAATGATGCCCACATTTATATTTGATTTGGTTTGTGCATTGATGATGCATCTAACTTGAAACCCATCACTCAAAGACACGATTAAAGACTTTTTTCCCCAACCGAGACATATGTAAGTAATGTTCATATTTATAAGTTGTCGATGAAAATCGATTTAAAGAGCATAGGAAAAATAAAATGGCCCCTTAAATCGAACAAGCAATAAATATTTTGGCATGGCAATGATTCACATCGAAATACGGAAAAGAAGGGTGTTGTGCGCATTACGCTAAGATTCGTCATCACTCAAATCATGTCAAGCCCTATCCTTTTCCACATTAATCTCGTCCATTATTTGTCATCGAAACATAAAGGCAAGTGGCCTGGCGCCTAACAAAGTTTTTGTCGCATTAATGTCCAACTACCAATATTTATCTCGGCACGATCTCAAGATGACCCGCATGGAAACATAAAAATAGTCGAATAAGCATGACACAATAAGATACGATATGCTTTAATTACAAATCAGTTTCGCCGAAAAATCTGAACTTTCACAATTTCATTATAAGCCAATCATCTTGCAAGGAAAATAAAATCAAGTCATCCTAAATAGAAATTCGAAATTCCAGCTTGCATAAATTACAAATAGAGTTAATATCACAAAAAATCTCAAATCGATACATCTACGATAAATTTACTCAAAACTAATTTTTTTAACTATCAAAACCCCTAAATTGATATGCATTTAATAAATTTACTCTAAAATAATTTTTTTATCGTCAAAAACTCCAAACTAATATATATGTAACAAATTTATCTTCCATTAATTTTCGTTAAATTTGATTAATATTACGAAAAATCACAAATTATTAAATTAAAGTCGATATCTTTAACCTGTCACATATCATTCAACTCAGTAATTTAATAGTAGGATTTAATTATTAACATAATTAAATTTATCATAAATATACCAATTTGGAATAGTTCAAAATAATTTTTGTCGTGTATACATCGATTTAGGATTTTTTGTGATAATGTTGTTTAATCATGCGTTGGTGGAGATGGTGAGCATAGATGGTCATTGGAGAATTCCTGTCCACGCAAATCCGCACTGAGATGGTGGCGCCCCACCCGGCCCCCATGTCCTTCGGAAGCAGACCACACAAACCTAATCGCGACAGCATGAGATTTAAAGGCGCCTAGCGGCGGTCGCGCACTCAATAATTTGCGGAGACGAATGAGGGAAAAAGCAAGGTTCTCTGTTCGCATGATCATTCACTTCAGCGGATTAGCGCTCTCGAGGAAAGAACGATACGATGATGTCGCGGGTCGGGGCCCGCTCGAGGAGGGGGAATAAAGGCACATGATGGCATCGTGGAGACGGCGGCGTGTTCTGTGCAGTCGCATGTGACCGTCTCTTTCACGAAAGGCCCTGATTCAGACATGAATTACCATTTCATTGATCTGTTCTTTTGATGAGAATTCATTCGCGGGAATTCCTTTCCAGAAAAATTCTCGATAAGGGACAAAAATCAGAAAGGCTACTTCCCCATTCGATGAGAAGGAAGCGAGTTTTCTCGACTTTTTACTTTTTACTGCACGTCGAGTTCGAGCGACAGGTCGCTCTATGCGGGTTCCCCATCTCTCTCGTCAATTTTCTTCTCCCTCTCATTTTTTTTTTTTTCTTTTGGTAAGGCGGGAAAAGGAATTACAGGAAGGCGTGGATAAAGGCAGGTGATGTCATGGGTGACGTCACGCTGGCAGCGGTGTCAGGAAGGCGTGGATTCGATTGGATTGGGAGACTGACATGCACGGCCGTGCGTACGACATGCACTCCCCCTTGACGTTTCTCGTATCTTTTGAAAAGCGGAATAACTTATGCCTGCTTTGGCGTCTGCTGCCCGGAGAAAAGGACGTGGGAAAAATACATAGATAATTGGTATATGTCCCCGGTGGTTGATTGGTTAAGATACGCCGAATCTTCCAATCGTTAGATTGAATTTTAATATTCCAAGCTAGATCTAAGAAATTTGTTGTTTTCTTTCTTGAGCAAAACAAGCCCCCACCCGATCCCTCTTTCAACGTGTTTTGTTTCAAAGAGTATTATTCGCTATTATCAAGAGAGAGATAATTCGACAATAGAAGAGCCAATGCTATTTTTAAGGGAATGTCTAATCCGCCCGTGCCTTCTTGCTATCTCGTTGGTAACTTGGTAGGGACTTCTTGACTTCAAACGCGCTAAAGAAATCTATAGTAATGGGTAGAGGTGTTAATGGCTCGGCTCGGTTTGGTTCAATTTTTTTGAAAAATCGAACCGAACTAAATCGTTAAGAAAAACTTCTTAATCGAACCGAATGAGACTCGAACCGAATACGAACCGAAACGAAATTTTAGTTCAGTTCGGTTTTTCGATTTTTGGCTTTCAACTTTTTGCATTTTTTTTTTAGTTTTTTTGTTGTATATATTCTTCATTTCCAATAAATAAGCTTTTATTGGTTTGTTGATTTGGTTCAGTTTGGTTAATCAATAAAAACCGAACCAATAACAAAAATTTCGGTTTTTAATGAGAACCAAATCAAATGAAAACCAAACCAAAAAAATCGAATATTTCGATTCGGTTGTTGACACCCCTAGCAATGGGTTCATACATTTACATGAGGATTGAGTGCTTAATGGCTCAAAATAATGAACATGTTGGGATTATTGCCGCCAGGGACGAAGCTAGAACAAAAATGTTGAGGGGGCAATCACCACCCACCAACAAATAAATTTGCAAACTTGCTTAAGTGTATTATGTCCTCAGAATAGATTTTATTTTTCCTTTTGTATAGTATTTTATTTTGTTTTATTGCTAAACACAGACAAAGAAACGTTGGTTTTTTTTTTTTTAGGGGGGTCATTTTTATAACTTCTCTTTCCAAAACTTAAAATTTCCTTGATTTGCAAATTTATGAGAAATTAAGGATAAACAATTCCGAGTTCCGTACAAATTCCACGTAGAATTTAGAATTTATTTGTTGGAACAAGTTCTTTATTTTTTGAAACATAAAACCTACCATAACTTAGAACGTACCCTATCGAGCAGGTTCCAAGGTTAACCCAAATTCCACCTATATTATCAAATAAAAAATTAGAGCGAATCATCACCTTTTATGACCATTACTAATCACAACTTATATTTGACCATACAAAGAATATGCAACATTAACAAAATAAAAAGTCTCAGTAATAAACTAGAAAATCAAACTAATGGTTCAAAATTATATAATTATTATTGGACATCATTGAATACTATAGGATCGTACAAAAATGAACACGAAAACGCAAAAACTTATTTCAGGGTCTAAGTTTCACATTTGAGAATCTAGAATCTTCTCGTCGAAATACATTTTTCAATATATGAAACCTAAAATTTACTCTGCATATCTTGAAACCTAGACTCAAAAAGGTTTCTACCGATCCAATTCTTTAATTGCAAGTTTTACCCTAAATCATGCTCACCTTTATCAGAAAGCACTAAATAAAAAACCTCCAATAATGGATTAGAAGGTTCGTCAAAGAGGCCTTCAAGGGGGCATGTTGATATTTAGAGGGAATAAACAAAAATCAAACATTTACCACCGCCCGCAACGGCGCAGCTGGCTTGAGGCTCTCTCCCCCTCACGAAGGGGAGGAGTTCGAATCCCAGAGGTGTCGTTAGGGATTCTTACCTGGAGTACCGTGGTGATAGGTCTACAGTCACTCCCCCAAAGTTTGCTCGCTAGCTGTCAGCTTACGGGGTTCTCTAGGTTACAAAAAAACAAAAAAAACAAAAATCAAACATTTTTTTTCAATTTTTTCAATTTTTTAGCATAAGTGAGTTATAGCCACAGAAAATTTAAATTTTCAAAATAAAACTCAAATTCGAAGATTTTTTTATATATTTTTCTGGTAAATCATTAATTTAATTCATTCGCATAAATTGGTCCATCCTCCATACACGACCGCTGGGATGGTGACCGGGCGAGATGGCGCTGTGTACTTGATTCCACGTGAGACACGTGGAGGGGAGACCAGGTGTACAACTAGAGGCCACCCAAAGATTGATCCATCAATTTTAGTCATTCATCGATGATAGCCGATTCAATTCGACAGTTGTTAGATGAGAATCGACTGGATGGTAATGATGATTGGCATTGGTCGAAGACATTAATGATTACACAATAGTCAGGAGTGACAAGCTATTGTGGCAGTGGTCCTTGCGCGGTGGTTGGCAAAGCCCAGACTTCATCACTCCATTGTTGGAAGAAAATTGTTATTTAAAAAAAAAAAAAATTTTCCAATCCAGGTATATCCAACCCCTAGCTTAAATATTTGACATTTTATCCACGTTTATCTAGTTTAGAATAAGTTACCAAACATTAGATATAATATTTTGTTATCCTGATTTAAATTACCAAACACAGCCTTATAGTATGAAAGAAGGAAAAAATGGGAAAAGGCAAGATTGCTACCTCGCTCCATCATTTGCTCATCTTTGCAATTGAAGTGATTTCGATGATAAGGTGACCATTGCCTTGGCTAGGCCGAATTTGTAAAAGTAATAAGACCGAATCTTATTGAATATATTTAAATTCATATGATGGAATGCTTCAATTATTCCGTGTGTAATCAAATACAATTAGTAATGACTTATCCCTAATTCGATAATCCAAATACAAAGTGATATCTCTTGATCAGTTTATCAATTATAATTGACTTTGGTTGATGTCGTGATTATGAATGAAATTTTTGCACTAATTTGAATACACCACTTAAACATTCGAAAGAAAATAAATAAATCACGTGATTTCCCCCGCCCCCCTAGCAAAATACATCAATTGTCCGGGTGAAATATAATACTAAACAAGAGCAAACCCAGTCGATCGAGAAGACAATTGGATACAAACGTGGAAAATGGGGTGAAGGACGAGTCAACACTCTCCAATAATTTAAGGGGGTCGAAATGAACAATTTCTCTTAACTCAGGCCTACAATCGCAAATGGTCCCCAAAAACTATTTCATAAAAGAGGTGACGAGCGCCAGCGATTTACGCAACAAGCGGCGTACGTGGCGTCCTCCTATTGGCCCATCATTCAATGTCAACAACCCACCACATGTAACCAAATAATTAACGTATAGGCACCCAATCCAATAATTAGTTGGTCAAGCCGAGATGCACGCTTTGTGTTTTTATTTATATATTTTTTTAGTTTGAAACTTTCTAACTTGGCTGGTTTATTCCTCGATTCTGCTTCTCTTTTTTTATTTTGTTCTCTCTTCTGTCTTCGTCTTTAGGGGTCAAATTCTTTTCGTATGCGTTTAAATAACGCATCATTCTGTTCAAAAAAATAATAATAAATAACGCATCCTTATATGTGTCGGTGCTTTTACTTCCCTTTACTTTGCAGACCCTATGTTAAATTGATATTTTTCCACAGCAATTTCTTGGGTTAACTTAACACCAAAAAAAAGATCATACATTCTAAATTGGTGCGCATGTGCTACAATTACCCTAAATTTGGCACCTCATGACACATTTTCTCCAACCAATTTTCGTGTTGCTAAAAATTTCTTTAAAAGAAATTAATTAAAGGTTAATGTGCATAAATGTGGTAGTTTGAGAACAGTTTACCTTTTCTATTTAGCAGATTTGCTAATTACTTTTATAGTTACATAGCCACTTTTTAGCATTATTGGAGAAACTTATTAAGCAGCACTTCAAATCATCTCATATATATCCTCATTTTTTTTTTTTTTTGTAAATTTTTTAGGCCATATTTATTTTGACTAGATATTTAAATGCAACTGTGAAAAAAATGACAAAGTTTCTCCACAATTATATATGTCTCGGTTAACGCCCCTAAAATCCACAAAAGTATTTTATTAACTCGCGCGCTTGCTTGCGTGGGCAATTATTAAATAATGAATGCCCAAAAGAATCCCAGGAAAATATATGGTTTTCGTCAACAAAAATATTTTATCAACTCGCATGCTCGCTCATGTGGGCAATTATTAATTGACCAATATCCAAAGGAATTTGACCAAAAAAGAAAATATGTTAGACGTAACTCCATTGTCTTTAATTTCGATTTTTGGACGGCAGCCACAGGTTGCAAATGGAGGCGCAATATTTTCTTCTGATATGGGTATTAGCCGAATCTTCGGGACACGTCGAAAATATTGGAAGGTAAATAAAGTAATATTTCCTATAATAAACTTGCCATTATGATATTATTTTTCCTAGCTATTTTTCAAATTAAATGAAGTTCAACGTGTATTGTGCATATATAAATATATAATATAATACAATATCGAGTAGACCGTGTGATATGCGCATGTATCTTTTACCGAATAAACCTAACTATTTCTACCATCTTCCATCTCCGTTCTCCCTCCACCACCGCCACCTCCACCACCGCCACATACTCTCTCTATACATTAATGTTGGATTTTATTGATACCAATCCTTACTTTATACTATGTAGTTCAATCATGCGTTGGTGGAGATGGCGAGCATCGATGATCATTGGACAATTCATGGAGAATTCCTGTCCAAACAAATCCACCCTTCCGGAGCATACCACACAAACCTAATCTCGACTGCATGGGGATTAAAGAGGCCTAGTGGCTGTCGCGCTCTCAATAATTGCGGAGATGAATAGGATTAAAGTGAGGTATCTTTCGCATGATCCCTTCGCTAAAGCGGATTGGCGATCTTGAGGAAAAGATACGATGATGTCTGTCGGGGCCCAGCGCCGGAGCTGGGAATAAAGGCACACGACGACCTCGTGGAGACGGTGCCATGTTCTGTCCACGTGACCGTCCCTTTCGCGAAAAACCCTGATTCACGACACGAATTGCCACTCATCGGTCGGTTTTTTTGGGCGGAAAACCATTTTCGAGGAAATAATTTTTCAGGATTTTCGGGCGGCAGAAGATCGGAAAATTAATAAAAGGCATTTCTCTATGAACAGAATATAAAAGGCTCGGATAAAAAAGTAGATGTCTTTTTCTTTTAATAAGAAGGAAATTAATTCTCTACAACTCCATTTGTTTCGCGAAAAATATAATGTTTTAAAAAAAATTTTCAAGAAAATTATTTTTAAAGAAAATATAATTATTTTCTAGTGTTTGATCAAAATATGAAAAGAAATGGAAAATATTTGAAAAATATTTTTTTCAAAGTTATATTTTATGAAACGAAAGAGTCCTGCGAGAAAGAGTCCTGCGACCCCTATTGGAGATCTGTGATTGTTCCCTACCTATCATCAATTTCTTTTCATTTTATATTTTTCTGATGAGGCGTGAAAAAGGAAGTACGGAGAAACGGGGCGGGTGACGTCATGGGTGACGTCACGATGGCAGCGACGTAAGGAACGAGTGGGAGTTGATTGGGAAACTGACAGGCGCGGTGGTACGTACGACATGCACTCCCGCTCCCGACGTTTCTTGTTCCTTCTGAAAAGCTGAATAGCTTGTGCATCCTTTGGCGCCTACCACCCAACGAAAAGGACGTGGCATAAATACCATGGACAATCGACATGTCCCCGCCGATTGATTGGTTTAGAAATGCCCAAACTTTCCTCGTTAGATCGAAATTTAATATGCCCCGGGCCCCCAAGCTAGACGCGGGACATTTCCCCGAGTGATTGATTGGTTTAGAATTGCCGAATCCTTCGTCATTTGATTGAAATTTAATATGCCCCGAGCTAGACGGTGGAAAATTCCTTCGCTTCTTCATCTAAGAAACTTATTATTTTCTTTCTTGAGCAGAACACCAGCCGCCCCCACCTACTTTGCCCCTTTTTCTATGAGTTTTGTTTTGAGGAATACTTTTAACTATCATCGAGAGAGATAATCCAACAAGAAGTTAGCCGCACTATCTTTTACAAGGCGACAAATTCGAGTTGTCAAGTGAGAATGTTCAATCCGCTTGTGCTTTCTCTAGGGATTTCTTGACTTTTAACTTGCTAGAGAAATCTGCAATAATCGAATTCATATAGGAGGATTGAGTACTTAATTGATTAGAAATCAAATGGTGTCGAGATCTACTTTGCTGAGGACAGAGCTATAACAAAAATAAACGGAGAAGGTAATTACCACCTACTAACAAGTAAATTTGCAAACTGACTTGAGTAAGTGTATTATGTTTGCAAAATAGATTTTATTTTTATTTTTGCATAGTATTTAATTTTGTTTTATTCTTGAACATAGACATGAAAACGGCAGGAATTTTTCTTTTTGTTATTTTATTTTTCTTTCCAAAATTTGAAATTTCCTTGACTCTCAATTTTTTAGAAAGTGCCAAATGAATAATCTCCGATAGTGGATTAGAAGGGTCTTCAAAGAGGCCCTCAAGGGGGCAAGTTGACATTTAATCAAACAATTTTTTCAATTTTTTTTGCTCGAGTGAGTTATAGCCACAGGAAATTTTAACTTCAAAATAATAATGAACCCGAAGATTTTTTTTATATATTTTCCTGGTAGATCATTAATTTAATTTATTCGTATAAATTGATCCACAAGCGACCGCTAGTATGGCGACCGGGTGAGACGGAGCCGTGTGCTTTGATTCCGTATTAGACACGTGGGGGGCATTTGGGTATACAACTGGACGCCACTCAAAGAACCGTCAAATCAATCCAACGGCTGTACGTAGTTTACCAAGCTTTCTATTGCCCCTTTCACTATCGCCGGAATCATTTTTTTGGGGGTTCGGAATTTTCTATTTCGGTCCTCTAAATTATTGCTATTTATAGAATTTGATCACCTGCTCTTCCTTTTCGTAATCGCGACTATTTTGGCTCGTTCGAATTGCGTGAACCAAGCATGCCGTTAATAATAACCATTGACAATTCAGTTTTTTGTATTCTATCATATGAATGTGACATGTAATATACACTATGCGATTTTGGCCATCTGAAATTGGATTATGATGAGATATGATAAGATAAGGTTAGAAATTTTAAATATCTTTCGAATTGTAAAAAATCATTTCTCATATTTGGTGCAATATAAGAGAGGATTCAAAATCTTTGAAAATCCCACTTGCTCACACAGACGAAACTTTCCAAATCTAAGCAGCATCTTGTTGATGCAATCTCGCACGCCCGAAACTAGAACCATTTTTTTAGCATTACCATCTTTGTTGAAGATCCTCTTACTCCTCCTCTTTCGAAATCCTCCTATTATCAACATAGAGTCTCAAATATGAGTAGAGTACAGGATCAGACATCGAAACATTACGGCAAAATCAGGTGACCATCATGTAGGATCAATTTATGAATTCCTAAAATTTCACGCATTTTGGTTTTCTTCTTCTTCTTTTTCAAACATGAGTTTTCGGGTCGATCCATCAATTTCGGTCATTCATCATCGATAGCCAATTCGATTCGACAGTTGTCAAATAACAATCGGATAGATGGTGATGACAATTGGCATTAGTTGAAGACGATGATGATTGCATGGTGGTTGGGAGTGATAGGCTACTATAATGGTCCTTGCACGGTGGTCGACATTTGCCAGACTCTTATCACTCCACTATTAGAAGGGAATCGTAATTTTTTTTTTTTGAACTTTTTTATCCAATAGAGGTCTATCCCACTTCCTAGCCCAGATTTCTTATCCGACATTTTATCCACGTATATTTGGGTTTATCTAGTTTAGAAGATATCACCAAACACTAAATATGATATTTTGTTATCTCATCTTAGCTCAAATCCGGACTACAAATATGAGAGAAGGAGAAATAGGAAAACGCAAGATCGCTACCTCACTTCATCATTTGCTTGTTTTTGCAATTTAGGTGATTTTGAATCAGAACGCGATCATTGCCTTAGCTAGGCCGAATTGGTAAAAGTTATATGACTAAATCATTCTAAATATATTCAAATTCAAGCAATGTAACATTTTAATTATTTCGTGTGTAACCAAATATAGTTAGTAATGAATTTGTCACAAATTGAAAGGGAAAAGAAGGGCATGAAGAGAAGAAGGGAGTAGGGGATGAATTCCGTGTACTGTGCACTTCTCATGATACAACTTCTATTTGTACAAGAATACAAATATATAATACAAAGGATGATTAATGAAAAGGAAAAAATATATTCTCTAATTTAGGTGTATCAAATCTTATCCTAGATTGATTTAACTAATTACAATCCTGATTAAGTGTATCAATTACAATTTGAACAAATCTCCCGAATCTTAAGCATATCTTTCAACACTCCACCTTAAGCTAGTGGTTGTATATGTCCAAGATGCTTAGCTTGCTTAACAAATATGTATGTTGCATTTGGCAAAGAGGTTTAGTAAACATATCCGCGGGCTACTCTGTGATTTTGATTGCTCTTGTTGCAATAACCCCCTTCTTGGATCTTTTCTCGAGTAAAATGGCAATCAACGTGTTTTGTTCTTTCATGTACTATGAGATTTGCCGCAAGCTTGAGTGCCATACTTTTCCTTGATATTTTCTCGCATTTTTTGTGAGCCCTCAGTTAGGGAAGCCCGACCACAACTTTGGGGGCGATGCAATTGCTTATCCACGTTTGGATAAGTTGGTTGTGTTTCCTCCAAAGCTACATCAGATGCTCATATGATGGGATTAGAACCGTTCTGTCGAGAAGTCCGTCTTTGTCCTTGATAACTAGCACATGTCGAAACTCCCTTGACCAAGTCAAGTAGTCATCGGGACCTGACAACTACTAGGTGATGAGTTTCAAATCGATTTATCGGTGCTCGACATGTAAAGCGAGTCATCGAGCTTTGGTTGGCCGTTGGCAGTGACGATTTGTTATGGAAGGAAACCGGGTAGGGATTTGTTCCCATACCCCTTGTACCCAACTCGGATGGATGACCCACATTGTACAAATTTCACCCGATGGCTGGGCTTGCCTCGAATGAGGTTGGTGGGTCTCCATTGGGTTGCTCTTCGTGATTTTGGTTTGTTAGGCCTATTTGTGCTGGCCCATAGAACCATGGGTTGGTTCCCATTTGGATAGGCAGCCACTGGATGGATTGACTTGTAACGAGCTAGCTCGCAATAGATTGCCCAAAAATGGGCTAGCTCGAAATAGGTTGTCCCTAGTGGGGTTGGGCTTGAATCTATTGCTCATGGTTCACAACTTCAACAAGCGGATCGAAGGTAGGTTCTTGGATTAATGAATCTCCTTGTAGGGTTGAATCTTCTAAAGATTGGTCCTCTAAAGTCAATGAGTAGTCTTTAGTCATGGTGTTGGTAAGGGAGTGATTTTTTTTTTTTTTTTTTTTTTTGAGTGTTTAGATACTAATTCCTACGTCGGAGTGCTAACCTTGTTTTGCAAGCTAGTGTTTCTACAACAACAACAATATTATTTGTAGGGCAATTAGAAAAGGTGCAGAAGCTAGGTAGAGAAAGCGCGCTCTGGTACCATGTCACAAATTGAAAGGGAAAATAAGGGCAAGAAGAGAAGAAAGGAGTAGGAGATGAATGTCGTGTACTATGCACTTCTCATTGATACAACTTTTGTTTGTACAAGAATACAAATATATAATACAAAGGATGATTAATGAAAAGGAAAAAATACGATCCCTAATCTAGGTGTATCAAATCTTATCCTAAATTTATTTAACTAATCACAATCCCAATTAAGTGTATTAATTATAATCCAAACAAATCTCCCGAATCTCAAGCATATATTTCAACAACCTTATCCCTAATTTGATAATCCAAATGTGAAGTGGTATCTCTTGATCGGTTTTGTGGATTGCAATAATTGACTATGGTTGATATTGTGATTATGAATGAAATTTTCGTGCTACTTTGAATTCATCAACACTCTCCAATAATTTAAGGGGGGTCGAAATGAACAATTTCTCTTGATTCAGGGCCTACATTTGCAAATGGTCCCCCATAATTATTTCATAAAAGAGGTCACGAGCGCGAGCGATTTGCACAACAAGCGCAGTACGCGGCGTTCTCCTATTGACCCACCCTTCAATGCCATAAACACACCAAAAGTAACCAAATAATCAACGTTGACGCACCTAATCCAATAATTAGTTGGTCATCCGAGATGCGCGCTTGCTGTTTTTATTTATTATTATTTTTTTGAAACTTTATAATTTGGCTGGTTTATTCCACGATTCTTCTTCTCTTTTTTCTTTCTTTTGTTCTCTCTTCTATCTTTGTCTTTCGGGGTCAAATTCTTTTCTTATGCGTTTAAATAACGCAACCTTATACGTGTGGTGCTTTTATTTCTCTTTGCTCTCCAAATCCTATGTAAAGTTGATTTTTTCCATATTAATTTCTTGGGTTAATAACACAAAAATATCATACATTCTAAATTGGTATGTCCATAATAATAATAATAGAAAAAATGGTATGTCTGCGCCACAATTAGCCTAAATTACTTTCCTCATCACAAAAAGTTTCAAACTAGCACGCCTATAACACATCTTCTCCAAACAAATTTTGGCATTGTTAAAAAAATTTTAAAAAATTAATTTGGGGTAAATGTACACGAACAATTTTTATTTTCTAATTAGCAAGCTATCTAGTTACCTCTTTAAGTTAAATACGCCACTCTTTAACATTATCGAAGAAACATATTGAGCGGCATTTAAAGTTAAAATCATCTCATATATATCCCTAATTGTTTTTGAAAAAATTCGGACGCCATGTTTTATTTTGACCACATATTTAGACACGACTTTGAAAAACAAATCTCTCAATATCATCTATATGACTTTCCTTCGAATTTCTCTATAATTATATATGCGTCCGTCAACATCCCCAGATTTCACAAAAGTATTTTATACGCGCGTGGGCAATTATTAGTCGACCAATATCCAAAGGAATTCCACACACAAAAAAAAAGAGGAAAATCGGTTTATTTAGACGTAACGCCAATATTTTTTTAATTTCGATTTTCGGACGGTAGCCACGGGTTGCAAACGACCCCGGGGGCCGATATTCTCTTCTGATGTGGGCGTTTAGCAAATCTTCGGGACATGTCTAGAATATTGGAAGGTAAATAATGTAATATTTCCTATAATGAACTTGCCATTATTATATTATTTTTCCTATCTGTATTGTGTATATATATTTATATAAAATATGAAGAGGGTAGGGGAGACCGCGTGGCATGCGCGTACGTCTTTTACAGAGTAAGCCTAAGTTATTTCTACCATCTTCCAGCTCCCCTCTCCCTCCACCACCTCCACCTTCACCACCACCACCACCACCACCACCACATTCTCTCTCTCTCTCTCTCTTTCTTTCTCTCTCTCTCTCTATATATATCGGACGTGGGTACCTTCCGCGTGATCTGCGCGATTACGGCGGTGAGCTCTGTCCAATTGGTTGCTTCCGGAGCGAGGACTCTTCTCGGAGGATCGGTGTTCATCGCAATCTGGCAAACTTCAGCTTCTCCAGGTACGGTTTCTTTCGGCCGGCGTCCGATCTTTTGCTCTTCGAATTCGAGACGAGTGTTGCGGAATCGTGGGTATGTTTCGGTTTTTTTTTTTTTTGGGGGGAGGGAACGTCTTTGCTCTTTCTTGAAAATTCGGCCTGGCATCCGTCGACAAGAACCGAACTTGTGGCCAGTTCTTGTCGGTTGAGAGGCAAAATTGCTTATGTGTAGCCTCGAGAATTCTGGGTCGGCTTCTTTTCTGGGAGCCATGTTGTTATGGGAAAGATGGGTTTTAGCTCAATTGTGGCGGAATCCGCTAAACTCGATCTTGCGCGGTCTATTCTTTCGAATTTTGTTCGCTGGGTTGTAGGATTATGTCCTTATGCGTTTTCGTCTGTCGTTAATGGTGCCTAAGCAGGGAGGGTTTGGAGGAAGCGTTCAGTGAAGCTTCTGGACAGAAGCTGCTGCGATTACAACTCTGGCCTACGCTGTAGTGGCACTTTCTGGAGCCAGAGCAGGCGTCAGTCCTTCGCGTTCTGGGCTTCAGTCCTATATCGATTTCGCTCGCTTTCTGGTGTGGTGCCTCCCCATTGATTATGGTTAACGCTTGAATATGATCTTATCTCTGATGTGATATCGACATAAGAGCATCTGTTCGAAAGAGTTCCGTCGAGGAAAGTCGGCGGAGATGTGACCATCATTTGGATAGAGGAAAGAGTTCCAATATCATTCGGTTTGGAGAGGGAGTAAGAGAAATATATATTAACTAACATAGCTTCACTAGCCTCTCTTTTTAGCTCGGTGTTGCCTTCAAGATACTGTTCGTAATATTGGGTGATGGCTAAGTTCAACTGCTTTTCCTTGTTCGTGGGGAGGAAGAAGAAGGTGAGATTTTTGCTAATTGTTCACTGAAAATTGATTTGGTCTCTGAGGTTTCTTTTGCCTTTCTTAGATATTTGCTGACTTTACCCTTTTTATTCCTTGTATATAGGTTGATGAGGAAAAGATCCTCGACAAGGATGATAAAGCAGTACAAGTGACTCTCGAACATCCAGCGAAACCTAACAAGACTGATGAGTTGAAATTGACAACTTTCAGTATGCCAGTTCCTTTCGGTGTCGACGAAAATTCTCAATACAATGTTAAGATTGTGAGTGATGAGAGGCCGGTTGTGGTTGATTCAGCTGAGGTAGCATATGAGGGGGAAGACGAGCATGAAGAGCACGTCTCCATTAAGAGGGATTTCTCCGATTTTGATCTCCAATCGCATGAAGCTAATATTTTGGTCGGAGAAGAATCTCATTCAAGTAAGGGAAAGATGAAATCTGGTGATCTTTTTTACACCGATGTGGATACACTGGAGGTTAAATCTGAAATTTTTGCAGAAAGGGATAATGACACGGTTCAAGGTGGACATCTTAGTGATCCGGGGATGAGGAAGGCAGAGTTCTGGGATTCACCAAAGCTTAAGCGCTCTTGTTCTGATCTAGAAACAAGGGAGGTGATGAGGACGCTAGCAGATCAAATGCCTCCATCTAAATCTCAGTCATTTGAAGAGCTGAAGGATTTGTCTCGAAGCATGAGGAAGGATATTAATCCAGGGAGCCCAGCATCAGTGATGACACGTTTCAGTGCTGATAAAGTAATGTTAAAGAAGCATTCGTCTAGCCAGGTTCTTCCTTCGAGAAGTAGGAGATTGTGGTGGAAGTTGTTCCTCTGGAGCCACAGAAACCTGCAAAAGCCTCAGAATACAAAATCAAAGCCAATTTCTGCATTGGCTGCTATCAACCAGCAAGGAGGTTACTCTTCTGACACTATTGAGCCTAATAGGGCATTCAAGTTTGGCAAGATGGAATCACCTGGATCATTCACAGGTGAATCCATAAATCAAGTTGAATATGATGATAAGAATGAGAAAAAGGCCTGGGATGGTTTCAGAGGCTCTTCTGGCCTATGGCCACAGAACCAGTGGGTCGCCTTCCCTGCAGAATCTTCATCATTCAAAAGAGTAGATGAGTGGGTGAATGATCTATGCACTGAGCCCTCCATTGCAGTTGATGGTGCTGAGAACAGTGATGAGGCTGTCATTTACCCGCCTTCGCCTGAGACCATCAGATCTCTGACAAGGAGTGCCGTGCAATTGCATAGGCGTCAGGATATTAATCTCTCAGAAGAGATGCTGTATGCTAATAGCGTCATCCAGACTCTCAATTCTTCCTCCACTGTGGCTCACATATCTGCAATGGGGTTGAAAGTCATTCCCACCATGTCTCTTTTCTCTAGTCTCAAATCCATCAACTTATCAGGCAATTGCATAGGTAAGATGTCCATTAAGAACAACTTTTTTTCCAGAAATATTACCAATAGTAGCTTCTATGTGCTGATCCAATGATTATCTCTTTTGCAGTTCGCATTTCTCCGGGTTTGCTGCCGAAGGGGCTTCATGTACTCAACTTATCAAGAAACCAAATCAATGCCATTGAAGGGCTTAGGGAACTTACCAAATTGCATATACTTGACCTCAGCTACAACCGCATCTCTCGAATTGGACATGGTAAATAGCTTTTCCTTTTGCTTACGTGATACAACAGAAAAGTTGTAACGTCTCCAATTTTTTAGAACTCTTTATGGCAATGCTTGGTTAACATGACTCTGATTGGACTCTAAATTTCCATTGGTGCTAGGGCTCTCGAACTGTACGCTTATCAAGGAGCTCTACCTCGCCGGGAACAAGATCAGTGATGTCGAGGGTCTTCATAGGCTGTTGAAGTTAACAGTCTTGGACCTCAGTTTCAACAAAATAGCAACCACAAAAGCTCTTGGTCAGCTTGTGGCTAACTACAATTCATTGCAAGCTCTGAACCTCTTGGGAAATCCAATTCATAGCAACATCAGCAATGATCAACTCCGCAAGGCAGTTTGCAGTCTCCTTCCGAAGCTCGTCTATCTCAACAAGCAGCCCATTAAGCAACAGAGGGCGCGAGACGTACTCACTGATAGCGTAGCAAAAGCCGCACTGGGGAGCAGTAGCCGGGGTCCATATAGAAAAGCAACAAAGAGATCGAGCCAAGGTGGGTCGCTCTCCTCCAGACTCAACAAGAGCAGCACCAGTGTCGGGCATAAGAGCAAGAACAAGTCAAAGAACCATTCCCACCACCATTCGGCTCGCAAAAATGCATAATCTGCACTTGTTTCAACCGCACGTTGATGGTTTGCCTTTCTGAGGTAGGTGACTTTTGTCTCCTGAAATGAGCTTTCAAGGTCACCGTGTTCTCAAAATGCTGCCTTGTAGAAGATTACTTCACGAGGATGTCAAGTTTGGTTAAGGAAAAACTCGCTCTGGCTAGCCTTGCGCGTTTAGTTGGAAGTCCAATCGGGTTTGTGAATGTACCGGTTGTCTGTTTCAGCTCCTTTGGTCATCGTTGGAGATTGATTTCTCTGTCTTTATGTTTATGGTGATTGATGTTTATCCCGAGTTCTTTCGAATGTCAAATGTATCCTGTACTTCCTTGCGTTGAGAATAATACCAGGTTCGGAAGAATATACAGCTGGTTATGTTAAAGTTGTTTTTACATGATCAGCATAACGAGTGTGTAGACGCCGTTGAACTTATGTAGAATGCCCGGCTTACCATGTTTGATATGCCAATTTTTGTATGCATTGCTCGGTTTACAGAGCATGATTTTACTAGATGTGACCAGTAGCGTTATTGCTGAAGATGCCAACATGGGTTCTATGGTTCTGCAGAAAGGTTTTTTGAACTGCAGCCAGAAGTGCAGGAACATTTCTTTTTGAACTGCAGCCAGAAGTGCAGGAACATTTCTTGCCGGATTGAAGGGCCCTGGGGCCTAATCTCGTTGCACTGTCGGGGCTTGTCGAGCCCGATATGTGTCCAAGCGACTCTGTCCACCAAAAGATAAGAGGACAAAGAAAGGATGATTGTTATTTTCCAGACTGGTTCTTTAAGATCCAAGGTGGCCAGACAAGATTCTTTCATTTCGTCCATTCCCATCCACACTTATCTTCAGCCAAGTACAGGTAGATTCATCAAATGGGCTGGGCAGGTCGGGCCAAGTAAAAAATGGTTTGATTCAAATTAATTTATTTAACCCATTTTCATGTTAAGGCAAATCAAGTAATCAATATCTAACTCAATCCATACTTAATATGAGTTATATTATTAAAATAGTTTAATATATAATCTAGTCTAGAGGATTTGTATCCAAACTAAAGTGAGAGCATGAAATGAGAAAGTGAGCGTCATTTCCTATAGATGGATTGGGTTTAAGTAAAATTATGAATCCATTTACAACACATTGTTTTGAGTTTTATTATTATAAATCTATTTATGACTTTTTTACTAAATATAATCGAATAATCATCAAATATGGGTTAGAAAATGGACCATGACCAATTTTCACAAGTCTAGGTGCAAGGGCAACAAGAGCCGACTCTAGCGTAGAAATACCTGTATATGAGGGAGTCATTCAAAGACTGACATGATCATATGTTTGAAGGGAATCGATCTATATATATATAAACGTGGGCCATCTAGCGCCCATATCCGAAATTGAATCACAAGAGGCTCAAAAATAAAAACCAAAAATTAAAAAGAGGGAAAAAGGAATCCGACCTGCCGGATTCGAACCAGCGACCTAAGGATAAGCTGTGGGTCACACTACAGTCCTCCGCTCTACCAACTGAGCTAAGGTCGGATTTGGCTAATTGAACCTCACAATTTTTATATATAGTCAGTATAACTTGAAATTACTACAACAACCTAAGTGAGCGATGTAACTCCATAAACAAGACAAGGACCGAAAATGGTAACGAAAAATCTTGAGTAAGAAAGCCTTTAAGTTACGGTGCAAACTCGGCACCATGGTGAAATCTTGAAGTCATAGACGAGCAATCAATTCAAACCTTGATCGCGGGAATTGAAACTAGAATGGAGTAAAATGGGGTCCAGTCGAAATTCAATCAATGCCTCTGTTAAATCATGTTTTACGGCTCGAATCACAGCGGAACAAAAAAGGAAGGAGGCAAAATTGTCGAGGAACTTCTTCTTCTTCTTCTTCCCTACTGAACCGGGAAAAAAAAGGAGGGGAATGGGGTGAGAGAGGCTCGAACTCTCGACCTCAGGATTACTCAGAAAGCTATGAGACCTACGCGCTAGCCAACTGCGCCACCACCCCGTCGGTGTCCCCTCCTCCTCTAATAATTTCATAATTCGATTAGAAATCTACTAATAAACCAACAAGCAGTTCGTCTTCAATGAAAATAAGTTTTCACATGTTCCTCTTTCGACGTGTGCAATAATTAGTCGGGAGGAAATAAACTGAAGCGCTTTATTCTTTCTAATAAGGACTAGAAGTAGTCCTCTCTTTCTCTCTCCACGCATTTGCGCACGAAAAGAGACATGCACACTAAGCGGACACTTTCAGACAATATATCGAGCAATGTTGTAAGTTGCAGGAGAGCCCAATTCCTTGACCACGTCAGGCTTACGTGACTCTTGCGTCGTGATGACATGGCTAATTGCAAAATTAGCAAATAAGGTGACTCGATGCCCCTCCCATCTAAACCGCGGGTTTCACCATAAATGCATCAATGATCAGGTTAAGTTTTCCCAAGGTGCATTGGACGCCGGCGGAGGTAGGAGATCTCATCCTGTGCGGAGTCAAGGTCATCTCCTATTCCATCGTCTTCTCAGGTTTATCAGCGGTATCATTCTCGTGAGCACTTGCGGAACTATAATTTCAAAGACTCGATGCTGGAAAAGCTGCATGCATGGCATGAAAGTGGGACTTTAAGGCACCCCGTTTCCTTTTCCATTTCAAGGGCTCGGGCATGTGGTCCTTAAATAAATTGAAGGAAAAAAAGCACACATGAGTCATTCATTGGAGTGGAAGGCACGTCGTCATTAGGTGGATTAGAGTTGAGAGTTATAAGCCATTGAATTCTTTCCCGTCTTGCTATCAACTTTACTAATCCGATCGACTAAGTTCAGCTGCCGGCACAGAATGTGTGGCGAAGTCCCGATGGCCCTCGTGTTCCCCAAAAGTGGCCACTCGTTTCCGCTCCAAATACGCACTACCCGAATTCGTTATACCGATCTAAGTGAATCGCGTCCGAAAGATGGGCGAAATGCACGCCGAGGTGTATATCTCGCTTTAAAAGCACAGATTATCGCGCAGATCGAGTCGTGGATGAAGCGAATCAGCACCCAAGATCTTTTCTTGGTTTCATGCACGAAAGATGGCTCGGTAGAAAGCGACTCGTGTCTGGCCTTTGGGGAGTGATCAAAGGCGACTGGGGCAGCGAGCACAGGGGAAAGTGCGAGAAAGTGAAAGCTAAAGCTCTGATAATCGCGTCAACAGATATCATGATCTTCTTCACGAGAAAGAAAAGAAAGAAGAAGGATTATAAAAAAAAAGAAAGGAAGGGAAAGAAGAAAGAAGGGGAGGGGGGGAAGCACGCACGAGGCATTCGACTACCGTAAGTGGGAGGAGTCAGAGGAGCGACAGAAGAGAGATCATATCTCCTTTCTGTATACGTAGGGGGGGAAAAAGCGCAAGTTGACGCAACTAGCAGAAGGTCTTTCTCCCTCTCTTTTCTCTCTCCGTTTCTCCCTTTTCTTTTGGCAAAGCACGGCAGCTTTTAAAAATGGGGGGAAAAAGAGAGAGGGGAAAGCGCGCACGCACACTGGCGTGGCCATTTTGATTGGTGGGTTCTTGCAGGAGTGGCGGTGGATGATAAGGGATAGTGGGGTTGGTCAGTCGAGTAGTGCCCTGCCAAAAACATGGAGTGCGAGAGAGAGAAAGAGAGAGATAGATAGAGATGTAATGTTTATGTTTATGTTTAGGTTTAGGTTATGGTTGGGAAGGCGAGTGTGCGTTGGAGCGAAAAAGGAAGGAGATGGAAAGACAGCTCATGTACATCGAGAGGCAAGCGATGCGACCCCACGTGGAAGAGGACTGAATCTTCTGCCACTTCACGGACTCGCACATTGACCTTGAAAACTATACGAGAGAGAGAGAGAGAGAGAGAGAGAGAGAGAGAAGGACGGAGACAGAGGGAGGGAGTTTCGTCCTCAATAGCTGTCTCTCTTCGTCCCTAAAGCTGGCAGCTGATATAGCGCAAGCGAGTTATCTCCCTCTTGCGCTGTAATCAAGTAGACTCGAGCCAATAGAGCTCGTCTCCGCTCGAATGGATGAGGAGCTGTAGAAGTTGTTGCACGTTTTATAGATTATGTAGACCAAAGCCTATATGAACCACTAATCATGCGGGGCGCACGTTATGATGACTTTAACATATTTGATCGACATGATTTGTAGACCACGCGATGTCGATGCTAGAATTAGTGATGGAAGAGCCTGATCATAATTGTACGAGCTCAAGAGATTATTTGCTCGAATGATAATTTCGAGCTAAGCCACGTTGAGAAAGCAAATCAAGTACAAGAATCTGGACGTCCGCTTCCTTCGGTATTAATATAATAAAACTACTTTGATTTGTCATATGACAAGTGTCACGGAGGATTTCTTTACAAAATCCAATACGTAAAGTACAGATAAGCATTTAGGCCAAGATATTTGAGTGTGGACGACAAGTCGAGTTGCATATGTCCGTACAAAATTACAAAGAGAGAGTACTCGGAGAATTTATTATCCACGCTACTTTATTTTGCTCGCGATTTGAGAATTTACACAAAATATATTGTAGTAATGAAAGCGTAACTAGAACAAGATCTATTCAATATTTTACCTAGGGACATGAGTTTCAAGTACGAAAGCACTACAATAGTGGAATCAACAAGGACTATGAACTTACAACTATTATTCAATATTCTTGTTCATTGTGCATTCATATCAAATGTCGTTACTTCACGTGCTTTTTCTCATGAATAGAGTTTCATCATGTTAGACGTTGTTCGTCTATAACATGACCGGGAAATATGAGGTACAGGGAAAGTGTATTAGGATGTGTACTTCAATACCCGATTCAATTGTAAACAATTGCTATCAAGCTTTGCACATCAAATGTGACATGATTATTATGTACCGTGGGTGCTGGCCCTACTAGTTGCATCAAAAGAACCCCCTTTCCAAACCTTTTCCATTCTTAGGATCTCTAAATAGACCGACTTTTACTACCAATCATCGGAAAAGAAAAAATTGCAAAGGCCACATATCAAGAAAAGTAGACCTGCGTATTCCAATTAGATGAACTATACAAGACGTCCTGACCACATTGAGATATGTTGTTAGAGCTATCGCATCAGATGTACTTCGTCTCTCCAAATCGACGACCCATTTCCTCACTAAATTTGAACCGTGATACTTCGAGATGGTTGAGCTGCCAATTGCCGAAACCGGGCGTCAGCTTTTTCCTCTCAATACATTGCGGCCATCTCTACTCTTTCATGGTCGAGCACTCGGCACAACTGGGAATACCTCTGGCATCTCCTCACCCAACCACGAGGAGGAGCTCGAATCCTGCATCAGAGCCTTCCCCTTGCTATTCATCTCCTCAAATTTCCTTCGAGCGTCGCCCATCGTCGCCCGCAGCCCAAGTTCCAAGGATCTGACTCGCTCGTCGACCGTCTTGAGTCTGGTCCCGTCGTACCGTAGTTGACTTTCGTTCCGGGTTTTGCGCCTTTCTTGAGGTAAGTTTCACATGGTGGTGACGACGGGATGATGAATGACCAATGGGGGCCCGGGATGAAGGAAACTCTGACAAAGCATGCATTTTCCAGTTAAGAATGCGTGGCCGAGTACTGATTCCAAGCCTTACCTGATGGCTAATGGACAACATAGTGGTCAGCCATCAGTGCATAATCTAATAATAATAATAATGCGATAACACAGTGTGCTTACCTAAGAAACAGCTTTTTCTCCTTCTGGGTTTTGACCGAGGAATGATTTTTCTCCCGGTTCGGTAATCTTGTTTCCATCGCAAACCGCCCATGTCACATGGATCTCCCATCACCTTTTCTAGGGTTTCGTTTCTTTGCATAGGATAATCTAGTTTTTTTCTAGGGGACATCTCAAACTGTCCTATTCGATCTCCATTTGTCGTTTGGAAGTTGGCGGATAACAGCTTACCCATGTTGTAACTTCGAAAGCGCCGGTAATAACATGGGGTCATGTGGGAATGTTGGATTTGGGCCTGAGGAAGGTCGGCGGATGTCTTGCCCGCCTATAAACCCTAGAATAATAATAATAAAAACACACAAGACCGGTCAAAACTAGGAGTAAATATCAGGGTCAAAGAAGCATCGGAATATGCTCTGAGATGAGCTGAGCTGTGCGTTGTTGTGCGCCTAAGCTGTTCCAAGGCAATGACAGGGAGAAAGGCAAAAAAAAGCGAGGGACATATTAAGATGAAGGAGGGGAGCATTCATTGGAATCATGTCATAGTCTCTTCACCTAAATTGTGCCTCAAATGGTCTTATCTTATGCCTTAGTAGTAAAATTGTCGATATCCCGTGCGTATGTGTATGTACATAGTGAAAAAGAATGAAAGCAAGGATTCGCTTTTCTAGGCAACCACTTCTTCTTATTCTCAAAATATCCTAATCATGTAACGCAAAGATATTATGAAGGATGGAAATTCACAATTAAGGGTATGATTTTCCTAAGATGATCTTATGAACAAAAATTTCACCTTAACTACATTTCCCTAACTAGTATAAGAGGTGAGATCGAGCCCAACGTGGCACCCACATATCCTTCCGAAACTGGATTAATGATTCAATGAGGGGGAGCTATATATATATTCAAGGCAAACCCTTTGATGAGGTCATTAACTTTCCTACCATACCTACACATATTTAAGTTCGCTTTTGCAATTATGTGACAGCTCGAGGGGGGCGACGCGAGCGAGAGTTTCATCAAGGATGCCCCTAAACGCGACGCGAGAAATACCATGATTGAATGTGAACTGTCGTCATCGTCGTTGGACGAGGGATTAATCAATTTGAAGGGGGACATAAAAAAAAACCCTTGCATCACGGCTGACAGCCACAGACGCCTTTACGCGCAGGGGGACAGCATCGTCTTCGTCTCCTATCTATCTATCTATCCCTCGATGCGATCGAGAGAGAAACGATCAATCATTTGACCTTGACCGCAAGAAGAACGTTCCGGCAGGCCCTCCTAGAGCTGTAATCCGTCGATGCTCTCCTCCTCCGTCGAGTTCATAAGGACGTACCCAATCACGCACTACACAGGAAATGAAGATCAATTATTGGTTGTCGAGCTATGGCAAAACCCCCCCGCACAAATTCATGATGATCGATCTCTAGGATCCGTGGCACATTGATCTGTAACCGGGTCCCGCGGAGAGAGGGAGGCGAGTTCGTTGGTTAGAGATGGAACATTAAAAAGCATAAAAGTTAACCCATGAGCAATGTTGTTTGTCTGATTGAGTTAAAAAGAGAGGGTAAATCAGTGTCTTTCGGTATCGCCGTATAGTCTTAGCATGTGTATGATCATCAATTCACAAGCATGATCGTACGTTGACACGTGTTATTTGTGCACTAGCCAATAATGACCACTATGGTCGATCAAGCTTGGACAAAAATTACGAGCTCTTCAGAAAAGAAAAAAAGGGTACCATGTTTTCTTGTTGAATGTTGAGTTATAACAATAGAATGATGTTTGACAAGAAATCTTGTATGAAATTTTTATATTACCAATGTATTGGATAGAATTGATCCAACTTTGGAAATCCATATCGAAAGTCTTGTCAAGTCCGGCGATAGATCCAATTTACCGACAGTAAATAAGTGAGAATTTCCACCACCTATGCAAGAAAAGATAAAAGATGAAAAGGAAGCCATGTGACATGGCAAGAGAAAAGGGTTGATTAAAGTACTTAATTTGCTAAAAGATAAAGCTGGAGGAGAAGGGAGGAGAGAAGGGGGGCAAAACCCAGAAGAGAACAGAGAGAAACAACACGAGAGACCAGCCCAGGAGGGTCAAAACATTGGAGAGAAAAAACTGAATCTTGATTGATTGGAGGATGGGGTGCGTAAATTAATACATCAGCCAGTGAGCCCTCTCTCTCTCTCTCTCTCTCTTCTCTTCTCTTCTCTCTCTCAAAAGTGCCTCACTCGAGCAGCTGTCATTCCCACATATACAAACCCCACCCTCTCCCTCTTCCCTCAGCTCGGCCAGCAAATTAGCGCTTGCGCCTGTCGGATCTCTATCTCTCTCTCTCTCTCTCTCACATCCACAGTGGGTGCTCTTTGTTCTTTTAATTGACCTACTCGCGTCTAGTTTCAAGAACGGCGACGATCGCAGACCCTAACATCAACAGAACGATTCCTGAATGAGCTGAATGGAGGAGGGGACGGCGGCGGAGTTCAAGGCGTGCGCGGGCGATGAGACGTCGTGGGGCGAGATGAGGTGGAAGAGAAGATACCGCGACTGAAGAGAAAGAAGAAAGAAACACGCGCGCCCGCATCCCTAGTTGAAGCTGAAGCTGAAGCTCCTCCTCTTTGATGACATTCGCGCCACCACGATGGCCTACCCACCGCACTACCACCGATCGCAGTTCGGGGATACCACGCTGACCAAGGTGTTCGTCGGAGGCCTGGCTTGGGAGACCCCGACCGAGGACATGCGCCGCTACTTCGAGCAGTTCGGGGAGATCCTCGAGGCCGTCATCATCACTGACAAGAACACCGGCAAGTCGAAAGGCTACGGATTTGTAAGTTGCTGGTCCTTTTTTCCTTTGTCATCCGACCATCTGTCCGTAGAAACTGATGGGAATACTTTCGTGCCTTTTCCTTCCGCACGGGAAAAACATAATTTAAGGTGACGTTTCGTGACCCGGAATCAGCGAGAAGGGCTTGTGTCGAACCGAACCCGGTCATAGATGGAAGAAGAGCAAACTGCAACATTGCTTCCATGGGCAGACCTCGACCTTCGCCGCCGCGAGGTTTATTATTAATTTAACCATTACAATGCCTCAATCGCTTGTCGTTTTGATATTGAAACTCTGCGAGATTTCTTAAAAGAGTCCCGCAGATTGCGAGCATCGAATGATAAACATGTGATGCCTGCGATTAAGAATGCCTTAATTGTCTATCCTTTATCAAGAAGCTCAACATGTTTGTGGACCACTGTAGGGAGAGCACAAGGTGGGAACTACCCCTACCAAGGTGGAGCACCGCCGGCGCCCGGCAGCGCCATGCCTTACAGCGGAGGAGCGGCGTCGCTGCAGCCCCCGCCGCCGCCGCCGCCGCCGTTCGTTTATCCGCCTTACGGGTCAGCCCTCTTGATCAATCCCTCTCCATCTGCACATTTATCCATCCGCGCACATGCATCTATTATGTTTTCGTGGTTTAAAAGAAGGGTCGTTTGCTTTTTCTGGGGTACTCACTCGTCATCATGCGAGCGGTTGGCCGTGTATCCCTGAGAGAGAAAATGGTCCATGCTACTTAGCACGGCGCCAGACATCTTCACTGTTCTCAATGCCCCGTTTCGCGTGTGCGTCGTCCATATGTTTACTTTCTTTTTTGTGATTTTTAACGTGGGATGTGATGAACGCTACATTACATTCGCAGTGTACGGTTGTTGTCAGCATTGAAACAATCGGTCAGAGTTGACCGGGTATTGAAATTGTAACTGAGAGGGGAGAGGGTAGAGATTGACGGCTCTCTCTCTCTCTCTCTCTCTCTCTCTCTCTCTGTGACCAGCATAAAGATTCACATGTGCATCCCTCGTTAGTTCCTGCCACTAGAGAGTTTATTAATTAGTATTTACTCCTTCCTTTCTTTTTTCTTTTTGGTTATGCTTGGGGTGAGTTAAGATTGGGGTTAAGAGATTGATTAACAAAGTAATGTCGTGAGAAGAAAAATCCCTAGGCCCTGAAGCATACAAAATATGTTTCTATCCAAAGTTCGAGAGTATGATTGATTCTAACTACCACGTATGCCGTAAGAAATTTACATGTTATTTTTGTTGTAGAAGTCGAATTAGAGAAAGTATTTCTCTTAGTTACTTTTGTGTGGGATGGCTTGTCATCAATGCACCAGCATGTTACCGATAACCATGGCAGAACACATACATATTGAAACCAGCTTAAAAACTGGTTGTGGTGCTGCCTGGATTTTACTGAAGTTCTTTCATGTTTGCATTGACTTAGTGTTAATAGGATGAGTTAGAGTTAGGGACAACTAAAAACCTTGCCGTAACCTGCAATAAGCTTGCGAACTAATTAAAAACCAGGAAAGTGACATTTGGAAGTCTGAATGTTCAGATGGTCGGAATGGCCGACCGGTTGAGCATTTTCATCCGGTGCAAAGAATTGCCCAAAAAGGTCATGTTAGTGAGTCTCTCTGGAGTATTAGTTCAACATAATTGATTCGGAAGAATTTTGTCAATGATGTTATGAGGGCATTTGTTAAACATCCGAAAAGAATAAAGTTTGTCATTTAGAAAGCACTATCTTCTCATGTCATACACAATCAATGCCCTAAAAGAAAGAAAATACTACTTTGTTAGAGATTATCATGTGATTTTAGAGTACTATTAAGTTTTGAAATATCGCATTATAATGAGGTACTTACACATATAACACAAGAGATGCATTACAACCTCAGCATTTAATCCACAGAGGCTTCATAAATATCCAGAGGCACTCGTTAACAAAACCCTCTCAATCACTACTTTTCAAGACGAGTTTGAATTTTGGTGGCCATGACTTTGAGCGAAAACTTTCTCGACCTTTCCAAGTGCATCTGCTTTTCCACAGACGTAATCCCACTTCCATTGTACAAGGGCAAACGGCTGAGTACCGCGTTGCAGGACTTCCTGGTCTCGGAACATGAGAACACGAGTGCTGGTTCAGCGTGGCCTAGGACAACCCGTCCGGAAAAAGTACCGTGCTCTTTTTCCCTGTGAACTTCCGATCACAAGCTCTGGTGCTCCTGGAGCACCAATGGGCGGTCGAATGGCGTTCTCGACAGTTTCATTGAACTCTCGCTTCCATCATCATCTCTGTGCATCATCTTTGTCCCTTTGTCCCTTGAAAGTTGCTATCTTTTGCACTGAAACAGTTCTTTCATACATGGTACGACCCAACTCCAAAAGAAGCTGTAAGAGCCAAAGTTGTCTCGTGTGCCATGTTTTATCATCGCAGAGATTAATCTCTCTTCCTGATTAGTCGTTTAATCGCCATGAATTGTGATGCTTTCAGGTACTCGACTTACCCTCCTGAATATGGATACCACCAAGTGAGTCTCTCTCTCTCTCTCTCTCTCTCTCAGTCTCAATGTTTATTAAATTGAATTAGTGAAAGGATTACGGGTCAAAACATGTGCTGATCAAATTGATTAAATGTACTTGCGGGGGACCAGGCAATGTACAACCCGATTCAGCAGCAGCAGCAGCAGCAGCAGTACTATCAGCAGATGTACGGGGGTTCGTCTGCCTCGACATCCGCCATGGGGGGTGTCTCCCCGTACTACTACGGCTACTCGCTGCAAGCTGCCGGGAGGGGAGCCTACTCCCCCAGGCGCACCGTATCCCGGGACCCTCCTACCTCTACTATCCTGCGCACGCGGAGGGCCCGCCCTCCCCCTTCCAACCTCCTCCCCCTCCAACCCTCCAGCCTCTCCGTCTCCCCTTCACTTCTCCCACAGCAGGTAATCAAAATCTCATCTTTTTTCTTGGGTCATAATTTTCTTTTCCATGTTTATTTCGGTGAACTGTTTAGAACATGGTTCGAAAATTTTCTTCCATTTTTCTTTGTGACCGGCCGAAATTACGTTGGAAAAGATATTTTGTGGCAATTGGAATGAGTACGGGAGTGCGCAAGTAATCGAGGCCAGGTAGGCAGCCCGCAAAAGGCCATGTGAAGGACAGCTGTCAAAACGTTCGTGGGTATGACCCATCACATGATTTGGGGTCAATTCGGGAATGCACGACAGGGGGTGGGGGGGGTGGGGCGTGGAAGGGGAGAGGATCTTCAATGGGGATCTTGCATTCGCACTGTGTTTTCCACATCATCCCTGCGGTCGACCCCGAGGAATGCAGTCGGGTCTCCATCCTTCTGTGCATCTTGTCGCTTGAAGCGCAAATTGCACTACAGGGAACGCGAAAAATCCGATGTTAAAAATGGGTTTCGTGTAGAGTGCTAGGATCCGACCGGATCTGCAGTTAAATTCTATGCGGGATTAGATCTTATGATATGAGCACTAGATAGAATTAACTACCCCTTTTCTTTCTCTTACGAGGTGTTTTATACATGGTGACAGATACGCACAACAAGCCACCAGCTTCGACTAATGCAGAAACATCATCCTCATCGCCATCAGGGGTTGCCGCTTCTCAAGCTCCGACAACCTAAGAAAGACATCATTCGAGCATCGACAGAGTCGCTTGCGACGATCCATGTTCCTCCAACATTCCTCCTAAAGAAGGCATTTTGCTTACATTTTCGCTTCCTGTTCTTTTACCCCCTGGGCCTAGAAGAGAGCGCAGCAGGTGGGGAAGATCGCTGACGCTGCGCGAAGATAGAGAGAGATCTCGTCGCCCCAGGATCCGATCTCGCAAGATGTGGGAGGAGGACAGAAGAAAGACTAATCAACACCTGATTTATTATTTTCATTTTTTTTTTGTCTTCCTTTCCTTTCCTTTTCTTTTATCTCTCTCTTTGATAAAAATAATTCATTCATTTTTCTCGGCGTTCATTTGCGTTTATCTTATTATTTGACCCCAAATCATGACCGTCATATAGCGCCTAATGATGAGACTCGCTACGATTAATGGCAAATTATATGACGGTCGCTGATAGGGACATGACGTAGTCGTCAATAATGGAAAAATTTATTAGTGGCTATGAATTATGATCATCGATGATTATGAAATACAATATTATCAATGCATGATAGAAATTGGTTAATCTTGTTTTGTTAACAATCAGTAGACAGTGAGTTAAGAAAATTTTGGCTAAGTAATGTATAGGGGAAGAAAATAAAGGAGATGTAGTGAAGATATCAATCGCAGACAAAGTTACCGAACAACAATTAGGTAACATAGCGACCTTGAGAGTTGTCATCACTTGTGGATAAGATCTGTATGCGGATTGGAAGTTTGAAATCTCAAAGTGTAGTTATGACTATACTTAGCATAATAATTGCTAATGAGCGATTATAAGTAGGGATAATATATGTGGTGGCGTGTAATTACTTTGGGACGAAGGACACATATTTCCAATGTATTTTTATCAATTTATTCATATTAATGCCTTTTCGATTTTCATCATGTAGGCTATGTTTGGTTATTCGGATCCTTAACCAGATAGGATTAAATATGATATGATATGAAATCCAGGAATTTTACTATATCTTATTAATTATTTGGTGAGTGTAGTTAAATATATATTCACTTCATACCATGTACATTATTTAGTATAAACGACATATTTATATAAATAAACCAAAAATTTTACAAATGGAAATGGTAAAAGTTTCTCATGACATTTTTGCATACTTTATTTTTATTTGCATTTTTATTTTATTTTCCTCTCTTTTTTAATTAATTTCTTTGTTATTTCTTTCTTCCCCTTCTACCACTCTCTAATAAAATTTTATTAAATGTTAAACTATACTAATATACAAAAATGCTAAAATACATCAAATGTGTGATAAATATATTGAATAAACCAAAAATAATATTAAATTAAAATAACTATTTTCAATTTTTAATTTTTATTTTGAATTTCTTATATTAGGATTCAAATATTATTTATATATCAAAATATATTTTTAATTTTGTTAATTTTTTTAGTCTAATAATTTTAATTTTGTTAATTTAAGAAATTTATTATTCAAGAAAAATAACTTTCATAATATGGATGTTAAAAATCATATCCACATTTATTCACCTCTCTCATGTGATAATTTTATCTGATTTATATCTTTCTTATATCATATTTTATCCTATCTTGAGTAGACACCAAACGTAGGATATGATAAATTTCATCATATCTTAAATTTTATTCTAACTGTCAAACGCAGCTTTATAGTCTTTTTACCTTTAAAGTCATTATACTTATTCGTCACTACGCCTAAGGGTGAGCAAGACTAATAAACCGAATCGGAAATCACTTAGATTGGATCAAATTGGCTAGTTAGTCCAAAGAATGTCCGTCTGGTTTTCAATTTCTAAAAGTGGAAGCGGTGTCCGAGTAGTCTTGTTCTTGATTCCAATGGGGAACCTAATTGAATTGGATCGCCCGGACATAATTTTTTTATTTATTTAAATGTCTCACATACACCTCCTCTCCTCTTTAGGTCTATCTCTTTCACCCCCACAATGCTCACATCTACTTTACTCTTTTGGTCTTTTCTTTTCTCTATGTCTCCTTCCCCTTTCATGGAGTTTGAGACATTATCTACTTTGAACTTATTAGTTCCACCAGACCTCTGGTCTGATCCCTGAAACTAGAAATTGCAAATCAATTTGGTTCTTGTTTACAGTAAACGAATTTTCATTACTTAGCACCACTCTTGTTTTTAGTGAAACACAAGTCCTTTATCGAGTCATTCCACCAATTTTCAATGAGGGTTGACGTAAGAATACTTTGAGAACCAATTTAGCCTCAATTTCCAAATTAGAGGCAAATTGGCGCTATCGGCAACGTCAATTGTCATCAAGATCGTGCACTATACACATCTAAAAAATTCAGTACTGAAACTTATCCCATCTAGACTCTAGATGACTCTTATTGCGTTAAGTCGTTATGTTTATTAGCAGCACGCAGGGGGGGGAGGGCGGACATTGTTTAAACATATGTACCAAATATTTATTTGACTTGAACAACGGGAAAGTTTCCCAAAGTCAACTTATGGAGCTCACCATGTTCGTTGCACAGGCTGATGATCTTCTTTGTCCGTCCAGTCCAAATCGGCCTTTCTCTTGTTCCCGCACTGCAAATTACAGGATTTCAGCCCCCGCACAGCCATCCATCTCTGATTATAAGACAACGACCATTGCGTGCTCGCCGTGTTTTTAGCTACACCCTGTGTAATACGGTGAATATTTTCTATTTGGTTTATCTCGATATATGATATCCTAGGACGCCGTTCTTGCATTGGATTATATCCTTATTTTAATCGACAACAGGTCGCATATACTCTTCTCATCACTAGGGATGGCCAAACTCCGACATTTTCATAACTTGGAGCCTACTATATAGTTTAGAACTTAAGGTTCCATTTATTTCATTGAAAATGTGATATTTTCTGGAAATTTTTTTTCGGAAAGTCATTCTCTACAAAAAATGATAATATTTTTTAGTATTAGTTGAAACCTGAAAATCAAGTGATAAAAATATTTTCCATTATTTAGTAAAGGAAATCGTTCCTAAATAGATATACATTATTGGGCGCTAGTGGCCTATGCATGGGCAGTTAAGGAATCCAATGTGGACTCTAGGGTTTCAAACCCAAATCCCAACTCCTAGACACAATCATGGTCACTAGTCTTGGGTCTACAGAAATTGAGCCCCACTCCTTGGCACCCTGGCTTAGGTCGATAAAGGCTAGAGCTATGTTCCAAGCACTAGGGCCTTAATCTATTAAGGCTAAGCCCTGAACCTTAGTGCTTGGGACAAGGACTAGGACCTTGATGTCCAAGCATGGGTCAATCGAGGTTGGGCTCGAGACACATTCCTTGGTGCTCAAACCTGAGCTTATCGAGATCAAGCGTGGGACCTTGGTGCCCATGCTTAAGTCCATCAGGGCTTAGCACCTTGGCTAGGCCTAGCATCAATAAACTAGGGTGCAAGTACAAGGTATCTAGGCACGAGGCACAAGAGTCCTAGGTTGGCCTTGATGGATTTGAGCGTGGTGACCGAGGTCAAGCACAACCTAGATGGATTTGGGCTTGGGCGTTGGAGACCCAACCTTGTTGCCAAGGGCTCGGGAAAGAACATTTAAGTTTTTGTGTCTAAGGGATTTTTGCTCTAAGTGTCGATACCTTGTCATATTTTGGAAAAGGATTTTCATTTTTTAAAAATAAAATTATTTTCTTAAATTTATACTTCAATATGAAAATATTTTTCATTAATTAGGAGAACATTTTCTATTAACTCATTTTCCTAAACGATCTAAATATTGGAAAATATTTTCTACGAAACAATTGGAACCTTAACATGACAATCAAGGATCGACTCTAGAAAAAAAAATGAAGAGTAAAAGTTACCAATTCATGAACAAAAATAGCATTTTATCGGTAACTAAAACTGAAATTTCAAGATATACAGAGTAGAAGTATGATTGGTTGCTTTGTTTCCTAATTATTTTTTTGCCTCAATTATTAAATTAATCATATCCTACTAATCGCACTGCACATTGGTCAGTACAGTTAAGAACTCAATTATTAATAGTCTGACCTGACTTGATCAGAAACAGTTAGCTTTTCTCAAAACCGACCCAAAGACAAAAACCACGTCCTCGGACTCATACATTGGTTGCCTATAATCCTCTTCATTTTCAGCCGCGCTCCCATATAATATTATAAACCTACAAAAAAATTAACAAAAAAAGAAAAAAGATGGAACAAAAATCTAGCCATATTAAGACAAGTTCATATAATCCTAAATTACGTCGCTTACAATTGTTCTTTGTGTGTAATTTGCTGTATCTTCAGTGGAATTTCAGAATCGTCAAATGACCATGCCTCGATTTTCAACCGTGTCATCCATATTTTGAACCATTCAGAAGTTGACAGCTATTCGTATAAGCCCACATGTCAATCCAATTCAAACCCAACACGTAGGCAGATGGCAAAGCGGTCTCTCTCCTCTTTATCTCCTCTCTCTTCCTCTTCCTTCAACGCTCTCCTCTCACTCTACACTCTTCCCCGACACACCGACGCTTCCCAAATAGCTCCAACTTATATCTAAATCCCATCAATTATGTCTAAGCAAGTTAGCTTAAAATCCCATCACTTAAATGTAAGGAGAAAACAAAAACCTTAAGATCCCATCAATTATATCTAAAGGCTCCCGAAAATATTATCACATAGCATACACCCCTCAAATAATGATTACCTCAGCTAGCGGGTTGTGTTTGAGCTCTTCAATCTACAAAATTCAAGCCGAATTAAGGTGATGAGTCTGTAGAATTCAAAAAGCATTTTCTGCAAAAAGCATTTTCTATCTTAGGTGTTGCAAATATGACACACACGGTCCTAAAACAAAATGGAGGAAATGGAGATCGTGCTCTGCTTTCACTATATGAATGGATGACCGTCCAAGGCCCGAAGACGAGATCAATGATAAATGAATAAAATCATTCGATATTTTTGTAATCTTGCCCCAGCTCGGAAAAGAATTGTCAATCCATACCCTCCTAAAGGAAGGCTCGTGAGCACGCTTATATGACTTCGAGCCGAGCGGAGAATGGAGGGTATAGAGCGATTGCTTCTCAATTCTGCAAGAACGGCCCTAGTGAGCTTCTAAGTACTTTTTCCCCCAAAACAAAGATGCGAACATGAATACCTGGTAAAAAAAATTGAACTCAAAAAGTGGGACTCACGGTCGCAAATTTAGAGCTTCTTGAGGGACAGCTTTGGGTAGAGTAGAAATTAAGTCGTCGACGAAAGATTAGACGAGAGAGTGGAGCGATTTCTTCTCAGTCGAGAGTTGGGAGGGACGGAGAGAGCTGAATGAAATTGGTCTTCGGAAGAGAGTACGATTTGGGAAGAGAGAGGTCGCGATAGTGTGCCGAGAGAATGCTGTCTAGAGAATGAGGCCATCGAGTAGAGAGAGGTTGTCGGGGGGGGGGGGGAGAGGGGGGAAGTGTTGGAGGAGGAGGATGATAGATGAGATAGTGAGGAGAGAGATTGCTTTGCCCTCCATTGGCGTGGTGGGTTTGAACTGCGTAGACATGTGAACTTGTGTGAATAGCTATCAACTTTGAATGGTTCAAAGTATAGATGACGTGATCTTTTAAGGTATAGGTAGCTAATTTTTTCATACATGGCACCATGTTACTTCCACATGAGGTATATATACATCAATATATGGTATGGAAGTTGTGTAGATTTCAATTTAAGTACTTTGATTACAAAAACTTAAAAGCTTAATGCATTGACAAATTAAAATTGAAATCAAAGTTTCGTGACTTAGATTTTTATAAATTCCACTGAAGTTCAAATAAGATTTTACTTAAGTAATTTCTTAATTAAGTCTCAGGATGCCCATCAAACCAAGTTCCTGCCTATATGTTTTATAATTTATTCCGATCCAACAAATCAGCAAAAAAAATCAGGAGATGTAATGTCTCTCATCCCCAGGCGAACCTCCCACAGGTTTTCGCCCAGCGTTTGTCGCGACGAGCGCAGCCAAATTCTAAGTTCGCCTCTGCCCCTCATTTCGGAGAAACTATCACCTGATCCCGGAACACGTGCACTCGCTCGCGTGAACCGAGAGATTATACCAATCCCATGCGAAGTTCATCTCGATCGACGGTCGATGCAATCCAGGCTCACGTGGTCCGCATTGTTCTGGTAATGTTTCCCGATTTTGACCCCATCTTGGTCAATCAAATCTGCTCCCGCGTCTCTTTCTCTCTCTATCGAAGACATGCTGGTCACTCCTTTCTCCCTCCTTGCCTGTTCCGCAGAACGCACGAAACCCTCCGGCATAAATACGCACCGGACCCTCTTCAATCTTCATCAACTCGCCAACGCGAACCTCTTCCATTTCCTAAAGCTAAAACGATGGCTGCTTCTCCTCCGTCTGCTTCTTACGTCCTCGTCGCCCTCCTCCTCGTCCTGTCCCGCTTCGCCGCCCCGTCCTCGGCCGCCGTCCCGAGGATGCTGTCCCTCGTCAAGACCAAGCCCCTCGTCCTCACGTACCACAAGGGCCAGCTCCTCAAGGGCAACGTCACCGTCAACCTCCTCTGGTACGGCCGCTTCTCCCGCGCCCAGCTCTCCGTCATCGCCGACTTCTTCCGCTCCCTCGGCGGCCCCGCCCGGCCCTCCCCCTCCGTCGCCTCCTGGTGGTCCACGACCGCCGCGTACGCCGGCGGCCCGGCCAACGTCGTCTTCGGGAGGCAGCTCGTCGACAGCAAGTACTCCCTCGGCAAGGCGCTGAAGAACCAGGACATCGTGAGCTTGGCCTCCAAGTTCGCTAGGGCCAAGGCTAGTGGCGGTAACTCCATCAACTTCGTGCTGACCTCGTCGGATGTTGGCGTCCAGGGGTTCTGCATGAGCCGCTGCGGCTCCCACGGGTGGTCGACCATGGCTTCGGGCGGCAAGGGAGCCAAGTTCGCGTACGCGTGGGTCGGCAACCCGGTGAAGCAGTGCCCCGGCCAGTGCGCGTGGCCCTTTTACCAGCCGATCTACGGGCCTCAGATACCTCCCCTGGTGGCCCCGAACGGGGACATCGGGGTCGACGGGATGGTCATCAGCTTGGCCACAGTCCTGGCCGGCACCGTCACGAACCCCTTCGACAAGGGATACTTCCAGGGCCCCGATGACGCGCCTCTTGAGGCCGTGAGCGCATGCACGGGGATGTTGGGAAGGGCGCGTTCCCGGGCTATCCTGGGGTCGTCCTTGTGGACAAGACGAGGGGAGCGAGCTACAACGCGATCGGCTTGGGCGGACGGAAGTACCTGCTGCCGGCGATGTGGGACCCCAAGACGTCCACTTGCAAGACGCCCGTCTAGGGCAGAAAGCAAGCAAAACACATACACATAACACGGGGACCTCGATTTCATACGCGTATAGCGCACACGTGATGCTTACAATTATACGTCTTGTTTTCTTTTCGGGGAGGCTTTAAATTTATGGTGTTGAATACATTATTTTCGGAATTTGTGGATTACTTCGAACCTGAATAATGCGGTTTCATTGGAACAATCGAACGCCGTCCATGCACGTCGAACATCTCTCTCGTTTCTGTTCCGAGACTCGTTTAACTATGACTGGAGTTGTGCCGGAATCTTTGCATGATTCTCCTACCTGTTGTCGGAAAAGTTCAGTGCTAATGAGGTTTTTCGTAGAATAAAGAAAAAAGATGGTGATTCGGAAACGTGGAGACTCTTGGAGTCTCTACATGGCGAAGTTTGGACGTGCAGAGGACTGGTGAGATCTCGTTGGCTGCTTGGAATGTCCAAGAAAGAAAGAAATGTGCAGCATCGCGCACCACGTACCGTCGAATCGTTTCCTTGTACATGCTTCCAAGTCGTGCCAAGCACTACTTCCCGTTGGACCAGTGATAATGAATCACATGTCCAATTACTCCAAATCAGCTAAAAGTACCTTTACCTCGTACGAAAGTTTCATCCAAAACCTTAAAAACTCTCTCTCTAATCAAAGGTCGCAACCCTAGATCAACCGTCATTGCACTCAACGATAACTGGCAACCTTCGTTTGGGTCGCAAACCAAGTGTAGAGGAGGGAGGAAGAGAGAGAGAGAATCCTCTTCCCACTTCATGAGATTTTGAGGTGTCACAAAGTCTCTTGCTTATAATTTTGATGTTCTCGTTGGCTAGACCTATAGAGCTCGACAAACACACACCAAGCAAGTATGATAGATTTTACATTGGTATATTGCTCTGATATCATCTGTGATTCTTTAAACTAGCATGGTTTTTCCAAGCAAGGTGTTCAACATTTAATGTGCTTTAATCAAGGCCATGAACTTGCATAGCTTTTATAGTTAAATTTTTCGACCTCATGATCTAGTTAGTTAGAGCTGAAGTATCCCTCAAAGCTCACAAGAAACATGATTTTATTTTTTTTTTCTAGAATTTAAGCTATCATCTAATGCTAGGGGTGAGCGACCGAGTCAGTTCACAAAGGAACCTATCTTATTCCCAATTTCATAAAGTGGGAACCACTCTAATCAATTCAATTCCCATTTTCATACCTTGATTTGGCGAATTTTACCTAAGAACCTAGAACTTGGGATTTCGTTACAGTAGAACTTGGAACTGAATCGATTTTGAATTGGTTTGCCCCTAACTCTAAGTGAGTTCTTTTACTCTTTTATAAAATAGAAAATATTCTTTGAAATTGAATGTATTTGACATATTATTCTCAAGTATAAGGAATTTATTCATATTTGACACATGATATAATACACAAATCAAAAATGAGAAAGAAAAGCTTTGGCCAGGCACAATTTTGGCCTTGAATCAACCAGTTCGGTTCAAGGCCAACTCTAGGGTCAATCAGTTAGTCGCCAGTTCAAAAAAAAGAAGGAATCGACTCTAAAAAGGTAAATTCTAGGTTCCAAGTCTAAGATACCTTAGCTCCAATTAAGCAATTCTAGAGAAATTGATTTTCAATTTCAAGGGCTTGATTAGAAAAATTAAACATTTAATGACGTCATTAGAAATATGCTAAGGTTCAAGGACGAAGGATGAAAGCGGACAATCCTACCTCTATTTTAAAATACTAAACCACAAACCAGTATTAATGGTACTCGAAACATCGAAAGAAGCCCAGGAACAGTTGGGCTTCGTCTTATATCACCAGTTAGGCCCAAGCAGAAGCGAGCATCAGCACCGTCGCTTAGTCGGAACTAATCGACCAAAAGTAAAACCATCCAACGCCTCCGATCCGTTCCCCCGCTTTCTAATCATCGCCGTTCACGCTCACAGATATTCACGCTGGCGAATCCCCACCGTTCACGTCGCCGACTTCCGATTCTCTCGTCGAAGGCCTCCGAATCCTCGTACCACCTCCATCTTCGAGATCGGAAATAACCCACCGCGTCCGCCTCCCGTTTCCGCCTCCGCCGCCTTCGATGGAATCCCACGGCGACTGCCACTCCCCGACCTCCCCCCAGACGTCCGACGCCGCCAGCTGCACCGCCGCCGCCGGCGCCGTTTCCGGCTCCGGCTCCGGGCACTCCAGCGCCACCTGCGCTAGATGCGGCGGCCCCACCGCTTACCCTACTCCCCCGCCTTCCTTCTCCGGCGTCTCCCCGCCACCTGCCTACCGCCCCATCCGCGCCCCCGCCGTCAACGTGTCGTCGGAATCTCTGTACTCCCAGCAGCAAGCCATCATTCTCGCGCCGGTGCCTCAGTCGCAGAAGGTCCCGATCGTCTGCCCCCCTCATCAGTTCCAAGTCCCCGTCAAGAGAATCCATTCGCCGGAGGACATCCGCCGGTTCCACGACTCCGACTTCTCCAAGAACTTCCTTGGCTTCGTCGTCGCTCTCTCCGAGTCGATTCGGGGCCGTAAGATTTCGGACTCGTGCCACGAGTCGTCCACCGCGTCCGCGATCGTGTCGATTCTCGAGACTCTGGCTCGTTGGATCGAGGAGATTCCTCCGGTCCAGCAAGCCGCGCGTTACGGTAACGTCTCGTACAGGAAGCTGGCACGAGCGTTTGGTAGAAACTAGCGAGTCCTTGATGCTCACATTTCTTCCTGACGATCTGCGATCTGCGACGGTTGAGATTGTACCTTATTTTACTGATAGTTTTGGTAATTCGAGCCGTATTGATTATGGCACCGGGCATGAGACCAATTTCGCTGCGTGGTTGTATTGCTTAGCTAGGATGGGAGTCATAAAGGAAGAAGATTACCAAGCTGTAGTGGGTAGGGTTTTCGTGAAGTATCTAGAGTTGATGAGAAAATTGCAGTTGGTGTATTCTTTGGAGCCTGCTGGTTCACATGGGGTTTGGGGTCTTGATGATTATCATTTCTTGCCTTTCATTTTTGGGTCATCACAGTTGATTGGCCACAAGTATATGAAGCCCAAGTCAATTCACAATGAAGACATATTGGAGAACTTCTCCAATGAGTATATGTATTTCTCTTGCATTGCTTTTATTAGGAAGGTGAAGAAGGGACTGTTTGCTGAGCATTCGCCGCTGCTGGATGATATCAGCGGAGTGCCTAATTGGAACAAGGTCAATAGTGGGTTGCTGAAGATGTACAAGGCGGAGGTCTTGGAAAAGGTCCCCATTATGCAGCATTTTCTGTTTGGCTGGCTCATTAAGTGGTACTGATTTAGTCCCTGTTCCATTCTATGGCGATATACTCTTGGTGAAATTATTACATGGGTATTTGTATGATAGGAGAATGATCTTGGTTGAAAGTTTTTACTTCTATTGGAGGATGTGGTGTTGGTATTAAGTGATGTTCTAGCTGGTCTACATATTACCATGTTACAATAATCATTTGATATGCATAGGTGACAAATCTGTTCACGATTTGAACAAAGCATAATTACTGTAGATCTCATAAAAGTTTGCTTGCCATCTGTAAACATCATTTAACAAGTGCTAGGTATTTTCTGGATTAAAATGGTAATTTGTGACTTTTTTGGTATGCAGCAACGGCAATTGATGCTGTTGAAGTGTTAGTCAATGTCGTGCACCATAGTAGTGCATTCACATGAGAATCCTTGAGTCATGTGCTACTTGAGTCGTGTGCTACTTGAGTCATAGCATAAGCTAATTATATTGGGTATTGGACTTTGCCATCTAGGGTGCAGAGCTTTACTTTGTTACCGTTGCTGCTTCACCTGATTACATGAGACTAAGTTATTTTTTATTTCTATTCCAGTATAGAAGATAAAAGTGCAAAATGCCGCAAAAATGATTCGATTTTTGGCCTTGTGATATTTGATGAAAGTTGAAATACTATCCTGTATCCATGTGTATGTTGGGATCTCTCATGAAGGGTTTCTCAACAATGTTTTGTTGAAAATCTGCACTTCTCACTTGCTTTACTTGCCTTCTTCCTAAACTAACTATTATTTACCTGTACGACTGTACTTTTACCAGAAGGATCCGATTTATGTGGCTTTATAGATACTATTGTCCCATTAGTACAGAGTCTGGCGCGAAATATTTTGCTATCTCATTCTGTTTTTAAGTTATGGATATATAAGTTGAATAGATAAGATATGCACAATGCAATTGCATTCATTTCAGGAGGATTATATATTTGTTGAGCATTCTTTACTTTAACATGAAGCAGACTTTGTATCTGACCGTTGGTTATTTCTTTTTGGCTTTCTATAACAATTCATCACATGTATTAATGATTTCTAAGCCCTGTTCCATGTTCATGGTTTCTGCCGTGGTTTGAAATAGCTATTAACCTTTTTGAGATATGATCATAACTGGTCTTTATCCAAATAGCTGACCAATGTGAACACATGAGTTTACCATAATAATTCGAATTAAAACCCATGTGGTTGTTGAGATTCTTAGACAGAGAATCTAGTAAGTGCGAACTATCAGGGTCTTACTTGGAGTTAGGATTTTAATGTAGTGTCTTTCAGAAATCGAAATCTAATTGGTATAAGTCTTTAATTTAGCTACAGCCAATTTTGGATTTTAAAGATTGTCTTTTACTTTGCGTGGTGCACAATTTCTTTGAGTTTGTTTTGCTTGCTAGTGTCTCATCTAGTTTTCAGTTAAGTGTCCCTTTATGTTAAGCTGCTCCCTTTCATTTAAACACCTGATTATGAGACAAGAGCACCAAAAAGCCCATGGTGAAGTATCAATTCCAACATTCATGTGTAGCCGTGCCGCTTATATGACCCCTATGCTGCTTTCAGAATGGTTTCTGTAGATGTAATGGTATCCAGCTCTTTGCTACTGATGAAGAAACCGTGCACTCAATGTTTTGTTTCTCTTGCTAGTTCAATTTAATTGACACTGGTAATGAATAAGTAGATGTAGAACCTAGCATGGCAACTTGAAGAGGGTAGTTGAAAAGATGCATTGATTTGTCTTGAGCATGCTTTTCCTTTGCATGCGTGGATTCCTAATTTCCTTGACTTTGAGTAACAAGGCAATTCTCTAGTTTGATGATTTTATTGAAATGAGAGTGCTTTTCTGTTGGTACCTAAAAAAGTGTTGATTTTCATAGTGTCCTTAAGTGCTTATATGATCTACATACTAACAGCAAACTATTGTAATTATGTTCTGTTGGTTATGTCAGTAGGTGTGGGATTTTTCATATGCTTAAGACTGAAGAATGTCAACAGGAGCTTTTTAACTGTTTTTGGTTTCTTTTTTCCCAGGGAGTAGATAATGCTTGTCTGCTGGTGCTGCCTGCTGTTCCATAATCTGAAGATATGATTCTAGATACAAACCCACTGAGCAGCAACGAGTAAAAATTATCTGGTAGTTCGGTTGAGCTGTTCCTATTTTTGTTCTCTTTACAGCTAGTTGCTTAATCATATGCACGGTTCGTTTATGTCGACTAAGTTGTTCATCGAATTAAATTTTGAATCTCTGACTTGATGACAGAGTAGATGGACAGCAGTTCTTATGATATGATTGGCAATGGCAGTTTGTCTTAGCAGCTGAGGGGAAAGTAGTTGATAAGTGTACGTGTGAAGGCAGGTAGTTGAGTTTGAGGTGCCAGCTCCACCAGTAGTCCTTGACAATGATAACCAAGGAAATCTGTGACTCCGCGGTTGGTCCCAATGCTAGACTTTCTAGTATGCTTTGTGTTCATAACCTGGATGTTAAGGTTATCAAAATTTGGACAGTGTGATTTGAGATAAGAGAATTCCCAAATTGCTGGTATTTTTCTCTCGAAGTCGATGTTTGCTTGTGTACAATAGCGCGATGCTAAGGTCCTTTTAAGGGAGGGAGAGCATTTGGTTGCCACGATGCGAATCTGATAGCGTTATACTTTTCCCCATCCTGGAGCGAAAGCCGGAAAAATAGATCAAGTTTAGCCTCATGATGGACTTTAGAAGTCGAACATTCCTCTGATTGGTGCATTATACTTTATTGACATCAACCTACCAATTAAAGGACTGGGTGGAGGAAAACATGGTCTTCTCCGATATGATTTCCATCTGATAAGTGAAATATGACAGCATCAGTTTCGACAAGTCATAATCACATGCTGATACATTAATGAAAGAGGAAACCTCAAATCCCATGAAAGGAGTTCGCATCCATTGAGAAGGGAGACATTGCTTGCCAATTGTAAGCATAGCCTCCACACAACCGCCTAGTAGTAGCAATTATTATCGCGTTGAAGAGAGGCCTCAATTGGAAGGTTTGAAAGAGCTCGTGGCAAGAATCTAAGGGCTATATATTATGTCGCCTATCGCACAAGTTACGTGTTCCTCACGGTCCAAAAATGAAATCATATTTTTTTTATAGATCACCTCTTCCCTGTAGTCCATAATCCCCAACACGCAATCACTCCGTGATTGAACACGCATTGTGCTTACAAAAGAAAACACGCATACGTGTCTTTTTATATATATATAATATGAGAGATTTACTATGACCCATATATATTAAATTATATATAATGAGAGATTACCCATGACCCATGAAAATGTCTGTACTCAAAAAAACCAAAAACGTGGAAGGGGCGCACATGGGAAGAAAGAAGGGGGACCGTGACACTGAGGCACTTTGCTGTTTTTTTCCCCTTTGAGAACCTGGTCTCGTGACTTGGGGACGGCGTTTGCGTTACTCGGTCCTCGTGTTTCAATCCCCCGTCCACACACGCACACCCGTACCGTCGCATCGAAACTTGCTTCCTTTTTTCGGGTGAAGAACGATCGATCCCCATCGAAAACCCGGTTCATTCCGGATCCACGAATGCAGGCTTTCATGCTCCTGTAAGATCTTCACAAATTACGCCGAAAAGAGAAGGAAAAAGAGAGAGGGGGGCACCAAATGAGAGCTGGCAATGTCTTCGGCGGGAGTCGAGCGATGAAGAATAATGACCTTCCCCATTAGCCAGGGTTGGGGTAGGTCTTCTTCTCCGAGGTAATTTATTAATCCTTGAGTTCAAAGCTCCCCTCAAATTTTCTGTGCTCTCCCTCCCTCCCCCTTTCCTTTTCCTAAGATTCTTTTATTCTTGAAACCTGGATTTTGAGTTTGACCTCCCTCCCTCCTCTCCCCTCCCTCCCTTTCTCCCTCTCTCTTTCTCTAGCTAATCTTGCACGCCACCAACTAGCATTTAAAGCTGTCTTAAATACCAGGTTTGACAGTTCTTGTCTATCGCCATAATAGGACTGTCCATTTGTGTCCTCCTATTTTGTTCGGGAGGGGTACAACATCTTCCACCCCTTCCCCACTCCTCCCAATCCATCCACACCTTTTACAAAAGTCCTTTTGATCTCTCTCTCTCTCTCTCTCTCTCTCTCTCTCCCTCTCTACTTTTCTGTTCCCTCGGTCTTCTTGTTTTTACTGTTGCCCTTCCGCTTGTTTGCTGGTGGTTGTAGGGAGAGCTTTTTCGGTAGGTAGCCAAATAACCCCGTCCCCTCCCCTCTCTCTCTCCCTCTCTCTCTCTCTCTCTCTCTCTCTCTCTCTCCTCTTCTCTTCCTCTCCTTCTGTGGCGGATATACCGGCGGGCTTTTAGCAGAAACCCAGAGAAAAAAGAAAAAAAAAAGCTCAGGCAATTCGAAGGGAGATCTCACTCCTTCTTGGGTACAATCTTTATCTTTTCGCATGCTTGTGTAAAGTCCCTTTTTTTTAATGCTTCCTTTGTCCCTTCCCTCTCTGTGTTCGTGCTCTGCTCGCTGGGTAACCTTGGGCAGAGCAAAAGAAAAATGTTGATAGTTTTCATCTGGGTTCGGTTTGTCGAGCACGGACGTTTTCTTGCACTGGGAAATTTGAGCTCTCAGCTGAAGTGTGACTTCCAGCTTCTTGATTTATCAGCTGAGAATGCAAAGTCTTGATTTTTTTTTGTACTCTCTTGGCTCTCTCTCTCTCTTCTTCTTCTCTCTCTTTCTCTGTGGCCTCTAAAAGCAAGAAGATCCTGGGAGAGGTGTTATGGGGTATTTTGTTTCCTTCGTCTCTTGCAGTAGGTCCGCATTTCTTGCTGCGTCACAGACAATTAGCTTGCTTGTCAAGTTCTGTATCTCGATAAATGCTAATTTTGTCTAATTACTTGTTCAATTATGCAAAGCTCGACCTTTTTTGTCTTTTTGAAGTTCCTGATTTCATCTGGTTGTCGCTCAACTTCTCAAGCTCCATTTTTTTTCCTGTCATTCGGTCAAGAATTTTACTGAGACGTACATGCTCGTTCTTCTTTAGCTGTTTTAGATGTGATTTGAGTGAGTGAAATCTCTTTTTAAGAAATTTTTGTTGGAATTGTTCACTTATTTTTAATTTTTTGTCTATTAGACTTTGTCAACGTCCTGTTTTCTCCTATTCCCTTCTGATGAATGAGCGAAGTTATGGAATCTGTTTGCTGTTCATTTGCTTCTGCCCATTTGTTGCCATTTCTTGAATTTGAAGCTTGAACATTTTGTGTGCATTTTCGTGTAACGTTGTGAAAGACTTGATTTTGAGGTGCTTCTTTCATTCTGTTTTTGTCGGAGGGTCCAGGATAGATGGAGGAGGGAAGTGATTATCGGCGATGGGACGAATTGATACCCGATGCTTTGGGATTAATCTTTAAGAATCTGTCTCTTTATGAGATACTGACCGTAATTCCTAGAGTGTGCAAGTCTTGGGGAAAGGCGGTGAGTGGACCTTATTGCTGGCAGGAGATAGACATTGAGGATTGGAGTAAGGAACGTGGCTGTCCCGACCACATCGATCGTATGCTCCGGATGCTGATCACGAGAAGTGCAGGATCGCTCCGAAAGCTCAGTGTGTCGGGCACCGGTCAATATGATGATGGAATTTTCTCTTTTATCGCCGATCAGTAAGCGAAACCATTCTTTTATTCTATAGTCTATTAATCATCCTTAGAATTGTGACATTCAGACTTTACTAGTACGTGAAAAGAAGTTCTAGGAACAGATGGGTTGTTGTTCTACATAGGGAAAACTTCGGCAACACTTAATCCTAATTTGTAGCATACTTCCATTATCTTAAGTCCTACATCAAACTCTACTGTTGAAGTTGTACTAAATGATGCAATTCGGTGATTTAGATGATTTTAAAGTAAATCTCACGTCAAACATTCCTGAAGGAAGCATTTTTTATGTCCGCTTGGATGATAAGAAAATCAGGATGAACTTATTTTAAAGAGCTTGTGATCAATTGGCTAGAGTTCATGAATTGTAATGTGTCCTTTCTTTTCCTTGTTGTTGTTGCTAGTGCTGGTTCAGTCCACACATTGCGATTGCCTCGTAGTGAAATAACAGATCCAATAGTAGAAAGCATAGCAGGAAGGCTTTCCACTCTGAGTTTCTTGGACCTAAGCTACTGCAACAGGATTGGTGCTCATGCCCTTGAAGCCATTGGGAAGAACTGCAAAATGCTTCTTGGTTTGTGCCGGAACATGCATCCAGTAAATACTGCAGGGAAGTCTTCATTGGATGACGAGGCTCATGCCATTGCCTTGAGCATGTCCAGGCTCCGACGCCTCGAGATGTCTTACCACCTTGTGAGCACCCAGAGTGTTCTCGAGATTATATATAGTTGTCCTGAGCTAGAATTTCTAGATTTACGGGGTTGCCACCATGTGGAACTCGATGAGAAGTTCCTCAAAGAAAGGTATCCTAAATTGAAGGTTCTGGGGCCTGATGTTGTGGACGAGTACGAGAGGAATGAGTGGGAGGAGTACTCCGATTTTTCTGATTTCTCTGAGTATTTGGCATGGGAATTTGTGGCCGGAGAAGTTGGAGATTACTATGATAACGAGAGCTTGGATGAGATGTGGGATGATGAAGTGAGGTTGGAAGACCTTGAGCTGAGGTTCTACGAAGGAATCGAAGATGCTGGACTTCATGGTTGGGCCCCATCTCCTTGAGCTTATGTTTGTATGCACGGACTCTTTTTTCGTATTTGCTGTTTCCTGCATTATCAATATGCTGTTAGCACTGCTACATGATCCATCTATGATGTATGTACATGCTTCTGCAAACTGGTATGTGTTTCCTTCTGGAATGAATATGAAATAGGAATGAATGCCTAGTCTTTGTCCAATGTCATGACTCAGCCTGCAAGAGCAGAAGTAGTTTGAAAATCATTCCCATATATTTGGCTGAGTGGTTTTTAAGTCTATGCTCCATGGAGACATTGATTTCAATTAGGATATTTGTTTCAGTGGGCAAGCTTTTGTAGTGCCCCATTTCCGTCGGTGAGCAGCTGATGGTGTGCTTAGTGTATTTATCGAGTCACTGTGTTTACTATGACCATTGTCCAAGATGCTATTTGTAGTTTTGTATTCGTATTTACCAAGTCTGAAACAACATTTAGACTCTCAATCCTTTTAAACACAGAATGGATTTATCTTTACGTGTCCATTTTCCACATAACTGCTGCCCCATATTTCTCGCCCTCTCCATCAATTCACTACTCTCAAATGGTTCATTGAGCATGAGAATGGTTTATGGTATGTGTATTCCATGGCGTGCCGACCATATATTGCTGAACTTTGTGATATGACTCAATAGCATAGGTTGCTGAGGGACTAGACAAGCACATCGAGTCCTTCCGCTAATGTCTTAATCGGTGCGACTATTATGCTGAACTCATAATGTGGATGTGCATCCCTCCGGTGCTGGATCTGTCCTCTTTAAGTTCAGGAGCTTACCAAGCTGTTGATTATTCATTTGAATGTGAAAACTTAGAGCACAGGTGTTCCATTTCTAAAGTACGCAAGTACGTATGGCTGAGATTTGGGACTTGATCCCGTCCAGTTGTTACCAGAGCAGATCATTGGCCATATGCTTGAGCCGAGACAGAGAGGAGTTGGGACAATCTCTTGTCTCTAGCAACCTGAATATTCGCAGATATTGTTCTTTTTAAGGTATTTCCTGTTCATAGTTGATGAGCAGCAGTGTCCTCTTTTTCTTTTGATTTACTGTATACCCAACTTGGCTCTGAAGTCACATGATCACATGTGATAATGACTTTGGATCCTGCAATCTTGCAATTCACAAAGCATGTTAAGACGAGATTTTGTGTTTGGCCGCTCAAGAGATAGATAAATCCGATCTTGAACCTGGTGCAGCACGTGCTCTGCTTGATCCCAGCATAGAAAACTACAAGAAAAAAAGGAGGAAAGGACTCGCATCATCGGTTCTTGGATTTCTTTGCCGTGACGGTGTGATTGATGGAGCACCATACCTTGTCTGCTTTTGTCTACTTTTCGCTTGAACTGTTGGATGCAACTACAGTAGTTTGGGATTTACAGACATTAGAAGGACATTGAAGTTGTCCAAGTATGTATTGAGCGATAAATCGTCGCCATTGCCAATTTCTAGCTACCCGCCATCACGAAGGACGTTAGATTTTCTTCTATAAAATCAATCTAACGACCGTCATATAATCGATCCAACAATGCTGCAATCAATGATCACTAAACTAGCCACTAAACGACCGTCACTGCTGTCATCACTCAATAATTTTCAACATGACCGGCCTAGCCACCGTCGTTAGGATGATGAGCTCAAGTGGCTCCAACGCAAACGCCCAAAGTAACAAGGCTTGTGAGCAGCTCGAGCAGCGCGTTTAGATACTATCAGGCTCGACGTCAACTCAGTTTAGTATTCAAGCCACTCAGAACAGTATGCATCTTGTTCAGTTCCAAACACAATACATATTATCTTCTGCTGCTACAAAACTACATCATTATAAGATATGCTGTTTCGAAAATATATCATGAACTTAAGTGAACTTTTCTGCTTTTGCCTTCACATGTTATTCAAGAAGTCAATGGATGGTCCCCCTCTATACCCAAAGAACAAACAAGACACACCCATGCCTCCTGGCGATGCACTCGTAGTACCAGCAGGGGGGGAAAGAAACAGGTCGAGTGAATTAAAATCACATGCGCAGTTCAAATTGCCAAAATATCGAAAAGCATGTCCCAGGCGGGGCCCGCTCGCGATCCCGTGTCGGTGGTCCATTGATCCGGATCCGGGCAAGTAATTCCCGAGGCGCACTGTTTCAAAATCGAAATGCAAGTACAATTATTGATAGGAAGATTAGCAAGCCCGGCATTTTTTCTCTTACCTTTCTCGAGTAGATTTTGGGTGGGGGGCAATCAAGAATTTGGATGCGTTGTAATTTGAAAGTTGCAACTTGATTCCCCAACACCCATGAATTGCTTTGATCAGTGTCACTGTTGGGTATTCCGTGGATTTTCGAGAAATTGTCGAGAAGGTTAATAATATCGTTTGGACTTTATAATTCCCCTTTCCCTGCAAGGTTGATGATGAGAAAACTTGAAAGGAATTGCTTAGCATACTGGACAATTTCAAATACTCAACTACAAACTGGAGAAAGGACTTGACAGCTAAAACAAATCCCGAAGGAGGTCCAACCAACTTGCTGACTTTCTTTAGTTTGATTACAAAAGAGTATAAGAGTCAAAAGAAAATGCTAGCAATGGTGCAAAAGACTTGAAGATCGGATTGTTTTGTTGATCTTTGTGCGGTTGGATATTCTTGAAGATTGATTATTTGATGGATTGACGAGAGGTAAGAGACCGATTTTGATTTCCTCATGATGATAGCTTTAGTCCATGGGCAAAAGAAAACATATGATTGACAGGATCGATTTTGGCGAGTAGTGTACGGTAGGGATGCGGGATTATATGTCGCTGATTGAGATTTTGTTTTGTTGCTAAGGCATTTTTGCAAGCTAGCCATAGTTGATCTTTGGAGTATGCATATTCCAAATTTTCCTCCATAATAGGGGGTGGAGTGTATAAGAGGATGATGGATTGTGATTGACGAGCTTGTAAGGATAGGTAAAGAGCTTTTGACCGAGTAGGTTCCCGAAGGAGTCTGTCCAAGAGTTGATCCATGGAGAGACGAATTTAGGAGTGTTGAGAATAGCCGAATGAGATCGGCGTCAAAGAAGGAAAACAGAGGAAGATTTCCTCAGAATTTTGGGAGTCAATGAGATCGGCTACAATTCGGGTTCTGTGCACTGGTAAGCCTCCTATCGACCTTGTGGTAACCAAATGTACGTTCGATATGAATCTGCGACCCATCTCCGACTAACCAACGTAATTTAGGTGTAATGGCATCTCGACCTTTCAAAAGACTCGCCATCCCCAAGAAGGACGGTGTCCGAAGTAGCGGATTGGAAGGAGGAATGTCCGAAATACAAACCTCGAAAGAGTCGGCTCCGAGATAGCTTGAGGATGTTGGAATAGCCTCCAAGCTTGCTTTCCAAGCATAGATTTGTTGAAGGTAATTAAATCCCGAAATCCCATCCCTCCCGAAAACTTGGATAGCTTTAATTCGACCGGGTTTTCCAGGTGAATGCCCGATTGACTGTTATGCTTGCTCCACCAAAATGCTGAAATCTTTTCTATCGGTCGACGGAGAGAGATAACGGAAGCTTGAAGATGGACATGGCATACCGCTGCAGTAAGGCCGAATAATCGATTTGTAAGATTTCTTTGCCACTTTTCGATAAAAAATTTTCTCGCCAACCTACTAACTTAGCATTGACTCGTGCGGGATCCGGAGAACATTTCCTTCTTGGATCTACCCCAATCCGAAGGGATACCTGTGTATTTTCCATATTTAGTAAGTATAGGAACCCTAAGTTCTTGAGCTAGATTCGTTGTAGAGAGTTAGGGCAGAATTTTGAAAAACACCAGATTTGTTCTATTTATGAGTGGCCTGTTGCGAAACAATATTGGTTTAGGAGGTTTGCAAGATTTTGGCATTCGAAATAGTGGCTCGGAGGAAAATACTTGAATCATCACAAAAAATAGGTGGGATAAGGTAGGACAGTCTCGATTGAATTGAACTCCCTTTATATTACCTATAGCCACAAAGATGAGTAATAGAGGCGAGATAAAGCATTGGCTAATAGAATAAAGAGGTATGGAGAGAGAGGGTCGCCTTGGCGCAGCCCTCTCGATGGCTTAAAATAGGGAAGTTGATCACCGTTAAAACGAATGCTAAAGGAGACCGTAGTAACACAGTGCCATTACCCGAGCAACCCAATTGACATGAAATCCCAACTGTTTCAAATAGGCTTCTAAAAATCCCATTCCACCGTCGTAGGCTTTCGCATATCTGTTTTCAGCATCATATTATAACGTTTCTTGCATGCACGCACTTTGAACTGATGCATGACCTCTTGCACTACCATAATGTTGTCCCGAATCTGTCTATTGCTTATGAAAGCCGCTTGCTCTTTGGAAATCAGAATATCTAACCATGGTTTAAGTCTCGTTGGCCATAACCTTAGAAATGATCTTGTAAGCAAAATTACGAGACTTATGGGACGGTATTGATCAATACGTTCTGGATGCTGAACTTTAGGAATTAGAGCAATAATCGTTCTGTTCAATCTTGTTGGCATACTACCCGTAGCAAAAATTCTTGAACTGTTTGAATAACTCGATGCTTTTATAACATGCCGGTGATGCCGATAGAAGAGTCGGGAAGGCCATCGGGACGGAGATTTGGACGATCCCAATTGACAAGATGCTTGGTAGATTTCCTCTTCAAGTAACTCTTCGCATCAAATTATCATTAATTTCAGATGTTACCACAAAGACATTGCTCTAAGAAAGGCTGAAAATCTCGATAGCCCTGAGATCTATACGGTGAGAGAAGAATCCCCCGAGTAAGTTCTTTCAACTGCTCTCGGTTCACGAATCCATTGATAATTAGTGTCTTGAAGCATAGTAATACGATTGCGTTGTCTTCGTTGCATAGTGTAAGCATGAAAAAACTTTGAATTGTGATCTCCCCATTTTAACCACCGAATACGGGAACGCATAGCCTGTAATTGTTCCTCTTGAGTCCATAATTTGTGAAGTTCACATCCGATAGCATTAGCATGCTCTTTGTCTCCGCTCCCGATAGGATAATCTAACTTGGTTGATATTGCAGTTGAGAGATGTTCATGACAGAAAGGTTAATCCCGTGTAACTTAGAAATCGTGAGGACCGTTTTACAGCCTTTGTAACAATTGACACTCATTATCATGAATGCTTCATAGTGAAACATCTTTGTACGTTTGACGAGGTGGGGGCGAGCTTGCATAAACAACGGGCAATGGTCTAAGCCAACGGGAGGTAGAGCATAGACGGAAGGAAAGGAGATCGGCCGGTCCGAGAGAGAAGAAAACCCTATCAAGCTTCTCCTTAACGAGATCATCCCCTTCACGGTTATTAGACCAGTAAATTGGCAACCTTTACTTTGAAGTTCTTGTCGTTTATTACATTCTGAAAAGAGGTCATCCTTGAAGTGGAGGCGGGTCTCTTACCCATTTTCTCCCATGGAGCAAGGAAATCGTTGAAATCACCAAGACATAACCAAGGTAAACGATTTGCAGCATGTATAATTCGTATGGTATCCCGTAAATCTTGAAGGTGATAAGATGTAGGGGCCAAGTGATGTGCATAGAAGCTGATGTTCTAGGATAGCAATGAAATCAACAAAATGATCATCCGCATGAGTAACTTCAAAAGAGTCGTTCCAAAACAGAGCTAGACCGCCCTTAAAGCCAACGGGGCCCTTCACAAAAAGAGTGAGTAAAGTTAAACAGTAATCTATTCACAAAAAGCTGATCGTGCTTTGTTTCCATTAAAAACAGGATGTCGGGCTTATCAAGGCTACCATCGCCTTTAAAGCTTGAAGCGATTGCCAATCCCCGACAATTTCGAGAAGATTCATTGGAAATGTTTAGGGCCAGCCGCCAAAGCCCGAAGATCGGGGAAGAGGTGCCTCAATTGGGGCATCCATAAGAAGGGACTCATCAATCTAATGTCAACTCATAAGGTGCATATCGTTTCGATTTTTGCTTCAAGATGCATAGGGCGAATAACCTTAGGAGTTGTTGTTTTTATGGACAGATTGAGTAGTTTTCATCTTATCATTGCGGGAACTAAATCCGTTGTAATGACATTAGGATTGCTAGTATTTCCTGGAAGACACATGGTGTATATCTTGATTGAAGGTTGCTTCAACTGTGGCGGGGATATATGGAAGAGCTAGAAGTGCAGGTTGTTTGGGTGGAGGAGTTTCGACGTTTCTTCCATTGAAGGGAACTTTTAGGGTGGTGGTAGAAAGCATCCCAAGAAGGACTAGATTGTTTGAGTTCAGCTCTAAGCCAAGGACCATAGATCATCGTATCGCGACCGTCAAATTGGGCTTCATCAAGGAACCCATAATGGCCAAGCCTTCCACAAGAGAGGTAATGTGATTTACGAAAATCCAGCCAAGGGTTTTGCCTTCAATACAGATAAGTTTTCCATTTTTCAAGGGTTCTTTCAAGTCTAATTCAATTCTTATTCTTGCAGAGGGGTTTTCACATCCCGGATTCCGCCTAACTGGACTCGACGCAAAATAGGAGGGGAAGCGAGGTAAGCCAACAACATGAGACATTTACTAAAGTCATAATGTTGTAAGGGGTAATTGGTTGCCATGGGCGAAGATTAACCAATTGCCCGAAAATAACCAAGGACTCCCATCCGTAACTCGTCTTTTCTCCAAGTCGGTTCGAAATTTAATGATAAACAGCCACACAGATCTGATCTGAAGAAATCTCTACATGATCAATTCTCCATGCTTTCTTCATTGCAGCTTGGAATCTTTGAGAGATTCACGAGAGGGTTAGTAAAAACATTACCCACTAAGATGAGACGACGGTCTTGCAACTTGGCCGATGCGGGAAGATCATCCCAAACCTCCGGCTCACATTTCAACGAGTTGACCAAGTCGACTACATAGGGAAGCACGGGAGGTATCGTCCCTTTCATCCATCGGTAATATACTCGAAAAACACTAGAACGGAGTAGTTGTAGAAGTTGGAACCGAAACTAAGGTTTTGAAGGGTTGCATGCTACAGATCGGCAACATGCGAGCAAAAGGAGACTGATCTCGTGAGAGAAACGGAAGAAAACTGCGGAAAGATAGGAAGGTGATAACGGGAAGAGATTGACAGAAAAAGACATGCAAAGAGATGAAGCAAGAGGAAAGTTAGGGAAGAAGAATGAGGGAGCTTCGAGTGTGCAAATGGTTTGCACAACTCGGAGGAAGAGCGGAGGAAGATGAAGACATGACGAAAATACTCGACCTGAACGCGAGAGAAAACTCTAACAAAAGCGAGAGAACATATCTTATGATGGTGAGAAAACTTGAGGAATTGCTTAGCATACTGGACAATTTCATACTCAACTACAAACTGGAGAAAGGACTTGACAGCTAAAACTGCTGACTTTCTTTAGTTTGATTACAAAAGAGTATAAGCTGATGAGCATATTTCTTTTACATGTCTCCTAACTTGACTACCACTACTGCCTCAACCTTTAGGGTGTGTTTGGTAACGTTTTTATTTAGAATAATTTCGATAAAAAATGATTATTTTTTATTTTGTTTCAGGGAATAATTTATAAGTATTTTAAGCTGTTTGGTAACTTTCAAAATTTCAATTCGGAATAAAATTATATTTGGTACCGTCCTAAAATTTTTACTCCAAATCATTTTCTTTTAATTTTTAAATAATTTTATTACATTTTTTCCTTTCTTTCTCCTATTCTTCTTCTTCAAGTGGTTGGTTGCTGGCCTTGGGATGATCGACTGGTCAAACAAGGGCCGACAATCTCACTAGAGCGTTGTCAGCTCTCAGCGAGGTTAGCCCTCGTTGGCTGAGCCTCGGCAGGCTAGCCGAATCTCATCAGTGGCTGGGCTTGCCTTTGGTGAACTTACCAGATCTCACCTTGGCCTAGCGAGCCTTCGATGAGCTCATCGGACCGATTGCCGGTGACCAACGGCGGTGGCAGTAGATGAAGAAGAAGAAAAGGGAAGAAGCACAAGAAAAAAGAAAATAAAAAGAAACAATATGGGCTTGATTCTAAAATTGTTCCCAGGAATAAGAATCAATTTTTTTTTTATTTTGTTCCAAATTTACTTCCGAAAACAAAAAAAATAGAAATTTATTCCCAAAAATAAATTTTTTTACTAAATACGATTATATTCCAAAACTACTCCCATAAACAAAAGAATATAAATTTTTATTATTTGGCCAGTTAACAAACATGGCCTTAGCTGTCGGTGATAGAGGTCACCTATCTACACTCTCCTTCACCTTTTTTTGTTGAAATATAGTTATATCTGTCTGTCTCTTCCCGGAAATCGCATGTTTCTGACGACATCTCTTCCAAAAGATGGGAAACAGTCTGCTGTCTATGGCTTCCTGAAGCTCATCTCACAAGTTACAACCACAGCATATGCAATCTTGTAAGAAGTTCCAGGGTCAAACTTTTTTATGCTCGTGGCGTGGACTTTTAAGTTCGTGTCGGCAAGAGGCTGCGTAGAGAGACCGAGACGGCCTTAAAATCCATCTTCCAAGATTTCTCTGTTTCGCGTGCTAGGCGATTTTGATTTTCTGCACAAGGTCTCTTTCTTCATGACTGTTCTAATTGAACAAGAAACTCGTGCGACGCTCATCTCGCATGACGTATAGACGGTGGCGAATTTCCTAATCCAACTCGGACAGCCAAATACCAACGGACCTGGACAAAGTGCATGCACATTCTTTCTTTTATATTAGTGGCCCAAAGAACATCGAAAGAGTATACAGCAATCTTTGTTATATTATCAGACGACTGCTCTAAAGCTAAAAATATGAAGCGGCGTCCATCTGACCTACCAGTCTTTATTCGCAAAGCCGATTAACAACACAAAGCTAAGCAAGAAAGTACTGCTTTGGCATACAAGTGATTAGGTCGGACCAACCGGTGCCAAGATACTCTTCCCTGTTTATTGAAAATATGAACCCATGTACCAGAGAAAAAGCACTAGCAGTAGGAGTCTTGAAGACAAAAGAGCACTATAGCAGAGTGGCCCAAGAAAAGAACTTTATTAGGCAAGAACCGACGAAAAGAACACCAGGCTAGGCAATTGGAATCGAGCTTTCTGTAAGTGAAAAAAACTTCATGGTACAATCATACAAGCCGTGCTGTCTTGGACACACAAAATCGAAGCTTTTGACACGCAAACCCCCTTCCTTTCGAGGAGAATGATTGAATAAATCGAGCCACTGTCATGCCAAAAGGAAATTGTATTCGTGCTGTCTTGCCTTTGACGCTGGCAAGAAGTCTGAAGAGAACCTGTCTGAAGGTCTTCAATGGAAGATATTGCAGTTCTTTAGGTGTTAAGGAGTCGGTTTACAGTCAGGCCTAGAGCTCTAAGTAATCCTAGCCCAACATACAATTCAAAACATTTACGGCATTTCTAATCATGACAGTTACCACTCGAGATTTCTGTTGTTTGATGTGCATAGAGTTTGCCTATACTAGAGTGAGAGACAAACAAAGGATTTCAAAGGATGTTCCTGGATGCATTTGCATTCGACAGCATCTTGATAGATGATTCCAATGAGTTTCGGGCATGATTTAAAAGCTCATATGCGCCAATAGCGCCTCCATAGTCGCTTGCATCGCGCGAAGCCGAGGTCTTCTACTTTGTCATGGCTTTTGGACTCCTGATCATCGGCCCTAGCCCTCAAAATCAGAAGAAGCTGCTCTGGCCTCTGTCCTGTATTGGTCATCCGTCGAGGTGTATCAACGTATAATCCAAGGCAGAAGAAGGCGACGTGTTGAATATTTATATATAAATCTTCTTTTCCTGGCCGGTACGTGACATGAACATGTTCCCCATTAAAGAAGAACGGTCAATAATCAACAAGGCACTTTTCGGTCAAACGCACGAAGGACCGCTACCGAAAAGTGGAGACCCCTCAATCATTTTCGGGCAAGTGCGCGTTACGTTTCATGATCAAATTTCCTTTGCACCCTTTCGACCATCCTCAATTTGTCGAGTTCCCTTTTTTCACAATCCGAAAGGGAAAGGGCGACTTTTTTTTTTTCCTTAATCTTTTTTTTTTAGCTTTTAAACGAATGCTGTTGCCAGATTTTATGTCAAATCAAAAGTTTATTTCATTAAAAAAGAGCCCAAACCATCGAGAATATCACCTCCCCCATGACAGATCATAGACCAAACAAATATAGCCACGAAAGAGCTAAAAACAAGGACGAGAGAGAGAGAGAGAGAGAACACAGGCCTTCCAAGATCCTCCTTGGCCTCGCCGGCGGCTACCTCGACTCCTCTCGGCCTCACTGACCACCCCTGTCTCTCGATCTCCTCCCCTTCCGGCCTCGACCTAGCCCGTGTCGTGTGTCCCTCGTGCCGGAAGAATCAGTGCATCGGCAAGACCTCCCGCGCATCGCAGATCGTTCGTTCTCACAAAGTTCATGCCAATGCTATGATTCGACATCGTAGGTTTCTACGAACGATGGTATCGATGAGTTCAAACTGATGAGTACTAACCGATGTGTCGGATAAGTACGAATAAAGTGGCTGAGCAAAAGGGGTTCGGTTCGTTCGGTGGGTCATCATTTCTTCTCCATCTTTTAATAAATTGCATTTGATAATTGATGAAAACCTCTTGACTTTTGGGACCCGGCAGCGTGCGCCTCTTTGTTCCTAAGGAATAAATTTTGCCCACCATCAAAAGCTCCAAAGCATGCTTACCCCATCTCGCTTTGTAGTCAACTTAAATTTTGCCTTTTTATGTTCCTTCCAGCGCTCGGAATTAGGTTCTCTAATTCTTTTTTAAGTTTCCAATTTGATTTAAAGCCGTCTTGGGGATTGTGATGTCCTTCGCTCCAGTAGTAACGCGTGAGCGGTAGCTCCAATGCATCCACATAAACTACGATACAAAGAAGAAAATTCAAATTGAGATTAGCATATTCCATAATTGACATTCCGTTTCTCCCCCCTTTTTCACCTTCTCCTTCCCTCGAGTAAGGATATCCATTATCTATTTCTCTCCCTCCGCCACGCTCTTGTTATCGTTGTTCTTCGATGTGCCATCTTCGATTTCGACACACTTCAACCGTCATTTATATCTTCTCTTGTTTCTTCGACCGTTAGGTGGAGGTGACAAGGCGATGCCCTCGGCATCTGTATTTATGGACGCATCAAAGTTCTTTTTCAAGCATGAGCAACGATGACTCGTAAAAAAATTTAATTGCTCTAACAAAATTGTGGTAGTGTGAACCTGAATGACATATATATTTAGCAAAGTGATAATAGCATAAATGATCTATATCATTCATGAATTTTTAATTTGCAAATCCCTAAATTTTCGAATTTGTTCAATATGGTTTCTATATTTTTGATAAATATTCATTGTAATTTTTAAAATAAATGAAAAATATTTAAAAGTCAAGAGCTCACAGTGAAAGATTAGATCAAAGTTTAGGAACTGCATTAAGAATTTAATGTCGAACCAAACTTCAATGATCATATATTTTAATAAATTAGATATTCGAAGATGACGTTACAAATCGGACCAAACATCAGGCACCGGCCGTGCTGTTTCCCCTCTTAGCGAAATTTAAGACTTTTTGACCGCAAAAAAAGAACCAGCGATTAATAGGGTGTCGCGTGTGGGGTCCCCTCTGTTGGGCCCCACTGAAACCCAAGCGCCCCCGTCCATTATTCACGTTCGTAAAAAAAAAAAAAAAAAAATTGCAAAAAAAAAATCGTCCAATCCCGAAATCCCAAAAATGCCCTCGAAAAAAAAAAAAAAGGGAAAAAGCCCGGAAGAAAAAAACCTTTCGAATTTTCAAAGTCAAAACAAACCAACGGCAACACGCCCCCCCTCTCTCTCTCTCTCTCTCTCTCTCTATGCCTTTTTTCTGTTTCATCTCCCCCCGTGCTCGCCAGCTCAGCACCGCCTCCCCCACCTGCCGAACAAAACAAACTCCCCCCCAAGATCCGACGGCTCTCCTTCCGCCCCACTCCCCCACCCAAGCCCCCCGCCCCGAATCCGACGGCTCTCCTTCCGTCCTCTCTCTCCACCACGTAATTATCGCCCCCCCACTCCCTTCCTTTAACTCTCCCCCTCCATCCCTCTCTCTCTCCCTCCCTCACTCTCTCTCTCTAAACCCGACGCGAATTTCGAATCCGACCTCCCCCGACAACCCTCTCCCATGGCCGCCCCCGCCGCCGCCGCCGCCGCCGCACCGCCGCCGCCGTCCTCGCCGCGCGAGGAGTACGTGTACATGGCGAAGCTGGCCGAGCAGGCGGAGCGCTACGAGGAGATGGTGGAGTTCATGGAGAAGGTGTCGGCCGCCGCCGCCGACGCCGAGGAGCTCACCGTGGAGGAGCGCAACCTGCTGTCGGTCGCCTACAAGAACGTGATCGGCGCCCGCCGCGCCTCCTGGCGCATCATCTCCTCCATCGAGCAGAAGGAGGAGAGCCGCGGCAACGAGGACCATGTGGCCGCGATCCGCGACTACCGCGCCAAGATCGAGGCCGAGCTCTCCAAGATCTGCGACGGCATCCTTGGCCTCCTCGACAACCGCCTCATCCCCGCCGCCTCCGTCGGCGACTCCAAGGTCTTCTACCTCAAGATGAAGGGGGATTACCACCGCTACTTGGCCGAGTTCAAGACCGGCACCGAGCGCAAGGAAGCCGCCGAGAGCACCCTCACCGCCTACAAAGCCGCTCAGGTTTGTCCCCCCGCCTTGGGCATTCCTTCGCGCTGTCGATGATGATGCATTTTTAATTTTTATTTTTATTTTTATTTTGTCGAAAACTCGGGGCTCAGATTTGAATGTGCTATTCTGGATCTGGTAGGCGTGAGGCGCTTGGACCTGATTGGCTTGTGTGGGGGTGCAAATCACGTGCGATGTTCAGTTGATTGCGTCTTGCCTTCTGCGAGATGATTTGTTGTTGGGAAAAATGTGGGTTGCTGCTTCGAATTATTGCTATTGGAACTTTCCGCTGTCTCTGTATTTTGTGCGAGATATCGGTTTTGCTTCGCGGTTGTCTTTTTTAGATCCTGATTCTGATTCTTCTAACTACCTTTGATGGAACTGGTGCCTATGCATCTAATTCGGAAGGAGGGCATTGCGTTCGTTCTTCTGTGAGATAAAGCAAGGAATGATTATTCCCCCTGTTTTGTTCTGTTTTTAATAGTTGCGCACATTTCATTCGATGGACATGGAAATATAGAGAAAGCCAACTGCAGTTTCTCACATAGAGAGTGCAGTTACCTGTTTATACGAATTACAGGTTGCATAACTAGCAAAATGAATGCCAGTTAGCCTGCTCACGATATGAACTAACTTACAAACTTCTCAAGTTCAAACAATCCCTGACCCAATTTGCTGTCCATCAATAGGATCTGTTGTCGGTTATCTTTCATGTCATGCTTGGCGTAACGCTATGGCTTGTTTGCAGGATATTGCCAACTCTGAACTGGCTCCTACTCACCCAATTCGGCTTGGGCTGGCTTTGAACTTCTCTGTTTTCTACTATGAGATTCTAAACTCTCCCGACCGTGCTTGTGGTCTCGCTAAACAAGTAAGAAATTGCGATCTATGTTTGTATTCTTTGCACTGTCTTAAGTCTTTTAAGTGCTGATTCATTTTATTTTTTAAACCCCTGTGCTCTGTAGTGAAGTTTCTTATCTCGAAACCTATATAAATTGCAAAGATTGAGTGATGGAGTTTAACCAGATATTACGATGCTTTAATTCTGCTCAAGCCTAGCTTAAAGGAACGGTTCCAATTCATGTATGATGTCCTTTTTGGTTTATGCATAAATCCTCTCTCTTTTGCAGGCCTTTGATGAAGCAATTGCTGAGTTGGACACTCTTGGTGAGGAATCCTACAAGGACAGCACTTTGATCATGCAGCTTCTCAGAGATAACCTGACCTTGTGGACATCCGACATGCAGGTGCTCATCTATGACCTTTGATGAATGTGATACAATTTACATGTGGGATATGAGATATGCACAGCTTTTTTCAATGGTTCAACTGTTTGTATATGACCATCTCTGTTTATTTCTCAGGATGATGGAGCGGATGAGATCAAAGAAACAGCCAAGGCTGATGAGCAATAGTGATGTCTCAGCTGCTCGTCAATATCCGTATAGAAGCTATCCTCTTATCTGTTTTTTAACTGGGGAAGATTGCTGGCTACTGATTCATGTGCAATTCTGGGTTTTAGGCTCGTTGTCTCTATAACAGAATTCTGGTGTTGCTTGTCTTATCGAAGTCTTATGTATTTCCGAATCACTCTTATTTCTCTTGGATTCTTAATGCTTCAATATCTCAATTGAACATGATAAAAGGCCTCCATGTCTATGCAGATCGTTGCCTACTTTCATGATGGCCTATGCTGTCTTGGCCGATGGGCTTGACTGATTTATCTGGTCTGGTTATTTTCAGTTGTGTTAGAAGGGTATTTGGCAATAGATGTTCTGTGAAGGTTGACACCAGGGGATAATCGTTTGATTTTACGACTAGACAAATGAATTAATGCGTGAAGTGAGATTGCTTTGGTTCCCAGCATTTTGCTATAGATATTTTACCTGCGCTCGGGAGAGGAGGCCGTGCTGCCCCTTCCTTGATCTCGAGATATGACATCAAGGGCTCAATTATCTGTTGTCTCGGATGATTTCTTGCTTGCCATCCCTTGTGAAATGATGTCGTGATGAATGGTTTTTAGGAGACGGACAGGTACGTAGTTAGGACTTAGGAAATCGTTACTGCTTTGATAACGTATGAGTAGAGGAGTGTGTAATCAGTGAACAATATATCGAGATTTCAGTCAAGACAGATGATCTTATCGTTCGGTAAGAAAGCTGTGCAATGACTTCCAAAGAGAATCGAGGAAAGGCCTAGTCGCTAAAATTGAAGACTCGTGTTTATGTGTCTGGAGCTGACAGGGTCATAAATTGAACGTCGATATTCGCCAAATGCGTGCTGACTCAAGAGTCGATGAATCCAATTTAGGACTTTTGATGTCGCCAAATGCGTTCAGACTCTAGAATCGATGAATCCAATTTAGGACTTTTGATGTCCTCTCCCAAATCCGCCGATGCATTAGACGTACAAAAATCGATGCCTAACGTCCGTGGTGTCACAGAAAAATCAAGTCTCTACTCTTATGTCCGAGTCAAGATACATATGCTCAGAAGATCGATTACCGGAAAAGAGCCAGCATAAATCTTTCCCTAGCGTCATTTGGCTTGAAGCATAGAATAGGCATAGTGAAGACCCACCAAAGACATTTCTCATAAAGCTTACAACATAAAAAATTGAAGGAAAGGCTGAATTTATCGATCAAAATCTTTATCTCTTATCCCATGGGCAATCTACAAAACATCTAATATTGGGTTATCTAGCTTTCTAACTATTTCGAAGCTTCTTGCAAGTCATGAGGTGCCTTCCTGGCCGTAACTCTTACCTTTAACTTCAGCTACGCTTTCAGCCAAACTTGGCTTATTGTTGACAAAGGGGTTAGCGTAAACCTCACGGTTTCTAAGGTTTCATGCTGTGCGTGTATCCGTCTCTGACTCTTGTTCATGCGTTGAAAACCAACGACAGGTAAAGTTGGTGAACTCTCGTGATCTTTACCTACTTTATGCGATCTTAACAAGATGTTAAACAATCGAATTTGTACAAGCATTCGATTGGACAAGACTGCATTGCTCAAACAACCAGGATGGTGGCCTTGGTATTAAAGATTAGTCAGAGAGAGTCAAGTAACAGCAAAATCTGCAGAGGATGTTTACAAAAATCTCACTTCTTGAGTGGCCATTTAGTATTTGCCGCATCATCATGCGAATAAGTTCCTGTAAAACCGATCTCGCATTCCTGGCAAATTCTTGTCTAGACCAGGTCGGCGAGTGGAGTGACCTCAGCTGTGGCAGGGCTCAAGGTCCGTTTGTCTCCCGACCAAGATCACTGGCTGTGTGATATACTTGGTCCTAAACACACCCAATCAACGGCTCTTCTTACGTGTTAATTGTTATTAGTTTGGAAGTGAGCTTAACTCATAATGGAGAAAAGAAAAATTTTGGGGGTAGGTAGAGCCGGTTCAAAGGGTAAGGTAGACCTAAGAAGATGTTGACAGGAACCAAGAAAGGTGAAAGGACACTTTCATTATAGAACAACACTCGGCAAAGAAGATATAATTTCATACTTGAAGTTCAAGGAATTGAGATGATGCAAAGAGATTCGAGTTTTATGACAAGAGACATTACACTGAACTGGCGTCTGCAATTGAGCGCTACATTGTTGGGTGCTGGCAAAGCCAGGAGCTTCATAGCATAAATGGTTTTACGTGAATTTGTGGCGGCAATTTAGACCAAGAGCACAATACGCAGATTGATATAAACACTGAGTTCCTGAGGCTTTGCATTTTGCTAATTTCCTTACGGTTCTGCAACACTCTGAAGGACCTGCCCTTCAAATGCGCCTTAGTAGAATAATGTCCAAGTGCATGCAAGCATATAAGAGCAGTTGCAACATTAGAAAGGCTAACATGAACTAAAGTCCATAATCCTCCATAGACAGCAACAACTCAGCCTTCCTGAAACCTAACAATATCTGGAAGTCCACGATGTATTGTCACATCTAGTTAATAGAGCCCTTCATATCCAACCACGCACTGTCGTAGCCCAAGAGGCAAAGGTGCAAATCAGACCGAACATAGTCAAGCACGAGAGAGTTCAATCCATAGAAGAATAATTGATCATTAACATGGAAAAATCTGACAACTACAAAGAACATATAATGTATAATGATATTTAGCCAGACCAAATTGTCTTTTGGCATTCGATTACTTATCGATTGGACAGTGAAAGACTTTGCACTCCCCCACCATTGATCTGAACCACCTTTGTATCCTCAAAAAATGTACAAGAACCAGAAACACCAAAACTACACCAAGACAGAAATCCTCTTTTGTCCTTAAAACTTACCAGCGAAAAAATATACCTCTCAATTAAAGCCCTCTGTGTTTGGGGCTCTGCACCGGCGCTGGCGAGAGCGGGAACTGAGGACACCCCAATTGTCCCGACATAGGCGAAAACAGAAGGCCTGGCGAAAGTAGGGGGTGCGGCGACCGCGGCGAGTTTAAGCACCCGAAAGCCAGGGGTGACGACGGAAGCTGAAACAGCGGCTGCTGAGGCGACATGGACGGAGGAGGTAGGCTACCCTGCTGTGCTGACACAATCTGCTGTGGTGGTGGCTGCGGCTGCGGCTGAGACGGTGACGGAGCTAAGCTGCTCCACCATGGCGAAACAAGTGGTGATAAAGGCAAGAATCCAGAGAACTGGTCAGGTTGCGAGCCGGCACCCAACGCCGACCTCTGGAGGCTCCGCATATAGGCGGAGACCGGTGATTCAGCAGGCAAGTTGACAGATGGAAACGGTGGCAGTGGCGACGGCGGCGATACCAACCGCGCCATCGGATTGAACCCACCATCCGCCCCAGGATTTGCGCCTACGGCAGAGGCGGCAATACGGGTGTCCGGGTTCGCTGCAGGCAACTTCTCTGGGACAACGCCGTTGAGAAGCGGCGGTGGCGGGCGGCTGCCGAGGTGGGCCAGGGGCGGAGGGCGGATTCTCTGGAGGCGGGAGCTCGGGGGCTTCGGATGCTGGATAGGCGGCGGCGAGGAGAGCCTGTCGTGGGCAGGGGAGCCGGTGAGCTTCTGGACGACCTCCCGGAACTCGCTCTTGCTGATGTTGTACACCGGCGGCTGCGGCTGCTGCGGCGGCGGAGGGGGAGGGTGGTCGAGGCTGTGGTCAAAGGAGGACCTTTTGGCGGTGGGTTTGGAGATCTTGTGGGACAGTCTGTTGAGGTGCTTCAGATAACCGTCGCTTATGTTCGTGGCGGCAGTGGTGGTGATTGCGGAGGAGCTGCTACTGGTGGTGGAGTCACTGGACGAGTGGCAGCTTTTGTCCATCTTTCGTGGATCTCTCTCTCTCTCTCTCTCTCTAGATCTCAGTGATCAGATATGTCATCCAAAAGAAGATGAAAACAAGAAAAGGATGACACCCTCTATCTCTCTTTCCCCGTGACGTTGAGGGGGAAGTTCAAGTCATGGCTTCCTTTTTCATATTCGTAGATATCCTCGAGATGTGGCAGATGACAGAGATGACAGTCAAAGGGAGATGAGCACGAAGACGATGACAGCAGCAATGATAACAAAATAACATTCAAAAGCTCGGGAATAAAGGGATAGGTTGAATGAGCTTTATCTACGGAAGGAGGGTTTCTGGATGAAAGACTGCAATCACCATCTTGGAAGGGAAAAGAAGGAACACGTCTTTATCCATTCGGAAGAGAAGAGAAGAAGAGAGAGCGCCATCCGTCGTCCCGGCCATCACGCACGCGGACCCGAAGAAGGACAACGTTGTTCTTGTGACGATTTTACGTTTAACACCAACGTTAAAAAAATTGCTTTGTCCTCTTCTGGGGAAAATGGCTGTTCACGGCAGCCTGGCCCCACGGATGCACCCACAATGATTAGTGAACGTTTGACCAGTCAAAGGCATTAAACTCTTTTTGATCTTTTTCACCCTCGAAGTCTCAACGGACACCATGGCCATTGGCCATCGGTTTCTCTTTTGATCGTTTCCGAAGTAGGCCCATTTGCTCCTTTGAACGTCACGAAATGGTTTCTCCATTTTCGGCTGAAAAATGCTCGGCAAATGCAATCGAAAATAGAAAGGAAATCTGGAAAATTCTTGGATACCAAAAGGGGCCTTCGGATTTGCTTTGGTTACTCGAAATACTTTTTGCTATGGGGGCGTATTTAACTTAATTGCTTCATGTGGTGCTTCTTGCACGTATTAGTTTTGCATATGGCATGTTTTTGGTAGGTTAAATCCATTGAATATGGGAGGGCATTCATACTTTTCTAGGAATGAATTGGGAAATAAAGAGAACGTGAGAAGAACATTGTGGAGGGAAATTCAAAAATTACCTTCCACACACTTCTTTTGCAATTTGCATCGTTGCTTTTGTGATTTCATTTCCAATTGCAACATCACCTATTGTTCTAGTGCTATTTACAAAAAAAAAAATTGATATAAATAGTTCTTAAACTTTAATCCAATATGTTATATAGTTTTTGAACTTTAACTAAATATGTAATATTGTCCTTTAATTTTTAATTTATGTAATGTGGTATTTGGACCTTTGATATATGTTCTGTATGAAAATATTTGACATAACACTTTAGCTAAATGTGTAATATCATCCTTGAATTTTTAAAATGTGGGCTTTGGACATTTGGTATATGTTTTGTATGAAAATGTTTGATATAACACTTCAACCCAATATACAACATCATTTATAAATTTTTAATATGTTTAATGCGGGCTTTGGACTTTTTATACATGTTCAATTTAGTCCCTGTATTATACAAAAATATTTAATGTAACATTGAACATGAATAAATTAATAGAGGCTGTCACATGTACGCTTCCAGTAGGAACAAACATGATGGATCAAGTAAACCATTTGATCCTCTTCATCGTTCTTATTCTCAACCAGATCATTCATGTTATTGCGGTAAACTGAAAAGGACATCCTATTCCAATAATTTGCCATGTATCTATTCACGCTCAACTTAGTGGCAATATAGAATACAAAAGCAAAAACGTAACAAAACAATGATAATGCGCAACAAAAATGGATACATTAACAACAACTTGATTGGTCGATTCTATTCCTAGCGACCCACAAGCTATGACAGATTGTTTCTATATAATGAATTAAATCAAGCATGACAGACTTCTACAGGACAAGTTCTAATTTTGATGTGCCAATAGCTCTTGGATGAAGCATGAATGGAAAGCGTGAAAACCAAAAATGACACTAATATGATCATGTGAAGTTTAACATTGAATGATACTACCCTAGAAGGACGCGATTGGTAACGTTTCTGTTTTGGGGAATAATTTTTAAACGAAAATAGTTTTTTTTTTTTTTTGTTTCTGTTTCCGAGAACAATTTCTGAGTATAAGAATGCGCTTGATAATTGCAATAAATCTCTACTCTAGGAATAGAAATGGGTTTGGTAAACTTGTATAATTTTGTTATTTCTTTTAATTTTTCAATATTTTTATTATATTTTTCCTTTTTTTTTCCTTCTTTTTTTTTTTTTTTTTTTTTTTTTTCCCTTCATTCTCTTTGTGGTCAGTTGCCAGCCACAACAGAGGCCGACGACCGACTCTAGGCAAGCTTTGGCAAGCTTGCCGGAGCCTCGCCAGGCCACCACAAGGCTCGGCCTCGCCAAATCTAGGCAAGGCCGAGCCTCGCCCGTGGCCCGCCCGTGGCCTCGGTGGCCAGGCCAATCTCGGGCCGACGAGCCTTGCCGTGGCTTAGCGTCTCCAAGGGCCGGCGACATTTCAGCGAGGTCGCCAGCCCTCGTCTAGCTGGTGGCCAACGCCGGTCAAGGCCAAGGCTAGTGACCGGCCAAAAGGAAGAAGAAGAAAAGAAAGCGAAGAAAAAAAGAGGAGAGAGAAAAATTGTTTCTCGAAATTATTCCCGAAAACAAAAAACAACTTTTTTCTACTTCTTGTTTATTTTCCAAATCTGTTCCCAAGAACAAAAAAATAGATTTTTTGTTCCCGAAAATAAAAGTTTTACCAAATGCGCTTTTGTTCCTTTTTTGTTCCCCGGAACAAAAGAACAGAAATTTTTGTTCCAGGAAACAAAAACAAAATTTGCCAAACAGGCCTGAAATTGCTTTCTCTAACAGACATGCCTTTTGACATCACTTAGGCATTTTATCGAATAGCTTCAATTTTACTCAAATAATGATCCTATATGTGATACTAAAGAGATTCTTCAGTTCAAAATATCACAATTTGGAATAACACAAGCTCAATTTATTAAAGCAACCTCATTTGTGATTGATTTTCACACAAACAAACTATAGATCTCGGGCTCTACTTGTTTATATAAGAGCTGAAACAAAATGCATTGCAAAGTGGGAGAGTCCAAACGGAAGCATACCTTACACAAGCAAATTGGGCCTACACACTTTGTTGTGTTTGCTATATAGAATCTTGAGATCGAATTGAGTCACAAATGGGTGTGGGTGAATCGGGTTTGCAATTTGGATAGGTGAACGTGGGATTTGAATGGATGAATGCGTCTAGATGAATGGGGGAGCCAATTTGACGAAAGCGCGAGTCGGCTTGAGCGAAATCGTTTGATTTATGTTGAGACTGAACAATTTTGAGCAAGATCTCACTAATCTTAGTTAAGGTTCGTGAATGGTCGAGTGTTCGACGATTTGGGGCAAGAAAGGAGAGAAGAGACAACATAGAACGACTATAGCTTCTTCTGCTTCTTTTTTTAATTGATGAAAACAATGTCGTTTTGACATTCGGCATCTATGTTAACGCTGGCCATTTGCTTGTTCGGCCATGTAGGACTGCCAATCTTGACCAATATCCACCTAAGCATTTTTCAAGGTAATTTGGTCATATGGATTCAATTGGCAAATCGTTAAGGGCCTAAGACTCCATTGGCAAATGAATTCAATTAGTAAATTGTCAAAAGATTTAGAACTTAAAAGCGCATTTGGTAATAATTCTGTTATAGGGAACAATTTTTTATCAAAAATGTTTTTTTTTTATTCTGTTCTCGGAAATAATTTCCGAACAAAAGAACTCATATGATAACTTCCCAAAATTCTATTCTCGAGATAGAAATACGTTTGGCGAGAATTCTTAGATTTTTTTATTTCTTTTAATTTTTCAATTCTTTTATTATATTTTCTTTTTTTTCCTTTTTTTTTTTTTTCTTTGCAGTGGCCGGCGACCGACTAGGCGAGGCCCAACGAGCTCGCCAAAAGCTAGCCTAGCCATGGCGACCCTCGACCTTACCAGATCAAGGCGAGATTGAGCCTCGCTGTGGCTCGTTGTCTTTAGGGGCCAATGACGCTCCGGCGAGATCGCCGGCCCTCGTCTAGCTGGTCGCCAGCACCGGCCATGACTAAGGTCGGCGACCGACCAAAAGGAGGAAGAAAAAGAAGAAAAGAAAGAGAAGAAGGGAGAAAAAAAATAGATTCTAGAAATTATTTTCGGGAATAAAAATTTACTTTTTTCTATTTTTTATTTATGTTCTAAATCTATTCCCAAAAACAAAATTTTTACCAAACAGATGTGTATTCTTTTTTCGTTTCCTAGAACAAAAGAACAGAAATAATTGTTTCGGAAAACAGAAACAAAAATTACCAAAAAGGGTCTAATTGGTAAAATCAAAATATTTAAAATTGAATTGATATAAGTATAATAGATTTAAAGTTTTTAGATTTTTTTTTCCCATCAAGTTTTCCGCGTAGGAAGAAGAATGGCCGGGTCGTCCTTTACTGGCAAGAAACATCATCGTTTGATCTTGCCAACGTGCATCAGCGGCCACGTCAAGTGCTCCTAGAAGAATAACCGTAGAAAGTATCAAAGGAGAAAATCAATGCAGCCCTCAGATTCTTGGAGTTTCTGTCTTTTTTTCATTTTCTCTTTTTTGTTTTAAGAACTCTATTTAATGCATCCTGGCGACTGTTCATCGCCAAAATGGGCAATCATGCCAGAAGAATTGGAGTTCCCTAGTCCAGTCAACAATGCCGTTGGCTAGAACCTACGAAAAAGTCAGCCTTCTTGGAGACGTTTTTCAGGCTCGAACGACGTGACAGAACTTAGCAAAGCATGTTTCTTACAATCCTAGCAAGGAAAAAGCATTTGGTAAAACACGTGTTGACCGCAATAGCGTTTTGACTGCACGATGGGGCCTGTTCATCTTTTTGGTCGACATGGCTCTCAACCCATCCATCTCAAGGGATCTTCGTTTCTTCCATAGTCAGTCTTCCTTGGTTCTCCAGTATTTACATCATTGCATGATGATGACGGCGTCTCTCGGCTCGCTGCTCTATGTTCCCGTATGTTGACGTCTGGACCGATGCACCACCTAATGGTGTAGTTCCCGTCAAAGCAATCCAGACTCAACACCACAGCAGGAACAAGCAAAAAACTGAAAAGGTTTTCTCCTTATACTACACGTCTACATGTACTTGCTGACCTAGATGACACACAACTTCTGGACACTCCTATTATGGAAGCCGAAGAAGTCGGACCATGGGCTATGGTGGCTTGCCCAAAAAAGCCACCGAGTGAAAAATGAAACTTCTCAGTTGGAACTGTCAGGGGCTGGGCAACCCCCTGACAGTCCATTCACTCAAGGCCTTAGTGGCTAAGGAGAGGCCCGATATTATTTTTTTGATGGAAACAAAGAACCAAGAAGTGGCTGTTCATCGGGTACGTTTACAACTCAGATATCCTAATTCTGTTTTGATGAATCCCGTTGGTTTAGCTGGAGGGATGGCTCTTTTTTGGAATGATCAGTTTCATATTACGGTGGACCGATCAGCTACGGAGTTTTTTGATATAATATGCACTGACTTAATGGGAGGTAATCTGATGAGACTCACCTGCATCCATGCTCCATCTGATATTCAGCTGCGCCGGCTTTTCTGGGCTGAATTAAGGTTTATATGTGCAATCAACACCCTTCCGTGGATCTGCGTCGGTGATTTCAATGAAGTCTTATATCCCTGGGAAAAAGTAGGTAAGCGTTATGCTGACTCCACTAGGATGCATGTCTTTAGAGAAGTATTACATGACTGTTCACTTATGGATATGGCAAGTAAGGGTTGTTCTTTTACCTGGATGAACCAACGGTCTGGAGATGATCTTGTTAAGGAAAGGTTGGATCGTGCTCTTTGCAATCTGGATTGGCGCCTTAATTTTCCTGAGGCTGAGGTGGTTGCTTTACCAGCTGTGGGCTCTGACCATAGCCCGCTGATCTTAACCTCTATTGCTATACCCTGTCGACGACATCGGCCTTTTATCTTTGAATCCTTTTGGACTCAGGACCCTGACTGCCGTGAAGTTATTGCTCGGTCATGGAACTCCGCTCAGCCTCACATATCTAATTTGCCTTCCAAACTTCGAGTGGTGGCTTCAGCCTTGGGTCGGTGGAGTAAATCCAAATTTTCCAGGGGCCATCGTCAGCTTGCAATTTTGCACCAACAACTCCAAGATCATACTAATCAGCCTTTTTGTCAACATGATGCATCATTGGTTACTTACCTGAAAAGAAAATTCGACAGTTATGGCAGCAAGAAGAACAATTCTGGGCCATGCGCTCTCGAATTAAATGGCTCAGCTGGGGGACAAAAATACTAAATTTTTTTCATGCAACAACTATACAAAGACGACAACGAAACAAGATTAGTATGTTGCAGGATGACAATCAAGCTTGGGTGCGTGATCCTGACATTTTGAAGATGATGACGACGGGTTACTTTTCCAATCTATTTCAGACAGTTGGACATCGAGACTACTTGCCTATTCTGAACCAGTGTCCTCGGGTTGTTACTAATGAGATGAATATTTCCCTAATAGCTCCTGTTACCAAGAAGGAAGTTAGAGAGGCTACTTTTCAACTGGGACTCACCAAGGCCCCCGGTCCAGATGGCTTGAATGGACTCTTCTACCAGCATCATTGGGACATACTCCAGGATGAATTATTCTCATCAGTGCAGCAATTTTTTAATTCTGGAGTCATACCACCGGATCTCAATCGAACCATCATAGCCCTAATACCCAAGGTACCACATCCTGAACGATTAGACCAATACCGTCCCATCAGTCTTTGTAATTATGCATATAAGATCATTTCTAAGGTGATTGCCAATCGCCTTAAGCCCTACCTACCTGTACTTATCTCACAGGAGCAAAGCGCTTTTGTCAGTGGACGTCAAATTCAGGACAATATCTTAATAGTCCAAGAGGTTCTACATCAATTAAAAGTCAGAAAAAGTAGACGTCAATTCCAGGCTGTTCTTAAAATGGATATGCAGAAAGCCTATGATAGGGTGGAATGGGACTTTCTAAAGGACTATCTCCTCACTCTAGGATTTCACCCTACATGGGTACAATGGATCATGCAATGCATAACGACGGTGTCTTTTGCTGTCAAATTCAATGGTGAACTTTTGCCTTATTTTCAACCTACCCGAGGTATCAGACAGGGGGACCCCCTATCTCCCTACCTTTTTATCCTTAAAGCGAATCTATTATCCCATCTTATTCATCAAGCTATCACCATAGGTCATCTCAAGGGAATCAAACTGAACAGGTGGTGTCCCACTCTATCCCATCTATTTTTTGCTGATGATGCTATCTTCTTTCTAGACGGAAAATTGATTGAATGTCAGAATTTAGCAGACCTTATAAATCAATATTGTTATGCTACTGGTCAAGCGGTCAATAGAAATAAATCTGCCATATTTTTCAGCAAATTCTGCCCTCTTAGTCTCCAAGAAAATTTAGCTGGAATGCTTCGAATTCCAGTGGTTCAGAGGACTGGAAAGTATTTAGGCATACCATCGGATTGGGGCAGATCTAAACGGGACATGTTTGCTTGGATTTTGGGGAGGGTGAATGCCAAATTAGAGGGATGGAAAGAAAGTCTGTTGTCTAAGGGTGGAAAGGAAATATTACTTAAAACTGTTGTACAAGCGATACCTCAGTATGCCATGTCCATTTTTAGAATTCCTACATCTATTTGTCGATCCATTGAACAGAAAGTTGCACGGTTCTGGTGGCAGAAAGATAGTACTAAAGCGGGTATTCACTGGAAAAGTTGGGCTGTTCTTAAGTGTAGCAAACAGAGTGGGGGCCTAGGCTTTAGGGATCTTCAAGATTTTAATAAAGCCATGCTTGGGAAACAAGCATGGCGCTTAGTTCAGAACCCAACGGCGCTATGGAGTACACTTTTTAAAGGGCTTTACTTTCACTCTACTGATTTTAATCATGCTGAAAGGGGATCAAGACCTTCCTGGGGATGGCGAAGTATTCTAGTTGGGAGGGAGTCTATTTTACCTCATCTTCGCTGGTCGGTAGGAAATGGACAGTCTATTCAAGTCAGACAAGATCGATGGCTTCCAAGAGGAGTTATCGAGGGCCCGGCTAATCGGAATGACCCATTATTTGTTACCGAATTAATGGACCCGCACAGTCACAGTTGGAACGTTCCTCTTCTGCACCAACATTTTGATGATTCCACAGTCCAAGAAATACTTAACATCCAGGTTCGTCCTCAATACACTTCGGATAGACTTATCTGGACAGGTACTACAAATGGCACATATTCGGTGAAAAAAGGATATCATATCCTTAGGAATGCAGCTCCTACAACTCAACAAAATATAGCATCTTCATCTTATCACCCACCCAAGTCACTATGGAAAGCTATTTGGGCTGTGAAGCTTCCCCCTAAAATTCGACCTTTCCTCTGGTCGGTCTGCCATAACGCTTTAGCTACGAAAGCCAATTTATTCCAACGATGCATCACTACAGATTCTTATTGCCCCATATGTTTAAACTTTATCCCAGAAACTACAGAACACCTCTTCCTACTATGTCCATTCGATGCACGTCGGGTAACTATCCAAACTCACAATGTCGCGTCCTTGAAATTGACTTACTAGAATATTCATGCATGATACCTTGACTCGATATTCATCGGGGAAAACAGAAACTCTTACCGGCTTATAATTTTCATGAGTTAACGAGATAGTTAATTGGTATAAAAATGAGCAGACCTTACCATTCGACATGAAAATTTTAAATTGAGTTGTTTGAAGTCCAATCCAACCCTCTCACTAATCACTTGTGTGAATATGGCAATTATGAGTTTGGGTTTTCCAAGAGACAATGAAAAAGTTGACAGACAAGTCAATAATGAGGATTTGAAATACACCCATTAATTGATCAAAGAGAAATTCAACAACTAAGAGAAAAATCTTGAAGTACTTTGAAAGAAACTAAAGAAAGCAAAGGAATCGAGACTGAAGACGGAGAATTTTGGAAGATTTTTGTATTCTCTCTTCAATAGTTATAATGTACAATCCATGTAGATATAATACAAGATGTACATAATGAATGGAAGTAAAGGATTCTAAGAATCAATCTAAATCTAAATCTAATCTTTAATTGATTTGTGTACAATCGTAAACGGATCAAATCTTCTGTCAAATATCACGAGCAATGCCGCATATCTTCCAACACACTTGTCTAAGACTATGCGAGTAAGGCGCAGTTATCGACGGATAAAGCAAGCCATACATCAAGAAGAAGAAGAAGAAGAGGAGAGTCAGTGGATTAAACATATGATATTGAAATAACCATAAGAACTCTGGTATCAAACGTGTACTCAAATGAAAGCATTGTGAGGACGGTCGATTTGTCTAATCGCGGTCACACTTACATCAAAGAGAACAAAAATCGTGAGATTCGATAATGAATAAATTAAAGCAGATAACACCTCGAACTAATTATGTCGAGATATCAGGATACGTCTGTGCAAGCATGTTGAGTGGATCCCTCAAGTCCAAGAAGGTGGTTAATGTTAGCGTGCACGTTACCGACATTTTTAATTAATTAATCATATCTGGGATAGGTAAGGAAGATACACCAAGATACACCAAGAAGCTTAAGTGAGAAGAGAAAATAAATGCACACATTAATAACACTGATAAAAAAAATTAGAAATGAGCAGCATATGGGGAAATAATTAATCGACACGCGCAATTAATTATTTGAAATTGTATAATTAATCGTGCAAGTGTTCTAATAAACAAGTATTCAGCCTTTACTCTACGAAGAGCGTTTCAAGCAATACTAGTCCTGATGATCCTGTAGATATAAGGAAGATATACGAAGAAGCTTAGGTGAGAAGAGAAATTAAATGCACACATTTATAACACCGATATATAATTAGAAATGAGCAGCATGTGGGGAAATAATTAATTGGCATGTGCAATTTGATTATTTGAAATTGTATAATCAATCATGCAAGTGTTCTAATAAACAAGTATTGAGCCTTTACTCTATGAAGAGTGTTTCAAGCAATACTAGTCCCGATGATCATGTAGATATGGCTCTTTGAAAAACCCTAGTCGTCTCATGTCACGTTCAAAGCCGCTTTCAAAGTAGAGATTTGGCCAAATGCAATCACAACTATCGCTCGTGGTATTTGTAGTTACGATTAATCCGATTCATACGAAACAAGCGCTTGTCCAAACATGAATTTGCTCTGAGAGAAGACCCACCCTTCGTCTTGTCGAAATAAGAACTCGAAGCTGTACATATATGTCGTATGAATCCAATTCTTTGATGATTGAAGGAGGCTTCGAGCATGCATGCTCGCATAAACTTGCCAATTGGGACTAACAGTAGAAGAAGGATCAAATCGATGCATGAATCAAATCAAACTAGACCCGAAACGGGCTTTTCGGGTTGGGTCGAGGTAAAAAAAAAGAAGGTATCTGGGCCCAATGGATCTTGTTCCGTATGACGTAAGAGATTAAGCAAAGGCCCTCGATCCCAAAACATTGCAGAGCGTTCGGGACTGGCGACTCACAAATCAATTCTTTTATAGGGTTGCATGGGAAGCTACCTTGATTGAGGGTGCTAATTGGAGATAATATTTAAAGAAACTGAGATTTCAAACACCATTCTCACATTTCACTCACCTACCACATTGCATTCCTAACCTCTACCGTGAATAAATGTTGAAGACTTCCCGTTTCTGTAAATGAAAGTACGTGGCCAAAGGGAATTTATTTGAAGACTACTCGATGGTTAAAAGAGAGGAACAATCAACTAAGATCAAAGTAATGACGACTTTGAATTAGCAATATATGGTGAAAAATAGAGGTGATGTGGTCAAATTAAAATGTCACAAATGGCTTAATTACGTGGTTCCAAAGTAGATAGTTGATTAATGACCAAGATATAAAATAAATTGGTACATAGACAAGAAAATTAGCGTTTGTTCTAAATGTTCATAAGTCAAAAAACATTTTGAACCCATTAAAATGTTCCGCAAAGTTTCCAAAAATTTGGAGAATGACAACTTAGTAAATTTTTTCCCCATCACATATTCGATACGTAAACTTGGACCTTTATCAATATGCACAAATGTTACATAATTTAATTTTCTATACTTATTTTCGCTTTCTTAGGTTAATATTATTTTTAGGAAAACTTCATTCGGAATTCATGAGAAAAGTGTTAAAAAAGTCCCAAACATTTTATATTTGTGCAAATTTAATCATAAACCTTTTTTTGGTGCCAATTTAGTCCTAAACATTTTTACTTAGTGCCGATTCAGTCCCTTCCAGCCAATTTTGGCCGGATTTTGCTGACTGGACATTGGCTGGCTGACATGGTTTGATTGATGCTACGTTGACAACTTTTAATAATATTTTAATATTTTTGGATTTTTTCTTTTTCTTTTTCTTTGTTTCTTTTTTCCTTCCCCTCTTCCAGCTGGTCGCCGAACCTCGCCGAACCTCGCCGACCACCTCGCTAGTGGCTACAAGGGTGGCCTCACCCATGGCCGGCAAGGCTCGACCTCGCCGAATCGCAGCTTGGGCGAGGTCGGTGAGGCTTGCCTTTGCTAAATCTGGCAAGGTATCGTGGCCTGGGCGGCGCCGGTGAGACTCGCCTTTGTTGGATCTAGTGAGGTCGAGCCTCACCGACCATGCGTGAGGCTCGACCCTCGCTAGATCTGGCAAGGCTTGACCTCACCGAATCGTGGCCTGGGTGGCGTTGGCGAGGCTAGCCTTCGCTGGATCCAACGAGGTCGAGCCTCGCCGCCCAGTGTGAGGCCACCCTTGCGGCCACTAGCAAGGTGGCCGATGAGGTCCAGCGAGGTTGACCTCCCCAGCCGTTGCCTCTAGTTAGTCGCCGAGGTCTGACGATCGGCTGGAGGAAGGGAAGGAAAAATGAAAAAAAAAAAATCAAAAATATTAAAATATTATTAAAAATTGTCCACATTAACCGTCGACGTCAAGTCAAAATCCGGCCAAAATTGGCCAAAAAGAACTGAATCAACACTAAATAAAAAGGTTTAAAATTAAATTGGCACAAATACAAAAAGTTTAAGACTTTTTTCAACACTTTTCCCCGGAATTCACCTTTTGCTATATATCTCTATGATTTACGAAGTCTTTCCCTTTATCAATCTTCGACCTCCTAACATTACAATAAAGATACGAACGCGACAGTTCAATAAACTCGGCTCCTTATCACGTCTCCTTTGACCAACATTCTCAACAATTCAAAGCTATAGAAAAGATATGCCTGCGTGAAGTACGAGTCATGTATTACTTGATGACAGATCCAAATGGAAATATGGCATGAAGCACGAGTCATATATTATTATTATAATCAAGTAGTCGGGGTAGTGGTTAATGGTCGTTGGTGGTTTCAAGATGAAAATTGTTCGTAAAGCTAGGCACGGGGGGATGGCGATGACGGGACGAGACCAAGACCGCAGCAAGACGACAACGGATCAAATCGACCGCCACCGAGATCCCACCGTGGGCCAATGTCTTTGGGCTCCTGCAACCAGTGACTTTGGCTCCCCTCAATAATGCTCTCCGTTTACTAAAGTACCAAACCAATCAGCGCATAATTTGAGAACAAGAAAAGATTAAAATATCTTGGGGACCTATAACAAAGGGAAGTGGGTGTCGTCCCATCATCTTCCTCCTCGACCGGGCTTCAGCCAACCAGAGCAACTCCATCGTCCATGGAGACCAACGCATCAGGAACCGCAGGAAAACCCATCAAGTGCAGAGGTTCGCACTCTTCACGCACATGTTTCCTTCTCCTCCTTTTTTTCCTATCTCTACTTCCGATTATGGTACTGGTGATGTGCTGGAATAGTTGAAATCTTGTCCTTGGGGGAAAAAAAAACGAGCAGCTGCAGTGTGCAGAAGAGCAGGAGAGCCGCTGGTGATGGAGGAGATACAGGTGGAGCCGCCGAAGGCGTGGGAGGTTCGCATCAAGATCGTCTGCACCTCCATCTGCCACACCGACGTCACGTTCTGGAAAATGGACTCCGTAATGCGCACCATCTTTTGTTGGAAACTGTGTTTCTGTTTGATTAGAAGGTATTAACAAGATATGAACTTCAAGATGATGATGGTACAACGTGCTGCATTATTTTGTTCAGGGTCCATTCGCCGTTTTCCCGAGGATCTTGGGTCATGAAGCCGTCGGGTACGTATTTGTTCCCTTCTTTGCGTCAACCCTTCGCGTTAATTCTTTGCATCAACCCTACGCGTTTTCACCGGCCGTTTGCACCTTGTTAACTCGATCAGAATCATTGAAACGTTGCCTTCCTTGTCCACTCTGTTTTAGCACTTGACTGTCGCTTTTTCTCTTGATCTACGGGGAGAGAGAGAGAGAGTAAACTTTTGACTTCATTAATTAGATGATTTGGGGAGACATGTCTTAGCTGGTCACATGGGTTAGTCACAAGAAATCGTCAACGTAAGTAATATTAAATTCGGGATGCGTTCGAAAGTTGCTGTAGACAGCACATATGGCGAATTTGATACGGAGTGGATGGATATCCTTTTTCTTTTTCCCTAAACGAGTGTGCCAAATTAATATCTTTTACGTATTCTTGTCCGAGCGGCAAAATGATACTTCGATCGATCATTAAAATTAGTGGGAAAAAAGAGCGAGGGTATAGCCAACATTTTAGCAAACCGAATCGAAATCAACCAGGTTTCTTGGAAACGAAGGTGGGGAGAAAAATGAAGGCGGCCCGGTTCGTGTGATGTACATGCTGAATTTGAGTGCTGAAAACATTTGATTTTGAAGGGTGGTGGAGAGCGTGGGGGAGGAGGTGGAGGAAGTGAAGGCAGGGGACACGGTGTTGCCTGTGTTCTGGTCCAACTGCGAGAAGTGCAGAGATTGCGAGTCCTCCAGAGGCAACAACTGCTCCGTTTTCGCGAACCGGCGTCTCGGTCCAGGAATGCCCAGGGACGGAACCACCAGGTCTTCTTTCTCCTCTTCTCTCGCCCCCTCTCTTCTCCCGTTTCGATTCCCGTTTTCTTCTCGTTCTTCCTTTTCCTCTCCGTCCCGCCCGACCCGGGTTTCGTGCGGGCGGACGTGGGGGCCTATGGATCACTAAAGAAAGTGGTGGACCAGCAGGTTTAGTGCGGCCAAGGATGGGGAGGCCATACATCACTTCTTGGGAGTGTCCAGCTTCTGCGAGTACACGGTGGTGGACGTGGTCCACGTTGTCAAGATCAGCTCCCCCATCCCCGTCGACAGAGCCTGCCTCCTCAGCTGTGGTGTCTCCACCGGTGAGTTCTTCCTCGCCGTGCTTGTTTGATGTGGCCGTTTAATGTTCCGAGTTCGGAATCGTTTGAGATGAATTGATCGCCGAGGAATTACTGATTTGCAGGAGTTGGAGGTGCATGGAAGGTGGCCGACATTGAGCGAGGCTCCTCCGTCGTCATCTTTGGTCTCGGAGTGGTCGGACTTGCGGTAATCTCTCATTTCCTTTTCGTCCATCGTCCATTTCCATGCGCCCTAAGTTATGTGGCTCATGACCTAAGTTGACACTTCATGACATGATCATGGAGATTGACGAGGATAATGCGTCCTTTTTCTCCCTCGTCCATTTTCACACGCCCTAGATTATATGGCTCAAGACCTAAGTTGATACTTCATGTCATGATCATGGAGACGACAATATTGCGTATAGAGTAACCAGTATTTTCCTAAATTCAGGCATTGCGTGCATATATTTTCCTTCTGGATCCGTATATAATAGCCAATAACCGGTTTGCCACAGCTAGCATTTCTGCTCGTGATTGAGGCAACATTTCTTTCGTTCTTTCTATTTTATTTTGCGAATCTCAATTGGGTTTATCAAAAGAACATGCCAAGTGCCATATCTCACGGATTCTTGAACATTGTAGGTAGCAGAAGGCGCGAGGCTGAGAGGAGCTTCGAAGATCGTTGGAGTGGACTTGAATCCTGACAAGTTCGAAATAGGTCGAGCTTTTTGATAGTGCTTCTCTCTATTATTAGTGATACCTAGAGATTAATCTATAAAGGGTAAAATAGTTCCAGTTATGTCAGGCTTCATCTACTCTCTCGACGCATTAATTTAGTAAAATTGAACATACCCAATTGATATTTTTTGGGGGGGTTAATGGCAGGAAAGAAGTTCGGGGTCACCGATTTCGTCAACCCTGAGGCTTATGGAGAGAGGCTAGTCAGTGAGGTTGGTGCCAATTTTTGGAGTCCTTCATTGTTCTTATACATATGGAGAATGAACATGAACGAGATCGATGTGCTTGAAATTCTAATGCTCGTCGTGATCAGGTGATTAAAGAAATAACGAATGGGGGTGCAGATTACAGCTTCGAATGCGTCGGATTGGCTTCAGTGATGGCGGACGCCTTCAATAGCAGCCGAGAGGTTCTTCTTCTTCTCTCATTTTCTCTCTTTCTAAGATCCCGAAATATAATTGGATAGGCTCATTTTATGGATGGCTTGTTGAATAGAATTGCGATTTAGAAAGACTATGAAAACCATATTTAATATAAAAATAATAACACAAATAATCCATGATCTTTAACCTAACGTGTAATGTGATCTATAAATTTTAACTTGATGTGCAATGAGATCCATGAACTTACGAAAATCCATGCACTATATTGAGTACATTGAAAATTTATGTACGACATTATATATTAAGTTAAAATTCAGAGATCACATTATATGTTGGATAAAATTCATTTCTATCATTTTCACTTTTAATCACAAGGACAAGGGCATGAAGTAATATAATTGAACGCGCCTCTCAATTTGAGCGATGCCCATCGTTGACTTTTTCGAAACATGTTGCCCGTGCCAAGTTGGCCAAAGATTCCCATGAGCTGCAACGTTGAAATGGTGTTGCGCAGCATTTCATGCTCTGAAACTGCAGCGGCTACAATTTTATTAAAAAAACGAGGAGCAGCAGCTAAAGCTACAGTGTTGTGCATTGATTTTGAAAAAACGTGCAAGGAATGCGATGCTTGAGTAGCTAATGAATTGTGGTTATGGAGGCGAGCAGGGCGGAGGGAAGACGGTGATCCTCGGGGTGGAGTCGCGGGGGGCGCCGCTGAGCCTCGGCTCCTACGAGATCTTGAGAGGCAGGACGGTGGTGGGCTCCTACTTCGGCGGCCTGAAACCCGAAACCCAAGTCCGACGTCCCTCTCCTCGCTCAGAAGTACCTGGATCAGGTTTCATCCCTCGCTTTCGTCTTGTCATGACGTTCTTTCGTAACGCTCGATCCGTTTGGTTTTTCGCCCCGTTTTTTTCGGATGCCTGCCGAGATATCTCACCAGAGCCACGACGGCATTGGCTGTTTTCTGAAGCAGGAGCTCAACCTGGACGACTTCAGAACGCAGGAGGTGAGCTTCCAGGACATCAACACGGCTTTCGATCTGCTGCTCCAAGGAAAGAGCCTCCGCTGCATCATATGGATGGACAGATAGTTTTGCCTTTTTCCTTCGTTACCGCGATGTCGAATGTTATCGTTTCGACACATGACACAAATGTCGATTCGTGCGTTTGATTTCGATTCTTGTTGCCATATTCATACCTCGTGTAATGGTCGACGCATCAACGATCAAATAATAAGAATGGTCGCGTTCGGTTGCTTACCCAAAATTTACCAAATTGCCTCGTATTTCCGGGAAAAAAGAAGAAGTCGTGCGCACAAAAACCTTATGGCTAAATCTCTCCCTCCTCCACCGCCGGCGTTGTTTGGAGTTGCCGGTTCTGTTCTCACCTCGCTTGTCGGTCGATTATACCACGTATCTGTAACACGTCGATAAGTCGGCCAAGAGATAATTGATGGATTGGTGTTGAGATTCACAACAAGAGAGGTTTTTTCTTCGCCGGAAAACGAGGGACAATTGGGTTGGAGTGGTAGTCCAAGGACAATGTGATTGATCCAATACACTACATCGATCGTGCAATCGATGAATAAAACTAAGGATTAATATCACCAAAAACCTTAACACGATACATTCGCGCCACATTTACTCAAAACTAACTTTTGCATCACCTAAAACACTCGCGCCATATTTTCTTCGAACCAATTTTTGTGTTGCGAAAAATTTCAAACCAATAAACCAATAACATATTTACCTTAAATTGACGTATCCGGGCCATAGTTATCCCAAATTATGTTAATCTGAGATTTGTTTGGGTAAATGTAGCATGGATATACCGATTTGAATTTCTTATAACATAAAAATTAGTTCGGGATAAATGGAAGCATGTTGAGTGAATCCCTCAAGTCCAAGAAGGTGGTTAATGTTAGCATGCATGTTACCGACATTTTTAATTAATTAATCATATCTGGGATAGGTAAGGAAGATACACGAAGATACACGAAGAAGCTTAAGTGAGAAGAGACAATAAATGCACACATTAATAACACTGATAAAAAATTAGAAATGAGCAGCATATGGGGAAATAATTAATCAACACGTGCAATTAATTATTTGAAATTGTATAATCAATCGTGCAAGTGTTCTAATAAACAAGTATTGAGCCTTTACTCTACGAAGAGCATTTCAAGCAATACTAGTCCCGATGATCCTGTAGATATAAGGAAAATATATGAAGAAGCTTAGGTGAGGAGAAATTAAATGCACACATTTATAACACCAATAAATAATTAGAAATGAGCAGCATATGGGGAAATAATTAATCAACACGCGCAATTGATTATTTGAAATTGTATAATCAATCATGCGAGTGTTCTAATAAACAAGTATTGAGCCTTTACTCTATGAAGAGCATTCAAGCAATACTAGTCCTAATGATCCTATAGATACAGCTCTTTGAAAAACCCTAGTCATCTCATGTCACATTCATATAATTGTTGGGAGAAGCCGCTTTCAATGTAGAGATTTGGCCGAGTGCAATCATAACTATCACTCGTATTATTCGTAGTTACGATTAATCCAATTCATACGAAACGAGCCCTTGTCCGGACATGAATTTGCTCTGAGAGAGGACCCACCCTTCGTCTTGTCGAAATAAGAACTTGAAGCTGTTGATATATCTCATCTGAATCCAATTCTTTGATGATTGAAGGAGGCTTCGAGCATGCACTTGCCAATTGGGACTAACAGTAGAAGAAGGATCAAATCAATGCATCAATCAAATCAAACTAGACCCAAAACGGGCTTTTCGGGTTGGGTCGAGGTAAAAAAAAAAAGGGGTCTGGGCCCAATGGATCTTGTTCCGTGTGACGTAAGAGGTTAAGCAAAGGCCCTCGATCCCAAAACATTGCAGAGCGTTCGGGTCTGGCGACCCACAAATTAATTCTTTTATAGGGTTGCATGGGAAGCTACCTTGATTGAGGGTGCTAATTGGAGATAATATTTAAAGAAACTAAGATTTCAAACACCATTCTCACATTTCACTCACCTACCACATTGCATTCCTAACCTCTGCCGTGAATAAATGTTGAAGACTTCCCGTTTCTGTAAATGAAAGTACGTGGCCAAAGGGAATTTATTTGAAGACTACTCGATGGTTAAAAGAGAGGAACAATCAACCAAGATCAAAGTAATGACGACTTTGAATTAGTAACGTATGGTGAAAAATAGAGGTGATGTGGTCAAATTAAAATGTCATAAATGGCTTAATTACGTGGTTCCAAAGTAGATAGTTGATTAATGACCAAGATATATAATAAATTGGTACATAGACAAGAAAATTAGTGTTTGTTCTAAATGTTCGTAAGTCAAAAAAACATTTTGAACCCATTAAAATGTTCCGTGAAGTTTCCAAAAACTTGGAGAATGACAACTTAGTAAATTTTTTCCCCATCACATATTCGATACGTAAACCTGGACCATTATCAATCTGCACAAATGTTCCGGGATTTAATTTTCTGTACTTATTTTTGCTTTCTTAGGTTAATATTATTTTTTAGGAAAACTTCATTCGGAATTCACCTTTTGCTATATATCTCTATGATTTATGAAGCATAAATTTTTTACTTTCTTCTTTCCCTTTATCAATCTTCGACCTCCTAACAAAAGATATGCCTGATATGCCTGCATGAAGCACGAGTCATATATTACTTGATGACAGGTCCAACTCAAAATATAATGTGTAAAGATGATTTATAAAAAAAGATTGATAACACGAAGAACTTCAAATTGGTACACTTATGATAAATTTATCTCAAATTATTATTTTTTGCAACCAAAAACTCCAAATTAATATATTTGCGACAAATTCATCCAATCTTAATTTTGGTTAAATTGGATTAATATTGCGAAAAACCACAAAATTAGTATCCTATGACAAATGGAAGGTAAAACTCAAAATTGGTAATTACATCAACTATCACGTGTCATTTAATTCAACAATTTAATAGTAAAAGTAACATAAACTAATGAAAGGTAAATTTATCATAGGTATATTAATTTGAGATTTTTTTGTGGTATTAATCCTTACAAAAAAAAAAAGTGAATTGCAAAATGATAAACAGATAAAAATCCAAATGAATCGTTTCATGATTATAATCAAGTTAAGAAAAGAGTTTGAAAAAGCATCGGCGCGCTTGCTTTCCACTATTATCTAAAATAAAAAGGGACTTCCCATAATTTAGATGCAGTAGTTGTTCTCATTGCCACATTGGTATTATTATTATTATAATTGTTGTTGTTGTTGTTGTTATTATTATTATTATTATCAAGTAGTCGTGGGAGTAGTTAGTGGTCGTTGGTGGTGTGAAGATGAAAATTGTTCGTAAAGCTAGGCACGGAGGGATGGCGATGACGGGAGCAGACCAAGACCGCAGCAAGACGACAACGGATCAAATCGACCGCCACCGAGATCCGACCGTGGGCCAATATCTTTTGGCTCCTGCAACCGGTGACTTCGCTCATTTTCTCCCCCCCAATAATGCTCTCCGTCGACTAAAATACCGATCCAATCAGCGCATAATTTGAGAACAAGAAAAGATTAAAATATCTTGGGGACCTATAACAAAGGGAAGTGGGTGTCGTCCCATCATCTTCCTCCTCGACCGGACTTCAGCCAACCAGAACAACACCATCGTCCATGGAGGCCAACGCATCAGGAACCGCAGGAAAACCCATCAAGTGCAGAGGTTCGCACTCTTCACGCACATGTTTCCTTCTCCTTCTTTTTTCCCTCTCTCTACTTCCGATTATGGTACTGGTGATGTGCTGGAATAATTGAAATCTTGTCCTGGGGGAAAAAAAAACGAGCAGCTGCAGTGTGCAGAAGAGCAGGAGAGCCGCTGGTGATGGAGGAGATACAGGTGGAGCCGCCGAAGGCGTGGGAGGTTCGCATCAAGATCGTCTGCACCTCCATCTGCCACACCGACGTCACGTTCTGGAAGATGGACTCCGTAATGCGCACCATCTTTTGTTGGAAACTGTGTTTCTGTTTGATTAGAAGGTATTAACAAGATATGAACTTCAAGATGATGATGGTACAACGTGCTGCATTATTTTGTTCAGGGTCCATTCGCCCTTTTCCCGAGGATCTTGGGTCATGAAGCCGTCGGGTACGTATTTGTTCCCTTCTTTGCGTCAACCCTACGCGTTTTCACCGGCCGTTTGCACCTTGTTAACTCGATCAGAATCATAGAAACGTTGCCTTCCTTTTCCCCTCTGTTTTAGCACTTGACTGTCGCTTTTTCTCTTTTTCCATGGGGGAGGGAGGGAGAGAAAGAGAGTAAACTCTTGAGTTCATTAGTTAGATGATATGGGGACATGTCTTAGCTGGTCACATGGGTTAATCACAAGAAATCGTTAACGTAAGTTATAATTAAATTCGGGATGCGTTCGAAAGTTGCTGTAGACAGCACATATCGCGAATTTGATACGAAGTGGATAGATATCCTTTAATTTTTCCCTAAACGGGTGTGCCAAATTAATATCTTTTACTTATTCTTGTCCAAGCGGCAAAATGATACTTCGATCGATCATTAAAATTAGTGGGAAAAAAGAGCAAGGGTATAGCCAACATTTTAGCAAACCGGATCGAAATCAACCAGGTTTCTTGGAAACGAAGGTGGGGCGAAAGATGAAGGCGGCTCAGTTCATGTGATGTACATGACGAATTTGAGTGCTGAAAACATTTGATTTTGAAGGGTGGTGGAGAGCGTGGGGGAGGAGGTGGAGGAGGTGAAGGCAGGGGACACGGTGTTGCCTTTGTTCTGGTCCAACTGCGAGAAGTGCAGAGATTGCGAGTCCTCCAGAGGCAACAACTGCTCCGTTTTCGCGAACCGGCCTCCCAGTCCAGGAATGCCGAGGGACGGAACCACCAGGTCTTCTTTCTCCTCTTCTCTCGCACCCTCTCTTCTCCCGTTTCGATTCCCGTTTTCTTCTCGTTCTTCCTTCTCCTCTCCGTCCCGCCCGACCCGGGTTTCGTGCGGGCGGACGTGGCGGCCTATGTATCACTAAAGAAAGTGGTGGACCAGCAGGTTCAGTGCGGCCAAGGATGGGGAGGCCATACATCACTTCTTGGGAGTGTCCAGCTTCTGCGAGTACACGGTGGTGGACGTGGTCCACGTTGTCAAGATCAGCTCCCCCATCCCCGTCGACAGAGCCTGCCTCCTCGGCTGTGGTGTCTCCACCGGTGAGTTCTTCCTCGCGGTGCTTGTTTGATGTGGCCGTATAATGTCCCGAGTTCGGAATGAACGAATTGATCGCCGTGGAATTACCGATTTGCAGGAGTTGGAGGTGCATGGAAGGTGGCCGACATAGAGCGAGGCTCCTCCGTCGTCATCTTTGGTCTCGGAGTGGTCGGACTTGCGGTAATCTCTCATTTCCTTGTCATCCATCGTCCATATTTCCATGCGCCCTAAGTTATGTGACTCATGACCTAAGTTGACACTTCACGATATGATCATGGAGATCGACGAGGATGATGCGTCCTTTTTCTCCCTTGTCCATTTCCATGCGTCCTAGGTTATGTGGCTCAAGACCTAAGTCAATACCTCATGCCATGATTATGGAGATTGATGATGATATTGCGTCCTTTTTTATATGGCTCAAGACCTAATTCGATACTTCATGTCATGATCATGGAGATTGTGATGATATTGCATCCTTTGTGTCCCTTGTCCATTTCCAAGCGCCCTATAAGTCAGACGGGTCAATTCCAAAGCCAATAATTCATGCCGTGATCATGGGGATTGACAATGACATTGGGTCCCTTTTGTCCCTTTTCCATTTCCATGCGCCCTGAGTTACATGGTTCAAGAACTAAGTTGAAACTTCATGTCATGATCATGGAGACGAAAATATTGCGTATAGAGTAACCAGTATTTTCCTAAATTCAGGCATTGCGTGCATATATTTTCCTTCTCAATCCATATATAATAACCAATAACAGTTTGCCACAGCTAGCATTTTTGCTCGTGATAGAGGCAACATTTCTTTCGTTCTTTCTATTTTATTTTGTGAATCTCAATTGAGTTTATCGAAAGAACATGCCAAGTGCCATATCTCACGGATTCTTGAACATTGTAGGTAGCAGAAGGCGCGAGGCTGAGAGAAGCTTCGAAGATCGTTGGAGTGGACTTGAATCCTGACAAGTTCGAAATAGGTCAAGCTTTTTGATAGTGCTTCTCTTTTTTATTAGTGATACCTAGAGATTTATCTATAAAGGGTAAAATAGTTCCAGTTATGTGAGGCTTCATCTACTCTCTCGACGCATTAATTTAGGAAAATTGAACATACCCAATTGATATTTTTTGGGGGGGTTAACGGCAGGAAAGAAGTTCGGGGTCACCGATTTCGTCAACCCCAAGGCTTGTGGAGAGAGGCCAGTCAGTGAGGTTGGTGCCAATTTTTGGAGCCCTTCATTGTTCTTATACATAGGGAGAATGAACATGAACGAGATCGATGTGCTTGAAATTCTAATGCTCGCCGTGATCAGGTGATTAAAGAAATAACGGATGGGGGTGCAGATTACAGCTTTGAATGCGTCGGATTGGCTTCAGCAATGGCGGATGCCTTCAATAGCAGCCGAGAGGTTCTTCTTCTTCTCTCATTTTCTCTCTTTCTAAGATCCCAAAATATAATTGGATAGGCTCATTTTATGGATGGCTTATTGAATAGAATCCGATTTAGAAAGAGTATGAAAACCATATTCAATATAGGAATAATAACATAAATAATCCATAAATTTTAGTTTAATGTGCAATATAATTCATGAATTTTAATTCAATGTGCAATGAGATCCCTGAACATATAAAAGTCCAGGGACCACATTGAGAACATTATAGCTACAGTGTTGTGCATTGATTTTGTAAAAAACGTGCAAGGAATGCGATGCTTGAGTGGCTAATGAATTGTGGTTTACGGAGGCGAGCAGGGCGGAGGGAAGACGGTGATCCTCGGGGTGGAGTCGCGCGGAGAGCCGCTAAGCCTCGGCTCGTACGAGATCCTGAGAGGCAGGACGGTGGTGGGCTCCTACTTCGGCGGCCTGAAACCCAAGTCCGACGTCCCTCTCCTCGCTCAGAAGTACCTGGATCAGGTTTCATCCCTCGTTTTCAATCGCGTCGTCGTGACGTTCTTTCGTAACGCTCGATCCGTTTGGTTTTTCACCCCGTTTTTTTTCGGATGCCTGCCGAGATATCTCACCAGAGCCACGACGGCATTGGCTGTTTTCTGAAGCAGGAGCTCAACCTGGACGACTTCATAACGCAGGAGGTGAGCTTCCAGGACATCAACACGGCTTTCGATCTGCTGCTCCAAGGAAAGAGCCTCCGCTGCATCATATGGATGGACAGATAGTTTTGCCACTTTCCTTCGTTACCGCGATGTCGAATGTTATCGTTTCGACACATGACACAAATGTCGATTCGTGCATCCGATTTCGATTCGTGTTGCCATATTCACACCTCGCGTAATGGTCGACGCATCAACGATCAAATAATAGGAATGGTCCGGTTCGGTTGCTTACCCAAAATTTACCAAATTGCCTCGTATTTCTGGGAAAAAAGAAGAAGTCGTGCACACAAAAATCTTATCCGCCGGCGTTGTTTGGAGTTGCCGGTTCTGTTCTCGCCTCGCTTGTTGGTCGACTATACCACATATCTGTAACACGTCGATAAGTCGGCCAAGAGATAATTGATGGATTGGTTTCAAGATTCAAAATAAGAGAGGTTTTTTCTTCGCCAGAAAACGAGGGAAAATTGGGTCAGAGTGGTAGTACGAGGACAATGCGATTGATCAAATACATTATGTCAATCATGCAATCGATGAGTAAAACAAAGGATTAATATTATCAAAAACCTCAACATGATACATTTGCATTCAAACCATTAAGCCTGTAACAAATTTACATTAAATTATAGATTTGAGCCATATTTATCCCAAATTATGTTAATCTGAAATTTGTTGGGGGTAAATGTGGCATGAATATATTGATTTAAGATTTTTTGTAACATAAAAATTAGCTCATGATAAATAGAACACAAGTGCACTAGTTTGAGGTGAACAGAACACAAGTGTATCAAATCGGAGGTTTTTATGATACAAAAATTATTTTGAGGTATGTGCTTTAAGTGTATTAATTTAGGATTTTTTACTCTTTTTTTGGGGGATATTTTACCCTATAAAGGAGTTACGGAAACAACAGAAATGGGCCAAGTTGGGCCGATCTCTTCTTCCGCGATGCGCCCGTCCAGTCGATTCTAGCGACCGCTAGCTTCCTCTACCCTCATCGCCGCACGGGTCATAGGGAGTCCCGATCTCGGGCGAATCAGGAACCGCCGCGTGGCGGTCCGCCATTGGTCGGTAGGGTCAGCCCTCTCGAACCTTTTGACCACCCGTGGTGGGTAGCACAGACAAAACTGTGCACCTGGAGGCCCTCCCAAACCTAACCCCTCTCCTCGAAGCCCCCATTGGTTCACTCCTTCTGGCGATTCACTGTTTCTTCTACATTTTTGGGGGCCGCCTCTCTGAGAACACATCATCTCTCTCTCTCTCTCTCCTCCAATGGCGGAAGCTCAGGGCGAGAAAGCCTCAACCTTAGCTGAGGTAACTCCTCAATCTAAAGCGTGGATCTTGCTTGACTTCTGAGGCTAGAATTCTGGCTCTTCTGTTTGGCTCTGTGATCGATCTGATCGAACTGGAATGCGAGAGACGTGATGATTGGCGAAAAGTATCGAACTCGTGCCTCCTGAGGTCCGGTCCCGATATGGGTTTCGGCTGTCTCGATCGGATGGGATGAAATTTCGAATTTTTATTTGGTGGGTTTGCTAGATTTGCTCCGTATCATTCGAGGGTAGGACATTGGGCTGGAGAAATTGTCGTTATCGCTTAGCTTGGGGGAAGGACCCGATATTCTTCGAGGCCCTCCGTGGCTGTTATGAGAATGCGTTTTTCGATTGTCGATCATTGTGGGTTTTACGCGTTTGGAGTGTGCTTGCTTGCTCAGTTAGCGAAGCATTCTAGGATTTAAGCAGTTTTGTTAGTCTCCTGATTAGTTTAGGTGCTAAATTGTGTGGACCTGCCGTGTCCCTGAATATGGACTTCATGAACTGCACGTTGTAGGATCCTAAGAATTGCAACGAAGGATTTTGTAAAACAAATATGATTTATGGAATTCAATAAGTATGCCTTGCAGTCGAGTTTACAATCTTGAAACATATTTCTACCAAGACTAAACTGGATTCAATTTATATGAGACTCTAGTCTTACTGATCCTAAGGAGATCATTGTATTATCAAGATCATAGCTCAATAATATCCTAGGCAATTCTGAAGATCTTTATCTTTTGTGATAGTACCGAGAGATTCTGGAATCTTAGTTGGCATTTTGGCGACAAATAGTTCCTTGTAGATATAGCTAGACCAGATGGTTTTCTCCGACTGTTAACTATTACCAGCTAGATTAGTTGGTTTTCTCCAACTGTTTCTTTAGCTTACAAATTAGATATTGTTTGCAGCAATATTTATTGGAGAAAGTAGAGAAGCTGGATGTGGCTGCAAAACCTGATAATGTGCCCGAACCTGAAAAACCAGTGAGTGCTGCTTCTGAAGAAGCTGTCAGTGAGAAAGCTGAGGGGAAGGACGATTCTGCTGCTGGTGCTGAAACTTCAGTTACTGAAGAAACCAGCAGTGCCACTGTTCCTGATGCTTCTGCAGACAAAACTGAAGAGGTTTCTGCAGTGGCTAGTGCTGAAACTGCTCCTGCTGCTGAGGAAAGCAACGAAGCAGCTGAAGAAGAAAATTCAAGCAATGAGGAGGCCACTGAAGAAGCGCCAGAGATAAAGGTGAGCTCTCCATCATATGTTACTTTATTTGCTGGTGAGCATGTGGCATGGGGTCAGACTATCTTATTGATCTCTCTTTTATTTTTCCAGATTGAGACTGCACCTGCAGATTTCCGTTTCCCAACCACAAATCAAACAAGACATTGCTTTACCCGATACGTTGAGTATCATCGGTATGGGAGACTTGCTGGGGTTCTCACATTTGTTTTGTTTTTTTTTTTTTTTTCCTCATATCCAGTTTCTCTGGTCTATTTTATTTTGAAAATTTCAGCTGCATTGCTGCCAAAGGTGAGGATGCTCAAGAGTGTCAAAAGTTCGCCAAGTATTATCGATCTCTTTGCCCTGGTGAATGGGTATGTATTTTAATGCCTTTGCTCAGCACAAATTCTTTTCCCTGTAATTATGTGTTCCCTACTTATGTAATATTAGAGTTTTGACTGTCTCGTATCCAATTTCAAAGTAGTAATGCATCCCCATTTGTCACTTTTGGTTCTTTATCTCCTGCTTTCACTTAAAACCAATGTTTTCAAAGCTGTATTAGCAACCAGATTGGATTGCTCACTGGTGTGCAGTTCAAGTATTTCGACCAGTTGAATCCTATTTGAGTTTAATTGACTTGTTATTATATTTTTAAAGTAATAAACATGGATGACATATTAGAAACTTAGCCGAGATGGCAAGAGCTTGCCTGAAGGGCACGTGAGGTAGATGTTGGGGTCTTTCTGCCTAAGCTTCACTACTAGAGATGGTAATGATAGTTTTGCATTAAATTACTTGTTTGCTCATTTTATAAGAACTGCTTTCAGCTCTGATGGATAAGGATGCGGGCAATGGTCCACCAGAGCAAGGGCTTGAACCTCTGTACTGCTAGTGAGGAAAATTAATTTTTTAGGCCAATCAAAACGAAACCTTATGCTGGTTCAACAGGTTTAAACCGGATTTTAACCCAGTTCTTTACCAGTATTGATCTCCATAGGATGCTGACTGGACTGGTGTTGACTGGTATTTGTTGAACTGGCCAGGCTGATACCATTGTGAAAAAGATTGCTTTGAACATGCAGGGATCATTTTGTTAGATAGGGAAAGTAGATTTCACTTTCATCAGAAGCCAGGCCTGCAATATGCTGATTTAGTCTTGGTTTGAGTTTTGAGCATCTTAAAGACAGCTTTGAGCCCAAAAGTTTTTTAAAGATTTTTTATCAAATACTGAAACTTTTATCCAAGATCTTTGGGTGCTCAAAACTGCTTTGGAAATCATTCCCAAATGCACCCTCGATCTGCACTCGAGTACAGTGTCAGTAGACACTGCCTTTGGCAACTGAAAGGCTGTTTTCACCTGCCTATCTATTGGTGGGAGGTTTGAGTTGTCTTTGCAGTAGTTGAGTTAAAAAATTTCAATGTGTCCTGTGTGACAGGTAGGAGCCTATGGGGAAACTGGATGATTTTCTGTTAGAATGGCTGTGTTTTGCTCAGGTGGCATGTGGGGAAAATTTAAAAGAAAAGGAATTAAGTGTTACTTATGTTAATTTGTCCCAATAAAAAATTATCTTAATTGTTAAAACTATGAAAAAATCCTACATGACTTTAATTGTCAATACTGCTTTATATAAAATAAGTCTTTGTCACAGATACATGGTACATAGAACTCATTCTACTGAATACTCACTAAATGTCCACCGGTATGGCACTTAGAAGATCTTTGTTTCATGCCTGAGTCGTTGGTAGACCCATGAGGACTCCTACTCTTTGTGATGCTCAAAGTTGGTTGAGTTGTAGATTAGGTGTCTGATTACTATTCAATTACTTGCAATGCTTGTCTTAAGGAGCTAGTTACTTCTAATGGTGCGATTGACTGCAAGGAAACGGTCATTGTATTTCCTACTGCTGATTTAATTGTTCTATTTTTTGCTTGAGAGCTTACTATCTGTTTTTTGTGGCCTCCAGATTGATAGATGGAATGAGCAAAGGGAGAATGGCACCTTTCCTGGCCCTCTGTAGATGGGCCACGCTCAGAAATTTGCCAACATTATTAAAGTCCATGGCCTCTGTTGTTCTCTCCTAGTTTTCTGCAAGACCACGGCAGATTTGTTGAGCGAGATGAACTCTCGAGTTAAAAAAATGAGTTAATAAATTTTCATGTCTGTTGCAACCGGTCCAAAGTCTAACAAAGAATTTTGTTAATCATAAGGAACTACTGCTTATCACCACCAAAGGATGAGCTTGTTAGTTTAAGATGTACGGTTGCCTGTCGTGCGACAATTCAATTTAAAGAATTGAGAGATAAAATGATTTGCTGTTACATCAGTTGAATAAAGAGATACTGGTGAGTTACCAAATCAGTCGGTGGCATGCTGCTGTCGTGCAAGTTATATCTTCCTTTGTAGTGTCGCTGATTTGGCTGACTGTTCTCTAAATCTGGAATTACCTGTGTCTGGTGCGAGTTTGTTGATTCAAATTGAAGTCAGTGGCAGTCCCCATAGCATTGACTAGCCGAGGCTTCAGGTCAGGGAGGTTCTCTTTGGCAATGCAAGTTAGTCTTGTTCACTGATGATGCAGTTTAAGATTAGGTAGTTGCTTGCCCGTATGTCGATCCAGATGGCGTCACAAGAATTTCTCATATGAAAACTAGATGGTACTCCTTGCATGAGAGGTGATTTTGTTATTTGATAGCAATGTAGCATCTTCAGAAGTTTGAAGTGATCTCATTACACCAACGCTTCTGTCCAAGTTGGAAGGAATTGGAAAACATCCCAGTTGTAAATATTCTTTTCCCCATGCAAGAACACTAGATGACCTTAGAAGCGGCATAAATTTTGACAAAGGAGAAGGAAAAGATCGTGCGACAAATACTGATTTTAGGCATAAAAGCTTTGCAGCACACGTGAATGGCATATGGTTGAGGATGACCTTGTTTGCGTGCAAAGGAACGCAAAAAGTGGGAATCCTTGAAACCATCTTGCAACTTTGAGGAATGGGAGTCATTAAATGCATACGCTGCTCTATCCCTTGCTAATGTCGGCTTCATGAGAACTCGAATGTCCTCAAGCAAAGAAGATCTCACACGATGTCTGGAAAGTTTAAGAAAGAAAGATTGGATGGAAATATGGCACTCTTTCATTACATCCTAATTTGAAAATCTACACATCCCAAATGTTTCTCGTACATTTGGAAGGAGTAAGTCAACACTGTTTTCCTAAAAAAAAATAACCTACTTACAATCCTAATTAATCAACCAAATCGTCCGTGGTATGCACTCCCTTTTCTTTTTGCTATCTCCCCATCTCCCCTCACCCAGCAAAATGTTTTCCGTGATATGTACATCCGATGAAGTGCCCCAGTGACATATCCTAAACTCAATATACATGCTCCGCGTCCCTCCTATTGAGGCACCAATATCATTAGGCTTGAAATACGGCAACCAATGATACGTGCCACCGTGAAAGGGAACTATTCTTGCATGCCTTTCTTCTGCAACTTATGTTGTTAGCTGATTTGCGAGGTATTCAAGCTTGGTGATTCCCTGACATAAACAATCGGGCAAAGGGTTAACGTAAAAAGGTTCTTCTGACCGAAACCTGTCCGTGCCCTTTGTTCCAGCAATCGGCCCCTTCCTCTTCCTCGGAGACCCTTGCCTGAAACATGCAGAAAATACCATGTCTAATTCTACCCCAAATTTAGCAGATGAGAAGAAATCCATTACAGCAAAGTCTCAGAACTAGTGATGGTTCATGCTAAAAAACTAACAAATCGATCTCTTAACATTTGTGAGTCCATAAAATCAATAATCATTCTCTAATATTTGCAAGTCCATGAAATCAATAAAACATCTTCCATTCATAATCGCTAGCAACCAGCCCCAACAGAGGTTGATTATGAGTAGTGAGTGGCATTAAGTTCATTTAGAAAAACAAATTGACTCTATTAAAAGCCTAAAATCAATCTTTTGCAGTAAAAGCAACAAAAATATATAAAAAATCAATCTACAATAATCAGGCAAGACACCTGCATACAAATAGGGATGAAGCATACGTTACGTGAATATTGTATGCAAATTCTTAGTCATCTTTAGGGGAGATCATGTATGGGATGAAGACAAGAACCTCTAGAAAAGATTTTGATACTCCACATGCCAACTTTTCAGAAGGAAACTCTTCTAAGAATTTATGTATTGACTCGATCTTGCATCTTAAATTCAATGTCAAAAGCCTAACAAGTAACAATACAAAAGCATTTGTTGAAAAGAATCCAAGCTCACCTTCTCTTATGCAATTCAATTATTCGGTTTGATAACTTTTTCCCTTCCTTCCAGGTTCTGATGTCAATTTTATCAAAGATACGAACAAGAGTTTTCCTGATGCACAAAAAAAATGAGTCAGAAAACCCCACACTAAAATGCACTTTAATCAATTACTCAAGTCAAATATCAGAATAAAAAAGTGATTAGAGAACAAGCTAACTTGCCTATCAGGAGAAATCGTCTTCTTATGTCCGAGAAAGCGACGATGACCTTCAACTGCCCTTGCCATATTCCCAGAGTATGATGGAATAAAAACATCACTCTCAACTGAAACAATATAATCAAGAGCAGCCATTTGAGAAGCATGATTTGTAAAAGGCTGAAGTTCCTCCACTGAAGCCAAAAATTCCTGCATTGTCATCAAGAAAGGTATGTCATTTAAGCAGCAATAAAAGTATCAGTACAAAACAATTAGACAAGATATGGCATTGAGTTAATCACATGAAACCATCATACACTAACAACTACATGCCATAGCACAGCTAAACAATTGTTGCCTGTAGACTATTCGAGCTTTTGGCATGCCCACTGGTGTTTTCTAATTCCTGACTTTTTGGGTGATCAAAGCCATAACTGATTGAAAAACCATACTAAAACTTTGAGGGAACCGTCAAGTAATGTTGGAAAACCCAATCCTACAAAGAGCAGAAATAAAACAAAGACAGTGCAGTTGCCATGAAAACCAAAATCAGCTTAGGGCCTGTATGGTAATCGGCCAAAATAGTAACTATTTTTATTCTTTTGTTCCCCACTAGATGAAGAAGAAGACAAAGAAGAAGAGAACGAAAAAGAGAGAAGGAAAAAAAAGAGAAAAGTGTAATAAAATTATTTAAAAATTTAAAAAAATTCTAAGTCACAAAAAAATTTGAGGATTGTACCAAACGCATTCTTATTCCAGGAAAAGAAATTTTGTGCAATTATCAAACGTCTTTCAATGCTCAAAAACTCGTCTAGGGAATAGAATTAAAAAAAAAATCATTTATGATCAAAAATCATTTCCATGAACAAAATGGTTACCAAACACACTCTAGTGTAATTCTTGCCACACCTATATAAAGTAATGAGCATAAGTTTGAACTCCAATGCCAGGAGAACTAACACTACCTTTTTTGATGAAATTCTTTCAATATATCATACATATGATCAAGTTCCCAACTAATGATCAGTGGTTTATATGGAGTGTGCAAGCAATCAGAGTTGAGATTTTGAAGTGTCTGTACAGTTAGATATAGATTACACTGCTTCTGGTCCATACTAATACTACAAATGCGCTCATCACCATGCTCTAGTTTTCAACTGGTTCATTTTGAACTTCTTCAAGAAATTGCAAAATGTACTATTCTCAAAGTAGACCAGAAGTGGTGTTTTATTGGAGAAGCAATATTCTCTCTTCTGTAACAACCACATTAAAGAGAGAATATTGAGTCAACTAAAAGGAAGAAAAAGCAGAGGCATCAAATTGCTAAGCTAGGTGATTACCTTTCTCCATAACTTGGGATAGCGAGCTCTCAGACCAGCCATACGAGAATCACCTCCATATATCTCTCCAGCAGCTATATATATAGGTGTGTTTGATGGATATCCCAGAGCAGCAAGAAAAATACCAACCTCCTTTGGAGTAAGCGGGCAATATCCCTTGGATCTTTGCTCCATGGGATCAATCTCCTTCACTTTCCAGTGCGAAGTATTCTCTCTGTTAATTGTCATAACCATTAGCATTCGAAAGTAAGGATAAAGACAATGAGACATTGGAAGAAGAGTCGCTGGATGAGGAAGGGTCAAACTTTAGAATATGATTTCAGACCTGATCAACTTGAGCTCATCTGCTTCAGATTCAGATAAGTCATGCGTGCATCCGCTAAACGCAAGCATGTCCTTCTCATAACGTAAATGAAGAGCAATGTAAGGACCATGAGCTCTCATCCGATCAACCAACATCTGGGGGAGTAAAAGCATTCATAATCGTCATTAGAGACATAAGGGTGTAGCAGTTCTGGAAACAATATCAGCAGGCAGATGCATTTCTTACTTTACCCATTGCTTCAATTTTAGGGGCAAAACGAAGGGCACCATAACAAGCACGGCAACGCAGCTTTTGAATGTCGGGTGGTAGATTGTTATTTGCCAGACGAGAATCAGATTTGGCCGCTCGAATAACCTATTAAAGTTGTGAGGAATAAGAGCCTTTGAACTAACTAATTTATCTGGACTAACAAAGAAAATTGGAATGATCTTAATTGAAAACATGTAGAAAGAAAAATGCAATGATCTTTATGCAAAACATACTTTGTGCTCGTCCCACATGCTAGCTATCTCATTCTGGTAATAATCCATACCAGACCAGCTTTTGAAATACTTGACTGCCTTTGCCACTGTCGCTAGTTCTTCAGGGAGCTTTCTTATAATTCTTATGTCATTAGCCAGTGCATTTATGAAATGATCTTCATCAAAAACATCAGAAAAGTTGCTGCAATTAACATAAAACAAACTTAGGAATATCTCTTTTGCTGTCTGAACAGTTTAAATGTTACTTCTGAAGGAAAAGAGTGAGAATCTTTTTCAGATAAAGAAAATTACCTTGTATCCTGCCAAAATGACCTTTTATCAAGTTCCGGAATCACTAGAGTGGCATTAATTATACGGGCCACAGCAACCATGTCACATATCTGCATTCCATGAATATGAGCTACTCTTTAGATAAAAGGTCATCTGTTTAGATAAAGGGTCATGAACCAAGTGTCATCACAATCCATTCTTGGAACATTTTGGCTGATTAAAAGACCACGTTGCCAGATTAACAATTCAGTTTTTCACAATTCCAGTCAAGTAGATCTACAACCTGTGGTGTATGCAATGTTTCTCAGAATAACGACGAATAGTTGATGCAGTAAGACTCCTAAAAAAAAAAATCTGATGTAACAGATCAGAAGGCACTCAATTGAAATCTTTAGCAACTCCAATCAATTAGACCTATAAGCTGCGGTGTATGCAATGCTTCTACACTAAGAATAACAAGGAGGGGTAAGACTCCTAAAAGAAGAAGATATAAATCTGATTTAATAGATCAAAAGGCACAAAAGAACTTGAACTTCATGTCACTGTCACCAAAACACAAGCCAATGAATAAGGTAAAATGACGAAGTTCCAATAACTAAGAAGATTGGTAGTTATAAAACTTTTAAAGTTGCCTCCACAGCCATCGATGCACGTAGATTGAGGGGGAAAATCATTCTGTACATGAAGGGTAGTAGATAACTAGCTGTAGGAAATGGAGTAATTCCCGCTTTTTCTCATGAGATATGGTGACAGATCTCAAGTTTAGCATCAACAGACATTGCCAGACATCACATTCACTCGCACATATTATCTGCTTTTCATAATTCACCAAAGATAATTACAGCTTCAGTTTACATAAATTAAAAGAAGATAAGCAAGGGAAGGATAAGACATACCCCAGCTCGCATCTGGTTAAGTCCACCATTCGTACTAACCAGAAGATAACCTTGCGAACCTCGAGGAGCTAACAAGACAAAAATAGGAAATTAATTGTGTTGGCAATGTGCATTACCACAACGAAAAATTACTAAAGAAGACCAACTCACGTGTATAGTCTAGACCGGGTTCTGTACACGGCACAAAATCACGATTCGAGGGAGGTTTCCAAAGCTTGACAGAATGCAAACTCCCATTCGCGCCATCTAACTGTCAAGTCTAAGGGAGTGAATAATGAAAGGCACATGACTGCTTTGCATCATTGCTGATCTAAAGTTGTCAAACCGAACAACTAGATAGAAATTTTAAATTTTTAAATCGTCAACTCAATACAATCAAAATTAAGTTATAAGCTCGTTAATGCTCGAATCTTTCCTACACCATAAATATCAACCCATTTCTATATATATGCTCCGACAAGCGAATTTGATCAATGGGAAGGGAAAGAACCTTGGCAGAAGAAGCCGGAGGTTTCGAAAAATGGGGCGGCGCGAGCTCTCGCGTCCAGCTCTGCCCGGTGCCCTGCCTCTGATATTTAAGCTCATACTGCTGAAAGTTTCGGGTGAAAAAAAAAAAAAAAAAAAAAAGGGTGAGATCAGCAGCAAAATTAGACATTGCCATCCCGAGATGACACCTTCATAACAGTCAACCTCAAATTTAAAAAGAGCTACCAAAACCCAGAACGGAACTTTCCCAATCAAGTCGATCGACATCATAATCTCAACAATCGCGCAAACCTAATACCAACCCCAGTCAACATCCTTAAAATAAACAACCGAACGCAAAAGATTTTTTTTTTCTTCTTTTTTTCCCTTAGGGGAGGAAGCAATTCATAGAATTGAAGGCTAATCGACTAGAAACTACCCGTACGAAATCCTCATCGAGCTCGGAAAACCGGCGGGCCGAGCTGCGGCGAACGGAAGGGACAGAGAATCGCGCGGGCGGGGACATTACCGCGGGGAGCTTGCGGGGGTCGGCGATCCTGGGGAGGCCGGAGAAACGGGAGGCGCGGAGGTGGACGGAGAGGAGGGCGAGGAGGGCGATCGCGCAGATGGCGGCGGTCAGCAGGCGGCGGAGCGCCACCAGCGCCCTCCACCTCAGCTTCTGCATCCCCGCCTCCCTCCCTTGTAGCAGCTCGAGAAAGAGACCGGAGGGAGGGAAGCTGTGGAGAGGTCCGAGGTGCGGGCGATGATTAACTCGCCATTGCTGTGGAGCTACTGACTACTGAGAGAGGAGAGGGAGAGAGATTGGCTGTGGGAGTGAGTGACGAGCGTGGTGGAAGGCTGAGGCAGACTCGACATTTTGCAAATTGGGCAATTTGGAAAAGATCAAATTGATCCATGTGTAATACCTAATCCAATGGAGGACCCATGACATACTGTTATAATCCGTGGATGGGCTTAAAAAGTCAAATTCATATGCTTGACCTTTTATTCGAGACCCAGTAAATGACACGTACAGTTACTGAACTTTAGCTTATTGTAAAATGTGGTGTCCAAATTCTAAATTTGTTTGACTTGATTTTTAAACTTTAATCCAATATATAATATTGTTTATGAACTTTTAATTTATTTAATATGGTCCATAGATTTTTTGTACACATTCAATCTATTATTATGATTGTATGAAAATATTCGACGTTGTATCTGAACTTAAATTAATGGAATGAGAGAATTAAATGTTTTCATATAGTTTATGAACTAAATAAAAGATGTATTAAAAGTTCATAAACCATATTGAATAAAGTAAAAATTTATGGACAATATTTTATATTGGATTAAAGTCTAAGGACTGCACTGAATTTTAAGATTATGGTGGGTAGTATTGAGTTGGGCTTTATTGTTAATTTTTAGCCAAGTATTAACACATAATGTAAAATTGACTATTGAAGATTTGATGTGCTTTTTACTGATGCAACGAAAATATGCCCAAAATAACTTAGACTAATCAACTCGACTAAGTTCTAATCCAATAATCTCATCTTATATATAAGCGCATATATATACACACAAATATAAGTGAGTCTAGTCCACTAATCATATAAAATAAAGGATTAAAATATGTTTTAAGATAAGATAATTTATTGTTTATTATATAAATCTGGCTTTTTTGTTAATTTAGAATTTTCACATACCTAATTAGAGTCATTGTAAGACATTCTCTAAGTTTACAAAGCATTATTACAGACATGAACACTGTTTCATCATATCATCATAGGTTGAAAATTTTTTATAATTCCCACATAATGATTTATTATGCTTGAGATGAAAGCATCATATGATAACTTTTAATTCATAAGATGAGGATGTTTTGTAACGATCCGGTGAATTATGATAAAAGCAAAAAAAAATCATTGTACTTCGAGTTTTGTTACCATATAACGGTTCGACAATTATTAGATTAAGATATGTGCTGCGCCTTTTGATTGTAATAGTATACCACCACTGTATGATGGGAAAATCCCATTTTGGTGTGATGAAATAGGATTCCTTACTCGTAAAGGCATGTCTCACTACTTTTAAGACAAATTGAATTGCGCATGTTCTCTTCCGTCCTTTTACTCAACTTTTTCTGGTTGGAGGAGAGGCGGTGATTTATCGCACCACTTTTTTGCCATCAGTGCTTTGTTTTCTGTTTTTTTTGGGTAAACAGCCCATTTGGTAGAAAATTCAAGAAACTGTCAGCACGAAATGGGGAAGTCGCCATCACCGACACGTTTATTTTTGAGGTTTCGTTCGCTAACCCATATTATTTCTCGGTGCTGGGTGCATTTGGGAGAGCTTTTGTCCAAAACCTTCCCATAAACGTGGAGGATTTTAACGTCAAGGTTTTCAATAAATGCAAGAAGTGTTTAGTTAAAACTATAGATTTTCCGTAAAGCTAAATAATAATAAAAAGGACAAAATGGAGAATGGAGAGGGTCGAAGCTTTGTGGAAGCAAACTTGACGGAATCAACCGGAGCCGACAAGAATTGAATTGATGAAGAGGCTAGGCAAGGCGACGCCAAAGTCCCGTAATTTCAGGCAAGACAATGTCGAGGAGGATCGTGTGATCTTGACGGCTAGGTCTCAGTGACGTCCTACCCCTCCAGAACTTGCCCAAAAGACTTGCGGCCATCGACCCTTGAACCTCGGTAATACTCATCATCCCTTGATGACCATTAACTCTAGGCTCATGTCAACTAGAATTTGGAGTCACAATGGGCGCATTTAGTTAAGAGAGAGACGATGAACGGTAGAGTGAGGACAAGATAAGAAGACAAATTTATTAGTGAGGACAAAGTCGGTAACATTAACTCTAGGCTCATGTCACCCGGAATTTGGAGTCACAATGGGCGCATTTAGTTAGGAGAGAGACGATGAACGGTAGAACGGTAAAGTAAGTGCAAGACAAGAAGACAAATTTATTAGTGAGGACAAAGTTGGATGAAAATAAAATTCATGACCCCTTGAATAGTATTTTGTAAATGCTGGGATACAAATAGTAGGTGGGAGTTGGTTGAATTATTGAACTTTATATTTGCTATCTTTGCCTTAAAGATATTTGGATTATGTCACCATATACCTCACTTGTCATAAGAGCTTTTAAACGCCCAAAGTCCTGTAGAGAAGTTGAACCAAACATACCCAAGTATTTTCGAACCTAGATACGTGATTTTTTATGCATGAAGTGCACCTTTTGAGGTCCATGCTCATAGATTGAATTTTATTGGGCCTCAAGGTCCATTAATTTTACATGTACAAAAGGAGTAAATATTGTAAATACCTTGATTTTTCAATGAAATTTTACTAAAAATAAATAAATAAAATTTATATAGAAACTTACAATTCAATTAAAAAAAGTGAGAAGTATGAAAATGGAATAAATTACTTTGATTTTACTCGATTATCGTCTAGATTAATAAATTTATCTTGATTTTTTTGAGTTAAATAAGGAGACGAAAAAGTAATGTTATATTATTAAATTAATTTTGTAAAGCTTCCTATTTGTGAAGGCCACTGCTACTATAATCGCATCTAACATGATTTTACTTTGGATAAAAAGCATGATAAAAAGGTAAAAATTGGATCTATCGTACAAAAGGAGGCCCTTTTGATAGCAACTTTCGAGGGGGTGGAGCTTTTAGACTATAATGTTCAATTACCTAAAAATAGAATCGAAGGTTCGAAGAAGCCAGTAATATTAAAAAATCCTTCTTCTTTTTTTTTTTTTTTTTGAATTTTCTAATGTATCTATTTATCCGGTTGATGAGTTTAGCCTTTAGACTGCCCTTTTCATAAATAACTTTGTAAACGCTTTATTTGGTTTTCTTCTTACTCAAAAAATAATATCATCTACAACAACGTCTTGAAAAAATTGACATTTTATATTATACATGAGAATAAATACATGAGAAGATAATTTAAGAACATATCCACAGATAATATAATCGATTTTTTTTCCGTCCTAAATTTTGAAGCCTTTACTTAATTAAAAAATGAATGAATTAGAAAATATTTTCAAAAAATTAATCAGATAATGAAAAATATTTTCAAACAATTCATATTTAAACATTCTCGTCGATGATGAAAATATTTTTGTTAATTTTTTTATAAGTGATATAAGCGATTATTTATCAAATAAATATATTTAAAATTATCCACCTTCCACGAAATGAGTTGAGCAAGAAGAGATCATATTTGACTTTTCCTTTACTAAGGACTCCCACTCCATTTAGCCTTCTTTCATCTTCCTTCGGCGGAAAGGAAATACTTTTCACCGCCCTCTTTTTTCTCCTCCCTAAAAAGAGCGCACGTCTCGCCACGAGATGATGATAGCCGATGATGACGGATACTTGGTTCTCAGGCAACCTTTGAACACATCATCATCACCCCAGTTCCTATCCAATTTGTCCCCGAAGACTGCACAGGGAGTACGAAAGCCCACCAGGAAACTGCCGCGAACTGATGCAATCCCCCGAGTTGACGGCTGCCCCAGAAAGTCTCCCTCCCTCCCTCTCTCTCTTTCTCTCCGCACGAGCCACGACCGAGAACGCGAAACATGGAAAGGGATCTATCTACCCACTGAGGACAGCTCGGAGGCTTTGAATGCAATGACCTCGAGAAGTTTCTCGGACGGATCGTGGACGTCTCGTCTCCAGCTTGGCTACGAGCTGCTTCCATCTTGTCGGCCCACGGTTTGTCCCCGTCAGTCGGATATTGTTCTCCATCAAACCAATGTCTTCTGCCGTCCTACCGCATTCTCCTGAGAGATCCTAGCATTTCCTCATTAACAAATGTTTATGGGTTTTTTTGCTAACAACCGCTACTTAATGAAGGCATTGTGATTTGAAGCTTACGTCTCAACAGCACTCTTATGTTATCGGTCAATAAGGCAATATATATGACGGGGGTCTAAAATTACCAAAGAGCACGAAAACCTAACTTTGGGGGAGGGGGATAGATGGAATATGGCAATGCCTAAGCTCAAAGAAGCTAGAGTGACGTGTACGTTGTGAAATTTTATAAATTGTAGCGTGTATTGGGAGAGTAAGAGAAATTTGCAATGCCTAAGCTCAAAGAAGTTAGAGTGACGTAAATGATATGAAATTATAGATTGTAGTTTGTATTGGGAGAGATAAGAGATATTTGCAATACCTAAACTAAAAGGAGTTGAGGTGACACATAAGATATGAAATCTTATAGATTTTAGCGTGTATTGGGGGAAGATAAGAGAGATTTGCAATACCTAAGTTCAAGGGAGCTCGAGCGACCTATACAACATGAAATCTTCATGGATGGTGGCATGTATTTGAGGAAAAGTTATGGTAAGCAGCAAGAGGCTGAGCGGCGGCAACCCTCACTAGCCTCGCCTTGGTCGGATGTTATCTAAATATACATGTCACGCTATAATAATTTAAAATAAACAGATCTTAGACGATTGATAAAATATGAGCGATCTAACTGTTTATGAACCAAAATGATTTAATGTTACGATGTTATTAAAGGAAATTTACTATCTAATAAAATGTAATTATTGATAGTTCACACGGTAAAATTATCATGGCAATCAAAGAGTAAAGAGAATCGAACGATATTATCGATCTTAATCGATTGCAATTTTCTTAAAAAAAATTATGATAGATTTGACAATAGTTTGCCCATAATTACAGGGAAAGCAAATGCTCAATCAGATTGATCAAATCCCTTGAATCCCCGTATCAAACATCTTCTTCCTTATTTAACAAACAAAACTGATAAAACCAGAACCCAGAAAAAATCACCAGAAAGAATTTAACCAGCACAAAGCAATTTGGCAAAGCCCTTCTGCTAATTAAATTCCTTCCTATTAAGCAGCAACAATACAACGTAATTAATTTACAATCAGCAGTGGAAAACCTTGTGCATTTGGTTTTCCCCCCTTTGGTATAACCATCTCTCCTCATTTTTACTCGTGTAGATCTACAAATTTAATCAATTTCTAAGAAGAAAAATTGAAAGAGGAAAAAAAAAAAAATCACGACAAGGCTTCATGCACCGATCGATGAACCGAAAATATTACACGGCCACCCTCTCCCTCAGCGTCGAGGAGTGCTTCAAGCTCGTCAACTCGCCACCTTCCGCTCCATTTTTCTTCCTCCTGGTCGGGATCAGCTTGGACCAAAACCCACCTTTGCTCTTCTCCCCGCCCGCCCTCGTCTTCGGCGGCGGCGCCGCGCAGGCGACGGACCGGCTCTTCTTCAGCCCGTCCCTGCCCCCGAAGAGCATCGACACCGGCCCGGACCTCGCCTCGTGGGCGAACCGGCCGTGGCGGTGGATCGGGCTCGCGCACGAGGACGACTCCTCGGAAGAGGAGGGGTAGGACGACAGGGAGGTGGACGACGACGGCGAGGAGGAGCAGGAGTAGCGCCTTCTGTTCGCGCTGGTCGAGCCGCGTAGGTAACTGCCGCTGGAGAGCTGGGAGAGCCGCTTGCTCAGGCAGAGCGAGCACACGCCGGCCGACTGCCGGTGCTTCGGGTGCTTCCTGCACCGCCAGGCGGCGGAGGATCTGGATGCTTTACCGTTCGCCATCTTCACATTCCCTTCTCCGCCCATTGCCTTAAGACCCTCTTTTCCAGTCGGCGTGCCGCGATATAAAGGGGTGCGGAGGTTGGTGGTTGTCGTTCGCGTTCGCGGGGCTACTTCCATGATAGTTCACGCGAGCTTCTTTGGCGCTTCTTCGAAATTTGCCTTTTTGACGAGTTCCAAAGGGAGGAGGTTTGAAAAGTTGGCCGTGGACTAAACGTGCGGCCGCGATTGGGTCCGGGTCCTGGGGCGGGGCCCGGGGCGACGGGATCGGACGGCTGAGATGGGGTCGCGGGGGGAAAAAGACGGTGAAGTGTAGAACGGGGAGCATGAAACTTTCTTTTCTGCGGAGGAGGGGCGGCGTGGAAAATCTCGGGATGGGGCGTGGACACCGTGGACGAAATCAAACGCACGAGAGCGGCGGTGTGTCTTGTGAAGATATATTTTTGTATTTTTTTAAAGTTATTTAGGCGGTGCAAAGGAAAAGCTTTACAAGTAAGCACATGGAATTTTTGCATTTTTCGAGAGTAATTTGTTTGGAAATAATTTTTTATTCGGAATATTTTCGTTATATATCCTTTCTTTTCTGGCATGCGTACGTATAAATATTCGATATAATTTTTTATTTGGGTGGAGCGTGACTCTGGTCGTGTGGTAGGGCACATACACAAACTTGTCTTCTTAACTTCATGAGGTTAAGTAGTCAATTAAATGCCATGGAGGTAAAAATGATTGATTTTGAAAAATCGGTCTACAAAATGTTTGTTTGTGATATGTCGTCATGAGAAATATTAAAAAAAAAAAAGAACTCATGAATATTCATTGCCTATTGAGAGTCTATTAATGATGCACAAGAGTGGCGGTGTTTCTCGTGAATAAAATATTTTCGTATTTATTTATTTAGGCGGTGCAAAGGAAAAGCTTTACAAGTAAACGCGTGATAATTTTTTATTTGGAATGTTTTCACAATATATTATTTTTTCCTCTTCTAGCATATGTACATTTAAATATATGATATAAGTATGACCTTTATCGTGGTACGATCCATAAGACAAACCCGTTTTTTAAATATCAAGAGGTGCAGTCAATTGAATACTCGTGGAGATAAGAATGACAGGTTATGAAAAATCGATTTATAAAATGTTTGCTTGTGATGTGGTACCATGAGAAATATTTTGAGAACAAATTATTAATATTCATTGCTTTATGAGAGTCTGTTAATGACGCATCGGCCCAACACATAATTTTGTTAATTAGTTTTTTTAATATCTTTTGTACTATTCAAGTATTTCACGCAAGTAATGCCGAAAGTGGGTAGTTCACTTAATCTGATGGAATAAATCCAGCTGCTGGAATTAAAAATACAAAAGGTCGTTGTTTTGGCATTACCACCGACGGTATTCCTTTTTTTCTTCATTTTCTAGAGTTAACCTATGCCACATTCTTTTCACACGAATAGTCGCTCAATGGAAATATATAAATAAATAACAGAGGAACAAATGTATCTTTTTTTATTATAAGCTTAGTTGTTGTCTTAGCTTTCACTTTTCGTATTGACATCCTAAAATTGAATATCACGAGCGAATTAACTATAAATTATAACTACAAACCTGAAAATTAATTTAAAAAAGGATATTATGGAAGTACGTTCCACGCGGGTCAAATGGAATCGCTTTTTGTTTTTTTTATAAATCCTTATTTTATTTTATTTTATTTATGTTTATTTATATTCTACAGACTTGAACCGAAAGAAAGTCCTTGCACGTGGTGTCTGTGATCTGTCACCTCGATCGTACGAATTTAAAAATCATTCCATCTTCTTTAGGAAGCAACCTTGGACAGAAGGGTTTCATTGGATATATATCCAATTCTTCTGTCGGGTTTTTATTTTGTAGTGTTCAATTTATCTTTAGCATTGCCTTTTGTCGACATGCTTGAAGATGTATAGTACGGAGATAGAAAATTCGACCAGAGAATAATTGATCCGATTTTTTAAGGAATTGAATCGAAATGCTTGTAGAATTTGTATGATTGATGCCTGCAGATGCTGCACATCGAGATAGAAAATTCAATCAGAGAATAATCGATTCGGTTTTTCTTTTCTTTAAGATTGAATCAAAATACTTATGTGATTTGTGTGATTTAAAATTTCTTCCGCTATTTAAATGTTATAAATGTTTTGTCTTGGCGTGCATTTGAATACCAAAGTCAATTCTAAAGGCCCATGGGAGAGTGGAACAATCGAAAAAAACCATGTAGAATACTAGGATCGATACCATTGGTTGAGTCAATTTAGGAATGAGAGGTTGCTTATGCAAATTTTTCTAAGTCCGAATTACGTATATAATTTGCATTTAACCGTTTCACGCAACCTTAAAAGGTGTTTGACGGGCCTTCAAGAAGCTAAGCTTTGTGCTTGTGCCCCGATTATAATTGAAAAGGACCGTGTTGGATTTCTCACCTCCCCTGAAAAAAAAAAACGAAAAAAAGAGAAGGATCTAAGGAAAAAGCCATGATTTGTAATGAGTATTAAGAATTAATCGTACCATTTAGAAGCTTTAACATTTTATCATATTTCAAATATAAATTCCTGAAAATCTAGCATATGCATCTCTTTTTAAGAAGACGTGCATAAAAATATCTAAAGAAATGATCTACGAAAGCAAGGAAATATCTTTTTTCCAGTTCAATATAGATCAACTTATGAAGGATGCTTGCTCCATAATATTTTTTTTTTATTCATGCAAAATTCTGGAAATCTTTCCACAATTATAATATCCCCAAGGCCTTCTTCTTTGCTATAGTCTTCTAATTTTTCTCCTTTGAAGCAGCCTATGATTCAAATGCGTGAAAATAATAAGAATAAGTCACTGAAAATCCTAAAATTAGTCATGAAAGGGTAATTGAGTTCTAAAACTTACAAAAAAAGTGTAATTAAGTTTTAAAACTTGTCAAATTAATGCAATTGAATTTTTCTATTAACTCAGTCTGATTTAACTAATGAAAAATGCAAATGTGACTTTTTAAATTATTTTTACTCTCTTATGTGACTAAAAATGAAACATAAGGCTAAAATGACATTATTTTGAGAAATTGTATGACTTAATTTAATTATATATATATATATATATATATATATATATATATATATATATATGTATTTTTTTTTATTAAAGTTAGGATGCTTCTTGAAATGTTTTAAAACTTTTAATGCACTTATTTTAAAATAATTCTATGAAGTGTTAGAGAGTGGCGGATAAAATGCAACTATAATAGACGTATTAGTGGTTCAACCATCTTTATAATAGATTTTTCAACTTCAGAATAAAGACCTGAAGTGATCAACTAGGTGAAGCATATGCTTTTGCCCTATAAAAACTTCAACTTATCACGATGATAGTCGTTCCTCATTGCAAACTATTTGTATTATTCAATAGACGTAAAATTACAGCTCCATTTATTTTACAAAAATATGTGACATTTCTTGAAAATGTTACTCATGAAATAATTTTTCTAGGAAAATGTGACCATTATATAGTGTTAAGACTTGAAATGTTAAGACTTGAAAATGAATTGAAAAATACCTTTTGTTATTTGGTAAGCAAAATCTCTTTTGTTATTTGGTAAGCAAAATCTCATGTGATTTTCTCAAATAGACATATATTATTTGGGTGTTGATGACTTAAGCTATGCGTAGCCAAAGAACCCGACACGAACACCAAGGTCTCAAGCCTAGATCCCCTAGTTCTGAGCATGAGCACCTGCATTGATTATGGGTCCACCGAAATCGAGCCTTGGAACTCAACGCCCGTGCTTGACTCCCTAGCAACTCGACCTAAATCTACAAAGGCCAAGCTCAGGTCCTGGTGTGCAGGCCTGGAACCATCAAGGCCGAGCCTGGGACCCCAACTCTTAGGATCAGGACCAGGTCCATCAAAACCGCGTTAACTTGAATCGCTTTTGTTTATTCACAGACCATTTCGTTCATTTATCTATTTGTTTATTTATAACTTGTAGACTTGAGCCGAAAGAAAGTCCATGCACGAGGTGTGCTTGTCAGGGGCAACCGAGAAATGAGAATATTCTGTGATCTGTCACATGATTTGTAGGAATTTAAAATTACTCCATCTTCTATTGGAAGGGGCCTTAGACGAAAATGGTTTCACTGGATATACATCCAATTCTTCTGTCGAGCATAAGATAAGAGAATTTGACCAGAGCATAATCAATCCGACTTTTGAAGGGCCGAATTGAAATGTTTATTGATGGCATGATTTGGGATTTCTTCCTCTATTTACTGGTCCGAGACGACGTTGTCTTGGTACGAATATAAATACCAAAGTCAACTCTGAAGGCCAATAGGAGAGAGGAACAATCGAAATAAACCATGTACAACCTTAGGGCTGACGCTATTGGTTGGGTCGATTTGGCAACTGAAGATCATTCATGTAATTTTCTTTAAGTCCAACCCACATTCATAATTGATATTTAATCGGTTAATGAGCCTTCGAGAGGTCGGCCTTTGCGCTTGTGCCCTGTGATTTCTGTTAGATTTTTCCTCACCAGAAGTATTTAATAAAAAAGCCATAATTATAACGTGTATTAGGGATTGATTGTACTGTTTAAAACTTTTAGCACTTTGATGCACTTCAAATATAATATCTGGAAAATAAAGCGTATGCATCTCTTTTAAAGAAGATATACATAAAATTATCTAGAGAAAATGATGTATGAAAGTAGGGAAATATATTTTTCTAGTTCTATAAAGAACAAATTATGAAAATTCATGTGCTTGCTCCATATTCCATTTTCTTATTATAAGATCTCCGAGGCCTTCTCCTTTGCTATAGTTTTCTATTTTTTTTTTTCTTTTAAAGCATCCGATGATTCATGTGTGTAAAAATAATACTGAAGTGTTAGAGAGGCAGACAAAAGGCAGCTACGACAAAGATAATTTTTGTTTGAAACAAATTGACTTTCAATAATTTCATATGTATTAGTGGTTGAACCATCTCTATATTAGAATTTTCAAGTTCATAGTAAAGACCTAATGTGATTGATTAGGCAAAACATCTGCTTTTACCCTATAAAAACTTAAAACATCTTTAAAAAAAATGTACACTTGAATATCATGGATGATTTACTTTGTTGGAGAATACACGTGGTCTTAATTTAAATAATATTTGACATTACTAGCTAGAAAGATGAAATAGCAAATGAGAATTTAAAAACGTCCTTTACAGATCTATTTAAAGTATCCGATCTAATCTAAAGAATTGGGGCAGAATTCTATCAAAATTGAAAAAGTTGGTGAAGAACTCTAACATTGAAACTGGGGCAAAATTTTGTCGAAATCAAAATTGGGGTTCTTAAAGCATGCGCAGGAGAAGAAGAGGGTTAGTGCCATTCGTTTGTGAATAGTTCTAACTCAAAAAGGACTATCTCATACTCCAATGGATCTTGGGCTCCAAGAGCAGGCGCAGGGACCAAGAAGAGAACGACAATGGACGACAGAGAAGGAGCGGCTGAACAATTTTTCACGTAAGAGTTCATTTTCCTATAAAAAAAAACAACGTCAGATTCAAAATATAATTTAAAAATCACGTAAGATGAAACAATTTTATATTGATATAACACTCAAGTGAATGAAAAAATATTATAATACTGAGTGAGCGTTGTATAAATATTATGACACTTCAAGGTTTTCATCTTAAAGATTAATGCTTACTTTATAATAAAATTAAAGTTATGTAAAAAATATATATATATATATATATATATTATATAATATATATATATATAAAATATTTTATTTGGTTGAAAGTTATGTAAAAACTTAAGGCATCGCATTTGGATTTCTCTCAATCGGTGGGAGCACTTCATTATAAAAGGAGAAAAGAGAAAACTCTAAAGGTCATGGCAAAGGTCAAATTGCAAAATCGAAGTAACTTTGAGCCTTTTTCTTGTCTCAATTTCCATCGCGAAGCACCTCAAGGTTCAGCAAAATTCTAGTGTCGGACGAGGCAAGTCCATGGGGCTCCAACTTCTCACCCAATTTTTTGCGAAGGGCCTGAACACGGATCGGGTCGGGCTAACGGGCTTGCTCGAACCGAATTAATCCCACGATCGTACAGGTACGGAAACTTTTAGCAAAAGCTTTGTCACGACGAGCAGGAGATCATGCACTGAATTCACAATTCCGTCGAGCTCTTCCTTCTTCGTCTCGTCCTCCTCTCCAGATCTCAAATCTCCCGCAGTCGGTCTGACGATTTCACAGTCCGAACCTTCCTCGATCCGGCCGGACGCGGCGGCTCTCCGGCGGACTCCCAGTTCCGTCGCCGTCTCCGGGTTTCTTCCCGCATTCGACCGGCCGTTCCTCCGTAGTCGATCGTCATCATCACCGATCAGGTAATTGCGCCAGCAATTCTCGCCGGTTGAGGATATGAACCTGCGGCGATGATGCATGTCGGCTGCATTAGCGCATTGCGAGCTCGCGTTTCTGGCCTCCGTCCGAAAGCGACGCCGTCTAGATGCGGCCGCCGTTTCTTTTTGCCTGGATTCGTTCACGATTTGCTGCGTTCGGTGGATGTAGGGATGTAGGGATGTAGGTATGAGGTTACCTTCTTGAACGGTTCTGTGATTGATTTTCCCAGGAAGTGGTGACGATGCAGCGAGCTCCCGCTACCGTCGAGGAGCAGTTGATCCTGAAAGCCATCAAGGAGGAGTGCCCCTGGGAAAGCCTCCCTAAGCGGCTCCAAGCCACTCTTTCTTCCAAAGAAGAATGGTACCGAAGGTCAGTGTCGATGAATTAAAGTTCTTTTTCCCGTCTTTCTCGATTCATTCAAATCCTTATTGGAGGGATCTGATCATAATGGCTAAGGGCACATGAAGGTGCTGAAAAAAATTGGTTTTGTGAATGAAGCAGATTGAACCACTGTAAAGGGTTTTATGAAGGAGCAACAATTTGATCAATGTTTGGTTTCGCGATAATAACGCTTCCCCTTCCAATTGTCTGATCCCTTCTCGATGATTTGAAGTTTGCGTGTTGCTAACATAAACCTTCCAGCATATTCACGCATTTTGCTATGTTCTTGCTCTTGTAGGATAATCGAACATTGCATAAAGAAAAGGCTACAGTGGAATACCTGCTTTGCTCGTAAAGTTTGCAAAGAAAGCGAGTATTATGAAGACATGATGCGGTACCTGCGAAGGAACTTGGCAGTGAGTGTCATTATGGATTTCTATGGATCTCTTTAATTCAGATATCATTGTCTTGTTATTTGGTCTTAAAAGGAACTGTGAGCTGGGCTGGTATCGGATGTTCTTGCTTCATAAATTGTTAAAAGAACTGTTGTTAGATATAGATTTGGAGTTTACATGACTATAAGTATCTTGGCATGTATAACTATTTTCTCCTTTCACCGTAGCAATAATGTGTCAGCTAGTGACGTTGATTATGACAATCTTTTCTAATTGGTGAGGTTTCCTTGCATTTGACATTGGACTTTTTTTAACAGTATCGATACACCGCATTTTTGACTCAGAGACACTTTTGTGGCGATACACTTTTTTTACTTACAGTCAGCAGTAACACCATTTACCTGGTTAATTTATACTTTGCAGCTGTTTCCCTACCATCTGGCAGAGTATGTTTGCCGTGTCATGAGGATATCACCTTTCAGATATTACTGCGACATGTTATTTGAGGTCATGAAGAATGGTAATTTTCTATTTACTTTTTGAGATTCTGAAGTGAGGAGCAAAGGATGTGGAGTTGAAACATTATCTGTGCTAGTATAGTTTTATGGTTAAGAAGCTGAGGCCTATGATGTCTATTGGATGTCCTTGAACTTACAACTGCCAGGTGTCGTGTCTAATTCTGTGGTTGGTGATAAAAAGATCACGAAAGCAGTAATTGACTGAGGATTTATCTGATAGGGGTTGCTGTTGCTCCACCAGATAGTGTAATGGATATGATCTTATGATTTGGTTTTTCCTAAAAGATTCTGTATATGATTATCTAAACATGCTGAACTGACACATGTTTTATTTTTCATTTTAATTGTAGAGCAACCTTATGACAGCATTCCAAATTTTAGCGCTGCAGATGCCTTGCGACTAACAGGAATAGGGAGAAATGAATTCATAGATATTATGAACAAGTGCAGATCCAAGGTACCGGATTGCATGTGTAATTTCTTTAGAGTACTCAGTTGGAATAAAATATATGAAAATACTTGGAGACCTTTTCCACAATATTCTTCCTCATGTTTGGCCTCACCATGTTATAAGAATTAAAAGTATGGCCATGATGTATGTATGATTTTACTACTTCAGCTTGAAGCATGTAAGGTAGTGAAACTTATCGGGATTCCGACCTTTTAGAGAATTGGGAATCTGCCCTTTTACAATATTGGAGTGAATGACCTGAAACTTTGAAGTAGATAAGAATACTCACATATGATTTTCCAAAATTTGTAATTCATAGTATAGATTTTTGCTCACTCTTTGAAAATAATGACATCGTGTGTTTTCTTTGTCGTTTACTTCTTTTTGTCTCAGTATAAGGTCGCATGTTTTCTTCCTCTTATGGACAAATTTTATGCATTGCTAGATCTCACTTTACACAAGTCTTACTTTGTATTGGCATTAGCTTTCTGTAGTACAGTGTAATTCAATCCTGACCATCTGCTCCAATTAGGGACCCAATTGTGTATGCTACATTTATGTGACACGTATTCAGTATCTAGGTCTCGTTTGTTTAAGGACTACTGCATAAATTGGATCACAGGAAAACTTATGCTCTCTAGCTGCTGATGGCTTCTTATATGCTGTTTTGAAGGGGCCTTAGAGTCACTGATTTTCTCAAAACTGATCTCTTTTGGCTATCGCTAAGTTGCACAAACATATTCTGATGATGAACTTGAGTGGATATTCTAGTTATTACTTGTCTGTTTTGAACTTTCCAGAAAATTATGTGGAAGCTGAACAAGTCCATTGCAAAAGAAATGTTGCCTACACAACTGTGGATTTTACCATTGAACCGTGGTGGGGAGTTTGTTTAGTAAACTTCACCCTTGAGGAATTTAAGGTGTGAAATCTTGTAATCCTTCCTTTTTTCGTTTGTTCAGTTTGAGAGCGGTTGAAGACGGTTTTTGCTTTGGATTGGGCGCATATTCTGCTTACTTAGCCTGAATGGTGCATGCTGCGGTTCCTGTATTTATTTTTAGTCTGTATCCTGCTCTTGAGCTGATTGAATTGTGAACGCACTTCCCTTCAGAAACTCTCAGAAGAAGAAGCGGCAACGATCGATAAAATCTGCAAGGAAGAAGCAAATGCATATATTTTGTTTGATCCTGACATTATAAAGGGTCTATACAGGCGGGGACTAGTTTACTTTGATGCCCCAGTTTACCCTGATGACCGTTTCAAAGGTAATTTGCATTTTATTCTCCTTTCAGTGTTCAATGCCAGTCTATCCATCATATCTTAAGAGAATTGATTCCATGATTTATTGCCATACTGGATCATTGAACCGCAATTATCTAAAGATCCCTGTGTTTTACCTTTCCTGGGAAGGCATGCATAGACTTCACACATTTTCCTAAAGCTTCTAACTCAGTGATTTTTTATAACCTCTTATAATGTGACTCCATTTGAGGCTTTATTGCTCTTTGTTGCTTTTCAAGTTGCCTGTTTGTTTATCATGTCTGTGCCTTAAGTTGTTAACATATGAGCATGCCAGTTGCCAGGCTTGAAGGGTTTGTTTCCAACAGGGAGCAGTCGTACGAGGACCCTATTGAGGAGTAAGCCTGGCAGTTCTTGGCTTTGTTCCTTCTTGAATTATTGATTTAATAGTTTTAATGAGATCTCATCTTGATGTCTGCTAGGTTGCTTTACGCTGTTTTCGTGGTCTCAAGTGAGAATGCCACGGTTGCTGAACTGGCCACAACGTTACAGGCTGACCTTTCCCAGCTTCAGGCTGCTGCTTCTTTTGCTTGTCGATTGGGATGGGCAATAAAAGTGATTGATCCAGCCTCTGTTCTTCAGGAGGCAAGCATTCCAGGAACTCCAAGAAACATATTGAGTGAAGAAGATGATTCTCATGCTAATATTGGCCCAGAAAACATGTTTGGAGACAGTGATGCTGCTCAACATGGTGATGTCTCAGGGTCAGAAAACAATAGGCTGGCTAGTGGCCATGTTCGTGTGGCTTTTGTGGTTGATGCCAACATCACCTCTTACCTCATGATGGGGTCCGTTTCACCAGGTATCTTTGAACTTCTAATTCTTAAAAATTTCCATCTTCTAGGAACGTAAAATTTCTTTGCTTTGTACTCTTGATTCACGTTTAGCTCCAAAATTGATGTTTAAGGAGGAGTCAGTTAAAGAGGTTGAAATGACATCTTAGAGTGATTTTGGTGGTGGAAACAAATCGAAACACTAGCTTTCCCTGTGTTACTACTTGAGTAGGAGCAAAAGACTCTGGCCTTCATTTGGCTTATGTTTTCTTACTCAACAGAGTGCTAACTATGGCCTGAAAGCTAGAAAAAAAATAGAAACAGGTAAAAGGCTAAAAGTTTGGTTTGGGTGGTGCTGGACCTGTGCTTTAATGTGAATGACGATGTGGTAGCAATTGCCCAGACACCCTCTTTTGTGCTTCATATGTAAATAACATGGTAGCAATTCCCAGATTCTCTCTTAGGCCCATGAGATACACAGCATATATTTCTTCTATATAAGTTTCCTCTTTTACTCAAATTCTAATAGCACCAATTTCGAAATACTGCTTTCAAATACTAGTTCGTTGTGAGGCCTAACAGAAGTTGCTTGCCAATAAAAGCCTGATGAGCTTATGCAAAAGCAGGGGCCATGTTTCTAGAGAAGTTTAAAGTGTCCAGCTGAGTGCACAATTCCTCCCATCTCTCTACTTGTTCTTCCTGCATCGAATGCATACCGAAAGGAGCAAAACACTTTCCTTATCAGTAGAATATTATTCATAAGAGGCCCCATGGAGTACTGACCCATTAAATCATTACAAGGTTAGGAGTCCAGTAGGTTGAGGATAGCATTCACATCAAGACTCATCATATTACCCAAACCAAATCTATCATTCACTAAGCAGAGGCTCAGTTAAATTTTGTGGTAGGTTTTTTCTGGTTGAGCTAACTTGAGGCAAAGCTTGTTTTGTTAACCCAAATATATGGCTTAAGAAAAAAAATATAGCCGTGCGACCTTTTTATGAACCATAAGCTGGTTTTGCAAACACATTCTCTTTGTACTTGACTGTCATTGATTGACTTTGAAATACTGTTACTAATTACATGGTGCTGGCATTTTCTTGAACTGATGTTCATTAAAGATTCTTTCTATGCTGGGAAGTAGACTTGCACATGGGAAAGTATCAATATGCAACCTTACTGGAATTGAATTAGCCATGACGTCCACTAATGAAAAAAGAGGAACTTCTGCGGTTCATAGTGTACTATATCCATGAAATCTACATGATGAATTTGATTGGTCAAGCCATTTAATTTACTCTAGCTATTAATTGTTGTACCTTTTGGGTGCATGGATATAATATTATTAGCTTTTAAGTCGAATGTCTTATTTCTAGGAGCACAGACAAGAGAATGGCAATTAGACAAAGAATGGGGCTATTTCCACTCCCCACATGACTATATCCTCCTTTTTGCACTAGAGAGACAAAATCACCTCTGATGGTTTCCATATTTGCACAGTATCCTTCAATTTAGTTATTTCGTATTATGGGTTTCATTCAAATTTAAATTTATTGCTGTTTAGAATATAAAAAAAGTAGTATCTTCTCCATCATTGCTCTTACCACAATGTGTCCATTCTTGTCTCACTTTTATGGTGAATTTGTTATTCAATTAGTCCTAAAAAAAAATTAAGTGTCTTTATTTACAATATCAAAGACTTGGTGATTTATTTTCTACCGTCGATGACAACCTTTCACACAGGGAACATTAGAGGTTATATGAGCATCTAGAAATACATCAAAAACAATGACTTTCAAAAGTGATGCACATTGAGGCATCTTGATTTCTTTTGTTGTAAATATTCCATTAATGATCAATCCAAAATGAATGGAATTTAAGTATTAGTTTACAATCTTTTCTTATATCATGGACAACTTTGATGTAATTTTCATCTCTTTCTCATTGGGAAATGTAATTGTGATTTCATTTTGTCAAATCTTTAAAGAGGGCTTTTTTGGTTGTTTCATCAGGAAATCCCATTATGCGTCTATAAAAGACAACTAACAACAAGAAAGAGTTTTTGTGAGTGATATGTACTTCAAAAATAAAAGTTTATAATCTATAATTGTGTTAGTTGCTTGTGTCTAAATTTTTCTGGATTTTGTTGACAATATCCATAAATTTGCTTGACAATGTGGAAACAACTAAGCTTCTTGGAAATTGCTTGGTTTGATGTATGCATGGTTATACCCACTTAGAAATTAGAAATAAAGAAAGCATGTGCTATTCTTAATTATGCCAATTGTACCCCCTCGTAAAAAAAAAAAAAAAATTCAAGAAGAAGAAGAAGAATAACAAAGGAAAGTGAATTAATTTACCATCACTTTATTTTTGAATTGAATGATTGAGGGAAAATATCTCTTTGGTGAAAATGGAGTGGCTTTAGTCGTATATGGGTTGGAAATAGCCCCACCCTTAGACTTATTTGGTCAACTTTTGTCTTTTAGTCCATTATGAATTCCACTTGCCAATTCTGGAGTCTTTTACTCATGTTGAATATTCTTTTGTTGTCCTTGTGTTTGTCATTCTCTCATACTTGTGTCCTTGATTGAATTGTATGCTCAGGTTTAAAATCTCATGCTGTGACACTATATGAAGCGGGAAAGTTGGGTCATGCTAGTATAGCTGATCTCTGCAAGGATCTAAGTACTTTGGAGGGTACTAAATTTGAGGGAGAACTGCAGGAATTTGCAAATCATGCCTTCAGCCTTCGCTGTGTTCTTGAGTGTCTGCAATCAGGAGGTGTCAGTCTGGATGAAGTTTGCAGTGAGATGGACAATATTGGTCCAAGCAAGGATGTGGCTAATGCTCTTGTGGTTGAGATCTCTTCCGATGACAATCCAGGGCAAGCATGCACAATTGAAAATGGGCTAAATTTGGATGATTCCACAAAATCTGAAACCCCTTGGGACCATTTGCCTATTGTAGAGCCCAATAGTATATTAGAAGATATGTCATCCATCAATATATCAGAAGACAGTAATTATGAGAACGAGGTTGCTACGTTGGAGACAACCATCCAGAATGATGACAAGTTGACACCAGATGAAGCATTAGACACAGGAAGAAACACTTCAAAGAGGTTAAAAAAGTATCGTGTGGATATTCTGCGCTGTGAAAGCTTGGCTTCTCTTGCACCAGCCACTTTGGATCGACTGTTTCTTCGTGACTATGATGTTGTTGTATCCATGGTTCCTCTTCCATTTTCTTCAGTTCTTCCTGGACCATCAGGTCCAATTCATTTTGGTCCTCCCTCTTATTCATCATTGACTCCTTGGATGAAATTGGTTCTGTACTCAACTGTGGCTAGTGGTCCTTTATCTATCGTTCTGATGAAAGGACAGTGTCTACGCTTGCTTCCTGCACCACTGGCTGGTTGTGAGAAAGCACTCATATGGTCCTGGGATGGCTCTACTGTAGGAGGTCTTGGAGGCAAGTTTGATGGAAATCTAGTTAAAGGAAGTGTACTTTTACACTGCTTGAATTCACTTCTCAAGTATTCAGCTGTATTGGTCCAACCATTAAGTAGGTGTGACCTTGATGAATCTGGTAGAGTCATCACTATGGATGTCCCTTTGCCATTGAGAAACTTTGATGGTTCAGTTGCTTTTATTGGTGAAGAATTGGGGCTATCTGCAGGAGAGAGTTCAAAATTCAACTCTTTGTTGAATGTTCTCGCAAACAAGATAGAGTTGGGAATGATTGGTTATATCCGTTTGTTAAGACTTTTTAAAGAAAGAGACTCAGACTACTTTTCTCCTGATGACGACAAGTATGAATGGGTCCCTTTGAGTGTGGAATTTGGCATTCCACTTTTCAGTCCAAAACTATGCAACCTTATATGTAAAAGAGTAGTCTCATCTCAAGTTCTTCAAACAGATTCACTTACTGAGCATCATGATGCAATGCAAGGATTAAGGAAAAAGCTGCGAGCTGTTTGTGCAGAGTACCAAGCAACAGGTCCGGCTGCTAAACTTCTCTATCAGAAAGAGCAATCTAAGGAGAAATCTCGACAACTAATAACCTATGCTAGTGGAAGGTGGAATCCACTAGTGGATCCTTCTTCACCAATTTCTGGTGCCTCTAGTGAGCGTCAGAGATTGAAACTTGCTAACAGACAACGTTGCCGCACTGAAGTCCTGAGCTTTGATGGCAGCATCCTTAGGTCTGCCTTTTTGAACCTTACTTTACAGTCTCTACATGCAAGACATGTTTTGATATGTTCTGTCAGCCTCCAGTATCAATTCCTTTTCTCTTTGAGTAATTTATCACTGCATAAGTTTCCTTGCAGCATTGGAATGCTATCTGTGTGATATCTCAATAGCTATTTACTTCCCATAGAATTGATAGTTTCCGTTTTAAGAAAGCAAGGACCAAATATTTGGCAATCCTCAGTTTGGCCTGCTGAACCATCAAGCCTTCTAGTGTTCTAGACTTCCTTACTAGCCTTGAGTTGCTTAAATTCCCACTTTGATGCCTGTGAGGACTTTTGTGTATATTTTGTGGCAATCAATTTGATCGGGCCATTATTGTATCCGTGTTAGTAGTGATTACTAATTTGAATTCAGTATCTTTGTAGGTAATAAATAGGAAGAATAAGTGCCTACACATGTAAACTTTCCCTCCAATTGGAGGAAAATACTATTTTATGAAGGACTGCAAATATTTTTGGCAACTCTCCTATTTAAATGATAAGTATTTTGAACTTGAGGAAGTTACAAGGGTTATTCTTGCAGATACTCTTGCTCAGGATTAATAGATGGAACTTGTACAAAATGTGCTTCGAATTCTCCTCTGCTTTTTTTTCTCATTCTGATTTGCATGTTCTGCTCACTATGGAGTTAATTGAGAGCTTTTGGCGAAGCTAAGATGCTATTGACATTAACATCACTTTTTTTAATAGATAAGTAATGATAGAGAGGATATTATCAAATCCTTGTTCATAATGTGTGGTTGGCTGTATATTATCTTATGCCATTTGATTATATCTCTGTATAATATTTTCTGCAAATTCCACATGGTTTCGTTGAGGTTGTATGCATATGATTATAAGATCCTACTTGTTTTGAAATAACTTGTGGGCGAGAGGTTATTAATGATGATACTGGAGGAATCTTTAGCCACTAGAATGTTGTTGCTTATTGCATTGGGTGATTGCTTTTGGCAATGTAAACTTGGAGCTGTTTGTTAGATATGATGCTGAAAGCCTCAAATTAGGGGTTCTAAAATCCTCAAAGTTTGCTTAAGCTAGAAGCCAAATGGGAATGTGGCTTGTGCTGCTTTAAAAGATGTTCCTAGTGATTGGAATGGACGATGAGTTTTTAGAGCTTTGTGGGTAGAAATTTTCCTTTACATGTAGAACATCCAGGTGTTGTTTCCCTGAGTTGGATGCTGGATGATCAGGAAATGATGGAATTTGATAGGGAAGGTACTTTTTAAACAGTGCCTGTGCTTTCTGCACTTGTATTTTATTGCTTGGATACAAGTTTAAAGTTGAATGCGATTGCCTTACATGATTAAATATTAAAATTATTTTCTCTTGATGAAACAGGAAAATCGGTGTAAATCAAATCCGTATATTTTTCTATTACTATATTTTTCTTTGCGGATAGCATACCTATTGCTTGCACCTAGAGACATGTTCTATAGGATGCTGCTTATGTGCTTATATGTGGAACATGAGGTGTTACAAATGAACTGTAGAGAAGTTAATGCATGACTTTTTGGATGGAATCATTTCACATTTGTATTTGCTCCATTCACGTGCTGGTATGCTTTTGCAATCATAGAAGCAAGAGTGACTATGCTTTGCTTTGATGGATATGACAATGTCTAATGTCAGTGTTTTGGATAAATCTCCAGATCGTATGCTCTAGCCCCCGCCTATGAAGCATCCATAAGGCCTGATGAAGAAGCGGGTTCAACAACCGTGATGAAGGTTGAACCGGATGAAGCTGATGGCAGAGAAGTGATACTTCCTGGTGTAAATCTCCTTTTTGATGGTTCTGAGTTGCACCCCTTTGATATTGGTGCTTGCTTGCAAGCTCGCCAACCAATATCACTAATAGCAGAGGCCTCAGCCGCCTCTGCAGCTTTTGCAATTAAATAGGCTTTCTCCTGTGTTCTAGCTTGGATGATGTTGATGAAGAGTATTGTGCCAAATTCTTAGAAGATACGGTTTTGATGTCCCTCATGCTATGGTTACTCTGGCTCTTTATGAGGCTGGCCATCTACTTTTAAGCTTGACAGAGTGCAAGGTGAAGATATTCATTGTTAATAATCTAGTTCATTTAATGCATTTAGCTTCTACTAATCGATCTCATTTGCTAAGTCACTTTCTATGTACTTTACATAATACACACGGAATAATGCAGCTTTTGCATTGTTAGGTGATTACCCTTACTGTTTCCATCATCTGGAGTCTGTTAGTTTTGACTGGGTTTGCACCTTAGCTTTAGAAAAATGGTCAGGGATGAGATGGATCGTCTTATCTATCCTGTTCGTATTCCTTGCTTTGATGTTCAAGTACTCCTTTCAATTTACCTAGTGAATGATGCTTCAAAGGAAGTTGCAAACTTTTCACTGTCGAGAATGAGGATATTAGTTTGCAGTCTACTTTTCTGACTTGCAAAAGATCTGGAAGTATTGGTGTCTGAACGAAACTTGCTTTGTACTTGGGAAAGACTTTTGGGGCTCATTAAATGCTTTCAAATCAATGAAATTTTCTTTCCCAGAGAAGTTCTTAGTGACCCCCTGCTTAGTGTGGACTGGAATGGGATCTCCTTTCTTCCGTCTAATTCATCCTCCCTTTCAAATTTCATCAATCAGGAGTATCTCAAATGTCTGTTGGCGAATTGCTTGTGTCTAAGCTGCTGCCGACAGTTGAACATATTTTTCCTCATTGATTTTTGGCTACCTTTTCAGCTTTAGCTCTGATGGTATCTTGTGTCTGTTCATGCAGGTCGCAGCAATGGTTTGGTTTTAAGCGTGTATATATCTGGTGGCGCTAGTGTCCTTCTGGTGATATTTTGCGAGCTGGAAGGAAGATTCAATTTGCATTTTTCCCCTTGTGAGACAAAAAATTTCCTCATTTTGTGAATTTCGAGCCTCAGACTGCACAATCACCCGAATGAGGAAGATAGAATCCCATAGGAAAAACGTCCCATAAGATACACATGATTGAACAATTATGTTTGAAACGCGGCTGTAATGTCTTCTGTTTTGGAATCTGTCACTTTAAGCGTCTCTTGCTTTTGGCTTTGGAGAAGGTACCGGACACGCGGAAAGTTGGCTTGGGTTTTGGCTTTGCTTATGTGATTATGTGAATTCCGAGATGAAGCTGGCAAAATCTCTCTCTCTCTCTCTCTCTCTCTCTCTCACAATGGATTGGTTTGGTTTGCTTTGTAATTTTAACCCTGCTGTATTTCCTTTCCCCATTAATATGTAGAAGCAAATAAAACACAAACGAAGGGGATTTGGTGTTCAGCATTGATGGCATCTTACGGTAAGAAGAAAAAGGAAAAATTGGAGTTCTGCTCATAAGTCCGCAAGAAGGAACTTTTCGGGCTGTGAATAGAGTCAATGGACCCAATAATGGTAGGTTAAACGCTCCACTCCACATAGGCGAAATGTTAAATCGTACAAAAGTCATCGGGTCCCACGTTCAGCAATTCAAAATTTTCTCTTCCCCTCCTCTGCTCTCTTTGTCCTGTAGACCTGGCCCACCTCTCTGCACACAGGCTCTGACGCTCTCTCTTTTCTCTTCCCCTCCTCTCCTGAGAAACCTGGCCCACCTCTCTGCACACGAGAAGGCTCTGACGCTCTCTCTCCTCTGCGGGAGGACCGTCTCCCTCCTCTCTCTCCTCTCTCTCTCTCTCTCCCCGTTCTCCGTTCCGTTGCGGTGAGAACTGAGAACAAATCGCCAGAGGGTTCAGAGAAAAAATTAAAAGGTTGAGCCCCTCCTCCGCCTTTGGCTCCGCTGGTTGCTTCCATCGCCCCCCACCCTGACGCCCGACGCTGCCGACGCTCCTCCGCCTCCCTCTCGCGACCTCCGCTCTGCTCTCTCTCCCCACTCCGCAAAGTCGTGCCTCTCTTTTAGCGAAGCGCGACCCCTACGCTCCCGACGCCGACGCCGACGCCGACGCGCCTGCCTCCCTCTCTCTTTCCTCCTCGAAGTCGCGCCTCTCTTCCAGTGAACCGCGACGCCGACGCCCCTCCGCCGGTTGCCTCCGTCGCCCCCGACTCCGACGCCTCCGCCTCCGCCTTCGCCCCTGACGTTTCTGCCTCCACCTTCGCCCCTGACGCCAACGCCGTCGCCGGCGCCCTTTCGCCTCCCTCTGGACCTCCGCTCCGCTCTCTCCCTCTTTCCTCTGCGGAGCGCCCTTGCTGGCCAACCCCGACGCCGTCGAACCCCTGCTCGGGTTTTGGCCTCCCTCTCCGCGAGCGAAGGTCGCTCTGCTCTCTCTCTCTTTCCTCCGCGAAGCGCCCCCTGCTCCTGAACGCGGACGCCGCCGACGCGGTCGCCTCCCGCCGTCGCCTTCCCCACCGATAGGCACCCCATTGGCGACTCCCGTACGTCCGAAGGTTCGTTTTTCTTTTTTTCTTTTTGGATTCCACTTAGTAGAATTCGGTGCGATGTTAATGTTTAAGTTTATAGATACATCTGCAGCAGGTATTGCTTTATCTCTTGTACGTGCGTCTGCGGCAAGTATCTTGGTGCTGTTTTTCTCAATTTTTCTAGCTGTTGAGCATCTGCAGATATTGTAGGTCCGCCCTGTGGTGATTTTGTCACAATATAGAAGTGAATAAATAATTGCGTTGGTCAATGCAAGATGATATATTTCATTTGTTGTTGAAGCTTTTTTTTTTTATATGGAGTTCTGTGAAGAATTTGCGGTGCATGCTTACAATTAATGTGTCTTCAGGCTTGGGTTTGGTACAAGGAATCGAACTTTTTTGGCGCTTTACTTTGGACAGTGCTTCTTATCTGCCTAGGCAGGTATGACTTAAATTCTGTCAACGGGATTTCGGCTTCTTATTTTGTAGTTGCAAGTGGCACAAAAGCCACATTAAGTTGTTTTAACAGGAAAAATGCTTTCGATTGATTTCTCAGCTGACATTTATGTGCGTTATGATGCGATTCTTATCAGTGTCACAAGGTGCTTCTACGTTCTTTTGCAATTTCTCAAGCTCTCACCTCAAGAGTCTTCACAAGATCCCATCTACCATGTTCTGCTGCAGCATTCTAGCATTCTAGCAAGTATGTTTGCACTCCATTTTATTATATCATTGTTGTTTCTATGGGATTCTGGATACAGTACTTTACGGAGACATTATGAGCTCATGGTTTCATTGGACTACGGTCAACGGACAATTTTCTGCTCTGGAGCTATAAATCTTAAGAGCCTTGTTTAGGTTGCTCTACATATTCAATTTTAATAACGGGTTACTAATGTGCCCAACCACTGCAGTCTCTTTCTTGAGGAGAACAACAAATGGAAAGTTTTGATGTGCTAATTCTGTCATTTCCAATTGATTTTGGGTGTGCTGGAATACCTTTTTATCTGAGCAATTTCTTTCTTCAGGGATGGTGTAGAACAGAAGAAGCAGCATTTTCCTGTTATAATTGCTAGAATCACTTTCATTGTTTTGGGTTGTTTGATGCTGGCGACTCTTCTCTACACTATCTTCACCAATGGTAGCCCTTTCCGGAAAGAACTTTTAACTCCGTAACTTAATTGTTCTGTCTTCAATGGGTCTGTCATTTGGTTCCCTAACATTTGGAGTTATGTTGGAGAAGGTATTAAAATAGGTTGTTTTTTACTTGGTCATGGTGGATTATCATAAGTACCCATGCATATTTTTCTATTCATGTATCTCGAAAACTGGTTAGGAACTCGGCAGTATTTGGTTTAAATACCTTTTGTTGCATTAGTTTTCTTACTTATTCAGCTGTTAGGAGCCGCCATCTTTTCCCCTCGTATATATGGTGCATAAATCATCTCAAACTGTACTATAGTAAAGTGACGTGTCTTGGATGCTGGTTTGAAGAATATCACTGTTCATGGAAAATAATTGTTGGGTTTTGGATTAGATAAGCGAGTTGTGAGTAAGAAGAGTTTACTGATTTAAAAATGTACCTTTGACCCTAGCAATATGTTGCCTGCTTCTCTTTTTGTTTTGTGGTGTGCTGTGCCTTGCGTATGCCATATATTATAATTGTCATTGGAGTATTTTCGCTTGCTAGAACCAAACTCTTCCTTGGGATATTAGATTGACGTTCTAAGTATGGAGGTTTCTATGCTTTTCTTTCTGTACTTTTATTCTTCAATCATCAGATCATGCAATTTAAGCAGGTCCCCATGCCAGGATTGGACTCTTTTTTTCTAAATATAAATATGAGGGGGGCCTACTTCTTTCATTTGCATCTGAGTCAGTTTTTTAACATGTAAGCATATTAGTCTCTGTCCTATGAATGTACTGAATGGTGCTATCAATTTGCAGGTGGATGACAGCGACGCTAATTGACTTCTACATCAACGTTGTTGCTCTTTCTGTATGTCTCTAATGCTTCTGTTGGCTAACTTTGGTGCATGCAATTTTTTTGACTCATCTGATAGAATAGAGGACATGCATAAAAAGGACTCTGTGTCTGTTAGAAATGGATAGGACGATTGTGAAGCGATATCATATGGTTTCATCAACTTCAGAGTTCATCCTTCATAAGCTTATGGAACCATTGCCTGCAATCATGCCTATTAGATTTGAGAGTAGCACCTTTGGTTTTAGACGCCCACAATTAGGAGTTCTTGTTTGATGGCTACAGTTTGGGGATGAGACATTTGTCTTGTTTTACCCTATGTAACTCATTTCTATTTCGATCTCATGGTCTTTCAGGTTTGGGTTGCTTATAAGGAATCAAGTTGGCTTAGTGCATTTGTGTGGATCCTTCTCTTGATATGCTTTGGCAGGTAATATATCCATATTTACCAAGTTTATGTTACTGCTATGAGTAGAAATGACCGGTTAACAAGCCTTAGAGAGAACTTTAAAATTGTTGGATGATTATATCGTATTATGCAGCGGTACTCGATTGTCTTTTTTTATCATTTATATGCCGATGATCAATGACAAAGACCACCTACCTACATTTTCCAGATTTCTATTGTAGCCCAATGATGCTGTATCTGTACCTAAGCTTCAATATACTGGATTCATAGCCAACCATTTGGTATTGCTGGTAGGTATAACTTTGCAGCATGTATGCAATAGACTACATATATTTGGCTTTTTTTCTTAGTGAGGATAGAGAAAGGAGCATGTGAGATGGAGATTAATTGGTTTTTCATGATTTTGTAAGTTGTTATAGATGGAAGCAAGTTTAACTTTACCATAATTATCAAACTATACAAATTAAAAATTTTCTTATAAATCACAAAGGTGCATTCTTATGAGAGTTACGTATTGATACATCTTTAGGTCATGCAAAACTATCTGAGTTCTTTCGAATGCTTTTAAATAAATTTTTTTTTTTTGTCATGCTTTAAAACTACAAGAAGAATTGCATAAGTGAGTGTAAAAAAAAAAAAAAAAAAATCTTTGATCACATTCTAAAATTGGTTGATATGACATTTGCATTCAAGGTTTGAACATAACCTAGAATTAATTGGTTGATATGTACAAGTGTGATTGATTATGTTTTAAAAATGTTTTTGTATTTTATTAGAAGGGAACTCTTGAAGAATTATTTCTATTTTGAAGACATCACCTCAATTAATTTGCACGTGTAAAGTTATCGAATGGCTGAATCGGAGGTAATTCTTTACTCAATACAATGTGAAATATATTTTGTTTTGTTTTGATATTTTTCTTATTGATTACTTATTATTCATTTGGTTGCAGCATGAAACTTCTCATCTTGTACATGTAATGCGTGAAATGGAAAATGATTTTGAGTTTGCCATCGGGATGGTTTTTTCTAATGAACTTAAAGCATATCATAAGTATGTGGCTTATGCAATTGACAAAGGATTTGGAGTGAGGAAGGGTCATACTGTTAAAAATAGAAAAGGAGAAATAACCCGGCGAACTTTTTTGTGCAATTGTGAGGGCTATTCTGTCACACCATCTGATCAAGAAAAGAAATTTGAGAGGCTTGAAGTTAGATGTGGGTGTTTTGCTCATATCAAATTTAAGGTTGATAATGGTATCTATGAGGTTATAGAGTATGTTTCTGAGCATAATCATACATTTGTATCGGAAGATCAAAAGCATTTGATTAGATGTGGAAAGATGATATCCGATACTGTTGTAGTTGATATGATTAAAGCAGGCATTGGTGGGACTACGGCACCTAAGTTCTTAGCAAATGAAGTAGGAGGAGGAAGTAAAAACTTGGGTTTTTGTCAAAAATTTTTACAGACAGAAAGCAATAAGGGTATAGATGGGGAGATTATCAAAATCTTTTGAATCATTTCCATTGCATGCAAATGCAAAACCCAATGTTTTTCTACGCTATACAAGTAGATCAAGATAGTAGATTGACAAATTTATTTTGGAGAGATAGTTTGTCAAATTCGATTACGATCGTTTTGGTGATGTACTGGTGTTTGATTCCACGTATCGAACTAATAGAAATAATTTGATTTGTGCACCTTTTGTTGGAGTTAATCACCATTGGAAAAATACTTTGTTTGGTTGTGCATTTTTGTTGGACGAGACTGCGGAATCATTTATTTGGTTATTTGATGTGTTTTTGGAGTCTATGGGAAATAAGGCTCCTAAAACCATATTCACTGATCAAAATCAAGTCATGGCAAAAGCCATTAGAAGGGTGTTTCCGAATACACATCATCGTTTATGCACTTGGCACATCATAAAAAATGCCAATCAAAATATTCCAGAGCTTTATCATAAGCCGGGTTTTAGAGATAAGTATTTTTCAAGGCTTATGTATAGATGCGAATCGGAAGACGAATTTGAATCTACTTGGATGGAAATGGAAGAGGAGTGGGGTACTCAGAACAACAATTGGCTTCGAGATTATACGGCCTTAGACATAAATGGAGTTCAGCTTTTGGTCGTGATATTTTTTCATGTGATATATGGTCAAGTCAAAGGAGTGAGAGCACTAATAATGTCTTTCAGCATATTTCGAAGAAGACATCATCGCTTGTACAATTTGTCCACTATTATGAAGAGCAATTGAAGCACATGAGAGAAACTGAAATTCAAGATGATTATAATTCTCGTGGGAAGCCCAAATTGCAGGTTTCATATAATGGGATTTTGATACATGCTGCTTCAGTCTATACCCGTACTATTTTTCAGAAGTTTAATGAAGAATTTTTGGAATGTCTCTCTGAATATATTTCAGGTACTACATTTGATGGATCGGTATATTTATATACCGTAAGGTGTATGGGAAACCGACGTGAACACCTTGTCAGATTTAACCCTGTAGAGTTATCAATTTCTTGTGAATGCAAATTATTTGAATCAAAAGGGTGGTTGTGTCGCCATGCATTGCATGTGTTGAATAAGAATATATCGGTGGTTAAGAGCATTCCATCTTCCTATATTTTGAAAAGATGGACTAAGGGTGCCAAAGAAGGGATTGTGAATGATGAATCTTTGCCACCTGGTCCATCTAAATTTGATCAATTTTCCACGTTAATGCAAGAATCCTTTGAGCTGATGATTTTGGGAGCCAAAGATGTAAACACTATGCAGATAGTGAGGGAGAATATGAAAATAGCGATGGGTCAAATTTCATCATACAAATCAAGTATAGTTGTGACTGATGATGCTGGTGATGATAGTGATAATGAGGATTCTTTGTGCGATATCTCGGTATTAGACCCCATTCGAAGGAAAGGAAAGGGAATAAGTTATGGAAAACTAAAAAGTTCAAGTGAGAAAAAGAAGAAAAAATCTATCAAAGGAACACCTCCAATGCAAATAGACAATCGAGGTAACATATTCTTTTGGTTAATATGATCAGTTAAATTTTCCATTTATGTTGCATGATGCTAATTAACATATTTGTTGCTTTCTAATGTAGAGTTGGCTTTTCAAGCAACACATAAGGAAACTCATTTTCCAAATCATTTGAGTAATTCGAATCAGTTTCAAAGTATCTTTTATCCCGGCAACATTGGTGGTCCTACCGTAAATTTTAATAATCAGGTATGTTGTTCTTAGCTTTCCATTTTTATTTACTTTTTACTAATTCGGTAAAAATATTTATATAGATGCAGCAACCACCATACATCATGCCATCGGGGATTATGAATGGATTTTGCCAATTTCCTAATCAGGTATTGAAACACTTTCTCAAAAGTTACAATCATCATGATAATTTAATTGCATTATGGTAATGGGGTCTTTTTTTTTAAATGTAGATGCAATCATTATATATCATGCCGCCAAGCAATTTGAATGGATTTTCTCCATTCACTAGTCGTATTTATTATGAATCATTTTATTTGTTAGTATTATTTCAACTTTTTGTTACAATTGTAATATTTACTATTACTAGTTTATTTTAGATAGATGTTGGAGTATCATAATAGATATCATGGAACCATTTTAAGTCGGGTACAATTTACTTTTTATTGATGTGGGATTACTTGAGACATATTTATCTAAGCATATTATTTAGTTAAATATTAATATATTTGTCATTTTCTTGTACAGGGGTCATCAAACTCTTCTGAACATCTTGGGATGAATGAATCTGAGGCCCCTCTAAAAGCATAGATAATGCACAGTCGCAACATAAATAGCCTAGAGGAACCCTCATATAGTATGTGCTTTTTTGGCAGTTTATCTGTTAGGCTACTAAAATTTTCTCCCATGGTGGTCATCTATCAGAGAGATCAACATTAGACTGCATGAACTTTTAACTTTGTTAAACTGACAAAGAGCCACAAATGGGCAAGCTTTTCATTGCAGGGAATAATAAGTGAAGAGCAAGTGGATTGCTTCAACATGCCACTGTATCCTGCGTCTCCAGCGGAGATTGCACGGCTAGTCAAAATGGACGGTAGTTTTCACATAGAGAAGATGGAGCTGCTCAACACCCAAACGAGGTATGAAGGTGGAGTCCATGCACAGGATATTGTGATACACCTAAGAGCGGGCTTGGAGGGGATCATCAGCAAACACTTCGGAAGCAAGATCATCGATGAAGTAGCTTGTCATAAACACACCACGGAAAACTTAAGAAATGATCTTCATGAGCCTCCTCCTTATAGCAGCCCCAGAAATTAGGGTGGTAGGTCACATGATACCAAGCTGATGCCTTTGCATAAATGTTAACACCACCAGAAGCCGATCCTGACTCTGTATCATTGAACCATGACCTGGCTTTCCTTTCTCAAGGACCTCGCAGCAGAATTTATACCTTCCAGGTCTCTTCTTTTATCAAAATATTTCGACTTTGTCAGGATATTGCCACTCAGCATTTTGGCCTTGGTTTTGATGTCATAATAATGCATCAACCTCCTCAATTTGCAATCATACTCAAGTTTGTACTGAAAGGCTTCCATGACGTAGTCCTCAAAGCCTTGTATTTCCAGTCTACAATCGTGAGCTCAGAGCAACTTACCTCGTGAAGGAATTTATAGAATTAGTGTGGTACAATTCACTTGACCTCTCTGTAAAGCTTCCCAATCACATGCGGAGACTCATAGGTGGACTTATCAGACTTTTCCATAAAGTCTGGTTATTCTCTAACTCGCAGATGACACGGAATTTTAGCAGGAACACCAGTCTTCGGGAAGTCAACTGCTATGGAAAATAACTCTGCAAGCTCAGCACATGATTTGCTGCACGCCTTCCTTGGCTCCTTATCTGCAAACACTCTGAGAGTTTGCAATAACTCCTAAACTATCGTCGACCATGTAATCTGCAAAGTACTCCACGACTTCCTGGATGGTAAAACATTAAGTTGGGTTAGTGTCCACTAAGAAGGTATGTATTAGCAGCAGATGCTAACAAATGAAGTTCCTCATGAAACTAATATAGAAATGTCAAATGAGAAAGACTTTGCAATTAAAGTTTGAAGAGACACCCTACGGAACAGGACACATTCTTTGACAAGTCAAAGAACTAGAAGGTTCACATGCTGAACAACAAGAATTACACTATGCTAATAAAACAGAGTAGATGCTCAGATGTCTGCTTTGTAACAAACATTGCCAACTAAGTTCCCCAATAAATTGAATTAAGCAGTGCCATCCATATGATCTAGCTTTCATGTATCTCATTCCTTCATAAAATATGAGGGGATCTAGTGATGTCCGACACTTGTGCATCTACGGGTTTCCTTGATAGGTGACTAATGGTTGCACATAGAAACTCTCCATTCAGAAGTACCAGAACATAGCTTATCCCGTGCTACATATTGTATTTTAGGACTACATATATATTTAAAGAGCCAAAAAGATTGGAATGTCAATGCCAAAGATGACAACTATAAGACATTCAACTCAGGAATGAGAAGAACCGACTTAGTAAAAAAATGAGTACCAGCAGGCAGCAGTAAAAGGAAAAAAATTACCTCTTTCCTTTCTGAGGAAAAACAATGCAATCAACCATATGGTGCAAAGATGGAACATCAACAGCCTTTAAGACATGGACATCTCGAGGATGCAAGCAAGGGCTTTTCGCAACCACCAACTCTCCCTGAAAGATAAAGGTGTCGAGCGGTGACTCACTTCTGCTCGACTTTAGCATGGTATTGCTTCCAATCTGCAAATTTCTGACCCTAGAGAGTTGTACAAGCACCTTACCGCATTCCAAAGTCCTCGTTTCATCCAAACATCCCATCATTGATCTTCCATTTGGCACAAAGATCCTTGCTTTGGTACGCAAGTCAAGCAACTTCGATGCACAGAATGTTCGAAGCATCATTGATAGAAAGGGTTTCGCATCTGGCTCATAACCACAGATAAGCATTTCTAGAACAACCTTCATATTCTCTCAATAAGATGCTAGATTTGGCAAGGGAGGCCCTCACCTGACCCAACCGAGGGCCACCCTCGCTCGACGCTGGCGAGGGCAGCCCTAGCCAGCCCAGGTGAGGGCGACCCTCGCCCGATGCTAGCGAGGGCAGTCCTTGCTAGACGCCTGCTCCCTCCACTGGCTCCGCCATGGCCGGTAGAGGAAAGAGAAGAAGAAGAAGAAAAAAAAAAAGAAAAAAAGGAGAAAAAGGAAAAATGGAAAAAAATAAGACAAAAATGCCTTGATAGGGTATATGTGTTACAGTTTGCAAAGTTGGAGGTTTTTCATGTTACAAAAAAAGTTTGGAGTAAATTTATCAATTTGGGCAAAATTTAGGATTTTTGATGGTCTTTTTTCTTTGAAAAATACAATGACTTTAAGTAAATATGGTGTATTTTGAAAGGTTTAAACATTTTCCACATCAAATAAGAATAATTATTTTAAGTTATACAAGATGAGAAGAAACAAAAAAAGTTTGTATCACCATACACCTTTAACTGTAAGGCAATTCTTAATGCGGAAGAGGCTCAAGCTTTTCAGTTGAGGTGGTAAAATATAAAATCTATCTGATATTCAAGGTTCACTTAAGAACCTACATTCTTCTTTATAATTTTCAAAATTGATACCATAAAACTGAAAATTTTTTATTGACCAATTTTCACGTATACACATAAAGCCCCTTATTCATTAGTATTGAATAGGACTCCATCCACATTGATAATAATGACCCCCAAAGTTAATGCGAATAGTAGACATTTGGTCTGATTTAAACATGTAATTGGATACATCTAAACGAAGCATTTAATTACTTAATCAATTTGACAAAAAAAAAAAAAAACCACTTAAATCTATTTCGAAAACTCCCACAAACTCAACATTCTTCCTCCTCGAATGCCATAATTAGGGGTGAGCGGTTCCCGGTTCCGGTTCGGTTCCGTCTAGAACCTGGAACCCACCCTCGGGTACAGGTTCCTCATTTCTTGGAACCTGGAACCTACCCGTCGGAACCAAGAACCTGGAACCTACCCTGTTACAGGTTCCAGGGTCGGTTCCAGGTTCCAACAGGTTCTTTTTTTTTGGTTCATTTTCAGATTTGAAAAGCTCTTTTCAAACAATTGACAGTTAGGCTCGTAGGATTAAAATAGCGCAACAACATGCATGATCAAGCACTGTTCAGAAAACTTCATTCATGAAGCAGCACATAAAACAGGGAATAGCATGCACAAAATCTTGGCATATCTGTACATGAATATCTCCATATCATAACCAAAACTTTAGATTGATGCATAAAATCCCAGAAACATCAGTTCAAGCACCAATCCAAGGAGGAGGTTGTCCAGATGTCATTGATAAACCTTGAACAGATAGATCACCCCAGGATGCAGCAGAGTTTCCTACCTGAAAAGCATTTTTAGTGGATACAGATACCATTGGAAGTCACAAAGTAATAATAATTTGAGCCTCCTCATTAAATATATGGAGCTATAGAGTATAAACGAAAGAAAAATGAAATCAAGATAATGTTCCCTAGTATTACCCTCAAACTACTTCCGTGACATCGCCTAAGGGCTCTAAGGTTTCCACCATTCCTCTGAAAGAAGCTGATATCCCGAGATTGAGATCAAGACCACGGTCACCATCTGCATCAATTGCATCAGAATACTTCATCAACCTTTTGTACTTGACCGGAAACCAATCAATCTTTAGCCGTGAGGGAAATAAACAGGGCTGCAGGTCGAAAGACTCAGAGAAAAGAACCCAAGATCTAAAATGGATACACTTAAATCTTCTAAAACCATGACAACACTTCAAAAAAAGACAATCTGAGGTTTACTTTCACTGGCAATGTCAAACCACAGTATGAAAACAAATAACATGAACAAAAAAGATAAGTGCAACTCTCAGACGATGGCATTGGCTGCACCGGGCAATTCTCGGCCACGGTCCGCCCACTCTTTCTCGATCGGACCGTGAATGGCGAACCTGAAAATTATTAGAAGAGGATGAGATACAAGGATCATGGAGAAACACTGTCCACAATAGCAACTCTGATTTAAAAGTCAGGCCAAAAGCTTTCATCAGTCAAATTCGTCTTGCCTCTAAAACCACACTATTTGTATCAGGAAGCCTAGTCCTATGAAAGTATCACTACTTTCCTTTCTATGGATATGTCAATACTGCTCAATAACTCTCCACTTCAGTTCATTGAATCAAAGCATGTAAATTCATGAAAACCTTTGCACGTTGTGAAGAGAACTATACCTTTCATTTCTCCTTTTGGATTCATAATGACCTTGGCATTATTTGCAAATGTAATTACTTACAGAGTCAGAAAACAAAACATACTGCCAGCACACAAGAAACGGGGGTTTACCTTGGGAACAAATCAGGTCCTTTTCCTTGACTGTCGATGAGACGACGTTGACAAAAAGGGCCAAGGATCACCCATCAACATGTGCTGGCTGATCTACTTCTTGTCGTGATTAGTTGATCGAAATGTCGTCGCTCCACCTTTTGGCTCCCGAGGGAGTGACTCTTCACCCTGGTTTCGGTTCATGTTCTGGACACGCCCCCGGCGGAGGTGAAGGTTCCTCGAAGGATCCTTAAAGTGGACTTGCGCTGGACGGCGTCCGTCAATGTTTCCTCCTCCTCCACCCCCCATCAGCTCAGACTACGTTGCTTGACCCTTTGCACGACTCGTACTACTGATGCAACATAACAAATGCATCTAATGTGCAATCACTTAATAGAGTGGTCTTGAAAACGAAAATAAAAACAAGTGAAAAGATGTCGTCGGTAGAGTTTGTTGAGCCCAGATGGAGCAAATGTCACAATAGAAGCAACGAGACATCTTTTAACGAAGGACACTCTCACTTTTCCAGACTCGTGACTAAATCAACCACAGATGTATGGTGGATACCTGACTAATTATGGCACGGACGGCGCGGCGAATACGGTGGCGGTCGCGACTCAACCCACGGCCAAGGGGGGAAGAGCTCGGTTCTGGCGGAGGCGGTGGCGATTTGAAGCAACGACGGCCTGAACAGCCGAGTGAGCGAGCGGCGGCAAGAGGTGGTGATGGTGGCTTGGGGACGGTGGCAGTGGCTCACGGCGGCAAGGGGCGGCGCGGACGGCGCGACAACTCGTCGGGCTCAACGGTGAGACGGCTCGTTGGACGAGCGGTGGATGGTGGTGGTTCGGTGGCCAAGAGGTGGTGGTGAGTAGGGCTTGGGGCGGCGGTGTGGTGGTGGGTTAAGCAGCGAGCGGCGGCAAGAGGAGGAGGAAGAAGAAAAAGAAGAAGAAGAAGAAGGGGTAGGGTTTCGGCCGAGAGAGGGGGAAAGGGAAGAGAGAGAGAGAGAGAAGAAAAGAAAAGTTGGGGGGGCAAGTGACGTGACGAGGGAAAAGGGTAGAAAAGAAAGAGAGAGAGAGAGAGAGAGAGAAGAAAGGGAAAGGGGGGAAGAATCCGCAGAGGGGGGAAATCTTGCGGGGGAAAAGTTAGGGTTTTTTTTTTATTTTTTGAATTATGACCGGTTCCGGTTCCGGTTCCCGGTTCTTTTTTTAGGGAACCGGGAACCGGAACCGGAACGCCGGTTCCCAGAAAAAGGGAACCGGGAACCGGAACCGGTCTCTTTAGAACCGGGAACCGAATCGGAACCTCCTCCGGTTCGGTTCCCGGTTCCCGGTTACCCAGGAACCGTGCTCACCCCTAGCCATAATCACCCAAGCCTGCTTCCCACTAAATGGCAGCAGATACCTAGCTACGGCCCGAGGAGCACTATCTCTCTCTAATTTTGGTCATGGAATACTTGCACTCTTCCTCCATATTGTCACTCCAATGTTATAGTTCTCATGTCTGACCCCTGCCAAACGCTGATACCGGAATGCAACGCAGCCAATCATTTCTCAACTAGCAAAAAGTCACAGAAGAGGAAACACAAAGATAGAAAAAAGAACAAAGGACCCGCGGGCCCATGTTGAATTTAGCCCTCGAATTTTGATTAAATTCATCTCAAATTATGGTTTTTTTTCCATTAAAGATGAATTATTGGACTTGTAGCCACTCACTATCTCATCAAGACGCTGATTGTACCAATCGACTCACATGACATCAAGAAAAATGGAGCCTAAATCCTATTGAGAGTAAGAGAGATAAGGGAGATTGAGCTATCACTAATCATATATGACTTTGCTGATAGCATTACTACCTCATCTTATTTTACAAGAAAAAAATATTTAATGTGGATTGATCACCCGAATTATAGATAGAGGAAGGATATACCCTTCCATGAATTCAATGAGGGTCGGAACCCTCTCCGGCCCCTTTTCCCACCATGCTCATGGAGGGGCAGCGGCCGTCACCTCGTTGTCGCCCCCTTAGAGATCGGCAGCACTGAACAGTGGACCACCTCCGATGAGTGGAAAATCGTTCATTCGATGATTGAGTCGGCGGATAAAAATCATTAAATTCCCGCATCCTCGGAGCGGCTATAGAGGCCCGGTAATTCCTCCCCCTCGCCGTCGATCTGTGAGTTCACAGGTCGCCACGCGTGCGGCCACCGACGAGGCGCTGCTCGGTACGCGCTCGATCGGCGCGAAAGGTCGCGTCAGCACTCGACGACAGAAGAAAAAGGCCAACAAATTAAAGAGGAAAAAGGAGAGAGACCTTTGCGTGGATTTTTTCTCTCGTCGCGGAAGGCGGAACGATGCATGCGATGATAATAAATATCAGATTGGATAGATTCCATTCATGGGATATCCGAGAAAGATCGAAAGGCTAGAAAGGCAAACGTGTCTCACCGTTCACGTGGCAGACAAAGTCGAAGCAGAAAGCTTCGGACTTCGGAGCGTCTCTCGAATCCCAATTCAACCGTAAGAAAAGAGACTTAAGAAAGACTCTCCCCCCAGACGAAAAGCAGTCTGCCCCACTTCGCAGTTCTCTCTGCTTCCTCGCTTAGCCTCATAAAAAGATTAAAGATCGCCTTTTTCGTTCCACTTCCCTCGTTTCTTTCCTTTTTTCTTGATACCCTCCAGTTGGATTCGGTCCTCGCTCGTTCTTTCCATTCATGGGTACTTTTCTTTATTCGCGGCAGCTGCTGAAAGTGCACCGCCCGCCTTCCTGGGACTCCGACTCTGCTTTTGCTACCAAGTTCGCTCCTCTGGCTTCGTCTTCTTGCTCGGGGGTTGGAGCTTCCCACGTTGCTGTAATGGGGTGATTATTCATCATCTCCCTTTCTCTTCTCTTTTCATGTTTTACTTTGCTTGTTCTTGATCGTTCGGACCTGTTCTTGATGGGTACTCCGGCATTATGAGTCCCCTTTTGCTTGTGAGTCTTCTTTCTACCGTTTGTTTAAGTAGTCCAGTTTGATGGGATTAAGTTAAGTGAACAGCAGTTCCTCAGTTGTTAGAATGAGTTAGGATCGGATTTCCCATGATTGCACTATGTTTACATTGCCCTGTGATGGTCTGTACATACATATTCACATAGTATCGGCCCAAAAGCATGCGAGTTTTCTAAAATGTGATCAGTGCTAACCTCAATTCTATTGCTGGATCGGTCCTTAATTTTTTATTGATGTCTTACCAGATTGAAACTGAGTAAAAGCTCAACTGGGGGCAGCGGGGGAAGCATTTTCAGAAAGGCATACATCGAAGTTTCATCTCTTTTTATTAAGATTCATTTTCTGGTGTAACATTTACTCATCTATGTTTCATTCAGAAGTATTTACTGGCACATTTTGCATAGGTCAGACAGGGGAAGGTGCACATCGAGGAAAGGCTAAAGTTTATGGGCGTCAGGCTCAAGAACGTGTGCTTGAGGTGATTACCCGTTAGAATTATGCAAATCTGCAGCTTTCACCTGCATTTCCAGGTTGCTATTGTTGAAGTTGATACATATACATAAACATAGAAGTTGGGAGGCTTTGTAAATTTTTCAGCTTACCTGGGATTTGATGGAGTTCTGCTACTGAAAAAGAATATTGATACCTTGAATTTTGTAAGAGCTTGCTTGAAGTTCTTTTACTCTGTTTGCTGCATTTTGTAAATGAAAATTGTGGGAGGTGCCATTATTTTTTTATTTTTTTAAAATTTTTTCCTTGGCTAGACTCTGAAACTTAGCCTGCTCGTTTCAAAAGGTTGCTCTGTTTTGGAATGATATCTCTATTCTGTGTAGTATAACTGAAAGCTTAAGGGAAACATATAATACCAATGAATAGCTTCAAGAAACAACATTCACCCACATTGCAGAGCTTTTGAAATTTGAAGTACTTACTTTAGCTTTCATCCTATTGATTAAGTTAGTTTGACTTTTTATGGATAGCAACTTCATTCTCGTGTGCACTTTACTCATTTCTGATGTCTGTGCCTCATGCAATTAATTGTTGTTTTAATATGAATTACCCCTCCACATATCCTCTGCATTATTTTGTTGTAAGGATCTGATAGATAGACATTGTACTAACCACATAGGCAATCTGACTTGTGGGTGGTGTTTTTCCTATGCTTTTGGCTGAATATCATTTAAGTTTTTAATCTGGAACTCATTCTCTTTAGATGAATAACTTCAGTTTACCCCAAATAGAAGGTGTAGAACTAATTTTCATTTAAGAGAGCTTTTGATGTACAACAACGAGTACCGCAACAAAGAATAAAGTTTTAGGCTTAACGCTGAAAGCTTCCTAAGCATCGGACCTAACGTTTCTCAAGCATCACACCTAAGAGAAGAATTGCATTGCACATAATCATCAACTCCAGTGAAAAGAAAGAATTGCAACCACATAAATAGACTCTCTAAAAGTTCTACTCTCAGTTGCAATAGGAGGAAGCTTCTAAGCAAGAATCATAAAAGAAAATAAAAAATTGATAAAATGGAAATAAGAATTAAATACTACTAAATTATTTATGGGAAGAATCCTCATCCTAGGACTCTTATTTGATTTGTGAATTAATGCAATGTTTGATTTGTCCCACAACTTGGTAGAAACGTTAACAGTGGAACAAATATCATCTCGCTTGATTTTGTTGCCTGCATCATTCTCCCCTGGTTGCAGAAAACTCATCCTAGGGTTTAGAAGTGTTGAACAATTTAATTCATCAGCTTCATCCACAGAGTTTTTCCCGCATGCCTGTAGAAGTTCAATAACAGCATGCTTGGAGAAAAACTCCCGATCAAACTCCTCGTGAAAACTAAACTTTGGTTCCAATACCAAAAACTGATGTAGGGCGATGAGTCCCCCAACAAAGAGTGAATCTTTAGGATCCACACCCTAAGCTCTTATCACACCTAGAGTTTCTTAAGCATCACACCTAAGCGAAAACTTGCATCACACACTCCCAAAGCAAATACTTGCAACATTCAATAATCATCAACTCTATTGAGAAGAGAGAATTACAACTATAAAATAAGACTCTGTAAAAGTTCTACTCCTATCTGGAATAAGAAACTTCTTAGCAAGAAACATAATAGAAACAGGAAACTTGATAAAATCCTAAAAAGAATCAAATTGTAAATATAATATTACGAATTGGTCTATGAGAAGAATCCTAATCCTTTAGGGCTCTTATATGATTTGTGAATTGATGCGTTGTAGAAACGCCAATGTTGGAACAAATATCATCTTGCATGATTTTGGCTGCATTAGCTTTTGACATCTTGAGTTTATAATTTTTTCGGAGTTAGGTTGCTATGGCTATATGCATTCTCTTGTGGCTTATTTTAATTTGCTACATTCACGGTCTTGGATTTTTAGGAAGAAGTCCCAGAAGTATCAGAGATCCAAAGGCCATTCAAAGTTTTTCCAGGCCAGGCATTTCCATTAGGGGTATCAGAAATTGATAATGGAATCAACTTTGCTATATTTTCGCAGAATGCAACTGCAGTAACACTTTGCTTATCACTTCCCCAGAGGTGAGTGAGAAGGCATTTGCGTCTTCCCGATGCAATTGAACATTTCCTGTAATTATATGCTTCCTCAGGTATACATATAGCACTGGAAAAATAATTCCATTTCATGATCTATCAACAACTTTCAGTAACTTTTTCCTTCAATTTTGCTTTTGTCTCTGGGTAAGGCCTCATAATGCCTTAGCATATTCTTTGTCAATAGGTAGACTTGAAAGTTGCATATAGTCTCCTCAACTTTCCAATTCATCTGTCTTTATAGACTGATTCATTATCTTGTATACAATTTGTTTTCTATGTAACTTCAGAGAGTCAGTCTCGTTTTGATGCGAGGTGACTTATGTTACTTCTCCTTTTCTTTCAAAAGGGAAGAAAGAAAGAAACTCTAATCACAAGTTTTGTAATTTTTGACTGGATCTTGCCATTTGTCTGAAATATGTCCTAAGGAATGATCATTTCTCATTCTGTCATAATTGGTTTGCCATACTTAATGCTTCTGGCTGGTCTTGTCAGTGGGAAGGCTGGCAGAGTGGATCAGGAACTTATTGAGCTAGCTTTGGATCCTCACGACAACAAAACTGGAGATATCTGGCATATATGCATTGAGGTAGTCCTTGCTATGCTACTTTATCTAGTTTCTTTCTTTACAGTACCTTGACTTGAGTTAATAGCTTCTGGTCTCTGTCTTCCGCCAATATGGGGTTCTTAGGGGTTTGTGTAATTGGACTTTTTGTACTAAAATTTAAGCATTTTCAATCTTGGTAATGTCATACTTATATGACATCCCTTTTGGAAATTCAGTTCCTTTGTCATTTGTATATGTATGCCAATTCATTTGCGGACATCAAGATTTTGTAATGGAACTATCATGTGTCTATTTCTGATTACATCACATCATCACATCATCACATCATCTTCTGTTAGGGTTTCTAACTGAAGATGAACGGAGGGGGTACCTGCACAACTATGAACTTTCCAAGGATTTTTGTTCCTTGGGTGAAAAAGTGCAGTGTTCACATTTAATATAATTTATGGGCATAAGTTTTTAGGTTTGCTGGAGGCTTTTTCTATTTTATCCATACTGAACAATTTCAAACTGATGACATTACCAAACAGGGTGTGCCTCGTAGCAATGTCCTTTATGGCTATCGCATGGATAGTCCCCAAGGTTTTAATGAAGGACATCGATTTGACCGCAATATTGTGCTTATCGATCCTTATGCAAAACTCATAGAAGGTCGTCGGTTTTTTGGAGATACCAACCATAAGCTGTCAAAATTTCTTGGAACTTATGACTTTGATAGTTTGCCTTTCAATTGGGGAGAGGACTACAAGCTTCCTAATATACCTGAGGTACGTTGGTTGTTTGTATGGTGTTGTGAGTATAAATCATCTGACACCTTAAGTTTATTTTTCACACTATTTCTTCTTTCTTCTGTCTTACATCTATCCTGCTTTACAACCTGTGGTTCATGAGCACAAACTGATTTAAAACATCTCACATCTCTATGTAGCTGTAGGAGATTTTATCATAATAGATGATGGAGTAAACTTTTATCAGTTGTTTGCTTCGTCACTTTACATCTCAATATCTTGGTTCTGATACTTTTTTCTTGCAGAAAGATCTTGTTATATATGAAATGAATGTTCGTGCATTTACAGCTGATGAGTCTAGTGGGCTAGATTCTGATATACGAGGAAGCTATCTTGGAGTTATTGAAAAGGTAAATACTGAAGCAAACTGCTCTTTTGTTGTTCAAATTTGAAGTGGTAAGTGCTGGGATGAAAACTGTGATCCAATTTCAGTATTTTGCTTTTAAGTTATGACAGCCTGAAAATGTTGTAGATGTTAGTTATTGTGGCCACATTGGTGGTGGTTGTTGTTGTTGTTAGCAAAATAAGCGAATGCATGGAGCTCGATATATGTCATTCGTGCTGGAGCTGTCAACTGCACTCATGTCTGCTATTAATTATAAGGAATTGGCATGTATTTGAAACTATAATAAGGAATTTTAGATGCTTCTACGTTTTTTATGCTTTTGCATGCTATCAATTTGGTGTAGTAAGATACGGGTAATACTTTGGGCTTTCTGCCTTCTATTTTCTTCCCAAAGGAAATTTTTATTGGTTAGTTTGAGGTTTCCTTCTCATCTCACCACTCTCCTATAAGTATCCTGAGCAATATCTTTGTATGAACTTTAAATGATGAACTTTTTAACTATTATCGTGATGTTTCCATGATCTTTCTGACTACATATTTTCGTGGTGTCTACAGATACCCCATCTTTTGGAGCTTGGAGTAAATGCAGTGGAGTTGTTGCCAGTTTTTGAGTTTGATGAATTTGAGTTTCAAAGGCGAAGAAATCCAAGAGATCACATGGTAATATGATAATCAATTGATCCTTGCAGTATAACTTTCTTGTATATGACGAGTAAACTACGTCATGTGCATCTCAAGTATATGATAAATTATACTTAAATTGTTGTTACTTCACTACTACTGCCATCCCCATATTTGTATAAATGCATTTGCCTAATGAGGTTTTACAGGTAAATTAATGTTATATGTGGCATTAGATAAAGTGCTACATCATATATCTGCTAGGGCCATGTAAAATTTTTGTTATTTCTTCCCCGATATTTCTGTGATTGGTAAATTTTTTTGTAAGTATGGTGACATGATAATTGTCTAGGTTACTGGGATTATTATTTCCTACCTCCTTACCCTGAGGAGAAAAATGATCTTTTTCATCCAGAAAACTTTGAAATACTACTTCCCCATTGTTGGGCCGTCTTTTTTCAGATGTTAGATAGCAAGGCTTGTTATAGCACAGAGAAGCAAACTTCCTTTGCTGCCATATAACCTGGGTGGGATTTTATCTGTTCGCAAGATTTTGCTGCCATGTATTGTTTCCCTTTGCTTTCAAAAGTTTCTGTTCTCTTATGCTTCAGTGTCTGTGAAACGTTGTGTTCTTACATCCCAATTGTGTCACTTACTAAATGATCTGGTTCACGATGCATGAATTTCCAAGATTAATACATGGGGATACTCTACCATAAATTTCTTCTCTCCCATGAGTCGTTATGCTAGTGGTGGTGGTGGACCTGTTAATGCTTCTCGGGAATTCAAGGAAATGATAAAAGCTTTGCATGGTGCTGGCATTGAGGTAAATGATACTCCTTTTGCCTAAGTACGGAATTGCATGTTCTTGATGGTTTGCTTTGTTCTTTCTGTTTGCTTTTTGGAGGTCTAAGTGACTTTCTATCTGTGCTATCATCTTTGCAGGTCATTCTGGATGTTGTGTACAATCACACTAATGAGGCTGATGATAAGAATCCTTATACGACTTCTTTTCGTGGGATTGATAATAAGGTCATTATTATGCATGTTCTCTTGAAGCTTTTACATGGCTGTGCAATAATTGCAATTTTTCAGCTGCAGTTATGGTTGATACTCTGCCATTTGCGATTTATGATCTGCCAGCAGTTAAATGATTGTCAAACAACTGAATCTAGAAAATAATTTATTTGTGCCAGTCAATTTTTGAGACTGATTAAGTGGGCATATTTTATATCCATCCATACGCAGAGAATGTTGGTGTTGTAAGGGATGGGGGAAGTTTTCTGAGCTAGAGGAGGAAAAAGATCACCCATGGTGTTGTAGGACATTTTCTTGAATAAGGTGATGGTGGGTTTGAAATGGAAAAAGAAAAAAATTCTTAAGTTATACCTTACTGGGAAAGCTCCCATCGAACTTTTACCAAGGAATTAACATATCATCATGTGGATCTGTGCTAATTTGCTTGCAAATAACTCAAGCAAACCATAAAATTCTACATGTGATCTCTTCCAAAATGTTTGAAGCCTCAGAAGCTCTACTGTTCCATAGGGTAGGCTTTGGGAAGAGGCTCTTTGGCAGGATCAACTTTAGATTTAGCGATGGCAATGAACGATCTTTTACATTTCTTTCTGAATTTCATCAAGGCTCTTTGCAACTGATTGCCAAGGATAGAGCGGGATGATGGGTGTTCTATGGGAGTGGTGATCACATCAAGTCCCATAATCATTATTCTAAGGATGACCCAATTTGTGATGTTCAATTCATTTTTCCTTTTTATCATACTTTTGCTGTATAGTTGTAAGCATAATAGAAATGTTTTCTACCGTATGTTTCCCAGTGCCTTAGAATTATCATTATTTGTGGACAGGTTTATTACATGTTGGATTCAAACGGCCATTTGCTGAACTTCTCTGGCTGTGGTAATTTGTTGGCCTTTACTGATTTCTTCATTTAATTGCGTTGCTTCAGTCCAGTTACTAGGGAGACATATGTTTGCAGTATGTCCCTCTTGCTTGCCTGCTTAAATTCTATGTTTGTGTGTATGGCATTTCTAGCTTCAAACTGTTCATTGCAAATGCAAATTTGACTTTTCAGCACTGCTGCTTGTGTTCCTCGATTTCCCCATAGTTGCTAGTAGATCCAAACTTTAAAATGGTTCAAAGAGTTCTGTTGTTGAGCAAGAAAGAGGGAGAAAAAGACTCTACATGATACCTTTTTCAGATTGAACAGTTGTCTAAGTCGAAATTCCACATGATCAGTGGCTGTATGTGCGCTGTGCCTTTTAAAAATATTTTAATTTGATGATGGAACTTCCAGATCCTCACATTCTTTAGAATGGTTGTTTCTTTTCTTCTGCCACCTTTTTTCAGGATGATCTGACGTAGCTTTTTTCCAATAATACTTAACCTGTTGCTGTCCAGGGTAGCATTCAAAATACCATCCCAAACAGAATTTGAATCTCTAAGAGCCAAGAAGCACACTTTGCTAGTTCAGGCCACTAGAGATTACCTACTGTTGGAGTAATTAAATGTTAAACCATGCCTTAATCTAATAGTTTAAGCTTTTAAAACAGTTGATTGGGGTTCCACCAATTCTCACATTGTATCAGAGTGTGGTGGTCTTGAGTTCAAATCTTTCCAGCCCCCTTTTTCTCCCCAATTAAATATGTCCACGTTTAGTACTAGGCAAAAGACTACACTAAGTATAAGGAGAAGTGTTAGAATAATTAAATATTGAACCACGTCTTCATTTTACAGCTTAAGCTTTTAAAATAGTTGGCTGTGGTCTCACCAATTCTTACACCTACAATGCAGAGGGTGGTGTGAGCTTAATTTTCTGGGATTCATAACTAAGAGCTCCTTGGTGCTTTTAATCATCTCTGCTGGTTGTGGCTCCTCCTGGGGAGTGCTCAGTGGTTGACTTGGTCTGTGTCTCTGAAAGATGGGCTTTCTATTCGCTGTGATCATACATTTGGAGTAGCTTTGCACAAAATTTGTTGTGAAGAAATCCCAGCAGTTTGTTGATATTGTTACTTTTTTGGAGCAAATTGGTGCTCATCAATGGGGTTGTGTCTAGCTTTTTGTTTAGATGTGCCGACTCTCTTTTCGGCTGTAACTTTGCAGGTGAGTCTTAAGTACAATTTTTAAAATTGGTTTATTGGAATAAATGATGGTTGAATACGAAATCATCAATAAAAATGGAAGTACATGAAAGAAATGTGAATTTGGGGGGATATTCTTTCTTCAACAGCTTTTCTTTGTGCTGGGAAAGCATTTTTCCCTACTGTATGTAATGCGAAACTGCTACTAGATTTTTGGGTGATATTTTATGCACATCTTTGTGGATTCAAAGTTTGAATCTTCCCTGGAGATAACAAAGTCTATGGCTGTCAGAATAGCACATCAGCATTGTATTTGTCTCTCATTTCTTTCTGATCTGCATGAAGCACTGTAATTTTGTCTTGAATGGTTATTCAAACTTTTTTTGATGACTTTTAGTACCTATCATAATGTCATTTTATCGTTCTCAGTTGCATTAGTTCTGGTCATTCACAGGAAACATGTTAAACTGCAATCATCCTGTGGTCATGGAACTAATTCTTGATAGCCTGAGGCATTGGTGAGTTTAATTTCCCAATACCACGGACATATTCAATCAGGCTTTGAAAAGGCGCCAACATATGCTCTAGTTTTAATATTATCCTTTGCTGTATGAATTTTTAAATATTTCTGCTGATATGAAACGACAGTGATGCATCTCAGTGATGAACTATATATATATTAAAAGCTTGAGAAACTTAGGGATCAATGTTACTGTGTCTAATCGATGATATTTACTTACTGTAGTCCCTCCCTATGCAGAGTTAACTTTATCATTCATATTTTTCAAAATATCTACAGATCTAAAATTTGTTATAATCTCTGATGTTTGACCCTTGGTTGGGTGTAAAGTCCTAAACTAATACACCTGCTATCCTCACGAGTATGGCTGATTTAATTACATAGACTCCTTTAAATTTCATATGCTGAAAGTCTTGTTGCTTGACTTTGTATCATGGAATCCTGTAATGATTTTGTTTGTGGTCTTACATCAAATCCAGGGTTACTGAGTATCATGTGGATGGATTCCGATTTGATCTCGCAAGTGTCCTTTGTCGAGGAACTGATGGTTCTCCCCTTAATGCACCTCCGCTAATTAGGGTAAGTACCTATGGCAATGCTTGGTCAGATAAGGTTATTTTCTTTAATTTTTTATATTTGCACTTGGATGCCCATTTCAGCACATTTTCTTTGGGTTTGGGAGGGATAATCTATGTTCAAGTCTCTGTTTAAAGAAGGATTATATATATTCGAGAACAGATGTTTATATAGGTAATTCGCAACTTATCTGAGTCAAAACATGGAGCATAGATGTTGGAGTATTCAAATGTAGGGAAAATACCCAAAACATACCTCTACTTTTAAATTACTGGTTTGCACCTTTTTGTTGTTGTTTGGTTCCACTTTGCACCTAGCTGTTAAGTAATAGTGGTTAACTCTGGTTAATGTAGTCATGGTACTAACCAAATTGCCGATTTTATTCCAAAAATATTGCTTCATCCTTAAGTTTGTGTATCAAAGCTTGTGAATTTCATACTTTTGACTTCTGAAAAAGATGTTGGCCATCTAATATTCATATTCCTTTTACATAACCCTTTTCTTTTGTTCCTTATATTCCAATATGCAGCCACATACCATTATTTATCACTTAATTGCGTGAGATTTTTCCACTTCATGTATGAGGAAAATGAATGTTTCAACTTGCATAATCTTTTCACTTTCCAATTTATCAAATTCACATTGTCCTAATCCAAGTTATTCATCCATCTATTCACTCAATTCAAACATCAAATTCACACAATGGCTGTTATGCGAGCCCTAAGGCTGCAAAGTTGGGGATGAAAACTTACCAAAGGGTGACTGTTTTCATCCTCTATTTGCCTTCAATTTAATCTATGGACATTGAAATCATAAAGTGGGAAGGTGACTGCGAGAGGTTATTTGTGAGACCAAGAGCACAAAAAGAGAGGCATGGAAACAAGCATGTCACTGATGGAGAGTTTATGTGAAAAAAAGAATTGTAAGTCAGAGAGATTGAATAATTAGAGAAAGATGAGTTTAAGATATAAGCGCAGAATGGCCTTTTAAAAACCTCATTCAGTTAGGCTAAAACTGCAGTTAAGTCACAAGGTGCAAACTTGTAGTTTGTAAAATAGAGGTATGTTTCTGGTAATGGTATGAAAAGTATGGTATGTTTTTGGTACTTTGCCCTAAATATATAGACCATAAATTCTTCGAAGAAATTATGCTTTTATAATCAAATGGCTGTTCACTCAACTTTTAACATTTTTTAATTCGTTTTTTTTTTTTTTTTCGTTTTTTGTATGTAGTTATAGTTTATCTATTTGAACAGAAGGGAAGGTAAAAATGCAGGAGATATGTTGCCTAGTCATTGATTCACTAGAGTGTGGATTGAGAATGTGTTGATGTTTCTCATTTTATCACTGTTGAATATCTAGGCGATTGCAAAAGATGCTATGTTGTCAAGGTGTAAAATTATTGCTGAACCATGGGATTGTGGAGGCCTTTATCTTGTTGGGAAGTTCCCAAACTGGGACAGGTATTGATCATTTCTCCTCTCACTGTTAAAGTAGTAGCCATCCCTCAAAAAATTTGCATCTGCTAAAATTTAGTCAGCATTTTACTCAATGGTAGTTTTCTTTGATTAGAGCACATTTATATGCTAGCATCTATTCTGCAATAGCTCAGTCAGGGAGAGAAAAAAGAAGTGGTATCAAATAGCTAGAGATCTTGCTTCATTTATGCATGAGATGTTTTTGATGCAGATGGGCTGAATGGAATGGAAAGTATCGTGACGATATAAGACGGTTTATCAAGGTGAGAAAGCAGAAGAAACTTTATTGGTCCGATTCTGATATTTTTTTTTTTTTTATTGGTCTGATTCCGATTCTGATATTCGAGTACATCAGGGAGGAAAAAGGAAATCGAAAATGAAGAAACTGCCAAAATATGTAGAAAGTGCAGTGGATTAATGTTGCACAACTACTCATTGCTGTCATCAAATAGTAATAGAGCGCTGCAGTTAGTTTCATGCTTGACTTTCAGAATGAGATGTGGTCAAATATGGTTTGTTGTAGCTTCATATGGGCCTGTTCGCTATATCATTCCTTGTTTAGACAAATGTAAGTCAGATGAGCACCAAAGGAAGATTGCAGACTGGGCTTAGCTTTCTTTGTGCAAACTACTGGTGTTTTAACATTGATATTTTGCATGGAAGGTTTCTGAACAAAATGAACATTTTTGGTGGATGTAACTCTTGATAGTTGAATATTTTTTTGTTCCCTCTGTGCGTGCGCATGCATGGAGAGGCTGGTGGGTGTGGGTTTGGGCTTGTGTACTTTGAACTATTATGTGTCCAAGGTCCAATTTTGAAAGAATTTCAGAGGTTATAACATTCTCTTATGCATTCCTGTTTCTTCCAGTTATAATGCCTTTGTCGGTAATATGCATGAGCATATTTTGTTTCTGAATAGTGTGTACCTTGTTGGTTCTCCTGAAATTTTACTTAATGGGGATGTTGAGATTTGTGTTTCTGTTTCCAAACTCGTTTGACATAGGGTGACCCTGGTTTGAAGGGGAGTTTTGCTACTCGACTTGCTGGATCTGCTGACTTATATAAAGTATGATCCTAATCTTGATCATATTTGGCATGTTCTTCTTTTATGCTGGATGCTTCATATTTCAGTTTCTCCTTTGTTGATAAACAGATGCCTAATTCACTGATAATGGGTTTGTTTTTTACCTGCTAGTCTAATGCTCAACTATCTTGAACACAGAGCTTGATTTTCATTTTTTTTTTCTCAATTTCAGCTTGGTTTTCAGTTAAAATGTGATGAAGTGATTCCTTCCAAAAGATAGATTTCAATGCATGACCCCAGAGAACATGAAACGAAGAGTAATATATGTGTGTTCAACATCCATTTTTTCCTGTAATTATTGATGTAGCAAGAAGCTAAAGGCACTTTTAGATGAATGAGAACATCTGATTGAACAAACTATCTGTGACATAAAATATGTGCAAGTGCAGAAAGAAAAGGACAAAATTTAACTGCTTAGTAACTGACAGTAGGAAACAGAACAAGGAGACCATAACGGTTAAAGAACTGAGAATTGCATGAAGAGAATTTTTGTTACTAGGTACACATCAATTCTTAATTTTGGGCTGAAAGCAAATATGGATCCTCGTATGACTTTTCCCATCTTCTGCAGGTCAATAAGCGCAAGCCCTATCATAGTGTCAATTTTGTCATTGCACATGATGGATTTACACTGTATGATCTCGTATCATATAACTTTAAGGTAAACAGAGGTGAGCTTATTTTTAAATTACACACAAAGCAGCAGTTTCCCATTAATCGGCGGTTTTACAGCACAATGATGCAAATGGGGAAGGTGGAAATGATGGAAGCAATGATAATTTCAGTTGGAACTGTGGTTTTGAAGGTGAGACCCAGAAATAAAATTTTTCGCTTCCTCTTTTCCTAATATGCCACCCAAAACTGTCAGGCTAGTTGTACTGCAAAGCTTGAAGGCTTGAGATATCAAAAGTTGAGAAGTTTGCGATGGTTGGAAATCAACTCGTGTTATTCTTCGAGCTTACAATTTTCCTTCCTTTGTGATGATGTTTATGATTGCTATGTAGATGTTGCCTTGGCTGTGTGTTCTGCTAAATTGCTTTGTTAGAATGTTAAATGCAAGCAGAAAATCTTGCAGGAAAGTTTCCATAAAGTATGGTGCATTTTCTGCTCTTCTTTTAATAGGGGAAACCGATGATGTAAAAGTCAAGGCCTTGCGTTCCAGACAAATGAAAAACTTTCATTTGGCACTTACGGTTTCTCAGGTATATACATCTAGCATCCACTTGGCAATGTCTTTTGACAATAAAGTTTCATCCCGGGGGAAAAAATTAGAAAAAAGTAATAAAAAGGTAAAAGAACAGGTCTTATTTTGGATAATGCCTGTTCCAACTGCTGTTGATCATTTTCCGTTTTTGTTTGTCAGTCTTGAACTGGGAATGCATAGGAAAAAGATTTACTCCTCTCATGTTTGTGTTGGTAAATGAATTCAGGGAGTCCCAATGATGCTAATGGGAGATGAATATGGGCATTCACGCTATGGAAATAACAACAGCTATGGACATGATACTTCTCTTAACCATTTTCAATGGACACAGGTGAGTTTTCACTTGCAGTTTTACTTTTCATGATTATGGCAAAGTTACTAATGGGTGGACTGAATTTGTTCTGTGCAGTTGGATGAAAGAAGGAAAAGCCATTTCAGGTTCTTCTCAGAGGTGATCAAATTCCGGCAAGCACATCCTCAGTTTTGTCATGAAGATTTTCTTAGCAAAGTAAATCTCAGTAGATTATTCTCTCCTGCCACTTTTATCCATCGTTTTGTAGTTATTTCTATCCTGAGTTTCATGAGCTCTTAAATGCTGGCAGAATGATGTGACCTGGCATGAGGACAATTGGGACAATCTGGAAAGCAAGTTTCTTGCATTCACGTAAGAAATTATTCAATTCAAATTGGAAGTAGCTTCATATGAATGCTTGTTTGGTACAAACATTAGGGCAATGCTCAATTTTTTTCAATTGGGCATCAATGCTGCTGTTGCTTGTTAGATCATGATGTCCTGAGAACACACTCTCTCTCTCTCCTCTCTCGCGTGCGCACACGTCACTGCTGTTCTTATCATATCTAGCATATCATGACTTGTAAAGATTGGGTCATCAAGTACTTTAACTTTCTTCCTAGAGAAGTGTAAAATGTGTTTGGACAATTGAATGGAATTTGTTAATAGATCAGATGCATATAGGCAACTGTGGTGTATATCTGCATTCAGTTTTTAAGTGTGTTAACAAGAAAATTTTCTTTCGTTTCTTGTTTTGCTTTAAAATCATAGTTGCACTTTCTGATGACAGTTTTACCTATAGGCTTCATGATAAAAATGGAGGAGACATCTATTTAGCTTTTAATGCTCATGACTTTTTCGTCCAAGTTGCAATACCACCTCCACCAAAGAATAGGGGCTGGTTTCGTGTGGTAAGTTCTCATGTTCTCTGCCTCTGTATTATGAACTTTTATTTCATGTCCTTTGAGATCAATAGATTCTCTGCCTTGTGTAAACTTACTATCAGAGAAAAAAAAAAAATTACGGGAGTCGGGAGTTGCAGTAGTATATTATTTTGGAGGGAAATGTAGGTCATTAAAAACGAAGATTGTAGTACCAATTCAATGAGAATTGCTTCGGTTCAGGTGCTGATCTTTCGGTTTCACTCACTGTGTCAATACTCTTTATTTGATAGAAACTACTCTTTACTTGGAAATGATTTTATACACGTGTTGTGTTCCGCCTTGGTGCCCTTTCTATGAAAAATTGCGAAATGAAAAGGGCAGTCTGTTCACTTTTATGGCTATATCAAATTGTTAGTACTACACTAAGTGTCATTTGATGCCTGTTGCCTGGAAGAAGTAACTTATCCATATGTTTAGTGTCATAATTAGACAAATCCCGTATCTAAACGGTGCAGGTAGACACGAACCTCAAATCGCCTGATGACTTCATCTCTGAAGGCGTCCCTGGCATAGGAAGCACATATAATGTAGCTCCATACTCGTCTATTCTATTCAAAGCGAAGCCATGATGTGTGAATTTGCTCAAGAATGAGTACATTTGCTTTCTTCTTTTCCCTATGGAGTGAAGCGAAGAGTGTTGGAGCATGGAGGTCTGCAATCCTACCGCAAATACCATACGTCTGTCGTAACTCAAAGTTCTGTCCGGATTTGTAGAGTACAATGTGATTCAGCTGGTACTTGGTATGAGATACAATGTCAGTTCTGATATGTAGTAATGATGTACGGTGTACACTACTGTACTACTTAGAAGTAAAGCAGAATTCTACTGTCGCCACCGCGGGGTGGGTAAAAATTATATCTTAAGGATTGTTGAGAGTGGGATTTGAACCCACGCCCTTTCGGACCAGAACCTTAATCTGGCGCCTTAGACCAACTCGGCCATCTCAACTTGTTTGTCTTTCGCGCAGGTAATTTGAATAAGATTTAAGAGTACAAAAGCTGTTGATTAGACAAAGAAATAAATTGACCATTTTTTCTTGGGCAACTTATTGGTAACTTTTCAATACTTTTATGAAATTACCATTTGTTTTTTTGATTGAGGATCCGCCAGAGCATGCTTTTGTTGGCTTACGTCGATTCGGAGTCTCACGGGCCTCCGCGATGGAAGTCCAATGGCAATTATACCTCGGGGGAAGCTAGCCCAGCAACCCACCGCCAGAGCTCTCCACTTAAATCACTATCACCCCAGGAATTCAAACTCTTGACCGCATCGAAGCAGGGGAGAATGAATACCAACGCGATTGCTCACGGATGGGTACCATTCTTTTGTAGTTCGCAATTTAACAATTTTTGTAATAATTTATTCACTTTTAAATTGCATAACTTACCAATGTTTCGTATTTACATGCTCCTTTATGAAGCTACCAATCTATATTAGAGCAATTTATTAAGTTTTTTGATTTTAAATTTATCAACTAGTTTTTGCATATTACTTGTTTGAAGTTTGGGACTCTTAGGATGCGTTTAATTTGGCGCGGAATTTAACATTTTGGAAAAGTTTTCTTAAGTGTCATTTCGGAGTAAAGTGGAATACTTAAGTGCCATTGCCAGCCAAACTCGGCCAAATGGAGTCCAGAAAACAATTTTCCTATTCAATTGAGAAAGCATTTTTTTAATTTAAAGTTTTTAAAATTTTAAATTTTTAAGTTTTTTAAATTTTAATTTTTTAAGTTTTTAAATTTTAATTTTTTAAAATTTAATTTTTTAGAATATTTTAAATACAATTAGTTTTAAATTAAATATAAAAATATTAATTTTTAAAAAATGAATTTGATTTTTTTATTTTTATCCATCTCGCCGGAAAAATTAAAATTAGAAAACATTTTAAAAATAAAAATCCAAAATTATGAAAAATTCAAATTTGCTTATTTTTCATTTGAGTTAGCGTTAAACGTTCAAAGAAACTTGTCACTAGCCACAAGGATGGCAAAATAAGAACAAAAAAAGCAACAAATTGTTGTTTCTTCACGTAAACAAAAATCGAGCAATCTCATGGCCTTCGACAACTTCTTCTTTTCTTCTTTTTTTTTTTTTGCCCAAGGCCGATGAGCCTCAAGCCTCGCTAAATCGAGGGCCGGCGGGTCGAGGTCGCGACCTCGCCGAAGCCTCGCCTTGGCTAGGCGGCTTGGGCTCGCCCAAATCCGGCGAGGGGCGAGCTCGCCCAGCGAGGCTCGCCCTCGAGGGCGGGCGAGCTCGCCGTGGCCGGGCGAGGCTGTCGGCCCGTTGGAGCTCACCCCTTGAGGCCTGAGCCGAAAAAAAAAAAAAAAAAAAAGAAAAAAATGAAAAATAAAATAAAAATTTTTAAAAATTAAAAGAAACAAAAAAAAAAAAAAATTTTCAAACGTGTTTTTATTCATTTTTATTCCCGGAACAAACGTTACCAAACCGTTCTTTTGTTCAAAAATTGTTCCCGGAATAAAACATTTTTTTGTTTGAGTTTTCCGAACAAAAAAAAACAAACGTTACACCATAATTTAATTCTTTTTTGTTTTCCAACTCTTATATTGCATAACGAATTTTATTCATCTTAGTTAACAATCTCGTACATCTAATTTTTTTAAGAGATCAACAACCTGTACTAGTATGACTTGTCAAGTTTTCTTCCATTAAATAACAGTCTACTATTGGATTAGCAATCCTATTTCAGTTATGTACTGGCATTTATTCGATTTTTACTGTTTACAATATTTTATATATGTTTGTTCCATCGCCTTAAAGTTACCAACCTAGTTTAGAAATCAATAATCTCGCTCAGATTGAATTACAGCCTTTATTTTGATGAAGTTGCCGACTATTTTAGGGTTGTTAAATCTCATTACAGTTACTTGTCAAGTGTATTTTTCTATAAATTACTAAATTTTATTATCTTTTATTATTCTTTAGTAACCTTTAGTTATGCCTTATTTTACCAAGTATTATTTCCATTTATAATTATGAATTGGGTTTTCGTTATCAGCTCTATTTGAGTCAATTACTAGTATTTGTCTAGTTTTTTTTTTTTTTTTTTTAATAAATTTACCAACTTTTTAATTAGGTTACTTGATTATGAATAAAGTTGGTATCATCAAGTTTAAGTGGGTAAATTTAAGGCACTGATAAGAAAGTTAAGTACAAGTTTTGTAAATAATAAAACAAGTTATCTTTTGGGGTGGCGCTAATTCCACACCTTAAATGGCTTAATTAACGTTGGGTAAGAACATTTTACTAGATGAAGAATACGAAGCTCACATCTCTGATTTTGGCATTGCTAAGGTTCTAGAACCTTATTCATCCAATGGGACTTCCTTTGCTGGCACCTTTGACATGCAGCTCCAGGTAAGTTGTTTCTTCATTTAAAACCATCAATTAATTAGAATTACCAAGAATTAGGCCAAACAAAGATAGCATTAACAAGAAGCAATATTTTTTATTGTTTTCCCTCTTTAGAGCTTGCATAATGATGGGGATAAAGGATAAATGTGATGTTCATAGCATTGGAGTGGTGACACTGGAATTAATTATGGGGAGTCATTCAAGGCTTCAAGCGACTTTCATTGTAAAGATGGCATTTTCGTGCCTAAGTGCAATACCGGAGCATCATAAGTGTCTCAAGACATATCAGCATTGATTCGAGTGCTGTTGGAGCCTTGGAGGACACAAAATTGGAAGAATTAGTCGGTCCTGGGTGCTTCCCTTGTTAATATTTTCGCTTTCTGTTGTAACTTATGTAGCAAGTTCTCTCTTTGGTTTGTCTTAAGCATGATTTGCACTATGTTGCTTAAAGTTCCCTTGAATGTATGTGATTTTGTATAAAACTTTTGTCTCCTGAACATTTGCAGAACTTATAGAGAAATACTCGTTCTTTTAAAATCAACCGGATTTGCATGTATTAAATACACGCTATTATACTTAGGTAAAAAAAAATACTTTAATTTTAGAAAATGACTCAACGAAAAATGTTTTTCTAGTCAACAGAAAATATTTTCTTTCCAAAGCTTAAATTCAGGAAAATGATTTCCCATTTGAAAGAATCGGAAAAGGTTTTCCAAAAATGTTTTAAGGTCCTTGCTTAATGAAAAAAATAGTATTAAAAAGAATTTTTAATTAAAAATTTTGAATTTGTTATTATTACATCTTTTCTTTTCTTTTTTTCTTGTTTTCTCTTTTCTTTCTCTGCCTGTGAACGTAAACCCTAACTCCTCCTCCCCTCTCTCCTTCTCTTTCGCCCCTTTCGTCACCGCCACCTCCTCCAACCCTAGCCCCTCCTGCGCTCCCGTTGGCTTCGCTCCCTCCTCTTCCTCTTTGTCGGCGTCTTCTACACCTTCATTCTCCAATGGATTTGGCTCCACGCCGGCGACTTTGGGGCCAATGCTCTTCGGTACGCTGTTGTTGGTCGCGTCTGGAGGATCGTCGTCCTTTGGAATGGCTCAGCCTGCCCTCTGGTCCGTCGCCGTTCGCGTTGAGTCCCCTTTGCCATTATTTGCCTCGTTGGGGAGCTTTGTTGCTTCTCTGTTCTGTGCGCCTGCGCCTTCTTCCAGTGCGAGCCCAGGTTCGTCCTTGTTTGCGATGCGTGCGCCTGCGCCTCGGGCATGGTCAAGGCTTGCTGGCTTGTGCCTATGCTTGGAGCTTGGCCAAGCTTCGGTGGATGGAATCGTTGCAGAGGGAGGTGAGGTCGTCGAAGATGGCGGTGATGGTGGTGGACAAGAGGAACTGTAGGGGTGAGCATGGTCCGAGTTGGGTCGGTCCACCCCCTAATCCTAGGACCAACTTGCACAGTGTTGGTCCTCAATTTTTGGGACCGAAGATCGACCCTATTGAGCTTGGAACTGAGGACCGGACCGACCCAATGGGTTCGGTCCGGTTCCAGGGTCAACTCGGGACTAATTGATAATTTTTTATTTCATTTTTTATACTCCTTAAAAAATCGATTAAGGACCGAACTAACTCAATGGGTTCGGTTCGGTTTCAAGGTCAACCCAGAACCAATTAATAATTTTTTATTTCATTTTTTGTACTCCTTTAAAAAGTGATTGAGAACCAAACTGATCCAATGGTTTCAATCTGGTTTTAGGGTCAACCCAAGACCAACCAATAATTTTTTATTTTAACTTTTGTACTCTTTAAAAAGGCAACCGATGACCATACCGACCTAATGGGTTCGATGATGAGCGAGGTCAGCTAAGAAAAGCAAGTAGTGAGGATCAAGTGGGATGAGCATCGAACATAATTAGCATCAAATGTCGAGCGGGAAGTAACAAGCCAAGTGAGCATTGAGCGGCAAGCAGCACGAGTGATCCAAAGTGAGTGAGGCGAGTGTCAAGTGGTGAGCGGAGAAGTTGTTTCTTTCGATTTTGGCAAATTGAAAATGCAAATAAGATAGAAAATAACGAATACTAGAAGATGATATCATAAGAAGCTATTTATGTCTTTTTGGATGCCGTGAGGATTCCTCACAAAAACATTTTCCTCCTTTGTAAATTATTACTATTGATACCGTAAAAGACATTAAAAATCTAAGTTATTGAAGAATAATGTAAAATTACTTGAACTTCTCATTAAAGAGCTGTTTTATATTGTTGACGCTACTTATTTTAAGGTTTTCTCTATATAAAAAAATTATAAGTAATATATATATATATATATATATATATATGGTTCGGGTTGGACAAACTCGGAACTCTCAGGATCAAGGACCAACCTGCACAGTGTTGGTCTAGGAATTCTAGGACTAATGGCCGACCCAATCTCCCTAGGAACCGGACCAGGACCGGCAGGGTTAGGCCGGTCCAAGGTCGGTCCAGGGTTGACCCTAGATCGATGCTCACCCCTAGGAGGAAGGGGCGATGGGTTAGGTGGAGAGGCGGCTGGGAGAGAAGGAAAACAAGGAAAAAAATATAAAAATAAATATTTATTTTAAAAAAATTATCTGAGAGAAAGCATTTTCCAATGAGGTCCAAACAGCAAAAAAAAAAACATTTTCAATGATATATACCAAACAAAAGAAAACTAATTGTATTCCTAAAAAGTATTTTTCAAGAAAATATTTTCCTTAATCATTGAGTTTTCCATGAAACAAATGCACCCTTAATTATGTAATGTCTTTTTATTTTAAGTCAATTAACAACAAAACATATCAAGAATAATAATTCACATTCGCTAAAAAATTATTTTTTTCTTATGAAAAAATAAATGTAATATTCTTGTGATTCTTGTTAAATAACATGAATTTGTAATAACATTCAACTATTAGATATGACATTTCTATAGAATCTTTCACCTTAATAGTCCCATGATCACATATAAGCTTTTCGTCTTTCTATATAATGCGATTGACGTATCATTTTATGATTCTATTATAGCAATGTCAAATTTTTTGACAATTTAAAAAAAATGATAATACATATGTTTCCGTATTGCAAATTATATATTTTTCATCCCAAAAATTACCGATAGAGGTTCCTTCTAGTGGATTTTTCTTATTACTTGTCTCTATACGTTTCACAAATGAGTTAATGTACGACAATCCAACTATTTCGATTGGCTCGGTTCATATAACTCAAGTAAGACCAAACATTCCTCTCTCGCGCAAAGTTTGTTTTCTTTTTTTTTTGGTAAAAGATTCTCGCGTAAAGGTTGTCGTGCTTAATTTTAGGATCCTCCCTAATCTTGGTAGGCTTTTATAAAGCACCTGGCATTTTCCTAGAGCATCCTTTGGGTTCCACTCAGTAGCTTTGAACCTTTGACGCACCTAACCCTCCACAAAAGTTGTGGCCATTGAGCAATCGTTTTCAGAATCCGAAGAGCCTTACGAGACTCGGCACATAAAAATATAGGAATAAGAATAAAGCAAATGGACACCCATTTCTTTCATAATGCACTGGATGCTATTCCTCAAAACACCAAACTACAATCAGACCACCACTTACTCTAGTCTAGAAGGAAATAACCAGAATAATTTAAAATAATTTGGAGGGAAAATGGTAGGTCTTCGAAAAGGAAGATCGTAGTGTTGATTGAGGGAGAGAGGGTTCATGGTCTTTTGGGGAGGTATAATTTGGCCTCTCGACTGGTTCGGAAGTAACAGGATGCAAAGCTTTGAAGTGTATGTCAAAGGTGAGGATTTACTTTGATTGTTTTTTCCCTTCATAATGTGAAATTTCTGGAACAAACGACATTCGAGATCAAATCCATCAAGAAGAATTTATAGAAAGGCTTGAACTCTCTAGTAAAGTTTATCTCATATTTGTGTGTCTATATGCAAGTGCAAATAGGGTTTTTCATGGTGGACCAGGTCAAAAGGGGGGATAGGCGTTTTTAGGGAAACAAATGTTGGTTTGGTTTACAAAGGTACTATATGTTAAAGTGACGGTAGGTGCAATTAGAGTCATGTAACAAGATCAAGCTGCACATTATAGGTTCGGAAAGTGTAGAATGCAAAATGAAATACACGTTAAAAGTAATTATGCCTTGAAAGTTTCCCCACAAACAATGAGGTCGATTAAATCTTCTTCGATTGGAGGTAATGCACTTGAACAACCATGCTTCTTTGGTCATTGATATTGGTAGAATCTACTATAGAGTTTCCCTTTTGAACAATCAGAGTTTCACTTTGAGTTTTCCAATAGATGAGCCGAAAACATATGCTTAGAGAAAAAAGCGCACGTCAACCAGAAGATTATGGATGATCGTTAGGGAAAAAAGAAGAAGCACAGGTCAAAATTGGTGAATGAATATTTATGGAGAAATGGAAATTGCTTAATCTAGTAAAATAAAAATGGCATTGAAAGTTTTCCCAACTCTATTTTTTTTTTTCACTTTTTTTTTCACCTGCGTGATTCCTGTGTGGAACGAGATTAATGATCTGGTGGTGACCCGAAGATAGGTGACACCTGACCGAGATACATGGTACAACTACAATCCAATTTTCCTATTTCAAACAGTATGCTTCTTTTGAAATATGATATTTTGGACAATATCTTAAAGATAATGTTTACTCCAATCCATTCCAATACCCGTGTGAAAAAGATAGTGGCACGTTCGAGTTGCCAACAGGACACGATCAAACCCATCTCCTAGGGATCAATAACATAAAAGTAATGTGTTCCATTTTCCAAAAAAGAAAAATGAATTACCTTTCTGTTGTTGATAGATGTGTCAAAATGGATCATGAACCCATTTCTGGACTCATATTTTATTTATATGGGTCAGAGACTTTTGAAAACCTAACTAAAATTACGTCCAAAAAGTGAGTATGATTTAAATGAGTCAGAACTTGACCCATTTTGACCCATTTAAAATATCAAGCGGATTAGAATAGAACCCATTTCCAAGCTTCCAATCAAAGTCTAACACACTTTTTCCCTCTTTAACTTTATAAAATGTTTTCTATAAAAATTGAAATTATAATTATTTTTTATATTTCTTTTTTTTTTTTTTTTTTTTTTTTTTTTTTTTTCATTCCTCCTTCCTTATCTGGTGGTCAACACGGTGATGGCTGGGATGGACTAGGCGAGGCTTGAGCTCGTCATCAGCCTCACGCGAGCTTGGCCAATGCCTGGCGAGGCTCGATAGATCCAGCGAGGTTGAGCTCGCCTGACATTTGGAGAGGCTCGATCTCACCGATGACTAGTGAGGCTTGAGCCTCGCCAATCTGGCAAGCTCTGTGGCTGGTTGTCGGCCGTCGTTGTGGTCGACTGAAGAACAAGAAAAAGAAAAAGAAAAAAAAATTATATTTTTAAAAATAAAAATAATTAAATTTTATTTTTAAAAAATAAAAAAATAATTAAAATTTTGATTTTCTAGAAATTAATTTTTAAAAAATTATAAAAATTTCCATTGAATTTGTATTACATAAAAGTGTTTTAACAATATCATTTTTTTTTTTTAAATATCATAAAAATAAGTTTCTTAGGTTTAGTTAAAGATTTTTCACATTGCAATTTTTCAGTTGCTTATTAATATGTTCACTTCATACAAGAGAAGCATGTGCATGGTCTAATTCTTTATAAATATTTCAATTTATAGATTTTTTAAACATTATTTTATTTTATTTTATTTACTATTTTTAAATTTTCTTTTTTATTTAATTTAAAATTTTAATCCAATTAGCATATAGCTTAAAGTGGATGTGTGATTTTCTTAGAATATCAATGGGTTTTAACAATACAAGTCAGGTTGGATATGGGTCGGGTATGGATAATTGGATTTACACTATATGAATATGGGATAAATGGGTTAAATATGGATTGACCCATTTTTGACTTGGGAAAACTCAAGTCTCTTCTAAAGTTTTCACTTGATGATATCATCTTGTAAACTACATACCTCCAGAACTTGGAACGTCCGATATATCAATAATTAAGATTGTTGGAAATAACCTCAGTAGCTCAATTTCTAGACTACTTGGGGAGTCTTCGAAGCTTTAGTTTTTGAATTTCAGCAAAAATAATATTGATGAAAGTATTCCCATCGAGATTAGCAATCTTCAATCTTTTCAACTTCTCAATTTGAGCTATAATTTGCTTATGGGAGAAATACCTAGACAATTTGGGCTATTACCATAACAATCTCAGTTTCGGGCCATGAGAATTGGGTTTCTTGATGAACTAAATCCAAGAGCCATCATTAGGATAGTTCACTCACTTGCTTAAGTGTCCCTAGAAGTTTAGGAACATCATTACTCTTAGATAAGTCACACGCCTAAAAGAAAGAAGGGGGGAGAACAACTTGAAGAACAAGTTGTCTTGTAGATAAGCTTCCCCATTAAGTCATTTGGAAGTTAGTCAATAAATGCAAGAGATGACTCATGAACTTATGTGTCCTTAAGGATTTAGAACCATCATTGCCCTAAAGTAAGCCTTGGGAGTGAATCAATTATTACAAGATGAGTCACACACCCAAGGGGAACTCCTTGAAGATTAAGTTGTCTTGAAGACCAAGGTTAGACTTAATTATCTTTGGAAGCTAGTCATTCCATGAACCACAGTGAATCACAAGCTTATGTGTCCATCTAGGCTTAAGTTATAATGGCACTAATATAAGACTTGGAAGATAAGTTTTACCCAAGAGCAAAGAGAGGGGTTACATGCCTATTTGAAGGGCAAAGAGACAAAACCAAGTTGTCTTGAAGATCAAGATTGGTCTTAAATATTTTGGAAGCTACTTATTTAATGTCATTTAATGCACTTTGATGAATCATAAGCTTATATGTTTCTCTAGCCTTAGGTCATCATGATTCTAATTTGAGACTTGGGAGTTAAGTTTCGCCAAGCTTAGATAACTTAGTGACATATTGTCTCATTTTCATGTTTAACTTATTCTTTAGAAGGGGACAAAATAGAACACTCTAAAAGACTTGGCTTACCTTGGAGAGCAAGTTCGGGACAAGAACAAATCCAAACCTTATAATGGCACAAATCTAAGCATTAAATGGGGGAGGGTGAGTCATGTACTTACATGTCACCTAATGGACATGGCCATCATTAGAGTTATATTAAGACTCCGAGGAAGATTTTAGAGAGGCTAAACTTGGAGAACAAGTTTTGTTTAGGCATGTGATGAATATCTTAGCCTTATGATTACACTAAATCTAAGCATTAAATGAAAGGGGTGAGATGTATGCTCGAGTGTCCTCTAATAGAATAGGTCATTAGTACACCTAAACTAAGCCTTGGAGAGTGGGTTAGCCATTTCATCATTACGAATGTCATCCTAAGAGTCTAGTCTTGCCACCTCTTCCTCCATAGCCTTGCCACCTTCTCAACCTAGGTTTGCCACCTAGAGAAATCCTATTAATCTAATTTGAAGGGTAAGGATAAGAGGCTTGCCTATAAATAGAGACACCCCTCCTCATTTCCTCACCATGCACACAGTTCCTCTCCCTCTTTCTCACACCTTCACCTTCACCTCACCACTAACCCTCACTCTCTCTCGGCTGCCCACTCTCTTTGCTAGTGCTCTCTCGAGGTCGTGCCACTTTTTGCCTAAATCTTGCTGTGCTACTTGCCCGCGTGTCACCATCCTTGAACTATAGTAAGCAGAATTCATAACCCTTGGCTAGAGCGATATGTTACATTGTTGAGTTTAGTCGTATACTTATCCATTGTTTACATGTTGTGGGTCCATTTGTATGGTTTGCTCATGTGTTAGTTGATTCATGCTTGAGACACAAAAAAGTCTCACTTGGTCTTGCACCGGTGCTAAGATGTGGCGGACAAAGTCTCGCTTAGCCATGGATCAATATTGAGACGTATCGATCCAAGCCTCGTTTGGTGAAGGGTCAACATCTAGATGGGTTGGTTTGAGCCATACATCCTAAGTCATGCCTGGTATATTATGTAGTTGCGGTATTGTAATATATGACTCGCATTTGTATGAGCATGCCCTTGGGTCTTGTATGTGTGAGTTAAGACAGAAGATAATAAATCGGTTTGTGCGACACATCATATGTGATCACTAAATGAAAGAAGAAGACTATCGTCCAATAGCGCTGGTGGTGATGCCTCATTCAAAAGAACATGATACCCCAATTGACTCAGAATGCTTGAGTTGAGCTTGGATGCCTTGGGTGAACTAGCACCAGGATGCTTCGATTGAGCCGAGATGCTATGGTTCAACTAGGATGTCTAGATTAAAATTAGATGCCTTGGTTAAGCCAAGATATATGTTAATGAATCTTTTATGCATGTCGGTATGTTTATTACTATGTGACTTATTATGTTTATAGATAAATCGAAGGTAAGTATGCATGAAAGTTATGTCAAAGGGACACATATACGTAGTCAAGATGAAGCAGTAATATTGCTATCAATCTACGATTGATATTGTAATATGAGTACTATACATGCTAGATTTGATGATGACATGTCATCCTAGTAGAAGATTAAGGGTTTTTATTTACCAAGTTGGACTCACTCCTTGTTTTTTAGACTTGTAGGCATGGAAGCCGCAACCAATTTTGGAAGCTGTAGTCATGCTAGAGGAGATAGGAATTCCCTTGACCTACACAAATATATAAAGATGATGTGAAAAGGAGAGGCATGTAGAAAGGGTTTGTAAAATATACTGATGTAACATAAGAAGTAGTGTGTTTGTAAAGTGTTTTTTCCTAGCTAATTGTTGTTGTGTACAAGTGCTTGATATATGTATGCTTTTGCATGCTCTTAAAAAAAAGATTAAAGAAATGGGATGGTGACGCGCTTGGGATGTCGCAACAATAACTCCACGACCTAGAGTCGGGTCGTTACAATTACATAGATTGAAAATACTCAAATCTCTCAAACAATCAGCTCTCGAGTTTAATTGTGTCGACCTTTGATGACATGATAAGCTTGACATCCATTGACATATCGTATAATGAGTTAGACTATCCTTTATCAAACATTCTAGCCTTTTGTAATGTTACAATTGAAGTTGTGAGGGGGAACAAATGTTTGTGTGGAGTTATTGCTAGTCTTAACCCCTGTCTAGGAAAAATGCTGAAAGGCAATAACAAAAGCAAAAAGTTACTACTAATTTTGATTCCTACTTTTTTTTTTCACAACATTTTGATTCCTACTTTAGGTTACCTACTTTCTTAGCTTTTTGTTGTGGGAATTTTAAGTATTGTATGTTGAAGAGTAAGAAAAGTGGAGGCTACTTCGATTTGATGGAAGCAATGGAAACCTATGGGTAATATTAAGCTTTGACAGAAGAATGGTGTATGAAAGTATTATATAAGTCACAGAGGAGTTTGATGCCAAATATTGTATTGGTGTGGGAGGAGATGGGAGTGTTTACATGATCCAGTTGCAAACAGGTGAGACTGTTGTGGTAAAGAAATTTAACTAAGTAGTGGAAGTCCAAATTGCTAGTTGAAAAGCATTCGAAAGGGAGATTCATTATCTAATGGAAGCTTGGCCTTGAAATATTGTCAAGCCATATGGCCTTTGCTCAAGTTCTCGATATTCATTTTTGGTGTACGAGTTCTTGCAATTTGGCAACTTGAAGGATGTATTGAACGATGAAGAGAGGATAATAGCATTTCACTAGAATAAGAGAGTGAATGTTGTTAAATGTATGGCTTATGCTTTGTCTTACATGCACCATGAATGCTCTCCTATGATAATTTGGCGAGATGTATCAAGCAAGAACATTTTAGTGGATGAAGAATACGAAACTCATATCTTTAATTGGACTTCCTTTGCAGGCACCTTTGGATATGCAGCTTTAGGTTAGTCGGTTTCTTCAATAATAAATAATCAATTGAATAGTATTAATAAGATTTTGGCCAACAAAAGATAGCATCAATAAGAAATAGAAAAAAATTGTTGGTTCCTCCCTATAGAGCTCGCATACACGATGAAGAAGTGTGATGTTTAAGCTTTGGAGGGGTGACGTTGGAAATAATCATAGGGAGACATCTGGACGATCTCATATCATCACTGGCATCCTCATCTTCATCATCATCAAGCAAATCAACAACTTCACGTTGGCTACTAAAACAAGTCTTAGATTAAAGAATTCCATTCCCAAAAGGTGATGTACTAGGGAAAGTGGGCCTTCATTGTGAAGATGGCATTTTCGTGCTTAAGTGCAAAGCCAGAGCATCATCCAAGTATACAACAAGTGTCTCAAGGGATATTGGCACATAGTTGGATCATGATAGACGCATCGGAGGACATAAAATTGGAAGAGCTATTTGATCCCGGGTGCTTCCCTTATCGATATTATGGTCTTTCTGTTGCAGCTTGCGTATCAAGTTATCTTTTTTTTTTTTTCTCTTACAAGCATTAGATGTACTATTTCACTTAACTTCTCTCTTTAATATAAAATAAAGTATGCCATTTTCAATAAAATTTCCATCTCCTGCAGATTTGCTAAACTTACGAAAAATTCTTGATCTTTCAAAGTGAACGGGGTTATACACGTATAAAAGACATGATGTATTATATTTAGGTAAAACTACTTTGTTTGTAAACTTATTTTATACCTTTTATTTAGTCAATTAACGATATAACATGTCGAGAATCATTCATACGTTTCAAAATACGATCCTATCTTTTTATCTTTGTGAAAACAAATGTAATATATTGTTATTTCTCATTAGATAACATGAATTAGTAATAAAGTTCAACTATTAGATATGACATTTGTATGAAATCTTATTCTTGTATTAGTCCCATTATAGCATGTAAGTAATTCTCGTTTGTAGATAACACAATCAAGGTAAAATCATGACAGCATCGTTTTATGATTTTATCATGACAACCCTGTATACTTTCGATATACTTATAAGAGAAAAACGATGATACATACATATAGGTACCCCTGAATTATAACAGAGGTTCCATCTAGCAGAATTTCGTAACTGTAACTTGAGTACGACATAACGTTCTGTGCTCGCGCAAAGGTTCTTGTGCTTAATTTCATGATCCTCCCTTATTTTGGTAGAGGCTTTTGCAAAGCACCATGTATTTTCCCCAGACCATCCTTTGGGTTCCACTTAATAGCTTTCGGACACACCAAACCAATTTATCTTGTGCAAAACGAGTCCTCAGAGGCACAGTTAGTATTTCACCTACTATTTGTTCGTCAAAAAGAGCTCTGAGCAATTTATCCATCCCACTTATCCTCCTCACATCAAATCAGCAGGCTACTATAATTGGATCGCATAAGTTAAGCTGGCCCTCCGGTAGTGCCTCTCTTGAGTCATCTATCTTCACGAATTCTGATAATTTCTGATTTTCAACTGACCACATAATTGATTTCGATATCAATTCTCTGTCTATCAAAATGTTCTGCCAACCTCAGGAGGGGCCAGACCCCCTGTCATCTTGCCAAAAGGATCCATCAGGAAAATAAATTCCTTTTATAACTTGGCTCCATAAGATTCTTAGTTACGTACTAATTTCCATGCTTGTTTGCGAGCTTAACTTTATTGAAGGATATCAAGTCCTTGAAGCCCATTCCTCCTTTTTCCTGATTTTAAACATCTTTCATCTTTTCCAATGACGGCTGGATCTCAACACTATTTTTTCACTAGATATCTAGCAACCTTCTTTTCCTTCCACCCCTCTTGTTTCATATTTACTCTTGCTAATATCCATGCATATATTTATTTCTTGAAAGCACCCTAACTATTTTGATTGGCTCAGTTCATGTAACTTTTTTTTGGTTGAAAGATGAGCATATCATTCGAGAGTTAAAAAAGTTACAACCCTTATATAGGGCATCGGTACATAGCAAGTTCAAAAGAGTTGGGGGGGATCAAGAGCCCAATTTGAAAGCAGAGATCCTTGGCGGCCCAGTCGGCAGACAAGTTAGCTTCACGCCTACAATGTTGGAAGCCCATATTAGGGCAGCATTGAAGCAAAGTTGTGGCGTTCTCGAACAGAGATCGGCAATCCAGGGATGGCCTCCGGTGATGGTTCGTGGTCTCCACCAGCTCCAGACAATCCGATTCAAGGATCAGGTTAGGCCCTGTTTGGTAACCATTCAAATAGGGCCAAATTCTGATTCTTTGTTCCCGGAATTAGTTTCGGCCTAGAATCGCGTTTGGTAAAATTTTTGTTCTCGGGAACAGATTGGGAACAGAATCAAGAACAAAAAAAAAAGTTGATTCTTGTTCCGGGAACGAATTTGAGAATCAAAATTAATACATTTTCTTCTTCCCTTCGGCCATCTCGTGATTGCCGTCCACCACCGCTCGCCACCGTCCGCCATCCGCCGCCGCCGCCGCCGCATCCGCCGCCGCCGCCGCCGCCGAGGCCGCCGCCGTTCGCGAGGCTCGGCCTCCCGGTCCGGCGAGGCGAGCTCGCCGGTGGCCGGGCGCGGGCCTTGCCGGGCCGGGCGAGGCCGAGCCTCGCCGGGACCGGGCGGGGCGGGCGAGCGAGGCTCGCCCGGCCCCGCCGGCGAGGCTCGCCCGGCCGCCCGCCCAACCCAGCGAGGTCGGCCCAACCTCGACAAGGTCGTCTTGGCCACCGGCGGGGCTCGGCCGAGCCTCGGCGGGGCTAGGCAAGCCTCGCCCGGCTGCCGGCGAGGCTCGGCCGACGAGGGCCGGCCTCGCCGAGGGCCGGCGATGCTCCGGTGAGGTCGCCGGCCCTCGTTTGGCCGGTCGCCCATCCGGCAATCGGCAAGAAGAAGAAGAAGAAGAAGATGAGAAAAAGAAAAGAAAAAGGAAAAAAAAAAGAAAAGAAAAGAAAAAAAAAGGAAAATGAAAAGAAAAAAATGAAAAAATGAAAAAAAGAAAAGAAAACAAAGGAAAAAGTAAAAAAAAAAAATATTTAAAAATTAAAAAAAATATTTGGAACATAATTAATGAACACGGTACCAAACGCAATTTTATTCCGAATCGAAATTTTGGACGATTTACCAAACGGCTTAAAATGCTTAGAATCGGTTCAGGGAACAGAATAAAAAGAATCGCCCGATCGAATCGCCTCCGGGAATAGAATCGTTACCAAACACGCCCTTAGTGTTAGCCAATCCCTGCCATATCAGAAATTTGAGAGTGAATAATAGAGCATAGGTTTCTATTTGAAGGGGGGAGGAGGCTTCAACATTTTGGGAGCATCCGGTGAGCAAGGTACCCTTATGATCACGACAGAGGCACGCGATCGAACCCATTTCGAAGCCAGAGTGGAAATCCCCATCCATATTCACTTTGATGCAGCCACGTTTTGGGGGAATCCAACAAGTATTAGGGTTTGGAGAGGGCACTCTTGGGTCGAGATTCAACCGTGAGGAGGAGAGATACAGTTGTGCTGATGTGAGTGCCGAATCCATGATCTGCTGAGGTTTTAAGCACTGTCATATGAAGATATAAAGGTTACATGCTTTCCAAATTTGCCAGCGAAGGTTTGCAATGACTTCCAAACTGGGTAAGTGAGTTTTGTGCTCAACTAGATCAGCCAACCATGCATCCATTCGATGTGTGCTAAATGCTGAGACTATAATCTGTATATTAGGATGTGACCAAACCTGCTCAGATCTAGGGCAGAGCAAGAATAAATGTTCCAGAGTTTTTGGGACTTGAGATGGGCAAAGGGGACATATCGAATCATCTGTGATATGTCGCCTGAAAAGATTTTCTTTAGTTGGTAACGCATTGTGACATATAGACCATAGGAAGATTTTGATTTTTGGTACTGTGTTAATTTTCCAAATCCGTTGCCAAAGACGATGAAGTGTGGTATAGGATGATGAAGCCTGAGTGCTATTTGTAATGTGGTTTGATTGTCGAATGTGATGATAACCACTTTTTACTGAATATTTGCCCTCATGCGTGCTAGTCCATAGTAGTTGATCGAAGGTAGATTCTAGCCGAAGTTGAATGGATGAAATTTCTTCGACTATCTGATTATCGAAGCTTTGCTCGAGTCTTGGAATATCCCAATTGAGTTGGGTTGAAGAGATAAAACTAGCCACTTTCTCGGGTTCATTTTTGGGTGCGGGCCCACCAATGACCCCTTTTTTGAGCCATCTATCCTGTCCGACCCTAATCTTTTCGCCATTGCCAACTATCCAATGCATTTTGTTTGTGATGGAGTCCCTTCCTAGAAGTAGGCTTTGCCAACCCTAGGTCTCGGTCCCTTTTCTGCATGCTAGAATCCTTTGGAGTGGTAATATAATCCTTTAAAAAGTGAACTCCATAAGGAAGAGGTATTTTGAGAAAGTCTCTACACCTGCTTACCCAAAAGGGCTTTGTTAAAAGTAATTAGATCTCTAAATCTCATCCCTCTACTGTTTTTGCATTCTTTCAACAGTTCCCAGCTTTTCCAGTGGATCCCTGCTTTAGTATTGCTAGTCTGCCACCAAAAATTGAGTACCACAAAACATTGTGTTCTCTCGCGAAGGTTCTTATGCTTAATTTCATTATCCTCCCTTACCCTAGGAAAGCTCCTGTAAAGCACCATGCATTTTCCCAGAGCATCCTTTGAGTTCCACTCAATAACTTTTGGACTCACCTAACCCACCCCCACCCCCCACCCCCCCACAAAAAAAAAAAAAAAAAAAAAAGACGCCGAAGTATTTTCAGATTTGGATTTCAAAATTGGCAACTTAAAGACAAGGACCGAAGAAATTGACCTCAAAAGCATTTGCTTTTTTTCTTCTTTTCCCTTTAATCTTTATAGTATTTTCTTATGGAAAAAAATAATAATTTCCTCATCTCAACGTCTTGTTGGGGCGGTACGATTTTCAACAAAACCGTGGAAAGTTCACGTAATTATTAAAATACTAAAGTGGAGCAATCGCTTTCGGAATCCGAAGTGCTCCACATGTCACAGCACATGAGCAAAGCAATAGAAATAAAGCCATTTGGACACACCCCATTTTCTTTATGATCCCCACGATAGTCCACTTTCTATAATCACTAAAATTACAACAACCCCACACTTACTCTACAAGTCTAGAAGATTAAAAATTGGAATAGTTTAGATCGCTAACGTGCCGATCGCAACGGTACCCGACAAAAGACGCGTTTCTGTCGTACAATCTAGGCCTCGGACTCTGTAACCGTAGACATCACTCCACCGTGTTTATGGATAAAATATTTGGCGCTGGAGAAGTAGGACGAAAATGAAAGTGATAATCCGCTGCACGCTGAAAAAAAAATTATAAGTGAAATCGGTCGGATATTTGAAAACCCTTTGGATCTCGTATTATTTGTTGGATTGTGCTAGCTAGGAAGATACTGTTTTTCAAATTGTATCACTAATTTAATTTGGTGATAATATTATCTAGGAGACCGGTCTTGACTTTGCATAACGACTATTTTCTTAAAGTATTGGGTTTGATGCCTGACAGGGTGTTTCCCTCTTTTAGGGCTTTGGGTTCCAACTGCTTCCACGTGCTTTTGAATTAAATTTCGAGCCAAGATGATGATGTACAGTCACATTATTGGCAACATAAAATCAATGTGGCTTGTTAAGAACAGAGCGTACTTGGACAGGTTAATAAAAATAAAACTCTACAGATATTGGAGCGCACGGGGGTTAAAAAATTTATAAAAAAACTGATCATGAATAATGAGTGGAGTGTTGAAATATCATAAATCACTTGATGATCAAATTCATATATTTTCTCTCTATGTATGGTTTCCCTCCATTTATTTATTTTTGTCATTGGACTTTTGGTATGTCTACAGTGGCGCCAATAATTGTTATAGTTTGATCTTTTCCATTCCATGAAGGGATGGAATCAAGCTATTTAAAATCAGCTGGAAGAACGCGATGCGAAAATAAAATTGTAGCACAACACCAACCTGCATGCAACGTGCACAACGTGATCGGCAACAAGGCTTCTCGAGCATGATAATGGACGAGGAGTTGAGCACTGATCAAAGCGACTCTCAAACAACCTAAGAACCATAACGTATCATCCGCCGTCCACCAACCCAGACACACCGACCGTTCGACGAAATGCACAAACGGACGCCGGGAACGTTTTCACGCTCTCACCACTCGTAGCATTACACTCCACGACGTCGGAAACCCATTCTGACTTTGATACGGACAGTCAAGGCAGGGCCATCACGGCGGACAAAGGCAAAGGCGGCATGGCTGGAAAACTGGGGTTCCAGACAGACAGATGTCCCTCTGCTTCATTCGAACGCTGCCGCTGTCGCAAGCCTTTTGTCGCGCACGCAACGCCACCCCTCCTAGCAATTCGCGCCTTCCGTGTGGGTGGGATTCGGTTCGGAGGACCGCCGCCCAGCGTCCATTCCACAGCCCCCGTGCGCCCAGCTAATACGCGGCTCCAACTCCCATCGCGGTGGGCTCAGAAAAAAAAAACTCCAAACCCTCCTCGAATTTCCCATCGAGTTGTCGCCCAATAATTAGCCCATCTGCCACCACGTGGTCAAGCCCGCAACGTCTTCCCCGAAATTTCCCACGCTCGGTCCCTCTACTTACGTGTTATTCCGCCCGTGCCTCCTTTAAGGTTCGTGCGCAGCTTCTAATGAGGCGCGATCCGACGTCATTCGAGGACCATCCATAAGGTGATTTGACTTGATCTTAACCCATGCTGAAGTCACACTATGAGTCCGACTTTCGCTATATTTGATTTGACTTACTGCATATTTGGCTGTCGCGACCGAGACTAGATTAGCCGGGTATTTTAGGAGATCCCAAAACGCTTGACCTTGGAATTTGATGTGCCGGGTGTCCTAAATTGAAATGAAATTTCCAAACCGCGCGGGTTACGAAGAAAAAGAAGATAATGGAGGGACCGGAATGAAAATACACAGAAAAGGGCAAAGGGTCAGGTGGACTTCCTCCTCAGCTTCCGGTCTCTCTCTAGAACTGACTCACCGAAATCCGTACTCTCTCTCTCTCTCTCTCTCTCTCTCTCTCTCTCTCTCTATATATTTTTGAACTCCAGTTCAGTTGCTGTCTACCCTACTTCGCACCGATCATCTCTCGCTCTCTCTCTCTCTCTCTCTCTCTACTTTCTCTCTCTACGCGCGCAGCTGCAACACGACTCGGCGAGCGACAGAACTACTGCGAGCGATGGCGAGCTCGAGCTTCGCGTGCCTCTTGCTCTTCGCCCTCCTGGCCGCCTCCGCCCTCGCTCAGTCCCCGGCCCTTCCCCGTCGAAGTCCCCGCCGCCGCCCCGACCAAGTCCCCGCCGTCGGCCGCCCCGGCCCCGTCCCCGGTGGCGACCCCGCCGGCCCCCACGCCGGCCCCCACGCCCTCCACGACGGCCCCGGCCCCCGCGCCCTCGACCCCGAAGGCCCCGTCTCCGTCCCCGTCCTCCGCCGTCCCCCGCCGCGTCCCCGCCGGCTCCTCCGGCCTCGGGGCCCGGAGCGGCTACCCCGCCTGCCCCTGCTGCATCCACGCCGGCCACGCCTGGCAACAACGGCCCGGCCTCTCTGGACAGAGTCGCGATCGCCGGATCCATGGCCGCCGCGGTGGTGGCCGGCGCGCTGTTGATGTAGATGGTAGATTTGGGAGATCGGCTTCGATTTGGAGATAAGTAGGTGCTTTAGGCTCGACTTAGTTCTTTTTGATTTTGTAGCCTCTTCTTTTTAGTAATTTGTTCCTCATTTATTGCCTGTTTTTGCTTTTACTTTTGTGGTGGAGGCCGACGATTTCATCAGCAGTTAGATTTGGGGGATTTGATTGGTTTTTACTGTTTCTATGATTGTTATTATGATCACCACGGATTGATTTTTTTGGCTTGTTTCCCTCGGTCACATGATGATGGTAATAGATGATGATGATGATGATGATGTTTACTTATGCAAATCTTGTATCTGGCGGTGATATCCGGGATTTGCCGTTCGTCGAACTTCAGTAATGATGGATGAGTTGGGTCGTCAATGATTTGATGCGTTTTTAGGGTAAAATCTTTATCTTTCCTTCTCCCCTGTTGGGAAGCTCTGCGATTGATTTAGGAGCGAGTTCAATGCTGGAAGCTTCCTGATTAAGGAGGAGCGGAGCGGAGCGTAGTTGGTGAGGACTTGAGAAGCGAGTGCGGAAAATCGGTGCGCGATCGAGGGGCGTTTTCGTCTTTTTGTTTGATGTTGAGGACAGCTGTTGGGAGTCTCCTGTTGGAGGGGCGGTGGAGGGGGAGGGGGACGTGCTGCGACGCCGTTTCGGGGGATTTATTCAGGGGGGATTCTTCTGCTTCTCTTTGTTGGGGGCCAGCTAATTTTCCAATTATTTTATAGGTTTTGCTTTTGGGGTCTTTTTGTTAAAGTGATGGTGGTGGGGAAAAGGGGCGGGGGGTCACGTGATTACCAACTGTAAGGAAGTGGGGGAGTGGGGGGAGCACATGGGAGTCTGCCACGCGGCCCATGTGATCGTGACGTACGGGAGACGGTGTGACACATTAACGTTTTTTTATTCATCGTTCGAAAGGAGGGATTAAGGTTGAAAGGAGGAATCTGTTGATGTGGCAGAGACTCCCGTGTTTAGTTCAGGTCTTTTGCTATTTGGTGATTATTTAATATCGGACTTAGGGCCATTTAGTTCAACTTTGGAGGAATGACTTTGCATTTTCCTTAAGTATCTTTGAATGAATGGGTATTTTGTGAAGGCGAGTGTTTGGATATTCATTTTTTATATTTGCAAAGCAACTTTAAAGTGAAAAGAAAAAGGGAAAAAAAAAAAAAAAAAAAAAAAAAAAGAGGAGGAGATACGGCTACGTGTTGAGGGGAAAATTGTGGGGAGGTGGCTCGACAGCGGTGGTGGTGGTGGTAGTAGGGAGGCGGCTGGTGGTGGCGCCGACCTTAGGCGATGCCTGACTTGGGTGGCATCACCAAGGTCACTCGACCCAAGCAATGCCCGAGGTCGCTCAACCTCAAGTCAACCTCACCTAGGTTGCTTGACCTTAGGCGGCAATGCTTGGGTCACGTGACCCAGGCGATGCCCGAGGTTGCCTGATCTCAATTCACCTCACCTGAGGTTGCACAACCTTAGGCGAGGCTTCCCGATGATTAGATCTGACCTCTTGATGGCCAAATCTAGCTGCTCACGGCTGAGCGTTGCCCATCATCTGAACTTCGCGATGGAGCAGCAAGTTCAAATCTAATGAAGAAGACGATGAACAGTGTTTTTTAAGAGTAAAAGAAGAAAACATAATTATTAATGAGGGCAATATTGAAAAGAAAAAAAAAACTCATTAAACTCTATATTAGCATTTCAAAATTACTAGAAGCCCAAAGCAGGTAGGGATTTGTTTTGGGCTTTCAGAATTCCAAATGCTAGCATTTAGCAAATGGAGTTTTAAAAATTTAAATCAAATGTTTAATATTTTTCTCAAATGACTTTGGAAGCTCAAAGTCCCTTGAGAATGCTGAACCAAACGGGGGGCCTTAATAAATTTTTGCATTCGGAGTACAAGCTCGCCTAATTTTGAATCGAGCTCAAGTCGTTCGGCTATCATGTGGAGATGAGCTTGAGCTGATCGAGTTTTTTTTTTTTTTTTTTTTTTTTTTTTTTTTTATCATTTTGGGAGAATACTTGACTATTATAAAAGTAAGTAGACATAGTTACCTCTCCACTTCCAATAGTATCCTTACGTCTATAGGAGATTTAGCTCAGATACGTTAGTAATGTGAAAGTCCGAGTCGATTCAAGTTTGAGAGGTTAGATGATCTTATTTAGTTGAGCTCAAGAAGAAAATTGAGTTTTAACAATGTATCTGATAATTATGGATTGAGTGTGCCCCCTATGTAAGTAGGAATTATTGCGTAACAATTAGGGTAGTTTTTATAATTCATCATAAGCTTATCAGGATGTTAGACAAATTTCACATTGTCCTATACGTTAAACCTGGTCGAGGACGAGGTTGGGGGCATGGCAGGTTGTGCGTTGAGCCTAAAAGTCCTCATTCTAATTTGGCTCGTAATTAAAAGTGCGTGCTTTCTTCGTAGAATAAAGGAAGATTCTCTCTTGTACCTGCTCGATTGTGCTTTAATTATTGTGGGCTCAGGTAGGGAGGGTGAGCCGCCCTCTCACGGTCAAGTCTTTAGAGGGTCCCAAATCCGGTTTTTGCACCCTGCCAAAGCTCGAACTGTTAAGGACGGAATGGATTTGATTATTCGATTTAAATTCGCACGCCTTTTCTTTTAATTCGAGTTTCAATTATTATGTACTTGCTCTCTCTTGCAATAATTTTCGAGAGTCCGAATATGTTTGTTGTGGTCCCCCTGTTATTGATTGCGCCATTGAAAAAGTGCGGCAAGCACTCGTTCTCAAGGGGAAAATGATAGTTGAGGAAGTTTCCTAGTCATTGCAAACCATCATATCATAATGGAGTGAAGGGCATATTCTTTTTTTTTTCTTACAATTTTTTTTTTTTGGAGTGAATTGAGGAGTCTGATTCCAGATTCCTCATAAGTGTGATCGACGTGGTCCGGTGGTCATCTCTAGAAAGGGCTGAAAAAGTGACAGTGGGCCAGCAAATCGCTTTGTGACTCGACAAAAGAGAAGGGGAATCGTCGACGGCCCAAGGCTTCTAAAATAATACCTCCAAAAGGGATAATTCTCTGCTGACACATTTATTTCTGGAATCCATGGATTGGCTCACAGACGAAGTTACGGCATTTTTATCGGTTCGATTAATCAACTTTCCAAAATGTTATTTAGAATTTACTTGCTTGAACATACTACGCAGAGATTAAAAAAAAAAAAAAAAAGCAGCTGGGGACCCCATGATTAGCATAGCTGATTGAGAGATGTCGGGAAAGTTTTAGTTCAAAAAAGTAAATGCCCTCTGAATAGATTCGGTCAACTGTGTGAAAGTCGCTTTAAATCAGGGTCATTTATATGAGTCAGATGCATGGACCTGAACCATTCATGAGACTTGTAAAGTATGTTTGTACCTAGAGATAATCAAATAGATAAAAACTTTGATAATTGAAGCGAGAAGAATGTTTCACATGACACAACAGAAAATGATCAACAAAGAGGGATCAATCAATTCACAAGACTGTGAACATGCAACTTGCCTACAAGTGCCATTACTCTCATTAGTATTGCTATCAAAATTAATGTTCCAATTCGATTAACAATGAAAAGATAATCAATAAATAGTATAATAGCCCTAAGCCAAATACCTAATCGAAGAACTCCTAAAAAGATGTAGAAGTATTTCTATTGAATCATAGGGACAGTATCTAAAACCTAATGAAGTAATTATTGAAAAAAGAAAGGGAATCACTTTAAATATTCAAGTAAAGCTAATAAAATTACAAACTTGGATAATTCTCGGGTCCCACGTCAGAAACGAAATGAAATTGCAAATTTGGATGAAATGCTAAAAAAGAAATTAACTACCCCCACAAACTCTACTTTCCACCAAATTTCTAAGTTTCTTGCTGCCTTTACTTCCAAATTCACTTTTAATTTGAAATCAGTTTCTTGTTTGCCACCCTGAAAACGGCTTTAGCCGGTCTGGCGGCTGGAAGAGTACCGTTGATCACATGGCATTTGGTGTCCTGTGTGCCCCTGGCGGCTCTTGAAATTTAAAGGACTAAGAGCCGTCCGCATCCGTTCATAACCATATCGAGTCTTCAAGGTGAATAGTTTGTGATCGATAGACCAATGAAGGTAAGGGAAGTCGGTAAGATGGTTCCGTAACCTCGGGGAAACTCCATAGATTGGCGTCCGCTAACATCTAAATCCCAAATTATGTATGGTTCAGCCTCGAATTCTCCGACGAATTTCAGTCTTTATCTCGAAAATCACAATCTAAATTCATTGCAGTCACGTCCGACCATCTGTAAAGAGATGTGAACCTGGCAAGACCACCTTGTTCGTCTTCAATATCATTCGCATGCCTAGGCTAGGCCCATCGTACGCTAGGTGAAGGCCTTAATCCCATGTTCCAAGGTCCAAGGGCCCAATGCTACAGAAGTGTCCTCAAGGAAACAGTATTGCAATTGCATCGTGCCTTGTGAGACATTTCAAATTAAGTGCTAGGAACTTGCCTAAATTGGCATTGACACGTCAATTTATAGACGAAATGTTTATAAAAAAGAATCGAGTTACATCAAATTAAGAGATATGGCTTTTCTTAAGTTAGGAAAGGTAATTGGCTAACTTTAATGCTGCCAAAATAAGTGATTGAACACCACACTAAGCAGGGTATCAATATAAACAATAATTTATATTGACGTGATTTGGTTTGTTGGAACTACATTCATCAAGAGAGCAGCACGGGATTTTACTATAAATTGAGCGATATGATTAGATTACAAACACCACTCGAATCTGTCAAATACTCTTGATGTTTCCTAACTCCAAATAACTATAGTAAATTAGTCATTATAATTTCTAGGAAAATAAAAAGTCAATTTTACAAAGAAATATGCAAAATCTTAGCACAAGAATTAATTGGCTTTAACACACTTTGAATCTCCAAAGAAATTCTGCAGCTGGGTGCGATTTATGCGCCGCCGCTGCACGTGCACACAAGGCACATTGAACCCACGAATTCAGCACATAAAACCGAACTTGCACGTGAAGAATCCAAAATGAACATGATAATCTCGTACTTTCACGTGCGAGGCCTCCACACACTTGATTGCATCTCGTGTTTCATCCAATTGGGCGCAAACTGGAGACACGTTCTAATATAATTAATCCCAAATTTAGCTTTAGTTTGATCCAAATGACGATCACTTCTCTGGAAGCTAAACTTGTTGCTACTATTCTCGCACAACCTTTCATGGACTCCTCAATCATTAGAGACATCTTCCAAGTTCATATCACACTAAAACTTTGTGATAGATGTGAGCCTCAACAGAACAATAATTCCAGGTGCACCTTTAGCTACTGGACAAAGCTTTTGGGCAGAGTCCTCTACTATAAATAAAGCAAAAACTAGTGTTAATATCAATATCGGTCAAACTTAGTAATTACAACAATCATTGGCTTTGCAAAGTAGACCTCATTGCAAGCCCCACATGTGTTGATTATGGTGCTTATCACCCATTGCCTCTAGAATTTGTCATCGCAACTCCATCTTGATCTGTATACTATCCAAATCAGTATTAACATTGCCACAATTGCTCCTACCAAGAAACAGTGGAGACTCATCAAGTGTAACTGTTTTGATGATGTTAGAAGAATTTAATTTTGAATGTCACGAGCTGTTGTCTTGCTCCCCTGCTCCCCTGTGCATACTCAAAAAACATGCACTTTCTTGCTTGTCAGTGTGTTGTCACCATGCACTTGTTTTGGAGCCAGCTCTGACTTTTGTACTACTGAAATTGCCTATGTACCCAGGACAACTTCACATGTAATGTGTAATTCGAGACTATAGACAAGATTTGTAACGCTGGTCAAGTGTTGTTTGTAGTTCGATTTTAGGGTGTATTTTTCTGCTGTGATTTGGCTTGGTGGGCGACTATGATTGGACTAAAGGTCTGGCCGAATTCGCAAAATGATTAAAAATTAAGCTTTTAATGAGACTCATGTTCGTTTCTGATACCAACCGAATAATTTATAATACTCCCACGCCTTATGTTCTCATCTCGTACGACCAACTACTAAACGATGATTGCAATTACAGTAAAGCAAAGTCAACAAAAAATCAAATCGAAATTCAAAGCAATGGAACCACAAATACTATAATGAGATGACCATGTGCACTGCCCCTATCCTGGCAAATCACGAAAGAAAAGCCAACTCATACAAACAGACCAGACTAGCCATCACCAATGCCACGACCGGCGACACAATATTTTCGGAGCTGGACTTCGGCGTGACGGTAGTGGCCGTGGTGGTGGGAGTGGTGGGGGTCGCGGTGGTGGTCGAAGGCGGCGATGGGGTGGTGGTGGTGGCGGCAGGGGAGCCCCCGGAGGTCGGAGGCGTGGCGGTTGGTGACGACCCGGCTTTCACGCTGACGGCGAGCTTCATGCCGCTGCTGCAGTGGCCGGCTGCCCCGCAGATGAAGTAGTGGGTTGCGGCGGTCTTGAGGGGAATGGTGGTGGCGCCGCTGCTGTCGGTGCTGATGACGTTCGCGGCGCTGCACGCGTCGTAGTCGCTCTTGCTCACCTCGTCCACGGTGTGGCCGCCTCCGTAGTTGAACACTGTCGCATGAATTTGAGACTAGAGAATTAGCAACAAGAAGGCAAAAACTCACCATGTCCTAGGAATCCTAGAGCACTAACCGAGGCTGTCGCCGACCAAGAAGGTCTTGCCGCTCGTCCAAGTGGTGTAGTCCGTCCCCATCGCCCAACCCCCCGTGTCACCCACCGTGTAAACCGTCGCCAAACTTGGTAACACCAGCTGCAGCAGTACAGTCGCACCAAGCATCAAAAGACCAGCTCCTGCCATCTTATGTTTATGTCTTTTGAGAGAGAGAGAGAGAGAGAGTAATTGTTGAGTTTAGATGGAATGCCGTCCGGGTTTTTGATCTTATATAAAACGAGATGGTACGATGGAATTGGGGCTGCCGTAGTTGGTAATGTTTGGTCTACTTAATCACATCATGATAGCGCAGTTTTCGAAAGGAACTCAATGATTTCTCACCTAATGCCCCTAGGCCCAAAAAACAGATAGGACTCATCTCTTTCTTTAGCCTCTTTTGTCCCTTTGTATGATGATGTCCGGTCCATTTCGATCGGCTATAAGATTTACCGATAACCATCATAGTCCAGAGAATGATCACAAAGCTTTAAAGTTAATCATGTCACTAATTTTCTTGACGGATAAGAACCAACCCATTCGTCATTGCCATGAGAACAATTTGACGCTAGTAAAGCTCACCAATTATAACCTAGTCGTTATGTTGCACGAGTACTTAAATTCTACTCAAAGCCTCAAAGTAACATTAAAGGTAAATGAATTGGTGAGCTTTTCTTTGTTTTGAATTACCACTATTATTTTTGGGAATGTTGGATTGATTAAACTGGTGAGCTGTTGAGCCCTTGGGAACGGGACTCCTCCCATACGAGGGATGTGATGTCATTGGCACCATTACTGATCAAGGTTAATGAAATTGGTGCTAATTATGTCTCAAATATATCAATGCGCATTAAAAGAGAACTACCAATCTCAAAAGTAGACACGAATTCCTCATTTTTGGACGCAAACACCTTCGATAAGTCCTAATAACTACAGTACTCTTTAACATAACCCATGTCTTAAAAAGTCGGGGAAACGGCCTTCCTTAACAATAGATCGAGTGGTTTAACCGAGATTTTCTTGGCTTATATCTTTGATTAGTGAGCTACAGTATTGACATGCTTGCACTACTCGCACGGTTTCCAAGTTCAGGAAGTTGCTTAAATTGTCATCAATTGCTTGGGGAATTACGCGCTACGCTCCAATAAGTTGGAAACTGAAAATCAAAACCAAAGTAGGTAAGTGGCGACAAGCGGATCAATCCTTCTGGAAAGACATGATAAGTGGGAGACGCACAGGGTCTTATTGCTTCAGTTTGAAGCATAGAATTACACGATCTTGACATCAGAGTTCAGACAAATGGGGGAAGACATTACTACCACATGTCAACAGCAGGATCATGTAGCATGATTTGATCCCCCTTTTCCACCAAACCACGATCGCAACCATCCACCTAAAAGGAGATAAAAAGGGGTCGTCACGGACATCGATTTTTACCTGCAATGGGGCGGTGCAGGGATCGAAGCGAGAAGCGGAATTACGGGACAAAACGGGGTAACGCCCACATGGCCAAGCTCTGAGAAAGTGAGAACACACTGATGAATAATGATGGTCACTTCCGATCGGATCGGACGAGAGATGGAGGAGGGGCGGGGGGTTGGTGATGACTTGGGGTTTGGTGGAGCGTATAATTGTGTGAAGGGTCCGGTTGATTTGGCCAACTGCTCGCTCACTCTTTTACGTGGGAATCTGTATCAAAGACGTGTGTACATACACAACCCACTTGCTTTCTAGAAAGGGTCTATATGAGGAATGATGAGTGGTGACCCTTCTACATTTTGATTTTTTTAAAGGGGTAGAAAGAAACTTTGCTGCTTGTACCTTTTCATGAATGTCCTTTTGTTTGGGGGGGATTCTTATTCTATACGGAACTTGCGTACGAAGAACTAAGGAGAGTTTAATCTAGAAGGACGTGAAGGAAGGAGGGGGTAACAACACGCAATCGCAATTCGCATTCGAAGAGACGAAAGCTGGGTAGTTCCTTCACCAGTCATGAGACGAATTGCTATTAATGTTCTTCGCGGTGGCTAAACATAGGGACGGCATATCGTGCATGGATGCGCTCGACATGTCTGACCATGAACAATGGACCTGCGCCTATTATATTGTCCTGAGCAATAACTGAGCAACCTTGAATTGGTCGTTGGCCCGCCACAGAGCCTGAGCCTCATGAATCTATTCTTTTTTCGTCTGACCAGACGAAACAATCATTGTTCGTTAACATGCCAGTCTATCACCATCGATCAGATCACAAGTTGTTGGCCCCTTCATTTGTTTATGCTAGCTCTGTATGAAAGCATGCATTTCTCTGAGCAAGAAGAGAACAATTCACGTCATTTACTATTTGAATTTTTAAGGGTTTTGTTCAGAAGGGCAAAAGTAATTTGCAAATTCCGAACGCCAGTGCGAGTTATTCAACTCTCCCATACCAGACCGAATTTAAACGTGAGAAATATGAAAAAGACTACCCATTTCATGAGAGGATAAATTTTTTGCGCCCGACTTATGTGAACCCCATAGAAACGAGCATTTGAATATGGCTGGCCTCTCGCGGTGCCCATGATATGACGAATCTTTTTCGGCATGCATCTAACCAAGAGCTGGTTAAAGGCATTAGATTAAGTTCAGGAAAAGAGAAAAGAAGCATTTAAAATTTAGCAGTATATCAATATAATCCTGGCTTAGTCAGAACAAACAGTGGAAAAGCACATGACAAACCATAAAGCTGAACCCTTCATCTTGGGGTAACCCATCGGTTAGATCTTTCCCATCGACATTAACTATACACAGACTGTACCAGATTCAACTGGTAATGCGTTCAAGAATAATATGCCTGAATTCTGCAATATTTTCTTGATGCCATGGTATACTGTAAAAAGCCCAAAGCTGAAAATCACTCGTTGACCAGTATATCAACCCAAGAGACAGCTAAGCTAAGCATTCCGACAAGATTAAGCAGGTGGTTCAAATGATACTGCAACTCTCTCTATTTGCGTATAATGATATGAGAGCCAATCAAAATCAATTGTCCCCTGTTCATAGCTCTTCAAGCTCCTCAGACTAGATGAGCACTCCAACAGCAGGGACGAATATGCTACTAAATGCCACGGATCTATCAGAGAGAACAAAGCGTGAAGCCACCGTAGGTTAAATTAGGGTTGCAAATAAGTCTGAGCTTCTCATGAGTTCCTTGAGCTCAACTCACAGACTATTCAAGTCAGCTTGATTCTTTTCAAATTCGAGTTGAATTTGAGTAGCTTGAGCACTTATTGAGCTCAAAGTTAAATATACTAGACAGAGTCACCAAAAGAACAAAATATGTTAAGACTCCAAGTAGCTTGAGAGCATAGCTGGCAGAAATTTTTTCCCATATTCTAATTGTAATTTAACATTTTTAAATACCAAAATGAAAAAGAAAATCTTATTCAGCTCAATCTCAAACAAAAATTCACCTTTGAGAGTTTGAGCTCGCTCAAGCTCAAATTTAAATCGAATTGAGATCAAATTTGCGCAGTAAAGCTTGTTGCTCTACTAGACATCCGATAATGAATCAGGTCGACCTTTAGTGTGCTTAAGTTCATAAAAATTTTCATCAAAATGGAAGAAAAGCTCAATCGAGCTCAATATAAGTACCAAGCCCTCGCACAATTCAAAAGGAGTTGAGCTGAAGTAGTAAGCTGTCCTATTGGAATGAACTCGATAGATTCTCCAAGATCACCTTACCCTGAAGCGTGTTTGTATGAAAAAAGGTAGCAACATAAGTGCCATATAATTGGATGGAAAGTCCAAATTAGTCACAGAAACTTAAAATACTTGGGATGACCATATAGGACTCATAAAAAAGGGAAAAGGGGAAGAAAGAAGACCTTACAAGCAGAGCATGATTCATTACATCCATGCACCCTGATGCAGCATGGAGGTGGGGAAGCCAAAAAATGGGGAAATAAAAAATAGACTCAAAAAGAAAATAATTAGAGTTTGATATAGATTTTCTCAATTGTCACCCATGCCAAATAACTTATTCTAGTGAAACATAGTCTTCCAAGGAGCAAACCGCTGGTTAAGCAATAATTAATTCCTGTGGAACATCAAGATGAAGATCAATGCATTGATCAGTTCAGTCGGATCAATTCGCTAAGATAGGCTAACAGACAGAAATTAAGCTATCAAATCCAATAATACAGAACCAAGGTAGGAGCGGCAAAAGAGAAGTTCACCTCTATGGAAGCATAAGTTTCTTGTTTAAGATCACCTAAGAAAGAGCATGGATTGAAAAGAAAACACAAGCTACCTATATCACATGTTATGTGATACCAAGTTCTGCTAATAGCAAAAAGTAATCAGATGGTTATCTCTCATTAGCATTCCCATCCAACATTATACAAACTCACAGACACTAGCGAACAACTTCCAACTGATAGTTCCAAATGGAAAGGAAGGAAGCATAACTATAGAAGAATAAGGAAATTAATTAAAGCTAATTCAATCGATAATGAAAAACATTCATTCGCAAATTTGAAAATACAAAATAATAGCATTGAGCAACATATGAGAAGCATATTTAGCTACAAATTAAATTATGCTCTTCAAGACATTGGTCAAAATTTTCAGATAGACTTACACTTCTTGCCCAAAACCTCAAATAGGAACTATGAATAAAAATTACTTCTGTTCTAACCACGATAAACGTAGAGAAAAAAATGAACTGCTACATGCAAGGAACAGCCGGACAGCCCATTGCTACTTTGGAACCACAAAGAAGCAACCCAAATATACAGAGAAGATACCACAAGGAAAAGCAAGAGAGAACGCAAGACTGTATAATTGAAGGAAGCAAGAGGTACAATCACCCATGAGGAGAAAAGTAACCGAAGCTCCTTGATCAGGATATTCATGACCTAAATGTAACTTCCCTGTCCACTTCTAACATTCCCTTTCACACAAAGCTCATAAGTGGGGAAAGAATCAATCACTGAATACTTACTCCATATCTAGTACATAAACCATGCAGATCCTAAACAGAGGTAATAAGCTCTGGGCGCGGTTCAAGCAAAGAAATCTGTACAGACAATGACTAATTGGCCAGAAAAAGCACACTCTCCATACGCATTCATCTTTTACTGAGGTGTTAGTTGTATGAAATGCAAAGTTACATATGTATATACATGCTCTCCCTCAACAGTGATACAGAAGATGAAGGATTACACCATCCGCTATAACTGCATCATTCAGCTTGGGCAATAGTTTCCAATGTTATGCCAAAAGCGCACATTACAAAGTTACAGATACCACCGAAAAAAAGACAGCTTGATAAATGAAAACTGAGTGCCTGTGTTTAAGAGATCTCACTGACTATAACCAAAAACAGGAAGTGTCTCTGTGTTTCCAATTTTGATTCTACTCAGCTTCATCCACCTGCTCAGCATCAGGTATCAACTCTTCTGATGCATCATTGGACTGCAAGCTTTCTTTATTTTGTAGCTTCAGAAATTGCTTACTCCGTGCCACTCTTAACGGTCTCCCCATGAAATCCTGAAGCAATTCGGCCAAAATACATGTTACAATACGATGCTTACGCTCCAAGTACAGATCAGCAGATGATGAATTAAGTGTGTATCAACAAACTGCTCACCTTCCCCTCAAAGGTTGTCAAGGCTGCCTCAGCCTCTTTCTTGGATTTGAAGGAAACAAATCCATATCCAGAAGACCTTCTTGGATTGTCATGAAATATAACTTCCGCAGAGGCAACCTTACCACTCCCAGAATCGAAAAACTCCCTCAGGTCTTTTGCTCTAGCCTCATATGACAGGTTAGCTACGAACAAGTTGAATGTTGCAATTGGTGTGGGTTGCACAGGAGGGGGCGATTTCTTTCGCAGTTTTGCATAGTTGACTTTCAACACTCTACCCTCGAATTCCTGCAAAATATTCATAAAAGAATTAAAATTTTAGCCCAGGATAAAACATTTCCACGATGAAACACTTGAAACACATCTCGCACCACCTGATTTCATCTTATGAGGGTTCAAGCGTGTAACTAAATGGCAATAAGGAACTGAAAAGCCAGATATACACAAATGAATCACATTGACACTGCATATAGGTTCGACTTCCACTCGGTCAGTAGTCAAGTAACTTCAGATTACTCTTACACTACCATAAAACATCAGGCAACAAAACCATTACTAAAGAAGGAAAATTCAACACCCAATCACTACAACAGGTACATAAACAAGAGAAAGAAACATGCTTACGGACGATTCGAGACTGTTGAGGGCATTGAGAGCCTCCTCAGCTGAACCCATCTCCACAAAAGCTAGACCCCTGTTCCTCATCTTGTTATGCATCGAAAGCTGAAACGGAAATAACGAAATGCACAACCCATCATCACCCGACGAATTCCTTATTCCAAGAAAAAGCGAAATCCATCCATCCACGCAACCAGACAAGCAATGAGAAGCAACGGAGCACAAACCTCGACTTCCACGACTGTCCCGTGCTTCTCGAACAACGACCGAACGTCCTCGGCAGTACAAGTCCAGGGGACGTTCTGGGCAATCAATCTGGTCCTCGAGAACTCCGCTTCCTCCTCTTCTTTTTCTACGCGGGCGCCACCGTCGTCATCTGCGGACGACTGCGTTTCGACGGACAGAGTCGAAGTCGCCGCCGAAGAAGCGCAAGAGAGACGGAAAAGGAGCGACGGCCGTCTCGACTTGGACTCGAGAGAGCGGCGGAGAGGAGTGGAGGCTGGGGATTTCGGCAGGGGAAGGGACAGGAAGGCCGGCGAGCGTGATGGGTGGGCGGGAGCGGAAGAGAAGGCGTCGCCGGAGAACGGCGAGGTCGAGGGAAAGCATTGAGGGTGGCGAAGCAGAGAAGCCATGGGTGGTGTTGAAGGTGGTCGCGACTCGCGAACTGCCCAGGAAACTGAAACATCGCTTCGGATAAGGGGAGAGGGAATTATCTCGATTGAAGAAGACGATGGTTTGAGCCCCTTAGACGACGCCGTTTGCCCTGAACTTAGGTTTTATTTGAGACCATGTTTGTTTCGTGGGAAATGTTTTACAGAAAATTATTTTAAAGGAAAATTACAATAAATTTCGGTATTTAACCGAAATTTGAAAAAGAAGTAAAAGATGATTTTCATATTATGAAAAAGAAAATCTTATTTGGTTTTTCTAAATAGATAAATTTTATTTGAGTTAATTGAAGAACTAGGTACATACACTGAGATCCCAAATCCAGCCTCAATGAACCATGACTTAGGCATAGGAACTTGGATCCCAAGCAGGAGCATGGGCACTGGTCATGGGAACACTAGTGCCCTTGCTTGAGTTTTAGCTTGGCCTCAATGAACATGGGCCTAAGTGCTAGGGACCTGGGTGCTAGCATTGGAGTCTTGGGCCCAGCCTTGATAAACTAGGGCATAAGCAACATGATCCTAGGGCCCGTTGTAATGGACTTGGGCTTAGGCACTAAGCACCTAGTATTGTGTGCCGACAAGTAAGGATGGAAACTAGGGTCCCAAGTTCAACCTCGATGAACTCAGGCATAATCACTAGGGTCCATAGCCTCAGCCTTGATGGACCTAGGTTTGAGTAGGAGAGATCCAAGCATAAGTTTGAGATCCTGAGCTCAACCTCTATGGACCTAAGCTTGGCATCAATAGTTGTAGGATTTGATGCAAGGGATCCGAGTAGGGTCTCAAGCTTGACCTTTGTGGTCCCAATTCGAGATGCCGAGGAGTTGAACAAAGGTATTGGGGACCTAGGCTTGACCTTTGTGGACTTGGGCTCGAGTGTTCGGGAATTGTAGGGGTGAGCGGTTCCGGTTCCGGTTCGGTTCCGTTTGGAACCTGGAACCTACCCTCGGGTATAGGTTCCTCAATTTTTGGAACCTAGAACCTACCCGTCAGAACTAAAAACCTGGAACCTACCCTGTTACAGGTTCCAGGGTCGGTTCCGGTTCCAACAGGTTTTTTTTTTTTTTTTTTTTTTCATTTTCACAGGATTAAAACGGCGCCACAATATGATCAATCACTGTTCAGAAAACTCTTGATACCCGCAAGGTTATGAACTAATTGAAGCTTCCTTCATGAAGCAATACATAAAACAAGGAATAGCATGCACAAAATCAATTGTCGATTGTTTTTTCCCATCTTCTTATCACTTATCTCTCTGGTACAACTTGCATATTTGTACATGGCGATCTCAGAAAACCAAACAGATTCAACGAAACAGAACCACACCCAAATTCAGCCCGACCACATCCAAACAAACAACCAACCGACGCTCAACGACTGGGCAATTCCCAACAATTACAAGTGATGCCGAACGAAAGAGGGTCATCGAAATTCGCAAGAAAAATCAAATCTTTGCGCTCTCGGCTTACTCATCTCGTCGGGAGTCAAGAACCGGCGGCAACCCGTGGGCTTGCCCTTGAACTTTCCCCTCCCCATGGCTCAGAGACTCGCTTCCCGACTTGTAGAACACGATTCAGGCACGTAAGAGAAGATCGACCCAGATTTGCAAGGAGATGATCGGCCTCATTCTCGACGTGATTGGGTGGTTATCGTTTCGCGAGGAACGAGAATCTTCCACGGAAGAGCCAAAGAGAGATGGAGCTGAATCGATTCCTTCTTCCCCCTTTTCACCTCCCCCATTATCTCCGAATCGGAACCCAAACAGGAAAAACCAAATACACTTGTTTTCCACGGTTCTTGTATCAAAAATAAGAGAATAAATTCGTAGTCAATAAGTCAAGGGCAAGCACGCGGCAACGATGGCGCGACGGCGATGAAGACACGAGCCTCACGGCACCAACAACGGCACTGACGGCACGGCGAAGACGGCGGCGGTCGCGACGAAACCCACGGCCAAGGGGGGAAGAGCTCGGTTCTGGCGGAGGCAGTGGCGGTTCGGAGCAACGACGGCCGGGACGGCCGAGCGAGCGGCGGCAAGAGGTGGTTGCGGTGGCTTGGGGACGGCAGCGGTGGCTCACGGCGGTGAGGGGCGGCGCGGATGGTGCGACAGCTCGTTGAGCCCAACGGCGAGACGGCTCGTCGGACGAGCGGTGGGTGGCGGTGGTTCGGTGGCCAAGAGGCGGTGGTGAGTAGGGCGTGGGGCGGTGATGTGGTGGTGGATGAAGCAGCAACCAACGAGAAGAAGGAAGAAGAAGAAGAAGAAGAAGAAGAGGAGAAGGAGGGTGGGGTTCGGCTGAGAGAGGGGGAAAGAGAAGAGAAAGAGAGAGAGAGAAGAAAAGAAAAAAGTAGGGGGTAGGAAGTGACGTGAGGAGAGGAAAAAGGGGAGAAAAGAAAGAGAGAGAAAAAGAAAGGAGAAGGGGGAAGAATCGGCGGGAGGGAGGGAAATCACGTGGGGGGAAAGTGACCGCTAGATATTTTTTTTTTTTTTTTTTTTTTTTTTTTTTTTTTAATTTGGCGGTTCTGGTTCCGATTTCCCTAGGAACCGAAACCAGAACCGGGAATGCCGGTTCCCAGAAAAAGGGAATCGGGAACCAGAACCGGTCTCTTAAGAACCGGGAACCGAACCGGACCCTTCGGTGCGGTTCTCCGGTTCCTAGTTCTACCCGGGAACAGTGCTCACCCCTAGGGAATTGTGCACGGGCACCGAGAGCCACATGGGTGTCGATATCCCAAGCTTAGTCTTTATAGACCTAGGCTTAACCTCTTTGGACCCAAGCCAAGGTGCCGTGAAGTCAAGCAAGGGTACCAAGGCCTTAGGCCTGACCTTTGTGGATTGGGCTCGAGCATGGCGAGCTGTGCATGGGCATCGAGACCCCCTACACGGGCATCAATGTCTTAAGCTCAATCTTAATGGTGCTAGGCTCAGTCTTTTTAGACCTAGGCTTGACTTGGATAAACCTCAATGGATCAGCCCTAGCCTCTAGAGCTAAGTGCAGGAACGAGCATTAGGGTTTTCATGGCCAATTATAGAATTTTTTATTCAAGTGCCAATATCAAGTCATGTTTTAGATAATGAATTTTGATATATATTTTTTTAAAGGAAGTCAATTTCCAGAATTAAATATATTTTTTTATTGACTAGAAAAATATTTTCCATTAACCTATTTTTTAAATGATCTAAATGCTGAAAAATAAGAAAAATATTTTCTGGAAAAATGTTTTTCGCAAAATAAATAGAGCCTATATTTGTATTTGGACACAAGTTCATCAAAGGTCCCATAATCTTTTCGATTTATAAACCGCATATTTATATGTTCAAGTAAGTAGCAGAGCATTTAATGCTACTACCTCGTACCACTTAGACTTGTGTTCACAACTCTAATCTCTTTATTTCTCTATAGAAGTATCGTTTGTCAGTTTTTTAGGATATAGATCTCCATCACCATCATTACTGAAGTGGCTAGTAATATCAACTAGATGGAAATGAATAAGTGATTTAATACAAACTTAACAAATAAATGTGTAATTAAAAGAGTCAAGTAGATGAAAGTGTGCCTATGAGAAAAAAAGTGTTGATATGACTAGAGTTTAGATAATATTCAGCAATGCAAAAACTACAATCGAATAATAAGTGAATATGAGCAAAAAGATAGAAGAATGTGCACACATAAATATATAGCGATTTGGCTTAAAGTAAGCTTACGTCCACTCTTTCATGCTGACAATCTACTAATTAAATTTCACTAGTAAATTAAAGAAAAATTATAGTAATGAGTGTTGCTATTCACAACCCGAAGTTGGTACTGCTCATGCAAAAGTTGATATGATTCACAATCTCGTACTAACAGTTGTTGATACTCCTTAAATGATTACAATAGTAAGCTCTTTGAAGACAATGAAAAGATTGTGAAGCTCTCTGGAACTCTGGAGTTGTTTTCTCTCTGTCTCTCTCTTCAACACTTAGTCTTCTTTTAGACTTCTCGATATCCAAAACTTTATGTTGGACAATCTACATGAGAATCAATTTTCAAATTTGGCCGTTGGACAATTGATGAGAAGATAAGGGTAGCCGTTGAGATAGAACAATCAAAGATTCCATTGATTTGGTCACTCATAAAATTAAATCTTGATTTTCATAAGTGGAGTTATTCAACTAAGGAAAGAATTTCGTCTCATGATGATTTCCAATTAGTTAAAATTCCTTGCGTGGTTATATATATTGCAAGAATAATCATAATAAAGAAAGTTCATCAATGTCTTCTAATAATGGAATTCATACCAAGTCACAAAAAATATCCAGGGATAAAATAATGGTCTTGAAATTCGCAACAGGATTGTCATTGTAGGTAGAATAAGTATTCTGCTTTGGGCTTTTAACATTTCGGAAATGCAAGTCCACCTCTATTATTCATTTGTTGACTTTTTTTTTTTCTTTAAACTGATCATCTTCCCCACACCCCAACCGTCGTTGATCGGCGACGGAGTTTCATCGGATTTTTTTTAATTTTTTTTAAATAATAAAAACCCTTTGCAAATGTTGGGTTCGCCTTTTTATTTTTTGGTCATTTTTATCTTTTGACAATCAATAGCCCAAATTTTTATCAATACACTAGAATGACATTAATTAACGAAGATGATTAATATTACAATAATTAAAAAAAAAATTATTCAAAGTTGAAAATAAACCTAAAAGAACCCTAGGCCAAAAGTTGAGCTTTGCATCTAATCTATAATCAAATTCTTTTAATATAATTTTTAAATAAATTTACTAATATATATCTTTTACATTACTCTCAACATGAAAATGTAAAAATTTATATAGTCATTGTTTCTTTTTTGCAATTTTAAAAATACTAAAACTAAAAAACTTAATTTGGTCACACTAAAGGGTTTTTTCAAATATATGTTTACCAAACAGTCTTGCATTTTCCTAAAGCACTTTTTAGTTATAGTTTATCAAACAGTCTAGCATTTCAGAAAACCCCTTTACCTCAAAGGTATTTGTATTCTCTCAAGAACATTTCCCCAAAACTGAACCAAACGGGCCCATAATCTTTGATAATATTTACCTAATGGGTCAGCCAATATTCAATAAGTAGCCTTGTTGATATTAAAGCAGTACATTTGTTGACATTCACATAGTTTATTGCTTCTTGGATATGATCATCCATTATTGTCAATGATAGTGATGTAGATATAAAAACTTGCAACTTCCAAGTTAAGATAAACCTCTCATTCCTCTAGACTTGTTCATGTAGGACTTTTAGTCCTAAAGAATCTTTTCAGTGTGATCATCACCTCAAATGTCGCGACCTACCCCTCGGGGAGGGAACAAGTTTAGGGCTATTACTTAAAGGAGGGCCTATGGCCCATGATTAGGTATGGGCTCTCCCAAGCCACACCTCACGTGATATTGAGGTATTCTTAAGAATTTTCCAATAAGGAGTTGTCACTAGCCTATTGGAGTCGGCTAAAAACCAAGTGAGGTATTGGGAGTGTACTTCACTTTCTACGCAACTAGAGAATCTAGGGTCGGGGACTTGATTACACTAATTGACCAATTAGTGCCATTTCGGTACCTAATCTTGTTCATTTTAAAAGAAAAGATTTTTGTCAGGCAATTTGGATTGATTTTATGCCTATCCACTAATATACGAGGTGATCATGCATGTGCGCAATCATTAAAGTAACAATTTGCAGCCAAAATCGTAATTGCAACAAACTTTAGCATGTGTAATTAAACATAATAAAATATACAAATTAAACATGTGATATAATCAATATACAAGCAAATAAAGGCCTAGTTACACTAAGAATGCAAGACATAGCAATTCATAACCAAACCCTACATTTTTGAATTTTTGAATTTTTTTAATTTTTTTAAATAATAAAATAATATTTTTGGTTGGATCGGGTCAGGTCCGATCAAACTGGACTCGGGTCTAACCTGATCGGGGCAGGGTCAAATCCGCTCAGATCCAGTCTAGGGCGGGCTAGTCAGCTTGCCCGAAAAGAGGCTGGCTTGACTAGAGGTTGTCGGGCCCTCACTTAAATTGGGGTTGGGCCCAATTGGCGGGCCCAATCACTCTTTTGCAAAAAAGGGCTCACCGTGGGCCCACATCCCACGTCCTAAAACAGCCTAGACTCGACTTAAGTATGCCAGGCGCGATTCACCCAAAACCCTACCCGGTTGATTGCATCCGGCCCGGCTCTTTTGACCCGATTCGTGCCTCCTCTCTCTCCTGCTCTTTTGCAGTGTTGAAGGAGGATGGTTGGGACACTGTCGGGCAGTGACTTAGCAACGGTGGGAACATGGTGGGTGATGATGACAAGTAGTGAGGGGCGACGATGACGTCGGGGTTTGTAAGGACGGGCAGCAATGGTGTGGTGCTAGTGTGATCGGTGGTGGCACGGCTTGAGGGAGTGACACAGGTGACATAGGGACGGCGTAGGGGTTGAACAACGGCAGTATTAGGCTTACCGTGACGACGTTGGAGGCTGAATGGCGGCGGCATTAGATTGGTACTGCGATGAGGTTGGATCACGCAATGGCTCGACACAATAGGGACAGGATCGACAGCATGGAGTCGGGACTAGCGGCTGTTGGAGAGGTGTGGCCTGGCGGTGGCGCTTCTTGACACTGCCAGTGGCCGGGGCAGACTTGCAGGTGGCCTTGGTGGCGAGCTGCTTCCTTGAGGCCTTGCCTCCAATCCCCTCTCTCCCTCAGTTCCTATTTTTCTCTCGGTCCCTCACCTATCTCCCTCAGATCCCCTCATCTTCCTCTGTTTTCACCCCTGCCCTGTCTTCTTTCTGTAGGTCCTTAGGCGTGAAGATGGCTGGAGGAGGCAGAGTTGGCGCATGGGCCAGGCCGAAAGGAGGTTGGGCCGGGCTGTGTGTGCACGTGCGAGAGAGAGAGAGAGGAAGAGGAGGAGGAGGGCGGGTTGGGCCAAGGTCGAATTCGGCTTGACCCAACCCCTCTCGCGTCCCTTTTTATGTTTTTGTTTTCTTATATTTATTTATTCTTCTTTTTTTTTGTTATTTATTCTTTTTTATTATTATTTAAAAATAGGTGTCAACCCTTGATAATATTCATGTAATAGGTCAGTTGATATTCATTGAGCAGCTCTATTCACATTCAAATATAATCTTTGATAATATTTACCTAATGGGTCAGCCAATATTCACTAAGGGCGTGTTTGGTAACGTTTCTGTTCAAAAATTGTTCAAATGAACAAAAATAGAAAAAAGTGTTTCTATTCCGGGGAACAATTTTTGACCAGAAAGACGCATTTGGTAAACTTGTTTCGGGAATAAAAATGAATAAAAACACATTTGGTTTCTTCTAATTTTTTTAAATATTTTTATTTTATTTTTTTTTTCTTTTTTCTTCTTTGGGCCGACGGGAGCCGGCAGCCTTGCCCAACCACGGCGAGGCTCACCAGCCCCCGGCAAGGCCAAGCGTCGCCGGCCCCCACCGAGGCTCGGCCTCGCCGGATCTGGGCGAGCTCGAGCTCCCCCAGCCAAGGTGAGGCCGAGCCTCGCCAGGGGTCGGCGATGCTCGGCCTCACGCGAGGCGAAGCTCCGGCGAGGTCACCGACCCTCGACGGCGTCGCCGGCCCTCGATGGCTGGTCACCGGCCATGGCCAAGGCCGGCAACCGGCCAAAGAAAAAAGAAGAAGAAAAGAAGAAGAAAAGAGAAGATAGAGAAGTGTTTCTTTGAAAGTGTTTGGAACAAAAAACAACTTTCTTTTTGTTTCTCATTTCCGTTTTTTTTTTTTTTAAGGAACAAAAAAACAGATTTTGAACAAAAACACAAACAAATGCGTTTCTGTTCTTTTTTTGTTCCTGGGAACAAAAAAACAAAATTTCTATTCTTAAACAAAAAAAAAAAAAAGAACATTACCATGTAGCCCCTAAGTAGCCTTGTTGATATTCAAGCAGTACATTTGTTGATACTCACACAGTTTGTTGCTTCTTGGATATGATCATCCATTATTGTCAATGATAGTGATGTAGATATAAAAACTTGCAACTTCCAAGTTAAGATAAACTTCTCATTCCTCTAGACTTGTTCATGTAGGACTTTTAGTCAGAATCTTTTCAACGTGACCATCACCTCAAACATAAACACTAGTATTTATCAAGATTACTATAAATTATTGATAAGTTTGTCGACTTCAAAATATATTACGAAATTTTCTCAATAATTACGATGGGTTTTGACTTGACCAGCCCGAGGATATGAATCGGAAAGGAGGGTTGGCTGTTACTCGATTGTATGTCTATTGGTCCCGATTATGAAAAACATTTCCTGGACGCCCTAATTCTAAGCCACTGGGCCGACCATGCATTTAATCTACCATTTATAATGTGCACTTTCAGTTTTATATTCTATTAATTAATTAGGAGAAGAGTTTCTAAGATGGCATAGAGAATGACCCTTTCCGATTCCAACTTCCCTCATGTTGATACCCATATCTCGGTGGTAACGAGGCAAGGCAAAGGGATGTTTGCTTGATCCTTTATTTATTTATTTATGTGAGAGGGGGGGAAGAGATCACATCATATGCTAGGAATCGCTAAGCCCATACATGCCCATTTTTAAAAGTTAGATTAAGAAGATTGTGGTGTTAATCTCCAAAAAAATGTGGTGTGAAGTGTGATTTTGCCCCCATCTTGAATTTCCTAGATTCCTACCAAAAGAAATGAGCGCTTGTTATTTGGAGTCACTAGGACTCGGATATTTCAAAACTTCTATTGACTAGTTAACTTTAAAACAGCTCTAATCTTCTATTATTATCATCTTTCTTGACAGTATCAGACAAAATGTCGTTGCAAAATAAAGGAATGATGACTAGTCGAGAAATGAACAAAGAGTCAAGAAATTTGAGATGCGAAATCACCAATCCTGGGAGATTTAGACAATCTCGTACGAACCCTATTTCTCTATTGTTTTTTTCTTCCGTCTTTCTTCTTGATTAGATGCGTTCCTACTCGTGTGATGTTGAGGTTTTGGTAAATTATTGGCAGCTGTTTAGTGTGTGTGGGGTAGAAAGCGAAGAGGAAGAAGAGTGGGTAAAAAAGATGGCTTTGGTGGAAGATCACTTTCACTTCGAAAGGTATTTACCACCTTAAGCATGATGCCGGCCATCCTAAACCTGCCTTTCACGATATTTAAATTATCATTATCGTTGTATCTCGATCGGGACGTGGGAGCCGACACGGATGGCTCCTCCAACACCTACACGCAGTAATATGGATTAAGAAAATCGAAAAGATGGAAGAGGAAAGCTCGCTCTCGTCAATGAAAGGTGCCTAACTTAGTTAAAGGGAATGAATACAAGCTGATCTCTTCTCTATCCAAATTTTTTATTACGCAATTCTGCATACAATAGCTCAGATTTTAGTTGGTGCAACGCCCTCGAGGGTTCGTCCATCGCCTTTATGAGGCGATGCGTCGTCATTCATTAAAGTTATCACCGCTCTCTTTCAATTCAGTTTAGTTTCTTCTCGTGAGCAAGACGGGTCGATAAAACCTCTCGAGACACGCAAGTCACTTCGACATTTGCGCATCAAGCGAGGTCGAGAATCGCGTGGTTTTTGAGAAGTCGAACCCGGAATTTTGTCTGAGGGGCGATGCGCAGCTCTCACCTTCACTTAAACTTCGCTCAACATGAAAAGAAACCTATTTGCCTCTTCACTCCACCCATTATTTTCCGCAGGCCTCCTTTCTTTCTCTCTCTTTCTTTCAATTGTTTTCTAGGCTGAGTAACATCTTCACTTAACCTTGAAAGAGACTTTCTTCCTTAATTTTCATGCTTTCTTGTCTTCCAATTCAAACAAAAAGAAAACAATTCCGTCCCCACTTTCACGCCCCTCCACAATATTCGCACCCTCCATCTCCTCGGTTGGACTTGGGTCTTTCTTCCATGGCGATAAGAAACAGGAAGCTCTTTCCAGCTCTCTCCAACACCAACGAGACAATCAACTGTCCCGACTTCTGCGATCCGGCATGCCCCTACAACTGCCCCGACTTCTTCTTCTTCCCGCCGCCCCCGTCGTCAACGCCGCCTCCACCACGGCCTCTGCCAATCTCATCCTCTGATCATCCCAGCCAAGACAGCCGCATCCCTCCGTCTTTGATCATCGTAGTTGCATTGCTCTCGGGGTTTTTCCTTCTCATCGGCCTCATCATAGCAAGGTCCAATTCCTGGTGGCCGTCCAGGAGAAATCCACCGACCCCTGCAGCCCCGGCTGATGGCGATGACGATGAAGATTTCCTCGACGAGAACCGCATCGACCACCCCATATGGTTCATCACCACCGTGGGCCTGCAGCAGTCGATCATAAACTCGATAACGGTTTGCAAGTACAGGAAGGGCGAGGGGTTGATAGAAGGTAGTGATTGCTCTGTGTGCTTGAACGAGTTCCAAGAAGGCGAAACTTTAAGGCTGTTGCCCAAGTGCAGCCATGCTTTCCATCTACACTGCATTGATACCTGGTTGAGGTCTCACACGAATTGTCCACTCTGCCGGGCCAGCATCATCTCTGCCACAGCAAATCTCAATCCCCCCGGGCCAACTTTGGAGATGATGGGACTCAACGAAGACGCCCGGGTGGAGAATTCTACACAGGGTGTGGAGTTGGGAGGCAGCCACGAAAGATACGGTGCTCCTGAAACCAGAACAGAAACAGAGGATGAAGATGAAGTAGCAGCTGCTGATGGTCAAGTGATCTTGAAGGTCGACGCAGAAGTCAACAGAGACCCTGCTAGTGATCAAGCAGCAGCTGATTCCACCGATTCTCTAGGAACTCTGTCACCCTTGTTTGTCCTGAGGAAGTCTCGCAGCGAGAAAGATCAAACAATCGGTCCGCAGGGGACGGTTGATCAACATCAGAAGGTGTTTGATGGAAGAATGGGCGGTTCTTCAATTGGGCAGTTCCTGAGCAATCCAAGTTCGGCGACCGTGACGAGATCGCATTCGTGCAGCGAAGGGTTCCTCCTATCAAGAGACAGTCGGAATTGCTGTGATTCAGCTCAACCTTCCTAACATACTCGCAAGAAATTTTTCCGTTTCTGACCAAACGGGCATAAGATCAAGGTGTTTTCAAGTACGGATTTCTGCTCGGGAAGCAGGCCCAAATGGCTTGCGCAGCGGAAATCCGGAAATTGCAAAAGAGGAAAGCTGTCGACTGCAATGATCATAGAGTCATCTTGAAGGTAACATCAAGCGCACAATAAGTACAATCAAGTAGAACTTTGTTTCTCTCTTGATTCCTAGAGTACATGTAGTTTGTATCTTGTTCCATGTGTGAAAAGTATCAAGTGATTTCTTCGCTAAAATCTCCTGATGGAAGTGATTAATGGCGATTCTACGAAAGATCATCGCCATGTGAAACTGCTGGTTTTTGAGATGAAAGGGCCTTAAAGCCAGGGGTGGAACTTGTCCCCGGAGGAAGAATTGTACATAGAGTCGAGGGATGTGATTGTAAGAAACGTACAGGAACTTGCGTTCTTCAATAAAACCCGATGTATGTTTCATAGATTCTTACAACGTGACTGGCTTAATAGAATAAATCTTAGTTAAAGACTGGATTTGTTATCTCATGTTTGCTTTTCGTGAAAAAAATACCAGTTGAAGTGGAGGGTTTCTTCAAATAACAAGGAGCTGGGTCAACTATTCAATCAAATGATATTGAGCTTATTGGCTATTTCTTTGCAAAATTGTGCTCAATTTCATATGTGGCAATCCCGCCAAGATCTCTTCGTTAGTTGGGGGAAGAATCCGCCTGAATCGGATTTTTTGAGAAACATATCAAGAGAGAACTAGATTTGATTAGACAATGTGTGGTCGGTAAACAAGGATCGGTTAGTGAATCTACGCAATACTCTATGAGGACGTCCCAATTTGTGCCTTGAGTATATGTCTTCATCATGAATTGCGATGACGGAATCATATACCTATGGGTGGGTCAAGTAGTTCCACTTAGCCCGAATATTTAGTAACATGTGTAAAGATCCTTAGGGTAGCGCCCATACGAAGTAGCTACACTGAGTATTTTCCGACATCACGAATTGTGATGATGGAATTGTAGATGTGCGGGAGAACTGAGCAGTTCGGTTTGAACTGGATATTTAGTAGTGTACGCGCGTGCGTGTGTGAATCCTTATGGTATAAGCCCAAACGAAGTAGCTTTGCTGGTTGCCTCTCCCCACCCTTTACCACAATAATAAACAAAAGTCGAAGCACCAATCATTGTGAATTTCTTTATATTAGACGCGTGTTAGTCCACGCGCGCGAAGAAGAAGAACGTCATCTATTAATTAAGAAGGCAATTCATGATGGGCTTAATGTCCACTATTAATGAGCTTGTTGTTGCTATGATGATTTTTGAACTTGGTTTTATGTTATTGAAATTTCTTTGTTTTAAAAAAAGTAGGAAAAAAGAAACATATATAAGGTCATCTTGGTTTCAAATTTACTAGTATTAGTGTCATCTTATATATAAATTGAATAAATAAGAGATGCCACGTGGACACATAGGTTGCATGGTCCAATTTTTAGGATAGAACCAGTGACATACCTGGCCCCAACCAATTCTGGGATAATTGAATCGACACCTAAACCGACGGATTTTGATAAGTTAGTTCAATAGATTGTTCTCAGTTCAACCTTGCAATGTGGATTTAATACTCCCCCTCGCACGTAAGTCGACCCTTACATGTCCCGTGTGGGTCAGGGTCCTGGTGGACCGTTGCCCATGCCTAGCCCACCCCTAAGTGGCCACCCAACGTGTGCTGAGAAGATGGGCAAAGGGGGATAGAGTCCCAATTTCGATGAAATTAGGGTGTTGGCGCAGGTCATTTTGGGCCCACTAAAAGATAGCGAGCTAATCTATCTTTTCGAAGACTTTCGGCTCTCCTCTATTGTTTCTAGCCCAAGACCTGCGTGTCTCCAATTTTAATTTCCAAATATAGGTCGTATTGAGTTTTAAGAAACTAAATAAATACGTATCTTTTGCATGTACAAATAATAGCAAAATAAGTACATCCGGCGAGGCGGATTGGCAGGGAGGGGCAAAATCTATTCTGGCCCTGCCACTTCTGGCGCTTTTGGCCCACTCCACGTTCAGGGTTCGGCACCGCGGAGTGGCGAAGCGCCGTGTCCCATACCCAAGCTAATATAAGATGGAAATAAAGGGCTACATTTTCCTCCGATCTGGATTTTGGAGGTATTAAGCTAAGCATTTCCAATCAAGTGGACCACCAATGTCACGTTCTTTTCACTGCACAAACTCCTACTGCATTATATCGAAGTTATAAGTTAGGCGCTTAGTGAACAACACATTTGCAAATCGCATTACATTTGTCCAAAATAATCTTACTAGAAATTTTCTGGACTTGGTTAACATTTTTAAGGCGCCTATAAGGGGTCAACCCGATCCGACTCGATGAAACGCCTAGCTTATCGAGCAAGATGATTTTGATCTGATTTTGAGTTTGGATTAGTGAATGGAATTTAAGGAGATACAAAGCTCTATCTCATCTCAATTTGCTTCCTAACATCCTCAACAATCTTATCTCTGACTTGATATCTTAGTTGTTGAGAATGCCATGGAAGATAAATATTTGTATCAAGATTGTGCACAAGTGAGCGCCTCAGAAAAAGCCATTCTAGAGTGTCATTTTTACTGCTTTTCTGCAAAAACATGAGATCTTAGGTTGTGATATGTGGGTGTAGTTCCTTTCTATGATTATATTCCGACCATGGGTTTGAAACAATATAAAAGGGGATTGTCAATTAACCATGTTCGTGAACCGGTGAGTTTCAAATTAGATCAACTTATGAAAGTTGTTTGAGGTTGAGGTAGAGACATGATGAACTCATAATTACTCATGAATGTGAACGTTATATTTGCACTTTCATAAAATAACTATGTTATGTACAAATTGTTTTTTTTTTTTTTTGGTAGAAAGGGTAATAATTATATTGAGGAAAGGCAAATGTACAAAAAATCCCGGCACCAAACTTACACTCAAGAAGAAAACAACCTGAGTGGAAGGATACCGGGACGTAAAAGGACCAACCGCGGCAAAAAACAGAGCCGCACAACCAACAAAGACAAGCACGGCAAACAGAAAGCTGGAACAAAGCTAGGGTGGCAGAAAGCCACAGCAGAAACTAGCAAAAAACAACCCCCAGCCAGGTAGGAAGGTCAAGGAGAACAAACACCAAACGTGATGGAGTAGCGCCTGCAACCACCACGCCCAAAAATCAACTAGCCAAAAGGAGGTCCCCATAAGAGAAAACAATGGGGTCTATATCCCAAGAACGTTGTAGCCTCCAATTTCTAATGGAATCCTCCACACCCCTTAAGGAAAGGGCCTTATCTTTCATAGCTCTAAGTAGTTGCTTCTTCATGGCCAAAACAGAAATCGAACCTCTCCTAAATAGGATATTGTTCATGTGCTTCCAAATGATGTGGCAAACTGCACCGAAGGAGAAACGGCCAATACACTTATAAAAATCTTTCCCCGAGAGTAAGGAAATGGCCCAGCTTAGGTTCTCCTCCCAAGATCCATTACGCCAAGGAAGATTACATCTAGTCGCCCAGAAGAAAGCAAGCCTAGAAGTAATACGGCATAAAAAAAAAAAAGATAATCAAGGCGAGTCGGGCATATTATTGCAAAAGGGCAGGAAGCAGCGTCAATTCTACCATACGATAAAAGGAGAGCTTGGGTAGGGAGCCTACGCCTAGTAATGAGCCAAAGGTTAAATTGATATCGAGGCACAATAGCATTGTTCCAGATGAAGGCATGCCAACTGACTCGGGATGTACAAATTGTTATACCCCAGTAAAATCCACAAATTCTTCTTCTTCTTCTTCTTTTAATTTCTATGTAATTCCAAGTTTGAAAAAGCTGAGATATCTATGAAGCAGTGTGTCCAAACCAATAATCATTTCCCAAGTATCAATTCCTAATGTCGTTGTAGTGACACAGAAATAGATTGAGCAACATCACGTGATGATTACAATCAAATATTAATAAATGACCAAAAAGAAACCAACCGAACACTTTTTTTTTTTCCTCAATTAACATCTAATGCAAAAAAACAATTTTTTTTAGGTCCCCAACTCAAAATAAATCCTATTGGCTGAGCAATGTTCCAATCAAGAAAGTTGAAAAAGCCTTTTATGCACCCCAAAGCATTTTTTTCTTTGTTTGTATTAAGGTGGCAGCAAACGGTTGCACTCCCAGAAAGGGGAAAAAGGAGAAAGGCTTTTAGGGTTTTGCCTTTTCCTGAAAAGCGGCCACCATGCTGTAAAAGATAAAAGAGCTTTTTCTAGAGTCATCTTAGTAAGGTTTCTCGTATCCAGGAAGATGAAAAGGAGAGTGAAAAGGCCATCCCGCTTAATATATATGAATATCTGATGTAAACGACAACTCTCTGGACCACCATGGGTAGCAGGTTCGATGGCTTTTCTTTTCTGGAATCATCTTATTCGCTTTATCCCACCAAGGAAGATGAAAAGAAATTGAAAGAGCGATCCCGCTCAATATATTAATGTTACTGATTAAACAAAAATATATGTGCTCTTCTTCTTCTTTTTTCTCTTGTGGAACTTGCGGATTTGATTTCATAATTAAAATAGACTTTTGAGTACATTAATGCTTTCTTGTATGAAGCATTATTGCCGAGAACTGTATCTAAGTTGTGTTAAAAAAATCTCTTATCAAGACATTGGTGTAGTGTGGGTTAGTTAATGTATTCTAATCAGCATATAACTCATTAGCATAATTTTTTAGGTAAAAGCATGTTCAATCAGATATAATGAATAACTTAGTCTTGGGATCCTTTGGTCAAAATCTATTGCGCAACAAAGTTTTTGGACAGTTTTCATAATTCACTCACATTAAGAAGGAGATTATTAAGATGCACGTATGAGGTGTGCTAGAAAAATCCCACCTTTCGGATAATTTGTGTGGTGTGAAGCAACTAATTTATCTTTGTTGACTCATTAATCTTAGCCTTAATCTTTTGAATGAATGTGGGTTCAACTAAATATGTTAACGAACTTGGACTTGAACTCCCTCTTAAGGATTTCCCCAAGTAAAGTTATAGGAGTGTATTAATGTTTGGTGAATATATCATGAATTGACGGAATCAAATTGAGGTCTCTCCCCAAGTGAAGGTATCGGGTTTTTGTTGCGTGTTCCTAACAAGTATATCGTAAATCTAGTTTTTGCATAGAAATTGTTTGCACCTTTGCGAAGAAACAACTCAAGATGAAGATTTTGTATTTGAGAAAGAAAAAATATCTTAAAGGGTAGTAACCATGGAGAAAATAGTAATGACCATTCTAGGAAATTGAGATTTTGTTAGACCAAAAAAGTTTTGGGCCAATATGTTCGGTAATGATTTTTTAAGGTATTAACCCTTGAACAAATGACATGCATCTATAATGTTAGACATCACTTATTACGACTAATTGTGAAATTGGACAGAATGCTAAATTTGGGCCGATGATATCACTTTGGGAATTTTCATGGCATGAAAAAAAGTTTTGGGTACATGTGTCTAAGCGTAAAATTCCCATATCTTTTTTTTTTTTAAATGGAACGAGGCACAACAATTTAGGATTTTTTTTATGGCATTAATCAGCCTTATTTCTTACAACTCTCAAATTTGAAATTCAACAATCAAATGACTAATCCTTGATGTTTCTAGTTGTCATTACCTGTCGATGCATGTTTCAAATTCAATTGGCAATGGCCAACTGTCAATACCTACTCAAAGCGTCTGTTCACTACATATGGCACCGAGATTTCTTGAACATATCTTCTCATTTCATTCTTATTCATTACTTTTCAGGAAGTTTGAGGGGAGTTGGATGTATCCTTAAGGTGAATAGATGGTTTAAGTCCAAGTCAAGGTGATGATTCAGGTCCAAGATCTGAATACCTCCATGTCAAGGCGATGGTATTAGGTCAAAAGCTCTCTTGATCTTATAATGCTTTGATTTTTGTCAAAAAGATATGGAATTTTTCATGTTTCTCTGTGGTACGTACCTTTTCTTTTTTTTCGGTCAATGAGTACCTTAGACAACATAATTGAGACCATAATTGAGACAACTTTTAATGTGGTACGTCCTTCAGAGAAAAAGGACCATAATTTCACATATACTTTCAGCTGATAACAAGAGTTTCAACCCCGCTCATGTTGTTCAAAACGAGCTATAATTCGTTTATTTATATGTTTCATGTAAGTGGCCCCTCTAATTAATTATCTATAGTATATAAGAATGAATCCCAGCTAACATAATTGAGACCATAGTTGAGACCATAGTTCCACAGAACATCCTAAAAGAAAATGAAAAATATGAGAGAGAGAGAGGTAATTACAGAACGTTTGAATATATTAAAAGGTGGAATTAAGCAAGATAAAAGAAGGCAAAAGGAAAAGAAAAGAAAAAGGCGCTTGTGAACGCAGTCACAGAAAGAAGGGGGGGTTGGTTAATTAGGGTTCCAAATCAAGTTTAGGTGAAAGCGCCAGCTCCTTCCTCGATTCTACGTAGCAATTCATGGACGGCGGCCGCGATTTCATCCACCGTGTTCAAGTGGCTTCCTTCCTCCACCTGTCTCATTTTACCATGACATAAAAAAAAGGAAACACGTTAGCTGATTGGAAATAAATTAATTAATTAAATTGCATCCTTAAAAGGGAAAGAAAGAAAAGATCACAAGAAGATCACAAGAAGAAATTTTCAACTAGGAAATTATGAATGTACATTCTTGGTGGACCTAACCAATTGGCTCGTTATACAATTAAAACACATGAATCGACGACTGCACTCAAAGCAACGACAAGGTGCGATTGACAGTTGACATTTTTAATTTTACTTTAAAGATCGAAAAGTGATTTTTATTATATTTAACGGTAAGTAAATCTTAGAGTCTGCTAAAGAACACTGAGATTAATATAAAAAGTTGTTTTGAACACTTTGATTTTGTTTTAAGTATAATAACAGTGTATTCTCTTCCCGGTGCTTAGATTATTGCTTAGAGGACTTTAAACCCAACCCAAACGGTCCCTCATAGTCGAGCCAAAAATTAATCATGCTGTAGCGGAAAACCAGAAGGAAAAGAACGAAAGAAAGGAACAGAGAACACGTAAAATTTTATGTTTTCCTCTGAATCTCAACTTATCTCGCAGTGCACCAGAAATTCTGTATTTGTCATTCATATTACGATATCCAACCCTAGACGACATGCATATGAGACAAGTTATGATCGCGTACTGAAGTGACGTAGAATTACACTTTACACTCCTAAATACGAGTAAATTCAATTTGCGACGATATCATCGGACCAAAACGTCTCGGAATATATTATGATTATAGCTGAGACGGAGAGCATATTGCATGAGCAGTAAACGACATGCCTACCTAATAATCAACACGTGGGCGTATCATTTCATGGCAAAGGAAACGGAGAAAAAACAAGGGAGAAAGACAAGTGGGTGTATGGTGAAGAAACGTGAGAATGTACTGTACCTTGACGCTGACCGAGTAGAGGACCGAGTCGTCGACGGTGGTGACGTTGAGGTGGAGCACGGTGAGCCGGAGGCCCTGCAGCCCGGCCACCAGCTGGAGCAGCTGCCTCGGCCTCTTCTTGGAGAAGATCTTCATGTTGGCGTGGCTCTCCACCATCGTCACCTCGATGTCCGCCACCGCCCACTGGGGGTGGGGGATGCCGCTGCGGTCCTCCAGAGCCGTGGCTGGCTCTGTCGGCCCACCACATGGAGCCGAGGCCAGCCGAGTCGAGTACTGCGGGAAGCTGAAGAACTCGGCGAAAGGCGAGGCCACGTCATTGTTGCTGTTGTCATTGTTGTTGGCGGCGGCGGCGGCGGCGGCAGCGAGGTCTTGCAGTGGTTTTGGTTTCGACTTGTGGGTCTGCATGGACTGAAGGAGCTGCTCTAGCTCCTTCACGAAATTGATGGCCCCTCCTATGATCGACGCTTGATCACCCTGAGAAAATAAAAATAACAAAACACATAAATGAAGATGTCGAGTTATATGCTAATATATATTCAGAATGCATCTAGATTTGTGAATTCTCGAGCTCGGATATTGAGGGAATTCGTTCCCGGATCTCAAAACGAACGAATGATTAAAAAACAAACGAGGCGCAGTCCTTGCATATTTGGAAATCGGATGCGGAATTAGCGTTTCGCAAGCCATTTTTTAAGAAAAGAGGAAATGCGGTGAAAGCCGAAAACACCGAGGCAATCGCGAAAAAGGCAGTCACGAGAAAGGAGAGGGGAAAAGGATGGATAGCGGGCGGCGTTCAAGATGATTTGACCTCACCCTGTCGGAAAAGGTTGTCGTCATCAACTACGTTAAAAAAAAAGGGGAAATAGGAGATCTTGACTCGCTCCGACGTCCTCGTTCATCGAAGGAGAAAAGAAGAGAGGCGAGTGTTAGCTATGGACTGACCCGCTGGCTGTAAGAAGGGGGCATGAGGGAGCGGAGGACGGCGAGGTACTCGTTCATCTGCTTGCGGCGGTTGCGCTCCACCGCAATGTGGGTCATCCTCTGGTTCTCTATCTCCTCCTTGTTCTTGCTGCTCCTGCTCCTCCTCCTCTTCCTCCTCCCGCCGCCTCCTCCTCCCCCTCCGCCGGCCGCCACCGCAGACGGGGACGGCTGGCCGCTGCCTCCGCTGCCGACCTCGGTGGCGGTGGCGGCGACGGCGGCGGCGGCGCAAGTGGTCTCCGGCGACGAGGAGTTGGGGTCCAGGGCCGGCCACTGGCCGCTGCTGATGCTGACGCCGTGCATGGCCGAGGTGTTGGCCGAGGAAGAGGAGTAGTAGTCCCAGCAGCATGGGTTGTTGGCGGTGGGGTCGTCGTTGAAAGCGTCCAGGAAGGTCTTCTCGTCGGCCAATTCCGGGAGCCCGCCGGCCAGGGCGTAGTACTGATCCCGACTGTAGCCAAAAGGGTCTTGTGGGTACACCACTGCTTCGAGCGCCATTCTCTCTTTTTTTTATGAACTACTCTCTCTCTCTCTCTCTCTTCTTGCAGGGCGAACAGAGGAGAGAGAGAGAGTGGGGGGTGGTTTTGGAGAAGAAGGAGAAGAAGCCAAGGCGCAAGGTTGCTCTGAAAGAACAAACAAAGACGCCTTTTTTCGGTGGTGAGGTTCGAGATGGAGGAAAAGGCAGTGCGCGGAGAGGGGGTTTTAAATTGGGGTTCATCAAAGGGGTGGAAGGGGAAAGGAGGAGGGAAGGAGGAGGAGACTGCTACAGGATGTTGCACGTGAGACTGGAAGAGTGGAGACCGGTCATTGCCCACTCCTCCTCTTAGACAGAGATAAAGAGAGATTCTCTTATGCACGAGCATCTTGGTAAATAATTTACAAGTTCCTCTAAATTAGTTGTTTAGACAAAGAATTTTCCCAAATGCTTAGGTCTCTTTTATGTATAACCCCACTTCTTATCTCTCTCATTTCACATGCCAAACACTTGAAATGAACATAAACAAAAAGATTGAAACATATAGGAACATAAAAAAAATAACTGGATATGACTTAAATTAGATAACTGAGACATGCTACAGTTCGAACTTGTGACCTTTATTTCGTTGTTATGTTAGCTAGACAAATCATTTTCCCTTAGTACTCGCTCTTCTCTTCGTAGGTAATTTGGACCTTACACATGAATATATGTGCAGGGAGGTGGGATGTCACGCGTTGGCAAGAAAATCGACGAATAGGATAAACGAAAAGCAACTAGGGTGAAATTACGCAATAATGGCTAGATCGAAGTGTCAGATTTGTTTGAATGCTAGATCAAAATTAAACGTTTTCCTCTAAAAGCTTAACTTATCGAGAAACAGGCAAACGTAGCATATACACGTGTATAACAAAGGTGGAAGTGAATACCTATACGCATGTCCGATTAGTTTCTCCTACTCGGACAGGAGCCACGTAGGGATGGTACAATTAACAAAGAGTGAGGGACCAAGAACAACCTCAAAATCGATTGGGGCCCAAGACGTTTGGTTGCTTAGGACCCTACTCCTCTACCAATGTTTGGTTGCGTAGAGATCAAATGCATATCCCGCAACTTGAGCAGACCCCCATAATTTAATCGATTATTTAACTCGCTCGATCGTGCAATTAGTGACAAATCATGTCCACACGCAAGTCGTCTCCGACTATTTTTGTTTTCTTTGTAGGAAAAAATTTAGTAGTTGGCACCGCAAAACGGAAGTGAAGTTCAATAGAACCAAAAATAATAAAAATAAAAACCAACATAAAGCCAGCTCAAGACGAAGTCAAAGGCCATTTGAAGCCGGCCGAAAAGCATTGAAATCTAGGGTTTCCCCTCTAATTTGTGCATTGCGTGCTCAAGAGCTGGATCTGCGCTTTCTTTCTCTCATTTCGACTCGATCCGACCTCTCATAGCTATGCCCGATCTAAGTTGAGTCGGACCGAACGTCGTCGTTTCCTCTCTCGGATTCAAGGCCAATCATGGTCATTAAAGACCGGAGGGCAATAATGATGGGGAGGGAAGACCGAGCTTTCGCGAGGAGAACGAAACTTCGTGAGCCGGACAGAAGAGGAGGAATAAACTAAATTTCTTCCTTCATATCGGAAATGGAGAGAGGGTTGCCTAACCCTTGCCGGATGCGACATCCGGTTTCATTTGGTAATAATGCGGTCGGACACTTGGACGTGGAAAAAGAGAGAGATGACGAAAAGCTGATGATGCCCCCGCCCCCAGAGATTCTGTCTACGAGATCTATAATAATAATAATAATAATAATAACAATAATAATAATAATAATAGAGAGAGAGAGAGAGAGGGAGAGAGGGAGAGAGACAGAGAGACAGACAGAGAGGGAAATTATAAAAATTGGAAAAAAATTTCGAAGAAATCAACGAAGAAATGAACGCAAAAAAAGGAACAGAACAGAGACTTACTTCAGTTCAGACGTCGGACATGCACAGAGGAATCCATGTGACCACACAAACCGCCACTCTGTAATCATCTCCGATGTAAACTTCCCCTCTTCCCAAGACTTTTCACTATTTTCGTTTTCACCTACTTTTTTTAAACGATTTCTCCCCTTCTCGAATTTCGATCTTTCACCCAATTTCATTCATATGCCCATTTCAATATTCTGAGGCCCCTCACGGTATGAAATTCGTACATCCCCCCCGCTTAAAATAGGAAGACATTCCTTCTAGGGTTTCTTGCTGTGCCCCTTCGTTTCTCGGGCTCTACCTTGGAGGGAATATTACACCGCGAATTTACCATTCACGGCAGGGTATTATAATAATGATAAGCTTTGATGTTGTGTCATTCCGGTTGTAGCGGGGCTCCCCATGTTGTGATTCTTTTTCGCGCGTTTATTATACTATGTAATTGTGATTAAAGAAGTCGGCCGAAATCCAATGACCCAACTGGCATTCCATCAGTCGCATCGCCCCAGGAAATCATTAGATTATGCAATTCGATGGCCGATTAAGTCTTCAAGGACGATAGCCCCCCAACTTGCCCCCTAGCTTCATTTGTTTACACCCGGTCGATCGAGTTAGCTTGCTCCGTGGGATTTTTGTTTGAATTATGTGTACATAACTCGGATTAGAGTATGGTCAACGTCCACCAAACCATAGGCCAATTTTATTTTATTTTATTTATATTCATTGGCTTTAGCCGTAGTCACTGTAGGTAGTATCGCGTTACGATAGCACATCCTCTAGTTTGGCACTTCCTCTCCGGAGCTCATTATCGCGTGGAATTCGATGGTATGTTCTGTCTTTTTATAATCGATTGTAGTTACTAAAGTATGATTATCAGAAATGTTCCTTTTCCTACTGTCCAATTGCCTTAGTTTGGAAGTGCTCGTTGATGTGACGCAAAAAGCAATTATCGGCTCGATCATTTCCCTACCAAGTCGCTAATAATTCACTTGTGAATTGACGTACACCATTGTGGACGTAATCAAGTGTCGCTAGTATTTTATTTTATTATTATCATATTATTTGGTCTGATAGTAATTTGAGTAATCGAGTGCTCGCTTCTCCATTTAGTATTAGGTCAGGCAGAATTTCTAGTGCTTTAAGTTCTTCCTTACACTTTGTTCAAAAAAAAAAAAAAAAAGGTTCTTCCTTACACTCGATTTGTTTTTTTTGGTTCCCTGAAAAAGCATGACATGAAGTTTGCATAATAATCACCGGTAGATGCGTGTCCATAAGTGTATATTGTCACATGACAAGATCGGATTCCCACATGCACATCACCTATTCAATGATGATAGTGTAGATTTTCTTTCATATGCTAACACGTGTCCTGATAAAACTACTTGTTCAAAAACTTCACTACCCAACATGTATTATACAAAAAATAGCATGCTTTATTAGAAATGCTTTCATTTCAAATTAGTGATTACACAAAAAAATAGCATGAGAAAGACAAAATATCAAAAACCATAAAATTTACATAATCCTTGCCTTAATAAGTACACTGAAGGTTACTCGTTAACATAATTTATTGGATTTCATCATTCTATTAATTTGAGGTGTGATATAAATTAACTTGCATGACAACGTATGTTAAGACATGAAATCTAAATGTTATAGTTCTCTAATGATTAGAAGTTTGGAATAACTCCATGCACAAGTCTTTTATGGAATATTTGTTTAAAATGTTCTCAACTTAATGCGTTTTTACCAATTCAATTCTAAAATTTTCAATTATATCAATTGAATCATAAATGTTTTCATGTTTTGTCAATTTAGTTCATTTAGCCAATTGATTTGGGCAAGTGCCCAATGCCCTTCCTTGTGGGTGGCGAGAATCGCCACCTAGAGTTGTAAAAAACAAAAACAAAGAAAAGAAAAGAAAGAAAACATAAAAGAAAATTTTAATAAAAAATTTTCAAAAAAATATTATTAAAATTGTCTATATCAGTCTTAGTTATGCCACATAAAATAGCTAGCGTCCACGCCAACTATTTCCAACTAAAATTAAGTAGATTGACTCAATTTGCAAAATATGAAAAGATTTAGAACTCAATTGACATAATTAAAATATGTAAAATTAAATTGGTAAAAATGTAATAGTTTAAATTTTTTGGTCAATTTTCCCTATCTTTCATTAATGTTGTTAGAAATATTTTTAGGAGATTCTCCGTATCATTCTTGATTCTCTATATCTTTGAAAACTGTGCATATCTTTAATGGATTCTAATTGATCGTAATTAGTAATGTAATAAATTGTTACCTTAGTAATATTGTGAAAACTGTAAATGCCTTATGTACTCTTCATTGTGGAAAACACATAAATTATATTAGTTCTCTTCCATATATTTCTATATGATGTAATCACAGCAATAAATATCTAGAATACCTTTTGGGAGAATGACGGGCCACGTTTCAAGCATTCAGATATGCGTCATGTGTGGATACAAATTGGAATGCAACATCAAATGTTTGGAGAGAAACTGAGTCAAATTTTGGTATATTTCGTTGGCGCATAAATGACTTCACCGTTTTTGAGAAGAATCAGTTCAAAGGCTATATATGTATAATATATATCTCATTCTGAAGGCATTGCAGTTTTGTTGTGCAATCTAACGAGGGATATCAGAAAGTCTCATGGATATAAGGGCCATTTCCTTTCGCCCTTTCAATTTTCTGGGCATCTTGATCGTGATGACATGCTGACAACTCGCTTTATGCATGGTTGAGACGGCTCAAGACTTCTGCAATCTCGTACTATCCGACCTGTGTATGGGGCTAGCTAGTCGATGCACTTTGCTCCTTAATGAATTATGTCGAATATACTTTCTGTTTAAGGAAATGATCTCTTAAGACTGTAAATGAGTTCTTGAACCAGAGGATTATATCTAAGTAGGAGTATTGCATAGCATGGCTTCCGGAATGAATTTTGCAAACTACTTTTTCCTTTTAGTCGCTAACATTTTCATTTCAATTTGGGTCATTGGCCACTTGGAATTTGGACCGTTAGAGATATATCAAGAGAGATACTAGTAGGAATATGCAGAATAGAGAATTGTGTAATATCTATTTTATGTATTCCATAATGAACATTGCATGACTATATAAGGTAGCAAGATATTGAAATATCAATTATTAATAATCAAGGATGTGCACAATCAAAGTATATATGTGTCTGAGAGCTCGTGCATGCACCGTCTTGAGAGATATGAAGAATCAAAGAGATATGGGGAATCTCCTAAATGTTACTAACATCCTCTTATTAGACTTATTAAAATAGGTTATATACCCATTTCTTAACCCATAATAATGGGCAAGTTGTTACATGAGTTAGATATATCTAATAAATGGGTTTAGAATGATAAAATCTAACATAATATGGGTCATAAATAGGTTTACAACTTACTTAAACCTAACTCACCTCTATGGCTCATCTCTTCATTTTCTCTCGTGCTCACTCACTCCCCACTCTTTTCTCGGTTTGCATGTGAGTTTCCCTAAATTTGGCTAAATATGAAAGTATTTTACCGATATGGGTCGGGTTGAGTATAGATAACAGTTTTGCATTACACAGAAATGAGTTTATTTGGGTCAACCCATTTTCGATATGATCCAACCTATCGGGTTGATAAGGGGAAAAACACAAAAAAAAAAAAAAAAAAATCACGAACCAATTGCATTGGTATCAATTCAATTATAAGTTTTTCAATTGAATCAATTTAGTTCATTCGGTCAATTTTGGTTGGCTGGCGCTGACATGGATGTCAACCAGTGATTGGACATTGACATGCTAGTTTTTTTTTTTTTTTTCAAAATTTTCTATTAATTTTTTTCTTTTCTTTTTCCTTTTCTTTTCTCTCTCTTCTTCCTCCTTTTACTGTCCCACATTAGTGCCGGTCGGCCAAAATTGGCTGGATGGATTGATTAATATTAATGTGAAAAGGTTTACAATCGAATTAGTTTAATTGAAAAGTTTATGACCGAATTGGTATTAATGTGATATGTTTATGACTTTTTTTCATACTTTTCCTGTTTGACGAGTCTTCCCTCTAGGTAGAAAAAGCCAATTGGAATGAAAATGTTTAGAATAATTATCCTGCGGACACTTTTTTCCCTTGTACGTTTGGCCCATGCGGACCCTAATCTCCCATCCCTTTTTCTCGTCAACATGATTACTTAGACGAACGAAATCCAGAACCAGTCACTTTTATAGATACACACCAAAGACTTTAAATCCGCGGCTTAAAGATAAGCAGGATATCTGATCAAACTTGTCGTATTGCTATCCAGGCAAACTACGAAGGAACCCCGCGGCGTATGAATGAGATCTGAACTGAATTAATTAAGCCCCGTTTGTTCGCCAACGTGGGAACACCAGCTAGTGCCCTAATCTCTCTCTCTCGCGCGTCCCCGCCCTCGTTCGTCTCATGTGGAATCCAGTTTGCACCTAAAGAGGGTCCATGCTCGACCCAACTCATCGACCCAGAAGAGGCCAAAACCAGGTCCATGATTAAGATATTAATTAATTAAGGCTAAATCAATATCAATCGGACTCTCTTTCTTCATAAGCATGTGCATGCTTAGAGCGCAAAGTACGGTACCAGAAAACCCTAACACCTACCCACTCATGGTGGCCCCCAAGAGCAGGTTGGTCCGTAAATTAATGGCAAATTGGAAGGGGTTGAGATTAGGAATTCCAAAGCCTAGACCATCCGAATATAATCACAGGTTCTTGGATTAGGGGTTGTTCCTTGTGTGCTAAAACGCGATATTTTGAAACTTTTTAAAGTATGCGAATAATTATATCACGGGGCGATCTTGCTTTCTCAACCTTATTTTAGGATAATAAGTGGAACATCGTGCTCCGGTGGAAACCCTATTGTGAAAAAGTAAAGTTGTGATGAGTTGAACTCAGGATGGGGAATAGGAACGAGCTTAAGTACCATTTGAGATGGCACAAGCATGGTGGAGCTCGACCAGAAAGTACGTCTGAAATGAGAAGAATGAATCCATGAGAGAGCTCGAACTTACTAGTAATCCTTGAAGCCTTAAGTGAGGATCAATAACATTTACCAACACCAAATCTTGGGTTTGTTCCCTTTTAGCTTAAAATTATGGTTGAATGTCTGCCTGAAATAAAGAAAAGGAAACGCAGGATTTTGTTGACCTCGTTCAGGAAACGAGGGATTGTTGGACCTCTAGTTCTGGGGGAGCCATCCTCTTGTGAAGTCCTTTTGTATTTTACTTGCAGTTGAGATTCGCTGGTCGGTTCCCAATTCCAATGGGGTCACTGTTCAATTTTGGCACAATCTTTCCCGTCGGGCCCGTCGACTAATTCGAGCGTTCGGTTACATTTTAAAGTTAGAAAGCGTTCAGCTTCCCTGCATGGAAAGTCTTGATCGTCATGGTGGAGGGGTCCAATTGGGTCGTGCCGATGACAGTGCCGACATAAAGCATGCTGAATTGGAAAATTATTGATTCCCTAAAGTGAGGCTTGTCTTATTCCCGGGCGTAAATTAGGTTAAGGGAAGGACTTTAAAATTTGGAGCGATTTTAGGTTATGGAAAGGACCACCCATCTAGATGTTCGACGTGAAAGACGATCTGAACTCTGTCGTTGCACTGGATGTGATCTATACGCGACTACACGGTAAGGAAATTATCATAGTCAAAGGATTCTTGAATATGTACATGGACATGATTTTGGAGAAATTTTTAGATGCTCTCAGAGCATAAAATAATTGCATCCAATGAAATTCGCCTCAATTATTGCGGACTCCCGTGTTTCCGTCCGAAACGGTAATCCTTCGCGCACGATGACTGACTTAACGAGAGGACCAGGACACGGGACGCCATCAGAAGCACCTCTCCTCTCGATGGGGCATGCAAGACAAACAAACCATGCGCTGATCATCGAACCCCTCATGCATCCGCTAAAAGTTTAGGCTCTCGAGACAAGGGGATCTCGGGAAAAGCCATTGTACTGCTGCACAAACAGTCTCGAATCGTGACAGGTCATTGTCCTGCGTAAACAGTCTCGAACGTAAGGTGGAAAGGGCAGGACCAGTGACGCTATTAGGGTTTTCTGTTAAGAGCCCTTCGGAAGTAGATGGACTTTTAATGGGATGAAAGCGGTAAAGCTAAACCTCGACAAGACCGGTCTCTTCTGCAGCCCCATATCTGCGTAGGGTTGAGGGATACCTTCGAGTCTTCACGTAACAAGCAAGGCCATACAACGTACTAAAAGCTGAAGTTCCCTTGCTTATGCGTGAGAGAGAGAGGAGAGAGAGAGAGAGAGCAATGGTACGTACTAACAGAGAAACGATGACGTGGGACTCTGAGAACTTGCGAAGAAGAATGAACGAAGCATGCACGGCGATTCTTCGGAACGACTTTCCTTGTCCAAGGAGAAAAGTGAATTAGCAGCTTCCACGCCATGGAAAGGTGTTTCGTCTTTGGATGCAAGGAGGGTTCGTGTGGTGATCTCATCGGGGGAGGTGAGGTCATTTACTTGAGGTAAACAGATCGAAAGTCTATATTTTTAGTACTTCTTTTTTTATTTTCTAAAAGCAAAATCAGATTCTCTGTATGATAAAGTGTAGTTCTTAGCCATAACTTCTCTATCCTGCGGTATAAGCACATTCATCGAGAGTAAATTTCTGTTCATACATATTATTTATTCATAGTAAATCTTTTTTTTTTTGGTAATAATTAGAACACTGAAGAACAGTTGATAATAAACTTACCAAAAAAAAAAAGGATGTTGGCCGAGCAATGGCACAGCCACTACCCTCCAACGTCAATGGCTCCCATGGGGACCCTCGGTCGAGCAATGTCCACAATCACTGAACCTCGCCTGCCCATAGGAGAGGGCGGCGCAATTCTCTCCAATTGCAGGCAAGGTCACAGTCGAACCTTGCCATAAACCAAGCACGTCATGTGATCCTTATTTATCACTTGTCACCTGCTTTTTAGGTTTTTGATATTCAATTTTACACCTTCTCTTCTTTCTGTTTTTTTTTTTTTTTTTAAACAGCATTTTCTTTTTAAAATTTATTTATCTTGTTTTTAGCTCTTTTTTAATTTATTAATTACCCATTATCCAGTTCAGTTGATTAATTTTTGTTTCTATTACTCTCCTGGAAAGGAGATATTACTAGACACTAGACACTAGACACAATATATTCTACCATGAATGAGTGTTTTTACCGCAAATGAAACATTTTACCACAAATTAGAATAGTTTTGTAGATATGTTTACTAGGTGTAAGTGGCTTTTACTAAAAATAAAGGGCAACTTGATCAGCAAGTTAAAAAATGAACGGTCCAAATTGACTGTAACATTTTTAACGGCGAGGAATGTAATCTTTTGATCAGGTCACTTGACCCTAGAAGCCCCCATAAAAGAAATCCCGCCACCTTTTTTCAATGTTCATCGTCCTTTTTAAATTACGCCTCATATAGTGCATTCCCGACTCATCCTAACTTAGAACATACAACCAATATCACATGCAATAAATGCAGTGAAACCAATTTTAAAGTCCAAGAATATAGTGTGAGCGCCGTTAATTTTGTGCTTAAGGAGAGTGTATTTTCTAGAGCTCTCCACATTTTCTGCAATTTTATAGGAAAACGTATCGAAAATATCAACTGGACTCTTTTTTCATCCTCATCAAGCATAGTGTCCGATAGTTCATTTGCCCTGCTCTCGAATCTATCATACATGCAAAAGTTTCAAGTTTTTGAAATCTGAAAGCTATCCCATAAGCTCTTTTAGGGATAACGACCTCTTCTTCCACAAACTATTCCTGTCATTGTGCCTCAATAAATCATAACCAATAATTACATTCACAATTCTATAAATCAATGGTTGAGATTTATTGAGGCATCAATGAGAGCACTATGCAGGATAGAGAATCCATGTCAATCTTGAAAAAAAAAATATCATATGGGGTAGGCCTGAGCCGGGCTTGAACATCAAGTAAATTTTTGCCCAAGCTCACCCATCATAGATACTCTACATTCAACTCTTTAACCAGGCCAGGTTGGTCATTTATCACTAAATGCGCTTATCCAATCTCATCAAAAAAATTGTCTTCTAGAGTTTGTGACTTGGGAGAGGCATGACTATTCATTGGCCACTAAACCCATGATCAGATCTATTATGTCTTCGAGAACCACTATAGAATTGAAACCTGTTGGTTCAGCAAGTTCAGGGGATCTGATATTACCTGATACTTTTTTTTTTGTTAAACCAAAAGCCACTTTTCGAAATTCAGCATTCAACTTAAAAACACAAATGGAGTACATAAGAAAAATACTGGCTTATGGCTCACAGTAACATAATTCTAAGACACAATAACATGAAAAGTTAAGTACAAATAAAAATCTGCTTCTTCCCATCATTTCGCAAATTAAAATGTGAAATTTCACAAAGAAAAGGAAAGAATTATTAAAGCTTAGAACCCTTAAAACCAATCTTGTATTCACCGGTTCTAAAATTTTGAAACCCGAAATCTATCTTTTGACTTCTAATAGCTAAGTTGAAACTTGCCCAACTATGCCTATTTTCTAGGTTACACATGTTCTTGTAAGATTTTGTAGGACTACTGTCAATTTTTCTAAAAATTTAACCTATTAGATAAAAGGCATGGTTTATTAGTTAAATGTTCTAACACTTCTCTTCACACTTAGCCTGGTATTTTGATTGGTACTAAGCATGAAAATTCAATTGGAGAGGTGAATGGGGCCTGACCTTTAGCTCTGATACCAAGTTAAGAAGAATGTGGAAGAGAGAAATATATAAATTTTTTTATTATATATTTTGATATATTCATAATGAAGATTATCAACCTATTTTTGGGCTTTACGAATGACTAAATAAGATACAAAAGCCACCATAATTTTCCTAAATAACTCTAACATCCCCTCAAACTCAAGTTGTATTGAAGATGTCTTCTTGAGTTTGAACGCAAGTTTGAACAATGTCCAACTAATGAGACATGGCGGATGAGGTGGTGTTTGGTAGTTATTAATGATGAAACTTCCAAATTTAGTTGGTTTGAGAGCAGTGAGTCTTAGGGGTGATCGGGTCCAAGGTGGGTAGGTTCTCAACCTGGACCCTGTACTCAACCTTGTTATAATTGGTTCCCTTTTTTAGGACCCTATACCTGACCCACCTTGTTTTTCCAGTCCGGTTCCAAGGTTAATCCTGTTTATATTGGAACCTGTTTTGCAACCGCTCATATACGCGATGATTAGCTATACACAAATTGTCATTTTATATAAAAATTGGCTGCACAGCAACCTCACATATCAATTTCTTGAAAACAAGTTCTATCCTTTCTTGGCATGTCAGGTTCCTCAATTTCTTAATAGCTCAGACCCAAAGCTAATCAAAACCACATACTTAACCAATATCCTCTAATTACGTTACACCATATTTGCATAGCAACGAGCTAACCTGTGTCCCTTATCCTCGCTTTGCACCAAAGATAAACTTATTCTCCAATTTTTCAAGTCACCAACAGTCAAATCACTCACTTTCAGCAAACCGCGAGGACTAGTGATTAAAAACAATGTCAATCAAAATGCTAATGACTCTCATTCTTATCCAAAAGTTCCTAAGTATCACCATGCACGCTTTCAAACCAGCAGAACAATCGATCTTAAAGAAAATAGAACTTCTCTAATCTTAAAACCAAAATACAAAGTGAATCTCAACCAAAAATCGTTGACGATTTACACAAACAGCTTCCATATTCCATTGCCAATTGGTAAATCAGAAGTATAGCTACAACTACACGAATGAACGAAACTGGAGAAAAAGAGAGCACGAGAGAGTGAGATGAATTTCAAATGAGCTTGAAAGGAAGAGGCCAAGGAGTTGACCTAGGGACCTCAACCTTGTCCTTGATGCGCTTGATCTTCTTCTCCTTCTTCGGCCTTGCATTCCACTCACTCCTCAAGCACATGCACAACATAAGTAAATTAGCAAGAACATAGAAAGCCCTGCAAAATGCAACCCCCTAAGGACCCTGAATGAAAGGCCTCCATGCGATTTGCAAGAAACACAAAAAGGAAAATGAATCAAAAAATAAAGGGAAGAAAGAAGTGAATACATTATCAACAACAATATCCTCTAAAACCCACTCAAAAGAAAATTTACAGAAAACCAAAGAAGAAGAAGGAGAAAGAAGGAGAAGAAGGAGAAGAAGAAGAAGAAGAAGAAGAAGAAGAAGAAGAAGAAGAAGAAAGCCTGAAAACTAACATTCCCCACAAAAAGTAACATCGATGGGGGTTCGTGAATACATTATCAACAACAATATCCTCTAAAACCCACTCAGAAGAAAATTTACATAAAACTAAATCCAAGACAGAACAACAAGAATTCAAAAAAGAAAAAGAAGAATCGAAAGTTGGAGAAAATGGGAGACCTTTCTTGACCGGCAATGTCCCAAATCTGAGCCTTGACGACCTTGTCGTCAATAGTGAGAGTGCGGGTGGCGAACTCAACACCAATGGTGGACTTGGACTTGAGCTTACATATGAGGAAGCCGACGATTGATGAAGGAGATGAATGATGAAGGAAAACGCTAAAGTTTGTGAGTGCGAGAGAGAGGTAAAGAAAGAAATAGAGGAACAAATTAGGGTTTTGGTTTTGGACTTTTGGGTTGTGCTTACAAACGGGCTCTCGAACCGATTCCCGAACCAGTTCAGTCAATCCGGTTCCGTGTGGATAATCCCTCGGAACCGGTTCAAATCAGTTTTGAATTTTGGGAATCAGTTCTCGGATCGGTTTCAATAGGAACCGGTTCCCGACCCTATTTTCCGAGTGGGCGGTCTATGAACCTAGTAAACCCGGTCCGGTTGCACACCTCTAGTGAGTTTGGTGATGGTGTAGCTTCTCAAAATGATACACAAAACATCAAGAATCGGAGGTATTGAAGTCGAGCAGCATGCATCCTTGGCAGTCGACTTTGCTGTCGAGATAGTAACTTTAATACAACCAATATGGTTGGTGTGGTTACAACAAGAGGATAAGCGAGGCATGGGAGAAGTTACCGTGCGAAGATGCATCTTCACGGCATCAAAAAATACCTCCGTGGAAAAGAAAAGCTCAACTTGCGATGCATCAAAGATGTCCTAAACAATCATTATGGAATATTGTTGAGCAGCAAGGATGGATTTATTTGCTTGGGATGCATGGGTGCACCGTTGAGAATAATAAAGCAGAAAAAAGCACACGATGCAGTAGGTTTGCAAAAAAGGCTTTGGTACCAAGTTAAGAAGAATACGGAAGAGAAAAATAGAGAATTTTGTATATATTTTGATACATGTAAGATTTTGTGTAACTATTGTTAACTATTCTAAAAGTTTAAACTGTTAGATGAATGAATAATTTAATATTTAATTACTTTAAAAGTTCTTTTGCAAATATTTTTGTTTATGATTTAAAAGTTATGATTTTGTCCATTACAAAATGTGATGCATCTATAACGCTTCCTGATATCAGTAATATCATAAGCCTCCACTGAGTTTGCTTTACGTGGAATTTGAGATGTTTTCAAGACAAGTTAATATCTATAAACGAAACTAACAAAGATATAGATAATCATGGGCAGATTTAGAAGTTTAGAGGGGGCTGGAGGGAGCGCCTCCGACTTCTCACAGTCATGCTTAGGCTCAATTACTTCAAAAAAGGAAATTGCATATTTATCCTGGCTCCGTGAAAATTTTGCAATTTCTTTAAATTCCAAAGTTTAAGCAAATGCTAATAGGAACTTTTAACCAAAAAAAAAAAAAAATCCTTCCAATTTAAGTGCTATATTTTACAACAATCATTCTTCTAATCGTGAAAAATCGGGAATCATAAGTTATGATGTCCAAACTTGAGCACCAATGGGAAACATGTTAAAAAAATTCCTTAACCTTTTGTATTTGTGCTAATTTAGTCCTAAACCATTTTACTTAGTGCCGACTTAGTTCTTTTCGATCAATTTTGGCTGGATTTTGTTGATTAGATATTGGCTGGCTGACGTGGCCTGATTAATGCTGACGTGGACAACTTTTAATAATATTTTAATATTTTTGATTTTGATTTTGATTTTTGATTTTTTCCTTCCCCTCCTCCCACCGGTTGCCAAACCTCGGCGACCGGCCAGAGGCAACGGCCGGCGAGGTCGACCTTGCCAGACCTTGTCGGCCACCTTGTGAGTGGTCGCGAGGGTGGCCTCGCACTAGGCGGTGAGGGTCAAGCCTCGTCCATGGCCGGCGAGGCTTGACCTCGCCAGATTTGGTGAGGGCGAGCCTTGCTAGCCCCGCCTAGGCCGCAATTCGGAGAGGGCGAGCCTCGCTAGTGCCACCCACCGCGAGGCCGCCCTTGCGGCCACTAGCGAGGTGGCCGGCGAGGTTCGGTGAGGCCGACCTGCCGGCCGTCACCTCTGGCCAATTGCCGACGTCCGGTGATCGGCCTGGAGGAGGGGAAGGAAAAAAAAATCAAAATCAAAATAAAAAAATTAAAATATTATTAAAATTTGTCCACGTCAAGCACCGATCATGCCACGTCAGCCGACCGGCATCCAGTTAGCAAAATCTGGCTAAAATTAGCCTGAAATGACTAAATTGCCTCTAAGTAAAAATATTTAGAACTAAATTGGCACAAAAAAAAAGATTTAGGACTAAATTGGCACAAATATAAAATATTTAAGACTTTTTTTTTAACATTTTTCCCGAATGCTCTCATGTAGATGGAATGATTGAAATTTACTATTAGGTTTATCTCTATTTTGGTAACATTTATGCACCATCGGAAAATTATGAGAGATTCTTTAGAAAGTATTATATTATATCAATAACGTAAAAGTCGAGAACCAGTGATGTAAGGGAAAAAAAATCTGACAAATATTGTCCTTATTCAAAAGATTATTAGGTTAGCGAGAATATCGTATTTTATTTATTCTGTGGAAATACATCATCTTTTTAAAATGTAAAAAAATAAATTTTCTAACACGATACACGTTAATGATTGAAAAGAATGGACCTCAATTTTGTTAACAACATGCAATATCAGACGTTTGCTGAATAAATTATTTATTTGGGGACAATATTTGGCCCACAAAAACGACCTGACCTTTGGAGAACGAGGAACCAACAAATCTATCTGCTTTTATACGTACGCGAAGGTATCGAATTTTCGTAGCGCATCATAATGAGTAATATCAGAGCCTATGATTAACTGGTGGCCCATTTTTGATATGTATAAATACTTTGTGAATTTCTTAAGAAATAAATTTCTTGAACAACGTGTTTTCTAAGAATCCTTCATGGTTTGGTCAGGTGGAAGAGACTAAGGGTGAAGGTGGGAGTTGTGGTGTGGTCACATGGCCCGAAGGGAAGCTTTTGAGAAGTCATTCTATTAGAAGAGGTCAAGGGAGATGACGGGTATTGTGGTTGTGTTAGTTTCGACACGATAAGATGGAGATTCAAGTTGATACGTGTCATGCACAAGAATGCCCGATAAAGGGAGCACACCCACATTAGATGCCTGGTAAAGGGAGCATACCCACATAAGGATATTGTTGATCATTGTGCGTGAGTAGCATTAGAGGAATCGGCCCGAATTGGAGATTTCTCATGGCGTGGAGCAAGGTATCACATGCTTATTGCCCTGTTCTTATTAGCTTGAAACTTGTGAGCGAAGGACGTACAATAAAACATTTCATCGACCGATCTTTTGGCCTCTTTCATGCGAAGATGAAGGCGCATCTAGTAGGGATTCGGCGAAACATCATCTAATAATGCAATGCGTGGTTCATTTCGGACCGGCAAGAAAAAGGGGGATTACGATACCTCGCCAAATGCGAAACATCCTTTAGTGCGATGCACTGCATCCGGTGAGAATCAGCATCCGAGAGAGATAGAGAGAGAGAGAGAGAGAGAAAGAGAGGAGGGAACACAGGCTCGAACGGACATGGCGGGCTTTCGTCGGAATCGAACGGAACAAGCAACAGGTTGGAAGGCCTCGCTCATCAGGTGCTGTGCGCCTTTGTACTTTTGCGCCCGGGTGACGACGCCCGGTCGCCAAAACCAGGTTTTCCTGCCTGGAAAAAAAAAACCAGGGGCTTCGGCTCGAGCAAGTTTTCCTGTTCCTTTTCCCCTTCTACGGTTTTAGAAATAAGTTGATGCATGAATAAAATAATTCTTGGCTTAATGCGCACCTGAAGAAAGGAGGGGAGAAAACAAATGATGTCACGTCCTTATTAGGACAAGTGACCGCGAAATTCTGCCGAATAAGACCAAAATCATGTTTCCATGAATTGAATTTCAGATTTGAACGGCTTTAGGCTTGATCTACCTAATAACTATTGCGTTGGATGTGGGGGCAATTTGAAGAACTAAGAAGTTAGGTTTGCTTCATCACAAGTCTCGTTGACCCCGTGAACTGTGTGCTTCTTCTTTGATATTCAATATAGGAAATACATTTTTTGGTTTGACGAAATTGAATTAATAAAGTTGGGGAAAAGATTTACGTTGTTCATCAAGTAGTACCATCGTATAATTTCATGATTGAAAGTTATTACTAAATATAGAAAATCTAGGGTATTACCTTGCGTTCGGAAAACAATCCCTAATTATGAATTGGAGCCCACTTAACTCAAGCCCCGTATGGGTTAATATGAAAATTAATGATTGAATGTCTTTATGATACTTATTAAGTAATTAAATAAATGTATTGAAAATCGAAACATTGTTCATCATCACTCTAAACAAGTGTTTTCGAGACATTCATTAACAAGATTTCTTTATACATTAGGGATTATTTTTACTGGGGAGCATTGGAATGTTAAACCTATAAATGGAGGAATAATTATGGCATGTAGACAACTAATTCAAAGATTATATAACATGATAGTGGTCTCTCTTTCTTTTTTTTCTCTTTCTTATTTAGCAAGTTGTGGAATAATCCTTTTTCTTTCTCTTTCTTATTTAGCAAGTTGTGAAATAATCTTATCATACACAACAGGTGATGCATATGACTAGGGGTGTTAAAATGGGTCCGTGATCCATTTTTTGATTCATATTTTTTTTTTTTATATGATATAACATTTTGAAATTACACGGAATATTTATATTCCCACAAAGACATTAACAAACACCGAATTAATTAAGAATCCAATAATGGAGACAAATGTTGAAGCATCAAGGCATTAAAACCAGTCCAAAACTTATCATAGAAAAAGAGCTGCACACAAAAATAATTTCTCTTGAATTTGCCCAGTGTAATGGTTCTGCATCCATGAACGGTTTTGGTCCTGTTCAGTACCTAAACTTTGATGAGTCTCACTTTAACTCGCCGAGAATTCCATAACACTTGTCCCTTGAGCATTGGCCGACCTCACATACGGCCTATCACACGTGTCCCCTCGGCCCGAAGATCATCGGCGGTTCACGGTTGGTTCGGGAACGACGGCACATCGCGAACCCCGCGTACCCAATCAAGACAGTCGAGAGAAATGTCATGGTATGATGGTACTAAAGTTTGCAAATGAACAGTGCGATGGGGCCTCGTCCGCCCAAAAGCGATCTGCTCTCGGGTCCGGTCCGGTCCGGTCCGGTCCATGCTCAAAAAGGAAGCAATCGGCGGAAGCCCATTCCTGGGTCAAGGATCTCAGGGTTTCGGGCCCGGTCCATCAGGTGGATAGTGGGCCCCTCTGTCACGTCCGGTCCCACAATCCCCACGGTCGATGATTGATCCCGACAAGAAAAGCTAACGTTAAAGAAGCTTTGGGTCCGAAAAGAGGGCCCAAGAGAAAGTAGCCGTTGGTTGGGGAGATGGAGTGGCCGCCCCCACCGGGGCCACCGCAAAAGTTAGGAATCTGATAAAATAAAAGGTGTGGTTCTCCTCCTCCTCCTCCACTTTTTCCGTTCGTTAACTTTCACGAATTGCGAGAATGGCCGCCGTTGATTGCGGGCTCCGAAAAAGTACTAGATATTTTCCGGCGACTGATTTACGAGATGGAGCATTTTTTTTTTTTCCCGAGGAGAGAGGAAGGTGCTGCTATGTTATTGACCCGAGACATGTAACCAAATCATGAATAGCTTGTGCAGAAAACAAATTCCTCCCGAAAAACTCTATAAGGCTCAGTACTTTTATGGTTTTTTTTTTTGATAATAGTATATGTGGTCATTAGATTTTGATTTAATGTGCAATAGAAACTCTGAACTTTAGATTTGTACAATTTGGTCCTTGAAATTTGGTTCAATTTGAAATATTATTCCTAAACTTTAATTTGTTTAATGCGATCATTAGGGTTAGCTTTATTAAGATAGGATACCTCATAAAGCCAACAACATAGTTTTTGGATTTTATGAAAATGTTGAAAAGTTTCACGGACTACAAAAACGACATTTCATATAGAACCAAAGTTTAAGGATGATTTTCGTCTTTTTTCCAATTTCTTTTTGTCAAAAATACTTTATGGTAAATTGAGTTAGTGCTACTATTGAATTTTTAGTAGGTCCACTATCAATAGTGATCGTGTCGTTTATCTAATAATGATGCTCATCATTTTGTTATTTAGCCAACTCACCGGTAGTTATAGAAATGTTATGATGTAAAATCTCTTTCTGTGCTAGTATATAGGGAGTAAAACAATTGACATACTCTGTTCTTTCGTTGAACCTATAATTTACTTATATTAGCCACTTTACTGCCGGAGGGAGAAATGTATTTGTTGATAGTTGTAAACAAAATTGGAAGGGCTATTTTCACCCCTATGAGACTAAATCCACTCCATTTTCATTAGAAATATATAATAACCTTTAATTGTTGTCATATCTACCTTGTTTGATAGTTTCCTTCGTTAAGCTAATTTCCGGTTTATGGTTTTCCTTGGAATTCAAATTTATTGTTGTTAAGAAAATAAAAATTAACCTCTTTTTCATCACTGCTCTTATCGCAACTTGTCCATCGTTCGTCTCTCCTACCTCAAATACTCACTTTATATTTATCAAGTCACTTAATTCACAATTCCAAATTGTTGGTGAAATTTTATTGTACAAAACATATGGGAAATCATAGGAGTATCTAAAAATGCATTAAAATAGTAAATAAAAAAATGATGCACATTGAATCACTTTGATATTATTTTTGTAGAACTATCTGTACAATATTATCTTTATCAATAAAAATAAAATGAAAAATTTGTTTTAAATTTTATCCATAATTTATGCAAAGCCTTGATTTACTTACATTTCTTATCTTAAAGTTTCTCATTGGAGAATGTACTTGCAGCTTTATTTTGGCAAATCTAAAATATGGAATTTCTTTTTAATCAAGTCATTGCATTAATTCAAAAGAGAGTAGACAAGAAAGATTTTGGTGGGGACATGCACAAAACGTTTTGTTAAGAAGCTGTTTATGTTCAGATTTTTTAGGATTTTACTGGATAATTAATTCATAAGTTTGTTCAAGAACTAGGTTTCTTCAAAAAATTTCTCCTAAAAATATTAAAAGAAAACATAGTGCTTTTAATAACCTTGGTAACATCGACTTAAAAATTTGCAAAAGCAAGCACATAAGATATTTTTAATTATGGCAACTACATCCTATAGAACTAGAAAAACTGAAAAAAGAAGTAAAATGAACAAATTTAGGCTCTATATTTTAAAATTCAATCGGATGATTAAGGGGAAATTTCGTCTCTTTGATGAGCATGAGGTGGATTAAGTCATAAGGGGCAAAAATAGTCCCACCCCAAAAGAATTGTTGAAACATCTAGAAAATAAAATCATGAATTAGTTTGAATATATCCGTCAAATTGCAATTTGGTGAATTTCCGTCGAACCAATTAAGGAAAAAACGGAACAACAAGATCTTACTCAACAAGGAAATCAATAAACATCTGGGGACAGAAAATTGATAAGACAGGGTTGAACTTACCAAAGAAGCAATTTCGCATTTTTAAATGCACGTTCCCTAAAATTAGCAAAAAAGCTTCCTCCACGTTGTTTCTTTCTATTTTCATAAGTCCTACCATAAAATGAATAGTAAATTCTAGAAAAAGACATCTCCCAAAAAAAAAAAGAGAAAAAAAAACCGTATATGAAAAATCCCCGTATTTCCGGCCTCCCTCCGGCGGCCAAACGAGAAATGGCAAAAATTGGTCGTGTTGACCCGTTGACCGTAGAGTACGCACCGCACACGTGTGTCGCTCTGTTCTGCGTGCGGTTCCGTCCTATATATTTTCCCTTTTTCTTTTGCCGTATTTCTTTTCTTTTCTTTTATTTTTTTTTGCCGACCAAAAAAATAAAAATAAAAGCATTCGCCCTCCTCTCTTCAACGTCTCTTTCCCTCTCTCCTCCATCAATGGCGCAGAAGCGAAAGCTCCGAGTCCTCATGAGCATCCTCCGGGACAAGGTCGCCATCATCAAGGCCACCCTCTCCCTCCGCCGCACCGCCGCCTCCTCCGTCCGCCTCTCCGTCCTCCGCGCCACCGCCGCCTCCGCCTCCGACGCCGCGCCCCCGCCGGAGGACCGCCTCGCCCCCGTCCTCCTGCTCGGCCGCGGGTCCCTCCTCACCGCGCGCACCTGCGTCGCGGCCCTCGTGGACCGCCTCCACGGCGCCGCCGACGCCGCCGTCGCCCTCAGGTGCCTCGTCGCCCTCCACCGCGTCCTCACGCAGGGCGCCTTGGTCCTCCGCGACCAGCCGTCCTTCTTCCCCGGCGACGGCGGCCGCAATTACCTGAACCTCTCCAAGTTCCGGGACGACTCGGGCCCGGAGGCCTGGGAATTGTCGTCGTGGGCTCGATGGTACGCGGCGTTCCTGGAGCAGACCCTGATCGCCTCGCGGCGGGTCGGGTTCTACCTGTGCGGCTCGACCAGGGACCGGGGCGAGAAGGTCTCGGCGTCGTCGAGCTCGGAGCTGTTGATTGAACTCGACGTGTTGTCGAGCGTTCTCGAGCGGGTCGTCGAGGCACCCAAGGACTCGGAGCAGCTGCGGGCGAACGATCTCGTGCACGAGGTGGTCAGGCTGGTGCGCGAGGACTACGGCGCGACCCGGTCCGAGATCTCGCTCCGGCTCGCGGGGCTCGGGGAGAGGGTGGACGGCATGAGCTCCGCCGAGTTGGCCCAGCTCGCGGCCGTGCTGACCCGGCTGGACGGTTGCGAGGACAGGCTGATTTCGCTGTTCGGGAACAGGAAGAACAACGACGGGCTGTGGGATTCCGTCGCGGAGCTGAAGACCAAGGCGGCGGCGGAGGAGGAGAGGAGAGAAGGGTGGCGGTTGGTGAAGAAGGAGACCAAGGTGGACGCGGTGGAGTTGGCTCGGCTCGTCGGACGATTCACCGACTCGAGAAAGCTCTACGCGGCGGCGGGGAGCGGCGCCGGATTCAGGGGCTGGACTTGGTTCCTGTAACGGTCCCGACCGTAGGATGATGACGTGTACGCCATGGAGGACAAGTGGATGCTGAGCTGGAGATTTGCCCATTTGGACAGTTGGTAATTCTTTTATTACATAAAAAGACCGGAAGTTTGTATAGCAAAAATACCAAGGGAGCTAATTTTTGTAGTTAATACATATTTACAGGTAATTTCTCGAGATCGAACTTAGATTTGTTTTTCCAACAGCAACTTTAATTTTGCCGTTTCTTTATTCTCCTTTTGGATTGGGTCCTTCATAGTTCCTATGTGGAATCATTGTGTACCTTATTCATTAGCTTAATTTGCAATATGATGTACTGTGAAATTTCGTTTCCTAGACTTTACTAATAGAGGAATTTGTCTCCCGACCCGAAAAGTCCGTCCGGGCCAGTGGGCCACGGCAGTTTAGGCATTTTCAAGCTTTCGGCCCAATCTTTACCAACCTAATGGTTGTAGGCGCTACTGAGCTGCTGATTCACCCTTATCAACATGGGGATTTTGACCACTTCCTTGCTCGCACTTTAGCTTTCCTTTGCCGCCATTATTATTACCAACCATAAAATAAGGAAAATTGTCATAATTGTGAACTCGATTTATTGATATTCAAGCGCATTTCCTTAATCAGAAAATAATTACTACAAAGTCCTAAATGTTTAGTCATTGCATAATCGAGCCCTTATGTTATTAATTTCGATCAATTGAATCGTATGCCCAAAATATTTGGGACTCAAGCCCGAATTCAATGTTTAGGACTATATTGCACAATGTGTAAACGTTAATAAAGGAATTTCATTGTACTTATTTGCTATTATAGTAAGGACGTGCACTGCATCGTTATTATGGCAAGTATTATCATTTGAGGAACGATCCTGCCAATCACTCCACCTAGATATCCTGTTACCAAATCCAAACTCAATAATCATTTACAAAAATCAAGAGCTTATATCACCCATTATGCATGAAAATTTGGAATGGTAGTAGTATGATGTTCATACATAGCTCATTATTGACTCAAGCTAAATTCAGGGTTCTCTTGTTTTGTGGAAAACATTTTTCTTATTTTTCGATGCTTGGTTCACTTAAGGAAATGAGTTAACGAATAATATTTTCTTAGTTAACAAAAATGCCTTATCAAAACTTAAATTCATGAAAATGATCTCCTCTTTAAAAGAATTGAAAAACATATCATTTTTCAAAATATGACTAGTATTAGCATTTGAACACAACACTCTATCATGTCATTCAAGACTGGATCTCCCACAGTTGGGCCTAAAACCCCAATTCTTGGGCCTAGGCCCCAAAAGCCATGCCAAGTCTATCAAGGCTAGCCCCAAACCCTTGGTGCCCGTACCCAATGCTTTGCCACTTGAGTTCGGGTCCATAAAGGCTTTGCTTGGGTTCTTGATACACGAGCTTTAGTTCCATCTTCACGCCCAGGTGCACAAAAGCTATGCGCGGGTCCTCATTGCTTGGGCTCAGATCCTTGATTAATGAAATGCTCATTTTTACAAAAATATTTAAAAAGTTGAATTTTTTATTTTTATATTTTCTTTTTCTTTTTCTTTTCTTTTTCCTTGGCCGGTCAAGGGTCATGGCGATGGCTGGAGACTAGCCACATGTGAGCTCTAGCATTTTCAGATTGACAAGCTTTGAGCTCGCCACATGCCGTTATAAAGGAGGTTGTTTATGTCTATGATACAAGCATTGGGTGATTTCTCCCTTGTTTTTTTTTTTTTCCTTTTTTTTTTTTTCGTTGCCTTATATACGCCTTTACTTCTCATGATATAGGTATCTAATCTTAGACTTCACTAATTCAAAAATACACATCCTATGTTTGGGGCTCTGTCTATAAGATGATAGACATAGTCCGTAAAGATTGATTGGAATAAGAGATGTTGTGAATACGATCTGAATACATCATCCATCGTGTTTGAACTAAGTGTTTGACCAATTAAATATCTATAGCATTTTGTTCGTAATTTACATGAAGAGAGGTGGCATGCACGACCAACGCTAGCAACTCGACTTCATCGACTTGACATGGGGGAGAAAGAACCCTTTGTCTTGATTGCTCCTGCTTCAAATTGGAGCTGCACAAAGAGATTTATCTGAATAACTGCAGCCAAGTTTAGGAGTAGATTTAAATGCATCAGAAAACTCAATTGCGCATACACATTAGAGGTTGATCCGACATTGAAGATGAGACTCCTAGCCATCGGCCGAAGCAAGCGGCTCAGGATCAGGAGTAGACCACTTTGCCACCCGTGCCTTAGCATTCTCAGCCTACATTGCATTGAGTAAGTCGATTAGATTCATAGAGACACACCGCCAAAGCCTATAACCTATACTAAGTGAAAAATTTAGCTATGTACCGGATCATCCTTCTAGTTCTTATTCATTTGGATTTTCTATGATCGATACGATTTTATGTATAAAGCCCACACACGTATCCAGAGAAGCTCACAAACTAGGGAGGAAGGAGCTAATTTCGGGCAGCTGGTTACTAAGGGCCTGCATGGTTGGACTTTATTTCTGTTCTTTTGTTCCTGGGAACAAAAAAGGAACAGAAACGCGTTTGTGTGCGTTTACATTCCTTTTTTATTCTTTTGTTCCCAGTGAACAAAAAAAATGAAAACAAGAAACAAGAAAAACTTGTTTCTTGTTTACGGGAACACAAATCGAAACACTTTTTTTTTCTTTTCTTTTTTTTTCTTATTTTCTTGTTCTTCTCTCTTTTGGCCGGTCGCCGGCCTCGGCCATGGCCGGCGGCCGGCCGACGAGGGCCGGCGGCCTCGCCCGGCCACGGCGAGGCTCGCCGGCCCCGGCGAGGCCGACGCTCGCCGTCCCCCCGGCGAGGCCGAGGCTCGCCGTAGGCCGGGCGAGGGTCGGCCTCGCCATGGGGGGCGAGCTCGAGCTCGCCCGGATCCCGCGAGGCCGACCTCGCCCGGCGGCCGGCGAGCCTCGGCCTCGCCGAGCCACCGCTGTGTCGACGCCGACACAGGCGGTGGCTCAGCGAGGCCGAGGCTCGCGCCGGCCGGGCGAGGTCGGCCTCGCGGATCGGGCGAGCTCGAGCTCGCCCGGCCCATGGCGAGGCCGACCCGCGCCGCCCGGGCGAGCTCGATCTCGCCCGGATCCGGCGAGGCCGAGCTCGCCCGGCCGGCGAGCCTCGGCCTCGCCGGCGGTGGCCGGCGAGGCCGCGCCGCCCGCCCGCCGGGCGAGCTCGGCCTCGCCGGATCAAGGCGAGGCCGACCTCGCGCCGGCCCGGGCGAGCTCGATCTCGCCCGGATCCGGCCTCGAGCTCGCCCGGGCCGGCGAGGCCGAGCTCGCCCGGCGGCCGGCGAGCCTCGGCCTCGCCGGCGGTGGCCGGCGAGCCTCGGCCTCCTCGGCGGTGGCCGGCGAGGCCGCGCCCGCCCGCCGGGCGAGCTCGGCCCTCGCCGGCCGGTCGCCGGCCAAGGCCTTGGCCGGCGACCGGCCAAAAGAAGAAAAAAAAAAAAAAAGAAAAAGAAAAAAAGGAAAAATAAAAAAAATAGAAAAATAAAAGAAATAAAAAAATTATCCAAATTTACCAAACATGTTTCTGTTTATTTTTGTTCCGGAACAAGTTTACCAAACACGCTTTTTTGTTCGAAATTGTTCCAAAGCAAACACTTTTTCTATTTTACATTCCCTGAACAATTTTTAAACAGAAACGTTACCAAACGCGCCCTAAAGACCGGTTCTCTCTGGCTGCGTAGGTATGGCGGACGACGACGGGCAACCGGCGATTGGCCATCCCTATTGATCATTAGGGACAGGCTTTTGGGCTTCTAGGGTTGGATATGCCTCCTGCTATCAATTTTTTTTTTTTTTTTTTGTGTGATAGTTGATAGGAAAGAAGCATTATAGAGTTCGAACGTGCCAAATAGGAAAGTCTTGACGACAATCTGCTATGCGGAATCAGAGTGATACGCTGCCCACACCGAGCTGATTTAGGAATTTAGACTTTGTCATTTATACCTCTGGGCTTTATGTGCTTAGTCTTACCAATGATTCAAAGAAAATATTTTCTATGAAAATTACTATTAAAGAAAATTCTTTAGTGGTTTAAGGAAAATGTTTTGCTTTTCATTTAAGAGGAAGTCATTTCTCCCAATCTAAATTTATTGTTTATAGTTTATGGAAAACATTTTTTGATAGTTAATACAAAATTCACATTTGGACATATGGTAATTCTTTTATTTGCATAAAAAGACCGAAAGTGATGTGTAGCAAAAATACCAAGGGAGCTAATTTTTGTATTTAAAACAATTTTACAGGTAATTTCTCGAGATCAAACTTAAATTTGTGTTGACAACAGCAACTGTAATTTTGCCGTTTCTTTATGCTCTTTTTGGATCGGGTCCTTTACGGTTCCTATGTGGAATAATTGTGTACCTTATTCATTAGGCTAATATGCAATATGATGTATTGTGAAATTTCATTTCCTAGATTTCTTTGATAGAGGATTTTGTCTTCTATAATTCATTGCAGAAAATTTTGTAGGGACGAAAGAAAATGTGGGTTTTTTTCATTTATTTATGGTCATTCAAGCATTTATTGTATAAGGGGAAAGTATAAAAGAAATCCTAAACTTATTGCATTAACATCAATTTAGCCATAAATCAGGTCTTAAATCTTTTTACACCGGTATCAAATCAGTTTATTTCGCCAATTTAGATTGGAAATTGCTCATGTGAATATTATTAATAATATGCTAGTACTTTTAAAATTTTAAAATTTTAAAATTTTTTTCTTTCATTTTGGCCAACGAGGGTCGCGGTCATTGCCCAGACCCTTGTCAAATTTAGACGAGGGTTCCTGGCCTTTGCGGCCTTGCTCTTAGTTGGTGAGGCCATGGGCGAGGTCCCTTACTAGCCCTTGCTGACCAAGCTAAAGGAAAAAAAAAAAAAAAGAAAAAAAAAAAGAACAAAAATTTAAAAAAAAAATTCAAAAAATTATAAAAAATTGTTTACATAAACGTCAGACATGCTACATAGGATGACTAGCATCCGCATATGCAATTTCTAGCTTAAATGATCATAAATATAATTTTTTTGAATTAGATTAGTCCAATTAAAAGATTTATGATCAAATTGGTATAAATGTAATAGTTTTAGGATTTTTTTTTTTTGATACTTTTTCCCAAATTGATAAATTGCAAATGGGGCCAAATGGCCAAAATCAGTCGATTAACGTGACAAAATTTGACATAGCGCAAGCAATTTCAATTGAACAAAGAATAGAGAAGAAGAAATTAGATTGTTGTCCGTGCAAAATGTTTGATGCCCATCCATGTATGACACTTTTTCGGGCAAGGATAGCACTAGTGAAGGATGAATTCGTCCAACACAAAAATCGAAATAGGCACGATAGCCCAGCCCAGTCAATGCCCCGGCCCTAAAAGTCCGTCTGGGCCGTGGTGGTTTAGGTATTTTCAAGCTTTTGGCCCAATCTTGATCAACCCAACGGTTGTGAGTGTTACTGAACCGCTGATTCACCATCATCAACATTGAGACTTGACCACTTCCTTACTCGCACTTTAGCTTTCCTTTGCCTACATTATTGTTACCAAGTTACCAACCATTAAATGAGGCAAATTGTCATAATTGTGAACTCGATCTGTCGATACGCAAGCGCATCTCCCTAATCAGAAAATAATTACAATGAAAGTCCTAAACATTTAGTCGTTGCACATTTGAGCCCTTACGATATTAATTTCGGCTAATTGAATCATATGCCCAAAATGTTTGGGACTGGGACCTGACTTTGACGTACGGGACTAAATTGCAGAATGCGTAATCGTCGAAGGACTTTCAACGTACTTATTTGCTCTTATATTAAGGACACGCAACGCATGGTTATTAAGGCAAGTATGGTCGTTTGAACAGCGGTCCTGCATTCCAAACTCAATTATCATTGACAAAAATAAAGAGCTTGCCACCCATTATGCACGAAAATTTGGAATAGCAGTGATATGATGTTCATACGTAGCTCATTATTCGAATTTCAATCATCTTAACCTGTTATTTTTGACCGGCAACGTCAGTGACTCAAGCTGAATTAAGGCTCTAATGTTTCACGGAAAACATTTTTTAAGAAAGTATTTTCCTCATTTTCCGATATTTGATTCGCTTAGTAAAACAAATCAACAGAACATACTTTTTTAGTCGACATAAAAGACTTTCCTAACAAAACTTAAATTCACAAAAATTATTTCTTATTTAAAAGAATCGGAAAGCATTTCCCAAAATGTGATTAGGTATTAGTGTTTGGACTTGAAACTCTTCTTGAGCACAAAAACTCCAACTTTGGTTCTTGACATTTCCCAAAATGTGACTAGGTGTTACTACTTAGACTTGAAATTTCGCTTAGGCACGAAAACTCCAACGTGATTCTCGTGTCACGGCGTTCAAGACCAAGCTTCCCATAGCTGGGCCTGAGTCTATTGAGGCCTAATCTAGGACCTCAATGCTTGGGCTTGGGCCCCATAAGCCATGCCCAAGTCCATTAAGGCCAGGCTTAAATCCCTAATGCTTGTACTCGATGCTCTAACACCCGAACTCGGGTCCATAAAGGCCGTGCTTGGGTCCCCATTGCTCGAGCTTTGGTTCCACCCACGAAGGCCATGTGCTGATCTTCGACACTTGGGCTTGGGTCCTTAATTAATGAAATGTTTGTTATTACAAAAATACTTAAAAATCGAATTTTTATTTTCTTTCTTCTTTTTCCTTCTTCCTTGACCAGTCGAGGGCCATGATGATGGTTGGCGATCGGCCACATGCAGCTCGAGCCCGCTAGATCTGTGAGCTTCGAACTCACCACATGCCCCTATAAAGGAGGCCGTTTATCATTGATAATACTAGAATTGGGCAATTTCACTCTCTCTCTCTGTTTTTTTTTTTTTAAATCTAACCTTAGACTACACTAATTCAAAATACACGTCCTATGTCTAAGGCTCCATCTACAATAAGAATAAGAGATGCTGTGAGCACGATCTGAATACATCATCCGTCGTGTTTGAACCAAGCGTTTGTTGAGCAATTAAAAATCTATAGCACTTTGTTCGTAATTTACATGAAGAGAGGCGGCATGCACGACAATTGCTGGCAGCTCGACTTCATCGACTTGACTGCGGGGAAAAAAAAAGAACCCTTTGTCTTGATTGCTCCTGCTTCTAAGGGGGAAATAGCGGCTTTAGAAAAAGTGAGCCCAATTTGTATGCACAAAAGTGGTTGTTCTACTTTTTGTTTCCTCCATCCAAGTGCAAGTCAAGTCTCCATGCATACATTGTTCTTCTTGGTTGTTGTACATTGTAAGTTGTGCAAGTCGCATTCCATCGGCACAGAAGGGCGGAATTTACCAAATTGATTATGAACCTATTGTATGGATGCCAACTCAGTTATAAATTTTCCAACTTTATCAGTCGAGTCATAATCCTCTATGCGTAATTTCAATGTAAGTCATTCCGGATGATTTATGCAGATTTTTCCATGGTGAAAGTATTATTCAACACACTTTATTTTATAGTATGACAAACCTATTAGGGCAGAAAAAGTAGTTTTAGAAAAAAAAAAGTCCAATTTGTATGCACAAAGGTGGTTGTTGTTCTACTTTTTGTTTCCTCCATCCAAGTGCAAGTCAAGTCTCCTCCATTATTTATAAGCAAAGCATCTTGGCAAGTCTCCAAGCATAGATTGTTCTTCTAGGCTATTGTATGTCATACGTTGTGCAAGTTGCATTGCCATCGGCAGAGAAAGGAAAAATTTACCAAATTAATTATGAACCTATTGTATGGATGCCAACTCGGTCATAAACTTTATCAATCAAGTCATAATCCTCTATGCAAAATTTCTATGTAAGTCATTCTAGATAATTTGTGCAAATTTTTCCATGGCCAAAGTATTATCCGACACACTTTATTTTATCATACGGCAACCTAATAAGGGGAAAAAGTGGCTTTAGAAAAAGTGAGTCCAATTTGTACTCACAAAGGTGGTTGTTGTTCTACTTTTTGTTTCGTCCATCAAGTGCAAATCAAGTCCCCTCCATTATTTATAAACAAAACATCTTGGCAAGTCTCCATGCATATGTTGTTCTTCTTGGTCGTACATTGTGCAAGTCAAGTTGCCATTAGCAGAGACGGAAAAAATTTACCAAATTGATTATGAACCTATTGTATGGATGCCAACTTAGTCATAAGTTTTCCAACTTTATCAATCGAGTCATAGTCCTCTATGCAAAATTTCAATGTAAATCATTCTAGATAATTTGTGCAAATTTTTCCATGGCGAAAGTATCATCTGACACACTTTATTTTTATATACGTCAACCTAATAAGGGGGAAATAGCGGCTTTAGAAAAAATGAGCCCAATTTGTATGCACAAAGGTGGTTGTTGTTCTACTTTTTGTTTCCTCCATCCAAGTGCAAGTCAAGTCTACTCCAATATATATAAGTAAAATATCTAGTAAAGTCTCCATGCATACATTGTTCTTCTTGGTTGTTGTATGTCGTAAGTTGTGCAAGTCGCATTGCCATCAGCAAAGAAGGGCGAAATTTACCAAATTGATTATAAACCTATTGTATGGATACCAACTCAGTTATAAATTTTCCAACTTTATTAGTCAAGTCATAATCCTCTATGCGTAATTTCAATGTAAGTCTTTCCGGATGATTTGTGCAGATTTTTCCATGGTGAAAGTATTATTCAACACACTTTATTTTGTCGTACGACAAACCTATTAGGGCAGAAAAAGCAGTTTTAGAAAAAGTAAGTCCAATTTGTATGCACAAAGGTGGTCGTTGTTCTACTTTTTGTTTCCTCCATCCAAGTGCAAGTCAAGTCTCCTCCATTATTTATAAGCAAAACATCTTGGCAAGTCTCCATGCATACATTGTTCTTCTAGGCTGTTGTACGTCGTGCGTTGTGCAAGTTGCATTGCCATCAGCAGAGAAGGGAAAAATTTACCAAATTAATTATGAACTTATTTTATGGATGCCAACTTAGTCAATAATTTTCCAACTTTATCAATCAAGTGATAATCCTCTACGCAAAATTTCTTTGTAAGTCATTCTAGATAATCTGTGCAAATTTTTCCATGGCGAAAGTATTATCCGACACACTTTATTTTATCATACGACAACCTAATAAGGGGAAAACGTGGCTTTAGAAAAAGTGAGTCCAATTTGTACGCGCAAATTTAGTTATTGTTCTACTTTTTGTTTCGTCTATCAAGTGCAAGTCAAGTCTCCTCCATTATTTATAATCAAAACATCTTAGCAAGTCTCCATGCAAACGTTGTTCGTGTTGGTTGTGATACATTGTACGTTGTACAAGTCGCATTGCCATCGGCAGAGAAGGGAAAAATTCACCAAATTAATTATGAACCTATTATGTGAATGTCAACTTAGTCATAAATTTTCCAACTTTATCAATTGAGTCATAATCCTCTACTAGAAATTTCAATGTAAGTCATTCCGGATAATTTGTGCAGATTTTGCAATATAGCATACATGTCATTCAGGATTTCATGTTAGTTTATGAATGCTCGCTAAACTAGAATTCATGGGGTCATAGCATTTAAGCTACGCATACATCAAATGGTTGCTTTTTCTTTAGTTAATATTTCGCGAAACATTCATTGGAAGCTTTGCTTAGCACATCAAGGTTTTTTCATCTGCCCAGGTAATTTAACTATTGCTTAAACTATCGAGTGTTGAATTCTTGTTTGTGAGCCCGCATGATCATCTCTCACATGCTAGTGATTAGGCTTAAAATTAACTCAAATTGCTTGCAAAATATTTTTTAAATAAAGAGAAAACGTACCAAAATAGCGTTATATTTACCTAGCGTAATCAAGTTCTCGTATGCATGAATATCTAGTTTACAAACTGTTTGAGTTTCTAATCGACCCATAATAGATTAATGACTACTCCAAATTGAATTGATTTTGTTAGATGATTAGATTAAAAAACTCTAAAGTTGCAATTAGTATGGACTTGAGTGTCCATGCTAAGTATAAGCATAGCAATCCATTAGCTTTCCCTAATGGTTCTTCTCTAGAAAAGTCGAAATAGGAAAAAATAAAAAAGGAGAAAGAATAAAACTGCTCCAATGCCCCGACCCTTGGAAAGTAGCATGTTAGATGCACGTGCTCATCGCATGGTGAGGATTTGATCAGCCAGTGCCTTTATTTGAGATTCAAGTAGTAATTTCAAGCCTTAGATAAGATTCAGTTGAAGTTCTTTTTTGAGAAAACAACTGTGCTTTACACTTTTATTTAAGCATTTTTTTGACTTTGAAAGACTCCACTCTCATATTCTTTTTCTTTCTTCTTTTTTTGAAAAGAAAATTTTTCCATGACAAAAATCTCTTTTTGAATAGAAAAAGCACTCGTACTAATTACGACAACCAATATTCTTTTCTCAATGAATGAAATGGGTTTGGCATCTTTTCAATCTGTAAATGCGAAAGCAAAACTCACTTTTCCTAAAACAAAGGTTGCTACTTTTTAATTTCTTTAATGTGCATTATTGAAGCAAAATCATTTTTACAATGGCAAATTGTGCAATTAGTCCAATATTTTTCTTGCTCAGGCTATCAGTAAAAGCACAAGGGAATATTACCCCCCCCCCGGCAAAAAAAAAAAAAAAAAAAAAAAAGTAAAATTATACATGAATTGTCACGCCCCGATCCTCAGGGACGCGCCCATCCTTCAATTTCTGGTCGATTTTAGAATGCGATATCCCAGGACTAATTATCGCCGACCCTTTCTTTTTATTACGCATGCGGAAGCAGTTATAAATCCCCAGACAATAAAACAATGGGATAGAAAAGCAGGCCATATTTTTCATTCTGAAATTTACAACCACACTTTCATTAACATCATAACTTATAGTATATTTACAATACTATTTACAGCTTAACAGTCTCACACCTATCTATACTAAGACAGGGTTCACAAAAGGGATGGGATCTCAATCCGCATCTGGGTTGTACTCAAGATCCCTCTCTGGATCATCTTCTACTTCAAAATACTTTCTCCCCTTCAGGTTCTTCCTCTTCAGCTTTTCCTCAGGGTCCTGAAATGGTTATTCAATAACCAATGAGACCACGTCTCAGCGAGTCCTACCCCCTAAGACTCGATTAATAAACTAATATGCCATACGGTTGCCTAAGCACAACACGAGTCAGAGGACTTACCTTGGCCTCAATTCCAACCTGCAATTCAAGGTTAAACACAAGCATTCAAACAATTCATGACATCCGATCAAGCATTGATCAATCGACTAAGTCGATTACATGTCAGCCAGACCCTTTCTAGGTCATTCCCACTCATACCACGCTTTCTCAGTGGTGTACTCATTCACCAAATCACATGTGTTTCTCGGGCGTCGTTTTCGCCAATGACATACCGATCACCGACACCGTGCGTTTTAAGGCGCCCGTTTTCACCGAGTGATAACCTTGATCACCGAACCACGTGTCCTTTCTAGGGCGCCGTTTTCGCCAAGGTGACATCGGCTATAGACAACATCGTGAGTTCTTTAAGGCGTCGTTTCACCACCGGTGATATTTCCATAATCACCGAACCACGTTTGTCTATAAGTCATTTACGTGCGTTCTTTAGGCGCGTACTTTTCGCCAAGGTGATACTTCCAATCACCGAACCACGTATGTCCAATAACATCGCACGATTGGTCTCACCAATAACATTCTCGTTAGCTCTCACCGTTCTCCCTACTATATAGCCCATCAACGTACTGGCGCTATATACCCATGCTTGGCCATTACCAATCAAATATTCAATAACAAACAATTTATGACAATTCCTAAAATTTCACAATAAATTCAATTCCGCACAACGTAGAGCTCAAATAAATAAATGGGCTGCACCACGACAATCGCACGAAATTCCGATCACCGGCCATCCAGGTTGAATTTCCGGAAAATAAATAATTAAATAAATAAATTTCGAAAATAAATAAATAAACATTAAAAATCCAATTTAGGCCCATATTGCCTTATTGGAGCCCGAAACGGTCGGGAAAAATCCCGAGATACATTGATAAATAATAGAGCATTTCTACTCCCCTAATAGCTAGGTTAACCACCTAACGTACGATCATTAAGTCACTAAATTAATTGCTCTAACCTAATCTAACCACCTAAGTGCATGTAATTAAATCTAACCAACCCTAAGACATAATTAGCAAACTAATAAAGCATTAGTGAGTAAAACTCACTTGATCAAAAGCGGGTATCGGAACACCGCGACGGCGACGCGACGGCGGCCGAAATCGAACTTTCGACAACACCGGCGGACTTGAACCGGGCCTTAAGCTTGGCCCAACAAATCTCAGCCTAACTGAGATTTGTTTCTTGCTTTTGAGCTAAACCCAAGGTGGGCTGGGCCTGCTGAATTTCTGGACTGAACTAACTTGGGCTTCAAATTGAGGGCTGAACTTGGGCCTCAATTCTACAGGCTTGAAGACTGAACTTCACGGGCTGAGCTGGGCTGCTGGATTGCAAGGGCTTGCTGAAGGATCGGTGGACTGGGCTTCGCTGGCGTGCGGCTTCAATTGATGCTGCGAAGATCTTGGCTTCTCTGGATGGCGTGGCTGGAGACGCACGAAGCACTGCTTGGGGATTTCCGTGAGTGGAGGCCTCACGGTCAACACCAGCTTCGTTGGTTGACTGAACTGAACGTAATAGTTCAGTGGGTGGGACTGCCGCGTGGAGACAAGCTGCTTCGTTTGGTGGGGTTTGATCTTCACGGACGTGTGGTGACTGGGCGATCATCAATTGGGTTGCTCGGTCTTCATGGACTCCACGAGATGCACGGGCTGAAGACGTTGGACTCGTGGCGGCATGAAGGAAGCTCGGTGGAGTCTTCGGTCAGCAAGGCTTCACGAAAATTGAAGCCGCGTGGAGCTCGGGTCTTTGTGGGCAGAAGGCGCAATAAGATAGTGGAGAAACAGGCGGTCTTGACTTCGTGTGGTGAGGATCTTCAGTCAACGATGGGGCCTCTTCTGGTTTCGTTGTTGACCGAGCGTGAGCTGGCTGAAGACACGAAGCGGTGGAGAATTCGGCGGATGCTGAGCTTCTCGGGCAGTTTGGTGGACGCTCGGCAGAAGACACGGATGGAGGCAGTTCGCTGGCAGTAGGGAGTCAACCAAGGAGCTTCGGTGGACGCTGGGTTGCAATCTTTTACGGGGCAGAGAAGTGTAGTTGAGGAAGACACGCGGAGGAAGCTTTGCTGGGCTGGACTTCGACCGAAAGAAAATGAAGCAGAAGCTGAGACCGCAGAGTTCAAAATGAAGAGGAGCCGTGCGCGAGGAAGGAGATAAGAGAGAGGGTGGGCCATCCTTGCCAATTTTCCACAAGAAATATCTTCAACAATCAATCTAGGCCAAGCATTAAACCTTGGCCTTCATTTGGCCACACCAACAACTCTCACAACTTCTCAATTGGTCAATTTTGGGCTAGGGGAAGGGGATGATACGAATTTCACCATTTGAACTTCAATTTCTCCAATAAATTCCCAAATTGAGGCCCATTTCGACGTAGAAAAATCCCAAGAAATTTTCTATAAATCTCGACACACAACGGCTTAGTCTGAAAGTCCAATTTCCCATTAATTTAGCCAATCTGAACTTTTGCCAATTTCCGCGACGTCCGAACCCAATTTCCGTAAAATTTCCCGAATCTCCGAAAAATCTTCTGAGACTGAATCGATCTCCTAAAATTTATTGTGACATGGTAAAACTTGATTTCTGAAATCGGACTCGGGTGGCGGTTAATTTTCATTCGGCGCGTTTTTAGCGTGACCTAGACTATCGGGTAGTTTTCAGAACTTTTTAAGGCAAATGACCCGTGGTCGATTTTCTTCGAGCCACTATGAACCCACTCGACTCAATGGCGACTCTTGATTATCGTGAAAATCTGGAGAATTCAATTACGGACACAGGGTACCAAAACAATAAGAAAATCAGTCTAGTGTCGGCCGACGAGAATTTTCTAATTTAGTGGTGTCACCCACGATTAGCCACACATCTCAGTCGAACCGACCTATCTCTGATCTCTAATCGATTTTATACTGCACCGCAATGGCCTAAAGATAGACACGGTCAAGAAGCCGATTCCCGATCGAGTTCCGAGCCATCGCCTTAAAATTCCTTAATAATTTCCCCCGCTAGTCTAGTTATCTCGAGAGTGATCGGCTCTGAGAATAACCCTATAGACGCGTCAATGAAATGCCCGATTTATTCAGTAGAAGACAGGGTTGAAAATTTGGGATGTCACATGAATTGCGTGGAAATTTCTTTGCTTCCATAATGAAGGAGATTGCGTCCCAGGAACATGGGTTGGAGAACACTAAACGTGATTTTCGCTTCAAAACAGTCTAACTATTTCAGCTAATGCTCTAATCACGCTGTAAAAAATTGTGCATTGTCATCATGATTCATGAGTAGTCTTCCCCACAAGGAAAGATATTATCAATGGGGGCATCGCGTGTGCATATCTAATCAGAGTTATAATCCGAGATTTCTTTTTCCAAAGATTGAACTTCATTCATAAGAGAATTTGACCGATATTGGTTATGCTGATGAACAGGGAATATGAGAAATGTGTAGAAAGAAATATTTATAATTGTGCGTAAATGAAATAGAATTTAAAATCTCTTCTCTTTATATTTTGTTAAAATCCAATATGATACAAGTTGCCTGTACTTGTTGCAAGGAATAGTTACTGAATGAATCACTTTTACCAGGGATAATTTATAATGTGAGCATAGAAGCTTTCAAGTGCACTCCAAAGTACGTCATCCCCTAAATTTCAAAATAAGTACTCGTCTCACCTAATTAATTAGACCTTATTTCGCTCAAAGACTTAATTTAATTATATCTTGGGTAAATAAATATAAATTGACAGGCAAATTGATTTGATTACGATAACATGGAAATATTGCATATAGAAAATTTGTGGAATCAATGTTAACTTTTTAAAAACTTTTAACTGTTGTTGTAAGACATTGTTTAATATTTAAATATTGTAACAAGAGTCACGGCATATATGAAGCTAGTGGAACAACAAGAGATGGCACAAAGTCTAAACCTGTCATTCATACTTGACCAGATCAAATTTAACTGAAGAGTCAATTTTGATGTATTATTGTATGTCCACTGTGGATATTTCCTATTCCCAGCACCTCATAGTTTTTATTAAGATGGGTTGCACGTAATATCTTCACTTATGTATATTGGCAAGGGACCTTTCTCTGTCTTCTGGACACCGAAAATGGGAAGATCCATGTTGCTCCTCCTCTGGTGTGCTTCCATTGCTTCTTCATTAGCTCCGGGATTGAAGCTGCTGGCTCTAGCCCAACAAAATCCAGGTCTCTATCTCTCTCTCTCTGAGATTATTTAGTTACTTGTAAAACATCCCGGAATATGCGAACATGGAATTTTATGTGGAGAAAGCCATCAGATAAAAACAAAAGAGAGAGAAGCAAAATGATGAACATGAAAAAGTTATAATTTGCAATTTTGATGGTAATAGGTTTGATCTGTCGATCAAATTGATATTTGAACTAGCCCATCTAGCAGCTTAATTTCTTTTGTTTTCTTCTTTTAAAGTTGATCGCAAAGATCACGCAATGGTGAATGGTAGGTTTTGCTTACCCAATGACAGAATAAGCAATAGATAAAAGAAAGAGAAGAAGCGAGGGAAAGGATAAGATTAAAAGGGTGATCACAGGCATGGATATGAAATACGTTGATGCGTCGTTCATTCACAATATGAATAATATATATGTCAATATCAGTCACGCCTAATCAATTACAACGGTCGAGGTCCAATATAAGGTGACCGCTTTTGAATTCTTGAACTACAATGGGAAAGTTTGAAAATAAATTGACTGTTTGGTTCTAATTTGTCTCAATTGCAAGGTTTCATAAGCATTGACTGTGGGGCAACTTATCCGCATCTTGACGCCAGCTACAAGATATATTATGAGACGGATGAAGGATTTACAGATTCAGGAAAAAGCAATCCAGTTTCCACGGGATACAGCTCCGAAAATCATCCACAAATATCCAAAACCTTAAGGAGCTTTCCGATTGGAATGAGGAACTGTTACACGCTAAAACCTGATCGAGGCAAGAACAGCCTTTACTTGATCAGGGCCTACTTTTGGTATGGCAACTATGATGGAAAAAACGAAGCACCCGCGTTCGACCTATATATTGATGTTAATTATTGGGGCACTGTCGACTACGCTTCGGATAGATACGAGGAAATTATATATGTGCCCCAAGCAGATTATTTACAAGTGTGTGTTATGAATACGGGAAGTGGAGTACGTTACATTTCAGCCCTGGAATTAAGAGCTGTGGACATTCCCACCTATCGAATTGAATCTAGATTCTTGCAGCTACTTTGGCGGTACGACATGGGACCAAGCTCTTCGTCGTATCTAAGGTGAGTCGTTCTGGAGAACACGACTTTCATGGGAGCGATTCTTTTGAGATGGATAATTGTTCCGAAAATACTAAACATATCATACAATGGCTAATTCCAGTTTTAAACTTTTCTATTTGAGTAATTTAGTCCTAAATATTTTCACCATTTGTTAATATAACATTTTTGGCTAATTTTGACTGGAAATCGGTGGCATGGACACTGGCCATCCCATGTGACATGGGAGCGCTAAAATGGACATTTTTTCAATTTGTTTTAAAATTTTGAATTTTTTTTTCTTTTCATTTTTTTCTTTTTTTTTTTTTGTTGACCCGAGAATTGCCGTATAGCCGACAACTGGTGACGCAAACCTGGGGCGGTGCCATAGGGACCCACCTCCCACGGCATCGTAGGTAAGTCGCGCAATGGGGGCGAGAAGTTTCGAACCTCTACCCTTCCGGCTAAGGGGTCAAGGCGCGAACTAACTCGTCCACTGCGGGGTGGGTTCCTTTCCTTTTCTTTCATCTTTTGTTTTTTCCTATTTCACTCTATTGATTTGGGGCCTCGGTGATGATTGGCAAAGGTTGTTGGCCATAGGCGTGGGTCACAATGCCCACATTGAGGCACTGGTGATTGGCAGAGGGATATACGGAAAAAAGGAAACGAAAAAAAAAAAGAAAATATTAAGTAAATTTAAAAGAATATTTGAAAAAATCTTCAAAGTCAATGTTGATCGTGCTGCATAAGACAGCTGGTGCTAACTAGACCACTATGTTAGCAATTTTTGGCCAAAATTGATCAGAAGAATTGCATTGCAAACTTGTCAAAAGATTTTAGGAGTGGCCAAATTAAAATGTTTATGATTGAATTAGCTGTCATACAATAAGTTTGTGACTTTTAAGGCAATTTTCCCCTTTTTAGACATTTGTGATAGTTCTATCGAACGTTCAAAGCTATATATATATATATTTTTAAATTATATATTTTATGTAAGTTTTCTCTTCGATGGCTTTAGAATTTTTGTCTTTGATTTGTCCATAAAAAAAAAAAAATTGCGAAGATCATCTGTATATCGTAAGAAGTCTACATAGACAAACAATGAAAGCGAAGATTTATTTCAATTAATAACAATTAATGTATCCCTATTGTTTTACAAGTCATCATTGAAGCATTATAGTTGCAATATAATTGAATCCACAAAAATTTGATGAACTCTACTTATAGTATTCGTCTAGAATAAAATATGTCATAAGAACATCTCAAGTGCCAAAACTTGGTATAAAGGGACACTTAAGTATAAAAAGTTTAAAAAGTGACACTTAAGTGCCATTTTTTTTAAAAAATGAGACACTTGAGTGCCATATCCAACAAACCCCGTTTGAAGTTTTATGTGACAATTTTTTTTTTTATATTAATTTTACTCTCTTACGTGGCTCACAAGAAGGCTCACTCAGCAAAGAAACACAAAAACGACGTTATTTTGGCACAATTCGAATTTTAATATAAAAAGTAACTAAATTAAATTTAAAACCAAATAAAAAAGAAAGTAAGAAGATGAACAGCAGCCGGCGGTTGAGGGCTTAGCCCTCGTTGTTGCCGCCGCCCCACCGTCGAGGGGAGGGTCGGCCGGGGTCATCGAGCCTTAGCCATAGGCCGGTAACCCCAGCCGTTCGACAGCGCGGGTTTGCGAGCCCTTGCCTAGATTTGGGGCGAGTGTGGTTTTAAATTTATTCAATTAATTTTTATATTAATTATTTACCCACGTAAGCAGCAAAACGATATTGTTTTGCACTTGGCTTTCCAGAAAATCGCCATGTCAGCATTTTAGGCGGATTTTCTTCTAGTTAGCACTTAACTGATCCATTTTGCTTCCGATTTTGATATTTAGGTGTTACTTTCCTAACTTTTGGCACTTAAGTGTCTCATCATGTCAAGTTTTGACACTCCAAGTGTCCCGGACTTAATAAAATACTAATGGTACCATTAATTGCTTCACTTTTTTTTTTTTATAGGATTGTTTCTATGCATTATGCAATAATGAAGATGATCAAGAATTCACGAATAATTTAATTGTTGGTGCACAATAATTTTATGCGTAACACTCAATTTTCTATGGGAATCTTATAAGAATATACTCATTCACGATTGAAAATGTTTGCATCTAATAATTCAGTTAATTCATATATGAGTTTCAAATACACGATGTGATAATTTCTTATATAACATTTTATTAGACTAAACAACTCTCTTCGTTAACAACCACTATCTTCAATATAGGTAAAATGTCATTCAAATAACCACTTTTTATATCTTCCAACACTTGTTAAACATGCTCTATAGTAATAACTCAAAATTTAAAATATTGATCACAAAAAAAACACGAGTGGATTGAACCAAGAGTTGCTAATTAAAGATCCACCCAGTATGAGGTACTAGTTCAATTCTTAGAATTATTGATTATCAAAAACACGAGTGAAATCAAGGAAAAGTTACTAATAAAAAAAAGGGTTAATACCTTAAAAAACCTCAAACTGGTACACTTGTGACAAATTTACCCCAAACTATTTTTTTAACAATGAAAAACCCCAAACCGGTACACCTATGACAAATTTACCCCGACTAACTATAAAAAACTCTAAACTAGTACATTTATGATAAATTTACCCCAAACTAATTTATTTGACCACAAAAAACTCCAAACTGGTAAATTTGTGACTAATATACCCTTCGAAAAATTAGATTAATACCACAAAAAAAATCACAAAAATTATAAACTATGACAAACAGAGTGTAAAATCCCAAATTGATATACCGGTCAATTGTCACGTGTTATTTAACTTTATAATTTAACAAGAAAATTTAACTAAAACTAATAGAAGGTAAATTTGTCACAAGTGTACCAGTTTAGGGTAAATTTGTCAAAGGTATACCAGTTTGGGGTTTTTGGTGGTCAAAAAAATAGTTTGGGGTAAAATTGTCACAAATGTACCAGTTTGGGGTTTTTCAAGGTATTAACCCTAAAAAAAATCCGCTTGATATTTCAATAAGTGGTCCACCTGATGACTCTACACAAGCGCCCGACAACTTGAATCATGCACATGATGTCCAGTTTTTATCAAGTACAAGAATCTAAACATTAGTGGGATAATGACACCACAAATGCCATACCTTTCATGCAATACTCACTTGAGTGTCTTAACTTCTTTTTTTTTCAACCACTTAAGATCCATAACTTTTAAAAAATGATTATTTGAGTGCCATAACTTTCAATGGATCACTTAACTGGAATTATTATTTTTTTAAATGATCACCTAAGTGTCGAAAATCCGACATGGCTTAATACTTATGGCGAACATTTTTAAAAATTTATGGTAGTTAAGTGATTAATTGAAAAGTTATGTGATACTCAAGTGGGAAATTGTCCAAAAAGTCCTAAATTTATAGTACATTTGCCAGTTTAGTCTTAGACATTTTAATTTTGCCAATTGAATTTTAAACATTTTCACATTTAGTTAATTGAATTCATCTAACCAATTGGCCCGAAATTGCTAATGTGGATATAAGCCATGCTATGTGGCACAAACAACATTAATGAGAACAATTTTTGATAATATTTTTTCGAATTTTTTCTTTTTTTTTTTCCCCTCCCTTCTTCTTCCTTTGGCCAATCGTTGGCCGGGCTTATGTGATGGCCAATGACCAGCCAAAGGAAACGAGTGACAAGGATCACCCTTGTCGGGATTTGGCAAACGCAAGCCTCACTGGAGGCTAGTGAAGTTGAGCTTTGCCTAAAGCCGATGAGGCCCAAGGAGAGGGTCACCCTTACTAGAGGTCAGTGAGGGCCGTTTCATCACTTCAGGCGAGGTCAAGCCCTCATTGGCCTTTGGCAAGGGCAACCTCTTTGGCCTCTTGCAAGGGCAACCCTCATCGAAGGCCTATGAGGGTGGCCTAGTTGGCCTTTGGTGGGGTTGCCCCTTGCTTGAGATTGGTAAGGGCAACCCTTGCTAGCGGTTGCCTTTGGCCGATGCCAACCATCGCCCAAGCTTAGCTACCGGTTCAAGAAATAAGAAGGGAGGAAAAAAAAGAACTAAAATAAATTAACAAAACATTTAAAAAATATGAAAATGTCCATGGTAGTGTCAATCATCTTGCCAGCCATTCTACATAGAATGGCCAATGTCCATATCAACAATTTCTAGCAAAATTAGCGGGATAAACTTAATTGGCTAAACGTGAAAATATTTGAGACTAAAAGATTTAAGACTGAATTAATAAAAATACATTAGGTTTAGGACTCTTTGAACAATTTTCCTAGCACTCAAGTGATCGGAAAAAAAAAATTATGGCACTCAAATGAGCACCATACATGAGTTATATGAGTTATAGCACTCAACTGATTAGAGAAAAAAAGTTATGATACTCAAATAAATGCCTTATGATGATTATAACACTTGTGATGTCCTTTTCCCGACTGTTGGTACTAATACAATAATTAAAGACATTGTCGCCTCAAAATTTGCAAGTTCATTGATTTCTCAATGGCTGAGTCGATAAAGTCTTTGTAAAAATGCCTCAACCAGATACCCAATGGATGTTTATGATCGCACCTGGAGAGGCCGACTCGAAAACTATAGGCTTGTGCCTAGCGCCGCAGCATCGGTTACGTCCTTGGCCAACAACAACGACATGTACAACGTTCCAGGGGAAGTTCTTTGGACCGCTGAAACCGTGAGGAATGATGATTTCTCCTTGAGCTATAATTGGATGCCATTCATTCCTATTGGTAAATGGATCTTGTACTTCCATTTTGCCGAAACCCAGAGTTTGCCGAGTGGCCAAAAAAGGGAGTTCACAGTTTCCATCAATGGTAATCAATTCACGAAGAGTGTGACGCTCGAGTACTTAAAGCCAGTGACTATAATCTCCACTCCGGTTACTGGGTCCCAGATCACCTTCTCGATCAGTTCCACATTGAACGAATCTACATATCCGCCAATCCTAAATGCCATCGAGGCCTATAACATTGTTGGACTCCCCAATGTACAAACAGCTGAAGATGATGGTATTTCCCCTACCTCCACATGTTTTTCTAGTGCAAATTCGAATGTTGTGCTAACAGAAGTCTTCTAAAGTGGACGTGAAAAACAAAATGGTTAAAAAGGTTGAATTCAGTAAAAAGTATTGCTACATAAACTGCTCAACCTCCACTCTGTGTGGTCTCATATTCTTAAAAGGGTCGACACATATGCTAGAAGGTTTTAGCAATTAACTGTTGCATTGATTTCTGTTCATCTAACTCAATTTTAGGAGATGCTTCTTGCATGTTCTAACTTGACCAGTTTTGTTCCACACGGCTAATGAAAGTGAAGCATAATAAAAGAATAAGGATTTGTTGATCAGATTGATGTCTTCATTGGATAAAGAGTACTCTCTCAGTAATCTAGGAGATCTTAATGCTTACTCCTCCTGGATACCTCATTACCTCTTACAAGGCAATAACTTAGATTCAGTTGCCTTGGTTGCTCCATCAGAACAGAATTGATGTTGGATTTGCTGAGTAATTATTGGTGGAGAGGTTTGGTAGGTAAAGATTGTGGCGACGGAAAGGTTATAAGCTAAGTTTTGTAAGGTGAAATTGAGATTCAAGAATCTTGTTGCGAAAAATCTACGAAGAATAAAATAAGAGTTTTCTTCAACGAGCTCTAGAAGATGCAATTTTAATGGTTAATAGGCTACTCTTAAACTAGGTTTATTTTGAAAGTAAAAGGCTACATTTTGCTTGGCATACTTCATTGCTGGAAATCACTTCAAAATTGAACATATAGTGTTTTCTCTATTTTCATAACATTACAATTCTTGAAAAAGAAATGATATTATTGTGGTATAAACTACAGTGAAAGCTATCAATGATATCAAGACAATGTATCGAGTGAACAAAGAGAGCTGGCAAGGTGATCCGTGCATCCCAAGCAAATATACATGGGATGGTCTGAATTGTAGTTATGTTAAACCTCCAAGAATTATTTTACTGTGAGTGCCTTTGAACTATTTCTTGAAGTATCATACAGCATTGAAACTCTAAAAGAACTCTCCCTCTCTCTCCCTCTCTCTCTCTCTCTCTCCCTCCCTCCCTCCTCCCCCCTGTGAAGAAGCGAAGTTTTGTTCTCATTCTGCTTGAAAAGTTGAAAGTTTGCTCCCCAGCATGACCACATTATCTTTGCAAAAGAAGCCTACATTTCTAAAGTCCATAAGTAGGATGCCTAAAATTGCATCCATATGGTCACATGCACCAAAAAGTTTCTTTTTTGTACCAATGAAGCAGCCTTTGGTTGATCATGGCCAGGAATCTGAGCTCCAGCAATCTGGTGGGGAAGATAGCATCCTCGTTTTCAAAACTGTCCGCTTTGGAGTCCCTGTGAGTATCTTTCAACCGACGCCCTTTTGAAGGCGATGCCGCATTACATCTCATGATTTCCGTTCTTGTTGGGTTAATATTCGCGAATATATTTGTGCACGATAAAAGCTAGGAAAGTGTCACCACTTGCGAGTGTCTCGGAAGAACATTGACAAGCTACATTATCCTCCGACCCTTGCATTAACCATATTTTGGTAATGGTTAATGACTAACCACTCATTTTGGCATTTAGAGATGGAATAATAGCACAAATGGTCCATAAACTTTGGTTCAATATGTAATGTTATTCTGAATTTTTCATTTATACAATGTGGTCTCTGAACTGTGATCCAATATACAATGTTGTCCCTTGATTTCAATGTGGTCTTTGAACTATTATAAATATTTAGTGTAGTCTATAAACAATTAAAAAAATGTTTAATAGTTCGGGATCATATTAAATATTGTACCAAAATTTAGGGATCTATATTAAATAAATTAAAAGTTTAGGGACGACATTATACATTAGGTCAAAGTTTAGGAACCATTTTGAACAAATTAGAAATTCAAGAATGACATTGCACGTATGACCAAAATTAGGGATCATTTATATCATTGTCCTTGTAAAGACTATGATGACATGTTGAGAAGGGGCAACTAATTATTAATAGGGTTAAGTATTTTACACTGACATTGTTTCAGAGATTTGTTCAATAATCAATAATCATCAGAAATACCAGAAACCCTGGCGAAACTGCCGAAGCTAAGAAATGTCGGGAAACTAATTAATTTTCCTAAATTTTGACTAGATCTATTGAAGGATTAAGTATTTTACATCGGCCTTGTTTCAGAAATTTGTCCAATAATCAACTGTCAGGAGAAATACCAGAAACCTTGGCGAAATTGCCAAAGCTGAGAAATCTGTAAGTTGATAAGTCTTAGTGGCGTCCAAAGAATTTAAAAGAACGCGAACCTTTACATATTGTTATATTTTTGCAGATATCTAAGTGGAAACAACCTTACTGGTTTAGTTCCCAGGGCTCTTAAAAGGAGGGTTGAAGACAAGACATTATACTTGAGGTTTGTTCCTTCTCTCACATTCGCAGATTTATTTAGAGTGGAAAGACTATTAACATGGTTTATTCTGATTCGAAGCAAATAAAGGACACTTGTCATCAACATGTTGGCAAAGCAACTAGAACATTTTCTTCCGTTGACATTGAAGTTCAGCTACTTACCTTTTGTTGCAGCTTGGATGGAAACACAGATCTTTGTTTGGCAAGACTTTGCCCTCCGTATAAGAACCTCCATCTTGGTCCTAGTTGTTGCATCCCTTTTAGTCTTCTTTGTAGTTCTATCGTGTTACCTTGGCCACTATAGGTTAATCAAAACGAAACATGTTGGCAAAAAGCTACCAGAATATTTAACTCTAGCTAGTTTCCTTTTTTTTTTTTTTTTTTTTTTTTTTTTTTTTTTTGTAGCTTGGATGGCAACCCAAATCCTTGCCAGGCAGATCCATGCCCGCAGAAGAATAATGAAAAATCCATCTCTGTCCCAGTCGCTGCATCAGTTTCGGCCTTCTTTGTAGTTCTCTTGAGTGCTTTGGCTACAATTTGTTTAATCAAAAGGAAAAATGTCAGAGGTAACTTTTTCTTCTACTTCTCATCCACAGTTTTTTTACTGTTGCTCCCACACTTCGCTTGTTTTGAACTTCTCTCGTCATGCTATGATATTCGGGGAAAAGGGGATGGTTGATCTAGATCACTTTCAAGGCAAATCACCACCTTGGTTGTACTGTCTTTGTAGTTTCGGAATGGTTTGCTTCACTAATTGCTAATGAAGTGTCTAATAGCAAGTCATGAACGAAGAAAGGAAGAATCAAGAACGGACAACATCGGCATGTTCTCCCAAATTAAGTCATTGGCCTAAAAGCGTATGAATCTGATGTTCCAACGAACTCAACTAGACAAGAAGCAAGTGGTAAAAATGTGTCCATTGGAGAACTCTATTTTCTCTAGTTAGTCTAATGGTCCCTTGGGAAAGAATTTGATTGTGCAACTGCTGCCTAGATCTTTCACTTTTTCATCCTACTCCTATCTGTTAATATATTTTCTAATGGTCCCTAAAATGAAAGTTTGATTGTGCAATCTCAGACTTGTCTACATGTACTGAGCAAAGAAAAATTATCTATTTATTAGCATATTGTAGGCAGGTGACGGAGAATCCTTGTGCAGATCTCTTGATTTTTGTCCTCTTCTCTACTAATTTAGCTCTTAAAAAGGGATCGGGAAAACCTTTCTTACCTCTTTTAATTGTTGAAGCGCAAATGGAGTTATTTCCCTTGAAAGTCTACTCTCCAAAGTGGTAGTCGCAATACTGATAGGAACCTTTTTGGTACAGAATCTAGTAAAAGGACACTGAGATTAAAGAATCGACCTTTTACATATGGTGAGGTTTCAAGAATCACTGGGAATTTTGGACGAGTAATTGGTGAAGGTGGATTTGGAAAGGTATATCTTGGTACGCTAGATAACGACACCATGGTTGCAGTGAAGATGCTCTCTGAATCATCAGAGCAAGGGTACAAGGAATTTCAAGCAGAGGTCAGAGAGCATGATGCAATCACTTTTCTGTTTAAATTCAACTTATGCTCACTTCACATATATAAGTCCAAAAACTTCCTCTTAGAATATTCTTATTATTTGTTATAATAATGCACACTCTTTCTGCTGCAGGCGCAACTCTTAATGATTGTTCACCACAAAAACTTGGTTTCTCTATTTGGATATTGCAATGAGTCTAGGCACATGGCATTGATATATGAATACATGGCTAATGGAAATTTAAGGCAACATTTATCAGGTGCTTTTTTATGTCTTGTTGTATTGTTCCTTTTCTAAAACAAACCTATAAAATTCTATTTCTTACTCATAGGGAAGGTTAAAATCCATCCAAAAGAAGACCATCCGAAGGTCATGACATGGATTAAGAGATTAGATATAGCTGTAGATGCAGCACAAGGTACCCGAATGACATATCCTCAGTTATAGGTTTTCCTCCCATCACTGCTTTGAAATTATTTACAAGTTTTTCACGAGGATTGCAGGTTTGGATTATTTGCATAATGGTTGCAAGACACCCATCATCCATAGAGACTTGAAGACTACAAACATTTTGTTAAGCGAAGAGTTCCAAGCCAAAATAGCTGATTTTGGCCTTTCAAGAGCTTTTGCAACTGAAAATGACTCTCATGTGTCAACTTTTCCCGCAGGCACTCCCGGCTACCTCGATCCAGAGTAATGGCTAGAACTCAATATTATCAGTCTAGTTCAGTTTAGAATCTCTATTTGCATAGAAATATCGACATTGCCTAATATTTCATCTTGATTTAATGATCTGATATTTGCTTCTTCTTTTTTTCCACCCAGGTTTCAATCTTCTGGAAACTTAAACAAGAAGAGTGATGTTTATAGTTTTGGAATTGTACTCTTTGAGTTGATCACAGGCCAACCTGCAATAATGAGAAGTTGGGATGGCAGCACCAGCATGCACATACTTGAATGGTTGATTCCTTTCCTTGAAAGTGGTGATATACATAGCATTATGGATCCAAGGTTACAGGGGGAATTTGACGTCAACTCGGCTTGGAAACTAGTGGAGATTGCTACATCTTGTACACGACCAAAGGCAATTCAAAGGCCGGACATAAATAATGTATTGACAGAGTTAAAGGAGTCTTCGGTGAGCAAATCAAGTGCTTCTTTTGAAATGACCTCCTTGGAGCTCCAATCCGACACTGTCCCTATGGCTAGGTAGCTGAACTTTTTCAATCCAGAAAGACTCGTCTTCTTAGGTAAAAATTGACTTTCGTTCGCAAATTTGCACTATTTTTTCATTGCGTAAACCATTTCCCTTTTCTTTTCTGTGATTGAATCTTCGAACTCGCTTTATAAGAATGATAGCGTTTCGTCTTTTGTTGCTCCTTTCTCTGTTCAAGATGTCAATTTATGGCATTCCTAAAACTGCGAAAGTGGGAATTCCATGTTGAGTTTGGGGGGAGGTGATTTTGAGGTTGGGATTATCCATGGATGGGGTAATTGGGTTAGCAGGCCCTCGCAGCACAATCTTGGGGTTCAACTAAGATTTCAGTTGGAATCCACACCATTGATTAAGAAGCAACAGTTTCGTAATTTTGAGGGGGTAGATTGAGCAAATTTAAAGATGAGGGATATATATGTACCTTGGTGGTCCTAATGTAGTACTTCTCGCAAGCAACCTGGGATATACACACAAGCATCGTTAAAAAGTCATTGACACCAAACTTGAGCTCGACTTTTGATAATGCACACATTTTTGTAACATGTTTATATCTCAATAGAAGGCAATCCCTATATCATCTAATTATTAGAATTTGGGATGGGCCTACTGTCTTGGGGCTCCAATGCAACAACAAGTATCATTGACGAGAAGAGAGCTACTTGGCCAGAGAAGATGCGCACGACCAGTATAACATTGCCATTGCCTGATTCATCAAAAAAGGATTGACCGACCCACCATAGAATAGTCCCGTCTATAGCAATCAATGGCAAGATTCAGGAAAAAACGAAGGCTCGTCCTTAGCAAGCAAACCCGAAAAATGAACTTATTAATAATCTTAGACCAGCAGGAATTTGTGCATACCATGACATTAATATGTGATGTCCCTTCTGAGTTTGGCGAACTTTGATCAAGCACCAAATGCAACAATAGAACCACAAAGTCAAAACACTTGTGACGTAAAAAGTGTGTCCTTAACTTGAGTGCCTTATCCTCAACTCTCTTGTGACTCAGTTGGTCTACCATGAGAATGGACAAAAGCTTTACTGATCTATTTAAAAGACAAAGGGAGAGTCAAGTCACTTTTGATGACTATGGATTCGTCACTTGTGAAAGAATAATCAAGACTGTAAAGAAGAGAGAAGCCTATCACGACCTGACCTCGGGTGTTAGGGGGAAGGTTGGGTTTAGGGATACTTGACCATGGGAGTTCCCTTACTGTATGTGTCTCAAAAGCACTTCAACTTTCAGGATTGACCATGTGAGTTCGCTCGATTACGGTCATTAACTCTCCTAAGCTTGTACCTTGCGTGACAACAAAAAGTGTTGTTATCCGCATCCACAGAAACAATACACCTTGAACAGGATATTGGATGTGAATAATGAATTTTGAGGTATGTTTCCATAGTAGCCCTCCCAATAGTACTCTCATCCATAAAGATGACATCACTTCATCTTTTAAGAGATTTTACATTAGGTATGCTAAACTATGGTGAGTTTTGTCAAGACCCATACCCCTTTATGACGGATTCATTTATTATCTATGAATTGTTTAAGACAACCTAAATTAGAGTTAGGAGTCACTACTAACCTCATTTTTGGGGGTCAGCTAGAAAACCAAATGAGGTTTGAGAGTCGTCTCCTGATATCTATGCAACTAGAGATTCTAGAATTGGAGGACTTGGGTTACACTAATATTTCTATTAGTGCCCTTTTAGTACCTAACAATTTGTCATGCTTCTTAAGGTGTCCATACATGTCTTTTTTACTTTTTCATGTCAATGAGTCTAACTAGGTGATCATACTAGGTGATTATGCATGGATAGTTAATTTCATGCAATTCTATTTCTATCAAAAGAGAAAAAGAAAGAAAACAATCAATTTGGAATTTAAAAGCGATAAGTAAACACCCAAGAAAACAATTTAAGGAAATTAGTAAATCTAACATGCAATCTTAAACAAAAAGCAAATCGAAAGAAAGAAACCCACAACTCGTCGAGTATTTATACAACACGAGACAACCAATAGCATATATCGGGGAACAAATGGCACAAAAACAAGGTTAGATTGGATATCAACCATTCATCATTTTCTTGCCCTTCTTGTTCGGTTCATAGTCCAGTTCATTTCTGCCCCCTTTGCCATCCTGGAAGCTTGCCAGGAGCCGCTCCTGCTCAAACCCTCTGGCCTCGGCGACCACTCCCTGCCCTCATCGGACCGGGTCGATATAGGCCTATCAGCTTTCACTTGGTTCATCCTTGAGCTACACATCTACTGGAGGGATCCCGCTTCGATAGGGAATAACTCACAAAGATATTGTCCGCTTTGGCCTATCCCATACTAGGCCTCACGGTTTTATCTTTTGGTGCATAGGTAAGCACTTTCCAAGAGGTCACCCATCCTAGTAGTGCTCTAGCCTGAGCTTGCTTATCCTTCAGGTTTAGGGGCACCAATTGGCTTCTAGTGTTCAATCTTAAACCATCTTGAAACCTCTTTGTCCTATCCATGAAAACCTCTTGTGTCCTATCCACGAAAACCTCTTGTGTCCTTTCTCTTGGTATCCTTGGGTTATTCATCTAACATGTTCACCACGATTCATCTAACATCTCGTTGTTGCTTTTGAGGATCAAACCCGGCCGTTCTCGAACCCGTTCATTCAAATTCCTATCAACCAGTTGGGCCCTCTTGTACAACTCATCATAGTCCTTGACATTCAGCGGTACTAATGGGTCCTTGATCTCTAACCTTAGACCAACTTTGAATCTCCTTACCTTATCCACTAGGTCCTCAATCAGTCTTAATGCATACTTGGATAGCTCAGCAAACTTTGTCTCATATTTCCATGGACATCTGAGTTCTAACGGAGACACTAGAACTTGGTCAATTTCTATTTCCTAAAGTCTCTAGCACCTGCATGATCCCATCCAACCTAGGATCACTTGGTGCTCCTCTTCCAGCACTAGCTTGAGACGGTACTCTTCCCTTAGTACTAGCCTAGGTTGACGCTCTCCCTCTAGTACCTACTCATCTCGGTGCCTTTCCCCTAGCACCTATCAAAGCTACTATAGCCCGTCTAAGAGGGGCTCTTTGTGTAGGATCACTCATCTCGCAGGATCTATACAAAAGCTTGCTTTCCAATTCTAACACAAAATTAGAAATCTAATGACCCACATAAAACAATCAATCAATCACATGCATTAGCATAAGGAAAATGTCTTTCCTAGCTAACTATCCCATGACCTATCGTACTTTATCACTCCAGACACTGAGCAACTTTGAAACCACTTCGGGTGGGGATGTCATGTCCCTAACCCCGGGCATGTGCACATCCCTCGGTGGTTGATTGAAAATGTGACGTCCCATGACACATCGCTGACCCATTTTTTATCTTTCAATTAAGCATATGTGGAAGCAAATACAACACCCAATCAACACACAAACACAAGGATAGTAAAAACTCACAACAACAGTTACCGAAAACAACTTATTTATTTAACCATTTTGCCCCTATGAAGTTTAATGATTTACAAGTCCTTACACTAGCAACTTCTCATCGACCCTCTCAAAAACCTTCCGGGACTAAGGCCACCTAAACTTTACTAGCGGCAGGGCCCACCAAAAGGTGTCGCATCTTGCGCCCACCAAATCCGCACTCAGTAGATCTTTATGCTATGGCTTTGAAAAATGTTAACCATAACAGGGTAAGATAAATCTTAGTGAGTCAAAATTATAAACCCTGGTTAGGATGTAAATTCGCCTCAAATGTGATTCTAAACACACACCACAATCAAACTCACCTCACTTTGGCGTGTCCTTGCATATTAGTACATCACATATGCTATTATCAATGCAGCAAGCGTAATCAATAACTAGAACACATAATCTCACTCTTCAAACATTCACATGGGTCATGATTATAAGGTAAAACAGTTATGACACGTCTCATACCGTGCCACATAATTTTGCCCCATAATCAGGTGCAACAATCATAACCATTCAGGTGTGTTCCATTTAATACAACCTAATGGCCACAACCAATTCAACAGTCTGCAGTCATTCGGCATAACCGGGCATCGTCTTGCCTCATCAAGCATGACATCATCCCGCGTAAACGCATCAAGACGGCATTCCATAAAGGAGCATCGGCCCGGCCTCCACCGCGATTGGCATCTATTGATGTGGGCATTCGAACTTAATCAGGTATCGTCCCGCGTAAATACATCAGGACGGGTTCACTACCCAGCGTAAACGCATCAGGGTATTTAGGTGATCACACAAGCACATACTTGGCCAAGAACATTGTGCTTTGCATCCAAATATCTTGTGTTCAAATAATGGACTTAGTTAATTTTCTTCGTATTAAAAATCATCCCAGTAAAATAATCGTATGTGGTCATGTAATTAAAAGCGAACGGTCAAACTTGGTACACTCCTCTTTTGAAATTCCACGGTTTAATATAGTACATAAAGTTTTGCGTCAAAACCCGACACTTGGTATTTTTCCATCTAAAAGCCCATAAAACCAAGTTTTGTAATAATAATCGGTAACTACCATCCATCAATCAATTGCACAACAACACATGTACAAGCCATCAAAATCACACATAATTCCATCATATAGCCAAGAACACTAAAATCTTTTATTTTATTTTTTTTTAAATCAACTTGGAAACTCCTTTTTGGAAATAAATTAGTACGGGGTCATGTATTTGAAATTAACCCATCAAAATTTGCACACATATAATTTGAAACCTCATGGTTTTATTAAGCACATAAAACTTGGCGTCCATACCCAACACCTATTTCTTTTCTAATTCTTTGTCCAACCCCTCTTTTTGGAAACAATGTTTAGTAACCCATTTTTTTTTTTTGTTCAGAACTTTTAGAAATAAATTCATAGATGCTCACATACTCAAAATTAATCTGTCAAACTTTACACACCTAGTTTAAAACATCTTTGTTTTATTGAGCAAATACGTTTTGGTGTCCAAACCCGACACCTCATTATTTTTCTAATTAATTGCCCATAAGGCCACCTTTTATAACCATGATAAACAACCAACATAGAACAATCAACCTCATGATATTACACATAAGTTTTCAGCATGCCAACAACCAACCAAGTCACCAAATATGCATTTCCCAGCAAGCAAGACACCAAGAACAACTACTAGACCACAACCGACCCTAATCGGCAGAAACCGGGTCTACTTGCGTGTCTCCAAGTTGAATTTCAGAAATATAACCAAACGAGTTTAGAAAATTCTTCAAATTCTCAAAGAACACTTAAACGAACATTTTTCATGAAGATACATTGACCCAAATATTTCTATAATGAGAGAAGTAAATCGCTCAAACCGTTACCAAAACTGTGTCCGTGTCCAGAAATTTTGTTTTCAAAACTAGCTTGGTTCAAGCTTTCAAACTCATCCCTTTGCTCTGAAATTTTACTTTGTTAAACAACAAGATGTGATAATTTTTTTTTTTGAAGGAAATCTTTGAAGCCGGAATCTTGTTCTTTTAAATCCATAAAATCCTAAGTAAAATATATGTCATAGCTGAAGATGTTTAGAACATTTTTCAATGAGGAAATAACCTCAAAATCGTAATGCATTTTAAAACACAAAAATGGCAAGTGGCAAGTGTCCAGTAAATAGATCCAAATTTAAACTAATCCAACTTAAGGCTAATTTAACAAAACTAGATTAACATTAATCTAACCAAGCTAATTAACATTAATCTAACCAAGATAATTAACACTAATCTAACACTCTAAGTACAATTAACAACCTAATCAAGGATTAGGGAGTTAACTCACCGGATTAGGATGGTGACTAGTTCATGGCGATGGCGGCACGATGAGGGTAAAAACCCGAGACAACCGTGTCTCCAATAGAGACCCAACGGCAATGGAAAATAGCCCTACAAAGCTCGGTCAATGGGAGTTTTCGGTTTGTGGCTAAGCTAGTCGATCTCGACTGAATTGGCTAGATGGGTTGAAGTCGGGTGGCTGGAGTTGATGGATGAATTTATGGAAGATGCTAAGTCAATCATTTTACATTTAAAGGAATACTTTGATGAGAATGGTTGAACCTCTAGATATAAGATATCTAAGGTATTGTACCATATGAGGATGGTTGAAGAATCATCAGTTAATGATCATGTTTTGAAAATGATCTGGCACATTAAAGAATTGGTTAGGCTGAATTTCGTTATGGACAACGAGTTAGTTGTGGATTTGATCCTCCAATCTTTATCCGATTCTTTCTCTGGTTTTGTCCAAAACTTCCACATGCATAAGATGGAGAAAACTCTCGCTGAGTTACATAGCATGCTAGTAGTTTGTAAGAAGGAAATGCACAACACGAGACCAAATGTAGTGGCTATGGTTAAGGCTTTTTCTTCAAGAGGTAAGATTGTTTTAAAGAAAAAGAAATGGAAGAGACTTGTCAAACCTATTGTGCAACCAAAACCCAAAATTAATAAAGAGAAATGCCATTCTTGTGTGTTAAATGGCACTAGAGGAGGAACTGTAAGAAATACCTCACGAGCTTGAAAGTCAAGCCCAAGAACCAACCTTATGAAGGTATAATGTCTATACTTATTGAAACTAATCTTATGATTTGTGCTAAATTCAACTCATGGGTTCTAGATTCTGCTACAACTTCACATATTTGTACGTCTTTGCAAAATCTAGAAACAAGCAGGATGCTAGAGCGAAATGAGATTGTCATGACATTTGCCAATGGAGCAAGAGTTGTTACATTAGCTATAGAGACTTTTTGTTTATGTTTGCCTTCTGGACATGTATTGATTTTAAAGAACTGTTTGCATTATAAGAATGCTATTAGGAACATTTTCTTTATACCTCGTTTAGGTAAAGAGAATTATGAATTTTCTTTTGCTAGTGATGTAAGTTTCATTTATCATAATAGAAGATGTGTTAGTTCTAGCTTATTAACCAATAATCCTTATACTATTACAATGTCTGGTAATGCGATTACCGATATCAATAAGCAAAATAGAATTGATATAAATGTGATAACTAATAGCCTTAGAGATAGTCCAAATAAAAAGTATGTTTGTCATCTTTGATTAGGTCATATTAAAGAAAATAGAATTAACAAGTTGAGTAATGATGGGTACATTGATTTATTACATTTTGAGTCATACTCGACTTGTGAGGCATATCTTCTAGGAAAAATGACTAAGGCGCATTTTGTGGAACATAGTGCGCGAGCTGCTGACATATTAGAATTATTACATACAGATGTATGTGGATCAATTAATGAAACACATTTTCTATTATGATAAATAGAACTTACATCGATTTGCCAATATCCCTTTGGGGATATTGCCCTTGAGATAGCTATATATATACTAAACGGAGTGCCGTCCAAATCTGTTCCAACTATGCCCTATAAGATATGGCATAGTAGAAAACCTAATCTTAATCATATCAAGATTTTGAGTTGTCCAGCTTTCGTAAAAAAACTGAAAATGAAAAAATTGGAGGTAAGATCTGAACAAGGTCGCTTCATTAGATATCCAAAGGAAACTTTTGGATATCATTTCTATTTTCATTCAGACCAAAGAATTTTGGTGAACAAGCATGCTTCTTTTCTAGAGAATCAGTTCGTCCAAGAAGGTGGTGCTGGGCAGAAAATAGTCTTTCAAGAAGAAAATAATGAAGTACCAAACAACCGAGTTCAGATACTAATCTCTGATTCAATGGAAGCTTCTTATACACAACCTCTTAAGAGAAGTGCGAGAACGTCTCGCCCACCTGCTCGTTATCCATTGTGAATGATAGTGATCAACTTGGTGATCCTAAAACCTATGAGGAAGCAATGTCGGACATCAATTTTGGTAAATGGCTAAAAGCCATGAAATCCTAAATGGATTAAATGTATTTCAATGATGTTTGGACCTTAGTTGATTTGCTTGATGGTATTGTATCAATTGGTTGTAAATAGATATTTAAGAGGAAGATGAATGCTAAATATCAAATTGGAACTTACAAAGCACGGCTGGTGGCAAAAGGATATCATTAGAAAAATGAATCAAGTATGACAAAACTTTCTCTCTTGTGGCCATGCTAAAATCCATTCAGATTATGTTGATTATAACTGCACACCTTGATTATGAGATATTCCAAATGGATGTTAAAACGGCTTTTCTAAATGGTTTTCTCGAGGAGGACATCTATATGGAACAACCACGGGTTTTGAATCCAATGGTGAAAATCGGAAGGTGTGTAGACTTAAGAGATCTATTTATGGACTCAAACAAGCCTCCATAAGTTGGAATATTCGTTTTGATGAGGTAATCAAATCATTTGGCTTCATAAAAAATCCAGATGAATCTTGTGTATACAAAAAAATCAACGGGTTTGCAATTATATTTCTAGTTTTGTATGTCGGTGATATATTTTTGATTGGCAATGATATACCGATGATATCATCAATAAAATTATTCTTATCATAGAAATTCTCCATGAAAGATTTAGGAGAGGTAACCTACATTTTAGGTATCAAGATATACATAGATAGATTAAAACGATTAATTGGCCTCTCACAATCTACGTACATAGACAAAGTATTGACACATTTTAACATGCAATATTCCAAGAAAGAATTATTGCCTTTTAGGCAATGGATCCATCTTTCTAAGAAGATGTGTCCCAACACTTCCAAAGAAAGAGAGCGAATGGTGAAGATATCATATGCATTCGTTATTGGAAATATAATGTATGCTATGCTATGTACTAAACCTGATATTACGCATGCTGTAAGTATTGCTAGCAGATATCGATCTGATCTAGGAGAAAAGCACTTGATAGCAGTCAAGAATATTTTTAAGTATTTGCGAATGTACTAAAGATTTATTTTTGATATATGGAGAATGATAATTTAAAGTTATAATTTATACAAATTCTGATTTTCAATCGGATCCTAATGATTAAAAGTTCACATCTGGGTTTGTCTTTACATTTAATGGTGGCGTAGTTAGTTGGAAAAGTTCAAATCAAAACATAACTATCGATTCCACCATTGAGGCAGAGTATGTAGCTGCTTCTGAAGCAACAAAGGAAGCCACTTGGATGAAGAAGTTCATTTCTGAACATGGAGTCGTTTCCTCAATTGACTAACCGATTTTATTGTTTTGTGACAACAATGGGGCGATAGCTCAAGCCAAGGAACCAAGGTCTCACTAAAAAGTCAAAGCACATTGAGAGACACTTCCATCTCATAAGAGAAATTGTTGGGAGAGATGATATCGCATTGCAGAAAATTGCCTCAACAGAAAATGTGGCAGATCCCTTCATTAAGGCCTTTCCTCAGTCTTCTTTTGAAATGCATATTGACAAAAATTGGTTTGAGGTACCGGACAAGTTGGCTTTAATGGAAGTGGGAGATTGTTGGATATGTGCCCCAAAATTACTATGTGATAATTACATGTTAGGGATTTTAGTTGTACTATCATTATTATTTATTTAATGGCAATGATATATTCATTCATTTGTCCAATTATTTTATATTTATCAATGATTCCATAAGGTCAGTTGCAACTAAACATATTCTTAAGACGTGAAGAATATATGTGACGAGTTCATAGTTAGGCTGAATCTTTAAACCATTCATGGTCAATAGATTATTGAGTAGATATTTATAATTCTGTTGAAACCGGTGTGTTCTTAACTTCACCATTAAATATTGGATACTTAAGGGAATGATAAGTCACATGTCATTGGGTATTATGATGCCTGAGTTAGAACACAAGTGTTTGTATTGGACAAGTTTACTGAACGTGATGCATATGGAATGATTATCAACATGAAAGCTTTTAGCGTGGTTAATGTCTAATTATTCATGTTGTGGTTTTGTGTAAATATTCCTTAGACCTGAGGCACAATATTAACTTGTGTTTCGAACAACTATGGTTCATAGGTGCACGTAATGCCGGGTCATTGATCCGTTTTTATACCTGATGGTTATTTTTGTTCATACATGAAGTTGCACGTGTGTACAATATGTAATCCATCTCCTTGTTAAATGCAAGATATAATAATGATGTCCTATACTATCTAATTATGACACTACATTGAAATCTTCGGCCGGGGTTGTAATAAAAAATAAATTATTTATGTCTCAAATAAAATGTATGTCAATTGGATTTGTACATATGATCGAATTGATGACTTGACAAATATTACATGGTCTTTATTTAATCGAGACATAGTAAGACATGGGGATTGAATTGCACAATAGCAAAAATGACAAGTTCATTATGTTATTAAAATATTCACACTATCTAGGTAGCCATGATATATTGTTAGATGTCAATCATGGCTTGTAGGACCTAAAGATTAATTGAGATAATTAATTCTTTTGAGTATACTAATGTGTTAGTATAAGTCTTACTACCAACTTAGTGATGAACTTAGGAATGTCACATATTATAAACAATTAGGATAATATAGAACAAGAGAGAAATATTGTTGCAATTGTGTTTGTAATTACTGCAATTGAATTGAGTTGATTTGAAATTAAATTAAATGTGATTTAATTTAATTTGTATTATAGTCACAAACCTATTTGCATATGATGCACACGTATGCCCAAAGTGAATACATGTTAATCTACCCAAATGTACACATAAAGATTATGTTCTTTTTATTTTTATTTATACATATAAATAAAAAGGGGTTTGATTAATTATTCATTTAATTAATTAATTAAGGTGCTGCACATCACATGCACGTTTTCTTTTTAACTAAAAAAAAAATCGAAAATGATAAAGCTTCGTGCACATGCACGAAGCATGAATGGTCAGCAAACCGCTGACCATTCACGCACGAAATTCATGCAGGAAATTGTGCATGGATGATAAGCAACGGTTGCTTATCATCCCACCAACCATTGCTGATCATTTAGTTTTTCTTTTAAATATGCTAAAAATAGAGAAAAACGTGTGCATGTTCTTGTGGTTTTTGAGACACAAGAAAAAGAGGGATTCTCTCTCGTTCGGGCCGTGACTAAAACATCAAGAATATGGCGGATTGTCTCCACGAGATTGCTAACATGATCATAGTGGTAATTATTCGAAAGTTCTCTCTCCCATTCGACATTCATTATTGGTGTGTTTGAATTAGAGGTCTGACCTTTGTGGGACTTGAACTGAAGAACATCCGAACTAATTTATTTAAAGCGCGCTTCGAGAGATAATTCGGTTAACTTCCTTTTTATATTCAGATTTTTGATTAAAATGCACGAACATTGCATTTGGAGAATCATGTATAAAATATATCATCTTTATTTCTACAGTGTTTCTTTTGTTAATTTTACCTATACATGATTCATGGAACCCCAACAATGGCAGCAAAGGATAAAGAAAGCTGGAGGGGAAATGGATGGTGGGATGCTGGCGTGAGGGGAAGAAAGAGCTGGCGGCAGCAACAAAAATGAAAGGAAATGGAGAAGAGAAGAGGTGAGGCAGAGAGGAAATGTGTGAGCTGGGGGGGGGGGGTGGGGGTTGGAGGGAATTGCTAGGGGAAAAAGAAAAAGAAGGGAGAAATAAGAAGAAGAAGCAAATGGAAGGAGAGTCGGCTATCAAAAACCTTAAGAAATATCTAAACATTCATTAGGATGCCCCAAAAGTCTTCATCCGAATAAGTCAAGGGCTCCTCCAATCAAAATTTAGCTTCAATTTCCCAAAACAAAGCCAATTTGGAGGTAGAAAAATCCAATATCTTCAGCCATCCGAATTTCTATTTCTTTCCGATTTGTCCAAAATTGATTTTTCCGCAAAATTCCGGACTCAATGGAAATTTTCTGAAAGATGAGATGACGTCCTATAAATGAGTCGTGACATGCTCGAACGTCCGATTCCCAAAACCGAATTCAATTTCATGGTTAAAATTGACCGAACACGATTTTAGTACGACCTAATATATTGGGTAGCTTTTAGGGATTTTTGCACGTTTGACCCATGATCGATAATTTTCAATCCATGTTTGTGCATCTCCAACTCGTAGATGACTTTTAGTTGTCGTAAAAATTGCAAGGTTTCAATTACGTGTCTCGAATATAATTTCGATAAAAAAAAATCAGGTTAGTGCCATTTGATGCGAATTTTGCAATTGTGCGAAATCACTTGCGATTCAATTACGTGATTCCATTGAATCAACTTATATCCGATCATTAATCGATTATAACGGTGTCGTATTGACCTTAGCCGATCATTATGGTCGAGTGATCGATTTCCGATCGAATTCTCTAGTCTGTCGTGTTTCTATCCCTCAACGACTTCACCTAATAGATTAGTTAACTCATGAGGGATCAGTTCAGAATAAAATGACCATAGGCGCGTCGATGAAACAACCATTTTATATAATCAAAATGGGGTCGAAATTCAAGATGTCATAGGTTAGGGGCCACGACAATGGCTGGAGAGTAGCCACACGTAAGCTTGAGCCTTGTTAGATTGACAAGCTTCGAGCTTGCCACATGCCGTTATAAAGGAGGTCGTTTATTATCTATAATACAAGCATTGGATTATTTCTCTCTTGTTTTTTTTTTTTTTTCCTTTCGACCATCTCTCTCCATTGCCTTATCTCCGTCTTTACTTTTCATGATATAGGTATCTAATCTTAAGACTTCACTAATTCAAAATACACATCCTATGTCTAAGGCTTTGTCTATAAGATGGCAGACATAGTCCATAAAGATTGATAGGAATAAGAGATGTTGTGTATGCGATCTGAATACATCATCCATCGTGTTTGAACCAACCGTTTGACCAATTAAAAATCTATAGCATTTTGTTCGTAATTTACATGAAGAGGGTGGCATGCATGACCAACGCTGGCGATTCAACTTCATCGACTTGACTATGGGGGGAAAAGAACCCTTTGTCTTGATTTCTCCTGCTTCAGATTGGAGCTGCACAGAGAGATTTATCTGAATAACTGCAGCCAAGTTTTGTAGTAGATTTAAATGCATTAGAAAACTCAACTGCGCATACAAATTAGAGGTTGATCCGACATTGAAGATGAGAGTCCTAGCCATCGGCCGAAGCAAGTGGCTCAAGATCTGGAGTAGACCACTTTGCCATCCATGCCGTAGCTTTCTCAGCTTGCATTGCATTGAGTAAGTCGATTAGATTCATAGAGACACACCGCCAATGCCAATAACCTGTACTAAGTGAAAAATTTAGCTATGTACCGGATCATCCTTCTAGTTCTTATTCATTTGAATTTTCTATGATAGATACGACACACATATCCAGAGAAGCTCAAAAACTAGGGAAGAAAGAACTAATTTTGGGCAGCTGGTTACTAAAGATCGGTTCTCTTTGGATGCATAGGTACGGTCGGCGATGACGGGCAACCAGCGATTGGCCATCCTTATTGATCATGAGGGACATACTTTTGGGCTTGTAGGGATGAATATGCCTCCAGCTATCATTTTTTTTCTTTCTTTTTTGTGACAGTTGATAGGAAAGAAGCATTATAGAGTTCGAATATGCCAAATAGGAAAGTCTTGAGGACAATCTGCTATGCGGAACTAGAGTGATATGCTATGCACACCGAGCTGATTTAGGAATTTAGACTTTGTCATTTATATCTCTGGGCTTTATGTGCTTAGTCTTACCAATGATTCAAAGAAAATATTTTCTATGAAAATTATTATTAAAGAAAATTCTTTAGTGGTTTAAGTAAAATGATTTGCTTTTCATTTGAAGAGGAAGTCATTTCTCCCAATCTAAATTTGTTGTTTATAGTTTATGGAAAACATTTTTCATAATCCAAAAACTTAGAAGTAGAAAAATAATTTCCCACAATAGTTTTTCTTCAACAAAATGATACTTTATCTGGGGTGTCGCAACCTACCCTCGGGAGGAGGGAACATGTTTAGAGGTATTGCCTAAGGCCCATGATTAGACGTGACCTCTCCCAAGCCCATACCCCGCGTGACATCGGGATATTCTTTAGGAATTTTTGCATAAAAGGAGTCGCCACTAGCTTATTGGAGTCGGCTAAAAACCAAGTGAGGCACGAGAGAATGCCACACTTCCTACGCAATTAGAGAATCTAGGGTCGAGGACTTGATTACACTGATTGATCAATTAGTGCCATTTCGGTACCTAATCTTATTCATTTTAGCAAAATGATTTTTGGCAAGCAATTCGAGTTGATTTCATGCCTATCCACTAACATATGAGGTGATCATGCGAGTGCGCAATCATTAAGTAGCAATCATAACTACCAAGATCCTAATTGTAGTAAAATTGACTGGGAACCCTCCGAGGCTCTGTGGGAATTCAAGGGGCACATTGAAGCCTTCCATGCCACGGACGCGACGAGGGCGTCGCCAGATTAGGTGGGGGAGAATGACACGGCCCACGGACAAGCATGATCCAAGATCGTCCGTGACGGGGCTGCTTCCGGGCAACCCCTTGTGCGTGACACGGCCCGTCACGGACGATCTTGGATCATGCTCTGTCCGTGGGCCGTGTCATTCTCCCCCACCTAATCTGGCGACGCCCTCGTCGCGTCCGTGGCATGGAAGGCTTCAATGTGCCCCTTGAATTCCCACAGAGCCTCGGAGGGTTCCCAGCTTGCTTCACTCTCGGGAAGGCCTCTCCACTGGACGAGGTATTCCTTCCTTGGTGCCCGCGTGCGATTAAACATCCACAAACGTAATCAAATATGCAAATTAAATATGCAATAAAATTAAGGTACAAGAAAAGAAAGGCATAATTACGCTAACAAGGCAAGACACAACAATTTCTAACCAAACCACTGGCTGTGGTGGCTCCGCTGGATAAGGCTCTGCTGATCCTCAGCCTAGAGGTGAATGATTTGAAACCTAGGGGAGATACTAGGTGTATGGAGTGTGACTCCAGGGGTGGTGGGTTCTCATAACTACGTGTCACAGGTTTACGTCGCGGTGTCACCATTTGCAGTCGGTTTTTCAGAACCAAAAAAAAAGAAGAAGAAAAAAACAATTTCTAACCAAACCCTATGCTTTTTCAAATTTTCGAAGTTTTTAATTTTTTAATTTTTTAATAAAATAAAAAATAATCTTTTAATTTTTTTAATTTTTAAATATTTTTTAATTAAGAAAAAGGTCGAATTTTTTTGAATGCTTCTTGATTTTTGAATTTTCGGAAATATTTTTGAATTTTTATTATTTTTTCGATTTTTTTATTGTTTTGATTTTTTTATTTTAAAAAAAAATCTTGTCACTGCTCTATCGTTTCCTTGCTGCACTTCCCCCTTTTCAACGACTCCTATTCCTAAAGCCACTTTCTCTCCTTTTTTTTTTCTTTTACTTTTATTTTTCTCCTTCCCTTTAGTCTACCCCTCTACACGTTCTCTTCTTCGGGTGTCATCTTCTTCCTTTTGTCTTTTTCACTTTTAACACCCATTTTTTATCTTTTTCTTCTTCGATAATTTCCTCCCACGCCCGAAACCGGCCGTTCCTTCCGAAGCCTCCATCGCCGAATGCCCAACCCATTCTCTCACGCCGAGCACTATGAGCAAAACAACGGCTAAGCTCGTCGTTTACCTCCACCATCGCCCATCTGAAGCCATTCATTATTTGTGGCCAAAGTATCCAAGGGTCCAACGGAAAATGAATATAACGCAGCGAATGTCAAGGAAACTCATTGCAAATCACGTATTTCTGAAGGAGTGCAAGCCGCCCATCACAACCACCGTTGGCAGCCGACACCCCCCATTTATGACCACAAAACAGCGAATGTACAGTGTGCGGATAGGAGAGACAACCCAACAGAATATCTTAGACTCCGAGTACTTCCTTGTCGGCGAGGACCACCAAGACACGTTAAAAATTTGCAAAACAGATGGTAGGAACACAAAATGAAACAAAAAGAAAAGAAAAAGGTGAATGCCTAGATTTTGTCTAATGATGCAAATGAAGACCAACAAACAACAAGAGGTTTATAACACGTGGAACCTGCCTATACATGTTCAAGAACAACCGGGAATCAGTAATGCAAACACCTAGGTTGGATTAGACACATTGTCAAACGTGTGGTGAGCATGGACTGGGGGAATAATATTAACGATTTTCAGGACTTGAACTCATCGCCAGAATCAAAGAAATCATAAAAAAAAAAAGCATCCGAAATCAGTAACATTAGTTCACTCAAACCCGACACGCGTGTGGACTAACAAAAAGAACAAGCCTCGACTTCCGATTGGATCAAAATGTGGCTGAGCCGCAAGGGTTCATAGAGACACACATAAAATACTAATATTAAATCAAATCCAACCAATACAGGACAAAACCCGAATTGATCTTGAACTCTAACATGCACATATATTGCAGCCTTCTCTCAGACATTCTATCAAACGGTTAGTATGCGATTTAACCAACATGTTCCAGAGCGAGATTTAATGCAAACTTCGAGCCATAGATGATGCATACAAGCTTAAATAGATGTGTTTCATACTGGAGCTGTCTTATTTTTTTACAACGATTCACTTAAAAATCCCATACTCAAGTTTGGTGTTCCTACATGTTTCACGCTTCGTTCGAGCAAAAGTCAAGCCGTTGGCATGCGTTCATGAACTCGAGTTCTGGGTTCAAACCGGAAGTATCCCTCAATGTAAGCACGATGCATTAGCCTCAAAACATCACTAATCGCCCTAAACTCGCTTTGTCTTGTCGAGATTTTGGTCAAAAAGTTCTAATGGTCAAGCGAGTTCCAACGGGAGGGGTACTCCTACCTGGCTTAATGGGAAAGGATCGCGGTGGATGGCAGCTTTCGGGCGAACGATTGACGACGGCGAGGCTTTCCTTCGAGCTCCCTCTCTTTATGTCTTTCTCTGTATCTCCAAGAAAAAATCCAGTCTGGCTCCCGCTCACCTCTCGATTCTCTCCCTCGCTTTGTTTTGTGCTGGTGTTTTCTTCTCGGTGCCGGCCCCCCTGCTCTCTGCTGCCCCCCTCCAGTCTTATACTTCTGTCTTTCCTTTTTCTGCAGGTATTCCGAGCGAAGATCTCCTGCCGTGCTAGCTGGTTGATCGGTCTACTTCCCCGACCCGCGGATCGCGCCGAAAGCCATGCCATGCCGATCCTCTGCCTTGCCTCCTCTTTTCTTCCCGTTTCTTTCCTTTTTGCTCTCTTTTTTTTTTTTTCTGCAGGAACTTGCGCGAAGACTACGGCTGAGCCCGTTACCGGCCGGGTGCTCCCGACCTGCGGATCATGCCGCTCACTTGCCACACCGATCCTCTGCCGCCCCTGTTTTCGCTGCCCTCCTGCTGCTCTGTCTTCTGCAAGTCTTTGGGCAATTGGGCCAGTCGGAAGGGACAGGAGATTGGGCCAGGCCCAGTGTGGGGGGAAGAAAAGAGAGAGGCGGGTCGGGCCATGGTCGAATTCGGCCCGACCCGACCATTTTCGTTTTTTTTCTTTTTGAATTTTTTTTTGATTTTTTTTTGAATAATAACCCTTTTTGTGACTAATTCCTAACCTTTAGCACTACTTTACATTAATTAATTTAAGTGAAATTTAGGTATCAACATGGGGTTAGAGTCATTTACCTCCTTCGCCCAATCACAGTTGATTGTTATTAGGGCAAGTATCAATGTTTGAATCGCAGTCCCACCGAAAACCATGCCACCCCATAGGCCTTAGCATGTTTCCAAACTATGATTACTACAATTGAGAAACGAGTTATATCATCTGATGGAAAGCAAATGATCGAAGGCTTTGGATACGTACCAGGACACCAAAGTGAAACACCCACCCCATGAGCAATCCAACAGGAAGCCCGACGAGGTAATAGCATCCCAAATTTATGTATGCAACATACACTTGCCATCCCGATCCGACGGCAACTCCTGATAAAATCGGTTGAACGCTGTTGAGGAGGATCGTAACCCCTAAAAGATAAGATAGCCTTTCCACTTCTTCGAGAACGGGGGCGGATGATGTGAAAATGTAGGCAAACTTGTCGTGCAAGATCATTACGAGCGCACAGAAGAAGAGGCCGATCATAGTCGATTGAACCACCGACACGAAGGTTGCGAACTTCGCAGCCCCGAGTTCATTCGCCACCTTCACTCTGCAAGAATCGTAGTGCGATGAAAACACATTGCTAGCCGAAGTGTAAGGTGAGATATTTATGAATTCAAAATTGTGCAAAAGCGATGCATTAGAGAGAGAGAGAGAGAGAGAGAGAGAGAGAGAGAGAGAACCGATGGCAGCAAGGAAGGCGAAAGGGATCATCATCTCCCATCCGTCGATGCTCATGCTACAACGAGAATGAAGTAAACAGAACATCAAAAGTCTCATCACAAGAAAGAAACAATCGCAGTGTAATAAGCAGGCAGTGCTCATAAATATCGCCTACGTTCGAGGGAAAATTGCACGTACCAGATCGACAACGCGTCCACCGCAACTGTAGCATTCCGCAGGTAACCAGTCAGAAGTATCATTATCTTGTAGTACCAAAACTCTAGGCTGATCGCGTGCCAAGAAAGAGGAAACCGCATCATTGAAAATAAAAAGCAATCGTCGACCTCCGTTTGTCTACATAGAAGCATTTCAAATTGTTCTAGGTAACTTTCCTTCTACGACATCCTCATAGGTTATTTGTTCTTGGGAGTTCAAAAACATTCTGCTCTATTAGATTTAGATTCTACGAGGAGGCGCATATTTAATACTAGACGTTTACTCGCTTATTGCGCGGATTGTCATGCAAAGTATAATTAGATGAATAGTGGAAAATGTAAGCATAAATTCAACTTAACTTTAGCATATCATTAATCATAAAAGGTATGCATAGTATCGGATTATGAAAGTTCAAACCAACTAATATATCTAAAATAACTTCGAAAAATAATGTCACGTAATTTTTTTCCTAAATTATATATTCTATGACTCAAATGCATATACGATGATAGAAGCTTTGTCTACTAACTAATATAAGGAACACTATTACGTTATTATGTTAAAATCATTGAATACAGATAAGTCACAATTGCTAATAAATAATAATAATAATGAAGAGAAAGAGGATGGAGAAGGGGCAATAAATAAGTGGCTTTATGGGTTGGAGGAGCTTTCGTGTTTCCAACTAACCAAAATTAGTAAAAAAAAATTAGAACTAAGCTCTAAGGTCTCGATCTGTTTGCAATTGCTTGCATATTATGTACGAGTCAATATGCGCACAAAGTTGCATGCGTGCAAGAAATTGCCATTCTAAAAAAAGAAGTTTGTTACGCAAAATATTTATCTTTATATATTGAAGAAAATTTATTGATAAAATACACAATACGAATAAATTGTACGTACGAAAGGATAAAATCTTTTTCAATAAGTTATTAATTACAGGACGGAAAAAACTGCAAATTCTAATATTGAAAGCTCTGAGAGACAAAATAAAATTATGAATTCACACATTCGTCCATGGACGCAATATTTATAAAATAAGTAGTAGACGGTATTTAGGGAAATAAAATATTGAGATCTCTGAAAAGTAAGAGTACCTTTTGTTTTATATGATAGTAAAGATAGATAGGATGTTTGTCAAATATTACTCAATTTAGGGAAGAATTGTCTAAAAAGTCATAAACTTATTACACATTTAATAATTTAGTCCCAAACTTTTTTAACATTTTGTCAATTGAGTCTATTCAACCAATTTTGGCCGGAAATTGTTGACGTAGATGTTGGCCATTCTACGTGGCATGATCATGTTTAGAACTTGGGCCAAAATTAGCTCAATGGATTCAATTGGCAAAATATGAAAATGTTTAGGACATAATAAGCAAAATTGACAAATTTAGGATTGAATTAACAAAAATATAATAGGTTTAGAACTTTTTAGACAAATTTCCCCTCAAGTTAGTGATGTAGAACATAAAATTCGGTCATTGCTAGAGGTGTCAAATGGGTTGAACTCATTTATAATGAGTTGGGTCATATATGGGTTAGTTAAGTCTTAATAAACGGGTTGTTAATGAATTTGGGTTGTATGTAAGTATAATGATATATGGGTTGTAAATGGGTTTGTCTTTAACCCATTTAAATTATAATGGTCATTAGCTGAGTCAATTCATTAATGAGATATCATCATCTTGAGAAATTTTTTTATAATTTTTTTAAAACTTTCATTTTTAAAAATAATTTTAAATTTAATTTAATATTTTCTTTTCTTTCTTTCTTTTACTTTTCCCTCCTATGAAGTCTGGTGGCTAACCCTTGCCGACTGCAGGCAAGGGTCATGAAGCCCTTGCCTAGTTGCCAATCACATTGGTGAACCTCAAGCTCACCGGCCTTGACACTAACGAGACCCTAGCCTCCCCAATTTGGCAAGCCTCGAGCTTATCGGATTTGGCAAGGTGGAGACTTGCCTAAGGCTAGCATGGCTTGAGCTTGCCTCTTGTCGGCCACAGCCGTCGTGGCTAGCGATTGGGAGAAGGAGGAAAAAGAAAAAAGAAAAGAAAAAACAAATAAAAACAAATTAAAATTCTATTTAAAAAAGATAAATAAATATACTTTAAAAGGAGTTCACGGAAAATCAAATCATATATTATATATTAAGTGAAAAGTATTTTCTAATTTATTTTCAAGTTTCAATCAATCACAAAAAATATTGTCATTTTCAAAAATACCATACCTTTTCGTAAAATGAAGCCTCATTTTTTTTTTTTAATTATAAAATTTATCCATTAAGTTTGTAGTTGTACGGAAATGTTTTAACAATATAATATTTTAAAAAAAAAATTATGGAAGTTTTTTTTAATATGGATCGAGTCAGGTATAAGTTGGGTATGGATTGGTATAGGTTAATAAATTTACATTGCTAATAAATGGGTGATAAGCAGGTTAACGGGTCAATTTTGGTTGAATTATTTATGACCCCACTTGAACTTAACCTGATCTACTTGTCTGACAAGTCTAATCACTATGATGAAAATGAATGATTGAATTGTGATTGAATTGTGACAGCCTTTAACTAAGCCATAGGAATCTCTCATGATTTTCAAAATGGAAGATACATACCAGAGCATGACTCCCGAAGCGAGAGATAATTTGAAGAACTCCCACAGCCCCGAGAACGCCTCCACGGACCAACCGGTCCATGTCGTCGGACAACCCCCACAAGCCGAGTACAAGTACATCCCCAAGAAAATGAGCCACCAAGAGAGATCCAGCACGACGCACAGGCCCACCACGCCGAAGCCAAAGACGTACACGCACAGCCAGCTCCCGACCACGTTCACGGTAAGGCCCGCCAGCGGGACCCAGGCCGTGACTGCGGTCTTCAGCTGGCTCTGCAAGAACTTGTCCAGCGGGAGCGCAAGGGCGAAGCTGAAGTGAAGAGGGATGAACCACAGGGCCAATGAGCCTGACATCTCGGCGACATTGTCGGCTTGGCCTAGGAGCTTTAGGAGCGGCGTCGTGAAAATGTAGATTGGCAGCAGAAACAACACAGGAAGAGCACGATCCACATGCTCGGCATCCACGATCCACGATCTCTGCATGTAGATGCCGAGCATGTGGTATCTCTTTGCGCCGAAGGCTTGGCCACAGAGCGTCTCTAGCGCGCTCGCCATGCCTAGCTAATTAATTTTTGCCATGCCCAAAGAGGAAGTCCGTTAACAAGTTTAGTCCTTCGAAGTAGAATTAACAAGAGAAATACGTTTTTTCGCCAGCAAATGTTGCCACTGAGACGAAACTATTCTCGTCAAGCAAGACAAGCACGAAAATTAAAGAGTCCAGTGAATAGCCAGGCGGCCGAGGTTGAAGCCCAATATGACGGTGTTGGCAATGGACATGGCGGTGAGCTCAACTTCCCCGAGGTGGCCAGAGAAGGCTTGGGTAACGACATTCATGGAGTACGTTGCCACCCGAGTGAAGATAGCGGGGCCTGCTATCTGCCATAGCTTCTTCGTCTCAATGCACACTCTGGTCGATAGCTTCTTCTCCTCCCCCTTTTTATCCCGATGATCAATGCCGTTCTGACGTCCATCTGCCGATTGCGCCACATCACCGTTGGCGGCGACACTCGCCATATGAGAGAGAGAGAGAGAGTGGAGAAGGATTGTATATCAAGAACTGAAGTTCTGTGAAACGTGAAAGGCTTGAGATCTGGAGGATCGGACTCGAGAGTGAGCGGGCTATTATTGACTAGAGTCAAGCATTGTATAAGATATCCACATAACCTAATCATGCATTAGCGTTTAGATCTATCACTTGATTCAGAAAGAGATGATGTTTCTTGATTAGAGCGCAGATACGGTCGAATCTTATTTCCTATGAGACTTGTTCGCTCCCCCTGCTTTTTTTTTTTTTTAAATTTTATATGCTACTTTAATTCAAACGGAGGAAGTATAATTGAATGAAGTCCCTCGTGTTTCCCGCTGAGCTATACGTCGGCCTTTTTGAAATCTATACGATTGCGTCCGTATCTTAGGAAAATCGATTTACTACGACAACGTTTTCTAGATGTCTGTTTGTTAAATCGTTCGCACGATATATTATTGGTTTTGAACTGGTCAGTACCTCCACTTTTCAAAGAAGTTGGCGAGAGCTATGGTGGAGAAGGGAGTGTCGGAAAAACCCAAAGCGAATTGACCCATCGGTACCCTTAGTAGAGATCATGTTTGTCCAATAAATTGAAATAATTGTCCAAAAAGTCCTAAACCTATTGTATTGTAGCCAATTCAATTTTAAACCTTTTAACTATGTTAATTTAATTTTAAATCTTTTGATGATTTACCAATTTAGTCATCACATTCAATTATGTCAATTTAGTATTAAATCTTTTAAAGATTTGCCAATTTAATCCCAAAATTCACATAGGCCGTGGCAATTCACATAGTTTCAATCTTTCGGCCCATCATGAAAAACCATAGGTCGGTTTTGGGATCAACCTTTGGTTGTAATTGGCCGGCCTGGTGACGTGCCGTAGTTTCCTCATCTCTATCCGCCCTCTGCCCGTCATGCCCTTGTCTTCAAGTCCCCCACGAACATTGCTGTCGCGATTGCTGTTCGCAGGTGATTCTTGAAGCAGAAGCCAATTGACCTTTCCAATCCCATAGCTTGGATTCGCCACCGATAGATAGACTTTGCTCTATAGCGAAGCGACGACCGTGACATATATGTGTGGATCTTGATATGTGAGTTCGTCCGACAGTATCTCTGTATCAAATTTGTGCTACACATTAAAAAAAGAGTGTTCAGTTGATTTTTTATATTCTACTAACATCAATGCCAAGTAAACATCTGTGATGAGATAGCAGCTAAGAATCAAATTAATATTCTTCAAATCTTGGAGGTTGTTTATTGCGGATAAAACGGGAATAGGGTGAATTTTTTTTGCCCTTACAACCAAGTCTCTCCCAATTGCTTGATCTAGGTTTTATTATGGACGTCCTATCTTAGACTTTGCTAATTCAAAAGATCCATCCTATGCTAGGGCTCTGTCCATAAGATGGCAGACGTAGTCTATAAAATCGAGCGGAATAAGAAATGCTATGAGTATGATCTGAAAATACTTCATCCCATCGCATTCGAACCAAGTGCTTGACCAATTAATCTTTAGTACTAGTAGCATTTTGCTAGTAATTTATATAAGGAGGGAGGGGATCATGTGTCTTGATTGCTCCTACTTCAAAATTGGACCTACACAGAGAGACTGTGCATGTAAAATAAAGGCTGATCCCGTACTGAAGATGGGAATTCTAGCCAGCGGCTGAAGCAAGCGACTCAGGATTTGAAGTAGACTGAGTAGTCCACTTTGCTACACGTGCCTTAGCTTTCTCAGCCTGCATCGATCAAGTCAATTAGATTCACAGAGATGCACATGCCAGGTGAAAAATCAGCAATGTGCCGAATCAATCCTTCTTCTAGTGCTTATTTATTTATATTTACTATGGTTGTCAAGATGGAAAATACAAAACCCTCGCGCGCGACCAGTTATTAAGGAACGGCCAGCATTAACGGTCTGCATGTATTACTTAGTGACCGGCTCGCTACCGGTCCCCAAAGATGTTATCAGAGGAAACCTTCACCGAACAACTGCCGGTTCTCTTTGGCAGCAACCGTAAATGTGTCAACGGGCCGATAGCCACTTAGCCGTCCCCAATGATCGTTAGGAACAATCTTTTGGACTTCTAGATACGGGTTTGCCCGTCGTCTGATATCCATGTTTTTCGTTTATGCGGAACCGGAGTTACTCGGTGGGTACACTTGACCGATCTGGGACTTTAGACTCTAGGGTTTTATGTTGTTAACCACATTTTTTTTTTTCTGGTGCTCAATTTGGCGTTAAAGTCACGTACCTCCTTCGCCCAATCGCAGTTGATTGTTGTTACGGCAAGTATCAATGTTTGGACTGCAGTCCCACCAAGTACCATGCCACCCCATATGCCCTTTCATGTTTCCAAATCATGTTTAACATATATTGAGAGAAACAAGTTATCATCGAATGGAAAACAGATGATTGGAGACTAAGGATACGTACCATGACACCAAAGTGAAACACACATCCCATGAGCAATCCAAGAGGAAGCCCAACGACGTAATAGCATCCCAAATTTATGTATGCAACATATGCTTGCCATCCTGATCCGACGGCAACTCCTGAGAAGAAACAATACATAAAATTTCTCATTAACGAATGTCCATGAGCACTTATCAACTATAATTAATAATAAAATGTTTTTGTTGTGCATGCATGAATTACACATAACACTAGCTAGAAAGAAGGGCACTAAAACTTCTGTTAACGGAATCGATACATGAACTCACCAGACAAAATTGGTTGAACGCTGTTGAGGAGAATCGTGAGGCCTAGAAGATAAGATAGCTCGTCCGCTTCTTTGAGAACATCGGTGGATGATGTGTAAATGTAGGCAAATTTGTTGTGCAAGATCATTATGAGCACACAGAACAAGAGGCCGATCGTAGTAGACTGAACCACCGACACAGCGGTCGCAAATTTGGCGGCCTCGGCATTTCCAGCTCCAAGTTCATTCGCCACTCTCACTCTGTAAAAATCGCAACAATGAGATGATGAGCACATTTTCCAGAAGTAGTGACGAACCGAAAACAATCAAAAAGCATTATACTAGAGAGAGAGAGAGAGAGAGAGAGAACCCGATGGCAGCAAGGAAGCCCAAAGGGATCATCATCTCCCATCCATTGATGCTCATGCTACAACGACAATGAAATGGATAGTTCATCAGAAGCCTCAGACAAGAAGAAACATTTGCAAGGAGGCGATTGCAGTGCAAGGAGGCGATTGCGAATAAATCTCTTCACGTTCAAAGAATATTGCACGTACCAGATCGATAAGGCATCCACCGCGACCGTAGTGTTTGGCAGATATCCGGTCATCAGTAACAATATCCTATAGTACCAGCTCTCTAGGCTGATCGCGTGCCAAGATGCAAGGAACCATATTATTGAAAATAAAAGCAATCGATCACCGATGTTTGCACTATATAGAGAAACATTCAAAGTGCAATCAAAGAGATATTTCTTCATTTTTTTCATATAACTTCCCTTCAATGAATTCCTCATAGGTAATAATCTTTAAGAGTTCAGAGACATTCTACTTTCTTAAATTTAGATTTTACAAGAGGCGCATATTTAACACTAGATGTTTACCCTCTTATTGTGCGGATTGTCATACCAAGTATAATTAGCATGGAGCATGGGAAAATATAAGCACAATCACAACACTATTTTAACATATCATTAATTATAAAAGGTACGCATAGGATTCAATAATGAAAATTCAAAGCAACTAATTAGTATAAAAAAAAAATCATGCAAATAATATGACAGGTTATTTTTCGTAAATTATATCCTCTCTCTCAAATGCATACAGAACAATTTTTTTTTTGTCTATGAACTACCATGGAAAAACTATAATGTTATTATGTCTAAATAAACAAATCGTTCTCATTAAGTACATTTATTAATTAACTGTAAAACTAATCAAGAGAAAGGATGGGCGATAAATAAGTGGCTTTATGGGGGAGAAGAGCCTTCATGTTTCTAACTAAGCAACAAAGGACACCGAAGCTCTAAGATTTTATCCATCTATTTGCAATAGCTTGCATATAATATGCCAGCCAATATACACAGCGTGTGTGCAATAAATTGGCATTTGAAAAATTAAATCTGTCACGATATAATCAAAGCATTAAAAAAATGAAAAAAATTATCGATAAAGTACGCTATACAAAGAAATTGTACTTATGGAAAGATGAGACTTTTCAAGATTTAAAATCCTTCTAACAAAGTTGTTGGAGAATGGAAAATTTCCATATTCTAATATAAAAAAGTGAGAAATTGAATGAAATTATGAATTTGCACATCCGTCTATTGACACAATATTTGTACTACAAAATAATTAGGGATATTTAGGGAAGTGAAAATGATTGAGGGGACTTAGTTGATAGGTTAAAGAAGAAATCGTGTGGGATATAGACGAATATCTTGTATGATCAAATTGAAAAGTTTCTATGATGATACCGCTTTACTCAAAGATGGTGGCTACGACGGAAATGAAGAGACTGAACTGCGAAAGCCTTTACCTACTAAGGTATCGGAGACTCATCAATTTCTGAAAGGAAGATACGTACCAGATCATGACTCCAGAAGCAAGAGATAATTTGAAGAACTCCCACAGCCCCGAGAACGCCTCCACCGACCAACCGGTCCATGTCAAAGGACAGCCCCCGCTAGCCGAGTACCGATACAACCCCAGAACCATGAGCCACCACGAGAGATCTAGCGCGACGCACAGGCCCACCATGCCGAAGCCGAAGACGTACACGCACAGCCAGCTCGCGACAACGTTCATGACAAAGCCTGCCAACGACACCCAGGCCGTGACCGAGTTCTTGAGCTGGCTCTGCAGGAACTTGTTCAGCGGGAACATGAACGCAAAGCTGAAGTGGAGAGGGATGAACCATAGGGCCAACACACCCGACATCTCCGCGACGTCGTCGGCTTGGCCTAGGAGCTTTAGGAGCGGTGTCGTGAAAATGTAGATGGGCAGCAACAGGATGCAACACAGGAAGAGCACGATCCACGACCTCTGCATGTAGATGCCGAGCATGTGGTATCTCTTCGCGCCGAACGCTTGACCGCAGAGCGTCTCGAGTGCGCTCGCCATGCCTAGCTAATCGATATTGCCACTCCCAAAAAAGGAAGTCCGTTAGATTTGCGACATACAAGTTGAGATATAGTATTTTCGCATTTTCGTCACTTGCCCACATCAATTGTAGGAGGATTTTATATAGCTTGAGTACTTAAAATTCAATTCATTTATAAATCCGACCGATACTAATAACTGTAAGGAAGTCATGTTTTCCTCAGCCACGAGGGCAGCAGATCAACCATTAGCCACGAGGCACCGGCGTTCGACCTCCAAAGTCCGATTGTTGGAGAATTGGGTTTAGCCACTAAGGACCTGAGTTCAACTGGTGACCATCTCGGATTGGCTTCCGGTGACTTGACTTCGATAGTTGGCGATGGTCATCCATACTTGAGTTTGGTCAAGAGAACGCCCCAGTACAATTGACCACGATGCAAGTATTGACCGAGCTTCAGCGAAGAATTCTTGTATGTATTCAAAACATGGAGCACACTTTATTTTGGCCATTACATATAGACTCACGTGAAACTCACATGATTTAATGGTTATGATGAAGTGGCTCATATATAATGAATGCATACATTACTTGCCCAAGTTCGATAATAAGCCACCTTGCATCCAATAGGTCGACTAACTTTGGTTCTCGGCCACCTAAGGTCGACCGCCAATGGCTCGATTCCTATTATTAGGAACCCCAACCCCAATTTTTAGTTGTGGAAGAGGTTCAAGTCCCAAAAGACTACTCGATCTTTTGAAATTCCTAGTCACTATTCGAAATTTAAGTGAAAGCTTTTCATACACGAACATGTTTTGATTGGCTAATTTATCTATATCGTGGTAGGTGTAACAAAAAAGTAAAATATTTTATCACGATGAAAAAATAAACCTGAAAATATTCGTTGCGAATCATTCACTTTTCATGGAGTTGCTGTTTTACAATAAATAAGAAAATTAACATTTTACTTTACGTACAGATTCTATGTCAAAGCATGTTGTGTGGCCATCATACAAAGGCACTTTTTGGATTTTTAGTTTCCGAAACAAATTAAAACGTCAGCCACAGAAGCCAAATTAGAATATTAACCCACTAGGCTCTAAATTCCGCACATTGAGAAATGGACATTGGATACCGGAGGCTCCCCCCAGTCCGACTTCTCTGAAAGTTGAATTACACGCCTTTCTTTTTCTTTTCTTTTCTGGCCCTTCGTCAAACGAGCACACGATGGACTTCCGCGATCTTCTTAGATCTCTGTGTTCTATCATCTTCATTTTTACTCATCAAAAGAAAGCCACGCCGAAGGGTGAAGCTCTTGAGAGAATTGCACGGATACGCGACTGGTCGAGGAGAATCGCGATCTTGTATTGAGCAGCATGAATGAGTTAAAGTGGCTTATTACCTACTTCTACTGTCAGTCGTTACAAGGTAGTTCTTTCAGAACCAGGTGCTAAGCTCTATGAACTTTTGATCCATCCTATGTGTTCGAGTGATTTTTCGCCGATGAGCTTATTTACGCATTTGTCCTTTTTTTTTTTTTTTTTTTTTTTTTTGGTAAAGGCATTTGTCCTCTTTCGTATCTACATATAATTTTTTTTAGTTTATATGGCCCAACAAGGCAGATTACCTTACATTTCTAGTGGAGTTTTCTCACGTGTATAAACGATTAAATCTTTTCATTGTAAGAAAGATCGAGTGAGAGGTGTTTTTGGTACCCACCAAAACAGTATCAACAAGACGAAAACTATTCTCATCAAGCAAGACAAGCACCAAAATAAAAGAGTCCCATGATATTACCAGGAGGCCAAAGTTGAAGCCCAGAATGACGGTGTTGGCGATGGCCATGGCGGCGAGCTCGACTTCCCCGAGGTGGCCGGAGAAGATTTGGGTGATGACGTTCATGGAGTATATCGCCACCCGAGTGAAGATGGCGGGCCCCGCCACCTGCCATATCTTCTTCGTCTCGACCCAAGCTCTAGTCGCGAGCTTCCTCTTCTCCTTCACCTTCTCATCCCACTGATCTACTCCGTTTTGTCGGCCCTTCGCCGGATGCGCCAACAGGGACTGGCTAACATCACCGTTGCTGGCGACACTCGCCATGAGAGAGAGAGAGAGAGAGAGAGAGAGAGAGAGAGAGTTAGTGCGGGGAAGAATACGATGAGATATTACCGGTGTGGTGGAGGAGGAGGATATGATATTATATGAATTGAAGTTCTGTCAAAGGTGCAAAGGCATGAGATGTGGGGATCAGATTCAAGGGCGAGCACACTTAGCGTCAATTTATCCATAAGTACTTCCATTTTCGATATACATTAAAAAAAAATATTCGCTTGGAACGTGATTCTTAAGATAGTGTCAAATAAAGTGGATAAAATATTGTCGTCCTAATAGACATTTCCGCCTCGCTCACAAGCAATGTTGGAATGTATCCGCTTTCTTTGATTCTTGTCCATTTTCAAATCCAAATCGGAATGTATCCACTTTCTTTGATTCTTGTCCATTTCAAATCCAAACAGGGTTTTTTTATCCACTCTCTCTCTCTCTCTCTCTCTCTCTCTCTCTCTCTGTGACTTTCCATTACGTTCATTTTCCGCTAATTCTGCGGGGATTCCGAACAGGGGTTTTATTAATGGAGCTCGAGGAACATACATGCTTCAATGGAATTTAGTCAATAATGAAGTGCGGTGGCATAAAATGCTTTATCGGAATTTAATCAAGATAAAGTACAATGGCAAAAAGAGATGAGGACGGAATTTATTCAATGACGAAGATTTGAAAGCTAGAATTCAAATACAAGTTTAAATTTAATTGATGAAAAAATATCTGAAAATTATAGCTAAGGCACACTAGTATATATAATATTTACAACATAACTGCTCATAGACATTTCTTCAGTGGTTTAAATCATCTTTTTGTGTCTCCATGGCTTTTAATTCCACATCTTCACATAGACATGCCATCTTATTTCTAGGCAGTCGGTGCATTTGGTTTACCATTCCCAAAGGGCTTTTAGCCTCCAAAGCCTCTTGGAAAAATGTTGGACCATTTAACAATCATTTTAAAATAGTGTTTCAAGTGAAAGTCAATATTGAAAAGGTTGAAAGTTTAATGCTAGTAGAATTAGCTTTGAGCTAACTCATTTTTTTCCTTCAAAAACTACCCTCACCCAATCTTCAAATTTCCGATTTTTTTTTTTTTTCAAATAATATAAAAAAGAAATCAAACTAACCCTTTGTCGGTCCGGCGAAAGGGCTACGGTTCCCAGTGAGCCAAATTTGGTGCTAGTAGTTGTTGGTTGAGATTGCTCGAGGTCAGGCGACCCTCGGCAAGGGTCGCATGACCTAGGTGATTGCTACTTGGGTCTCATGGGAGGGTCATTCGACCTTAGGCAACCTTGACCGATGGCCATCAGTGCTAGATTCGGCTTGCCAGCGATCGTAGCTCTTCATTGGATTGACGAAGGGTTTGTTTGTTTTTTTTTAATTATATATATTCAATTTTTTTTAGCATTTACACACACATGCACTTGATTTTTAGCATTATTGAGACACTTGATTTTTTTTAGCATTATTGTATCTCAAAATTGATTTTCAAAGCATAGTTTGGACGATTTTTTTAGCATTATTGTATCTCAAAGTTGATTTTCAAAGCACAGTTTGGTCCAAACAGTCTTTACATTTACCAAAAGTTCTTTAGGCTAGACTATTTTTCATTTTCTCAATGGGCTTTCAAAATGCTGAAGCAAACGCACACGAACTTTATGCTTGATCTTACCTTCAAACAATCATAATCATCTTACCTTCAAATGATCACAATTACAGGGTGGATTGCCATTGCACTCGAACTTCATGCCCATTAATACGGTTACATTCCTTGAACCTCATTCTGCTTAATCGATTTATTCTAATCCATGTTTTTACTTCATCTAATACTTATCCAAATTCGCTGCGATTATCGTCAACCAATCATTATTGCATATTGAGGACTATAGTCATGGTCATCAATATGTATGGCTTCGGCAAGAATTTCCATAAGCTGTAAGTCGTCGATATTCATACCATACCTAATCTCAAATTATCTTTCACTTGAATCAATATTACATCGATTATAAAGACTTGGTTATTTTTTGTTCTAAACACTGACATTCTCCAGTCATATACCATCAAGTCTCAATTCTACTATAAACTTATTTTTTGCCCCATAAAAAACTTCAAACTTTAAATTTAGTCCCAGTCTACTCTAAACTTTTTTCTTGTCTCATAAAAAAACTACCAACTTTACTTGAGTCCTAGATTTACGTTGGTTAACTCTTTGGTCTAAAATTTCACTTGATTATTCAAAAATAAAAAACTCCTTAGTGCAAGGTGTATGAGCATCCCAAGAGCAAGAGAGTGAATAATCAGTGCAAAATTGAAGTTCTTCGAGTGAAATGGAAGGAAGACTCTCTTAAGAGTAAGAGCAATTAAAAAGATCAATCCTAATTGCTCTAATTTTACCCAAATTTCAGATCCAAGATGACGCTGTTTGGGCTAACGTGATAATATTTCTCCAAAAGGCATCTTCTTGGGTCTTAGATTTGGGTGAAAACTAGATGTGGAAATGCCACATCACTAAGGGCAATGTTGGACAGAGTGTTAATGGGGGTCGATATGGAACTCAAGTAAAATCTGGTTGTCTTTTACAAAACAAAAAAAAAAAGTTTAAATTAGAATTGAAGCTGGTCTTAAAATTGGTGAAATTTTATATGGACAAAAAATATGAGAAGAAAAAAGTTTAGGATAGAGTCAGTAGAAGCTAAAATTGAGGATTGTTTGAGATATTAGGCTATGTCGTTTAGTACAAGAGTCATTCGTTCCCCTGCTGATTTCAATGCAAGTTTAATTCAAGTGGAAGAAAGTTAATGGACTAAAATGAAGTCCCTCGTGTTTCATGTTGAGCTCTTCCCTGATTTGGTCATCCTTGTTGATATCTATATCTATGATTTCGTCGATATCATAGGGATCAATTAGCTAGACAACGTTTTTCATTTGTTTGTTTGTTGGATTGTCCACATCATTTATTAATGGTTTTGAACTGATCATTACAGTTTCAATTTTTGAGGAAGATAGAGTGAGCTACGGTGCCACCGCCTTCGCTGCCCCGCCTCTATGGCCGCCGCCCTCTGTGGCTGCTGTCATGGTCCGTCTTCACTGCCACAAATGGACTGAGCTTCAACGAATCTTTCTTGTTGATTAAGACGGTGTGGAACTGCCGGCAACATCGCCGGACTTGTCCTTATTAGATAAGCGAGAGATTTTGACTCTATGCTTTGCGGTTTATATGTGTTTGCGAGTTTTTCGCGAGATCATTAGAGGTTTCCACTACATCACAGCTAATGCAAGAACATTTGAGCAAAACCCTCCCTAGGAATGTCAGAATGTATCTGATTACCAAAGGCATAGTGAAGAAGATGCACAATGAGCCTAGGCTTATTGGATCGACCATTAATCAGTTGAAAAATTATCAATGCCCGTCGATTAATTTATCTTATGGACAATGACGATAGTCATAGATCTATATAATATCTTTTGGACTAAGTTCCCAGGGATATAATCATTGACATATATTGATTTTTTATAGGGGAGCACTAGGATGCATTAATCGTGACCCCACCGACTGAAAACTAGGCTCAAAATCTTCATTGAAATTAAGGCCAAAAAAAAAAAAAACCCATGACAAGATCATTTCCTTTTTTTTTTTTTTTTTTAATTTTTGCGTACGAACATTGAGTATTTTGTTCGCAATTATAATAAAATAACTTGAATTTTTTTAAAATTTCTTTTACATTTTACATTTTCTATTTCTCACCTTGGAGCGCACATCATACCTACTATTCCGTCTAGTTTTTGGTTTCGAGTCTAATTTTATTAATTCCCATAGTTTTGACTATCCATAGGATTATCGAGGTGATAAGACGGTATATGGAATGCTATTGCTTTTTAGAGGAGCACAGCGAGGACGACGACATTGGTTGTACAAACAATCAGGTCCCCCAACTTTTAGGGTCTACTTTAACAATTGTTCTCTCATCTATGCAGTCAAAATGTCTGGAAGTTTGTCTTGCACGATAAATGAAAGACCCAGAAATAACAGAGAATCAACGCACGAATGAATTAGTTCACTGGGGACAAAACTTTGTTGAACAAAGTTTGCTGGATACAAGTCAAGGATGTAAGTAGGCATGACCCTCAACGGGGCAAGAAAGATGCAGATTGAGTTTGATATCATGTTAGATAGTTCAATAAAGAAACTTTGAGTTATTATGTGGAGGAAAATTATATGTATGTAAAAGCAAGTACAAAGTACATAAATAAAATGAGGTGAGATATACTTCAGTATAATTTTAAGGACTGGTTTCTGGTGTTTGCTGGATGGCTGGGGTATTCTCTCATCAACTAATGATATACTTATTCATGGATTGATGAGCACCTTGGTTAACTCAGATTTCACAACCAAATTTAGTAAATCACACGTGACTCAACGACTAATAGATGCAGTGCAAATGATATAAGGACAATGATTTAGCTAAAGTCTTACATCGACCTAGTACATTTAAAACCGAATTGAATTGTTAGAACTATCAAAATGAATGGGAGATCCATCATTTCTAATGATTCTGATCCAATTTAGTGCACATTAGATTTTGATTAGAATCATTAAGATTATTATATGCACCATGTGCAACGTGCAAGTATTTAAGATGGATTTTGATCATTTGATCTAGGGTAGCCGATTTGATTTTCACGTGAATTCCATCCGATTCTTTTTATTTATATGCTCGGATATCAAAAATGTTAGGTCAATTTCCGAGGACGCAAGCATATTGGCCCATTTATAAGCTCGGATATCAAAAATGTTAGATCAATTTCCGAGGACGCAAGCATATTGGCCCATTTATAAGCTCGGATATCAAAAATATTAGATCAATTTCCGAGGACGCAAGCATATTGGCCCATTCATGCATAACGAGTATGGGCCCATTCGTAGCAAGACGGCCGGGGCGTTCCGAGTCTTCGGAGACATAACAACTCAAGCACGATACTCTTGTGTACCCACCAAAAAATTTTGACCACTTTAAACATTCTACAAAAAAAAAAAAAAAAGGAAGTGTGGTTAAAATCCTAAAACTTATCATCAGAGTATAATTGAATTTTAAAACTTTCAAAATTTTCAAATTGGTGCAATAAAATTATTTCATTAACTTTGTCCAACTTGACTTACTGAAAATACTGATATGGCTTTTTTTAGAATTAATGCCACAAAAAACTTTATATTATGTCTTTTGTAATACAAATATCCCAAACTTTGTTTTATGTCACTAAAAACTCTAAAGTTGTCAATTGTTGTTGACATTAATTGCATGGAAAATTTAGGGGTCGAACCCTATCCTTAAAAAAACTATTAGATACATGAATATAGATATTGGAAGCATTTGCATTAATAGTAAGAAGCTCATTGGTTTGCATTCTAATTGAACTGGTGCAAGGAGATTCTGAACTTAGGCTCCCTCTATTCATTGTGGAAAATATGGTGTTTTTGAAAAATGTTTTTTAGGAAGCCATTTTCCAAACAAATGATAATATTTTTCAGATATCTATCTGAAATTTGAAAATGAATTGGAAAATATTTTCTGTCGTTTGATAAGGAAAATATTTTCCTTCATGCATTCTTTTTCAAAAACTTATTTTATAATTTTATTTTTAAAATTGATTTTTTTTTCTTCTTCTTTCTTGGCCGATTGTTGATTGCGACAATAGCCACATGGGAACTCCAGCCTCGCTACAAGCCAATGAGACTCCAACTCACCTAATACCGATGAGGTCGATCTTGCCTTAGGCGGGTGAACTCTAGCCACGCCTAAGGTCACCGGAGCCTTGCCGACCTCTAGTGACCTTAGGAGAAGCTAGCCTTGCCTAGCTCATTGCTCTAGTGAGGCTTGAGCTCGCTTGATGGCCTCAAGCGAGCTCATTTGGGGGAGACTCGAGCTTGTCTGTGGTTGGTTGTTGACTATCATCGTGGGTGGCTACCGGCTGAAAGAAAAGAAAAGAAAAAAAAGAAAAGAAAAAAAAATTATAAATAATTAAATATTTTATTTTTTTTTAAAGGAAAAAAAAAGAAAAGGTGTTTTTTTTTTTTTTAAAAAAAAAAGTGCTAACTTTAGATTTGAAGGAAAGAGGGTGGAAGTGTTTTCCGCTTTTTAAAAAGTGAAAAACATCTTTCCCTTATTTTAAAAGATTTTTTTCGGTTGATGGAAAATGCTTTTTGTAACAAGTTCATTTTTCATGAACTCAAAAGATCCTGAAAACGTTTTTCTAAAAATTGTTTTCTGTGAAATGAAAGGAGTCTTAATTGGATTGATTGATGGAAAATTGATTTGTAGATTTATTAAAATAAAACTTGGAGAATAATTAAGCCTTTTTTCCCCCTATTTTTGATAGGAAATAAATATGGGCAAGAAACCTTATTCGATTCTTATGAATAGAGGCTTTAGGGTGTTACACAGAAAAGAGACTACAGAAAAGGAGATGGCGAGGAGGCAATGCACATTAGAGAGAGATTGATTTTTGCTGAAACACCTCCCCCTTGTTTTTCCAGCACTAAGCAACTTCAAGTTGCAACAAGATGAGTGAAGCCGCTCCTCATCTTTGGTTCGCGTTGTGAAGTTTTTGCAGGTTTACGGTGACAGTCCAAATATACCGGCACGTTGCTTTGCCTGACGTTGCTCTGCCTCGCCATTGATGGCGATCACCGCCCTGCAGTTCCATCAGGACGCAATTGCGCCGATGCTCTGTTTCTCTTGGCGCCCCACCGACCTGGAGTTGCCCTGCAGTCCTGGTCTGCCCCGTGGTGTGCAGTGAACTGACTCTCGTACTGCTGCCCTCTTGAACCTTTTCGGTGCAGGTTATGACTCTGGACTTGCTGCATCCCCAAAATCAAGTAATCCGATCAAATTCAAAATTCTATGAACTCTAAATCGCCAGCTACAAGAAAGCTGCGGCCAGAACTCGTAGGAAACAAGCAAATCCTATAAGATTCGAAATTCTCGAGTCTTTAGAAGGCTTACTACATCAACAAACGATCATCTCTCTCGTGTGTATTCCATTTACGGTCCTTTTGGTAGCTCGAAGATCGATTGCAGATGCAGCTAAAGAAGTCGTCAGAAGGTTGCCTGAAAAGGAGGAAATAGTCTGGGATACTACTGGTTTAGTACCTCCTCATCCTTCCTATTGCACCGAACCTACATAAGAAAAGTATTTATAGTAAAGTCAGTTACACAGATTCAGCCAATCACGTTTAAGAAATATATTAGGAAAAGGATGAATAATTGTAGTATAAATAACTTTGCACTATGATCAAATGTTGGCAACTGATCAATAGATTAATTATGTTGAATATGATTAATCATATGAACTATTGCAATACTCACCTATATAATATATTTATGTAATACCGAGTGATTTGGATAGTGCTGATTCCTCGTCCTCGAGAGTAGGGATCACGCGTTGCCAGATCGTTTGAACATAGCTCGAGTCTGTTTTTGTTTGTAAATAAAACTAGTATTGCATTTAAATACGTAGAAGAGAAAAGAGAATTGGAATACAATGATGAAACAACCATTCAATTTATCACCTAAATTTGACTTATATAGTAGTTCTTCAATAAATTGATAATGCTCAATGCATTTTGGGGATCACATCAGATAAAACTGCAGATCACTAACGACTAGGAAGCTGCGATCTTAAACTCGTAGAGAACAAGCAAGCCTTCTAAAAGTCCAATATTCTAGAGTCTCTTGAAAGCATAATAAATCAACAAATAATCATCTTCTCTCTGTTATGTTTATGGTCCTTTCTCCAGCTCGATGATCAACTATAGATGCAATTGTTAGAAGGTTGCATGAAGAGGAGGAAATAGCCATGGATGCTACTGGTTTGATACATCCTCATCCTTGCTGTTACACCGAACCTACATAAGCAGAGACATTTATAGTAAAGTTAGCTGAAAATTTCGGCCGAGCGCATTCAAGAATTATTGAAAAAAAGGGCAATTAAAAACAAGCAATTTTTGACCAAAAAAAATTACCAAGCAACAATAGATTGGTTGTGTTAGATATGAATAATCAGATGAACTATACAGAACTCGCCTGTGTTTTTGTAACCCCAGTTGAGTTAATGGCTAGTTCAAATAAGGTGTTTCAGCTGGCCGCTGATTCATCGTCATCAAGGGTTGGAGTCGACCATTTGGCAACCCGCACTTTAGCTTTCTCCGCCTACATTAAGGTATCACAGAAATATATTAGATGGAATGCTCAATACTTTTATTTGTTTGGTCAGAAGAAAATTGAAATAATCTTGAAGTTTACCTCTTTCTCCCAATCACATCGAACTGTTATTATGGCTAATATCACAGTTTGAACAGCAGTGCCACCAAAAATCATTCCACCCCAGATACCCTACAATTATTATTCAAAGTCACCCTCAATATTTATCAAACCATCTGCTTATTGAACTTAAGTAACTAAGCATATGAAAAAACATGAAGTGATAAGCTACATGAAGGATCCAAAATTTTACCATAACACCTAAGTGGAAAACCCATCCCATGAGAAATCCAAGAGGTAGACCAACGACATAGTAGCATCCCAAATTGATGTATGCAACATATGCTTGCCATCCCGATCCAACAGCAACTCCTGCAGCATTGATGGAACTCAGGCGTATGATCTATATTCTAACTGACCCTAAATCTCATGTAGCTAGTTTGAGTTGTAGCAAGAGGAGCTCAAAATAGAGTTGAAGTTGTATTATGTATACTTTGAATGAATTCTAGATGATATCAAACAATTTGTTTGCGATGAAGTATTGCACTTTGTTTTTTAAAGCTCTAGTTTGAGGTTATATTGAATGCTAGTAGCAATTCACCAGTTGATCAATTGAGTCAATCTTGTGCACATCAACATCTCACTTAGTCAAACTTGACCGTACGAGGGCACAAGAGAGCTCAACCGAACTCAAGCAAACCTCCATTCGTTATAATGCTGCTTTATTTGATCCTTATTCTACAACTTTGGTTGAACATGTTATTTGCAAAGACGATGTCGGATTGATCACACTCGTACAAAACAAACCACCTCATCTTGTGTGAAAGTACACTTGTGATCAACCGCACATCAATACCATGAAAATTTCTTTTTCACCATTAAATCATGTGACCTTCCACGGAAGGATATATGGAAAGGAAGAGTTACTTGCAGAAAACCTATACATTAATGGATGGATATGGAGATCTACCTGATAGAATGGGCTGAACACTATTGAGAAGTATGGTGACACCTAGGAGATAAGAAAGCGTGTCCACTTCTTCAAGAACATCAGCGGAAGAAGTGAAAATGTATGCGAATTTGTCATGCAAAACCATGATGAGAGCACAGAAGAAGAAGCCGATTATTGTGGATTGCACCACGGATACGGCAGTCGCAAATTTTGCGGCCTTGCCATTCCCAGCTCCAAGCTCATTTGCCACCCTTACCCTGAAATTTAAGTGAACTAGATATTAAAGACTGAATGAATGAAAAATAAACAGATTTCTCGATTTTGGAAGCTTATATTCTGTAAACGGCCAACGAGAGTTTTTTTTGCAGATTGAGTACAGAACTAATTCAAGAAATAAATCTGTTTAAGAACTGACGCTTGTTTGACTTTATTTAAACCATTCACAAGGGTCCAAGCTTTGGAAGAGAAGAAAATTCATTTAAATTCTGATTTAGAAACTAACATGAAGTTTAGCTTTCTATCAGTCATCTCCGTTAAATCATCATCCTGTTCCTCAGCTTTCGACGTTATATCAGAAGTTATTCTGTGGTCATGATTCAACTGTTGGGACTCGCACCCAGGACTAGCAAAGATATAAAAGCAAAATCCATACGGTACAGATACACTTTGCGCTTGGATTTTCTTTACTTTGATTTTAACAGTTTGGACTTCTACTAGGGACTTTGCTTGAATTGCTCCAAAAAAGGTTCAATGTGGCATCCATCATTGGGTTTTACAGCATTGATTTATGTCACAATGGTTAGACTCAACATGTATGAAATCATTAGAAATTCATACTAAAACAATCTCGTCTTTATCATATAGAACCAAGTGCTGTTGATGAACCGGTTTCATATAAATGCAAAACACACAAGCAGAGGACACTCCCCTTCAATCAGCTACTTATAGTATGATCGATTGATACAATTGCCAATAACGAATCTACGTTCAAATAAATGCTATACTTGGTTTTGCTCTTGGCTGTGTGAGTGTGTGTGTGGGGGGAGAGAGAGAGAGAGAGAGAGAGAGAGAGAGAGAGAGAGAGAGTACCCGGTTGCAGCAAAGAAGGCAAGAGGGATCATCATCTCCCAACCGTTGATGGTCATGCTGCCATAGACATATGACCATAAACTTATAAGTGACATACAGGGCGACACTTCAGTGCATAATCCTTCTAACGATTAAATTATCAAAATGGAGATAAATCCTTTAATACCAGACGGACAAGGCATCCACAGCAACCGTGGCATTTTGCAGATATCCAGTCGTCAGTATCAGTATCCTGTAGTACCAGTTCTCCAAACTGTTCAAAAAGCGCCAAGAAAATGTGATGATCAAAGTTCTAATGGCCACGAAAAAATCTAGACAAGGGAAGAGCTATAAGTGATGGTCTAAATTTTCAAGATCAACAAGTTTCAAGTTGCATGTCAATAATTTCATTACAATTACGACAGAGTCTCCAGAGTAAAATTTGCTTAGAAGAACTCGTAAAGTAGAACAGGAGGCAAGAAAGCTAAATATATCGCTACCCATGCAGAGTGTAACTTGCAGATGGAGAATAAGAATACGGATTTTTACCAAAGCATAACTCCAGAAGCAGCGGACAGTTTGACGAACTCCCATAACCCCGTGAAAGCCTCCATGGAGAAGCCGGTCCACGTCAGCGGGCAATTGCCACATGCGGTGTATGCGAACAACGCGAGCACCAAGAACCACCAAGAGAGATCCAAGCCGACGGACAGCCCCACCACGCCAAAGTCAAACACGTAGACGCAGAGCCAGCTCGTGAGCACGTTGATCGCTAGGCCGGCCAGCGAGACCCACGCCAAGACCTGGGTCTTAAGCTGGCTCTGCAAGAACCTCGTCAAGGGGAATTGGAAGGCGAAGCTGAAGTGCAGCGGGATGAGCCACAGAGCCACCGTGCCCGACATCTCCGCCACGTCGTCCGGCTGCCCCAGGAGCCTCAGGAGCGGCGTGGCAAACACGTAGAACGGGAGCAGCAAGAAGCAACACAGGAAGAGCACGATCCACGACCTTTGCATGTAGATGCCGAGCATGTGGTATCTCTTCGCGCCGAAGGCTTGGCCACATAACGTCTCCAGCGCACTTGCCATGCCTAACTAATAACCACAATCCAAACTCAAAAATCGATATTAAACTCTCAATTTCTCTTTCTTTTGTCATGTCAAACTGAATGTATAGCTCGCTAAAATTACTATGAGCACCTGATTAATCTTTAAAGTGATGGGTAAAAATAATATCTTTTTTTAATAATAAGTAATACCGTACATACATAAGCAAATGTTACTGCTTCTGTAATTTACATAATCAGTACAAAGGATTCGAGGTTTGAGATTGCCTTGACCCCTTTCATGGTTAAATTTCTTTCAATGAGAGTCAAAATTGATTTTGATCCCTTACCGTTGATAGATATATCGCCCAAACCGCTCTTGGAAGCTAATTAGAAGCTAGAACATCTGGAACACATATTGCACCTTACACACCATTTCATATATATGTACATATAGATAGACGATGGTGACTGGTTACAATCTTTCATGTCTTCTATGAGAGCGCAAAAACCAGAGAACGGACAAATACATGCCTAGTTTGAACAAACCTCCACATGCCCAACTAGTGTTGGACGACATTGAAGACCGTAATGAGAGAGAAGAGATATTAAAGGAAAACCATGTTGACAGAGAGTCTATACAAATCATGTCGTCGAAGATTAGAAGTCGACCGTGAGAGGCCATGAAGTGAGTCCTCACTATGAATTTTCATCGGCAAATATGGAACATATTCTATGGCTAAGATGGCACAACTTGTTATCTAATATGGTATCCAATCAAGGCGCATCGATTCATATAGTTATAATTTAACTTATTTTACTGCGGTGACTTCAAATGATTATGAAATTACAGGATCCTGCAATGTATGGTAACCGGTGAAAAACACTTGCATTTCTGTAATGTTATTTCAATCCCATATTTTCGTTTAATGGAATATGATGGTATGTGGCAATATAATTAAAGTCTATCGAAACTTTACATTGTCTAAGTTCTGTTGGGTCCTCATTGCCTTATTTAATGACTTTTACTTTAGGGGTACTATCTAAAACATATTGAATCAAAGAACTAGTGGGTGAACATTTCTTTCCTTTTCTGTACTTACCAAGAGGCCGAAATTGAAGCCAACGATGACGGTGTTGGCGATGGACATGGCTGCGAGTTCGACCTCCCCGAGGTGCCCCGCGAACGCCTGCGTGACAACGTTCATGGTGTACGCGGCCACGCGGCTAAAGATGGCAGGGCCGACTATGTGCCACAGCTTCTTCGTCTCAGCCCACACCCTCACGCTCAAGCTCTTCTCCTCCTCGTTTTCATGATCCCCGCCATCGCGGTCGCCATCCACCGCAGATTCTCGCAGCAGAGGCCATTGGGCGTCGCTGCCGTCGCGGTCAACGATGGCCATGAAAGGAACGGCTCTTTCTTTGCCTTTAGAGAGGGTAGGGTATGAGGATGAGAGCAAAAGGAATTAAAACTTATTAGAAGGCAATGAAATGCTCAGGGAGACATAAAAGGGTGAGATTATAGTGACGCGGAGAGATGATGGGCCTCTGATTGGACGGCGATGAAATGATTAGTGAGACGAAAAGGGTGGGGTTTATAGCCGTAAGGGGAGACGACGCGCCTCCGGATATGCCAATTTGGACGAGAACCGAAGGAGTTTTGATTTGCTTTTCTTTTCCTTTTCCGGGAAAAGATCGACAAATGAGGTAAAGTGGGAACATTTAAGATTTTCAGGTCAAGAATCGAGGGCTGGTCGCTGAATTTTGATTATGAATTTTTGACCTATTCCGAGACTCTCTCTCTCGGTTTGGTGGTGTGAAATTGTTCTAATGGTGTAAATGCCGAGGCTACTTCTACAAGCAGACGTATGAAACTTCCAACCAAGGTGGTTGCTGATGGCTGGCGCATTCTTCTATACCTGACAATAATAATAATATATGATGAACATGAGTAAAGTGTTCTCAACCAATTTCAGTGAATCAGGCGGGGATTTATCGGGTCAGATACATTCCATGTTTGCATGAGATAGAGATGATGACGCATGCAATGAGATCATCCTTCCGGTTCCTTTCAATGGGAATGAATCGATTCGGATTTCGTTTACGCCAAATTAATCAAATGTTAACACGAAAAGATGGTAGGGCTTGCTCCGCAGATCTCATCACATAGGAAATCCTTTGACGAATTCGAATTTTGATTTTCTATGTCGATGGCATTATATATTTTACTGTTTTTCATCGAAAAGCAAGAAAATCGACCAGCATTAATGGGGTAATGATATTTGCCCATATAGGATGTTCAACGGCATTTCGATGATTATAGATATACATATACTAACACACATAGATATGGAATTTTGTGAAAGCACGATAATGAGAGACTCATCCAAGTTTTTCTTTAAGATTTCATTTATTTCACGAAAAATGAATGTTTTAGAAAATATTTTCTTAAGAGTTATTAATTATATTGCTTACAAGAATGAATGTATGAAAAATAAATAGACATAGACTGTTTTAGATAATGAAAATATCTTTTATTAAATAATTATTTTGAAAAAGAAAAATAATCATTTGTTTGGAAAATATTCAAATTATTTATTATCTTGATAAATGGAGTCTGAATGAATCTTCGACTTCCGTTTTCGATTAGCTTTCACTCTCAAGACATGACCAGAAAATACTAAAATAATTAGAGACATGCAGTGGCATGAGGATCGCGGGAAGGACGGAAGGAAGGAAATTGATGGGACGTGTGGAATGGTTGGTTGGACAACTAGTCGCCGAAACCAAAAGGGCATGTATGAATTTGGTGGTGATTTGCTATATATTCCAAAAACAAGTGCAATTGGGACGTACAACTCTAAATCCACATCATTTTATATAATTAGGAACTTCAATTTGGGTTGATAGACCGCAAATGGATCGAAATGCAATTAATGTCATGAATTAGGTGCAATCCATGTTGAAATCTAAATGGGCAGGCTAGTCAAACGTACTTCATGGTATAGGAAATGCACCATGCGCCTTGTACTGACAGATCTATTCCTTAGTAACTAAGTTTACAATCAAGTAGACAGAAGTTTCTCTCCTTGTCCAGGTTAATCTCTCTGGAATCATTTATCTTACCTTCTCGACGTTAGGATAAATTGGAGTTCTACTCCTAGCCAGCGAATCCTTCATGAGTCCTTACGGTTGAGTGTCTCATTTGCTACGGTATATCCGGTTCAAACCCACTTCTAATACCACAAGCTCAGAAATTGAGTCTGTTGCTGCAGCAACAACACCGAAAATGTTAGCGGAATAAATGACGTGTGATTCACAATGACCACCCCCTTAAGCGACATCGAATTCTCTATGCAAGCCGGTTCAAACTCGACATGCCGCTGAAGAAGCGAGGCCATTCCTGCCTCGTCCTTTAAACAATTAGGCCAATCGTTTTTGGTGATGGGAAAAGATTTTGGTTGGTAGGGCGCGTCTAGTTCCCACCCTCAGAGCATGTGAACTAAACACTTGGTTTCACAAGGAGACTATCTGGTGGGGGCTCATTTTCATGGAAACTCGGTTTCCTGTTCACATCCAATAACGCATAAGTCAAAGCATTCGAGGTGATGCCTGCCTCTAACATGAGGAAAAAGCTCAAAAACGTTTTCCGGCAGAGTCGTCTTGTCCTGGCAATATATCTAGATCAGCGACTGCTAGCGTGCTTGGAATAAAGGTCGTTTGGCTTTGGTGGTGTTAACGATTCGCACGATCTTTACCTAGATATTGTTCTTCATGCATACACGTGACTGTTCCGCAAAGAACAGATCGCCGACCACGAAGTACACATGTCTTGCCGTTTCATTTGTCAATTTAACTGGAACATTAGACCGTGGGCTCAGTTATAGATAGTGTGAGATCGCCTAATCTTCTATATTGCTCAACCGACAGTACACATATATCTATACAACATAATGCTTAATAAAAAAAAAGGGAAACAGAAGATCTACCAAAGATCTCTAACTAATTATAAAAGATATACTAAATATTATGCTAACCAAAAGCAAAAAATAAGTCCTAACTAATTTTCTTCTATAATATTTGAAAAACTGAATCTAAAATATTTAGCAAATCTTCAGTAGTACTCTCCCTCATGTTGGAGCATGGAGGTCACGAATGCCTAACTGAAGAGAAATGCAAATCAATTTCGATCCAATGCCTTGATAAAAATGTTTGCTAGTTGAAGTCTAGTGGGTACATGTTCCATTCTAATAGCACCTGATTGTACATGTTTGTGAACAAAGTGGAAGTCAATCTTGATGTGGTTTGTTTCTTCATGGAATACTGGGTTTGCTGCGATGTGTAAGGTAACTTGTGTTAAATTAATGTCTTGAGTTTGAATTCGAATAACGATTTGTTAAACCAAATTTGTTGAGAAAGATTTTCCTGGATAGATTTAAATCTAGTCCGTGGAAGACATCTTCAAACGGTGAAATATTGCATGTTAGAAGACAAAAGATTTGAACTCCTTAAAGCTGCACAAAAGAGGAAATAAATAAAAAGTAAGGTTTTCTATCTTTTACCTGCAGAAGATGATTCACATTTGGAGGATGTACGCGGTGGGGCCTAGAGTCAAATTGTTGACTCTTGGCATAATATAAAAGGCAAAATGAGGGTTTATTTCTTGACAAGTGCCACACGGGAAGATAAAGAAGAAAAGAGAAGCCACACATTTAGTTGAAGCCACATGCCGCAAAAGCCTTGAGTGAGATTAGGAAGCCGCCATGTGCACAAAAGGACAAAGGTGGTAAGTTTCTTCTTGGACGTATGTGGAGGGCTTGAATGCTTGAAACTTTTGTACTATGAGTTTACATTATTTATTTATAAATACTTTGAGTTTGAGATTAAGTCTAGGTGTGGAAAACACTTAAGTGTATGAACGATTATAAACTTTGATTTTCCGATAATAGTGGATATTTGCTATTGGTTCTTTTCGTGGACGTAGGTACTGATACTCAGACCAAATCACGTAAATATCTGGTGTCTTTATTATTCTTTGTTGATTTCTCTTGTTATTTCGCATTAACAAAAATTGCAAAATTCTGTTGTTTATGCATATTATATTCTAACAATATGCATCGGAGTTTAGGATCAAATTTCTTAATTGTGATTTGGAGATTTTACGATTATTATCTAGAATTTCTATTATTGCAATTATATTTGAGAGAAAAGCTGAAGTTGAGAAGTTTAACGGGATGAACAACTTTGGGTTATGGAGCATCAAGATGTGAATGTTATTGACAACTTAAGGTTTGGTCAAGGCACTAGATGATGAAAATGAGTTGTCAATTATAATGAAAGCCTTTGAGAGAGTAGAGCTAATGGAAAGAGTAAAGAGAACAATCCTATAGAACTTATTGGATGGGCGTTTTAATAGAGGTGGCCAAAGAGAAGGATGTCACAGCATTATGGGCAAAATTTCAGACACTCTATGAAAAGAAAGATTTGAACAATCGCTTGTAAATGCTAAAGAGAATATTTCAATTTAGATATAGTGAAGATACGTTTATCAGAACCCACTTGGATGAATTTAATAAACTCATGATGGATTCGAAGAACGTTGGTAAAATACTTGATGATAAAGAATAGGGCATGATGTTGTTAGCTTCTTTACCAGAATCATGGGAGCACTTTATTAATTCATTGTTGCAAGGGCATACCACAATTACCTCACAAGAGGTAAAATCCACTCTATCCTTTAAGGAGTGGTAGAAAAAGTTGTGAGATGATGGTCTAGCTCAAGGGGTAGCGCAAGCACTAACAATTTGAGGTAGAGAACAACATTGTGGGCCTAAAGGTAACAAAGGTAAAAACATATTGAAATCACTCCATAGAAAGTTCAAGGGACGCATGAAGTATTTTAAGTGTCACAAGGAGGGGCACATCAGGAGAGATTATTCGAAGCGGGGGAATAAAAGTGATAGGCAGAATGTTACAAGTAGTGTGGCAAACGTTGCCAAGATGAGTACTAGTGATGTAGAAATTATTTTATGTGTGACTATTACTTCATTAGAAGATGAATGGGTGTTAGATTCGAGCTATTCTTATTATATGAAGATTATAAGAACTAGTTTACTATTTACCAAACATCAGATGATGGTAGTGTTCTTTTGGGGAATAATGTAGCTTGCAAGGCTGTGGGGATATAGACAATTTGGATACAGATGCATGATGGGGGTGGTGCGCACATTGACAGACATGAGGCATTTACCAAAACTTAAAAAGAATCTTATTTATCTAGGGACACTCGATGACATCGAATGTAGGTACACTACTGAAGATAGAGTATTGAAGATCTCTTGAGGTGCCATGACAGTGATGAAGAAGAAAAATATGTATATTCTCTATCATCTGTTGGGAAAGACTGTGATCGGAACTGCTGCAGTTTTATTAGGTAAGTCAAACTTTGACTTGACTCGATTATGACATATGCATTTAGGATACATGAGTGAGACAAGTATGACGATATTGAGTGAAATGAGGTTATTGAAAGGTGAGAAGACAGGGAAGCTGGACTTATGTGAGCACTATATCTTTGAGAAGTAGCGTTAAATCAACTTTACTATAGTTATTCATTCGACCAAGCAACTAGTTGAATACATTCATTCAGACGTCCGAAGCTCGTCTTCAATTCCTTCAAAAGGAGGTGCTCGATATATGCTGACATTTATCGATGATTATTCAAGGAATGTATGGGTATACTTTTTGAAGCACAAATATGATGCGTTCGATCGTTTCAAGATATTTAAGGAATTGATTGAGAAATAGTCGGATAAACGGATCAAGTGCTTGAGAATCGATAATGACATTGAGTTTTATGGTAAATAGTTTACTGAGTTGTGTGAGAAAGAATGGATTGTGAGACACCGCACAGTACCTAGGACATTATAGCAAAATGGCGTGGCAGAATGAAAGAACAGAACTTTGTTTGAGCTAACTCAATGCATGCTTTCACATACATGAGTTGACAAAGAATTTTGAGCCGAAGTAGTGAACATAGTATGTTACCTAGTTAACCGATCTCCATCATCTGCTATCGAGTGGAAAACTCTTGAGGAAATATGGTTGGGGAAACCTATTGATTATTCCAGATTACGTATATTCGGATGTCTTGCATATGATCATGCAAGTTATGATAAGTTTGAGCCGAGTGCGAAAAGTGCATATTTTTGGGTTATGCACATGAGGTGAAAAGCTACTAGTTGTGATGCACTAATCCCTAGATCACCCAATTTTCTAATAAGCAAAGATGTGATCTTTGATGAGGTTGCAATACTTCAACAGAGGAGTTTTGAGATACAACTAGCAGAGCAACAGAGCATACATGTTATGATGTCATTAGGGAGGCAGAGTTTCAAGTGGAGACTTCGGAGATTTCGAAGGTAATATAAGTTGAGATTGTAAATGAGGCCGCAATTCCTGAAGTCGGTGATAGTGAACAATTAGCAAAACCACAACACATTATAACCGCAGACAAACAGAAAAGACAAGTTAAATCACCGATACATTATTGTTGTATAGATATTACTTATGCATTAATTATAGGTGATGAAGTGGAGACAAACGAGTCTTCATTTTATTCTGTGGCAATGGCTAGTTCGAAGTCGTCGTAGTAACTAGGGGCTATAAGTGAAGACATGAAATCACTCCATAGGAATCATACATGAGAGCTAGTCAAAGTACCAAGAGTCTAAAGATTGTTGGAAGTACATGGGTCTTTAAATGGAAGTAATGTATTCCCGATATCAAGGAGCGGGGCATAATGCGAGACTTGTGGCAAAGGGATATACATAGTGTAAGGACATTGATTACAATGAGGTGTACTTTCTTGTGGTAAAGCATATTTCTATTCGTGTTTTACTTACCTTAGTTGCTTCGCAAGATCTTGAGTTAGAGTAGTTAGTTGTGAAAACTGCATTTTTTCATGGTGAGTTGGAGGAGCGGATTACATGAGGTAGCTAAAGGGATTTGCTATTTTGGATAAAGAAGATCATGTTTACTTGGTAAATAAATCTTTGTATATGTTGAAATAGTCTTCTAAGCAGTGGTATAACCATTTTGATATTTTTATGGTTAGTGAAAATTACTCGAAAAGTTAGATGGATAGCTATGTTTATTTTAGGAGATTAAAGAATAGTTATTTAATTTATCTACTCTTATATGTTGATGATATGTTAATAGCAGCTAAAAATATTTTTGATATTGATGTGTTGAAGAGAATTAAAATATTGAATTTGAGATGAAAGATTTAGGTGCTGCAAAGAAAATGTTAGCTATTGAGATTTTACATGACAATGTTGCAAGTTTTTTATGTCTATCTCAGAATAAATATATTGAGATGATTGTGGCACATTTTAATATGCAGTTGACGAAATTTGTAAGTATGCATTTAGCGAAAAACTTTAAACTTTCAAATAAATTATCATTGCAGACTGAGAAGGAGGAGGAACATATGTCCCATGTTTCTTATTCTAATGTAGTGGGTAATATTATGTATGATATAATATACACTAGGCTTGATATTTCACAAGTTGTGAGCATAATTAGTTGTTATATGAAGCATCATGGTAAAACTCATTAGGAAGTTGTGAAGTAAATCCTCATATATTTGAATGAGACAATAAACATGGGTATAATATACTGGAGGGACAACAATGGCGATAAGATCACTAATTTTGTGAATTCGGACAATATCGATGACTTGGATAATTGCAGATCTTTAGCAGAGTATGTGTTTATACTAGCATGTGGTGCAATTAGTTGGAAAGTGTCATTACATGATTACATTTCCTTGTTTTTGACTAAGGCAAAATACATGACACTAACTTTTATAGCAAATGAGGTAATATGGTTACGAAATTTGTTCTCGGACTTTGAGTTAGATTAGAAAGGTGTTGATATACACTGTGATAACGAATGTGCGATATATTTTGTATATAATCCAGTTTATCACAAACGAACAAAGCATATCAATATCATGTACCACTTCATTCAAAATGTCTTAGCTAAGGGTGATGTTATTGTGAAAAAGATTGCTACAACAAATAACCCGTTAGACATGATAACTAAGTTTGTCCATTTAGTGAAGCTCAAGCTTTGCTTGAGCTTAATTGGCGTCTATGGAGAGTCAGCGCCTGTTGGGGCGTTGGGAGTGTAGCATGAATGATGAGTACTATAATTTGGCTTCAAATATTGAGCTAAAGTGGAGAATTGTTAAATTAATGTTTCGAGTTTGAATTTGGATAACGATTTATTAAACAAATTTATTGAGAAAGATTTTCCTAGATAGATTTAAATCTTATGTGTGGAAGACATCTTCAAAAGAGGTGAAAAATTGCACGTTAGAAGACAAAATATTTAGACTCCTCACAAAAGAGGAAATAAATAAAAGAAAAAGCAAGGTTTTCTATCTTTTATTTGTAGAAGACGATTCACCTTTGGAGGATGTACATGGTGGGGCCCAGAGTCAAATTGTTGACTTTTGGAATAATATAAAAGGCAAAACAAGGGTTTCTTTCTTGACAAGTGCTACATGGGAAATAAAGAAGAGAGAAGCCACACGTCCAATTGAAGATGCACACTGCACAAGCCTTGAGCGAGATCAAGAAGTCACCATGCGCACAAAAGGACGAAGGTGTGAGTTTCTTTTTGGACGTACATGGAGGGCTTGAGCTCTTGAAAGTTTTGTGCTCTGAGTTTACATTATTTTTTGTAAACACTTTAGGTTTGGGATTAAATCTAGGTGTGGGAAACACTTGAGCATGTGAGTGATTGTAAACTCTGATTCTCCTATTATAGTTGATTATTTACTGTTAGCTCTCTCCGTGGACGTAAATACTGGTACTCGGACTGAATCACGTAAATCTTTGGTGTCTTTATTATTATCTATTTATTTTTTTGGTGATTTTGTGTTGACGTAAATTGTAAGATCCTGTCATTTTCGCGTATTATATTCTAATAACTTGGTTGTCGCAATAAAGACCCATTGGCTTGTTGTGCAATATCCCAAGAAAGGCAAGAAAAGTGCACAACCAAATTAGTTCACTAGTGTCAGTTGCGATGGTGCTATATTTAACTTCAGCCGTAGACCGAGAAACTATGGTCTACTTCTTTGTTCTCCAAGACATTGGACAATTAATGAGCATAACAAAGTAATCAATAACTGATTGCTAAGTATTAGGCAACTTGCCCACTTGGAGTCACAAAAGGTAGTCAAGGGAAGTGAAGTTGGGACTAATAATAAAATCCATTATCTTGATTTATTTTTGAGATTTCAACTCGTTAGGATATGGTGAAGATTTATATTATTTTTTCTAATATTTAGTGTATCTCTTATTATTAGTTAGGATTTATCTTTTGTTTTCAGTTTGCATAATATTTAGTATATTTTTATTAATTAATTAAAGATATTTGGTAAATCTTCTCTTTCCATTTTCTGGACAATTGATCATTGGCACTCCTCCTACGTGATCATAAAATAAACCTCACTGAGGGAATAAGAGTGGCTCGAAGTTGAGAAGTTGAGAATGAATATTCCCATAAGTTTTAGCTTTAAGATCCATAGAAAAATTGGTGGATCTTCTCCACCTCCTTTCCGCGCACAACATGGTTGTAGCACAAGTACATTATGGGATGTCATCATAATCATCGAGTTCATCCCATAAGACCTTCAATTTGGTGTAGTATTTCACCAGTAGGAGTCCTCCCTGCTTTAGGAGTCCAATCTCAATTTCTCATGGATGCAAGGTCCATTACCTTGAATCTCTCTTTCAACTTGTTCCGCATTATATTTGCTTCTTCTGCATAAGCCACACTTCATTAAAAACTCTTGTCTAGGGAATTGAAAATCTATTAAACTATCATGGAATTACAAATGTCCTAGACGTTAAATTCACGTGTTGTTGGATTTGGCTTCTCTAGTGATCCATCAACAAACCAGAGCTTATTTTCACTTGCAATGCATGTCTGGTCACCTTCAACCATGTTGCATAGTTATCCTAGGTTAGCATGCATGAAACTAGTACGCTTCCAAGATTGTCGGAGGTGTTGAGATAATATGGTGAGGAAAGGTCAATCACCTTCTTTGTAAACACTTCCACAACCTTATCGCAAATGATGTGGGTAGAATAATTTGCAATACTATGTAGGTGTCATCCTGAATTTCAAGTTCTATTTTTGATTGAAGAAGTTGAGTTTTTCATCGCCGCGCCTATAATTCTACTCTCTAAGCTGATCACTCATGAGATAACTAGATTATCAGATGAAGCTGTTAAGAGATTTTAATGCAATAGATTTGAGAATTCGACCAAAAACGACTGCTCGACCATGCTAATTTGCAAGGGTTATTACATCACCGTTAAAATTGATCGGAAACCGGAGATAGGTCGATTCAACAGAGATATGTAATTAGTGTGCAGGTGATTCCATCTAATTGCAAAATTCTTGTCGAACGGCTCTAGGTTAATTTTTCTGTCTTTTTTGTACTTTGTGTTCATATTTAAAACCTCGAGATTTTCACGACAATCGAGAGTCGCCAATGAGTCGAAGATATACATTGTGGCTCAAAAATAATCGATCACGGGTCAATTTCACTAAAAATTTCTAAAAGCTACTCGATAGGCTAGGTCATGCTAAAATCGCACCAGATTGAAATTAACTGCGAATTTGAACCCGATTTCAGAAATTGAAAGTCCTGTTATGTCATGATTTATTTTAGGAACATCAACTTATCTTCCGAAGATTTTTCTGCAAACAAAGATTTTTGCAAAATTTCAAAGTAGGACCGTTTTTACTAGGAAAATTAGAGGACCATTTTTTGTCACGTTTTTGGGATTCAAGTTGGTTTAATGGGTGAGGAAAAATGTGAATTGGAGTGTGGGCATCTTGGTTAGATTCATGGCCATCAAATTGAGTTCAATTGAAGGAGAATTTGAGAGGATTTGAATCCAATTTGAGGGAAAATGATCCAAATTCGTAGTCCCCCATGGTGTGCAACATTTGGACCCTTGGGAAGCCTACCAAGGAAGCTTTGGTAGCTGAAAATGGTTAAGGATAACAACCCATGTGGTGGGGCATGTTGGTTGAGCTCAAGGGGACAAAGAAAGCCATTTAGAAGGTTGATGGCCCCCCTTCCCTTGCAGCTAGCTTCTCCCCCTTCAGTAGATCACCTTTCTCTATTGGTGACCATTTTAAGAGCTCCAATTTGCAGAGAGAAACCAGAAAAAGTCTCCTTGCCCGTCAACCAGCCGGACCGCCTCCCCTGTCGCTTGTTCGCCCGTCTCTGCCGTCTAGCACTGTTTGTGAGCTCGTGCAATCGTCCCCCGCACCTATGCCTCCCACTCATCGTTCCGACACCATAGAGCCCTCCATCCAGCCCTTCAAAGCATCGTTGTAGTTGTTCAGGCCGCCAGAGCAGCCATCGTTGCCCACCATTACCCATTGCAACCTAGCCTGCTCGTCCCGTGCCATTTCCAGCCAGCTCAACCGTTCGGCCCAGCCTTTCAGTTCTTGGACAGAACCGAGGCTAGCAAGGGCTTGGAAGTTTCATGTGTCACTCTTTGATCCTTTGAGCATGTGCTCATTCCTCCATGGTCGATTAAATAGCGACGTCATAGGACGTATCGCCAACCCATTATTTTAATGTACATGCAAAAGCAAATAATAATCCCTAGACAATAACAGGAAGTGATAGAAAAGTAGGGCCATAATTTTTCAATACTGAACCACAATTACACACACACACACACAACAACAACAACAACAACAACAACAACAACAACAACAACAACCCATGTCATATATAATACAAGTCGATATATAGATGCAAGGTCCACAAAAACCAAGGGGTTTACAACAACTACTAATCTTCCTCCTACTCCACATCCTCACTAACATTGGAGCCTTCCTCCGAGTACAATGGAGTTCTTGGATCTTCAAGATCCGGGTCCACCGGGTCTACCATCGAACCTTCTGGAGGATTTGCCATGCCTTTCCCAAAAGCAACCTCCGACACATACACAGGAACCTCTGATTTCGATATGGAACCCTCTCTCTGTCCACGACGCTCATGAAGATACCATGACCTGTAACGATGAGGTACTTTATGAGGTAGGGCCTCATCAACCCAGAGCACAATCTTCACGAGTTCATAAACTAAACCCTTGGGGTGTCTATGAATCGGAATGCAGACTACCTGCTCTGTAATCTTCTTCGATTGACCAAAACAATCAGGAGGAGCGACCACCTATGGACTTGAAATTGTTATCCTACAACGGGGTGAGATGACGTCTCAGCAAGTTCAACCCTTTAAGACCTGATTAGGAAGAAACTACGTCATAAGGGCTGCCTAAACACAAACATGAGTTCGAAGACTTACCTTTACCTCCACTTCTTGCAAGTCAATATAATTCAAATTCATGAAATCATAGCAACAAATCAATTCAAATCATTAACTCGAATCGAATCATCGATCAATCAACTTAGTCGATTCCATGTCATCGGGACCATCACACTGTCATTTCAGTTACTCACTCCAACTATTAATTACGACCCAACGAGTACGGCCTATTAAATGTTCAGCTGTGAATTACGACCCAATAGGCACGACCTACATCGACGGTTGATTACGGCCCAATGGGCACGGCCTGCTTCGGTGGTTAATTATGGCACAATGAGCATGACCTGCTTCGGCGGTTAATTACAGCCCAATGAGCACGGCCTGCTTCGGCGGTTAATTACGGCCCAATGAGCACAGCCATACTTTGTCGGTTTTCTTAACCTAACCTATGTCATCATGCACCACATAAGTCACCTCATCTCTCAATAGTTAACTTATTACGACTATAAGCCATCACACGGTTATTTACCCACGGCTAATGATATTGTGCCTCACACTTCAATTCCCTAATTTAAATCATATCTTGGCCTATTTTCCTCGTTTTAAGGATACTCGATAAAAATAATCGTGTGTGGATACATGGTCGGTCTCAGCCAAAAATATAATATCTTTACTTTATAAAATCTCACTTTTTCAATAGTCCATGTGTTGTAAAGCGACGCTCATTATTTTCCAATTAATTACCAAAAATAATAAATTTTAGGATAAATACCCAAAATTGCAATCACACTCAATTTGCACAAACTTGCATTCAATTAAATAAACAGATCACACAATTGCAATCATCATAAAATTCTGATCACCGATTATCCCAGTCTAATTTTCAATAAATAAATAAATAAATGCCAATAAATATGACTTAGGCCTGTAAAGCCTAATTGAAAGCCGAGACGGACCCGGAAAATTTCTGAATCACTCTTCTCTAACCACCTAACATGCAATAACAATTAATTAAATTGCTAATATATTCTAACTATCCACATAATCCATACTTAGTCTAAACTAAAAAAACCCTTAGGCGTCATTAACTTACTAAGTAATTATTAGTGAGTTAAACTCACATGTTTAATGATCCACTCGGATCAAAATGACGGGGACGCAAAGGAGCTCGACAAACTCCAAAACGGGACCGCCAAATGGGGTCGGGAAAGCCTTGAAAACGGACCAAACAGCGACTTGGAGACCCACTGACTTCTGCTTCTGGTTGGTGTTGGTCGAGACCGAGAGAGGTGTTGGCTTAGGCCGAAACAGGCAGTGGGGCTGGTCGCAAGTCCAAGCGAATAGTGGTGGCACTTCACAGCGGCGGAGGAGGCTTGGATAGTGGCCTAAGCTAGCCTGCTAAGCTCTTAGACACACGGCAGGGTGAGATGACACAACTGGGACAACGGCAATGCGTGACGAGCCAGCGAGCATGTGGGGGTGCGACGGTGGCTCCAGCTTTGGCGGGCAACTACAATGGTGAGGGGAGGTTGCAGCTCGATTTTTATGGGCTTGAAGGTCTCTCTCTCACTCTGGAATAGGGCTGGTCGACGGTGGGGAGGAAGAAGGAAGGGGGGGGGGAAGATCGGTTTGGCTAATGAGGGGGCCCATGTCTCCTTCCTCAAATCTTTGTCCCCTCCACCTTGGCCCACCATGTAGCTACCCTCCTTTGCCCATTTTCTAGACCCATTTACTTCTTCTAGAAGCCTTGAAATTTTCCAAAGGTCATGGGCTTAGGGACATACGAATTTTGATTGAATTTCCTTCAATTGGGATTAAATTCTTTCTTGAATTGGCGTGGCTCGGCTTCTAAAAATTCAATCGTCGAACCCTCGATCCTCTTGGCATTTTTCTTCACCAATATATTCCACTTGCATCCTCATTTCGTGATAAAAGCGGTCATCTGCATTTTCTAATCAAAAATGGCCCTATGTCGACTTTTTCCACCAAAACCTCAGTTTGCAGAAAAATTTTCGAAAACTGAGTCAGCGTTCCTAAAATGACTCGTCACATGACAGAACTTTCAATTTATGAAATCGGATTCAATTTCGCGGTTAATTTCAATTTGACACTATTTTAACGTGATTTAGGTTACAGGGTAGCTTTCAGAAATTTTTAATGCAAATGACTCGTGATCGATTTTCTTCGAGCCACAACGAATCTCTTCGACATATTGGTGACTCTCGGTTATTGTGAAAATCTCGATGATTCAAATACAAACATAGGGTACCAAAACGATAGAAAAATCAATATAGTGCCGCTCGACGAGAATTTTGCAATTTAATGGAATCACCCATGTTTAACAACAAATCTTAGTCGGACCGACCTATCTCTGATTTTTAATCGATTTTACTGTGTCGAAATGATCTATATAGATAAGCACGGTCGAGTAATTGATTCCTAATCGAATCATCAAGTCTATTGTATTGAAATTTCTTAATAACTTCCCTACATAGTCTAGTTATCGAATTTGGGACACTTGGAGTGCTAAAATTTGGCACGGAGGGATACTTAAGTGCCAAAACTTCGGAAATGTACACTTAAGTGCCAGTTTTGGAGCAAAGTGGAATACTTAAGTGCTACTCTAGCCACAATCTGGCCAAATGGCTAACGTGGTAATTTTCCGGTGAGTTAGGTGCAAAATGACGTCGTTTTACACGCTGACGTGACGAGAAAATGCAAAAACGATGTCGTTTTGTGTCTAATGTGTAAATAATTAATATAAAAATTAATTAAATTAAATTTAAACTTAATTTTATTTAAAATATTCTAAAAAAATTTAAATTAAAAATATTAAAATGTGAAAAAAATTAAAATTTAAAAAACTTAAAATTTTTAAAAAATAAAAATTAAAAAATAAAATTAAAAAAACTTAAAATTGCCACCTCAGCCACCCCTTTCGCCCCCCTTTTTCTTAAAAAAAATTATGTTTTTTTAATTTTAATTTTTTTGAATATTTTAAATAAAATTAAGTTTAAATTTAATTTAATTAATTTTTATATTAATTATTTACACATTAGACACAAAAAATGACGTCGTTTTGCATTTTATCGCCAAGTTAGCGTGCAAAACAACGTCGTTTTACACCCAACTCACCGAAAATTGCCATGTTAGTTATTTGGCCGGATTTTTGGCTGGAGTGGCACTTAAGTATTTTACTTTACTTCGAAATTGGCACTTAAGTGTACATTTCTGAAGTTTTGGCACTTAAATATCTTTCTGTGTCAAGTTTTGGCACTTGAGCTGTTCTTCTACCTCTAGTTATCTCATGAGTGATCGGCTTTGAAAGCAGCACTATAGGCGCATTGAGGAAATGCCCAATTAATTTAATTGAAAGTAGAAGTGAAAAATCTAGGATGTCACATCGTGGCCCGTTTCCAAGCTCTTCCGGGCCTTGGTTGGTGTCATCGCTTCGAAGCTTGTTGCCCGTCTCCGTATTGCGTCACCGTGAACTTATCGGAATGCTAATCCAATGAGTTTACTTGCTAAACCTTGCTTATGAGGTTAATTATGCTTAAGGGGTGTTTAGTTTAAGTTAATTAGGGATTATGTGATTAGTTAGATTATATTAGTGATTTAATTATTCAATTATGCATATTAGATGGTTAGATTAAATTAATTAAGAACTAGATAAGATGTACTATTTATCTAGATTGGTTTGGTAATTTTTCAAGCCCATTTTGGTATTTAATTAGGCATTTCCGGCCTAAGTTAGTATTTTTGCTATTTAAATTGAATTATTTAATTAATTTTGGTAATTATTTAATTATTTATTATTTTCTAGAAATTTGACCGAGCGGTGATCAAAATTTCGTGCTGATTGCAATGTTGTGTTCGGTTTATGCAATTGGATGTTAATTTGTGCAAATTGAGTGCCGATTAGAAATTTGGTCAATTATTCCAAAATTTGTGAATTTTGATATTTATTCAGAACCTTGTTTTGGGTTTTAATACCAAAAATGGTTTTATATACTATATAAAACAATGAGATTTTAAAAAGAATGTTATGAATTTTTCGAGTTCGATCTACCCGTGTACCCACATTTATCGAGTGTTTTTAATACGAAGGAAATAGGCTAGGATCACTATTTTAGTTGAGGCATTTGAGTGTAATGCACGGTGTACTGGGCAAAAATTGAATGGCCGTGTATTGGTTAAGATAACCCATCCCAAGCATTTACGCAGACATTACCCTATATGGGAGTTGGGTCACAGTAGATTCTTGACCTATACTCCTTTGGGAAAGCCGTTTTTGAGAGACATAGCCGTGCTCAATAGGGTGAGACGATGCCTGGCTACGCTAGTAGACCGCTGAACTTAGGAGTAGGCCGTACCCTAGATGGGCGTAATTAGCAATTGGAACGCATGATTGATTGAGTTAAATGCACTTGATTATGAGACAAAACCATGTGGCACAGTATATGATGTGTCATAACAGTTTGGCCTTATAATCGGGACCGCTGTGATTGATTGAGTTGATAATGCATTTCAATTGTTGTGTGCTATGATTATATGCATTGTGTATATGAACTGTGCTGACGTGCAGGAGGAAACTGAGGTGAGGTAAGTTCTTTGTATTGTGTGGCTAAGCCACCCTTGGGTGTATTTCCTTCCTAATCAAGGTTTAGGGGGTGAACTTGTTAAGACAATGTCTCACCCCGTCGTGGGCTTAACTTTTCAGGTCCCTAGATGGTGGTTGTGGAGGACCCGAAGCCTGGAGTCTGTGGAGATGGAGTCCAAAGAATTGGCATATGTGTCCGACTAGTTTGTCGTAAGACGGCTTCTTTTTTAGAGTCGATCTTTTGTAGACTTTTGACTAGACTTTTTTTGTTCCTAAACCCAGTTGTTTTATAAGAATGTGGCTTTTGTGAAATGTTGCCTTGCTTTTCTATCACATGATGTTTGCTATTAGGGGTTTATTGTTTCGCTTTCGCGTGTGCTTAAATGAATTGGGTCGGCAATGCGTTTTGGGAACGTCACTTTTGTATCAACCACAAAGGGATGTGCGCGCACTTGAGAATCGAGGTGTGACAATGTGAGAGTGCATAATTTTCTCATGTTGCTCAATGAACAATACAAATATTCGTACAACATAATACTTACCAAATATCTCTAACTAGTTACATATTATATACTAAATGTTATGCTAACTAGAAACAAATAGTAAATCTTAACTATTAATAGGAGATACATTAAATATTAGAAAAAAAGAATATAAATCTTTAGTAAATCTTTTGTAATAGAGAGTTCCTACACTAGCAATCCCTCTTCACTTTCTTCCATAAGCAAAATGGAAAATAGTCATTTGAGGGGGGACTTGCCAGAAGAAATTAATCAATTAATGTTAGCGATTCGCATTTCCATATCATAATTGTTATCAGCGAGGTTGGTGCACCTTAATCAAAGGCCAAGCGGAAGGTAGTCATTTAGTAGTTTAAGACTATCATGTCATTGTGATCCAATGTCATTGAGAATGTGACATGTGTCAAGTAGGTCCTATGTGTTGGACTTATTCTATATAGGTTGTGAAAGGGGCTAGTGGTTGATTTATAAGTATAAGGAAAAGTCTTATCCTTTAAGTTAACTTTTGGAATAAGAGAGGTTCACTACAAGTATTAGAGTATAAGTTACCAACAAGTTTAAACCTAACAATCACACGGGAGAGAGATAGGTTGTTCCTGCTTTGACCCAAGGCTTGATATGTAAGGGAGAGATTCTTGGACTTATCCCACATTAGTTGTGTGATGGGTTGATAGTCAGTTTATAAGTATGAGAGAAAGTCTCATTTTTTTTAGCTAGCTTTTGGGGTGAGAAAGACCCAAGACCACTCAATATCATGTTGAATTGAAAAGATTAACTTAGGCAATACTAAAGTTCACATTTTCTTATAGCTCTACAGCATAGAGATTTGTGAATTGTCATGACATTTTACAAAGTGAACCACAAAGAAAAAGCTAATGGATTACTAAGTGAGTACTTGGTGCATACTCTCATAAATACATACCAATCACAACTTTGGGTTTTGATCTAATCATTTAAATACGCATTTAATTTATTTAGGAGTTGTCACTTATCTATTTTGGGTCGATGATAAACTCAAGTAACATGTGAGAGAGAATTTTACTTTTACGAACGAGAGATTTCATATACATGGGTGTTGACGCCTTAATTTTAGGCCTATTTAATTTTATTAATTAAGTTTTTAATTTATTTTATATTTTCGGATAAATAGATAATAAAAAGAGAAAACAACAAAAAAACAGATAAAAACAGGAAAAAACCAAAAGAAAAAAACAAAAAAACAAAAAACACCAGCTCCCTTTTTTCCCCATGTGGGTTCGCACGACTTGGCCCCACCCCCCTTTTTTCCTTCCTTCTTCTCCCTCCTGCCTTCTTCTTCCTCGCTCCTTCTTTCTCCGCCTCTGCAGTTCACGCGCGGTGGCCGGCGACGCGCGCGAAGGATGGCCTACGGCCAAGGGGAATAGGTCGACGTCTGCCGTAGGGGATAAGATTGCAGGCGCCATTAATGTTGAGCGAGCTTCGCTGGAAAGCTTGATGGGACACCGGTTTAGCCGAGCGGAACCGGATGCCGGCGGCTGAGGCCCTTCGTCGACCGGATTTCCTTCACCTATAAATAGGTGGCCGCAAGCATCGTCGGAGGGGGGTGGCAAGCTCGGAGATCCTTCACTGAGAGACATCGGGAAGGGTTGAAGGGCGAGCGCAAGAGAGAGCTCGAGTCGCGAGCTCAGCCCACCTTCTACCGAGAGACTTCGGGGAAGGCCGGCCGCAAGCGACTCGAGAAGGTCAGATCTGGCCGGTGGAGGCTCGGATCGGCCCGAGTGAGAGAAAATCGAGGCCGAGGAAGGTCCGGCCAAGATCTACGCCTCGGATCTGGTTCTTTTTTTTTTGCTGCTGTTGTTCCCCCCGAACGACGTTCGCCGTCGACCGAGTCCCAAGCCACGCCGGTTGCTTCGAAGGGTTTGTTGTTGTGCTTTCCCCCCTCCGCGAAGCCGTTTCCGTGATTGATCCGCTAAAGCCGCGCCAGATCGGGAAGCCAAATAACCGCCCGCCCCGCCCCCCTCTCCGAAACCCCTCCATCTCGGAGAAGGTAAAAAAAATCAAGGTCGTCATTGTTGTCGTAGCCATTTTCCGCCATGTCGAGCCCCGTAGCCACCGTTGAGTGGCCGTCGCCGTTGTCGCCTTCGTCGTTGCCGCCGTAGTCGCTGTCGCCGACAAGCACCTCGGTTTCCCCCCTCGGCGCCGCGGATTCGCAAACCCTAGGGTTTGCGATTTTCCGGGTCGTCGAGTCGGATCCGGGTCTCGGAACCGGGTAGGGTTTCGCGAGATTCGGGGGCGGCGGGAGTCGGGTCGCGATCCGGATCTCGGATCCGGGTAGGGTTCGTGGGGAGTCGGGTCGCGGAGCGGGCTGTCGGGCCGGGTTGTCGGGTCGGGCCGGGTGTCCCCGAACGCCCGGCCACGACGCCGTTTTTAATAAAAAAAAAAAAAAAAAAAAAAAAAAATAAAAAAACGAAAAAAATCGAGTTGGGCCCGCAACGCGGGTCCTCGTTCGGATCGCTGGCCCGGGTCGGACCCAACCCATGGATCCGACCCTAGGTCGTTTTTATATTATTTTAATATAAAATAATATTTTAAATAAATAAATAAAAATATTTTATTTTTTCAAAAAAATCAAAAAATGTTTTATTTTTAAAAAAATATTAAAAAATGTTTTAATTTTTTAATTTTTTCCAAAAATATTAAAAAATATTAAAAAATATTTTATTTTCAAAAAATCAAAAAAAAAAAAAATTTCATATTTTCCAAAAAATGCTAAAAATCCAAAAAAGCCAAAAATTCATGAAAAAGCCAAAAAAATTCAGAAAAAGCCAAAAAGACTTGTATTTTTCCAAAAAAAAAAAACCCAAAAAATCCCTTTTGTGTCCAAAAATTAGAAAATGACTCAAAAAATGTTTTTCCTCCCAAAAATGCATGGAAAATCCCTCAAACATCCAAAAAGCCTTAGGGTTTAAACAAGATTAGGTACCGAAAGGGCATTAGTGATTAACTAGTGTAATCAAGTCCCCGATCCTAATTTCTCTGGTTGCGCAGGAGTGAGTATTTCTCCCGATACTTCACTTGGGTTTCTAATCAACCCACCCCAAATCGATTAGTGGCGACTCCATTTTAAAAATTGATTTACAAGTTAAAAACTTGAACCATTAAGTCGTGAATTGGTGGACTTGGGAGAGTCCGGGCATAATTAATTTCAGCCGAGCCATTAGCCTCCTTAGGCGCCCGTACCCGATGCGGGCGCCGAAAAAAAAAAAGAAAAAAAAAAAAAAAAGAGGTCGCGACAACTTGGCGACTACTGGGACTTTGAGGACTTAGGCCTTTTTTGTCTTGTTTAAATCTTTACCGACTTAGGTTTTTTTTTTTTTTTTATGTAGGTTAGTGGCTTAGAAATTTTTTGATCTTGCTTAAGATAAATTATCTTGTGATTATAAATTATTATGCATGATTTTTACTGTTTTAAACACTACACATGGCACACACAACCCGGCTGCCGGACTTGGGCCGCCATAGGATTTTTAGGATGGTGTTAAGAAAGATACGACCTCGAACGCGAGACTGCGATGTAGAGGTTGCCTTTCTTTTCCCCGAATTTCTTAGCCGAGGTTAAGGGGGTATCGCTAACGCGAGACTGCGACGGGCGGATACCCTTTTAATTTCATCAATCCTTCTGAGTTAGAAATCGAGCCACACATCCCATCTGTATGTCTTTGTGCTTGCCATTTTATTTAAAAGCAAAGTGATTTCTTTTACTCAGTCTTTTCTGGCTCATGGCAAAATAGGGTCAGGTTGTGTATTTCCCTTTCTTATATGCGATGGGAAGATTTGATATCCAGTTCATTCCTATCCCAAAGGGAGAGCTCCTCAGATGGTGGAAACAGTTAGATCAACTCGGCCAAGAGTGCGTCAAAACAAGAATCGGTCATCTCCTCCCATTGCTCCAAATCAATATCCACTCTGGGGTCATGCAAGCATTACCACATTTCTAGTGCCCTGAAGCATCCACCTTCATGTTCGGCAAATTTGAATTGACTCCGACTTTAGAAGAGTATAGTCTCGCCATAGGAATGCCCCTGGGAAGCGAGCTTGCCACTCCACCAATCGGCATCAACCTTGTGGTTAGTCTATTGCGGTTTCTGAAATATCATTCGGTAAGAGAAATTGTTCAAGCCAACAACAATGCTTTTCCGCTATCATCTTTAACCGAATGCTTTGAAAAACAATCAATGACCCAAAAGCCAAGATCTTCCTCTTAGCATTCTTTGGTTTTATTATCTTTCCCCATTAAAAGAATGCTATAAATCCTTCAATCACATGGGTGATAAATCAAGTCATTTTTGGAGCAGGATATGTGAACATGGTTTTAGCCCGAAACGTTTTTATCCCTTAATCGTTTTAAAGAAAAAAAAAAGAAAAAATCATGAGGGCCGCCCCAGAAATTTTACAAATGTGGTTCTTTTCCCATATCAAAGGATTTGGGCACCTCATGCAAATATTTGAAATCAATGAATTCAAACACCCATTGCAAAAGTTTCAAAGCTTGGAAAAATACTCTCCCAATGAGGAATATTCTCGATGGATTAACTTATTAAAAAAACCTGTCCCCGAGACATTCCTATGGTGATCTAAGTGGTTCATGGTAGGAGAGGTGCACTTTGCGCTTAATTATTACAATCCCATTCTATTGTTAGGCCTCTCCGGAGCTACCTCATATTATCCATATAGGATGGCTCATTAGTATAGGGTCCTCCAAGAAATCCCACCATCGCTCAAATCGGGATTGTTTCGAATCTTTTTCACCCGTATAGACTACAATTACTTGGAGGAGATCTGCATAATTCAAAATGCGTGGAGTAGATGTCACACTGAAAAGATTGTCGTACCTAGAAGATTAAAGGGAAAAGAAAGAGCTCATCATGCATCCACATTCTACATCCTCAACCATATAATTCCCAAGGAACTGCAACCAGTAATCCCCGATGTAGTTGATAAACTTACCCTGCAAAGGCGAATCGAATCTCTTGAAAAGAGCTTGGAGACCAGTAGAAGACACGTATCAAAGCTAGTACAAAGAAGCAAGCAGCTCCACAAGACTGGAACTTCCCATCGCATATAAAATGGGCAGTAAGACTTTTGACGTGAATATTTCTAATGTGAATATCTAGGGTCGTTCTAACTTGTGTAAAAAGCCCTTTTGGCATTGTATAAATCTCATGTTAATAAATAAGAATGACTTGACCCTTGCTATGAGCCTTTTTTTTTTTTATGTGTTTCCCTTGTTTACATTTTCTCCATTTTCTATGCTGACAGGTAATCACATCATAGTCGTATTTGCCAAATCCAAAAGCTAGAATGGCTGAAGAAAATGTACCAAGCCGTGTCGAGATTATGGAAAGTGAAATGAAGCAAGTCTTCAATGTGCTTCAACAACTCTCAAAGCAGATAGATTCAATCCAAGGCAAATTGGCTCCCGCCCTAGCCTCAATTGAAGTATTGTTACCGCAATCATCTACCCGAGGTGATCAAGGAAGAGATACTGATGATAACATGCCTGAATTGGAGGAAGATACGCACCAAATCATAGTTGAGAAAGCAAAGCCCAATAGTTTGTCTAAGACTGAACATGACAAACACCTTGAGAAACTTGAAGAGAGGCTAAAACAATTGCAGGGTCTTCAAGATCCTACTCCTACAGACCTCTCCATCTACTCTAAGGTCAAAATGCCAGAAAAATTCAAAATGCCTGAGTTCGAGAAATACGATGGTACAACCTGCCCAAGAGCTCACTTGCAGATGTATTTGGTTCGAATGACCCAGTACGTTAATAATGAACCTTTAATGATCCAGTTGTTCCAATCAAGCCTGGTAGGTCCCGCCCTGAGGTGGTACATCAAAAAGAACATAAACCTCATTGAGACATGGGGTGAAGCAAGTGAAGCATTCCTCAAGCAGTATAAATTCATAATGGACATTACCCCTTCTCGTGAGGATCTCGATCGCACGGAAAAGAAAAAGCAGGAATCTTTCAAAGAATATGCTATTAGATGGAGGAATCTCGCCGCCCAGATCAGTCCTGAGCCAACTGACTTTGAATTGAGAAAAATGTTCATCAAAACCCTCCCCTATGAATACCGCAATCGGATGGTGACTATGATCGCTGAATCATTCAATCAACTCATACCAGTGGGAGAGCAGATTGAGACAGGTTTAAGGGACGGCTGGTTTACTGAGCCTGCACCTGTCAGCAGAAGGCTCAACATGAAAAAAGATAAAGAACCCTTGATTGATGTCAATGCCACCTACACTGCAAACACCGGTCATCTCCCGACTGTTCAGACAAACACAGGCCAACAATAGACTAATAGCCGTCCACCCCAGCGCTACAACAACCGAAGACACTTCACTCCGCTTCCTGGATCTCCCTCCCAAGTTTTGGCAATCCTCCGAAACAAGAACCTCCTTTCAACTGAGCCAAAATGACCCAATGTTGAAATCTTCTCCAGCTATGGCCCATCCAAAAAATGTGACTATCACATGGGAGAAGTAGGCTATTCAACCGATGAGTGTTTTATCCTTAAGTATCGGATCCAGAACTTGCTGGATACTAAGGCCTTCTCATTCCAAACTGCAAAGTCAAATATCCAAAGCAACCCGCTCCCTGATCATGCTGATAAAGTAAACATGATATTCAGTTCTGAAGTCGGTCAAGTCAGAAATGTCAATGCACATATTGTTGACATCTATCGAGGGCTAGTAGAAACCGGGTATTATCCGGATGATGAGATACCACCCTTTGCAATAATGGAGGAAATGGTATTAAGAATGATAGAGCCTGGAATAATCGTGTACGCCAACTACACCAGCATAGTTTCTACCATATTGCAAGTCCTCATCAACTGGGATGAAGAATTTGCTGCTCTAAATGCGGAAAAGGAGAAGAAGGATTCCACCTCACTTGAGAGCATCTTTGAAAGGAAGGGAGCCATTGTTCAAGCATCAACAGCGGAAACGGCCATAGTCATCGAGATCCCCCAGCCTTACAAATACGAGTACAACAATGCAGTACCATGGTCTTATGACCTTGATGTTGGTTTAGTCACGAGATCTGGGCGAACCTATGCTCAAGCAAATACTCAGTCTGCTAAGCCCGTCACTGATGAAGAAGCCAAGGAGTTTTTAGCCGTAGTTAAGGCTAGTGAATATAATGTGGTGGAACAGTTACGAAAATCACCAGCACAGATCTCTCTACTGGAATTGCTTTAGACATCTGTCAAGCACCAGAAATCCCTCATGAAAGTATTAAGTGAAGTACATGTCCCTGAAACGATTGAGCATGACAAACTCGAGGAATTTTTCAGTACAATCCTTCTAAAGGATCAAATGGCATTTTTCGATGAAGAAATTCCTGAGGAGGGTAGAGGACATACCAAGGGCCTATACATATCAGTCAAGTGCAACGCATCTCACGTCGCTCGCGTACTGATTGACAACGGATCTGCTCTTAACATATGTCCACTAGCGACACTCTGTCGCCTTAAAATAGAGAGATCATGGATCCAGGTACCCAAGACTTCTGTTCGAGCATTCGATGGAACAAAGAAGGAAACAGTGGGAGAGATCGAGCTCGACATTCAAATTGGCCCAACCATATTCAAAATTTTGTTCCAGGTGATGGATATCCCCACTGCATTTAATTTCCTCTTAGGGCGCCCATGGATCCACGTCGCAGGAGCAGTACCTTCGAGCCTCCACCAAAGTGTGAAGTTCGTGGTTGGAGGAAAACTGATCACGGTCCGAGGGGAGGAAGATCACCGCATCTACCGTGAGACGGCCATCCCTTATGTTGAACCTAGTGACAAAAGCGAAGCCAGCTATCAATCGTTTGAGCTCGTGTCTACTATACACGAAACTCGAGGGACTTTGCCCCTCGTCCCCGAGGTATCAAGCGCTGCAATCATGGTAGGAAAAATCATGGTTGGACACGGTTTTATTCCAGGACAAGGACTTGGTAGGAGAGGTCAGGGCATCCGTCAGCCCATTGAAGCCCTGAGGAGACCCTATACTATCGGTTTAGGATATTCCCTAGATAAAAAAGCGAAGAAAAAAATCGGCCTTGTATATCCCCGTCTCGAGGAAACTTTTCCAAGCCCAGCCAGGATGATGCATGAGGAAGAGGAAGTGAATACTTCAAAATGGTTCAACCCCGAAAGCGCGAAATTGGCCATAATCCAGGAAAACACAACTTGGCCCTCACTTAAGAAAGAGGGGCTAGATGATGTGACCTCCATGTTCGGGGACATTTTCATAGGTGCCATTAAGGAAGAACAGTTAGAAGAGACAAGCGATAACTTCTCGTTCATCCAGCTTCAACACCAAGTCGAAGAATTACGCGAGACTGTACATCATTTGACAGAAAACTTCGCTCAAGCTACCCGTGCATTCCGCTCTTGTCACAATGAGGAGCTGGTAGTAAATGAAGAAGACCCTATAAAGAATGACACGACTTGGCGAGGACGGGGCTACCCTTATCCCCAAGAAGCACAGCACACACCATATTCGCCTCTTCCTAAATCAATGGCCATTATTTTCCCCATCCTCCTAGAGCAAGGGATAATCGGCAGGGAACTGAACCATCCTACCCCCGAGTACTTCCTTGATTATGATCCATCCAAGCAATGTGATTACCATTCAGGGGAATTAGGACACTCGCTAGATGACTGCACCATCTTGAGAGACAAGGTTCAAGATCTTTTGGATGCTGGGGTATTCACGTTCCGCTCTCCATGGCTGTGTTTTGGCAATGATCACCTCCTCGTGGTACCCAGCACCCGTACCATGTTCCCTGAGCATGCTAAGGAGGTGCATAAAGGAGAGGCAATCATAGACACTTTGGGCCAACTAAGTGGTAAATTTGACTACTATGTCAATTATTCAATTCCCCAAAGTTTCTATGATCATCATCACAACATCGTCTCTGATGGATGGGGAGACATGGATGATCTGAAATCCACAAAGCCGGTAGCACAAGGAGACGTGGTTGACAACTGGTATGAAGACTTCTTCGTGGGCGTTATCAACGAAGGACCGTCAGGGGAAATGGGTGCAGACCCGCTCGAGTAGAATCCTTTTTAATTCCTCTGCATACTCCCCTACGTGGGAGCCTGTACATATTTTTTTAATGTCTGGCTTGTTTTGTTTTCAACATCAGCTCCACTCAAGGAACTATTTTTTGAAATCACCCTGTAAATCCGTCTACTAATAAATCAAGTTGAAAACATTTTGAGGGCATGAGGAGACACACCAAACCGGCCCGTTGATGATAGCCAGCCGTCAAATGAAAGAAGAAATCTGAGGCCCGGGTCTCCTCATGTTTCCTTGTCTTTAATCTTTAAAAACAATTTATCACATTTTCAAAAGAAAGAAGCATGCATGCTACTAACTTTATTTGTTCCCTTAACCTCTCTACTCTATGACACAGGAATAATCTAGCGGCAGGCGAGGGTATGGGAACAGTTCAGACCAACATCGTAAGTAGCCATGATAGCAATTCTGATGATTCAGATGGTGATTTTGATGATTCCAACGAAATTCAACGGAATTGGAAGCGCCACGATGAAACAAGGCCCCCTACTACTGAAGACACCGTCATTGTCAATTTATGCAGCATAGAAGATCCAAGGGAGATAAAGATTGGCGCGAACCTTCCTAAAGAAGAAGCTGCAAGCTTAATTGCCCTCCTAAAAAGGTATCAAGACGTATTCGCATGGTCATATGCCGATATGCCAGGCCTCGAGCCAACGATCGTGGAACATAGCTTGCCAACCAACCCTAATGTGGCCCCCAAGAAGCAGCGGCTAAGAAGAGCTAAGCCTGAAATGTCAAAAAAGATTGAAGAAGAAGTAATGAAGCTCCTGGAAGTAGGCTTCCTCGAAGTCTCGCAATATCCTAGTTGGGTAGCAAACATTGTACCGGTGAAGAAGAAAGATGGTCGAATCCGGATTTGTGTTGACTACCGCGATTTGAACAAAGCAAGCCCAAAGGATGATTTCCCGCTACCTCACATAGACGTTCTTGTGGATAGTACTGCTGGATTCAAACTTTTCTCTTTCATGGATGGGTTCTCAGGATACAACCAAATAAAAATGAAGGAGGAAGACAAAGAAAAGACGGCATTCATTACTCCATGGGGGACTTTTCACTATAAGGTCATGCCTTTTGGCCTGAAGAACGCTAGAGCAACTTACCAACGTGCCATGGTCACCCTTTTCCATGACATGATGCACAAAGAAATTGAAGTATATATCGATGATATGATCGCCAAAACCAGACATGGAGAAGACCATGTGAAGACCTTGGAAAAATTATTCAATCGACTTCGCCAATTCAAGTTGCGCTTGAACCCAGCAAAATGTGTGTTCGAGGCAACCTCTGGCAAATTACTTGGATTCATTGTGAGCTGTGAAGGGATAGAAGTGGACCCGTCAAAAACTAAAGCGATATTTGAGATGCCTCCTCCCTCGACTGTAAAAGAAGTCCGGAGTCTCCTAGGAAGATTAAATTACATTGTGCGATTCATTTCCCAGCTTTCTGAAATTGCAAAACCTTTCTTTAAATTTCTCAAGAAAGATGCACAAATCAAATGGGATAATGACTGCCAATTGGCGTTTGAATATCTAAAGCAGTACCTAATGAAACCCCCGGTTTTAATACCCCTGACTCCAGGACACCCTTTGACCCTCTACCTTACCATCAACAATGAATCCCTAGGTGCAATGTTGGCACAGAAAGGACCCCATGATGGGAAGGAGCGAGCCATTTACTATTTGAGTAAAAAGTTCACCACGTCGGAACAAAACTACTCCAAGTCAGAAAAAACATGCGCTACATTGGTATGGGTGTTGCGCAGACTCCGGCAGTATACCTTGCATTACCAGACATTCCTTGTAACTGAGAATAACCCAATCAAGTATTTGCTCAGTTGCCCGGCCTTGGTGGGAAAATTGGCCAAATGGCAAAGCCTGATCTCAGAATTCGACATCCAGGTGATGTCGCAAAAATCAGTTAAAGGTCGAGTGATTGCTGATATGTTAGCAGATTGCCCTAAAGAAGTATGCGAGGATCATTCCCCAGACGACCGAATTTCAATAATAGAAGAGGACACATGGACTATGTTCTTTGACGGAGCTGTAAATTTGTCAGGTTCAGGCACCGGGGCGGTCTTGATATCCCCAAATGGACAACATTATCCTGTGGCTGCAAAGTTGATGTTTCCATGCACCAACAATATAGCCGAATATGAAGCATGCATCCTCGGCCTACAAGCGGCTATTGAAATGAAAGTGTCAAAACTAAAAGTGTTCGGTGACTCCACCTTAATTATCCTCCAGATTGTGGGCAAATGGAAGACAAGAGATGCCAAACTAGTGCCTTATCACGACTATTTGGAAGAATTGGTAGGAAAATTCCAGGACGTCTCGTTTGAATACCTACCTAGAATTCATAACCAGTTTGCTGATGCATTAGCAACACTATCATCTATGTTGCAAGTAACGAAGGGGTTAAAAGTAGAGCCTTTGAAGATTGAAGTCCTGACAAGACAGGCCCATTGCATGACTATAATTGAAGAACCCGACGGGAAACCCTAGTATTATGACATCATGAGATACGTCCAAAAGCAAGAATTTCCTGAAGAAAGCACTCCCTCTGATCGAAAATACTTGATGAAAATGGCTTCGAGGTTCTTCGTCAGCGGTGAAAATTTGTACAAAAGATCATATAACTCAATCCTGCTAAGGTGTGTGGATGCAAATGAAGCCACACAAATAATGCAAGAAATACATGGGGGAGTATGTGGCCCTCACATGAATGGACGTATGTTTGCCAAGAAAATAATGAAATTGGGTTATTACTGGTTCCCTTTAGAGAGTGATTGTGCTCAGCATGTGCGAAGCTGTCATCGTTGTCAGATTCACGGGGACAAGATAAATGTCCCTCCAACTGAATTGCATCAGTTATCTGAGCCGTGGCCATTTTCAATGTGGGGTATTGATGTAATTGGCCCAATCAATCCGAAGGCATCAAATGGGCACCGATTCATTTTGGTCGCAATCGACTACTTCTCAAAATGGATCGAGGCTGCATCCTATGCAAGCGTAACTACACGAAACGTTATGAAATTCATCAAACGTGACATAATTGCCCGTTATGGCATACCGGAAGCTATCGTCACCGACAATGGATCAAACCTGAACAACAAGTTGGTTGATCAATTGTTTTCTGAGTTCAAAATCCAACATATGAACTCGTCCCTTTATCGTCCACAAATGAATGGAGCCGTGGAAGCCGCCAACAAGAACATCAAGAAAATCCTATCCAAGACAGCTGAAAACTACCGCGACTGGCATGAGAGGTTACCCTTCGCACTAACAGCATATCGAACTTCGATTCGAACTTCCACTGGGGCAACGCCCTTTTCCTTGGTTTATGGCATGGAGGCGGTTTTGCTCGTAGAAGTAGAAATCCCTTCCTTGCGAATTTTATCCCAAGCGGGATTGTCCAAGGAAGAATGGACACAACAAAGGTTTGAGCAACTGAATATGATCGATGAAAAATGACCGAAAGCACTCTGTCATGGTCGGTGTTACCAGCAAAGAGGGTAGCTCGATCGTTCAATCAAAAGGTGCGACCCAAGCACTTTGAGGTAAACGAGCTAGTCTTGAGAAAGATACGCCAATCTTTCCAAAGCCGGAGGCAAGTTTGCCCCAAATTACAAGGGTCCCTATGTAATAAAGAAGATACTTCCCGGAGGAGCCTTGATTCGATCGAGATGGATGGGCGGGAATTCACTAAACCAGTTAATTCCGATCTTTGTGAAAAAGTACTACCCTTGAAAGATGTCCATTGTCGGCATTGCCAAGCATTTCTCTATCATAATGAAAATGCCTATGCACCTTTATATATGAGTGATGTGTTTACACATCATAAAAACCGTGTGTTTGGGTTGACTCAATGAAGAAAAATGAATGGTAATCATCAGCATTTAAGGAAGTGTTGAAAATCAAGTAGCAAACTCAATGGCATAACTTGAGCAAATCGACATTACCCAAGCAGACGCGTAAGAGTAATCCATGTCAATTTCGCCCAGGCTCGGTGTAAGGGACGCGTCATTCAAGAACTATCTCGGGTCAAAAGGAATCTTCGTCCAGTCAACAATCTTAGAATTTGGAGGCTTCACTTCTTGTTCCAGACACATGCTCTTGCAAGAAGTAATTACCATTGGAGAATTGGAAGTTTTGATTGTCCATCTCAAATTCCATAGAAGCTTGAGGTACATGACTTTGCTCAATGTTGCTAATGGTCATATAGTCAAAGGTGGAAGGAAAATTCCACAGAAGGAAAGTTTTGAAAATCAATCAACGACCAGCAATCATGCATACATGGTCATAAATGAGGGAGGCCAATTGAAGGAAACATTGAACTATGCTAAGATAAAGAAGCCATCATCGACATTCAAATATCTTTAAGAGCCATCACAAATAAACTCTGGGGGAAAGGTAACTTGGCATCATTTCTGACACTCACTCTTTGAACTCATATTGACAGGAGGCATTGGGATTCAAGAGCCAGATTAAATGGTTAAATAGAGCAAACCAAGTGATCCAAGCCCGGGGCAAAAACAAAGACGTTTAATCAAATTCTTAATCCTTGGCTGATCCTTCATGTGTCATATCCTTAATCAATAGGGATAACCATTGACACCCCTTTGTGAATAACCCTTTTGATGTTCAAAATTTAACAATACTATTTTGTTGGCTCTTAAAGCTACTAAGAAGGTCTTTTTGAGCCAAAACCATTCATTTGTTCTGAGAAGTACAAACTCCATCGCATTTAAAATGCTGCATGCCTTTTCCAAATGGATTTCGCATGATGATTTTGTCTGTCTAAATCACTGATTCCATTAAGGATTATTAGAATAGACAGCTAAATGAAGAATACAAGATTAATCGAGCATGCTGAATGAGGCGCGTCAGAATGATGAAAGGCAAGCCATATCCTACACACCGTCCCCTATCTATACACTTGTGAGATGAGTGCAGAAGATTCCATGACTACAGGGTAAAGAGTTCTCTCGCGAATGGTACGATAACCAAAATAGTGAGAGGCATTTCATTGCTCACCTCATTGAGCCCCTTACACTTTGGTGAAGTTTCTGTCCTACCCCCGTCAAAGAACCACCCCACATTGGGGGCAAGTTGAAGGCAAAGTCAACATCACAAGGTGAGAAAAGAGATAGAAATTTTCTTGCTTGCACTTGCATCAATCTTTAGTGTCTTTATTGCATATGAACACTCGCGTTAATTTAAGTGCCCTAGAATGACGAAGAGCAATTCTTTCTCTACGCACTTGTATTCATTGTACAACTCAAATGAGTCTGTAATTTTACCCTCACATTGAGGCAAACACAGAAGTTACTACCATTTAAGCAGCATAGCTCGGAGCGCTAGCTAAAGACGAAGAATCAATAAGTCTAACAAAGCATTTGATTGAACTTGTCAAGCTCAGTTCCTCAAGCAACAAAGAACAAAAACTAGGGCATAAAAAAGCAGTGTACCTGGTAAAAGCAAGGTCAATGCCCATAAAATGAAAATGAATAAAAAATAGGGGCATGAAAAAAAAGCGGTGTGCCTGGTAAAAGCAAGGCCAATGCCCCAAACAAAAATACAGCCAAAAGAAGTTGTTGTTGTGGTCCATAGAACCTCCATCTCGACAAGAAAGACTAGTGACAAATGCCAAGACAATCACCAACTCTCACCCTCTTACATGTGAGCCAAGACTACGTTACATTCCCATTGTAAAAGTCTCTTCAGACTAGGGGCACTTCAATTAACGTAGGATTTCATGTGTAAATAAGCATCGCTTGAAGAAATACGAGCAAGATTACTCTATCTCTTTTCACAGAATTCTTGACTTGCAAACCCGGAGATGATCGTGCGGCACTTCGTTCATAAGCCTTGACCTTGACGGTCCCATTTGATGAGCCATTGACCAAATCTTCGTCACAGTTTCAACAAAGACCTCTCACATTGGTAAAGTCGTACTGTTTGCGAGAATACTCAGACCCTTGCTGACATGATGATAGTAAGATAGTGTGGTCCTTATAAATCCTACATCAATGGTCAGGATAGCCTTCTCCATGAGAGTGAGTGAAAAGTCCTTTCAGACCAAAAGTCCCTCATCTGGCCTGCTCAAAGCATCTATATTCCAAATAAATGTTGTCTTTCAAAATCTTCCCCAGTGGAAATCAGATGATGCAAAACTGACAAAATTATCATGCATGAATCTCATTTGAACTCATGAATTTTCCGCATGTACAATCATGTGTGCATATTGTACAAATAGCAGACATACTCTCAAAGATCAGAGATATTGCCAGGTAAGCATATCCCTATCCACATTTGTCTTAAGGTACCTATCTTATTGACACTTGTCATTTGGTACTCTCTTCTTGACACTCGACCTATTCGAATCGTCCCTTGAGTTTGGATGCTTGCAATTGTCTCAAAGATCCCGTTGTCTTTGAGTACCCACCACTTTAGGTATCCCCGTTCGTCAAGTACCCACGTTGTCCCTTTTTTTGACACTAAACCTGCCCGAGTTGTCCCCAAATAATATAGCAGCTGTTCGAGCATTCCATTGCTTTTGTCTTTCTAGCACTTGGACCAGCCCGAGTGGTCCCGGATCATATCATTAAATACTTGTGTTTATCCAATGTACACCTGCGGTTACCTAGGTGTTTCAGCCCTTTTGAGTGCTTACGGCCATCCAGGTAAGCCTTGTGTTATATTCAAGTTTATGTTACCAGGAGGTGAGAGACCTTCACGAATATGCGGGGCACGCCCTCGATATTCCCATTACCAGGAGGTGAGAGACCTTCACAAATACCCTAGGCACGCCCTCGATATTTCCCAATTGCCAGGAGGTGGGACACCTTCACAAATATCCAAGGTATGTTCTCAATATTTCCAATTATCAAGTACCCCTTCGATACTTGTGAATGTCCAAGTATCCCCCAAGAATTCATACTTGTGATCATCCAAGTACCCCTTCAATGCCTATGGTCAGCCAAATACCCATTTTGACGCCTGCAAAGGCCCAAATACCCTCAAGGTTAGTACTTGTGAATATCCAGGTACTCTTTAATATGCCTGTGAATGTCCAGGTATCTTTCAAATCGATGGCGCATCCTCCCGAGAAAGGTCGGCGCATCCTCCCGAGAGAAAGGTCGGGTTCCCTGAAAAGTTCGGGTTCCGGGTGTCTTCAACAAAGGTCGACACCCCACAAATCAATGCCCTGAGAAAGGTTAGTGCATCCTCCCGAGAAAGGTCGGGTTCCAGCTAGTGTCTTCGACAGAAGTTAGACACCCCACAAATCGATGCCTTGATAAAGATTGGCGCATCTCCCGAGAAAGGTCGGGTACCAACCGGTGTCCTTGATTGAGGTCAGGTACCCCCAGCAAACAGATGCCCTGAGAAAGGTCGGTGCATCTCCCGTCAAGGCGACCGAAGAAAGGTTCGGGTCCTAGACAAATCATTGATTGTTTTAACAGGCGACCGAAGAATGGTTCGGGTTCTGGAGAAACAATTTCCCGTCACGGCGACCGAAGAATGGTTCGGGTCCAAGACAAATCATTGATTGCTCCAACAGGCGACCGAAGAATGGTTCGGGTCCTGGAGGAGCAATTTCCTGTCAAGGCGACCGAAGAATGGTTCGGGTCTTGGAGAAGTAATTTCCCGTCAAGGCGACCGAAGAAAGGTTCGGGCCCTAGACAAATCATTGATTATTTTAACAAGCGACCGAAGAATGGTTTGAAACCTGGAAAAGCAACCTCCTCATATCACCAGGTAAGATGACGCCTTGATACTTGCCAAAACTCGGGGTTCACACCCTATCTCACTCACTCCCGGTAAGTAACTACAGGTATCTTCTTATTTGTTTTAGTATATGTAAAGTTATATTGCTCTTTTCTGCATAGAATAATAGGTGCCAAATAAAATATAATTTGTTACGCATGCATGGATAAAATTGAGGCATCAGTCTGTCTTTGAATGCAACCTCTACGAGCTCACCTTCAAAGAGGGGCATTTGTTGACGCCTTAATTTTAGGTTTTATTTTATTAATTAAGTTTTTTTTATTTTATTTCGAATAAATAAGATAATTAAAAAAAAAAAAAAAAAAAAAAAAAAAAAAAAAAAAGAAAAAAAAATAAAAAATAAAAAGCCCCCCCCTTTTTTTCTCCATGTGGGCTTGCGCGACTTGGCCCCACCCCCTTTTCTTCCTTCTTCTTCTTCTTTCTTCTTCCTCACTCCTTCTTTCTCCACCTCTGTAGTTCACACGCGGTGGCCGGCGACGCACGCGAAGGATGGCCTACGGCCAAGGGGAATAAGCCGACGTCGGCCGAAAGGGATAAGATTGCAGGCGCCATTAATGTTGAGCGAGCTTCGCTGGAAAGCTAGATGGGACACTGGTTCAGCCGAGCGGAACCGATGCCGACGACCGAGGCCCTTCATCGACCGGATTTCCTTCGCCTATAAATAGGTGGCCGCAAGCATCGTCGGAGGTGGTGGCAAGCTCGGAGATCTTTCATTGAGAGACATCGGGAAAGATTGAAGAGCGAGCGCAAGAGAGAACTCGAAGTTGCGAGCTCAATCCGCCCTCCACCGAGAGACTTCGGGGAAGGCCGGCGGTGAACGACTTCGAGAAGGTCAGATCTGGCCGGTGGAGGCTCGGATCTAGCTTGAGTGAGAGAGAATCGAGGCTGAGGAAGCTCTGGCCGAGATCTACGCCTCGATCTGGTTTTTTTGCTGCTGTTGTTGTTCCCCCGAACGCCGTTGCCGTGACCGAGTCCCCGACGCCACACCGGATCGAAGGGTTTGTTGTCATGTGCTTTCCCCCCCAAAGCCGTTGCCGTGATCGATCCGCCACCACCAACATTCAACCGCCACTAGGTATCCGCCATCTTCGGTTGCGTAGCCGTTGTCGCTGAACCCCCTCTCGAAACCCCTCCATCCCGGATCTCGAGAGAAGTAAAAAAAGGTCTTCGTCATTGTTCATCGTAGCCCGCGCCCGAGACCCCGTCGCCGTTGAGTGGCCCTCGTCACCTTCGTTGTCACCGTAGCCACCGTAGCCGTTGTTGCCACCGTTGCCACCGTCGCCGCCATCGCCGCCGCGCACCTCAGCCTTTCCCCCTCAGCGCCGCGGATTCGCAAACCCTAGGGTTTGCAATTTTCCGGGTCACCGAGTTGGATCCGGGTCTCGGAACCGGGTAGGGTTTTGCGAGATTCGGGGGCGGCGGGAGTCGAGTTGCGATCCGGATCTCAGATCTGGGTAGGGTTCGCGGGAGTCGGGTCGTGGAGCAGGCTGTCGGGCTGGGTTGTTTGGTTGGGCCGGGTGTCCCCGAACGCCCGGCCCACGATAATATAAAAAAAAAAAAAAAAAAAAAAAAAAAAACGAAAAAAATCCGAGTCGGGCCCGGGCCCTCGTTCGGATCGGCTGGCAGTCGGTCGGACCCAACCCGCGGATCCGACCCGGGTCAGTTTTTATATTATTTTAATATAAAATAATATTTTAAATAAATAAATAAATAATAAATATTTTATTTCAAAAAAATCAAAAAATGTTTTAAAAAAAAAAATTTTATTTTCAAAAAAATGTTAAAAAATGTTTTATTTTCCAAAAAAATCGAGAAAAATCAAAAATAAAAATATATTTTATTTTCCAAAAAATCAAAAAAATAAAAATATTAAAAAATATTTTCCAAAAAACAAAAAAATCAAAAAAAGCCAAATTTTCATGAAAAAGCCAAAAAATTCAGAAAAAGCCAAAAAGACTTGTATTTTTCCAAAAAATAAAAAAATACTTAAAAATCCCTTTTGTGTCCAAAAAATTAGAAAATGACTCAAAAAAATGTTTTTCCTCCCAAAAATGCATGGAAAATCCCCCGAACATTCAAAAAGCCTTAGGGTTTAAACAAGATTAGGTACCGAAAGGGCATTAGTGATTAACTAGTATAATCAAATCCCCGATCCTAATTTCTCTGGTTGCGCGCAGAGTGAGTATTTCTCCCGATACTTCACTTGGGTTTCTAATCAACCCACCCAAAATCGATTAGTGGCGACTCCATTTTAAAAATTGATTTATAGGTTAAAAACTGAATTATTAAAGTCATGAATTGGTGGACTTGGGAGAGTCCGGGCTTAATTTAAATTTCAGCCGAGCCATTAGCCTCCTTAGGCGCTCGTACCGAGATATTAATAATAAAGTTAGTTAAACAGATTCAGCCAATCACATTAAAGAAATATATGTGGGGGAAAAAGGATAATTAATAATAAATAACATTGCCAAATGATCAATCAGATTGAGTTGGCTACTGATTAATAAATTAGTTATGTTAATTATGAATAATCAAAAATACTATTGCCATACTCACCTATATTTACGTGACACTGATAGCTTCAAAAATTGAGTTTTATCTAGCAGCCGCTTCATCATCTTCAGGGGTTGGAGTAGACCATTTCGCAACCCGCACTTTAGCTTTCTCCGCCTACGGTTAGTCGTTATCATAGGAATACATATGAGATTTTCCTATGCGACATGATAGAAAGAACTAGAACACAAGTTACCATGAAAGAAAGACAACCAAGTATATAATGCTTATATTTATATGTTTAGTTGATTAGAAGAAAAAGAAATATACTTGAAGATTACCTCTTTCTCCCAATCACATCGAACTGTTATTATAGCCAATATCAAGGTTTGAACAGCAGTGCCTCCAACAATCATTCCACCCCAAATACCCTGTGTTTATTCAGAGCTTCCCTTAATGATCAATTAAACCATTGGGTTAATGAACTAAAATGACAAAGCATGGGGGAATGAATAATGGCATTAAGGAAGGAATACAAGTAATTAGCTATATGAAAGATCCATAGTTTACCATAACACCTAAGTTAAAAACCCAACCCATGAGAAATCCAAGAGGTAGTCCAATAACGTAGTAGCATCCCAGATTGATATATGCAACATACGCTTGCCATCCGGATCCAACAGCAACTCCTGTGGCATTGATGAAACTTGTGTGAATGATGTAAATGGATGACAAATTACTAGTCAGATAAGAGAACTGCCTCTAAGTGTTTCAACTGGCCCTAATTTTCAGGTTGCTATGCTGAGTTATAGTGAGAGAAATTCAAATAGAGTCGCAGTTGTATTATGCTTACATTGAGTAAATTCTAGATGAAATCAAACAATTTGTTTTCTGAAATATCGTGCTTTGTTCTTAACGCTCTTGTTTAAGTTTATGTTGGATGCTGATAACAAATCACCACACGATTGATTGAGTTAATGTTAAGCATATCAGATATCTCACTTGGTCGAACTTGACCGTACGTCAATACAGCACTCGTACCAAACGAACCATCTCATTTTCTTTGAATGGACACTTGTGATTAATCCGACATAAATACTGCGAAAATTCCGACATAAATACTGCGAAAATTTCTTTTTCACCATTACTTCATGTGACCTTCCACATATGGATCTATGGAGAAAAAGACTTACAAGTAGATCCATCAAACGGGTAGGTTGAGTCAAATTTGGGTTAGTTGAAAATAGTTTGACTCAAATAGACTCATTTAACCCATTTTGACACGTTTCAATATAATGCAAATCCAGTAATCCATACTCAACTTAACCCATGTTACTAAAATACTTCTATATTAAACTCAACCTAGGATAATTTATACCTAAACTAAGGTGAGATTGCGGAGTGAGAAAGGGTGGGATTGAGTGAGGGTGAGAGAAAATGATGAGAGTCATAGATGTGGGGGTGAGTCTAAGCAAGTCATAAACCCATTTAACATACATATTATGTTGGGCATTATGATTCTAAATCCATTTATGACCAATTTACTGAATATAATTAACACATCTAACAACTTTTTTTAGGCTGAACCCATCTAACAACTTACCCAATCGTATACGTGTTAAGAAATGGGTCTATTACCCATTTTGATAGATCCACTTACAAGCAAAAAAACATGTATACTAATAGATGGTTTTGAAGATTTACCTGATAGAACGGGCTGAACACTGTTGAATAATATGGTGATGGCAAGAAGATAAGAAAGCTTGTCCACTTCTTCAAGAACATCAACAGAAGAAGTGAAAATATACGCAAATTTGTCGTGCAAAACCATGATGAGAGCACAAAAGAAGCAACCAATCATTATTGATTGCACAACGGACACCACGGTTGCAAATTTTGCGGCACTGCCGTTCCCAGCTCCAAGCTCATTCGCCACCCTCACTCTGAATATTAAGTGAACTTGAGATTAAAGATTGAAGGGACGATCAATAAAATGATTTCTTAATTTTGGAAGCTTACTCTACAGATAGACGAAAGAGAGTTTTGTCGCTCTTGGACAAGGAAAATTGAGGTTGTGTAATAGTATAGATACTTCTTTTTCACAAGCTGAGTGCACAATAAGTTCGAGAAATAAATCTTACTATGAACTGATGCTTAGTTGATAATATTTAAACCATTAACAAGAATCAGAAGCTTTTGAAGGTATGGCAATATTTTCAGAAGCTGATGCAAAAAGCTAAGATAAGGTATTTCCGTAGTGTTCTACGTTATATGGGCACACTTTGTGCTTGGTTTGTCTATATTTTGATTATAACGGTTCGGACTTGTACTTGGGACTTTGCTGCCATTGCTCCAAAAAAAAAAAAAAAAAAAAAAAAAAAGGATAAAGCGGCATACATAAAACTTGCTCTTATCTATTAATAATTTACATCATTGTCCATCTAAATTGTTGCAGAAAATAAACAATCGAATGGTAAAATTAATAGTATAAGGAAATATAATCAAATACCCGATTCACATCGTTTTGTCAATGTGACCTACATCTATTAGGAAAACAATAAGAATTCCACTATATATCAATCGATACATTAAAAAGTATAATTACACTCGAATTGCTCAAATAATTTTAGTTTTTTCAACTTCTGATTACACTCAATAACCTCAGACAGTGTTTAGTCTGACAAATTCTCACGAAATAATATTTTAATCTTACAAAAATTTACAAATTTTACTCACAAGATTTGATTGGCTTCAACACTAAAAGCTCTCAAGGCATGAACGCGCACACACACATACACCATGAAAAGGTTGCCTTTCACAAAGAGTCACACTTTACACACACACACACAAGAATTGGATCCACAACAGAAACGTATGACACACACACACACACACCATGAAAAGGTTGCCTTTCACAAAGAGTCACACTTTACACACACACACAAGAATTGGATCCACAATAGAAACATATGCATACTAATAAACCACTCAACTAGGAAACCAACTTAAACTAGGAAATTTATTCAAATTAAGAAAGTTCCATTTTTTGAATGAGACATACTTTCAACAATCTCCACCTTTATTTGAAGTTTGAGTCAAGTCACAATTGCTTCACTGAAAATACAAACTTCACCACTACTCTTACACAGCCCCTCAAGGGTTCAACAGCCATGAACATTTTCCCTGTCCAAGCCTTGGACTTGCTCAAAATCATGAATCTCTATGGAATAGTAATTCTATCTATACCTTTAACCACTCCACAAGGGTTTTCCAGTACAACCTCCTTAATCATAAATAAAGCAAATTTATTGCACAAGTGGACTCTTAAGTGCCAAAAGTTCCAACACTTGAGTATAACTATTTTTGAAAATTGAGACACTTAAATGCCAACTCTAGCCAAAATAGTTGAAAATCCAACGTGGCTTTTTTAAAGAATAAATGTGTTCTACGTGGCTTGTTAGAGTTGTCTACTCAACAATAAATGTGCAAAATGATGTCATTTTACCTCCAAAATTGATTTTTAATATAAATATTTGTTAAATTAAATTTAAAACAAAATTAAAAAAAAACAAAAGGAGAGTGGGCAGTGTTTATCAACCGCCTCTATGGCCCTCACCATCGACACTGCTCTACCATTGCCAAAAAGGACCAACAAGGATGGGGCGATAGTCGATCGATGATGGTTAGGCGGCAGCAATAGCGAGGGCCGTAAAGGTGCTCACTAAATGCTATTAGCTCCTTTAAAAAAAAAAATATATATATATATATATATATATTAATATTAATATTAAAAATCAATCTTTGGGGATAAGTTAGCCACATTAGCACCACATGAATAATTTTTTTAAAATAATTGCCACCTTAGCAAAAAAAAAAAAAAAAAAATCTTCAAAAATGTCACATTGGCATTTTGGTCAGAATTTTTCACAATTGGCACTTAAGTGTCCATGTTTTTTTTTTTTTTGGAATGCAAGTGTATCTTTTGAAAGTTTAGCACTTAAATGTCTATTCGTATCAAGTTTTTACACTTAGGATGTTTGACTTCCATATTGTCCTACTCCATATGAACACTGTCAATAACACTATTATCCAAAAGTTCTAGAGACTCATCAAATTTAATTTCTTTGTTCATAATAGGTGAATATAATTAGCACCACAACCAATAACTCCATTCACTTCATGTATAGTCTTGGAATGTGCACTTTCTTGCCATTCCATTGAGATTGCCATCACTTGCTTAAACATAAAATGGGCAACCAAATATCCTAATAACAAAATAATCAGCAACATTACCTAACCACATTTCTTCAAAAGTGTGACATTCAACTATAGTCAATAAGGATCTATTTATTAGATAATTCGTTGTATTAGGTGCATCCACTAGGAATTCCTAGCTATACCAAAAGTAGAGAACATTTTATGGGCCATCTCTAGTAATGCTTTGCTTATCAACATTACAATATGTTGTGATCTACTAGCACTAGTACAATGTCTCATTATGTCTTCCTTCACATTGAATCCATTTAATAGTTATGAGTAGAAGTCCATGCTATTGTTAGTCTACACATACTTAATCATTACATTGGTCTCCTTTTTTATTAAAGTTCTCAATTGCCCGATTCTAACAAAATCACTAAACATGTGTCTAAGCACAGACAACTAAGTCTTTCTTGAGTGATTGTCCACAATAGTAGCATAAATCCATCACTCTACCATGAAAGAAATTGCGACAATTTGCAAACATATAAGAGAATCAACTCTATGATTTTCATGGTTTTTTTTGGCAATCAAATTGAACTACACTTTTTGCTATTTGCTCATGTGATAGTACCTGCATATATTAAAATCATTATCCACATAACCACACAATAGATTCTTTTCACTTAGAACCTTTAAGCTTTTCTCATCAATTGGCCCTTAATGCATATGTTACAATTCAAACTCTCAAACAAATGTATCTAATGTCTTTGTGGCAAATTCTATCACTATCTCAACTTAAAGCTCATACAAGCCATTATGCTTGGTTTCTTTCACTATCACCAAGGCACCTCAAACAAGCTTCAAAACTCTATCTTTTAAAGTATACCAACACCAAGTTGAATTCAAGGCACTCGAAGAAATTAGGTTCTTTTTCAACTTTGGAACATGCCTCACTTTTCAAGGTCCTCATCATATTATCATGCATCATGATTCCAACATCACCAATGCCTACATAATCGCACATAGTGCTCCCCAATTACACTTTACTACATCCACGCACTAATGAATAATAAACTATTCCCTATTTTGTGCTGCGTAAAATAAACAATTGGAATCCATAATTCATTCATCAAATGACGAATCATAGGTGATAGATAAGACATAATCAACACTATCTAGATTATAGTCAACTACATATGCAGCATCATCAACAGACTTAACTATAATTTCTTTACTCATCTCATTCTTCAGTTTAAGGCAATTCCTTCTAAGATGCCCCTTTTAGCCACAATTTTAGTAGATAGCACCAATAGTTCTAAACTGATTATATTTGTTCAAGTTTGTGCTCTTTCTATTAACATGAGTACTAGTTCTTCCACTAGCTTCACCTAGTAAAGCAGGTACAAGTTCACCAAATTCTCTTCAACAAATGTCCTCGTTCAAAATTAAATTGTGAACCCCATCATGAGTCAAATTTGTTGATCTAGAGAAATTGCCAACAATAGTAACATTAGTATTCTAACTGTCATGCAATGAAGACAATAGAATCAAAGCATGTACCCCATCATGTCAATCTCAATTGAATTCAATTGACTAATGATCACATTGAGTTAATTTATATAATCATCAATCGACACACCTTCATCGATTTTGAAGTTAGACATACGTTGCATCAAGTAATCTTTATTAATCGCAATGGGCTTTCTTGTACATGTTCAATAGGGATTTCGTCAAATCCATAGTGCGGTCTTCTATTTCATGATGTTAAACACAAATCAGCTTACTTTATTAAGTTAGGCTTCTCCCTAGAGAGAAGCAAGTGTGGATTCCTCTAGTACAAATGATTCTCCATTTGCACTTCTAGAAATTAAAATTATTCCCATCAAATTCATTGATTTTTTACTTTTACTTCTTCTATCACCATTGAATCATTTCATTTTGGCCAAGCCTAGTTTTGATACCATTTGTTGGGAGCGCATAGTAAAAATCCAACCCCTTCATCTAGGGATAACACCAAAAGGTAGCCAAAGTCTAAGCTCATTAATATATTCAGTTGAATTCATTTTTACTTAAAAATTTAATTCAATGAGTTATGAGCCAACTAATATATATTGACCATTTCAACCACACCACTTATTTGATGTGGGACTTCTCTAACATTACTCACCCATGCATCTTAACAATCTCGCCCACATGTATAAGTTTAGTTTTATGTTTGCTCCTCCTTAATTCAAGTATTTTTCTACACCGACATGTCTTGACTTGAATCTCCATCATTAGCCACCTTCCTCCCTAGTATCTTTCTCTAAACTATAATGCCCACCACCCAAAAACCGTGTTGGTAACTAGATTCTTTTCTTGAGATATTCACCAAATTTCACAATAAATTTGGGGTGGAGCATCAATCAACCATAGGCTCGAAACCATTTATTATGGAAACAAACAATTGAACAGTAATAAACATGATAAGGAAATAAACTGGACATCAAATTTACATGGCTTGGTTAGTGTGACCTACTTTTATGAGAAGAGCATCAAAGAATTTCATTATAGATCAAATGATACAATGAAAGTTGCAATCACACTCGAATTACTCAAACCCTCTCATTGTTTTCCAATCTCAATTACACATTAATCCCAATTACACCCAATAACCTCACATAGTGTTAACTCCATAATGTATTACGAAATAATCTTTCAATCCCATGAAGGAATTCACAAATCTTACTCACAAGATTTAATTGGCTTCATTACTAAAAACTCTCAGGATGTAATTCATGAAGAAGTTGCCTCTTGGACACTCTTCACAATAAGTCACACTTCTTATCCAAAATAGGAAACATACTCATATTAGAAAATTAACTCCAATTAGGGAAACTATTCAGATGAGGAAAGTTTCATTTTTTTAGCCCAAATCTGAGACATATTTTCAATAAATGATCATACTCGAAATATATAAAGTCATTTGAATAGATTTATTTATAGATAAAATATCGTCTATATATCAAGTGTTGTTGATGAACCAATTTCGTATAAATATAACTCCCTTGTAGATGATACCCCCCCCCCCCTTCGGTCAACTATTAATAATGTGATTGATTGATATGGTTCCCGATGATGAACCTAGGTTCAAGTATTTATTTTACTTGCTTTTGTTCTTGGGTGTGAGAGAGAGAGAGAGAGAGAGAGAGTACCCGGTTGCGGCAAAGAAGGAAAGAGGGATCATCATCTCCCAAGCGTTGATGCTCATGCTGCCGTATACGTACAATTATAAACTTATTAGTTGCGTCCCAGGAGACACTTGGTGAATAATTTTTCTGATGATAAATCATTAAAATGGAGATAAACTATTACCATATTGACAAGGCATCTACAGCAACCGTGGCGTTTTCTAGATATCCAGGCATTAGTATCAATATCCTGTAATACCAATTCTCCAAACTGCTCGAAAAGTACCGAGAAAATAAGATCATCAAATTCTAATGGCCAAGAAAAAATCTAGACACAGGGACAGAGTTATAGATGATTGTCTAACTTTTCAAGATTACTAGTTTCAATTTGCATGCGAAAATTCTCGGTGCAGTTACCGGAGTCACTAAATGGAGCAGGTTCCCTGCTTAGGTTTGCCGTGAAAATTTACCAGCTAGATCGATGTAGAAAACAGATTCAAGCATGAGCAGTGCAACCAAGAGACGGCGACTGAGAATAAGGTTTTTTACCAAAGCATAACTCCAGAAGCAGCGGACAATTTGATAAACTCCCACAACCCCGAGAAAGCCTCCATGGAGAAGCCAGTCCACGTCAGAGAGCATCTGCCGCACGCGGTGTACGCGAACAACGCCAGCACCAAGAACCACCAAGAGATATCGAAGCTGACGGACAGCCCCACCACACCGAAGTCGAACACGTAGACAGAGAGCCAGCTCGTGAGCACGTTGATCGCTAGGCTGGCCAGCGAGACCCATGCCAAGACCTGGTTCTTGAGCTGGCTCTGCAAGAACCTCCACAAGGGGAATTGAAAGGCAAAGCTGAAGTGCAACGGGATGAGCCACAGTGCGATCTTGCCCGTCATCTCCGCCACGTCGTCCTGTTGCCCTAGGATCTTCAGGAGCGGCGCGGCAAAAATGTAGAAGGGGAGCAGCAAGAAGCAGCAAAGAAAGAGCACGATCCAGGACCTTTGCATGTAGATGCCAAGCATGCGGTATCTCTTTGCGCCGAAGGCTTGGCCACATAACGTCTCTAGCGCGCTTGCCATACCTAACTATTAACCACAATTTAAACACAAAATTTGACATGAAACTCTCATATCTATCACGTCAAATTGAGTGATTAGCTAGCTAAAATCATTTTGAGAACCTGATTAGTCCGTAAAGTGACATGTAAAAGTAAGTTTTCTATATGTATAAGAAGTAATTAGATACATCCACAAACAAACGAAAATGCTCCCATAATTGACATAATCAATACAAAGGGTTGGAGGCTTGATATTGCCACCACCCCTTTCATGTTTAAATTTCTTTCAATGAGAGTCAAAATTGATGTTGAAGCGAGAATATATTGTCCAAGCTCGTTTTTCTTTGAAGCTAATTAAAGCTAGATCATAGTGGAACTCACATTGCACCTCTATATATACATATAGATTCAAACACACTCTAGCAAATCACATGCAATGTGGAGTGGTTACCATATTTACATACACACTCTAGCGAGTCCCATGCCATGTTGAGTGGTTATCGTATTTCTTGTCTTGTATTGGCGTGAAGTCGTCCCTCGAGCGCGAATAACACGCATCGCTTTCTCAATCACTGCTATTCTTCTTGAGATAGATTAAAATATTTGGTTTATTCTAGTGATTTTTGTGTTTAGGCATATTGGAAGCCAGCTAAGAGGATTCGCATTATCCTTTGGTTGGAAACCCACTCAGAGAAATGTAAAAAGAAGAAGACAAGTTGCTATACATCATATCATCGAAAACTAACGGTCCACTAAAGTTGAACCGTTGGAGGCCCAAGTGAATTACCCAAAATGAATTCGATAGGCAAATGCTGGACATTTTCTACGACTAAGGTGGTTCACGTTGTCATTTATTATTTATACAGATTCATTCAGTCACTCTCCGGCCGACCTGCATCCACGACTCATCACGTTGTACAAAAACATGTTAAAACCAAAACATTTAATGTGGAGTCCAATCAAGCACACGTCGATTTATTAAAATATAATTTTACTTGATCTGCTCCAATGACTTTAAGTAGTTCTCAGACTGCAAGATTGAGCAACGCACGATAAGCGGGGAAGAAGACTCGATAGTCGCGTTTCTGTGATGTTCCGTATTTTCTTTTAATGCAACGTAATGGTATTTTATCTTTTTGGCGTCAACATAATTAAGTCTGTCAAAACTTTAAACTCTCCAAGTTTTATTTGGTCCCCATTGTCATGTTGAATAACTTATATATTAGGAGTACTATCTAATGAATATTGAAACAGATAATTAGTGGGTAAAGATTATCTGTTTACCAAGAGGCCGTAATTGAAGCCGATGATGACGTTGATGCCAATGGACATGGCAGCAAGCTCCACCTCCCCGAGGTGCCCTGCGAACGCCTGCGTGACGATCATCATGGTGTACTGGGCCACGCGGCCGAAGATGGCAGGGCCGATGATGTGCCACAGCTTCCTTGTCTCCGCCCACACTCTCATGCTCAAGCTTGTTTTCTTTTCGTCCTCATGATCCCCGCCGTCGCGGTCGCCATCCGCCACTGGTTCTTGTAGCAGAGGCTGGTTGGCGTTGCCGTTGCGGTTGACGCTCGCCATGAAAGGAACAGCAGTTTCTTTGCCTTTAGAGAGGGGAGGTTGTGATAATGACAGCAGAGAGAAACACAGATGATCAGAAGGCAGTTAAATGGTCAGGAATGGACGATCCCCTCGGGATGCGCATCGAGAGGAGACAAGTTAAAGGTTTAAGAAATAGTGATTCTCTTTTCTTTTCCGGGAAAAGTTTTGTCAAACGAGGTTCGGTGGGAATAACGAGAATGTCAAGAATCGAGGGCTTGTCGCTGAATTTCGATTTTCATCGATTCTGACTCTCGTTTTGAAGGTGCCAAAATTGTTCTCCTTCTATGCGCTGGCAGGCATTTGAAACTTCTAACCTTGGTGGTTACTGTAGTAGGACCTACTGTAAAGACCTCAGCACATAATAATGCTTTCGGCGGATTTGAATTTAGATTGCTTCTGTCCGTCACATTAGATCACCCACTGTTTCTTATCAAAAACGAAGAAAATTGACCGGCGTCAATGGTGTAGTTCGATGATGCTTTGCACATTTATGACGGCAACGTGCTTCAAGGTCTGCTTTCATTGATATATACCTTTTATTATAGGTGCAGACCATCATTAAAAGCGATAAGTCAGAGAGACTCGCCTAGGTTTTCTTTAAATAAATCTCTGACAAGTCAAGAGATAATTATCTCTCCCACGACGTGGAACATACTAGAGACAGGCAATGGCAAGAGGGTCCCGAAAACGACTAAGGAAATAAATTGATAGTGCGCGTGGAATGGTAGGTTGGAGAACTAGTTACTAAAGCGAAAAGTGCGGGAATGAATTTGGTGGTGATTTGCTATCAATTTTAAAGTGGTAAAAAAAGAGAATGGGACGATCGAGACGGACAACTTCTGAAGCACAATTAATAGAACCAACTACCACACCGTCAAGAAAAAAAGAAAAAGACTACCACACCGTCCTGATGAGCCACCTGCGCCATTATTATATGATTCGGAAACTTCACTTTAGGTTAACATATCTCGAGTATACAAAAATGCAATTAGTGTTATGAATTAGGTACAATCCCAGTCGAAACCTAAATGGGCAGGCAACCTGTTTGTACTTTCTTTTTTGGTTCAAAAACTGTATGTACTTCATGATATAGGACATGCACCATGTGCCTCACATCAAAAGTTCCATTCCTTAACAATTAAGTTTATAATCAAGTGACACAGATTTCTGTCATCTTCTATGTTAATCTCTTCCTCGGGAATCATTTTGCCTTTCTTGATGTTAGGAGAATTTGGGCTTCTAATACTAGCTAACAAATCCTTTATGGGAGTTCAAAGATGACTTCCATACTTGTTACGGAATATCTTATTTGGGCCCATTGCCTCCCAAAGCTTGGAATTTGAGTCTATCACCGCAATAAAAAATTGAAACGTTGGAGGAATAGACGACATACGATTCACAAGGACTACCCCACAAGCGGGATCTAATTCACTTAGCAAGGAGCTTCAAACTCGCACTACCACTAAAGAAGCAAAGCGGTTTCCGTCACGTGCTCTAATCAATTAGTCCAACCATTTTTGGTTTGGGGAAAAGGAATATTTAATTCGTGAATAAAAAAACTCCGTTTTAGCTGAAGTGAGGGTCATATTCGTGGAAACTCTGTTTTCTTTCCACATCAACCCATGGAATCTTTCTCCATCCATAACGTTGAAGACAAGTGCTTGGGGTTACACTTGCCTTTTTTAGAGGCAAGCGAGAGCTGTAGGGGGGTTTCTGGTGGGGTCTTCGTTACTTGTCCAGGCAATGAGAACAGCCTGATCTGTTCACACCTCGGTTCCCAGACGTGCACAAGGAGAAGATGCGTTTCTTGTCTCACATCACCTACTTGTCCAAGCAATGAGAACAGCCCGATTTGTCCACGCCTCGGTCCCCAACGTGCACAGGGAGAAGGCACGTTTCTTGTCTCACATCGCTTAGAGAGGGAGTTCTGGCCTGACTTATAAGGCTTATGTTTCTCTAATTGTACATATCCATTTTTTTTGGGATAATATGAACTACCCCAAGAATAACAAAACCATAAGAAATTAATATCTAAAGTGGACAATATGTATACATTGGAGACCCAGAGCGTTACAAGTGATATTAGAGCCGACTCATGACTGCGTGTGGGGCCATAGCGAGAACGTTGTGCTCCAAATGGGTAGATAGTGTGACGGCCCAAGTGGTGGTGCACGGGAAAGAGGGATGGTAGTGCATTCGCACCTCGGTCCCTGGATGTGTGCAGAGATGGGGCACATCTCTTGTCCCACATGGCCTAGGGAGAGAGTTCTAGGCTGGCTCATAAGGTTTGGGTGCGTCTCTTGTCTCACATGACCTAGGGAGGGAGTTCTGGGCTGACTCATGCTAGCTCATAAGATTTGGGTCCCTCTAGCTGTATATACTTGTTTTTTTGGGATAGTGTGAGCTGTCCCGAGAATAATAAAATTATGAGGACTTAGTATCTAAAGCGGACAGTATATGTACAATGGAGATCTAGGATATTTAAGTTTATGCTTTCAAATGATTGGTCCCCAAATGATTGGTTAATGACCTCAAAGTGTACATGTGTTACCATTTCATTTGTCGATTTAGCTAGAACTATCAATCAGGAGTGTAGTCAGAGAGAGTTCGTTGCAGACTAAAATAGAGGATTTCCGAAAGATTGTAGAAAAGAGAGTATGTGTTGATGTCCCACTTGCATTTTCAGAAAGAAAGAAACATGTACTTACTTTGTCATGTATGCATCGGGATCAAATGAGAACATACACCCACTAGGTCGAAGCAACCTAAATGAATGGAGAATGAAGGGAGCATTGCAAAAGGGGAACGCAAGAACTGTCGGATGAAAAACTAAATAGATTTAGCCACTCACCATGGAGTTGTTCAACACTTCATATCTATAAAGAATTCAGAAATAGAAAGAGGGGTGCCTAGAGTAGTATTACATTATAAACCCCTTAATAAAAAAAGATTATCTAGGAAACTAGATAATGCTAATATATTGCTAGTAGGTATCCAGTAACTAATAAAATCATTTCCCTCGATCATTTCACTTTCAATTTCTTTGCACACCCCAACATATGCATATTTGATAGTAGTTGGTTAATTTAAAGTCTTCATAAGAGTTATACTAAATTGGGTAATAATAAGAGCAAATTTACTTCTTCTTTTTGTCAATAATAAGAAAATAAAATGAACATGGGTAACTAACTTAAATAATGTTAGCGACTCAAACTTCATTGATAATCTAATCGCAGAAAAGGATTGGTAAGTAAGACAAATATAATGATAAATCTAGTGAAATAGAAAAAAAAAAAAAACCCAAATGAATGCCGTTAAATTACTTAAGCAAGAGATAAAATCCAAAACTAATTTTGTAAATTAGTAAGGATAAGGTTGGTAAGTCACACAAAAAGGATTGGTAATTATATATATATATATAAGATAAAATGTATTTGGAATAAAATTATTAGACTACCATTGATTGTATCACCTAATTTTTTTTTTTTTTGGGTCGAAATTGTATCACCTAATTTGACTTATAGCAAGGACATACATGAAGATCCATGCATTAATGAACATGAGCTAGTAAATGAGTTAAAGTTATTAATAATGTCTTCTTTGAATTTGTGTCTGATAATAATGTCTTCTTTGAATTTTATCCTACCCACTCACATCTCTCTCTAGTCTCTCTTATTAAATCATGAACAATCATATCTCTCAATCATCTCTCTCTCTCTCTCTCTCTCTCTCTCTCTCTAGTCTCTCGAAAGCTCATGAACAATCATATCTCTCTCTCTAGTCTCTCTTATTAAATTATGATTTAGCTCATGAACAATCATATCTCTCTCTCTAGTCTCTCTTATTAAATCATGAACAATCATATCTCTCAATCATCTCTCTCTCTCTCTCTCTCTCTCTCTCTCTCTCTCTCTCTCTCTCTATTATAATTATTGTCCTTTTCTAGCCTCAAAAATCAATTGTAGATGTTGCTTGAGGAAGAGCAGCAAATGGTTATGGACGCTAAGGGCTTGTTTGGTAACATGTTAAACAGTGCATAATTCAATTCAAAAAAAATTTTATTCGAAAATTACTTTGAAATAAACAAAAAAAAATAATAGAAATCCATTTGATAACGTTTTGTTCTTATAAAAAAATTGTTCACAGGAATAGATTTAAAATAAAATCAAGTAAAAAGAAAATTACTTCTTTGTTTTAGGAAGAATTCTAGAGCCAACCAGTTTCTTTTTTCTTTCTTTTTTCTTTTTTTCTTTTTTCCTCTTATTCTACTTCCTCTAGCCATTCGCCGGCCTTGGGAAAAACAAAAAGAAAATGTGATAAATTATTTAAAATTTTAAAATTATAAATTACAAAAAAAATTAAGGGTTATACCAAATACATTTTTATTTCAAGAATAGAAATTTTGTACAATTATCAAACATCTTCGGATGTTCAAAAGCTTGTCCAAAGAGCAAAATTAAAAAAAAAAAAAAATCATTTTTAACAAAAATTAATCTTGAGAGTAGAATGATTACTAAACACACTTTGATTGTTCAATACCTTTGCAACCTTGATCTTACACCCAACCCACATAAGGTGGGGAGATATTTATAATAAGGCCAGTCTATGATTCAGCTAGTCACATTTAAGAGTTGCATTAAGAAAGGATAATTAATAATAAATAGCTTTAGGAAAAAGTGTTAAAAAATCTTCATAAACCTTTTGACTTAGTACTAATTTAGTCATTCGACTAATTTTGATTGGATTTTGCTAATATAGATGCCAGTCCAAGCTAGAAGGGGACAATTTTAATAATATTTAATATTTTTCAGTTTATTTATTTATTTCTTTTTGTTCCTTTTCTTTTTCTTTTTTCCTTCTCTTGCTTCTTCCTTTGGCCAGTTATCAAACCTCGGCAACTGATAAAGGTGAGGGTGGCCTCGCCAGGATGTACGTCGAATCAGGGAGGGCGAAGGATCCCTTAGTCAAATTAAATATTGCCATAAATAAAAACTAAATAAAAAAGAAAAGGAGAAAGGAACCAAGGCGAGGTTACATGGCCTAGGAGACCTTTCGGCAACAAGACCAGGAAGGATGGCCATGGCGTGGCTCTTGGCCCAATGGGTGAAGGATGACACTCACCCTGGTCTAACAAGGCTAGTAAGCCTTCCCATTACGATCAGTGAGATTGCAACGTTAGCAAAACGACATCGCTTTTGCTCTTGTGTAGCCATGTTAGTAGGTAAAACGATGTTGTTTTTCCCTTGTCTTGTTAGAAAATTGCCGCATCAACATTTGACCGGATTTTCTTGCCGTTGATACTTAACTGATTTATTTTACTCCGATTTTGGTATTTATGTGTCACTTTCATAACTTTTGGCATTTAAGTGTCCTCCTGTGCCAAGGTTTGGGTATTCAAGTGTTTTTTTTACCCTTATATCTATGTTCTTTGATCTGAACACAATGAAATATTCTTGAATATTACATCTTTCTCCCAATCACATCGAATTGTTATTACGGCTAATATCACGGTTTGAACAGCAGTGCCTCCAAAATCATTCCACCCCAGATACCCTGTAAAGTTATTGGAAGTTTTCCTTAATATTAATATTAATTAAACCATTTGGTTGTTCAACTTAAGTAGCAAAGCATAGGAAAAAAGATGGGAGTTCTCGTGTTTCGATCATTAAGGAAGGTAAAAAAACTAATTAGCAATATGAAAGATCCAAAAATTTACCATGACACCTAAGTGGAAAGCCATCCCATGAAGAATCCAAGAGGTAGACCAACAACATAGTAACATCCCAAATTGATAAATGCAACATATGCTAGCCATCCCGATCCAACAGCAACCCCTGTCGCATTGATGAAACTCGCGTGCATGTTGTACAGTGAAAACAAATTACTGTTCAGAGAGGAAAACTTCCTCTTAAGTATATCAAGTTACCCTAATTCTCATGTAGTTAGTTCACTTTGTAGTGAGAGAAATTCAAGTTGCCACACCCCGAACCCCAAGTGGTCGATTAAAAGTGCGACACCCCAAGACGCATCGCCAGTCCATTTTTTTTTATCTTTCGATTATACGCATGAGGAAACGAATTAAATTAAACACCTAGTTAATCAATAGTAGTAGGGATAGTAAAAGCACCACAACAATTTTTCACAAACTACGATTTATATACTAACAGTTAACATGAGGAGTTCAATATGTACAAGACTACTACCAAAAGGGACTCCTACGCGACCTGCTAACAAAAAGGGGTCAAGGTCGGGGTTAACTTCCAATTGCACAACTCCAACATCCGCTCTAATATCCATACCCAGGCCCAGCCAAGAAGTCGAGCACGTCACCAGGTGAGCACGATTCCCCGGGCTCTTCCGGCTTGATATCTAGATCTATTACGACACCATCAGGGATGTCTATATCCATAGGGTCAGTGTCTTGCTCAACCTCATTCCCTAAGGATGGCCCATCAAAACCGTGTGGGGAACCCTCCCGATCACCGTTCGGTTCCGTAATAAAGCAAGCCTTGAAGCGGTGGGGTATCGCATTCACAAGACTTTCCAGCATAAGCTCTCCATATCCTGAAAGAACCATTCCTCTGTATTCCCCAAAACTTTCGTTATAGTAATGAGCGTGCGGAGCTTTCCCTTTGCAGTAGTCTTGTGATCTTTGTAAGGTAGCAACAATCATCTTTTCGGTCTATTTTTTTAAATTATGCCTCGAGTACATTTGCAATGACGTTTAGCATTTTTGTAGTCGTGCTTGATATGCTTTAGATAAAAGCACCCTTAACATTTTTGTAGTCACTGAAATAAATAATATATGAAGTCTTTTACAAGATCATGGCAACTATAATATATCCAAGAACAGATGAGACATATGCAAATTCAAGAGAGATGACATGTTCGGATGGAAAAAATTTAGGTGTTTGGTTCGGATTCGGAAGTGTCATTGGCAAAAATGCTGACCTTTGAAATGCAAGTCACGTCTACTTATTCATCCATTGACTTCTTTTTTTTTTTCCTTTTAAACCGATCATCTTCCACACCGTAACCACCATTGATCGGCGATGGGTTTCATTGGATTTTATTTTTATATTTTTAAAAAATAATAAAAACTCTTTGCAAATGTTGGGTTCGCCTTTTTTATTTATCATTTTTATCTTTTGACAATCAATAGCCCAAATTTTTATCAATACACCCGGAATGATCATTAATTAACAAAGATGATTAATACTACAATAATTAAAAAATTATTCAAAGTTGAAAACAAACCTAAAAGAACCTAGGCCAAAAGTTGAGCTTTGCATATAATCTATAATCAAATTATTTTAATATAATTTTTAAATAAATTTACTATATATCTTTTACATTACTCTCAACATGAAAATGTAAAAGGTTATATAGTCATTGTTTCTTTTTGCAAATTTTAAAATACTAAAATTGCATTTGGCAACCATCCAAACAGTGCTGATCTTTTGATTCCGATTTTTGTTCGAATCGCGTTTGGTAAATTTTTATCCAAAGGCGATTCTAGGAACAAATTTACTCCCGAGAATCAGTTTTGGACAAGAAATCAGAATAAAAAAAATATGATTCTCCGTCCAGAATCAAAGAGAATCAAAGTGCCGAATCAAAAAAAAATTTATTTCTATATTTTATTTTTATTTCTTCCTAGTATGAAATATATATTTGTTGTATATAGAATACATATTTAATTGGTTCCTACACTTTGGAAGTGATACTTAATAAAATGGTGGACTTTTGCCCAATCTGATTAAGCATCTCAAGATTGAAGAAGAAGATCCTACATCAGCAGAATCACCTCCATCGCCTCAGATGAATTTTTTGAATTATGTCCTCAATAATTATATACGGGTTGCTTCCCACCATTGGTTTTCTAAGTCAGAATTAGAGGAGAAATTATTGGAAGACCTGCAGAAGAAGATCAACGGTGAAACCCAAGAGTCCTCCTCAGGTGAAGGAAATGCTAATCAACTACTGCGAGAACAAAATGAGCAAGAAAATCCGGAAGTAGATTATTAGAGAATCCTTAGGAAAGTTTGTTTATCATGTATAATTACTCGGCACTAGCCAGCTTTGTCGAAGAAGCTAGCAGTGTGAAGGACAGCATCACATGACATGTCGGATGGTGAAGAAACAACTTTAATAAAGAGGCACAGATTGGTCAACAGTACTGACAGGAGCGTCGACAGAACGAAACAAAAACAAGAAAGGTTGTCGAGGCAAAAGTAGCTTAGGGATAACGTGGAATCAATAGTAATCAGCACACTAGCAACGAAATTCAGACAGAGAGAAGACAACAGGCACACTCAGGGTAGAGCACTGAGAAGGAATCCAAGAAGTTCCCTGCCTGTAAAATCAAAAGCAACCTCAAGGAGAAGGCATGAACTACAATCCTCAAAAATCAGGTTACTTCAAAAGACTTTCCAGCATAAGCTTTCCATCTCCTGAAAGAACCATTCCTCTGTATTCCCTAAAACTTTCGCTATAGTAATGAGCGTGCGGAGCTTTCCCTTTGCAGCAGTCTCGTGATCCTTGTATGGTATCAACAATCATCTTGTCGGTCTACTTTTTTCAATTATGCCTCAAGTACGTTTGCAATGACGTTGCATTCTTGTAGTTGTAGCCGTGTTTAATATGCTTTAGACAAAAGAAGGGAGTTTTTCTCGTTTAGCATTTTTGTAGTTACTGCAATAAATAATGATGGGCAAAAGTGCAGCCCAAGGGTACGGAGAACACTTAAGTGCGGTTTTTTTTTTTGGTTGAAAAAAGGACATTAAAGTGTCAACTCCAGCGAACGGTGTCGGAAATTTGATGGGGCTTATTTTTAATAATATAAGTCACTTACATGGTTCGATAGAAAATTGAGTTAGCAAAAAAGAGCCAAAACGATGTCGTTTTTGCCTCTTATTTGAATTTTAATATAAATATTAATCAAATTTAATTTTAAACTAAATAAAAAAAAGTTGCAACACTTATTCGGTAAGGGTTGTGCAAGCCCTTGCTGCCACTGGCCCACTATCGCTAGGAAAGGCCGAGGTTGTTGGGCCCTGGCCAGGGGTTGGCGACCTTGGCCGACCAGCGGTGACGGCCTACGAGCTCGTGCCCAAATTTAGGGCAAGGGTAGCGGCCCTCCCCCAAATCTGATGAGGGTCGCCAATGCTCACCCAGCCATGCCAAGGGCCGCCGCCCGCTTGATAGCCAAGGCCCATCAACCTTGGCCAACCCTTCCCCCATCGTCAACGGCCCTTCCCAAGGACGGTGGGGAGGTGATGATGAGGGCTTGTACAATCATCACTGAACAAGTGTTGCAATCTTTTTTTTTCTTCAGATCTTAAATCTAATTTAATTAATATTTATATTAAAATTCAAATAAAATGCAAAACGGCGTAGTTCTCGACTTATCTAGCCACGTTAGCATGCAAAACAATGTTGTTTTGTACTTGTCTTGTTGGAAAAATTTCACATGTAATTTGGCCCCACTTTCTTGCCGTTGGTACTTATGTGATCAATTTGTTTTGATCTTGGCACTTAACTGTATCTTTTTGAATTTTTGGTACTTAGGATGTTTGAGACTCAATAATGATGAATCCAATGTTTGAACCTTCATATATGGTAAATATATTCATGGGGTAATTTTATCTCTTACCCTACCACATTACACTAAACTACTTTCACGAGATTTAGATTCATTTCCTCCGGTTGTAATTGTCTTAATACAATCAATCGAAAAATGCTCATTAGGCACTAGATTGAGGAGATTGAAGAAAGTTAGGGCAATTGTGGAAATTTTTATTCTTGTAGGGAACAAATTAGTAAAAGTGAAAAAAGAACCTAAAGGATAAAACTAGAAGAATTGACGGAATATTCCTAAATTGAGAATGAGTGGTCACAGAGCAAGTTTCCCTCACAGATATCCAGATCAGGAGTATTTTAGGTGCATTAAAAAAGAATAATGATATATTTGTTCAAATGGGCATAGCTTATGATTGAGCAAACACCATAAAAAAATCCTAACTATGCCAACTATGACACAAATATTGTAATTTTTTTATGTCCCAAAAACCTTAAACTTGTCCAATACAACATAAATACTTCCAACTTCTTTTGTGTCATAAAAAAAAAAATCCAAAATTAGAGATGTATGACATATATACCCTTTATTACGATTCAAGATTTTTTATTATACCCAAAAAAAAAAAAAATTGAACATTTGTGTAACAACAAATGAGTTTGGGGTTTTGCAGTGACATAGAAGAACGCACTTTTTGTGTCCTAGTAGATATTGTTGAGGGCTTTTTATAGTATTAACCTTTATGATTTACCATAATCTAAGCCCAAAATCGAAACCTTAAAAATCCTACAGCTTACAGACGTTTCTGGTGTTTGGTTAGACTCCAAAGACCAAAATCTATTTTCCACTTTCTTAAGCACTGAGTAGGCATGCACATCACATAAGCTGGAGCTCGAATACTTTACGTTGACAAGCACCAGTGCAGTACACAATTCAGGCATTACTAGTAGAATTTTCTCAAATAGTTTGCCATGTATCTTCCAGGCCAACAATGGGTTTTTCTACAGTGAGGTACTGTGTAAGATCATTCTTATTCTTATTGCGACCTGTCCGACAATTACATTCTGCAACAAACATTTCGAGATCCCATGACAAGAGACAGAAGAAACGGAATTTTATGACTTCGCAAAGGCAGCAACCACAGCAACTTCTCCAAGATTGACGCAGTTCCTCCACGTACCGATTGATATACAAGATTGCTTCGACCATTTAATTTGCTCGTCTCATACATGGCAACACTAGCACAGGCAAATCAGATCAAGCTACAAAGAGAGGCTCTGGCTCAACTTTTCTCCTGATCCTGGAAATCGATCACCAAACTCTGAATCAGCAATTAGAGAAGCAAAAGCATTCTTCAGTCATTCTAAATTTATTTATTTATTTGGAGAAAAACAAACTGAGGAATGTGTTTATTTATCGCAGCTCAAACAGTTGAACTAAATCATTTTCAAGGTTTCTAAGCTTTTGATAAAGTTTAGAATCTACCAGAAATGAAATCAGAATTAGAGGATGGAAAATCAGACAGAGAAAATTCTTATGTCCTCACCAATTTGACTCCGCCCATTTGCAACCATCAGTATCCACTACATGTAAGCTGTAGGCATGCCTTGACTTTGAGGACTGGTTCTCAAAGCTACAGTCAACAAGTGGAAGGAAGTCAAGAATTAGCTTCCATTTCATTTTGAGCATGGGCTATTGCACCATGTTACTTTTAGAGTCAACAAGCTTCATAAAAATCTTCCAAACGACATTTACAGCCGAAGCAGACAAGAATTGAGCTTGTGCCCACTTCCAAGTTTAACAGGTTCAGCAAAATTAGAGAAACCAACTCAAATTAGTAGCCAATCATCATTTCGAAAAAAGATAAGGCATCCATACAATTGAAAACAAACCTGGAAGAAATTAGGAACCATAGACACAGAAGTCAACATCAAATTCTTTAATTTGATCATCATGGTGAAATAATTATATCAGCAGGTCCCCAAAAATAAAAATAAAAATAAAAATAAAAAAATGAAAACACTTCTAGACTAACCTCTGATGAATAAGATCACCATGAATTAGAACTAAAGACCCAGCTTTAACCTCAATTGCTACAAAATCTTTCTTATCATAGGTTGGGGAAGGGTGATCAAAGGAAACTCCCCCTTCACCTCGAATAAACCTTCTGACAAGGCCATCTGGAAAACATGAAAGATCAGAGATAAGATCTAATTTCAGAGTGAAATATGCTTGCGAGGCAAAAAAATGAGTGACATAAAAGACAATATTACTCTTGTGAGATCCAGGGATAGCCCAAAGACAGCCATTGGTTATTGTTGCATCTTCTAGAGCCAACCACAGCCCTGTGCAAGTAGGTGGCTCCGTGTAAAGAAATGAGTTATCCTGGTGTGGCACTACTTCACCTCCAATACCCGGTTGCTGTGTGCAAAATTTAATGTGAGAAGAACTAGGAAGACCACTGGAAAATAAAATGCCTTAGACAGAATAGTGAATAAAGGATTCATAAGAATATGTCACTTGCTAGGTTGGATACTGTGGCTTAGCCAAGATGAGCAAGATAACTATCCTGACAAACAACTGCCCACATGATCATATCTCAACCAGTCCAGACAAATGATCTCGTAGAAAGCAAAGATGAGAACAGCAAAAGCTATAATGAAATTTGGCGTACATCAATTTTTTAGATCATCTTAGCATAGCATCGTTTCTAGACATCTTCACTTCATACAACAAGCACCTTCAACTGGTGGCCTAGGACATGATATCCAGTACAATAGTACAAACCTACACATCTTTATATACTGGATCAAGTAGCATTGATTGCACAACTATACAGGAAAAGCAGTTGTGCTTTGCCAGCCAGAGTATAAGAGAATTTTTTATTTCCATACCCCAAACCAACTCTAAACCTATATTTTGGCACATATCCACCAATCACATACATGTTAGGATGTGTCAAGCATACAGTTATATAACATACTGGGAAGGATAAGCAAAAGGAAAAAAATGAAAGAAAGAACTGCCAATGATTGGGCTAGCAAATTAAATATTGAAACATACTCTCATATATCTTATAAATTGCAAAAGAGCAGATAATCAGTGAAAATTCATAAAGTAGCCACGGCCTTGAAAAAATGGATGGTAGAACAACATAGGAATTTCCAATAACCACTGGCCTCATGCAGATCCTGCTCTAATCACCTATATCTTTGTTCTCTTTATAATGGGGCCCAGAAAGAATATCCAAAATGATATTATCTACAGCAGGTTTTCTGTTGGACACATTGCATGTAATTAAATTCAGTGACTGTAAACAAGATATAGAAAAATAGTGGGGAACAACAGGAACAGAGGGTCAAATTGTGATTCTATGATTGGCGTCACCAGCAGGTCAAAATTTGGTACAAATATAAGCCTTATCAGATCAGTATCTCTTATTAAACTTTGCAAGTAATTTCAATCTCATTTATCTATAAGCTCAAATTCCATAGATAATGGTGGATTTGAGGATAGTAGATTTAAGAGATATTGAAGTAGAAGGATTCGATAAATTTATTGACAATTGAAATCACAAATAACAAAAAGATTTTGATTACAAAAAACAAATTAAGTGATGCATGACATTGAAGATTAACACTGCAAACTGGAAGCTACAAATTGAAATATGTCGAAGGTTACCAACTTGGGATCACGTAGAATCTTTCCAGCCCTAATTGTAGGAAATTGTAGAGGAAAATAGTGTTTACAACTGGGGATTTATTCTTCCCAAACTGATAGTTTGTGAAGAAGAGCTCACCCTTCAGGGTTGAGGGATTTTCACATTACGATTGAGAATGACTCTGATTATTGTAAATTTTAAAGGAACATAACAATACTCTAATTAATCTGATGGTCACCTTGAACTGTCTGAAATAAAAATATGCGCCTGTGCAACACCCAGATTGGTCCAGTTAAATATCTGGAGAAGGCCTGGGCATATAACTAGTGGTTATTAAAGGACAAGGAGAAAATTGCCTGGTGATTTGACAAACGCAAGCAATGTCTATGCACAAGATTGAGGGAAGTATCATCAAATGGAAGTCCCTGAAAATGATTTGGCAGAGATCCATCTTCTAGTCACAGATACAAATTAAAAGGAAGATGGCCAACATTCTGCTCTTGCAGCAGATATTCGCAAATGAAGAATGGACGCAGTGCCGTCTAAATGCAGTAAACCACCAGCCATCCAGCTGAACCCATGATAAGAGACTAGGCCATTGGCCAATGAAACTAGACTAAGATCAATAACTTGCCGTGGAAATGAATGCACCATATTATATACTCAGCTACCCAGTGATCTGAAATATAATTGGCTAAGATAAGTACCTTGAATATGTACATTGACTGAATGATGATAGGCCTTCTGTAACCTAAGGATGACAGCATGCCACAGAATTTTTCTGAGCTAGAGAAGGCCTTAAAGACCGGGTCAAGTTCGTGTAGCGCTGAAAGAAGGCACCATTGGAACCAATCTCAATAAAAATAAAATAAAAATAAACAAAATTTTGCACTTGAAACCGTTCATTTGCAAAAGACAGCACCAGAAGCATATCATGTAGCAGTGATAGCATACCGTGACCAACTTTATTGATGGACAATTGCTTGGGTTGCTTCAAGTTCCCATCATCACCAAATGCTTTCTCTGTCAAAATTCACCAGGATTAGTAAAAGCGATACTCTGGCAATGATGTTGGTACGTGCACTAATGACAGAATATCACAATCCTATCCCATTAAAGTCCTATCCACGAACTCTCCAGAGGCAACAAGCACGGAGAGGGGCGACGATAATCAAAAACTAGTCTTGGTGACATTAAGAACTACCATGTACAGCAAAACCCAAAAAACAAAAGTTCAAGACAATGGTAATTGACAAATCAATCAATTGATATCATCATTTCTCGACCAAGATAAATAATTCACATCATATACACAGAAAAATGGAAGAAAGACTCGTACCCTCGAAGAAAAACGAGACATTCTCGGCGCTTTCGTAGAAATAATCGTCGGTGTGTTGCTGCTGCAAAGCCAGAGATAAGAGATCCAACACCCCAAGCGAGGGAAAAAAATGGGTACTTAATCCGAAGCAAAAAGCTCGAAATTTTGGATGCGGAACCTGGTTCTTGGTAGAAAAGATGGAGGCGGTGGAGCAGTCGAACTCGTCGACCAACTGTTCCATCCTCCTCATCATGCCATCGATTTCCTCGGGGCGAGCGAACGATTCCATCACCAAGTAACCTGCGGGAGAACAGACCCATCGCTCTTCAGCAAACTGCATCGTTCGATTCGCGAAAAACAAGAGAAATTTGTCCTCGAAGGGTGGTGGGGCAACCTTGAGAGCTGAAGAACTCGAGCTGGTCCGGGCTGAGATACCCTTTGGCGCCCATGGTGGTCGGAGGAGACGGGGAGCTGAAAGCGTGACGGTTGAATCGGAGAGATGGCTATGACCGAACGGCGAGGAGACGTGGCGGAACTTGGAGGGGACGGTGTCGTCGTTATATAGAGAGGTCAACGTACTTTTCTCTCACCTTTTACTTTTTCATTGCGATTACGTTTCCCCGTTTCACGTTTAAGGATGTCAAGATTTTCTTTTCTAATCACGTGGTGTGTGTTGACTTTTTAAAAGGAAATTTTGTGCCCCCTTAAGACTCTTTTTTCGCGAAAATGACGATAAATATTTATTTTTAAAAATATATATTTTATAAATAATTCATTTTTCACGAATTAAATAGATTCTAAATTGTGATGAAGACGTGATTATTGTGCTAAAGTTATACAAATCGATTTTCGAAAATTATATCTATTTGCCTAGAAAACGAAGTTTCCAAAATGGCAAGGAGAGAATTTTGTTTATGGAAAGTCGATTGATCTCCAAGTGGAAAATTCATACATTTCGTGATGGAAGAGACCACAGTTATGGCGGAAATGGCACTCCCTGGTGACGAGAACCGGAAGGAACATCAACGCCAAAGGATGGACGGGGCAGGCGGGTAAGTTTCTTTCTTTTTATTCTTTTCAGCTGGTAAGCTTTATCTCGTGCTTGACTTTTCCTTTTTAAGAGTTCATTAAGTAGATCTTCCAAAGGTACTTGTTAATAATCTAAATATGAAAAGATTGTAATTTTCCATTTTTTCTGCATTTCTCATGTCTTGCATGATCAATACTCTAAAAAATCAAAATATTTCTTATTAATGCACTCATTAGCAAAACTCTTCCACGTTAATTCTCTACTTCAACCGATCCATCCTTCTTTTCCAGAGGAAAAAAAAAATATGAATCTTCAGCTCGATGGCAACTATTATTATAACATGTTTTGGAAACATGTGAGCCCCTCCATTTTGACAAATCGCGTGAGAACTGTACAATTCAGCTGCTAAAATCTGTGGGCTCACATTTATTAATTAAGAGCACATATATACATTTACATATATATATTGCGTCTTTTCATGGTATAGTTGCGAGTCTTGCGACTTAAGAGACATCGTTCGAAAGAATTAGTAAAGGCTCATGAAATTATGCAGTTCTTATATGAATGAACATCTTCTCCTAACAAAAATGACACAATTTACTAACGATTTTGTAAGCACAGTAATTTAACAATACGAAGTGCAACATATAGAAGAAAAAGGCTTAAACGGCTCAGAAACATTGTATGTCGTGGTCATGACCTCTAGGCAAGGATCAATTGTGAAATGCCAAAAAAAGATTAGGAACACCTCACACGTTTGTAAATGCTTAATTAATATATGACATACTTTAAATCTCAAATTTCATTTCTGTACAACAGTTAGGGATATAATTTAGGAATAACTCCTATTTGCCACACAAAATGTCTATTTCTAATTGCATAAATTACATTTGGATGAACCGCCAAACTATATAAAGAGGCTCGTTCACAGCGGATAAAGAGCTCCTTCTCACATGCTTCCGAAACATGTGGGCCGCTCAACCTTCAATGACGTGAAAATCGTGCAAGGCCAATATGCTTTTAGCGAATAAAATTGTACATCGGGATTTTGGAGTGGTACTTAACAAGCAATGGACGGAAACTAAGCTACACCAATACCGCCATCCACCCACAATCAAACGGACAGCCTTAGCAAGTTATACAAACATCATGGGATATGCTAATAGCTTGTTTCCTGATTTTCAAGGGAGTTGGGATGTACCCACCTCTGTATAGCTTGCCTACAGTAATAGCTTTAAGACCCAACATTCGTTTGACTCTCTTTGGTTCTGCATGAATTATGAATTACATCCATCCCTGAAAATCAATCGGAATGATACTCCATGGTTGTCCTCCTGAGATTTACAATGCCATGTACCGCCATACAAGCCTCATCAATCGTGCGATTGCATACAGCACATCAGATATCTCCAATCAAACCCGCCTCATTCCTCACACGAATCTTAGCTTTCCGAGCCTGCAGATGACATAGATATCAGAAAACACGCTTGGGAACTGTGTGATAAACGGATGGGCATCTGTGCAAGTTCAAGCACAGATGGGCTAGTGGGCATGGTTTTGGTTCTGTATCTCAATGCGCCAGAGAAAAAAGCATGTGTTGAAGGCTAAGTTCCATGGTTTGGCGGGGATAGCTGTGGTGCAAAAGCTAGCCGTGACATCTTACCCAGCCAAGCAAAGAAAGGAGTTCGAAAAAACAAGAAAGATCCTAGGCATACTAAACTCATTTAAACCATTAGTGTACTACTTTTATCAAGCGTCAAATGTGATCTACTTGTTTTAAGGTTCAAATGCAATCCGCTGCACAAGTTAGTAGACCAATTCTGCAGACCACTCTTTTATTTATTTATTTTGTAAACCAGAGGCACAAACACAGAGGCTCAGCTACCTAAAGACCCATGGAATACCAATTAAGTTCAAGCCTTTGGCTTGTGCAAGTTATCCTAATGCAAAACAATTTGCACACAATTGGTGGGATTTGAATAGATAATGAGTTCCTGAGCCGCAAATTCCCTAACACACCAACCAAGTACCCCAATCTTACGGGCTTAGACTACTCAGCATTTCTCCATAAGGAAGGAAAAAGAAATGGAAACATATTGAACTCTTCACTGTGACAAGCAAATCTGCGATGATTACGTCTCTCATCGCAACTTCATCAATTTTGCACTAGTCACCTCCAGCGAGAACAAGAAGGGCACTATCTTTCTTTCTTTCTCCATGTGCCTCACTCTTCCAAAACTTTTTTTTTTTTGTGGCCAAAATCACCCTTCGTTGTGTTGATTTTGTTGATTATGTGCAAGGGAGGGCAGCTTAAATGGGTATTGATTATTGATCTTAGGAGTTTCTTCTTTTCTGGGTTTGAGACATGTTGTGAAAGATGACAGGAAGAAAGTGAGCTGGTTTCTCCATGAAAACTTTCCATATAGCATTGAAAATTGTGAAAAATGAAAGAAGAAATTGTTTTCATTTCTCCAACTTAAATCTGAAACTGAGTTCCACCACATTTTCGTTTGAAAACATCTTCAAGAGTACACCAAACAGATTTTTATGGGAAATTTCATTCTCAAATTAGAACTAGAACAGAAAGTGTGAACTTTTTAAGGAAACAAACAGGCCCCTAGTCTCTTACCTCCTCTTCCCATTCACATTTGACAGTGATAAGTGCTAATATCAATGTCTGTACCACAGTTCCACTAATCATCCCAGCCCATGTCCCCTGTGCAATAAAAGATATTGAGCTGAATCAGGAGTTTGAACTGGAAATTGAGAAAATTGAAACCTCATGGGAGCAATGGCTCATACTGTGTGGCCACCATGCACTTTGGAAAAATCGTAGGGAAGAATACCAAATAAGCTTGAGTTAAATCTTAAATACAAAGCCTCCTAACTATTTGGACACAAATTTGACAACGTGGCATGAAATGGAGCATATTCATGTGAAAAAACAACTGACCTCACTTGTAGGAGGAAGAATTCATTTTAATGGTTTATGTTAGGAGTTTAATTAGAAACAGGCATAAATTCTGAGATCATACCGTGATACCAAAACTCAAAAACCAACCAAAGAGAACTCCAAGGGGAACCCCAATTAAGTAATAGCTACCGATGTTAACCACAGCTGCTAATGCTTGCCAACCAGATCCAACAGCTGCACCTGAAAATCACTGGGCCATGTAAGTATTTTGTGGTCACAAAATCTTAAGTCTCTACATTACCCGCTGAATTACCTGACAGTACTGGTTGAATCGAATTGAACAGAATGGTGAATGCCAATAATACTGCTAGCTCATTGACCATGTTTATAATAGCAACGCTCGAGGAAAAGATCATTGCAAGCTTCTTGTTGAAGGCAATAACAATAGTGCAGAAGAGTATCCCCACCACCAGTGAGCTGAACAATGACACCAGCAGAGCAAATTTGGCACCCTTCACATTGCCTGCACCTAGCTCATTTGCTACCCGGACTCTGAGTTGAGAAGTTAAATACATCTCAAAAGGAGAACAGACTAACAGACTAAAGTGAGTTATATTTGCCTGCAGATATGATGTCTTTAATTTGAATGTGAAAATGGTCACAACTTGCACCAGAAAGCTATCTTGGATGTAATCAACTTTGAGAGAGTAGAGGAAAGAGGCTTTTGTCCTATTGATGTAAAAAGTATCATGCCTAAATCCTAGAGATAAAAGGTCTTCTCAACAAGCGCTCTCAGATAACGTTATTGGGTAATCAAACAGAGGAATTTTTCAGATTTCAAGGCACTGATTTTCCATGTGATACCAGTAGCCAGTCCCTTCGAAATTGACTAGTTCCACATTAAGTATGCTAAAAGAAAATGCTCAAAGAGAACTCTATGTGAAATTATTTACATTGTAATGATTTTATAAAAATGCACACCTAGATGAAAATTGAAGTTGACAATTTTCACTCTTTTTTTTCTTGCTTTTCTTTGACAATTTCTAAATAATATTCTAAAGCAGCCTATTTCTGCAGACAATTTCAGAATCTACGAAAGTCATATACACCCTGATTGCAATTTTGTGGTTCCACGGCAGGGAAGCTGTCTCAGCAGAAGGGTATCCACAATAATAACATGATCATCCAGAGGACATTCCAGCTTATTTTTGGAAGATTTTAAGTGCAGAAAAAAACACAATCAAGTCACTAGGAATTTAGCGAAACAAAAAAAGTCGCTAGAAAGAGCATTCTAGATGATGGTTCCATGCAATTTCTAAAGAATTACTGAAATAAGTATGTATGAGTCAATCCCATCTTACAAACATAAGAAATATAGACTATAGATGCATAATAACTGTAAACTCAACCTGTGCTCATTGCAGAAAAAGTTTCTGCTTAACTTTTCGCTGAAAATTCATCATGGACAATAGTTTTTACTCATCGTTCTCATAACTTATTTTTCTTACCTAGAGCAGTATGAAAAAGCAATGTATATTTTATGTTTAAAGTCTTTCATGTAACCCAACTCACATGAAAGATACGGAAAAGATATCGCTATGAGAAAGAGGTTCAAAACAGTCCGCACACAGGTTCGGCATGATGAGAAGGTTATATTTTTCTCACGGTTGAGCAAGAATACAAGAGGTACCGAAAGAAGGAAAAGCACATGGCTCCCTTCTTCAACCTTTTTTGACATGCAAATTTTGCTTTTCACAAAGTCCCTTCCATGGATAAAATCAACTAACGGATAAACCATAATGACATTCAAAATTTGAGGGACTGTAGTTCATGTCACTCATTTTCGGGTGTGTCAGTCTGGAGCATCTATTGAGCAAAATGGTTGTATGTGTATTTAACTTCAAGTTGCCACATGTATATGTACTAAAAAACATCCTTTTTTCTAGCTAAAAGGGAGCTAATTTCCTCTGGCAGCACAAAATTATAGACGTCAAATGTATATAATAAAATTCGCTGATGCTGTGCCATTTGAAAATGTCTATGGACTGAAAGTCCTTTAAAATATATATATATATAAATTGGGAGCATGAGAGACTAGTAATCCTACCCAGTTGCAGCCAAAAATCCCAGCGCAATCATTGATTCCCAGCCAAACATAGTAATGCTGTCAATCAACGTAAAGCATGAGAACAGTACTGCAATATCAGATAAATTGCAAACCACTCATATTAACAGTCTATTATCATAAGTTAACCAACCAAATGGACAGGGCATCAACTGCAACCTCTGAGTTGTTTAAATACCCTGACACTATGATTAGTACTCTGTAATAGAAATTCTCCAACCTGAAAACAAAAACCACAAACTATAAATAGAGACTCTATCAAATGTCGGTGGCTTACATTTTGTGCTGTGCTACTAGAGTTTCGCCATGTTCTGATGCTTATCAAGCTGCAACTTTTTAAATTTTCACGATTCTGACTTCCACATATAATAACTAGAAGTTAAAAAGTTATATGCATAGCCGATTACTGTATGCTTAGAAAGAGAGTCTAGTATATTCCACTTTTTATGTTTAACAAAGCTGTAATGAATATCACACAAAGAGAGAGAGAAAGAGGGAGAGAGTACAAGAGCATGACTCCTGAAGCAATGGAGAGCTTTAAAAACTCCCCCAGCCCAACGATGGCCTGAGTTGAAAATCCAGTCCATGTAAGAGGACAACCACCATAAGCTGTGTAACCAAACATACCAAGGACTGTAACCCACCAGGAGAAGTCAATAGTTAAAGCCGTTCCAACAAGCCCAACTCTCAATTTGTAAACAAACAGCCAACTAATAAGCGTATGGAGTGCAAGAGATCCCCCTGAGACCCAGACAATAACTGCAGTCTTAAGTTGGCTCTGCAAGAACCTCTGCAACGTGAATTGGAATGGGAAGCACAAGTGGAATGGAATTAACCAAATAGCCACCACACCCGTCTGCTCTGCCACTGTGCTGGACTGGCCAATGAGCTTCAGAATTGGAGTAGCGAAAACAAAAAGAGGTAGCAATAAAATTGAGCATGTGAATAGAACTATCCAGGAACGCTGCAGGTATATGCCTAGCATCCGGTACTGTTTGGCTCCATAGGCTTGACCGCATAGCGTCTCCAGAGCACTAGCCATGCCCAGCTAGACAAGCAGCCCAGAAGTTTGAATTAGGGACAATCTGAACATCCCTCTCTATGAATCAAACATAAGTACTGCTATTCAAGACACTTCTCCTTTACAATTCCACTGATTACTCATCATTTGTAACAGCAGTAATTTGAATTTTGATTGCTATTCCAAATTATTAACATCAAGGAACTAAGATTCTAATGTAAAATCGAAACCTCCCTCCATCATACGATTATTATCATAACCAAAGCCAAATCATCAGTCTCATCACTGCTGCTGCCACCATGACGACTGCCATACAGATCCCATTTCTGTCACCACCACATCACCGACTCCAGCACCATTAGAGTCACCTCCACCATCACCTTCAAGATATCATCACTATTTCCAACCCTCATCTGCCCACCTCCGCCCCCCCAAATATTTCAGCCGCCACTTCCAACAACCAGTATCACCACTATCAGAACAATTTCTAATTTAGCCCCCACTTTAACAAGCTAACTAGTCCCATGTCACAAAATAATTGATGAAATCATGCAAATTCATAAACTCCCGAACTTTAGAAAGAGATAAAGAATGCATTTTCAATTTGATTCAAAGCCCATTCATCCAGACCCGACTCTAATAACTACAACAAAAATGCAGATGCACAGAGCCATGCGCACAAGTTTTCAACTTCCATAAACCCAACTCTTTATTTCCATCCGTCATCGCTCATTCCGCAACCGAAGAAAAAATGGGTGAGAAGAAAAGCGAGAGCGCACGAACCAAGAACCCGAAGCTGATGGAAATGATGACGGTGGTGGCGATGGAGATGGCCGCGAGATCGATGTCCCCGAGATGGCCAGCGAAGGCTTGGGTGACGACGGTTATGGAGTACAGGGCCACCCGACTGAAGATGGAAGGCCCGGCGACCCGCCATAGCTCCTTCGACTCCGACAGCGTCCGGCTGAGCAGACCCACCTGAAATGGGTCGTCCTCCTCTCCCAGGCGTTCATCTTCGTCATGGGATGGAGATGCTAACAATGGGTTCTGCTCTCCTCTTTCGGTCGTGCCCATGTGCACCGCAGCTCCAGCAATGGCGGACTGGAGTGGAGGGCGAGTGCTGACCGGCCACAAGAACCGCGGAATAAAGGTTGCTTTTTTATGTCTGTGGCCAAAGAATTAAAAAAGAAAGCTATCAGAAGACATGAATCACGCGAGAAGCTCGATCGAACCAAAGTGAAGTTCGAATAAACACTTGCGAAAAAGTGTATAATTTAAAAAAAAAAATTCTTGAAAGAAATGTTTTATGTTACTCCATTTATTATTTTTATTATTTTTAAGAAAATATTTTTCAATTAACTATATGGAACCTCACGGTAATAAGATTGGCTTATGGTCGGACCTCCCGTGCCCGTGTCGTCAATTAGAATTTACCGCGCTAAAAAGAGAGTGCCGACATGACTTTTGAAATATATAATTGCGGGAAACTCAATTTTCGGGTCAACAATTAAACTTTGAAGGACTCGGCCCATGAGCCGCCCCTTCCACATGGGCTTAGTTGGCTTTTGCGATTGGGCTTCTTCAAGCCCACTGGGCCAATTAGTGTGCCCGGTATTTGGGCCCTTTGGCTGTTTTGTGTCCTTTTCGTTTGTGGCCCTGGGCTGTGAGTCCGTGGTTTATAGCCTTTAGATACCTAGGCCTCACTCTTAGGAGTCTCATCTACCTAACCATTGTTGAAGAAGATATTACTTTGGATAAGGACCAGCTCCCGACAGGTGTTTCGAGAATGGCAACGGGGAGAAATGAACTGTACTATTCACCAAAAAAGAAGAGAGCGTTCCTGAGTTACATATGTGAAATTAGAATTAACTCATAGGAAACACCTTTTGTTGTAACGAAAATGTTTAGTAATGAAACTCTAACATTAAGCATGCTTAGATGAGAGCACTATTAGAAGAGTCAATCGTTTTGAAAAGTACCTACTTGTATACAAAAGGATAAAACGGTGAGGTTTAGTATGGGAGGATCAAAACGGACAATATTTTAAATGAGTTAATTCAAATGTGTCTAACTTTACATATGTAAAATTTTCAATTTTTTTTTTGAAATATGTATATAAAATTGTTTCTTCAGTGGTATGGCAGCACCTATCCCCACCTTCGTCAGCATAGGTCATTGGTCTCATAAGGGCGGCACCTCTCACCCTTAAAAATGGGGATTTCCGGCCACGGATAACAATTAGTTTATGTCCTTTCAACTCCATCGTTTCAACTAATGTTATATTTTTTTTCTCTACCCCTCGTCCAATAAAGTTCACTCCAATCTTGTCTTTGGTACATGCAAACTTAATCAAACACAAATATGAACAATGTTCATGTTTATAATCTATCAATCAAAAGAGGAAAATTGTCCAAAAAGTCTAAAATTTAAGGCACTTTTATTAATTTAGTCCTAAACTTGTCAATTTTGTTAATTAAGTTTTAAATATTTTTACGTTTTGTTAATTTTGGTCAAAAAATCATTGACGTGAACACCATCCGTCCTCCACCAACCATCGATGAGACCCACTGTTGACTAGGAGAGGGAAAAAGAAAGAACAAAAATAAAAGATTAAAAATATTAAAATATTCTTAAAAATTATCAATGTCATCACTAGCCGTGTCATGTACGATGATCGGTATCCAAGTCAGCGATTTCCAACCAAAATTGGCCAAATAAACTCAATTGAAATGTGAAAATATTTAATACTCAATTGACAAAATTGAAAAATTTATGAATGAATTAATAAAAGTGCAATAAATTCAAAAGAGCAATCGGAATTTTTTTTTCCGAAAATACCAATTTTAGGGATAACTCCGCAGCTCAAAGCTGATACCTTTTCTTTTCTAAATCTGTTTCTACATTAATAATTGATCTTCTGTTACCTGAACAAAAAGGCTCGACTGCAGCTTAACAAGCCCAAAGTTGTCGTAACGTCAGCTTGGAATCTACATTTGCTCTCTGAATTTGGAGCTTTCAGTGTTGTCCCTAGGAGGCATGTTCTTACGAGTTTGTCACGTTGCAGTTGGACATTGTCAGATGAAATTATTGATTCACCGAAAGACAACGCCCACTTTAATCATCCATTTGTGTCGACATTCCAAAATTTATATGCCCCTTTTTAAATAAAGCACATCACAGCATGGAAAACATAAGACTAGGTTAATTGAATTGAACCATCCATTGTACATGGAATATCATGTTATGTTTCGAGCTGTGATTTGCAATTTCCGTTCTTAATCTATGTTTATGGTGGTCTTGCCAAACCATCCACTGCGCTACAAGACCTAGGAATTTTTGCCATTTTTACACGAATTGAAATGGCTAACCAAGGACCAATTTTAACTAGATGGAGCTAAATTGTAGCAAGATAAACGAGTTGAAGATGCAAGTGGCAAGTTACATAAAACTTCGCCAAAGCTTCCACGTACAAAGCACTTCCAGCATAGACCGTGATCCCCATTTTGAAGAAGCAGTCAGATTCAGCGATGCATGAACAGCAACGCCACATCCCGCCCGTTCCTCATTCTTGTTTCAGGTCTTGTCACTAAATTCATGGGTACGGAGGAGAAGAGAAAGCAGCGACGACGGCGGTCATTGGCTTGGCTTTATAGGAGGTGGTGGGCATATAGTATTTTCGGTTTGTATGTTCATGTCATCCCGGTCTCATATAGCTCTAATACCCGGAATCCTTCATAACTAACTTTGAATTCGTGACACAAGCAAGCCAAATTCAATGAATAATCAACATAGCAATAGCGAAATTAATGTAGTTCTCTGCTCTTTAATCCCCCGCATGGTAATAGCATCGTGACAAAGAAGCATTGCTACACAAGGTCAAAGGGAGATTACAATGGAGAAACACCTTATAATACCCAAGTTTTATTAAAGCATCACCGACAAGATTTGCTTTACGCAACGCCAAAAACCGTTGCATGATCTTTATGGGGTCGTTGCTTAAAGCTTCAGGCATACCGTTCTGGAAGCCTAGAACCCAAATTTAACACAATATAACTAACTACTAGATTATGTAAAATGTCCTAGTGCCAAAATCTGTAACTTTTACCATATTCAGTAAAAACAGAATAACTCCGGCCTCAAATCTTAACAACTGAAATATTTGAACTTTAGTTGAGTAAATCTATCATATTTTCTTCTTTTCTTATGTTATTGGTAATAAAAGATACTTGTTCCCACTTGAAAAGAAAAATTATAGAAGTAACATTTTAGAAAAATATGTTAAATTATAGTAAAAATAGCAGAAAATTAAACTACCATTTTCTTAATGGTCTCAACAATTAAATTCTTTAACTTTTTGTATCATCAGAAGTTTTTGTCTTCCCAATCGTTATACTATCCACCACCGTCGTCCACCATTTCGTCAGTTTCCGAAGACTTTCTCTGTCTCCCTTGCCATGCGTGTCCATGTCTTCTCCATCAACAACCTTGAGCGTTGATCAATGGTATAGATTCACCTCTACTCCATTTACAATCACGAATATGTGTTGTCCAATCACACGCCATTTTGCAGAGACAGTGAGAGAGGGGGGAAATGATTTCAGTGATAAAAATATTATACAAATGCTAATTCAGTTTTAAGTTTTTTTAATTTTACTAATGTAATCCTAAATTTTTACGTAAATTTCAATGTGCTCATTCGGGTCACTTGTCATCAGAAATTGCTTTTGTCCACATTGGCATACTACATGGGATGACCAGGAATGACTAGATGCCACATCAGCAATTTTTGTGGTAATTATTTGAAAGGATTATATTAAAAAGGTTTAAGACTAAATTGATAAAATTGAAAAGTTTAGAATTATTTGGTATTAGTAATATAAGTTTAGGACTATTGGGTAATTATTTCAAAGGTGGAACGATTTTTAGTTGTGGTGTTTAGTTGTTTAAAAAAGTTGTAGGGCACATGAAAAGTCAACAATTTGGTGAAAAAAAGTGAGGTCAAATTAACATTTTGTGGTTCCGTCACATTCATGTAATTATTATTACATAAGCAATCCATCATTTTTCTTGAAGTATTGTTTTTTGAGCTTGATGATTTTCCTTTCCTTGAATCTCATATTCAAACAACTTGCACTGAATAACAACACCATATGCCCACGCCACACCAACACCTCCATGAAGCACGAGTTTTGTTAAACAAATGAGACTGATTGGTGTGTAGGTGTTGAGAGTCTACGTATCCTAATATTCCCTAAACCAAACAATTCGGCTCGATCAAGGGGGACTAATTGTGAAGCTCCAAAGTCGAAGATTTTTGCAATGTAATTAGCATTTCAGAGGATGTTCATTGGCTTGATATCTTGATAGATTATGGGAATTGAAGTTATGGAGTGCAAATACAATAGGACTTCTGCAGTTTTCGAGGTGATTCTCAATCGTGTTTCCTAAGACATCTTGGAGGATTTGTTTGGACCGTGAATGTGATCGTACAAAATTCCATTATTCACGAATTTATGCACAAACAAAGGCACTTCTCTTTCCAACCAACACCCAAATTTCAATGATTAATTTGGAAAAGCACTATGAAATCTTTAATATACAGCTCGAATTGACTCTCATCCACAAGATTGCACTTCTTAATTGCAACATACCGTGTTATTTGGCAATATTCCCTGGTGAATGGTGTGTATTCTCCTCAACTAACTATTCTACTCTTGTTATAATGCACGGTGACCTTCTCTAACTCTTTAGCACTATCTTCTTTAGCTCTTTGTTCATAAAATTCTAAACGTAAGTGAACATGTCAAACAAGTAATATAATGATAAGAAATAATATTGTCCTATGAAGATCGATGATTAATAAACTAATTAAATACTAAAATAGATTAATTCTAAAATTTATCTAATAGATCAAAATATAATTGAGAATAAATTAAAAACAAAATTTGTAGACTAAATACAGTAAATCGATCGGATAAATATGTTAGAGCATCCGATTTCATCATAACCACTAGATATGAATTTCAGATTATTGTGGGTACAAGAACGATATCAAACATGTGATAGTGGAATTTCCTAATCTATTTATTATCCTATCTCTAGGTATAGCAAACCTATTTAGTTTATTAATCGACTATATCTCTATGTGAATTAAAATAAATATAAGTGTATTAAAAAGTATTATTTCCGATTTACGATGAGTCTTTTGATCACCTTATCAACGAAAATTACACAAATAACGCAATATATCTCTATTCACATTTAATTCATGATTATATATTATAATGAATAATTATATATTATCACTTCTCAGTCTCAAACATGCTCGTCAGATTATTCAAGTGGTAGACAGTCACTTAAAATCATTACACACAATAACATATAACTCACATGAATGAAATCAATTGCAAAACATAAAAATCATGAAATTTAAATCATCATGGTTAAGCTACATCATAGCTCTAACAAAAGAAAATTAGAACATAACAAAAGAAGAAATAAAAATATAAATCAAACCCAGCATCTTAAATAAATAATAAGAAATTTGTCATTACTTTTATCTTCTCTTCAAAATACTTGAAAAACTCTCAGAAGAATGAAAAACAATATAACAAAACCTAGTTGCTCTCTCTCAAGCTCTCAATGTTCTCCAATTTATAGGATATATCTAAGATATCTATCTCCCAACACTTGCATATAACATTTGGGAAAAAAATCATGGATTTATTAATTTGATATCCATCTTCCACTGCTTTTTGATTTGAATTCCTGATTTTTGCCATTCTTTTCCTTATCTTTTCCATTTCTCATTATTCTGCATAAACAATGAAAATCCAAATAATCAGAACGAAATCCAAATATTTTCTCATAAATATCACATTAATTGTTGCCTAAAATAAATCAAATAACTCTATTTTTATAAGTTATCACTCTTTAGCACTAAAGATTTTCATAGCATTTGTGGTTCTGTTACATTCATGTAATTGAAGTATTGTTCTTTAAGCTTGATGAGTTTCCTTTTCTTGTGTCTTAAATACAGAAAGCTTGCATTGAATAACAACACCATTATGCACACACCAACACCTACATGAAACACGAACTTTTTTAAACAAATGACACTAGCTAGTGTGTAGGTATTGAGGGTCTAAGTATTCCAATGTTCCTTGAACCATAGTAGATAATTCAGCTTGATTATGTGGACTAATCATGAAGCTTTGAAGCTGGATATTTTAGCAAAATAATTAGCTTCCAAGAAGATGTTTGTTGACTTGATATCTTGATGGATTGTGGGAATGGAAATTACGGAGTGTACATATGATATGGTTTGTGCAGTTTTCAAGGCGATCCTTAACTCGGTTTTTCAAGACGTCTTGGAAGTGTTGTTCGGGCTGTGGATGTAATCGTACAAAGTCCCGTTATCCACGAACTTATACACTAAATAACACTCTAATAACTTGACTACATTTGATGATTAATTTGGGAAAGTACTATAACTTCATTAATAAAATGCTCAATTTGTCTTTTATCTACAAGCTTGCACTTCTTAATTGCAACATACCATATTATTTGGCAATATCCCTTGGTAAACAATCTCGTATCTTCCCCGGCCAACTATTCTGCTTTCATCATAATGCATGATGGCCTTCTCTAACTCTTTACAACTAAAGATTTTCGCGGCATTCATGGTTTTGGGTTCTATCATGCAGCATTGTGGTTCTGGGTTCTATCACGCGGCATTGTGGTTCTGGGTTCTATCATGTTCATGTAATTATTGCCACATAAGCAAGCCACCATTTTTTTTTACGTATTGTTCTTTGAGCTTGATGAGTTTTCTTTCTTGAGTCTCAATTACAAAAAGCCTGCACTAAATGACAAACACTATTATTCCCACACAAATACCTGTTTGAAAGATTAGTTTTGTTAAACATAGACTGATGAAATCATTGACATGTTCCAACCCGTCAACTCCAATTTTGCTATATCTATATTTTCTTATAGTCATCTTGATGAATTCAATTACGCATATGGCTTGTCCATGCTGGAATGGTTTTCCAATAATATTAAGTCCAACCTAAAAAGGTTAAGCTGATAGGTGAAAGTAAACTTCATAAATGTAAAGAGCATTTAAGACTTGTTATCGAGTGATGTTGAACAATACTTCAACACCCTCTCTCACATGCAAGTAACATGCAAGTTCATACTTCAACACCTTCTCTCATGTGCAAGTCACGTGCAAGCTAGATTATGATCTTCTCATGAGCCATTATTGAGAGGTTGTATGACATGGTTTTTCATGCTATTAGTATACCTAGTATTTGTTATCTCAGTATTTGCATAAACAATGAAATCGGTCATCTCTACAAGTAAATGAACCATCTCTTCTAGATTTAAATCGATATCAACACATAAATGGTTAGCCATTGCCTTAATTCCATCCAATTCAACTGCCACTTCCTTCATAATTGCCCTCTCCTCACCTTTAATCTCAAGCATATTCTTACCTAATTGGTAACTTTCCTCGATTATTGTCTTCATTTTGCAATGAGCTTCTTAACAAGCTAAAATAGTCATCTTTCAATGTCAAAAGAAAGTACATGGCCAAGCTCTTCTCTTCTTCAAGTCGATTGAAGGAGAGTGCCTTCTTCTTTGTCAATGGTCTCAACTAGCACAATTCCCAAAACTATAAACATCCTTTTTTTTTTTTTCCGTCAATTGGCTAGTATGCAGGATGTCAAAGATCTAAGTATTTTAATGTTCCCTGAACTGTGGTAGATACAATTCAACTTGATCTGGTGGGACAATCGTGAAGCTCCAAATTTGGAGATTTGCAGTATGATTTACAAGATGTTTCATAGATCTCAAGATGGTAATTGGATGATGATGATGATGATGATGATGATAAATGGAAAAAGAAAACGGCCACTGAGATTATCTTGATGGTTGTCTTAATCTAAATTCTCATGACATAATTTCTTGATATAGATGATTCTCAAGGTAGACTTCCCAAGTGGGAAAAGTACCAAAAAAGTCATAAACCTATTGCTTTCAATCCTAAAATTTTCAATTGGACTAATTCAGTCCTAAACTTTTTTATATCGGTACAAATTTAGTCCATCCAACAAATTTTGACTTGCTGGTGTTGACGTGGACATTGGCCGATGACCGAACGCTAACATGGCAAATTTTAAATAAATTTTTTGTTATTTTTTGAATTTTTTCCTTTTTCTTTTTTTTTTTCTTCATTCTTCTCCTTTCTTTTTTTTTTTTTTCTTCCTAGCAAGCCTCCTTGAGGGTTGCGGGTGGCTCGCCAAGCCGTGGGTGAGGCGGCTCGCCCGACCACCGGGTGAGGCCAGGGAGGCCAGGCGAGGGCCGCGACCCTCGCCGGCGGCTGGAGAGGGCTTCGTGGCCCTCGCTCGGCCTCGCCCTGGCCTTGCCACGAGCGATGGCCACCTTTGCCCATGGCAAGGCCTGGCGAGGGCCGCGTTGGCCTCACCGGCCGCGGGCAAGGCCGCCTTTGCTTGCGGCAAGGCTAGGGCGAGGCCGAGTCCAGCGAGTGTCACGGCCCTCGCTCGGCCTCACCTAGGGCCACGAGTGAGGTGGCTCCGCCTAGATCTAGGCGAGGCCAAGGCAAAGCTGGCCTTGCCCAAATCCGGGCGAAGCCACCTTGCCGACAGCCCTGGGAGAGGCCGGGCAAGGCCGTGACCCTCGCTGACGGCAAGCAAGGGCTTTGGGGCCCTCACCCAGTGGTCGGTGAGCCACCGCCACCGTTGTAATAGTCCAAGGAGGAAGAAGGAAGAAAAGAAAAGAAAAAATAAAGAAAAAGGAAAAAATTCAAAAAAATATTTAAAAATTGCCACGTCAGCCTCCGATCACCCGCCGATGTCCATGTCAGCACCGGCAGGCCAAAATTGGCCGCATAGACTGAATTGGTACCATTGTAAAAAGGTTTAGGACTAAATTGGTCCAATTAAAAAGTTTATAACTGAATTGATACAAATGCAATAGGTTTATGACTTTTTGGTACTTTTCCCCTTCCCAAGTAGAGTATATGAATATATTAGGAAATTTTAATTTGGAAGTATATGGCGATGATTAGCAAGTTCTACGTTCTTCTATGCAACAAGGAAATCCAGGAAATCGGGTTGGCAGTCCAAGTTGGAAGCAAGAACACTATTAATGGCTGGGTAACTTCACTTCTTGGGATAGTCATCCACACGCTACGCAACGAGTTAACAGAGAGCCTGTGCACGTCCGGTCAAAGATTGCATGGCTCCAATCCATGCAACGTCAGACGATACATCAGAAGTCCAGGTTAAACATTTCTATCGGGTTCCACACCAACGACCCGAATCAACCGATGACTAATGCACATGACAGTAGGGTTTGAATGCGTAAGGGCCTCCAAGCTGTCTTAAAGGGCAAGCGACTATAACCTTATTTAAAGGAAGAAAACACACATAAAAACGAAAACAGATAAGCTTGCCTTAATTTAGTGGAAACTGTACAAGTGTGCATAAACTTCCAATATATTTCCCTCGCAACTTAGTCTTATAGTATGAAGTCAATATGAAATTTGGTATGATACTTCCCAAATTAATGCTCAACATATATGTCCAGAGTTCACTATCTGTTAAATGAAAGGTGGTTATAAATAATTCCCAATTGGACATGGAGACAGAGGGTTTAGGTGCAGCTGGAGTTTATTAAAAAAATCTGAGATATAAAGAACAAAATAATCTTGCGTCCTTGGATATGAACGTGATTGTTTATCTAGCAGCCAGCCAATCTCAGCTGGCCTCTTTGATTGATACATAGAGAGGGGAATGTGCAGAAACCGAGCCAATAAAGAATCTGGACAAGATAGGACCATGTTAAAGTAGTCTCCGGCCCGTATTACGTTTTAGAAGCCCTTTAAATAACCCTAACTATAATTATGTGTAACCACTATCTATTTCAAATGTAATAGACTATAAGGCATGGCTCAAGTTGTACAATGGTCTATCCGCTTTCTCTTTATAATTTGTAACTGGCTTCAGCACGCATTTGGCGATCATTTTCACGATAGATCTGGTCCAAAGTCACAATGATCAGATCAAGTTAACTCAAGGGGGTTCTATGAAGTCACTTCACCATTTATATGAACTCGCTTTTGAGTTTCGAGGCTTTCCGTTTGATCGATAATAGAAGAAAAACTTATTGATTGTCATGATTGCTTCTAAAGTACTAGCAGATTTATATAATATTGCCCGATATGAGTAAGCAATTCATGATCCCTCATATAAAAGTGATCGTGTTTTAAAATTTAGTTTGATTGCGAACATCTCACTTAATTAACATGTGGCCCTGGGGAGTGGTTGATAAAGCAGCAGCAATCATGATGGTGTATAAGAGCAGATCCAAAGTTATCTCCCCATTTTTCCTTGGTCAAGAATTAGAAGGAAATGCACATGCTAATGAACTTATAAGTGATAATATACATATGCTAAAATCTTCAATAAGTAGATGCGGCGTTGTCGTCTTTGTCAGGATACAACGGTGAGTATACATCTTTTTTTTTTTTCCTTGTAACAAAGGACATATATCATTTCCAAGAACTCTATTTTCTTTAGCAAAATAACTCTTTGCTTTTAAATATAGGATTCGATGAAACCTTAATCATCTTCTCATATGGTCATCCATTTCATATCTATCATATTTGTTCCAGGTTCTAATTAAACGCAAGGATTGTCCTAAATTACAGTGACGAGAGGAACTTAAACTCATGGTTTATGATTTTGAAATCTTGGTCTAACTTCGAACTTTCTTTATATGAATAAAGAACGATGGTACATATATTCTTCCAAATCGAGCATATGTGCTCAAAAAGTCAGAAAGACACTTGCTCAACCGTTAGTGATAATGCCCTTAAGAATTAAATGCACATTTATCTATCTATATTATGAGGTAGCTAGCTGATTTATTTGACAATCAACAAGGGTAGACGCGGAGATATAAGTAATAAGCTGACCACCCAAGATATCAAAATCAAACATAGAAAGTCAAAGGACAAGTGAAAAAACATATTATTGACACGTGCTAAATTTATTTTCTTACAATTATGCGGCAGCTTAGAGTTGATCTGGTCTGACCTCGTGTGGAATATATGTAAAGAGAATCCCGCGTTACATGTGTAATATTGAGGCTCGTAATTGAGAGGCCAACTTCTAAAATCAATGGAAACTGGCGATTAATTTTCGTTTTGCCGGTCGCATTAAGTTAGAGAACTTGGCATATTTTCTTAATGCCCCAACGGAGTTGAGTTTGTCGTGTCACGATTGACAACTGAGGATGTTCTTTTATTTTCTAAATTTGTATTTTTTGGGTCAGAACTGTGGATGTTCTTGGAATCTCATCTAATGAAGCAAATGAGTAGGACGACATACCTAAAAATCAAACCAGAGGATAAGTCTGGTAAGCAATTGGAGAATTGTTTTCTCATTTTAGTCATGTGCTCATTACTTTGAGTTCGGGGGACCATGCGATATCAAGCGAAGAATAATCGTACTGGGCTAATAATGCATGTTTGAACACCTTTATTATCGAGGGCTTTATTGCGATTATTATAATCTTGTGTCCAATTTTAAATTAGTGGACAACTCAACATGCGCGGTATTAAGCAACCATCTTGTTTGAAGAGTAGCTTAGGACTTTGTAGACTTTCAACCCTCCAACCAGTACAAATAGAGACCCTCAAGTCCCATAACATCCCCACAGCAACCCTCTCACACTTGCTAGTTGGGACTAATTAGTGCAAGGGCGTTTCATACCGCATTTCCAGCAAACAATATGAGCTACCCATACTATTCTCCGCCACCACCACCTCCGTCGACTCCAGTGTGTAACACCACTGCTCCTCCTCCACCACCACCGCCACCGCCCCCAAGCCACCATCACAAACCACCACGAGGCCACCACCATCACCACCACAAGCAACCACCTCCACCCACCTATCACCACCACCATCCGTATGCACCACCACCGCAGTCACCAACAGGTGCTCCACTTTCGCCACCAACCTATGTGACTCCACCACCAAAGGGCGGGGCTCAAGCACCATCTCCAAGTGGTGGTGCACCTCCACCTAAGGGGGTTTACCCACCAAGTCCAGGCAAGGGCACTCCAAGTTCCCCACCAAAGGCATCACCTCCTAAAGCTTATCCACCAAGTCCTAGCAAGGGCACTCCAGGTTCACCACCAAAGGCTTCACCTCCCAAGTGGGCCCAACCTCCAAGCCCCAGCAAGGGCACTCCAAGTTCACCACCAAAGGGTGGCGCTCCACCTCCGTCTCCAAGTGGCGGTGCACCTCCACCGAAGGGGTTTACCCACCAAGTCCTAGCAAGGGCACTCCAAGCTCACCACCGAAGGCATCACCTCCCAAAGCTTATCCACCAAGCCCTAGCAAGGGCACTCCAAGTTCACCACCAGTGGCCTCACCTCCCAAGGGAGCCCAACCTCCAAGCCCTAGCAAGGGAACTCCAAGCTCACCACCAAAGGCATCACCTCCTAAAGTTTATCCACCAAGCCCTAGCAAGGGAACTCCAAGCTCACCACCGAAGGCATCACCTCCTAAAGCTTATCCACCAAGCCCGAGCAAGGGAAGTCCAAGCTCACCACCGAAGGCATCACCTCCTAAAGCTTATCCACCAAGCCCTAGCAAGGGCACTCCAAGTTCACCACCAAAGGCATCACCTCCTTATTCTAAGCACCCACCACCAACGCCGACCCCTAAACTACCTCCATCATACCCTGCTCTACCCCCCACATATGGCCCATCACCCCCTATTTACGGTGTACCGCCTCCATCGCTCCCACCTTCATCGAATATCAATGCACCCCCCGGTGGCAGCGGCCACCACACGACCGTCATCGCCGTATGTGTATCATTAGGTGGTCTCTTCATGCTGGCTTTCCTCGCGGTCGGTCTCTTTTGCGTGGCCAAGAGGCGAAAGAGGCCAGTCATGGTCCCAGGACCTCCTCCTTGTGTAGAAGTGGAGGAGCATGAAGTGGTCCACGAGACAATAGCCACAGGGCCGCACGGTGAGCAAACCGTGACCGTCGACATCGAAGATGACGTGATAATTCACAGCGGTGCCATAGGTGGAGCTGCTGCTGGTGCTTGTCACGGCGGTACCAGCAGCCCTCCATGCGAACAAAGTCATCCTCCGGGACATCCCCGTCCCTGCTGAGCTTATGTTACCTTCTTGGTTTGAGCGACTCTATTTGATTTCCTCGTCTCATATTTAGTGCTCTCTCTACACATTGTTATTGGGTTGTCGTGATAAGAGTGTAATAACCTCAAATGTAATTGGGCGGGTTTGTAATGTGTGCATTCATCTTTGAATTGAAAGAACGAAATAATTGTTTATCCGATACTCATTGCTATAACAAATAATATGTTCGAGTTTCTATATGAATAGTTAGCTCGATGACAGCCCGTAAAAAATTGGTGGGGTATTACATCAAAGCAAAAGTGAGTGACGAGCTTATGTAATTCAAGACTCGTACTACGATAGCCGCAGTGGTCCTTGGAAGAACGATGTCAATCATATAATGGAGTGGTTAAGAGAGTGGGAATTTCAATTGGTTGGATGCCGACATTTGCATGCATCTGCTACGGAGAGAGATCCCACTGTCACATCGAACATTAGGACCATGTAACCGAAAAAAAAAAAAAGGAAGAGGAAGAAAAGAAATCAAAGAGACACCTTTAACAAAAGTCTCAAAGTCGTGATATCTTCTCGTATTGTTAGATGAAGTCCGCACCAGGGGTACATGGTGCGGACTTTCAAGCGCTTGATAATCACAGAGGGAGAGAGAGAGGGGGAGAGAGGGGGAGAGGGAGAAGTATTTGAAACTTTATTAAGATTATATAATTTCTGTACATTACTCAGAGGGTACAAAAAAGTGTATGTACCTCAAAGAATGGGTGAGCTGCGGGGGCGAAAGAATGGCTTTGACGAACTTGTAATTGAGCAACGGCGATCACCTCCAAGAAAAATACCATGCCTTCTACCAATATAACTCGACCTAAGATTATAATCTGGGGGAATCCTCCAACACAACCAGTCAATCAGTGCTATTATCCGATCCAGTCTGACTGCAAATTTGAGGCACGTGCTCAAGCCAATACTTTCTTCAGAAGCATGAGGATCAACAGGAGCAGAGACATTTCGAGCACAAACTTAGGACTTGCCACGCGTCCGAGAAATTGTGCCCACCTGTAAGTTCAACCAGTACATAGCTGCTGATAAAGCCTGTTATCCATTTCAGGATCCCCATCATAATCAGAGAGGTAGCAACCATTAACCATTCAAAAGTTTGAATCAAATGAAAATTCCCTCTTTTTGGCAGAGAAATGTAAAACATATACATGTCCAATCCCAATGCACCAAAGTCCAAACCACTTGAGGTCAGTCAATTTAACAATGGCACCTTGTAGACACATGAACATTAGACGATGGATTCAGAAAAACCAAAACAGTCATGCATGTCAGGAGAAGTGTTGCAGCTTCTATACCATGTAGACCAATGTCATCTCAACATTAATTATGTAGGACTTGCTGAGGCACCACATGATCAATGGTTTGAATGGACTTCGTCTATGTGGTCTAGTTATACAATTAGACACTTACACTTTGTTTAGGAGAAAGGAAGGTGAAGGAAATGAAAGGTGGATATGAAAACTTGGAAGAATTTGAAATTTCTATGAGAAGGTTTTTAGAGGCAAAATTTAAAATTTTCACCACCCACCCTATATTTTCCTCCCCTCTGTCTACTACACAGCATCAGGTGAAAGGAAGACGTCGTAGAATTATTTACCATGTTTCTATACTGTCCAAGTATAAGACACCTCTTTTGATTAGTCCAAGTGGAAAAAACCTTAAAAGTAACTATCAGATGCATTCTAGATAGTTCCTGCTAACCTGCACACTCCCACCAATTTCAGAAACAGAAGGCAAATCATCTCATGTGATTCGCATTCTTGGTAGTTGCATCAACCAATTAACTCAGAGGTGTCCCAAATGCAAGTGCAGGGTAAGTCAAAATGTAGCTCTCACTCAAGCGCTGCAATTACCCCCAATGTAATGGTTAGATGGCATTACACTTGGCAGTGGCACAAAAGTCATATTTGACATCCATTTAGGCAACAACACAACTACCGCTCCTCAGACAATGATCCATTGAGAAGTAATACCCAAACACCAAACCAAAAGCAAAGAATTTTACATGAAACTAAAGGCATAATGATCGATTCTGTTTAAGAAAACACATAATTTTGTTTCAGGTTCTTGATCCACCCGTTATTGATTAGAACATATAAATGTCATTTAAACATAATATGATATGACAATTACATAAATCAGATAATAAAAAGAAACATCAAGGATGAGTGCATACATGTAAACTAGATGGCGCTATAAAAAGAATAAGAGAGAGGACATACCCATTTCCTTCTTGAAAAGTATCGTTTTCACTATTGATCTCCTCTTTAGCAAATTCTTCTAAAATTGCATGTTGTCGTTCATTTATCTCACTGAAAAGTAATCAGTCTAATCAGTCATAGAAAGTAAATACGTAGCATCAACTTTTGATGGCCAAACAACCAAGTCCTAAGGTCTTAATCAATGATAAAAAATCAATACTGGATGTAAGAGTTCCTGATTAAAACTTCCGTTACTTTGGTTTATAATATTGTTCCTTTTCTGGGATTAATCAATCAATATACAAAAAGAATGGAAGTCCTACAATGAAAGTGATACTTGTTGACATGTCCCAAGATAGTCCCTGACTTTAAAGGGAATATGTTGAAGTCTAGTGACAAAAGATTTTGGTATCTGCATTTTTCAGAGCTTAAATAGCAAATAAAGTTAATGTACTAACATTACTTGTGCACTGTGCTTCCATGAGAAGTAGTAACTCCATTTCCAAATCATCCAGAAAGGCAACTCAAATGAATACTAGTCACAGATGCATATTAACCCAACCAATCATGCAGAAGAAAAACCAGGAAGAGGAGGAAGAGGAGCAAAAGGATATCATTGAAACTCATTTAAACTCTGAGTACTAAGAAAACAGACATCAATATAACTAATAGCATACCTGGGGAATTTAACCCGAAATCGCACAAATTGATCTCCATGACTGACAAGAAAACCATGTTTTGGTAGTCCTGTAGCAACGTAGTGTCTAAAAATAATTTTTGTAGGAAAAAAGTATCACAGTTAATGCAAAATAATTTATTATTTCTAGACCTTTTCCTCTGAGAACCACAAGCTGTCCAGGCTGTACCCCCTCTGGTATCTGAGAAGGTAAATTTGCAAATAGATACATTACTAGCCGGAGAAGGATTCAATTTCAGTGGCATATATTATTGACTCGCAAACATCACTATTTTCAAAAGGTAAATGCCCTCTTTTTACCCATTTGCTTTGTAAGATATTTGAGAATCTAGGAGTCCATCCCACCCATTCCCCTCCTCCCCCAAACGCAACCCCAAAAAAAGAGAGGCAAGAGCACAATAGTTGGAATATCTTAATGGATAGTTCTAGAACTGTCAGTGTCACCGTGTAAAACACAATCCGGCAACGTTTTCCAATTTTAGATATTTTCATGCTGTTGAACCAACCATGTACTCATGTAATTAAAAGGTGCAAACAGAAATCTAATGGTGATAACATATTAAAGAACCTATTTTGTAGTGTTTGCACATTTTTATGCATTTATTTATCTATTTATTTATTTTTGTTCAAAACATATTCCAATAGTGTTTAATATCTTGAGAAGGTAGTCAATGTTGGCCATGAGTTATAGTTTGAAACAAAGCCAACTAAAAAGAATTAGTACATTCTTATATAAAATAGTGAACTGTCTTCCTTCAAAAATAGATGTGAACCAACTCAATCTAACCCAAAAAACTGCTTTCAAGATGAGTGGCATACCGCTTCTTCTTGTTGACTACTGATCTACATATCTTTTATTTGCCAGTGCACAAGAAAAGGTCCCCCAAAAATGAATTAGTGGTAGGATGTTACACTGAACCACACATTAAAACCAGGAGTTAAAGCAGTAAAACATCTGTAATAGTGATTTGCTACATTAGCGTCCAAAAATTAGTTTTACTGATCTATTACTCATTTTAACCCTTCTAGTCCACTCAGAAGGTCAAAGGTCATCCAACATTAATGTCCCTTTATTGTTAATTATTAATGACACTGTTTAATTAAATCTGCAAGTGCAAATATGTCCCCATTTGGCATGGACAGTTCTTACATTAACTTGTACTTTCCCCGATAAAGTTGGGACCTCAACTTTACCACCAAGAATTGCCTGTCACAGAAACAAACCCCAAAAGGTCAAGGAACCGGGTTACAGATATGTATCTGAATAACATGGAACTGATGCTGCCATTGAAAATACACAGTAAAGATGACATTAAAAGTAAAGTCATGACAGAGCAATGCACAAGCAAGGAAAAGTTCAGCATTAATCACACCATTATAAGTACATTGAACATGCCACAACAATCAGGTACCAATTTCAGCATGCACTGGTTAGAGTAAAAGCTAATATCTTAAAGTTTACCAGATTTTACAACCATCATGATTGATGAGAGCAATTACAAACCAAAACACAAAAAGGATTTCAGTTATGGCATGAGCTAAAGCTAGTCAGGGGAACTTTCTTACAAGTGTAATAAGAAAGGCAAAAACATAACATGCTCAATAGTTTTGTTCTCACTTGTGTGAAGCTAATTTCTGAGACCACATATACATCTGCGCCATCTCTGGTGAAGGTACGATCTTCAGCCACCTGCATGAGCACAGTTACAAGACTTCAAAATGTAATGCAAGACTACAAAATGTTTTATGATTACATCCAAATTTTCTTTTTATGGTAATTGCAGTTTTTGGGACAATGTCCTAATGGATCAATCATGTGAGAGATTTCAAAATGAGAGAAGATGTAAAGCAATATAGATTTCACCAGAAAGCTCCAACAACAGCAGGATAAAGCTTCCACCATTAAGTGAGATCAAAGTTGTCAATGAGATCATTATTACCAAACAACCAGAAAAGAAGAGGAAATCATGCCTTTAGTTTGATGAATAAGTTTCCAGGTCGACTCCTCCTTGCTCCAGCATTACCAGCCTCTGGCACGCGAATTGTATCTTCCGAATCCACACCTACACCATTTAGGAATGGAAACATCAGCTTATCCACTGAAGACAACATCAGACACAGTGCTGTTCTTTGATAAAGGTAATTCATGTTGATGACATAAAGATCTATGTCATATGTCCCTACTGCATTGATTTATCCCGTAAGCCATTTGAATTCACCCGATACTATATATGGTCACAGATATGTTTCTTTTAAGAACATTATTTATAAATGAATATGTTCTTGCAAAAACAAGCCATTTCCACTCCCCAAAGAGAGAAAAGATAGCAACTATATTATCGAATAGAAAGAACATATTATAGCATATGAAGTTGGTTATGTTGCAAGATTTCACTCATGCACAGTGGATGAAGTTAACAACTTGCAAAGAACCACAATATTTTTTCTAGAATGTGGAACTGCCAACTTATCTGAAAAACTTAAGATATTAGAAAAGCTTTTCGATAATGGCACTTTCTAACAGTCAAGTGATCTTCCACTTCCTCTGACAGTATGTCCAGAGTCAGCCGAGGGAGGCTAACAAGAGGTCTGGAGATATTTGAACACTAGACCTTCTGCTCTACAAGTCGGAATAAAGAGTTGTTACAGCATTCTAGTTAACAATGTATGAAAATGAAGATATCAAAAAAAAAAAAAAAATGGTAAGTATCGAAAAGGATAAAGCTAATACTGCTCTCATTTTGGGAAAATGAATCATGAAGCTTGAGATAAAAGCAAACTCTTGTGATTACAAGTTTTGTAGGTTCACTAGTACTTAACGAGACAGATGAGGACCATGATGCTACTGAAGCCACACGATGGGGACAAAAAATTCCTAAATGCTTAAACTGTCTTTTGCCCTGACAAGACATCTTGTGTAGTGCATGGTTCAAATTTCAGACACACATCCCTTTGCCTTTTACTAGTGTTTGTTTTCATGCAGCCATCAATTAAGTTCAGTGGATAAATATAGGTTTAACAACCCAGCTTGAACCAATGTACATGTGTTTTACACTCAAACCAGAATAATAAAACAGTGAAGCCTACAGTAACACTTTTTTGACAAAAACAACATTAATCACAGAAGCCATATAAATTTAACAATAAAAACTGAAGCCATAAAGCTGTAAAATGAGCATGCACAACCATGTTACTCTCCCGGATCTCACCCAGTCAGCCTCATTCATCATTTTACATTGTCACAGAAACAATGAATCCACAAAATACCCATGGAACTCTATCAGAGATCAATAACTCTGACCTACCGGCAGGAATCGTAACTTTAACTTCCTTAGTGCCTTCAACAACCCCTGATCCTCCGCATGAAATGCATTGCTCCTACACAAAGTTACCGAGTATTAGCAGCTTAACCAAGAATACTGAAATTACAGACAGTACTGAGAAGTAATGGTAAACCTTGACAACTCTCCCCGAGCCATGACAGGTAGTGCATGTTGCTGTAAATGGGGGAATAGTGACCTAATAACAAGGAAGACCAAAGTACATGTCATGTATACTAAGTGATGGTCCATCAAACTTCCAATCAATGACACAATTATCCTCAGAAGCAACCAGTCCAGAAGAACTCAACCACTAATCAGCGTTGTTACAGAGCTCATGAAAGCTCTTACCCTCCCAACTCCTCTGCAAGTTGGACAGACTCTCGCCTTGACACCAGGTGGATAGCCACCTCCATCTGCATTACCACATAGACATGACCTTCATGACTTTGCCACAGGAAATGTACTATTACAATAACTCATAAAAAATCAAAGGATATTATAAACAAGATCAAACATCAGTAGCTGGGATTTTTATATGGTTACGTACAGCCAATAACAAGAAAACAACAGTTAAGTTAGTTCTCATTTGAAGCATATTCGCCTCACACTTTACAGGCAATCATGAATCTTGTTTTTTATTTTTGATAAACTATCTGTGCTTTTCATCCTACTTTTAAGTTTACAAGGACATGCCAAAACCTCCAAAAAGTGTAAAAACTAATCATATGTTGGTTGACATACCTTTAGCAAGCAAATGGGATTAAAGCAGAGTACCAGTGAGCATAAAGTGATAGCAATTTTAGCTTCTAAAGCTAGAAAAATAAACAATTTGACCATCAAGAGACATTGCAGAAACAAGAGGTAGAAGGATATACTGTAACCAGCATGATCAAGATACTATACGAACCACAAGAATCACAAGGAACAAATGCTTCAAAGGACAGATCTTTTGTGCACCCTTCCGCAGCTTCAATGAAAGAAAGTATCAGTTCCACCTATAAGGTTCCAACAAATGTGGGCATTAATGGGTCAGAAATCCAAGCAATATTATCTCAGGCAACAACCAAGATCAATAATAGATATCCAAGTAATATTATCTCATAAACAAACAAGACCAAGGGTACAACTGTGAACCTGAATATCAGATGCAAATCGATCTGTCTCGTCCTCAAAAATCTGAAACAACATCAAATGTTTTTTAGCTAGATGTTGTGGAACAGAATTTTGGAAGAAAGTGACTAGCAGGACACTTGGGATTACCTCAGAAAATATCTTGTGGAAGGAACTAGAGAAATGCCTCCCGTAATCATGTGCGGACCCCTCAGCATCTCCTTCACCATATTCAACATTTACTGAACTTCTAGAGCGTTTCTTCAATAAAGTAATTTAAAAGGCTCAGTAATGTAAAAATGCTCTAACAAATGCAGCTATGCTTCGCTATGTAATTCAGTTGAAAGTAGAGAGTTAGAGATTTTACCCTGTCATACTCTGCTCTTTTTTCAGAACTTTGCAAAGTCTGAAATTATTTGAAAAGGCAGGTGACAAAAATTGTCACCTCCAGTGTATCAGACATCCAAACACCATGTAACAATCTTTGAAAAATAGTTTTCCTCCACTGGCATCTAATCAGTTAGACAAACCTCATAAGCATCTCTTATCTCTTGAAATTTCCTCTTTGCAGAAGGATTATTCTTATTTGCATCCGGATGGTACTTCTTTGCAAGCTGCATTGCACAAAACCCAAAAAATTGAATCAGATATGGGAATCAAATAACAACTAATATAGGTGCCATGGCATAAAGAATTTATCCGACAAGGTCAGTCAGTTATAACAATCAAGTTGACTGAGATACTACGACCTCTAATGTTAGAAATATCCACTTGATTCTCAACCATGAAGAGAAGGATTGGATACTCACTTGCTTTCTGGATGAAAGATGTATAATAAACAAGAATATGTGATCTACGTATTAACATCAGCCTCGCCTCCACAAAGTAATGCTAAGATGTCAGTGTTCAATTCACGCAGTATTTTTTCGTACTTTTTAAATCGTTCTTCAGGACAACTCATTTTTTATTTTCTTGATAAACACTATTAAGATACATATTGCAGCAGAATCCTGAAATTCACAGCTCTCAAATTCATTTCCAGAAAAATCGCCCGAAAGAGTGTGGTATTAAAGAACTTCTTCAAACTTCACAATCACAGAAGTGCTTGTATCACCAACTACACTCGTAACTATTTCCTGTCACTGGCAACACTGACAAGCCAAAAGCAATTTCTACAGGGGCAGGGGGAGGGAATTCTTAAGCTCGACTAATCAAATTATAGCATTAGCACGAGTTTCGACCTATGTCCTACCTCTATTTATGCAATGCTTTGCTGTAATCCAGTGTAATAAGTTTCAAATCCAAGGCATCCTATGTGCAAAGATACAGTTGAAGAACTAGCTCCACACATCACAAGAAGAGGTAGGACATGAAAGCCATCTCTTTTTTGTCATCTTGTGAACATAGTAGTCATCATTCATTGAAAGGCATTTATAGTACAAACCAGCGTACCAAAGAACATGGATTCTCAATGCAATGGTGTGGATCGGTTAAACACCAATGTGATTCCCACCCTCAAAAACATTCAGTACACAAGTTTTACCCACCGCATGAAAAGCCTTCTTAATCTCATCTCGGCTGGCATTCTCCGGAACACCAAGAATATCATAGTAGCTTCTTTCGGGGTAACAACAAGAGCCTAAAATTGTACAAACAGAGCAACACCCGAATTTCATGAATCACTTCAATCAAAAAAATTAGCCGTTTCATATCTACCCAACCAAAAAATATATATACATATATATTAAGGAAAGTAAGCAGGAGTGCTCCAGAGGTAGTAAATGAACAAAAAAATCGTACCCGTCGCATGAAGATGCCGATAGCTCCATGGTGACCTCAAGGTCTCACGGTCGATAGGATTTCCAGTAAAAGGACTGCAACTGTACGAAGCTGATCGGATGAAAAGCTTTCAGCTACTGACAAGCTTCCACTCACGAGCTAAGCAATCACTGCATTGCCAAGGCGGAAGAAAAGAACAAAAGAAAGAAAGGAAGCTTGCCTCGGGCGAGCAAGAACGCGGCCCTCCGCCGCGAATCGGAAACCAAGCCATTCGCAATCGAATCCGTCTGACCCGCGAGCGAAGACAACAACAATCGCCGCCGGCACTGCGCAACGACGGAAATCAGAAAATCACAGAGCAACGGACGGCGAGAACGGCCGCGAGGCCCGAAAATGCTACGATCGAACTCGCTCACCGATCGTAACCAGCCGAATCCGCCCATGCGAAATGGGAATCCTCGGAAAGGCGCGAGACGTGGCCCCCCCGGAATCGCGGCGATCGAAGACTGCGGCGCGATCGGAAAAGGTAGCGGAGCAGGAAGATTCTGGAGACGGGGGCGTGGTGGCGTGAGCATCAAGGCAGAGAGAGGAACGCCATTGGTGCTTGAGCTTGAGCCTGTGGGGGTGGGGGGGAAGGTTTTAGCTAGGGTTTATGCAACGGTTTGTTTTGATTAAAACCGTCTCAGCATGACTTTGCCGTTCGGTGGGATTTGTCAGGATTTTTCTTCTTCTTTTTTTTTTTTAATTTTTCACTTTAGCTCTCTCTTTTTTCGTTAGTGCGGCTGCCTTTCGACATGTTAATAGGCTTGACTTAACCGCAAACGAATGGTCCTCAAATGTCGGCCCAAACAAGCAGCGTCGTCTTTGGATCTTGAGTTATTCCTAAATATTCAATGACCCGAATATGCAGCGTCATCTTTATATATTTTATTTTTTCAGATGATGGATTTTGAACTATTCTTAAATATTCAATGTGGTTCATAAACTTATAATCCCTTAATTTTGCGATAAAGTCAAATTAGCTATTAAGTTTGCTATTCATGAATTTTCATAATTACACCATTAATCAAATTCTAGAATTTTTTTCATTTGAATCATTTTCCTAAGTCTACCAGAAAAATATGCTAATTTTTTTTTTATCTTTTTGGTTTTTATAAATATTGCAATAGAGATAGTTCAATTTAATTGAAAAGTAGAGAGATGAGATTGAACAAATCGAAAATTTAGAGACTACACCGAACATTTATTAATAGTTCAAGTATTATGTTAAATGAATTAAACGTCCAAAAATAATATTGTAAATTGGACTAAAGTTTGGGAACTGTTACTATCAATTACCCAATCCTAATTAAGTGTCATTATTGATATTTTTATAGTCATTATCAATATCGTCTCCTCTTACCTAGTTCTGCAATTCATGTTTATTTTGGCTTGGAGCTAACCAATGCTTTAAGAATTATGGACCTAATATCCCATTTTTTAACGATGGTCCCACGAGAGCTTCTTTCACAAATATTATAATGAACATTTTCTGAAGTGAAATGGTTGTTGAAAAAGTTATCATTACTGTTAAAAATACAATTCAATATTTAAAGTTAGGATATAAAGTTATTATTATTTTAAAATATTTTTGCCTTTCTATAACACTCTTAAATGTAAGCATTTATATTTCTAAAATTGCTAAAACGTGCATTAATGTATAAATTATTTAAGCCCATCATCGGGTATCAATTCTTTTTGTTGATCCCAAATGAGCAGTTTAAAAAATTAAGTTAGTTGAAAATCTTAGAACGAACGAGAAATAAATTTTTAAAACTTACCATGAAAATATAATTAAATCCAAAATATTTACGTTTATGCAATCAAGTACCTCACCCAGCTTCATCAAATTTTAATGTTCTTTTATGGCACACAGCATTGATGTGGTGCTCGCTAGGCCCACATAATAAACAAAACCCTGAAATTTAAAAATAAAATAGTAAAAAAAGCCCGACAAACTAAAAAAAAAAATGCTAAAATGTTTGAAAAATAGGAAAAAAAAAAAGAGTGCAATGAAGGCTTGGTCTATTATTTAAATATTTTAACATACACAATGTTCTGAATTTCATAAATAAAAAAGATTGAATGCATAACAACCAATATTATTGGGTTATGATTAAATACATTAGTAGAGATAATCTAATGTAATAAGTTTTTAGTATATTTTGAAATTTTTTACTAAAGTATCAATAAGAATGTTATCCATCATCGAAAAATAATAATATAACATATTTTGCAAATAAATGAATATCATACAATGATAAAAGGTGAATATAAGCAAATCAATAGAAAAGGTTGCCTATGATTTCCAAGAAGTTATAAAAGAAAAATATGTGGTGAGGTATTTCTCCTCCAAGAAAGATGAAATAAATAACAAAGATTGTTGTTAATTTTCAATACAATTATTGTTTGGGCAACAAATTTCCAATAAATGGATATGTGTTTTGACCCATTGAAGGGAAAATATAGTACTTTTGTAGAGCGATAGAGACAATTTTCAATAAAATAAAAAAAAAAAGCCCTTTTAGTACTGATCCCAAAAGTTAGACAACCAAAATTAATATGCAACTTTAGACCAATTATTCTGTGTAATGTTATTTACAAAATTCTCACGAAAGTGATCCTGACTAGATTAAAGGAAATGCTTCCGCAACTCATCTCGCCTAGTTAAATCAGTTTTGTTCCTGATAGACATATTCAGGACAATGTTATCATCACACAAGAAGGAATTCACTCGATGAGCAAACTTCAAGGGAAAAAGGGTTTTATGATGAAGCTAGCATGGCGTCTCAAGACTCAACCTAATAGTCTCTAGTTGCAAGTCCTGATTGCTAAATACTGTTCACAGAAAATGGATTTTCATGCTAAACTTGGTGACTCGATCTTTTGGAAGGCGATTGTGAATGTATGGCTGTAGGAGCTTTATGGAGTTTGTGAAATGGCAAAAATATTAGGTTTTGGACAGATAGATGAGAACCAAGTATGGAGCTGCTCCATAATATTATTAGTACCCAACTATCTTCTTTTGAGATGGACAAAAAAGTTTGCCATTATGTGCTAAATGGAAAGTGTAACTTTAAGATATTGTTGGGAATTGTACTAGAAGATAATCTTTTGCATTAGAGTTGTCAAATCTCCTTCAGCCTCTGATGGGAATGATACTCTTTTGTGGGAGGATACTAGAACCGGGTACTTGTCTGTTAAGTCAATATGCAAGATAATCGATAGGGCGAACAATCAAGAATCTGATAGTATATGGTCCATAATTGGGATATGCAAGGGACCTCAATGTATTAGAACTTTCCTTTGGTTAGCCGCTCATAAGGGACTGTTGACTAATAAATTAAATTGTCTTGAGAGGAAATCTATATTGCTTGAGGTGTGAGTCTCATGTGGAAAAAACTTTACATGTTTTAAGGGATTGTCTACCTATCTCTAGGATATGGCTTAAGTTTGTCCCACAATAATATTTGAGAGAATTTTTCTCAATGAATTTGTTATAATGTTTGCATTAAAATCTCTCTAGTAAGGGGCAATCAAATTTTTATCTTGTTTGGAGCATAATTTTTGGAGTAGGTGTGTGGCTTTTTTTGGCAATGGAGAAACAAATCACTTTTCCAGGACAACTTTGTTTTCCATTCGAATCTGGCACAAGTAATTTGGTCATACATAAAGACAATCATTAAAGGTTCGTATGTGAATAATCAACATTAAGTGGATCATGCCTCTCTTCAGATTTTGGTCAGATGGGATCCTTCACCTTCGAGTGGATCAAACTAAATACTAATGGAGCCTCTAAAGCCAACTCAAGATTTTCTAATGTAGGGGGTTTATTTAGAAACAAAGGGGGTGATTGGATTAGTGGTTTGCCACATTTGCAGGAATATGTTGTCGACACAAGTAGAACTTTGGCTGTTATGGTTAGGACTCAATTTCGCAAAATAACTTGGATTTCATAAGATCATTAGTGAGATTGACCCTAGGGCCATCACTGATCTTCGTACTCCAAATCTTATGATTGATAATGCTGGCCTTACTTTGCTTAATAATATCAGAAGATTGTTACACATTAAAGTGCAACATAACTTTCGGGAAGAAAATAGCTCTATAAACTAGCTTGCTAATCTTGGAATCGACAAACACTTGGATACTAGTCTCTTTTCATTTCCTCTTATAGGTTTACTTTATGTTTTATTAGGTAATAAAATAGAAATAGTATCATGAAGTTAAATTTTTATATTCAGCTTTAACCCTTTTTCATAAATAAAAAAAAAAAATCCAATCAGCATATAATGTATCTAATAATTAACTTGACATAACAATTGATATAAAATAGATTGACAACAAACTTTGAGAATAATATAAATAGTATAGTCTTGGATTCGCATAAAGCACGAACATCTCGCTAGTATGTAATAAATGAATAGGAAAGGAAAGCGGAGAGATTGACGATACTGCCAAAGAAAAAAGTCCTTTTGCCTAAAGGGAGGGAAAAGGCCATATTATTCTCTTTCTTTGATTGGAAGAAATTGCCTTCCTCCCAAACTCTATTAGTATTTTTGAAATTTTTAGGCATAGGTACCTCTCATACGCTTATAAACAAGAGCCAATTAAAAAGAGCAACTATAAAGTACACCATTGGTGTAAACAAAACATTCCACAGTGAGCCTTGTTTACTCTTCATTTGAAGGTCGTAACTACTCTCATTCTCACTAACCGTCAAATTGAGGGCTTAGCATTTTAATTAGTGCAGCTTACCTTGTCATTCGCGCATCTTCTTAAATTATGCATGTTGATGTATGAGGAAAATACCAAAAAAAACTTGGTGTAGAATGCATATTAGGTAGTCATTAATTTATGCACAATCATGTATAGCATCCATGCATTTTGTCATCTTTTTCTAAATAATAGTTTGCAAAAAATCTTCATGGCGATGGATAAAGATATGCTTTGCTTTTGCTTAGTGCGTCTAGATTGTTTAGATTTTTTGCAATCAATTTATATGCTTTGATTATTGGGTGTTACTTTCTTGTTTGCACACTCTCATCATCATATGTTAGTGGCTTAGGGTTAAAATTGGCCAAAACTACTTTCAAAAATATTTTCAAAATAAAGAGAAAAGGTACCAAAAGACTGGTAGCTTAATCCAGTGTAATTATGTCCTTGTATCCACTAAATCTCCAATTTGGAGAAGTAAAATGTATTTCCACAATATTATTTGTGCATCTAATCAACCCTAACCAATTAGTGATGGCTCCAAAAGATAAGATTAATCACATACAAAATATGATTGGTGAGGCTTGGGAGAGTCCATGCTTAGCGCCACGCCTAATAATCTATTAGCTTTTCTTTTGTGGTTTTCATCAAAGAAGGCAGCAACAAAAGTGCATATGGGAAAGTATTGAGTGAGGAAGAACTTTAACAAAAAGAAAAGAAAAAAAAAAAAAAAAAAAGAGAGAGGAAGAACAAGCCGGCCTAAATTGTTTACTTAGTATTTAGCATGAATTATTCTTTTTATAAGTAGCACGTCACTGTTTTTCTTTTCCGATCGTTGGGTCTTTCTCAGGGGTCCCTTGTTTTCATTGATCAATTAATGGCAATGTACCTTTATTACACATGACATTATTCTGAAATATGAATTTCAAATTGTTTGATCAATTCTATAAATATAAGTACACACTAGATAAAAAAAAAAAAATCATCGTTAGAGACCTCGTATTTACCTGATAGACTTATTGGATGTAGAAGTCAAGAGCATTACCAATGGACTTTCCTTATGCTTGCGCGGTACTAGATAAGAGTGGACCGCTTTAATCGATCCCACTTTCTAATGAAGTAATCCACAATGACTTGAATAGATTCTCCCCTCGATGTCTTAAATAGTGTGCCAAGCTCGTCTGCACCTTTGATTACGTGGCTTCCCGACGGATATGATTAAAGAGTAAGGAGAGACAATACAATAGTGATGAGTCGCGGATACTAGACAAGGGTATATTGACAAGACCTCAACTTGAAAACTATCTCATTGGAAGAGGCAATAGCGAAACTACTCACTCCGGAGTTCATAGACCAGGGAGGGCCATTTGACAACTACATGTTATGAAGTAGCCACTTGTCATGGCATGCAGCCACCTGTAATAATTGGACCGCCACCTGTTGACCAAATTCTAACAAAGTTAGAACATTTTCTGATAGAATTGAACCTGTGTTTCATGCTATAGGTGGTACGGGGGGAACTTGTCCTGTTTTTCTTTGTCGTGTTTCACCGAGTGGAAGAAAATTCTCCAAAATCACCATCACGGCTTACGCATTTAATATAATGATTTCTACCAAATACCAAAGAGGAAATATAGCTCAAAACAACATCAGCATTTTTGAAAAGAAAAAGAAAATCGAAGATACATCTTTCTTGTGCATTTCTTGAATTCCATGCTTTTTTTGGCCGAAGAGTTCGTCATTTCTAGTAAAGGTTGATTGTATTTTGGCAATATTATGTTTTTGAGTAGCTGACTTCCATCGGTCCTAGCTCTGAAGAAGATTAACAAGTCTTTGCAAATAAAGGGCCACGCGGATTAGATATACGATGTCCATTACTCATGTTAGCGGAAAATGCAACGGGCGGTAATGGCCTTGACAAAAATGAAAGATTAGGAGGTAATTACATAACGCTTCAAAGTTTAGAGATAAACGCATACTATCCACAAAATTCAGAGGGAAAGAATATGGAAAGTTTCTCTCCTTCACTAGGACTATAGTGATATCCCTCTCTCACTCTCTCCTAAAACTGTGCAACCAAGTATTTAAACTCAAACTTTAAATTATCAAAGAGTAATAATTCGACTTGGATTTTATGACATTTGTACGTTAGTTGTATGAAGAATTTACATGCTTTCGAGAAGGTTGCCAAATTTAGTCCTTTACACGTACAACTTGGTCTCTATCAAGCGTCACTTTAGATGATCAATAATTCGATGATGCTTTTTGCCTTTATTCGTCAAATCCATTTAACTTCACAAAAACACATATCAAAAGATGCTTAAAAAGGGGGATTGCTAGCATCCATCATGTTAAAAGTAAAAATCAAATGCGAAAAACAAGATCAATTATAGACAAACCTCCAGCCATTGTTTGTATTTACGTTCATCGGAAAATCTCGAAAATTCATCAAAATATCAGGTACACTCTACTAACCCAATTCCCTAGCGTACTGATGGTGTATTTCGGGTTTGCATTAGATCTTGTGATTATTTGTTAGAAATGAATTATCATTCCTTTTATATACCGTCTCACATCAAGACGGTTACCAAATGGGCAATTGTCATCAAAAGGTATGAAACGTGGAAAAATTACATGTGGAATAACCACCATTTTAAAGAGAAAATGTGGGTCCAAAAATGTGGGATCACACAATATAAATAACATTCTCTCACTTGATCCCATCATTTTCATCATATGGATTATTCAACCAAATCTACGAAAAACTTTATGCTTAAAGAAAAGAAATAAAACACATGGATCATAGCGACATGTCCTCTAAAAGTGAGTAATTTCTTCCATGTATCACAATACATTTTATTTCTTTAATGCCAGCTTATACGTAACAACACATCTTAATGAATAAATCCTATGTTTATTCCATAACCAATGATAAATATTATTCTCATAAATAAACAACAAATTATGTACAAAAATACAAAAAATTTAGAATCAACATTACAACAAAATAAGAGTTTCATACAACAAAAAAATCATCCATGTGATGACAAATCACATAATGTGACCTATTCCTATACTAGTTACATGATCCTTATATTTCATCGGTGGCATGCCTTTAGTTAAAATATAAGTTATCATCAATTTAGTACTAACATATTCTATGACCACTTTATTCTCCTTAACACGTTCACTTATGGCTAAATACTTGATGTCAATATGCTTACTTCAACTACCACTTTTGCTATTTTTAGCCATAAAAACCGTAGTTGAATTGCCATAATATATTCTTAATGGCCTAGAAATAAAATCAACAATTTTAAACCCAATAATGAAACTCTTTAATCATACACCATGCAATGTAGCCTAAAAACAAACTTAGCTTCCCTAGTGGAAGTGGCAGTCAAAGTCTACTTCGCACTTCTCCATGATACGGCTCTGCCAGTTAATATAAAAATATATCCAGAAGTAGATTTTCGTGAATCAATGCAAACTCGCGAAGTCCGCATCCAAATAATCGACTACTTCCAAGTTGTCAGTCTGTCTATACAGAAGCATGTACCCTTTGGTACCTTGAAGATATCTCATCACTTTCTTTGCAGCTTTTCAGTGGTTCATACCTGGATTACTCTGATATCTTCCCAACATTCTCACAACAAAAGCGATGTCAAATCGAGTGCAAACCTGAGCATACATCAAGCTTATGACAGCATAAGTATATGGAATGTTATTTATTTGTTCCCTTTCTAGATCGTTCTTTAGGCATTTGTTCAAATTGAACCTATCACCCTTCACAATGAGTGCTATACTTGATGAATAATCTTTCATCCAAAATCTCTCTAAAAACTTATTGATATAAGTTTCTTAAGATAGTCCTAAAATTCTTCGAGGTCTATCTCTATGGATTTTAATGCCAATGACATAAGATGCCTCACCCATATCCTTCATCTCAAAACTCTTAGAGAGAAATTGTTTCACTTTATATAGTAACCCTTTATCATTGGTTGTAAGTATAATATCATCCATATATAGCACAAGAAAACAAATATTGCTCTCGCTAACCTTCTTATACACATATATATGTATGTATATATGTATGTATGTATGTATGTATGTATGTATATTGATCCATAACATTCTCTACAAAACCAAATGAAGAGATAACATCATGAAACCTTAAGTACCATTGGCGGGATGCTTATTTTGAACTATTATATGTCCAAGGTCCACTATTGAAATAATTTCAGAGGTTTCAAGCCATATATAGATTTCTTAAGCTTGCATACCAAATGCTCACTTTTACTAAAGGAAAATCCTTCAGGTCGTTTCATGTAAACCTTCTCCTCTAGTTCTTCATTGAGGAACTAATGCCAAAATAATACGAAGAGAATCTTTCTTAGATACAAGAGAAAAAATCTGCGTATAATCGATTACTTCATTTTGAGCGAATCATTTGGCAACGAGTCTAGTTTTATATCTTTCAATGTTACCCAATGACTCATTCTTAGTTTTGAAGACCCATTTATAACTAATGGCCTTGACACCATCAAACAACTCAACCAAATCCCAAACTTCGCTAGATGTCATAAAACTCATCTCTCCCTTCATGGCATTGTACCACAAATTGGATTTATCATTGTCCATGGCTTGTAAAAACGTTTCAGGATCATTCTCAGCTCCAATATTGTAGTTAGATTATTGTAAATACACAATAAAATCAATAAAAATTGCTAATTTCCTTATTTTAGCAGATTTTCTCAATGTTGCATCAACATTCTCTTGAGGAGTGTGTTGCTCAACCGGTTGCTCAATAGTTTTTGGTAATTGCTGAACAATTGGATCTACTAAATCAATATCAACAGGTTATAGAACTTCAACGATTAGTTGTTCAATAGCCACTAAGCTAAATGGGCATTATGAGTAACAACCAACCTAGTACTTAAAGTGGAAAATTGAGTGTCTAAATAATCTTTCTTAGGAACAAAATCTTTTGATCGATCGCTCCCACTAATCAAATCATTTTCAAGAAATTTAGCGTTTCTTAATTTCATGATCTTAGTGGTGTGAGATAGACAATAAAACATATATCCCTTAGACATTTTGGCATATCCAATAAAATACCCACTTATAGTCCTTAAGTCAAACTTATTTTCTTATATATTGTAAACTCTCACTTCATACGGATATCCCCAAACATATATATGTTGCAAACTTGATTTCCGACATTTAAATAACTCAAAATGTGTCTTTGGGACGGTTTTGGTTGGAGCTCGGTTTATTATTGTACTCTACCGTCTTAAGTGCCTCAGTCCACAAAAACTTAGGAAGTTTGGAGCTGCTAGGCATAATCCGCACCATGTCCAATAAGGTTTGGTTTCTTCTTTTCGCTACATCATTTTGGTTTGGAGAATCAGGCATAGTATATTGGGCAACTATCCCATGCTCTTGAAAAAACTTTGCAAATGGACCAAGTGCTTGTCCATTTTCAGTGTATCCACCATAGAATTCTCCACATCTATTTGATCTCATAATCTTAATTTGTTTGCTGCATTATTTTTCTACTTTCACCTTAAATACCTTAAAAGTATCTAACGCTTTATGCTTATTATGAATCAAGTAGAGATACATGTAACATGAGTAATCATCTATGAAAGAGATAAAGTATTTCTGATCACATGAGTCCATATTCGGACTACAAATATCTGTATGTATGATTTTTAATATTTCCGTACTCCTCTTGGTACCTTTCTTCGTCTTGTTGGTCTACTTTCCCTTTATGCAGTCGACACAAATATCACAATCACTGAAATCTAAAGTACTGAATACTCCATCATTTACAAATCGCTTAATTCAATCTACGGAGTTACAATCTTCTTTCGCAACACATCGTTTTATACCGGTGTTATTGTGAACATGCATCGCATTATAATAGTTATTGTCTTCTAAATTAATTCGAAAAAGATCATCAAATAAAGTACCACTTCCAACAATTTCAGATTTAAATGATAAACATAAGTTGAACCTGAAAAGTTAAAAGAGTAACTTAAAGGTACAGTCTTGAAACTATAATTAACTTTCTAGAGAAACTAGGAACATAAAAGGTCCTTTCTAAATTTAAAATAAAGCCACTATTGGAAACTAGTCTATATATCCCAATAGTTTCCATATGCGAACATATCTTGTTTCCTAAATAGATGCTTTATTCACTTTCCATTGGCTTCCTGTGGTTTTGAAAATCGTGCAAGAAATTCGAAATGTGGATTGTAGATCTAGAATCAATCCATCAAGTATTGTGACTCACATCAATCATATTAAATTCATAACAAAATAAGAGATTGGATTATCTTTCTTCTCAAACTAGGCCTTAAATCTGTTGCATTCCTTCTTTATATGCACATTCTTTTTACAGAAGAAACATTTTGATTATTTCTTAATGTCAGCTTGGAGAGGTATCTTACCTTTTTCTATTATGCTTGCCATGGCCCTTATTCTTTCATTGTGTTGCAAAATGAACACTTTCTCTCATTACCATAATCAGTCTTTCTTCCTCTTGAACATACATGGTCATTAGTTTATTAATTGACTACTTATTCTTATGTGTGTTGTAAGAGATCTTAAAAGGTGCATACCGTTGCAGGAAAGTGTTCATAATATAATACACAAGAAAATATTCAAATATCTCAATCTCAAGGTTCTTAAGTTGATACGCAATGTCCCTCATTTGCATGATGTGCTCACGCACACCTCTAACACTAGTGAGTTTCAACGATGAAAACTTCATAATTAAGGTCATGCATGCGCTTTCTTTGAAGTGTCAAACTACACATCAATGGCAGCCTTAGCATTGCTATACTGAGCAACCAAACCATAAATACTATGAGATATTTTGGACCTAATAAACATCACACTAATGCGGTTAGACTGCTCTAATTGATTATAAAGGGCTATCTCAGCTGCCGTTCTCAAATCAGTAAGAACAAATAGTTCGTCTTTCATTATAGCATAGTCAATGTCCATCCACCCCATTGAAGAAAAACTAATTCATTCCAAATTTTATAGTTCTCACCATTCAGTATGGAAATATCACACTTGAATTTAGAGAAATTTACAAGGTGCAAAATTGCATATCAAACAATCATGCTTATGCCATAAAATTTAAGGCAAAATATACATTATCAATGTAAACATATCACGAATATGAATCACATAACATAAAAACTGCTTGTGGGTTAAGTTTTTAATTTAAATAAATTCATAATTACATCATGAAGAAACGATCATATTATATATATTTTCTTAATCCTTACGAGTAAATTAAGAAAAATAATATGATATTTCATCCTAATTAATCATATTAACATAATGAAAATTCATGTGTGATAAAATTCATCATATTAATATAATTAATTACGATCAATGTCCATTTCTAAATATGATCTAGAGGCTCTTAATATATAATTTAATTAATTAAAGATAATGTGGTTATTATCTAATTAATTAAATATATGAATCATTAGACATTTAATTTCATGCATAAAATATTCATAAAAATACATGAAATGACAAAATAGTAAATAAATGCACCAAGGGTAGAACAATAAAATAATCCGACCAAGGACAGAACCATAATAACGTGAAAAGAGAGGGGCAAAAGGGTAAAAAGGTGCCGTGGGCACGTCAAACATGTGAGAGTGTCGAGCACATGCTTGCATCCTTGCGGGAGCATGCCGAGCACTCGCCTGTAATAGCGGTTGGCACGTGGCCTGCATGTGCCCGCAATTGCCCTGGCATGTGCTTCATAGGCGCCTGCACTTGCGAGCACCCCTGCGAGGTGTAGGCGCGTGGCGCCCATGTGCCAACCGTTGCGCACTCGTGGGGCCACGTGCCTTCTTCCTTCTCGCGCATAGAACCTTTTCTTTCACCATTTTTCGTCGTTCCGCCATGATTTTGTTGCCCGGTTCTTATTCCAACAGCCCATCAAAGACAAAAATAAATAATGGGTTTTGGAGAACATACCGGTGTGACCACATAGATCCAAGTTTTGGCAAAAATGGCCAAGAATTTGGCCTTGAATCAAACAAAATTCCCTTTAATGCAAACCCTTAACCATTGTGACTTTCGCCGCCCGATTAGCCTCAAGCGAATACCGATATGTCGAAATAACTCATGGCTATTCTTCCTCATGGTGGTGCGACCGTACTAGTCTGAAGTCGAGCGGTGGGTCATTAGAATTTGCCCGAAATCGGTGAGTTTCTCTCTTGACCTCAAAATTCCGAATTACTGTTCATCTTCAAAAGACCCGAAAAATACACCAAAAAATCGACAAAAAGGCAGAGGCACTAAACATACTCTAATACCAAATGTTAGAAGTAAAAATCAAATGTGGAAAACATGATCAATTATAGACAAGCCTCCAGCTATTGTTTTTTTTTTTTTTTTAATAACCGAGGACTCCGCCTTGACCCGCCGCGCCCGATGGTGCCATCGGACCTAACTCCTATACCTCAAGGGAGACTAGCATAAGACCCTAACAATATGGCCCCCCACTTACAACGCTTCAGCAACTGCGAGTTTCGAACCCTCGATCTCGGCGATAAAGGAGAGACTCTAATCCAGCATAGCTACCCACGATTAGGTCCTCTAGCTATTGTTCGTATTCACGTTCGTTAAACAATCTCAAAAGTTCAGCGAAATATCAAGCACACTCTATTAACCCAATTCCCTTGCGTACTGATGGTGTATTCCAAAATTGAGAGGGTTTGCATTAGACCTTGTGAATACTCATTAGAAATGATCGATCATTCCTTTTATATACTGTCTTCCATCAAGACGGTTGCCAAATGAGCAGTTGTCACCTAAAGGTATGAAACGTTGAAAAATTACATGTGGAATAACCGCCACTTTATAAAGAAAATGTGGGTCCGAAAATGTGGGATCACACAATATAAATAACACAATCCACAAATTCCTAATCACATGTCCAAATGATGAGGTCATGGAACAGCGATGAGATTGATATTTCCTTCAAACGGCCGACTAATTACGCCGGAAAAGTAAGAAATGTAGAAAAGGTCCAAAAAGAAAATGGTTTGCGAGAGTTGGATCTAACACGTTATATTCTATCCTACATAAAGACACGTGAAGAAAGGCAACATGGGTCCAAAAGAAGAGATTAAACATGGCCTGTGCTTATAGGGATTACGGACCCGTACTTGATCAATGCCAATAGGTGGTTACCTCGAAAATGAATGAACAGTTGATAGCTACGGTGACTATTGAGGAGGTTCGACAGGCCACCTTTCATATGGGAACTACAAAAGCCCCTAGCCCTGATGGATTAAATGGTTTATTTTATCAAAAACACTGAGAAACCATTAAAAATGATCTAACTCTTCTAGTGTAGAATTTCTTTATGTCAGGGGTGATGCCTACAAGTCTCAATCAAACCATTCTTGCATTGATTCCTAAGACATCTCACCTAGAGAAACTGGAGCAATATCGCCCAATCAGCCTCTACAACTTCGCCTACAAAATTATCTCAAAGATATCTGCTAACTGTCTGAAACCTTGGTTGAATTCTCTGATCTCTAAGGAACAGTCAACTTTTGTTAATGGACGACAGATTCAAGATAATATTTTAATTGTTCAAGAAGTTCTTCATCAATTTAAGACTAGGAAGAGGATAAGAAAATTCAATGCAATACTAAAGACAGACATGCAAAAGGCATACGACAGAGTTGAGTGGGATTTCCTTCACGACTACCTTATTATATTGGGATTCCATCCTAGACGGGTTCAGTGGATTATGCAGTGTGTTATGACAACATCTTTTAGTGTGAAATTTAATGGAGAGCAACTACCTTCTTTTTACCCTTCTCGGGGCCTCCGAAAGGTGATCCGTTTTCTCCATATCTTTTTATTCTGCTGGCAGATGTTTTATCAAGTCTTATTATTCAAGCTGTCAGTTTGGGACACATTAAAGGTATTAAGTTAAATAGGTGGTGTCCAACCCTGTCCCATCTATTTTTTTGTTGATGATGCAATCTTCTTCCTAGATGGTACTATTCAGGAATGCTAGAATTTTGCTGATATTTTAAATCAATATTGTATGGCAACTGGACAGGTAGTGAACCGCAATAAGTCTGGCATGATTTTCAGTCAACATTGTCCTTCTAGCTTGCTAGAAAACATGTCACGGGAGCTTAGAATGCCTGTGTTGCAGAGGTATGGCAAATATTTGGGAATACCATCTGACTAGGGTCGATCAAAGAGGGAGATGTTCTCTTGGATGATAGGAAGAGTAAATACAAAGTTGGAGGGATGGAAAGGGAAATTAATTTCAAAAAGAGGTAAGGAAATTCTTATTAAAGCTGTTGTATAAGCACTTCCACATACGCTATGTCTATCTTTAAGTTGCCTCCGTCTATTTGCAAATCTATTGAAAAGAGCATTGCTAGATTTTGGTGGAGAAATGATCAAAATAAAGTAGGTATACATTGACAAAGATGAGAAATTCTTAAAGAAAGCAAAGATAACGGAGGTCTAGGCTTCCGAGACCTTATAGCTTTTAATAGAGTGATGGAAAGCGAGCTTGGAGATTATTACAACAGCCTCACGCTTTATGGAGTCAAATTTTTAAAGGTCTATATTTTCACTCGAAAGACTTTCAATCGGCAAATCAAGGAACTCGGCCATCCTGGGGATGACAGAGCATTCTAATGGGCAGAGATGCTATACTACCACATCTACGCTGGTTAATTGGTAATGGAACAAATATCATAATCCGTGACGATCGGTGGTGACCAATGGGAATTCTCCATGGACCCAAGACTAGAGAGGAACCATTGATGGTGGCTGATCTTATTGATCCGATCCACCATAATTGGAATCGATTATTGCTCCACAGTATCTTAGGAGAATAGATCACAGCAAAAGTCCTTACTATCCCAGTAAGACCTCTATATACAGAAGATCAATTGGTTTGGACAGCCACGAAGGACAGTCTCCATACTATCAAAAGCAACTACCATAATATAATGCAAACAACAAGCATTCACAACAGCAACATAACGTCAACATCCCATAAGAATCCCAGATTATTATGGCGACGAATATGGGCAATGAAAACAGAACCAAAAATCATAACATTCCTATGGTCAGTTTATCAAAATGCACTTGCTTCCGGAGCAAATTTATTTCAAAGACACATAGTTACGGCTCCACTGTGCAAATTATGTCAGCCAAATACTCTTGAAACCCTAGAGCATCTTTTTCTATCCTGCTCATGGACTCAAGCTATATGGACTCACCCACAAATCAATATACAGACTTTGCCTCACTCGATCCATCGTCTAGATGCATGGTTAATAGTAAGAGCGTCAACACCGAAACACATACCTGGACTAGAGATCACTGCAAATGTCCTTTGGCAAATCTGGTGGATGCGAAACAACTTCATTTTCCGCAACCAGCAACCAAATCCAACGCTCGCAGTTGAAACAGCTGTTGCTCAAACCTGATCGAGAACGGGGCATGATACTCTGAATCCTGAGTACTTTTGGCAACCTCCAGACTTGGGAACCCTAAAATGCAACATAGATGGTGCCTATCAGCCGGGAAGCACAGATGGATCGATGGCCCGTATTTGTAGAGATTACCAAGGTCGATTCACGGATTACTTCTCAGGAAGATTTCCAGCAAAGTCGGCTCTTGAAGCAGAGATCCTAGTACTTACCTTCACCCTTCAACATCTGCTACGGCAAGAACTCCATGGTGCTAAACTAGTGATTGAATCCAACTACCTTACCTTCGTCGAAGCTATGTGAGATGAGAGATCGCCGTTGTGGGAGCTTCGTCCTTTGATCGCAGAGGCTGTCCTTTTGCTTTCCCATTTCCCTAACCTAACGATGCATCACTATCGGCGAGAGGCAAATCTGGTAGCCAATTGGGCTGCGAAGGCCCAGCGCAAAGCAGTTCCATCCCATAATTGGTTCCTTTACCGTTCTGCTGTATTGCTTGACCTAGTTTATGCGGATGCTTTGACTTTAGGTTGTAAGTTTCCTTTGATATGAATACAAGTGTTTATTTTGACCCATGTTGACACCTAAATTTTTGCATAATTTTTAGGGTTAATTTTTACTTAAAAAGAACACACACACACACACACATGGCATATAGTTTAGAAACATTTCATTTTTATTTTGTTTTGTTTTGTTTTAGGCCGCCGGTGAAACGAGGATTTTTTACATATTCCGTTCAGATTTTTCACATATTCAAGTAATATATACTGGGGGGTGTATTTTGCTTGAAAAGGGAATTTTTTTTGGATGGAATATGCGGAAAAAGCAAAAGAGAATATTGCACGAGCAAAATTGGAAACGAAATATGCAATAAAGATTCAATTTTTTACCCTATAAAAGGTGTGATGGGGTACAAAAAAAAAGGGGGCCACACAATCAATACATACGGCCACAATTCTGAGAGCATAGAGAGACACGTGAGAAGGGATGATTGAGGAGAACACAAGAACGAAAGACCAGATTGAGAGATGCCATCGGAGAGGAGAACCGTGAGTTCTCTTGGCCGAGCCGTGCCGAGATTCCTGACGCACTACCCTCTGTCCCAACGCACTATTGCTTGATCCACCTCCCAATCTGCTGCTTGAGCTTGCTACTCGATGCCATATGGAGCCCAACGACCAGCCGCGAGCGTTGACGACGAAGCTGCTAGCCACTTTACGACGACATCGTTGTCGCCGATCATACGCCTGCTGTGGTTGTCCACAAGCCGTGGAGACACGATCCTTGCTGCACGGTACCCTCACCGCGATGAAATTTTGAGTCGTTTCCAAGAATTTTATGGCGGCATCCGAGTTCTTCAAGGAGTCGTAGGCTTCCACTCATTCACGTGATTCCCACGCTTGACCAACATCCAATGCATGATGGGTGGAATCGAGAACAGAGAGCCACTCACATTGACCATGTACAGAACGTGCCTAAAGAAGGGACAATAAAAAAAGAGATTTCGAAGTCCCCACGCTTGGTGACTTTTGCTCTTACTTGCTGATTGTTTGATTTCCCATCATGACCAGCACCACCACATCCAGCCGCGTGTAGCGGCACCGCAAAATCCTGAGCATTGTGTCCGCGAGAGAGTTGTTGCTAAAACAGAAAAAGAAAGAACTTATTTTGTGCAGGTTTCTGAGCGACCCAAGAACCGTGGAGCCGTGCTTCGTGTCAACCTATATCGTCGCCGTGCACATAACGCTTGCCACCATTCACCGTCGAGAAGCCGGTCACGATCCCGGTTCTATTGCACTTGGTCCAAATTTGGAAGAATATCCTCAAACTAGGTAAGATGCACGTTTGCTAGTATACCTGCATATTTTATTGCCTAATATATGTCTATTAATATCTAACGTGCATATTTATGAGTGATAGACATATCTCCCAATTAGGATTTATTTCCTAATCCGCAACCGCACGTTAATTTTTTATTTCATCTATAAGGCTTTAGATGGAATAATTAATCAGGCGGGAGTAAAATTGATATCTTGATCCTTAAGGCTTAAGATCAATTTATCGATTTTATTAGCGAAATAATCAAGTTTGATTTAGATATTGTTTCCTGATTCGGACGATGTGTGATGATTCTGAATGATTTTGTGCTTCTCTTTTAATTGCTTTATTTATCTCGAAAATACAAAAAAGATTGCATTTGCATATCATGTAGATTATATTTGATTTCCTATGAAGAATTGCACGATAGAATAGTTAGATACCTTTTTTTAATGATATTAGAATGCTTGTTTAGATGAAATCTAGGTTAGATAATATCTTGGAATTAAATTGCATGTCGAGATAAATTTCTAAGTTAAGATAGGATTCAGATTAGTCTATTTCCTAACTTCAAATAGATAATATCTCACCTTAGTTAGATTTTTATTATTAGTAATTTTAATTACGAAATTTTATAAAAAAAAATACAAAAATATCGTGCGCATGTCACATAGAATTAGGTTCATGAAATGCATGTCATTTAGCGATCGTTGCTAGGTCCATTTAATTAGAAGTTGCATGTCATTAGAATTAGGTCATTTAGTTAATATTGCATTGCATATTGCATGATTTTCATTACTCAAATGAAAACAAATAAAAGAAATTGAATGTTAATTAGAAATCATATCTAAGGTTGACGATGTGAATTTTTAATCTAACCATGCAAATGCTTTCATTGCTACAAGGTAAGTCCCCTCATTTTTTTTTTTTTTTTTATTTCATTGCTTTCTTGGATGTTAAATTGGTGGTTTGTGCACCCACATGATCACCTCACATGTTAGGAAATATGTTTAAAATCAATCCGAACTGCCTGCGAAAACATTTTTGAAAATTGAAAAAAAGAAGTGATACCGAAAGGGCATTAGAGAAATCTAGTGTAACCAAGTCCCCGTACCCATAGTCTCTGATTCGTAGGAGTAAAATAATTCTCCATTTATTTTACTTAGGTGTCTAATCGACCTACCATAAACTAATTAGTGACGACTCCTAGATAAAATCCATCTACATGTTAACAATTTGAACATAAGTCGTGAATTGGTATGGGTTTGGGAGAGCCCGAGTTAAGTCTAGGCTTAACAATCTATTAGCCAAACTTTAGGTGGTTCACCAAAAATTTGGTCGCGACAACCCAAAAAAAAAAAAAAAAAAAAAATGGCTTATGTCTTCCAGGTGAGATAGGGCCTTTCAATAATTGAATTGGCGTGTTGACTCTGACCTTTGCCTTCAAATCATTTCTCTAATAGTTAAATTCTGAAACATTAAAGATCATATCATTCAAACAAGGGGAAATATGGATTTTGGATTTTATAGTTGATGATTTTACCAAACTTTTTTTTTTTTTGGGTGACAATGTTAATTGAAAATAAACTAATACCAAAAAATGGAGAGAACTACACCAGGAATGCCTTAACTTATGTACAACACTCACCTTAATACCACAACTTTTCGCTGGTTCACTAAGTGCCAAACTCGGAGAAAAATGATTACTTAAGTGTCTTTGGCAAAAAATTCCGATTAAAGAAATTACATGGCTTTTATAACAAAAAATGCTATATGATGTGACATTTTTTAGCATTGAAGTGATCATTTTTCATTAAGATTAGTACTGAAATGATTACTTTTTAATAACAATTAGCGCTAAGATGATAATTCTTTTACAAAGACTGACATTGAAATGATCACTTCTTAACTTGCTACTAATGTCGTTTCGGGGTTTTTTGGCATTGGAGTAATTACTTTTTCATTAATATTAGCACTAAAGTGATTACTTTTGACAATAATTGACACTAAAGTGATCATTTTTTTAGGGATATGTGCAACACAATTCCTAAAACTTACAAGGAAAGTGCAATTGAGTCATAAAACTTACAAAAAGTGCAATCAAGTCCTAAAACTTGTTAAATTTGTTCAATTGAGTCCTAAAGTTAATACCGTCAAACTAAGTAACGGAAAATGCTGACGTGGCATCGACGTGACATTTTAAATTATTTTTTATTATACACATGGCTTTTAACATTATTTTAATTCTTGTTTAAATTAGATTTAAAAACAGAAAAGAAAAAGATAAATTTATTTCAAAAACAAAACTGTGCAAAAAAAAAATAAAAAGGCACCAGTGGTGCTTCCACCGCCGCCCATCGTCGGAGTAGCCGGCGATAGTCGCCGGCCCTGGGCAGGGTGGCCTGCCCTCGCCCGAGCGAGGCCTCGCCGGCCCCAGGCGAGGGCCGACCATCCCCACCAGGTCGGGCAAGGACACCCAGATCTGGGCACACCGGCCCAGATCTAGGGTCGGCGATGCTCGCCCAGATCTGGGCGTCCCCGACGCTGGATCGGGTGGAGTCGTCAGTGGCAGTTGGGCGACGATGGTAGTCTGGTGTAGCAATGGCGTCAGGGGGGTTAGCGGTAGGACGTCAGGGAACGGTAACAGCCCAGCACCGCAAAGGGTCACGGCTGGTTTGCTAGGGACGGTGTCGGGGCTACGGCGGCATGGCTCGACAGCAGTTCGGTGCAACGACGGCGACGGAACCCCTACCCTCCATAACCTACTCACTCAGATCTGGACAACGTCGGGGCACGGCATCGGGAGTGCGATGGAGCTGAACCGGCGTGCCCAGATTTGGGTGAGCATCGCCGACCCCAAGCGAGGGCTGGCGAGGCCTCCTGCAGGGAGGGCGAGGGTCGCCGACCCCCCATGAGGGCCGGCGTGCCTAGATCTAGGCGTCCTCACCCGACTTGGCGGGGGTGGTCGGGCCTCGCCTGGCCTCGCCCAGGTCCGGTGACCGTCATCGGCTCCTCCGGCGACCGTCGCCGGCCCCTCCGGCGATGGGCGGCGGCTGCGGTGGAAATGCCCGCCGGTGCCATTTTCTTTATTTTTTTTAACAGTTTTGTTTTTTAAATAAATTTTATTTTTTCATTTTTAGTTTTTAAATCTAATTTTTTTAAAAAATTGAATAAAAAATAATTTAAAAAAGCCACGTGGAAAATAGAAATTTATTTAAAATATGATGTCAACGCCACGTTAGTATTTTTCGTTAGTAAATTTGACGGTGTTAGCTTTAAGACTCAATTGAACCAATTTGACAAGTTTTAGGACTCGATTGCACTTTTTGTAAGTTTTAGGACTTAATTGCACTTTTCTTGTAAGTTTTAGGATTTGCATTGCACATATTCCTTTTTTTTAACATTGACACTAAAGTGATCACTTTTTTAACTTGCTATATGATGTCGTTTAGAGATTATGTGCACATTGGCAAGCCATGTAGGATTGAGAAATTATTAAAATATTGCTACGTCATATTTCAAGTGACTTGAGTTAGCACTTAAATGATTTTTTTTATTTAAAAAATGACAATTAAGTGAGCCAATGAAAAGTTGTGGTACTAAAGTAAACGCCGTAAGTTAAGGTACTTTTAGTGTACTGCCCTCCCAAATAATCATTGGATGTGTCATCTTGCATTGACAAGGGATGTTTATATGCAACTTTTTAAAACACCAGTGTCTCGGTAAGGTTTATTTATATATATACGTACATGTTGTTCCACAGAATTGCCGCGGAAAATATAACGGAGGGTCAATAGCCTTAACAAAACGAAAGTTTATGAGGTAATTGCGTGACAGCTGAAAGTTTAGGAACCAACATATACTATCCTCCAAATTGTGAAGAGTTTGTGTAATTTCGCCTTCCCCGAGAAGAAGTGATTATTGACTTGGTTGTTGACTTGATGGTCCAATTTTCACTATAAATGCGCGAGTTGTACTTGGTCCATTTCAACGCATATGCCTAGAAAGAACCAAAGGATGGCTCTCCCCAAATAACCTAAACAACCTGCCATGACCTCATCTCAAAAACAACCCTCGTTGTTGTTCCTCGCTTATGTCCTTCTCATGCATGCAAGAAATGCCTTGTCTTGCTTCATCTGGAAGCCCTTCCCAAGTGGCCCTTGCTTGTGCTAGTAGCCAAATCAGAGATGAGGGACTGGAGGCACTCCTAAAAGCCAGGGTAGATAACTTTCATACTATTCAGCTGCATATGCAGGATACCAAATGCGGCTTAAAATGCTTTACACAGTTTCATGAAGAACTAAAAAAAAAACAGTCGGCACCACGTAGCTTGAATCAGAAGTCCCACAGAATATCATCAGGAAACTCAATCTCACACCACCATGATTTGGCAGTACAATCGCCCGGACAATACGATTGTTGCGCAGATTAGTCTAACACCCACGGCAGTCAATCACTTGGTTCTGCAATTATACGATACTGATGCATTCCTAGTTAGCTTATGTATATCCCGTGTGTATATATATATATATATATAATGGGGTGGATCGAAGAGAGATTCTGACAAGGGGAGTTTATAATGGTACAAAACACAAGGTGTCTAAATGATTTGCCGATTCTTTTCATATCATTTTTATAGTTTTCCTGGCTGCCGATTGCACAACATGATTGCTATGTACAACGTATAAGAACTTAGTGTATCAGAAAGTGGGATAGATTAAAGCAATTTGTTCAAAGAGAATTTCCTGTCTATTTAGAGTTTCCGGGAAAAAAAAAGCACTGAATTTAATCTCCTATGAATAAGTAAGTCACACATTTTATAACTTGTGTGTGTGTGCGCGCGTGCATTTATTTTCCTGCTTTATTTCCCTTTCAAAGTTCCAGCACTCTCCCAGAGATAAACCATCTTGACTAGCTCCAAAGCTCTTTAGCGTGCCGTGTTTCACGAATGAAAAGAATCTTCTCTGATAAATTACGGCATGCCACTTCTTCCCAGAAGTATACCTGCTCGACTTTTCCTCCATCGACGTCAAGTTACAAATGACCAACAAGTCATGGAAAATTCGCAAAAGAAGTCATGATGTGACGTGTCTGGACTGCTAATTATATTTTCCTTAGTTGTCGACTCTTAATTCGATAACTACAATTACGTGATGAGAACGAGAGGGAACTAAGACTGAGTTATTTTGAGGTCGACTTGATTATCCTCCACGCCAAAACCGACAAGTGTTTGCTTCTTCCCTAATTTCACGCTTTACCTTTTTTAGTGGACGCGGGTAGGCTACCATTGTTTCGATCACATTTTCTAGTATGTTCGAAGAACTTGAGTTTAATTAGATATTGCCTACGTGTACACAACACCAACCGGAGATTGGTCAAAGAGAATTTTCTCTTCATTAGATTGCGGAAAGAAGGGCAGTCAATTTAAGTTCCGTGTAAATAAGTAAGCTGAATAGATAGTATTTTGTCCTTCTCATTTTTTTCCTACCTCCTTTCTTTCTTTCCCTCCAAAGTTCATGCACTGCCCCAATACCAGACATTTCCTCCATTGACGTCAAGTTGCAAACGACCAACAAGTCTATGCAAGTTCGCAAAACAAGTCGTGATGTGACTACTCTGGACTAATAAGCGTATTCTCTTTCGCCGTGGATCGTGGGTTTGCTAAGTCCAATTACGTAAATGAGAAGGAAGGAACACTTGAGATATTTTGAGGGGAGATTAGATTAACCTCCACGCGAAAACCGACAAGAAAACCTCTAGTTTCTTCTTCCCTAATTTCACGCTTCACCTTTCAATTCCCACGTTAAAGTCCAACTGTCCAAACGCAAATTCTGCAACCTTGAGAAAACAGAAATTTGAAATTTTCTCTCAATCACTAGCCAGGCACGTAAGCCTTAGCCAAATCCACGTGGGGGTATTTTGAATGACCAAACCAGGCGGTGACCATTTATAGATGCGAGTGTTACCTTTTAAGTCAATTCGACACGGGGCATTGATGACTTGATGATCCCAATTTTCTTCTTTAAGTACTTGTCGGTTGTAATCATGCTCATGCAAGAAACAAAGAAAAGCCTATCCCAAATAACCTAAACAACCTGTCATGGCTAAATCTCAGAAACAACCCTTCATGTTGTTCCTCGCTTGTGCCCTCCTCATGCTTACGCAAGAAATGCCTTGTCTTGCTTCGTCTCGAAGCTCTTCTTTGGTGGCCCTTGCCGATGCTAGTAACCAAACGGTAAATGAGGAAGTGGAGGCACTCCTAACATGGAAGGCTACGCTAGACAGCCAAGGTCGCTATGCACTGTCTTCCTGGAATGGTAGCAACCCTTGTTCGTGGCATGGAATCGATTGCGATCCTCTCGGCAGCATCGCAAGCTTGAACCTTTCGAATTCTGCCATACGTGGTACGCTTCGTCATCTCAATTTCTCCCGGTTACCCAACTTAGTCGCTCTAAAGCTTGCCAACAACTCGCTCTCCGGAAACATCCCTCCAAGCATGGCTAATCTTGCCAAGCTTGCTCATCTGGACTTATCTCTAAATAACCTCTCGGGAAACATTCCAACTCTACTCGGGTCATTGCGATCTTTACAAGTTCTCGAGTTTTCGCGTAATAAGCTTTCTGGTCCTATCCCTCAAGAAATTGGAAACCTTACATCTCTCTTGACTCTCACTCTCTCCGAGAATAACTTCAGTGGCTCTATACCTGATTCAATAGGAAAGTTGGGAAATTTGGCTATCTTACTCCTTGATGAGAATAATATCTCTGGCTCTATTCCTTCCAGTATAGGAAACTTAAGCAAGCTCACTCAGCTAAGTCTACGTGTGAATAATCTAGTGGGCTTTCTTCCCATTGGGATAAATAATCTCACATTCTCGCACTCCTACGGTTATCTGATAACGACTTTGTTGGCCAATTGCCACAACAGATATGCGGTAGCCAAACCCTTGTAAATTTTACTGCTTCTAACAATCACTTCACTGGAGCTATCCCAAGAACCTTGAAAAATTGTTCAAGTTTATGTAGACTTAGGCTCCAAAACAACTTGCTCAAGGGAAACCTAACTGATGCTCTAGGTGTGTACCCTAACTTGGATTATCTTGAGTTGAGCAACAATGAGTTTTACGGTGTGCTCCCACCAACATTGGTTGAATGTAGAAATTTAAAGAGCTTGATAATCTCCAACAATAAAATCTCCGGAACCATACCGCCTCAACTCGGAAATATGAATCAATTGCACAAACTTGTCCTCTCTTCGAATGATATTGTTGGGGAAATTCCAAAAGACCTAGGAAAATTGAAGTTGCTACTAGAGCTTTCGTTGGGCTGCAACCATCTTGAAGGCCACATCCCTCAAGAACTTGGAGGGTTGCTTAGTCTACAGAAACTTGAAATTGCAAGAAATAACTTGAGTGGCTCAATTCGTACAGAACTTGGGGAGTGCTCCAACCTTCAGTTCTTGAATTTAAGCGGGAATAATCTTGAAAACAGCATTCCTGTGGAGATCGGCGATCTTCAGTCTCTTCAAATTCTCGATTTAAGTCAAAATTTGCTTACAGGAGTAATACCTAGACAACTTCAAAAACTGTATAGATTGGAAATACTCAATCTCTCACACAATCAGCTTTCAGGTTTAATTGAGTCGACCTTTAGTGATATGGTAAGTTTGACATCCATCGACATATCATATAATGAGTTAGAGGGTCCTTTACCAAACATTCTTGCCTTTCGTAATGCTACAATTGAAGTTGTAAGAGGAAACAAAGGCTTGTGTGGAGTTATTGCTAGTCTCAACCCTTGTAAAGCAACAACGTCCCAAAGGCAAGAACAAAAACAAAAAGTTGCTACTAATTTTGATTCCTACTTTAGGTTGCCTACTTTCGTTGCTTCTTGTTGTGGGAATTTCATATATAGTATGCCGAAGATCAAGGAAAATAGAGACTAGTTGGAACAATGGACGCAATGGAAACTTGTGGGCAATATTAAGCTTCGATGGAAATGCAGTCTATAAGAGCATTATTGAAGCCACGGAGGAGTTTGATGCCAAATATTGCATCGGTGTGGGAGGACATGGGAGTGTTTACAAGGCCCAATTGCAAACAGGTGAGACTTTTGCAGTAAAGAAATTTAAGGAAGCAGAGGAAGTCAAAATCGCTAGTCAAAAAGCATTTGAAAGGGAGATTCATGCTCTGATTGAAGCTCGGCATCGGAATATTATCAAGCTCTATGGCTTTTGCTCGAGCTCTCGACATTCATTTTTGGTGTATGAGTTCTTGGAATCAGGCAACTTGAAGGATGTATTGAACGACGAAAAGAGGATAACAACATTTGACTGGAACAAGAGAGTGAATGTCATTAAAGGTGTAGCTTATGCTCTATCTTACATGCACCATGAATGCTCTCCTCCTATAATTCATCGAGACGTGTCGAGCAAGAACATTTTAATGGATGAAGAATATGAAGCTCACATCTCTGATTTTGGAACGGCTAAGGTTCTACATCCCTACTCATCCAATTGGACTTCCTTTGGAGGCACTTTTGGATATGCAGCTCCAGGTAAGTTGGTTTCTTCAATAAAAACATTCAATTAAATTGCCTTACTAAGATTTTGGCCCAAAAAAGATCGAATTAATAAGAAATAGAAAAAAAAATGTTGTTTTCCCTCTACAGAGCTCACATACACAATGGAGGTGAAGGAGAAATGTGATGTTTATAGTTTTGGAGTGGTGACATTGGAAGTAATCATGGGTAGACATCCAGGCGATCTTATATTGTCTCTTGCTTCCTCAGCTTCTTCATCATCAAGCAATTCAACAAGTTCATGTTGGCTCCTGAAACAAGCTCTAGATCAAAGAATTCCATACCCAGATGGTGACACACTAGGTCAAGTGGCTTTCATTGTAATGATGGCATTTACATGCTTGAGTGCAAAACCGGAGCATCGTCCAAGCATGCAACGAGTGTCTCAAGAGATATCGGTGTTGGGAATAACGGATCCCCGAAAACTGGATTCGACACCGAATCGAATCCCTAAATCAATGCGGAAGACGAAGCCCGGGAAAACACGCATCACCGATCGTAAAGCACACCACAGATTCGAGCGTACCTTGTTAGCCACAGATTAAACACCGTCGTTAATGGAGGAAGAGAATCCGGTCGATGAAGCCTTGAAGGGAAGAAATTGGAAGCCGTATGCCTACTGTTCTTCGGGAGAGAAAACGCGCGGGAGAGAAGCGTACGTTAATTGTGCCAAAGGGTGTAATGTCTCTCTCTCTCTCCTTCCTTTTATACCTTCCCCCTCCACGGGCCTTATTCCCATGGGCCGGGCCCTTTTGGGCCCAACTTGAGCGGATGGGCCTTAAGCCCATCTTATAAATCCATCATCTCCCACTCGCACATGGTGGTGCAAAACCAACATGGGCGGACAGGCCCTACTCAGCCCCATCAGAGAAAAATCCAGCATAGACTCTCACTTAACATGGTGGGCCGAACATAATTCTCTTTTCCTTTCTTCAACATTCATACCGGTGAATAATCCGTGCGACCAGCATACTTTGAGAGCTCGTTGCCATACATCTGTTAGGAATATATAGCAGCTCATAATGGGCATCACACTCCGAGTAGATTTAGTATGCAGTACCCTAGATCGATCGATCACATTTTACATCTCTCTTGATCTCTTTTAAATAATGATATATTTATTGTATTCACAATTATGATTATCACAAAGACAGTCATAATTGGTTAACCGGTGAATACAAAACTACAATGTGATTCTCCAAAATTCGATCTTCCTCTTTCCTTCAAACTCTCAATTTCAGTCCAGCTTGCTTTTCTAGAAATGCCCCATTAGATCGAATCACTCATGACCATTGGCAACATCCTAAGATAGCAAACACTAAATAGAAATCTTGAGAATAAGTAAGAGTCATGAGGGGACTAAGAAATTGAGGAACTCTCATCCTCAAGAGTCTCACACGACATAAAAGTTGAGATCAAACTTTTGCCACTCTTATTGGTCGTCTCATGCATACGTAGTATGAAATACGTATTACGGTATTAACTCCTTTCCCATGGAGCGTATGTCTACACCTTTCTATACCGTACAGATGATAGTTCAGACATACCCAATGTCTAACTTGAGTTCACGTATCTACTCATTCACGAAATTCATCAGAACTCACATCTGGCATCTTAGACAGATAAAGTAAAACATGTGGGGTATTTTTACTTTCGGACATAGTAAGTATTATATCATCATCTTAACACCTAGTTAAGGCGACATATGTGTTTTAAGCTTGAGCTCTCGATTATCACCTAGATAATAAGCTTTAAAACAGTCTCATCTCTATTTATCACACAGTAAATAGAGGCGATTACCCGTGTGAGTGGGCTAATCTTATATCTGTCCGACATACTTCTCAACTTAAAGTAATGCACTAAGCATTAAGATGCATAAAGATCAAATAAAGATTCATAGGCATTAATGATGAAAACACAAATTCATCAAATTGTGAACACTTAGGGAAAATACAATATTCAGTACATCGGTCTACGCAATCCTAGAGATTTCATATGGCCACAAAACACATCTCTAGGTATTGGCTTTGTCATAGGATCTGCTACCATTCCATGCGTAGTATGTACTCTAAGTTCACATCTTTTCGTGCAACCATATCCTTGACAAGATTATACTTGGTATCTATATGTTCGGTCTTGCCATGATATTTTGGATCTTTGGTGTACACTTCGCTGCTTGGCTATCACAGCGGTTAACCAACAATGAATCTGCAGCACTTCTAATAACACCTAAATGATCCAAAAATCTCTTAAGCCAAACACTCTCTTATACCGCGGGGCTGCTGATAATGCCACGAACTCAACTTACATCGTGGATAAGGCTATACACTTATGTTTCTTACTGCTCCAACATATGGTGCTATTATTCGGTAAGAAAACAAACCCAGAGGTAGATTTCCTTTCATTTAAATCTCCTCTCCAATCAGTATTAGAATAGCCTTTGAGTTGCAGATCCTTTCCTTAATAACTCAACGTATGATCAGCAGTCCCCTTTAGATACCTCAGTATTCTCTTAACGGCTTTCCAATGTGCTTGACCTGGATCGGATTGGTAACTACTCACCATTCAAACTGCAAAACATATGTCGGGTGTTGTACACATCATAGCATACATCAAGCTCCCAACAGCACTAGTATAAGGAACATGTTTCATTTGTTCCTTCTCTTGTGGAGTCCTTGGACACAGACTATGGCTCAATCCTTCACCTTTTGCAATAGGAGTGTTTATGGATTTACAATCACATATCCTTCAACTCAAAGTTGGAAGACAACCATCTCTTGACAAGTATTAACCAACTCCATATTGCTTCCGGCAATTAGTATATCATCAACATATAATGATATGATCACAAATTGATCATTGGATCTATTGATATATACACAATGATCCTCGTCAATCATTGTAAAATCATATGCCACTATGGCATTATGAAAATGTATATACCTTTGTCTCGACGACTGCTTAAGGCTATATATCGACCCACAAAGTCGACATACATTTTCTTCTTGGCCTTTCATTATGAAACCAACAAGTAGTTCCATATATGTTATTTCCTCTAATTCTCCATTGAGGAAAGCAGTCTTTACATCCTTTTGATGTAACTCAAGATCCATACTAGTCATTATTGCCAGAATAATGCGAATCAAGGTAAATCTCACAACAGGAGAAAATGTATTTTCATAATCAATTTCTTCCTATTGATTATACCCCTTCGCCACAAGGCGAGCCTTATGCCTTTCTATTGAGCCATCAGCCTTTCGCTTTATTTAGAGAACCTACTTGTTCCTATAGCTCTGCGTCCTTTTGGAAGATCAACCAGTTCCCAGACTTAGTTTGATTTGATTTCATTGACTCCATTTCCTCTTTCATTGCATGAATCCATTTTTCCTTATTAGGGCAGTTCAGAGCCTCATTAATATTTCTTGGCTCATCCTCATCTTGTGGAGCAACCATAAAAGTTTCCCTTTCAATGTCAAAACATCGACGGGGAATACTTTGGCGACTTGTTCACCGTATGGAAGATTGTACACTTAGCACATCATTCCCCATCATGCTCCCACTTGGATTAGGTAATGATGATGTCGTCACATCAAGTGGTTGCAATTGAGAATGAGTTGAATTCAATTCATTACATCTCATATTACTCCCACTTGAACGAACTTCACTAACATCATTATCTTGATCCAAGGTTTCAAATAGGGAGTTATTTTCCCTTATTCCGCACCTCTTAGAAAATTCATCCACTAAGGATGTGACATCCCGTGATTCAAATTCAGTTATACTCCCACTTTCTTGCTCACCTATGAACACATACCTTTTTAAGTGTTCACAGTATCTCATGAAAATACTTTTATTTTCTTTGGGACCCAATTTCCCAAACTTGTGAGAGGACTCATGAATATAGGTAGCACAACCCCATGGCTTAAGAAAACTTAAGTCCGGTGTTCTAACTGTCCATAACTCATATGAAGTGGAAATAACCGATTTGGAAGGCACCGGTTAAGTATATAGGCAGCAAGTTAACAACACATCACTCCAAAAAGTGATAGGTAAGTTAGCATGCGCCATCTTGACTTAACCATTCCAAGAGGGTTCTCGTTTCTTTTCTCTCGCAACACCATTTTGTTGAGGAGTATATGGAATAGACAACTATCTTTCTATTCCTTTTTCATCACATAATTTTCTGAACTTATCGATAAATATTCTCAACCTCGATCGGATCTAAATACCTTTATTTTCCTGTCTAATTGATTTTCTACCAGGTTCATAAACCTTCTAAAACAACTTATGCTTCAGATTTATGAAAAATCAAATAGACATATCCGAATCAAGTAGAATCATCTATTAAAGTGATGAAACAAACAGCCCCTTGCCTTCCTCTCACATTCATTGAACCATAGATGTCCAAATGGATTAAATGCTGAGGAAATTCAGCTCTTTTACCTTTTCCAAATGGTCTCCTTGTCATTTTCCCTACTAGGCAATGCTCACATATGGACAAATCAACTTTTTCAATATTGCCTAACAAGCCCTTTTTGGCTAGTCTTTTCATATGTTGTTGGCCCATATGACCAAGTCTAGCATGCCATCATATTCACATCATTATCATATAAGATAGAAGACGTGAAAACAAGGGGATTACATATTGACATCACCACAGTCAACATTTAGTACAATAAAACCATCTAGAAAGTGACCACAACCATAGTAGTTTGTATCTAAACACAAATCTACACATTTATTATGGAAGTTCATACCAAAACCAAGCTTAACCAACACTAAGACAGACACTTAAATTTCGACGAATCTCCAGAGCATATAGAACATCAAGATGCGTCCACCATGCATGTTCAATTGGTAGGTGCCAATTCCTTTACATCAGCTCTAGAGTTGTTTCCAATATAGATCCACTTAGTTTCAATTGGTATCGTCGGAATTCCACGAAGGATCCTCTATCCTTTGCTACATGGTCTGTCGCTCATGAATCTACATTCCACAAAGGATTAGATTCAGCCTATAATGCAGAACTTAACACATAAGCAAAGTTCTCAAATGTACAAGAGGTGTATAGCTTCTTTGGCTCACGACAGTCGCGAGCATAGTGACCTCTCTTGTCACAATTTTAACACATCACTCTTGACATTTTCTTCACTTGAGGACGTTTTCCTCTCTTGTGTTGGTTAACTCTTGATTTCTTGCAATAAGGACTTGATCCTTTGTATTCCCACATATTGAACAAATCAATACGCTTGTGCTTAGAGCACAAAGCCCTTTCTGAGCTAGAACCAGATAGCAAATGTCTATTTACGGCTCAAATACCGTTAGGCGGTCCTCTACTAGCTCAAGGTGGTGCACGACACCCTCAATATCTTCCATAATGTGGTCAAGAGCTTCTAGTGCTTCTTGCTTTTCCAGCACATATTGAATCTTCATATTCAATATTTCACAATTATTGCCGTTCATATCAGCAATTACATTCTTAGTTGCCGAACTATCGTTCAACACATCGACATACATGCACGAATAATTAATGCCTATCATTTATGCATCCCTATTTGCATAGACCCATCATATTAATAAATAATTTCAAGTAAGGCTTCGTAATCAAAAGGTCACTATGTTTCCAATCATCCTCCAAAATCCTAACTTAAAATTATTATTAATATAATTATCTTATGCAAATAAATTCTATGAAGTTACAAAAACTTCTAGTACTACCTGACTAATTACCCACAGCAACCAGCAATAACAGAAAGCAACAGATAATTGACATACAATTAAAAAAAAAAAATGCTTTCAATTAACACAATTAGGTAGTAATCATTACATAATCAATCAAAGAAATAAATAGGGAATGTCCCTTCTAATCTATCACCAAAACATCTCGAGAAATTTGAAGGCACATTTGCCAACCATGGAAAAACTTTTGAGAGCTTTCATGTCGCTCCAAGGCGCATTCACTCGGCGCCATGTGGCGCTCAATCTAAGGGTTGAAGTTTTGGCCAACTCAATCCTATAGTCTTTCTCTTACAAAAGCTTCCACCACCTCCTATAACCCGGGACCACGTTGATCTCCCATAGCCGATCCAACACTGCTTGCCATTCAGGTGGAAGAGTGTTCATCAAAGCCGGCACCTTTTGAAAATCCGACATAAGATAACCATTCCAGATGATTTCCTGTATCATCCGACGACCGACCACACGTGATACTAAATCACCGTCATGCCACCGATAATCGCCTAACTCTTTCATCAGCCTCTTAAGTCTTGCATTTCCCTCGTGCGTTCTCGGGATTGCAGGTATCCTTGCATAACGCATCATGTTCCCGCAACAAACGCAATTAAAAATGGATCACTTATAATCCATAATTAATATAAGAGAAAATACATAATTTTCCAAAATTCATGCAACAAATGCAGAATTAAAAATGGATTACTTATAACCCACATAGGCATGACTGAAAAAGAAAACAAATTCCTTTTTTTTTTTTTTTTTTTTTTTTTGGGTCAACGGTCAACGGTCAAAGTCAACGGTCAACGCTCAGTCAACGGTCAACTCTCAGTCAACGGTCAACGGACGGTCGACGGTCAACGAACGGTCAACGGTCGTCGGTCAACGGTCAACGGGTCCACGGGTCGGTCAACGGGCACGCGGGTCGGACCGGTCGGACCGGACGGACCGGTCGGGCCGGTCGGGCCGGTCGGGCCGGTCGGACCGCTCGTGCGGACCGACCGCACGTGCCTCGCGCGTGCGGGGATGACGTCACGCAGACGTCATCCGTCACGTGCGGGGTGCGTGCCACGTTCGCGAGTCGGGTCGGGTCGCCGGTCGGGTCGGTTCGCTGGCCGGTGACCGCTCGGCGAAACGTCGTCGGTGATGACGTCATCGGTGACGTCACGCTGACGTCATCACGTGACGTCATCGGTGACGTCATCCGAACGGTTACCGACCGTTGGATGACGTCACGCTGACGTCATCACGTGACGCCAGCACGCGTCGGTCCGCGGACCGGCACGAGCCGGTCCGCCCGCCGGCGGCGTGCACGCGCCGGTTCGCCAATCGGCGCGTGCGCCGCACGCGCTGGCGAAGCCAGCGCTTCCAGGCGCGTCGCGCCCACGCGCAGCGCCTTCCGGCCGCGCGTGTGGGCGCGTGCGGAGGTTTCCGGCGATGGTCGACACATCGCCGGACTCGTCTCGACGTCGCGCTTCTCCCAGTGCCTTCGGAATTTTATTTCGACTTACGAAAACTCAGAAAAAGGCCGAAAAGCGCTCGGGTGTCGGGATTTTCGCCCGGTTCCGTACGGCCGAAGTGATTTCGCGAAAAAAATCAATCAAAAACATCAGAATTGATCGGGAAAAACGTGAACTAGGGCTCTGATACCAATGTTGGGAATAACGGATCCCCGAAAACTGGATTCGACACCGAATCGAATCCCTAAATCAATGCGGAAGACGGCTCGGAAAACACGCATCACCGATCGTAAAAGACACCACGATTCGAGCGTACTGTTAGCCACAGATTAAACACCGTCGTTAATGGAGGAAGAGAATCCGGTCGATGAAGCCTTGAAGGGAAGAAATTGGAAGCCGTATGCCACTGTTCTTCGGGAGAAAAAACGCTTATGGAGAGAAGCGTACGTTAATTGTGCCAAAGGGTGTAATGTCTCTCTCTCTCTCCTTCCTTTTATACCTTCCCCCTCCACGGGCCTTATTCCCATGGGCCGGGCCCTTTTGGGCCCAACTTGAGCGGATGGGCCTTAAGCCCATCTTATAAATCCATCAATCGGCATGTAGGTCGATCATGATAGGCCCGTGGGAGGACATAAAATTGAAAGAGCTCGTTGATCCCCGATGCTTCCCTTATTGACAGTTTGGTCTTTCTATAGCAGCTTGTGTAAGTAGTTCTCTGTTATTTCTCTTCCAAAGACGATATGCACTGTATCACTTATTTTCCCAATGATTAATTAACTACCTGAAAACAACTGCATATTTGCATTTTGTAATTTTAAACCAGATAAAATGGATCGTTGCAGCTTCACCCGACCCTAAAGATTGGCTTAAGAGATGACAAGGTCATGATATGGCATGTCAAACTATTATAGTATTCCGAATCATTTGGCATGTGATTGACTGGAGTTCAATACCTATGATGTTTCTTCAATGGATTGGAGGATCTGCAAGCTTTCAGTAGTATTGTATGCTCATGCCAGATTCAAAGCGATCATTACAAGGATGTTTCAATCATTAGACTCGTGTTCACGCGACCCTTTGCACAACTTTGAAGAGCCGATATCTCCAAATCAGTGCTTCCCATGAGGTACTTGACGGGACGAGGCATAAAAACGCATAACCTAACATAGCCATAAGAGTGTTAAAAATGACATCTGGCCTGTACACTAGACAAAGCTCAAATCAGCAGTCAGAAGTTCCATGATTTCAGCAAGGTTAAAAAAAAAGGATGTCCTGTACAATTCCGTCTAGAGTGATCTCTAGAGAATACATCTAACAAAGTGTCGACCGCCAACTCCTCGTTGTCCAGAGATTTTGTATTAGATGTAAACCAAGAAGATACAAATCAATGCAAATACGATGACGTGGATGACATTGTTGGAGTCACGGTGGACGATGCTCTTGTTCAGTCTCCGGGCATTGTTCTTCCCCCTGCTCAATCTTTTGATCAGAGTCGATTACTGACATCAAATAACTTGAGCAAGGAAACGAAAAGCCTTTTTTAATATCTCTAAACCAGTAACTATCAATCAAGTATGACACTGCATTCTGACATGATAATTTATAAGAACGGCTACAGGCTACACAGCTGACAATGAAGCTTCATCGATAACACCAATCAGTGAGAACAGATGACAATGGCATAATAGCTAGGCTACCTCAAGCGGAAGCTCGAATCAAGATTCATGACGCTATTCTCCAAAATCCTTTTTCTTACTTCTTTAGTTGTTCATTATTTAACAGGTTGCGTTGTCAAGCCCAGGGTGAGGGGTTCTCAGGCAATAGCATGTATTATAGGGTGCGTATAGTTTACTCCATTCCATTGTCCAGTTAACAAGTTTCTCGATGCAGAAGCATTGAACGGATATATGACAACAGCAGCTGAAGGGAAAGAGCAGATCTTAATGACAAAATTATGACCTTCAACGTCAGAAAACTATTGACAATGAAGACAATGAGCTTCAGCAGCCACCTCACTAGACATGGAATTTATCGTCAACTGAAATCACATCAGAAAATTTCACTTGTTGAAAAGTGAGAAGATGACCTGGTTTTCAATTTTTTAAATTTATTGGATAGCTTATCGTTAGCCTAACCATCCTTTTGAGGTCGGTCTACAAGGTTATCTTATCCAGGACTTGCGATGGCCTCAAATGCCGGGGAGGATGACTTTTATACTAATCAGCTGCATATGCAGGTTACAAAATGCAACTCGAAATGGTTTACACATCGCTAGAAGAAAAAACAAATAGGCAACAAGCAGCTTAAAATTAGAAGTCCCACAGTTTTTCCATAGGAAACTCAATCCCACATCACCGTGTTTTAGTAGTAGAATGATGTGGACAGTCCACTGGTTGCGTCAGATTAGTCTAACGCTGGTGATAGTCACTCACTTCTGCCAAATAGACATATTGATGCATTCCTAGTTAGCTTCTGTATATTTGAATTCTTTTATGGAAAAAAAATGCACGGTAAACACGATTGTACTTTTTTAATAGGGTGTATCAAAGAGATTCTGAGATGGGGAGTAGATCATCTGTCAAAACACAAGGTGTCTGAATGACGTGCCCATCTTTCATATCAATCTCTTAACTTTCCCAATTCTTATTTGTTTAATGCCAACATAACCTTTTCTGGGCTGCCAATTACGCAGTATAGTTGCTCTGTACTCCCAGGAGGTTACACCATTATAATTAACAGTATCCTCCACCTGTTTCCTTTCCTGACTATATAAGAACTGAAGTACACAGAAGAGACAACATTATTCTGCAATTTGTCCTGCTAATTAAGATTTCTCATAAAAATAAAAAAGCCCAACAGAAAGTTTTCAAGCAAGGAACGGTAAGTGCAAAAAAATATGAACTTTATCAAGGCTAAGTAATTTCTGTACACTAATATACCCTAAAAAACATAAGGGAGTTCAGGGGACAAAAGAATGGCTTTGATGAACTCGTAATTGAGCAACTGTGATCACCTCCCAAGAGAAAAGATGATCTCCTCTATTAAAGTAACTCAACCTAAGAGCATAATCTGGGGGAATCCTCCAACACAACTAGTTTCAATCTGCGCTATCATGTGAGCCAATCTGACTGCAAATTCCATTTATGAGCAGGAGCATGAGGATCCAGAGGACCGGAGGCATCTTGAGCATAAACACAAGAAATTGTGCCCAGCTGTATTTTCAACCAGCACATAGCTGCTGATAAAGACTGTTATCCATTTCAGGATCTCCATCATAATCAGGAGTAGCAACAATTAACTATTTAAAAAGTTGTATTAAATGAACATTCCCTTTTTCTGATGGAAAATTATAAACACGAAGAATGGATAACATACATGTGCAATCCAAATGCACAAGTCCAAACCACATGAGGTGTCAATGTAACAACATTACCTTCTAGAAACACAAACGCTAAATAACAGACTGCGAAAAACCGAAACAGGTCTGCCTATGTCAGGAAAGTCATTAGACAGTCTATCATCATCTCAACCATTAATGATGTAGGTCTCACTATTGGAACCACCAGATCAACGATTTAGATGGATTTGGTCTACGTGGTCTAGATATATGATGACGTCAAACACCAGGCTTTGTTTGGGAGAGAAGATGGGGGAAGAAAATGAAGGTGGGTATATCAAATCCTGGAAGAAGTTGAATCTTCTGTGAGAAGGTTTTGGAGGCAAAATTTATGATGTTCACCACCCACCCTATATTTTCCTCCCCTCTCTCTACCACAGAAAGCATCAGGTAGACCTGCTAGAATGTTAAGATTTTTTTGATATTGTTCAAGTGTAAGAAACCTTTTTGATCGGTCTAAGTGGAAAACACGTTAAAGTAACCATCAGATGCATTCTAGGTAGTTCCCGCTACACCCTGCCATCAATTTCAGAAACAGCATGATATTCTTGGTGGTTGTTTCACCCTATTAATCCAGAGGTGTCCCAAATGCAAGAGAATCAGAGCCAAGTGCTGCCATCACCCCCAACTGCAATGGTCAGATGGCACTGCACCTGGCAGTGGCACAAAAAATCACATTTCAATGTCCATTTAGGAAAACAACATAACCACGACTCCTCAGAGAATGATCTGCTGAGAAGCAAAGTAAAACCCAAACAAAAGGAAAGAATCAAACATGAAACTAAAAGAATAATGATCAATTCTGATCATGACAACATATAATTTGGTTCCAAAGGTGATTGATCCAACCATTAATGACAAGAACCCATAAATATCATTAAGCATAAACTGTTGATACAAGAATCAGATAATAAAAATAAACATAAAGGACAAATGGATACATGCAAACTACAGGCCATCATAAAAAGAAGAAGAGGACATACCAATTTCCTTCTTTATCAAATTCTTCTAAAACTGCACATTGTATTTCATTTATCTTGCTGAAAAGTAACCAGTTATAGAAAGTAAATACATCACATCAAATTTTGACAGCCAAACAACCAACGCCTAACGTCTCGATAACGATCAAAAAACAATATTGGAAGTAAGTATTCCTGATCAATTCTCTCATTATCTTGGCTAATAAAATTGTCTCTGTCCAAGCTAACAAATGGCTAACGGAGATGAAGAGGCCTAACTGTTCCTTTTCTGGAAAAAATCAAATATTGCATAACAAGAAAGGAACTCCTACTAAGAATGTGATACTTGTTGACATTTACCAAGATGGACCCCAACTTCAAAGGGAAGTTTGCTGTAGTCCAGTGACAAAGGATTTGGATTCATTCATTTTCTAGAAATGAAGTTAATGTAATACCATTACATGTGCAATGTGCCTCCATGAGAAGTGGTAACTCCATCTACAAATCATCCATAATGCAACTCAAATGGATACTAGCCACAAATGCATATTGACCAGACCAATTATGCATAAGCAAGAACCAGGAAGAGGAGGAGGAGGAGGAGGAGAAGGAAACTCAATCAAACTCTGATAATTTTGAAAACAGACAAAAAAACTAATAAATAATACAGCTGGGGAATTTAATCCAAAATCGCACATAGAGATCTCCAGGATCGACATGAATTTGGAATCCTGCAGCAACGATGTGTCTAAGAATAATTTTTGGCAGCAAAAAAGCTCCACACTTAATGCAAAATAGTTTATTATTTCTTGAAACCTTTTTGTCTTAGAACCACAAGCTGTCCAGGCTGCACCCCTTTGGTATCTGAGAAGGTATGTGCAAACAGACGTATGATTATTGTAAGCAAGGAAGAGAAGTCCATCCAATCACAGTGAAAGCAGGAGACAGAATTCATTTTCAGTGCCATACATTATTGACTCAAAAAAAGTCACTATTTTCTATATGTGCAATGGAAAGGTGCAAACACAAATCTAATGGCGATAGCATACTAAAGAATCTTTTTTTGTAGTATTTGTACATTCTTTATACATTTTCATTCTAACATTTTCCAATGCTTCTATAGTTACAGGCAATAACTTTCATTCACAACAGTACTTTACTTAATGGAAAGGTAGTCAATATTGCACATGATATATAGTCTTGAAATAAAACCAACTAAAAAGAATTACTACATTCTCATATAAGATAGTGAACTGTTTTCCTTCATAATTAGATGTGCAGAAACTCAATCTACCCCAAAGAACACCTTACAAGACAAGTGACAGACCCTCTTGTTCTTGGTGACTACTGATCTATATTTTATTGATTTTCCATAGCACAAGACAAGGACCCCAAAATGAATAACAAGAGGGGTAGATTGTTACACTGAACTACACAATGAAACCAGGGGTTAAAACAGTAAAACGCTTGGAACACTGATTTGCTACATTATCGCTGCTTTCAGATACAGGTTTTACTAATACTAATACTAATCTCAACCCTTCTACTCCACTCAAAAGGTCAAAGGCTGTCCGAAATTCATGTCCTTAATTGTGAATTATTAATTGAACACTCTCCAATTAAACCTGCAAGCACAAGTATGTCACCATCAAGCATGGACAGTTCTTACATTAACGTGTATTTTCCCTGATAAAGTTGGGACCTCAAATTTACCGCCAAGAATTGCCTGTAACAGAAGTAAACCCCAAAGGTCAAGGAACCGGGTTACAGATATTTATTGGAATAACAGGGAACTGATGCCAGCAAAAAAATAAAAAATAAAACACACAGTAATGATGACATGAATAGAAAAGTCATGACAGATAGTAATGCACAAGTAAATAATAGTTCAGTACTATAATCATAAAGTTGAAAGTAAGTTGAACGTGCTGTTGGGAAATAAGCAATCAGGACGAATGAAATCAGAGGCGTGAAAAGACACTGTCTTGAAGGAATTAATTGCCCCTCATGGTTGCCAATGGTTACTAGCAAAAATCCTCCAAGATACAACAAAGTCTTGAATGAGAATACCATATAGCAATTCTGATATTTCTCCTAGAACTTTCAAAAGGAAAGAATTGGAGAATAATAGTTGTATATTGACAAAGTGAAGAAAATCGAACAGTTAATCTTTTTGAACTAGAAATGATGCATTATAACATGAAACCCTTTTCCTTATCTGAACAGACATATTGTTTCAAAGACAAATTGTAATTCTACCTTTCAAAGGTTGTAAGATGCCTAATAACCATTAGCAAAATTAACTGCCCGTATACAAGTGCACCTAATAATCATGCACTTGCACGTGAGTATGGTAGGGTCCAATCCACTTAGCCCATTGTCTTCAATTGTAATGTTAGAAGACTTTCACACTTAAATATCAGCCCAAACTCCCATCTTTTCTATGTGGGACAACACACTTTTACTTTGTTTTACAAACAAACTATCAACACATGCCACGACAATGAGGTATTAATTTCAGTGTACGCCAATAATAATTAAAGCTAATATCAATTAAAATTTTAAGATTTTACAACCATCAAGATATATGAGAGGAATTACTAACCTAAACACAAACAGGATTTCGGATATGGCATGAGCTAAAGCTAGGGAGGGGAACTTTCTTATAAGTGAAACAAGAGGCAAAAACATAATATGCTCAATAGTTTTGTTCTCACTTGTATGGCTAATTTCTGAGACCACATATACATCTTCACTGCATCTGGTAAAGGTACGATTTTCAGCCGCCTGTGTGAGCACAGTTACTAATTACATGCACATTCGGTTGGCAATCTGACAGTGATGCAGGTGACCGGTTATGTAATGCAAGACTTCGAAATGTTCCATTATCACAACCAAAATTCTTTGATGGTAGTCAGTTTCTGGGACAAATTCCAGATAAATCATATGACAGACGTTAAATGGAAAAACGATGCTATAAAGCTACACAGGAAAGCTCCAATGACAGCAGGATAAAGCTTCTACCACTGAGCGAGATCAAAGTTGTCCTTAACATCATTATTACCATACAACCAGAAAAGAAGAGGGGATCATGCCTTTAATTTGATGAATAAGTTGCCAGGTAGACTCCCATGAGCTCCAGCATTCTGGCATGCAAATTGTATGTCCTGAATCCACACCTACTCCATTCAGGAATGGAAGATATCAGGTTACCCACTGAAGATAGTTTTGTTCTTTAATAAAGGCAATCCATGCTCATGACATGAGGATCTATGTCATATGTCCCAACTGCATTGATTTACCCTGTCAGCCATTTGAAGTCACCTGAGACCATATGTGTCATAGACATATTTATTTTACGAACATTGGTCATAAATGAAGATGTCCTTAAAACAGGCCATATCCCAAGAGAAAAGATAATGGCTATGTTAGCAAAATAGGAAAACACATTATGACATATGAAGATGGTCATGTTGCACCATTTCACACATGCACAATAAATAAATTTACAAGTCATCTCTTTAGACAGGCAAAATGCAGAAATGGCAACTTATCTGAAAAACTTAAGATATCAGAAAAGCTTTTCTATGGTGGCACTTTTTAACATTCAAATATTCTTACACTTCCTCTCACGGTAGGTTAAGAGTCAGCCAAGTGAGGCTAATAAGAGACCTGGAAAATAACGCAGGACATTCTGCTCACCATGTCATAATAAGGGATCCTAGTCAACTTATTTAAAAGCATAAACTATTATATTAACGCATTGTTTGATATTAAATGTTCTGACATCCTAACTTTCAGAACACCAGCACAAGTGTGTGGTGTGGTGAGAGAGAGAGAGAGAGAGAGAGAGAGACTTTTTACAGTATTCAGGTTAATGATGCATAAGATGAAGATATCCAAACAAATAATAAATATTGAAAAGCATAAAGCTAGTCATGCTCTCATTTTGGGAAAAAGCATCATGATGCTTGAGATAAAGCAAACTCCAGCGACAATAAACTTTGCATGTTCACTAACACTAAATGATACAGACAAGTATCATGATGCTACTGAAGCCGCATGATGGTGACAAAAAAGATCCTTAATGCTTAAGCTGTTTTTTGCCCTGACCAGACAACTTGTGCGGGACATGGTTCATATTTCAGACACACATCCCATTGCAATTTACTAGTGTTATTTCTCCTGCAGCCATCACATGGAGCAGTAAAAGCCTAACAGTGTCAACAAGAAATTATTTCCTGACAGAGGGAAAATGCTTCAAGATCATCAGAGAATCAACCATCAGCAGTGTATAAAACTGTAGGAAGAAAATGGGAGTAACAGAACTTGGCTCCGTGAATGTTGCAATCATCCGAGAAAGGTAGTTTGAAAATATAGGTTTAACAACACAGCCTGAACCCATGTGCATGTAATTTACACTCAAACCAAAATATTAAAGCAGTGAATCCTACAGAAGCACGTTTTGACAGTAATGACAATATTCATAGATGTCACGTGCATATAACATAAAGAACTGAGGCCATAAAGCTATAAAATGAGCATGCACAACCTGTTCACTCTCCCAGATCTCAAGTCTCAACCCAGTTAGCCTTATTCATCATTTTACATCTTCACAGAAAGGATGCATCGAACACAAAAACCACAAAACTCTGTCAGAGATCAATAACTCTGACCTACCTGAAAGAATTGTAACTTTAATCTCCTTAGTGCCTTCAAGAACTCCTGATCCTCCACATGAAATGCATTGCTCCTACCCAAAGTTTCACCAAGAAAACTGAAATTAAAGCTGGAACTGGAGAAATGATGTTAAACCTTGACAACTGACTTCGAGCCTTTACAGGTAGTGCATGTCATTGGAGTAAATGGGGAAATTTTTACCTAATAGCAAGGAAGACAAGGTACATGTCATATATACGAATGTGATGGTCCGTCAAACTTCTGACGATTCACACAATTATCCTGGTGAGCAAACGGTTCACAAGAACTTGACAATTAATCAGCATAATTTGCATCAGGATGGTACTTCTTTGCAAGCTGCATGGCATACAAGCCAAGAAACAAATCAAATATAGGATGCACGTAACAACTAAAGAGGTGCCATGGCACAAACAATTTATTGAAGAAGTTCAGTCAATTATATTAATCAAAGTGGCCGTGGCACTTGGATATTAGGAATATCCACTGTACTCTGTAAACATAAAGGGAAGGAGTTGACTGAGAAGCAGCAGGAGACTGTTGATGTACTTCTCTTATTTTCTTTCTGGTTGAAACATGTATGATCAACAAAAATATGTGATCTACTTATTAACATCAGCCTGACCTCCACAGAGAAAAAGTAACAAAGAACCGCTTACTGCTCATTATATGTTAAGATGTTGGTGTTCAGTTCAGGCACATTAACAAAGAACTGCTTATTATCATACCATTGTCACATTGACTTTTGGAAGTAAGAATAATAGTTAAACCTTTGTAGTAGATCTCTCATTTGTTCTTTCCATGAACTCTTTCAAAATTTATATTACATAATTCTTGCAGAATATTGAAATTCAGAGCTCTTAAAATTCATTTTCAGGAAAATTGCCTGAAAGAGTTTTAGCATTAAAGAACTTTTTCAAACTTCACTAAAGTACTCCATGTCACAAGCTGTAATTGTAACTATTTATAGTCACCGACAAGCCCAAAATTAATTTCTCAACAAAAAAATATTCTTAAGCTCGACTAATCAAATTATAGCATTAGCAGACCTATGTTCTAACATTATATTTGCAATGATTGGCCATAACTCAGTGGAATAAATTTCAATTCTAAGGCATCTTATGTGCATAGAAGCAGATGAAGAACTAGCTCCACACATAACAAAGAAATGTAATACCCTGGAAACCCATCTCTTTTTGTCATTTTGTGAGCGCATCATTTGTTAAAATGGCATTCATCATAACTTAAACTAGTGTACCAAAGAACAAGCATTCTCAATGCAATGGTATGCGTTAGAATGTTTAAAAATAAATCAAGCTTTCATTGAAAAGCTTAAGCTTTTAGAACAGTTAGCAGTGGCCTCACAAATTCTCACATGATACTAGAACTAGGAGATTCTAAGGTTGAATTTTCGAGGCCCCTATTTGCCTCCTCAATCGAATATTTCCATGCTTTAAGCTAAGGCCAAAGTCCAACCTACCCACAATCTCATAATATGAATTGGTTAAAAACCACTGTGATTCCCATTAGTTTCCCTCGACTACATTTAGTACAAAAGATCTACCCACCACATGGAAAGCCTTCTTAATCTCATCGCGTCTGGCATCCTCTGAAACACCAAGAATATCGTAGTAGCTTCTTTTGGGGTAGGGATGAGAAACTGAAATTATATGAACAGACCAACACCTGAATTTCATGAATCGCTTCAATCAAATGAATTAGCCGCTAAAACCAAAACAAAAGAAAAAAAAATCAAGGGAAGAATCCTGTCGATTGTGAGACCTTGAGGTGGCCACGGAGGTATGGCGTCTTCATGCAACAGGTGTGCTTCTGTCATTTGCTACCTATGGAACAGGTGTGCTACGGTACGAAGCTGATCGATGAAAAGCTTCAGCTACTTCCGTTCATGAGCTAAGCAATAACTACATCATCGCAGGGGAAGAAAAAGAGAGAAAGAAAGAAAAGCTTACTCCGGGGGAGCAAAACCGCCCTCTGCGAATCCGAAACCAAACCATTCGCAATCGAATTCGTCCGGCCAGTAACCGAAGACAGCAAGCGCCGCCGCCGGCACTGTACAACAACCGGAATCAGCGAACACAGACCAGCCAAAAAGACGAACGACTGGACCCTCCTGAAATGCTCGATCTAATCCGCTCACCCATCGTAACCAGCTGAATCTGCCCGTAAGAACCGAAATCTTTTGGCAAGAAGAGATTGGGGAAAAGGCGTAAAATTCAAACCCCCCATAACTGTGGCGATCGAAGACTGAAAGGAGTACGATCGAAAGAGAGAGTAGGGAGCACGATTCGGAGGTTTGGCTTGAACGTCAAGGCACACAACGGAAGGTTTATCTCGGGTTTATCACGCAACGGTCGATTTAATACCGTCTGAGTTCATCACAATTTTTCTACCTCTTTTCATTTTCCCCTTGCGGCGTTCTTACTTGAATAAAAAAAAAAAATCGCGTTTGGTTCGTTGAGTCTAGAATTAAGAAAATGAATTTCTTAATTTGAAAATAAAACTAATTTTTTCTAAAAATAATTTTTCGAAAAGTATTTTCTTTATTGTGAAGTTTTCCTTGAATCAAATGTATTCTTACTTTTTCCTTTTCACATGGTCTCTCTCTTATTAGTGCCTTCAAGACCTCAACTTATGAGTCTGATTATACGTTGGACATGCCCAATGTTTTCTAAAAGTCTCCGATAATTTACCAAACTATTTTTAAAGTACGTTTGTTTCTCGAAAAATTAATGATTTAAAAATCATTTTCATTAAAAGCGATCACCTATGTGTCACGGACCAAAAAAGAAGGTTGACCCGAGAGGTTCCCCGAGGACGACGATCGGCCCATGACATATGTCTCTTATAAAAATTGAATGAGCGAAAACAAGAATTGTTATTAATAATACGTACAATTTTTATTAACTAAATATTTCAAACAATATAAAATTATTATTATCATTTTTTTGGTAAAAAGTAAGATTATATTGACTTTAAATCAAAGAGCTCTAAAAAAGCATTAAATTGAATTTCCGATTAAATAAATGAGTTACATATTCTGTATCAATTTTTTTTTTTTTTTTTGGTATGTGTGTATCTTTTTTTCTTTTTTCCTACTTTATTTCCCTTTCAAAGTTGAAGCCCTATCCCAGAGGTAAACCGCCGTGACTAGCTCCAAAGCTTCTTTACTGTGCCGTGTTTCGCGAATGAAAAGGAACTTCTCCAATAAATTACGACATGCCACTTCTTCACAGAGGTATACCTGCTCGACTTTTCCTCCATCAACGTCCAGTTACAAATGACCAACAAGTCATTCAAAATTCGCAAAAGAAGTCATGATGTGATTTGTCTGGACTGCTAAGTATATTTTCCTTAGTTGTGGACTCTTAATTCGATAAGTCCAATCGCGTGATGAGAACGAGAGGGAAGGGAGAAAGAATTATTTTGAGGTACACTAGATTATCCTCCACGCCAAACCGACAAGATCTTTTTTCTTCCCTAATTTCAGGCTTTACCTTTCAATTCCCACATTAAAGTCCCATTATCCACATGCAAATTCTTTATTTTAAAAAGAGATTGGAAACATTAAATGTCAAAATCAGAGAAGAATAGAGCACTTAAGTGACAACAACGAGAATTTTCAGCCAAACATTGACGTGACATTTTCCGACTTCTTTTTTAATTGACGAAGCAATTTAAAAAAAAAATAATCCACATGACAATTCTTTCAAAAAAAAATTATCCACATGGCAATTATAAAAACGGTTGTCCACGTGGCACTATAAGCTTCCAAAATTAATTTGTGATATAAATATTAATTAATAAAAAGAGGTAACCACAGCTTCAACAAGAGCCTCCACAATTGTCGCCGTCACTGCCTCATCATCGTTGGCAAGGGCCAGCAACTATGGCCCTCGCTGATTTGCTGTTGCTCCTCCTTTTTCTTATAAATTTATTTTTTTAATTTAATTTTATTAATATTTATATTAAAAATCAATTTTCGGGCAAAATGACGTCGTTTTGCATATTCATTGCTAAGTAGGTAACTCCGACGAGCCATGTAAACCAATTTATTCTTAAAATAATGCCACATCGGATTTCAGCTACCCTCGCCGGAATTAGCACTTTTTTTTTTGCTTGAATTGACACTTAAGTATCCCAATTTTCAAAAAAAAAAAATGATACCTAAGTTTACCTTTTAAAACTTTTGGCACTTAAGTGTATACACGTATTAAGTTTTGACACTTCTAATATACTTTGCCAAATTGGAAACTAAAGCAAGCTTACTCGATTGGCTCTATGTGTGAATAATCTTGGGAGCTTTCTTCCCTTTGAGATAAATAATCTCACATTCCTCACAAACCTATAGCTATCTGAGAATGACTTTATTGGCCAATTACCACAAGAAATATGCAGTAGCCAAGCTCTTGCATAATTCGGTGCTTTTTAACAATCACTTCGTTGGACCTATCCCAAGGAGCCTGAAAATTTGTTCAATTTTGCATAAAGTTAGGCTCCTGAGCAACTTGCTCGAGGGAAACATAACCGATGCTCTTGGTGTGTTCCACTACTTGGATTACCTTGAGTTGAGCAACAATGAACTTTACGGTATGCTACCATCAACATTGTTTGAATGTAGAAATCGACGAGCTTGATAATCTCCAACGATAGGATCTCCAACACCATACAACCTCAAATTGGAAACATGAAAATATTGCGTAGACTCGTCCTCTCTTCAAATGATATTGTTGTGGAAATTTCTAAAGACATAGGAAAATTGAAGTTGCTGCCAATGCTTTCATTGGACTACAATTGTCTTGAAGATCACATCTCTCAAGAACCGGGAGCGTTGTCTAGTCTACAAAAACTCAATATTGCAAGAAACAACTTGAGTGGCTCAATTCAAACAAAACTTGGGGAGTGCTCCAACCTTCTACTCTTAAATTTAAGCAGGAATAATCTAGAAAACGGTATTCCTATGGAGATCGGCAACAACATCGAAAGGCAAAAACAAAAACAAAAAAGTTGATGCTAATTTTGATTCCGACTTTAGTTGCTTCTTGTTGTGGGAATTAAAGAATAGTATGCCAAAGATTAAGGAAAACAAAGCCTAGTTCGAACGACGGAAGCAATGGAACCGGTAGATAGTATTGAGCTTTGACAGAAGAATGGTCGATGAGAGCATTATTAAAGACACAGAGGAGTCTGATGCCAAATATATCATTAGTGTGGGAGGACATGGGAGTGTTTACAAGGCCCAATTGCGTAAAGAAATTTGAGGAAGTAGTGGAAGTCAAAATTGCTAGTTGAAAAGCATTTGAAAGGAAGATTCATGCCGTGGTTGAAGCTCAATATTGGAATGCTGTCAAGCTCTATGGCTTTTGCTTGAGCTCTCAACATTCATTTTTGGTGTACAAGTTCTCAGAACCTAGCAACTTGAAGGATGTATCAAACAACGAAGGGAGGACAACAAAATTTGACTAGAACAAAAGAGTGAATGTTGTTAAAGGTGTGGCTTATGATTTGTCCTACATGCACAATGCTCTCCTCCTATAATTCATCAAGACGTGTCGAGCAAGAACGTTTTACTTGATGAGGCATACGAAGCTCACATCTCTGATTTTGGCTCCGCTAAGTTTCTAGAACCTTATTCATCCAATTGGACTTCCTTTGCGGGCATCTTTGGATATTTAACTTCAAGTAAGTTGGTTTCTTTAATAATAACAATCACTTAAATAGCTTTACTAAGAATTTAGCCAAAAAAAAAAAAAATAGCATTAATAAGAAGTTGAAAAACAAATTTGTTGTTTTCCTTCTATAGAGCTTGCATACACAATGGAGGTAAAGAAGAAATGTGATGCTGAGAGCTTTGGAGTGGTGACACAGGAAGTAATCATGGGTAGACATCCGGGCAATCTCTTTATCATCTCTTGCATCCTCATCTTCATCATCATCAAGCAATTCAATAACTTCATGTGACACCCATTATCTGAGATCAACTCACATGACTTGCTTTATAAATTAGGGGATATTAATTCCAGGAATAAAATAAATTAAATTCTAAGTTGAGTCATAAGAAATTGAATTGCACTTGACTATATTTATCAAAAACTTTGTTTACGTATACATCAAGAGATGAGGCTAAGGAGGGGGATTTCTACAAAAAAAAAAAATAATATGAGCCACAAACACTAAATATCCCGCCTCCTATCGAGTATGTACATAGATCGACGAAAACAAAACTCTCCCACACTTCGAGCGCTCCTCAGTCACCTTCTAATCTGAAGAAAAGACACAATAAACAAGTATGAGTTTTTAAAATAAAAACTCAGCAAGTGGGCAGTTAGTCCTAACTTGGATTTGGCTAATAACAAGACAAATAGGTTAATAAGTCATCAATTTGCTGAATCCACATAAATCTAGCTGCAACAATCACCCAGGGGAGACGACACTCCACCCTAAACCCTCGCACCCAACCTAGCATCACGAGGTCCACGATCACCCAGGGGAAGATGATACTCCACCCTGTCCCCCTCGCACCCAACCTGGCATCACGAGGTCCCCTGAGAAGTTATCCAACCCTTCTCAGACCTCTGGAGAGAATACCACTACTCATCGTCACCCCTCTCCAGGCATCCCGACACCGGGGTCTCACCTTGGCTCTTTAGCCAACCACACATTTCACAATTCAGCCTTATTGTAGCACCAACAACTTCAGTATGCGAACAATCACAAATAGTTCTAAACATACATCATTAGATATTTCAAGGTATAAAGGAACCCCATTAAAGGCGACACAGCAACTGCTGCACATTCTCGGATCAAAGCAGTCTATAGACTGAAATGAGCAGTTTCAATCACAGACACAGAAAGTATATCTAACCTCATCAGAATGTTATGAAATTTCAGTATGTTATAGAAAAGACATAGATTAACATTTTCCGTGAAGAAACCTAAGCCTAAATCTCAATGTATTAAGAGCAGTAATTTGCTGTCTTCTCCTCAAAATTCTGCAGCAACTCTCAAATTTAGTACCTACAGGAGAAATATCGTTTCACCACCTTAACCTTGACCATTTGCTCTCAAATTTTGATATGTCATTCCTAAGGATGTGTCCTACAACTTTCATTAAGAATTTAATGTCCAATTCTTTCTAGAAAATTACAGAAAATTCGTGGAATCACCTAAGGTAATGCTGTTTTCTAAAGTACAGCTTACTAGTTCAAGGTAAATGCTCTTACCAGCACATTTTCTCATTAACCTTGCTATAACTAGATGCCGAACTTGATCTAATGAATGTTCTCTCAAGTAAACTTGTTCTTTTCCTTATCTACATCATCAGAATTTAAGGCGACACCAAAACAAAAGGCTTTCCATCTATATTTCTCTAAAACAGAAGCATCTTATACCGTTTTCTTCTATTTTTAGTTCAACCAAACTGCAAATTTCTCTACCAATCTCTATTACAACACCTCAAGACTCTTCCACATCATCTAAAATTAATCACAGTAGGTCTTTACCCACAAGAAACATTCTACAACTCGGTACAAAGCAAATGTTCACAACACTCATGGCCTTCTACCAAGCAAAACAATAATTCTAGCTTTCTTGCAGACTTTCTACTCCCATGATGGCCATTAACCAGACAGAAAACTTGCAAACGGCACACCATAGGTGAGGCCGAACCACAACAGAACCGGAGGAGAGGAAAATCCTCTAGATAACATGCGATAGTACCTCATCCAGCAACCAATGTCTAGTGCAAAGGAATAGAACTTCAACTCCCCCAAATTTTAGCTCCCAAACAGAGCTTTGGTTCCCAATTTCTCGCACCCAACTTCAAAATCTACCCCGATTCTCACATGCACATCTAGAAACAGCCTTTTTGTGAACCCGAAACTCTAAACACAGCCCCACTTGCCTGGATCTTTCACCGGTGGGGAAGGGAGGAGGCGTCGGGCGAGCTAGGGTTCCATGGCCGGCGGCGGAGCTCCGAACAGAAGATTTCGCTGCTAGATGGAGGCACCGGTCGTGAGAGGCCGAGATGAGGTCGGGTTTTTGGTGGAACGAAGCAAGAACAGGGGAGAAAAGAAGTGGGTGTTTCGGTAGAGAGAAGAAGAGAAGACGCGGATCTGTTGGGGAAAAGGTATCGAACGTTTCAAGGAAGGAGAATGATAAAAAAAATATATATATATATATAAAATAAGATGTACAAGTGTTGCCTTCCCCTTTCTTCTCAACTCCACTTGGCTGCAACATGGGGGAAGAAGAAAATTTTCTTCTTAAAATAATCCCTCCCCCTTCCACTCTCTCATGTACGAAGTAGGTCTTTACCAGAATAAATTTTAGTTAGCCTCAAACATGCCCATTCTAACTAACGAGTGAATAGATTAGAATTTGGGCGTCACACTTCACGTTTGCCACCAAAGCAAAATTCAGATAAGAGAATTACATACCCAGAAGGTGACGTGCTATGGCAAGAGGTTTTTATCTTGAAGATGGCATTTTTGTGCTTAATTGCAAACCGGAGTATTGTCCAAGCATGCAACAAGTGTCTCAAGCGATATCCGCATGTAGTTCGATCATGATAAGCGCGTCGGAGAAGATAAAATTAGAAGAGCTTGTTAATCTTGAATGCTTCCCATAGTAACATTTTGGTCTTTCTGCCACAGCTTGTGCAGCAGGTTCTCTCTTTTATTTCTCATAGAACAATTATATAGGGGTGTGCATGGTCCGGATGGGCAGTTCCCAACCTAAAACCAATAACTGCCCGCTAAGAATTGGTTCCAAAAAATTAGAACCGGGATCCACTAGTTAGTTGCATGGATCCACCTAGGAACCGAACCGCCAATCCGGTCAAGTTCCTAGGTGGATCTATGAAACGAGTCTCACAATAATAATAATATCATTTTCTCGAAAGCTCTGATATTGATGGGAAACAACTTTGGTTTTCGACCAAAATTGCCAGTTCTTCGCCGCTTGACCTATTCTTCTTCTCCTCCTCCTACAGCCCTGCTTCTTCACGTGCTTGCTTTTTTTTGGTGACCTAGAGAACCTCCATGCGCCACTTCGCGGTGGAGTAAACCCTGGGAGGGAGTAGAGTCACCACCACCCTTATTCCCCGGGTAAGTCGTGAGTTCCTTTTTAATAAGGCAGACAACGCAAAGATTTGAATACTGGACCACTTCACATGCTTGCTTTTTGCCCACCAATTACTCGATGTTTTGTCAAGGTGTGCTTTGGACTTTTTAGCTTCAGCGCCTCTCCATTTGGTTTGACTAGAGATTAGCGCCTCTCCATCTGGTGCGCTTTGAACTTTTTTCCCACTTTAATTATTTTTTTAATTATTTTATTTGGGTTTGTTAATTTGTAATTTCATTTTTTAAATATTAAAATTTAATATATTATTTTAATATAATCGGTCCGGTCCGGGTGAGCGGGTGGACAGATCCGCCCATGGAACTGGAAACTGGACCAGTATCCACCAATTCCCATAAATTGGAACCAGGAATCGGTGGTTCTTGACCGGACCGGTTCCCTCAAGAACCACCGGTTCCGGGCAGTTCCAATCCGATTTTGGGCGGTTCGGGTGGATTTCAGTTCTTTTGCACCACCCTACAATTATATGTACCATATCACTTATTTTCATAATGATTTATTAACTAAAAGCTCCTGTAAAGTACTAGATATATGCAATTTGCAATTTTAACCCAGAAAAAAAAATGGATTGTCGCTGGGAGAACCAACCCTTAAGATCTGCTTAAGAGATAACAAGGTCATGATATTGCAATTGTATCAATGACCGTATTCCCAATCAATTTGGCATGTGGTTGACTAAAGTTCGATACCTCTGATAATTTCTTCGATGGTTCATGGATTTGAAAGCTTTCGTGATACAAGGACGTTCGATTGTTAGACTTGTGTCCACACGACTCTTTGCACAACTTTGAAGAGCTGATATCTTCAAATCAATGCTTCCCAAGAGGTGACCTTAATAGAGTTTACTCACTTCAATGGTCCAGTTAACAAGTTTCTCAAAGCACAAGCATTGAACAGATATATGACGTCGGAAGAGGGAGGGAAAGATAGCAGAGACTAATAGTAATGCAAAAAATTATGAGCTTCAGCTTCAGAAAACTATTGACAAAGAAGACAGTGATCTTCAGCAGCCACCACACTGGACGTGGAATTCACCCTCAATTGAAATTGCATCAGGAAATTTCACTTGTTGAAAAAGTGAGGAGATGAACTGGTTTTTCAATTTTTTTAGTTTCTTCACAGAAAAGCGTTACCCTAACCATCCTTTTGAGGTCGGTCCTCGAGGCCATCTTATCCAAGACTCGCAATGCCCTCAAATGCCGGGGAGGATACGTTTTATGCTATTCAGCTGCATATGCAGGTTACCAAATGCAGCTCAAAATGTTTTGCTCAGTCACAAGCAGAATAAACAAATAGACACCAAGCGGCTTAAATCAGGAGTCTCACAGAATAACATCAGGAAACTTAATCTCGCCTCAACATGTTTTGGCAGTAGAATCACGCGGGCCTTGCATTTGTTGGGACAGATTAGTCTAACACTCACGGCAGTCACTTGGTTCTGACAAATACACGATACTGATGCATTCCTAGATAGCTTCTGTATATCTGATCTTTTTTTCATAAAAATTGGGTGGATCAAAGAGATTCTAACAAGGGGAGTCGATAGGCTCTCAGCACATGAGGTGTCTAAATGATTTGCCCACTCTTTTCGTATCAATCTCATAGTTTTCTGGGCTGCCGATTGCACAACACGATTGCTATATACTATGTATAAGAACATAGCGTATTAGAAAGTGGGATAGATCAAAGTAGTTTGGTCAAAGAGAATGTCCTCTTTATTTAGAGTTTAGGAAAAAAAAGCGCTAAATTGAATTTCCGATTAAATAAGTAAGTTACATATTCTGTATCATTTTTCTTGTGTGTGTGCATTTTTTTTTCCTACGTTATTTCCCTTTCAAAGTTGAAGCACTGTCCCAGAGGTAAGCCATCTTGACTAGCTCCAAAGCTTCCTTATTGTGCCGTGTTTCACGGGTGAAAAGAATCTTCTCTAATAAATTACAATGTCCCACTTCTTCACAAAGGTATACCTTCTCGATTAATTTGATAAGTCCGATTACGTGTTGAGAACGAGAGGGAAGGGTGACTGAATTACTTTGAGGCAGACCAGATTATCCTCCACGCAAAAACCGACGAGAAAAATCCACTTTCTTCCCTAATTTCGGGCTTTACCTTTCAATTCCCACATTAAAGTCCCATTGTCCACATGCAAATTCTGCAACCATGATAAAATATAAATTGAAATTTTCTCTCAATCACTAGCCAGGCACGTGAGGCTTGGCCTGATCCACATGGGTGTATTTCAAATAACCAGATGAGGTGGTGACCATTTATAGGTGTGAACGTGATCTCCTGAGTCAATCCAACATTGGGCATTGGGATGTTTCAAGTTTTTGAGAGGCATGGAAGACTTTCGTAACGAGGATTGCACCTCACCAGGATTATTGACTTGGTTGTTGACTTGAGGGCCCCGATTTTCTTCTATAAGTACGTCTCGGCTGCACTTCTTATGCTCATGCAAGAAACAAAGAAAAGCCCACCCCAAAATAACCTAAACAACCTGTCATGGCCTTATCTCAAAAACAACCCTCCATGTTGTTCTTCGCTTGTGTCCTCCTCATGCTCACGCAAGAAATGCCTTGTCTTGCTTCATCTGGAAGCCCTTCTCCAGTGACCCTTGCCGGTCCTAGTAACCAAACCAGAAATGAGGAACTGGAGGCACTCCTAACATGGAAGTTTGAGCTAGACAGCCAGAGTCGCTGCACTTTGTCTTCGTGGAATGGAAGCAGCCCTTGTTCATGGCGCGGAATCTATTGTGATCGTCCTGGGAGCGTGGTGAGCCTTAACCTCTCAGATTCTGCCATACATGGTACGCTTCATCATCTGAATTTCTCCCTATTGCCCAACTTGCTCGCTCTGAAGCTTGCCAACAACTCACTTTTCGGAAACATCCCTCCGAGCATGGCTCTTCTTGCCAAGCTTACTCATCTAGACTTGTCTCGAAATGATTTTTCAGGAAACATTCCGACTCAACTAGGGTCCTTGCGATCTCTCCAAGTTCTCAAACTGTCGAATAATAATTTCAATGGCCCAATTCCCAATGAGATAGGTAGCTTGAGCAACTTGACCGGCCTATTTCTCTCTAAAAATAAACTTTCTGGTTTCATTCCTAGAGAAATAGGAAGGCTCAAGTCTCTCAATTACCTCAAGTTAAAGAACAATCGCATCATGGGTCCTATTCCTTCTTCCATAGGAAATATGAGCAGCTTGATAAAGATGCAGCTTTGCTATAATCAACTTGTTGGGGCCATTCCAGAGGAAATAGGAATGTTGGGGTCTCTCATTGAACTCAATTTATCTTCCAATTATCTCAATGGTTACATCCCTAAAACTCTAGGAAATTTGAGTAACTTAGCATTTCTTTGCTTATGTCAAAACCAACTTTCCGGTCCCATACCTTTGGAAGTTGGAGAAATGAGATCCCTCATATGTTTCCGATTGTCATCAAATGATTTAACAGGTCCTGTCCCGTCATCCATAGGTAAATTGAGCAATTTGAATTATGTTTCCCTTCACGTGAATAAGTTGTCAGGTCCTATCCCGTCATCCATAGGTAACTTGAGCAATTTGAATGCTCTTTGCCTTAGCAAAAATGATTTGTCGGGCTTTATTCCGAAAGAGATTGGAAAACTAGCACTCCTCACTCATCTGATACTAGGTCAGAACAATCTGGGGGGTTTTCTTCCCGTCGAGATGAATAATCTCACATTCCTCGAAAACTTACAGCTATGCGATAACAATTTTGTTGGCCAACTGCCACAACAGATCTGCAGTGGCCGAGCTCTTTTACGTTTTGGTGCAAATAACAATCACCTCAATGGACCCATCCCAAGAAGCCTGAGAAATTGTTCGAGTTTGCATAGAGTTGGACTCCGTAACAACTTGCTCAAGGGAAATATAACCGATGCTCTTGGTGTATACCCTTACTTGGATTACCTTGAGTTGAGTAACAACGAACTTTACGGTGAGTTACCACCGACATTGGGAGAATGTAAAAATTTGACGAGCTTGATAATCTCCAACAATAGAATTTATGGCACCATACCACCTCAGTTTGGAAACATGAATCAATTGCACAGACTGGACCTCTCTTCAAATGATATAGTTGGGGAAATTCCTAAAGACCTAGGAAAATTGAAGTTGCTGCTAGAGCTTTTATTAGACTGCAACCATCTTGAAGGCCACATCCCTCAAGAACTTGAAGCCTTGTCCAGTCTCCAAAAACTCAACATTGCAAGAAACAACTTGTGTGGCTCCATTCCTACAGAACTTGGGGAATGCTCCAACATTTTGTTCTTAAATTTAAGCAGGAATAATCTTGATAAGAGTATTCCTATGGAGATCGGCAACCTCCAATCTCTTCAAGTTCTTGATCTGAGTCAAAATTTGCTCATGGGAGAAATACCTGGACAATTTGCACAATTGCACAGATTGGAAATACTCAATATCTCACACAATCAGCTTTCAGGTTTAATTGAGTCAACCTTTGCTGATATGGTAAGCTTGACATCCATCGACATATCATATAATGAGTTAGAAGGTCCTTTACCAGATGTTCCAGCCTTTCATAATGCTACAATTGAAGTTGTGAAAGGGAACAAAGGCTTGTGTGGAGTTATTACTAGTCTCAAACCATGCACAGCAACAACGTCGAAAGGCAAGAACAAAAACAAAAAGTTGCTGCTAATTTTGATTCCTACTTTAAGTTGCCTACTTTCGTTGCTTCTTATTGTGGGAAATTCAAGTATAGTATGCCGAAGATTAAAGAAAACAGAGCCTAGTTCGAACAACGGAAGCAATGAAAACTTGTGGGCAATTTTGAGCTTTAACGGAAATATGGTCTATAAGAGCATTATTGAAGCCACGGAGGAGTTTGATGCCAAATATTGCATCGGTGTAGGAGGACATGGGAGTGTCTACAAGGCCCAGTTGCAAACAGGTGAAACCGTTGCGGTAAAGAAATTTAAGGAAGCAACAAAGCCTGAAATCCCTAGTCAAAAAGCATTTGAAAGGGAGATTCATGCTCTGACTGAAGTTCGGCATCGGAATATTATCAAGCTCTATGGCTTTTGCTCGAGTTCTCGACATTCATTTTTGGTTTACGAGTTCTTGGAATCAGGCAGCTTGAAGAATGTATTGAACGATGAAGAGAGGATAACGGCATTTAATTGGAATAAGAGAGTGAATGTTGTTAAAGGTGTGGCTTATGCTTTGTCCTACATGCACCATGAATGCTCTCCTCCTATAGTTCATCGAGATGTGTCGAGCAAGAACATTTTATTGGATGAACAATACGAAGCTCACGTCTCTGATTTTGGCACGGTAAAGGTTCTGCAACCTTACTTATCCAATTGGACTTCCTTTGCAGGCACTATTGGATATGCAGCTCCAGGTAAATTGGTTCTTTAATAAAAACAGTTAATTAAATAACATTACTAAGATTTAGCCAAAAAAAAAATATATAGCATTAATATGAGATAGAAAAAAAAAATTGTTGTTTTCCCTTTGCAGAGCTCGCATACACAATGAAGGTGAAGGAGAAATGTGATGTTTATAGCTTTGGAATGGTGACATTGGAAGTAATCATGGGTCGACATCCAAGCGATCTCATATCGTCTCTCACATCCTCATCTTCTTCGTCATCAAGCAATTCAATAGCTTCATGTTGGCCCCTGAAACAAGCTCTAGATAAAAGAATCCCATATCCAGATGGTGATACGCTAGGCCAAGTGGCTTTCATTGTAAAGATGGCATTTTCATGCCTGAGTGCAAAACCGGAGCATCGTCCAAGCATGCAACAAGTGTCTCAAGAGTTATCGGCACGTAGGTCGATCATGATAGGCGCGTGGGAGGACATAAAATTGGAAGACCTAGTTGATCCCATATGCTTCTTTTATTGACATTTTGGTCTTTCTGTAGCAGCTTGCGTAACTAGTTCTCTTTTATTTCTCTTACAATAATGATACGCACTGTATCGCTTATTTTCCCAGTGATTTATGAACTACTTGAAAACAACTGCGTATTTGCATTTTGTAATTTCAGATATAATGGATCTTTACAGCTTCATCCAACCCTTAAGATTGGCTTAAGAGATGAGAATGTCATGATATGGCACGTCAAACTATAGTTCTATACCTCTGATGTTTCTTTAATGGATTCGTGGATCTGGAAGTTTTCAGTAGTAATTAATGCTCATGCCAGATCCAAAGCGATCGTTACAAGGACATTTCGATCGTTAGACTCGTGTTCACGCAACCCTTCGCACAAGTTCGAAGAGACAACATCTTCAAACCAGTGCAGCCTGAGAGGTACTTGATGTGACAAGGCATAAAAACGCATGACCTAACATAGCCGTAAGAGCGTTGAAAATAACATCTGGCATGTACAACAGACAGAGCTCAAACCAACAATCAGAAGTTCCATGGCTTCAGCAAGGAAGAAAAGAAAGGGATGTCCTGTGCCTGTACAATTCCATCTAGAGTGATGTTTACTGAAACCAAGGGAATACGTCTAACAAAGTGTTGAAGCAAAGTGCCGGCTCCTCGTTGTCCAGAGATTTTGTATTAGATGTAAACCAAGAAGACAAATCAATGCGAATAGGATGATGTGGATGACATTGTTGGAGCCATACTGGACTATTATGCTCTTGCACTGTCTTCTGACATTGTTCTTCCCCACTGCTCTAGCTTTGATCAGAGTCAATTGCTGCCGAGACATCAAATAACTTCAGAAAGGAAACGATTGGGCCTCTTTTAGGATCTCCAAACCAGCAGTTGTAAATCATCTATGACCGGGTATTCTGACAAGATAACTTATAGGAACGGCTACAGGGTAAAGCTAACAACGAAACTTCATTGATAACACCAATCATCGAGAATATATGACAATGGCACAATAGCCAGGCGATTGCTGGTACCTCAGGCGGAAACTTGGATCAGGATTCATGATGCTATTCACAATAGCCGACATAACCTTTTCTGGGCTGCCAATTACACAGCATAGTTGCTTCATACTCCAGGGCGAATACACAATTTTACTTAACAGTATCCTCTACCCGTTTCCTTTCCCCACTATATAAGAACTTAAGTACAAAGAAGAGACAACATTATTATGCAATTTATCCTGCTAATTAAGATTTCTCCCAAAAAAAAAAGCCCAACAGGAAGTTTTCAAGCAAGGAACAGTAAGCGCAAAAGAATATGAACTTTATTAAGGATAAGTAATTTCTGTACATTAATATAACTTGAAAAAATAAGGGACTTCAGGGGGCAAAAGAATGGCTTCAAACTTGTAATTGAGCAACTGTGATCACCTCCATTAAAAAAAAAAAGATCTCTTCTAGTAAAGTAACTCAACCTAAGAGCATAATCTGGGGGAATCCTCCAACACAACTAGTCTCAATCCAAGCTATCATCTGATCCAGTCTGGCTGCAAATTCCATAGATGTGCAATAGCATGAGGATCCACAGGACCGGAGGCATCTTGAGCATAAACACAAGAAATTGTGCCCACCTGTAATTTCAACCAGTACATAGCTTCTGATAAAGACTGTTATCCGTTTCAGGATCTCCATCATAATCGGGGAAGTAGCAACAATTAACTATTCAAAAAGTTGGATTAAATGAACATTCCCTTTTTCTGGTAGAATATTATAAACACAAAGCATGGATAGCATACAAGTGCAGCCACTTGAGGTATCGATGTAACAATAGCAACTTCTAGAAACACAAACAGTAAATAACAGACTCTGAAAAACTGAAACAGTTATGCCTCTGTCAGGAAAGTCATTAGACAGTCTATACCATGTATCAATATCATCTCAACCATTTATTATGTAGGTCTCACTATGGGGACCACAAGATCAACGGTTTAGATGGATTTGGTCTATGTGGTCTAGATATACAATTATGTCAGACACTCAGGCTTTGTTTGGGAGAGAAGCCAGTAGAAGAAAATGAAAGGCGAGTATATGAAATCTTGAAAGAATTTAAATCTTCTGTCAGAAGGTTTCGCAGGCAAATTTTATAATTTTCATCAGCCACCCTATATTTTTCTCCCCTCTTTCTACCGCAGAAAGCATCAGGTAGACCTTGTAAAATTTTAATCTAATTTTCGATATTGTCCAAGTGTAAGACACCTTTTTAAAATAGTCTAAGTGGAAAACACATCAAAGTAACCACAGATGCATTCTAGATAGTTCCTGCTACACCTCCCATCAATTTCAGAAACAGCATGATTTGCATTCTTGGTAGTTGCTTCACCCTACTAATCCAGAGGTGCCCCAAATGCAAGAGCATGAGAGGCAAGTGCTGCCATCACCACTGATTGCAATGGTCAGATGGCACTGCGCCTGGCAGTGGTGCAAAAAGTCATATTTCTACATCCATTTGGAAAAACAACATAACTACCGGTCCTCAGAGAATGATCAACCGAGAAGCGAAGTAAAACCCAAACACAAGCAAAGAATCCAAACATGGAACTAAAAGAATATGATTGATTCTGATCACGACAACATACAATTTGGTTTCAAAGGTGATTGATCCACCCGTCAATGACAAGAACCTATAAATGTCCTTAAGCATAAAACTGTTGGTATGACCATTACAAGAATCAGATGAAAAATAGAAACATAAAGGACAAATGCATTCATGCAAACTAGATGCCATTATGAAAAGAAGAAGAGGACATACCAATATCCTTCTTCATCAAATTCTTCTAAAACTGCACGTTGTCTTTCATTTATCTCGCTGAAAAGTAACCAGTCATAGAAAGTAAACACATTGCATCAAATTTTGACGGCCAAACAACCAACACCTAAGGTACCAATGAACGATTAAAAATAAAAAAACCTGGAAGTAAGTATTCCTGAACAATTTTCTCATTATCTTGCTAATAAAATTGTCTCTGTCCGAGCTAACAAATGGCTAACAGAGATGAAGTGGCCTATCTGTTCCTTTTCTGGAAACAATCAAATATTGCACATAAGAAAGGAACTCCTTCTGTGAATGTGATACTTGTTCACACGTACCAATATGGACCCTGACTTCAAAGGGAAGATTGCTGTAGTCCAGTGATAAGATTTAGATTCATTCATTTTTCAGAAATGAAGTTAATGTAATACCGTTTACATGTGCAATGTGCCTCCATGAGAAGTAGTAACTCCATCTCCAAATCATCCATAAATGCAACTCAAATGGATACTAACCACAAATGCATATTGACCCGACCAATAAGCAAGAACCAGGAAAGGAGGAGGAGGAAACTCAATCAAACTCTGATGATTATGAAAACAGACAAAAAAACTAATAAATAACATACCTAGGGAATTTAATCTGAAATCGCACATATAGATCTCCAGGATCGACATGAATTTGGAGTCCTGCAGCAATGCTGTGTCTAAAAATAATTTTTGGCAGCAAAAAAGCTCCACAATTAATGCAAAATAGTTGATTATTTGTTGAAACCTTTTTGTCTTATAACCACGAGCTGTCCAGCCCGCACCCCCTTTGGTATCTGAGAAGGTATGTGCAAACAGACATATTATTAGTATAAGCAAGGAAGAGAAGTCCACCCAATCACAATGAAAGCTGGAGACAGAATTCAATTTCAGTGCCTCTTGAGATGAGGTGAACCAATCGATGGAAAAGCGAGGAGTCCTCCACAGGTCATGATGAGGTGAACTAAGCGATCAGGAAATCAAAAAGCAAGTAGTACACTCTCGAGAAACCGCCAATCCATGGTATCATACACCTTTCTGAAGTTAACTTTGATAGCACACTTGGGAGAATAGGGTTCAACATGGAACCTAGAGAAAAGTTCCTGCGTCAAGAGAATATTATCCTTGATTTGTCGTCCCTTGACGAAGGCACACTGAGACGGATTGACAAGGTCTTTTAGCATGGCTGCAACCCCTATTTGCCAACACTTTGGTAATAATCTTGTAAACCGTATTGCAACAAGCAATAGGCCTGTAGTCGTCAACGGTAGTCGCATTGCGAACCTTCGAAACTATGACCAAAATGGTGTTATTGATTTCCCTGAGAAGACTCTCCGAGGTGAAAAAGTCCTTCATGGCTTCCGTGACCAACTGACCCACCGTATCCCAATTCTCCTTGAAGAACTCAACCGTGAAGCCATCCAGACCCGGTGCCTTACCCTTGGTAAGGGAAAAAAGAGTATCTCGAATCTCAAAATCAGCCACAGGGCGAGCAAGAAAGGTAATCTGGTCATCATTCAGTTGAGAGCGGATAACCTCCCGAATCTCCAATACCTGAGGGGTGTCCAGCTCCATCCTTAGCAAAAGGAGATCACAAAAATGCTCCACAAAATGATGTTGGACCAATTGAGGCTCAGTGATTTGGTTACCTGAGGAGTTTACCACAGAGAGAATTATGTTTCTTAGTTGTCTCTTCCTAACATACTAGTGAAAGAACTTTGTATTCCGGTTACCTTCCTTGAGCCATCTTATACGAGCTTTCTGCCTTAAGAACGAATCTTCCTGAGACCTAAGCTCCACTAAAGTACGCTGCTAAACCCTCTCCAGGTCCGCGAGGACCATGCTGGTGGGGTCATTAAGGAGGCCAACTTGAGTTTGCTTTAAGGCTTCCCTCGCTTCAGAAGTCCTTTCGGAGATGTTGGCGAAAGAATCTCTATTCAACTACTTGAGCCGACCCTTCAAGATCTTTAGTTTATGCACCAGCCTAAACATAGGCACTCTATAACCCGGATTCTCCCAAACTTGCTTCACAATTGAGTCGAAGTCCGGGTATTGCATCCAGAAGTTGAAGAACTTGAACGGTCTTTTCCGAAGGATCAAACTCTCCACCTTAACCACCATAGGTGAGTGGTCAAAAATCCCAAGCGCAAGGAAGGACACTTCTGAAAAGGAAAAAACCTAGCTCCAACAAGGGTTTATCAGGACTCTATCAATCTTCCTCATCTTTCGAGAGGGCCCTAAAGAAGTCGACCAAGTGTATCAAAACCCCACATAACGAAGGTCTTCCAGCTCCACCTAATCCAAACACTGTCAAAATTCATCGAAGCACGGCAACCAAAGGTTCGAGCCACCTAATATGTCCGAGAGATCCTTTATAGCATTAAAGTCTCCCAAAACAAGCCAAGGCACGTCCTGTAAAGAATAGCTTCTCACCACCAAATCCTCCCAAAGAGGTCGACGAGTAGAAAAAGAATACTCGGCATAAATAAAAGAGACATAGCAGGCCACTCCGGTCTCCAACCAACAAAGCTTCCCAAGAATCATCTGATTTGAGACCGACAAAACTTCAAAAGAAATCACGGTAGGATCCCAACCAACCCCAATCCTACCCCGATTAGAGTACTCAGAATTAGCCCGCCAGCACCAATTCAAAATCAAATTCCCAAAAATGGCATTGAAGAGGTTGTGAGGAATTTTAGTCTCAACTACCCCAATTAAAGCTAACCGGTTCGCCAAAACAAAGTTTCTCACTTCTGCTTACTTAAGAAGGGCACCAAGCCTCCTAATGTTCCAACAACCTATATACATATATATATACAATAGAAGAGGGCAAGAGCATTACCTCCTTTTATAGGAGCTATGCCTAGTAGAAGGCGGGGCTATTTGGATCGGCGAAGGAGGAGGATCCGATGCAAGATCAAGCAGCTTGTCCTGTATAGTCAAAGGAGGAGGCTCCGGCGTCTCAGCATGCCTCTTATCCTCTACAAATGCCTTCGGTGAAGGGCCAAGGAAGAGGAGATCATCCTCCGAAAAAGAGATGTCTAAGCTCCCTACAACCTTCAGGCGGGACACCGCAGTGTCTACCGGCACCGAAGTGGAGATAGCTTCAAATGAAATAGTTGGAACAGTATCAACCTGCTCCGAAATAATCAAAGGCCCCTTAGGGGGCCTGCGTGAATATGTACCAGGCAACCTCTTCTCTACAGCCACAGTCTTGAGCTTCAAAGACCTTTCTCCTTCGCTCGGACTGACTAAACTGGGTGGAGTCCCCTCCAAAGGTTGGTGAGCCTTTTTCTTCTTGCTCTTCACCTGCTTCCAACCTTGCTCCGTGGCTTCAGGAGCCTCGGAAGGCTGGTCAAGGGGGCGAACAGCGTCCAAAGGAGCAGGAAGAGGTCGAACAAGGAGAGGGGCAGCATCACATTTATGTCCAAAGACCCCACACTTGGGGCATTTAAGGGGCCTCCATTCATAATCCACAGCAATGGACCTAATGACCCCATCAACATTCGCTTTAACCGTCGAAACTCTAGGCTGATTAACTTGGATCTCCACGTACACTCTGGCAAAGGAAATCATCCCTGTATCCTCAGTTCATTGATACACATGAAAGGGTTTGCCAACGGAGCTGGCTATAACACTAATTGCCAGTTGCCAGTGCGGACCACAAGTTGATGGGAAGATTTTTGAGTCTTATCCACACCGGAACGGAGGTTTGCTTAGCCTTCTTCAACTCCATAAGAGGTTTCCATTGTTGTAAATTAAGTGGAATCCGAGCAACAGTGGTCGGTCCCTCCCCTAGGATCTTCCTCCGGAACATCGGGTTCGGGATATGGAAATAGTAGAACCCTTGGTCATCAGCCAGCATATCTACTAGCTTTGTCCCCCAAGTGTTCTTCAAAGTTTGTTCGGTCATCTAAAAAGGAAGCATTCTCCCGACAAAATAACCTACCAAGAACTCCTTCCATTTGGGATCCGCAGCCTACAACACTTCTCCCGTCAGATTTACAACTGCTTTCTCCCCCACAACAGCAGCAAGAGGAATATAGGATAGCTCGTAGCCCTTTGCAGCCAACCGCGCCACTTGCTGGCTTGCTCGGGGCCCTCTTAGTAGGAGCCCGAACTCAACTTTGCCCCTAAGATCGGCCTTCCCGAAAAGGCCGATAGATCGGCCCACGGCTCGAGCCATCCCATGTCAAAGAAGACCCTCCTACGGGCCGGGATTGCTAGCCCGACTTGCTAGCTTGCCGGTCCATAGACTTGTGAGGAGGGGAGCTCGGCCCCTTCCCCCTACCACCACCTAGCTGAGGTTCCGCCGAAGAAGAGGTTATCGAGCCCCGTAGAATCACTAAGCAGTCAACAAAACTCTATATTCCAGCCAATGTAAGGAGCTCCATACCAGGCTGAGCTACAAAGAGGAGGGACACTCTGGACCACCACAGCTGCCTCAGACCAGAGTCGAGCAAGGCTCGAGCACAAGCAGCTCCTGTGAGTCTCGAACCAGAGCCAAGCAGCACTCCAGCAAGCGATGGCCGAACCAGAGCAAAGACGCTCGAGACCTCCATAGCCGTCTCGAGCTAGAGTCGAGTAGGGCCCGAGCATGAGCAGCTCCCGTAGGTGACAATCGAACCAGAGCCGAGAAGTAGCTCTAGCAAGTGACAATCGAATAAGAGCCGAGTAGGGTAGCAGAGATCTCGTCTTGGGGAAGAAAACGAGCAGATCCACTCAAAGGGAAGATGGAGGAAGGTGAGGGGAAGAAAACCCCCAAAAATTGGAGCAAGAGGATGGCCGAGTCATCTAGGCCGAGCAAGGAACCAGTGGTCGTGAATAGTGCACAATTGCCTGCCTCGAGAGAGGAGAAGAACGGTGAAACGCGAGAAACAGATGACCACCTTAACCTGCTCAATTGACCTATGTTCTAACACTCTATATGCAATGATTGGCCATAACTCGGTGGGATAAATTTCAATTCCATGGCATCTTATGTGCATAGAAGCGGATGAAGAACTAGCTCCACCCATAATAAGGAAATATAGTACCATGGAAACCCATCTCTTTTTGTCATTTTGTGAGCACATCATTTGTTAAAATGGCGTTCATCGTAACTTAAACTAGTGTACCAAAGAACAAGCATTCTCAATGCAGCGGTATGTGTTAGAATATTTAAATAATAAATCAAGCTTTCATTTTAAAGCTTGAGTTTTTAAAACAATTAGAAGTAGTCCCACAAATTCTCACATGATACTCGAATTAAGAGATTCTGAGGTCAAATTTTCCAGACTCCTATTTGCCTCCTCAATCAAATATTTCCACACTTTAAGCTAAGGCCAAAGTCCAACATACCCACAATCTCATAATATGAATTGGTTAAAAACCACTGTGATTCCCATTAGTTTCCCTCGACTACATTCAGTACATAAGATCTACCCACCACATGAAAAGCCTTCTTAATCTCATCGCGTCTGGCATCCTCCGAAACACCAAGAATATCGTAGTAGCTTCTTTTGGGGTAGCGATGAGAACCTGAAATTACAAGAGCAGACTACCACCTGAATTTTATGAATCACTTCAATCAAATGAATAAGCCGCTTAAACCAAAACGAAAGAGAGAAAAAAAAATCAAGGGAAGTAAGAAAGACTGCTCCATAGGTAGCAAATGACAGAAGCATACCTGTTGCATGGAGAAGCCGATACCTCCATGGCGACGTCAAGGTCTCACAATCAACAGGATTCTTCCCAGTAAAAAAAAAAAAAACCTGCGACGGTACGAAGCTGATCGATGAAAAGCTGCAGCTGCTTCCGTTCATGAGCTAAGCAATAACTACATCATCGCAGGGGAAGAAAAAGAGAGAGAGAAAGAAAAGCTTACTCCGGGCGAGCAAAACCGCCCTCTGCGAATCCGAAACCAAACCATTCGCAATCGAATTCGTCCGGCCAGTAACCGAGGACAGCAAGCGCCGCTGCCGGCACTGTACAACAACCGGAATCAGCGAACACAGACCAGCCAAAAAGACGAACGACTGGACCCTCCTGAAATGCTCGATCGAATCCGCTCACCCATCGTAACCAGCTGAATCTGCCCGTAAGAACCGAAATCTAGTGATTGTCCGTGTCTCTTATAAAGATTGAATGAGTGGAGACAAGAATTGTTATCTGACGATACGTACGGTTTTTATTAATTAAGTATTTCAAACAATACAAAATTATTATTTTTAAGCAAACATCCCTTTAATCATTCATTTTCTGCGAAACAAACATAATATTAATAATTCGATTCTTATAATTCAATCTTAATTTACATGGCTTTATTGAAATTCTGAGTAATTAATTAATATTGGTTTCTCTGGCTTGGAGCTAATCAATACTTCAAGAATTGTGGACCTATTTCATCTTCCCGTTCTTTTTCTTTTCAATGATTTTTTCCACGACAGCTTCTTTCGCAAGTATTATGATGATCATGTTGCATTGTGAAATGGCTGTTGAAAAAGTTGTCACTACTGTAAAAGACAGAATTGTAAAAATCGTGAAAGAAGAAGACTATTGCATAAAATATTATCACCTTTCCTATGACATGCTGAAGTGTAAGCGAGTCCATCCATGAACTAGTGCATAGCACCATTTTGGTCCGCCCAGGAAGAAATGCGAACCAGAGGTCTGTACCATCCTCTACCCAAAGTACAAGGTTTCTATGCAGCATTCTGGGAAAAATCCAGCTACACGATAATATGCAATGGCAAAATAAAGAAAGGAAGCATGTCGACCTCCTCTTAAATGAATCCATCTTGCTGGTGCAGTTGGGAACTTTGTTAGTCTCCTGTTCGCGCGACCCTTCACACAACTTGGAAGAGCCGATATTTTCGGATCAATGCTTACCAAGAGGTACTTGATGCGATGAGACAAAAAGATAAAAAGGAACAACCTGAATTAGCCGCAAGAGTGTTAAAATTGTCATCTGGTCGGTATAGCAGACACTGCTTAATCGAAAATTCCAAGGTTTCGACGGGAAAAAGGGGAATGTCCTACGTATGCCTGGACGATTCCATTTAGAGCGATTTTATTAAAATCTAGAAAATAGGTGCATTTGGGAAGGCTTTTGGGGAAGCCTTTGGAAAAATAAAAGACTTTGAGTTAAAGAGATTTTTCAAAATACAAACTGTGTTTGGTAAATTGTACTTTGAAAATCCACTGTGACGTACCTTTGAGTAAAATAGTATTTGAAAAGATTACAATGACTTTGGTGATTAATAAAAAAAAAAAGAAAAAAATTATCAAAAAAAATGAAAGAATTTGCCAGCGAGGTAGGCGGCCCGCGACAACCTCAGGTAGCCCCGGAGACGACCGCTGAGGGCTGCCTAGGGTTGGGCGACCTCATCGCGACCAAATATGGGTCGCGCCGGTCGCTGCGAGGTCGTGCGACCTCTAGTGACCCAGATTTGGGTTGCGCCTAAGGTCGCACGACCTCGCGGCGACTTAATCTAGGTCGCGCCGCACCAGTCACCGCGAGGTGGCGCGACCTCCGGCGACCCAAATCTAGGTCGCGACTGAGGTCGCGTGACCTCGCGGTGACTAGATCTGGGTCGCACTTGAGATCGCACGACCCAAAGCTAGGTCATGGCGACGCGACTCATGGGCAATCACCGAGACTCACGAGCAATCACCACAACTCGTTGGGGTCACGCAACTGGCCGATGACGGTTGCCGCGACCTCGCCAACCTCAGCCATGACCTCGTCGACCTCTCGAGCTTGCCTCTGATCAGCCATGCCGCTGGAGAAAGAAGATGAACAGTGACACGAGGCATTTCGAGAATGCTGAAAGCCCAAGGCAGCTCTTGGGCTTTCAGCCTTGCAAATGCCAGTTTTGCCTCAACGTCCTTTGGGAAGTAGTTCCCAAACACCTTTAATTTGGCCCAAAGGCCTTTAGCCTCCCAAAGTCCCTTGGAAAGCAATTCCCAAATGCACCCAATGTCTAATGAAGTGTTGAAGCAAAGCGCCAACTCCTCATCACCCAGAGATTTGTATTAGAGGTAGACCAAGAAGAAACAAATCAACACAAATGCGATGATGTGGATGACATTGTTTGAGCCATACTCAGAAAATGCTCTTGTTCAGTCTCAGCTTTTTAAGAAAAAGCGATTATGATTGATCTATCCCCCAACGGGATGACAGAACAGACGAACAACGAAAGCGCAGATTCTACGCCCTGGTAACCTCTGGTGCTCGAATCTGAGCAATCTTTTCCACAGTTTTTACCAACCAATTAGACTGCGAAGCGCTCACTTATATGCTTAAGCTGTGCTTGATCACCCAAAGCATATCGAGATCGCACCATGTTTTTCCAACAAAACCGTAGCCAAAGATCACGAATTCGTTCATTTCGATCATAGTAACACAGATACTGCAATCTCAGTGCATCCGGCCAGCTAGCAGTCGAATAGTTACCAAAAACAGAGCACATTCCTCAGCTTAAAAGAGAGGGGGGGGGGGAAACCGAGTTCATCGATTAAAACTCACCTCTCTCAATCGGTGGACTTGCCTGCAGAGACCGCCCACGACCTCATGATCCAAGCCACCATCCACCGGATCAATCTGCAGCAGGATTTCATCCGGCCGAGCCGCCGCGGCCGCCACTGCCACTCGGCATTAGCCCCTGGCTATCAAGACCGCAAAACCAGACCAGAATCAGAATTCAACCGACATATCAACCTCAGAAGACGCTAAGCCCGAATCTACTAAGAGAGAACCGAGAGCATCACTCACTGCTCCGCCGTGGAGCGGGCGGCCTTCCCCGGAACTTCCCGCCATCGGAGCCTGAAAACTTGAAGCTAGCTCCGGGCGAGAATAAGGAGAAAGAAAAAAACCCTAGAACGGACCAAGCGGCTGCTGATGTTTCAAAATTCACGCGGATTTCGGTGAGGCTCGCAGAGGGGATTGGGGATTCCGGTGAAGATTTTCGTTGCAGATGCTGAGCCTCTTTCTGTTTTCCAACGTTGAACTTTACGCGGCAAAGTTACATGCGGAAGACTGATGATATCTGATAAAAATAAAAATAAATAAAAACAGAGATAAATTAGATAGAGTTTTTTTTTTTTTTTTTTTTAAATTGCACTCTTCATTGACCCGTCTTATTTTTTTAAAGTAGTTTCTATAAATGAATTAAAAGGTGAAAATTTTGAAAGCATTACGCAATCATTAAATTTAGGGATAATGCCTTAAAAAACCCCAAACTGATATACTTGTAACAAATTTACCCCAAATTATTTTTTTGACCATGAAAAACCCTAAACTGGTAAACTTGTGACAAATTTACCCCGACTGATTATAAAAAACCCTAAACTGATACAATTACGACAAATTTACCCCAAACTAATTTATTCGACTGGCAAAAACCCTAAACTGGTAAATTTGTGATAAATATACCCTATGCTAAATTGGATTAATACCACAAAAAAATCATAAAAATTGTAAACTGTGACAAACGGAACGTAAAATCTTAAATTGATATACTGGTTAACTGTCACGTGTCATTTAACTTAATAATTTGAGAATAAAATTAAACGAAAACTAACATAGGGTAAATTTGTCACAAGTGTACCAGTTTGGAAGAAATTTGGCAAAAGTATACCAGTTTGGGGTTTTTGGTGGTCAAAAAAATAGTTTGTGGTAAATTTGTCACAAGTGTACTAGTTTGGGGTTTTTTTAGGGTATTATCCCTTAAATTTAGTTTCTTGAAAGTACATGTGAATAGCGAAAAATTTAAGGCAACTTGAAAGTTATGCATAAATATTTTTAGTGCTTGGCAATCCTTCTTTGCAAGTGTAGTTGTCCGATCAAATTAGGGTATATGTTCATGAGTAGGACAATTAAACTAGAACCGGGGTGCTAATCTATTGGCATTTATCCATATTAAATTCAAAATAGATTTGATATTCATTCGAACCAAAGTTTGGTCCACATTTTCCGAAGTGAGATTTTTTCAACTCAAACACACAACGGAACCGTGATTTAATTGTGCAATCTATGTATCTTTATATATAAGCCACATTACTCTTTTGTTTGACTTTTATATTTCTCAGCTGGCCCTTATTATTTAATTTTTATTATTATAAGCAAAGAGGAAAAAAAGGTAAAATTAGAAAAATGATAGAAAGGTAAAACGAAGAAATTACTGCCTACATTATGTCAAGAAAGTGCACTTGGTAAAGTTACCTGATCGTTGTGCAATAATCAACCTCATCGTTGAACTCCATGTGAGAAATTTGGAATGGTCTCTAATTTGGTAGTACAATCACGAGGACAATGCAATTGTTGGGCAAATTAGTCTAACACCCTTGACAGTCAGTCACTTGGTCCTGCCAAATACACGATAATGATGCTTTCCTCATTAGTTTCTGTACTTATTGGGTGGATCGAAGAGATTCTAATAAGGGAGTTTATAACAATACAAAACACAAGGTGTCTAAATGATTTGCTCACTCTTTTCATATCAATCTCATAGTTTTCCGGACTGTCAATTGAACAACATTCGCCTACCAAAAAGTGGGATAAATTAAAGCAGTTTGGTCAAAAAGAATTTCATCTCTATGTAGAGTTTCAGAGGGAAAAAAAAAAAAAAAGCACTGAATTGAATTTCCGATTGATAAGCAAGTCACATATTTTATAATTTTTGTGTGTGAGTGTGTGCATTTTTTCCCCACTTTATATCCCTTTCAAAGTTCCAGCACTATCCCAGAGGTAAACCATCTTGACTAATTCCAAAACTTCTTTAGTGTGCCGTGTTTCACGAATGAAAAGAATCTTTTCTAATGAATTACAACTAGAGACTTCTTCGTAAAGGTATACCTACTCGACTTTTCCTACATCGACGTCGGGTGTGTTTGGAAAAACTTTTGGAAAAAGTCTTTAAAATGCAAAGACCATTGAGTGAAAGGTGTTTTCCAAAATGCTAATTGTGTTTGGTAAATCTATTTGTGAAAGTCCATTATGAAGTATCTTTGTGTAAAATAGTATTTGGGTAAATTAAATTTGCAAAAGACTCCAAAGGAAAAAAAAAAAAAAAAAAAAAAAAGGAGAGTTGACCGGCCAAAGGCTTCGTCGGTTACCGTTGGCCAAGGGCTTCGCCGGTTACCGCCGGCGAAGAGCTAATAATTGCTAGTGAAGGTAGGCGGTCCAGCGAGGGGGAGGCGGCGCGGCAAAGGGCAGAATCGGCTAGGTCACGACCCTCGCCGCGCCGTCGCGAGACCCACCGCGCCGCGGAGGTCGTCGGCAACCCAGGCGACCTCCACGACCTCAACGACCCAGATTTGGGTCATGGTGAGGTCACGAAGGTCACACGCCACGACCCAAGCAACCTCCGCAACCCAAATCTAGGTCACAGCGAGGTCGTGGGTCACCTGGGTTGCTATGACCTTCGGTGACCTCCACAATCCAGATCTAGGTCGCGGCGAGGTCGTGGGTCGTCGGAGGTCGCGGTGATAGACCTCGCCGTGACCCAAGCGACCTCTGCGACCTCTAGTGACCTCCGGCGACCTTCGCGACCCAGATTTGGGTCTCGGCAAGGTCGTGGGTCGCTGGAGGTCACAGTGACCAACCTTGCTGCGACCTAGGCGACCAACGCGACCCAGCTCTGGGTCGCGTGACTAGTCGGCGACGGTTGCCAGGGTGCCGCGACCACGCCAACCTCTCTCCAGCCCGTCGTCGAGCCATCACAACCTCGCCAGCAACCATTTGAGAACTTGACAAAGAAGACGATAAATAGTGCATCAGGCCTTTCGAAAATGCTGAAAGCTCAAGGCAACCTAAAACCTGCCTTAGGCTTTCAGCTTACAAAATGCCAGCTTTGTCACTAAGAGATTTGCAAAGACTTTTTTCCAAACGTTTTATTTTGAGCCAATAGGCTTTTGATGGCCAAAGCTCCTACCAAGGCTTATTCCAAACGGAGCCACCGTCACAAATGACCAACAAGTCATTAAAAATTCACAAAAGAAGTCATGATGTGACTTGTCTGGGCTGCTAAGTATATTTTTTTAGTTGTTGACTCTTAGTTCGATAAGTCCAAAAAGAATCTTTTATAATGAATTACAACTTGCGACTTCTTCGTAAAGGTATACTTTTCCTCCATCGACGTCGAGTCACAAATGACCAACAAGTCATTAAAAATTCGCAAAAAGAAGTCATGATGTGACTTATCTGGGCTGCTAAGTATATTTTTTTAGTTGTTGACCCGTAATTCGATAAGTCCAAAAAGAATCTTTTCTAATGAATTACAACTTGCGACTTCTTCATAAAGGTATGGCTGCTCGACTTTTCCTGCATCGACGTCAAGTCAAAAATGACCAACAAGTCATTAAAAATTCGCAAAAGAAGTATGATGTGACTCGTCTGGGCTGCTAAGTATATTTTTTTTAGTTGTTGACTCTTAATTCGATAAGTCCTATTACGTGACGACTGACGAGGACGGGAGGGAAGAAAGATCGAATTATTTTTGAGGTAGGTATTATCCTCCAGCCAAAACCGACAAGAGTTTTCTTCTTCCCTAATTTCAGGCTTTACCTTTCAATTCTCAAATTCAAAAGATACATTTAAGTATCAAAATCGAAGAAAAATAAAACACTTAACTAATAACATTGAGAAATTTAGGTCAAATTACTGATGTGATATTTTTCTACGGCATTTTTTTATTAACGTGACAATTTTTTTAAAAAATTATCACATGGCAATTTAAAAAAAAATTTGTCCACCCAACACTATAAGCCCTCGAAATTAATTTGTAATGTAAATATTAATTATAAAAATGAGGCAACCATAGCTTTGGTGAGGGCCTCCATAGCTCTCGCTGTTGCCAACTAGCAACTGTGAGGCAACAATAGTGGCGAGGGCCATAGAGGCCCTCGCTGCTTTACTACCGCTCCTCTTTGTTTAATAAATTTGATTTTTTTAATAATTTATTTATATTTGATTTAATTAATATTTATTAAAATCGATTTTGGGACAAAATGATGTCATTTTGTACATTCATTGCTCAGTAGGCAACTCCACCGAGCCACATAGACCAATTTTATTCTTAAAATAATGCCATGTCGGATAGTAGCTATCTCGCCAAAATTAGCATTTAAGTATCTCAATTTTCAAAAAAATATTAAAATTTTTGGCACTTAAGTGTATACTCATGCCAAGTTTTGGCACTTGCAACGTACTTTGTCCGATTGGAAACTAAAGCAAGCTTACTCGATTGGCTCTACGTATGAACAATCTTTGGGGAGAGGGGGGGGGGCAGTTTCTTCCCATTAAGATAAAGTATCTCACATTTCTCGTAAACCTATAGCTATCTGAGAACGACTTTGTCAACCAATTGCCGTAAGAAATACATATTAGCCAAGCTCTTGCATAATTCGGTGCTTTTAACGATCACTTCACTGGACTGATCCCAAGGAGCCTGGAAAATCGTTCAAGTTTGTATAAAGTTAGGCTCCAGAACAACTTGCTCAAGGGAAACATAACCGATGCTCTTCGTGTATTCCCCTACTTAGATTATCTTGAGTTGAGCAATAATGAAATTTACCGTATGCCACCACCAACATTGTTTGAATGTAGAAATTGAGGAGCTTGATAATCTCTAACAATAGGATCTCTGACACCATATCCTTTGCACAACTTTGAAGAGCCGACATCTTCGAATCAATGCTACCCAAGAGGTGACCTCAATAGAGTTTACTCAATTCAATGGTCCAGTTAACAAGTTTCTCAAAGCAGAAGCAGTGAGCAGATACATGATGTCAGCAGAGGGAGGGAAAGATAGCAGAGACTAATAGTAATTGTTGGAATATAATACGCGAAAACGACAAAATCTTACAATTACGTCAACGTGAAATCGTCAAAGAAAAATAAACGAGATATAATAAAGACACCAAAAATTTACGTGACTTGATTCGAGTATCAGTACTTACGTCTACATGGAGAGTCAGTAGCAAATTATCCATTATAATTAGAGAATCGAAGTTTACAATCACTCACACGCTCGAGTATTTTTCACAAATCCAAAATATTTATAAATAAATAACTTATTTAGACATAAATTTACTGCATAAAATTAACGCACGTTCAAGTTCAAAACAAAAATGCGCGGCCCTCTTCAACTGGTGTGCGGCTAGCAGCTCTTTCTTTCTATGCTTTCGTAGGGCTTCAGCGGCACCTACCTTCTCTCGTAGGGCTGCACGTCTTTTATATGTGGGCCCAGGTCAAACTTGGCGGCACGTCTTTTATATGTGTGCCCAAACGTTGAGCCAAAAGGAGATGGGCCCAAAGGTCAAAAGTTTGACCTGGGCCCACCTCCTTTCGGCTCTACGTGCAGGGGCCTATTCTCTTTGTCTCCATCGGCTAAAAGGAAGTAGCAACGCAGCCTTGGAATATTGTGTGCCCAAAATCAAAAACCATGGATAACTTGCAGAGAGATTCGGCTCTTCCAAAGCAATGAGGAAACTTTTGCTTATTTTATTTTATTTTATTTCCTCATTTATGCAGCTATAAGGAGTCCAACAAAATTCTTTATCCAATTTGAAATCTACCTAAGAAATCTTTTTCGACAGATTCGATTTAACAAATCGTTATTCGAATTCAAACTCAAGACATTAATTTAACAATGACAAAATCATGACCTTCCGCTTCCAAAAACTATTGACAAGGAAGACGGTGACCTCCAGCAGCCACCACACTGAACATGGATTCACCCTGAATGGAAATTGCATCAAGAAATTTCACTTGTTGAAAACGTGAGGAGATGAACCGGTTTTAATTTTTTTTTAGTTTTTGATAGATAAGCGTTACCCTAACCATCCTTTTGAGGTCGGTCCTCGAGGCCATCTTATCCAAGACTCGCAATGCCCTCAAATTCCGGGAAGGATACCTTTTACACTATTCAGCTGCATTTAGCTGCATATGCAGGTTGCCAAATGCAGCTCAAAATGTTTTGCTTAGTCACAAGCAGAATAAACAAATAGGCACCAAGCAGCTTAAATCAGAAGTCTTACAGAATAACATCAGGAAACTTAATCTCGTCTCACCATGTTTTGGCAGTAGAATCACGCGGACCTTGCACTTGTTGGGACAGATTAGCGTAACGCGGCAGTGAGTCACTTGGTTATGCCACATACACGATACTGATGCATTCCTAGATAGCTTCTGCATATCTGATCTTCTTTTTTTTTATTTAATAAAACTTGGGTGGATAAAAGAGATTCGAACAATGGGAGTCAATTTCAACACGCAAGGTGTTTGAATGATTGGCCCACTCTTTTCATATCAATCTCATAATTTTTCGGGCTGCCGATTGCACAACATGATTGCTGTATACTACGTATAAGAATTTTTCGGGCTACCAAGATTATTGACTTGGTTGTTGACTGGGTGGCCCCGATTTACTTCTATAAGTACGTCTCGGCTGCACTTCTCAATGTTCTCATGCCTCTGCAAGAAACAAAGAAACGCCCACCCCAAAATAACCTTGACAACCTGTCATGGCCTTATCTCAAAAGCAACCCTCCATGTTGCTCGTCGCTTGGGTCCTCCTCATGCTCACGCAAGAAATGCCTTGTCTTGCTTCATCTCGAAGCCCTTCTCCGGTGGCCCTTGCTGGTCCTAGTAACCAAACCGCTAATGAGGAACTGGAGGCACTCCTAACATGGAAGTTTGAGCTGGACAGCCAGAGTCGCTATACTTTGTCTTCGGGGAATGGGAGCAACCCTTGTTCATGGCGCGGAGTCGATTGCGATTCTCTTGGAAGCATTGTGAGCCTGAACCTCTCGGATTCTGCCATACATGGTACGCTTCATCATCTCAATTTCTCCTTATTGCCCAACTTGATTGCTCTTAAGCTTGCCAACAACTCACTTTTCGGAAACATCCCTCCGAGCATAGCTCTTCTTGCCAAGCTTACTCATCTAGACTTGTCTGGAAATAACCTTTCGGGAAACATTCTGACTCAACTAGTGTCCTTGCGATCTCTCCAAGTTCTCAATCTATCGAATAACAATTTCAATGGCCCAATTCCCAATGAGATAGGTAGCTTGAGCAACTTGACCGACCTATTTCTTTCTGCAAATAATCTTTCTGGTCGTATCCCTGGAGAAATAGGAAGGCTCCAGTCTCTCAAATACCTCGAGTTACAGAACAATCGCATCACCGGTCCTATTCCTTCTTCCATAGGAAACATGAGCAGCTTGATAGAGGTGTGGCTTTGGGATAATCAACTTGTTGGGGCCATTCCAGAGGAAATAGGAATGTTGGGGTCTCTCAGTATACTTGATTTATCTGGCAATTGTCTCGATGGTTACATCCCTAAAACTCTAGGAAATTTGAGTAATTTAGCATTTCTATACTTATATCAAAACCAACTTTCCGGTCCCATACCTTTGGAAGTTGGAGGAATGAGATCCCTCGAAAGTTTCCAATTGCAATTTAATGATTTAATAGGTCCTATCCCATCATCCATAGGTAACTTGAGCAATTTGAAATACATTAACCTTCGCAAGAATAAGCTGTCGGGTCCTATCCCATCATCCATAGGTAACTTGAGCAATTTGAATATTCTTCGCCTTAACTACAATAACCTTTTTGGGCCTATCCCATGGTCCATAGGCAACTTGAGCTATCTAAAAACTCTTTCCCTTTTCAACAATAGTTTGTCAGGCTTTGTTTCGAAAGAGATTGGAAAACTAGGACTCCTTAGTATATTACGTCTAGATATGAATAATCTAGAAGGCTTTCTTCCCATCGAGATGAATAATCTCACATCCCTCACTCGCCTTGATCTATCTTATAATAACTTTGTTGGCCAATTGCCACAAGAGATCTGTAGCGGCCAAGCTCTTGTACGTTTTATTGCAATGAACAATCACTTCATTGGACCCATCCCAAAAAGCTTGAGAAATTGTTCGAGTCTGTATCGAGTGAGGCTTAATAACAACGCACTCAAGGGAAATATAACCGATGCTCTTGGTGTGTACCCTTACTTGGATTATCTTGAGTTAAGGAACAATGACCTTTACGGGGAGTTACCACCAACATTGGGAGAATGTAGAAATTTGACGACCTTGATAATCTCCAACAATAGAATTTCCGGCACCATACCACCTCAGGTTGGAGACATGAATCAATTGCGTAGACTGGACCTCTCTTCAAATGATATTGTTGGGGAAATTCCTAAAGAGCTAGGAAAATTGAAGTTGCTGGTAGAGCTTTCATTGGACTACAACCGTCTTGAAGGTCACATCCTTCAAGAACTTGGAGCCTTGTCCAGTCTGCAGAAACTCAACATTGCAAGAAACAACTTGAGTGGCTCCATTCCTACAGAACTTGGGGGGTGCTCCAACCTTTTGTTCTTAAATTTAAGCGGCAATAATCTTGATAAGAGTATTCCTGTGGAGATCGACAACCTCCGGTCTCTTCAAGTTCTCGATCTGAGTCAAAATTTGCTCACAGGAGAAATACCTAGACGATTTGCACAATTGCACAGATTGGAAATACTCAATCTCTCACATAATCAGCTTTCGGGTTCAATTGAATTGGCCTTTGGTGATATGGTAAGCTTGACATCCATCGATATATCATATAATGAGTTAGAAGGTCCTTTACCAAATGTTCCAGCCTTTCGTAATGCTACAATGAAGTTGTGAGAGGGAACAGAGGTTTGTGTGGAGTTATCGCTAGTCTCAAACCATGCGCAGCAACAACGTCAAAAGGCAAGAACAAAAACAAAAAGTTGCTGCTAATTTTGATTCCTACTTTAAGTTGCCTACTTTCATTGCTTCTTATTGTGGGAATTTTAAGAGTAGTATGCCAAAGATTAAGGAAAACAAAACCTAGTTCGAACAATGGAAGCAATGAAAACTTGTGGGCAGTGTTGACCTTTAACGGGAATATGGTCTATGAGAGCATTATTGAAGCCACGGGGGAGTTTGATGCCAAATATTGCATTGGTGTGGGAGGACAGGGGAGTGTTTATAAGGCCCAATTGCGAACAGGTGAAATTGTTGCGGTAAAGAAATTTAAGGAAGCAATGGAAGTCAAAATCGCTAGTGAAAAAGCATTTGAAAGGGAGATTCATGCTCTGATTGAAGCTCGGCATCGAAATATTATCAAGCTCTATGGCTTTTGCTCAAGTTCTCGACATTCATTTTTGGTTTACGAGTTCTTGGAATCAGGTAGCTTAAAGGATGTATTGAACAATGAAGAGAGGATGACAGCATTTAATTGGAATAAGAGAGTGAATGTTATTAAAGGTGTGGCATGTGCTTTGTCCTACATGCACCATGAATGCTCTCCTCCTATAGTTCATCGAGACGTGTCAAGCAAGAACATTTTAATGGATGAACAATATGAAGCTCACGTCTCTGATTTTGGCGCGGCTAAGGTTCTGCAACCTTACTCATCCAATTGGACTTCCTTTGCGAGCACTTTTGGATATGCAGCTCCAGGTAAATTGGTTTCTTTAATAAAGACAGTTCATTAAATAGCCTTACTAAGATTTTGGCCAAAAAAGGATAGCATTAATAAGAAATTGAAAAAAAAAATGTTGTTTTCCCTCTGCAGAGCTCGCATACACAATGAAGGTGACGGAGAAATGTGATGTTTATAGCTTTGGAATGGTGACATTGGAGGTAATCATGGGTAGATACCCGGGCGATCTCATATCATCTCTCGCATCCTCAGCTTCTTCATCATCAAGCAATTCAACAGCTTCATGTTGGCCCCTAAAACAAGCTCTAGATCAAAGAATCCCATACCCAGATGGTGATACGCTAGGTCAGGTGGCTTTCATTGTAAAGATGGCATTTAAATGCCTAGTGCAAAACCGGAGCATCGTCCAAGCATGCAACAAGTGTCTCAAGAGATATCAGCACGTAGGTCGATCGTGATAGGGGCATTGGAGGACATAAAATTGGAAGAGCTAGTTGATCCCATATGCCTTTTTTATTGACATTTTGGTCTTTCTGTAGCAGCTTGCGTGACTAGTTCTCTTTTATTTCTCTTACAGGGATGATACGCACCGTATCACTTATTTTCCCAATGATTTATGAATTACTTGAAAACAACTGCGTAATTGCATTTTGTAATTTTAACCCAGATAAAATGGATCCTCATGGCTTCATCCAACCCTTAAGATTGGCCTAAGAGATGACAAGGTCACGATATAGTATGTCAAACTATTATAGTATTTTCAATCGATTCGGCATGTGATCGACTAAATTTCTAAACCTATGATGTTTCTGCAATGGATTCGTGGATCTGCAAGCTTTCAGTAGTAATTTATGCTCATGCCAGATCCAAAATGATCATTATGTGGCACCCCTCGACGGCCCCCGATCCGCTAGAGTCACCACAGTTCGCTTTTCCTTTTTCTTTCCCAAATAACAAGTCACTCTGATACCATTTTTAGTTGCAGCGGGTCCATACAATCATGGGGGTTTACATCTTTTATTAACGGTCCCTTGCGCAATCTACATAACGGAAGCATATCCAACAATTCCTTCCCTACATTCATAAATCGATGCACACCTACTAAACATCTTATATAAGTTAAAGCCGGATACGTTTATTTACATAAAGCATATGGACATCTTTAGTCAGTACATCGAAATGCCAATGTTTCTATACTCGGCTATACTTTAAAAGATGACCGACATCTCCTCCCACAATCGTATGCTTAAGGTCCATCAACCAGTGTCGGCATCCAAAGGTTCCCTCCTTTGCTATCCTTCTCCCCGCGGTCATATCCAACCGCTCAAACCATCTACTAATCTGAAATGTTGGTCCCCAAAAGGGGTGAGTACAACCACTCAGCAGGTAAATGAATCCAATAACCACTCGATGCATCATACAAATCATACATGCATTGCAGGCGTAACTTACCTTGCAACCATGCGTAATACTATCATGCATCATCATGCCTTATCATCATGCGTATCATATCATCATATGTCATCATCATAATCATCATCATGGCATCATTATATCATACATGTCATCCTTATCATGACATCATCACATCACATATTATCATCATCATCATGCATATCATCATGCATATCATACCATGGGTGATCATCATATCACATCACATATCATCACCATCATCATGCATATCATACCATGGGTGATCATCATATCATATCATATCACATCATCATCTCCATCATCATGTATATCATCATCATCTCCATCATCATGTATATCATCATGCATATCATACCATGGGTGATCATCATATTATATCACATATCATCACCATCATCATGCATATCATCATGCATATCATACCATATCATGCCATGAGTTAATTTTCATCTTTATCTTTAAATTTGATCACCACATCACCCTTCCTCGATTCATCAATTTTATCTCATATTTTACGCTCGCATCTCATGCGAGAAAAACCTCCGAGCATTTATCCAAGATACAACCGGGCATCCGGCCCCCCACATTCCAGGCATCTCGCATCCCAACTAGCATCACGAGGAACCTCCGGGCATGTATCCAAGATACAACTGGACATCCGGCCTTTACCCTTCTAGCCGGGCATCTCGCACCCAACTCCGAGCATCGCGAGGCATTCCCTTCGGGCAAAGACCTCCGACAGGGCTTCCTAAATTATGTACCGACATACCACCAGGCCTCCCCTGGAATTACGTACCGTATACCACCGGGCATCCCGACACTCCCGGGGAAATCCGGCAATGTATCTCTATACATTCCGGCCATCATCCTCCACCACAACCTCTTACTCACATATCATTTTCCACATTCACTATCCTTTTAATCTCATTATTACATGGCATATGATTCACACATGCATCACAATTTATGATCATACATACACCAATGTCATATAACAATGCATAATAAATTCAATAGAATTCATGGCCAATAAAATAATCCCTTTTTATTTTATTATTACTTTATTATTTTATTATTATATTTATTTATTTTCATAAATAAATATTAAATTTAATATCTATAATTTTCCCAAAATCATAATATTCAAACAATCATTAAACAAACCAATAGGATGACAATTCCATACAAAATTCATGGCCAAATTGAATTTCACATAATTTCACAATTTCCACAAAATAGCACATGATATTCGGATAATGACCAGAATGCACAGTTTCCAAATAAATTCGATTAAAATACTCATATGGCCTCCAAAAATTACGAAATTTTACAAGGTAATAGCCAAGACATTTTCGTACAACTTTCATGAAGAACTCCAAGTCATATTCCTTATAGATTATTTTATTCAACCTCACGAAGCTTCTGGAACCCTTACCGCATCGTCCAGAATACACATCTCCGAAATACTGAGATTTAACCTACCTATCCTCTTTCGTTTTCTCTGGAATTTGGATATGTTATGTATCAATGTGTCCTTTACAAGTTTCATGAAGAGATCTAGGTCAAATAACCAAAGTATGGTCACCATTTAAGTCCATGAAGTCTCGGGTGTCTCGGAACACATCACCAGAATCATCGTCCCCAAGATCTAGCCGATTTACTAGGCTATACTTGTTCATTTCTCTTCAAATTTGATTATGTTGTATTTTAAGGTGTTACCTACAACTTTCGTGAAGACATCGAAGTCAGATCTTCAACAAAAATCAACATGCAATCAAGAATCCAGCAAGAAGTCAGTGAAAACTTCACAGATCTGGGGTCTCCGTAGGATGAGACTTTAACCTCTCAAATCTCCATCATTTTCCACGAAATTTCAGTATGTTGTAGTTAAAGATGTTATCTACAACTCTCATGAAGATATCACAGACAAAATCGAACTCTAAAGATGCATGCAAGCTCTCACAACATTCTGACTCAAACAGTTCATACGAAAATATTCCAGATCTAACATCTCCGTAGGATGAGGGTTTGACCCCTCAAATATCCATCATTTTCCACGAAATTTAAGTATGTTATATTTCAAGATGTTAGCTACAACTTTCATGAAGAAATTGAAGCCAAAATCGGACTCTAAACACACATGCAAGCTCAAACAAGTTTCTGACTCCAAACAGTTCATGCGAAAACATTGGTGCAAGAGTAGAAAGTGGATTCCCAACTTGCCTCTAGACCTCACGAACAGCACGAGCGGACGGCACACGGCGGCGAATGGGCTCCTTTCTCTCTCGCATCTCACTCTCTCTCACTTGGCTTGGCCGAATGCCACTCTCTCTCTCCCTTTCTCTCTCTCTCTTTGGTTGCTTTTATATTGCATGCATTCTAGGTTTGCATGAGGGACAAGTGTAATTGTGGAGGAAGACAAGTGTCCACCATGCTTCACCTCCTCCATGGCACTTGTCCTATTGCATGCATCATGGGCTGGCCACCTCTTCCTTTGGGCCTTAATGGGCCGGTCGAACTCCCTCTTGGGCCGACTAGCTTGGCCCATCAAGCTTAGGCCAAATGGGCTTAAGGCCCATTCGAAAATTAACCCCTTTTTCCCTTTTTTTTTTTTTTTTTTTGAATTTCTTTCTATAATTATTTTTAAATTTCAATTTTCATCTTGGCCAAAGTCTTGGGATATTTTTGTTTATTGAAATTTAAATCATAAATCTTATGGCCAAGCATAGATTATTAATCTATTAAATTTAAATTTCCACAAGCATACGCACAAATCATCAAATTTAAAAGACTAATGGCTAAAACATGAGCCATGGAAATTCTACCACCTAATTAAAGACTTTAACACACCTTATGGCTTGGCTTTGAATTTCTAGGATGCCACACATTACAAGGACGTTTCGATCGTCAGACTCGTGTTCATGTGACCCTTCGCACAAGTTCAAAGAGACAACTTCAAGTCAGTGCTTCCTGAGAGGTACTTCGATGTGACGAGGCATAAACACGCATTACCTAACACACCCTAAGAGTGCTAAAAATGACATCTGGCATGTACAGCAAACAGTGCTCAAACCAGCAACCAGAAGTACCATGGTTTCAGCGAGGAAAAATAGAAGGGGATGTCCTGTGCCTGTACAATTCCATCTGGAGTGATGTTTACTGAAACCAAGGGAATACGTCTAACAAAGTGTTGAAGCAAATTGCCGACTCCTCGTTGTCCAGAGATTTTGTATTAGATGTACACCAAGAAGATACAATTCAATGCGAATACAATTATGTGGATGACATTGTTTGAGCCATACTGGACTATTATGCTCTTGTTCTGTCTCCTGACATTGTTCTTGCCCCCTGCTTTAGCTTTGATCAGAGTCAATTGCTGTCAAGACATCAAATAACTTCAGAAAGGAAACGATTGGGCCTCTTTTAGGATCTCCAAACCAGCAACTGTAAATCATCTATGAATGGGCATTCTGATGAGGTAACTTAAAGGAACGGCTACAGGGTACAGCTAACAATGAAGCTTCATTGACAACACCAATCATTGAGAACATATGGCGATGGCACAATAGCTAAGCGACTGCTGGTACCTCAGGCGGAAACTTGGATCAGGATTCATGATGCTATTCACAATAGCCCAACATAACCTTTTCTAGGCTGCCGATTACACAGCGTAGTTGCTTTATACTCCAGGGCGATTACACGACTGTAATTAACAGTATCCTCCACCTGTTTCCTTTCCCCACTATATAAGAACTTAATTACACAGAAGAGAACATTATTCTGCAATTTATCCTGCTGATTAAGATTTCTCAGAAAAATAAAAATAGCCCAATGGGAAGTTTTCAAGCAAGGAATAGTAAGGGCACGCATAACAAAATTTCTAAAATAGAAATCAATTTATTGACTTGAATTTTTATTTCTGAATGAATTTATTGGTAAAAAACGCATTTGATAACAACTCAGGATTTTTGTTTTTGGAATAAAAATTCGTTTGATAGCAAAATAAAATTTTATTTCTAGGGGCGGCATCCGGCATCCAGCAATCAGCAGTGGCGACCAGCATCCAACGACTAGTAGGCATCCAGCATTTGGCATTTGGTGATGGGCATCCAACGGTTGGCGATGGGCATCTAGTGTCCCATGGGCAGCGGGTGAGTGGTGGGCAACAACAAAAGTGAACAATGAAAAAGTTTTCATTTCTCATTTTTATTTCAGAAATCGAAAAGCTAAAAATTTTATCTTCTGATTTTTACTCCAAATTTATTTCTAAAGTAAAAATCCATTCTAGAAATGGAAAGATGAAATTGCATTACCAAATAAATTTATATTCCAAACCTGTTTCGTAAAACAGAAAAACAAAGAAATAGAGAAATAGAAATTTTGGCATGCGCACCTTAAGTGCAAAAGAATATCAGCTTTATTAAGGATAAGTAATTTCTGTACATTAATATACCTTGAAAAAATGAGGGAATTCAGGAGGCAAAAGAATGGCTTTGAACTTGTAATTGAGCAACTGGGATCACCTCCATTAAATAAAAAAAAAAATGATCTCTTCTATAAAAGTAACCCGACCTAGGAGCATAATCTGGGGGAATCCTCCAACACAACTAGTCTCAATCCAAGCTATCATCTGATCCAGTCTGTCTGCAAATTCCATATATGTGCAGGAGCATAAGGATCCACAGGACCGGAGGAGGCATCTTGAGCATAAACACAAGAAATTGTGCCCACCTGTAATTTCAAGCAGTACATAGTTGCTGATAAAGACTGTTATCCGTTTTAGGATCTCCATCATAATCAAGGAAGTAGCAACAATTAACTATTCAAAAAGTTGGATTAAATGAACATTCCCTTTTTCTGGTAGACAATTATAAACAAGAAGCATGGATAGTATACATGTGCAATCCAAATGCACCGAAGTCCAAGCCACTTGAGGTATCAATGTAACAATAGTACCTTCTAGAAATACAAACGCTAAATAACAGACTCTGAAAAACCAAAAGAGTCATGCTTATGTCAGGAAAGTCATTAGACAGTATATAACATGTACAAATATCATCAAAACCATTAATTAAGTAGGTCTCACTATGGGGACCACAAGATCAACGGTTTAGATGGATTTGATCTATGTGGTCTAGATACGATTACGTCAGACACTCAGGCTTTATTTGGGAGAGAAGGCAGTAGAAGAAAATGAAAGGTGGGTATATGGAATCCTGGAAGAATTTGAATCTTCTTGAGAAGGTTTTGGAGGCAAAATTTATAATTTTCACCACCCAGCCTATATTTTTCTCCCCTCTTTCTACCACAGAAAGCATCAGGCAGACGTGGTAAAATTTTAATCTATTTTTCGATATTGTCCAAGTTTGAGACACCTTTTTTAAATAGTCTTAAGTGGAAAAACCTTAGAGTAACCATCAGATGCATTCCAGATAGTTCCTGCTACATCCTCCCATCAATTTCAGAAACAGCGTGATTTGCATTCTTGGCAGTTGCTTCACCCTATTAATCCAGAGGTGTCCCAAATGCAAAAGCATGAGAGGCAAGTGCTGCCATCACCACCGATAGCAATGGTCAGATGGCACTGCGCCTAGCAGTGGCGCAAAAAATCATATTTCTACGTCCATTTAGAAAACAACATAACTACCACTCCTCAGAGAATGATCCACCGAGAAGTAAAGTAAAACCCAAACAAAAGCAAAGAATCCAAACATGAAACTAAAAGAATAATGATTGATTCTGATCGCAACAACATATAATTTGGTTTCAAAATCACCCCTTAATGACAAGAACCTATAAATGTCCTTAAGCATAAAACTGTTGGTATGACCAGTACAAGAATCAGATAAAAAACAAAAAGAAACATAAAGGACAAATGCATTCATGCAAACTAGACGCCATCATGAAAAGAAGAAGAGGACATACCAATTTCATTCTTCATCAAATTCTTCTAAAACTGCAAGTTGTCTTTCATTTGTCTTGCTGAAAAGTAACCAGTCATAGAAAGTAAACACATTGCATCAAATTTTGACAGCCAATCAACCAACAACTAAGGTATCAATTAACAATTTAAAAAAAAAAAAACCCGAAGTAAGTACTCCTAACCAACTCTCTCACTATCTTGCTAATAAAATTGTCTCTGTCCAAGCTAACAAATGGCTAACATAGATGAAGTGGCCTATCTGTTTCCTTTCTGGAAACAATCAAATATTGCACAACAAGAAAGGATCTCCTAGTGTGAATGTGATACTTGTTGACATGTACCAAGATGGACCCTCACTTCAAAGGGAAGATTGCTGTGGTCCAGTGACAAGATTTAGATTCATTCATTTTTCAGAAATGGACATAATGTAATACTATTACATGTGCAATGTGCCTCCATGAGAAGTAGTAACTCCATTTCCAAATCATCCATAAATGCAACTCAAATGGATACTAGCCACAAATGCATATTGACCAGACCAATAAGCAAGAACCAAGAAAGGAGGAGGAGTAGGAAACTCAATCAAACTCTGATGACGATGAAAACAGACAAAAAACTAATAAATAACATACCTGGGGAATGTAATCTGAAATGACACATATAGATCTCCAGGATCGACATGAATTTGGACTCCTGCAGCAATGCTGTGTCTAAAAATAATATTTGGCAGCAAAAATGCTCCACAGTTAATGCAAAATAGTTGATTATTTCTTGAAACCTTTTTGTCTTAGAACCATAAGCTGGCCAGCCTGCACCCCTTTGGTATCTGAGAAGGTATGTGCAAACAGACGTATCATTAGTGTAAGCAAGGAAGAGAAGTCCATCCAATCACAATGAAAGCTGGAGACAGAATTCAATTTCAGTGCCATACATTATGGACTCACAAAACATCACTATTTTCTATTTTTGCAATGAATAATGGTGTTAGCATACTAAACAATCTATTTTTGTAGTATTTGTACATTCTTTATACATTTTCGTTCAAAACATTTTCTAATGCTTCTATAGTTACAGAAAATAACTTCCATTCACAACAGTACTTTACTTAATGGAAAGGTAGTCAATATTGCATATCATTTATAGTCTTGAAATAAAACCAAGTAAAAAGAATTAGTACATTCTCATATAAGATAGTGAACTGTTTTCCTTCATAATTATATATGTACCAACTCAATCTACCCCAAAGAACCCCTTTCAAGACATGTGATAGACCCCTCATTCTTGGTGACTACTGATCTACATTTTATTGACTTTCCATAGCACGAGACAAGGACCCCCAAAATGCATAACAAGAGTGATAAATTTTACACTGAACTACACAATAAAACCAGGGGTTAAAACAGTAAACACTTGGAACACTGATTTGCTACATTATTGCTGCTTTCAGATACAGGTTTTACTAATACTAATACTAATTTTAACCCTTCCACTCCACTCAAAAGGTCAAAGATCACCCGACATTCATGTCATTAATTATCAAGAACACTCTCCAGTTAAATCTGCAAGCACAGATATGTCACCATGTGGCACAGACAGTTCTTACATTAACATGTATTTTCCCCGATAAAATTAGGACCTCAACTTTACCACCAAGAATTGCCTGTAACAGAAGTAAACCCCAAAGGTCAAGGAACCAAGTTACAGATATCTATTGGAATAACAGGGAACTGATGCTGTCATTAAAAAAAAAAAAAACACACACACACAGTAATGATGACATGAACAGGAAAGTCATGACAGATAGCAATGCACAAGCAAGGAATAGCTCAGTACTAGTCATAAAGTTGAAAGTGAGTTGAACATGCTGTTGGGAATTAAGCGATTTGGAAAGAATGAAATCAGACTTTGAGGCGTGAAAAGACACTGTCTTTAAGGAATTAATTGCCCCACATGGTTGCCAATGGTTACTGGCAAAAATCCTCCACAATACAACAATCCTTGAATAAGAATATCGAATAGCAATTCCAGTGATTCTCCAAGAACTGTTGAAAGGAAACAATCGGAGAATGATGGTTGTATATTAAGAAAGTGAAGAAAATCGAAAGTTAACTTATTGAACTAGAACGACGCATTTATAACATGAAAACCCTTTTCCTTTTCTGAACGGATATATTGTTTCAAAGACAAATTGCAATTCAACCTTTCAAAGGTGCACCTAATAACCATTAGCAAAAATAATTGCCACTATAAAAGTGCACCTGCACGCAAGTATGATAGGGTCAAGCCCACTTAGTCCATCATCTTCAATTGTAATGTTAGAAGACTTCCACACTTACATATCGGCCCGCACACTCCCATCTTTTCTATGTGGGACAACGCACTTTCAGTTTGTTTTACAAACAAACTATCAACACATGCCACAACAGTGAAGTATCAATTTCAGTCTACGCCAATTATAGTAAAAGCTAATATCAATTAAAGTTTTAAAGATTTCACCACCATCAAGATAGATGAGAGGAATTACTCACCTAAACACAAACAGGATTTTAGACATGGCATGAGTTAAAGCTAGGTGGGGGAACTTTCTCAGAAGTGGGACAAAAGGCAAAAACATAATATGCTCAATAGTTTTGTTCTCACTTGTATGAAGCTAATTTCTGAGACCATATACATCTTCACTGCATCTGGTAAGGTACGATCTTCAGCCACCTGCGTGAGCACAGTTACTAGTTACGTGCACATTCGGTTGGCCATCTGACACTGATACAGGTGACCGATTATGTAATGCAAGACTTCAAAATGTTCCACTATCACAACCAAAATTCTTTGCTGGTAGTAACAGTTTCTGGGACAATTTCCAGATAAATCATATGACAGACTTCAAATGGAGAAACCATGTAGTGTAATAAAGCTACACAGGAAAGCTCCAACAACAGCAGGATAAAGCTTCTACCACTGAGTGAGATCAAAGTTATCCTTAACATCATTGTTACCATACAACCAGAAAAGAAGAGGGGATCATGCCTTTAATTTGATGAATAAGTTGCCAGGTTGACTCCCATGAGCTCCAGCATTACCAGCTTTTGGCACATGAATTGTATGTCCCAAATCCATGCCTACTCAGGAACAGAAGATATCAGGTTATCCACTGAAGATACATCAGATACAGTTTTGTTCTTTGATAAATGTAATCCACGTTCATGACATGAGGATCTATGTCAGATGTCCCAAATGCATTGATTTACACTGTCAGCCATTTGAACCTGAGACTGTATGTGTCCTAGACACATTTGTTTTACAAACATTGGTCATAAATGAATATGTCCTTGAAACAAGCCATATCCCAATAGAAAAGATAATGGCTATGTTAGCAAATTAAGAAAACACATTATGACAGATGGAGTTGGTCATGTTGCACGGTTTCATTCATGCATAATAAATGAATTTACAAGTCAGCTCTTCAGAACTCGCAAAATGTGGAAATGGCTACTTATCTGAAAAACTTAAGATATTCCCCTGTGGCCCTTTTTAATATTCAAATATTCTTACACTTCCTCTCACAATAGGTTAAGGGTCAGCCGAGGGAGGCTAATAAAAGGCCTGGAAAATAACGCAGGACCTTCTGTTCACCATGCCATAATAAGAGATTCGAGTCGACTTATATAAAAGCATAACTTACATTAACACATTGTTTGATATTAAATGTTCTGACACCCTAACTTTCAGAACACCCGCATGCATGTGCGGTGCTGGTGCATGTGGGTGTGCATGTGGGGGTTGGTGCGTGTGTGTGTCCATGTGTGTGTATGCGCGTGTGTGTGTGTGCATGTGTGTATGTTTGTGTGTGTGTGTGTGTGCGTGTGTGTGTGTGTGAGAGAGAGAGAGAGAGAGAGAGAGAGATGGACAGACAGACAGACAGACAGACAGAATTTCTACAGAATTCGGGTTAATAATGCATAAGATGAAGATATCCACACAAATAATAAATATAGAAAAGGATAAAGCTAGTCATGCTCTCATTTTGGGGAAAAACATCATGAAGCTTGAGATAAAGCAAACTCCTGTGATTATAAACTTTGCATGTTCACTAGCACTAAATCATACAGATTAGTATCATGATGCTACTGAAGCCAGATGATGCTGACAAAAAAGATCCTTAATGCTTAAGCTGTCTTTTGCCCTGACCAGACATCTCGTGCAGGACGTGGTTCATATTTTAGACACACACCCATTGCAATTTACTGGTGTTATTTCTCCTGTAGCCATCACATGGAGCAGTAAAAGCCTTGCAGTGTCAACAAGAAATTATTTCCTTACAAAAGGGAAATGCTTCAAGATCATCAGAGAATCAACCATGAGAAGTGTATAACATTGTAGGAAGAAAATGGGAGTTTCAGAACTTGAGTAACATCCCCACAAATGTTGCAATCATCGGAGAAAACTCAAGTTTGGTAGATTGATAAATATAGTTTAACAACACAGCCTGAACCCATATAGATGTAATTTACACTCGAACCAGAATATTAAAACAGAGAATCCAACAGAGCATGTTTTGACAGTAATAACATTAATCACAGAAGCCACATGCATGTAACAAAAATAACTGAGGCCATAAAGCTGTAAAATGATCATGCCCAACCTGTTCACGCTCCCAGATCTCATGCTCATTTTACACCTTCACAGAAAGGATGCATCAAAGGATGCATCAAACACAAAAACCACAGAACTCTGTCAGAGACCAACAACCCTGACCTACCTGAAGGAATTGTAACTTTTATTTCCTTAGTGCCTTCAAGAACTCCTGATCCTCCAAATGGAATGCATTGCTCCTACCCATAAGTATTAGAATCTTCACAAAGAAAACTGAAATTAAAGCTGGCACTGAAGAAGTGACGTTAAACCTCAACAACTGTCTTCAAGCCTTTCCAGGTAGTGCATGTCATCGTAGTAAATGGGGAAGTATTGACCTAATAGCAAGGAAGACCAAAGTACATGTCATGTATACTATGTGACGGTCCATCAAACTTCTGATGAATCACAGAATTATCCTGTGGAGCAATCAGTTCAGAAGAACTCAACAACTAATCAGTGTAATTGCAGAGCCCATGGAAGCTCTTACCCTCCCAATGCCTCGGCAAGTTGGACAAACTCTCACCACGACGGCAGGTAAATTACCCCACCCATCTGCATTACCACATAGACATGATCGTCATGAATTTGCTACAGGAAATGTAATAAAAGGAAAACCTGTAATATAACTCATAAAAAATCAAAGGATATCATGAGCAAAATCAAAGATCAGTAACTGGGATTTTCATATGGTTATGTACAGCCAATGACAAGAAAATGACAGTAAAGTTCACTTTCATTAGAGGCATATTTGCCCTACACTTTCCAGGCACCTCAATTTTTGCCAATTCTTAGAAGTTACCTCAACCAATCGTGAGTCTTGCTTCTCATATGTAATAATTATTTGGCTTTTCATCATACGTATAAGTTCTAAGTGGACATGACAAAACCTCCAAAAAGTGAAAAAACTAATAACACATTGTTTGACAAACCTGTATCAAGCAAACGGGACTAGAGCAGAGTACCAATGAGCATAAATTGATCACCCTTTTAGCATCTAAAGCTAGATATTTAATTAATTTGATCTTCAAGAGACATTGCAGAAAGAAGAGGAAGAAGGATGTACTGCCACATGTACTGTAACCAGTTTGATAAAAAATACTAAAATCTACTAACCACAAGTATCACAAGGAAGAAAGGCGTCAAAAGAAACATCTTTGTGCACCCTTCCACAGCCTCAAGGAAAGAAAGTATCAGTTCCACCTATAAATTTCCAACATGATGTGGGCCTTAATTGGTTAGAAATCCTACAATATTATCTCATATAGCAAACAAGATTGAGGGCAGAAATCCTAGTAATATTATATCATAAACAAAGAAGACCAGGTATAACTGTGAACCTGAACATCAGATGCAAATCAATGCATCTTGTCCTGAAAATTCTGATATGACACCAAATGTTTCTTTAGCTAAATATTGTGGATCAGAAGATTGGAAGATCATGATATGCAGCACACTTGGAATTACCTCAGAAAAGATCTTGTGGAATGAACTAGAGAAATGCCTTTCATAATAACGTGGAAACCCCTCAGCATCTCCTTAACCATATTCAACATTTTCTGTACTTTCCGCATTTCTTCATTAAATTAATGTAAGAGGCACAATGAGCAAAACATGCTCTTATGAATGCAGCTGGCCTTCGGATGCTAAGTTCACTATTTCATTCAGTTCAAAGCAGAAAGAGTGAGATTTGACCCTGTCGTACTCTGCTCTTTTTCCAGGACTTTGCAAAGTCTGAGATTGGTTGAAAAGGCAAGAAAGAAAAATTGTCACCCCCAATGTATCAGACATCCAAACAACATATGAAAATCGAAAAATGTTGAAAAAGTTTTCATCCACCAGCATCTAATCAATTAGCCAAACCTCCTAAGCATCTTGTCTTTTGAAATTTCCTCTTTGCTGAAGGATCATTATTATTTGCATCAAGATGGTATTTCTCTGCAAGCTGCAGGGCATACAAGCCAAGAAACAGAATCAGATATAGGATTCACATAACAAGGGAAGGAATTGACTGAGAAGCCACAGGAGACTCTTGTTGTACTTCTCTTATTTTTCTTTCTGGTCGAAACATGTATGATCAACAAGAATATGTGATCTACTTATTAACATCAGCCTGAACTCCACAAAGCAAAAGTAACAAAGAACCGCTTACTGCTCATTATATGTTAAGATGTCAGTGTTCAGTTCAGGCACGTTAACAAAGAACCGCTTATTATCATACCATTGTCACATTAACTTTTGGAAGAAAGGATGATAGTTAAACCTTTGTAGTATATCTCAAATCATTCTTCATGACAACTCGTTTGTTCTTTTCATGAACTCTTTCAAAATTCATATTACATAATTCTTGCAGAATACTGAAATTTAGAGCTCTTAAAATTCATTTTCAGGAAAATTGCCTAAAAGAGTTTTGAGCATTAAAAACTTCTTCAAACTTCACGAAAGTACTCCATGTCACAAGCTGTAATTGTAACTATTTATAGTCACTGGCAACATTGACAAGCCCAAAATCAATTTCTCAACAAAAAAATAATCTTAAGCTCGACTAATCAAATTATAGCATTAGCAGACCTATGTTCTAACACCATATATGCAATGATTGGCCATAACTCAGTGGAATAAATTTCAATTCCAAGGCATCTTATGTGCATAGAAGCGGAAGAAGAACTAGCTCCACACATAACAAGGAAATGTAGCACCATGGAAACCCATCTTTTTTTGTCATTTTGTGAGCGTATCATTTACTAAAATGACGTTCATTGTAACTTAAACCAGTCTACCAAAGAACATGCATTCTCAATGCAATGGTATATGTTAGAATATTTAATAATAAATCAAGCTTTCATTTCAAAGCTTAAGCTTTTAGAATAGTTAGCAATGGTCCATAAATTCTCACATGATACCAAAGCTAAGAGATCTTGAGTTCGAATTTTCAGTCCCCTATTTGCCTCCTCAATCGAATATTTCCACATTTCAAGTTAAGGCCAAGGTCCAGCCTACCCATAAATTCTCATAATATGAATTGGTTAAAAACCACTGTGGTTCCCATTAGTTTCCCTCGACCACATTTAGTACATAACATCTACCCACCACATGAAAAGCCTTCTTAATCTCATCCCAGCTGGCATCCTCTGAAACACCAAGAATATCATAGTAGCTTCTTTAGGGGTAGCAACGAGAACCAGAAATTATAAGAGCAGACCAACACCTGAATTTCCTGAATCACTTCAATCAAATGAATTAGCCGCTAAAACCCCAAAAAAAAAAAAAAAAATCACGGAAAGTAAGAAAGACTGCTCCATAGGTAGCAAATGACAGAAACGCACCTGTTGCATGAAGACGCCGACACCTCCATGGCGACCTCAAGGTCTCGCAATCAACAGAATTCTTCCCACTTAAAAACCTGCGACGGTACGAAGCTGATGGATGAAAAGCTTCAGTTACTTCCACTCATGAGCTAAGCAATAACGACATTGTCGCAGGGGAAGAAAAAGAGAGAACCAAAAAAGCTTTCTTCGGGCGAGCAACACCGCCCTCTGCGAATCCGAAACCAAACCATTCGCAATGGAATTCTTCAGGCTGGTAACCGAAGACAGCAACCGCCACCGGCACCGTTCAACAACCGGAATTAGCGAAAACAGACCAACGAAAGACACGAACGATCGGACCCTCCTGAAATGCTTGATCGAATTAGCTCACCAATTGTAACCAGCTGAATCTGCCCATAAGAAAAGGAATCTTTTGGCAACACGAGAACGGAAAAACGCAAAATTCAATCCCCAATAACTGTGGCGATCGAAGACTGAAAGAGTACCATCGAAAGAGTAGCGAGCAAGATTCGTAGGTTTGGCTTGAACGTCAAGGCAAACAAAACGAGGTTTATCTCGGGTTTGTCACGCAACGGTCGATTTAAAACTGTCTCAGTTCTGGAATTTTTCTGCTTCTTATTTTATCTTCCCTTAGGATGTATTTATTTGAGTAAAAGAATTATTCACGTTTGGTTTGCTGAGTTTTAAATAGGAAAATGAATTATCTAATTTAGAAAGGGTAAAATATTTTCCTGAAAATTAATTTCTCAGAAATTTTTTCTTGTCATGAAATTTTTCCCAAAATAAACACACTCTTATTTTTATCTTTTTACCAGTCTCTCTTTATAAGTGCCTTCAAAGCATCAACATATAATAGTCTAATTATATATTGGACATGCCACGTTCTTCTCTAGAAGCCACATATAATTTACCAACAATTTTTAAGCTTTACTTATTTCGCAGAAAATCAATGAATTGAAAGATATTTTCATTAAGAATGATTGCTCGTATAGTTTATAAAATTGAATTAGCAGAAACATAAATTGTTGTTGATGATATGTACTATTTTTATTAACTAATTATTTCAAATAATACAAATGATTACTTTAGTAAAATTATTTTCCCAATAATTCAATTTCCTCAAAGCAAACAGAGTATTAATAGATCAATTTTTATAATTCAATATTAATTTACGTGGCTTTATTGAAATTCCTAGTCATTAATCAATATCGGTTTCTCTTACTTCCTCGTACTCTAATATATGCTGGGTTGGAGCTAATCAATACTTAAAGAAGTGTGGACCTATTTAATCTTTTCATTTTTTTCCCAATGATTATTCCACGACAGCTTCTTTCACAAGCGTTCTGATAATTATATTACGTTGTGAAATGGATGTTGAAAAACTTGTCATTACCGTAAAAGACAGAACTGTAAAAATCGTGAAAGAAGATAACTATTATTGCATAAACATTATCACCTTTTCTCTAACGTGCTGAAGTGTAAGCAAGTCCATCCATGAACGAGTAATCCTCAATGGGCAGCAAGCCTTTTTTTTTTTAAATGCCATAACAATGGAAGAAATGCAAACTTTTTTAGTTCTGGTAGGCTGTGATACCCCATCTTCATCCGAGAGATGTACTACACAGCATTCTACACAGCATTCTAGGAAAAATCCAGCTACAACGGTGGTACGCAATGGCAAAGAAAGGAAGGCTGCATTTGGGAACAACTTTACAAAGCCCTTTGGACCTCTAAAGGCCCTTGGGCAAATACAAGTCTGTTTGGCATTTGTTTTTGGGAGAACATTTCCCAAATGCTAGCATTTCCAAAGGCCTTATAAAGGCATTGAGCTCAAGGCTGCCTCTCCCCTGCCTTGGCTTTCTGGCATTCTTGGCATGCAACAGTACCCAGTTAATGAATTTTTTGAATTTCCAATCTTACCCGAAGTATGTTGATCTCCTCTTTAATGAATCCATCTTGCTGGTGGAGGTGGGACCTTTTGTTAGTCTCCTGTTCACACAACCCTTCGCCCAACTCTGAAGAGCCGATGTTTTCGAATCAATGCTTACCGAGAGCTACTTGATGTGATGAAACAAAAAGCGGGAAAAAAAAAAAAAGAACCACCTGACTTAGCCGCAAGAGTGTAAAAAATGTCAGATGGTGGGTAAAGCAGCCACGGCTCAAAGAAAGCAATCAGAAATTCCATGGTTTCAACAGGAAAAAAAGGGATGTCCTATGTATGTCTGTACAGTTGCATCTAGAGCAATCTTTATTGAATCTAGGGAATACGTCTAACGGAGCATTGAAGCAAAGCACCGACTCCTCATCATGCAGATATTTTGTACCAGAGGTAGACCGGGAAGAAACAAATCATTGCAAAGACGATGATGTGGATGACATTGTTTGAGCCATGCTGGACAATGCTCTTGTTCAGTCTCCTGCCATTGTTCTTCACACCTGCTCGAGCTTTGATCAGAGTCAATTGCTGTCGAGACATCAAATAACTTCAGAAAACGCCGTGCCATTTTAGTGTCTCCAAACCAGTAAATGTTAATAATCTACGACTCTGCATTCTGACAGGATAACATATAAGAGCTGCTAAAGGCTACAGCTGACAATGAAGCTCCATGCAACAACAATCATTGAGAACAGCTGGAAATGGCTTGATAGCCAGGCAACTGCCGGTACCTCAAGCAAAAAGCGAATCAAGATTCATGATGCTACCTCAAATACTATTTTCTTATTTCTTTAGTTGTTCATTCTTTGAAGGGTTGCATTGTCGAGCCAAAGGTAATGGGGATTTTAGGCATTGGCATGTATTGTCCAGATAACAAGTTTCTCGAAGCAGAAGCAGTGAACAGATAAATGACATCAGCAGAGGGAGGGAAAGAGAGCATATGTTAATCAAAAAAATTATGACCTTCAACAACGGAAAACTATTGACAATGAAGACAATGACCTTCAGCAGCCACCTCACTGTACACGGAATTCACCATCAATTGAAGTTGCATCAGGACTTTTCACTTGTTGAATAATGAGAAGGTGAACTGGTTTTTATTTTTTAATTTATTGGATAAGTAAGAATTACCCTAACTATCCTTTTGAGGTTGGTCTTCAAGGTTATCTTATCCAATACTTGCAATGCCCTAAAACGTTGGGGAGGATAACTTTTAATTATTCAGCTGCATATGCAGGTCACCAAATGCAGCTCATAATGTTTCACACAGTCACATGAAGAATAAACATACAGGCAACAAGTAGCTTGAATTAGAAGGCCTGCAGATTTTCATCAGGAAACTTAATCTCACACCATCGTGTTTTGGCAGTCACTCCGTTTGTTGTGACAGATTAGTCAAATGGCACTCACCCGGTTCTGCCAAGTACACAAACTGATACATTCCTAGTTAGCTTCTATATATTTGAATTCTTTATTAAATAAGAAGCATGGTAAACATAATTGTACTTTCTTAATCGGTTTAATCAAAGAGATTCTAACAAGGGGAGTCGATAATCTTTCAAAACACAAGGTGTTTGAATGATTTGCCCACTCTTTTCACATCAATCTCATAGTTTTCCCAAATCTTGTTTGTTATTAATGCTGCTTCCAGGCTGCCAATAGCCTGATTGCACAGCATGATTGCCGCATACCACAGGGCAATTACACGATTATGAAAAAAAGTGTCCTCCACCTGTTTCATTTCCCACGCTATACAAGAACTTTAGCACAGTGAAGAGAGCATCATTTAGCAATTATCCTAATAATTATGATTTATCAACAAACATAAAAAAACAAAAATAGCCCAACCTAAAGGTTTCAAGGAAGGAACAGTAAGTGATGGCTATCTGTCCAAAGTAAAATACATACCAGCTGATTGAGCATGTCATTCTGGAACTGCCCCTCTCTGTCTGTCTCCTGGGCTACCTGCACAAAAGCAATGGCAGCTTCCATAGTAACTCCGACACTTCTTTAAAATTAAAACTACAATCTCAGCTTTTTACGAAAAAAGTGATTATGATTGATCTCTCGCCTAAGGGGATGAGAGAACAGACAAACGACAAAAGCACAGATTCTATTCCCTGGTAACCTCTGGTGCTCAACTCTAAGCAATCTTTTCCACAGTTTTTACTACCCAATTAGAGTGCATAGAACTTGCTGATATACTTAAGCTATGCTTGATTACCCAAAGAATATCGAGATCGCACCATGTCTTTCCAACGAAACTGCGAGCGCCATAGCCAGAAATCATGAATTCGATCATAGTAACACAGATACTGCAAATCGCAATGCATCCGGCCAGCTAGTAGTCAAATAGTTACCCAAAAAAAAGAGCACATTCCTTGGTTCAAAAGGGAGGGGAAAACTGAGCTCATCTATCAAAACTTACGTCTCCTCAATTGGTGGACTTGCCTGCGGAGACCACCAACGATCTCATGATCCAATCCACCGTCCACCGGATCGATCTGCAGCATGATTTCATCGGGCCTTGCTGCCGCCGCCGCTGCTCTCCGCATTAGCCCCTGGCTATCGAGACTGCAAAAACCAGACCAGAATCAGAATCCAATCCTGAATCAACCAAGAGGCTGCTCGAACATGTTTGCAGAGACTGCAAGCACCGGCGAAGAACCGAGAGAGCATCACTCACTGCGATCGGAAGGGAACAGCTCCGCCATGGAGCGGACCGCCATGGCCGGAACTTCCCGCCATCGAAGCCTGAAAACTTGAAGCTGACACCGGGCGAGGAAAAGGGGAAAAAAATCCCTAGGATGGAACGAGCGGCTGCTGATGTTTCAGGATTCACGCGGATTTCGGTGAGGCTTGAGGAGGGGATTTGGGATTCCGGTAAAGATTTTTTGTTGCGGACGTTGCAGCCTCCCTCTCTCTGTTTTTCGAACGTTTCATCTTCGCGCGGCAAAGTGATGGGCAGAGGACGGATGAGCTGGCGGAGTGAGAGAGTGCTTTTCCTGTGGACGTGGCGGATCGTGATAGGCTGTATGATTTCGGGTGCGTTTGAATGGGTATTTAGAAAGCCCATCTAAGCCCCAAAGCCCTTTCACCCAAAAAATGGGTGTGTGGCAACCATTCCCAAGGGGCTTTCAAGTGAAAGTTTCCCCTTGGGAATGCTGAAGGTCCATTTAATGAAAATATTGTTTTCTATTTTACCCCCAAAAGTTTTTGAAAACCCACCGTTGCCCCCGCATTTATTTATTTTTTAAATGAAAAGAGCAGCCTTTCGCCGAGGTGAAGGGCGACGGCCGCCGCGAGCCAAATCGCGCGCCGGTGGCCGTGGCCGGAGGTCGGGCAACCTCCGGCGAGGGTCGCGTGACCTGCCCGAGGGCCGCCGAGGTCGCCCAACCTCGGGCGACCCTCGGCGAGGGTCGCGCGACCCAGCCCGAGGGCCGCCGGAGGTCGCCCGACCTCGGGCGACTGTGGTCGCTCGCGAGACCCGGGCGAGGGCCGCCGCGGTCGCGAGACCCGGGCGGCGGTCGCCCGGGTCGTGCGGCCCTTGGGTCGAGCGACCCGGTCGCCCGAGGTCGGGCGACCTCCGGCGGCCCTCTTCTACTGGTCGCGCGACCCTCGCCGAGGGTTGCCCGACCTCCGGCCGACGGCCGCCGCGCAGATCCGGCTCGCCGGCCGTGTGAGCTCTTCGCCGATCCGGCGAAGGGTTTACCTGATTTTTCCAAAAAAAAAAGAAAAGAAAATATAATACCCATAAAGCCTTTTCCAAAAGTTTTTTTTAACAAACGCACGTTCAACTCAAAGTCTATTTGCAAAATTTTTTTACCAAACACAACTGCATTTTCCCCAAATAGCTTTGGGCTTTCAGCATTTGCATTGGACTCAAAGCCCATTGCAAATGCTGAACCAAACGCAGCCTTCGTCCTTTTTCTTTTTATTTTGTCAGCTAACGATCATTCAAAATTTCAAAACATAAATATATATCCGATAAAAAAAAGATAAATTAGACAAGAGTTTTCTTTAAATTGGACTCTTCAATCTTCATTAACACGTCTTATTTTTTAAAGTTTCTTTAAATCAATTAGATAGCGAAAATTTTGAACGAATTACAAAATTATTAAATTTAGTTTCTTGAAAGTATATGTGAACAGCAAAAAATTTGAGGCAGCTAACAATTATGCATAAATACTTTAGTGCTACTACTTGGCAATCCCCTGTTCGTGAGTGTAGTCGTTCAATCAAATTGAGGTATATATTCATGAGCTAACAGTTAAATTAGAATGGGGATACTAATTGATTGGCATTTATTCATATTAAATTTAAAATAAATTTGATATTCGTTTGAATCAAAATTTGGTTAAAAATCGACTCCTTAAATCTATCAACCTTTTCAGAAGTGGATTTTCTCATCTTGAACACGTAACAGAACCATGACTTAATTATATAATCTATCCATCTTTATATTTAAGTCAAAACACACTTTTGTTTGACTTTATATTTCTCGGTTAGCCCTTATAAACTTATCTTTCTTATTATAAAGCAAAAGGGAAAAAAAGAAGAAGATAAAGTTGAACAAAAGAAAATGATAGAAAGGTAGAACAAAGAAATTACTACCTATTTTATGTTAAGGAAGTGCACTTGGTAAAATTACCTGACTGTCCTTATTGTGCAATAATCAACCTCATCTTTGCACTTCATGTGAGAAATTTGGAATGGTTCTCTAATTTTCTTTAATTTTCTGAATTCCAAACAAATGGTTGTGCTCTATTATTGAAAGAAGCAAAGTGTCCATTTCATACTTTCTCTTAAAAAGGAGGATTCGTTTAGTGGTGAAAAGGAAAATTACCTCAGGTGTTTTGTCTCTCCGTGCAATCAAAGTTATGAATATTCTTACTTGCTTATAATGCGGCACGAGAAATGAAAATGATATTGTTAAAGTTAATCATGATATTTCCTTTAGTTTTATTTATTTAATAATTGTATATATATTAAGGAGACTCTTCATATCCGCATTTTATTGTGCATACCCTTAATTGAATATAATTATTCATCATGTTATGTCGTTCGGGGCAAGCAATGTTCATGTCATCTTTATTATAGGGAATGTTAGAATAATTAAATATTAAACCACATATTTATCTAATAATTTAAGTTATTAGAAAGTTGGCAATACTCCCACCAAATTTTTACATGGTATCAAAGTCGGGTGTGGACCCAATAGTTAAGAGTCCCACCATACCTTCATCTAACAAGTCCCAATCAAAGAGTAATGCGGGAAAATTACGCATTGTTACAACTTTGACCTAGAGTCCAATGCATGAGAGGCGGGTTGTTGATATTGTCGCATGTCAATTGTGGAAGAGGCTAGTAGTTAGTTTATAAATGTGAGAAAGAATCGTATTCCGTGAGCTAACTTTTGAATTGAGAGAAGCCCAAAATCACTCAACATTGGTATTAGAGTTTGAGGTTTTTAGTTCAAATCTTTCTAGATCTAGTTGTGTCCCTAATTAAATATGTTTACGCTTGGTATCAGGCAAAAGGTTCATCTCCAGTTGTAGTATTTTCACGATTATGATGAGCGATAAAGAAAATAGTTACAACACCTCTCAACGCAACTAGAGAGTAAAATAGGTACGATCCGAGAACAACTGTTCCAAATAGGCGGCGCAAGCATCCACAGAAGCGCGTCGGGCCAGGCCGTACAATCGGGATTGTACCCCGCCGCACCGTAATTCCCAGCAACTAGCGAACAAGTAAAGCCAATCGCAACTTTGCTGTCCCAAACTCATCCACAAAAAAAGCTTTAGGCTGCACATGATAAAATTTATGTTTCTTGATTTCTCTATTTCTCTATTCCCCTGAAAAACGGGTTTGGGAATGTAAACCGTTTGGTAACGCAAATTGATTTCTCTATTTCTGAAACAGATTTCTGTTTCAGAAATTGTTTTGGGAGAGAAATCAGAATCTAGAAATTGTAGCTTTCTCTGTTTCGAAATAGAAATAGAAATTTTTTTTTTTTTAGACTTTGTTTAAGAAACATGCATGACTTATGTATTTCATTTCGTGACTTATGTATTTGAGACTTTATTTATTTATGTTTTTAAGTTGCAATTATGATGATATTATTGCTATAGGCATTCTTCTTTAAGGAATGTCATTGAAAGATTATTTGGGGCATTGAAGAATCGCTATTTTGAGGCACATGCCCTCATTTGCACTTCGAAAGCAAGCACATATCGTAATTGCATGTTGTGTCATCCATAATTACATCCGCGATCAAGACAAGATGGATAAGAACTTTTTCCTATATGGAGATCCGATGTACGTGGCTGAACCTACGGGATGAGCTTGTAAACATTCAGTTGACCGATGAGGGAAACCAAATAAATATGCTTAGGAAAACCATTGCCAATAAAATGGCAAGGGAATAATATGCCGGAAATTTCATGAAATTGTATTTTCAACTTTTGTAATGTATTAGTATTATTTCGACTATTATTTTGTATTTGAGGATTTCCTATGTTGTTATCTAATTAATTTCTATTTCTAGCACAACTTTCATTTTATTAATTTCGAATCGCTCGCAAATTGCGCCTCCCTCCATGTCAACTAGTACCTAACATAAAATCACTTTGTGGTCTCAAAAGAATGCAAAAAGTGTAGTGACTTAAACCCGAATCTTGAATGAGGAGAATAAATACATTCACTATTTGCATATTAGCATTTGAAAATACGAAATCTTTTATAGTTTGCATATTAGCATTTTTTATACTAATTACTAGCTTTTATTTACATAAATTGCTAATGTTTTGAAGTTCCTAACTACTCTATCGAATTACCAATATAAATTAAAGTGATTTATCAACTTTTATCAAATTAAATTATCATCATAAGCACCAAGAAGAGTGAGGTAAAAGGATGGGGACATCATGATTCATAGAAATAGAATTTTTTTTTCTGTTATCAAACAGTTTGCTTTAAATAAAAATTTTGAAAGTCGTTATCAAACGGGTTTTAACTTTCGTAAACTTGCTGAATGGGAATAGAAATAGAAATTGATTTCGCCATAAATCAATTTTCGTTTCTTGATTTTTTTTGTTTCTCGTTTCCGGGAAAGTTTCGAAATAAACTGTTTGATAACGCATTTGATTTATCTATTTCAAACAGATTTCTATTCCGTAAATAAATTTGAAGAAGAAATCATAAGCTAAAATTTTTAATTTCTCGTTTCGAAATAGTTTTCAATTTCGCCGTAAATCAATTTCTTTCGTAAATTTTGTCACGCACACTTAGGCCCCGTTTATTTGTATTTCTTTTTTGTTTTTAAACAGTTTTTCTGTTTTTTTTTTTCTTTTTGCTCCTGGAACAAAAAAAAAAAAGTAAACAAGAAACACAAATTTTGTGTTTTCTTGTTTCGAAACACTTTTGAAAACACTTTTTTTTTTTTTTTTTTTTCTCTTATTTTCTTGTTCTTTTTCTTTTGGCTAATCGCCGGCCTCGGCTATGGCCGGCGACCGGCCGACGAGGGCCGGCGGCCTCGCCCAGCCACGGCGAGGCTCGCCAACCCCCGGCGAGGCCGAGGCTCGCCGTCCCCCGACGAGGCCGAGGCTCGCCGTAGCTGGGCAAGGGTCGGCCTCGCCACGCTCGCCTGGCGGTGGCTCGGCGAGGCCGAGGCTCGCCGGCCGCTGGGCGAGCTCGATCTCGCCCAGATCCGGCGAGGCCGAGCTCGCCCCGGCCGGCGAGCCTCGCCCGCCCGGGCGGTGGCCCGGCGAGGCCGCGCTCGCCCGCCGCCGGGGCGAGCTCGCCGCTCGCTGGCGGTGGCCGGCGAGGCCCGCGCCGCCGCCGCCGGGCGAGCTCGGCCCTCGGGCAGCGGTGGCTAAGCAAGGCCGCGCCCGCCCGCCGCCGCCGGGCGAGCTCGGCCTCGCCGGATCAAGGCAAGGCCGACCTCACGCCGCCCGGGCGAGCTTGATCTCGCCAGATCCGGCGAGGCCGAGCTCGCCTGTGGCGAGTCGGCCGCCGGGCGGTGGCCGGCGAGGCCGCGCGAGCCGCCAGCAGCCTCGCCGCCTGGGCGAGCTCGGCCTGCCAGCTGGTCGTCCGCCAAAAGAAGAAAAAAATGAAAAAGAAAAAAAAAAAAAATGAAAAATAAGAAAAAAATAGAAAAAATAAAAGAAATAAAAAAAATTATCCAAATTTACCAAACACGCTTCGTTTATTTTTTATTAGAAAGTTTTTACTAAACGCGTTTTTTGTTTCAAAATTGTTCTAACATAAATACTTTTTTTATTTCGTTCCTCGAAACAATTTTTAAACAAACGCAAACAAACGCGCCCTTAAAGACCACCTCCATCGGGGCTCGAGAAGCGACCCGATGCTCGGGCGAGAGAACCATCGCCTCACTAAAATTCTCATACGACACGATGATGCTCGTGCGTAGCAAGCATGTGGACAATCCTACGCAACAGAATCACCACCAGAACCACCACGACGATGCCATGCTTCTTCCTCGCCCAATCCCAATCCCATTCCCTCCCTCCCCTCCGCTCCGCCCTTTTTAAACCCTCCTCTCCTACCTCTCCCCACCACCACCACCACCACCACCGCCACCGCCACCTCCCCCCTCCTCTCTCCTCCGTGAGTCTTCTCTCTCTACTTTCTCACTCTCTCTCTGTGGCTCGCCATTTTGTCGACGGCTCGAATTCATTTTCACCTCCCCCTTCTTTCTTCTTCGTACGTCTTATTTGCCCAGGGGTTTTCTGGCGGCGGTTGGAGCCCCGCGATTCGTTCCTTCTGCTCCACGTCGGGCTGCGAGCGTCGCGCCATGGCGGGACGGTTGGAGAGCTGCTCGAGCGATCCGAGCTCCGTGTCGTACCTCACGCAAAGAGAGGCCGCCGAGATCGACGAGGAACTCATGGGCCCCCTCGGCTTCAGCGTCGATCAGCTGATGGTCAGTGCCCGAGTGTGTTCGAATTGTCATTGCTGCGATTGCGCCACGGTCGCCTTGTCTGTGATTGTCGTTTTTTTGGGGCGTGGAGTCTTCCTTTGCAGCTAGCTCGAATTAATTTTATTTTTTTTTACTTTTTTGGGCTTTGTTTTCTGCAGGAGTTGGCTGGCCTGAGCGTGGCGACTTCAATTGCCGAGGTACCGCCTTGCTTGCCTCTCTTTGATTCCTTTATATGGCTACCGTTTGATTTATTCGCAATGGTGTGGACGCATTGTTGGGGAGCCATAGGATTCGTTAACAATTAAGATGAGGATGCGGGATAAGAAATAAGTGGTCAGCAGATGGCTTGGCCAAGTGATTTGTTAATTTTTAGAGTTTATGCTCTTTGTTTTACGCATCAATGGATTATAAGCATCTAAAGTTTGTAGAATCTGTGTCTGTACTGAGATTCTGTTTAAGTTTTTTCTTTAGAGATAATGTAACTGTAGACTTGAATGTCCTGATCGGTCCGGCAAGACATTGCCAATTTTTTTTTTCAAATGACATTGTTTCCAGAACTTTGTGGTGGAATATGGGGTTACTGCTCCACCTTTTTGCTGGCTGAAATTTACTTGGGTTTCTTAGCATTTAGAATTTGGGTAGGTGCAATGCTGGCTAAATGTGAATGTGATGTGTTGGCAGGTCTACAAAGCCAGCGAGTATAAGCGCATTCTTGCAATATGTGGACCTGGGAATAATGGTGGTGATGGCCTGGTAGCTGCTCGCCATTTGTTTCATTTTGGGTACAAGCCATACATTTGTTATCCTAAGCGTACTCCAAAGCCTCTTTATACTGGTCTGGTTACTCAGGTTGGACACGATTTTGTATCCAATATGCCAAAACAGTTATTTAGTGCCAGCTTTTACATTTTCTTACTGGTACCTTCCTGCCTGCAGCTCGAATCTCTGAGAGTTCCTTTCTTGTCAGTAGAAGATCTTCCTCCAGACTTGTCAACAGAGTACGATATCTTGCTGGATGCAGTATTTGGGTTCTCATTCCATGGTAATTACTTTAACACCCAAAGTTTAAGGATAAGGTTAAATCTTCTCTTTTGGTAGTTTCTTTGGTGTTCCTTGTTGATTAAAAATTATCTCTGTTTTATTTCTGGAATGTAAGTTTTGCCGAGTTCCTTCAATTTGTAATGATATAAGGATACCAACCCACTACTCTCCTTACATGTTGATACTGTTATTTGACTTGAATAGCAAAGGCTTGACATACTACGTCATGTTTAAATGGCAGGAGAATGTCAATATGTGTGGCGAAGCCTCTTAATTTATAACTTTGTGCTTTAGCATTTTGATTCTTGTGGAGTCTAAACAGACTTCACGTACTCATCGCAGGCTCACTTGATGCCTGTCTCATAACTTGAATAGACTCTCTTCTTCTTTATGGACGAAGCTACACTTTGTGGAGTTGGAGGATATTAACCCTACTCGATTTTGTGGGATGTGTGTGTGTGTGTGTGTGTGTGTGTGTGTGTGTGTGTGTGTGTGTGTGTGTGTGAGTGGTGCTTCTTCTCTAACAATTCTTTAATTCCACTAAATTTCCATAGGGCCTTAAACAGGTGAAAATTCCAAACCAAACACACAAGAGTACAATGTTTAGGAAAAATATGATTGTTGGACTTTTAAAGATAAACTATTTTCTCACTGACGGAAATTGTCTTTAGGATAATGATGATAAAATAATTTCCCCTTGTAATGAAAACTGGGATATATCACTATCCTGCATTCTTGATGGTCTCTCTGATAGTCATATTCTCTGTGCGCATGCAAGAAGAAGGTATTTCCTTCACTGTACTCATACTCCTCTGTTCATTTCTTATGTTCCGGCACTTCTGGCTTAATTTTCTTTGTATGATTTTTTCCTTTTTCATTTTCTCTGAGGTATTGACTTATTTTTAAATTCCTCAGGTGCCGCAAGACCACCTTTTGATGATATATTAAGAAGATTGGTTGGAATGCGGAAGAGTGACCAAACAATTAAGAGATCTCCTGTAATTGTCTCCGTAGATATCCCTTTCGGATGGCATGTTGAAGAAGGGGACATCAGTGGTGAAGGCATCAAGCCTGATATGTTGGTATATTTCTTGTGGGACTTCTAAAGTGTTCAATAAATGCATCATACCAATAAGGTGGTTGCTCTTTACAAGCTACTAAAAAATCAACGTTTTTCCTGTATATTTTCATTTGTTTAGGTTTCTCTAACTGCTCCAAAGTTGTGCGCAAAGCAATTTCATGGTCCACATCATTTCTTAGGGGGTAGATTTGTCCCACCACCTATAGCAGAAAAATATAACCTTCGGCTTCCTCCATATCCCGAAGCATCAAAGTCAATGGCTGCTGCTGGTGAGTCTATAGTGGTGGCTGGGGTGTTGGCTGTTGGTGTGGCTGGTGGTGGTTGGCGATGCTTCGTGATGTTGGATCTATGGTGAGGGTTAAGGACTCGTGTAGCACCTAATGTAAGTGTGCAGTGTGCACATCTTCATTAGGTGGTGCTGGTGCAAATTGTTGCAAGGCTTAGCTTGCACTAGCACCTTCTGTAGCAACACAATACCAGCATAGTGGTTGCTGGTGGTGGCTAAGGTGCCTAGTGTGGTTGGTGGTGGCCAGTGGCTAGTACAATTTTTAGGGGAAACCTAAAAAAATTGGTACTTATCTTATCACAATTTACCACTTCAGTGTTCACTTTTAACCACAAGTCATATTTATGTGATCATTTTTAATAATAACTTGACGATTGAGTAATCATTTTTTTTAATCATGACTAACACTTTAAGTGATCACTAAATCCAACTTATGACACTCAAGTAATCACTCATGCCTGTCCTTTGCAGCAAACCAGAGAAGCAACTCCATTCAATTCAATGTTCGTTGTTGGTTTATATTCAATTTAAGCCACAACAACACATTGGCCCAATACACATCTTTGTTAGTTAATATTCAAGAACAAGTAAAACATACTACAAGTAGTATCTTATTCACTCATTCACTTTTCGTGATCTTCCCACAAACACAAGAAGTAAGCCACAATACATATTGTTGGAGAAAACTCTTATGATGTTTTGAAGCTGACAAAACTTATTTAAGTTCTATTTTGAAGAATGCCAAACTTCTTTGTCAAAGTCTATTTTACATCATAAGTCTGTCAATTTTGACAAGTTCCAGACTGAACGCAAGAATGAAGACTTAATTAGAATTAGGATTATTTTTCTTCCTTCAAGGTTCAGTACGTACAAGATATATAAGGCTTTCTGGTTGGAAATATCACTTACCATATTGGTTATCTTAAGTGGAATCAATTTCGAAGTAGCAAATCATTTTGGAATGTAAGCTTATTTGGAAAGAATCTACTTATGGAAACCAAGATCCCAATTATATGGGCGAACAATATTGACGGGCTTTCATCTCAATTTTCAAACGGCTTGAGATCTCCTTGATTGATTCTGTCCAACAAGTAGATTGGAAGAATTCATGTGGAAAGTGTCAACGGTCAAGAAGGCATGAAAGAGTATTTACGGAGGTTTTCAAGTCATTCAAAAAAAGCGTAAAAGAAAAATTCCAAATTCTAAAGCTTCCAAATCGCTTGTCCTTCATCATTTAGTGCTTAAAATTGTATTCAAAAGAGAGAAACTCTACAAAGTGATTTTGTGAGAGTAGTAGAATCACCTCTTTGAAAAGTCGAGATCATAGGGCTATAACATTCTTTTTCGATTCATAGTGAAAATCAGCCAAAAGGCTGTTAGTGTGGAAGAGTAGATATAGGTTTGATCTAAGCCGAACCACTATAAATCTTGTGTTTATTTTTCTCTTCCCTAAATCCCTTTACTTTATTTGCTGCAATATACTTATGTGTTTTGAAATAGTTGTTAAAGTCTGAATCATTCTGCAAAGTTTATAGTTAATTAGAATCAGTTTAAAAGTAAAGCATTTTTACTGCATTTAATAAAAATCTGTTTTTACACCTATTCACCCTCATCTAAGTGTTCTACTAACTCTTTCACATATGACAACACAAATAACAACAAAGCTGCAATGATCTTGTGGACAAAACAAACTTCTTCTCATCTTCATAAAAAAAATAGCTTACATTTGATTCAAAACAATTAGATTTATTCACTCATTTTCAACTATGGCAACCGGAGAAACTTCTTCTCATCTTCAAGTGATTTACATTTCATCATAAAATAGAATAGATAACAAAACAACACCATAATAGACACTTGATAACACTTTCGTTCAATTTTTTTTAATTTTTTTATGACCCGGGGAAGTCCCGTACGCCGACAGCGCAGCGGAGTAAACCCTGGGAGACACGTGAGTCACCACCACCCCACGTGCTCCAAGTAAGTCACCCTTGCGATGCCCGAGAATCGAACTCCTCCACTTGCGTGAGGGGGAGAAGCTCACCACCACCAGCACCACCCAGGCAAGTGGTACACTTTCATTCAATTTTTTATCATTGAAATTTCATTAAAATGTTAGCTGAAGATGTTTGAGCTTGCATTAAGTTAACGTCGTCCAAGTCGTTCATGAACATAAATGGAGATTGATGTCCTCCATCAAGTAGATCCAATATCATCTTTGTAGTTTAGTGAGAGAACTTCGCATTGACCCAATTGAAGTATTTGTATTTTGATCATTCTCTATATTAGGCGCATCCATAGAATGTCTTCTCGAGATTCATTCAAGTCCACGATATTCTTCTTAGACCCGGTAACTCACAAAAATAGAAACGCTCACCTTCTCCTTCGCTTCGGCGAGAGGAATTTGAGCTATTGCTAAAAGTTCTACTCTTTATTTCCAATATTCGACGTGGAATTCGGGGCAAATTGAAATTAGGATTCGAGCATTTCAATGGGGATTTTGGCTTATTTGGCATTTTAGGTTTGGGGCAATTGGGGAACAACATTATTTTGGCTCATTTAGGGCTTTTATTTTGTCTAACTATGGAAACGACGTCGTTTTTGGTGAGTCAGAGCTGAGTCATTTCTTTGGCGAGCCACATAAGCAAGCAATATTAATAAAAAAAAAATTGCCACATAGGATTTTTTATGGGGTTTGCTAGACTTGATACTCAGGTGTCTATTTTTTTTTTTTTTAAATGATACTTAAGTGTACCTTTGTAACTTTTGACACTTAAGTGCTCCCTTACTAAATTTTAGCACTCCAAGTGTTCTTTTACCACGATCTAACTTCTAAGGTAATTGTGTGTCATGCAATAATTGCCCTTTCATTCAATATTCAATCTATTATGTAATTGTTCCACCGTTTAACTCAAACAGGGCGTAGTACCCTTTCCTTACTATAATCGAAATGGCCAACATCACACCTCATATCAAAGTCATGTCACACCACCTCCAGGTGAAGTTAAATTGAATAAGCTTCATATTGAAGTTAGGCCTAGTATATATAGACTCCTTATGCTTAGTTGATAGTTGAAACCTCTCCTTAGCTAGGCCATAAATGTTCACCACCATTTGGAGCTAAAGAATAATGTTGTGAAAATCTTTTGAAATGTAGTACTAAAAAAGTAAGAGTACCAATGAGAGTTATATGATAAGAACTGTAATTTTCATCTCTCATTTTACTAGTACTTTATCTTACTACATTTCGCATCATGCTTCCCTAAAGAAATTATTTCATCATTTTGATGTTGTGCATTTCACAATTGATAAAGCTACTTTGAAACTTTAAAGTGAGCTGACCAACAAAGACCAAGTTAGTCTTGGTCTTCTTCACTTTTTGCTAACAAGGGTTCACACATTATTAGTTTATAATGAAAATTGTTAAGAACTAGCATTTTCATTTCTCTGCTTTTACTAATACTTTATCTTATTGCATTTCATATCATATTTCCACCGCTAAAGTTGTTTCCTGATGTTGATGTCGTGCATCATGCATTTTGATAGAGCTATTTTTTATCTTAAAGTGAACCGACCAACAAAGACCAAGATTAGTCTTGGTCGTCTTCACTTTTTTGTTGGTGAGGATTTATACATTATTTGTTCATATTGAAAAATGTTGACAACTATCATTTTCATTTCTCTACTTTACTAAAACTTTATCTTATTGCGTTCCAGATCATATTTCCATCAATGAAATTGTTTCATCATTCTAATGGCATGCATCATACAATTGATAAAGCTAGTTTTGATCTTTAAAGTGAGCCAACCAACAAAGGCCAAGTTCATCTTGATCATCTTTACTTTTTAGCTATTGAGGTTCGCACATTATTTGTTTATTGCATTTCATATCATATTTCCACTGATGCAATCGCTTCATCATTTTGATGGCGTGCATCACGTGATTGATAAAGCTACCTTTGGCCTTTAAAGTGAACCGACCAACAAAGATCAAGATAGTCTTGGTCATCTTCACTTTTTTACTGGCGAATTCGCACATTATTGGTTCATATTGAAAACCTCCACTCAGCTCCAGCCCCACGGTCACAGACCCAAAACCATCTTTTTCTTTAGAGAGAAAGAGACTTTTTTTTTTTTTGGGTCTCACTCAATCTCTATCTAGTGTGTACAGTGAGTGCACGGTGCACAGTGTTGCCATGCACATAAAAGATTAAAAAAAAAGAGAGTAGAAATCCACCCCCTAATATAGACATAATTACTTATCCCATCCGCCCAATTTATTATTTACATCCTAACTCTCACATCTTAACCTTTGTCTGTCATGGTGACCACCAGCAATACTTTCACCAAGTTCAAGACATCCGTAGATACGAGCAACAAAGATAAAGTAATAAATAGAGTGTGTGACTGACAGAGTGCAACCGATCTCATACTAGTGACAATATAATTTGTTAGAGTTTATAAGTTCTCTAGACCATAAAGTCATTGTTATCACGCAACTAAAAACTATTTACACATCTTTCCTCCTCGGTCGTATAGTGTCTTGTCACTACCTTCTAGTGACGTCAAGCAACTATCGGATCCATGAGATAACCACCGCCACCAATCACTGGGTTGGACTTACTGCTCATCCCCAATCTCTCTCTTGCATGTGCTTGTGGCTAACAAATCCATTAAAAGCCTTTATAATACTGAGTTTTTATTTTTTTTATAAAGTATATGATTTTTTTTCAATGTCGAACGAAATGTCAATTGCTGCTTCAATTTTTTTTTTTTTTTTTTGGTGAATAATGCCAGCTTGTTAAAAGAGTTGGAGTTCATATTAGTGTCGCAAAGAATGTGGCTCCCCCAATATGATCAACCAAAGAATCCTCTCCGTGTTCGACTACAAGTTGCAGTAATTGAAGTCGCATCTCTTTCGATTTCTGCTTTGTAAAGCCTCCTCTTCCTTTTCGCTTCTTAAGCTTCAAAGGAATCGGGCTTCGTAATTGCATTTTTCTGTTCACATTCGGCTTTAAGATAGCTATGAAAGCCAATTCCTTCTGAATCGAACATTAACATCCTCAACGAGAAGCATCGTCTGATTGACATTGGAAAGTTTTCTAAATTGTTGACCAAAGTCATGAGCCCAAAACAAAAATAATAATAACAACAATAATACAACGCGATTAGTTCGTATATAGGCGCAAATGAATGTAGTTTTGAGTGGGTATATCCTATGTAGATAAAATTTTCTTCATCTTAGTCTACCAGCGTGTAAAAATAATTTTTCCCCTCAAAAAAATAAATATACTTGAAAGCTATGTCTATGCTGATTTTTCCTAGCATCCTTTGGCTCATGGCTTATTGTTCTTAATGAGAAATTATGATATATGAGAGTAGTATGTACACTAAACTGGATTTTGGTATGGAATTAATGACAAGTTCCATGTGAATCTCGCTCCACCGGACCTAACAGCCCGATTGAACTTAGTGGACAAATAAGCTACTTGAAATACCTGCTCATTGATGGTCAAGGATGCATTTATTTATCGTCCTTGGAAATCAATTATTTATCCATCACGTGATGTTTGTACTTGTTTTTGGAATTTGTAGTTCATCATTATCACTCCATACAAAGTGGACTTGTCAGTCCACTCCAACTTTTCCAAACTTAACGAATATATGTGGCCCCTTCCTCCATTATACGTGTACCTCCTCCACTTTTATGTAGGGCCATCAATAATGGTTGGTAGAACTTTTCCAAACTTAATGAATATATGTGGCCCCTTCCTCCATTATATGTGTACCTCCTCCACTTTTATGCAGAGCCATCAACAATGGTTGGCAGAACTTTTCCAAACTTAATAAATATATGTGGGCCCTTCCTCCATTATATGTGTACCTCCTCCACTTTAATGCAGGGCCATCAACAATGGTTGGTAGATAACTCATGAAATCATAATGCTTGAGGATGTAACTCAACTAATGTGAAAATACTAAATGATTCAGTTAATCAAATCAACACTTTAAAAGCTCAATTGTTTAATGACAATGCTATTAAGAACTGAGTTAGCAACTACTTCTGATTCACGCATAGACATGTACAAATCACACATCTGTGTTAGTATAGCTACACATCACTGGTCGAGGAGAGAGCTAACCCCAAAACACATGAAGGACGAATAGTCATATAGGACTTATTCCTCATGTGATGTTAGTACAATATCATATTGCCATCACATGGTATTCACCTCTTTTCATAGTACATGACTATTTCAAAGTAAATCAAAGCACATTTTACTTGATGAATAGTCATACATCATATTAGGATGTAACTTATATACAAGTAAACACATTATTTCACTAAAAAGTGCAATTTATGATGAAAAGAGAGGCCAATAAATTTTGAAGCATATTACTTTAGATTAAGAAAAATACAACCACATACAGACTTTCATAAATGGATTTGAAACAATGTGTCCCATGGTTATGGATTTTTTATTTGAAAAGTAGAAAATAGAACTCTTTTTATTTCCAAAATGCAAAATAATTAGATTTATAATAGTGTTATAACATAATAATAAGTGAAGTTTTGTTCTATTTTAAGAAATCAAAACCCAAGGGCACTAAATAAAAAGCTTGCAGATGCTTGTGCTTGTGAGAGTGGGAACCCCAATTAATAAGTTAATGAGTTGGGACACACATCATTTACCAAATGCATCATCCGATACATAGATAGTTTGAGATTTTCAAAGGGTCTATAAAGAAATTTAAGAATATTGTGGAGAGAAATCTTTTAAGGTTATCTTTAGTTCTTGTCGTTCAACTAATGAAATTCGTTAAAAAATGAAGAGATTGTCGTTTAACGATCGAGAGTTACATAGCAATATTATGTTTTGAATTTGTTGTATTTTAGAGTTTATGAAGAAGTCTCTTTCTTTGTAAAAGATGAAGGGTCAGGTCTTCTCTTTTCCCTATCGACTTTTAAGTATTATCCCAATATTCCAACTATCAAAAATCATTTGGAAAGGAGAAGACCAGACTTTTGTTTTTCCATGGGGGGAGAGACGTTGCCTTAAACTCTAGGTCAAAAGATTTATGACTAAAATGACACCGTTAGAAAGTTTAGGACTAAATTGGAACAAATGCAATAGGTTTATGAGTTTTATAACATTTTTAATCCTTAGATCTATTATGTTCGTGGTTTGATTAGATTAGTTTCTTCAAAAATGACTTTTGGTAACCATGATTACATTTCTTTGTTATCTCGATGATAGCAAGATAGGACGTTCCTCGAAATTATGAAAATTTAACAAAATTTATACAACACAGGTACTAGATTGAAGGAAAAATAAAATTCTTTGCAATGATAATTATCGGCAATACATATCAACCACAATCCATAGTAATTAGAAATTCTAGCCCAGAAAAAGGAAGAAAAAAGTCCACTTGTGATGTATCTTGTCTTAGAAATCTGAATTTTGCCGAGCAACAATTGAAAATTTTGATATTTAACCTCTTTGAAGCTAATCGATTTCTTATTTTGAAACATGTTATTCTTTTTCAAAATGCATATATAGTCTACCAACATAAACATACAATTTTTCGAGTACAAATCCATCCACCTTGAAACACATTTCATGCATACAATCACTAGCTCAAATTAGTCTACTCTTGTTGATTTTCTTCTTTTCTCATTCTCCTATTTTGGTGTTGTGATCTCCTCCCCACTGCACATGCTTACTCTTGTTTTGCTTGACTTATTGAGTCTTGGCACTACAATGAAAGTGGCCCGCATCATTGATACTCTCTCTATCAATGATGCAATCAAAACTGGTGGGCTATAACAAATCCTGATGAGACATATTGTCGGGCTATAACAAATCATGATGAGACATATTGTCGTAGGTGAGAAACTGTCGAGACTGTCGAGGAGACCGACCAAGTTGACTTAGCATTTACCTGAAACTCTACAAATGACCCTCAGTAAATTTCTGAAAATTAATTTTGGACTCCCAAAGTCCTTTTTTACTTAGGAACGATCAGATCTCGGATCGTATCTGTGACTTTACTCTGAACTGAAATATGTAATTTAGTTTGAGGATTATGTTTTCTATTTTGCAGATTTAGACACTACGGATTTCATTCTTCTATATATATAGGTTGGTTAGTTCTTGTTCTTTGAGATTTAGATTGAAACCCAAATTGATATGAATCAACAATTTCTCACCGGGGTGAGTCGACTGGCTCGGGCCAAGTTAATCTGTCGACAGACTATCACATTTGTTATATCTAATTGAAGTTCCGCCACAATACCCTTATGATAGCGTATTAAAAGATATTACATTCATTAATTCTATCTAGTATAGAGTTTATTTTATATATATATAATAAAAAAAAAGACGTTCTATTTATTTACGTGTGCTATAATTGTTATAGTACAAGGTAAGCTCTCAAATCAGCAACACAATACCGCTTTTAAATTTCCTATCGAATACATTCTTTTTGTAATATAAAAATCCAAACAATGCATACTGTGACATATTTACCCTAAAATTATTCTTTTTACATTAAAAACCCCAAACTTGTACTTGCATGATACATTAACTCACCATCAAGATTTTTTTGGATCATTTTTCAATCCAAATGACATTGTTTTCATTTCACTTAAGCCATGTGGCACTCTATCAACAATGTTTGCCTTTCATTTACAAATCCCTGATGGAGGAAAAATGTGTTACACATATACAATTTTCACCCTTTTAGTAACACAAAATTTGTTTATAATATGTATGTTACAGTGAGTATAATTTAGAGTTTTTAATGACCTTTTTCCCATGATTTTAACTATTTGCTTTTTTTTTTTTTTAAATCTTTGTCAAACTTTTATCACGTAAAATTCTTTAAAATCTTTTTGAAACATATCAATTCAATACAGGATGTATGTAATTTTTCATAATATTTTCAAAATGGACAATTACTTTAAGTTTATTTAGAAAGAAAATAAGTGAAGTTTTGTTCTATTTTAAGAAATCAAAACCCAAGGGCCCTAGTGAAAAAAACTTGTAGATGCTTGTGGTGGTGAGGACGGAAGCCCTAATTGATAAATTAATGAGTTGGTACACACACCATTACCAATAGGTAGTTTGAGATTTTCAAAGGGTCTATAAAGAAATTCAAGGATATCGTAAAGAGAATTCCTAAGTTTCTCATTAATTCTTGTTGTTCAACTGATGAAATTAGTTTTAAAAAAAAAATGAAAGAATTGTGTTTAACGATCAAGAGATATAGAGCAATATTTTTTTTTGGAATTGTCATATTATAGAGTTTATCAAGGGGACTCTTTCTTTGTAAAAGATGAGGGGTGTAGGTCTTCTCCTTTCCCATCAACTTTTAAGTTTTGCCCCAATATTCCAACTATCAAAGATCGATTGGGAAAGGAGAAGACCAGACTTTTGTTTTCCCACGGAGGGAGAGAGAGAATTTGGAAAGTAAGAACAGCTTTCATTGGACAAGAGTACTCCAGTCTCTGGCTCACACTGGCTTTCTCCTCCAGATGAATAATGACAAAAGATTCCAAGAAGAATGCGTCGGATAAATCATGCATTTGGAAAATGTAACCGTGCAACGCACTCCACGGGACTTCGTCACACGCAGAATTATCATTGAAATGTCTCATGCAAGTGTCTAGGACCAGCTGATGTTAACTCCGCAGCTTGAACTGAGCCGATAACTACATCTACTTGACCCAAAAGAAACAATGAAGACAAATCCCACATTCCTTCTCCTTGCTTACGCCCCAACCCATCAGATTAAACCATCAAAAAAAAAAAAAAAAAAAACATAGCATATGCAGAGAGTTGAAGGAAGAACCATGGTCATACCACAATCACATAGCAGAAGCTGGTGATTCAAAGACGAAGCCTGGATGCCAAAGTTCCCGTGGAAATCTCTCGATTCTACACTCTTTTGGATTGAGCTACAGTAATTTTGACTGCCACGTTGAAAGCCCCATCGTTTATTGTCGATTTTCAATGACTCTAGTGACCCTCCCGCACCTTATATGGTCAATAAAAGTACTAACATACAAATACTCGACTTCTCTGTCGAGGATCGTGAGATGCGAGTAGCTGTGTGGACAGGTCAAAATTGCTATACCTCTTTAGCGGAAGATTTTGTCACACGAGGATTTATCACTAAATCGTCGCATGTAAGTGGCTATGAGTTATGGCTATTTAATTGTCTCATCGTGCCAAGTGAAAATACTTTTTGTTCTCTCATTTATATAAGAGATATAAGATATCATTTTTAAGAGAATGTTTTCACAATTGTTCATTTTTCACAAAACAAAGAATCTTGGTGTGAGGATTTTCTTTTCAATTACAGAACTCACTATGAGTTCTGCCAAAAAAGTTAACACATCCTTGTACATATATAGGTTAATATTACGAATTATAAGATCACGTGATCAAATACTAAGCTTCTTTATATTTGTATTGTTATGATTATGGCACGAATTTTTTTAGCACATGAAAGAGACTCCAGTTGAATCGCAGGGAAGCCCGATCATCATTGAAGGAAAGTTAGAGAATTGGACTTACGGGACATCTAAAGCTGGTTCCATGCGAGACACATGCATCTCGTTTACCCAAACCCCCATCGTTTCCATGCGAAAAATGAAACTATTACTAAATTATGACCCCCTGCCTAAAACGAAGGATAGGCTTTTTGGTGTTCTCGGCATTTTCGGCGAAATTGAATCTTGGTGAAGTGAAGTCCAACCTAGACCAGCTTCTTCGTACTTAGTTATATGCATAGAACATATTCTTACTTGTCATGCATCATTATGAGAGTATATAGCCCGACAAGGGGGAAATATACATTGGTCAGATTTAATTTCGAATGATATATAGAGTTAATTAGGGAGTATGATTTGGGCGTGATAGGACGCTCCTCAACATTATGAAGATGTAACAAAATATTTACAACACAGGTACTAGATTAAAAGAAAAATAAAATTCTTTCCGATGATAATTCTCCGCAAATACATGTCAACCGCAATCCATATTAATTAGAAAGTCTAACCCAAAAAAAGGAAAAAAAAATCCACATGCCACATAACTTTTCTTAATTTAAAAGTATATAATGGAATCTTATTTTAAAATCTTAATTTTGCAACGCAACAAAGCTAGTTGATTAATTATTTTGAAGCTACCCATTATTCTTCTCTAGAGTGCATATATATAGTCTATTGACAGCAAAATACAATTTTTTTTAGTCTAAATCCATGCACCTCGAAACACATTTTCATGAACACTATCACCCGCTCAAACCAATCTGCTCTTGTTGATTTTTCTTCTTTCTCATTCTCCTGTTCTGGGGTGTGATCTCTCATGCTTGACTTCTCAAGTCTTGGCAATATAGGGCGCGTTTGTTTGTGTTTCTGTTTAAAAATTGTTCCAGGGAATGAAATAAAAAAGTATTTGTTCATTAACAATTTTCAACAAAAACGTGTTTGGTAAACTTGTTGGGAATAAAAAATAAAAGAAACACGTGTTTGGTAAATTTGGATAATTTTTTAATTTCTTTTATTTTTCTATTTTTTTCTATTTTTTCCTTTTTTTCTTTTTTCTTTTTCATTTTTTTCTTCTTTTGGCCGGTCGCCGGCCAAGGCCTTGGCCGGCGACCGGCCGGCGAGGGTCGGCCTCGCCTTGATCCGGCGAGGCCGAGCTCGCCCAGGCCGGATCTGGCGAGATGCGGCCTCGCCGGGCCACCGCCAGGCGAGGCCGAGGCTCGCCGGGCCACCGCCAGGCGAGGCCGAGGCTCGCCGGCCGCTGGGCGAGCTCGGCCTCGCCGGATCTGGCGAGGCCGAGCTCGCCCAGGCCGGCGCGAGGTCGGCCTCGCCTTGATCCGGCGAGGCCGAGCTCGCCCAGCGGCGGGCGAGGCGCGGCCTCGCCGGGCCACCGCCAGGCGAGGCCGAGGCTCGCCGGCCGCTGGGCGAGCTCGGCCTCGCCGGATCTGGGCGAGATCGAGCTCGCCCAGGCCGGCGCGAGGTCGGCCTCGCCATGGCTGGGCGAGCTCGAGCTCGCCCAGATCCGGCGAGGCCGACCTCGCCCAGCGGCCGGCGAGCCTCGGCCTCGCCGAGCCACCGCCAGGCGACGCCGACCTGGCGGTGGCTCGGCGAGGCCGAGGCTCGCCGGCCGCTGGGCGAGGTCGGCCTCGCCGGATCTGGGCGAGCTCGAGCTCGCCCAGCCAAGGCGAGGCCGACCCTCGCCCAGCTACGGCGAGCCTCGGCCTCGCCGGGGACGGCGAGCGTCGGCCTCGCCGGGGGCCGGCGAGCCTCGCCGTGGCTGGGCGAGGCCGCCGGCCCTCGTCGGCCGGTCGCCGGCCATGGCCGAGGCCGGCGACCGGCCAAAAGAAAAAGAACAAGAAAATAAGAAAAAAAGAAAAAGAAAAAAAAGTATTTACCGTTTGTGTTAGAAACAAGAAACACAAAATTTGTGCTTTGTTTGCTTTTCGCTTTTTGTTCTTAACGCGTTTTGTTCTTTTTGTTCCCAGCGAACAAAAACAGAAAAACTGTTTAAAAAAAAAAAAGAAGTGCAAACAAACGGGGCCATAATGACAGCAGCCAGTATCATTGATACTTTCTATCAACGGTGCTGTCAAAGTTGGCGGGCAACATCAAATCGCGATTTGACGAATTATCGTGCATGAGAAGTTGTTGAGGAAACCAACCCCATTGACTTGGCATTTACCGTAAACTTTACAGGTGACCCTAAAAAAATCTCTAAAATCAATTTCAGACTCCCAAAGTCCTTTTGACTTAGCAATGATAAGATCTCAGACCATATATGTGTTTTATACTAAGTAGCACCAACACGCGACACGATACGTCAACACGTCATTTCTCAAAAATAGAGAATTCCGACACGTCGACACGTTATATATTAAATGATTTTTTTAATTAATTTGATTCAAATTCATAAATAAATAAATAATTAGAAAAGAGCCTATAATGAATTTACACTGATAATATTAATAAATTAATTCATTAAAAATTCAAAAACATATTCATAGTTAATGTATATCCATATTTGGAAACATGTTAATAACTTTAACAAAAGTTATTAATGAAACTAATTATTAATAATAAATTAGAATCAATTTTTTAAATAAATCCACGATCTTCTACAAATGACCAAAATTTATCATTATTCAAAATTCAGTACTTTTATTTTTCAATCTCATTTATTTATTTTTCCGTTTAAGGAAAAAATCCCCGCACCCCCACTCCCTTCTTTCGCTTGTCCATTTCCTCCCACCCCCAAATTTATTACACTTACAGATAGGCTGTCACTTCCCCTCCCCCCAAAATTAAAAGTCACGCCAACGGATCCTTTTTTTTTTTTTTTTTTTTAGTTTTCTTATCAAAAATCATAGCCAGCCCTCCTTTTCCTCCTCCTCCTCGTTGCTCGCCGCACGACCCCCTTTCCTCTCCTCTTCCTCTCGATCCTTCTCCTCCTCCTCCTCCTCACTACATGACCCCCTTCCTCTCCTCTTCCTCTCAATCCTTCTCCTCCTCCTCGCCGCACAACCGCCTTCCTCTCGATCCTTCTCCTCCTCCTCGCCGCACAACTGCCTTCCTCTCCTCTTCCATCTCTCGCCGTCTCTCGCCGTCGCTCGTAGCCTCGTCGTAGGCTCGCCGTCGCTCGCAGCCTCATCACAGGCTCGCCATCACTTGCAACCTCGTCTTTGCTCCCTCACCCTCGCCTCCACCCTCCATCTTCCGGACAAGCGTGTCAAAACATGTTTGACCACATGTCGGAAAATCCAACACACGTTGACCGCATGTCCGACTGTGTCCGATTGTGTCAACGTGTCCATGCTTCGTAGGTTTTATATAAGAAGACCATCTTACTTCTATTTATGTGTATGCCCTCGATCCTATGAAGTTAATTTATCAAAAGACATTTGTAAGAGTTTGAAGAACCATGTTCATCCATGAGCTTCTCTCGAGAGTTGTCGTGCTTGGGACCGTCGTATTGGGTGCATACCACATCCATATAGCAGAAGCTGATGTTTCAATAACGAAGCCCGGATGCCGAAGCACTTGTGGAAACCTCTTGATTCCATATCCCTTCGGATTGAGTGACAGTGAATCCCGCTGTAGCATCGGAAATTCCTCTTTTAGAGTTGCTTGTGATGACTCTACTAACCCTCCAACGCCTTATACAGATAATGAAGAAGGTCGCTTGCAAATACTCGACATCTCTCTCGAGGATCACGAGATGCGAGTAGACATGTCGATCGCCGGACGCTGCTATTTCTCTTCAGGGTATAGAAGCTACATTCCCCCACTCAACCTCACAAACTTCCCGATATCCAACACCAAGAACAAGTTCATAGGTGTCGGATGCGATACGTATGCGATCTTCTTGGACAGGTCCGGCGATTTCGCCTTTGGATGTATCTCGAATTGCGATAACATTTCCAAAGTGATTAATGGCTCGTGCTCGGGTATGGGTTGCTGCGAGACGAGCATACCTATGAACTTGTTCAACTACAATATCTCCTTTTCTAGCAACAAATTGCATGAAAAAGTCTTGATTTCAACCCTTGCAGCTATGCTTTTGTTGCGGTGAATGGTTTCTACAAGTTCAGTTCTGATGATCTTTGGCGACTTAAACTTCGGACGGCTCCCTTGGTTCTCGACTGGGCAGTAGGGGACAAAAATTGCGAGTTCGCCAAGAGCAGTGAAAACTACATGTGCACCGAGAATACCAATTGTACCGATGCTGAAAATGGAGTGGGGTACAAGTGCACTTGTTTAGAAGGTTTCCACGGCAATCCGTATCTCACGAATGGTTGTCGAGGTATTTTCAAATTGACGTTCTTTACTTTGTCCTTACTACTGATATACCCTGAGAAAGATTAAACGTAACTTATCGTCATCCTTTCCATTTCTTCTTACGTTCATCACTTTGGATGTGTGTGTTTTTTTTTTGTAGATATTGACGAATGTGCTGATCCAAATAAGAACCAGTGCAGCAGAATTTGCCATAACATTGATGGGAGTTATAATTGTTCATGCCCCAAGGGTTATCATGGTGATGGCAGGAAGGGTGGGCAAGGATGCACTGCTAATCCATCACATTTGGGGCAGATACTTGTTGGTATGTTCTTTCATTTTACTTGGGTGTCTGTCTCAAAGAGCACTATTTAAGTCATCTGATTTTGATGATGAACTGATCTCTCTGTTACAGTATAGAGAACTCAAAACTCAACAGAAAAATTTCAAATAAATAATAAAAAAGGAAAGTACTTGAAGAAAGAAACTAAACCCATAGAGAGAGCTGGCTAGAAATAGAGAAAAAGAAAATGAGGGGAGAGAATGGTGACGCGGACGACCATATACTGCGGTGGTTCCTGTTGCCGCCTAGGGAGTGCGAGCCGTGGTGGTTTCATGACCTCAAATCTAGAGAGAGAGAGAGAGAGTCCCTTGACGATGTTCCCGAGAGTTGCAACCACTTAGGAAGCGCCGACATTCTCCGAAAGTCTTCGTGTCGTGTCGCACACTTCAACACGTATCCAACACTTTCCAACACTTTCGAACACTCTCCAACACTCAGTCAACATGTATTGGAAAATCCGACAATTGGTCAATTTTTCTGACACTCTTCAATACTTGAATCAAAATTCAACATGCAAGTTTCTGACACACGTTCCGACATGAGAGGATAATTTTTAAAAAATTCAATAAATGAATGGCCAAAATATATATGTGAGAAAAAAATAAAAATCAATAATAAAAATAACAAATTAGGAAAGAAAAAAAATCTAATATTTTCTTATCTTCTCTTTTGACTCTGACTTTCATTGATACACAATTTACCCTCAAGATTTTTCTTTTTCTTTTTTTCCAACATGTTTGACACCCAAGTCTAGAATGTGAATTACTTGTTTTTTTCTTTCCAATTTTTATGGATTTATTGAAATTGAGTTGAATTTGACAAATTGAAATAATGAAGGATAATAATAAATGGTAGATTAATGTTTTTAATGTAAATTGATTATATGATTTTATTATTATTTATTTATTTGTGAATTTGAATCAGATAAATTTGATTGAAATAATCATAAAAATAATAATTTATTATTTATATATAAAATATATATTTAATATACAATATGTCGAACGTGTCGCAAATACGTCGGAATTCTCAATTTTTTGATAAACGATGTGTCGGCGTGTCGTGTCATGTTGTGTGTTGATGTTGGTGCTACTTAGACAACCACCATGGGGTGGTCTCTTGATAGCAGTAAGCGGCGACCCAAATGGCATTTATGGCAGCACAGCTCAAATTGAAAAAGAACAATTGGTTACTAATATTTTTTATTTTATTTTATTTTGTGCAATCCAGGTATGTCCCATTTCCTTGGTCCGGCGTAATTGTCCAATTTTCTCTTGTCCTTGTCCTCTTTACGACGTTTCTATCTTCTTACAATCATGAATTGTGCTTATAGATTTTTTTTTTAAAAAAAAAAAAACTTGACATTATTGGGAGAATGGGGATGGGATAAAGAAACTTGTACTACATGAGGCATGAGGTGTGTATGGACATCTCTACTAGTTTTAAGTCGCAGATGGGGGCATTAGCCCCGCCCCTCCTCATTGCGTTCCCCAAGTACATGCGCAATTGCTTCTTTTTTGGGGTCCCCATTTCTCAAATGAAGTAAGCGGTAAAATTAAGAAGGTATTGTTTTTTTTTTTTTTTTTGGTGGGTTGAAAGAAGGCGATTGAATTGTGGATTTACATGTGCTTCTTTTTTTCTTTTTCTTTTGAAAAATTATCCAAAAATTCCTAAAATTATTCTATGGCGATCAATTCAGCTCTAAATCTTTTAATTGTGCTAATTTATTTCTAAACATTTTGATAATTTACCACTTTAGTCCTATATCTTTTAATTATGTCAATTCAATCGTAAAACTTTTGATGATTTGCTAATTTAGTCCTTTTGGCCAATGATGTGGACAATTTTTTCTTTTAAATTTTTTCTAACTTTTCTTTTCCTCTCTTTTTCTTTTTCCCTTTTTCCCTCCATCGGCCATTGTCAAGCCTCGGTGATGGTTGGCAAAGGTTGCCGGCCTTGGGCGAGGGCAGCCTAGGCCTGGGCTTGCAAGGGTTGCCCTTGGCGACCCAAGCATAGGCGTCCCTCACCTGAGGCCAATGACTACAGCCCTCGCTCGAGGCCAGTAAAGAGAAAAAGGAAAAAACAAAAAATAAAAATAAAATTGTAAAAATTGTCCACATTAACACAAGTCGTGCAACGTAGGATGGTTAGTGATTTTTGGCCAAAATTGACAGGAATGACTAAATTGACAAATCGATAAAAAGTTTAGGACTAAATTGGTAAATCATCAAAATATTTAGAACTAAATTGGAACAATTGAAAGATTTATGACTGAATTAATTGTCTTTTAATAAGTTTAAGATTTCTGGATAATCTTATTTGTAATTTCATAGTCTATGCTTTTAACAATTTGATTGTATCTTTGTTTCTCACCCATAAATGATGCATAATATTTCTGAATTATTTTGTTGAGCTAAGCCTTTTTTTTTTCTCTCTCTCTTCAAAGCTTAAAAGAATAAATTAGTGGAAGCTAATTTGTTGACGATGACGTAGCAATTCCCGTTGACTTTTTTGGACACAGGGGCAGGCACGGGTGCCGGAGCCATAATGTTGCTTGTGCTTTGTTGGTGGTTGGACAAATACATCAAAAGAAGGCGTGAGGCAAAGCTCAAACAAAAATTCTTTGAACGTAACGGCGGATTTTTGTTGCAACAACGCCTAACTTCTATTGAAGACAATCATGTGGACAAAGGCAAGTTATTCGCCTCAACGGTGTTAGACATGGCTACAGATCATTTCAATGAGAATCGAATATTGGGTCGAGGTGGTCAAGGAACTGTTTACAAAGGAATGTTGATAGACGGAACGGTAGTTGCGGTCAAGAAATACAAAGTTATTGATGCAGGACAAGTTGAACAGTTTGTCAATGAAATCGTTATTCTCTCTGGAATCAATCATAGAAATGTGGTCAAGCTATTAGGATTATGTTTGGAGAGCGAAATCCCTCTTCTGGTTTATGAATTTGTCCCCAATGGAACTCTCTACCGCTATCTTCATGATCCAAATGAAGAATTTCCCATCTCGTGGGAAATGCGATTAAGAATTGCCAATGAAGTTGCTGCGGCTCTTTCATATTTGCACTTTGATGCAGCAATACCGATTTATCATCGTGATATCAAGTCATCAAATATACTTTTGGATGAAAAATATCGAGCCAAAGTGGCAGATTTTGGAGCTTCCAAATTGATTCCCATTGACCAAACACACTTCACCACAATGGTGCGAGGAACCCTCGGATACTTAGACCCTGAGTACTACCAAACAAGTCAATTTACAGACAAGAGTGATGTCTATAGCTTTGGGGTTGTCCTTGTTGAGCTACTAACTAGAGAACAGCCTATTTCTCAACATAGGGCAGAAGAGGATAGAAATCTAGTCTCATACTTCATCATTTCAATGGAGGATAATCGCTTGTTCGATGTTCTTGATAAGGAGGTATTAGACCATGGCAAGAACGAAGAAATTATTGCAGTGTCCAACTTGGCAAAAAGATGCTTAAGACTTCATGGAAGGTACAGGCCTACAATGAAGGAAGTGGCGATGGAATTGGAACGAGTACGATCACTACGAAATCCCATGGTCGCCTGGCAAAATGAAGAAGAGATCAATCACATTAGAATTGGATCTATCTATGCTTCGAGTGTGATTCCCATGTCGATGCAATTGGATGCAGAAGTAGAGCTAACGTCGATGGAGGAGGATCAATCACTCTTATCAGCGAGATGAAGATGCATTCAGTTGTCTCAATCCAAATTTCTGTAATATGAGACATCGCAATCTCTTTATTTGCCTTTTTACGCGAGTTGCAAAATAATGTTGATGAAGTGCCCAGAAACAATATACTAGATTCATGAACCCTTTTGATTTACTTTATGTATATCTAGTATTCATGATGACTATATTATCTCTTCTTGATTTCTTGTTAATTTGCTTCAACTTTTCACTATGGTTTACTATTATATCAAGAAAATAGCTCCTTACCAAAATACCCCAAATTAGTTGTTTTAGAAATATTTTGTGGATGCTTTATCAGCCATGTACTTCAATCTTGAGATATCGCTATCTTTCCACGTATATGTGCTTCCCATTTCTTCATATTGTATCAATAATTACTTTCCATTGATTGATAATCCTAATATTTTGCAATAAGGCGATTTAAACAACAAAACAATATTTCTTCACCAAAAAGAAAAAAAGAAAAAACAATATTTCTAATGTCGGTTTCTATATAAACGTGAGGTCTGTGCACTTTTACTGGTCTATGTGAATCAATGAGCATAAGGAATATGTTTATATTGGTTTTACAGGGGAAAATGTTGATGTGATTATTTCTACAATTGTTCTTCATACTACTTCAACTGATTTCTTTCATCTACTTGTTGTATTTCGCGCCACCCCAACTCAATTCCATTGGTCTTGTTATATGCAGTATCTTATGCTTATTAATAGCTAAGTTTATTTCTAATAAAAAAGAACATATTGTATATTGAAAGTACTTTACATGTGCTAATTACCTACTCCATCAACGAGCTCAAGTACCCTAGTGCATATCTGCTGTTGAATTTATGAATAGATTCTCTCATTTTAATGCATCCGTAATGATTCGATTAGATTATAGCAAACACAAAATTGACACGTATATTTCTTTTACTTTTACGATGATTCTCATATACTTATGGGGTAAGCTCAATATATCATATACATAAACGCAAATCAAGTTTATAAGTGATGTTCTCATCATGTTTTATCCAAAATTTATATTAGGTTGGGAACTATATATAAGTTCAAGAGACATAGTGTATCTGTGCCTTGCATTCCGATATCCACGTTGGACTCATTATGGACATATTGTATTGATTATAAGTTTTTCAAATTTGTTGAACTATTTAAGTTTCATATTGGGTCTCAACAATAGATATGTGCAAAATTATTTAAGTGCAAATATCTACACATTGCATTACAACGGATCTGTTGTTTAGGAAACACCAACACTTTCTGAAAACCTTCGTTTCGTGTCAGACATTTCGACACTTTCTGACACTCTTCAATACTCGGTCAACATATATCAGAAAATCTAACAATTAGTCAATTTTTCTGACACTCTTCCACACTTGAGTCCGAATTCAACATGCGAGTTTTGGACACACATTCCAACATGAGAGGTTAATTTTAAAAAATTTCCATAAATGAAGGGCCAATATATATATATATATATATATATGTGTGTGTGTGTGTGTGTGTGTGTGTGTGTGTGAAAAAAATAAAAATCAATAATAAAAATAACAAATTAGGAAAGAATAAAAAAATCTAATATTTTCTTCACTTCTCTTTTGACTTTGACTTTCCTTGATTCACAATTTACCCTCAAGATTTTTCTTTTTCTTTTTTCCAACACATCCGACATGCAAGTCTAGAATGTGAATTACTTATTTTTTTCTTTCCAATTTTTATGGATTTATTGAAATTGAGTTGAATTTGTTAAATTGAAACAATGAAGGATATAAATAAATGGTAGATAAATGTTTTTAATGTAAATTTATTATATGATTTTTTATTATTTATTTATTTGTGAATTTGAATCAAATTAATTTGATTGAAATAATCATAAAAATGATAATTTATTATTTATATATAAAATATATACTTAGGCCCCGCACGTTTATGTTCTTTTTGTTGTTCATGAAATTGGATTTTTTTTTTTGTTCCCATGAACAAAAAAAGAACAGAAACACATTTGTTTGTGTTTTTGTTCAAAATCCGTTTTTTTATTCCGGGAACAAAATTGGAACGGAAATAAGAAAAAAAAAAGTTGTTTTTTTGTTCCGGAAACACTTCTGAAAAACAAATTTTCTCTCTCCTCTATTTTCTTCTCTTTTTTTTCCTTCTTCTTTTCTTCTTCTTTTTTCTTTGGCCGGTCGCCAGCCTCGGCCATGGCCAATGACCAGCCGTCAAGGGCCGATGAGGCCGAGCGTCACCGGCCCCTGGTGAGGCTCGGCCTCGCCGGATCTAGGCGAGGCCAAGCTCACCCAGCCAAGGCGAGGTCGAGCGTCGCCGGCGCAGGCGAGGTTCAGCCTCGCCTCACCCAACCACGGCGAGGCTCGGTCTCACTGGGGGCCGGCGAGCCTCGCCATGGTTAGGCGAGGCTGCTGGCCAAAAGAAGAAAAAAAATTAAAAATAAAATTAAAAAGGAAAAATAAAATAAAAATATTTAAATAATAAAAGAAACAAAAAAAGAATATAAATTTACCAAACGTGTTTCTATTTATTTTTTATTCCCAAAACAAGTTTACCAAACTTGTCTTTTCTGGTCAAAATTGTTAGAATGTAAATAGTTTTTTCTATTTCTGTTCCCTGGAACAATTTTTGAACAAAAACGTTACCAAACGCGTCCTTAATATACAACGTGTCTCAACGTGTCAGAATTCTCGATTTTTTTAGAAATGACATATCGGCGTGTCGTCTTATGTCGTGTCATGTATTGTTTGTTGATGTCGGTGTTACTTAGTCTGTTGTTATCCATATTAAGCTCGTAATGGGCAAATTGTGTTCTGTAAGAGCTCTAAAAAAGGTTTCAAACTATAGTTTCATATTAGGTCTCCACACATATATGCATGAATTTTTTTAGTGCAAAATGTAATATATATGAATATTCAAAGTGCAAAATGTAACAAGAACTAAAAGCTATATTGCTAAAAAAAAAAGGCGTAACTTCCTTAGAAAGACATATGTAGAAACGACATATGATGTTGAAAATAAAGATAAAAATTTGTCAAAAAACGACTCATAGTTGAGGACAACTGCCAGGTCAAGGGTTCATCACGTTTCGGCACGGCAAGGGTTTCATTGAAACCTCTACTTGACATATACCTATCTATTTATCTATTTAAGCTGTCGTATATGAATGCAAGTGCTCGGAGTTTTTTTTCTTAGCAGCCTTTCCTAAGCTGGCTTGACTCCGAAGGAACAATTGAGTACCCCAAACCCCTAAATCCCCCCCAAAAAAAAAAAAAAAAAAAAAAACAAGGCAAAATCACTTATGACTAATGTCCTCATTCACAGAAAAAATTATCCGAAAAATTCTAAACTTCTTGTACGGTAGCCAACTCAGTCCTAAACCTTTTTACAACTTGCCAATTCAGTCTTAAATCTTTTAATCATGCTAATTTAGTTCTCAACTTTTTGATGATTTGCCTATTTAGCCCTAAACCTTACCAATATAGTCATTCTAACTAATTTTGGCTATAAATATATGAAATTGACAATTTACAATTTTTGTTAAAATTTTCAGAAATTTTTTATTGATTTTCAAATTTTCTTTTTTTTTTTCTTTCTTTCTATTTTGTGTTTTTCTTCACATGACCACCAGGCCTCTGGCAACCTCTGCTAGCCCCTAGGTGAGTGCTGCAAAGCCCTCATCGGATCAAGGTCATTGTCGCTTTGCTAGATTTGGCAAGGACGTTGCAACACTTGCCTAAGCTTTTGCAGGCCACAGCGAAGGTGTTGGGACCCTTGTTCATGGCTGCAACTAGGGAAGTCGCCAACCCCCAGCTAGAGGCCAACAGCCTTGTGAAGGTAAAAAAAAAAAAATTATTAAAAAAAGTTGGGAAAATTTTTAAAAGAAATAAAAAAAAATTATCCACATTAGCCTTGGTAGCACCACATAGAACAGCCAACATTAACTAGACTATCAGATTGGCAATTTCTACCCGAAATTAGTTAAAAGGATTACATTGGTAACTGATTAAAAAATTTAGGATTAAATTGACATTATCAAAAGATTTAAGACTTAATTGATGAATTGTCAAAAATTTTAGAATTAAATTAACATAATTAAAAAGTTTAAGACTGAATTAGCTGCCGTACAATAGATTTATGATTTTTTGGATAATTTTCTCTCTTTTTTTCCTTTTACTTCCAAAAGTCAAACTCGTTCCTTTCTCTCTCATGTTTTGATTAGCATCTAAGAACCAATAGAAATGGTTCAACGGGTTGTTTAGTCTTTCTTTTATGTGTGATGCACGACCTATGCAACTTCCTTATTTTTCGCACAAGCCATATTTACCGCGGTATTATTCTGATAGCAACTTTTTTCATGGTTGTCGGAGATAGCAAGTTAATTGCTAGTGGTTTGATAACATCTATCCGAGAAGATGACATGAGAAAAAGAGGAAGTTATGCTAAGTCATTTTAAAAAAATTCTCTTACGCTACAAGTCCTTGGCATTTTCATGTCATCGAAAGGGATATAGCTGGTCATAGAGATAGGGCTTTTATTGAGTTATTTAGGCTCCGTTCGTTTCACGGAAAATAACTTCAAGGAAAACATTTTCTGGATTTTCCGGTGTTCATTTCACGGAAAATAAACTACTCAAGGAAAATGTTTTCCATCCATGGAAAAAACAACCTTCAAAGATGAGGAAAATGTTCTTCCACTTTTGACAAGTGGAAAACATTTTCCATAACTCCTTCCAACTTTTTGCTTATTTTTACCAACACATTTTTGTTTTGTTTTTATGCTTTCTTTTTTTCTTTTTCTTTCTTTCTTTTTTTCTTTTCTTTCTTTCCTTTTCATCTTTCTTCCTTATTCATTTGGCTAACGAACGGTGGAAAATATTTTCCGCTCAAAGTTTGGGTTTTAACCGAACACCGGAAAATATAGTCATTTTCCTAGAAAATGACTTCTAGGAAAAAAAATTTATGGAAATGACCAATTTTCCGGCGAATGGACTCTTAGACGCATGTATAATTAAACGAAAAAGTCTCTATACGTGCATGTTTTAAATGACATGGATTAAAAAAGTAAGACCTTAAAAAACTGTAAGTACATTGTAGTACCATGGGAAAAGAAATACGTATTATTGAGGTTAGTTTGAGTTTACTTCTTTCATATTGAATTAATCTATTAAATTGATGACATTCTTTATAGGCAGCGGAACGTGTGCTTTTTATTTTTTATTTATTTTTTGTAGATTAGCTTAAACAAATCCATTGTGTCAATTTAGGATTTAGTAAGGATTGATGTCCACGTCAATGATTTCCAACCTAAATTGACTGGATGAACTAAATTGGTATCAATGTGAAAAAGTTAACGATTAAATTAAACCAATCCAAAAATTTATGACTAAATTGGTATAAATGCAATATATTTAGGATTTTGAAACTTTTCCTTCATAATAGCACTGCTATTCAATATATAATTTCTACATTTGGGACACTTGAAAATGAAGCTCAATAGGCTCAAAGATCAATACTTTAGGCAAAATGGGGGCTTGCTTTTGTCGCAACAATTAGATGAACAAGCCACAACTACAAAAGTCGAGAAAACATTTAGCATTGAAGAACTAGAAAAGGACATCAACAATTATAATGAAAGCATAATAATGGACCAAGAAGGATATGGTACTGTTTAGAAAGGACCATTGCCAAGTGATATGGTAATTGTGATTAAGAAGTAGAAGCTTGTGGACCAGAGACAAATTGAACAGTTCATCAATGAAGTCTGCTTGTACCCAAATTTGTAACAATTTGCTCCCTAACTCGATGGAAATTGGTTCGCTTTACCCCAAAACCATGATCTAATCGAGCTCCAGACAGCCCCTTATCCAACAGAATAGAAAAGAAGAAAAACCTACCTTTTTAGGCTGCATGAACGCAACAAATTTCGAGGAGTAAATCTTCATGCATATTGGGCGAGAGGAACAAAATGACACTTCAATATTTCTGAGGGTGTAAATTGGTATTTCCCTTCTCGCTTTTGTTGAATTCAGTTGGCGGTTGAATTTTAAAACTCTTTTTCATGTAAGGGTAATCATGCAATGTATAAGAAATGAGGCAAACAGCACATATCCATAATTATGCAATGTAAAAGAAATGAGCCAAACAGCACATGTCCAATTATAGTATTAGATGTGTTACCATATTTGATTCCTATATTTAGGTTTCTCCTCAAGATGAGATTTATACATGGAGAACAACGTAGAGAAAGGTTTGATTTTTATTTTATTTTTTGTTCTGGGCAACAGAGAAATGTTCGGTCGGATCGGACATATATAACTCCAATAGTACTTGGGAATAAGTCTAAATACAAGTAGCAAAGTGACTAGAATAAAATTGTATAGCCACATTACGGCATAGCTTTATTCTCACTATTGTTTACATTAATCAGGAAAAAGGAACTTATCCCACTGATAGTAACACTAATATATTAGGTGAATACTTTTAAATATTAATTTGTGTATTGTTTACTAACCTAGAGATACTTTGTTGTAGCAGTATAAAACTAAATTGATCTTTTGATTTTATTTTTTTCTCCTGAGTAGCTATACCTGATTTTAACCAAGTAACTCTACGAAAATTAAAATAGAAATCTCTATCACTATTGCTCTTGATTTAGCCTCTCTAAAGAAAAGCAACTTTCTTTGCTCTTTTAAAGCTTAAACCAATCTCGCGCACTTCAATAAAGAAGCCTTGACAAGACCGTCGCGATTCACATTGTGATGTCACAATCGATCGATGGAATTTCCAAATTGACTTGCAAATAATGAAAATCGTGAACAGATAGGTATTTTTTTTCTTTTCAATTCTCTATCCATGAGATGAATCAGTTTCAGTGGGTGCTGCTCACAAACTATTGTGTGCACATCTCTAATGTATGAAATCCTTATGTAAAAATGTTGATATCGTATTTACATCTTTATCATATTCCAGAAATTTTGTAATTCGGATTTTATTTTATCAAAAAAATTATTAATATCATTTTATTTCGAATTTTATTTATGTCTTTTCAAGATAACCTTTGAAATTTTTCTTGTTCAGTTTGTAATTTTTTCCGAAGGAATACCTTTGTTAACTTTACAACTTTTCTCAAAGTGTTGCCTATATTCTTAAAGACCAATATATATATGTGTGTGTGCGTGTGCGTGTGCGTGTGCGCGCGCACCAGTTTTTGGCATGAATGAGAATTAAGTCATTTTGAGTTTTCTTTCCAAAAACTATAGCCATGTTTTTAATTGTTTTTTAGAGAGGTCTCAGAAAAATACTAGAATTATTATCTAATATTCTCAATCGACACTTTGTTATATCTTGAAAGATATTTGTTGGTACCATTGACAACATTGTAAGGTAAATAAATCCTCAAATAGAGTAATATCACGCTTAAAGTCTGATTTGATTGTTGTATTAAATTCAAAGTCATATTTCCCAACAGTGTTACGATTCTCCCCGTTGCTCATCTCGTACAAGAGAGATGATCTTTCTATCAGGACACTCTGAGGCGATAAGACCAAACACATGACAGTTCAAACAGTCATGATTTATCGTTAGCTCGCTTAGCTAATTGGTTTTAGATGCTCTTCCTTTGTTCAACGGCTTCCTTCGATGCCGACAAAGGTTTTAAAGTCGAACTCTCAAGATGAAAGGATCCCTCTTTGGTTGATGGCTTCTGACTTCATTCTCGTCTCCTTTGTGTTGCTTTTCCACCTTCATCAATAATTTGAAGACCTGATTAAAAGTCTAATAAGGTTGTAATCGGACTACCTCGGCAGTTTGCAAATGAAGACTGTCAAAATACCAAGCTACAGTTTGCTCATCTGCCACCACCCCATGACATCATAGCAGGACATGCTCAAATTTGGTGTCGCATTCTTCCACGGACAACTCTCACTTTAGATTGCGAGGAAAAAAAAAATGGAAATCATCTTGCCAATCAATTTCTGGGAGGGATAATTGTTCAAGATCCCGAATCTATAGTACTATAACCAATTCAGTTTTAAACATTTCAATTATACTAATTTAATCCTAAAACTTTTGTTAACTTACTAATATAGTCTTAAATATTTTAGATGATTTGCCAATTTAGTTCTAAACCTTTTGACGACTTACTCATTTAGTCATTCCGATAAATTTTAGCCATAAATCGCTGACGTGAACATTAGTCGGCCAGCTTAAACACTTTATCCTTTTCTTTCTCTTTGGCATGTGGCTCAACAAGGGTCGAGCCTTCTCCAAATCCGGGGAGGGCCACAGCACCCTTACTATCCCATTAAAGTACGTCGGGCCATTTTAGTGTCTCCAAACCAGTAAATGTTAATAATCTACGACTCTGCATTCTGACAGGATAACATATAAGAGCTGCTAGAGGCTACAGCTGACAATGAAGCTCCATGTAATAACAATCATTGAGAACAGCTGGAAATGGCTTGATAGCCAGGCAACTGCCAGTACCTCAAGCGGAAAGCGAATCAAGATTCATGATGATACTACCTCACATACTATTTTCTTATTTCTTTAGTTGTTCATTCTTTGAAGGGGTTGCGTTGTCGAGCCAAAGGTAATGGGGATTTTAGGCATTGGCATGTATTGTCCAGATAACAAGTTCCTCAAAGCAGAAGCAGTGAACAGATAAATGACATCAGCAGAGGGAGGGAAAGAGAGCATATATTAATCAAAAAAATTATGACCTTCAACAGCAGAAAACTATTGACAATGAAGACAATGACCTTCAGCAGCCACCTCACTGTACACGGAATTCACCATCAATTGAAGTTGCATCGGGACTTTGCACTTGTTGAATAATGAGAAAGCAAACTGGTTTTTATTTTTTAATTTATTGGATAAGTAAGGGTTACCCTAACTATCCTTTTGAGGTTGGTCTTCAAGGTTATCTTATCCAATACTGGCAATGCCCTAAAACGTTGGGGAGGATAACTTTTATATTATTCAGCTGCATATGCAGGTCACCAAATGCAGCTCATAATGTTTCAGTCACATGAAGAATAAACATACAGACAACAAGCAGCTTGAATTAGAAGGCCTGCAGATTTTCATCAGGAAACTTAATCTCACACCATCGTGTTTTGGCAGTCACTCCATTTGTTGTGACAGATTAGTCGAATGGCACTCACCTAGTTCTGCCAAATACACAAACTGATACATTCCTCGTTAGCTTCTATATATTTGAATTCTTTATTAAATAAAAAGCATGGTAAACATGATTGTACTTTCTTAATTGGGTGGATCAAAGAGATTCTAACAAGGGGAGTCGATAATCTTTCAAAACACAAGGTGTCTGAATGATTTGCCCACTCTTTTCACATCAATCTCATAGTTTTCCCAAATCTTGTTTGTTATTAATGCTGCTTCCAGGCTGCTGATAGCCTGACTGCACAGCATGGTTGCCGCATACTACAGGGAAATTACACGATTATGAAAAAAAAGTATCCTCCACCTGTTTCATTTCCCACACTATACAAGAACTTAAGCACAGTGAACAGACAGGATCATTCTGCAATTATCCTACTAATTATAATTTATCAACAAACATAAAAAAACAAAAATAGCTCAACCTAAAGGTTTCAAGGAAGGAACGGTAAGTGATGGCTATCTGTCCAAAGTAAAATATATACCAGCTGATTGGTAAAAACTTTTTACCACCCAGTTAGAGTGCGTAGAACTTGCTGATATGCTTAAGCTATGCTTGATTACCAAAAAGAATATCAAGATCGCACCATGTCTTTCCGAGGAAACTGCGAGCGCCATAGCCAGAAATCATGAATTTGATCATAGTAACACGGATACTGCAAATCACAATGCATCCGGCCAGCTAGTAGTCGAATAGTTACCCAAAAAAAAGAGCACATTCCTTGGTTCAAAAGGGAGGGGAAAACTGAGCTCATCTATCAAAACTTACGTCTCCCAATTGGTGGACTTGCCTGCGGAGACCACCGACGACCTCATGATCCAATCCACTGTCCACCGGATCGATCTGCAGCATGATTTCATCGGACCAAGCTGCCGCCACCACCGCTCTCGGCATTAGGCCCCTGGCTATCGAGACCACAAAAACCAGCCAGAATCAGAATCCAATCCTGAATCAACCAAGAGGCTTCTCGAACATGTTTGCAGGGACTGCAAGCACGGGAGAAGAACTGAGAGAGCATCACTCACTGCGATCAGAAGGGAACAGCTCCGACATGGAGCGGACTGCCATGGCCGGAACTTCCGCCATCGAAGCCAGAAAACTTGAAGCTGACACCGGGCGAAGATAAGGGGAAAAAAAAAAGCTAGGACGGAACGAGTGGCTGCTGATGTTTCAGGATTCACGCGGATTTCGGTGAGGCTTGAGGAGGGGATTTGGAATTCCGGTGAAGATTTTTGTTGCGGACGCTGGAGCCTCTCTCTCTGTTTTTCGAACGTTTCATCTTCGCGCGGCAAAGTGACGTGGCGGAAGACGGATGAGCTGGCGGAGAGAGAAAGTGTCTTTCTTGCGGACGTGGCGGATCATGATAGGCTTTATGACTTCATCCTCTTTTCTTTTTATATTGTCGGCTAACGATCATTCAAAATTTCGAACCATAAATATATATCCGATAAAAAAAAAAAAGATAAATTACACGAGAGTTTTTTTAAATTGGACTCTTCAATCTTCATTAACACGACACATTTTGTTTAAGTTTCTTTAAATGAATTAGATAGCGAAAATTCTGAACGAATTACAAAATTATTTAATTTAGTTTCTTGAAAGTATATGTGAACAGGTGAGGCAGCTCAACAATTATGCATAAATAATTTAGTGCTACTACTTGGCAATCCCTGTTCGTGAGTGTAGTCGTTCAATGAAATTGGGGTATATATTCATGAGTTAACAATTAAATTAGAATGGGGACACTAATCAAGTGGTATTTATTCATATTAAATTTAAAATAAATTTGACATTCGTTTGAATCAAAGTTTGGTTTAAAAACGACTCCTTAAATCTATCAACCTTTCCAGAAGTGGATTTTCTCATCTCAAACACGTAGTAGAACCATGACCTAATTGTATAATTTATCCATCTTTATATTTAAGCCAAAACACACTTTTGTTTGACTTTATATTTCTCGGTTAGCCCTTATAAACTTATCTTTCTTATACCACCGGCTATGGTGGCTCCGTTGGATAAGAGTTCCATTGATCATTGCCCAAAAGTGAAGGGTTCGAAACCCAGTGGAGGCATTTGGTGTCTTAAGTGGGATGTCGGGTGATGGGTCCTCCGCTACCATTCCCCGGGTTTACCTCACTCACCATACCTACCCATTTTGTATGAGGGTTAAAGTCATCAAAAAAAAAAAACTTATCTTTCTTATTATAAAGCAAAAGGAAAAAAAAAAGATAAAGTTGAAAAAAGAAAAACGATAGAAAGGTAGAACAAAAAAATTACTACCTATTTTATGTTAAGAAAGTGCACTTGGTAAAATTACCTGACTGTCCTTATTGTGCAATAATCAACCTTATCTCGGCACTTCACGTGAGAAATTTGGAATGGTTCTCTAATTTTCTTTAATTTTCATAATTCTAAACAAATGCTTGTGTTCTGTTATTGAAAGAAGCAAAGTGTCCATTTCATACTTTCTCTTAAAAAAGGAGGATTCGTTTAGTGTTGAAAAAGAAAATTACCTCAATTGTTTTGTCTCTCCGTGCAATGAAAGTTATGAATATTCTTACTTGCTTATAATGCTGCCCGAGAAATGAAAATGATATTGTTAAAGTTAATTATGATATTTCCCTTAGTTTTATTTCTTTAATAATTGTATATATATTGATGAGACTCTTCATATCGGCGTTTTATTATGCATATCCTTAACTGGATATAATTATTCATCATGTTATGTTGTCAGTATAGGCAATGCTCATATCCTCTTCATTATAGGGAGTGTTAGAATAATTAAATATTAAATCACATATTGATTTAATAATTTAAGTTATTAGAATGGTGGGCGATGGTCCCATCAAATTTTTACATAATATCAGAGCCCGGGTTTGGACCCAATAGTCAAGAGTCCCACCGCACCTTCATCTAACAAATCTAAATCCAAGAGTCATGCAGGAAAATTACAAGTTGTTGCAACTTCGATCTAGAGTCCGATGCATGAGGGGAAAGTTGTTGATGTTGTCCAATGTCAATTGTGGAAGAGGCTAATTGTTAGTTTATAAATGTGAGGAATAACCTCACTCCGTGAATTAACTTTTGAATTAAGAGATGTCCAAGACTATTCACTATTGATATTAGAGTTTGGGGTTTTGAGTTCAAATATTTTCAAATTCAGTTGTCTCCCTAATTAAATATGCCCACACTTGATATTAAGTAAAAGATTTATATCCAGTTCTAATATTTTCACGATCAGGATGAGTGATAAAGAAAATAGTTACAACACCTCTCAACGCATCTACATAGTAAAATAGGTACGATCCGAGAACAACTGTTCCAAATAGGCGGCGCAAGCATCCACAGAAGCGCACCGGGCCAGGCCGTACAATCGGGATTGTACCCCGCCGCACCGTAATTCCCAGCAACTAGCGAACAAGCCAATCCCAACTTTGCTGTCCCAAACTCATCCACAAAAAAAGCTTTAAAGACCACCTCCAACGGGGCTCGAGAAACGACCCGATGCTCGGGCGAGAGAACCATCGCCTCACTAAAATTATCATACGACGATACGATGATGCTCGTGCGTAGCAAGCATGTGGACGATCCTACGCAACAGAATCACCACCAGAACCGCCACGACGATGCCATGCTCCTTCCTCGCCCAATCCCAATTCCATTCATTCCCTCCCCTCCGCTCCGCCCTTTTTAAACCCTCCTCTCCTACCTCTCCCCACCGCCACCTGCCCCCTCCTCTCTCCTCCGTGAGTATTCTCTCTCTACTTTCTCTCTGTGTGGCTCGCCATTTTGTCGACGGCTCGAATTCATTTTCACTTCCCCCTTTCTTTCTTCTTCGTACGTCTTCTTTGCCCAGGGGTTTTCTGGCGGCGGTTGGAGCCCCGCGATTCGTTCCTTCTGCTCCACGTCGGGCTGCGAGCGTCGCGCGATGGCGGGACGGTTGGAGAGCTGCTCGAGCGATCCGAGCTCCGTGTCGTACCTCACGCAGAGAGAGGCCGCCGAGATCGACGAGGAACTCATGGGCCCCCTCGGCTTCAGCGTCGATCAGCTGATGGTCAGTGCCCGAATATGTTCGAATTATCATTGCTGCGATTGCACCGCGGTCGCCTTGTCTGTGATTGTCGTGTTCTTGGGGCGTGGAGTCTTCCTTTGCAGCTAGCTCGAATTAATTTTTTTTTTTCTTTTTGGGCTTTGTTTTCTGCAGGAGTTGGCTGGCCTGAGCGTGGCGACTTCAATTGCTGAGGTACCGCCTTGCTTGCCTCTCTTTGATTCCGTTATATGGCTACCGTTTGATTTATTCGCAATGGCGTGGACAGGGAGCAATAGGATTCGTTAACAATTAAGATGAGGATGCGGGATAAGAAATAAGTGGTCAGCAGATGGCTTGGCCAAGTGATTTGTTAATTTTTAGAATTTGTTCTCTCTGTTTTATGCATCACCGGATTATAAGCATATAAAGTATGTAGAATGCGTCTGTACTTTGATTCTGTCTGAGTTTTTTCTTTAGAGATAACGTAACTGTAGACTTGAATGTCCTGATCGGTCCGGCAAGACATTGCCAATTTTTTTTTCAATTCTTTCTATTGGCCAAGAGAAGTACATTGCTACTTGCCATGACATTGTTTCCAGAACTTTGTGGTAAAATTATGGGGTTACTGCTCCAACTTTTTGCTGGCTGCAATCTACTTGGGTTTCTTAGCATTTAGAATTTGGGTAGGTGCAATGCTGGCTAAATGTGAATGCGATGTGTTGGCAGGTCTACAAAGCCAGCGAGTATAAGCGTGTTCTTGCAATATGTGGACCTGGGAATAATGGTGGTGATGGCCTGGTAGCTGCTCGCCATTTGTTTCATTTTGGGTACAAGCCATACATCTGTTATCCTAAGCGTACTCCAAAGCCTCTTTATACTGGTCTGGTTACTCAGGTTGGACATGATTTCGTATCCAATATGCCAAAGCAGTTATTTAAGGCCAGCTTTTACATTTTCTTACTGGTATCTTCCTGCCTGCAGCTCGAATCTCTGAGAGTTCCTTTCGTGTCAGTAGAAGATCTTCCTCCAGACTTGTCAACAGAGTACGATATCTTGCTGGATGCAGTATTTGGGTTCTCATTCCATGGTAATTACTTCAAGACCCAAAGTTTAAGGATAAGGTTAAATCTTCTCTTTTGGTAGTTTCTTTGGTGTTCCATGTTGATTGAAAATTATCTCTGTTTTATTTCTGGAATGTAAGTTTCACCCGAGTTCCTACAATTTGTAATGATAAAAGGATACCAACCTGCTACTCTCCTTACATGTTGATACTGCTATTTGACTTGAATAGCAAAGGCTTGACATACTACGTCATGTTTAAATGGCAGGAGAATGTCAATATGTGTGGCAAAGCATCTTAATTTATAACATTGTGCTTTAGCCTTTCGATTCTTGTGGGGTCTAAACAGACTCCACATACTCATCGCAGGCTCACTTGATGCCTGTCTCTTAACTTGAATAGACTCTCTTCTTCTTTATGGACGAAGCTACAGTTTGTGGAGTTGAAGGATATTAACCCTACTTGATTTTGTGGGATGTGTGCGCGCACGCGTGTGTGCGGTGCTTCTTCTCTAACAATTATTTAATTCCACTAAATTTCCATAAGGCCTTGAACAGGTGAAAATTCCAAACTAAACACACAAGAGTACAATGTTTAAGAAAAATATGATTGTTGGACTTTTAAAGATAAGCTATTTTCTCACTGACGGAATTTGTCTTTAGGATAATGATGATAAAATAATTTCCCCCTGTAATGAAACTGGGATATATCACTGTCCTTTATTCTTGATGGTCTCTCTGATAGTCATATTCTCTGTGCGCATGCAAGGAGAAGGTATTTCCTTCACTGTACTCGTACACCTCTGTTCGTTTCTTTATGTTCCGGCACTTCTGGCTTAATTTTCTTTGTATGATTTTTCCTTTTTCATTTTCTCTGAGGTATCGACTTATTCTCAAATTCCTCAGGTGCCGCAAGACCACCTTTTGACGATATATTAAGAAGATTGGTTGGAATGCGGAAGAGTGACCAAACAAATAAGAAATCTCCTGTAATTGTCTCCATAGATATCCCTTCCGGATGGCATGTTGAAGAAGGGGACATCAGTGGTGAAGGCATCAAGCCTGATATGTTGGTATATTTCTTGTGGGACTTCTAAAGTGTTCAATTAATGCATCATACCAATAAGGAGGTTGCTCTTTACAAGCTACTAAAAAATCAACGTTTTTCCTGTATGTTTTCATTTGTTTAGGTTTCTCTAACTGCTCCAAAGTTGTGCGCAAAGCAATTTCATGGTCCACATCATTTTTTAGGGGGTAGATTTGTCCCACCACCTATAGCAGAAAAATATAACCTCCGGCTTCCTCCATATCCTGGAGCATCAATGTGTGTCCATATTGGCAAGGCCCCTCAAGTTGATATATCTGCTATGAGGGAGAACTACATTTCACCAGAGTTTCTTGAGGAAGAAGTCGATGCTGACCCCATCAAGCAGGTAATTGTAAAGGATAAACGATATCACCTCTTTCAATGAGTTTATCATCTACTGTAATTTTTTATGTCCAGCACACATTTATTCAACTTGTACCAAATAGTTTTACTTGTTGACCCACGATTCCTTCCCCTTTAACCCCAACGAGTGACAACTTCCTGTAGTTTCGCAAATGGTTTGAAGAAGCAGTGGCTGCTGGGTTGCGGGAACCAAATGCCATGGCATTGTCAACTGCTGGCAAGGATGGGAAACCGTAAGTTTGTGCTTCCTTCCACTCCGTCTTCTAATTATCACATCGGGAATTCTCTAGTTGAGTCGACTATCGTCCAGATACTGACTCCATGGTATCTATGAAAGTCTTAATGCCATTTGCCTATTTTTATAAGAGTTTGACATGCCCAAATATTGTTTAAGAACTTCCTAATTAGACGAAAGGTACAGAAAATTCCTTAGTCTTGCTGCAGTGACAGCTCTTTCATGGCTAAGAGCTTATAGTGGGTTGTCGACATCAGCATGTCAATTTTGTGTAGTATGTCTTGAAACAATGACATGTCAACAAACATGGAGGAATTAGTCTGATTCAAAAAGTTGTTGTTTTGTCACAGCTCATCACGCATGGTTTTGCTGAAAGGAGTTGACGAAGATGGCTTTGTCTGGTCAGTGCTATTTTTTTTTTTTTTTTTTTTTTTGGCCATTGCAATGTTGCCCAGGTGCCGAATATGGACTTTTTGATGGCCAAATATTTAATATATATTGCTCCCTCCATTAGGTACACCAATTATGAAAGTCAAAAGGGACGTCAATTATCTGAAAATCCTTGGGCGTCTTTGCTTTTCTACTGGGAAAGCCTCAACCGTCAGGTAATCATGCAGATCTGAGGACTGTGTTCCAAATTGTCTGATCTAGTGATGAGTCAATTATTCCAGAGGACTCTACATCTTCTGGTGGAAGTGAATTGATGTAAAACAGTCGCTTGATAATCACAGATCAATTTAATTCTCTGAGAGGCATGGAATCTGGAATAGTTCTAACACAATATTAGATGATGACAGGTTGTTCATTTAAAATGAGGTGTACTTCTTTGTGTTTTAAGCATGCCAGAGCAATCATAAATGATTATTATCAAATCTTTCTACAAGTTATACAAACCAAAATCAACTATCAAGAAGCTTCATTGAGAATTTTGAATCTAGGTGAGAGTGGAAGGATCTGTGGAGAAAGTTTCCAATGAAGAATCTGAGAAGTACTTCCACAGCCGTCCTCGTGGAAGTCAGATTGGAGCAATAGTCAGCAAACAGGTATCTTTGGTTTAATTCATTAGCATAAGTCACTTAATAAATTAAGCATCCATTTATGAGACACTTTTTTTTTTCCTTCAGAGTTCTATAGTTCCTGGAAGGCAGGTGCTCCACCAACAGTACAAAGAGTTGGAGGAAAAGTTTTCTAATGTGTAAGTTAGGATGATCATTCTAGTTTATACCTTCATCATATATGATTAGCTCCATAACCTTTCCTCTTAGATTTCCATATTGTATGAGTGCTCAGAACTGCAGTTACCTGTATGAACCTGATCATATTTTAATATTGTTTATTTTAAAGATGATCTGGTCTATGCTACTTGACAATGATACCCTGTGATGATTTGGAGTGAATTTTTTTTTAAATCCTGTTGTACATGTGTATATCACAAATGTGGGTTGAAATTTCCTTTCCATTGTATGAGATGCAGGAATTTGATTCCAAAGCCCGAACACTGGGGAGGATACAGACTTAAGCCAGAGTTTGTCGAATTTTGGCAAGGGCAGCAGTCTCGCCTGCACGACAGGTATAGTTTCTTTCTAATCTGACCGAAGATTTTCTAATCACTCTAAACGAAACTAATGGAAGGATTTTGGCAATTGCCAATTGCTAGATGATATGTGTTCAGAGGAATCTGCGTGGATATTGTCATCTTTGTATCAATCGTTTTGAAATGTTTGGCTGTGATACATGGCTTTTTTTTTCTGGAGTTATTTTACCTTTTCATGGTTAATATTAACAGTGTCATAGTAGGAGACATCTTGCTGCATCACGTTTAGTTGGGGAGCAATATTGGGCTTGGTGCCATGTTGGTATGGCACTATGGCTCTGTACTTTATCCCATGTGAACGGTTGAAAATTAGATGTTGTCTGTAATAAGCCTCAATGCTGGGCTGGCCCAAAGGCACATGGAAATGGGGATTCTTGTGAATAAGAGTGATCCAGAAAATATTGCGTGAGTTCTGATGTGAGCAAATTTTATTAATGAAACATAAAAGAACCTGTGTGGAAGCATTAGAAGTCCCTGTGGTACAGGATCTTTTTTCCACAGAAGAGAATTGACGATGTGCACAAGTACGTGTTCAAACTAGCATTCTTGAAAGATAGACATAGCATGTGGAATGATGCCAAGTAGGCACGCCTGATTTCAGTTCACACAAAGTCTTCGGTTGATTGTGGATGGTCTTCTTACAGGTTGCAGTATCGTCCACAAGAGATTGACAGAAGACGAGTCTGGAAAATCGTTCGACTGGCTCCCTGACTAGCTTCTTTGGCTTCCTCGCTGTGATATTCATCAATCATGGTATTGTGAAAAATAAGTATTACACTCCCTTTTACATTATGGGGTTTGTGACTTGAAATCATAAAGGATTTGCAGCAATGTAATTTTCTCTACCTCTTTCAATGTATCAGCTGCATGCCCTGTAGATTTTGTGTTGTTACTATTTGTCTCAATGACTTCTTTTATGCAATAATTAAGTTAAGTGTTCAAAGAAAAAAAGGATAAGTGGTATGTGGATCCGCGTATAAGTGATACTTAGTTCTTTTTGTCAAAACTTATGCTCCTTTTATTTCGTGAAATTTGACAATATGGGAAAAGATTTTTGGAGAAATCATTTTTATGAACATGGAAAGATTTTTCAATGTTCGTTTGAAATCCACAAACTTGAGTTGCAATTTTTTTTTTTTTTAAAATACACTATACCTGCGATATAAAAACCACACAAGCTAATTAATCAAATTTTTTGAATTAAAATTTGAGAGAAAATCTCAAATAAAGGCACCAAAAAGTGGCCTATTTTCTCAAATAACGCCTAGAAGTGGTCGTTGTCCAAATAAGGACCAAGTAGTTAATGAGTCTCAAATAAAGACCAACTTTGGGGGCCAAAATGTTCACCGGTTGATGAGAGTGTGACATTTCCGGTGGCTGGAATATGGGCAATTTTGTCTTAAAAAATATAGATAGGAATTAACAAATCCTAAAACCACTCCCCAAATTCTTCACTTCTTTTGACCTAAAAAGAAAAACTCTTCATGTTCTAACGTTTTTCTTCTTATGCTCTTCATCTTCTCCATTCTTTGTCCTCTCTCGCTTGGAGCACGGAAATTTTCTGTTAATGGAAACGAATTGAAACACAATAAGAAACTCCTACCTTCGTTTCTTCACATCTTCTTCTTTTGTTTTCTGTCTTCATTTCTTTCCAACGAAGAAGACAAATCTTGAGTAAAGCCACATTTTCGTTATTGAGACACTTGGGTGTAACACAAGCGCCTCGATTCTTCATTATCTTTTCCTAGGTTTGCCATATACTTTGATTCACACTCCCGTTCAACCGAGGTCAGTTTCGTTCAAATTGAGAGAGAGAGAGAGAGAGAGAGAGGGAGAGGGAGAGCACGTACCTTCTCGTTCAACCAAGGTCAGTTTCGTTCAAATTGAGGGAGGGAGGGAGGGAGGGAGGGAGGGCACGCACCTTTGGAACTCAGGGAGACATGGATCTTGCTCCATCTACAGAGAATTTGGGTTCTCCAAATGAGAGGAGACAAAGAACGTAAAAGATGAAGAGCGGAAGAAGAAGAATGTGAAAAATTTGGGGATTTTGTTTTTAGGGTTTGTTAATTTCTATCTATAATTTTTTGCAACAAAATTGCCCATATTTCAGCCACTGGAAATGTCACATGCTTGCTAGCTGATGAACATTTTGGCTGCCCGACGGGTTCATGTCCTTATTTGAGACTTGTTAACTACTCCGGGTCCTTATTTGGAACAACGGTCACTTCAAATCTTTATTTGAGAACGTAAACTCACTTTCGGTCCTTATTTGAGATTTTCCCAAAATTTGATGACAAATACTGTTTGCATTGTAGCTTATTTATTTTCTCGTGATTTTTTTTATCAGCCTTTTCACCCTATAGTTGAAATAAGTACCCCACTAGAAAGAAGAAATTAATTCACTCACTATATGTTGTGTGATAGAAACCAATTTATTTTTTTATCTCTCTCTCCAAATTTTAGTTCACCTGTTATTTTCCTCTCTTTTCTATTTTCTTTTTTCGTTTACGACGCGTGCTTTTTTATATGTTATGAAAAAGAATTAAAAATATTGCCAAGAGATCTCAAGCGATATAAACAGTGCATAGAGATGAGTGCCCAAAGGTTGAATGATTCCCTTCACATTCTCAGGCAAATATGATCATTGAACTCCTTTCAACGGGAGAATGCTTTAAATTAGACTTAGGGGTCTTTCTTAAGGATTTTTTTTTTTTTTGAACCACTGGGTCTTTCTTAAGGATAAATGAGTCAAAAAGTACTTTTTTTGTCAAAATATGATTGTTGATGTAACTCAAACTAATAATTTATATCAAAATACATTTATCAATCCTAAAATTTTATGAATTATTTATTTTTTCCCCAAAATAAACGCACTAGATGCTCAAATCGAAATCGCCGCTGATGATGATTCGAAGTAGCGTGTTACGTGTTTCGGACAATCCCAGTTTTCTTTTTCCTTTTTCTTTTTGGTCAAGATCGGACAATCCCAGGTTGGAAAATCAAACAATCCCTAAAAGTTGTGGGCCCTCCCATGCAAATCAAGCCCGCAGTAACATCTGATTTCTTACAAGTAACACGAAAAGTCCCAAAATAAAATAAAATAAATATAAAATTTTTGAAAAAAAGAAAGAGGGAGAGAAAGAGAGACGGAGAGAGAAACGTTGCGAGTTGCTATTCCTGATACGTTAGGAATCTGAGATCGATTGACATCGACCGTGGCATCCACACCCGTTCAAACCCGAGAACGACCCCCGCCTCTTCTCCCTCGTCTCCTCCTCCTTTCTTCTCGAACCGTCTCATCGCCCACCGGCCGATCTCCGGCCGATCCCCGCCGGAACCTCCCGCCGGAAGCCATGAGCCACCCCGAATCGGATCCGGCTCACCCGCCGAAACCCTCGCCCGACCCCGATGCCAAGCGCGACGCCGCCGCCGCCGCCGCCGCCGCCCCCCACTCCGCCGATTACGCGCCCTACCCCACGCTCGACCCCAACGACGTCGCCCCTGCTCCCGAGGCCCCCCGTGCTCCGATCTCCGGCGTCGCCGCCACCTCCATGCCCTCGGAGTCGAATCCCTACGTCGCCCCGGCCCCCGCCCCCGCTCCGCAATCGTCTGTCAAGAGTGAGTTGTGTGCCCGCCGATTCGACGATTGGATTCGAAATTGAGGAGGCTGTTTTTCGGTTTCCCTTTTGTTTTGTTTTGTTTGTTGATCGATTCGCGAATCTCGCGATTGTTGCGCAGATACGATGGAGTCGGTGAAGGATGTGCTCGGGAGATGGGGAAAGAAGGCGGCCGAGGCGACTAAGAAGGCCGAGGATCTCGCTGGGAACATGTGGCAGCACTGTAAGCCCCCTTGCCTCTTCTTAGTTCCTTAGAATCGTTGCTTAAGTTCAGTGACGAGAGAATTTCTGGACTCGCGAGGGATTTAATGGTTTCTTTGGCTATGCCATTTGATATGACCTTGTCCCATCGTAAATTCACGATTCTCTTGGAAAAGCCTTGTTTCTAATACTTGAAGTCGGAGTGAGTAATTTTATGAGGAAGTTTGCCTCCTAAGTCACCTGATGCACCTAGCGAAAGACAAAAAGAACGATCATTTGATTGCGTATCATCTCAAAAATTGTTTCTTGAACAGTGAAAACGGGCCCCAGCTTTGCTGATGCTGCTGTCAGCAGAATTGCTCAGGGAACAAAAGTTCTGGCGGAAGGCGGATACGAGAAGATTTTCCGGGCTACTTTTGAAACCGTTCCTGAGGAGCAGCTTCTGAAGTCATTTGCATGTTATTTGTCCACGTCTGCTGGTCCGGTGATGGGCACTATGTACTTGTCTACGGCGAAGCTTGCATTTTGCAGCGACAATCCTCTTTCCTACAAAACTGGTGATCAGACTGAATGGAGTTACTATAAGGTGTGCTTCCTAATAAAAGCATCAGCCTCATTTTGAAAATGAAGGTGGTGTTGATTGAATTCCATGATGAGGAAGTAAATTTATTATATGTGCTTCCAATGAGGTTGCTTTTTGAAACTTGTGAGGTTTGCACAGTTTTTGCTTATATACATGACGCGCACTCACAATCACTTGCTGCTGGGGTATATTTTGGAGATCTCATGCTACTTTGGCATTTTGGTGAGAGGAGAGGGAGCAAGCTTTGTGTCCTTTCTCTATGTAAATAACTAATTTTGTCCCACTCTAGTATACAGGAAGTGTAGAAGGAAAAGTTAAAGTCAGAGTGGCATATATTCTAAACAAAGAAAATCTTACTAGATCAGGGACAAGTGAAAGAGATTGTTTGTTTCTCTTTGGAAAAAGCGGATCTCCCTGTTAAAGCTTCTCTTTTTTCACTTTCAAGTGATATATTCCATTTGATGTTGTGATGGACAGCCTTCAAAGTTTTCTTTTTCTTTGTTAAGCTGTGAAGTTGAACCTACCTTTTTGACTGATTTCTTTGTAGTACAATTCTGACCAACTAAAGGCAGAAGAATCGCAAACGGTTTATGCAAATTCTCTTTCACTAAAAGATAATAAGCGAGTCCCCTGCTTTCAACATTTGTCACAAATATGTGGTGATATTAGAGAAAAGGTTGTAGTTTTTAAGTTTTGATTTCGAAGAAGCTGCTAGAAAATTAAAGGTCACACTTTATAATATTCAAATTCAGTTGCTGCTACAATACCATAAAATGATGAACTGACTCAAGTTTTTAGTCATATATTCTTGTTCAATGTTTGTGAACTCATGGTTGTTTTTAAATTCATCTCGATACTTTTGTGTGCAAGAGCTTACAAAGAAGAATAATGATCTTGGTTTTTTTTTTTTTTTTTTGGGGGGTGGGGGAGACAAATAAATGACATTATCTCATCATTCCAATTCACTCTCTGTTGTTTCAAACCTATATGGTTTGGCATTTTGGTCAGCTTGATTCCTTTTACAGAGGAGACCTAGGAAGTACCTCCTACTGTATGAACCTTTTATTCTAGGAATGACAATTTGCTTAGCCTCAAGGGGACCTGCATGCTAAAAATATCACATGTAAGCTTATAATACAAGAGGGACCGGCATTGGCCTACACTAAGTGGGATGGATGGGCTACTAATACGGGGTAGGGATGGGCCCAAAAAAGGCTGCTCCTTTTGTAAGATTCTAATCAATTGTGTAATTGCGACAAGTTGAGTCTACCTATTTTACAAGTCGAAATTGACTGTTACTTGAAAGCTCTTAACTAACTTCGAGCTGGAGCTTGGTCCACTGTTTACCAATGCATCTCTCTCCCTCTGTGTTAATCGCTTGATTTTTTGTCTTACTTTTGCATATTTGAGGTTTTGTTCTCATGGAGATTTATCCATGTTGTAAATAATTTCTATTTTGAAACTTAAAGAGTTGTAGATGATAATAAGGTGTTGGATTTACAATCTCATATCATTGTTTTTCCTGCTTTGTGGACAAAAAAGTATCTTAGGGAATTGGGTTTTGTGAGCGTGAGTCAGTTCGGGGGCGAGACCACAATACCACACTGTTGGTACATGCAAGAAGGTCAAGCCTCGCATGTTGTACAGGTTGGGGAGGGAACATATGGTGTGTTAACTAAGTTCCAACCCACCTGCTCACTGCCATTTTTGCCTCTTGGCAAGTGGAAGTTTTAATCAGCTTGTGACCCTAAGAGTAGTTAATTTTAGTTTAATGAGGCTCGAGGCTCGAGGCTCGAGGCTCGAGGCTTGTGTGTGGTATGTCATTGACTGATCTGTGTTGGCTTGCTTCGAATGCAACTCTTTTCTTTGTGTCATCTCTAGTTATATTTCACATTTGGTGATGCTTTTTCCTGAATGTCCTAATGTTTTTCACCTTACGTAGGTGGTCATACCGTTGCATCAACTGAAGGCAGTCAACCCATCAACAAGCAGGGTCAATACAGCTGAAAAGTACATCCAGGTTATTTCTATTGATAATCATGAATTTTGGTTCATGGGCTTCGTTCAGTATGATAGTGCCGTGAAAAATCTTCAAGGAGCAGTACAGCCCAATTCGCATGCTGTGTAGCTTATCTCTTTATTGTGGCCCGAGTCGCACTTTGCTCCAAGAGTTGCATGCAAACTATACTCTGCACAATGTGACATCTCGAAATTAGATACATTTCGTGATGTGCTCTGCTCTGATTGGTTCAATATTGTAATGTTTATGTAGATTGTAAGATTTTCCTATAATATAGATGTAATGAACCGAGAGCAAACTTGAATTTCAACTTGGTAGATGATGATGGAAGTCCTTGTTAAGAAGAAGGCTATTGTTTTTGTTCCTTGATTGTAAAATGATTTTTTTTTCCCCATCCCTTTGAAATATCAAATAATGCTATCTAGTGTTTTACTTGTGTAGAGTTCACGTGATGACTTTGTAGAGCTTCATAATTTATTCATGTTGCTAGTTCTGTGCAATTCTGGACGTGGCATACTCAGTTACAACTTGACCTAGAATGTCTTTGGAGGTTATGCATTCATAAGGTCAATCTTTGCATATATGAGACATGATTCGCATAAGAAAGTGAATCATGCAACGCTCATGCCACATATACACATGTTATATGGATATGCCAAGCTAATTTTAAGTGAATTTACTTATTGGACCTTGAACTATAATAAGTGCCAAATCTGGTTAGAAAGACAAATGAGCTATGTGAAAACGGGGGTATATGCTATGTAGCACCAACACGCGACACGTGACATACGACACGACACGTGACACGCGACACGACACGTGACACGTCATTTCTCAAAAAGTAGAAAATTTCGATACGTTCCGACACGTTAAATATTAAATAAATATTTTTATATATAAATGTATAAATAAGTAGGTCTCGTATAATTCAGAATAGGACTATAAATTCTATCGTTTGCAAGTTTTGAAACTGACTTTGATGGGAAACTTTGAATGGCGTTACTCTTTGATAGAAAACTTAAAATCAATGAGTCAATATAGAGAAAGGACAAAATAAAAGTCTAACAATAGAGAGAGTTATTTCGAAATCTCACTGCTCATCAAGACATTGACAAATAGCCTAGGTTCGAGAGACTTGTGGGAATTTCAAAAGATGTATGAAAAATAATAAGTCTTGTTTAAATCAATTGACAAATAGCCTAGGTTCGAGAGACTTGTGGGAATTTCAAAAGATGTATGAAAAATAATAAGCCTTGTTTAAATCAATGCAAGGAAAAACTAATATTCATAAGCCCGTATGAATGAAGATTTTAAGTTCTTATGACAAGATTCACGCAACAACACCCATTCACACAAGCCACAGAGAAAAAAATTCAAGAAATTTAATAATCCACCTCAAACTCAAGCAAGCCCTCGCATGTCCGTGATCAGCCTCCCCTTCACCGTTGCCCTAGGCGACTCAGCCTCTAAGCCACGACCAAGTCCCACTCCTCTCTCTCTCTCTACCCTGACATTGGGGTGTTTGATTGCAGATCATCAGCCCACTCTACCCACCAGATAGCACTCAAAACATGAATCCTCTGGGTGATGTCACGCCAATTGCACCAAACACAGTACCCAAAACCCAGAAATCTCCAATCTTTGAAGAGCTCTTGAGTAGCCCAATTAAAACAAAATCCCTCTTTCCCAACAAGACGATCACTGCACGAGCTACATCTCAAGAATTCTACCACAAGATTTCGGATCTCCAAAGAAACCCCCTTTCCCCGATCTAACTCTAGGATTTGCCAAAAAAATCCCAAATCGGATTATAAAGAAATCCAAAATACTAACTTGAGATGAGCAAAAAGATGAAATTGCAAGATGAAGAAGAGCAACACGGTAACGCCTGTAAGAGGTAGAAGCGATGGCTCGATGCTTGCGAGAGACGAAGGTGGGGTCGGAGGCGACTGTGGTGACGGGTGGGGCTGAGGCGCGGGGGGCTACGGCGAGTCGGCGACTAGTGAGGTGGGTTGTGCAGCCGGCAAAGCAACTCCAGCGACACTCACGGCGAAAGAACCAGAGTGCTCTGCTCAGCATGTGCGACTGAAGTGAAGACTGAAGAGAAGAGTCTAAAATCGTGCGCGCGCGTGCGAAGTCTAAGTTTCAACTTTTAATTTTTTTTAATTTTTTAATTTTTTTCATATATTTATATTTAGTCCCCAAAGTTTTGGAAATTTATCAAAATAACCCCGTGCGTGTCGGAGTCACGTGTCAGAAATTCTGACTCTCGTGTCGGAGCGTGTCGGAGAGAGTTGACCGCATGTCGGTTTTCCCGACATGCGTTGACCACGTGTCGGAGCGTGTCGAAGCGTGTCGGACACGTGTCGGAGTGTCAGACACGACACGAAGGGTCCCGGAGAGTGTCCGTGCTTCATAGGGTATATGAATGGCGCATTTAGTTTCCAGACGGAATAAGTCATGAATGAAATGGCTATTGCATGATGGTATAAACGTAGCAGCAATGGCAATGGAATACCTGTTTAGGAATTTATTAGTTTGTAATAAATCTCAGGAGCCCTCTTAGCTGTTGTCATGGAATTGCACGAGAAATGAGCTAGGAATGACATTCCGTGTTCTCAAAATGGCTTTCATCTGTTTAGATTGTACTAAAACTTTTTCATTCCGCATCAAGCTAAGTAACATTAACATGAATGAAATAGCTCTGTTGCATGATAGTATAAACGTAGCAGCAATAGTAATGGAATACCTGTTTTGGAATCTATTAGTTTGTAATAAATCTCAGGAGCCCTCTTTTTTTTTTTCTGGTAAAACTCAGGAGCCCTCTTTTGTCGTCAAATTGCACGAGAAATAAGCTAGGAATGACATTCCGTGTTCTCAAATTGACTTTTCATCTGTCTAAGTAACATTAACATGATTTGAAGAAATGACAAATTTCGGACCGGTGGAAGATTGTATGTGTTGCATATGAAAATTGTTTGTAGAGCTGCAATATTTCTGGTCCGAATGCACTATAGAGATGAAGATGCGAAATGTTAAGCACCTTACCAAAGCGGAATCATTCGTTTTCAGTCTGTAATTGTCAGAAGAAAAGGAAAAGAAAACGATACGAAGCATTCATTCATTCATTCATTTTTAAGTTAGCGGAGTCACAAGACGATATCCAAAATATAGTACATCACAGAGAAAGCTATAGAAAGGGGACGTGGGAGATGAGAGAGGAGCATTCCAGAAAGCAGGTGGGGCCGAGAGTATATATGATAGCCTATAAAACTTAGGAATGATCAGATGACAATCAATTTTTCTTTTTCACAGAAAAAGGCAAATTATGTGATTTTCGCCGGTAAGTTTAATAATGAAAATCTGCACCTAAAGGATGAATCTCGAAGTAGCGTCGGCAGGACACGCAATTTCACTTCTTCCTGTCCTGTCTAGCGTCTACAGATGCGACGTGCATAGCACAATTCCGAGACTATTCTGTCTTGCCAATCAGTCACGCCATTAATCACGGATTTCAGCATCCTTGGGACCATCCGGCCGATCATCGCTTTAAGAAAAGGATGGAAACAATCGAGGGAGGAGGTCACTATTGATCGTCAACAGCTGGCGCGTCAATCGATACATCCATGACGGGAAACATTCTACATACAGCTTATGAGGCTTATAATAATAACCACTTCCTAGCAATGAGTACCTTTCTTAATTGATGATATTGCTAGATATTGAAATCCAGACATTTTGATCGATGAGACGAGCACGTACAATGCCGAACGATATGAAAGGCACTAGATTTTCTACATAAAATGATGGAACTTAAACGAGATTGATTGGGACTAAGTCGGCAGGACCAGGTTCAATGAAGAATATGCTTGTCTAAATCTGTTGAAATTGCGCTTTTGAGTTTTGATGGGCTTAGGCAAGCTGAACAACCCGTTGAGCCTAGTGGTTCGGTTGTGTCTTGATCAAGGTCTATAGTAAAACCATTTGTTCCCTGAATCATCCAGCAATAAAATGATCACCTTCTTGTTGTCTCCAACTCCAAGCTTTCAAAAACATTCCTCTCTCTCTCTCTCTCTCTCTCTCTCTCTCTCTCTCTCTCTCTCTCTCTCTCTCTCGTAGGAGAGCTTCCTCTACCAATTTTTGGCAGCCCTAAAAACCCTAATCATTCCTCCACCTATCTTCGGCAGCCCTCTCAGTCTTCACTTTTCTTCCTTTTAGACTATGGCTGACCGACTTGGCAGCAACTTATAGATCACGTTCCTCATATAACCCTAAACCCTACCCATCTTAATCCCTTGGCTATATTTCCAAGATTACCAAGTTCACCCAAATCACCTTCTTCTATTACCCTTAAGCTGTAGTCAATTGACCGATATACTGTAAGCCCACTTCATGGAGGAGTTGGAGGAGTTGGAAGAGTCTGAGATTCACCTTGCTGCCCTCTACAAGAGAGTGGGAAAGCTGCGGCCCAAGAGAAAGACAAAAGCCGTGGGTGATGAGATAATTGCATGAGGAAAAGATAGAAGGGTGCAAATTTTCCTTAATCGGCCAACTTTATCAAAATCCAAAGGTAAATTTTCAAGTATTTCAAAATGCAATGTGTAGGTTCTAGAAAATGGAAAATGTCGAGATATTTCCAATAGCCCCGAGCATTTTTGAATTCCGATTTTGGTTGGAAATAGAAAAGATAAGGTTCTTGAATAGGGGCCCTGGTCATTTGCAAATTATCTACTCTTGCTGAAATTGTGGGAGCCTAATACACCTCCAGCTTGCTACAATTTTAATACCTGTGAGTTTTGGGTGCATATACATGGATTGCCAACAGAATGAATCTCGAAAGAGTGGTAGCAAAAGTGGCTAGGGAAAGAGGTAGTGTCTCTAATGTTAATATTGGATCTAGAGGGTATACATCCTACAAGATAGGAAAGGCGAGGGTCTTGCCGGATATCTTGTTCCCCCTAATTCAAGGTCAATTTTCAGTAATAGAGGAAAGAAATTATAGATGAATTTTAGATATGAAAGACTGTCTCACTATTGTTATTCATGCAGGAGATCGAGACATTATTCTCAACGCTGTGAAGAATTTCAATTTGCTAAGGACCGATTTAAGAACATGAAGGAATTGCCTTTTGGCTCCTCGTTGAAGGCGAAAGGCAATGAAGTCAGCCTTTATTGGGAACTATTCTATGGGAAATCGATTGAGGATTTGATGAAAGAAGAGATCATACCTGAGACACTAGTGGATGCAAGACCATTAGTGGTATACAAGGGCAACTCAACACAGTAGCAACAGCAGGGGAACTAATCAAGTAAAGGTCAAGACGACGAAACCCATGATTTAGGAAGAAAACAGGTTTGTGTTGAATCTTGTGCAAGAATTGACAGATGGGAGAAGAGCCTTTTAAGCATACAACCAACAAGGGTCCTCCGAAGCCAAAACCCTAAAAAAATGAAAAAACATGAAGACACATGTCAGTAAAAAGCAAAACTCCCGTTCAAGTCCTTTAGGGACAGCCTTTTAGCAGAAAACCACTCAGCCCTTTAGTTCAGAGCCTAGAGACACCCAGAAGATGCCAGGATGGAAACGTTTTTAATATACCCAAGCTGCATTTCTCGGAGGATCATACCAGGCTAGAGAAGATGAGGAATTTAGAAAGTCATGGAGAGTTTTTCACAAAGCACACACTTTTACTTCAGAGGACTTTGCCCCAAAACAATACATCCTCCTTGCCTTATATAGGCAATAAGAGGTCACAAGGACGAACACAGGGACCAACACATGGGTCCAGAAACAAACAGAGGCACCGGAAATTTCCGAGAGAGAATTATTCGCACACTATGAATAGTAACTGTACTGTGAACAGTACATTCCCTAGCCTAGTGCTACAGTAAAAGTGAATGGTGGCTTGCTATAGTGAAATTGTATGGACTTAACGGTCTCGTCCGTCATGGGCGTTGTAGTTGCATACTGAGTCATTATCTGAGCTTTATTCTAAGAGATGTGCCTCGTATTTTTCTTGAAGGGCTTCAAGATCTTCAGGTGAAAGGATTTGATTCAGCCTTCTTGATGAGGATGCTTGTTCATGGGCCCAATAGGATGCTTCTTCTGCTGCCCAATCTGTATTTTCACTAGTAGTATTGGCAGGAAAACTCGGCTGAGGCCAGTTGGATGGCTGTGCATAGTAAGATGTGTCCATGTCTTGAAATGAGGGTGAAGGTCCTTACTCGTAGGGATTCTGGGACATGGGACCTCCAAAGCGTGCATAGGGGTCTTGAGTGGACTGGACAATGTCATCTTCGCTTGTCATTTCATGCTCTTGGGACGATGCAGCTTGTTTGTACTGCCTGAGTGCTTCCTTAGCTTCTGGTGCTAGGTCATAATGATCCCACGTAGTGGGTACATTATTCCAAATATCTTCAGGAATGGTTTTGTTTTCTTGGCATAGGATTCTCTGGAGTTCTCGATATTCGTTTTCACAACATCGAATAAATCTTGGATAAGATTTGTGAATCCGGGCTTCTCAGCTGTTCAAGTGAGGTTTATAGGATATGGTTCCTATTTTGAGTGGTGCATCAAGAATACAACCATTATTTCTACAAAAATTCCATGGGCGTCGGAAAAACAGTATGGTGTGGACTTCAGGATTTGGTGTCATGGTTCTCAGTTCTTTTTCTAGGTCTTGTTTCCAGCATGTAGGATGATATAACCAATTAAGAAAGTCTAAGAGATTTTTATCACTTTCTTTTTCGATGTTTCTCCCGAGCATAAATATCCTGGTGAGATTGGCAATGAATCTTCTTGTGGGAATTTCAATGGCTATCAAGTACTTATTGGTTAAGTACCATAACAACGTTTTGAGCTGATCAGGGAAATCATCTTCCTTCCAAATGAGAGGATGGATAAAAGGATAATTCAAATTTAACCCGAAAGGATAAAGAATCGAACCTCCATTGTATCTGAAAAGGTCTATGTGGCATTGCCACATGAGGTTCTCCATGTTCTCAGTAAGACTGCCGTTCTGGATTTGCTAAATAATTTCCTGGGGATATTTTTGGCCTGGCGAGTCTTTGATTTTCTCAATCTTGTATTTGACGCCATGATTGAGCATATGAAAAGCAGGTCTCTTGATGTACATGTTGATTTCAGCTGGTGCTTTGGGTCTTGACAAAAAGTCAGCAAGGACATTCTTTTTCCCAAGAATATGTTTGGTTTCAAAAGAGTATTTTGAGAACCATTCAGCCCATCAAAGCAGTTGAGAGTTTGGAATCTGCTTCTATTTAAACTTGGTCATCTGTGGGAAAGATGACATGTCTAATTCTACCAGAAAGTGATGGCCAATGAAATGAAACTCAAATTTTTTTATTACATTTTTTACTGCTAGGATTTCTTTGAAAGTGGAATGATAATGCATTTCAGCTGGAGAAAACTTTCCACTTTTGTGAGCACAAAGGTGCTTCTTACCATCAATTTCTTCAAAGAGGATAGCTGCCCAGTATTCATCACTAGCGTCAGTTTGAAGAATTCTTTTACCTGTTGATGGTATTTGCAATGGTGGGAGATTCTGCATAATCTCCTTAAGCTCAGTGACTGCTTTGGTTTGAGTTTTTCCCCAAGGTGGGGGATTTTTCTTCAGCATAGATTGCAAAGGAATCAAGAACTTTGCAATATTTGGGACAAAATCCCTGAGATAATTGATTATCCCTAGAAATTGCTGAATTTGTTTTGCCGTGAAGTTATCTTCAGGAAACTTCAGTAGTTCTTGAGCGATATGTGGCCCTGGATAGTATGTACCTTTGTTGAGGTGCATACCAAGAAATTCAATTTCTGTCTCGACAATATTCATTTTCCTTTGAGAAAGCATATTGCCATGCTTTTTCACGATTTCTGCAAATTTCTCAAGGAGTTGATAGTGGCTCTGTTCATCAGGACTGTAGAGCAGAATATCGTCGATATACACTGCTGCACTTGACAAAATTGGTTGAAAAATGCTACACATGGCCTTTTGGAAAAGGGATGGTGCTACATTTAAACCAAAATGAAGAACTTTCCACTGGAAGTGCTGGTTCGGGATACAGAATCCTGTTTTGGATCTGTCTTCAGGATGGATGCCCAATTGCCAAAATCCGGCTTTGAGGTCGAATTTGCATTAGATATGGGCCTTGGTTAAACCAGTAAAGAGAGAATCTCTGGATGGTAAAGGGAACTTATCATCTTGGAGAAAAAGGTTGAGAGGTTGATAATTGATTACCAATCTCATTTTTCCTCTGTTTTGCTCAGCATGCTTATTGACATAAAAAGCTTCACAAGCCCATTGAGAATTGGAGATCTCAATAAGGCCTTGCTGTAAGAGTTCTGAGCATTCCCTTTGAGTTAAAGCCAAGTGTTCTGGCTTCATTCCCATATGACTCGCCTTTGTTGGGTTGATGTCTTCATTCTTTTTAAAAGGAAGGCGAACAAAGAATTCAAGATTTTCCCATAAAGGATGAGAACATTTTTGAGCGAATTCTGAATGGGATTCTGAGCAGGATTCTAGCAATTTTTGCATGGTTGGATCTAATAAGCTCATCTGAATAGAAAAGAGTCTCTAAATATTGACGAATTCAGAGAATTGGTCTTTATGTCTAAGACCTTTTTCCAGATATGATTCGGAGTTGAGAGATTTGAGTCATGATATCCCATCCAATTATCAAGTCTTTTTTGGGTAGGCTTGATCCGAAAATCTTTGTGATTATGGAACACTAAGGAAAAAACTGGACAGTGATTGGAGTGGTTCTAACATTCGTGGAGAAAGTATCTCCTGAAGCAGAATTGAAGTATCGGATGTAAGGAGTCTAGAATTCTTCAGGCAGAATTTTAGTATCTAGAATTGAACAACTTCCTCCAGTATCAATAAGAGCAATGACATTGATGGGTTTAGCAAACTTCGAGGTGAGGATTTTTACAGGGAAATGGGGACAGTGAGTTTGACTTGAGAATATGTCAGGATTTGGTTCTGAAGATGTGGGGGATATGTGAAAAATGTCTTCAGATTCTGACTCGTCAAACTCGGTTTCACTAGAGGTTTGATAGAAGGGAATGATGCAAAGAGTTTGTTCTGTTGGTTCTTCGTCAGCAGAGAATAAGGATTCAATATCATCATTTTCAAGAGAAATACCTGTTTCATTTTCAATCAGATGATTCTGACCTTTTTTCGCCTGAGGACAATTTTTGGCAAAGTGTCCTTTTTTGTTGCAAATGTAGCAATGGCTTGATTTCTTATGGCCTGTGCGATCCTTCCTTTTGCGTAGGTATCGCCATTTCTTCTTTTTCCGGAAATGCTTGGAGCCATGTTTGGATTTCTTTATCGAATACTTCTTGTAGTGTTTTTTCTTCCGGGAGTACTAGCCACAAGTACCATCACAGTCTTGCTTGGAGCATTTGATCTTTAACTTCTGGCGAGAACAAGCCGATTCAAGTCTCTTGTCATCTGTGATGTAGGTACGGACCATCCAGCGTTTTAAGCATAGCTCTTCAAGGCATAGATGGATTTCTTGTTGGTTTAAAGGTAGCACCATCCCTTTTCCAAAGAAAGATTTTTCAACCATCTGAGATAGCTCTTTTGGAATGGATGTGAGGAAGACATGCTTCAAATTTGGATATGTGCCAATTTGGTAGAAGAGTTGAAGCATTAGTTGATAATGCTTATCAAGATGCTTTTCTTGAAGGGAGCAGCATCTTCTTTTGAAAAATTCTCCTTTTTATCTCAATGAGATCTCCAGGTGTTCCCACCAAAACATGGTATAAGTAAGTGAGGGCATGGCTGAAATTGGGTGACATCATAACAAAATCTAGTCTTGTTCTGAGAGCGACTGCCACCAAAATTTAAGGCTCCCTGTGAACCTTGTAACAAAGTTGTAAAGGACATCATTCATATCATGGTTGGTGATGGACTGTGTATTCAACCAAGTATGAAATTCTTCAAGTCTTTTTGGCCATTTTGGATAAGGAATATCGTCAATGGTGAAGAATTGTTTTGATGCCATAGACACATGCCTAGTAGGATTGTTCCTAGTAGGATTGCTTGTCTGTCAAATGTCTGGATCATAATAGTTTGATTCCATTTCATAATCTGGAGGGGTATCCGACATGAATATTTGTGATGTCATTGGAGCAGTGGGAGGGGAATCATCTGTAGGATTTGAGAAGGATGAAGAAGAAGAAAGAGATGTCGACTCCGATGTAGTAGGAGAGGTGTGTTCAACTGGAAACAGAATCTGTTTTTCCGGGACGGTAGGATCAGGCTCAGGCTGTTGGTTAACAGGATCAGATTCTTGAGTGCCCAAATCCTTTATAAAGGATTCTAATGGATTTGATAACATCATCCTGTTACGGCCTGTCTCTTATAACAATAGAACTTGATTCTGTAGGTGAGCTTTTTTCTTTTCCTTTTTCTTTCTGCAGGGCTTTGAGATGATTTCGTATTTCTGCCATATTTGGTTCTCTTCTGTAGGGATCTTCGGGAATACTGGCAAAAATAGACGTCTTTGGATGTGGGGGTAGATACCCAGTTCTAACAGGAGATGCCAATGGATCAAAAGGTCTGAACCTTCCTTCTTCAAGAAGTTGGATCTGCTTCTTGAGCTTTTCTATCTCTGGCTTTGGGCTATCAAGATAATGATACCCAAGATGTTGTCCTGATTCCAAGGCATGAAATCTTTTCTGGAACTCAGAAAGTATTTTTTTTTTTTTTTGTGCCTTCATCATATCTGCGGAGATCTTGTTGCACACTTCCAATCTTGGAATCAATAGCCTTGAAGGCATTGTTTTGTGCCAACAAGGTCTCTGATTGCCAGTTTAGAACAGCTTCAGCAGCAAGGGTTTTCTTCTGTCTCCCGTGTTCATCCACATCTATGGGGGTAGGAATTTTGGGAACATGGCGGTATCGGCCATGGGGATCAATAAACTCTTCTGATGCAGGGAACAAGAGTTTAGAACTTTCCTTAACAAGAGGAGGAAAATCAGTGTCTTGGAACATGGCTATAGAAGAGGTGGGTGGTGCTTCTGCTGGAACTTCGAGGGGGTAAGAGTGTTTCTTAGCCCATTTGAGGATTGGCTTATAAAATGGAGAGAGAGTTTGCTTTTTCTGAGGAGGAGAGGATGGAGGTGATTTTGGTGGATCTGGTAAGACTTGGGATGTAATACTGAACTCTGGTGGTGGAGGTGGTGTATAAGAAACCATGAACTGATATTTGTTACATTCACCAAGAGTGTCAACGGAGGAATCTCCGTCTAAATACCTTTGGCATACCTTATCATTGGATTTTTTCCGTCGAGGTGGAGGTTTTGCAAGAGGGTCTACCTTGTTAGGAGAATTTGTACAATAGGAACATTGGCAAAAAGGATCCCAAAAACAATGACCATAATTGTCCTTATAGTAATGAATAGGATGTCCATCACCGTCGAAATGTTGAACATGCTTTTTGGATCTGGTTCAGAAATGGATTCTGGGACACAGGGTTCAATCATGAAGAGGGTCTGGAAGATAGAAGGACTTTCTTCCTTTTCTTTGCCAAATTTGATGGAAACAGTTCCATCTTTTTTTCGTACGAATTTTGAGTCTGTGGACTGGAAAGGCTTGTTATGCTTGTGTAGCTTTTCATAGTTGGTGATCCAAGTCTTTGGAAGGAGCTTGGCCAACGTATCCTTTGGGATTTGTCTGGGAACATGGATGCAGGACGCCTGGTCATTCTACATAGAGATGAACAACGCATCTTCATTACCATTGTTGAAGTTGAGGTCGAGAGCATGGTTCTGCACTCGATAAACTATCTGGTAATGTAGGGTTGCAGCTACAGAGTCAGCAGTTTGAGGGGCTCCAGTGAGCTGAACTTGGACTTTCAGAAAAGAAAGAAGTTGGGGATCTGAAAAGGCAATGTTGAAGTTTGGATACAAAGTCACAAAGACCGTTCCAGCATTCAGAGTATTTTGAACAGTATCGATGCAAGCATGCTGGTATTGTAAAAATCTGGTATCGTAAAAATCTGGTATCTAACAACGCAATTCTGGCCACAACTGGCAAACCTTTTCGACCATGAAAAGTGAGAGCAAGACGAACAGCTCCATAGTGGACATGAGAATATCCCTGTTGAACCCATTGTCTGGGGAATTCTGGAGGGATTTGAAGAGTAACAAAGTACTCATTTTCAATAGCAAGAATGGGATGCTGGTCGAATTTGGAGGACTGGACGTACTCCTTTACTTGCTTTGGGGTTTGGTGAATAAGTTGACGAATGGAGCGGATAGGTGAGAATGATGAGGTGGGCTTAGCAAAAGCAGCGTAAGGGTTCATAAGAGGAAGCTGAGTTTCGGAGATCTTGGTTTCATCACTAAGAGAGACTTCATAAAGATAATCTATCTTAGAAGCATTGGAAACGCGAAATTCTGAAGGGTTTGAGGATGAAGAAGAAGGTGCAAGGGAAACTGGTGCTTCAAGGATTTCTGGTTCTGTAGACATGATGAGAAAAGATCTTCTCAGCACTGGATTCACCTTTCAAGCGCATGGAATGGATAATATCAAAAACGAAACCATGGTACTGCAACAATCCAACAATGAATTGCTAGATGAGACTCAACTGATGGACAGTCCTATCCAAACTTTGGAAGAAGCTCAAAGATGGGCTTTGGTGACTAGCCCTAATATGCCACCGAGTTACACATGAAAATTATATTCTAGATTGTCGAGGTTTGGGCTCCTCCTTAACAATTCAGACTTTACGAGCCTTAGTAGCTCAAGAAAAGCCCACTATCCTATGCTTGATGGAAACAAAGAATATAGAAGATGTTGTGAAAATGATGTTGAAAAGACTAAAGCTTCAAAAGTGCTTTACAGGAAATTCAAGAGGTTTGGCTAGGGGATTAGCGGTGTTCTAGAATGAAGAGGTCATCATTTCCATTATTTCTAGCACCATGCTTTTTCTTGACTTAATATGCAATTTGGAAGAGACAAAACAGAAAGTGCGCATCACATTTGTTCATGCACCGAATGACTTTTAGGAAAGACTATGATTGTGGGATGAAAATTATCAAATGACTTTGGGCTGAACCGTAACCCTTGGCTATGTGTTGGGGTTTTTAATGAAATATTATATCAATAGGAAAAAGTAGGAAGAAGAGTGATAGAAAATTATGGATGAAAAGCTTTTCAAGACTCTATGAATACTTGTGCTATCATGGATTTAGAAAGTAAAGGCTATGCTTATACCTATGCAAACAAGAGAGAAGGGGAAGAGTTGATTATGAAGAGGTTGGATAAAGCCATGTGTAGTATGAATTGGAGGGTTTCTTCCTAATGCGGAAGTGTTTACTTTACTGATTAGTGAGTCAAATCACAACCCAATTTCATTGAATCTTTTTCCTGAATATGTCAGACGCAGAAAGGAATTCAAATTCAAAGTTTTTTGGGTAGATGATAACAGTACGGACAGATTATATTGGAAGGCTAGAATTCTTTTCGAGGGGAGAGAGTAGATCTACCAATTGCATATAAATAAATAAAGAAAACCCACCAGCGGGCAGCTACATTGGTAAGGGCCTTGCTCCTCATCGCCGAGGTCGCAAGTTCAAACCTACGCGTTGCTAACGCATCTTAAGTGGGGGGTCATGGTGGTGGGATCCTGAGTTAGCCTCCCTCCAAGTATAGTCAGTGGTCTCCATCGAGCCGATCGGGCCGGCGGTAGCTGTGAGCACCCGTAAGGTATGCCAAGCTGGATCTGAATATATGATGATAATAATAATAAATAAATAAATAAAAATAAAGAAGTTATGGAAAAGCTAGCTGCATGGAGTAAGAGGAGATTCATAAATTTAGAAAAACAAATTTCGGTGTTGAAAAGAGAGCTGTAGGCAATTACCAACAACTCAAATTCACTTTTTGACAGGAATTGGTTGAAATTAGAAATAGAGAGGCTATGGAGATAGAAAGAAGTATATTGGAAAAAGAGATCTAGGATTAATTGGCTCAAATGGGAGGTTAAAAATATCAAATACTTCAATGCAGCCACAATACAAAGGGGCAAAGAAATAGAATAGTGATGCTGAAGAATGGACAAAATGAATGGTGTCGAGATCCCACTAAACTAAAGAAGATGATAGTTGAGTATTTCAAAGAGCTTTACACTTCCACAAGGCCAAGAAACTTTCAACCAGTTATCGACCAAATCACTTGCATTGTAAAAGAGGAGATGAATCAAGATTTGATTGGAGAAGTAACTCTAAAAGAGGTTACCGAAGCAACTTTTTAGTTAGGTACCCTCAAAGCTCTTGGACTAAATGGTTTGTGTGAATATATCAACATCACTAAAAGAAAATCCAAGAGAAAGTGTTCGGAGGGGTAAGGTCTTTCTTCAACTCGGGGACTCTTAATCCTAAGTTGAACAACACATATATCACCTTTGTAACAAAAATTCACAATCCACAAAATTGGAAAAATTTCAACCTATCAGCCTTTGCAATTTTGTATATAAAATCATTTCAAAGGTCATGGCAAATAGATTAAGATAGTGGCTACCTAACTTGATAGCAATGGAGCAAAATGTCTTTGTAAGCAAAAGACAAATACAAAACAATATCTTCACAGTGCAGGAGGTGCTTCATCAACTACGTACCAAAAAAGAAAGATATAAATTTCATGTAGTGCTAAAAGTAGATATGAAGAAAGCCTATGACCATATAGAATGGGATTTTCTCAAAGCAAGCATGCTTGAAATGGGTTTTATGATACTTGGTTTTCTTGGGTTATGGAATATGTCTCTACAATATCATTCAGTGTTAAAATAAATGGGGGACCTACGGCCTCCTTCCAACCCACTTGTGGTATTAGACAATGTGGCCTCCTCTCTCCCTAATTCATCATTGTGGCTAATGTATGATCTATGATGCTTAAAAGAAAAGTAGAAAATGGCAAGTATAAAGGGAATTAATTTGAACAAATTCTGTCAATCATTATCTCATCTACTTTTTATAGATGATTAATATTATTCTTGGAAGGAAATGGGCCGAATGTCAGAATGTAGCTACGATCTTAAACCAATATTACTTTGTGTTCCGACAAGCCATAAATTTGAACAAGTCAGGCATGTTCTTTAGCAAAGATTGTCCAAGAGAGCTGAGGAGAAATTTGACATATGAAATGAGAGTACCGAACTAGGAAACACAAGGAAGCATCTCGGAATACCTTTTGATTGGGGTGGTTCTAAAAATGCAAATATTCAATTTGATCATTGCAAGAGTCAACATAAAACTTGACGACTAGAAAAAAAAAATTATCCAAGGCACAGAAAGAAATTCTTCTTAAAATTGTGGTGCAAGCTCTACTGCAATATGCTATGTCTATCTTTAAAATTCCCTTATCTATTTGCAGAGCCATTGAAAGAAAAACAACAACTTTCTGGTGGAAAAATAATAAGGATGAGGCGGGTTTGCATTGGAAAAATTGAGACACATTTAAATTGAGAAAGGATGAGGGTGGATTAGTCTTTAGATTCAATGAGGTGGGTCAACAAGCAAGGAGGCTAATTCAGAATCCTCACTCTCTTTGGAGTCAAATTTTTAAAGAATTATATTTTCCGTTCACAGATGTATTACATGTAGAGAAAGGCTCAAGACCCTCTTGGTGATAGCAAAGTCTATATAAGTCAATCAATACAGTAGGTGGTTGAAAATTGAGAAAAAATCAACATAAGGGAATGTCAATGGTTACCAAGAGGTTTAATTGGAGGATCTACAAATAGAAATGACCCATCACGAGTTTCAAATCTGATAAATAGAGAGGATGCTACTTAGAAGGAAAATAGAGTGCAAGAGCTTTTTGACTATGAAATATCCTAGGAAAATCTAGCTACCCATCTACACCCTCAATTTCCAAAAGACAAACTACTGTGAAAGCCAACCAAAACAAGCCAATTCATAGTCAAGAGTGCGTATAACAAGCTTAGGGCACAAGGAAAAAAATAAAAGTAGAATCAAGCATCATCATCCTTACAAACCCCTAGAGAGTTGTGGAATAGAATATGGAATGCCAAAATACAACCCAAAATCATATTCTTCCTTTGGCAAATTTGTCAAAACATGCTAGCAACCAAGGAGACAAGCCACTTGCGTGATCTGTAATAAGTACCCAGAATCTATCAAGCATCCCTTCTTTATGTGTCCGTGGACAAATCAAATCTGGGATGGTGCTAAGGTGAAAATACAAAGAAATGGTCATAAGGTGACTCGAATAGAGGAATGGCTGGCTAATTTTCAATATACCTCAGTCTCATTCTAGCAACTAGCTCTATTATTATGGCAAATCTAGAAATCTCACAACGACAAGTTATTTAGAGCCAAACCCTTGAATCCCTAGCATATAATCACCTCAACAAAGGCCATGGAGGATAGTTTCAAAAATGGGTGGGAAAAAAGGCAAGAAAAAGCATATGCGAACTGACATATCTCAAATCTGAACTCCTCAATCTCTAAACGTGCTCAAATTCAACGTGGATGGATCTTATATTGAAGAAACAGGGGAAGGGCCTATAGCCTATGTTTTCCGAGACAACCGAGGGTTCTCATAGACAAATTCGCTCACACGATGCGAGTTTCCTCAACCATCCAAGCAGAGGCAGAGGCGGTTCTACAAACCCTAAAGTACATTGAAAGGAAAGCTGAATTGAAAATGGAGATGGAGACCAACAGCTCTGAACTGGTGAAGGAGATGGTTGAGGGTACCCAACAAGTTAACTGAGAAGCATACGCACTGATCATCACAGCCTAGGCGTGTATGAAAAACTTTCCCAACCTGAAAAGAGCCCATTGTCGAAGAGAGTGCAATCAAGTGGTGGATTGGATCATCAATGCCCACCGGATTGAGTCTCTACTAGCTCATTGGGTTTCTTATCCCCCAACTTGTCTTTTGGATTTGTTATGTTCTAAAGCCCGTGTTTCAACTCCCCAAACTTTTATTTGAATGAGAATACTATAAAAGCCTTTTTAACCCAAAAAAAAAAAAAAAACTCCAAGCTTTGGACGTGGATTGATCCAAAATAGAGGTAAGTTATGGATTCGAGTCCTTTAAGGGAAATATCTATGGAGCTCCAATTTTAGAAATCACAACGATAAGGCATTGGCATCTCCATTATGGAAGGCAATTATGGATATGAGAAAATTACTCAAATTGAGAACTCTTTATTAGGTTGGTGATGGTAAGTTGATTGAGGTCAACAATCATCCTTGGATTCCTCACGTCCCATATCATTTGTCTTCCTTTGTTAATCCTAACCCTCTTTTGAAGCAAAGGAGGATAGAGAGGCTTTGTTATCCCAAGGACAAAAACTTGGGATATAAATAGTCTAAATCAAATGTTTTGCCTAACATTAGTCCAAGCCATTCTTCATATTCATGTCCCGATCTCCATTTGGGTTGATAGACCAATAGCTAGCTACTGATGACAAATACACTTATATCCACCTACAAGCTCATCAAGTTTTGTACAGAGGATGGTAAGAACTCTAAGATTTGGAGCGAAATCTGAAAAGTTGAAATTCATGAGCAGCACAAGATAATATTATGAAGGACAGCAGTTAATGTTCTACCTCGTCACACTAACTTAGGAAGATTATTTCATGTCCCAAACCATTCTTGTATGTTACGTGAGAACTTAGAGGAATATCTAGTCCATCTATTCACAACATGCCCATTGGCCAAGATTATGTACATCTAGTCTAGTTGGAACTTTAGCTCATCGAGAAGATCGTATAACTCTTCCTTGACCTAGGACAGATAGCACAAAGAATGGGCTTGGACTACAATCTCTTCACCCTTTTTGTAGCAATTCTATGTGCTAAAATGTGGAGTTATAAGAATGCAACATTACATGATTAGTCAATTCCAAATCCTTTCCAAGCAATCAAGCTGGTATTTTAAGATTTCACGAGATTTTCGAACACATTCAAGGAATGGAACAAAGTCATGAAAAGCAAAGAAGCTTATTCACTTGGGGAAAGGCTAGAGCCATGGCTCCTCCCACTAGATTAAAAATGAAGTTTAAGCATGATCGGCTAGAGGCTCAGTTGTCTAAGCATGGACAAGACACAAGAGATGGAACTCGCCAATGGAAGTGGATGCTGTGGCTTTTCTCCTATTATACAAATTTGCTTAGTCTCTTGGTATTCAACAAACAATATTTGAAAATGACTACAAGGTCTTTAATTGATGCCATTCAATAAAAAGGTCATTGCCCTTAGAGCGTTCAACATTTTCTCCAAGTTGTCATTGCTTGCAAGTTGTCCAAGCATGGACAAGACACAAGAGATGGGCTCAATTTAACTATATTCACCAAGTAGTGTTTGAAAATGACTACAAGATTTCAATTTATGCCATTTAACAAAAGGTCCCTACCCTTAGTGTATTTAGCCTTTTATCCAAGTTATCCTCTCCCGCAAGTTGTCCAAGCATGGACAAGACACCTGAGATGGAACTCGCCAATGGAAGTCGAAGCAGCAGCTTTTCTCCTAGCTTGCAAATTTGCTTGGTCTCTCAATATCCAACAAACAATGTTTTGAAAATGACTACAAGATCTTATTTGATGATTACGTTCGATTACCTTTTTTTTGTTCGACTAAAGTTTCATTTATATACAATAATCGCATTGTAGCGGGTATAGTTTAGTGGTAAAAGTGTGATTCGTTTTATTAATCCCTTTTATAGTTAAGGGATCTCTCGGTTTGATTTGATTTAATTCATATTCCAAAGAAAAATTTTATTTCTTAAAAGGATGTAATCCTTTACCTCTCAACAAAGGATTTGAGGAAAAAATAAATTCTCATGATTTGTATCCAAAGGTCAATTAAAAATTGAAAATTGGATTATTTAATAGCGAAAAATAATGTTTTATTACATTCAACAAATGAGTCGTTGCCTTTATAGTATTAAGCCTTTTGTCCAAATTGTCCTTGCCTACAAGTTGTCCAAGCATAGCATGGACAAGTTGTGAGAGATGGAACTTGTCAATGGAAGTGGAAGTTGCAGCTTCTCTCCTAGCCTACAAATTTGCTCAGTCTCTTAGTATCGGTATTTGAAAATGACTACAAAGTCCTAATTGATGCCATTTAACAAAGGGGTTAGAGTATTTAGTCTTTTGTCTAAGTTGTCCTCACCTACAAGTTGTTCAAGCATGGACATGACGCCAAAGATGGAACTCGACCAATGGAAATGGAAGCAGCAAGTTCTCCTAGCCTACCAATTTGCTCGATCTCTTGGTACCCACCAAGCGGTGTTTGAAAATGACTACAAGATCTTAATTGATGCCATTCAATAAAAGGGTCCTTGCCATTTTAGTATTAAGTCCTTTGTCCAAATTGTCCTCACCTGCAAGTTGTCCAACATGGACCAAGACGCAAGAGATGGAACTCACCAATGGAAGTGGAAGATGTAGATTTCTCCTCACCTAAAAATTTGTCCATCTCTTCATATCCACCAAGAGGTGTTTGAAAATGACTACAAGATCTTAAGTGATGTTCTTCAACGAAAAGGTTCTTGCCCTTAGAGTATTCAGCCTTTTTGTCTTGGACTCTCACTTTGCAACAATACGGTTAGAGTTTGATATGGACTCGTAGACCCAACAATGCCGTTCCTCATAAGCTTGCAAAATGGATTTTTATTAGATAGGAACCACATCTTCATTTATTTTTAACAATCTCGCATCGAGTGTTAAAAATGTAATGTTGGTGGTATGGGTAATCGGTTCCTGATCCGGTCCAGTCCAGTCTGATTCCATCTAGGAACCAGGAATTGAACTGGAGGAATTGGATCCTGATTTTCAAAATTGGGTACCGGATCAAAGGTGCCTAGAACCGGTCCGGTCTGGTTCTCGGATGGTCCTATGGAACCGATCCTATAACACTACCACTAGTACTTGAAGCCGTTGATGGTGCAGAGGGTCTAGGTGACAAAGACGTAAAAGACAAGGGGGGCGAGGGAGATCGGGGCCCAGTAAGGCGACACCGGAGGTGGGACGATGGCTAGGAGAAGGCATTGAAGAGGAGGAAAAGGAGGTGGAGTTCATTCTTCTACTGGTTGATGGCATATTTCTTCTCAAAGGCCTTCTCAAAGTGGAGCTAGATTATCGTGTTCAAGGCCGTCTCCTTCACTTGCTGGTGGTGGTGGTGGTTGCTCTTGTAGTCCACCATTACTAGTGTCACGGAGAGAGGGAAGGAGATTTTGGGTATGGGGAAGAGAAGGGGTCAAAGCTCGATGATGAGTGAAATCAAATGGGAAAATAGTTGGCAGGTGAGGTGAATTGGCTGAAGGATGACTTTTGAGGGCAGTACTAGTACTTTTCTCTAACAATTTTAGGCAATAAGGCTTAGTGCTAGTTTGGCTTAGGTTAGGTTTACTTTTAAGAAATAAATAAATAAATAAAAAGTAATCGATCCGGTTCGGTCTAGTTCCTCTCTTGGAACAGGGAATCGGACCAAAACTCTCAGGAACTAGACCAAATCGACTAGTCCGATCCGATCCTAATGATTCCTAGTTCGGGCAATTTCTATTGCATATTCTGGTTGGTGGAGTCTTCTTTACTCTATCGTTTTAAAGTGCGTACTAGCTTTCCTTGAAATGCTTGACTGCTTTGTTGGAATGGAAAGTTTGTTCTAGCAAAGGATAAAAAAAAAAAAAAAAAAAAACTCCAAGCTTTGGATTTGAAAGGTGACCGTGCCCATCTAGATCTTTGCAACTTGAATCCATTATACAATGGGAGCATTTAGACTCACCTGTTTAAGAGTCCGTCTTGCATGCAAAAAGAGTTCATGAGCTCAATCAATTTCAATTAAACTTGTCAAAATAGGTCGTAAACCCATTTCTTAACTCATATTTGATTGACTAAATTATTATTAAATTATTTATATTTAATAAATGAGTGGTGAATGGGTTTTGAATAGTAAAGCTTTTAAATGGGTCCACAATTTATTTAAACCCAATTCACCTTTAAGACTCTCTCTTACCCTTACTCGATCTTACATTCACTCACTCCGTCTTCTCATCTTAGTTTGGATATGAGTTTTCTTAGATTTGATGAAATATGGAAATGTTTTAGCAATATAGGTCAAGTCGGATATGGATCGAGTTAGATATGGGTTACTAAATTTATACCGCGTAAAAATAGGTCAAAACGGGTTAAATTGGTCAATTTGGGTCATGCCATTTTTGACCAAACCTAACCCGACCCACCCATTTGACCGACTTAATTTCAATTGCTCAATCATGTGGGGTCCATATCATTGAAGGGTCATGATTGAGTGGGTTCAAATACTCCCAACACAGGTAATGAGGGCACCTACGCCGTGACTTCTCAAGGTTCGAGGTCTTTTAAGGTTTGTTTAAGCACGGCTGCTGCTTTGTCTTTACCTTTCTTTGTTTCAGTCAATCAATTGTGTTCTAACTTCTGGCCCCAAAAGTATTGTTTCAGTTAGAATGTGAACCAGGAGCGACATAAATAGGAGTTTTTCCTACACCATTGACCCCGGGGCTGACCGGCAGAGCTTTGAAACTGTCAATCACATCCACCTAAAGTAATATCGATACTTTCATATCAAATACCATATTATATGAAGCACAAGCAGCACATGAAAGAAATGAATTAAGGATGACGCATACTCATAGGAATGACCTATCAGACCTACCGATGACAATGAACTTGTAGGGTCTTTCTGTATTCATTCTGAGAAGTTTCCGCCCTACTCAATCACGCTTCTACTTTCTACAAGGAAAAGCCACTTCCTTCGTAACTCTTTCGATAGAAACATGACCGCGTCAAATATTCCCTTCCTTTTTCAAGATTGTCGATGACCGAACCGGAATGAAATTGCACTGCTGAAGTTTTGCGACGTAATTAAAAGTTTCAAAAAGTCATCGCGTCGTGTTGAGCTACTTTCACGGGTCTGAACTCCTTCATCTAAGGTGGAGTTTCTAGTCAATCTATGAAATGCTAGTGGTATATCGACTTGACTTGTAAGTCTTGCCTGTCGCTATTCTGCTCCGAATTATGTTGTTTTCATCGGCAACGACGGATGCAATTGCACAGTAAGTCAAGAAGAATCTGCCGCCGACCCTTATTTTCTCCTCTCACTAATCTTTGTTTCTCGCATCGCATGATGACACCATTAATTATTTCAAATGAATTGGTAATCCCATCTGGGAGAAATCAAACTCCACAAAAATGGGAACGGAAAAAATTACCATTTTTCATGTACATCACGGTACACTGCAAATGTAACTGAAGCTTCACCGACTTGTATACAATTCATCTTCATCAGCTTGATACTTCATCCAGGAGTTTATACCTTCTGATGACTCTTTTGCTCCTTAATACCGCCCGCTTTCCCATGCCAACGCCAACATTGCTGTCTGACTTTGACCGCTCCTCTTCCTTCTCCCTTCTGCGCTTCTCTTCCAACTCACCACTGGAGATGATCCTCTTCCGGATGGTCGGTGCCAAGCTCTCTAGCGGCTTCTTCTGTTTCTTTGCGCATGGAAACTGCAAAGAATCAGTCGTTTCTCCTTTCGGGTCGCCATTATCGTCACGGTAGCCTATTTTTCTGCCTTCGTTATTTCTCTTCTTGCTCTTCTCATTGCTCTCCTCTTCACAGGCGCCGTTCTTGCGGGCCGACGAATGATTTGAAGATTTATTCGTCCTCTCCTTGGTGGAGGATCCATCCTGATTTTGAGCCAGACACCAATTGCAAAGCCGGTATGACTTGGCCTTGGGGTAGAGATTGCTACAGTACCTGCATTGCTTTCGGGTGTCAAATGACCGCTGAGCTTTTGGCATTAGAGTCAATAAAATGCAAAAAAAGAAAGAGAGAGAGGCGATGATCAATGATCAAGAATTGAAACCCTTTTGAGCATTACAGAGAGAGAGAGAGAGAGAGAGAGAGAGAGAGAGAGAGAGAGAGACCTGTGTTGAGACCTGAAATGGCAAATCTTGCACTGAAAGAGCTCCTCAGGCAAGCCATGATCCCCACACATGCAGCACTCGTTGCTCGTCGTCGTTGATGTTGCCATGGCAACGCTTGTCATTCCCTTTGCCTGATGTTTCATCGTGGAGAGAGAGAGAGAGAGAGAGAGAGAGAGAGAGAGGGTGGGAGGCCACAAGTTTTGGTTGATGGCGTTTTTTTAATGTGGCGCGTATTTAAATTGATATCGTTTTCGATGTCGATCGAGTGTGAAACGGCAACATAATAAATTCTTGGTCTTGACACGCAAGAAAGGTTTAATAATTGACGGAAGAGAAGACCATACTTTCCTGGCAAGTTCTCATATAAAGAAGCAATTCATTCTATTCTTCTCCCACAAGTTTAAAGTTCTTATTCTCTCCATTTCCCATCTTCTAGTTGGAAAATAAAAACTCCCGCATTCTCCACACGCGATGTTCGTATAACGTGATGAAAAGTCATGCAAATTCCCTGAGTATCCGCCCCCGCGGACTTTACTCGTAAGGTTATGATCAGCCCGACAGAAATAGGAAATTTTATGCACCGTAAATTTCGTAATTTTAAGCATTGGTGGATGATATTTTGTTTAGGAAGGAACCAACACAGGTCGAGTTGACTCCATTCTTAGCGACAGCGAAGGTCTTCGGCCGAAAGGGTCAATCAGCCAATCACTGACTTGTAATGGGTTCTCTTTCTACTTTATGTCGCATCGTTGACGTTGTCTCGATGATGACCAATCGTAAGATGCGTGCAAGCAATTCGGTCTCTTTTTACATGGATCCGATGTGGGTTTTCGTTATTTCTTTTTTTCCTTCGCTTTTATTGGAGCTCGATGATCGCTCTTTCTTGAGTATAACGCGACAATTATTGAAATCATAAGCTCTTGGAAGTGAAAAGTCCGGACCCTTTGAATACGCTACTGGTTTCGGTCCAGATCAATACGCGGCGTACCAGTCAATTTGACTGTCAAAATGACTTCGTTAGCGACAAGGTCCATGACTTGGTATTTGGCCTAGATGAAGGACTTCCGAATCGTGGTCCATTTCTTAGTATTTGGTCTAGATGAAGGACTTCCGGATCGTCGACGACGGGTGAAAGCCTCCGATGCAAACCCCATACTGCAGAAAATAGACTTCATGGGCTGCGAAGTCAAGATCACGCGGAAAGAATCCTCGGATGCACAGGAAACAGGGGCGAGCACCTTGCATTCAACTTCTTTCGTTGACAGACAATCAACGGCGTATTCCAATGGACGCTTGCCTCATCATCTTAGAACGGTGGTAAACTCAAGCATTTGAATTTTGACTTGAAGTTGAAGTGACAGAGAATCAAAACCACAGTTTGAACCACCAGCTAGCTATAAGACCGACGCTAGGATAAGTCCGCAATTGGGAAGAGAATTTCTTGTGCAACAGCCAATATGCAGTGATCAACCAGTCACATTGCTCGCGTGATACATTTGTCATCTCTTTTTTTTGTTCTTTTGATGACTATCATCTTAGAACGATGATAGACTTATAGGACGTCATCTTATACGATGATTATATTTTAGAGTTGCTTACTTCGGATTGGCTTTATATGCCGAGTGTCCTTGTCACGTGTTAAAACGACACGCAATAAATCCATCACATGAATTAACTTCTACAAATAATACCTTAACTCGCATGGTTTCGCAATTGAGCCCTCAACATTTTAGTTGACGCGACTGAAGACTGCACTCGCAGGAGTTAGTGAAAATTAAACTTCTTTCGTCGTGGACATTCGTTAGCCTGCTTAAGTAGCTCTCCACATGGTAATCTCGAAGCCTTCTATTAACTGCCGCAAAGCAATCTTAGGCCCGAGAGAAAGACTAGATCTGAGTAGTACCTAAACGTCTTGCTTGCCCCATTTCGAGTCTCTGATGAGCACTCTACTTAAGTCGCTATGTTCGACCATAACGACGGATTTATAACACATGCGCATGCACGCACAAACAAATTGACGCGTGAATTTCTTAACAAAAACCCATCATCAGAACAAATAGCTGATGCGTATTTCAGCTCATTAGACACCAGATCTAGTCCCGTGAAGAGTCCGCTGCCGAGGACATTTTTCATTGTCAGGGGCCGTGTACACCACACTAATGCAGACAGACAACTAAAATGGATCGGATATCGACATAAGCAATCATGAGTAATTAAGACTGAGGGCGTCACTTTAAGATCGCGTAATCCAAAACCGCTGAAAATGACATCTTTGCTAATCCTCAGAAAACCATCACTAGTGATGATCTGAGGCGTAAACTATACAAATATACATGCGATGTACATTAAGAGTAACTAGATACAGGGAGATAATTTAGGAGGGAAACAAAATGGAAAAAAAAATTACGGGATGAAACCAGACTCCGCAAATGAGTTTCAAGAGAGAAGCAAACTACTTTATTCAACTTCTGCTGTATAGCTCGACATGATGCAATTTGTTATATCCATGCTGTGTGTTTCTCCTTCCTCGAGCTTTGCTCCTCAAGCTTTATTACAGAAACCAATCTGTCCCGTCTGTCGAAACCTACAGCTGAAGTAGGCATCCAACTATACTTTCTCCCTGAGAAGCCCCGATAAATATGTAAGGCATGAGAATGAGATAAAGACTGGGATGAGATAGGATCCATCAGCAGCAAGAGAACAAGGGCATACGATAAGTGAGAGAAGTGGGACAGGGAGACCATGCAACAATCAATCATCACTATAGAGTATTATATGCAGAACCAGACAGGCACACATAAAATAGATAATGCATCCAGGTCCTAACAACTTCAAGGCATAGGCTCAATGCCTATAGAAACTAATTAAGTACTGAAAATGAAGACATTCAGCATTATACAATGAAGCAAGTTTGATACTCATAACTAGTTTTAATGTAGAAAATAATCAAGTCAAAGACTTCACTTACCATAAAGACATTCAGCATCATACAATAAAGCAAGTTAAACGTGTTTTAGAGAAGTAGCCATAATTCAATCAATAGAAAAAGATGTTATGAGAATTAAATCTTACTACTTATATTGTTAAAACCACCGACAATTTCCACAAAAACTAGGTTTGATAAGAAATTAATCACATGCATTATGTAAGTTTCAACTACTATAGAACAATTTTTTAATTCTATTTTCAGTGCTAAAGTCTAGTGCTTAAATTTTGAACACTTAATTTTCATATCTGTCAATCAAGCCAGCTACAGCACATAAGCAAACTTCAGAACATAGGAGTAGTGGCTAGCATACCTCAATCGCTCTTAACTTTGGGCACATTCAGCAGACTCATGCATTCTAAACCGCTCGAGGATTTCAAAGGGCCTGCAAGCAAGAATTACACGAATGAAAAATGTATCTCATCAAGAAGAGTGTAAAATGTAATTTGGCCAAAACAAAGGCTAGACTCTCCGCATCTAGCCAATGAACAGGTGCAAAGATCATACCAAGGATCCTAAAGTTCTAAGTCTGTCGAGTTCCATAACCCCTCATTCTGAAACACACTTACCTCTTTTAGCCAGAAACATAAATCGATCATATAAGAGAACCCAGGGAAACACTTAAGACATCAATTTTTAAAAGAAAGATGAAGATTGATGATGGTGATGATGATGGCAGCAAAGGAGGAAAAATTATTTCCTTTGTTAAAGAGATAGGCAGAAATGAGCAGGGCGTAGAGGGGTAATGGAGGATGTAGAGAGGAGACATTTATGTGGCTCTGGCTTGAACCACCTTGGTTGCGTTCTTCTTTTTCCTAAAAATTTTGTGACTAAAATGAACAAAAATTAGGACCATTCAGCATTTTTCTTTTCATATGATACCACATTCATATTACTACCCATAGAAAATGTGTGTGCGCGCACATGTGCGTGTAACCCAAAAAGAATGGACTACCAGTGCGACAAACTTTAATGATTTCTAGGAGTTAATCGATTCTTGTTAAAGCAATATGCTTTTGCATTCCATTAATTCCAGTTAAATCTAACTTAATAGAATGAAATCATGGCACTGCTGTTATAAAGATGTGACAAAGAAAATACAATTATCGCTTGTTGAAATTAATAAAGATGTAAGTCTGGGTTGTGAGATTAGCAGTCCCATGTTGCTTGGACTAAAAGACAGTAGCGGCACTAATATGCATAATGTCACATTATTCCGGGCTATCAAAACAAATTTAAAAATGTACAATAGCCGTTTCACAACTGAGCATCCTTGTAAAAAATATAGGAATATGGGAAAGGGGCAGATCCAGAATCTGGACCCTCCATCTTATTCCTGTAGCTTGTACATCCCCTACAAATTTAATACAATTCAAACAAATTATGGAAGGTGGGCCAGCGCAGCACTCATGGGCCTCTAAATTCCTACAGTAAAATTGACAAATAGATCGCAATCGAATACCAAAGTACCTTTTTCAAGTTAGGGCATATAGAATTTCAAACAAGATAACAGCAAAAGCCACATCTTATATGCTAGATCGGTTAGGTATATAGAGGATATCAATTGCTGTTCCTATTTACTTGACAACCAGAATAATCAAGAGAAGAGAGCCTTACAAAATAATCTCACGATTGTGAATCAATCTGCGTTCATTGTTTTCCATAGCATCCAATACATCGGCAGTTTCTGGTCCAGCTGCCGCACCAGCAACAATTGATGGGGCAGGCGCACTTGGAGTCCATATCTAGCATCACAAAACACTCAACATCTTTCCCAAGTATACCTTTCTGCCCTTGAACAAATCCATCACAAGACTCACCTTTATCGTGTTGTCAATCCCACTGGTCGCCACAACACAATCAAAGGGATGACACTGCACGCAATTCACAACTGAGAAGGAACACGAGTAGCAGGCTTCAGAAAATATAGGAAAAGCATCCCATGGAAGTCAAAGCATCAGTGCTACAAAATACCTGCTTCATCTCCGAGAAGCATCTTAATCAGTCTACCCGTCTTTTTTTCCCAGATAAACCATCTGCCATCGTCGCTTCCACTTGCAACATATTCACCTGAAAATAAAGGACAGGGATTTCATGATAAATCTACATCACTTCACTAACAGCAGTGTGTTCTCTCCCCTCTTTTTTTTTTTTTCTTTTGGGTGCCAGTGGACTGCAAGCAGTTGGAATACCCATATCTGGAAAAGATATACGCCCTAATAGTCTGTTTGGAAGAAATTACCAATCTTCTCAGTGCTTGTAATAACATCAGCCATATGTTGATTGGAAAAAGGAAAAAGCATCAGACATAGCACCATGCGTTTGTTGCTCAGGTTATGGAGGCAAACAAAGAACCAAAAAGGAGATATTTGCTTAAAAACCTCCATACCAGTGCCGAAGTGGTTTCTAACTGAATTTAAACTCATGGAGAGCCATCTAGATATGGCGCCAATGTATAGTTCTGCTAAGTTCACAATCATTTGCCCATGAGCATGAGCCCACCAAGCAAAAAATTTCTTCACCTCCATTGATAATTGCACAAATAACTATAATTGAAATATTCTAAAACAAAGACAAACAGGGAAAAAAATGAAAAGGAATGTATATCATGAGATTGCCAGGAGCGCACTGCAACTAAGCAGTATGGGCCAATTTACAAAGAATACATGCATTTAGGAAAGTATGCAGCTTCAAATTTTTCTCTGATGTTTAACCAACCAACCGGTGCCGGGATTAGCTCACAAATGGAAAATCAGCTACTTAATGGCCTAAACCATGAACAAGAATATTGAGATTTAGAGGATTCTTAGTGTTAAGCCTATCAACCAACAGTAGCATAATTATTAACCTAAGAAAAATCAAGGGAACATCACTCTGTGTATAAAACCAATCCAGTCCACCTATGTAGCCTGTATGATAATAAGGAAATGCTGGACTCACACATGATACCAACATCATGTCATCAGGCTGAGACTAAGAGGGAGATATTCTCGAAAGACCTCAAGCAATAGGCAGCGCATCAACATATCAAAATGTACCTCTCTGCCCCAGAAAACTGGCCTGCTTTATATCAGTTCCCACATTGCAATGTCCAACATATCTCTGCTTCATATCTATGACTGCCTCAGGCTGCAATAGAGGAAGATAATAAGTTGATGGCACAAAATGACAAATAAAAGAAGTACTCATAAGAGCATCTCAATTTCATTAACCCAAGCATGGTAATGTCACAACCACTTTCACAGAGAGTATAACAATTACAATACAGGTTGGATGAATTTCATTAACCCAAGCGTGGTAATGTCACAACTACTTGCACAGAAAGTATAACAATTACAATACAGGTTGAGATGAATCCATCCCTCCCTCCCAAGTATGGTAATGTCACAACCACTTTCACAGAGAGTATAACAATTACAATACAGGTTGGGATGAATTTCGTTAATCCAAGCATGGTAATGTCCCTCCCTCCCTCCCTCCCCCTCATCAACTTCCCTTTTGCTTTGTTTATTCCTTGACAGTCTTGTGATTGGTAATGTACAATTTGCCAAAAGAGATCTTCCTCCGTCTTTCTTCCTTTTACTTCATTTTAGAAATCTTAATATTTTACACACAGAGAAAAGAGCCATGAGATACCAATATGTCAGTTCTGATATGAAGATCTTGCTCTTGCTTGTCAATCAGAGAGCATAAATCTATGTAACCACAAAAATATTGCCAACATGGCACAACAAAAACTACTACAATGTCACAAAGCAGCCGTACCCGCTGTTAACAACAACAGTTAACACCACCACAGTGGGGGATTATCAGACATAATGCCTACCAATCCCATAAAATTATGCTTTTCTCGCCAATGCAGAGAAGTCACTAAGTTGTTAACATGGAGGATTTCAAGGATCACATAAAATTTTCTTTAGATACAATGGAAATAATTAATCGACTTGTGGACAAGATTCTATTGATATACGTGGTAAGACTAATACCCTCCACCAGTTCATGGGCAGTTTAGCTTGAAATAGAGAAGTTCCAGATATGAACCTGATATGGGATTTTATCATTCTGTGATGATGATGAAGGGGATCCACATGAATCATTTGTGCTGGCAGTTTCTCTAGATGAATCACCTCTTCGATGGATTCTCAAATTAAAACTTCCATGTAGAACATTTGATTCAACGTCACGCCCTTCGTCGCCAGAAATTGAAGTTTCAAAATCCACTTCCATTTCCTCATCATAATCAGATTCCTCTCTTTCAGATCTAGGACCATCTTGTGAAGCATCACTATTAGCCTCTGATCGAAACAGAATGTCACCTAATGATAGCACTCTTGCTCCTCGAGGCTCGGATCTTGGTGCTCCATTTGCTACTTTGTTATTTTTTTCTGCTTCAGCTAAATGATAAGATAACACAGGCATAGACAAATCAAAAGGTAGGACAATGGATATGATGTGAATACTCATTGTATTTCTCTATACCCAAAGGATGAATTCGTTTGAGTAACAGGAAATCAACTGAAACAATGGCCATTATTCACAAAAGGAGGAAAATTCAAATAAGAAAAAAACTGTAGCGATATACAGCAGGACAAGAAGGAAAATATGTCCAAAATGCCATGCAGTTTGAGAGCCGGTATACATGTGCTAGGATAACTGATGATCAGATTAATCAACTACAGCAGCGAAAGCAAGGAGGACTCATTGTAGATAAGCTATATACCTGCAGCAAGACGCTGCTTTATGTCCTGCACCCTTTCCTCTAGCTTAGGATCTGATGGAGACAAGCACTGTGCTGCAAGAGCAAAGTCTAGAGCCTCTTTATGTTTGCCCAACTGCCAAAGAGTTTGGATGGAGAAATGAGTGCACAAGCCTCCCCAAGGAACCAACCATGCTAATAAACTTAGCGAGTCTTTGAACAAAATCCATATTATTAATATACATATATGAGAACAGCATGTAAAGGACATCGTAACCTAAGAAATAACTATTTATCTGAATTTTGCTAACAATCATAAAGCAACCACATGCAGGACCAGGTCAGGTGCAGTTAATCTATTCTGTTAGGCATTATACAGTCTCTTCATCAAGCCTTATAGCCCCCTTGCCATTTCAGAAAACTGTGGCTACCGACCAAAGTCACCAACCAGGAGAACATATTTTTTACAGAAGTTGACAGCCAAGTACTCATGAATCAGATGCATCATCAAGCCCTCAGGGTCATCGTCTCAGCTAGAAGGCAAAAGATCATGAAATTGGGAATTCAACCTCCAATTCATGAAAAGAAACTCTTCCTCTTATCAGCCAATTTTATATGATCTTGACAAGGTAAAATCAACACAGGAAACGGACACAGATACCAAATAGCGTTTAAACAAAAGTCAATCACTTGGGCAAAAAAAATTATAACAAGTTGCTATGCATCTTCCACTAAGATAAATTGGATTTGGCAACAAAAGAAAAAGATTAAACAAACTTGGATTGATAAAGTATGCATTTGGAGTATGCCTCTTCACGACACATGCAGGCATTTTAGTTTTTTTTATCAGTATTTCCATCGTTCGGTTTTTTTATGTTTTTTATTTTATTTACAAAAATCTTTTTATTTTTTTATTTAACTTTTAATTTGATATGGAATTCTATCCAAGATTCATATAAGGAGCTTCAAGTAGGTTAAATGTGTGGTATGGGTTTTCATAAGTAGAGTTAAATATGGATGTGTTTTAGTAATCTCGCTAAATTTTATTGCATAAATATGAGACAATTTGAGTTGGACCAAGACCTACTCCATTGTCATGGTCTGCGTCTCACACTGAAGAGGCTACCAAGACCATTAGAAAGACCCAGACAAGAGCATGAGAGGGCTCACTAAAACTGACTACATAAGTACCTCAGGACTCCATTCTCCCATAACTGGTGAATGAAGCTACATCTATCTCAACTAAATCATATTTTCAACTCCTGAAGACATAAAACAACTTTACTAGCTCATACTTATTGTCCAATTTTGATCTGATCCTACATTCAATAAGTGAGGCTCCTGCGACCAGTGTATAAACAACAGATGTTTCAGGCAACAGGTACTTTGGAAAACCAGATTGACAGGGAAACTTAATAGCCACCTGAGATAAAGCTTCAGACATATAGTAAAGTGGTCTGGCAGAAGAAGTGTTGATCATCCTAGCACTCCGGCAATCTCTTATAGCCATATGCACATCATTCTTCCATTTTCGCTGATGAGAGAAGATAAAATCAGTTTATTATAAAGAAGCAACAGGGCTCAACCAAACTACCAAATCACAATAGTTCACCAAAGACCTTGAGTAACAAAGCTGCACGTGTACAGAGACATTCAAGCCTCAAGGCAGGTTCAATCACTTGCCCGTGTCCATCCAAAACTTCATTGCATGCCTCAATTCCATAATAACAGTTTGTTCCCTCTCTCAAGCATGTTTCTACATATTTCATTAAACTCTGGCACTTCTCGAGCTGTGAAGCCTGTATTAGACACACAGAAATGACAGTGGAAAAAGCATCAGCTCCATTTTAAAAAAGTATCAAGACTAGGTTCAGATAAAATCGCACCACAAGACAATGTGGATGGTTTTTGGAAAAAGTTGGTTGCATTTCCACTCCATTTGGCCAAGGAGCGAGGGTTGTCAGCTTTGAGACATCTGCTGCAGTATACTTCATAACATTTCCTCCTACTATAGAAAATGAGATTATGATTCTACATAAGAAAACAAATGCTCATACTTCAATCAAATACTGCACAATTTCAGCATCATCGCACTTTAGCGAGAAAAACAGATGCCTACTCATATCACAATTATCAATCCAAGACCAGATTATACTATTTAACCAGATAATCATTCTATGCATACTTCACAAATATGAACATCTATACAACCACCAAAAGGCATTCAGTAGGCGCACAATAACTCAATCATAAAATTCTCTCGAAGAAGAGCAACTTGGCCATGCATGTGGATGACTAGAGTTCCCAACAGTAACAGAGTGAAGAAAAAGATATTCACAGTGCCCTATCACTTTCCCTTCTCTTTATCAATACTAAAGATCAAATCTGCTTCCACCCCGCCAGTTCAGTAAAGACCCTGCTAAGGCACTGACATCTAAGAACTACATAAACGGAGCATTGCTTTCATCCTTGCTTCACCAACATCTCACTTCATAGCATCTGTACAATCTGACACACCAATTGATCAAGCATACCAGGGTTTACATTCATTAGGTACACATGCTCTCCACTATAGCTGAGTAAAACCTCTTCTCCATTTGGACTAAATGTAACATGAGTCAGGTGCAAGCTTGAGCGTCCCTGCAAAAAGTGGAAAGTAACAAACTCAGTCTTCTTCCATAGCAGTAGAAAAAGCTATTTTCGCAAACTGAGTAATACCCTTAACATGTACATTTATCAACCAAGAGCACAATCATTAAATTGAGATAGAGATATTGAATTGAACTCTCTGTGGTTCACATATCAAATGAAACCAAATCATGGATTCAGCAAGACATCTGAGTTTAGTTTCTAAAGACTCAGATACAGATAAGATAAGTAGATGTATCAAAATAAGATGTCTAAGCAATATTCAGTAGTACCGAAAACAATATCAATGAACATCTACGATATACTTCTGAAACCGGTTCTTTGCAGACAAATATCACACTAACACAAACAGTCTCGGCCATAGTGACGGCCAATAGATAAGCTTGTGTTCCCACATTTTACAGATTCATCCAACCGATTCATATCATTTATAAAATGAATTAAATCGAATTATAAATTCAAAGCTTTCATGCTCCTTTTAGTTCTGTCTAGTGGAATACTTAGATATAGTGTGTGAAAAAATGATGATGTTTTGACCTAAAAATTATATGACAACAGGAAACTATCTTTTTGTGCATAGACAAGTTCACTGGGAGTATCGGCATGATATTCATTAACCTATGCCTTCCAGTAATGATATAGGCTATATAGTGCTCTTAGACAAAAATTAAGAAGAAACGACCTGAAAGTTGAAAATTGGAAGGAAATATTAAGATTTTCAAGTCAATCAAAGGAACATACTAACTGCAAGTTCAAAAAAAGCAAGCAGTTTACGCAGACCAGGAGTGAAATTGAAGACCAAGAAATGGAAAAGAGGGAAGCAATTCTACTCACGTATCCATAATGGTGAAGCTGGACACATTATTTGAGTTTACATCAAAGGATATAGGCAGAATAGATGAAATAGAGAGGAGAGTCTGGTATCTAGTGCAAAATCCAGAGAAGCGACATAACTAAATCCTATAAGACAATGATAGGGCTGGTAATAACTGACATGTTCTAAAAGTAAGTGTATTAACAATAAGAATGCTTTCTTGGAGCACTCAAAATACCAAAGGCTTTAAAATGACCACATTGAAAGAAGTGGCCTCTGCTAAAGGACAAGATGGGAAAATTTTGTCTAATATGGTTTAAAAACTTGATGACAGCATTTAGAAAGTTCAGTGAGAAGATGCTGTGTGCTAAGAGATGCAAAGAAAGAGGCTAAATGGAGAAGCAGAAGGCATAAAAAGACATATATATATGCAGATGGAGACTTCAAGGAAAATTTAAGTACTTGAATTTTACTGAAGAGACTATAGAGTCAGAAGATCCAGATAATCAGCCACACTTGCAAGGAAGTGTCAAACAATTCATTCTAGTACATATGACAAGAATATGCTGACAAAGTCTACTCCAAACTTAAGAATGCAGTGAACTTGACAATGATAGACTCGTTTATATGTTGCCATTAAGAAGAAATATTGCATCTTCTTATAATAGATAAAATCACAACTAGAAAGTACAATAAAAGCACTGCCTTTACTAGAAAGTTCAGTGCGGACCATATTTCTGGCACAGAACTACAAGTTCAGTAAATATAGGCACTAAATCTGAACATAACAGCACAGAAATGCAATAATTCAAAAATCTGAACTAACACGGTCCGAGAGATGCATTGGGCAGAAATAGTTGACACAAGGAGGTGGTGCCATCCTTTTTCTGCAGGAGGTCAATGGTGGCAGCATCCTTCTATCATATAACCGTGCAAATGCATCACTGACATATAAAAATGGAGTATTAGTTGAAGCTAAGATTTAGATTAAGGAACAAGCTTCAGCTGCAACAAAATACCTCCCACCAACTAGGATCAAGTGAGGCCTGGTGGAACTGATATCACAAGATTTTAGTGCAAGAACTCCTTTTGGAGGATCAGTTAGTGATTTCTTGTACCCAGAACGCAAGTCAAGCTGCCAAAATTCAAAGAGAGAAGAATGACTTTGAAAAGTCATAACAAAGACAACCATAATTTCAAGATGATGGCATCACAGTTGATATCTTTGAGATGCTGTCACTCCTAGCGCATGATCTACTTGGCCTCTACAACCAACAAAAGATTATTTGTTCACAAGCACAAAAATGTGTCTGAACAAATTGATCCCTCCTTAGCATATAACAAAATATGACGAAAAATTATTAACTGGGCATTGCCACGCTGATTGAAGGAACAGAAATAATTAGAGGGAAACGAAGGACTTCATCCATGACCCTAAGATGAAAACACTATGTCTTCCTCAACTCATGTCAGTATTCATGTCTCTTTTCCAAGATTTAAATAAATGGATCTACTTTCCTATTCTAGAGCCTAACTGGCCGAATGAATGGCAGAAATGCAGCACATGCAGGATCATCTGTATCCAAGAGCAAACTGAGATACATCTTTCGCCTAATTCACAATGCCCTTCACACAAAGTTTACAGGCAAAGACAGCTCCAACATAACACAAGGAAAACAAAACAAAAAGCAAATGGAGAAAGCGAGGTGACAACATATGCAAGCAAAAGCACATAAGCTCAGTAATAAGCGCATGAAGGAAATGCATCAAGCGCAAATATTCTTATGAAGATTCTCCAACAACTGTCAGGACGCTACGGCCAGAAAATAACAAGAATAAGTCCTCCATTTTAGACCACATTTTCATTGGATTTTCAAAAACTTTGAAGTACAATCATCACAAGAATGATAAATCGTAATAGTACACAAGCATTCGCAAGAGTTATGACTCACCAGAACGCTTCGACATTCCTGTTGCGGAGACCCAGCAGGAGGGCAAGAATTACCTTCCCGAAAGTCATGCTGCCTCAAAGTTCCATCTTCACTAGCACTCCAGACAACATTGGGGTTACCAACTTCAACCTACATGAAACAGGAAAGGACATTTATTCACAGGAGAAGCTGCATAAAATCTGGATATTTGCCAATTAATACTTAAAAATTGCCATAATATACCCACAGCTAATTTTTTAACTCTTCTTGTGTGGCACTGGAAAAGTGCTGATGGAAGAATAGCATTTTCTTCGGTTCCTCTCCCATCTAATCGAGACAAGTTGAATAACCTGACCTGTAGCAGTACCAATGCAAAGTTTATAAGCATTAATTATTGGAAACAGATATGATCATGATAAATATCAGAAGTAGAAACAGTACTTCTGCATCTCCAGCTCCTGAGACTACAAGCTCGTCCGATGTTTCAGGGACAAATTTTGTACAAAAGATATTTGCAGAGTGCCCACTATCAATTGAATGCAAAAGCTTCCGACCAGAATAGCTCCACATATTGATCTGTGCAAGGAAATACTTTGTGATGCTCCCCACAGAGAAACTTACATTATATATGTTTGCAGAAAAATGAAATCACTGCCATGACATAGGTATGATAACTTTTCTGCTGCTAATCTGGTCTGCAACATTAAGCTAAGCGTACTCACCAATGCTTAAAGCCCCTTTAGAAAACGGGCACAAGAAACACATACTCTCAAATTTAGCATAAAATATCCAAGTGTCCTTCACAAGTGTAAACTCACTGTAGCTAATTTCTCATTCGTTACACCAAAATAAGTTTACAGAAAGGAGCTGTGAGGAATGGGAATCTCAAGAAGGCCTAGTCAATATAAAAATTTCTAGAAACATAAAGCACACAAAAAGTACAATGGTCCATTGCTGAGACATTTGCTCATTCGATAGGTAAAGAGTTATTCACTTTAGGGCACCAAGGATGTGCAAACCTAATTCATAAAAGAGCTCAAGCACCAGAGAGGGCTTATATATTGGATAGAGCATCCACAATCAATGCATTTACATCTACAAGCAATTTTTCACTATAAGAAAATGCAAGATTTTGAGCCAGTCTTGATAACTCACAAAACCAAAAGACCTCTTCTTCAAGAGCTTTTCTGCTTCACTCTTTCCAAGTCAGCGAACACAAATAAAGAGAAATTGAAGTAATACTTCTTTTCTTGCCCAATAGCAAACGACCCCTGCCCATAATTTTAGCTCAACAGAACCTCCTGAAGAACCCAACTATATGCTTAAGAAGCTGCCCAAAGTATACTCAACAAGGGAGAATGAACTAGAAGATGCCCAACAGTATCTTTTTGCAAAGAAAGCACCTATTAACTAGCCTATATTGCCTCTCTGAACGCAAACAAGACTATGCCATGTTGAACGCATGATTTTCTATGTAAGTCCAGAAAAACTCAGGTGGCAGCTAGGAGTCAGCCTCGCCCCCAGGGCAATGTGAGACTTCCCTCGCAAATCTCACAATCAAGAGTCAAGATAATCTGCCCACCGCTGGAAGCACCACTAAAATAGAGTGTAGACTATTCTTATACATTAGACATAAACAGAAAACAAAACCAAGTTCTCTCTAAAGGATTTTTAAAACAACATAAAAGACAGCCAGAAAGAGTGGCCCATTGTGGACTAATTTAGATATTATAAGATTGATTGTTAAGTTTTTAATTTCCCTGAATTTAGCCAAAGCTTTAAGTTTTCTCCATTTAGAGAGAGAAAAAGAGAGAGATCAAATGGCCTTCGTCTATCTAAATCCGTCTCAATATGATGTGCACCATTTCATCAAAAGAATCATTCCTCTCTTTACCTAAACAATCTCTGGCCCAAGAAAACTAATGGTATAGCCCAAAAATTAAAATCGCTAAAAATATTTTTTGACTCGCCCAACTCTCAAATTTGAGCATGATCTCACCTACTATACAATTCTAACCCAGCAAAAGAAATTTGGACCATAAGGTCATGCGATCTTATGTTCTGAGCAAGTTGAATAACGTTACTTTCGTGTATAGAGGAAGCATAATAACATTACTTTTGGTATTTGTCAACTTAGGATGACTAGTCCAACAACAAAGAATAACTCTTTAGGCTTCACAACAAAGCTTCCTAAGCATCGCACCTAGGGTTTCTAAACATCACACGAGAGATGAACTGCATTACACAATCCCAAAGCAAAGAATTGCCACATTCAAATAATCAAGAATTCTATTGAAAAGAAAGAATTACAATGACATCTATAGACTCTCCTACTTGAAATAGGAAACCTCGAAACAAGAAAGATATATATAATAGAAAAACACAATATCTTCCTTAAAATAAAATCCTAATAAGAATCGAATCCTAAAAGACATTAGACTGTTATCTATGAGAAGAATCCTTATCCCTTAGAGCTCTTATTTGATTTGTGAAGTCCATCTTCATCAAAACTTGGTACAAACGTCAATATTTAAACAAACATCATGTTGCAAGACTTTGTTGGCTGCACCATTCTCCTCTAACGAAGAAAACTCGTCCTTGAATTTTTAAGTGTCAAACAATTTTTCAGCTTCATCTGCACATGATAAGTTTTATCCCTCAAGCTGAAAGAAGTTCAATTACGGCATGTTTTGAGAAAAATTCATGATCGAACCATTTGTAATCATGAAAGTTTGATAGTATCACGAAGTCCATATTCTCAATTATGCTTGTGTGATCTTCACAGCCATCTTGACCTAAATCTTGCTTGATTTGCACAACTTTCATTCATAGACATTCATAAGCAACATGACAGAAATCTCCACACCTGAAGCACGCAACTTTCAAGCCATCCTATCTGTTTTTATTTTTTATCTCCTTCATGCAATCAAGAGCACCATGTGATTCAAGATCTTCCTTATTTTGGATTTTTCTGATACTTGATCAACCCTTATTTACATTGGTTGTGCTCCTAGGGCAATAAACAAGTTCTTTAAATTCAATTAAAGAGTTCATCCATCTTGTTGTTTTGTTGCTTGAACAAGTGTTCAGAATCTTTATAGTGTCCAACTCGCCAACCTTGGATTTCAATTAAACATTGGTCCACCATTGCAGGAGAAAGTGTAGGACCCTTTGCTCTAATACCAAATTGATTGTAGGACGATGAGTCCCAAAACAAAGAATAAATCTTTAGGCTTCACACCGAAAGCTTCCTAAGCATCATACCTAGGGTTTCTTAAGCATCATCCCCAAGAAAAGAACTGCATCACACAATCCCAAAGCAAAGAATTGCCAATTCCAAATGATCATCAAATCTACAAGGAAGAATTAGAACCAAATTACAGACTCTCTAAATTTCGACTCCTAGTTGAAACGGGAAACCTCTAAACAAGAAAAATAATATAGAATAGGAAACATAATATCCTACTTAAGCTAAAAAGGACAATCAAAATAATATTCAAATCCCAAATGACATAGGACTGCTAATTTATCTATGAGAAGAATCCTAATCCCTCAAGACTCTTATTTGATTCGTAAAGTCCATCTTCATCAAGACTCAATAGAAACATCAACATTTGAATGACTATCGAGATTTTGCAGTCTGCATCATGTCTTGACTGATCTATACCGAGGGCTACAACTGCTATACATAGCTATCCACTATGCAGGACTAGGACTGGGTTCACCATGCTGCTTAGACAAATAAAGAAGATAATTTAACAACTTGACATGGTATGTTTGGGATGTCACCAATCCTAAAAGCTTAAAAATGTTAGGAAACCGATTCAGAATGTACCTCTAATGCAGTTTTAAGACTCCCGCATTCATGTAAGTCATACCTTACACATTAAATGCAGTATGTGACCATTCAATACACAACCCATACCAACTGCATCTTTCGATTCACACATGAAAATCCATATTCACTCCCAAATATTAAGCTGCTAACATTAATTAGACCTTTAGTGCCATTGCCTCCATACACCTCTAAAATTGACAAGTTCTAAGCTATATCACATGTTCAAACAAATTCAAAAATTGAATTAAGTCGTACCCGAGTGTCATCTGATCCTGATATTAAAAGTGAGCCACTAGAATTCCAAGCAATAGCATTAACACAACCTTGATGTCCCTGAAAAAGAATATGAACTTAGTGACAGTCAAAACCTTATGTCTGTAAAATATGTAGACAAAAAATATGAAGCAGATGAGTTCTACATATTAGATGCAAACATAACTCAAAATTTAATCCATATTCTGGCCTCAGAGATGGTCCCAGTGAAATAATGAAAACTAGAAAGCTGCTCAAATTCAGTTCATTCAAAATCATTGTTGAGGTCCTTGCTCATGAACAAATTCATCTACTTGCTCCATAGAAATATGAAACTTAAGGTAAATGACCCAACAGTCCTGGCAGTGAAAAAATTCTACTAGAAAGGGAACCAAATGAAAGGGATACAACTAAAACAGCTTTGCCAGTCATAAGATAATAACCACCTTCTGCCTAGTAGAGGTTCACAGGAAAAAAAGCCATCCAAATGATGCATCCAGATGAAACTCACGAAAGAGAAAGTTACATAAGAATGTTTATGATAATAGAAGTGAAAATAAATGACGTGCGCTGCTGATCCTCAATTTATGCCCATAACAAGAAAGAAAGTACATTTTATCCTGAATCAAAAGCACTTCAGCAAAAATTGTAAAGATGTACATCCAAGTACATTGAACCATTAAATAGAGTTACCAAAGTATGGATTATAACTACCTCCAATTCTTTCTCATGGGAGAGCCTCTGAACTAATGACGAGTGCATTTGCAGACCACGATTTGCATCCTACCAAAGTATCAGGGACAACTCAGATAGAGAGCAAACATGAAAAAGAAAGTCATGCCTTCACTTCTATGTGAGAAACAAAACAATTACTCTTGTTCCTCCTCCAACACGAAACAACTTTGCCAATATTATCCCAACTTCCATTTTTCATATAACACAAAGGTTCATCAAAAAAAGACTGTTGCAGAAACATAGGCATGTTGATGCTTAGAGTGAAAAAAAATAATATATATATCAAAAATGTAATGAACTTCACTTGCTCAAACTCCACTTTTGGTAACCAAGTACCATACACTAAAAGAATTGCCACCCATCGCAACACCAGAGAGGTCCACCTTATCAGGTCAATCACCTGTTTACCACAGGCAACAATGTAGCAGTACATTAAATCTGTTAAATATACGTCAAACGCCCTAAAATCCACTCCACCTCCCACTCCAGCCTAAATAGAGAACAATACATACAATGTGAAGCTAATATAACTTCAGAGCCATTCTCAACACCTTTCAAACATTCTCCGCCATCTACACGTTTAACTTTCCCTCCGGCTCACAAGACTCTCCATTTCCAAAATTCTTTACATATCCAATCAAAAAACCATGCCCTAAAATCATCATACCACAAGTCATGCACTGATGGACGATGATCATTTTCCCGCAACAGATTACACCGTTGGCTAATCAGCACTATTCCCACCCTAACTTTGCCTTTCCTGGCCAAAAAGAACGATCATCCTAGCAAAAGTCCAAGAATCTCCCTCCGAGCCACATTTCCATCGGGAAGAATCGTGAGTCGACACATCACACCGTCCGACGCCTCCGGAATTCTCACCGGAATCCCCACGAATGAACGCAAACGAAAAAATCGCCAAAATTCTACCCCGGGCAAATGATCGCCCCCCGATCACCACGGCCAGCAGCCGCCGAAGCGCTCTAGCTCTAGCCCGCACTTCACAAGAAATCGGTCGACCGGAACGCCGGCCACGCATTCCCCGCCCCATCACAGAGCCCAACCTCAGGTCCTCGACCATCGCAAACAGAATAAAACTCGCGAAAGCGAGCAGCAGCAGCAGCGAATAAAAAAAATAATATTTTACATGGCGAGTGTCGATGTATCTGCGCTCGAGCAACTCGTGAACGTTGCCGTCGTGGAAGGCACCGCAGCGGGCCATGGGAACCCCGCGCGAAAACCCTAGGCCTCGATCGCGATGTCCTCCCTCCCTCCTCCCTCCGGCGGCCGGTCGCCGATCACCTTCTTCTTCTTCGTCTTCTCCGAGGCGCAGCGACGATCGCAGTAAAAATACGTTCGCGAAATTTCAGAGGCGTTTTTTATAACGTAACCTCGGCAGCACCTCCCTTCATCGTCTGTCCTTGTGCACCTTCCCGTAATCGGGTGCGGCCGCGATCAGCTTAGCGACGGGCGATCGATGTGCGGATCGCCGCCCGTTTCTCGGGGTCCCGCGCGCGATGACGGTGATCCGAGGCCCGGCTGGATGGATTGGAGAGCGCGCTCGGGGCGGGTCGGGTCGGGTGTTCTCGAAATGGATGCGGCCGCAGAGTAATAAAGCCTCTTCACCCGCCCTTCCGTGCACGGTGGGGTGAATTCCAATAACCCCCTTCGGCCCAAAGTTGGATCGGGTTTGTTCTAAAAGCACCATGAAATTTGGTCACTCGGATCCAGATGGGCCCTGAACTTATCGCTGATGAAGATTATCGTCGGTAGATGAATGTGCACACGTTTCGCTCTTTCGCCAAGGGCGGTTCCATCCAAAAAATGATCTGGCCAAACTGGTCACAATCGATGGGAGAATCAGCTTGACTAAGTGAACCGCACTTAACAAGGAAATATTATAATTTAGTGAAATATTATTAGCTCCCCAAAAATCCTAAAGTAAATATAAAGACTCTCAAAACTTCTCGCACGTAATAAGACATCTAATTTGATTCACTTCACTCCAATATATTATATATATAGTCTCTCACATCTCTACAATGATTCTCCATCTTCAATCTTTCAATTCACGCTCAAGAGCCCTCTCTTTCTTATCCTTAATATTGGGACAAAATTGGTGCTTGTTTGAGGCTTCTGATGTGAGGCGAGTGCAAGCTGAGCAAATATGCTTTCTTTGGGGACAAGATGCCATTGGAAAGGCACGACATGGTTACATCTGATAGGTAATCATGTCGGGTGTTCTCGAAATGGATGCGGCTGCAGAAGTATAAAAACCTCTTCACCCGCCCTTCCGTGCACGATGGGGTAAATTCCAATAACCCCTTCGGCCCGTTTCTCCGAAGTTCTCGCGTGTATCGGGTTTGTTCTAAAAGCACCATGAAATTTGATCACTCGGATCAAATGGGCCCTGAAACTTATCACTGATAAAGATAATCGTCGGCTGATGAATATGGACACGTTTCGCTCCTTCGCACTTTACAGGGAAATATTAGAATTGAGTGAAATATTATTAGTTCCCCAAAAATCATAAAGTAAATTTAAAAGACTCATAACTTCTCGCACGCAAGAAAACACCTAACTTGATTTGCTTCATTCCAATATATATTTTTTCCCCTCACATCTCTACAATGATTCTTCATCTTCAATTTTCAATTCGCGCTCAAGAGCCCTCTCTTTCTTATCCTTAGTATTGGGACAAAATTGGTGCTTGTTTGAGGCTTCTAATGTGAGGCGAGTGCAACTTGAGCAAATATAATTTTTTTTTTTTGGGACAAAATGCTCTTTGAAAGGCACGGAATGCTTACATAGCAAGCATGTGTTCATCTTATAGGTAATTATTTGGGTTAATATCCTGAAAAATCCTAACCTAGTACACTTATGATAAATTTACTTCAAACTAATTTTTTGACTATCAAGAATCCCAAACTAGTACATTTATGACAAATTTATCTCAAAATGATATAACTATGACAAATTTACCTTAGATTAATTTTTTTATCATCAAAAACTCCAAACAAATTTACTATCTATTAACTTTTGTCGAATTGTACTGAAAAATTTGTTTACGTGAATGATACATAATGACATGTTATGATGACGTAAGTCCAAGTGAAAGTCCATGGGATTAATGCCACGAAATATCTCAAAATTGTCACGGGTATACTATTAAATTTACCACAAGAATACTATTAAATCTATTAAAGGTATATCAATTTGGAATATTTCATGATATTTACCCTATAGACTTTCACATTGACTTGCTAAGTCATTGTACTACATCACCAGGTATCATCTAGGTCAACAAATTTAACATTTAAATTTAACCAAAGGTAAATTTATTACATGTATGCTAGTTTTTGATTTTTAATAGTCAAAAAATCAATTTAAAGTAAATTTGTCACGGCTATACTAGTTTGGAGGTATGATGGTCAAAAAATTAGTTTGGATAAATTTTTACAAGTGTACTAATTTGGGATTTTTCATAATACCAACCATAATTATTTTCATCATCAAATGAGCTCGAGGATTATTGGATCAAAGTGATCAAAATCTTTTGGAGTAAAATCCGAGTTTGGGAAAATTTCGAGAAATGGGCACCAGCTGAGGAATTTGGCAAAATGAAAATCCAGATAACTTATATACATTTTACATGAAAATTTTGAAGGGTACAATGAACATGAATATAAGTGAAAAGTGAAACTAGCAGTGACAAAAAAAAACTATAAGGCAGAGGATTTCCCTTCATCCCGGGGGAGACTGCTCTCTACTTAGACACTCGCATTTCCTAACTTTGTCGTTACCTACTAACCATATGCTCCTAAGTAAATCAACTAAACAAGTCAATCTCTTTAATTATCCCTTGACTGGGTCGATGTTATCAAAAGGATAGTTTCCCCGGTCAAATAAAGAATTAAAAATGACTAAAACCACCAAATCATACTAGTGAACATCACTCCAAGGAAATTAACAAACTCTTTCACAAATAGAATCAACTTCAATCCAATTACATGAAATTTATGTCACATTGGCATGAGATCATGCAAATTATGACAAGTATTATGTTGTAGTTATGGATAGAGAGACAAAATAATACCCAATCTAGAGTAGTTCAATGGGGATAATTGTCTAAATAAGTCATAAACACACTATTTAATGATCAATTTAGTCATAAACTTTTCAATTAAGCCTATTTAATTATAAGCATTTTGAAGATTTGAATGTGGTCCTTTGTCAATTTTGAGTCAAAATTGCTGACATTACAATATAGTTAGTACTAGCCATTTCACATGGCATAACTGGCTCTGATGTAGACAATTTCTTCCTATTTTCTCTTCTTTATTCACTCTTTTTTGTACTTCTTCCTCTACCGATCGCCAACATTTGTGTCAACTATTGGTCGCCAAAATTGGTCGAAATGGCTACATTAGCAAATCATCAATAAGTGTAAGACTAAACTAGCCAAACTGAATAAATTTTAGGATTAAATTGCCACTGTATAATTGGTCTAAGATTTTTTGGACAATTTTTTTAGCTTTATTTTTGGAGATTTTTTGAGGGGGACAAGAAGGGACATGACCATATGGCCTAATCAATGACTCGATTTCGATGTCGCGCAGCTATAAATCATGCGATGTCAAAGCAATTGCTCACTTTACTGGTTCTGTGGCAACAACCCTCGGCGAAGACGAAAGTTCTTTGTCGTCAAGCCAGCGAAGGAGGAGGGGACGCGTGCTAAGGAATTCGGATCTTCCTGCTCAACTGATTCGGTGCGGAATATATTCTGCACGAACGCACACGCGCACCCACCTTTTTCTTGCTTTCCTTTTTTTCGTTTTCTTGACGTAGGAAGTGTAAGAACAAATTATCGACTCGATCATGCCACGGACGCATTCGCTTTTATAGATAGGTAAGCAACGTGGTATTCGGACAAGACTCCATCCATCGAACAACAGCGGCAACCACTAAGCCCCTAGCCTCTCTCGAGGAAAAGAAGGCGATTTTATGAGCAAGGAAGCTACCGGTCGGTATGATGTCAGTATCAATTGTTTTGACAACTCGACTCACCCATTTCAATCGAAAGAGAGAGAGAGAGAGATAACATTCGCGTGGAAAAGGAACTGAGTGCCCTTTTGTACTGGAGTTAAGAGTTTGAAACCCGGAGAAAATTAATTGAGTTTCTAGATTGTGTTGTGTGCGAGGTAGCCGTGATTGATTTGTGATTCCAAAGAGATGGCAAAATTTCTGTGGTGTCACCGTCCCGAATTCAATACAACCGGCTGACGAACCGGACCCTTCTCCAGTACAACGTCGGACGCTGTGATCCAAGACTGATTCCACGGGCTGGCAAACCCATGTTACGATGCTGCGAACACTTCTAACAGTATGATATGTCGTCATTCAATTTCTCGAACCCGTGCCGAGCGTAGTTCTCCATTTTGCCATTCTTCTGAAAAATGGATGGCATCATATCGCAAACGTCCTGTCTGTGCGATCTCTAATTCTTATCATCGCGTCAATCGAAATCCCTTTGCGCTACTGAATTTACACTCCATACCTTCTCTTTCATACCACTTGAGCCCAGAATGGTGCTTGAGTTTCTCGCTCAGTTTGGATACTCTTCAGGTTTCAACACTCCATGCCATCGCATATATCAAATCATTGTCAGCAGGTCCTTCCGGATTTGCCCGACTTGGCGCTCAATTGCACCGACCATATGCACTGCTCCCATCCTCAAACCTCAAGCACTGCCCTCCTCCTTGATCCAAGTCGGCACTCCACAGCTCGAACGTGCGTAGAACACAGCATTGATCTCTTGCCCTCAGACCAAGGGTGTTTCGTGTTCGTCGCTTGAGTGAAAAGATGAGGAGCTAACCTTCAAAATGAGGGTCATTGCTATCCTAGATCGTTGCACGCCAGGGTTGCCCAATCCTCGTCCTCCAACAGCAAGGATCGTTCCACCTAGCGGTCAGACATCTCCGTTGATTGCAAACCCTTCTTCACCCACCACCGTCGATCCCCCGAGCTAAATGGGGAAACTGTACGTTACCAGAAAAAAGGAACAGGGGAAACTGTAAAACCTACACGCCCGTGCTCGTCCGCTAGATACAGGGAGAGAGATACAATCTTGGACCCACGCCAAGCCACTTTCCATTTTCAAGGGGGGGAGAGCGGAAATGGGGTCTGACACACGGGACTCATGGTTTGCTATGATCACGAGCAGGTGGAAAAGATATAAAAACAGAGGACGACGACAGTGCCATCTTTATCTCCCTCTCCTGTTTTCGAGAAGATCTTGCCCGCCACGGATAGATCCATTCGCTCCCGATTAAATTAAGTTAAAGAAACAAAAAGAGAGAATCATGCATTAGGGCACGCTCATCCACATGTGGGCTGATGGGCTATACCCTGTCCTTAAAATAATTTCAACCTTCCCCCTGTCCGACGTGGTCCCCCCCCTTCCCTCCCTCCCTCCTCCCTCCTCCGAAGCGCCATCATCTCCACGAAGAAAAAGACCAGGAAAATCAATTCTTTCTTTCCTATTTTAAAGCAAGGAGCGAAGAAGGAAGGGGGGAATCACAAACCCCAAACACGTCGCTTTCGCGAAGGGCCATAAATGCGTGCATGCAACGTAAGTACACGGGAATAAAGACAAGGATAACACCAACCGAATTCAATGGGCATCTGCCGAGAAAGAAGGGAGCTAAAAAAGGGACAATACAACCAAACCCACGAACATAAAATCACACGGAGCACGCCCTTTTAACATTTCACACCAACAGAGAGTAGTTTCACGAAAGCAGAAAAAAGAAATTCAAAAGTTTACACCAAAGCCCACCGCCAACATAATAGCAAAGACATCCCTTCTCTACCCACCAGGAGCTTTTTTTTATAATTACAACCCCACTTTTCACACAAATCGCAGCAACCACCAACAGTAAAAAGCAAAAGCACCACCGGAAAGAACACGGGAGCCTTCCTCCTCTTCTCTTGGGTGGGGGGGATTATGACTTGTGCATGGAAATAACCCATCTCCCAAAGGGGATTTCAAGCATGATAAAAGGGGGTTCGAGTGGGGAGGGGAGAGATCTCTCTCTCTCTCTCTTTTACACGAAAAGGGGGGTGACCCACAAAAAGGATAAAACAGCACTAAGTTCAGGAAAAGGGATTGGAGAAAGTGAGGGTCGGGACCCAGGACAATAAGAGGCGTGCAAATCCCCTCTTCACTTGGTCTGCTCATTCACACATCCAACTCCTTTGCTCAGTCCAAACTTTGAGTTCTACTTTCACTAAACCCTAAAATATAGACTGATGATGATGATTCAACCCTTTTGCTGGGACTGCAAAGGGTGCTGCTCTGCTCAGACAAAATGCTCCAGCCTTAGAGAGTTGAGGACAACTTTTGTGTTCCACCCCAGCTTGAGAAACCTCCACACCGATCGCGATAGAGACCCTTTCCAGTTTCACCATATGCACAAGGGCCCGTGAGTTCGACCACCACTGTCTTCGAACTTATTTTGCACACGCTAGACATTACATTTACTATTTAATTAAACAAAAGCAGGAACATAGGACTACTTGTAATAGCGCCAGACCACTGGTAGAGAAACATACGGATTTATGGGGCTAGCCCAAGTGCCTCGGCTTTGCGCTTCAAGGATTTCAAGTAGTTGATGGCTTCATCAAGAATCACAATGGCGTTCTTTTCCTTCCCGCTGGGAACTATGCTTTGCAGAACGTTGACAGTCTCACGGATTCTCTCCCTTTTGATTTTCTTGTCGCCAGATATAGAAGCCAAGCCATACGCGTACTTTTTGCCATCAGCACTACTGGATTTAGCATCATCCTCAGACCCGATAGAATGGTTCAGATAAGACGTTGCAGTGTCCATAAGAGATGGCAGCTGATTATTATCTCCACCAGAAGTCTTTCGCCTCTTAACCGGCCAAATTGAACTAGCTATCTCTTCGTTACTTTCTTCAGACAAACCACGTCGCTCGTGATCTGTCATCGTACTGGGTGAATGGCCAGTACTAGTAACTTCGTCGTCATCATCGTCACCGTCGTCAGAGTAGTCAGTATCATCATCCGAATAGAGCAAGGCATTGAGTTCTTCTGTATCTTCCTGCATCTCGCTTTGCACATCAGTTTCTGGGTTTTCATGTATTCTCTCCACCGATAGAGGCCCAAAATGATTATTATGATCAGTGTTGCTCCCTACAATATCGTTGACAGCACTTCTAGGACAAAGTTGTTTTGTAGTCCATGGAGGTAGGCGCTCAGTAGGAACTCCATTCCCAGAACTGTATATCAAAGTAGTCTGATCACCCGATCGATCAAAAACAACAAATTTCTTTTGTGCACCAACAGTGCCTGTATTAGGCATGCTGAAATCCCTCCATTTATCAAAAGTGGTAGTAGGGAGCTTGTCTTCTAGAACCAAATTGTCTGAAGTAGGGGCCAAAGCTTGCCGGAAGCGCGGCAAGCAATAAAACCATCCTTGAGGTTCATAAGATTGGCTTATCCGAGGATTAGGTACTCCAGAAAACATATCCGGTGGTAAGACTCGACCGGGAGGAAACATTTGCTGGCCACCATTTTTCTGGGCTGAGATGAGACCTGGATACCCCAAGTTCATTTGGAGATTTGGCAACTCCGAATTAGGCAATTGCCAAGGTGCGGGCCGCTGTGGGAACCCACTGGCTTCTCCCATCCAACAAAAACAATCACCTGCAAAAAATTAAGCAAGACAACCGACCTTAATAAAACCCAAAATGTTAAACATTCCAAATTTAAGGTAGGTAAGTTTCCAGCATGAACAATTGAAACGATACCTGATGGACGTTGAAATATTAGAAGTGGCTGATTGCTTGCTATTTGATTGAGAAACAAGAGGAAAAAACTAAGAACACCAGCTTAAGAGGAACACGAAGGAGGAAAATCAATCTACGTGACAGGTTTAAGCAAATGACGAAAGTATTCAGCCTGAAAAAAGAAACCAAGAGAAAAAAAAAATTATGTTAGTAAGCAGCATAGCCAAAACCTAATCTTAACCCAAGTGCATACGAAAAATCACCAGTAGAAAAGTTTCAAATATCCTGCTAGTGGTGAAAACAGAGCACACCATGAACTTCTTACTAACCTGGCAATCTTGAAGAGGTTGAAAGCACGCTATTACTCTGACAATGATGGTTGCATTCCCAGCGATCCCGTTTTCATGTTTCAATGCCCGGAATCTCGTTTGGCTTGCTGCTTGGCACACCATAACTACACTTCCCAACCCCCTCAACTCAAGAAGTTTTCAACCCTTTTTTTTTATCTTCCAGCAGAGAAACAGGATCAACACCCCAGAAACACAGGAAACAAAACCAAAGATCTCCAGGAACCAACGAGGATGCTGATGGATGACGATCAGAAAAAAGCTTGAAGAATACCCACGGAGCACTTGCGCAAGATCAAGGAACCAAGGAACTAACAACAAGAAACAGAGACTTGTCCGATTACTGGCGGCGAAGGGAAGACGCGAGTAATTTCACAGACGGGAGTACGAGTAAATTTCAGCTAATCTGACGGACGTAGCAGGGGACGACGACGAAGAAAGTGGATCCCATGGGGAAAGCGATGTTTACTGACTAACGGGGCAGGCGAGGAAAAATCACAATCTCGGGAGTGTTACACAAAGCGAAAGTTACAGAATAACCCTACAGAACAGGTTCAGAGAGATGGCTTTTCGGAATACATCAAGCGACAGGCTCCACCACCGCATGCTGCTCTGCTTCTTCCCGTTCTTCCTAAACAGATCGCCACGATAGCTCCCGCTGATGAACCTGCAACACCCAATTCCGCGTTTCAGAGCCGATTCACACCCACCCACACGCGCAGTCACGCAACAACAAAAAACCATCTTCGCCGCGGAGAATCGAAGCTCGAATCCTTCCTCCACGAGGGAACACATCGGAAAATCAGAATCGGGAAAAGGCAAAGTCAGTTCCGGAGGAAACGGAAGCTCGATCTACCGAGCGGCGGCGAAAGGAGCCGGGAGGCTTCTCGCCGCAATCCGAGCGACGGAGACGACGAATCTCGACCGCGGAAACGAAGACGGAGGCTCGCTCGCCGGAACCCCCGCCGGAAGAGGAGACGAGAAATCGGACGACGGCGACGCGGCTCGCCGCCGGGGAGGGGGAAAAAGCAAACGACGGCGACGACCCAGAAGACGAGATCAGTAAATACCTCGAGAAGTTCGGCGCCGCGAAGCGAATCCACACCGGACAGAGAGAAAGAAGAGAGAGAGAGAGTGCGACCCAGATGGAGAGAAGAGAGAGAGAGCTCGCACCACTCAAAAAGGCGTCTTTGCACAGATGGAGAGAGAGAGAGAGAGAGAGAGAGAGAGTCAAAATGCAGAGCGAACGGAGAAAAAGAGGGGGACTGGATGGACGAAAGAAGGAGAAGATTATATAGAGTGCTGAATTGACGCAAATGCCCCCCGGACCCCGGAGGTGGGGATAAAAATGGGATTTCCACCCATTTTTTCATTTCTTTTTTCGTGTTTTCTTTTTTAAAAAGGCGAAAAAAAATGAAAAAAATAAAAGGAATAAAATAATAATAAATAAATAAAGGAGGGAGGCGAGTGCATACGTGCGCGGGGGGGCATGAGGAGCGCACGCGAGGTATGAGTGTACCATGATGAACGGCCGAAACCTGCCCCAGTTTTTGGCCTTGGTAGGGGAAGGGGAGCTCTCGTATCGCATATTTTTAATTCGTATTATACGCACGCCGCATCTAATTTATACCTATATACTAAGAGAATATTCTCCGTATACGTCCAAATTGCTTACGCAATGTCATCTTACATTCGACGCGTTTTTCTTTTATAAGTGAATTCCATTGGACCCACTAAATTGAATTTATTTTTCCTTAAAAATAACAACTTAACATGAACCATGTAGAATAATTTTTGCCCAGTGCCGCGTCTAGATACATGCCTCCATCTCGACTACATGATTGTCTTGACTTGGCCTTAAGAGGCATTTCGTGTCTTGCTGGCCATTAGAGAGGCGTTTGGATTTTTGCGGGGCATTTCCACTTTCGAAATCGAAGCTCGAATTCCATCTAGCTTTAGATATTGGCTTGCGTGAGAATTTAGTGATTGAATTGTAATATGTCCTCACAGACCCAAAAAAAAAAATTGTGATATTTATTCCGAAATTATATCATAGTGCAATACCCTTACTTTTTGTTGGGGGTTAGACAATACCCTTTACTTGATCCGCTCGAAATATCATTTGCTTTGATTCGTTTCGCATCGATTTTAGATTTTGACATGCATTCGTTTTTGCTTCCTTAGGTGAACAACTGCAGAGTTCTACCTTTAGAGCTAACATTGCCTTAGAAAATCGTATTCTTTACCAACTTTGTTATAAACTAAGCTCCTCCATCCCAATTCAAGAAATTCAAAAGGGCAAATGCTCATAATAATCTCGAAACAAAGCAACCCGCGAGGAAGACGGGGAATTGTAGAGATGGGAATGAAATATCTTCCTTGTCGGGCATGAAAATGGACTGCTGAGTACGAATGATCCATGTACTTTAACGAAAAATCTTCCAAGCCCACTCAACAAACTATAGCAACGACAATGGGCGTAAGCAAAGGCCTAGGATCAAAGATGTTTTACAGAAAGGTCGAGAATAGCATCCGATGTTTTAGCCATGGACACCAATAATTCGGAGATTGACCGTTCAAACCATGTTGAATCATGGGAAAGGATGCGTTGGAGGGGGGCCCGTTCTTGATCACTGTCACTTTGGGGGTGCATCATGCCAAAGAATTCGGCACTCCTGCCAAAAATCGATCTCGCCACTCTCTCTTTCTCTCTCTGTAATTTTCCGTTCACTGTGCATCATCATCTTCAAGATCGGGGCGGGGCGGGACGGGGGAGGGGGTAAAAAAGGGGGCTGCCGTGGTTAGTAGGCATTGAGGCACTTTGCCCCTACAAAAAAAAAGTACTTTTCGGTTTGATTTGATGTGTGGATGTGTCACGGCCATCAAAGGAGTCATCATGGAAGATGGGGATGTTCTTGGAAATACCTCTCCATTTGGGGTATTGGAAATTTTATGTGGTTTTATGTGTGTGATTTAAAAGAAATCGCCTTTTTGTCTGGAATGTATTATTTGATTTAGACCCCCTTTTCTTCGAGGATTTTTGTGGAGAGCAGCACCAGCTCTTATTGCCTCGCTTTGGGGGAAATAGTGAAAATGGGTCCGGGAAAATATGATATCTTTTCAAACTTTTGTGGAGAGAAAATGAAAGGAGAGTTTTACATCCGAGGCATTTTCTTCCCATCTTTTCTTTTCAATTCTTTTACGAATTTTTGTCAAATTCGCTCTCGATGTATAATACATGCGTTTTGCACAGCTTTTGTTTTTTTTGTTTTTACCTTTTTTAACATTAAAGAATAGTGCTAAATATACTAAAATGAAATAATAGTATTTATATATATTTGGTGATAAGATAGACACTAATTAAGGGTTTTGTATTGTATATAGAATATGTTATTAAAGAGTGTGGCAAACTCAACTGATCATGTTGAAGAACTAAATTAACTGTACCAAATTGCTAAATATATATTAATATTGCATGGCAATTTATTCTTATTTAGCACCACTCCTCTTAAGTAACTCATTCCCTTGGATGTGATCCATGCAATGTGTCTAAGAGACAAACTCATAAAGTTCACGGTTTCAAATTGGAAAGAACAATGTCAAGACTCAATATAGAAGACGTGACTAAGTTTAGAGTAAGTCATCTCATTTTCACATAGGTGCCGCATATTGCATAAACCACAATAGATGGTTGGCTTTCCAAAATTATGCATCGAAATTGTGAAAAGCTAATGCGACTAACATTGAGTGTGTCCACTCTATTTCTTTTGCATGTGATGTGCTCTCTAATTTCTTTCATGCCATGTGATCAATTTTCCATGTATATTTTTGCACTTTCCAATTCGCAAGTAATTTGCGCTTCTTGATTGGGGTACGACTACTCATGTCTCATGCTGCATTTAGTTAGTTCTCATCAATCAACATTCTGTTCCCATCAAGTATTAAAAACCCTAAATTAGATGGTTCTCAAACGAAATGAATAAAGAGAAACCCTAGCCAAAAACACAAGTAACTTAAGAGGGAGACCATGATCCTATCACCTGAAACAGATCTCCTGTGCAAAGATGAGGGTGCATTTGCTCCCATGTATGCACCCTGGAATTAAATAAACCGATAACAACTACATGAGCACGTCCACAAGCTTTTGTTTGGAGAGGAGGGAACAATCTGCACACACCCAAGTCGAGCTTTTCTTCTTCCTTTTTCCCTTCTATTTTTCCCTATCCCAATCCCATTGGGTCTACGCTTTTGGTGGCAATAACACATTCCCCCCATATACGAGTGAGATGTAAAGCTGGGATTCCCTCGCACGTCTAACCTCTTAATTTAATCATTAACGCTATTTACACTAAAGCTATCAATAAAGTAATCAATATGGTACCATATGTTATGATCCGAGCGTTCTTTTGAGCAATAATTAGTGCCCTTTAATTGGGATTTTGGCAATGTGCCTTCGAGGGGGGGTGTGGCATGGGAATCATGGATGTGGATTGAGCACTTAACTAAAAGTCACATGCTTTTTAATTAAAAAATTATGAGAGAGAGAGAGAGAAGAAGAAGAAGATAAAATACCCTCATCTTTTTTCAAATCTAATGGGCACAAGGCTATGATCTTCATCTTCTTGCACGAGCTCTTTTGCTTTGGTAGCTTCTCGCACTTAGGAGGAAGGAATTGGATGGTTCTGTGTAAGCGCACGTACGTTCTCGACCGGCCATATGGATCACTATGGGAGAGGAGAGGGAGAGCCATGCTCGCTTCCAATAATAGTGGAGCCTCCACATTCGTTATCGATCATGGTTTTATTTTGATGGTCGTCCAACATATGTAGATACCCTTTCTGACAAATTAGGAGGAGCTGAACGTGAGTGTGTTATGTGTCAATGTGGTGAGTGATTTTGTTCGAAAGAGAAAGGAAAAATATTTGATTTGTATTTACCAAAAATATGTGTGTGTGTGTGTGTGTGATTTGCACACCTAATAATGTCATTTTCTTAGATGATGATGTATTTGGAAGTCTTTGTGAAGCCGATGAATGATTCGCGTGCATAAACCTCCTTGGTACTAGCTTTATTGTCACGGGATTAGGGAACCGTTAATAAATCTAGTTGGAATAATATTCACTCAAAATGTCAAGCTAATGAGTTATTAATCACTTAGGTAAAATGTATCAATAGTTTTGTGTCACATCAAATAATGTCATACTTGAACCACTCAGACTACTCTAGTACAACTCAGGCTTGCAATTTGAAAATCTCACCGTCATGGGCATGCTCCCTCTCAATCCAAGTATTCTTTTGCAATAGCATATCTCAATTTAGCTATGCACGTACAATTATGCACTACAATCACCATCAACTACTAATTTGAGATCGTGCTGCTCTAGCCCCACACCTACCTTCATCTATGGTCTGTACATCGTATTGCCAAATTAACTACCCAACGTCTCTTCTCATGCAAATCAATAGTGATGACAATTTCAACTCAAAATCTTTGTTGATCATGACCTTTTGTCATTGAGATATCAACAACTATGAGAACAAATTGGTGGTCTATCATTCGCTATCAGCTCTAATATTATTTTTTGAAATTCACAATGAAAGTCTATACTTTTGGTATGTGAGGTCAACAAAAAAAGAACTCAAGTTCGAGCCTATCAACACATTTAGTTAGATTCACCTTCATTCAAAAACTTGAACCTATGAATAATAGGCTTATTACAATACATTAATTGTTTTGCACCACACCAATTTTTTGACAAGGAAGTTATATGACACAACTCACATGGCACCTCAATAATACCAATTTACTCCTAAATTAACAGTGTATCGATCTTATTAACGATGACATCTTCGATGACCGATAGCTTAAATTTTTTGGGAAAAATAATTTCCTAACAAATTGTCTTGGAAAGGCAAACTTGGCCTTTTAACACGCTTATCGCGAGAGTGATTAATAAGCACTTCACCCGGCCCCATAAGCTATAATACGTCAATTGCACCATCAATGAGTGTGGACAATCTCAAGGCTTTAACAGAGAATTGTATATATAACAACCAAGAGCACTTTAATTACGTGTGACAGTAAAATACTAAAAGGTGGGGGAAACAAAGTCATACGTGCTCGAGAGAATATTCAAAGACAAAGGTCTCTTTCTTTCCTCCTTTTTTAATTATGTTTATTCTATTGTCTTGGCATACCTAGACTTTGATTTCCATGTTTTCCGCCGGGTACAATATTGTAATAGTCGTCCTAATTTCAAAGTATGCCAAAGAATGCCTCGATCGAAGTCCATCGGACGCACCAAGACGCGACACGTGCCGCGCCGACATTGCCCGTGCTTATTCATGATTCATGATTAAGGTTAATCGAGTCAAGTATAATAATGGGCGTGTTAGAGAGAGAGAGAGAGTTTGGTGGGGGAGGGGGTGGGACATGAGAGACCATGGAGCCATTTGATTGTGGATTCTCCAACAATAACATCCCACGCTTGGAAAGCTAAGCTATGCCCACTCCCCCATCTCATGCCGCACTTAAAAGAAAATACAATAAAGGGGGAGAAAAGAAAGGAGAGAGAGAGGGGGGCTCGCGACTTTAGGGTTTGGAAATATAAATAATTTGCCAAAAGATAAAGGAGAACTCGCAAACCGATACAAAGGGGGAGATGATGCAAAAGGAAAGGAACCCATGTCCCCCTCTCCTCCACACGAAGCGTACTTAGAAAACCACCACCGCCCCCCCTCTATCTCTCTCTCTCCCTCTTTACTCTTTAGTCTCCTTTCCCCCCGTTCCTCTTCGTGCGTATGTTTTTGTGTATGTCCTATCGCCGAAAAGGAGGAGGACCATTTGGAAAGTGCCAGTTCGAGTAGTGTATTTTCGCAAGTATATTCAACTTTAGTGGCTCGAGATTGATGAGGTTTGGGGATGGATGTTTGGTCAGGGAGAAAAGAATGATTTCTGAAGGAGATTGCTCGAGGTCAAATGAACAAAATGGAATATTGGCTATTTCATATATATAAATTAAATTATATTAATCGATGTTGACGTGTCTGTGTCGCATGTTTGAACTTCCGATCCTGAAGAACTCCTTGAGAATAAGAGATTGATAAATCTTATATTTTTGCTTTTAGCTTCCGCTCGTTCACTTTACTTTTATGTTATCGTAAGTCAGTTTAACGTTACATCATAAGTTAAAAGAAATAGATATAAATTAAAAAGAAACTTTTCTCCCCAACTCTTTTGGAACAAATAATGCAAAAAACGTGAAGATCAACTTTAGTATCATATTATACCAAACATCCTTTCTTTATCTCGACGCCTATCGTTCTAAAGCTAAAAGCACGAGCACGAAAAACATCAAGTCCACACCTACAAAGCAACATCATCTTGAGAAGAGTTCCAGCTAAGGAAAGACAGTCGCAAAAAAATCAAATTCCAAGCAAAATGATCGCAACCTTAACCTAGACCACCCTTCAAAGGCTTCAAACTAAACGATAGCGCGACAACTGAAGCGTGGGGCGACACGAAGCGCTGTCGAGCTAGAATGATACTTCAAGGAATTCCCACAAATGCTCTCTCATATCCTATAGCCATGATTGATCCACGAGCCACCGAATCACGCATCGTCTACACGCGCAGCGCTTCGTATACCCTACGCCATATATGCGCGGGTGTACATTGGGTCTGAAGTTTCCATCATCAGCACGTGCAGAGGGGATGCTCATGATTCCTTCTCATCGCCGTATCCATCGAAAGCTTTTCGAAAGATCGAGCGAGCGGGCGGGCGAGGGAGCGAGCATCGAGGGTCGGCCGATGCAGCGAAACGTGAAAAGCGGGCCGTGTCTTCTCCTCCTGCTGGTGGTGGTGGGTATAATTAGGGTTTTCTGGGTACGCGTGTGAGGACTTTTTAATCACGTAGTTTTTGACTTCTAATCCCGCATGGTTTTCTCGCCATATTTTTTCCCCTTTTTTCCTTTCTTTTTCCGCGGCATTGATGGCGACGGTAACATCACCTAGAAATTGGTGGTTGCACGTTCATGTCCCTTGGGTGGCAGGAAAACACGAAAACCCTTTATTTATTTTTTTAATAATTATCACATCATAAATCTTGTTAGATGTGATGTTGAGAGGGTGTATGTAACCTCCCCATTTAATTTAAATTAATTTTCGGCGAGTTGTGTAATTGTCCCTTCCTCTCTTTTTCTCCCCATCAAATGAGTGGGCTTGGGAAGTGGGTGGGATGACTCCCCTTTGGCAGCAGAATCATGCCGTGCTTGACGCGAAACGAAAAGGGAAAGCGAAGGGGAAGGTTTGATGTTAACTTTGTTAATAGTGTCAAACCCTAGTTAGGTGCGCAATTTGGACCGTGATGCGCTTTGTTCCTCCGAATTTTAAAGTCCTTAGTCAACTTTGAAGAGCCGGGTCTTTTAGTAAACAAGGGTTTGAATGGCTTTTTGTACTTCTATCTATGTGCAAGTAGCTGAATCCTGATTTTTTAGAGCAGTATTGGTGTAAGATACAGGGAAAAGTGAATTGGAAGTTCTCAATTTTTCTGTAGGTATAATAAAATTCCTTTTAAAAAAAGTTGTAATCGAGTCTTTTTGACAGAAAGGGCCAAAAAATTCTTATGTGGATTTGAAATAGGTCAATGCAATTAACCAAGGAACCAAGTTGAAATTAAAGAGTATAAAATTTGCTCCATAAGAAAGAATTGTGCTAAACAAGCATCAAAAGGATTAATATTAGCTATAGAACAAGCAATTTTACGTGACACATCCCACATCTGTTATCCTCGATATAAATAGTCAATCGCCTCCTACAAATACAACTACCCATGTCTAAGATGATAAGCATGGAATGTGTGCATAATTTTAATTGTGTAATCTACATAATCATCATCTACTTCTTTACTCATCTTATTACTATTATTTTTTGGCCTTACATATGTGTCACACACAAATTTGGTGCATATTTGCTAATTTATGGAATGTCAAATTTAATTTCCAAGTATATAATTACAAAACCCATCTAATTTCGTCAAAATTATGTTAGTGACCATGTTAAAATCAAGAAGTCCACCTGTTCCATAGTTTGGTGGTGACTGGTGAACACGGAGTAAGCACCAAAGCCTCGTTTGGGGTGGCTATTTTCATTATTAATTTTTTCTGGCCATATTACATCAATTGACTCAGTCTCTTTGAAGATCCTAGGAATTATAAATACTCGGAGTCGCTTTGATTTTTCAATGCCCTGCCCTTTCTTTCCATCTCAAATTCTTGAATTTTGACTCTCACCGAAATTCTATATTTAAAATTTTCCCGACACAGGACAAGACACGCGAAAATATAAAAAAAAAGGGGCCATTCCTAAACATAAGATGAAAATACGATTCCAAAGATCAAAGATAAAAACAAAACAAGTCAAAATATTTTTCAATTGAAAGAAAGGTCGCTAAAAGGGCGGAGGGCAAAACGGCGAAGTCAAAATCGAATTAAAAAAAAAAAAGAAAAAAGCGAAAGGAGAATTTAAAAAAGGGATAACTTCACGCGCCAGTATAAATAAATGGGAAAATAAAAAGAAGAAAAAATAAAAAGCAGAAATAGGGGGAAGAGAAAATCCAGAGATTCCGACCACCAAATCTTGCTGTACAGGAGGAAGCAGCAGGTCTTCCGTATTAAAAATAAAAGTCGCCCCACGCGGACTCAAGTTTTCTTTTCTCTTTTTTCCTTTTTCCCTTTTTTTTTCTTTTTTTCCAATTTGGCACGCCGTTTCCGTTCTGTCACTGAGATTGACCACCGCAGACTGCTTTCCACGCTCGTCAGACGCGTGTATTTACCATTCTCTCCTCGCTCTGCAAGTCAATGGTCGCTCGCACCACACCAACCAATTTTCCCAATTTTCCCAATTTTTTTCTTTTCTTTTTTCCTTTTCACTAAAATACATTGAAAGGCAAAGGCCATATAGGTTATATCAAATTCGAACTCGACCAGAATCTTATACATTAAAATGTTTTGAATATTGGCTTGTTTGTTTAGAAAAGAAAAATTATTTCTGCAAGATCGATTTTTCAATTTTTCAATATTTAGATGACGGTAAAACTAATCGATATTTGATTAATCTACAGGAAAGACGTCTTTCCCAGTGAGGAAGGTAACAGAGAACTATTTGATCACTTCATAACTGGTAATTGATTGGTATAATTAGCACCCCCTCGATGATTGGTGGATCCGCATGCCAATGCCCCACATAATAACACCAACTTGCCGAGTACTGCAGACCGTGGCCACGGGGGACTGTCCTATCAGTGGCGGCTTTCGCGGACTTGTGTAGCCACCGGTCGGCCGGCCGCCATGCCCACCGCCCTGTGCTCCAACTCTCCTGTTTTCCCCAAATGAAAAGAAGGCATTGCTACTTTCAAAACGTCATTACATAATTATTTACTGCAGCTTTGGAGAAAAATAAAGGACAGGCAAATCAGAGGGAGCCGGTTCATGGAATCATGCCCATCAACCTGGGTGGGCTTTATGAAGCATTACCAATCAACAGAACTAGCAAATGATGGGTGCTTTCGAAATGCTTTCCATAAGCACTTTTCATTCATTCGTCGAGGTTTTTTTATCGTCGTGCTTTGGATATGTTCCTCATTTCACCTCGCCTAAATATGGTCCGTTGCGCTCGTTCAACTTAGCCTGATGGAATGCCTTCTGAAAAGCCACTCGAATGAGTCCAATCAGAGCGGACGATATCGTTCTCCTGTTGGCCCATTAGATCTGCCTATAGTGGCATCAGAGCCAGGGTGAGAATGAACAGGTTTTATGATTTTTTTCATAAAGTTACACTAGTTGATACTTGATATTAGGAATCCAACTCTTTCGGAATCGTGCCGATTTTAGTATCCGTTCCTCCCAACTGCTCTGTCTAATGGCCTATTATTGCGTACAAAGTCGCTTCATCCATATGACATGGCTGGGTGCATCGGATGCGATTCGACAGTGATCGGTAATGGACATTACCTCTATTTGCAGCTCGGTGGTTGGTTTGACAATGTCAGCGTACTGTTGCAAGTACAGTAAAATTTCTTTTGTTTGTTCTTCGCTCATAATTCATCAATAAAAATTTGAGAATTAAACATAGTAGTATCATCAAACAAGTGGTGCACCTTAATGTAATGTACCGTTCGTTTCGACCTCTGTGGAAAAATTAAGTGTGATTCTCGAAACGAGTGTCGGCATTCGTCGTTGCCTTGATTCACCGCCTTTGGTTGATGGACAGAGGAGTGATTGATTTCTTTGCTGAATGGAGCCGTGATTTCCCACGCACATAATCCCATGGCCGTGTCGGATTTATGTTGAAGCAGAGGAATGGTAATTTCCCTACCATAAAAATCGATAAAGGCGTACGGCATTACTCATCAAAGACTTGGAAAGCCAATCGCATTGGAAGTCGAGGTGAAGACATTAGAGTCAAAGTGGGGGAAAAATCCCTTTCGATTCGTCCCAAACACAGACCGATCGGTCAACAAGATGACTAAATTGTGGCGGTGTAAATGGGATATGGAGGACATAAGCCCAATAGGGTAGGTAGGACCTTGGAAAGGGACAAGGCGAAAGGAATAATTGGTCGTGATTCCACGGAATTCGGTATGATAAGCATTAATCTAACGTTCTCACGTACGATTTCATTGAAAACTTCCTTCGTTTTCTTCCATGCCCATGCAATTGTTAAAGAAGACAATCAATAAATACACTGGAAGTACAAGAAGATGTTGTCTAGATCCATGCACCACTATATCACATTGTGACCTGTGAACTACTATAATAAAAGCAGTAAATGACTTTAAAAATATTATAATTTCGGTACGACACTATTTTTCATGGCAAAACTTTTCATTCAATCACTTGAATGCCACTTTTGAAAATAAAAACAATTACTTTAATGTCATCATCAATTTTAGTCGTCGAAAAATCTAACGTATCAATTTTTTATAATATGAATAGTATGATGTGGTTCGTTGATAAAGTTAACCCAACATTATCTAAGTGAAACAATGTCGCCCCCATATTAATGAACCGGGGAAAAATCGAATCTCTTCATTAAACCTTAAACTCGCGTTCGATGATTGTGGGGCAAAATTACCATTTGAAACTTGCGATGGAGAGCAGGAGCTGGAGAAGTGGCTCAAGATCATAAGACGTGTCAACTAAGCGAAGATGAAGGTCAATGTCACTGCGAATGTGGCTCAGAAGCCCAATTATAGACAACACTTCGATTGTGGATACCCACTCCCAAGCTCAACCTTTCATACCCACATCCAGATTTTTCCCCTTTTTCCTCGCGACGTTCAATTTTCTCGTTACCGGTCGATGATTTCTTTTAAAAAGTTTTTCTTTCCTTCTTTTTTTAATTTTGTGGGTGTCTTTTCGTCAAATTGGGTTGGGCAAGGACCACGATGAGGAGGAGCAAAAGGAAGAAAAGCTCAGGTGGATGACGTTGGCGTCGATTGCGAAATGGGGCTTTTCTTGTGTCGGCATCGGAACCCAATTTGATATGAGTTTGAAACCGATTCCGTCTTCAATGTGCATGATGGTTTGCTTGACAAAATAAAGGAGCGCTTTGGTTTTGGTTTTATCTGTTTAAACAAACAGCTAGCTTTTTTCCAGGCTTAAACGATACGCTCTCCTGAATTTATTGTGATCATTTCTTCGTTGAATGTCTAAAACGTGAACTTGCTTCCCTATTTTGAGAAGGACTGAGGGAGAGTGGGAATTTTTCGTTTACAAACGGCGCTGTTTTTTAAGAAGGGCCAAGTCATTGCCACTTTTTTTTTTTTTTTTTTTAAAGGAAAAGCCACACGTTAAAATAAAATTTTTATCAAGATAGTCAGGAAGGACTTCTAGTCGGAAATTATTGTTGTGATCTTTCCCTTTTTTTTTTGGTGATCAAGGATCCACTAGAGCATGCCCTTATCACAACATAACAAGATCACTTAGATATATATAATCCAGACAAACAAGCATAGGTCGTATTCAAGCAAGGGTTACTTGGGTTTGGGCCAGGTCATGAGCATGGTAGCTTTGAACGGCGGACATTCGCTCCCTCTAGTCTAAACTCGATCTTTACCCAGCGAGGTCGACTCTTTGCTTCAACAGATAAGCATTCAGTTCTAGAAACATTACTCCATATACATTTGATTCAACATATTCAGCAATCAGTACACAGAAATTTCAGGGAAAGCAAAAAGAAAAAAAAGAAAAAAAGAAATTGGATGCAACTAAACCCAAGCCACTTGAGTGAAGAGACGACGCCTGGCATAATTAAGAATTCGGGTTGGCAAGTCGGTCCAATGGGATGGGCTGGATCCGAAAAGCTCCATGTCCAAAACGGACCAATCTGTCCTGCGGGACAACCCTTGAGCCCGTTGGCAAATTACATGGTTAATTATCGGGAGAAGGACACACTGATCTTTAAACCTAGGCCCAATATGCAATTCCATCACTGAACTTTTAATTCGTCTAATATGGTCTTTGAACTGTTCCTAAATGTTTGGTCCAGTCTCTAAAATTTTCAATTTATCCAATCTCTCTCAATAATAAAATCAAAGGTTTTCATTATTATACAATTATCTGGATCTAACAATATCTTTCCACTAGCACATTAATTAAGTGAATAACACATTTTGTGCTCAACAATATCGTTCGTGCTTTTAGAAACAATTAAGGCTCCATTTGTTTCGCGAAAGATAAATAATTTGGAAAATATTTTCCTAAAAATAATCAATTGTTGTCACTTGAAATAATAACCAATAAAAAATGGTTGCATTATCAATAATAACTTATATCTATACATTATTGTAGACGATGAAAATATTTTTGCTTTGCCTGTAGTGAGGAGGGGATGGTTCGAGTGAATTGGCCTAAAGGAGGATAATGGAAATGGGCTTGGTGCAGCTACAACGCTAAAATAGGCTTGACTTAGGTCTTATCGATTCTGGGTTTGTTTTGGTCATAGGGAGTTTGGGCCCGATTGACTACTTAGGCCGAATTTGTTCCTCACTGGATTGGCCTTTTTAGAAGATGGGGCCCAGTAATGACCCAGTTCGTGTCCCTTGCCCAAAACCCGAAGGCCTGCTCCAGCCCATGTTCGGACCTGGCCCGAGGGCCCAGTTGAGTCCCCATTTTCGGAATTACAAATTTTAAAAATATTAAAATAATAATTTAAAAAAATCGAAATTTCAAATATTCAGAAAAAAACTTAGAAATAGATCTAGACCAAGTTGCGTGGCTTTAGCAATAAATTTGGCATCGTTTTATTTAGTTAGCATAACCTTTAGTTTAGTTTTTTTTTTTTTAGGGGTTACCTTAGATAAGTTGTCTAAGTAGATCAATCTTTTAAGTGGGAAATTAAACCATAGGGGATCTCATCCCATGCTTATAAGATAAGTGTATGTATTTTTTGCTCAATTATCGGGTTTTCTTTCTTGCATTTACTTTTTTTTTTTCTATCCTACTTTAGCTCTAATCTAACTCTCAAACTTTTATTATGTCTTCTTCTTGAGCGTGAGAGTCAAATTCCATACCTAAAACTAAACATCCCCACTTTCAACTTTGTTCTGCCTCTTTGCAAAGCATAGGAATCAAATTCCGCATTTGAAATTAAATGTCTAGACCAAGTTGTGTGGCTTTAGTAATAAATTTAGCATTGTCTTATTTAGTTAGCACAACCTTTAGTTTAGTCTTTTTTTTTTATTTCCTTTTTTTAGGGGTTACCTTAGATAAGTTGTCTTTGTAGATCAATCTTTCAAGTAGGAAATTGGTTTGCATTTAGCTTATAGGGGATATGAGTGATCGGGTTCAAGGTGGGTAAGTTCCAGACCTAGACCTTGTACCCAACCCTCTTATGACCAGTTTCTCTTTTTTGGATCTTGTAACCTTCTTTCTAACCTTGTACCCAAACCATCTTGTTTTTTGGGTCTGGTTCTAGGGTTAACCCCGGTTATATTGAAACTTATTTTGCAACCGCCCATCCTATACGACTTCGAATTTTACATCGATACGTGAGAAAATAACGTAATTCTCATAATTTGTATTAAAACATTAAACACTTGTAAACAATGTGTAAATAAACATTTTTGATTTAAAAAAAAAAACTAAGGATCCACAAAACTAATTATCATAAACAAAATCATAAGTCAAAGCAAAAATCCTAACATTGCATAAATATTAGCAACAAACATAGATCTATTCTTAATCTCATTCCCAAAATATTAGCTGAAATTGTTCATTTATCTAAAATGGTTAATAAATCTCCTTTGTAAGCATAACTCCTCCAAAAGTGAAATCAACATAATTGTTCCTCCAAAAGTGAAATTAGGCAAGTCAATCCATGTGGTACAAAATCTTTGACAAAAACCTAAAATTTATACATAAAGAAAAATCAACAAGAAACCATACTTTAGAGACATATGCAAAAGTTATGACTTAATAAAGTGTATTTACTTACCACAAAATTAAAGTTTCCACAAAATGAAGTTTATTTTCCAATGATAATGTCTTCGGTGAGACAATCCAAATCTAAAAAAAAAAAAAAAAAAAAAGAGAGATTAAATAAAGCATTCACTTAGTAGATAGTTATGCAAATGAATTACAAGATAAAAAGAAATATATATAACTCACATGCCTTGAACTTTTTAACATTCTCAATGCACTCTTCAACATTAATTGACATGTGAATAGCTCTCAACCAATCTTGAGTATAAATCAAACCTTCCATCATTCTAGGAGTCAAAGAACTTCAAAAGCTGTCAAGTACACATCTTGATGTACTAAGCCGACTCTGAAGCAACGATAGTCATAGAAATAGACAAAACATCCCGAGCTATCAAAGATAACATTTTATATTTTGACATAATACTCTTTTACCATATCAAAAGATCGAGATTAAAGATATCTTTATTTTTAGCTTCAAGATATTGATCAAGCTTAGATTTGTTTTTGTTCAATACTTTTTTTTTTTTGTGTGGAGAAAGCTTTTATGCTAAGCATGGATTTCACACTCATTATCATCGGTATCGGCATTGGAAGCACTACTACTATTACTCACACTTGAACAACCAATTTTTCTTCACTAGAAGAGTGAACAAAAGATTGCTCATAAAGTTTATACAAATTCTCAAGGCATCATTCACTTTATCATACATCTCATAAATTTTCACTTCATCATCATAAATTTGTTTAAAACAGAACTTTACATAATTCAACTTCTTTGTAGGAGCCAATGCAACTGCAATCAATACCATCATATTTACTTTATCTAGACTCCCATAATACTTGTCAAACTTCTCTTTCATTTTTACACCAATAGTTTGAAGCTTTAGGTCTAAAGAATTTGCTGTATTATTCAAATATTTTACAACATAACCATGCCCTCAAAATAATCATTTGAAGTAACATATAAACTTCTTGACATTCTTCAGGTTGCATCATAAGATCATTTTAGAAATTTAGAAGGAATGATGACATTTTCCCAATTTTCATATTGAGGAGAATCATTTTCAATTTCCCTTTAAAAAGATAAATTATATTCTTCCATTATTTGAAAAGCTTTCTTGAACTTTGGTAATATCTAACATCATGTAAGTTGAGTTCCATCTAGTGGCAATATCAAGATAAATTGAATCCTTGTATGCAATCCTATCACTCTCAATACAAGATTGAAATGTCTTAACTCTTGTTAAGGAAATCCTCACGTATACCTAACTACATTTCAGATACATGCAATAGAATCAAGAACCTCATTCAATCTGTCTCTTATTATCAAGGTAAGTATATGAGCAGTGCATCTCATATGTGAAGTATCTTCATTCAAAATAAAACATTCTTCTTTTGAAAATTTTTCCTTCAAATAACCAATGGCCACATCATTTGAACTAGCATTATTCACGGTTATTGTGAATGCACTTTTTTTTTTTTTCTATTCTTTAGTCACAAATGCATTTCTCTGCAATTTTTCAAATCTCCCTACCCTTGTGATTATGCATCACCATAAAATTGATTATTCTTTTCTAGAATTGCTAGTTTTCATCAATAAAAGGTATAGTGAGACACAAATAGTTCAAGTTTTAAGTAGAATTTGGCATATCCGTTGTGAATGCAATTCTAAATTTAAGTTTACCAAGGTAAGCTTTCAAATGAATTATTTTACTTAGATATAATTTCATACAATCTTTAGCCACCGTAAATAGCGAAAGATATTGGAAAAGAGGTTGTAATTCAGTAAAAAAATCATGAAAACCAACATGCTCAATTATGGAAAACGGTTGTTCATCAATAATAATCATTTAAGTAAAGCATATGCTAACAACATTCTTGATCAAACTTCCACGTTGTTAAGACACTATTACCGCTAGTAGTATTTTTCCCTACTTTGCTAGTCATATGGTGTAAACAACATTTACTTTTTATTTGCATGATGATACTTTTTGCATTTTCTCAAGTGTTTCCACATAGTAGATGTTCCATGATCAACATTATACGCATAATCAATCCCACAATGAATGCACTTCATTCTAATTGTTTTATGCGTTTTCTCATCTATGATTCTCGAAAAATTATCCCAAGCTTTGATTAATTAGCCCCGCTTTTTACCCGAAGGAGGACGAGAGTTAGGTACCCTCACCATGTTTTTCACACCCATGGTCGCAAATTCCACTTCATCATCTCCATGGAATGACAATTCTATGAGCAAACTCATTTCATTATATCCATCAACTTTCGTTGATATGTTTTTATCTTGATCTATTGACTGAAAACAAATTATATAATATTATAATTCTACAAAAAAAACAAATTATTGTCGTGACCCGATCTCGCCACCCCTCGAAATGTATCCAAGGAGGGAAAGGTCGGGTTTAGGTGTACTTGATCTCAAGATCGCGAGCTCTCCCAAGCTCGTACCCTGTGTGACAGTAGGTTTATTTATGCAATCTAATTATTTATAACAACCTAAAAACATATAGGAGTCGCCACTAGCCTCATTTTCGGGGGTCGACTAGAAACCCAATCGAGGATTGGGAGTGTTCTCTCGATTTCTACGCAACCAGATATTTAGGTTCGGGGACTTGGGTTACGCTAATATTGCTATTAGCGTGTTTTTTCTAATATGTCAATGCGTTTCTTTTTACACTTTCGGGATCATCAATTCCTAGGCTAAGTGATCATGCGTGGTTGATCATTTTCATGCTATTTTATTTCTAAAAAATGAAAGGAAAACAAACAATGAATATGAAATTGCAAGACATGAAGTAAACAATAAAGAAAAGCAGTTAAACCTAATCATGCAATTATAAAAAAAAGAAAAAGAAAAGAGAAAACACAATTAAGAAAAATGAGGAAAAAAGGAAAACCCGCAACTCGTCAGGTTTTAATACAACACAAGAACCCGAGACATATGTTGGGAGAGAAATGAATATTACAGAATAACGGTCGGAGTGGACATCAACCTCCACCATCTTCACTTCTTCCCCACTTTTAGGATCCTATTCTAAACCTAATCTAGGAAATCTGGATGATTAGATGCATACAAATGAAAGAAACAATCATCACGTATTAAAACAATCAAAAGCAAGACATTTTTTATGTTCACAAATTGTGACTAAAGTCACGAAATCCCTAAGTCAAGTTCTATGCGGCATCCCAAAGGCACTTACATTATCCTGCATCGCACCTAAGTCATTTATCTGACAATCATATGCGAAGCGTAATTGACATGCATTTAGACCATATGGTCTTGATTCTTAATCAATCCAAACCAATGAGTAAACCAACTAAGGATCACTTATTCAAACACATCCACCATTGAATTCGCTCAACACATGTATTAAAGGGGAACGACACTTATTCAAACACATCCACCATTGAATTCGCTCAACACATGTATTAAAGGGGAACGAAGCAGGCAATATGTAACCTACAGGATATCTAAAATCGTTTTGTAGACCATTGACAAAGGACGTTATTTCATAAAGAAAGCATTTCAAGATTCTTAACGCATGGATTTCTAAAAAATACTAGAATGTGAACTAATCAGTCTATAATAGAACAAGGCAACATGTAACATAGGTGTTTTACAACATAGTGAATGCAATTGGACACATCTACTATCTCATTTCAAGACTAGCAGCAGCTATCCTTTAAAAGACAGCAAACAAACAAAAGATCTTCTCCAGCTTTACCATGTATTTAGGTGAACCCATTTTTATCTGTTAAAAAGTTTAGCTACAACACATTTTTTCTCTCAAAAAGAAGTTTATTATTCAGCATAAACAAAGAACAAAATAAGTTTGATCATAATGTTAAAAATGGAACTGATGGAGGTGGACTAGTTAATAGCTCAAACCGCCACCGGCAATTAGTGGTGAAATATCCAATTGGTGGAAGTAGTCAAGAGCAGAGGTGAAAAGTAGATTCGATACCAAAAAGTGATGCCTCGAAGCGAAAACAGATAGTAATCTTTTGAAGATAAACACTAGTTTTACTTATCCCAGCAAGTGGTGGGGGTAGGGCGATGATGCCACGCTAATTGGTGCAAAGTGGTGACGAACAGTTTTCAACAATAAGTCCACAATCACATGTCCTCGGATGCAAGACTATGGTTTGGAAATTAACTCATCCTTTTGAAATCGGAAAATTTTCTAAAATGCCAAATTCAAGCATTTCACCATTGGCCGAGAAGACTTTTCTTATTCACTAATTTCCATTGATTGTGCTAAGCAAGACGAAACCAGATATAAGGCACCACACATGCACATGCATACATGACAGCTGCACATGTGGGTACATATATGTTGACAAAAGAAAAGTAGAGTCTTACTGCAATTCATTCCAAGCAGGACAGAAGCAGTCACATCCAATTATTTCAAAAAACTGATGGATGTTACCGCATTAGTTCTCGACCGAGATCCCACAAGTTGTTCATACGTTGAATGGAGATTTAGCCATTTTAAATACCCTGACGCTCAGAAAACATCTTCCAATTGATAAGATATTAATGACTTCTTCTTTAAAAAAGAATGAAAGGCTCCAAGTCGATCTCCCTAAAATAACTGGCTGTTTTAATGGTCCACTTATCACGCTCTGGAAAAGAAACCCTACATCACTCTCCCCCATATGGTATTTTTCCTCATTACAAAAAATGGTCTAGCATCCGTAAAATTTACGAGGAAAAGTATTTGAAGACAACAGGTATAAAAGCATATCAGATCAATCGCAGTTACCTTTTATCAATGGGCAGTTTATAAACCAAGAGAACAGGTCCCACTTCTAGATCTTGGAATTGTTCTGATTCTCCACTATGCCTTGTTTGTGAAACTTTAATGCTTGATCGAATGAGCTAGTCTTCATGAACACCAGCAGATCTACTCTTTGGTTCTGCCCTCGGAGCCGAGTTAAGACCTCCAAACTCGGTGTAGTTCCAAATCCCTACACCTCGAGCTCCGGAAGGACGCGATCCGCAACGAGAGCGTCAGATTCAGCCGAGAGCAAGATCACCAGAGGGAGAAGTCAGAATCAATGACCCGAACGGATTCAAAGAGAGAACAAAAAATCGAAACCCTAACGGATCGAGAGAGAGAGAGAGCTCACGTGCGATCTTCGGCCACCGGTCTTCGATTGATCGAGCGAGCGAGCGAGAGCCCGAACCAGAACAGAGAGATCGGAAAAACAGAACGACGATCGGGAGCTATTGCCGCCGCTTTCGAATCCGCTATTGATCGTCGTCACCACCGGTCAGCTTCGGATCCGAGCCCCACGCCTTGAGCTCCTCATTCTGACAGTTGCTCTCCTTCTAAGACTCGAGAAGGCGAGAGCATCTGAACCGAGAGATCCAGCGAAAACCGGAGAGAATCTTAGCGAAAACTGAGCTTCCGATCTCCAAATCCCGAAAGCGATTGATCAAGAGATCGTCAGAGATCCTCCGATCACACCAATGGAAGAAAACCCTAACTGATCGAGCCTCCTGTCACCACCGCCCTCGTTGTCGTCATTGCCATCGCCGACGACGATAGTCCCGATCGGCTCGAATCGCACACGAGGCGGGGGAAGGAGCGATGGCGATCGATCGATCTCCTTCTCCCGTTCCGCTTTTCCTTTTTTTTGTGCTGAACGTGGAGTAGTCGGGGAAGAGAATTTTTAGAGAGAGAGATTTAGTGAGAGAAAGTAGATCTGAAAAAATGAGGCCTCCCTCGTCCGCGATTTAGAGAGAGATTGTGATGAAGAGAGAGCCGGCCCAAAGAATCCCTTTCTCTCTCTCTCTCTCTTTGAGCGAGAGAAAACAACCGTTCAGAGAGAGCCCCTTTTTCTATTTTTTTTTTTTTTCTTTTTCTCTCCTTTTTCTTTCTTTTCGTTTTCCTCTCTCTCTCTCTCTCTCTCTCTCTCTTTATTTTTTTTTTTCTTTTTTTCATTTCATTTCACTTTCTTTTTTTTTTTTTTTTTTCCTTGATCTCGTCTCTTTTTTTTTTTTGTTTTCTTTTTATTTAATTTTTTTTTGCAAACAATGGACGTTAAAAAAAATGATAAAATTTCGGGTGTCAACAATTATACAAGAGACAAATAGCTACACTTAAAGAATACTAATTCATTGTAGCAAATCAATCTACTTTATCGAAAAATGGCACAAAATAACAAACTGAGGAATAGATTAATGCTATCTGAACATAGTTGAATGAAATTGTGTAACTGATAGTAACCCGTATCATCATTTAGGTCATTGTTAAGTAGCCCTTGGTAATAGATTATTAGAGTATGCATGACCATATGCACAATGAAGACATCTACTCATTGAAAATCTAAATTTCCATGTGCAAGGACATTCTACCAAACCCTGGCAAGTTATCCTTCGATAACCACAACTAATAAGGAAGCATTTGACCTAAAGATTAAGCAATGAAACCTAGCAAGTTTATATGGTAAGACCAATTAGAGTGTGGACATTTCATTTAGAATTTATACTCCAGCATATTTTTGGAAACCATATGCAACATTGACCAAATTCATTAGTTGCTGGTATTTGATTTGCTCATAATCTCGTCCTGCTAGATATGCTGCTAAATATGAAGAGAATCATTAGTCTGTAAGTTGCAGGAAGCTAGGCATCGCAACATAACATGGATCGAAACTAATTCAATTTTGTTGACAGATTTTCATTCTTATTAAGAGTTCCACTAAGCTTTTGTGTGAAGGTGACATTGCAATAAGCTTTGAATAAAACAGATTCCTAAGCTTAATGACTGTCCTAAACTCCCATCTCCAAAGACATAAGAGCTCATGAAGTTAGCTCTTAGAGTTCTCTAGAGTTTGACTGTCATAATCCTCTAGCGAAGGTTTGCACAAAGAATTACACGGAGGAAGCCTAGGCCTTCTCACACGTACAGTAGATCGCTGCCCCTATCTTCCCTCGACAAGCGTGCCAAGAAGGCCCGGGCCCACCAATCGCATGAGCTGTAGTCGCCGTTGCTGCCCTCCGATGGGAAGGCCGAAGGGGGCGAGAGCTCAGTAGATCTGCTTGTCTCCATTATCTCGCAAAGTCTCGACATGGTGGCGATTCACCCGACGCCGAAGCTCTTCAAGTTTTACAACTTCTTCCCTCTCTCTCCCACCTTACCCCACCCATTCACAATGAGTTCCCATATGAACAAAAAAACGCAAACTTTTCCATCAATCTGACAAGAAATCCAGCTCGGGAAAGCACCCCCAAAGAAAAAGAGAAGAACCCAGCTTCGATGAAAGAAAATTCTAAAAAAACCGAGGAAATTTGCAAGCTTATAGATGAGGAAGCCAACGAATGATGAAATAAAGCAATAGGGAGCCGGTGATGGAGTGACCGTGAGCCAGCCGACGATGGATGGAAGCGAGCGGGGAAGAGGAGAGGAACTCATGGACGATGAAGGAAAAATTGCCATGTGAAGTCTACAAGAGATAGGAAATCATGGGAACAAATTAGGGTTTGGACTTTTGGGGTGGGCTTACAAAACCAGTTCCCAAATAGGTTCCCTAAACCAGTTTGGTCAATTTGATTCTTGGGTGGGTACTCACTCGGAACCGATTTCAACTATTTTAGAATTTTGGGAACCGGTTCCTGACCCTCTTATCCGGGTGGGCCGGTTCGGTTGCACACCCCTAATAAGGGTTCTCATCCCACAGCTTATAAGATAAGCGTATATATTTTTTGCTCAACTTGTATCGAGTTTTCTTTTTCACATTTGCTTTTCTTTTCTTTTTTGTCTACCACACTCTAACTCTCATCTAACTCTTAGACTTTTACTTTGTCTCCTTACAGAATGTGGGAGTCAAATCTCATACTTGAAACTAAACATTCCTACCCTTAGCTTTGTTTTGCCTCTTTGTAAAGTGTAGGAATTGGACCTCACATTCGAAACTAAATGTCTCCACCTCTAACTTTCCCTAAGAAGGTGGGGGAATCAAACTCCCCACATCCTCATTCCCATTTGAGTTTTTTTTTTTCTTTATTGCACTACATTAAAATAAATTGCTTGTTAATTTATTTAAATGGTTAGGGTAAGTTTGGCGTCATAATAAACCTTGCAAGAACATTGCATGATAACTTAGTAGTTCTGAAACCTTTAGGTTCATAATTGGTACTCAAGATTGCGTGATCACTTATTATCAACCTTCCAAGTTAGTAGCATCGCAAAGATGCTAATGGAAACATTAGCATAATCAAATCCCTGAAACTAAATTCTCTAGTTATGTAGAAATTGAGATGACATTCCCGCGTCTCAATTGGTTTTTAGTCAACCCAAAATGGCTAATGGCAACTTCTAAAATCCAATTGGCATAAAACTAACAACATAATCCAATATTACACGAGGTATGGGCTTTGGAAAACTTACGTCTAATCGAGGATAGTTGGCCTACCATTAGGCAATATCCTTAAATTTGTTTCTTCTTCACACAACAAAAAAAGAGGGTTGCAATAGCGTCAATCAAGGCTGCATCTATGTCCATTGAAATTGGGCTTGGGACCTCAACGCCTAGGCCTGGGTCCTTAGCACCCAAGTCCATCAAGGTCGAGCCCAACACCTAGATGTACTTGCCCGAGACCCTAACGCCCATAACCGGGTCCTTGGTTGGGTCTAGTCCTAGTCCCGATTCCATCGAAACTAGGTTCAAGACATGGCGCCTACCCATGTCAAGCTTGAGTCCCCAACAATTGTGCCCAAGTCCATCAAGGTCGGACCCATCTCCATAGAGGCTGAACTCAAGACTTTGGTACCCAAAACATGGGTTGAGGGTAAAAGTGGGATTTCAAAACTTTGATGAGGACAAAGTTAGAAGAGAAAAATTCATGAATCCCTAAAGTAGCATGTCGAAAATACTCAAAACCCAAATTAGATAGGATTTGCATTGAGTTAAGAGCCTTAAAGTCCATTTTCAAAGCCAAACTGAACATACCTGTAGGCTAGAAAGGGGTCTACTGATATTAATGAAAATTCATAAGAAAAATTTGAAAAAAAAAAGGTTTAGTCCATGAAATTAGCATGGCATTTTGGAGGTCATGATTTATATAATGGGTGTGGTTTCGTGAAAATTTTGTTATGGAAGAAAAATGAAGAATTGTGGAGCTCAAATTAATTGCGTGGCTTGTTGAATTTGGCATACCCAAGTTGCTAGTTGATTCTTTCCATGGGTGTGTTTGTTTAAGGGAACAAATTGCCGAGAATTAGTCTTTGAGACTTCAATGTGTTTGATAATAAAAAATCATTTATGGTAAAGAAAAATATGCATATTTAAAATTAGGAAAATGAATTCCCTAACTTGCAAAGCGGAAACTTTTTCTAGAAAATGATTTCTCAAAAATATTTTCTTTCATCATAAGGCTTTCCTCAAAACAAACACATCCTTAGACTCTATTTGTTTCAGAAAACCTTTTTTCGGAAAAATGTTTTCTTCAATTTGCAACATTTGGATCATTTAGGATAATGAATCGCCTAAAAATCTATACTTCAATTTAGGAAAATGATTTCCTCTTTAAGGTTCCATTTGTTTCACAAAAAATTAAGTTTGTTCACCTATAACCTAAGCATAGCACCAAAGTTTTGGGCCTAGCCTCGATGGACCCGATCGTCGAGAACTTGGGCATAGGCATTAGCATCCCGAGTCCCTGCACTAGGTCACACGCTTGGCCTCCTCTTTGAACCCAAGCATTGAGGTCCCACGCTTGGCTTTTGTGGATTAGGCCTGAGTGCTAGGGATCTAGGTATGGACATTGGGGCCTTCAACCAACCTCTATGAACTTGGGACCGATGCTTATGCTCTTGCTCTAGACCCAAGTGTTCCAAGCCCAAGTTCGCAACGCCTAGGTCGAGGACCATCAGGACTAGACCAAGGATCTTGATGCCCATGCTTGGTTTTCTAGTTGCTCGCAAACAAATTACTAGCGCTCGAATAATATTTTCCAGGAATGATTAAGCGCATTTTTCATTTGAAATGATGGGAAACATTTTTCAATTCCTTTCAGGTTCTAACCAAACACCAAAAATATTACCATTTTCCCTGAAAATGACTTACTGGAAAATATTTTCCGTAAAACAAATAGAACCTAAAAATCGGAAATTATTTGTAAAATATAACTATATTTTAGTGCTTGAAATGGAAACCCTACATTTGGACACGGGAACCCCAATGCTTGTTCCTAAGCCCTTGATAGCAGCCCTAGGTCGGGGTCTATCAAGGCCAAGCCTGGAACCTCGATGCTCAAGCCCAATTCTATAGAGGTTGGGTTGGGGACACCAACACCTATGGTCAGACCTAGGACTCTAGTACTGTCGCCGACTCCCTAATGCTTGGCACCTTGGCTCGGGTCTAGAGAGGCCTAACCCAAGACCTTGATGCTCGTGCTTAGGTTTGTACTACTTAGGTGTGACCTTGATGCTAGTGCTTAGGTCCCCAACGGTTAGGCCTATGTCTATTCAGATTATGCTTTGGACTTTGATGCCTAGACTTGGGTCCTCAACTCCTGGGCTTAGGTCTTGGTTTCATCGAGGTTGGGTTTGGGACATCAGTGCCACCCATGTTTCGAGGCTAGGCTTGAGACCTCGGCACTCTCAACTAGGTCCATCAAGGCTGGGCTTGTGTCCATGCTTCGATGCCCAAACCCGAGTCGTTGACACACTCGCCTAGGTCCATCGAAGCCAAGATTGGGACCCCAAAGCCCATGCCTCATCCTCAACACCTGAGCCCATTGAGGTCAAACTCAGTACCCTAGTGCCCATACCCTATTTCCTAATTACCTACACGCAAGTCACTAGTGGCCGAATAATATATGTTTATTTAGGAAAATCAAGATTCTTTTTATCAAACGATAGAATATATTTTGCAGTTCATTTTTAGATTTTAGTCGAGCAACGGAATATATTTTGATTTTCCTAGAAAATAACTTATAGAATTTTTAAAAAATTTCACATTTTTTAGAAACAAACGGAATGTAAGTTCCTAGACTCTTTACGATTCTAGGTCGATCTAATCTCCTAAAAAATGACGCGGTGCTTAATTTCATATTAGAGTCCCCATTACTCAATGCGAGTAAGTGAAGATACCGAACAATCTCTGGTTCAAGGATTTTGTTATGCATGCGATCAATCTCTGGTCGTAATAGGCATGACTCTAAAATCAAACTCAAAATCTCGTGAACAAAATCCCAAATTTCCATGCCAAACCTGAATCGAAATGTGTAGTTCATTCATGTAGAATCCCCAAATTTTAATATTACTTTGCTACATTACTCTACAAATAAATATGCGCACGAATCTTTATGTTGCTACTTCATTCATATGGCTCTTCTGTCTCCTAATTTTTTAATCAGGGCAGTGCCCTCGATAGTCTTGACTGCTCAGTCAAACAAAGGATTGTTTGACAGTGACCCATGAGAAAGCAAATCCAGTGGCTCAGCAAAGAGCAATTTACTCCCAAAACATGAAGTGAACGCACCTCCTCAAGAATCTTTTTCCCAGCGTGCCATGTTTGGTCTCTGCAGAGCCCTGTCCACTTCATGACTACTCAGACAACAGAGGATAAACTTCAGAATGAACAACCAAGCAGGAGTAAATGGATTCAACAGTTTCAACAAAAATCTCATAAAAACCATGTTTTTTGGGGATTTATTATATATTTCTCCTCCCCTTTAGCTAATGCAAATTTGCAAACTCCAATCAAAAAGAAAAAAAAAAAAAAAGACTAAAAAATTAATAAAACTGTATTTCACAACCAACACAAATCTTTTCTCATCCTTTTCGCTCATCTCCTCCTTGAGTCCTTACCAAGCTGCTAAGAAGTCTAATATTTAACAGCTGGTGTCAAAACTCCCATCTCATACCAAGAGTATGAACACACACTGTTATGCCATTCCTGCATCCTCCAACCGATGACCCAACTTATTCAAAACTCTGCCATTACACATAATCCAAAGATTTGTCTTCCCCAGTTCTTTTCCAACCAATTTCTCTCACCTCTTCCTTTTTCTTTTCTGTTGTGTTCTAACATTGTCTTGTTGGTGCATTTCAGTATACACACCTTTACATACAAAAATCAAGTTCAGCCCTTGTAAATGAGAAATAGAACTTGCTTTCACGACCCAACAAACAGTCAACAGCAATTTTTTTGGGATTGCTATGTCCTCCTCCTTTTAGGGTCTGGGCTGCTGTGTGAGGAATTTGCACACGACCCAATTGCAGTTTCATCGGTTTTATAGCTCAGGCAAGCAGCATCCAGTACCCCGATTGGACTCTGAGGCACAGAGGAAACTGAAGTGCCACTTTTGGGGAACGCAACACTCAATGCCATGTCTGAAATTAGCTCGATGCACCTCAGGACCCTCTCCTGGAAAATGCAACACTATATCAGAAAGAAGTTCACTGTGATCTTTGCTGAAGAATCTTAAATGAATTTGGATATGAAATGATAAGAGCAGAGTATAATTGAACGTGCTACATATGTTCTTGGACGAACATGTTCAATCACGCAATGTCACATTTTGGACAACCAGTGTTTACCTTTCTCACAGGTTGAGGGAGAAAAGAAGTTGCCTCCTCAATGTCCATAAATTGGTTCTCTCTCACAACGGATATCGCAACAGCTGCTGCGACTTCAGAAGGCCTGAACTCTACAAAATCAATCCCTGCACGAATATAGCATTCCATCAGACCATTGGATCATCTCTCAGCCAAACATTATGGCACATTGAACTGAAAGAGGAGTTTTCTTAATCTTGGGGCAATTTCAACACTTAAAAGAGGGATAACCTTTGGCAATGCTCAAAACGAGTTGGACCGATCGTGAAATCAATGTTCGGAGAGGCAAGTTTCCGCCATTGATTTTGCGAAGGAAATGATCCAAATAGGAGAAAGGGGTCACGGCTTGCATTCTCCAGCTCAATGTACTCAAAACTAGGAGTTCCATTCTCTGAATTGTTCTGGCTTCAAACACAAACTTAGATTCACCAGCCTGCGACATGCATCATATTTATCAGATGAATGGGATCAAAATCAAATTTGACATACAGAGAATCAATGACACAATGAATGAAAAGATTCAAACCTGTAAATCTAGAGAAAGAGGCACTTCAGTTTCCTCCATTTTGGCTGCTAAAGATAAGCATGCCACAGCCAATAACTGTGTCATCCAAGGTTTGCCTTTCTGTGATTAGGACAGTATAAATTGTTCAGATACAATGAAAATCCAATTCGATGCAATGCAATAAACGAATAAGCATCAATGCTAAACAACCCTGTACACAATTCGACTTTCACTCTATAAAACTTACAGGCAAATCATAGGTCGAGAGGAACCTATCCAAGTAGTTGATTGATAGATATGCAGAGAGCGGTCCAAAGCTGAAATGGGCATGAGCCTGTTGAATTGAAGGAGTGAGCACAATCATCTTCAACTGAACAAGCAATCTATGAACCAACCAAACCGGCAAAATGCGAGACCATTTCAATGATATGTAAGAAAAACACTGAAATTGTCATGAACCAAAGCGGGTTCTCAATGCTCTACCACCAACAGCAACACCACAAACTCTACCATCAAAATGACATCTAAAATGACAATAGCTGGGACAATCAACCGACCCACATGAACACTGAAAACCCAAGTCCAATCCCATCCACGCGACCACGAAGAAGAAATGAAAGAAACAAAAAAAAAAAAAAAAAAAGCCCACCTTGCCCATCCAATCCATAGCCTCGGCTCTAACCGCCACGTCCAAATCCCCATTTCTCAATCGGGTCAAGTAATCCAATCCGGGCAAATGCCGGCACTCCTTCTCCAGCAACACGGCCAGGCACTCCTCGCTCTGCATCGGCACCAGCTCCTCCCTCCCCTCAAAGCACCCGTCTTGACCACGCCCCCGGCGGCGCCACGTGGCCTCGACGCCCTCCCCCGCGGCCCCATCGCCCTCGTTCTCGCCGAAGACGCTCGTGTCGTCCTCGACGCAGAGGAGGCTGGAAACCGCGCGGTCGAAGCTGGGTGCCATCTCAAACGGGAAGAGAGACCAAAAAAAAAAAAAAAAACAGGGGCCCTCTGTTCTTTTCGCCTTTTTAATCTTTGGAGATATCGTTATATCCAGTACTGGTGGGTTCTTGACGATGGTGATGATGAAACGAAGAAGAGCATACAAATCCTTTTTTGCCCAACAAAATTTTTATAAACGAATGAATCAAAGGAAAATCAATCGAAACCAAAGAAGAAAAAGCCTGCCGAATGAAGCAAAAACCAGGTCCTTTCCTCAGCCTCTCCCTCGCTCAAGCCCCTCTCTTCCTCCCTGTCAAGCACTCTCCCCTCTCAAAGCACTCAAGACAGGAGAGCGTTGGAGGCTGAAAGGGACTGATGCTGAGGAGGGTTTATGAAGGACAGGAGTACATCTTTTTAGGGTAAAAGGCAGAGAGAGAGAGAAAGAGAGAGAGTAGAGAGAGAGAGAGAGAGAGAGCATCAAAAGAAAATGAGAGGGTCCAAAATATATACAATAGATGAAGGTGGGCTTTTTCACAAAAGAATTGCCCAGATTGCACAGCCATAGGATGAATTATTTGGAAAATTCAAGGTTTTCCCCTTCCATTTTTATTGG